>OX276335.1:32770200-37570200 GCA_946251815.1 Dasysyrphus albostriatus
TGGAACAATTGGATTTAGGCGATTCTGCACTTGGAACAAGTTTTGGATTTTCGATTTTGGAAAAGGGGGGCCGGGGGAGCATTTTTTTGAAAGTTTTAATACTAAAAATCAATTTTCAGAAACGAAAGCTCGGAACAATTTAGAAGAGCCCTAGAACAACCTGGAACAAGTTTTTGAATTTTGAATTTCCTAAAAGGGGGGCCAGAGCAAGGATAATTAGTATTTTTTCATTTAAAGTGTTTTTTCAGCTTAAAATCTACAATTTTGAATATTTTTGAATGAATCCTTGGAACAATTGGATTTAGGCGATTCTGCACTTGGAACAAGTTTTGGATTTTCGATTTTGGAAAAGGGGGGCCGGGGGAGCATTTTTTTGAAAGTTTTAATACTAAAAATCAATTTTCAGAAACGAAAGCTCGGAACAATTTAGAAGAGCCCTAGAACAACCTGGAACAAGTTTTTGAATTTTGAATTTCCTAAAAGGGGGGCCAGAGCAAGGATAATTAGTATTTTTTCATTTAAAGTGTTTTTTCAGCTTAAAATCTACAATTTTGAATATTTTTGAATGAATCCTTGGAACAATTGGATTTAGGCGATTCTGCACTTGGAACAAGTTTTGGATTTTCGATTTTGGAAAAGGGGGGCCGGGGGAGCATTTTTTTGAAAGTTTTAATACTAAAAATCAATTTTCAGAAACGAAAGCTCGGAACAATTTAGAAGAGCCCTAGAACAACCTGGAACAAGTTTTTGAATTTTGAATTTCCTAAAAGGGGGGCCAGAGCAAGGATAATTAGTATTTTTTCATTTAAAGTGTTTTTTCAGCTTAAAATCTACAATTTTGAATATTTTTGAATGAATCCTTGGAACAATTGGATTTAGGCGATTCTGCACTTGGAACAAGTTTTGGATTTTCGATTTTGGAAAAGGGGGGCCGGGGGAGCATTTTTTTGAAAGTTTTAATACTAAAAATCAATTTTCAGAAACGAAAGCTCGGAACAATTTAGAAGAGCCCTAGAACAACCTGGAACAAGTTTTTGAATTTTGAATTTCCTAAAAGGGGGGCCAGAGCAAGGATAATTAGTATTTTTTCATTTAAAGTGTTTTTTCAGCTTAAAATCTACAATTTTGAATATTTTTGAATGAATCCTTGGAACAATTGGATTTAGGCGATTCTGCACTTGGAACAAGTTTTGGATTTTCGATTTTGGAAAAGGGGGGCCGGGGGAGCATTTTTTTGAAAGTTTTAATACTAAAAATCAATTTTCAGAAACGAAAGCTCGGAACAATTTAGAAGAGCCCTAGAACAACCTGGAACAAGTTTTTGAATTTTGAATTTCCTAAAAGGGGGGCCAGAGCAAGGATAATTAGTATTTTTTCATTTAAAGTGTTTTTTCAGCTTAAAATCTACAATTTTGAATATTTTTGAATGAATCCTTGGAACAATTGGATTTAGGCGATTCTGCACTTGGAACAAGTTTTGGATTTTCGATTTTGGAAAAGGGGGGCCGGGGGAGCATTTTTTTGAAAGTTTTAATACTAAAAATCAATTTTCAGAAACGAAAGCTCGGAACAATTTAGAAGAGCCCTAGAACAACCTGGAACAAGTTTTTGAATTTTGAATTTCCTAAAAGGGGGGCCAGAGCAAGGATAATTAGTATTTTTTCATTTAAAGTGTTTTTTCAGCTTAAAATCTACAATTTTGAATATTTTTGAATGAATCCTTGGAACAATTGGATTTAGGCGATTCTGCACTTGGAACAAGTTTTGGATTTTCGATTTTGGAAAAGAGGGGCCGGGGGAGCATTTTTTTGAAAGTTTTAATACTAAAAATCAATTTTCAGAAACGAAAGCTCGGAACAATTTAGAAGAGCCCTAGAACAACCTGGAACAAGTTTTTGAATTTTGAATTTCCTAAAAGGGGGGCCAGAGCAAGGATAATTAGTATTTTTTCATTTAAAGTGTTTTTTCAGCTTAAAATCTACAATTTTGAATATTTTTGAATGAATCCTTGGAACAATTGGATTTAGGCGATTCTGCACTTGGAACAAGTTTTGGATTTTCGATTTTGGAAAAGGGGGGCCGGGGGAGCATTTTTTTGAAAGTTTTAATACTAAAAATCAATTTTCAGAAACGAAAGCTCGGAACAATTTAGAAGAGCCCTAGAACAACCTGGAACAAGTTTTTGAATTTTGAATTTCCTAAAAGGGGGGCCAGAGCAAGGATAATTAGTATTTTTTCATTTAAAGTGTTTTTTCAGCTTAAAATCTACAATTTTGAATATTTTTGAATGAATCCTTGGAACAATTGGATTTAAGCGATTCTGCACTTGGAACATGTTTTGGATTTTTGAATTTTGTAAAAGGGGAGCCAATAGTGGCTTTTAAAAATTCAAAAACTTAAAGATGTTTTTTTAAAGCTCTGTTTTAGGCAGTTTTTGCTTATGTAAGGACACAATATTTCCTCAAAATATATATTTGTTATTAAGTATTGAAAATAAAAACTTAAAAAAAAAAAAAAAAAATTTGGTGAGCCGTAGTTTACATTTTCGGAAAAAAAGTTTGAAAGACTATATCTTTTTAAATATTAATTCGACAACTTTAATTTCTTGGAACAATGTTTAGAACACTTTTTTAAACCAAAAAAAAAATTTAAAAGTAAGAATTTCAAAAAAAGGGGGGCTACAATTTTTTCGAATTTTGCCCATAACTTTTGAAATTTTTAACATAGAGGTCCAAAAATTTGGAACAATGTTCAGAACAACTAGAACAATCTGGAACAATTTTCAAAATTTCGATTTTTGAAAAAAGGGGGGCTAGGTCAAAAACAGTTTTTTGGGTCTAAAACCCCCATTTTTGAATATTTTTCAAAAAAAATTTGGAACAATCCGGAACAAACCGGGAACAATCTGGAACAACTTTCAAAAATGACAAATTCCAAAAAAGGGGGGCTAACTTCACACACTCTGCTTATTTCTAGTCTAATGAAAATTTGTTTTGTCGTGTTGTGTTTTTGTTAAAGATAAACAAATAAAAATGCATATAATGGGACTTTTAATTTATAGCCTTGGGTTTTACTTGTGACGTTTATATTCTGTTATGCATCGAGAAATTGATAAGTATTCAGGACTAATTACGAGTATCTAGGAATTAAGTTTAGTTATTATGTTTTAGAGTTAAATAGATGTACTAAAGATGATTAAACAATAATAAAGCGAATAATTAATGCTTCGTAAGATGTAGTACAACTCGGCCATTCCAAAGTAATGGAACAAAGTAAAAGGACAATCGTACGCTTGTACTGAGGCTCTTCTTGTTAAGAAAGTAATATTTTTTCATGAAACTAAGACATTGTGGTTTCTAAGAATTTATCACAAAGTTCACGATATATATCTTAGTTTCACCCAAAAATAAAAATTCAGCAAGTTTATACAAGAAAATAGACGGTTACGTAGAAGACAGGAACGATTTAGAGATTTCCGGACTTTGAACTTAAAGTTAAAATTCTGCACGGTCCATATTTTACAACAACAAGTAGTGTGTATCTATAGTTTATCGTTAATTCTAATTAATTTTCTTAATGTGGGTTTATCTTAATATATTTTTTTCCACTTAAAATTGTAATGGCCGAACTGTGACTAACGATTGTAAATTCTGTTATATTAGACGGCTTTAAGTCAAACCATAGTTAAAGTTAAATTGTTGTTTTTTAAAACTGTTCCTAAACGAACTGGGTGTATAAATTTCTTAGCATAATTATTTTGAATGGAGAAATATTTTTGAGTTTAACATAAGTTTATATAAGTATATTTATATTCAGAAAAATTCTAGAGGGGTTTGCAATAGAATGACCAATTTTGAAAAGGTCACATCTCTTGACAAATACGTTTTTTTTTTCATATCAATGTCATCCTTATGTTTCCCTGCACCTATTATGCTCAAGAGAACTACATATTTAGTATTAATTCTGCTGTTATTGCCATTGTTTGTATAGAAATAATTTCCAATTTCGAAAAGGTCACACATCATAAATATAAATTATCCAAAAATGTATATATTTACAATATCGTTTAACAACAAATGTTTCTAAATATAAGGGTTTTTTATAATACAAGTTCTAAATACTACTGAAATCGGCCAAGTAGAAGACTAAGAGGGCATAAAAAGCTATTTTGAATCAATAATTCAAAAAGTTCAATCCTTAGTGCTAAGTTTTCTACTTGGCTGATTTATTTCAGTAGTATATAGAATTTGAATTATAAAAAAACCTTCTTATAGAAACTGTGCTAGGCCGGGCAAACAAATTTCCAGCTTAATGATTAGGAATTCTTATCTTGTTGGTTATAGTTACCAGTGGTTTTTTGTAAAAGAATTCATGTAAGCAGGGCCCGCCCGAGATAGTTTAGCGCCCTGCGTGAGTTACATCATTAGCGCCCCTCAATTGCGATTATTGGTGGAAGATGTGATATCCTCATTAAACCACGGGTACACTTTGCAATGAGTTTTTTTCAACGATGAATACAAATAAATATGATCACAAAAGGATACCACAAAAATAATAGTAAATAAGGAATATATAAATAATTGTAAACTTAGTCAAAAAACATATCACAAAAAAACTAATTCAAAAACATAGGCCCCTATTATGACTTGCAATTCGACTCAACTCGTACGTTCAACATTTAAAAAATAAAAACTGCGAATTTGTTAATTTTTTGTGGATTTTTAATGCTTGCTTAATGTGCCCATTGGGTTCAACGCCCTGCGCATTACATAGCTTGTCCGGCTCTGCATGTAAGTTGAACTGAATGTAATACAAATTACGTTTGCCCTCATTACGTCACTGATGAGTCCAGGTGAGTAAGCCGGACGAAACGCCAATTTGTATGACTAAAGACCATAAAAAGCTTTTTTGAAACAAATATTTCTATTATGACCGATTGCTTGCGGCAAAATTGTATTCGAAAATAAATTGTATCAATTTTGAACTATATGTACTTACTTAAGAAAATATTTTTTTTTTTTTCATTTCCTAAGCATTCTAAATTTTCAGAAATGTGTCCTTTTCAAAATTGGCCATTTAATTATTTCTTTTTTTTTAAATAAAAAAAAAAATTGATGATCTTTTTTGTCGCATCACTAATTGAAATTAAAAAAAAATATTTTTTGTTGACTGCTAGGCCCGTTTTCATGCTAAAGTACAAATCAAGTCTATTTGTCTGTGGCAAAATTGGCTTCCATGCAGCCAAAAAAAAGATGGAGACCAAAATATTGTTTAATTAGTGAGTAGAATAAAAATATTGTGGAAGAAAAATGAAGTTTAAGTTTTCTTGAAGTTTTTTCGCTTAAAAAACATTCTTTGTTGCATTATTTTACAAAGTCTATCAAATAGCAATAATTATAAACTAGTGTATAGATTTTAATTAACCCGCAGCCAACCATTTTGTGCTCTCAGGTTATTTGAATCAAAAAAAATTCAACAATTTTTGGTAAAGTTTTGTGTAGTTTTTTTTGGTTAAAAAAAAACAGTTTTTTTTTCGGTTAAAAAAAATTTTTTTCTTTGTTTTTCTAAAAAATTCTATCAATTATCAATTAGAAATTTTAGTGTTAATTATTAAATTAAGCCGGAGCCATTGTTTGTTCTCCCGATATTTGAGACGAAACACAAAATTCGGCAATTTTTGTTAGAATTTCTTGTAGTTTTTTTCACTTAAAAATAAACGTTTGATGATAATATTTACAAATTTTATCATTTATTTATTATAAACTTGTGTATAGAATAAAATTACCCCGAAGACAATATCATTGTTTGTTCTTAAGATATTGGAGCTGAAAAACTTTTGTCAACAAATTTCAATCTTTTTTTATTATTTTAAAAAAGACTGTAAGATTGTAGATTCATAGGACTGAGACCTTGCGTCAAATCTGGTAGTTCTGATTTTTTGCTGACTTGTTTATGATGTTGACTTAGTGATAAATCCAATTTTTCGAACTCGAGCGGCGAACGCAACCTTAGTAAAAATCCAAAAACCGCGGTTTTTCGAGTAATTGGGAATTTTAACCAATACGCCTTAATTTTAGAGTAAAATGTTGTTCTACAATTTAAACAGGTTAGTTTCAGTTGTCTCAAAAATTAGAAGACATTTCAGCATTTGGTTTTCAGTATTTGAATAAAAATTAATATGGGCATTAAATTTTAATACCTAAAATAGCACTTAATATTAAAAAAAAATAGATTAACAAAGAATCGTGTTTTTTGTTAAAATTTTGAGTTTGAAAGTAAAATTTTTCAAACTATCAGGTAAAATAACTTTATTTCAAAAAAAAAAATCAAGAATGGATTTCTGGCTTTGAGATAGGCTAAAGGATTTTTGTCCATATATTACCATTGTTTCTGTAAAGTTTTTTTTATTTGAAGTCAACTTTTCTTAAACTAATCGGGGGGATATACACCCCCTATCCTATGCTATGGTTTTCTCCTTTTGGCCCGATCCACACGCTCTTGTTGTTTTATGCACCATATGTCAAAGACCTTGTATTTGTTATTATACACTTTAATATACTACTTGTTGTTTTAAATTTATTATTGCTATATTTTAGAAACCCATCCCTTGGAAACTGGTGGGTCTATGGAGACGGTTTTGAACTCAAATTGAAGTAAATTTAGTAAGGTTTAAATTGTAGAACAACGTTTTACTCTGAAATTAAAGGCGTATTGGTTAAAATTCATGAGTACTCGAAAAACCGCGAAAATTTCGCGGTTTTTTGGATTTTTACAAAAGTTGCGTTCGACGCTCGAGGTCGAAAAATTGGATTTATCACTAAGTCAACATCATAAACAACTCAGCAAAAAATCAGAACTACCGGATTTGACGCAAGGTCTAATATTAATAAGTTTTTAATATTAATATGTTTTCATATTTTTTCCAATTCTTAATTACGTCAATATGCGTAGAATAAAATCAACCAGAAGTCGATAGCATCATTTGTTCTCCAGATATTCAAGACCAAGGAAATTTAACGTAGTTTTTTTTTTTTTTAACTGGTATAGTAAGAAAACAGATTATTGAGTTTTTTTAAAGTCCTTTTGAAACTACTATCTATAAAATAAAAAAATGTATCTGATACTAATATCGATTATCTTCATCCGTTCTTGAGATATGGTGAATGAAAAAATGTAAAAGAACGTACGTTTAAGCACAGACATCTCTCAAAAAGTGATGATTTACAATTTTAGAGAGCTCGAAACATGAACATGAACTCGAAATTTTCGATTTTACAAATCTGACCAATCACAATAACTTCCAATGATATTTTTATCCAAAACTAAGTGCCACCCCATGCAGTGTTCTACCCCTATGGCCTTAGGGTAAATACCCCACTGGTGTTAAAGCTAGCTATAACTTGAATTACCTACAAATTTTACCTGAATACAAATTTTACCAAACCATTTCCAATATTTTGTTTCAATATTTTAAGCTATTCAGCTAAACTTTCACAGATAGGTATTTAAGGTTTATTCTATATTAAAATGAAAAAATATAATGCCTGCTTACATATATAAACTTTTGCGGAAAGTAACGGGTGGTTTTTTAGCTGGTTTGGTTTTGGCAACACTGGTTTTGACAGCTGACGTGTGTTTAGTACCTTGTGTCACTGTCAAACAGCTTCAGTTTGGTTTGCAATTTAACCATGGATCATTTTACAAATGAACAACGCTTGCAAATTATTGAATTTTACTATCAAAATTCGTGCTCGGTTCGAAATGTTCATCGCGCGCTGCTTCCATTTTATGGTCGGCATTCTCGACCTTCTGAGCAGTCTATTCGGAAGATTGTGACCAAATTTCGCACCAAATTTACTTTGTTGGACATTAAACCACCAACACGTTTACGTACTGTGCGTAGTGAAGAAAATATTGCGGCCGTATCAGCTAGTGTGACAGAAGACCGCGAAATGTCGATTCGGCGCCGTTCCCAGCAGTTAGGCCTTTGTTACAGCACTACGTGGAAAATTTTGCGGAAGGATTTGGGCGTAAAGCCTTTTAAGATACAGCTGGTGCAAGAACTAAAGCCAGCCGACCTACCACAACGCCGAATTTTTGGTGAATGGGCTCTTGTAAAGCTGGCCGAGGATCCGCTTTTTTATCGAAAAATTGTGTTCAGCGATGAGGCTCATTTTTGGTTGAATGGGTACGTAAATAAGCATAATTGCCGCATTTGGAGTGAAGATCAGCCAGAAGCATTGCAACAGCTACCAATGCATCCCGAAAAAGCCACTGTTTGGTGCGGTTTATGGGCCGGCGGCATTATTGGGCCATATTTCTTCAAAGATGATGCGAATCGCAGCGTTACTGTCAATGGTGAACGCTACCGAGCGATGATAACAAACTTTTTTTGCCCGAAATGGAAGTTCTTGACTTGCATGATATGTGGTTTCAACAAGACGGTGCCACATGCCACACAGCACGCGAAACAATGGCGCAATTGCGAGGCGAGTTTGGTGAACAGTTAATTTCACGTTTCGGGCCGGTCAATTGGCCGCCTAGATCGTGCGATTTGACACCATTAGATTATTTTTTGTGGGGGTATGTCAAGGCTAATGTCTATAGGGACAAGCCCGCTTCGATTGACGCACTGGAAGCCAACATCCATGCATTCAATCGTGAGATACCGGCCGATATGTGTGAAAGAGTATGCCAAAATTGGACTCAGCGGATGGGCTACAAGTTCAAACTATCGATTCAAATAAATATTTCATTAATTTTTTCGAATTTTTTGTGTTTTTTTTTTTTTAAGTTTTAGGCCTCTTAAAAAATCACCCGTTATTATTGGACCGCTCTTTTTCGAAGACAATACTGAAGCAACCGTAACCCTTAATGGAAAGCGTTATCGGGCTTTGATTCTGACTGCAACTGTATGGACTTTTTTATTTGTTATGACGGCAGTGAGCATTCCAAAGTTCTATTAAATTATTATCTTATTTGGTGCAAGTGGCATCATGTTGTTGATTTATCTAAATAAACAGACAAACTTATGAGAGAATATTTTAGTTCATTCATGCCTTTACTAATGGTAGGTACCTTTATTTGAAAAAAAAAATCTCAGTTTATATGGGGTTTAAAAGTTTTCTTTTTTGATTGTTACTCAACCTAACACATTTTGAAAGTTCCTTTTTAAATAAATTCTCATTGATATGATTATGGTGAAACTGAGTTAAATAAAAATGTCAATTCCCTTTAGATTAAAGAATGTCAACGACTTTATTATGTCAACAGTCGACAGTCGACAGTCAACAAAAGCATATTATAGCCCCTAGAGACCGACCGACATGTGACGTTAAAGAACACATGTTCTAACTTAACCATTCAACCTTTCATTGTTTTCCATTGCAACTTATTCCAAATATTTTCATTTACTGTTTGACACAACACGTTTGGAAATTCTCCCCAGCCATTATGCTACGAACGTTATCGTTCAACATTCGAAAGGAGAAAATCACTTGAAAATCACAAGCAATACTTCAGCCTGGCTGTTTTGTAGTCGCAGTATAGTTTTCTTATGTTGTATTGCTTTAAAAAACGACTACTATAAAACTGAACTGCATTCCAGGGCATGAAACTGCTCTAAACGGGGACGAAGAGCTCTCAACATCATCGTATCGCATCTCGGCTGATGGCTGATGGCTGATGCATGACGAATTGAGGTTGGGGTTGTGCGAAGGAATGTGTAATGCACGAGTATAGGTATATGTGTGTACGTATGTTTTTGCTGTTCTTATTTTCCAATGCCGCAACTTTGTTGCTGATTTTCCACATCACTGCTCGTCCTAACATAGTGACTTCCAATTCCAATCCACAATCCTCAATCCTCCTTCTTTGAAACGAGCCCAAACTCGAACCCGGCCAAAGGATAACAAACGGCAAAAGCAGCGCAATATTAACCAGCTAGAGAAGCAACTGCGGAATTTGATTTTCCTCGAGGATCTTCAATGTTCGGGGTTTTAATTTGACAGCTCAGGGTTACTGGCTCCAGTCATTCTGTCAGTTACAGCTCTTATTACAAGAAGGAGGTTGTTTCGATTTCAATGTGAAGAGAAGAAGGAGCGCATCGTCCGTCCGTCGTCGTTCGGTTCAGGAATTGTTTTGCTGGATTCGTTCATAAAACGGTTCGAGGACTTATACTCGTATACATATGTGTGTATCTGGAAAAGCCAAGCCAAGCCGAGGAAAAGGAATTCGATTCATTCGGCCAAAAGTGGAGTAGATGGATCACCACGATTACCAGTGTTGGCTTCGAAAGCAGTAGCTTTGAAAATGACGATGACGATAGCAATGATTAGCTCAGTGGGTTGTATTTTCCAAAAGAATTCGTTCGATTTTTATTTTTTTTTCCTTGATTTTATACAGGTTTTCTTTCCTTGAAAAAAGTATACAAAAATAAAGAGGAATATTTGGCGTATAAAAATGCCCCACGGAGGTTTTAGTGGATGCAACTTGAAAGAAGGTTCAGTGTTGCAAATCGCAACAATAGAGTCAAAAGTTTCCCTCAGAGAGAGTTTACGTGCATCTGATGGCTTAGACAGGCAAAATGGACAGACGGTATTCGTAAATATATCGAAGGGGTGCATTACAGTCTCCCATTCTAGAAGTAACCATCAGAGGTTCCGTCCAACCAAAGCAAACCAAGGAAGCTTCATGCAGATGCAATTGAGCATGTAATTGCCTTTGAAGAAGCATCACCGCAAGGGGTTCCAGAGAAAGCGAGTTTTCCAATTATTTTGATTTTACGTGCTCATTTTTTGAACGAACCCTTTCTCATCCAAAAAAAAAAGGGAAAAGCCAACGGCCATTGGAATATGCATAATAAAATTTACAAAATGGTTATTCTTTGGTCAATTATAATATGAATAAGGATCACACAAAAACTGTGATGGTGATGGTTTTCTATATAAACGTGCGTTAAGGGTTTGCTTTTTGTCTTGTCTTGTTTTGTTTAGGGTAGGTATAGAAAATTCTATGAATTTTATGCTCCATTGGAAATAATTAATTTCCCTGTGGAACACCAGATCCTACCTGAGGTTCTATTGTTATACGAGTTGGTGATTTGTAACTGTCACTTTTCGTCTATTTGTCACTTTAACTCCTAAATTGGTTTGGGCCAAAGTTATTTGGGAATTAGTGAGAGAAGGCTTTTGTATCTTGCAAATACATTATTTGTATCTTGTTTGTGTATAATCTGTATCTATTTTTTTATATTTTTGTGAGAAATTTTTTTGGGTGAAAGATGACAACAGTTTGAGATTTAACCTGTCAAAATGTACCCAAAGGTTGATAAGGTTTTTGATGTTTTTTTTATATGAATTAAAGTTTATGCCAATGAAATAGTAGTAAGGGTTGTTTTCTGATTCATCAATCTTCTGTCAGGCATTTTGATATACGAACTTATGAATTCTTTTCTAGTCCAATCAAAAACAAGTTGAAGACAAAGTTTGTGTGCCTTTTTTGACCATTGGTGGGTTGCGGTAGGTGTTTGGAAATGCATATTTTGTAAAATTTGCCAAAAGTTTTGAAAGTCTTAAATGAAAACTTGCCTTGAGGTCTATAACTTTTTTGTTTTGCATTTGCTATTAAATTGGACTACATTTTTTTCAATTAAATTTTAAATTTCAATTTAAGTTATTTAAAAAAGAAGTTTTATTATCACAAGTAAGCAATTATCACTAAAAAATATAAAAATACTTCAAATTTAAAAAAAATCAAAGTTTTTGCTTAGATACTTTTAGGTGTTGTGAAATTTTTAAACGATAATTTTAAGTTTACGATGGCGGAACTTCAATTCGCGAACTCATGGATACAATAAATCCAAACAAACGAACAAATTTAGTAAAATAATTAAAAGACTCGATTGCACGAAATATGCGTGTGTCGCGACAAGACATTGAAATGATGAACTGTCAAACGATGGGTGCGTTTAATAATCCTCACAACTGACAACACATATTGTGCGCTACCACCCAGTAGCTCAGCAATGGGGTGGATTCAGTAATAATTTCAATTTTTTTTATCGAAAATGCGATTAGTAAAAAGTTAAGTTAAGTTTAAGTTTGAGTACAGGATGTACTGGTACTTTAAATGGGTGCCAGGAATTCTTTTAAGAAGTAAGAATGAGTGAAGAGAAGAATACAAAATAAGCAAAAGAACCGAAAATAAAACACAAGATTTATATGCCCAGATGGGGACTTCAATTATTTTTATTTGGGAAACCTTAGAGCCGAAACCCAGGGATTAAAACCCAACATTTGTTCAGAGATAAAGATATATATAAAACAGTAAGTTTAAAGGGCTTACGGTCAAACGTAAAGCCGAAAGCAAAGAAAAAACAAAGAAAATGGGCCGTTAACGAGGCAAAATCGTGTCCCAAAATTAATTAAGATAAAAGTCGAAACTAAACGCAAACTAAATTATCGGAATTGACAAAATGAATTAAAAAACAAAATACTCTACTCATCTGTTCAAGTATGTCTGCGGATCTCCTACCCACCTCTTTTCTGCTATCACCTCGAATTTTCCTTAGTTTCCCTCAAAATGCTTCAAGCTTCGAATCACTTATATTTTTTAACGAAATTTCCTCGACAACTTTTCTTCAAGAAAATTTACTTCTTCTCAATTTCCTATTTTTTTTTCCAAATTTTCCTCCAGTTATCAAAGTATTACTTTTCGCTGGAATAGTTCTCCAAAGAGTGAACTTTCCATGCTAACCTATTTTCTACCTCAGCCATCCCAGTCTCCCACACATTCATACAACCAGCCAATCGTTTTCGAGATCCTCAGTCACGGGATCATGGCTTCCTGGAAAGCTACGTGCTCTTCTCGAAAACTTCCGTTCCTCCGTTGTCAAATCTCATCGAAACTTTACTCTCACTCATACATTCAATGAATTCAAATGGCTGAATTCAGAACCTTTTCAACTAAATTATTCGAGAAAATTCAAGAAAACCAAAATCGAGGAAAAGTTTCTTCTAGGCATTTGACTTGTTACTCTTAAATAATCGCGAGTGATTCGACGCGCAAAGCATTCCGTTTAAAACTAATACCTTGAGGTGAAAGCAGAACACATTTCCTTAAATTCTGAGATCTACTCAGTTCTTGTATTTTTTCATGTCAATTCCGATAAATCAATTTCATTAGATAGGTACTATGAAAAAAGAAGTTAAATTTAAAGAATTCGAAATCAAGTTAAGAACCCATTTTTCTGACAAAATATTTAGCTACGTTATGTAACGTTAAGTTAAGTAGATAGTAATGTTAGTTTGTTAAGATAAAAGTAAGAGGCCGCCTGACTCGCTTACTTCTTTAGCTCATCCGCTGGTACCTCGAGAAGAGACCGCCCTTCTTCTTCATAAGTAACCTCGTTTTTTTTGGAACCAACTGTTCCACTCAGTAATTTGGAAACCTGTTTTTATTATTTTTCCAAAATACTTTAAGAGTAGGTCTCTGGTTGATGGACGTCAGGTATCTATTGACTCTACAAGTATTTTGGAGCCGCAACGGAAAAGGGAAGGCTAAAAATAGATTATGAATAAGAATTAACAAATTCTATATACTCCTGGGACAAATCAGATAAGAAGATGATTTGGAGTCAGTTTTAGAGTCGTAACATCAGTTCCAAATTCCCGTTTAACTTCCCTTATAGTAAGATTCCAATTTTACATCAGCCAATTACACTCGGTAAGAATCGGTACCAAGTTGTGTGGGACTCTTACCGCACTAAAACCACCGGTGAATCAGGACCAATCTATGAAAGATCGACAAATGATTTTTCTTTCTTAATTTATCTGTCGCATTGTGGGAAGTTTAAGTTATAACACTTTCCATAGCTTTTAGACCATCAGCTCATGAGGCTTGGTTCTTCTTAATCTCCGAACATTGTCTCGTACATTTAAGACGGTCTCCATTTCGGAGTTGGTATGACTTTGCAGTCGCTGATTGTGTGATACAGCGTGTTTTTTAACCACTTCTGTAACCATTTCAATTTGAAGGTCTTGTCAAAGGCTTGAGCAACATCTAAGAATATAGCCGAGCATACTTGTTTTTCTTCAAGTGCCTTTTCCACAACATCCGTAATCCGATGCACTTGGTCTATCGTGGAATGTTTATTTCTAAATCCAAACTTATGGCTCGGAATTAGTCTTCTTTCTTCTATTATTTTGCTTAGTCTTTTCAGAAGCAGTTTTTCGAAAACTCTTGCCCTGATTGGTATAAGCGATAGTGGTCTGTAAGATGTTACTTCTGTTGGTGGCTTACCTTGTTTAGGTATAACAATGACTTCAGCAATTTTCCAATGATGTGGCACATATCTTAGTTTAAGGTATGCATTTATTATAAATTGGAGTTTTTTGAAGGCTATTGAAGGCATTTCTTTCAAAACCTGAGCAGTTATTAGATCGTACCCTGGTGATCTTTTGTTAGACAACTTATGTTGACACATACTTCTTTGTGCGTGACAAAAGGAATTTCACATTCGTCGTTTCTATCAACAAACTGTAAGGGATCTGTAGCTGTGCTTGCTGGAAATGACTTAAAAACATTCGCGAGATGTTCAGCGAAGAGATCAGCCTTTTGTTTTGGGTTTCCGATCCATTTACCATCTTGAGTTTTTACTGGCGGGTTTTGTGCCTGTGGTCTTTTTTGGCACTTAGCTGCTTTCCATAAGGAGTATTCCGTAGAAGCATCTGCCGTCAGACTATTCAGGAATCTACTAAGTGAATCACTTTTAAGCTAACAGATTCTTTTCTTTTGTTCATTGTTAAGACGGTTAAAAACTGCCTTATCACCTGGAAATCTCGTAGCTTGCCATTTTCTTCGAGCTCTTCTTTTCTCCAAGATCAGCTCCGTTATTTCGACAGGATATTTTATTTCTTTTTCTCTTGAGTTCGAAATTGTTGGAGTACTTTCTTCTGCAGCCTGTTGCACATCAGCAATAAATTGTTCTACTTCATGATCAATCTGTTCAATTGTTTGCATAGGGGATCTTAGGTTTATAGAACTTTCAAGTTTATCTCTGAATTCGTTCTAGTTTGTTCTTTTGTTCACGAGCTTAGGATTACTTTTTTCTATTATTTCTGCTTCGCTCAGTGATAATGTTCCTGGAGTATGATCTGACGATAAATCGTTATTACCTTCGACACTTATATGGTTTCGTTTAATACATTTTACTACGAAAAAGTCTATAAGGTCTGGTATTTTGTTAGAATCAGATGGCCAATATGTTGGCGAGCCAGAAAAATAAAATTCGCAGTTGTATTTGCGGTCTGCTTGATATAGCCGTTTGCCTTTCGTTGTTATGAGCCTAGATCCCCAATGGGTGTGTTTATCATTGAAGTCGCCACCAACAAGGAAGTTATTTTGTTTGACAGTACCTATACGTAATAAGACTTTATTATGATACTCTTTTAAATATCATCATTTATATTTTTAATATTTAATTTAAGAACAGAGTTGATACAAGTTTATATTTTAAATTAGCTGAAAATAATCTCCTTAAAATAATTGTTGAATGTTAAAAAAAAAAAATAACTCGACAAAATAATTATATACCTACCTACCTAACGCTCTTATTTTTTATGAGAAAAACGGCACGCTTTTATTATATTAATAATTTTGTATAGGTAGCTTGGATAAAATATAAATAAAGGGGTTTACCCAAAACAAATTCAAGGCACCCACTTTTTAAAATAATGAACCTACCTACATTTTCTAAGAAAACCTATCTACTTTCCTGAGAAAATATAATTTTATGGCTTTTTTCTCTTACTCTAAATGGGGGTTATAATCGTTATCCACCATCCAAGTCAACCAATTTTACTTTAGATTCCCATCTACACGAACATGCATATAATATATGTATGAGCAAATTTATATATCTATATAAATTCTTTCATTAAATTAACCTTAGACTATGAATACTCATGATGAGCTCCTTCTCATTTTTGAATATAATTAGCATATTTTATGAGTCCTTGTAGCTTTACCTATGGGCCTTATTGTATATCGTCGTGTCGGTGGTGTTACGTATCCGCTATACACAGCTCAACGCAAACATACCACCCGATCTGCCACCCTCTCAACTACCCTTTGCCTTCAACAAGCTCTACAGCATTTATCTCGGGCAACAAACAACCACAAAGAACCAATTGCATTATCTACTCTTCTATACACGAGAGCAAATATTAAGGCATATTTTCCCATTTAGTCTCGCATTAGACAATGAAATTACGAGGCACACACAGTAAAAAGGATTTCATAATGAGATCTAATGATGACAACGGTAAGAAAAACAGAAATTGCGGCACTCAAAGATGCCGGGGGTAAACGAGCTGCAGAAGCAGCAACGAATCAGCAGCATCAGTATGAATGTAGGTAGGTACTGCTGCTTTCTGTTTAACACAATAGAATCACACACAGCCAAAAGCCAGCATCAGCAGGGAATAATATCCTTGTTTTTCGCGCGTTCAATGGTTATACATCTACAGCCTCTTGTAGGTTTTTTAGTCCATCATGCACCTTCATGGCTTGTCCATACTGTAGGTAATATAAAGTGGAGGTGTGTTTTAATATTTTCAGTCGTAAACCGAAAATGCCGACCACCGTTCTCGACACTATCATCAAAAAGCTAGCATTCGCTTATTGTGCTTTCCTATTTCTCGAACCGAGTTGTTTTTTCTAAAACATTATTGGAATATATATGTTGGGGTCTTGTTAACTTGCTCATAATTAATCACAACATGAGCCAAAAAAAATAATGTATGGACAAATCTCAGCAAATAAGTCGAGATCTTTAAGCAGCGTCCACACTATGCCGATCAACATTGTTGGTTCACGTCTCAGGGTTGACGTGTTGACTGTCATTTGTGTTAAACTATTTTTTATTTTATTTCGTTGTTTTGCATAAAGTATCAATATGAATGGAGTGAGCTGGCAACTCCCATACTTAAAATTTATTGTTCTGACAGCTTGTTGATTGCTATCCATTTGAATCGGGTTGCGTTTAGGTCAACAAATGATGATTGGTATTGTCGATCAACACGGTAAGACTTATTTCACACTGTTGATTATCGATTTTAATGTACACAATTCAACATAATGTTTTTTTTTTCGCAAAGTGCTGGTGATCCCCTCTCTCTCCAAATATAATAGTATTGCCAATGTGACAAAATTTCTTGAAAATACCTTTAGACAAGTACTAACCATACTCAACCCGTCAAGCTTCAATTGAGGGGTGTTTTCAGTTTGCTGGATTAACAGAGGGGAGGGGGGGTAGAAGAAGTAGCAAGACAAAACCTCCTACCCTATGGTGTAAGAAATCGCTATAAAATATATTTTTCAAAAATTGTTTGCTAAAAAAAAACTTAACTATTTCTGGGTTTACAAAAACGTGTAATTGTATAATTGTAAATGTAAGTGTTACCGTTGTTTTTATTTAATTTTTATATTTATTATTTGTATCTACTATTTATGGTTAGCTATGCATTCGTAAACCGAATTGATCTACAAATTTTGATAAGACTTATTTTTACGATGCGGTAATAGGAAAGACGAAAAAAGTGGGGATTAGAACTCTGTCCATCTGTCTGTTTGGCTTAAATTTAAACAGCTGGATCGATGATCGTAAAACTAACATTAATTAATTTTACATATCCAATTTTTCGGCTCCACAACTTTTCTAAGAAAAAATTAAGTAAATTTCTTAGAGTAAAGGTAAATTTTGGATAGAAAACCAACCAACCAGCCGTTCCATGAAATTTTCGGAATTTGTTCTTGTAGACGAGAAAAAAAAGCAAACTGATTTTGGTAAATTCCGCCCTCTAACACCCCCCTTTTTCTGATACCTTGATTTCTTAAATACTAATTTGGATACAATTTTGTGATTTTGTACATAGTAGCGATTCAAAAATTTAGGAAGCACTTTTGGGTTATTGAAACCTTGAAACCTTATGGGTATCATGCTCCTTTTTCAGGCACATGAAGTTTATTAGTTTCTTGGAGCTGTCCAGCGAGCAACGATTTCAAATAAAAATAAAAACCAAAGTCAGTCTTCAAAGTCTTATCGAAGAAAATGATCTATTTGAATTCTTTCATAGCGTAAGGAACAGTTTTTGATTTTCTTACTATTTCATAAGTGTTTTTACGATAATAAGATTTCAACTAGAAATTAAATCTTATCTAAAAAAGTCTTCAACAAAATAAAACAACGACCAATTTCCGAATTCAATTATGATTTTTCTTCCCTTATTCAAAAATATTTATGCCTTTTAGTTCCCGTAGACTAATTTAATATTTTGGGAAAAATTTGTTTTTCGCTAAATTAGTTAGAAGAACCGTTTCCAAGAAATAAATATTTTGAAAAAGAAGCCGGTCGGATTTAATTGAAATTTTTCCAAAAAGAATTTCTCGTTATAATAAGAATAAACCCTGAAACCTTTTTGCTTCTGAGAATTAAATTAATAAGAAAAGTGGGTGTGGATGGAAATGGGCGGCTTTTATCAAAACTAATTTGCTAATTTTCTTCTCGTCCATAAGAACAAGTTCTGAAAATTTCAGAGAAATCGTTGGAGCTGTTCCCGAGAAAAAAAGGAATAAGAAAAGTGGGCGTGACAGTGGGTGGATTTCACTCAAACCAGGTTACTCATATTTCCTCGTCCATAAAAACAAACTCTGAAAACTTTATGGAAATCGTTGCATTCCTTTCCGAAAAAAACAAATGATTAAGAATAGTGGGCGTGGCAGTAGGTGGATTTTATTTTAACAATTTTAAAATTATTTCTCTGGTCATTGTGACAAAAAATTAAAAAATTTCAGAAATATCGGTGCAGTCGTTTCTTAATTAACCATGATGTAAGAAAAGTGAGGGTGGCACCACCCATACAAGGGGTAGGTGGTTTAATTTCTCCTCCTAGGTTTTATTCCTACCCCCGAAACGACCTTCTAAATTCAGTATACCGCTGTTTTTTTTCCATTTGCAATTCTAAGTTTACTGTATTATTTATTGACATATCCAGTCAACCAAAAAGGAGCTTCATCGCTTAAAAAATGTGTGCGATACATATTTCGAACAGAACCATGGTTTTCAAAATAAATTTGCGTAGTTAAGAAGCGTTGTTCAGGTTTCAAAATGCCAAACCAAACTAAAAATAAATCACTGGACAAAATGGCTGCCTTTTAAAACAGTGTTGCCAACTTAAAGTTTTACACCTTCTATTCCTTTACAAATATTTTTTTTAACAAAATTTTGAAAATTTTTTTTCGCGATTCTTAAAAAAATATTTAAAACTAGTTTTTGGAAAATCAAATGTTTTGAGAACTACGTGGTCAACTTTTTGAAAATTGGTATTAGAGAGTTTTTTTAACACTATCTTAAATAATTTATTTTTGTGAAATCGTCCTTTATTTGGTTTATAGAATTAGTACATATAATATTTTTTTCTTTGTAATTGTTTATTTAAAAATTGTTATCAAATCCCTTTATAGCTTCGTAAGCGTTGAGGAGAAAAATTAATAATCCATATTTGGTTTCTTATGCTTTAAAGAAAAAAAGTATATTTGGCTTATGGAAATCTTAAGCTGTTCTCATTTAAGTTCAAATAAGCTTCACGTATTTGTAGCAGTTCTGGGAAAGTTTTCTTTGTTTCATCTTACATTCCCGGCAATGATCCCGTTATCTGAAAGCAGCTTATAAAAAAGTGATGCCTTAATGGAGTTTTTTTGCTCTTTGCTTTTTCGATATCAGAAAATTGCACAAGATGAATAGAGTGAGGGCATGGTTTGGGTACTGGCTTAAGATACTTTAAATTCAAAGTTTTTTGTCATCAATTTTAACGTTTTTCCAAATGATCCTTTTTTATTTGTTGTCCTCGAATGAATCTGAGCTGGCATTTAGTGTGTGTCATCCTCATCAGAGCTCTCTGATTTAGTTTTTGATATTATGACAAGATCATACGAACCCAGTTAGACGGAGGATATTCTTGAATAAAAATTAAAAAATAACGGTACCTTCCATACAAATGTTAAAAAACCATTATGTTTTCATTTTAAAACTACTCCTTCTGATTTTATAAATTTTTCTATCTATGTTAAGATTAATGCGATTTACCAAAAATAATAAAAATTAACTCTTAGTAACTATTAAGTACCTAAAAACCACTCTAATAGAACATTTTTTTTTTAGTTTCGTGTGTTTTTTCTATTGAATTTATATTATATACAAATTTCAAATAAGATCTAATAACATTGCATACATCAATTAAAAAAAATGTTCCAAATTTATTGTTTTGAAAATTCGGTATGTGAAAAATGGATGCACATAAATAATTGGTTTGCAAAACAAAATTTTTCCTTAAATATGTTTTAAGAATTTTTTAAATAAAAATAATTTTTTTTTAAAAACCTGCCCAAAGATTAAAATTTTTATTCATACAATTACAATTTTCAAAGTTGTAAGTGCTGCCCTTGTTTAACGATTTTTTTCATTTTGAGTATCTTTTTTTATGAAATAGCTCGTTCTACTTTAACAGGAGGAGATAGACCCTCTTTCAAAGATAAAAAATACTTGCATTGTATTCTTTCACAAGAATCCATTATTATTTTTCGTCACTGTACGAATCATAATTTCCCATAAGGACTTATTTGCTGGATATAGGCAACTTTGGTATACGGTACTTAAGTAATTTTTTGTTGTACATTAAATCTAAATATCCAAAAACGTGGAAAATTATATGTTCTACAACGAAAATCCGCCAAATTTTCGTAAAGCAAAGTTTCGATAGATAAAGTTTCGAAAAACCAAAGTTTCGAAATGACAAAGTTTCGAAAATATAAAGTTTCGAAAGAAAAAGTTTCGAAAAACGAAGTTTCGAAAGAAGAAATTTTCGAAATGCCTCGCAAGAGCAAGTTTTTAAATTTTTTAATTCCTTATTATTTATAACCTGTGTTAATTAAGTTGAAATCACTCAAGGAACAACGAAGTTTCCAAATGTTGATCTATTTTTGGAACGTTCTGTTTTTAAAATATTTTCTTCATTTTTAATTCTGTATCAGGTTTTACCTGTGTCAAATTCAATGAAATCAGTCAAGGAACAACGAAGTTCCGAGGATTTTGGTACTTTTTTTTCGAAACTTTGTCCTTCGAAACTCTCTCTTGCGAAACTTTGACATTTCGAAACCTTATCGAAACTTCGTTTTTCGAAACTCCATTACTATTTCTTCTACAACAAATTGTTCAAGTAATTTTTCGCTCAGGTGAACAAGAGGCCAGATAAACTCAAAAAAACATTTTTTACTTAAAAATGTCGACAGTTTTTCATCTGAAGGAGATATCAAAATATTTGCAAGCAAAAGTTGTATAAAATACTTTTACCATCAAAGTAAAACAAAAAGTATTGCTCTACGTTCAATAGGAGCCAAGAAAATTGCATTTATTTCTATCAAAGCTTTTTTTTTTCAAAATGGCGAACAACGCATTTATGTACTTATGTTCGCACTTTGTGAATTTAAGCTCTATTTTTACGAAATAAAAAATCGACGCAGTTTTTCTTTTTAAGGTTTAAAATATTAATTTGACTGGACTATTAGTTTTTTGAACATAAGGTCAAATACATGCTACCTAGTCGTGCGTCTTATTTTATTCAAATAATCATTAAAGCCATTTATAAATCAAAGCCAAAGCTGGTTCCCGGCATTAATAAGAATTCAAAATTTATTATTATTACTAGGAATAACTAGATAGTAAAGTTTTAATATAAGATTCATTTCAAGTTTTACAATTCCCATTATTCAATTAAACCTCATAACTTACAATTTTTCTCGAATGCAATATATGGCCCATAACCAGAAAAAAAAATCGAATTAACCAAGTTGAGGTCCGCTGGGGTTCGTTACAAAGTGGGTGCTGCGCCTTTCTGATGCCTTCAAGAGTGAGTGTGAGTCAGAGAAACTCGACTGTGGAAATCCCAGAACAAAATGGATGATAATAAAGAACGGATAAGGGCAAGGACACTGCAGGGTGGCGATTATTACACGTTTTACCCATTGTACTTTGTTTTTCTTATTCTCTTCCTATTTTTTTTTCTTCTGTTCGTATTCCCATAGCTCGTTGCTGCTCGGGTTGCTGGTCCCAAGTAGGTATCATGATGGTGCGATATCATAATACTCGTATCATGAGATTTCCTTCGCAAGAGATTTGCATTGGGCGCTCTGGGTGATATCAAGCGTTGGCTCCTGGATGGCTATGTGAAGAAAAAAAAATACGAAAATCTGATTCTTTTTCCTCAGTTGTTGTTTTTGTCGTTATTTTGTTTTAGTATAAAACAGCTCGTTGTCTTTTTTATATAAATATATATGTATGAGTATGGTGTATGTGTGTATACTGTATATATATTATCCTGGTGCAAATGTTTTTCGTGCCTCATGATTTTGTTCCTTCCTAGGTGATCTCATAATTTCCATGTGCATTATTTGGATTAAGCGGATGGAATTATGGCTGAAACCCTCGCAGAATTATCAGCTTTTCGAATTTTGTGTTCTTATTTTTTTTGTCTTGTTTTTGTATATTTTCCATCTTTTAGATGAACACACAACATGCACAGCACATAAATGAAATGAGCTCAGCCATAAAAAGTGTAAAAGTGAAATTTTTTAATGGAGCAATTTAAAAGATGAAACGAGCTAGATCTAGGATTTTTTCGTCATTTAATTTTATTTTCAAAATGTAATAAAAATAAAACATATAAATGAACCTTATTAAATTGCTCAATTGTTGCTTGTACAAAGCTAAAAACTCTATCAAATTTGAAAGTACAAAAATCGTATATAAAGCTTTTTAATGGTATCCTTAAAACATTAACTATAATATATAATACTTGCTTAGGTATTTTATTTTAAGTATTTTAAATAAATTATTACAATATTAACTTCTATATATGTAGCTATAAATTCTTTTGTTTCAAGTCAGATGGTTTTAACCTTTGAGGGTAATTATAATTATGGTCAGGTATGGTTGGGTATTCTTTGAACTATAGTCAAATGGTTAATATCTTATTCAAAAAATATGGGAAAATATGCATTTCTATCACTCCTGTTCAACCCTAAAGACTCAAGTCGCAAAATTCGTAATTAGGTTAGATAAAGCATGCACTTGTAAACATCGTTCCCTAAACTTTGATTTGACCTAAATGTCGACTTTCAAAATGTAGTGACTCCGGTTGCCATACTCTGCAAGGGGTTCAACCTTGGCATACCGGTTACAAGTGTCTTAGTGATTAACCTGCTCAGGACCACTTTCGAATTACTTCAAGTGGGCCCAACTAACAATTTCGTTTCTATATTGCGATGCTTTTCGTTTTCATTCAATCTTTGCATATAAGAATTATATAAAACTCCAGAGAGTGAAAAGGCAACCTTTTGTCACTCCTATTGTACCTTTATGGAGTTAATTATAATAGTCTTAAAGAAGTTCACATTAAATTAAATTACAAAAAACTTGTTGCTAGAACCAGGGACCGAAACCATGTCCCTCTGAACCACTTGCTTTCCTGGCTAACAGCTCCATCAATCTCAGATATACACTTTGATGCATTAAATTGGAATCAATTTTATCTAGAATTGTCTCGTATGAAACAAGAAGCTTGCATTAATAAAAAAAAAAGCTTTCTTCAAGAAAAATATAAAAAATACTAGATTAGTATGTCCATAACAAGCACGCATTTGTAGTTAAATAAATGGAGATATAATAGATTATTTAATTAATTCATATCAACCTTCATATCAAAAATTGACAATTGTAATAAGAAACTTATGTGTTTAGGTGCTAAATTGAATATCTAAAATCTAGCTTGCCGTTACCATATTCACTAATGCAAGCAATATAGAAACAAAGACTAACATAAAGATTGCATAATAATTTTTTTGGGATGACTATTGAAGCGAAAGTATCTTGGTTACTTCATAAGAGCATTATAGAGGGATTAAAGACACATTGGTACATCGCTTCTAATTAAGCTGATATAATTTGCACCAGAAAATATTTAAGGATTCAGTAATGCTCCAATAAGGTATTTAGTTTCTGTCAGAGGGCTAAATGGAGCGCTATAGAAACAAATAACACTTTAATGTCTGAAATGCGAAGCAACTTTGTTAGTTGGGGGGGGGGGGGGGGTTTCTGTCTTTTCACTATGATGTTGTCCTTACTTAATTTGCTGTTGTTTCTTTGTAAAATCCTGGCGGAGAGAGTCCCATCTAAAACAAGATGGTGTTTTAGAACTTGCGTCCGATGAAAAATTGGACGGCGAAGTACTCCACTTCACTGATGTATTTCTGATTGCCTCATTCAGCAACATCTCTGATGAACCCCGCAGTCTAGTGACGTCTTTAGTCTCTCATCATTCCAGCCACTTCCTTGATTGCCAGATCAGTTGTGATTTCCGTTCTCTTTTCGAGCACAAACTTTCGTTCTGAGATGATCACCCATAAGGCTCCACCGCTCTATACAGCTGTCATCTGCTTGGAATACTTTTGTTGTCGCAGTTAATCGGCCCAGATCGTGTTTGTGAAGAGAAAAATGCAATGCCGTATCGCCAGCAGGAATTTCAGCATGCTTCCCGAAGGTCCACCTGTATTTGCCATAAGTCTGCTTAGGAACACTGTCACCTTCAATACCCTATCCACTGTTTTCTTTATTTACAAGTTGCCAATAAGAAAGTCTAAAGTTGAGGGTAACTTTCAAATATTTGATAGATTTACGGCTACTGATTAATAAATTAGAGTCCAACCTACAAAGCAAAGGATTCTAATTCTGGTTGGTAGAACTATTTCTGTTTTTCTTGTTGCATAGCTTTTTCGATCATCCACAGGTGAAATCAAGGCATGATATGGTGGTTTAGCTCACACTGTGACTTTTTGGGGTGTTTTGCCATATTGTCGTCAGCATTGCCAACAAGATAGCAGTCTTCCGGCATGTCCAGTCCATACAAAGTACATATATGTCATCGTATGAAATGTTCAAGAGGTCATATCCTAGAATTGATTCTTGAGCTACTCTGGATAAACTCTTGGTCTTGGGAGTAGTGTCTGGTGATTCGTAGGATGTGATTTAGGATTTCGAACGTGTTTTTGAGTTCAAGTAGTATGCCACGCCATCTGGTGGAATAGAAAACATTTCTGACACCTGGTTCTTAAAAGAACTATCTTCCTTTAGTAGTGGTTTTCTTGTTGTGCTATATGTGAGTAGCATTTATCACCTCCTCGATCACTCCGATTATAGAGCTTCCCCTCCTAAGACCAACATGCAGTCTTTCGAATAACCCACCAACTCTTTGGACTGCAGCTTTGAGTTTCAGTTGTATCATTTTTTCTAATAGTTTTCTACTCGTATCGTTTTGGGTCACCCTTACCTTTGCAGATCGCTTGGGATCTGCGGCCTATTCGCCGAGTTTTCACATGATCAGTTGAAAAAAGCCCATGGGGACTCGATATAAACTTTAAATCAGAGTCCTCATGGGCTTTTTTCAGCTCTGTTTTTTGGTTTCTGAAGTCTGTGAGATCTTCCACTTCTGGTTGAGCACTTCTTCTACTTAGTCTGGTTACTCTTCTTTATTTGAAGCAACTTCTGCGAAGTGCAGCTTTTTCATCTTTTCACCAGTTAACAGGGTTAACTTGTTTCAACTATTGGATTTTCAATAGCTGTGTCGCATGCTTGAATTATGAGCTGTGTGGTTGTGTCGGCAGTAGCTTGTGCAGTCCCTGTAGTTTTCTTCTACTATCACAGAAACTGGTAGCTCTTGAGTCTGTTGGGGCACTATTTTGGGACTTATGCTCGATTTTAGTTCGGGTTTTTTTGATTTCCTGCAAGTACGAAGATGGTATTTTGGTGGTCATTTCCAGTCTTCAATGACTCTCGAAAACAGATGCAAGGGTGACATCTGGGATGGTGCCAATGTTGCCAGGTATACTGAAGGTAGGGTGTGCTTCATATACCCTCAATGGGAGCTTACAATTTACTAACTATAAAATAAGCACAAAAAAGACAGGTTGAAATATTTTACCAACACTACAACAGAGCTGCAAAAATACCTTACCTACACCTAAATGGCTATAGATTACTTCAAAGAGGTATTTTTTATTCTTGCCCGATTTTTTTTTTTTTTTTGTAATTTAAAACACCGCATGCGTTTTTTTTCCATCACTATAAACTTATAAAGGTATTAATACTTTTAGAACATGGCCGGTTCAGAACTTTTCAGCAGCCTTTTTTTGTTATTCAAGAACTTATAGAAATGCTATCACTTGCCATATTTTTAAAAGCAAAGCAGTCTTCAGAGTTATGATTTAATATGCATAAGTATGTTTGGAAAAATGAGATCTTATCATTTATAGAAATTATATGAAAAGGATTTCTTAGAAATTTTATTAATATTTGGTGTCAAACCTTTTGTTAAAAATATTTAAAAATACTAATATTAAAGGAAAATGTGTGAGATCCCCTTTTCATCAATTTACCAAATCTCTTTAACTTGGTTCGTATATGACAATCATACTGTCGTTATTTTTTTTTTTTTTTTGAAAATATTTAATTTTAATAAAGAATTATCCTTAATGATTTCAATTAGAATTTTTTTAAGGCTCCTATTAAATCTCGCCTATAATAATTTTACTACAAAATTCATCCCTGCTCCTGTATAGGTACCTCCTTAAAACAGCATTCTTTTCTTTGAAACAAACTCATTCCTGGTTCTTTACCGATGAAGCCTCATAACGCTCTTTTGACAACAAAATTTATTTAGATTAAACTTTAAAGTTTGTTTTATTTTTATTTTTGTTTTTTATTTTTTTTTAATAAACAATATTTTAAGAAGCTCTATGCTATAGGACTTGGTGGTGGTGTTAATAGAGCCGAGAGAAATGATTTACTATTTTAATCTTTGCAGGCATTTGGGGTGGTGTATAGCAAGTTTTTCAAACTCTCAGTTTCTTATCTGGGTTAAGAGATTAAGTTGTTGCACTAAAATTTTGGCACCAGTGATTAATGTTCCAACGGGATTATACTTTTATACTTATTCGCAAAAAGAAAGTTTGTATTTTATTATTTTCTGTTCTTTCTGTTAGTTTTGGATAAATTGAAAAAAAAAATGTGTGTGTAGGTATAAGGTAGTGAAAAACTCAGTTTGAAAGTTATATTTGCGATCGTAAGATATAAAAGTTTTATAATTCCCAAAGAAGATATTTGAATTTATTTAATATACAATAGTGCTTTAACACTGCCAGGTTGCTTTTATTAAAACTTCAAGGCCAGTTTGATTATTTTTAAAATTTTCGAATTTTAGTTGTTTTTATATTCAAGTTTTACACCAATATAATATTTTTGGGGAACATTGCGAAAAAAAAAATACAAATAAATCAAATAAGTTAGGTACATCACTCTGTTTGTTATTTTTTTTTCTGCACTTTCTAAACAAAAAAGTTTATGTACATACAAAGGTGTTAGAAAATAGCACAAACAAAAAAAGTGCCCAAATTGATTTAGAAATATTACCCAACAAAATTTTTACCACCCACAAACAAAGAATAAATTGGAAATTATTTAATTTTTTTAGGGTCAGACAAGTTCTTTTTCTTGCAATGAATCAAGTTCACAAGAACAAAACTAAGTTTTAACACATTTTTTGGCAAAAACTTCCAGTAAATACTAGATTTATCCAAGTAATTATTAGAATTATTAGGAAATTGATAGGTAAAAATACTATTATGTATTATGTACTTCTTGTTTTAGGGCTGGCCACGATACCAAAACATCCGATAATTTTATTGGCATTGTATCGGTATCGTCAAAATCGAAAATTTTCGGTATTCCGATCCGGTTTCGGTCTCGTATAACTGAGTTTCATTTCGTTATCAGTATCGGTCTCAATCGCAAAAACCAAAATAAAATAAAAAAAAATTTACAAAATCGTTGCAGCCCTTTTTAAGAACTCAAAATATAAAACCAAGTCTGAAAACTTCATCGAAATCTTTATTTTCAGATAAGCAAAAGAAAGGTTGGCGTGACAAAGGGTTGGGTTCAATTAAATTCACTGCCTTAATTGCTGAAGAGGAAAAACTGTAAAAATGTAAAATAAATCGATATATCCGTTTCCAAAAGACAAACTTCAATAATTGGTTTTTGTGTAATAAATTTAAATAAAATTCAAAAAATAATTTTTTCTGTGGATACGAAACGATACTACCGAGAGTATTGATAGCTTTCAGTTCAAAAGTAAAGTTCCGACTCGGTATCATTCGTCCATCATCGTCGCCAGCCCTTATGTTTATAAACATTTACAGTACGTTCTCGATTAACGCAACTCTCTATTCACGCAGCTCCTCGATTTTTGCAACAGCTGAATTTTTAGCATTGTTGACGCAGTAATCGCAACTCTTCAAAAAAAAAAAATTGACTCGATAAGTGCAACTTTTGTTTTTATATGCATTTCTTTATTAACTCAGGTTCTTGGATGTGTTTGCTTTTGTTTTTTGCGTTACGTTTTGTTTCGGCAGTTATTTTACCGCTACTTTTGAGTGATAGCACGATGAAGTTGTATGAATTTACATCATATGTATCTATACAATGCAAGATTTTCTTGTTAGTTTAACGAATTTTGTCCAGTAATCAGTCGCTTGTGTGTTTTAAAAAAAATGGGTATTACTAAAAAAATTGTGAAACTGTCAATTAAAAACAAAAGTGAAATTTTAGAAAAAACTAATAAAGGAGCTACAATTAAATCACTATGCCGTGAGTATAATGTTCATAAATCTACAGTAAGCAGAATAAAACAAAAAGAGGGTGCAATAAGGAAGTTTGCTTCTAAGGCTGAATGTGGACCCGGGAAGAGGATTACATTAAAAGGTGGCGAATACCCTAAGATGGAAAAAGCTTTGTACAAGTGGTTCCTTAATCAAAGAAAGCAAAATGTGCCAATTTCCAGCGAGGTCCTAAGAACGTGCTCATTGCATTAACAAATTTAAAAGAGGACAGGATCTTTTAATGCGAGCAATGGTTGAGTGACAAATTTTAAGAAAAGGCATTGAATTCGCCTGTTAAAAATTTGTGGAGAGAAACTTTCAAACAAACCGCAGCTTGTAGATCCATTCTTGATTAAATTTAAGGAAAAAGTCCAAGAACTCGATTTGACTCCCAATCAAATTTATAACACTGATGAGTCCTGGTAATTCTACCGACTTATGCTCAACAAAACCCTTATAGGTTTCAAGGAATCGTCAGCTCCTGGTGGAAAGACAAGCAAAGAAAGAATTACGTTTCTCGCCTGCACCAACGCATCGGGCTTACACAAAGTTAAGCTATTCGTCATCGGTAAATCCGTAAACCCAAGATCTCTTAAGAATTTTAACCATATGCCCGTTGTATACAAGGCAAATAAAAATGCTTGTATGACGTTAGCATTCTTTGAACAATGGTTCCACTTGACATTTGTGCCCGTGGTAAAAAAATTAAACCGGCCACATATTGGTCTTTTTTTCATACGTTTTTTGTGTCTTTTAGACTTGACTCTTTTTAAATTCGAAATACTTTCAACAAAAGCACTTTTACTTTTGGATAACGCTCCTTGTCATCCAAGAGATGGCGAGTTAATAAGTGATAACGGCATGATCGTTGTTATGTTTCCGGCAAATTGCACTGCTATTCTTCAGCCAATGGACTAGAACGTTATTAATTTGACAAAATTGCATTACAAAAAAAGTCTACTGGCGTTCTTAGTTGGATATGATAAGGATCAGACCTTGAATTAAAAACAAAAGCATTTAATCTCCAAAATGCAATTTGCCTTCTATCTAACGCATGGGATGAATTGCAGGCAGATCCAATCAAAATGATGGCTTCTCGTAATGATTGGGAAGATGAGGATGAGCTACCTTTGAGCAGAGTTAGAGCTCAAATTATCAATGAACACGTGGTCGTTGATTCCATATCAACTCTGTTCAATGAAATTTCAGTCAACGAATCCATTTCGAATGAAGAAATGTATGATTGGGTACACGAAACCATTTATAACAATGAGGAAATCTATTAAGACAATGAAGCAGTTGAAATATCAAACGAAAGTGAGCCCGAGGTTTAGATTCCTGCTCCCAAAATAAAGGCTGAAACGGCAGTACAAGCTTTCAATACAGCAATTCGATAGGCTGAACAGAATTCAGCCTCTATTGAACAAATGTTGAGTCTTCAAAAACTGCGAGAAATGGCGATTTTAAAAAAATTGATTACCCAAAAAATACAAACAAAAATGTCCAATTTTTTCCAAAGAAAATAATTATGGCTATATATATAGAAAACTAAAAATATGTATTTATGTACTCAAAGTAATGAACTAACTTATTTTTGTTTTGTTTCTAATTATTTATGTGTTATTTAATTAAAAATTGTTGTGTTAATATACAGGGTGGCGCACGAATCGTGCTACAAAAATAAAACGTAATAACTTTTTTTCTGTGTGAGTAATCGGCTTATTTTTTTTTTATTTTGTAGGTTACTAGCTATTTAGATTTATAAAAATGGATGCTTGGGATACGGAGAAAAGAATTTGGATCATTTCCGTCATTTCCGTCCAAAGGGAATTTAGGCGGGGGTTTGGCGGTAATCCCCCGAGTAGATGGACCATTATGAGGTTTGTAAACATGTTTGCCGAATCTGGAAGCATCGCACGAAGGCCGTACCATTGAGATCCCAATGTTCGGGTTCAGGATACAATCGCAGCAGTAGCATCTGCAATACAGGCCAATCCGAGCGTTTCGACCCGAAACTTATCGGGGCAAATTGGAGTTAGTAGACGGTCATTACAACGGATACTTCATGACGATTTAAACTTGTTTCCGTACAAAGTCCAAATTACTAGCAAGTTAAACCCTCAGGATTTGCCTGTTCGCCTGGAATTTTGCCAAAAAATGATATCAATGGCCGAAGAAGACAACACATTGATTAATTGTTTGTTTATGTCTGATGAGGCCCATTTTGATCTTAACGGCAATGTAAACAAGCAAAATTGCCATATATGGAATGAGTCTAATCCAGAAATGCTCCATGAGACGGAACTGCACCCAGAACGAGTCACTGTGTGGTGCGCAGTTTCATCAAGGTGTATTGTCGGGCCGTACTTCTTTGAAGAAAACGGTGTAACCCTTACTGTCAATGGGGACCGTTATTTAAAGATATTGAAGGAGTTTTTTTACCCAGAACTGCGCCGAAGACGTATACCATTCAACAGCATTTGGTTTCAGCAAGATGGAGCAACTGCACATATAGCCAGACCAGTTATGGTGGAGCTAAACAAAAAATTCGCAAACAAATTAATTTCTAGGAACTCCACTCTTCGCTGGCCCCCAAGGTCACCTGACCTGACTGCACCAGACTTCATTTTATGGGGTTATGTCAAGCAAGAGGTGTATAAAACGAAGCCCAGGAATTTAACTGAATTAAAGCAGTCCATAACGATCCCAACTTCAACTCTTCAGGCCGCAATGAATAATTTTTTGATCAGGTGCCGCATATGCGTGGGAGAGCGTGGAGGTCATTTGCAAACAACTAACTATTTAAAATAAAATTTAATTTTCTAACCAATAAAAAAAAATAAATGAAATACATCGATTAAAAAAAAAGTTATTTGAATTTCTTATTGTAGCACAATTGGTGCGCCACCCTGTATAATTGACAAAATGACTGTTATTAACATTATGACATAAATATTGTAGGTGCCAGTCTGTTTTGTTGTTATAGATTGTTTTTCCAGTTTGACTATTTTAGAAGGAAACCACTTCTGTGCGAGTTAGATTGTAGATCGAGAAACATACAAACAGGCATACAAAGAAAGTCACTGGTGGACAAAAAAAGTTTGGACCCACTTTTTTTCACATTAATCATTGTTTTAATGTCAGGTTTGATTAAAATATTGAGTTCAATTTCTTTTGCAAATAAAGTATGTCGAAGTACAGGTACCGGTACCGCAAGCTGTCTTCCAAGTAAAAAAAAATATATAAAAACGCTTGTTAAATACATGTATTTCCTTCTCTTCAATAGGAACCCAAGAATGTTTGTTTTTCCTTATCGGTTTCGTTTTTGTAATTCCATGATTTATTTGTTTTAAGGAATATATCTGGAGGCATTATCTCTCTCTCTACCTTAACCAACCTAACTGTCGTTGTATAGTTTATCCAATCCCACATCGCTTCTCACATCATCATTATGAGAAAAATATTCCGAGCAGTGATGTTCATGTAATTTTCATTGTAGTTCTCGTTGTAGAACAACATTCTCTTATGACGAAGGACTTCCAAGGATAACGAACAGCACATCGAAAGTAAAATAAAGTAGTAAGGTACTAGCTATATGATAAAACCAACAACCGAACACGCGCTGGCTGTGGGAAAAACACAGCCTTTTTTGGCTGTATGCCATGTTCAGCCTACGGCCAATGGAATTTCTTTATCAAAACTCATACGAAAATTCGAACAACAAGGATGTTGTATTTTGCGGTAAAACTGCGTTCTCTTCCTGGAACTGAAATCGTTTTTATGTGAGTGTGTTTGTGTAGATTTCTCTGCTACAAATTCTCAGTACATCTACATTTATGTTTTTATATACTAAAAATGCCACTCTTGCTCCTGCTACTGCTTGCTGCTGTGCTGTGCCGTTGCCGTTGCCGTTCCTGCCAGCGTATATCTGTATCGACGGCGAAACGAAGACGATGACAGAAACAAAGATAAGATAGATTCGGTTTTTAGAACGTACGACGTATAGTTTTGGCGAATCGATGTTCCATGCTGAAGAACATACCCTCGATGGATTTCTACCTCTTTATACCCAATTTTAGAAATCCTGTTCAGTTATGCAATTCAGAAATTTTGTGTTTTGCTTTCCTGCCTCCCACACACTATGTTGCCGATTGCCTTCAGTCATACTTCATCCTGAATCTGAATAAAATTTCCCATCACAGATATTGCAAGAAATAATAAAAAAAAAAAAAAAAAATATGGATAAATCACTGTCATGCCGTCAGAGGATAGAATCTTTGTTAAATGCTTTTCTCGGATGCGATGTGTGTCGTGTGTGTGATGTGTTTTACTCATAAATGTGTGCACATACACTACTTCTAGACCAATTTAAAGTTACAGCATTGACAATGGTAGCAACATCGCAAAGTGGGGGGCTTGGGAGAAGAAAGCCGGCAGGAAGAAAACTTCCAAGGTACGCAGCAATGTCGAGATGCCATCATGCGAATGTTAGACGGATATAAGTTACCTGGTGCAAGTATGTTCAATGTTCATGATGGTTTCATATTTTTTTTTTTTTAGCCAAGTTTCTTCTTTTAATTGAGGCTCTCAACAATGTCTTACGGCAGCGGTGGTGGTTCTTTTACAGAAGATAACTTTTCCTATGTTGTGGGACTAATTCTACTCCTGACGAGCTGTCTATGTATCCTGCTTGTTAAAGCTTCGATTTTGTACAAAATGCATGTCGTGTTATGTTGGAGTTCAGTCTATCGTTAGGGATTAAGTCTAATCGATCGGTTAGCATCAAGATAAAGCTTTGGTTAAAAGATGTACGAGTAATTTTCTAAGGTATAGTTATGTCAAGTTGTTTTTCCTTAGGGGTTCACCGTCTTTTAATGGATATCAAAAGGGTAGAAACTGCAAAACATGTAAAATTAGATCAAGATTTCAGCAAATTTTTTCTCGGGTACATAAACCTTATAAATTCATAAGATTATGATGAATTCTTTAAGATTCTGAACATTTCTTGTTTTAGCACAAAATTTTATTCTGATCATGTTCAAAGAAGTAAGAAGACAGCTTAGACTCTAGAGTTATATTCTGAAGAGTTAGGGTTTTCATATTTTATTTATTTTTCGTGTTAAAGATTTCAAATTTAAAATGGATTTTAGCAGAAGGCTTTCATTAGGAATTTTGGGGGTCAAAATGTCTTTAAATCATAGTTCGTTTCATTGAAGGGTATGATTGGCTTAAAATCAACCAGAACAGTAAATCTGTTACTGCTGACTTCTCCGTTATAAAGACCGTAAGACAAATGGGGTACGCACAAAGAAAAAAAAGGCGTTTCATTAAAAACTATTCAGCAGTCCGTTGATAGATACCCAAGGAAAAACATTTACTTTCACCGCTGCGATATGGCAGCATTTTAAAAACTAACTAAAGCACACCGTATCTATATCTACCATTTTATTTTCAAGGAATCATTTTGTGCCAGTTTTTAAATTCTGGCATAAGTTGCATCTTGTTTGTTATGAATGAAACTAGGTTTGAATATACAGGGTGTCCGCTGGGAAGGTATACTTCTTTGTTTTGCCGCCATTTTGGTAAACATTAGTCTTGACAATTCAGATTTGGCAGTCATGAAGTAGACTCGTGCCAAATTTATAATGGAAAAATATTCGATAAACTAACGTGTTTTAATCGTTTAAACATTTTATTAAAATCAATCATCGATCAATATGACGATGAGTAAGTAACGTGAAATTTTTGGGAAAAATGATTTGCCAACAATCTTGTATTGAATAATTTCGAAGAAAGAGGGTCTCTAGGTGATAGGTCCAAGCATGGACTACAACGTATTGCCAGATCGGCTGAAAACATTACAACTGCTCAAGGAAGTGTTCAAAACAATCCATCAACTTCAATTCGATACCGTGCTCAGGAGTTTGGTCTTCAAAGAACAACTTTCAAAATTTTTTAATGCCACAACAGTATGCCTTAGGCTCGATTAACATGTGTTATCAACAAGATATTGCCAAATCGCATAGAGCCAGGATTACAATGGAATTACTGCGAGACCTCTTTCCACAACAAGTTATTTCAAGAAATGGTGATGTTGATTGGCCACCACGGTCGCTTGATTTGGATGCTTCGGACTTCTTTTTGTGTGGATATCTGAAAAGTAAGATTTATGCAAACAAACCAGAAACGCTTGAGCAACTCAAACAAAATATTCGAGATGAAATTAATGAAATACCGCTTGAAATGTGTGAGAATGTAATGAAAAATTTGCTCAAAAGGCTCGCATTTGTGAAACTAACAGAGGCAGACATTTACCTGTATTTTATTCCATACACAATTGCTGACATTAAAATAAAACCTTTATCAATATAAGATCCATTCTCTTTCATTTAATCAAAAGTTATAAACAAACAAAGTAGTTTAGCTTCCCGGCGGACACCCTGTATATATGTTATGGCACCTATTATGACTTGCGATTCGCCATGTCGAACGTTCAAATGCGACAATTTGGAATAACCGTTTGTGACTCGCCTGAATTAAGTTCTTCTTAAATGACTTAAATTTGGAAAACTTGAATGTCACTCAATACCTTAGGCAAACATTCGCCTATTACTTCGATGTCGCACTGTAATTCTTTGTGACTTTGAACAAAATCACAGATTTTATTTTTGAATAGTCGAACTTTCGAGTTGACTCGGCGAATCGCAAGTCATAATAGAGGCCTGTTACTAGTAAAAGCTTATCAAGGCATATGGCGCAACTATAACGTAATCCAGGGAGAATGTTCCTATGGTTGCTGAAAAAGGGGTCTGTAAACTCTATCCGTAAATCGAATATAAAAAAACAGCTTTCTTAAACTATTTTTTAGTAGGCGGGCGTAAAGTGGCTGATAACAACAACAAAATAAAAAATTATAAAAATTAATTTCGTGATTATTTTATTCATCTTGGAAAATACCAAAATTTCCCTTAAAGTTTGCTTTTGTAGAGTTGGTAGTTGAAATACAATTCCTATAGTTTTATGGAAACAGTAAATATATTTTTTTATAATATTTCCTTTGAAGAAGGGTTTTTGGTTTCGCCAATGTGCTATTTATAGAGTACACTTGTGTCACAAACTACACACATTTTTTCACTTACGATAAAAGGGCAAGCCTTGGGATCGCGCAAAAAAAAAATTGAGATAACAATCAAAAATAGACATTACGATGATAGAGAACACGAAAATAGTGGATGGCACAATTCTGTCTGTCTGTCTGTCCGTATATCGACCAACAGCCTAAGCCATTAAAGCAATTTTCTTCAAATTTTGAACAATAAGCTTTTTTGCAACTCTTTAGAGGGGAAATTGAAATTTTTTTAAGCACCAAAAATAACAGTACCTACCCTACAACTGTAAATGAAAAGTTTATCTATCTCAAAAACGGCTCTAACGATTTTGATAAAAAATCAATGGATTATTGTAGGTATATTGTTCCTTTTGATATCAAAAAAAAAATACCGAAAACCATTATTAGGGCACCTGCAATATATAAAGGTTTTTTTAAATTTCGATTTTCTCATTACCGGCTTAAACAATTTCAGTCAAATTTTTTATTGAAAAGTTCCTTTAAAGTATTAACAGTATTGAATATCAAAATTTAAAAAAAAATATAACTTTGGATTTTTAAAAATATATTAAATTTTTTTTTTAAAATTCAATATTTCAAAAATGAGTTGATGAATTTCTTTTAAACTAGGTTCAAAAATGTATTTTAATACGTACTCAAAATTTGCATACCAAACGAACGATTTAAGTGCTTTTTTAATATTTTTATATTTTTTTTTTATAATAGCTTCTGTATTTTAAAAGTTTTTAATTCCGAGCAACTTGAATATAAGAAGAAGTTCGTGTGATCCAGTCATAAATTTTATTTTTCTTAAAATGTGATTAAGAATGCGTTTAAGTGATGCTAATGCATTTTGATATACATGTGGTAACTTTATCAAAATTCACTTTATTACCATCTCTGAAAATATGTTACAAAACTTAAAAGACATTCAGGGTTGCTCTGAAATTGAATATGGTGCTCGTTCATTAAGAAAAAAAAAAAAAAAATAAAAACATCATTAAAATAAAAGAAAAGGAAAGAGGAAAACGTTTTAACTAGGACCTTAGGTCTATAATAGAGTTGGGGTCGTTTTCAATGTCAATATAAAAAATCAACAATGAGAGATTGTACTACAGGTTTGAATTAAGAATATCATACTCTTAAATCAGTGAATTTATTGATAAAAATTACCATTTTAATGTATGAAGGTAGGTACCAAATATTAAACAAAAAAGTTAAGAAAAAAGAAGTTTTGTAACTTTCAATTTTTTGAAAATTTGACTAAAACTATGCAAAAGTATTAATTAATATTAATATTTCAAGTTAATATTAATTATTCAAGTTTTTTATATAAAATTAAGAAAATTTGTATGTAAAAAAAACAATAAGCGTAACGGATACAATTATTGGCACCCCTAATAAGGAAATTTCAAATTTGATCAACCACAACTTTTGTATGATGATAATTCTTTGTATATCAAAGTATTATTTATTAAAATTTGCGTTTGGTAATTAAATTAAATATAAATTTAATTGTTTAAATTGAACTTTTAAAGACAAATAAAAATAAGCTTACCAAAAACTACAATTATTGGCACCACGATATAATTATTGGCACCCAAAAGAGTACAATTATTGGCACCATTTTTGGTTGTAAAAATAAGATATTTTGATTTTTAAGGTTTATTTTGCAATTTTTCCAACTAAAATTATTAACACCCACAATGAATGTTTTATCAAGATAAAATTAAATTTGTCTTATTTAAAGCATTAATATAAAAAATAAAATAAGATTTCATCAAAAAATTGATCCAAAAATTGCAAAAAAAAAACATCATACCAAATTACGTCCTTAACAAAAACATCCCAACTTTCCGCATTTTCTTATATTATCTCGCATGTGCTTACACTTTTATTTAAAGAAGATTATTTAAAGAAAATATGTTTAAACCAAAGATATAGAAAAGTGATACATATGTGTAATAACAGATTAAAATAAAATTACTTAGTCGGACCAGGGGTTATTGAGAAAATATTATAATTAATTTTTTAATTAATTAATTTAAAAAAAAAATACTTTATTAGAAAAGCAAATACAAAGTCCTAATTCAAAAAAAAAATAAAGAAAAAACAATAGTACCATGATCTTTTTTGTGTTGCCGTTGTTTTTTGATTTTTTTTTTCTAATTTAAGTAGCTACTTAAAAAAAAGAACCCCTCCTGTCTAAACAGAGGAATATAGACACACCCTCTTTTTTTAACCACCCTTCTCGCCCTAGAATTTAGTGTAGGTATCTAAGTCTTATATCTTAAAATATCTTGAGTAAATGATTCTGATCACAGAACACTTTTATGAATTTCCAAATAATATCCTCCTGACCACAAGAGCAAACTTTTTCAACCGAAATAATATTTTATTTAAAAGGTAATATGTGAGGAATAAGAAAATCATATGCAGAACCAAGGCACAAAATCGTTTTCTACTTTAAATTTGTTCAGAAAAGTGATCGTAGATGCACTCAGAGAAAAAAACAGATATAACCAACCAAATTCTGGTTTACTATACCTGATTTTCAGATTGTTATTTTTCAACTCGGTAGATCAGATTCACTGCTTAACGTTTAAATGTCATGTTAAATCAACGTTGTCGTCAGGTAAATTTAACACTGCCTTAAAAAAGTAAAACTGTTAATTTTACCTGAGAGTATTGCTAATTTTACCTGTAAATCTAGTCAACTTTACATAAACATCTAGTTCAAAAACATGAATAAAATTTTCAACGTCCTGTAAATTTAACATGAAGATCTAGTTAATTTAACATGATTCAATGTTGAATCAACCCTTTTACTGTGTATATTATTTAATTTTAAAAATACTTTGTGATACTTACTCAGTTTTGAACTGGGAACCTCTCACACATGGAGATAGTACGCATCCCCTGGGCCACTTCGCTGCCTAAAAAACTTGTGCCAAATATCAATAAGTTGAAACTGATTTTGTTTGGATGGCTTGTGTGTGCGTGTGCCTTAACACTGGTGTCACGTTGAAATTAACTGGGAGAGTGTTTCTTTAACCATGGCTTGTTAGCGTTGAAACTCTGTTATAGAGTGCTACTTTAACAGGCAGCCAGGTTAAATTTAAATAATTTTATTCGGATGGCCTGTGTCTGTGTGTTTTAACTTGGGGAGCGTTTCGTTAAGATGAAGCCAGGTTAAATTCAACAGGTAAACATTGTAAAAATAACCATGTAAAATTTTACTTCAACCTGATTTATGGTAAAATATAAATTCATAACAAGCAGTGTTAAAAAAACCTGATCTCAGTTAAAACTAGCGCTTTATTCATGTCGGCCAGGCTAATTTAAAACGTAATATAAAGTTATTAGAATCAGGTATGTTTCGGAACTGTCTGTAACTTTATATGGGATAATGCACCTTGCACATTTAACAGGGCCCAGGCTAATTATTTACCTGACTTTTTTCTCTGAGGGTATGGCTACACATTGTGATCTGATGCCTTTCCTCAGGGAAATAAATGATGTTTGTGACACCTCTGGGACACCGTTTTTGACACTTTCTTAAAATGTTTGGAGGTAAAACTGTTCCCAAAGTCAAACGAATTTATGAGGGAAATAGATTTGGACATTTACGGAGATATTTTAAATGAGTTCCATATTCATTTGCTTGATTTGCTCGATAGTTTTCACTGCTATTTTTCAGAATATACCACAAGTCTTAAGAAAAACCTTTGGGTTGCAACAACAAACATGTGCGAACCAGAATTCTCTGTCTACGTTGGAACCTAAACAAAGTATAGATCCCGTGATTCCGTCTTGATGTAGAGCCAGATATTCGGTTGCAATTGTCCCAAATTCAACAGGGATATACCTACAAGCTTAATGTAGAAACTTCCGAAGCTATTATTTTAAATACCATGTGTTTTTATGGAAAATCTATAGCTAAGCGCAGAAAAATTCCTCTCGGTAGACAAAAACAAAGCTACTTTATTACTGGCTTTCTTATCATCACTTTCTAATGGGATTTGTTGTTGTTTATCGAGGGAAATTTTTCTGCGCTAAATACCTATAACATGTTCTAATAAAACACCCCTTATAAATAATATTATTATTGAATTCCTTATTTTTGTTGAAGTAACTTTTTTTCATCTAATTTTCCTGAGTTCTGTTTTTTACGATAATCCTTCAGAATTCAAGAGGTCTGCATAGTTTATAAGCACTATGGATGGTTAGGACACATATCTATTGCTATAGGACAAATTTCAAGGAGGTAAACAAATGGGAACTCCTCACAATGTTCGTAGGTCCGTGCATTCGTTTATACGTCTAGTGCGTCTCTTGAGCTGGGTGAACTGATTTGCTTCAAATGTTGTTTTTATTTAGGTGTAATGTGTAGAGAATGAATTTTATTTTTGTTTAAACTCATAGAGAACTGCTTATACAATTTTTAATTCTTTAAAATTTTAACAAAAATGCCTCTAAAAATTTTAATTTGTTCAAAATTCGTAACTTATTGACTGTGCTCAAAATTGATTTTTGGCTTTTGGTGAAAGTACAAATTTCACGTGCCTTAAGAAAATACGCAAGTTTCTTCGTAAAAAACTAAAACTTTGAAAGTTTGCACATCTTAAACATATTTCCAACATCTTGCCAAATTTAACCCTCGAAACATAAGAGAAAGAGCTCCAGCCGTATTTTTAAATTTTTACTTTGAAATATAAGTCTAAGCTCTAAATGTATAGACTTTCAGTGGAATGGTTTCATATTTATAAGCCTTTAATTAACAATAAAAGCCAATTTTTTCGATCCAGTCATGCATTTTATGACTTAAACAGCAAAATATTTTAAGTCAGAGCGGAACCGGAAGCACCCTACTTTCAATAAATGTTGTGGGTTAATATTTGTATATACTCGTACCTAGCAATGGTAACTTCATAAATCATTTACACCACATTTACTATTATCTCATGGTCGTTGCCGTCGTACCAACTAAAAGGTTTTTGATTCCATCGTTGCACAAAGATACAGACAGACAGACAGACACAGACAAGCCAACACAAAAAAAACCAAAACCTGGAAAAAAAGATACTTTATTTCATTTGACAGAAAGCAAAACTTCGACACAAACGATGCTCTGATAGAGGGTCACACGGAACTCTCATTAGGATCCCATGATACAAAAGCTTCATACATGAAGATTCAAAAGAAAAACCGAAAGAAAGAAAGTGGGTTGGCAGGAGGATGGGATGGGAAATTATTAGTTCAGTTACATTTCAAGAATTGTGCAGCAGCACATATCATAGGAAAATCATTGCATCGCTGGTGCATTTTCTAAAAGACGTTGAGGTGTCAAAAGGATTAAATACGCGCAAAATTAAATGGAACACAAAAACACACAAAAACGCAGAGAAAACGCCTCACTTGCACTTTGTGTGTGCTCCTTGATGCGAAACAAAGGAATCTGCTAAAGGAGACCTGCTCCTGCTGCACTATCGCAACAAACACTAGTGCACTATTATTGTTAACTGAATTCCACATCTGCATCATTCATGAGGAGCGCCATACAAGGCACAAGCAGCAACTAGCAAGACCGCACACTACCATTGTTTATGGATTCCTTTTCTGGTTTTGTGCTCCGGCTTCTGCTTCTGCCACTGCCACTGCCTTCGATTCAATTCACTGAAGGCGTTTGCTACTCCACATGCATGGCTCCACGTTGCTGTCGGTTGTCCTTCGGATCCTTTTTGCCCTGATACCCCTTTCCTTTTCATTTCTTTTAGTTATGCATAGTTTTATACATATAAAGGTACATATATGTGTAGTGTGTACTGGCAGGACTCTTGTATCAGCACTATTGCTCTGTTTTGTTCAACCCCACCAGCCACCAGCCACCACAGCTACATACCATGTCGTCTTCTTCGACGTCGGCGTCGCCACCGCTGCTGCTGCCACATAATCAGCTTTTACGAAACACTTAACTCGAAAAGGAGTCAACGAGCGTAAGGAAATAACTTGACGCTGCCTGCGATAAAAGCGGCTTTTTTGCCAACAATTGAAACATTAAAATTGGCCTTTGTGTGATGGCGATGTGTGTGTATGAGGAGACTTAGGGGTGGCCAGGGAACGTTTGGCGGCATGGCGGCGCGGCGCGGCGCGGCGGTGGGCTGGAATGACATTGGGGGTGCGTTTACTGTTTGGCTAAAAGACAATTGTAGGTAGTGGCTACTATTGTGTGTTGTATTCGTTTGCACTTTGTTGTAATAGTAAACCGCTGCTGCCTCTTGGCAAGGCTATTTTCGTCGCATTGTGATTTTCCCTTTGAAAATTAATCTATGCATTGAGTTGTTCAATCTTGGGTTTTTCTATTTAGCTTTTGGTTTTTGTGGCTTGTGTGTGGAGGGTGTAGTGCAACGCACCACCATTTTAACACAATAGCACTGAAGGATGATGTAGAATTCGCACGGAAGTTGAATACCTACCCAGTTCTTGCATAAATATACTAAGTCTAATTAAAACAATGGGAATACGATTTTTGTTTATTAAAGTGTTCATTAAATGGGTCAAAGGAAAAGATACTTTTATAATATATGTAGGCTTTTAAACAAAGTCATCACTTTAGAAACTTTGAATAACCTCACACAATGATTGAAGCAATATGGGTTATTTGAATAATATAAATAAATACATATATGAACGAATCTATTTTCAAAATTTTGTATCCAATCTTTGCTATAAAAAGATCCTTATTGCATTTTTAGCCCAGGAGTTTTGAACACATGTTTTTAATTTTGGTAATTGGATTGAAATTTTGTAAGGTTTTTAAAGAAAAATCCCCGCATGAGGGATCAGAAAAAATCAGAGTTTAAAAAATAAGAAAGTGCAACAGGAAAACGAAAATGTAACGGCAGGAAAATTTCAAAAACTTTAAGTGTAGTTTTAATAATTCAAGACAGTTTTTTGTGTAAGAATGGATTTCTTTTTAAAACATATGAAGTACCTTGAAAGTTGAAAAATGAAAATTTTGTATAGTTTTTTTATTATTCCTTCAAAATTAATAAACCTAACAACAAATTGTTTGAAATATTTTCAATCGTTTTGGACTTATTGGCGTAGTCTAGCGACTTCAAATATCCTATAGAAAATAGTCAAACGGCGTTAAATCACACGATCTTGGAGGCCTATTTACGGGTCCATATCGTGAAACTATGCGGTGCCAAACGTTTTCTTCGATAAATCAATTATGACACGAGCTGTGTGACATGTTGCGCCATCTTGTTGAAAGCACAGCTCTAGCACATCATAGTTGTTCAATTGATGAACAAAAAATCAGTAATCAAGGCTCTTTAGCAGTCACTGCAACGTTCTGGCCAGCATCATTTTCAAAGAAGTACGGCCCACAATTATTTCACCAACCTATAAAGCACACTAAATAGTTAGTTTTTGTTGATGAAACGGTGTCACAACACACACTTACAGACAAATCCATTCAATCAAAAGTGAGCTTCATATCGCTAAACAAAATTCGCACGATACGTATTTCGAACAGAACTATGATTTTAAAATAAATTTGCACAATTTGGAAGTATTGTTCAGGCATCAGTCTATTCTCTATTCATGTTGATTCCCAAACCAAACCCAGTGTTCCCAGAAAATATTTTCTGAAATCGGGCGATAGCCACATTAGAAATCGGTGTAAATCGGGGAAACACCCCAGACTTTTATTAGAAAAATTAGATTTTGTTGATTTGTGTTTCAGAACATATTTTTCAGACCTTACCAAAATATACTCGTATTCAGAAACAAAACATATAGTTTCGAGGTAAAAAGTCAGTTAACCAGTTTTTATGTCTGAGATCTTAGAGGACTTAAAGGTTTTAGAAAAATAAACACGATTCCTCACAAAAGTCCCTCACTTTTCCCCCGAAGACTGAACTTGTTCGCTTGCTCAATTTTTGTTTGTCGCTTAAAATTACAAAATTGCCGACTCTTCATGAAATAAAATGAAATAAAACGAAATTTAATGAAATGAAATGTAATGAAATGAAAAATGAAATAAAAAATGAAATGAAAAATGAAATGAAATGAAATGAAATGAAGTGAAATGAAATGAAATGAAATGAGATGAATTGAAATGAAATGAGATGAAATGAGATGAAATGAAATTAAATGAGATGTGGCATTGAGATTCCAAACTGTATTTCTCAGTCAGCTTTGACCAGCATTTCACAGTAAAAAAAAAATTATTTTAAGCTACCAACGTTTTTCCAAAATAAAAATAATATGTTGTCCTTTTTTTTTTATTTTTGCCAAATTTAATAAAACAATTAATATTTATTTTCATAAAAAATTACTTTTACTTAGTAATTTTTGTGCAACATCTTTAATCTAGATCTATTTTTTGCTTCATGATTTTTCGACTTGGGCTTTCCTTTCTCTTGAATAATCTTGAAAGATTGACGGAACTTAAGAATTGAAAGTGGCTGTGTACATTGTCTTAGCAGCTTATCAGTTTTATTACTAATCTCAAAATCTAGAGGGGCACCAAAATCAAAATTTTGCCTTGCTCCAGAAAAATCGTATGAAGACTTTAATAACGATGGGAAATTTCTAATGGGATATTTTTAGTTGGACACTTCAGGTAAACAAATTATATTAAAATTGTATGTTCGTGTACTGCCTAAAACTACAAAGTTCTACGAACTTAGCCCGAAGTCCTGTCAAAGTTCTTAAAAAAAAAATGAAATTGTACTAAAATTCGTAGTTTTGGGAAGTAAATAACGTTTAAATTTGCAAATCGGACAAAAGTATCATATTAAGATCAAAAATCGGTCAATCGCAAATAGGTCTAAAAATCGAGAGATTCACGATAAATTGGTGTTTCTGGTAACACTAAACCAAATTAAAAATAAATCACTTGACAGCTGAACAAGTGGCTGCTATTTAAAAAAATCGTTACCAACTTAACGTTCTAAAAAAAACACACTTTATTTTAACATGGTTACCCCATGCGCTCTCTTTTAAAGCGCCCCATGCATTATTTTTATAAGAAAATATTATTTTATACAAAACTTATGCACGCCTTTTTATGAAAGAAATCTTACATTAATATTAAACAATAACACTTAAATTTGATGGACGGTTTTAAATCCTAGGATGTGTTTTAATAAAGCTTTTGGATTACAGCCGCACGCAATTCAGAAAATATCGTGTTTTTCAATAAGAGCGCTACAAAAGTTTTTTTTAAATAAAACAAAAACGTTTTTGGTTTTGGATATCAATTAAATTCTTTATTCCTGTGAAAGTACGTTTGATGCCATTATGTATGGTACTCGATTTCTTTTGCATGGCCACCACGGGCACGCTTGCAGAAGTCCAGACGCTGAACCCAATTTTCGCCGGTTTTCAATCATAAATCCGCCGATACTGCTCCAATTTTACATCCAATTACATCATCCAATTGGGGCCAAAAATATTCGGTTATCATTGAACGGTAGCGATCCCCATTCACAGTAACGTGCCGGTCTTGATCATCACAGAAGAAGTACGGCCCAATGACGCCGCCGGCCCATAAGCCACACCAAACCGTAATTTTTTCGGGATGCAATAGTGACTCATGGAGTACGTGTGGATTGTTGCCTGACCAATACCGCATATTTTGTTTACTGACGAAGCCATTCAACCAGAAATGAGCCTCATCGCTGAAAATGATTTTTTGATGAAAATCCGAATCATTTTCAAGTTATTGCTCAGCCCAATTCCCGAACATACATATTGGTGGTCAAGCGGCTTCAGTTCTTGCGTCGATTTAATCTTGTAAGGATGTTGGCTAAGATTTTTTCGCAAAATTCACCACAACGACGTCACAGAGATGCCAAAAGCTTGAGAACGACGTGTGAGAGACAAATTTGGGCTTTCTGCAACTGAAGCCTCAGCGGCAGCAATATTCTCGATTCGACACTGCGGGCACTTCTTTGTCTCCCTGGCACGGGAACATTTTGAACTGTGCCTGTGGATTCAAATTTTTCTACTAGACGCTTAATTGTTGATCTGCTAGGACGATTATGACGACCATAAATTGGAGGTAGCGCTCTTAACTTTAAGGCCAATGACTCCGAATTTCGGTAATAAATTTTAGTAATTTTGACTCGTTGTTGGCTCATATATCTTTCCATCATGAAATGGCAAACCTTACTGAAGAGAAATGTCAAAAGAGCGGCAAGAAATATGGCGTCGTTTCCTGTCCCTGTTGCTCTATTTGTGTAGCGTCCCTGTTGAAAAACCCTTTAAAACATATTAAAAGTTTTAAAGGGTTTTTCAAAGGGTTTTGTAAATATTTAAAAAAAACTGTAATTTTAAATACACGCGTATATTTCTATGACGAAAAATATAAAAACTTAATACAAATTCTATTAAAATCAAGACGCGTATATTTTCAATAAAAAACATTATAACAATTTAATACGTGTAAAAAAAATAAAGTATAATAATGCCACCACTGATTACCTAAGGGCCAGTTCTTCAGTTCAGGCTTAACTTTGAGTTAAATTGGACTTAGATAATCCTAAAAAAAAAATTAAGCCCAAGTTGTCAAAAATCGAGGGCCATCGATGTTCGATATTATGGATATCAACCTTGTACGCCATCTTCGCATGAGAATGGCGATGGCACCACAAGGGAATTGCACTGAAAATAACTTTCACTATTGAAATTGAGATGGCGCCACAGCCAAAAAGGCATTCAATTTGGTCCCTGAGTTCACTCACCAAAGAAGGTGAGTTAACTCGGAGTTAACTTAAATTGAAAAACACACCTCTGGTGTCTGATGGTCTCGCACTGAAAACCTGGCCCTTTGAAGATTAATATACTCTCTAAAAAGTCTTTCATTATTTTTATTTTTGTATTTTTTTCATTTATTTTCATAAAAGGATATAAAAATTAAATTTCAAGAAACTAATAAAGTATTGCAAGGGAGAGGGGCGTAGTTGAGGATAAGGGTAGTTTAGGCCAACTAAATCAAAATTTTACGGTGGCAATACTTCCTCAAGTATCTGATGACATTTGGGAAGATATAAACTTTTAAAAACTAATTAAAAATAAATATTTGTTTTACGGTACGCATTGCATTATTTTTTTCGATCTAAGCCGTAAACAGCGTTCGAACCTTACTCCAATCGGAGCAAATTTACTCCTTTTTAAAGGAATAAAATAAATCTACTCCGCCACTCCGCTTTTTTGAGATCTACTCCATTTTTCACACTTACAAATTCCTTAGGCAACCCACATGAAATTATATGAAAATACTGTTTTATTCAATATTTTTAACCAATTCTGACTCCAATGTCTACTTATTTTTTTTCGTTTTAAATCTACTCCTTAAATTTTTGATTTACTCCAATTTTTTAAAAAATCTGTTCCGAAATATTACTACTGAGGTTCGAACCCTGGCCGTAAGCATTTATAAAAAAGTGTTTATTTAGTTCCTTTGTGATGTTTGTTTAAACAATTATTTTATTGTTTGACATAGTTTAAAAAAAAAATTATTTTCTAATCTCTACTTGGGGCACTTTAAAGCCATAGACAAGGGGCACATTTGAAAATGTCGAAAGCAGACTAAACATTTTAATAAGATATTCCGTTTTAAAAAGTGAACAGTGAGTACAGTTATGTATACAATTTCACTCAAGTATTTAACACTTCAGAAGAAGAAAGATGTTGTATTTCAAAAAATTTTCGAAAATGTGTTAAGCCTGGTTTAACTTCAAGCAAAAAATGTTTCTTTCCACTACACTTCTCAGGCATTATATAAAGAAAATCTCCTACGATTTATTAAAATAAAATAAAACTTGATTGCGTGATGTTTCTAAAGCATATCCTTAACTACCATAGGGCTGTCCAAAACTACCCTACTAGGGGCGCAGATTCGGTTCGTATAACAATTTCTAAAATAGAAAAAAAAATGTATTTGAAAGGTGCTTTCTTAGACGCGTGGTTTTCAATCTAGCAATACTTTTTTCGGAGTAAGTATTTTTGACAGCTTCCACTTGATTTATGCTCAGTTTGGTTTTCCTAATTGTGCAAATTTTTTACCAAAATAATGATTCGGTTCGCGCGACGCATGAGGAAACAATCAATTTATTGGAGAAAACTTTTGAACAACGTCATTCAAAATTTCTGGATAGATAGGTCAGAGTTCTTTCCTAGTAACCAGTACATTTTTCTGTACTTCAAGTTAAATTCGTCTCTTTTCTTTTTGATGTGCTCTTTCCATTTAAGCTTTGCATCCAAAGTCATTCCAAGGTATTTTGCAGTATTGGAGTAAGGTACTTCTGTACTGTTTATAAGAATTGGAACATTGTTTATTTTTTTGTTTGTAAAGTTTATGTGCGTTGATTTTGTTTCATTTAGTTTGATTCGCCATTTTTTCGACCAATCCCAAACTTTATCGACTGCATTTTGCAGTTTTTGTGTAGCCTTCGTAACGAATTTATCTGGCACCAATATTGCACAGTATCATCAGAAAATGTGGCCATGAGAGCGTTGATGTCCACTGGAATATCCCTTGTATATAACAGATACAGGGTTGGTCCTAGGACACTTCCTTGTGGTACACCGGCTTCAATTGTCTTTAGTTTCGAGTAATTTTGGTCGTACCGTACTCTAAATAGTCGGTTCGTAACGTAGGATTTCAGTATTTTGTAGTACTGCCTGGGAAGATCCCTTTGCAGTTTGAACTCAAGTCCCAAGTACCAAACCTTGTCAAAGGCTTGAGCAACATCTAAGAATATAGCCAAGCATACTTGTTTTTCTTCAAGTGCCTTTTCCACAACATCCGTAATCCGATGCACTTGGTCTATCGTGGAATGTTTATTTCTAAATCCAAACTGATGGCTCGGAATTAGTCTTCTTTCTTCTATTATTTTGCTTAGTCTTTTCAGAAGCAGTTTTTCGAAAACTTTTGCCATGATTGGTATAAGCGAAATAGGTCTGTAAGATGTTACTTCTGTTGGTGGCTTACCTTGTTTAGGTATAACAATGACTTCTGCAATTTTCCAATGATGTGGCACATATCTTAGTTTAAGGCATGCATTTATTATAAATTGGAGTTTTTTGAAGGCTATTGAAGGCATTTCTTTCAAAACCTGAGCAGTTATTAGATCGTACCCTGGTGATTTTTTGTTAAACAACTTATGCTGACACATACTTCTTACTTCTCTGAGCTTGACAAAAAGAATTTCACGTTCGTCGTTTCTATCAACAAACTGTAAGGGATCAGTAGCTGTGCTTGCTGGAAATGGCTTAAAAACATTCGCGAGATGTTCAGCAAAGAGATCAACCTTTTGTTTTTTGGGTTTCTGATCCATTTACCATCTTGAAATTTTACTGCCGGGTTTTGTGCCTGTGGTCTTTTTAGGAGCTTAGCTGCTTCCCATAAGGAGTATTCCGTAAAAGCATCCACCGTCAGACTATTCAGGAATCTTGTAAGTGAATCACTTTTAAATTCACAGATTCTTGCCTTATCACCTGGAAATCACGAAGCTTGCCATTTTCTTCGAGCTCTTCTTTTCTCCAAGATCAAATTGTTGGAGTACTTTCGTCAGCAGCCTGTTGCACATCAGCAATAAATTGTTCTACTTCATGATCAATCTGTTCAATTGTTTGCATAGGGGATCTTAGGTTTATAAAACTTTCAAGTTTATCTCTGAATTCGTTCCAGTTTGTTTTTTATTCATAATAATGGCAGTATTTGGCAAGTATATTCAATAAATGTTTGGTGTTGTCAAGTAGAATATATTAAAAAGTAACCAACAATTTTCAAACGTGTAACTAATGGATATTTTAAGATTGATAGGTATTGAATAAAATTGAATTAAGTTTATCCTAGCTTCATACAACCACCTTTAAAAAGTAAGTTTTTCTTTAAAACCAATGAACCCTTACCACTTACTTACACTGAAATATAATTCAATTTCGTCAGTAAAACACAGTATTGTAACTTGTTAAGTCCCATATGTGTCAATAATACTACTTGACTCAAATCAATTTCAGAAAAAACAAATAACATTGAACACAGTAATAAAGATACATAAAATAAATTTCTAATGAATTGCATGGAAAAAATAACAGAGAAATCAAAAGAGTCAACTGTTTAACTTAGATACAGGGTTGCCATATCTCGAACTTTTTCGATAGATATTTAAAAAATTGTGTAGCCCAAATTCGGAGCCGAAAAAGAAGCCCAATACGAATGCATTTTCCTATCAAAATTGAAATTCTAGGAGACACTGATAAATCAAATGATATTATTATAGTGAAGATTTTTGCAAATGATTTGAAATGTCAAAACCAGTGAGTATATTCCGTGAATAAGAAGAAGTTTTTATATGATTAATTTATATGAAAAAATATCGCCCAATTTTTGATTTGGGCTATTTATAGCCCAATTATGATTGGGCTGTCAAACTCAAATTGTTGTCGGCAAATTTGGAAAAACTAGCCCAATTTCCGATAAATACCCCAATCTGGCAAGTCTGCTTGGATACTCAAATAATATTTACATACAAATGTTGAGAGGAAATTTCTCTTTCTCGAAAAAAACAAAGCATAATATTATTCAACAACCTGTGGAAACAATTCTTCTTTCAATTTTTTTTTTTCATTTTGTCTTCAGTCAAGAATGTTTCTTTACAATATTTAGATTTTGTTGAAAGTCATAGAAACAGGAAGAAAATATATTCAAATTAGATGTATGTATGTACTTGTATATACGCATGAGAAAGCATAATGAAAACTGTTACGCACAGCGGAAGTGCGTGTGATTGATAGAATGAAATTTAATTTATTACATTAATATTGTAAAAATAAGTTGACAGGCAATGTGTTTGTTTCCCATACCTACAAAGTAAATTTCTACAAAAGGTTTTACAATTATTTTAAAGAAGTTTGATCATTTTCCCAACACAATCACTATTCACATTATGCATTTCATTAAGTAGGGACGGATATCTAGAACATATACAAATCAAAGATTACGACATTTTAAAGCAAGTCTTACAAATGGCCATGCAATGATAAAGCTACTTTGAATTATTATAAAAAGCAGTTGATAAATTAATATAGGAAGCTTTGGTTTTCAGTACGCACGAATTACGTTTAGATCGTTAGGGAACTTGAGTAAGAATTAGATTCAATCGTTAAAATATTTATAATAAGAGAATGTCGCTAAAGTGTAATTAATCTTGTTGTAGACAAACTCGTCTTAGAATGTGAATTCCACCACAATAAGAGAGATATAATTACATCAATCAAAGAAGAAAATCCCATTGGAGGGCTGATAATACCTATCTGAAATATATCTAGCTGATATTTCAGAAATAGATATGAGAAATTTTCTTCGAAATATTTATACATTCATCAGAATTCAGACGGTTACCTAATTTTATTAAATAAAATAAATTTGGTGGCGCATCAGCTCGTGGAGAACCAGGGCCTAGTGACTTACAACTCTCAATCACTCCTGTGTGCGTGGTATTGGCAGGAATGGAGGGTACCTAAAATTACTGATTAACCGTTCTCACACCGAACTAAGTGGACAAAATGAGATTTTGTAAATGGCATTAGAGAAAGCATCCAATTTAGGAGAGCATATAAGAACACATATAATCATAAACCTACTGTCATTACCCGTTTTACTATCATTTCTTTAAATTCATTATGAAATCGCAGCACTTTTTTCGTTCATTTGAATAGGTACACCACCTTTGTCATCACTTTTTCCTTGAACTAGCTGAAGGTTAGACCTTTTAAAGCTAAAATACCTAGGTTTCTTTGATATGTCACAACAAAATTGAGAAAAGGTGGAGAATGGGTGGAGGAAAAGCTCTTGGCACGGTTGAGTACCCCCGAATTTATAGTTTTTATGATAAAGGACTGACGGGACATTAAATTTCGGAAAAAATAAATGATCTATAAATATCTGAGGCATAAGCAGATTCGCCAGCATTTGTGACTTTTTTCTGAATATTTGTGACCACCACCTTTTGGATTTCGAGACCGAACTGGGACAAGATAGTTTGGCCAGTTAAAGCAAATCCTTATGAGTAGAAGCAGGGATGCCAGATTTATGGTATTTTTTCCCGTTTTTCGGGATTTATTGACCCTAAAAGGAAAATGGAAAAACTAACCAAGAAAGCGGGTAAAATATTCAGGTCAAAAAATTGGTTTTATCATATTCAAATGACCTGAAATCAGCGTTTTTTGATCACAGCTTTTGAGAAATTCTGAAGTGATTCAATTTTTAGGCCAAGGACTTGGCTCCTTAAATTTATTATTCCAATCACTGTGTGAGAAAATAAACCAAAATTCGAACACTTGGAATATTCTGTCCAATTTTATGTAGTCGAAATGAACTCGATACAGCTTTCTTTTTCATAAATGGATGACTCAGTTCTTCGTGAAACAAGTAAAATATTACCAAACTCTAATAGCATAGTGATGAAAATTGGTCCCTATATTTAATTTGTCATAAGTAAATAATAGGAACAAAAAGAAGAAATACACAAATATTTGAGTAAAAGGGTGTTTTTTTTTAATCAAATGGATTTTTTTATATATTCTGTGAAGAAAACATAAAAGGGAATAAAAACGGGAAAAACTGAGATCAAAGAAGGAAATGAAAATGCCCATAGTCTGGCAACGATCAATACAATTTCTCTTCGGCAGTGAAGTTGGTGACAGCAGATGGAGTGTTTTATGGTTTCTCTTCAATCTCCTTCATGGGACTCTTCGCCAGTTTTTTTCGCATCGATTGTCACCAAAAAGTATTAAATATAATCTTATTTTGAACATGTGTCTCGAAATCTTCATTCTATCCAGCAATATCCTTTAAGTTTATCGAGAGTTTTGTCATGAGCTTTTATAGAATAAAGGTTTTCAACAACAAACAACAATACAAATTTTATTTTGTATTATTTGAAAACACAAGCCAGGGATATTTGCTAAGACACATAAGTGGTTGGAATATGGACGTTTTCGAAAAGACCAAATCAATGCAAATTTGATCGCTAAATGATCGTCCTTTTTAAGCAATTATCACTATGGTTAAATATACAATCGTCTTCTATTTGTATTAAATCTTTTTGATTAACGTCAGCCAGTTTTCAAGCAAATGCATTCCATATTTACTAAACCGTTCTCTAGTTTCACAATACTTTTGTCATTGACTCAATTTTTCACTACAGAATTACACCGCAAATAATATTTTCAAACATGTGACTTTGACAATTTGTACTTGTTGAAAAGGAGACTTTGCAGTTTGCATTTGAGAATATTCTGCAAATGCATTTTTGACGCAGAAGATATTTTCAAAAACAGCTTTTAATAGCTTAATGTCCTAAGCATTAAACAAGTTTTAGGAAAATTGAATCTTGTAGTCCTCCTTGGCTGCCAAGAATAAATTTTATAAACGTGAAACAAATTTTCTTCTGATTACATTTTATTTTATTCATATTTTTTTCTTCGTTCGTTCTTGAAGGGGAGCCATTGCACTCATTGCCCCCTCCACTCATCCACACCTGAGTCAATCAGATGTCAAATCTGTGACAAAACTAATTTTGGCTCTGAACAGCAAAACGACATCCCATTAGGATAATGGAATGGGAAAAACATGTTTTTCTTTATTTTAAATGATGAGTTTAAAAACAATTTTTGCCAAAATTGTCGGGAAAAACTTAATTTAAAATCAATCATAAAAATGGACTTCTGGCTTTCCAAAGAGCAATCAAGAAATACTGTAAATGTTGCCGTTAATTTTTTTTAAATTTTATGTGTTTTTTTTTTAAACAAAATTGCCCCTTCTTTCAAATGGAAGGAAATACCTACACTTTTAAAAAAATAAATGAATAAATTTACTGTTTTCAAATTTTGTTAGTGTTTTTTGAAGAGCTGTATTTTAATGACGATTGTTTGCATTGAGTTATTGAAACAAAAAGCATTGAATTTTTTTTCGGATTTGAGATTTCATTGCAAATAATTTTTCTCGCAGTACCGTTATTGCATAACTACAAGAAATTACACCAAACTAAATATTTTTTTATGAAGTTCTTCATTTTTATTGATTGTTGTTGTATTTTTAGTTAATCTTTTGTTTATTTTCAAATTTTGATTGCATGAATTGCATTGGTGCAGATTTATAGACTTTTATAGCATCAATATTATAAAAAATATTCAAATTGATTCACCACCGCACCGTTTTACTTCACAAAATTTCCAAAGTCTTACAAACCAATGAAAGAAGCAAATTTTGTTGCTCTAGGGGTTTTCATAGTCGTAATAAAGACGGATTAAAAACAGAAATGTTCGTTTGTTTTTTTTTTTCAAAGTTTCGCATTGTATGGTAAGATATTTTTTGGCTTTAAAAATAATAAAAAGTACGTTTTTTCCATTTTTTTTTTTTTGAATTCTTTGTTTTAACAATTTTCAATTTGTTTGTACTTTTCCTAAAAACTGATTTGGCAAAAAAGAAGCAAATACTTTGTGTACTTTAGTTTTGTGTTTTTACCAACTATATATAATGTTATATATGTACATATTTATAAATGCAAGTTTAAAAAATATTTTCCAACCCGTTTTAAGATATTGAATTTTAATTTATAAAAAATTCTATTTTTTCTCTACATTGTCTATGCTTGAAAATTTCTTATTAGTTGGACTTTTTGGAAACAATAATTTATCTTGACTTAACACTTTTGCCTAATAATCCTAATTCATAGATAAAAGTATGCATTGGAGGTCGTAACGTGAAACTGTGCGGTTACCAAAAGTTTCCATCAATATATCAATTGTGCCATGAGCTGTGTGATATGTTGCGCCACGCCGTCTTGTTGAAACCACAGCTCTTGTACACCATGGTTGTTCAATTGATGAACGAACCAGTCAGTAATCATGGCTCTATAGTGGTCAGCATTATACGTGTTTTATTCGGAAAGCTATCCGTAGCACAGTGAAATTTTATATGAATTACAAAAAAAATATCAGCAGCAGAATCGCTGCCGATAAAAGGTAAGATAGGATCCTGCTGCGGATAAACTTCTGACGAACTCGGTTAAATAGAATTTTGGTGTCTCGTTATTAGTACAATTGATACTTTTATGTATCTCGAATTCTTGATGGCTATGTTCGTAGAGTAGAGTTATGTTAAGTGATTGAGCTCCGTTTAATAAAAAAATGATTCCATTCTATCTTAAAAAAAAACATCGCCTTAAATTAGTTTAAGTTGTTAAGTTTAGCAATTCTATATTTTATAGGTGACAGTCAACATATATTCTTCGAACTGTCAAGCGTTATGAAAGAAAAATTCATTCAAATTTAACTTCACACTTTCTTAGCACTCATTTTGCCATATATCGGCAACCAAACAAATTTCTTATGTAAATGGAATGTAAAAACGCACGATTATTCACAGTTCGCTTCTTGCAGCTAATATGAAAAGCATTTTAACATAAATGATAAGTAAAAGTTACATGTGTAATCTCGGCTTATAAGGACCAGTTTATACAAACGTGGTTCAAATTTTGACCCGATGTTTCAGCAATTTTAACTTACCGCTTTTGCGGAACAATTATACAAACATGGTTAAAATGGTTAAAGTTTTTATCCGTTGTTTAACGATTTAGACTCACCGCATTCAGTGGTTCAACTGACGTTTAAAGATGGTTCAAGGTTGTAATTTTTTATTTATTTCGCCCAAATCGGTTAATTGCTGATCGTTGATTCAAATTTGAACCACGATTGCAAAACTGGCTCTAACTGAAGTTCATGGATGGTTCAAGCATATTTAGCTACTATCACAGACTTAAAATATCGTTGAACCTCAGTTTATTCAGTAAAATTTGTGAGTTAAAATTACCAATGGGAAACTAGGTATGTTCTTATTTCGTACATTGAAAGTTGTGAACACAATCATGTCCTTATTATAATTATTATTAAGTTATCTCAAATAATGTCATCTCCTCCATGTGTAATAAGTCTGCTTTTAAACGACGACTTTTGAGTTACGAGTTTTGGAATTAAAAAAAAAACAAAGTTGGTTTTTATTAATAATTTTCGTTTATTTCTATATTTAACTTTCATTAAATTCACTTTTGTATGCTGACAGCTGTTCAGCGTACCATATATCAATTACAGAAATATAGGCAGCTGCGGATGCGTTTTGTTGGGAATTTCACATTGTACTAAATATAAAATCCCAAAAAACACGCCTTCAACCAAAAGTGAGCTTCATCGCTAAACAAAATTCACGCAATACGCGTATTTCGAACAGAACCATGATTTTCAAAATAAATTTGCACAATTTGGAAGCGTTATTCAGGCGTCGGTCTATTCATGTTGAAATGCCAAACCAAACTAAAAATAAATCACTTGACAGCTGACAAAATGGCTGCCAGTTCAAAAAGTGTTTACCTACCTTTTATAACGGTTTTTTGATTGAGAGTTTGATTTTCAAACATTTCATCTTTTTCATCATCATATTCGGTTGAAAATTAAAAGTAAAATCATGAAATAAATACAATTAGTCTGAAATAAAACGATAAATTTATTGTTCCGAGTCTTGTTTCTAACAAAAAAAAAAAAAACTTATGTCCATAGTCCATGTTCAACTTAAACATTTTATCAACATGCTAAACTGTCATTCCGAGCCTTATAACCTCACTATTTGTGTGTGGCATGGCATTAACCATATGAAAATGAACTCTTACAGCACAAAGGGAAACAAATCCATGTCCCTCTTCTGTTATCGTGCCTCTTAATCTTATATTTACCTTTGCTAATTAAATATGTGAATGCACAACGAGGTGAATATGAAAAAAAAACTGAATAAATTGTAATGAAAACTACAAAGTAAAGCAAATAATAAAGAATTCGTTAAAAAAAAAAATTGAGAGTGGTGGTAAGTTGAACTATAAAGAGTTGGTTGAGGAGGGGGTATTTAATGGGGGTAGTTTGGGGAGACTAAAACAAAAGGTACGGCAATGAAAGATAACACGTGGCATGTGCGCCTTCCTGAGTTCGTGGTGGCTTGGGGGTTGGCTTCCCCATCCCCACGACATTACCTTTGCCTCTGCCATTCCTCTGCATCATGACTTTTGCCTACTTTTGTCAGAGTGTGTCTGTATACGTTTGGTTAATTCAAAGGAAGGATAAAAAATATATACGAGTTCTTGTTAATTAGTTTATTTTATGAAACATTTCATTCCCTTATGGCCTCTAATGGCGACCTATTAAGGTGAACACACAGCCAGCAGAAGCAGTGGCGGAGGCAACGCTCGAATCGCGAATCGCGATCCCATTCACCGAGTGAGGTGTATATTCATTTTTTATTAGTTTCTGTTTCTTTTTTTTTTAAACTTATTTTTCACTGTTTCTTGTTCTCTTTTATTCAATTTTTCTGCTCCAGTTTTTTTCTGGTAATAATATTTTTCTTTTTTCAATTTTTTTTTCTACTGAGTGACATAAGCTCGAAGGACCAGGTAGAGCTGAGCGGTACCTGTGCTATATACTCGTATATTATTTGAAGATTGTTCAACGTGATGTTGGGGGGTGGTGGTTGGTAAAAAGGGGGTGGATATTATTCTGGTATTTGTTGTGCTTATGCAGTATAAGCTAATTAAACCACTGTGATAATAATTAAATAAAATTTACGACCTGAATATGAATCTGCGATGTAGTTGATGTTCTTATGGAAAAAGTGATTTTGCGAAACAGCAAGATTTAATGATTTATAGCGTTTTTAGGGTAATTATGTAAAAGGAATTTCTTTCTTTTTTTTTTCAAAGTAAAAGAAAATTGATAATCTGATGTTAAGTGTAGCACTCAGGAGCTTAATTAGAAGAAATATTTTAAGTTTTTTTTTAATTCTGTAAAAGAACCACTTCAAGTTAACTGTGGGTATAGATCTTAAGATCCGTTTGAAATCAAAGTCAATTTAAAATTTCTTCTTTCTCCTCTTATCATAGGCAAGAAATTGAATTTTTTAGAGCGTGAAACTTAAAACTGTGATGACAAATTCATAAGAAAAAATTACCAGTTTAAGAACCAAAATGGAGTTAGAAATGCAAAATTTTAACCAGTTTGACGTTGAGGTTGTAGAATAATTACTTACAAGGGAATTATTGAATGTGGTTTGTAGAATGCCCTCTTAGGCACGCATAGTCACATCTTGTTTGTTTACTACATTAACTTAAGTACTTTACTTATCTGGCTCCCAAAACATGAAAGGTCACAGCCTTAAACATGGCAGCTTTTAATCTTCTACGATTCTGAAAATGCTACTTCCAGTCATCTATAAACAAAGCTTCTGGAATTTGGCTTGATCTGTAAACTAGAGGTTTGGTCTTCTTCGTTCTCTCGAAGAACCCCCAGGGCTGGAATTCAAAAACTCTCTAAGCTGGTGAATTATTATCCATTCACTCAATTTGGCTGAGCCAATAAAGTCTTCGTGTTTTGATTTTCGGGACTACATTTGCATCTTGATACAGCTCGTACAGTTCATAGTTGTATCTTTTCTTCCATTTGCCTTCTTCACACACAAGACCGAAAATATCCGTCAGAGAACTATTATTTCGACGGAGCCAGATTTCAATGTCTCCTATTTATCGCCCAAGACTCAGTACCATAGAACAGGACTGGTAGGATAAAGGCTCTCCCAAACCAACGTGAATTCGCAGCGACGGCGATTTCTTGTTGTTTGTTGAGCGTTGCGTATTTGTTATATTTTGTACTATTGTGAATGATTCCCTGTGAATCGCTCCGCATTCGCGTGGGTTTGGGAGAGCCCTATAGGTTTTATTGAGTGTACTTTTCTTCTTACTTGTGAGCAGTTTTGATTGCATCTGTTGCGCCAAACCGAAGTAGCTCCAGTTTGTTAGGGTTATTCTCCGTCCAATCTCTACTAAAATTTCGTTTGTGGGATTAATGCTAACACTGAAGTAGACATTTCCTTACTAATTTGAAGATGTCCTAGCCAGTTGACAGATCTCTCATTATTTGTTGATTGAATGAATTTGGTCTTTTCCTTGAAGACTGAAGACTCCGATAGCATCGGCATCCCTAGAAGTTGAACAGATCTGTTTAAAAAGTGCATTCAGTGGTAACGTCTCCCCTGGGCACTATTTGAACGAGATTGAAGAAATCACATAATAGAGAATTTTCTAACCAAAGCTCTGTGCATGTTTGAAATAGTTCTGAAAAGCTTTTCCCAAGTTTTATATTGCATTGGGTATTTTGCAATGTCACGCGACAAAATTAGTTTTTCCGGGATCTATCGCTTAATAGAGCTCCTGATGACGATGAATGCTATATCATATGCGGTTTTGAAATCGATGCTTAGATATGGTGAGTCTTGACTTGAATTTCGTTGGTATTTTCGAGGATTAACTTGAGAGTAAGTATTTGATCTGTGGTTGATCTGCCTATCCAAAAGATTCACTCGTAGTTGCCAATTAAATTACTGCAGACCTGCTTAGGACACTCACAGATTGGATAGGATCTTGTTTAGAACGTTGGCGTGTGGAATCACCTTTTTGGGAGATGCAACATACCCAACTAACATACTCTCGAGAGCTTAGCTCTCATTTTCTCAAAAAAACGCCCATAGTTCTTTTTTAGATCTCATTGCTAAGCTTAAGACTGGATCTTTCATAATGAAACATCAATTTGTCTCATAGTGTTTTCGTTAAATGATTTAAGCATTTTTTTGCATCAAATCACTATAATCTTATACCCAGAACAATTATTACTCCTGTATGTAAATTGAAAGTCTTATAATAATTTTGTTTTCAAATTCAAACTTTAAACGTCATTTTTGAGTCTTTAAAGTCTCTTAACAAGAGCTAATAAAGTAACAACTACAAAACTCTAACTATAGGATTCATATGAGATGTTGCACTGACAGCAGCTTTATTTGATTCATTCAACAGTCGTTCTTTTTTTTAACGTTTTGTATGTACATTGTTTTCTGGTGTTCAGCTTTCTATTGGTCTGGCTACCTGAAGGAAACATTGGATGCTGATGCCGATTACTGTTTAAAATGTATTTTATTTTGTGACGAATGTGAATTTTCGGTGATAGACTTTCTTTTTATTTTATTTCGGTGTAATATAAGGTTTTTCTGACAAAATTACGCTTGAAAATTTGACTAAAATATTCATGCAACGGCGTAAGCCCATTGTAAACATTTTAATGTATTAAACTTCGTAAAGTCTGTCACAATTTGTATGGAAAATTAGAGAGATTTACGCAGTTTAAAATTTTACTACGTCTATAATTTTGTTGCGGAATGTTAATTTTTTGATATTGTTTGTTCATTTATTCCAAAAATTATGACGGTATAATGAAGATTTATCGTTCAGAAAAGGTAATGCATAAAATTTAATATTTCAAACTTTGAGATTTCATCTTTTTTTTAAACATCAACAATAATTCACATTCTTAAGAAAAAAGGGAACGCATCACCGATTTGTTCTTGGTTCGTTTGATAGATGTCAAAATAAAGTCGCATAAAAGCATCAGACTTCTCATAAGAAAGTGTTTATTTACATACCAAAATAAATGGACAGCACTCTCCTTTTAAGAGTTAAAAGTATCGATACGACAGCAGCCATATTTTAATTTGAACGAAGTGTTTTTTCTATAGTTTGAGGGTTACCGTGATATGAAATTAAATTTTGAAATAATTTATTTGGTTTTCCATTATGATGAATCTATTTAAGTTATATTTATGTATATACGTGTATTAATATTGATGTTTATTTTGTTCAATATTAAATGCAAAAGAAGTATTTGTACAAGTATAGCTATTCGTAATGTGAAATTTTGTATATCAATACTGTGCTTAAGTTCTTTGTCTCGTAGGAGCATCATCAAATTGAAATGATGACATTTATTTACAGAGAATCGGAAATTCGCTTTGTATAGTGACAAAATTGAAAATCAGTAATTATTGACAGTTTCATAATAAGAAACGTGAAACAAATATCTAAAAATATAAATTCTGACTAATTATTTTTTCATTAAAACGTCTCTAAAGCTCTTGTAAATTCTTAGATTACAAAAAACAGGCATACAAGAATAAGACCATCAATACGACATATTATCTGCTATTAGGTATATCTTTTTCGTCATTTAACATGAATAAATACCATAAATAATGTCAGCATAAAGAGGACTATTCTTTTTAAAAGCAAACATCAAGGTAACCCTTTTTCCAATTCAAAATAAAATTAAAATAATTTAAATATCAATTATTTTGAAAGCGCTTCGTTATTTTTCGAAGTAAAATATGTAAGTTAGTACAAAAAGTTTCAATCGCACTAAGAATTAACTTCACATATGTGACAAACTATAATTATACTAACGTCACCATGAAATGAAAATATAAATTCACATATTAATTTTTCAACATGAGACAATGACGATGACACATACAGACATAAATACTTCGTACCAAGTTTCCGTAGGAAGTATACAAATGTGAAAGATAAGTATCTGTTTTTTTTTTTTAATTATGCGCATACTCTTTCTCTTTTCATCAACTCCCACAAGAAGTGACGCATTCTCCTAACAAGATTAATGGAGCATTTTTCATCCCATAGGAACAATAAAAATGTTTCTATAAGAGGAAATTAACTCCTATAAGTGGGCCATTTAAGGCTTTTAACATTTTCTTAAAGATGTAGGAGTACTCTCCTAGAGTGAGAATAACTCCCGGAATAAAGTCTCACAAGCTCTAGGAAACTCTTATGAGAGGAAAATTGTTACTTGGGTATAGAGCTGATAGATCAGTCATTGGACATGCTTCCTTCCACCCAAACTTGGTTGACAAGTTGATGAATGCAAAAAATCAACACACTGCTTCTCCATGCTGAAAAAAAACTCCACTGGTAAACCATCAAATTTACAGGCCTCGTTAAGATTCTTGACAGCTAAGTCTAACCCTTTTATAATGTTTGGTGGTTCTTTTGATGGTCTTCATTGACTGGATGTCAGTTCACTTTTTGTCCTACTTCCTACTGGGTTTCAACCTCATTAGACGGATTTGTTTTGTCTACTATGGTTGGGGCCTGGCGGATGGGAACAGTGGGATCAGTTTGCTGAAATAGGGAAGTACAGGGTGGCGCACCAATTGTGCTACAATAAGAATTCAAATAACTTTTTTTTTTAATCGATGTATTTCATTTATTTTTTTTTTATTGGTTAGAAAATTTAATTTATTTTTTGAACGGTTACCCATCTTATATGTTTACATGGAAGGGACCCGGTGGAGAATTGAGTGAACCACGGCCGTTCTTCTAAAAAGTAAAAGAGATTGATCCTAATCCCACGTAAAACTGGGAAACGGGATCTACTTTTGCAAATGATCGTGGTAGGCTTACGTGTTGCCCCGAAATTTGCAAATAATATGGCGAGACCCATAAGCTATGTCCGATTACTAGAATGATAACTTTGATGGGGTCTATAAGTTGGGTAATGGGCAGCAGCCCTTCTTGGATTCTTGAAAAAGTTTGACTTTCATTTTTCACCTAACATATGGCCTGAAGAGTGTTGGGCGCCTTACCGCAGCACCCTTAAAGTCATAACAGCCAACTGATCCTAGGTAAGTAAATTTGCTCTAGGTAAAAGGGACGCTGTTACGGTATTAAATGACTGTCTAGACATTTTCGGAAATAAAAATGTAGACAGTTTCTAAAGCAGTTAAATTGAAATATTTGAAAAAGTCATATGAAGTGTTGATATGAAAGCTTTGTGGCCTAGTAATGGAGCGGATAGACTCTGAAAATAGTGAAATGAAACGGCGGTGACCTATCAAACGCTTACAAAGGTAGGAGTTATGCAAACCTCGACCCAAGCTGATAGGTATACGTTGTACCTCGGGGTGGTGGTTTCTGTTAGAGCTATAATTTAGATAACTAATCCCAATCTGCTCACTTCTGGCAACAGTGTTCGGTTTAAGCAAGATCGATCAGAGGAAGAGTGTAAATGGTTACTTCCGAGGATTATTCAAACTCGACGCTTACTCATCCAACGAAAGAAGCGGAACAACATGAGTAATGTTGAGTTAGAAGCAAATAATGTTATTGACTGTCCCTATCCAGTCAGGGTAGTAGGTGTAGCTCACCCTACCCAAAAGCAGAAGGTGTAGCTTACCCTACCCAAAAAAGCTTCTAGATATGCCTAATCTCTGGATTTTTAATTCAGAGCAACGGGCCTTTGCCTAGTCGCATTTGAAGCTAGAGTTAACTTTCCGGAGTTTTCTCGAACCGCAATCCATCAAAGAAGACGCAACTCGACATGGGGAGTACGAGTGAAGAGTGTAACCCAATCTGCACATAAAATAGCAAAGATATTTCTTCAATTGAGGATGGACTCGGAAGGGTTGTGGTTTTCTCTGAAGATGAGGTCAAGTGGTGTCTTCGGGTGCCAGAAATGACAAAGATAGTCTTCGAGCCTTGAGAGAAGGGCCTCCGTGGAATTAATCCGCACAGGAAGGTGTCCACGTAAGGCTTATTTAACAATCTACCAACCTGTTGCCCATTTAGCAGCTGTTTGGAATGGAGTGCGGCTTGAATACATCTCTTATTCCTTGTGCTTTTTTGATTATGCTAAAATTGCTGTTTTGAAGAGCCTGGGGTTTGGTTTTAAGCTTGCGATGTTTGTCTTCTTGATAACAAGATTCTTTGATCTCCTGAGCTGGGAAGTATCATAAACTTTGTTCTTTCTATTCATGGTCTGCTCGAAACTCTTTTCTCACTGCTCTTGTTTTACGCTGCAAAAAATTCGCATGTACATCTTCTGTCACCTTTTTAATCTGTAGGTACGCATTCATCATTATACCAAGGGTTCTTTTTCGGCCAGTTGTGGTTTAAGGTACCTCTTTGATGATATCCCAAAGCTGAAACCCCTGGCTCTAGGCCAATTCTGTGGTAGGTGAATGCACAACGGATAGCTTCCACGGAGATGCTCATTATATTCTCTGGCCACTCCAAGTATGCTAAGATAATTCCGTTTGTAGTTTCTTTCATTTTACCATATTTCATTGGTATCAATATTAAGGCCACAAGGAGTTGCTAGCTAGCCATTGGTTACTTTAAATTAGTTAAGTTTTGAAGCTGGACTGATGATTCTGTAAGACCAAATGTCACATTAAAAAGTAAGTATCTGAAAAAGAAAGGTTACTTTTGAAAATCAGACAAGGGGACATTTATAGACAGGTCACAATCAGACTTAAATTGAATATGAGAAATTCTTCTTTGAAAAATAACAGTACAGCAGTTCAGAATACTGTTCACTATCTCAGAAGAGCATACATTACAAATTAAGTAACCATTTAAAATGAATTATGTGAGACCGAGGTTATACGAGATTGATACCAATACTCAGACAATTCGACTTCGATTTTAACGAGACCAAAAAATATTTTTTTTTCCGGGAAAAAAAGTTTTAAATTTAAAGGAAATCAACCTTTAATCTTCACCGATCTACCCATAGCTAATTGACTGTATACAAGAGTCTCCTTAAGTATACGAAAGATTTCCTGTTAAACATCTGCATTCTAAAATCACCCTGTAACCCATTTATGTAGGATTTAAATCATTTCTAAGGATTAACTTCAAGAAACAAAGATACTTTATTACCATTGATTTTTAAATAATTATGCAAGGCACGAATGTGTACTCAGACACCCACAAGGCGTTTATATGTGATATTATTCGTAATATCTAAAGGGGATGCATTTTAAGGGTAACTGTAGCTAGTTGAGTTGATTTGCATTGCATGCACGGAAAAACCACACTGCGTGCTAATAAACGTGTGTGTGTATGTTTTTTTTTTGTTATTTCAAAAATAATACAAGAATCATTGCGTGATTTCTGCAACAACGCTTCCCATTTTGATTAATAATTCAAAAATCATTTACAACTTTCAAAAACGTCACATAAATTGTTGGTGTGTATGATGCATAGTGCACATGCACATTATCGTTTGCATGAGGTGTTTTTTGATTTAAATTTGTTTAATCTTTTAAAAAAAATGGGAAACACTAACAAGAAAAAAACATAAGTATCTGATAGCTATGCGATAAGGAAACAATAAAGTTGAAAGAGAACGATTGATTAGATTTAAAAAAAATTAATGTAAAAAACTCTCAAGCATACACAACCATCAAAAGTAGGTCTAACAAAAAAAAAAAAAAAAAACAATAAAAGTATGCTTCATAATTTATTTTAATTAAAAGTATTTTAATATTTATGAATTATGATCCTTGTTTGTGTGAGGAAAATGCAATTTCCTGTACGCATTTTCAATTCTCTCCTATATTATGTGGGTCTATGTTTTTCGAACAGCATCCTTTCAACTTCAATTAAAATTTTGTATAGCTATATACTGGCTATGTATAGAAAGATATACATATACCTACAACAATAACCCAAAAAGGACAATTACAACTACGCAATTACATTTTGATGTATGTATCCTCGTCTGGAAGTACGAGTGTGTTGCTATAAAAGCAAAATCTAACTTCAATTAAATTGCAAAACGCATTTCACTTAGCAAATAAGTGTGTTTCTGGCTCAAACAATGGACAAGAGGTTTTATTGTGACTAGGTAGGCACCTACATATTATATGGGGAAAGAAGCAAAATGGGGTAAGGTTTATTATAGACTGAGTTCTACAAAAACATAAAAAAATTGCTGAAGGGTGTTAGAATTTTGAGTTAGTGTTTTGCAATTTGTAAATTGTGTCTGTGTTTGTCAATTACTCGGAGTTGAATATCTACTTGCAGCACTTTGTAGAATGTAGGTAGGACAGGAACTTATGGAAAAAAAGTGATATGACCATTTTTGAGCGCAATTTCATTAGCTTAAATTTTTGGTTTGACTTTTTTCCTTGTTTAGTTGATATTTTTCGAGAAATTTAAGAAAGAAGTGAGTAAAATCCAATTTACCCCTCTTAAGCCTTTCATAAGGAATTTCTTGGGTGAAACTAAGAAGTTTTTGCAAGACATGTACAAGGCTTCAAAATAAGGGTCCACACCAAAATTCAAGTTTGTCGGACCATTTTTCTAGTTTAAGAGAGTAAATAATGAAATATAAGAAAACAGTGTACATGGATCTTTAAAGCATGATCTGAGCATGTTTCGCTAAAATAATTTCTTAGTAATTTTTGGCTAGAGTACTCTTTTATTACATACGCTCCAAGTCATAAGGTTAGAAGCAAACATTTTTCAGGTGTTAAACTCCTGTTATGTTGGAAAAGTACAAACATTTGTAAGCCATAAGAGAAATTGATTAACGTGCTATAGAAAAACCTTAACTATCCCTTTAGGGAAAAAGTTTACCAGATCTACACGAGAATAAATATTGACTGAGTTTTTTTTTGAGTAGTTTTATCGGGTCATGAGATTAGAAGCACTAACAAAAAATTAAGAAAAAAGATGGTTTTGTTTGTTTTAAGATTTTATTGGTTTCATTACATTTGCTCTATACCACTTTTCAAAATAACTCGATTTTTAAGAGAACTATACAGTGATACCAAGTAGTTTAGTGAAATCACACCACTGAAATCTCCTTGTCATTGTAATGTTTCCCTCCCTTGTAAGCTTTCCGAGTGGTCCATCTCCACATATTTTCTATTATGATGTTAAGGTCTGGTGAATATGGTGGCCAAGGCAGCAAGTAAACGATTTGATTTTTAGGCACGTTATCTTGCTGAAAAATCTATGAGGTTTGTTCAAAAAGATTTTTGATTTTCAGAAAAACTGAATTTAGCAAGGATTTGTAGCTATTTCTAGTCATCTTTGTACTTTGAACTTTGGTTCAGAAATCGCTCCTCTCTTTCCTCAGATCAAAAAAATAGTAATTGTAGCCGGGGTTTCCAAGTTAAATTTCTTTTCGTCAGAAAAAATTACTATTCGCCAATCTTCTGAGCTAACTCCATTCGGAACATTTCAGGTGGTCATGTTATCTTTCGCAAAACAATTTTTTTGATTTTTCGCGTTTCGCGGGGAGTTGAAGTGGAAGAAATGTTTCCTTTGTATAGTTTCCCGTAAGATGTTGGGTTCTTAGAATAAAGGCCGACAGCATGATTACTTCGGTAAATTTTTCGAGATAAAGCGCAGTTTGAAAGTCCTTCAGAGTGATAAACATCTACTTTTGCCATTTCCTCCAAATTCAAACATTTTTTCTTTTCCATTTCCTCTAACACACATAGCAAAGGGGTCCAATAGTAAATTTTACATTTTATATAGAAAAAAGACTAACCACTGCACATAAACCGCTTATATTTTTACTGCTTCTAATCTTTCACTCAGAGAAAAAAGTTAGGTAAATAATTAACCTGGGCCCTGTGAAATTTACAAGGTGCATAATCCCATATAAAGTTACAGACATTTCAAAAATTTACCTGATTTGAATAACCTTATATTAAGTATTAAATTAGCCTGGTGGCCTATATTACCATATTCAAGTTGATTTAAGAAGATGAACTGTTATTTTAACACTGAATTCTGGTAAACAAGAAACTTCCACAAGAATATGGCGCTAATTTTAACTGAGATCGGGTTTTTTTAACACTGCTTGTTATGAATTTCTATTTTACCACAAATCAGGTTGAAGTAACATTTTATATGGCTATTTTTACAATGTTTACCTGTTGAATTAAGCCAGGCCTCATCTTAAAGAAACCCTCTGCCAGTTAATTTCAACGAGACACCAGTTTTAAAACACACACATCCAGGCCATCCGAATAAAATTATTTAAACTTAACCTGGCTGCGTATTAAACTAGCTTTCAATCAGTGTTGACATACACTCAAAACAATGGTTAAAGAAACACTCTGCCAGTTCATTTCAACGTGACACGAGTGTTAAAGCACATACACACACAAGCCATCCAAACAAAATCGGTTTCAATTTATTGATAGTTGGCACAAGTTTTTTAGGAAGTGAAGTGGCCGAGGGGATGGGTACTACCTCTATGTGTGAGAGGTTCCCAGTTCAAAACGAAGAATCACAATGTATTTTTAAAATAAAATAATATACAAAGGAATACATTTCTATACTTTCAGAATAATGCAAAATGAATTGGACACATTGAATCTTTTTAAATTAACTAGATCTTCATGATAAATTTACAGGACGTTGAAAATTTTATTGATCGTTTCTGAACTAGATTTTCATGCAAAGTTAACTATATTTACAGGTAAAACTAGCAGGGTTCTCAGGTAAAATTTACAGTTTTACTTTTTTAAGGCAGTTTTAAATTAACCTGAAACCAACTTTGATTCAACACGACATTGAAATCAGGTATCCGGTTTAGCAGTTAACCTGATCTACCGAGTTGAAAAATAACAACCTGAAAAACAGGTATAATTAACCAGAAATTGGTTGGTTATACCTGCTTTTTTCTCTGAGTGTATGACTCGATTAACTATAGCATATATTTTGAATATAATTTGCAAATATTATTGAAAGTTATGGTTAACAAACAGGTTAACAAACTAGTCTTTCTTCCAACAAGTTTTATTTTGGTGAATCAACCATGTAACGGCAATAAAATCCATTTAACTTTTCAAAAACGTTTGCTTCTATCCTTATGACTTGGAGTGTATTTTTGAAAAATCTTTGCTAGAAACTTTTATCTCACATGTGCTAGTTTAGTCTTAAAAATGATGTTGAGTTGCAGACCTATTATAAAGTTACTAACAGACTATCGAAATTTCTATACAGAATTACATTCAATCCATTTTTGATTTTTAAAGAAATTCTTTAAGTTTGAGGTTTGGTTTTTCAATATTCTGGAGTGCTTATTAATGGGCCTTTCAACCATTTCAGTTTAGAAGGCGTTCATTTCAGCAATTTCTCTTAGGCGCTCATACTCTTTTTAATAGTTTGAAATTGAAAGTGGTAAGTGGCATAATCTGTGGACCGTCGAATGATACGCTGCCATTTTGTGCTGAATTGAGAAAATGAACTCGTTTATAATAGTTACGTTTTATGCTGATAGGTCTATGAATTCTTTACTTGCACACTGCAACTCAAGATCCAAAAATGGTAATCTTCCATTAGTTTATAGTTCGCACGTAAGCTTTATGTACTCAAATTGGCCACTTCAGACATTTATGGTTCAAACACCTTATTCGTTCTTTAAATTGCACAAACATCAGCCACATAAACTTACCCAGAACCGTGAAAGCTGAATTTACGTTTTCATACCATTTAAAAATAAGCAATGAACAATTCTGCTGTTAGTAGACTTCAAGGTCTAAACCCAACCAACCACCGAACGTTGTTGGCCAGTGTAGGTAGGACATAACAAAGAAAATGAGAGAATGTTTCCTTTCTTGCTGGTCTCCATATCTACGACAGTGAGTAGTGTAAGGAATACCCAGTCTCACCGCATGTTCCCTTACTGGCAAGTGTCAAGTACAGGTTGCAACGACCCTGTCTCGCTTGGCCCTACATAATAGATAAATTGTTCGGGATTTATTGTATGGGGCCCAGATCTTTCTGGATATGGTTAAGCTATTCCATCTAAGATTAGATTCACTAAGAAATGTTGACATTAAATTGCCCTTCACAACTCCAAGGGAAATGTTGACTCTTTCCGCAAGTGAGCTGTTAAGGGCTGATCCTTGCCTTGATCTGCCTGTTCATTTTCCTTAATGCCCCTATGGCCAGGAACCCAGATAAAGGTGACCTTGAGGTTAATATTAAGACTTTAAAGCAGTTCCTGGCATTGCTGGATCAATTGAGAGGATGATTTAGCCGAAATCATCTCAGTCCTTTCTACATGGGATTAAAACTTTTAAATTTTTTCTGAGTCGAAAAAATTTTAGTTAGAATCAAATTTGTGATATTGCTGTGACCAAGGATTGGCAATCCATAACAATTATTTGATTCTTGGAGTCTCAATGTGCTGCAAGACACTAGATATTTAATGTGCACATCAAATGGTAAAAGGTGCTGAAAAACACTAAGGGCATCCGTTGAGCAAGATCGAAGAGACCCTGTGGTACCAACGCTCGCTGTTCTTTAAACCTTTTTAGTTTTTCGGTGTTATATATTGAATCGGCCGTACCACAGTTGTATACGTCTACAAGATCATGTTCGATTGAAGACCTAATTTTTTACAAAAGGTTATGCTGCATGCGTAGAAAGCTATGCAGGCCTTCTTTACTTGATCATCGATGTTTTTTTCCAATTTAACTTAGGGTCAAGGATAAGACCAAGATACTTTGAACAGGTTAATAGTGAGAGTGGTTAGCCGTTAAAACGGGGTGGAGTGAAGGGTTGTATTTAAGTTCTGGCAGCGAAAAGCATCAACTCAGTTTTGCCCTGGTTGACTCCTAGACCATAGCTCCTAGCCCAGTTGATAACCTTTTGCAAAATTATTCCTGATACCAATATATCTAAATCGTCTGCATGCACAACCACCTTCACACCAAATCTCTCCACTTTAACGAGGATTTTTTTATTGGTGACTAATAGGCATAGAAGTGGTGAGAGAACCCCACCCTGAGGTATTCCTCCACTAACGTGTTTTGCCGAGTTGGCATTACTTAAGGTGCCATGAATCCTTCCGTCATCAAAATAAATCCTCAAAAATCTTCAGCCGATTTTAACTTTTCAATTCGACAATAAGCGTTCAAAATATTCTTGTTCGAAAAGCTCTTAAATACTTTTGCCCTGTGAATCTTTTATTTGTGATATTTATGTGTGTGTGTGATTTTGTTGTCTCTTTTTAAACCCAACATTATGATTTTATATTTGAAAGGTAAACAAACACGATTGAAGTCTATCCCTGTTCCATTTTTTTATAGAAATAATTAAACAAAAAGGGTGCCCAAGGGCTGTTTTAACCAGCAACGATGACAGCGATGACAAAGAGTGCCATGAGACAGCATAAAAATAGCAACAGTAAAAGCAACATCAACAATGTGGTATCAAAGCAACCGCCACCACATACTGTTTTTCCGAAGCACCACAACCCCCCTCCCCCCCCCGCCGCCCATTTACAAAGCAAACCAAAAACCACATCGCAATAAGCACGCATAGGAAAAAATAATAATAACGTTTACACTGACATATTTTTGCAATTAACGCTGAGTAGATGTGAGACCAAGAATAAGTATTTGGTTTGATGGTAGTTGTTACGCAGTTTATTACGAGAGCAAGGATACTCTTTTTTTTATTACTCCTTTTAACTTTGGTTGTTTTGCCAACTGTGTTAATGCTTTGGCATCATTCCGATGAAAACTCTATGTTTCAGAGGAAGTGTGTTTCAAAAAATAAAATTAAAAAAATAACAAATAAAAACCATCTATAAAGTAGGTACGAGTATATACAATACATATATACACCGCACAAAAAAGGTACATACCCATACTTGTTCTAAACAAAAAGGAAGCCCCAATTAAAACATTAAACTTCATTATTACCATCAAGAGAATTGTTTGGCTAATAAAACACCAAAATTAAATTAAACAAAATTAAAAGTGTTATAAGGATAAAATTTAAAGGACGGGATATTAAAAAAGATGCTTAAGATAGATACTTTATAGCGGAGGATTGGGTGAATAAGAGTAATTAAAAATGTATTTTTTTAAAAGTCCTTTAGAGAGAATGCTTAAAGGTCTCATTTTAAATTATAATTATATAATTTTATTTTATTATTTTATTGATCGTAAATGTTCATTAACAGACATGTTTAAAGGTACTAACATGGTCAAGTCATGTAAGGTATTTTATTTATGTTCTCGCTTCAAAAATAAAACATGTTGATTTACAAGTACCTAGGGTACATATATTTTTAATTCCCTGTAAGCTACATGTTGACCTGTTCTTATATTATTTGATAATGAACAGGGATATACGATTTTTTTTTTTTTTTGTTATTTGGGATGGAAGTCTTGTTATCTTAAAATTAAATATATTTTTTTTCAAAACTTACATATTAGTCCAGTCAACTAAGATTTTTTTTAAATAAAAGACTGGCAAGCTAATTTTTTCTTGATTTCTTTAAAGTAGTATTCAGAAAGCTTAAGTTGCCGCTCTATTGATTTAAAGACTGAATTCGTTTTTAACGAATAATATCCGTAATTTAAGATTTTATCAAAAAAATAAAAATGCGTTCATAACAAGAAGAGTATAAGTTCTACAAATCGGAATAAAAGGTATTTTTTCAAATTTTGAGTTCTTAAGAAATTTAAATGCACGACTGGATCGCACATATTTGCTGTTATGTTAAAGTTGTTTGGAACTAAGAAATTCTTACATATGAAAGTGTTTATAAACAAAAATAAATAAATATAAAAAAGCGTTGAAATAGTACAAACAACTAATTAAAACTTAGAGCTCAAAAACAAGTTTGCCATTTGTTTACTAAAAAAAAAAATATGTGCAAAAGAAAATTTTAAATCGTCGAAGCGGTTTTCTTAAAATAAATAAAATAAAATAATTTTTATGTAGGTATAACATTTTAATAACATTTTTAAAATAAAGTTTTGGTATGCCAATTTTGAGGATGTATTAAAATACATTTCTAAACTTAATTCAAAAAAATTATTGACTAATTTTTATATATTGAATTTTCAAAAAAAAATTAATATGTTTTTAAAAATCCAAAATTAATTTTTTTCGAAATTTTGATTTACAATGTTATCTAACATTTAAAAAATAATTTTACATACAAATTTTGACTGAAATCGTTTGAGCCGTTAATGAAACAATCAAAAATTGAAAAAAAAAACGTAAAACCGGTTTTCGGTAAATTCTTTTCTTATCAAAAAGTACATCATACCTAAAATAATACGCAAATTTTTAATTAAAATCTTTGGAGCCGATTTTGAGATAAATAAGCTTTTCATTTACGGTTGCAGGGCAAGTACCGTTATTTTTGGTGGTAAAAAATTTTCCCTCTGGAGAAATACAACAAAATCTTAAGTTCAAAATTTTAGGATGGCTTAGGATTAAGGCTCCAGACAGCCAGACAGACAGATAGACAGACAGACAGACAGACAGACAATCAGACAGACAGACGGACAGATAGACAGACAGACAGACAGACAGACAGACAGACAGACAGACAGACAGATAGATAGATAGACAGACAGACAGAAAGACAGACAGACAGATAGACAGACAGACAGACAGATAGACAGACAGACAGACAGACAGACAGACAGACAGACAGACAGACAGACAGATAGACAGACAGAGAGACAGAAAGACAGACAGACAGATAGACAGAGAGACAGACAGACAGAATTGTGCCACCCAATTCTTTCGTGTTCTCTATCATCGTATATAGTCCAGTCAAAATAGACATAAAAATCTGCTAACCTAGCAAAAACTCCGATGAGACTTAAAATTGGTGTAGACGTTCCTTTTTGCATAACAAATCAACTGGCAAAAGTCCCCGTCAATCCGGCTCGAGCATAAAAAGTTATTCAAGGTAAAGTGTCGAAAAAGTTGTTTTTCAGGCTATAACTTTTGAACGGTAACTGATATCGAAAAATAATATGCGAGAGCTGTGTAGATCATGCAATTTTCTACAAAAAAGATTAAGACACTTTTTTTCCTAAGTCCATTAGTTAAGGATATAAAGCAATTTCAAAAATGGTTAATGGACGAAAATATCGATTTTTTGGAAATAGCTCTTTAACGGCAAATGTTATCGAAAAGTGATTTAAGTAATGTTTTTAGTTGTTTTGACCCCTTACATAGAAATGCTAATTTTTTTTTTCTAACATTTACCGTTAAAACCAATACCTATACCAATTTTCAGACTTATCGGAATTCTGGCTTGGTCAAATGTCTATTTTGACTGGACTAATAATGTCATGTTTGATTGTTATATCAATTTTATTTCACGAAAAATTGGTTTCACCATCAAACTTGGTAAATATGAACTAACAGAATATCAAAAGAGGCCTGGACCATTGGCACCTCATATTATGGGAAATTTGATATTTGAGAATGCCATCTAATTGTTCAGTAATTGCTCAGAAAAGGTCAACTAGTCCTAGAAATTGGTCAGTCCTAGATAACATGTAATAAAGGCTTAAAGTTTCTCAAGGTCATTCAAGGGCACGCGAGATTTTTGGCACCTCATTTAGGGGAAATTTACAAAAAAATATACCATCCGAAAGATCTTTAAATCGTGATAAAAGTTCAACTTTTTACTGTAATTGATCAGCCATAGTTTTTTTATCTATTAATTTTCAAAATTCGTTTCAAGGTCATAAAAAAACTTTTAGCACCTTATTTGGGTTATTCCAAAAAAATAAGTATGCTATTTATGACCATGAAGTGGCCTTTAAAATGGCATACTTAATTTTATGGAATGAGGTGCCAAAAGTTTTTGTGTGACCTTGAAACGAATTTTGAAAATTCATAGAAAAAAAAACTATGTCTGACCAATTACTGTAAATAGTTGACCTTTTATCATAAACAAGAGATCTTTCGGATGGTATACTTTTTTTGTAAATTTCCCTTAAGTGAGGTGCCAAAAACCACGCGTGCCCTTGAATGACCTTGAGAAATTTTAAACCTTTATTACAAATTGTCTAGGGCTGACCAATTTCTAGGACTAGTTGACATTTTCTGACCAATAACTGACCAATTAGATGGCATTTTCAAATATCAAATTTCTCATATATGAGGTGCCAAAGGCCCAGAGCCATCAAAAAAGTCTATAAAAATATCTTACATTGAAGGGTGTTTTTTTTTTTTTTTAAGAAATTGGTAAGTGTTGGTTATTGGTTATTTTTCAAAGTTTTTTGAAAAAGATGGTAGCCTATAGAAACATGGTTAAATGTTTCATTAACTTCGAAAATTAACAAAATTACAAAAATATGAAGGTGGAAAGGGTGTTTTTGTGGATTTGAATAAAGACGATGTCACTTGTTTTTGGGAACAATATTTGAATTTAAAAAAAGTATTATACTTTCCTGTACACCCATCAAAAAAGCCATTTTACTATAGATATTTTTTTCCATTTTGATAGTTCAGAACACATTTCTAGCAAGTTTCATGATACCGTACTTATTTTTATTGGTTTTATGGTAATAATCCCACTATAACCCCACTCCCCAAAAAAAAATCTTTTCACCACAGATATTTTGTTTGGATTGTTCTGATTATTGTGTTTAACGACTAATAAGCCATTGATGTCAATTTTTTCAATTAGTTTTCGGTTATATTTGTAATAAGTGTATAGAAACATAAACTTTAAAGTTTAATTTTCTTAAAACGCATTTAAAGTTAGTTTTAAATGATCAGAAAAAGAGTATTTGATAGTCCAAATCATTTCTATAGATTTCCGATTTTTTAACCCATCAATTGAAAATATAAAAACCAAACAGCAACATAGATACTTGAAAAAATTGTTCTCGAAAAATTGTGATTTTCAAAAAAACTTGCGCCAAAAACTAACACATCAGTCAAAAAAACCTTTAACATGGGTAAAACAATTTTTTCTTTCCTTTACAAAAATATATAAAGTTTTCTTACAACTAGTATCATCCTGATTTATTGCATATTATTTCTTAGGCATCTACTTCCCTGTTTTGACTTTTCGAATTTTTCGTTACACCTACGACTTTCTAGTAATTGCCCAATCTATCCAATACAAATAAGACATTTGTCTACCTTCTTCCGTCAGGAAAGAGCCAGAACCAAGTTCACTCTTTAAACCAAGTAACCAAGTTGGAAAAAAATATGTCTTTCAGCACTTTTGCACTCACTGCCTCAAATAATTCTCATCATTTTTCAAAATCTTATTTTATTAATCAAATCTTAAAATGACTAAAATGAGAGGCACTTTTGATGACAAGATACGAGTATACTTACATACAGAGAAAAAGTCACATTTGTCGCAAAGTGGCATAGGATGTGTTTGATTCGATTAAGGTCTTAATCCGGAAAGGCCTTTCAAATTCAAATAATAATCAAAAGTATGTATTTATTTCTTCATTACAATATAACTTAAAATATTTATTTATTTTGATAGTATTAAATTCATTGAATTGAGGAAGCAAGAAAAGGTTCTATCATAATGTAAATATTTATGTTTATGAAAAGATATCTTCAATTTAAATTTTAAGTTGATAAGGGTAACCAAGAAGTATCAATGTTGGATACAAAATAAATAAATATATTTTTCAAGCTACATTTTTAATATAATAATTTTTAAAATAAACATTAAATTCATATTTTTATAACACATAGCTATTGGCAACAAATATTTACTATATAAGTTTTATTTTATCTTTTATTTACAGGATACAAAACTACCGTTGATCATTCCAACTGGAGTGGTTCCAGGAGCTCCAGTACTTAAACCAAAAATTGATACAAGCAGTAAGTTAAATTCGATATTTTAAAATAATATTTAATAAAGTGTAAGACCTCGTATTATGCCCACATTCTTATATAAGAACAAAAATTGGGAAAATAGGTCTCTCTTATATTTTCTGCGAACCATGCCATGTTTATTGAAAAATTCATCAAAATACCCTTTTCTTGGTATATATTTTTTTAATGATATGAAAAAAGTTCCTTAAAGTTCCTATTTCAGTCGACATAAGCCAACTAAGCATGCAAATTCCAAAATCTTTGTTAGATATTTGCAGAAGGTATTATATACTTATATTTGTTAAAAATAATAAAAAAGATGAGTACACGCCCGAGTGTACCACAATTTTTAATTTTCTTTTAAATTTATTTCCTCTTGGGTACATGAGAAACCAGTATAAGGCTCCATAAGGCCCAAAAACGCGTGCCCATAGATGTGTGAGATTCTAAATACACTAAAACCATCTCCACTTACCGCCTAAGCAACTTAGTTGAAACTTATCTTTATCACTTTATTTTCAACGAAGTTAAGTGACAATCCAGTAAAGGTTCCTGCCAATTGTGCAATTTCAAAGTGGTTTTCTGTTCAACGCACTTAGTAGAAAGGTTTTGTTCTTCACAGATGGCGTACTAAATTCGACTTGTCAAGAATACCAATAATCGTTGAATAAGCGTATTCTAATAGCCGATTTCTATTTTTTCACGTGAAACTTTCTATTTTGTTCTAAATCGTAGGAATCCCAATATCCCTGTAAAGATCTTCATTTTTATATACCACTCAGAATAAATAAATGACTCAAATAATTTATCTTCAATCGTTTGTAAGCTATTTAAGTTTGTATCGCAAGTACAAAGAAATAGTGGCTTGGATACCACAAGAAAGTGCATTAGGTCCAGTTCTGTACATTTTATTTACACGCGATCAAACAGAAGACACTATCAAAGCCACGTTTGCTGATGATACTGCAATACTAGCATTTAGGCAAAACGATTAGCGAAGCTACCATTAAATTACAAAATGCTCTTAATAATGTTAATAAGTGAACACAAACATGGCAAATAGCGCTCAATGAACAAAAGTTAGCCCACGTGGACCTTACGTATACAAAAATACCGCTCGTGTTCCATTTGCAAATAAGACGAAGTATCTGGGAATGACTCTAGACGTGAAATTAAAATGGAAGCCTCACGGAAAGAAGAAATGCGAAGAACTAAAATTCAAATTAAGAGATAAGAACTGGCTACTTATATTTAAAGCTTAGTAATGAAAGTAAGTTGATCTTATACAGGCAGGTATTCAAACCTGTTTAGACCTGGTATACAACACTGGGGCTGTACCTGCGATACAAACTTTGATAACTTACAAACTTTTAAATATAAATTGCTTAGGTCATTTGTATATGCTCCGTGTGATATAAGAAACGAAGATCTTCACAGGGATCTCGGGATTCCTACGGTTGGAGATGAAATAAAAAGTTTTGTGCGAAAACATAGAAATTGGATATTAGAACAGCTTTATTCAACGATTATTGAAATTCTGACGAGTGGAATCTAGTCCGCCGTTTGCGAAGAACAAAACCTACCGACTTGGTGTGGTGAACAGAAAATCGCGGAATAAGCAGGAAATTTCACCGAAAAGTAACCTGCAACACGTTAATTAACTGCGTTAAAAGTAAATTGCTAGATAAGTTTCAACTTAGTGTCAATCGGAAAGTGGAGGTGTTTTTCGGTCCTCATAGAGCCTTATGCAGGTTTTGCACCTACCAACGGGAAAATAAAAACAAAACAAAAATATTTTATTTTATGCAATTTTGTTGGGATAAATTTGTCGAGTTTTTGCAATTTTCGCTTTTTCAGATTTCGGAATTTTGTCATTTCTGGTTTTAGTTTGTATTATGGATTTTGGGTTTTCTATATTTCAGGATTACGAGATTTTATTTTTTTAGGGAGGGCCCAAACAAAAATATAATTAAAGTTACTGTAACAAAGTATCTCGTAAAATCTTAAAATCTTTGTATCCCTCCTTTAAAATGCTATACCTATTTGAATAAGAATATTTTTGTTAACTCTACTATCGAAATAAGTTAAACTATTCCATTTAAATATACATTATGTCTTCTTAAAAAATATTGATGCAAAATATTAATCATAATTTTTTGACAATTTTACACACAAAATTCAGCCAAATCCAAAATGAGAAAATTCAAAACAAAAAACAACGTTCTCTAGGAGTTACATACATACTTTATTATATTTATATGAAGTCGCTAAGTGTAAGATTTTATAGTGTTTGGTAGTGTGGTAAAAGGTTTTTCAACAGGGACGCTACAAAAGTAGAGCTACAGGGACAGCAAACGACGCCATATTTCTTACCGCTCTTTTGACATTTCTCTTCAGTAAGGTTTGCCATTTCATGATGGAAAGATATAAAAGCCAACAACGAGTCGAAATTATTAAAATTTACTACTGAAATTCGGAGTCAGTGGCCTCAGAGCAGATCAAAAATTGAGCGTCTAGTGGAAAAATTTGAGTCCACAGGCACAGTACAAAATGTTCCCGTGCCAGTGAGACAAAGAAATGCCCGTAGTGTCGAGAATGTTGCTGCCGCTGAGGCTTCAATTGCAGAAAGCCCAAGTATGTCTCTCAGACGTCGTTCTCAAGCGTTGTCACATCTCTGTGATATCTTGTTGCAAATTTTGCATCCTTACCAGATTAAATTGACTCAAGAACTGAAGCCGCTTGACCACCAGAAGCGTCGTGAATTCGGCTGAGCAACAACTTGAAAATGATTCGGATTTTCATGGAAAAATCATCTTCAGCGATGAGGCTCATTTCTGCCTGAATGGCTTCGTCAATAAACAAAATATCCGGTATTGGTCAGGCAGAAATCCACACGTACTCCATGAGTCATCATTGCATCCCGAAAAAGTTACAGTTTGGTGTGGTTTATGGGCCGGCGGCGTCATTGGGCCGTACTTCTTCCGTGATGATCAAGACCGGCACGTTACTGTGAATGGGGATCGCTACCGTTCAATGATAACCGAATATTTTTGGCCCCAATTGGATGATATGGACTTGGAGGACATGTGGTTCCAACAGGACGGCGCCACAAGCCATTTATTATTTATTTCATTTATTATTTTTTCCTAGAAGTAAAGGGTTTTTTTTTTTTGAAAAAACACTTTTTCCATCCAAACCAAACAAAGTTACCCTTTACTTAAAGTAATTAATTGACTTTTTTAACAAAAGCTTTTGGAAAGCTACAAGAGAATTCAAGAAATATTTTTTTTTTGTTCTTAATTTCTCTGAAATAACGTGACTAAGTGTTCTTAATTGAAAATATGAGCAAAAATTTGTTAAAAAGTGTCAATATCAAGTTATTAGCAGAAAGTCCGACTACCTTGATTTCCCCAATAAACTATTTTGTATTCCTGACGCAAAGTTTGATGGTCTCACGAATGAATTTTTGAGCTAAAAATTAATGTATGTATTTCCTTGTATTTAAATAAATACTTGTATGTACATTATATTCTGTTGAGTTAACCAACCAAATTTAACTTTAACAAATTAAATCAACATTGAAGATGAAGAGATGTGGCAGATAAGTATTTGTTGTAGCTATATATTGCAAAAAAAAAAAAAAAACAATATAAAAACATTCAAGCAGAAAAGCAACAAATGCACAAAAAAAAAAAAATAAATCACTAAAGAATAAACTCTTAGCCTCATTCGCCATCACCATAGCTAGAGAAATTTCCTCATCGCACTTTTCGCTTCCGATTCTTTCTTTAAATCATTCCCTTTAACTCACCTGGAAAAACATCTTCTCTGAGTTACCCACAATAGCCTCAGCCTCAGTGTGGCATTATTTCATTTGCCAGAATGAAAAGAATGATCGTTTTCGGAAAAACTTTGTCGTTTAATGTTTTTCCGGTTCGACGGTAAAAGTTTTTTCATATATTTTACTTCTGTTTTAGGAGCCAGAAAAAAAAACAAAGGTACACACATACTTCCTACCTCTAAATTTAACATTGTATTTATAAATACAAACAAAGGTGTACATACACTACTATTGCGAAGATGATACTTTTTTGTAGAAAATTAAAATGAGTAGCTCTTAATGTAATTTATATTAACATATTTATTTAAATTTGAATTCCAACTTTGTATTGTTTAAATTATTACTAGGCAAACCTAGAACAGAAAAATACTCAAGAATTCGAACCGATTTTGGTGAAACGTTCGGTGACTACATTCAAGATATCGCAAATAAAAATCGTTAAGAAGATAGGAGGGATTATCGTCTCGCATTCATTCTATTTTCTCGGTTCATCTTTTATAAGAACTGGACACCTGCTATCTAGGTTTTTTTTTTGTTTTTAAATATTTCTGTTTCCAATTCAACTGCGCTGTTGATTTAAACATTTCTAACAAAACAATTAAAATAAAAATAAAATAATTGAAAAAGGTCAAACTTAAACTTTTCTTGAGTAATTTTGGTTAAAATTTTCTAACAAACCTTTTATACACAATGAAATTATTCATTTCCAGTGGATAAGTCAATAGCTACGAAATTCGCCACATCCTATCGAAGTCGCCCTTGGACATACCTTAGCATCAGAAACAAAAACAAAAGTTACCCCAAAAAACAGTCTCATTTCAATTCAGATCTATGGATAATACCCAACATAGTTTGAAGGGAAATTTTTGAAGAATTTTAATTTAGATCGTTTTCTTTTTATTATATATTTTTTCTTTATCTAAGGTTGTTTTTTTTTTGTGAGGCAGAAAGTTACATTTTATTTCTTTGAGTTACACCATTCTTGAAATAAGTTAAAAAGAGGTTGTTAAGCTTCGCAAAAGAAATCGTTTGTCAGTCGGTCGGTCGGTCGTTTGGTTTGGTTGGTTGGGTGTTCGTTGAGTGAAAATGAAGAAGGATTAAAAATGTTTTAATTAAGAACGCTGTGTGTTTGGACTCTTTTTTCTTTTTGTTGCGTTGTTGTTGAATGTTTAAAGAAATGTAAATGATTTTGTGGCAAAGTAAATTTTCTGCCTTATACTTTCTTACTTTATATAAATAAATACATACCTTATAGTCGGCTATGAAATTTACGTTGGGTTGAAGGATTTCATTTCAAGTGAATACCGGATTGTAAATGATAAAAAAATAAATGATGTATAGGTGTTTTTTATTTTGTATACATTCACATGCATAGGGAAGGTTGAATATTATCTACCACTCGAGTGTTAAGAAAAGTTTCCTAATTTAATCTTTTTTGTTTTTAGTTCAGAAATCAGGGAAGAAACACAATTTTTCGTATTCTTGTGAAATATGGGTTAAAACTTTAAATTTTGTGTTTATTAGTTTAAGATCCAACCATAGGACGAACTACCCTCATAAAGCTAATAGATGAGAGGTATACTATTTTGTAGGTAGTGCCTAAAAAAGCAATTTACGAATGGGATGTCTATCGAAATTTAGTGAAGTCATAGGGTTGCCACGTTTGGTAGTTAGATTTAAGGAGCTTTACGCATATCTGATCCAGCATAGATGGTCCAAACATCATCAAATAATAAAACGGCAAACACGAATTATGTGGTACAATTAACGCGGTCTACAAAAGCCGAAAGTATACAAATTAGATATCGTTGGAACGGTTTTTTTTTTTGCACAGAAGTGCAGAATTAAAAAATTTACTATGTAACTGCATGACAAAAACTAAAAGCAATAAAATAAAACTGAGTTATAAGTGCAATCAGCCAGAGCCAGACCAAGCAATTATTTGTCGTAGCTTTAAAGCGACATTTTGATTTTTTCCACCCACCAATCAAACAATTTTCCAGCACTGACTGGAATGTCTGATGACAGCGTTCAGTGCTGCAGAAAATAATAATAATAAGCAGCAGCTCATACCACTTTTACATGAGCGGTTATTAGCTCTCGAGTTTCGAGGGCTGGACATACTAGTAAAGATAAATATACATACGAGTAACATACAACATTAATTGTCCAGTCAAATTAGGATTTTTTTCGGTGGAAAGAATTATTTTAATGGAATCTGTTTGAATTTGCCTCTTGACTATAATAGCGAGTTTTAGGGATTTTCGGGCTTTGGGAAGAAGAGCCGCCACCTTGAAAAAGAGATTGATCTTGATTTTACCAAGAAATTTAAAAAAACGTTGTTAAAATTATCTATTCTCGAATATCTTAAGAAAGAATAAAATAAATAAAAAAAATCTACTAACGGTTTTTTAAATAAAAGAAAAACTGCTGAAAATTATTGAAAAAGTTTTTTGGCTCCAATTTAAAATCCAATTTATCCAATTTGTATGAAATAGAGCTTTCAAGTTTTTAGTCTAAATAGGTAGCGCGCTCCCTCTCTAATCCTGTTCTCAAAAGTGGGCGTAGTAAGAACTTGTGTGACCTAGTTTAAAAAAAAATATTTCCCAGAAAATTTTTTTAGATATCTTTTTCATATTTTTAAGGAAACGATTAAAACCCCCAATTTTTTTTTTCAAAAATGTCCCCAAAAATAGGCGGGGATTATATTTTGCATAACTTTTTGTTCTTAATCTGTTAGTAATCTATGCGTTCTGTTCATTGAAATTACTCGAAAAAACTAAATTGTTTGTCAAAAATGCCCCCAAAAGTGGGCGTTTTATATAGGAAAATTATTAAAAATTACACCATCTATCTATCTATCCATCGGATTTTTTAATAAGAGCGCTACAAAAGTTTTTTTAAATGAAACAAAAACGGTTTTGGATATCAACGAAATTCTTTATTCCTGTGAAAGTACGTTTAATGCCATTATGTATGAAACTCGATTTCTTTTGCATGACCACCACGGGCACGCTTGCAGAAGTCCAGACGCTGAACCCAATTTTCGACGGTTTTCAAGCATAAATCGGCCGATACTGCTGCAATTTCACGTTAGATATTCGTACGAAGTTCATCAATCATCGATGGTTTGTTGGCATAGACCATAGACTTGAAAGATTTTATGGCCAATTTTAAAAAGAGGGTACTTTAATGGGCTGACATTTTCTCTGATGATGCCTTGTGATATCCTTAATAATGGCCTAAATTTCATTTTAATGGGGTTGCTGCTTCAGATTTTAAAGAATAAAGACCGCCTTTCTATACAACTCGAACTACTGTGTAAGGCCAAAATCATCTTCTTGGCTGCCGCTCAGGATTGTATAGTTTTGCCAGTCTGCCACTTCGCCACTCTGTAGCTCACTGATACCAAGCTCTTAGCACAATCTACAAAAACATCTCAAGGTCCTTGGTAAAAATAATTAAGGGAACATTGTTATTTAAATCGCAGTCAATAGAAAAAGCTCTTCAAAGGCTTAAATTCGATTCCCAATCTAAAGTCAATTATTATTTTGTAGAATATGACGGAGCACGTACTTCGAGCAGATGCTCCATGATAATCAGAGGAGGTATGCCTAGTACAAAAGTACTTGCTCCCATTTCGTATGAATGCAATTATAGATACAATCGAGACCACCTCCACCTGGTTTTTAATCGTATGATAATTAAGCTGCAAGATATAAGACGCATGGTTTTAGATGAGAATGACACACGCCAATTTTAAATCGCAACATTTCAAAGAATTTAGCCTGAAGCATTTTTTGAGCGTTTCTTCAATCGCAAAATTAAATAGATCGCATAAAAATTGTAGATTTGTGCTTGATTTACAACTTTTCTATTGAACACTTTTCATTTTGACTTCAACTTAAGGCTAGGACTGCACTTGTGATTTTCTGTCGTTGCGACATGTGCGTTCATTCTCATGTGTTCTATTTTTTTCTATCCGACAGAAAATCGCATGTGCATTCCAAGCCTTAATCGTCGCGATTTCCTGGTAGCATGTGTGTGCATTCTTTCTCATTTAAGTTCATGTGTTCTATTTCTGGCGGTCCCACTCTTAGTTGGAAAACACATGAATTTAATCCCCCCCCCCTTTTCCACCCCCGTAACTCCTTCCACCTCCACTTCTGGGAAATAGATTTATTTTAAACAAATATTTAGAAAACCGACTTTTTCGTGTAAGGCACGGAAATGAGTACTCAAATTTCAAAGAAATAGTAGGCTGGAGTACCACAAGGAAGTGTATTAGGTCCAGTTCTGTTCGTTTTATTTACACGTAATTACCTCAAACAAAGAAAACTATCGTGACAAAATTTGCTGATGAAACTGCAATACAAGCAGTAGGCAAAACAATAGCGAAGTTACAAATAGAATAAAAAATGCACTAAATAATATCAATGAGTGAACAAAAACATGGCGTATAGAACTCAATGAACAAAAGTCAGTCCATGTGACCTTACATATACAAAAATAAATGGATTACCCGTCTTTCTAAATACCGCTCATGTTCTATTTGCAAATGAGGCAAAGTATCTTGGAATGACTTTAGACGAGAAATTAAAATGGAAGTTGCACGTAAAAAAAAATGCGAAGAACTAAATAGTAAATTTAAAGAAATGAACTGGCTTCTCGGTAAATATTCAAGCTTAATATTGAAAATAAGTTGGTTATATACAGGCAAGTACTTAAACATGTTTGGTTTAAAACTCTGAGGGTTGTACCGGCGATACATACATAAATAACTTACAAACGTTTAAAAATAAATTGCTTGGGTCATTTGTAAATGCCCCATGGTACATACATAAGAAACGAAGATTACCCCAGGGATCTCGGGATTCCTACGGTTCGTGACGAAATAAAAAGTAACGCGAAAACATAGAAATTGGCTAACTCAACGATTATTGACATTCTTGGCGAATCGAATTAAGTACGTCATCTGGGAAGAAGTAAACTTTTCCACTGAACAGGAAACGGCTTTGAAATCGTAGAACGTCGCCAGGAACTTTCACCGGAAAGCTTCCTGCAACACGTGACTTAACTTCATTAAAAATAAATTGTTATATGAGTTTCAACTTAGTTGCAATCTCGAAGTGGACGTGTGGTTTTAGTGTAGCACGAATCTCATACACCTACGAACACGCGTTTTTCGGTCCTCATAGAGCCTTATGCAGGTTTTGACCAAAGCACCTACCCACAAGAGAAGTAAATTAAAAAAAAAAAACATTCCTTAAAAACCCCGTCAGCATTTTCAATCATCAAACTGATGTTAACAATTGTTTATATAAAGGTTTATGTTATAAGCCTGTACTGTTTGGTAGAAACATAAGGAAACTGTTGTTTAGAAACTCTGTTTTTAATACCTTCACTATACAGAATTGGACCATGGACCTTTGGCAACATATGTTTTGTTTGTAAGTATATTCGACCTTGGTGACATAAGATATGGTTGGTCTAGCCTTTTGAAAATTTTTGTTAAGTCAAAATTTAGCTTTCAAGAAACTATTTATAGCTAGTTCAATATTCAATATTCAATAGTTTCAATATTCAAGGAAAAAAAATGTAATTATGTGAAGAAGTATACATTTACATTGCCATTGTTGAAATGCTTGTTAATAAAAGCAATCCTCTACTTGCTTTTTGCTCTCTACATCTTTGGCTCATTTAACATTGTTTTTAATGTTCTTAGAATAATAATTATTATTATTTAGCAATCCACTGATGAATACGTGCTTGAAAAACATACCATTTCATCTGGAGTAAAAAAATTATGTTATAGGTTTTAATTACGGTGTTATCTGTGTGTTAAATACTTGGCCTAGTTTTCCAGATATGCTTTATTTATTTATCGCTTGTAAACTCTTCATGGAGCTTTTCTGTGCAGTTTTTCATGAAATGGCTGTAGCATTACAAGCGAAGGGGCTAATTTTTTGTGGATTGACCTTACAAAAATCGAGTTTCTCTCCGCTTCTGCATATACCCAACCCATATACTGACATGAGATGAATGGCAAAATACTCCACCTAAAAATAAAAAGGCACTTTTTCGAAAGGAATGAACTGATTTCTTAATTGGATGCATGATGATATCGGTCAAGTGCTGCGTGTGGGTGTTTGTACATGATGATGATCAAACAAAACAAAAATCCCCATAAAAACCTATGAATAAAAAAAAAATAATATGAAAAAAAAAAATAAGATAAAAAATTCAAAAACACTCAACGTTTTATTTGGATTCCTTAATGTGGCTGCATTGCATACATTTCCATTCTCGTAAATTGCCACATTCCTTCGTTATCGTATGGCAATACATTCCGCATTATATTAACCATTGTATACTTTTTTAAATTGCGGCAGAATGCAAGCAACATATCCCATCATAATAATCCGAGAGACACATAGGTTTCTATCCTATAGCGAGCTGGTTGGTGCTTCGGATGCTGCCTCTACTAAATGAAGCCGGATTGGTGCAGCATCCTCCCATATACACAACATCAGCAAGGATTCCAAAGGATTCCAAGGATATATTCTGGCTAAAAATCCTATGCCGCTATGAAATATTCAAATTCATTGATAAAAGCTTTTATTTACTCCCAATCATAAATTTTCGATATTTGCCATAAAGGGTGATATTGAGGGTGTATATATATGTACGTCTATATGATGGGAAGCAGGAGGCTGTGAAACAGACAGAAAATGGATACGGTTTTTGGGTTTTTTGGGCTTCACCAGATGAGGTGGCAAACATTTAAAATTGCTTTTTCCGGGCACGGGGGTTTTTGGGTGTCGTTTTGGGTAAGCTGAAGAATTATATTTCGGGAAAATGGAAAATTCTTCTTCTTCTTATTTTATTTTCATATACATCAAATTTTTTTCCGCTGTGTAGCTTTTATTCTCCTCATTTTAAATTTAAATTTATTCTAGCTTGTGCCAAGGTACCCATGTATTAGCTAAATTTATTTTTTTACTCGGGTTATACTTTGCATTTAATCTTTTCTTTTTTTTTGGTGTATTTGTGGAAAGTATTCAGAATTTCCGTTGGGAAATTATGATATTGATGTCTATACAAGAAAAATGGATACAAAGATTGGTACATCTATTCATGAAAGGCAGCAAAGGTCAATTTAGGGCTTCCAGGAAATTCTTTAAACAATTCAAATAAGATGAATATAATTGTATATTTCTCCAATAAGAATAACAATTAGGGCCACAAAATTATCAAAGGGGTTTTTTTTCTCTATTCAAATTTTAGGCTGGAAAGGCAAATTTAAGACCCTTATTACATTCCGTAAACATTTTGCTTCGCAATCATTAATATCCATTTTGGCTGTTGAGAAATGCAAGATTTATATCGCAATTGTGAAAAGGGCTTTTGATTGAACTTGCAGTCTGTATATAGTCCTGTCATATTTTATTGTTACCCATGCAAATTGTGGGGTAGTTTTAATTTTGGCCCTTTTTTATGTTTTCGTGGCTGCTGAATCCGAATCTTACCCTTGCGAATAAAATTTGGTGACGCTACATGGAAAAAAATGCTGAAATTCCTTTTTTGAGAGTTTTCCACTTACATCTCCAAAACTTCCAATTATTCGAAGATTACTTCAAAGTACCATTGAAAGCTTACATAATTTTCAATAAATCTCTGTTTCTACGACAACACATTTGGACTCAAGCGATATTTGAAACTTGATATATTTTTACTGTTTTCGAAAATGGTCTTTAGTGCGCTGAATTTGAATCTTGCTTTGAAATTACTCAAGATATATTTGGGGTTATATTTTTTTCGAGTTACATTTTACTTCAAAATTCTTTTGGAATTTTTCAAATACCACCATTCATCTTCGAAAAATCGGCAGTGACCGATGAAGTAAAGTGAACAATTGGCAATTGTGAAGATAACACTCCTATACTCAAAGATTAATGTTTTTGGTAACAACTTTGATCATTGCTATCCATTTGAATCGGGTTGCATTTGGGTCAACAAATGTTAATTGGATTTTTCGATCAGCACGTCTATTCTTACTAAACACTGTTAATCAACGATGTTGATCTACACAATTCAACAAAATGTGGACGCTGCTTAATGATCCAGATATGTTGGAGATAATCTCAGGGTTTTTAATTTTAAAATCAAAAATCGTACCTGATGCCGTTTTTGAGTTAAAGGCATATACTTAAATATAAAGGCTTGAAGGCATTTTGATGAGGCTGGGATTTTTTTTTTAAATCATTGGAATATTACACTTAAATCTTCTATATCCTTTTTGAAAGCTATTCTTGAGTTTTATATTTTTAAAGTTGAGTGCACTAGCTTTGATTAGATAGCAGTACCGTTTCTTTAAACCCAAGAGTTTCCAGCAGACATGCTTTCAAAATTTAGCAAAAGTAAATTTATAGCAACTTATAGCAAACGGGGGTATATGATACAAAAATGATTTTATTGTCACCCATTAGACTTAATGCTTCACGCTGCTAGACCTGAAACTTTAATATTTTTCAAAGTTAAGGATATTTTACACCCGGAGAATTAGACCCTTAGAGAATTTTTTTGATTAATTTAAATAACGGGTGATTTTTTAAGAGGTTTAGAACTTAAAAAAAAAAAACACAAAAAATTCGAAAAAATGAATGAAATATTTATTTGAATCGATAGTTTGAACTTTGCAATTTAATGTTTAAAGATAATTTCATGCAAATGTTGACCGCGGCTGCGTCTCAGGTAGCCCATCCGCTGAGTCCAATTTTGGCATACTCTTTCACACATATCGGCCGGTATCTCACGAATGAATGCATGGATGTTGGCTTCCAGTGCGTCAATCGAAGCGGGCTTGTCCCTATAGACATTAGCCTTGACATACCCCCACAAAAAATAATCTAATGGTGTCAAATCGCACGATCTAGGTGGCCAATTGACCGGCCCGAAACGTTGAATGAACTGTTCACCAAACTCGCCTCGCAATTGCGCCATTGTTTCGCGTGCTGTGTGGCATGTGGCACCGTCTTGTTGAAACCACATATCATGCAAGTCAAGAACTTCCATTTCGGGCAAAAAAAAGTTTGTTATCATCGCTCGGTAGCGTTCACCATTGACAGTAACGCTGCGATTCGCATCATCTTTGAAGAAATATGGCCCAATAATGCCGCCGGCCCATAAACCGCACCAAACAGTGGCTTTTTCGGGATGCATTGGTAGCTGTTGCAATGCTTCTGGCTGATCTTCACTCCAAATGCGGCAATTATGCTTATTTGCGTACCCATTCAACCAAAAATGAGCCTCATCGCTGAACACAAATTTTCGATAAAAAAGCGGATCCTCGGCCAGCTTTCCAAGAGCCCATTCACCAAAAATTCGGCATTGTGGTAGGTCGGCTGGCTTTAGTTCTTGCACCAGCTGTATCTTAAAAGGCTTTACGCCCAAATCCTTCCGCAAAATTTTCCACGTAGTGCTGTAACAAAGGCCTAACTGCTGGGAACGGCGCCGAATCGACATTTCGCGGTCTTCTGTCACACTAGCTGATACGGCCGCAATATTTTCTTCACTACGCACAGTACGTAAACGTGTTGGTGGTTTAATGTCCAACAAAGTAAATTTGGTGCGAAATTTGGTCACAATCTTAAGAATAGACTGCTCAGAAGGTCGAGAATGCCGACCATAAAATGGAAGCAGCGCGCGATGAACATTTCGAACCGAGCACGAATTTTGATAGTAAAATTCAATAATTTGCAAGCGTTGTTCATTTGTAAGACGATCCATGGTTAAATTGCAAACCAAACTGAAGCTGTTTGACAGTGACACAAGGTACTAAACACACGTCAGCTGTCAAAACCAGTGTGGCCAAAACCAAACCAGCTAAAAAATCACCAGTTATATCCTTTTTGAAAGCTATTCTTGAGTTTTATATTTTTAAAGTTGATTGCACTAGCTTTGATTTGATAGTAGTACCGTTTCTTTAGACCCAAGAGTTTCCAGCAGACATGCTTTCAAAATTTAGCAAAAGTAAACTTATAGTATATATGTACATAAAAGAGTATAAGAACGAATACATTAGGGTGCTTAACATAGGATATTATTGGTGATTCTACAAAAAATGGAATAAAATAATGATAATTCTGACACAAAATTTTTGGAAGGTTATATTCGAAAAAAACTAATTATATATTAACTTTAGAATATCTTTTCACATAATTGAAAACGGTCAGTCAAACAAAATTATTAAAAACAACGATTTTATATTTTATTTTGAATCAGGAATTTAAACATTTTTTAATCTGTTTTTATTTTAAGTAATTTTTTTTTAAATCGTACCTCTCACCTAAATGGGGAGATTAACACCCCTCCCACGCCATTTTTCTCTATTTTCGACCCGATCTGTGCCATGAGTTAATTATTTTTAAATTTTTAAGCCATTTGAAAATAAGAGTAAGCTTCGTCGTAAGTCGTGCTTTTTATTTTACAAGTGCTTAAGAAGAAAATCAGCGTCTTGGAGGCCTCAAGAGATAAAATCAGTAATTAATTCCCTGGGACTGAGTATTTTCATAGTTTTATCCACAAAAAAAAAACTTATAGAAATAATTGAGGTTTTACTAAGCCTATGTATATTAAAATGCTAAAAAATATACCTGCTTATATAGAATTATTTTCTGTAAACTCATCAGGAGACTGAGAAACTGAACGGAAAATCCATAACCTCTTTCACAAATGCCATCTTAATAAATGAAATGCTTCACGCTGCTAGACCTGAAACTTTAATAGTTCTCAAAGTTAAGGATATTTTACACCCGGAGAATTAGACCCTTAGAGAATTTTTTTGATTAATTTAAATATGATCTTAATAATTTGCTCTGGACATGCAGTATGTAGACATCAATTAGATTAATAATTATAAAAAAATCAAATACACTACTTGAATAGTCTTTAAAACAAGTACGCCCAACCCACGAAACTCGAGAGCTAATAACATTATTTGTCAATAAAAGCTGTCTTTAGCGTAGAGAAAAACTGATACCTCGTTTACATGGAGAATTGAATCCGAATTGAATCAGGATCTAGGTCCGTAGCTCGGGGGGCTGGATCGAACCGAAAATAGAATGTATATACATTAGGGTGGTCCTTAAATTGGACGTGGTGTTGGATAGCCGTCATTTGATTCAAAATATGGAAAAACAATTTCCCTACTTTTTCAGATTTTTATTTCACCCCCCTGGTATCCCTATTTTCACTTTAAGGTACTAATTGCGGGTAAAGGATTACTCTTCCCTATTTCCCCCGCTCAGGCGGGAGGGGTAATTTTCTAGATATTTGTCAAAAAACAGAAAAAAATATTTAAAAAAAAACGGGAACACTTTCAATGGCAAGCCTAAGCTTTTTTTAAGGCCACGATTGCATTCTATAATATGCTTCTTAAGTAAAGTTTTTATTTTAATTAGTTTTCGAAAAAATAATTTTTATCTTAAAAATATATGTTTTAAAATTATTTATTTCAAACACTATTTGAAATACAAACTTTATTTAGGAACCATATTTTAGAATTGAGTCGTGGCCTTAAAAAAAAGCTAAGGCGTGGCATTGTAAGTGTTCCCGTTATTTTTTTAAATATTTTTTTTTCTGTTTTGATCCAAATTTTAAGAAAATTACGCCTCCCACCTAAACGGGGGAAAATATACCGCCTCCGGTACTATTTTTTTCTCGTTTAAATCTAGGGAGACCAGGGGGGTAAAATAAAAATCTGAAAAAAGGGAAAATTGTTTTTCAATATTTTAGATCGAATGAGGGCTATCCAAGACTACGTCCAATTTAAGGACCACCCTAATGTATATACATGTGTAGTTGTGTATTTTGGGTCCAGACTATTGTGTGTTGTATCTTTGGCTTATTTTGGTTGTTTGTTATTTGTGGTTGAAATTTATTTTTACTAACAACGTCGGACCCATACAATTAAAGCAAAACTATCACTCCATCTCCGTTTGAATTCAATATTTCGATCTGGAATTGTCATAGATCCTTCGATCTGCTCTTGTAAACGTTGCTTATTATTATTTTCTGCAGCACGGAACGCTGCCATCAGACATTCCAGGCAGTGCTGGAAAATTAGTTGGTGGGTGGAAAAAATGGAAACAAATAACTACAAATAATTGCTCGGTCTCGCTCTAGCTCTTGCTTACACTGAATACACTTACGAAAGAGCGGTCAGCGAGCACTCTCTCGTCCAACGGTAAAAGTTAACGCAATTATGTGTGCGTCATATGAATTTCTTGTTTGCGCTCAGTTTCGTACGACGACGTTCACTGGCTTCCGCCTATTCTATATAGTTCTACCTTAAGTTTTTGTAGTGTAGTTATGTAATACATTTTTGATTTCTGCACTTCTGTGCAAAAAAACCGTTCCAACGATAGGGTAATTGCAGGAGAGATGCCGCGTCGGGATGGATGCTGCAATCAGTCAAATTGATATAGTTCACGCACAAATTTTGATTTTGGTCTTTGATCGTTAGACACTCAAACAAAAACGCAGGCAAAAAAATTGGTTACTTCGAATATGTAACAGGACTTTTTCCTCTTTGTTTAGTTTTACGCTCTCTTTCTGACTAAGGAAATTTTTCAGTCTGTTGCAATTTGACGATGCGGGAACAAGCTTAAGTGTGTTTTTTCAGATGCTAATATTTCGTAAGGTTTAATAGTATTATGAAAAACAGATTTTTTTTGGTCCTTTTTTAATGTCAATAAGTTCTCACTTCCTCACTACAGGGATAGCTGCCGCATTTTTTTTTTTGGAGAAGACGCCGCATTTGATTTGTGCTAATTTGGGGCGTAGGAAATAATACTAAGCTTAATTTATGCCATAAAAATATATCCGCTAAGATTAATAGAGGAAGAAAAAAAAGAAACGAAGTTTGAGTTGGCTGAGGATCCTAACTCCGCCACAAAAAAACTCTTTACAGACAGTGGATGTGATGTGGAACGCAGACAAAATGCTCCACATATATAATTTCTTTAAAAGTCTTTTTTGTTCAGCCATTCCAGTCAACAATAGCTGAAATTTTGCTGTCGGAATAATTGAAGGGTGTAGTTTCAAAACTCTTCTTTTCTTCTTTTGAGAATTTTGAGTAAAACGAAAAAAACTGTTAAGAGCTAGAAAAATGATATGAGCAATTAGTTTTATAGCTTAAATATAAGTTGGATGAACTTTAAAAAATTTTATATAGTTTGAATGAAAGAAGAGAGTATGGGAATAGATGAGTTTTGATTCAAAAGTATAAGAATAGAAAAGTTTTGAAATGAAAAAAATTATTTCACCTATTAAAATAAAGGGTTTTTCAAAAGGGACGCTACAAAAGTAGGGCGACAGGGACAGCAAACGATGCCATATTTCTTGCCGCTCTTTTGACATTTCTCTTTAGTAAGGTGTGCCATTTCATGATGGAAAGATATACAAGCCAACAACGAGTCGAAATTATTAAAATTTACTACTGAAATTCGAGGTCAGTGGCCTCAATGTTAAGAGCGCTACGTCCAATTTAGCGATGAGGCTCATTTCTGGCTGAATGGCTTCGTCAATAAACAAAATATGCGGTATTGGTGAGGCAGCAATCCACACGTATTCCATGAGTCATCATTGTACCCCGAAAAAATTACGGTTTGGTGTGGTTTATGGGCCGACGGCGTCATTGGGCCGTACTTCTTCCGTGATGATCAAGACCAGTACGTTACTGTAAATGGGGATCGCTACCGTTCAATGATAACCGAATATTTTTGGCCCCAATTCAACGTGAAATTGCAGCAGTCTCGGGTTCAGCGTCTGGACTTCTGCAAGCGTGCACGTGGTGGCCATGCAAAAGAAATCGAGTTCCATACATAATGGCATCAAACGTACTTTCACAGGAATAAAGAATTTCATTGATCTCCAAAACCGTTTTTGTTTTATTTAAAAAACTTTTGTAGCGCTCTTATTGAACAACCTGATATAACTTAAAATAACACAAATGACCACGTTTTTTAATGTCATTGGAGTACACAAAATGTTAAGGCGACCATTTTGTTTTGCAAAGAAAATAAGAGTTTTGGGAATAGATGAGTTTTGAATTGAAGTAGTAGTAGTTTTGAATAAAACACCATATTTCAAGTACCAAAAGTATAGGATATAATATTTTTTTATAAACTTTAGCTTACTAAAGAACACTTCCTCATACTTAACTCATGTTTGAAAAAAGTAGAATAGAAGAGTTTTGAAACTCTTTTGTTCCTCATTCATAATGCTTTTTCACTTCTTCTGATACACTTCGCGTGTGCGAGCGAAACAACCTCTTCTTTTATATCCAGGGATGTGAGGCAAACTCAATCTTATTAAAGTGTCCCTTAAATATGAATCTGAAAAATTTTAAATGTCTGATAAAATCAAGAAGGAGCTTAGATAAAACAATTTAAGTTTCCAAAGTCTCCGAAAACCGCTCTAAAAGATTTAATTATACTCAATTACTCATTTTTGGAAACTTTGCCGCTCTCTTTCTTTTAATGGACAAACTATTCAGAAAGTCCAGACCTAGACAATTGTTTGAAATTGTAAGCTTAATATTTCTCATTTTTTTAAATCGATTTTTAACAAAAAGGCGGCCTAATGTAAATTCCCCTATCTCCCAAATCAGATGTTTTTTGTTAAAAGTGCTTTTCAAATTGAATTATGGTAAAACCAATCTTAGAGGGCTCTATTTTTTATACCGTTCATATTCTTCAAAAATCAATGAAAATAAAACTGTTCGTGATAGAATTTTTCTAAAACCAGATTTAAATTTAAAAAATTAAATTTAAAAAATTTAAATCTATCGTATTTAAGAAAATGATTTGAAGGCAAAAAAACGAGTTAGTTTTGGCCGACCAGTGTTATTATAGCAGATTATTTGGTGAAATCTACAATCCTCCTCAAATTTTACTTGTTTGTTGTTTCTTTAATTTTCTATGATTTAATTGTTAATTGCATTTTTTTGAATATGAGAAAAAAACTGTATTTTGAGGGGCTTGTTTATATTCCATTAAAAAAAATGATTCAAAATAGAAAAAAAAATTTAAAAATTTAGTTCTCCCTTGAAGAACTATTTTCAAAAAATAGCAATAAATTACTTTTTTTTAAATTTTTCTTACTGGTAGATTTTAACTCTGTGAAAGGAGGTTCTAATGTTTTACTATATGTAGTTAGTTTTAACATTTATTTGCTTCCAAAAATGGTGTGCCGAAACGACATTAATTTTCTTCCATTTTTCTTAGATTCAAAAAACTACCACTTTTTATTTGTATGACTTTTGTGTCACTCTCGGGCTGAACATAATCTGAAAATATTAATATTAATATTAATTCATCCTGGTTGAGATATTCACTACTTACACAACAAAAAATGGTAAAGAGATAATTTTTCAAAATAAATTCATAATTTGCTTGCTTAATATCTATATTATCATTTGAAAAAAAAACTAATGCTCTTACTTGGGGTGAATTAACCTTGAATTTAAAAACATTCATTATCTTGATTTTAAGATTGCTCAAAATTTGTTTTTAACAGTAGCTTTCCAATTAAAGCAAATAATCGATTTTCATATTACTTCCATAATATTTACAACTGATATATCTGAGTAACCTTATTTATTTTTCCTGGAATGAAGTTGTGTAAATTTTTATAACAAAAATAATCCTAAATGAAAATGGATACGTTTCCTGCAAGTTTCAACTTTTTTCCACTTTTGAAATCTATTTACATTTTTATTTGATAAAGAAATGATAATATTCCAAATATTGAAAATATTCCAAAAAAGAAACCGTATTTTAGCTTTCTAAGGTTTAAATATCTCGAGAATCTGAGGTACTGTAGCTATTTATATACTGGATTCAGGCCCTAAAAACCTTCGAAAAGTATAGTCTGATTTCGGGTAAATGAAAACAAAACGTTCAAATTAAATGTTTTTACCAGTGTTAAGGCTACACAACTTGGAGTGCAAGAAAAAAATTTATTCTTATTCTATAACATGGAATAGCTTTGCGCCTTTTTGCTATCGAACAATTTCACTTGAAAATTACTTTTAGATTCCAGTAAATAAAAATGCTTATTGTCTAAACAAAAATGAGGATATAATGAAATTTGCATAGATATCGTCATTTATACGCAAAAACTTGTGTGTTACTTTGAAGAATTTTCAGTAAAATACCAAAAAACTGTTTGATTTTCAATTTTTAATTTATATTTTAAGTTTAAGTAAATTATCAAATAATTTAACTATATTTAAACATGAAATGTAAGACACAAGCTTACAATAAAACGGTTTTTATCTCTTAAAAATTCACATGGGTACTTATGGATTTTTTGAATTAAAGACGATATATAAGTTGAATCCAATTTAACAACTAAATTGTTTTGTTGAGTATGTTTGCAGAGTACAAAAGTATTTGAAACAATGACTTCTTAATTTAATGTTTTGTTACCAAGTATCTACATCTACATGCGACCAAGACATTTTTCAATCTACAAAAAAAATCTCCTAACTAAACTTTGTTTTTATTTCTTTTTTATTCTCTTTCTTAAAATAAAATCTTAAACAGCAAAGAGAAGAAAATCAAAATGTCTTGAATTTTATTTACATTTAATTTTTCTTTAGTTTCAATATTGCACATACGTTCCTTCACCAGTTCAAATACCAGCCAACTTGGCCGGAAATTCGTTTGTTTTGAAATAAAAATGAATTTTACTCCGAAAGTCCGAAATTCATCTAACAATCAGTTAAATTCATTCGGAAAGTGTATAACAGTTATAAACCTGTTCCCAATATTTCCCCACACTAAATGCACTTGTTCATTTCACCCCATTTTCGGAATAAGGAAAATTCAAACAAATGAACTCTTTCTCATAAATGAACTTTCTCCGAATTCTCAAAAACAAAAAATAAAAATACACAATCGTTCACAAATCCTTTTCAACTATAATTCACATGAGAATTTAAAATGAGCATCAGGCCAAAGAACATGCGCACAAATCAAGAGCACCTTATAATTCCCGCGAGAAAGACCGAAATAACCATCACCAGCTCACCATCATAATATCAACATCAAACCAAACCAAACTAAACCAAACCAACCAACCCCACCCACAAAAAGCATAAGGAAAACACGAGAGAGAGACCCAACGAAAAAGGCTTCAAATAATCGACAGAATTTTACCATTTCCACACTCACAAGTGTAATTTTTATTCAACAAAACAGGACACTCTGGATGTCCTCTGTGTGAGCGAATACCCTATTTGTGAAAGCTTCAATTCGACTTTCCATTCAGTTTGAATTGTGTCCTCGTTATGATAGGATATTCGTTACGTTGTTAAGTTGTTGTGAATATATAGTAAATAAAAATACACAAAAGAAAAAAAAAAAATAAATTCAAATCCAAACAAATTCCCACATCGTATATCATCAAAAGGAAAAATATCTCATAAAATAAAAATAAAAACAAAATAAGAATTAAATAAAAGAAACTAGAACAAAATTTCCACTAAAAGTATCCTTTTTGTTTAACCTACATATAGGAAAATTTACAAAAACCAAATTCAAAATCTTTTTGGAAAAAAAAAATCATTCCATAAACAAAAATAAAAAACCAACACACACACAAATTTCGTATAATCAAAATAAAACAAAAAAATATATATTTATAAATACAAAAAAATAAATCTTCTACAAAATCTTAAAATTTTTGCAAAAAATCGTAACTGCAAATCAAAAATACAACAAACAAAAATATTTTTAAAATCAAAACTTTAAGTGAACGATTTTTGTTTATGTTTAAGAAAAATCAAACATTTTTCCATAGTAACTTTGTTTTATACAGACATTCTTAAAAAAATTTATATAAAATAAAATAAATATTTAGAAGAAAAAAAACACTGTTTTTGAAAATTCAAAAAACAACAAAATATATAATTTCAAGTTCCGGTCCAGAGCAATCATCAGATATATAAAATATTGCTTCTTTTATGAACAGATTTTCGGAAATCCATATAAAATAAGAATATAAGAATTTTTTGTTAAATGTTAAATTATATTTTCTTAAGCTGTTGCTAGTTATATATATATATTTCGGGTTCATTTTATAGGAAAAATTTATAAATATCAAAAAAAAAAAAAAATAATATTGTGGTGAATTTTTAGTTCTGAGAAAAATTCTGTGTTTTTGTCATTTTTATATAAGAAAAAGAAAGTTTTGAAGATTAAAAAATAATAGTTTTGTAAAAGTGTCTGTGATAAGTGTATGTCAAAACCTTAACAAAATAAAATAAGTTTAAAAAAAAAACAAGAAAAAGAAATATTCTCTAGTGCTTCTCGGTTTCAATTTATTGCAATAGAAAGAAAAAAAAATATAATTTAAAATTTTGCGCAGACTAGGTAAATTCCCATTCGATCTTATCTGACCCCTTTTGAGTGCTCAATCAAATCTACAAATTAATACGAAAAACAACAACACCAAAAAATCTAATTACCTTCACCACATAACCAGCAATCAGATCCAAATAAACATCAATCAATCATGTTGGCCATGCCGACCCTAATGATGCCAGCAACAGCACCAATGGCTCTAAGTAGCCAACCTCTGTCGGTGGGTGGACCGCATAAGCCCTACGAAACCAAGTTGCTGGCCATTCATCAATCGCATATCCAGCAGTCGCATCATCAACAACAGAAGCAACAAGCAGCCGCAGCGGCTGCAGCAGCCCAACAACAACAGCAGATTAACAATCAACAGCAGCAGCAGCAGCAACAGCAGCAGCAACAACAGCAGCAACAACAGCAACAACAACAGCAGCAACAACAACAGCAACAGCAGCAGCAACAACAACAACAACAGCAGCAATATCAGATCCACTCTCAACAGCAGAGCCCCCAACAATTGAGCACCACCCCCAAGCAAGGTAAAATTAATGAAGGACTTAAATGCGATTTCCTGTTCGTCCTTAAACTTTTTTTTTTTTTTGTTGTCTCTCTGTTTTTTGCATCCTTCTTGATGCTCCTATATTTTCCTCATCATCTTCGTGTTTCTGTGTCTTCTGGACACAAAAGATTTATCTATTATAGTGAAGTATTTAATAGTTGTTAGACCAGGGATGAGGTGTTGTAAGTAGATCATATCTCGGGGAAGATGATGATTAATGCTTTTTGGTTTCAATTTTAAGGATATTCCTTCTTTTTTCTCTTATTTTGTTGTTGTCGACGGGGGGGTGAGATGAGAATCTTTTTTTATTTCTTTTTGGATGATGATTTTTTCCCTCGTTGTTGAGAAGGAATTATGTCTCTTGATATTCTTTTTGTGGCAGTGAGAAGGTTTATCTTGTTGTTCACTTTTAAGCAAGTCATACTACCCCGCCAAAAAAAAGAAGGAAAATACGATATACATACATATAAATATCTAAATGGATTTTATATTGAGAAATTGTTTGAAGACCCTCAACACAGACCAGAGAGTAAATGGTTTTTAATTTTTTTTTTTTTTTTAATTTGATAAAAGCGAGGAAAATGCCGATAACACAAATGATAAATAGCCCTTTAATATCCAACACAATTGTAAAGTTTTTTTTTTTATTTTTTTAACTTCCTTACAAAAAAAAAGAAAAGAAAAAAAATGTCTAGCATTACTGTCGAAATTTTAAGAGCATTACATTTCAAAAAGAAAAAAGTTTTCATCAGGTTTCAAGTTTTTAGGTTTTTTTTTTCTTCAGAATAATAAAAAATAACTAGGTACTGAAAAAGGATCATTATATTATTCTGGCTATAAGCAGTTTTGCAACTTATTTTTTTGTTTTTTAATTTAATTAAAGAACACACAAAAAAAAATAAGAACAAGAACGAAATTGAAAAAGAGGTTGCAGGATTTGTTTGAACTCGATTATTATGAAGATTATTGCAATGTATCTCGTCCTTATTGGAAAATGATTTCTATTTTTAATTTTTGCTATGACTCAAACTTTGTATCCAATTAAGCCTATTAACAAAGGGATTAGAAATACAAATTGATTGACAAAAAAAACTTCTCTAAAAACTGTAAAAAAAGTGGTTCAAGTGCTCGTTATTAAAAAATAAAATACTTTTATTTTGAGAGAGATAAAGATGTTCAAAGTTGATATAGCAGGAAGATGGTTCGATAAATTCTGTTGTTAAAGATTTTTCCACGAAAAAAAAGAAGAAATATATAATACCAGACTTCTTAGTAAATCGATATTTTTAGAAAGAAAAAAAAATTCATCTAGGCATTTAAGATTATTAAATAAGATAAAAATAAGACAAGGAGTGTATATAACACAATACAAGCAAAAAAGGACATTTACATTTTTGCTTGACAGAGCTATCAACTTTTTGAATGGTGGATATATATAGCTACTCTTGTAAAAGTGTAATTTTAGGTAAATACAGTCATAAGGAGGAAATTGGGTAATTTCCTATTTTCTGAAAATGAAAGATACAATTATGGAAATTCAAAAACTTCACTGGTTCATTAATTCAGTGAGTAATTTTTTTCTGAGATTCCACAGAACTTAGCATAAATTTTCATGAATACAAAAAAAAAAACAATTCCTCACAAATATTTTTTCACATCTCATAAGCAATTGATTTTTTTTTTTGGGATGTTTTTGTCAGGAATTTTGTTCAGTTTAGAAAATTCGAAGGAAATATCTAGAAAGTTTTTCGACTTCCGGTTCCAATTTCAAAAAAGTCATGTCATGTTTGAAAATATATCAATAATCTCATGATATTTAAAAGTGACAGAGGGAAATCCGCGAATAGCCCAGAATAAGTATTGACTGCCAAATTAATTAGTCAAATCATCGATTGAACACCCCTTTTAAGGTATTAGAAGCTGTCCTTTTGTCTTATTAATTAGGAATTCGGTGAATTTTTGAAGCTTATTCTTTTTATGTTTCTTTAAAAATAAAGCAGAAGGTAATATGTATATCCATTTTCTACAACTGTACGGTATTGCTACAGAAAATTTATTAAAAAAGATAAACTTCTTAGTGCCACATGACTTGTTAACTTTAAGTTTGGAGACATTACGATGACAACCGGATAGCTACATACAAATATTTTTGTAACCCTTTATTAGTTTATTTACATTTCAACAGACATAGCTCATTGATGTGTGTAAAACATCATATAATATCTTAACAAATATTTTTTACTTTGGACCCTATCATTTTTGTTTATTCAAGCCAAATCCACAAATATAAAATAGTTTTGTGAAATCCAACCTGCTTTTAGGGTATTAATTTAAAAATATTTAGAAATTTTAACTAATTAAAAAAAAATACAAGATTCATAGAGAAGTCAAAAAAAGTTGTTCTTGTCATAGCATCTGCTGTTATGCTCTTCCATCTATTCACCAAAGTAAAAGATCGAAAAGATGGTAAGGTTTGCTTTGAAGTTATTATGAATTTATTTCATAATTCCATACTGCCTAGAAAAAATCATATTTTTCTTTTAGTTCTTTTTGAACTTTAACCTACTAAAAACTAAACTGTTTCGTTTTTTAATTTCTTTAAAAAGACACCTTTAAAAATTATGTTTTAGTATCTAACGTCTAAAATGGTTTTTGGTTAAGACTTTGCACGTCTGCTGTTATTAATATTTTCTATCTTTCAATTCAAGCAAAGAGTTCAAATTAGTTTAACTCCATTTCGCCCAGATATGATAATTGAGGTCATTTTAATTTTTAATTTGAATTATAAATTCGGTCGGTCCACTTAAACAAAAGAATTTTCTTTTCAAATTTTCTTCATATTCAATTTTCTATCTTTCCACGGTTGATTTTGTCACTTTTTTGATCTAGTCAATAGTCCTTTAAAAAAATCTTTAAAACGAAAAATTAATTATTTTTCTGTACCAATAACAACGTCAAAATATCTATTAAAGTACATAATATAATTACCGATGGAATTTTTGTTTGTTAAAAATCAAAAAATTGATTTAATTGCAGATGAAAAACATTCTCAGACAGCGAAATACAAAGAATTTCAATCAATTGAAAAATTTAATAGTTAATATGAAAAAAATTATTTGGAAGTAATTATTATTCGAGTTCAAAAATTCCATCGAAACATTAATTTATTTAAAACATATTTTGAAATAAATTCTTATACAAATACAGACCCTACACATATCTGCATTTTTAAAATAATGAATTTTCAGAAAAAAAACTGTTTTTGTTTTGATTAAATTTCTTTTTATTTCAACTTTATACTCAGAAGTGTTTGAATAAAAATAAGTTGAAATAATTTTTTTGTATTCGATGGAATATTTCAAAAGACACTACTTGGTAAAAATTAGTACTGGGTAGTGTGGGACTCTTACCGTCCTAAAACCACAATTCATTTCATTTTGGTGATAAAGAACAAGTCGATACATAAGACCAACTTCTTATGGGATATATAAACTTATATAAAGTGTACTTCTATCCACCAATAGAAATATGAATTCTCAAGTAATTTTTTCTAGTGCTAGAATATTCCGAATAGATGGCGAAAAGTCACATAAATAAGTAACAAGTAGGCCGAAAGTGGGAGACTTGATCACATTCAATGGGAGAAATGAACCACTCGCAATATTTTATTTAGATAAATAAATCCAATAAGAGCTTTTAGGTAGTAAAATAATGTTTATACGCAAAGCAGGGAGTTAAATTCTATTTATTTCTGGCTTAACAGTTAATTTAATGCATTTTTCGCGAGAAAAATTTTAACAAAATATGTTAGCAGTTTTTTCAATAATTTTGTGTCCATCACTGTGCACACTAGAATGGTCGTTAAAAAAAGGGCATTTTGGATGGATCTTAATCGACTCTAAAGGTAAAAAAGTAAAAAAATGTTCCTAATTTTTCCAGATTTCTTTTTTTATCCCGTATAGCTAGTCGCTAATTTAATTTCCTTTTCTTAAAACAATAAGTGATTCATGTAAGATCTGCCAAGATATTCAGTTCATGTAAGTTGAAAGTAGACAACAAAGAAATCACACTGGTGGGGGGTTGTATATATCTCTCCGCTTGAACAAGGAGGGAAATTTTATAAAAAAAATAAAATTAAATAGCAAAAAATTGATTAAAAATAACGGCAAAACTAACAGTATTGTTTTGTAGCTTTTTGAAATTATTTTTCTTATGATTTTTTTTTTTTTAAATTAAGTTCTTTTGATAATAGGTTCAGCAAAAATTGTTTTCAAATAAAAGAAAAACAATAAATTTAAATATTTGAAATTTATCTTTTCGTTAAAATTTTGAGTTGAAACAATTTTTTGCCAAGAGTGTTCTTCAAAAAAACTTATTTTGAAAAATAAACCATAAACATAAAACCATAGTTGGCTTTTCAAGAAGCTAAAGACCAATTCTGTTAGTGTTGCCTTAGTGTTTAAACTAATTTTGTTGTTTGTTCCAAGCGGAGGTAAATATTACACACTTCCCGTGATATTTTTTTCTTGTTAACCACCAACCTACAAGCTCTGAATTTTTTGACATATTTTTTGCGAAAACAGCAGACTATAGGGGACTAAAATGAAAAGGTGAGGCGATTGTTTTTTCTTCATTAGGAGCTGATGTAGGCCCATTCAAATATAAAAGCTAAAAAAAACCTATTAGAATGACCCCCCAAGTGTACATACATCAATGTATTGAGAATGATCTTCAATATACCTAAAAACTTCGATTCTGCATTTCTATTTTATTTAAATATTTACAAAATTAATACGTTCAATATAATAACAATATACATTTGCATTCTATGAAAATCATGAAAAGTGACATTATTTTTTAATTGTTTTACTCTTTGCTCGTTGGCTTTGAATATGTTCAATCCTACTCTAGGTGGTTTTCAAGTCTCCCCGTAGATCCGGGGACTTAAACCAAAAATCTTTTTTGAAATAATTTTCCCTCACTTAAAATTTTGTATGTTTTTAAATCCAATAAAACTTGTATTAAAACAGATCAATGAATATTTTTACTAGTGTATTTATTAAATAAGACAAACAGGCATATTTTATCAAGAATTAAAAAAAAAATATTTCCCACACTCCCTTTACATAACCTCTCATATTAATCTATAAGGCACTTATTTTTTTATCAAAACTAAAAGAGAATTTTGTACCCTAGTTTGCAATAGAGGAACTCCTACTAGTAACTTCTCATATTGTTATTTTTCATAATTTTTAAAAGAAATCGCTTAAATATTTTTTTTTTTGAAAAATTATGTATGTATGGCGTCTGAGTGTTGTTTTCATTTGAAGAAGTTAATAAAATTAATTCGAAGAATTTCTGGCAGCAGATAGATTCTTTTTTAATTGAGTTTACAAATATTAATTGTACTATTTTATAACATTTGAATTATGACAGAATAGCATGCTGTATTATAAACAAAATGATATAAAATTGAAAAATTACACAAGCAAATACTACTTTTAGAGTATAAGAGTGGGTAGGTAGTATTTAAGGTAGAATTTAAATTACAAAAATTGGTTTAAATTTTAAAACCAAAATTTCAGTTAAACATAATCTATTTTAGACTTCTCCATTTGAAAACCATAAGTTTCTTTTATCAACAAGGGAACCATTTTTGTTCAAATAACACTGAAATAAATTATGTTTCCAAAAAGAAACGTGTATGGTAAATACAGTTATGAACTTGATTGATTGATTAATTTGATTAATAAATGATTTATTTTTCATTAAATGTTACAAAATTCAATAGTAAAATACATTCATTTTTGAGCATGGCCTAAGCCGTCTGCCAATTGTGAACTTCAAACTCAGTTTATAATAAAAAAGAATCTCCGGGAATACTAATATCAAATTCCATATCATGGTGGTACTTTGTATACTTTAAAATCCTCTGCTTTTTTTCGAAAAATTGATTTTTGGCTAACTTTTGATGCAAATACATCTATTAGGACCGGTTCAATTGGCTGGAAATTAGAAAAAGAATTTTTTAATTGGCTGAAAAATTTGACCTCATTACACTTAATGCAATAGTGAACTAAGACCAAAGAAGGACAATTAACGACGAAGCATTATGTCGGTGGAAATATTTATTTATGTACTATAATATTTGTTTTCAAATCGCTGTGTGGAAAATATTATTCGTAGGTAAATATTATATTTTGGTGCATTCTGACATAAATAAAATGTATAAAGTATATGAAAAATATACAAAAAACTGGTCTAACTATTGACGCGACGGTATATATGTCATTGGAAAGGTATATTTAATCCTAAATTGTCTTTTAAAACAATAGAAAAATAAGACCAAATGTTGAAATTATGATTTTTTTATTTTAGCAAAGTGAAGCTAGGTCAATTTTAAAAAGTTGTCCTTATTTAACAGCACCATTTTGAATACAATTCCATCTGGAAAATTCATTGAACAACGCTTTATCAATTTACGTACTAGAATTTAGAATATAAATGGCGGTACATAAAAAACATAGCTATAAACAAGAAATCTACTGTAACTACCTAATCTTCTTAAATTCACTTCTACAAATAAAAATATTTAGAATGGCCATCAAGTTGACTTTATTTAAACCGATTTCACAGTCTTATTTTATTAAAACTTTCATGTATGGACTGCCCTTCAGTTTTTATTCAATAGGTCAATGTGGGCTTATTTAATTTTTTTAAAAGGAAAACATTTTTATCCTATAAGCGCAGACTCTAGTGTACCACAACGTAGTCACCTTGGTCCATTATTTTTATAAGTTTTTCATCAATGGCGTTGTTTCGGTAATAAGATCTTTTAAGGTTCTTTCAAATCAAATGTATTTAATAGCTAGAAGCCACAGGTCTCGTAACACTGACATTTTTCATTTTGACTTCCATCGTACCAATTAATGGTGTCAATAAGCCAGTAGCTCGTATGAAACATGAGTCGAATAAAAACCATAATGTTTTTGACTTGAGTTACTCTAAGCTTACAATTAAGCGCAAGTTGTATGAGTGTTCTTAAATGTTTGGTGTTACCACTCACCTAATTTATTTATATTTTCTGTATTAAAATTCATTTATTTAATGTGTAATAGATTTGACTTGTAATAGATTTTTTTTTTTTGTAGTTTTGTATATTATTTATTGTCTTAAGTAGTGTATTAGGCTTTTTTTTTTAATATTTAATTAACTTAAAACTAACACCACTAACTAACTTAATTATAACTGTGACATGTAAATATTTCCAAGTATCTTAAGGTGAAAAAACTCGAAAAGAGCAGAAATAATGTTACAAATGCTTGCATAAAGCAGTCCTGATAGTGTTTTAAAAAAGTATATATAAGATATTTAGCTTTTTGTTATATCTAGGTTTCAGTACCAATTAGTTATGTTTTTATTTTAAAAATTTACATGAACTGACTCCTAAATAAAATATGAAGTACAAAACTTTCAATAAAACAAAAATTAATACCTATAACCAATTTTTAAATAGGATTCATCTGGCAGTAAGTGGAAAATTCATATCTATGTAATCTTAATGCTTCTCTGACATCTTTATTGTTTATTCTAATTTTATTAAAAAGCGTTTGTATAAAATAAATTTGGTGGCACAATAACTCGTGTAGAACTGAAGGCCTAGTGACTTTTAACTCTTAACCATTCTTGTGTGCGTTTTTTTGGCAGAATATAGGGGACCTACAATTTATTGCCGAGTCTGAATGGCTATGTGAGCAGCATTTTTCATGACAAGTATACTCTTTGAGGATTTGTCAATTCAAAAAAAAATTTTCAGTTCGCAAGAGGCAGTACTTCGGAAAAAACATTTCTGTGTTTTGGTGGTAGTGGGTGAGAATCGAACTAAGACCTTCGGCATGACAGTTCAATGCACTAACATTTACCTATGCCACGAGGTACTTAAACTTTGAACTTTTACTAAAATACTAAAAGATCTATGTACCTTTCATTATAAAATCCAAATCTATTTCCTTAATAACTTATGTATAACCTACAAGTATAGTATAAGCAATCGCAAGATATAAAATATTTTATTTCAACAAAAAGCTGAAATAATATGTCCGTTTACGTACCTCTCAAAACTACGACTCGCTACGAATTAAGCCCAAAGTTCTGTCAAGGTTCATATAAAAAAATTAAATTTGTAAAAATTCGTAGCTATGGGAAGTACACGAACAGACCTATCTCAGCAGTAAGCAACTTCAAGATCAAATATCAACAAATGTATCACACAAAATGCTGAATAGATTTCTTTCAAAATTTTACTACCAAAGATTCCTTTGAGTGTCCTGTTCAACCTGCCTGATAGTTTAAAAAACGTTTTTCAATTTTTAAAACGCTCTGGAAGGGCGAGCTACACCGACTCCTCAAATGGTCTTAGGCTCCGTGATCTGTTCTAAAATTTTAATCTGTAGATATTATGATGAGCTAAAGCCAAAAATGGTATGAAATTTTTGAAAGCACATAAGAGAAAGAACGTGCCGTACAACAATTAAAACTTACTAATTTATATCTTCAATTACCACATTACAGTCTTGAAATATAAAAGCAGGTTCATGCATTCAGTCAATAATTTTTTTTCAAACGAACTTTACATTCGTCAAATCCACAAAGCTGCTATTGGTGATTCAAAACTGTCTGTGGTCTTAAATGAGACAACGAAATATGTATAAAAATATTGCAGAAAATAAATGGAAAGTTTTGTAATGAAAAATGAAGAAAAAACAACAAACATAAATTAAAAAAAAAAATCGCTGGAGGGAAATTGTAATAAAGGAAACAAAACACAAATATAAGTCATTTATTTCCGCACACTTAATGGTCAATTAACTCTGTGAAAAAAAAAAACGAAAGGACATTTTTTTTCTAAATAATCTGTTACAATTATCAAGGTCAACGAAAGGAAGATATTTTTCAATTATGTTGTGTAATTTTTTTATAAAATTTTTCGTTACGCATCATCATCAGCTTAATAGGTTTAAAACAAACAAAAGCCATAAAAGTTAAAACCTCCATTTGATCTCAATCATTTTGGTTAAATTATCTACTTCACCGTTTCTGTGAAGAAGGTCCTTTTTGCTTTTTATAGATAAGTTGATTGTATGTACCTAAGAACTATTATATAGATAGTTTAAGAGTAACTTTTGCTTCTTCTATCACTTTTGTGTAGGTATAAAATATCTAGCAACCAAAAAAGTAAACAAAAGCATAAACTACAAAAAAAAAAAAATAAAGGAATAAGATTTGATGTTTTTATATTATTTTTTCCCGTTGCTTTAGTACAAAGCTTTCAATTCAAATCATACTGAATGCAATTAAGGATGAACACAAGTCATGCTTCTTGGTTCATCACATGACCTTTAAAAGAGAAAAAAATAACAAAAAATAAACCTCCTCATTTTTTAAATATAACAAAAAAAGATGGTCCTTGAGTGGGAAAAATTATGTTTTTATTGTGTAAAACCCTTAAACTTTAACTATGAATAACATATTACGAGTACTTTACTTTTTATTAATGAAACCAATATATAAAGGTACCAACCTACTTTAAATTTCTAATCATGCTCAACCACTTTGTTGCGAAACCCATTGGGATCTTTCTGGGAATTTAAACTCAAATAAAAACTATACATAACCGATGGAGGCAAAAAGTTCGCATATACATAATAGGAACCTCTTGTTGTTCTATAATTTTAAAACCCTGCAACTTTTTTTCAAAATCTAATTAATCCTCTTTAGTTAAGGTTAAAACAGATGCTCCTTTTAACTTCCTCTTCAATATCAGTTTTCTAAGCTTCTTAAGCTGCAATCAAGTTTTCTTTTCTGTTTGTTGAGTATACCTTCCTATAATTTAACCCATCCACAATCTTTTCAGTTTTGTCAAATTATGCTCGTAGCTTTACAAATCGAGCTAATTACTTCTCATAATAACATTAAAAGTGAAAATCTTGAAGAGAAAAAACTTTTCCAAACAATTATACCTTTTAAAGGGCGTAAGACCTTATGATAAATTTGATAAAATGCGTGTTGTTTTTTAAGGTTTTAGATTTTTAGAATTAATTTTGAGACATTGCAATGAGCCCTTGAATAAATAAGTCTTCATTTAACTAAACTTTTTATTTGACAAAAATATAATAAATTCCTTTCGAAATAAAGTTAACGACTGGGTCAAATATAATCGCTCTTCGTCTTATTGACTTAGTGATTTTTGGAGAAGTTACCAACGAGGAAATCGATTTAAAAAAAAAAAAAACTATAAGAAATAGGGATTATTAATAGAAAACATTTATTATTTTTAGTACTCTCCCCTCACACTTTTCAAACATCATATAGAATGTTGACATAATGTAGTCTAAATAGAAGACTCTTAAAAAAAATTAGTTTTATTAAAATCGTTGGACCAGTTTTTGAGATATAAAGGTATTATTATTTTTTTTCTCATACCTTAAATGTTGTGTTACTTTGGATGGTATAACCAAAAGATTTTTTTTTTACTCTTCTTTCATCGTAATTTTAATACTGGTAAATTTTGATAATTTTAATTAAAATTTTTTTATCTTATAGAATAAGAAAAAATAAGTCGCATTTAAGGTGTACATAATCCTATAGTGTATATAAGTTAATAGCTTACCCTGCGGTCACACGAGCCAGTATTGGCCAATTGGCTACATGCATTGACTGTCAAATTCCTATTCGTGTATTTTCTGTGACGTAGGTGGCAAGCTGAACTAGCTTCTATACTGGCCAGGGTTCAGATGTTAATCCAAATGGAATAAATTTACTCCGATTTTAGGGAAAAAAATAGAAGTACTGCGATATTCTGCTCTTTCAAACGTTACGAATGTTTTGCGTTGTTTCTGGAGAGCCTTTTACTTGTTTCTGTAAAAGCTTTCCCAAACCAACGCGAAACCATCAGAAAGAAAACAAAAATTGTACTTGCTAGAATCACTTTACATAGCGTTTAATGAGAGCAACTACACTGCCGCGATGTGAATTCACTAGAATATTTATTCACTTTGGTTTGGGAAAGCCTTACTCACCGCTCGAGACGGACACAACGACCACATTTGAACTTTTTAACCTATAGCTTTTTAACCACTTTGTAAACTTCAATTTAAAAAAAACTTTGGCGAGACTATGGCAAAACCAAAGCGAGATGATGGCAATACATGCTCAATGCAAAGAAACACGTGTAAATGCAATGGCGAGACCAAAGCGAGTCCATAGCGAGATATGACATAGATTCCCGTGTAAATGGGCATGGCGAAAACATAGCGAGATGAGCTTAATGACCATGATACTGGAAGCTACGTTTCGAAGACCACGGTGAAAGACATGTGAGTCTCGAGTAAGCCAATTCATTTTCCAAAACAACGCATGAAAATTATAATAAATTTTTGGTTAAACTCGGTTGAAAAATTTCAGGTTTGAAATCACTACTTGAAATTAAAATGTAAAGAGAATTGAATAATATAAAATTCAGTCTTAATCTGGATTTAACAACTCAAACGATCTCTGGAATCCAGTTTGAATCCAATCTGTTTCTTATGGTTTTTTGAGTGTGTAATTATGTGAAAAAGCAACAAAACTTTTTTAAATGACATTCGAGGTCAGTTCTAAAAGTACCCGGTCTGATATTGCTTAAAAATAACTACCATAATAAGCTTACGTCAAGAACTGCCAAAATCAACATATCAACAAATAAACCACTGCGGTTAACCAAGAGCACTTCAGAAATTATTAGAAAGGTCAATTAAGTGGTATCGGATAACCTCCGAATGATGGTGCGTGAGCTAGCAGGCAAGTCAGGCATTTCATGGCATATTAACACTTGATTTGTACCTGAAGATACTGTTACTGTTCGCAAGATGGCTGCCATGGGACGATGTTCCACAGAGTATTTGGCTGAATTTCATCGAAATAAATTTCGAATTCTTGTGTTCCTTGTTAACATGCATGAATCATGAGTCCCGAGACGAACCCGCAACTAAAACAATGGACTGAGAGGGAATATTCTGCTTTTTTCATTAGACTTTTCAACCTGAGCCTGGAATAATTTCCGTGGATTATCTTCGAAAAGAAACAACACAATGCAAAGTTGTTGCACTGACTGTGTGATTAAATAAAAATTGAAAGAGCTTCATTTGACGAAGAAAAAACTTTAGTTTCATCAAGATGCACATCACTTTACACTACTAACTTGTGCTACAAACGTGGAAAAAGTCTATGAATTGAAGTTTGAATTGCTTCACCACACATCTTGTCATAGCCAACAGATAATATATAAGTTCCTTCGGATTATTTTTATTTTTCTTAAAATTTAAGAAATGGCTGAGTGGTAAGATATTGTTCGAAAAGAATGACGATGTTGAGTCTGCTTTTGATAACTATTTTGAAAAGTTCAAAAATAAAAATATGGTATCGAAGTGATTGCACATTGGTGGAACTTTTTTTCTTAACTAAAAGAGGATTATGTAGAGGAAAAAGTTTCAGATTGTGAACATTTTAGTATTTTCCTAATTAGGGAACTTTTAGAACTGCCTACGTTCATAAATATATTTTCTAACTTTTTTTAATGCAAAAATTACAAAAAATAACTTATTATTGCTAAAAAACCAAATTTCTTGAGGGTATTTTTTAAAAACAAAAATTGTAACACTCGCTCGGTGCCCAGTTAGCGCTGAACTGTGCCGTTTTGATAACATAGCTCAATTAACCTGTGGGTGAAAGTGTATTAAAGTGAGAATTAGTGGACAACATCTAAGGATCGTCTTTAATGCGTTGAAATTGGCAGCAAGGGGGTCGGAAGGCAGTAGATTTGCACAAATGGACAAACATGATTTCTCCGATGGTCTTCCAGGTTCATGATTTGCTGCGAGATTTCTTTCTGGACCTCCATCTGTCCGCTCAGCATGACAGGAGGTTTCCAGTGAAGATGTTCCTGGGCCTCCGTCTGCCCTCTCGGCATGACGGGAGGTTTCCAGTAAAGATCAGCATCCACCATGAGACCAAAGTTCCCTGGTTTGAATTAGAACAGATATGGAGTATGGTTGTAGTATATTGTGAGCCAGCACCAACGTCAAGAGGCAATACATGAGACAATCACTCAATTGTATCGCATCTCACCCGAAGCCATCTACGATATCCCGAAGCTCGACAGATACCAGAAACTTCACTGAAGTGCGAACGATCTAACCGATCGTTGTCATTGAGCATTATGACAAACAGCAGAGGCCCATATACTGATTGCTCACGGTGTATGAGATCTGGGTGGGAACATGATACAGAATCAACCGATTTTGCCTCAGATCCATTTCGTCGCGTTAAAAAGGAAATCAAGTTTTTGATTTTCATTTCAAAAAGTTCGTTGAGGTTCGTCAAAAAATGCCTTTCCAAACAATTGTGCTCTCATTCTGGCCAGAACAGACTGGTTCCTTTTCTTGCTATGGTCATCAGTGAGTATTGTAAGGAATACTCAGCCTCATCACATGTTCCCCTATACTGGCCAGTGTTCAATACAGGTTGCAACGACCCTAGCTATGTCTCGCCTGGGCCTACATAACAGATCAATTGCTCGGAATTTACTTTAGGTGGGCCAGATAATTCTGGATATTTTGCAAATTTTTAATATTTTTATTTTACTAACAGTTTATATGTAGTTACCTAACCTATGTATTTGGCACGAACATTTTTTTTCGAAGATACCTTTTTGTTTGGAACTTACTTACCTACTGACCCTGGCCTTGGACCGCGAAGTTTAAGTATTGCAGAATAAGACACGTCAGTCTTCCATTCGTCACGATCCCATGGACGCTGCTTTCAGTCATTTGAGCCTAGCTTTCTGGCATTTGCTATAAATTGGTCATCAGACCAGAAGCTTGGCCTTCTTCGTTCTCTCGATGAACTTGATGCTGGAATTCAAAAACTCTCTTGGCTGAAGCATTATTGTAAATTCGTTTGTGGCCGAGCAAATTTATTCAACGTGTTTTGATTTTTTGAACTAGCTCATAGAGTTCATGCTTCAATTTTCTCGTCCATTCACCCTCCTCGCACATATATACAAACAAATTTAACCATGAAAACGAGGGTGGCCCATGGAAATAGTGAAAAACTGTTAAGACCAAACAAGATTGCTAATAACAGGGTGAACTTCACGAAAAAATTGGCCTATAAATCGAAAACCTGTGGTCGGACATTGACATTTTCTCCCTCCCCTCCCCTTCGACAGAGAGGGTGGAAAAAAGTTGTTATGGGAAAAGTATAATTCTCCCTTTCGTGCAAGGGGGGAAGGGAAGGAAGAAAATAAATACGCAAGGGTGCTGAAAACAAGGAGAGTTTTCAGATCGTCGTGCAACCACTAGTTCTCAATTTGAAAGCCATTTTTTTCGTGAAGTTCACCCTGATATTGGCAATCTTGTTTGGTCTTAACCGTGTTTCACTATTTCCATGGACCACCCTCGTTTTCATGGTTAAATTTTTTGATTCTTAAATCTTTATCAAAAAGAAAGATTAAATTAGATGTTTAAGGAGGAGTGTGATACATTTAACTTGTGAAAACCTCGTTGCATAATGGTTAGTGTGTTAGACTGTCATGCCGAAGTTCTGCGTTCGATTCCCACTTTAAAAAACAAAGAATGTGTTTTTCCGAGGCACTGCTTCTTGCGAGCAACTGACAAAACCTCCAGGAATATCCATTATCATGAATAAGTGGTTCTAATCTAGCTATTCGGACTCGGCGAAAATTCCTCCATTCCTGCCTACAACACGCACACAGAAATTATTAAGAGTTGGAAGCCTCTAAGCCCCGTTGCGCCCACAAAATTGAACTGTATTAAACACTGAAAACTTGAATGACAAATAACGAATTACAACTAAGTTAGTGTAGGTAGGTAGCTACATTTAGTAGTATTTGTTTGTTTTTTTTGTAAAAAATATTGTATAATGTTTGAATGCCTAGGTTAGGTATGTATGTAGGTATATAACTTCTTGCTGAAAAATCTTTGTTGCTTATAACAAAAATGTAAGGAAGAGAAAGTAAATAAGGACCGATATTCAAAACCAAGTTTAAAGCGATTTCCCCTCATGCATTTAATCGAAACGAAATTCATCTTTTATTAAACCTATAAGCGTTTAAAAATTCTTTTTATTCAACTTTACCCTTTAATCGACCCTCAACTGATAAAGGAGTCCACCTTTCCATCTCTTTTGTTCACACAACACTGCATTTAATGTTTTCCATTTCATTGACTTGTCCCGATTTATATATAAAATGCGTATCGTCTTCCTTTCAGCCAGCCATTCTTAACTGAACGAGTACACTTTATCCTTTGACCACACCACTTCATGCTCTTTTTATACCATTTGTGTTGAGTTGGTTCCAATATTATGTAGGTATGTACGAGTATTATCAAACCCTTCGCAGTTCAAAGACATGACACAATCATAAAACTGCATTGCATCCTGTATGCCAAAGGATCATTCTTGCGGATGGGCAAAGAGCCATGTATCATGCCTTTCGGCGACAATTCATCCCCATTTCCTTCCCGCCCTACTATATTTTTTGTATTTCTTTCTATATATATCGACAAGCGCACACTAATACCATCACAAGATATTTTAAAAACGAGCTTTACTTCGCACAGAGAGAAAATATCCTATTAACCCGCATTTATGAAAGTACGGTCATAAATTCTTGTTATCGCCTAAGTAAGTGCGGTAGTGGCAGCCGCATGTTAGTTGTTGTACTTTTTTTGTTGGTCCTTGTTATCCTTCACCATTTTTCATTTCACTTCATAATAATTCTTCGTTTCTTTGTTCTTCTGTGTTCTGTTCTAAGCTGGGTCTGGATTTTTTTTCGTTTTTTGTTTTTGTTTTTCGTGGGCGGTCGAGCGAATGGTTCGTGTCCTGGTCCATTTTGCTAGGTATATAGTCGTCTGTCAGCGAACGGATGTCTACGGTGGTTTTAAAGGTTTTAACCCGGAAAAGCCAAGGAAACAGAGAAAGGATACATTCGTTAAGGCTTACGCTCCTTCGTTTTTATAATTTTTTTTTTTTTACTTTTTTATTTTTCATCCCATCTCGATATTTTTTTTTTCCAAAGCAATTCCTTATAAAATTTATCCTGTCACTCACCAGAGAAAAACCAGAAAAGCAGCAACAAGAACTGTAAAAAGTACACACTGAATGTTTATTGTTGGTTAAATGTCCTTCAAGACCAAAAATACAATAACAAATATGCCATAAAATGATGCGCAGGAGGATGGACGATGCCGATGACATTTTCGTTTAAAAATGATAGAAAACAAAACAAATTTTCAAAAGCGGCATAGTAGCATCCTTGTTAGAGGTTTTCTCGTTGACACCGTACGACACAACGTTATCAATGCTTTTATTGCCATAGAAACTCCAATATTCAAACAAGCAGGTGCGGATATGATTTGGATGAAAAGGCCATGCAAAAATATTTCTAGGGCCGAAAAATGTCCTCATTTAGATTGAGGCATGTCATTATGCTTACTTCACAGTACAATTTGCATGCAGAAAAACTGGGAATCATTGCGCTAGAACTGATGATGCCACTTGTTCTCCTCAAAAGACCTCGAAGTGATAAGATCATCTGAAAACTCTAAAACCGTATTTCAAGGTTAAACACAAGATTCATTAATATAAATAGAACTATGTATGTAAATGGTTGATTAAAATTAATTATTTTGTTCTAATAGCTCCTTAAGCGTGAGTGAGTGATATTTAAGCTCAAAACATTTCTGAAAGTTCAACCTTCATCGCCTGTTATGATTTCAATAATAATATTTCATTGGAATTGCAAGAAACTGAATACTGAACGAATATGGAAATTGTAGGTAATCTTCTTTTGAATTTATCTTTATTCCCAAGTAATTTTTTTTTTCTAAGAATTGACAACACAGTAGTTCATAGAATTTTAAAAGAATATTTTCCAGGAAACTTCTACAGGAAGCAATACATTCCAAAGCTGATTTCAATATATGTGTTGGTATATTTTTTAAATGCCTTAATAGTTATCAGATGATTCTGAGAATTCACAACTTCCTAGAATCAGATGTCACAAATTTGTAAAAAAAAATCATGAGTTTTTTGCATACAACATTTTCATCGCGAACTCGCGACTTTCACAAAAATTTACATTACGATGATAGAGAATGCAATACAAAAATACAGTAGGTCTCGCAATTCCTTAACATTATTATGTACGTACATCGTACATTTCTTCACTATTTACTCACTATTTTGGACTTTGGCTAGGATTATGGATTCTTTTAGATGACTAATTAAGTGGACGTTTTTTAGCTCACAAAATTCCAGCCTTTTAAACGTTGAGAATACATTTTTTTAACAGGAACAACTAAATAATTAATCTTTTATTGCAAGACTGTTCAAAAAATTAACTTTTTTTGAACTATGTATTAAATTAAAAAAAATATTTTCTTGTAGCTATTCAGTATGTAATTAAAAGTTAAAATTTTGATTCAAAAATTTTCATGAAAAATACAAATAAACATTGGTCTGAGCTGTTGACATTGTACTCAACTGAGTACTCATAGCATAGATTAATAGATGCATAATTCATGAACAGAGAGAATATAGTATTTTGTGCTGATTATATAAAATTATAAAAGCTGCTTTATTTAACCTATAAGGAATTTTATTGACTCTTTAAATAAATATGTAGTGAGTACATAATAAAGTGTACTCAAAGCTAATGTAGAATAAATACTTTGATTTTTGTACTCCTCATTTGGTGTCTCTTTTTTTCTGTAAGTACTTATAGAAAATTATTCAAAAACAAAATAGTAAATTTTAATTTGCTTGAACTTAAATTTTTCTAAGCACTAAGAAGACAAGCAAACGCTAGGCCAATTCACAATACAGAATGATGGTGTAAATAAACACCATACTCTGACTAAAACAGTTTCAGTTAAGCTACTCAGTAAATATATTCTTAAATCAATAAGACATACTTATATTCACAACGATTGTATTATATTCACAATGATTGTAATGGATACATTTTAAAGTGGCAGTCAAAAGTAAGTAACTGTTTACATATCAAAATATTGACCATTTAGCTAAGAAAAATTGATTGTACTTGTACTCCTTAAAGCAAAACTTTTTGTGATAAACATATTTTACAGGTTAGAAGGCATGTTCAAAATGTATGTATCCATTACATATTTACCTCGTAGTACCTCGTGGCATAATGGTTAGTGTGTTGGACTTTAATGCCAAAGGTCTGGGTTCGATTCCTAGCCTCTGTCATCTTAAAATCATTGAGGAAGTGAACAATCCTTCAAGAGTATACTTGTCATCAAAAAGTGCTTTTCATCTAGCCGTTTGGACCCTGCAAAATTGTAGGTCCCCTATATTCCTGCAAACAAAACCCATACATTAATGGTTGAGATTGTTGTTAGTCCCTCCACGAAGTTCTCCATGAGCTGTTGCGCCACCAAGTTTTATATTTACATGTTTCATTGTTGCTGGTTCATACTTGTGTATATGTTGTTGAATACATATTACTACTTCAAAATAGCTTTTTATGGCCTTTTGTCCTACAAATTGGCGTTTCGTCCGGCTTACTCAGTTGGACTCATCAGTGACGTAGTAAGGGCTTTGTCATACGCAATTTATATTAAGTTCAGTTCAACTTACGTGAATTCTTTTACAAAAATCCACTATAAACTATATCAGAACACATCAATAAATTCGCTAAAGTATCTACATATTGACTCATTACTGAACTTTGTTTGAACTCAGAACATATCTATATTGTAATGAATACTTTTTTCTATTTTGGCCTAAAACATTTCGCTGAAGCTGGTATATATGGTTGCCAGATAAAATTTTATCAAAATTGGGACACCAGTAGGTCACTAGCATTAAAAGTAGAGAAGGAAAATATAATCTCACGGTTTTTTTTTTATTTCGGGAATCATTCAAGTGGCTGGTTTAAATATCTCCATATCGTATATTAGTACAGATAATAGGACAGGCTCTAAGTAATGGGATTATCTCACCAAAGTTTGATAGTCTGGTTAAGCTATTTGTTGACATTAAACGTTTGAGAACAGGGGGCGTACTGGGCTTGGGCTTAACTCAGTACATTAATTTAAATACAAATAATCACCTAGTATCCGTGAACTATATTCAATGAAAATATTTTTATACACCAGTTTAGTACTTAAATAATCACAGTACTTGTACTCAATGGTGTAAACATTTTTCTGTTAAAATGACAGGTTTAGTCATTATATATTTTACTGTTTGGCTGTTCCATAGAAATATATTGAGTACATATTGTTGCTTCTCATCCTCATCAATCGTTTGAGTACATGTTGTTTAGTAGAGTGAATCCATTAAGTGTTGAATTATAAACATTCTTGGTTTTAGCTTATTTCTTTAATTTAAATGTACTTAGTACAAGTTAATTGTGCTCAGTACATAGAACTCTCGTTGCAAACCTATGAAAACTTCAGGATGTATAAGTATTTCAGAAAACTGCATAAACAACAAATTTTTAAACCAGCTCATGTGAGTTCCAATAAAAAAAACGTACCTAGTGGACACTGGAAATGAAAAACAGTTTTTGTTTGATAATTTTTCTTTTATTATTTCTACTAAAAGTTTAAATACTCATAAAATATAAATAAATAGAATTTTGAGGTTTTAAGACAAAGTTTTGAAAACTGGAATGTACAAACCTCAACCCCGTGGCAACTCTATCGTCTTAATCGTATTAAGCTTAATAATCTATGCCTAAATATTTTCTCAAACATAAATATATCCCTGATTGAGAATTTCATCCTGGGCCTTATTCAAATTTTCTGTTTTCATATTAAAAATGTGGCCCTGTTATCAATCTGCCTACAACAACAACAAAACAACAACACACTCGCAACAAAAACTCATTTTAATGACAATTTTATTTTTTGTCATCTCCTTGTGTTATTATGCTCTCCAGATATTCTATCTTGGATACCCAGCTATCTCACTAACCTCTCTGCACCAACAACGGCAATCTTCATCACTGCTAGTGTCACCGCCTCCGCCCTCCGCAGGGCGCTGGCGCTGCCACCAGGCCATTTCAAAGTGTCTAAGAGCATCCAACTGAAACACAGGACATTATCCACGGTTAGGCACGCTGCTAGATGGCAGAACATTGCTAGTGGTGACTAGTGAGTCTTCACATAGAAGTATACCACCAACAAAAACATCACCCCTCCCCCTCCCCAACTAAAGACGGCATAACTGCAACGACACATAAAGTTCCTATTTGTAGTTACCTTATCCCGGCCGTAGAAAGAAATGGGCAAAATGGTCATCCTCATCTAGTCGTCCGTCGTCGTCATCGTCGTCGCAGGAAAAGGGGTTTGTGTATATACGGATGCGGACTATATGGAGTATGGGCTGCTATGGCAGATGAACAGGGCCTTCTGCACGACCATCTTTCCCTCAGTTTAAATTGATGCTTGAAAGTTTCTTCAACTTTTATGCAGCTAAAAGGTGGACAATGGAACACAAACTCATTGTACAATGTTTCAGGTGCGATGCCAGGAATAAAAAAAAAAAAAACAAGGAGAGGGTTGGAGTTCAGCTTTCTTCTTTTATTTTGTTCAATTTATTTTATATATATTTTTTTTTCATTCATTCGCCTGGACTTCATCGATTCTATCGTTGCTTTTGAATTTCGAAATGCAAAATAGAGTAAAACAAAAAGTTGCAAGCAAAAAAAAAAATCTGAAAAAAACCAAATGTCCCTGGAGGATAAAAATGTTGAACAAGTTTGCTATGTGTGTGGACTGTGGACAAAGGGTGACACATTTGAGCGTGGTCGTCGAGATGATAGAGCAAAGAAAGGGTAACAGGGTGATATGCAGCTGTTAAAAAAAGATGGCACAAACTTTTTTCCTCCTCCCCGTATGCCAATCATTTGAAAACTGAAAACTGTGCTCTCTGTGCAAATCAGCTTGGGGTCATCGATGCGTCACCAAAAAAAAAAAAAAACACAGAAAAAAACAGCATCACAGGGTATGAGGTCAAAAGGGAGTTATTGATTTTGGGGGGTATATTTCCGTTTTAGGGGGTGTAAGTAGCTGATTTTGGAAGCTGGTTTGTATGGTGAGTGTATGGGAGTATGCGGTGTCATTGGTCGAATTTGGTTGGTTGGGTGATTTCCATCAGTTTGTTCTCTTGTTGTTGGGTTCTCCATACAAATTGGGCACTTAAATGCGGAAAATATGTTGTCTTATTGCAATTTAAAGTTTTTTTTCTTTTTTTTTTATGTCAAAAAGTTTGGGTACTGTAGTAAAAGTTTTATTTTCGTTTTAGTTTTTTCTCTTTTTTTTGTTGTAAGACGTATTCTTTGAATTTTGGAGTTTACTTTGACAGTGTCAGTAAAACCACACTGATTTTATTGAACTTTTTCCTGTGCGGTCATTGGAAGACTTATGGGGTTAATTGTTCAACTCTGAACTTTTTTACCTGAAACTGCCATTTAAATTAAAGTAAATTTACTCGACTTTATGGTCAGATAATGCGGTTTTGATGAGTACATATTATGTACATACCTACTTTTTGGAAGGCTTTATTAAAAGAATACACCTTTTTATACAGATTTAAGTAAAAATAACCATTCACGGCTCTTGGTTTTCTTAATATATGTAATATTGCAGACGAGAACGCTCATATTTACATAGGAACTTATAAAATAAAATGCACAAATAGTTGGACTTTATCAAACAGAACCAAATTTATTTGATTAATGTTCTTGCTTGTCTCCAAGCAGGGCCGTAGCCAGTATTTTTGATTGGGACAGGTTTGCTTTAAAGTCTTAGAACCAATGCTGTATAAGCAAAAGAACCAATGTAAAAGAAACTTACTAAGGAAATAAAACATAAGGTTTAGGTGCCCAGGTAGGTATTGGATTAGTCAGGAACCCCCAAAATTTGTTCAAGCAACAAAACAGACAATCAAAAATTTATAAGTGGTTACGGATAACCTTTAAGCGAATGGAAAGTCGCTGACAAAAGAATAATGAAGCAAAGATGAGCTGTTAAAGCCGAATAAAGAAAACTACCATGTCCCATAACGGCATGACTTATTGGGAATCAAATCGAAATTTCTTTGAAATACAAAAAAAACGAAATACTTAAAACAAACAACCGGAATTGAAACGTACAAATGTGCAATTATGCAATTTCCACTTTACTTATCTTATGATTTATGGATCCTTAAAATTCCTCCTTTCTTTTTTTTTAACTCCTCTAACCCTCGATATTCCTGTTTCCTTCATAATTCCTTCGCCTTTTCCTTTATTATCCCTTTCTTTTTGCTTTGTCGATTTGAAAATAACCGAATTACTCCTCGATTTTTATTTCCCTTTTCAAAACTTTTCTCGAAACTTTTTAAAATACATAATAACTTATTGCTTGGTAAGCTCTCCAAAGAGTGACTTTCCTTGCTTAGACCTATTCCTTCCTTGACGATTCCATTCACTCACACGCTCAAACATTCAGCCATTCGTTTTCGTGATCATCGGTCACTGCATATTGGGTTCCTGGAAGGCTTTTTCACTCAACTAAACTTTACTCTCACTCTCACATACACGAATTCAACAAGTTGTTGGGTGTCTTCCCAAAACTTGCTGAATCACTCTCACAAACCCAAACTGAACAAAATGTTGGATGCCAATACCAATTTTTCGAGATAAGAGGAGGAAGGAATGTTTTAAGAATGCGAAACCTACTCTATTAATTCAATTCCGATAGTCTTTTTTAAAAATATTTAGAAATTGATAATTTACGATTTAAAGTATAAAGACGCGTTAAGAACCCATTTTGTTTACGTATAAGGTTAAATTATGTAAGTTTTGATTTTTTGAATTGGTGTTACTGCCATTGAATATTTTTTCTCTGCGTTTTAGTAGACATTTCGTTGTCTTGTTAGAGACTAAAATTTCATTTCGTAACAGCAGCGTAGATAGGTAGAAATGGTGGCACGGGTGTAACACTCGCCCAGTACCCAATTAGCGCTAGCGCTGAATTGCGCCGTTTTGATACCATAACTCGTTTGACTTGATTCCTTCGGGGAACTTCCAGATACATGATTGAATGCGAGATCTCCACCTGGGCCTCCGTATGCCCACTCGGCATGACCGGAAGTTTCCAGTGGAGATCAGAATCCACTATAAGCTGATCATTGCAGCTACGGCAGTGAGTATTGTAGGGAATAACCAGTCTCGCTGCATGTTCCCAATGGACCAATGGCCAATGTCCAGTGCAGATGGCAACGACCCTAGCTATATCTCGCCTGGGTCTACATAACAGATCAATTGTTCGGGATTTTTTATAGGTGGGCCAGATCTTTCTGGATATTTTGCACTCGGTCAAGCTATTCCACCTACGATTGGATTCTCTAAGGAAGATTGACAGTAAATTGCCCTTCACAACTCCCAGGGGGATGTTGACTCTTTCCGCAAGTGAGTTGTGAAGGGCTGATCCTTGCCTGGCCAGTTCATCTGCCCGTTCATTTCCTTTAATGCCCGTATGGCCAGGAACCCAGATAAGGGTGACTTTGAGGTTAATATTAAGGGTTGCGAGCTCCTCCCGGCATTGCTGGACCAGTTTAGAGGATGATATAGCCAAATCAATGACTTTAACAGCTGCCTGACTGTCTGTGAGGATAGCTTTATTACGATTTTGGTTTGGATCTAGTTTAAGTATCCTGCATGCCTCCCTAATTGCAAGTACTTCAGCTTGAAACACACTAGAATAATCGGGTAGATGAAAGGACCTAGAGATATTAAGAGACTCAGAAAAGATTCCTGAACCATCACCACACTCCATCTTTGAGCCATCAGTGTAGATAGTTGTGTTGAAGTCTCTCTTCACGACGTCAATATCCCAGTCCTTTCTGGATGGGAATAAGACTTTAAAATCTTTACTGAGTCTCAATGTAGGCGTGCGGTAGTCAGTAGGAGTTGAAAAAAATTCAGTTGGAATCAAAATTGTGATATTGCTGTGGCCATAGTGCTTGGCAACCCAACAATTTGATTTTTTGAGTCTTAATGCACTACAAGATACTACATATTTAATGTGTAGATCAAGTGGTAAAAAAAAAAACACTTAAGGCATCCGTTGTTGGGCAGGACCCAAGAGCACCAGTGCTACAAACGCTGGTTGTTCTTTGAACCTTTTTTGCTCTGTTAAGAGCGGGCCACAAGACAATCGAACCATAAGTTGAAATCGGCCGTACAATGGCTGTATACGTCCACAAAATCATCTTCAATTGAAGTCCCAATTTTTTACCAAAGGTTTTGCTACAAGCGTAGAAAGCTATGCAGGCCTTCCTTACCCGATCTTCGATGTTTGTTTTCCAGTTTAACTTAGGGTCAAGGATGACACCAAGATACTTTGCACTGGTTGATAGTGAGAGTGGTTGGCCGTTAAGACGGGCTGGAGTAAAGGGATGTATCTTAGTTTTGGTAATAAAAAGCATCAGCTCAGTTTTGCTCTGGTTGACTCCTAGACCACAGCTCGTAGCCCAGTTGCTAACCTTTCTCAGAGCCATTTTTGTGATTTCGCTTATCACAGGAGTGAACTTACCTGATACCAATATCACCAAATAGTCCGCATATGGGACTGCCCTTACACCACATCTCTCCAGTTTAACGAGGATTTTATTCATGACTAGTAGCCATAGGAGTGGTGAAAGAACCCCACCCTGGGGTATTCCTCTATTAACGTGTTTTGTCAAGTTTGCACTACCTAAAGTGTCATGAATCCTTCTGTCGTTGAGCATGGATATTATCCATTCTCTGAAGTAGTCCTCTATCCCAAAGTCAAAGAGTGTCTCAAGAATGGATTCGGTTAGCACGTTATTAAAGGCCCCTTCTACATCTAAGAAGGTAGCTAGGGTATATTCTATGAAGTTTATGGTTTTCTCAATTGTGTGCACTACCTCATGAAGGGCCGTCTCCGTTGACTTCAAGGGGACAGCAGCGTACTAGGCTTTATTGGGAATTTCATCCGAATAATGTTTGGGATTAAACACGAAAAAACATGAATGTCATTTTTTCACACACGATAAATGGCTTGGGTAATTAATTGTGTGCAAAAAAGAGTGTAGACTTCTCCAAAAAATATGCAACAAGTCTCAATTTCGTGCATCGAATAGCGTACTGCAGAATGAAAAGTAACGCCGGGCACACACGACTGGAAAGTTGTCATTAAAATGACAAAAGGAATGAATTATTCCATTCTTTTATTTTTGTTCCTGTCATTATAATGCCAGTTTTCCAATCGTTTAAATCCACCAATAGACTTAATTTTGTGTTTATGATTTCGTTGCGTCATTTTTAAATGTAATTTTTCGTTTCGCATCAGCGGCGTACTAGGTTTAAGCTGAATAATTGAAAAGAACGATTAGACAGGCTTCCGCACATTTGACTCCATTTATTTGGTAAGTGGTACAGCTAAGGCACCTACTAATAAGTTCAAGAAATAGTCAAATTTTCCCCTGTCTGATGACTGATCAAAAGTAGGTTAGTTGACACAAAAAGGGGGGCTTAAATCCTCTGAACCCAAAAAGCGGGCCACCAAAGATACTGGGTTGAAAAAGAAGTACAATAAGCTTTCAACAACGTCCTGTGTTTATAAAATGTTCACACAATATTGATTTTCCCGTTTAATTAACTTTTATTTGTTATATTCATGTGATATTCCATCAATAAACTAAAATTAAATCACATAAAGCAATAATTGAACCCATTGTGTTATTTTTGTTTTAATATGACCTTCCTCATATTTGATTGGATTTTTGATATATTTCCAAAAAAAAAAGAAAAAAACAAAACTAATAAACAATGTTGCCAAATAAAAGTCAAACACTTGAACAAATTGTATTTCATTCTGAATTTATACATGTTTTCTTTTTTTGTTGTTTTCATTTCCACACCTCTCTTTTGCGTATCTATACAATATTTAAATCCATATTATATTAGATATATTTTCATATATTGACCACACAGCACAAAAATACTAAAGCTTTTCTTCCCATCCTTTATTATTTATATGTATGATTTTTTTTCCCTTCCATAAAATATAAATGAAAAAATAACCAACCCTGATTCTGACAAGATATAGAAGACAATGGTCCTTATGGAATTAAAATAGAAAGAAGAAAGAAAACGAGAACATGAACAGAAAATATGAAATCCCTGCCAAATTGTATTCATTGAAGTAAAAAGCACAAGGATAATTGCCCCATAAACCTGTATTGGATAATAATAAACGGCCAGTGGCAGTATATAGCCCTAGAAAAACAAATCCGACAAAAAAAAAAACATTAACAATGACCGAAAGATACGTTTCATTTGATGTAAAGCTGGTTAGCACAGTTGGTATATATTGCTACTGATTTGATTTCTTCGAAGATATAAATAAGTATTTTCTATTCAAATTGTATTTTTTTTTCTTGAAGAAAACACTCATTGCTTTCTATTTTTTTGACATGCCACATAATTTTTAGGAAAATCTATACATTCTAACACATCAAAATAATTAGGACAATTTAACTTTGAAGTTAAAAACCAAAAACGGGAAAACCACTTTTCTTTGTCATAAGTCCATGCGAAACCCTGATGGTGTTCTAAGAAAATTTATGGCGAAATATTTCAATTTAAGATCAAATATTTCAAAGAAATTTATTACGGTAGGTGATCCTGAACAGTCCCATGAATTGAATTCTAAGAGTTTTAGATGTGTTTTTGAAAGAAAGCGACCTTTTTGGGGATTTAGTATACAATGGAATTATTGGTCACAAAGCTTATAAGAAAAGAAAGGTTTATTATAAGACACCAAGAAAGACGGATTAACACTGCGAATTCATCCATGAAATGTTGAAGAGAAATATGAGTCACCATAGAAATTTCTCGAGATAGTGAACTTAAAAAAACTAATCTTGAAAAATCAGGTACCTATCGTAATGATTACTTTATTTGTTTCTTTCTTGCTAGTTTTTGTTTTCTTTTTTATTTTGTGCGCACTAAAAACACAGTACTGAATGGATTAATAACAAAAAGTATTCTAGCAACATGTTTTGGATTTGGGCAACAAGTAACCATTTAATCATATTTATATCTATTTTTAAGTACTTTATTGCGAGTACAGATAATTGCGTCTTCTCATGTACAAAAGTAAAAACACTAGCTAGTACTGGTACTTGTACTTAAGTATTCTCTTATTGGTAGATACTTCCAGTATTTGTCAAGTATTTGACTACAAGTAGGTACCAAGTATCAAGTATTTAAGTACCATAATACTTAAGCAGTACTTCTAAGTACTGCACTAGCACTACTTGCGACAAGTAAATTCTCATCCACTTTTTGTGAACAAATAGAGTATGCTCTGTCAAAGGTCAACACCTGTACAAAGAATAGTGGTCTCATGATCAATCCATTGAAAATATATTTGGTTTTCTTCACTAACAAAAGAAAAATTCCAATGTTTTTGATTACCATCAATCAAACGGACTCCACTCAAACTCGGATCAGGCTAAACACCTGATACCAGACACCACTGAAGAAAGAGCAAAGAAAGCTATGGGTCCGTTCTATTCCTGCAATAGGATTTTTGGAATTCCAAAGGTATTACATGTGCGTTGAAGACCACTCTGACAGCGGTACTGGAAGCGATACTCACTTTGAGACCCCAAGATCAATTCGTGCAAGAATCTACAGCATGCAGTGCCTTGTGGCTAAGCCAGACTTAATGCTGGAAACAAAACATAACAAGCCATACTCGGAATCTACAGAGATATGTGTGAAATAATGTTTGCACAGACTAAATGACACCGCATTTAAACTTCAACACTTCACTAACTCTTTTTCTAATAGAGAGGAGTTGGAAAACAACCAACCTTTCAGTAATGAATCTACGATAACTGTCTCCACTGATGGTTCTTAGATGGACACTGAAGTTGGTGCAATTTTCTCGAAAACTCTGAGACTAGCTAGCTCCTTCAGACTTCCGGACTTTTGCAGTGTCTTCCAAGTCGAGGTCTTGGCAGTGACAAAAGTAGCTACGCAAATATTAATGATGTACCATGAGCTGATATTACCCTCTTTATTGATAGCCAAGCAGCAATAAAGGCAATTTCTGCCACCGAGATACATTCGAATCTTGTAACTTGCTGTCTCGTGAAGAGCTTAAGGTTCTTGGCATGCAGCATATCATTAGACTCTGATGAGCTGGAGAGAACGGTTACTTCGCTTGATTCAAGTCAAGCCGAACAACATATCAAAGTACCAACCTGTAGCCTCGAACAGGATATTGGTAACAAAATATTAGAACAAACCAATGAGAGATGGAATCTGCTTGGAACAAGGGGCACAACTAAAAAGTTATGGCCAAATTTCAATAAGCAGATGATAGACAAAATTTATGCAAATGAACAAGAAACATCTCCATTCCCTTGTCAGCATAATCACTGAACACAACCTATTGAGATACCCCAAACAGAAAATGAGGCTTAATACTGACAATCTTTGCAGAAACACTTAGGAAATCATTTCTATGGTGACCTAGAGGAACTTTCTACAACTTCGACTAATAGCCTTCGGAACGCCTCTAAATGGCTTGACTGCTAACAGAACGCATAGGTTTTTACATTAAGTGGAATTCAATTTCCTAGGGTATCATAAAGGATCTACATAGATCTAAGTGTGACGGTAACCAGTAATTTCAAGTCTTTGGGCAGTACTTTTAAGTAGTTGGCCAGTAGGTAATTTCAAGGACTTACAGTTACTGTTGTTCTGATCAAAAATGCTGATGAAATACACATAAGAAAATTTCATTTAAAAATTTAAGTTTAAGCAATCGTTATTCAATAGGCTAAACAGTACTTGAAAGTACTGTAAAGTACTTGAAAGTAATAGTTTAGTTCTTGAAAACGGTTTTTGTAAGGTACTTGAAAGTACTTGATACTTGATACTACCCAAATACTTGAAAAATACTTTTACTTTTTTTCAAGTACATACGAATAAAAGGATACTAAAGTACAAGTAAAAGCACCTAGTACTTGTTCTGGACAGGATACAAGTCATGAAACACTTACGTGTTTTGTGGTAATTAGGTGTACATTGTATATTATACCGAAAATTCGAAATTTTGAAAATTACGACTTCTTACTAAAAAAAGAAAACTTTTATAAAATGTGTTATTTGAAATAAAATTCTAGTTTTTGTGTTAGTTTTATTTTAAAGCATTTATGTCATTATGAAAAAGTTTCGGGTTATTTGGTTACTTTCTTATTATTCACCTTTCTTTCCACCTTTCTTATATATCACCATTTGGTGATCTTAACTTATTTTTATAAAACCTGTCACTGGATTTTTGAAATAAAAAATAATGAAATACAAAATGAAAATGTAGCTTTAATGTTATGATGCCAAACTGTCATTCCTTCATATGCAGTTTAACTTTTAACAGTACATGATTCCATGGCTGAGATCATCGGAAATCCATTTTTCCATATTTTCATATTTCTCAATAACTCCTTTTAACACGAGAAAAGTATATATCAATCATCAGAAATGAGGAGAACAAAATATAATCAAAATAAAAGAATAGAAATCCATGGGAAGTGATATATGCAAGTGTAATGGTAAAATAAAATTAATGTTGACCTCGTAAGGATTTTCATTTGACCTTCCATAAAATATCACAGGAAAAAAAAATAAATAAAAAAACATTTTTGATTTGAATACCAACATAAAAAAAAGCTAGTACCTTCACATAAAAAGACAAAAATAAGGGTTGAAAAGTATACCTACCTATATTCTGCTCCAATTCACATAGGCCATAATATTAATATTATCACACAGAGATATAGAGTCGTCTGTTGGTGTCCCTCAACCTTAGGGTCAAGATGTGCACTGCACAAAAGGTGAACCAAAAATAAACGCGCTACTGAACATGAACACTCTTTATACGTTGCCGTTGTTGTTGTTGTTGTAGATGCTGCTGTGTTGTTGTTGTCATCGTTGTTGTTGTTGTTAAGGACGGCATTCATATGATCCTATTTCCATTATATGTATATCCTTATATGAATCCTAAACCTATACTATATGTATTAGTGCAAACATTAAAGGAGGCGCATAAAATGTCCTTCTATTTTTGTCTGAGTGGTTGAGCGAAGAGTCTAAGCCCCTCGAATGCTTGAGGCAACTTTTAGAGCCAACATCCAGAGCATCGTTTCACCCTCTATATCTATCCTCTCCTCAGACTTTATGTGTGCTTTTTTGATGTTGTTGGTATTAATACCTTATACCTATTTAGTATACCTACATAGGTATATAGTATATGTGTGTTTTTCCCTTAGTATATTTTATGTTTGGATTAATTTGTTCGGTTTAAATTGTATCTATCACATTCTCGTATTGCAAGAAAGAGGCAAATATAGATGCCAATTTAAAAAATTAGGTTTTTAGGTCGATGTTGAGGGAAAATCTTAAAGAATATTATCTATTTATCCAAAAATGATACAAACATACATATATAACAGTTCCTAGTTTAATATTTACAGATTATTTTAATATGCCTTTAGGTTTGTAAACAAACTCGTATAAGTTAACATAGGAAGGTATTCAGGAGTACGAAATGGAAGTTTATTGTGTTAAAAAGGTAAGACTCCCATCATTGAAAATATATTTTATTTCTGCTCACGGAAAGATCTCCTTGTATTGAGTGAATTTAATGAGATCTTCAATTCATATACGTTAGCTTCTCTTCAAACAGTCAACGTCCTCATTTTTATTGATCTCTTCTGTCGATATATTCTTCCGAAGTATGACCTTAAAAGTGTGTCTCCATTTGAGAGTACTTTTCTAGTTAACTCACGAATTACTCTCGGTTGGCTATTCATTTTAGAGTAATAAGTTTAAGTTTTTTATATTGAGAATTGCCTGTTAAGGTGCTTTTCCATTTGAGAGTACATATTTTCACTACCAAACTCTCTTTGCGACTCTCAGATAGCTGACTTAACCTCTGTGAGCTTATTTCATCACCTTGCCAACTTGCAAGTTTTACTCTCAAGAGATGCTTGGGAGTTGCTCGTAGTCTTTTTACCCTCAAATGTCGCAAATTCATAAGCACTTTAAGAATTTTGAGATCTAATGTTCTGAAAGTGACATTTCAACTGTGTCAGCTATTTTTCTTCTATTAGTTTTTGTTTAAAGTTCAAGAGTAAACTTAAAGCTATGTTTTGAACTTATTTTTCTATTGAGAAATAATTTATCAATTATTATGTCTACAAAGATTCGTCAAATGATTCATATTTCTTTACGAATCGGTTCGTTTCCTCAAAAAAACACTTTTCCGATATGTTGACTCTCAACTCAACAGCTACTCACAAAATTATGAACTGTGTTGGAATTTTGTGATTTTATCTCTCATAGTGATCAAAACATGTGTAGTGCCCACTTGCTAGTAATTCTCAAAAAGTTTAAATGCTGAGATCAAAAAGTTCAAATATCGAGAGTTATAAGTCAACTCCACGCGCAATACATTCTAAGACCGAGTCCACTGGCTAGTTTGCTCTCGAGAGCTGCTAGAAGGCTATTCGGATGGTTTTAACTCTCAAATGGACGAGGACTTTTAATGTATATAAACCTATGTTTGGATTGTTAACATACTGTGAGGAGTTGTCAAACAACTCGAAAACCAAACTTGCAAACGCAGTCCTGAAATGAGCATATGGTAGGGTAGACAGTGGAGTGGGAGTAATACTCTCTGGTGAAAATACTCTCAAACGGATACTCACATTTCAGTTATGATTTATGAGTATGAATCAGCTCCAACTCGGGTTCGTGAATATAGTAAAGTTCTGTCATTGATATTTTTTGAGTAAGACAATAATTACTCCAATATTCCAGACACAAGGTATATTATAGGCTTAAGTTCTCGATCAGTAAAAACCATTTTTACAGTACCTACCTACTATTTTTATCAATTCAACTTGTGTTTGAATTATTCCAAAAAAAACATATGTTCATGTTCAATAGTAGATTGTTGATATTCATAGAACCTTATATGTATGCAGACTCAGCAGCAATTTGAGATGTTCAAATTCGAGATCGTGGCATTCGGGATTGTACCAATTTGAGATTCTGTGTATTGCAAATTTTGAAATTCAGGATTATTTGCATTTTACAAGCTTGACCAACATTTAAGAATAGATTTTTTGTATGATTATCTAATCAATTTATTTTAAATATAGGTTGAAGTAGCTGCCAGTCACAAAAACTGACACACTTAGATCATGAGTTGGTCCATTGTGATGCCACATGAAACAAGGAAACCCTTTTCCTTACTCGGTGAACCACGTGGAGTTTCTTATAAAGCTATCTTTGTCTATGTTTATTAGATCCCTAGGATTATTGAAGTAGAAATCACCGAGGTGAAGTCTTTGTCAATAAGATAGAGCAGGACTTGTGCATATGAGATGAGGGATCGATTCTATTTCTTCCTCATCCATACAGCTTCTGCAAAAACCACATTTCCTTTCAACCAAGATAAGGCTTCTTTAATCACCATAAGATCCGCCTGGAACACACTACAATGATTATATAGGAAGACGAAATGAGATACTTAGTTTTAGTTTTTCTGAGTACACACCGCCACGCACCTCTTCATTAGTTTTCGAACCGTCTGTATAGATATGAACCGATTCATAATCCAAGAAAGTCATATCCTCGCAAAGGGTTCTAGAAGAAATGGTGACTAGAAAGCTTTCACCGAATTGTGATTTTTGGATTGTGTAATCAATGTGACTTGGTAGTGATTCGAATGAACTCAGAATGATAGAATAGCCAATATTATTGTTGGTCCCTTGTGATGTCAGGAAACTTTTAGACGTATTACTGTATTTGCAGTCACCTGTTTGCTAAAAATAGCCCAGTCGGATTAGATAGAGCTGAAATGCAAAAAATTAGATAGGGTTTTTTTGTGATCTTAATGGTTAGATGAGTTCATTAAGAGTCTAAAAAAAAAGTTTTCGACTTCCTAGCTCCATTGCGTTAGCCGCCATCTTGAATTTAACGAAAATTGGTTTTTGGGAAATAACTCGCATATTTTAACCAGAGTTGTAGATAATTGAATTTTGAACAACTTTTGTTCAGTTCATTTTTGCTTGAATTGTTGTTGAAAGTTGAAAATAGGCCAGTTATTTCCCAAAAACCGATTTTCGTCAAATTCAAGATGGCGGCTAACGCAATGGAGCTAGGAAGTCGAAAACTTTTTTTTAGACTCTTAATGAACTCCTCTAACCATTAAGATCACAAAAAACCCCTATCTAATTTTTGCATTTAAATGCTATCCCGACTGGGCTAAAATACCAAGAGTTGTCAGATATAGCTGAAAGTCTAAAGCGACAAAGGGTGTCTTACGAAGCGCACCACTCATACACATAAACAAGCCGAGCGTTCTGCTTTGCTAAGTTTGTTGCAGTTTACCTAGACTAGTTTACCTATCTAGAGCAGTCAACCATACTGCAACACCATTAGTGAGAATCAGTCTGATCACCGAAGAGTCTAGCCAATGAATAATTCGAGGTTGAAAGACCCATTTATTACCAACAGCTTTTTTATATGAGAAGAGTGCCAGTGTGACCTTCTTAACTCTTTCTTGTATATTACGTTTACAGCTTAACTTTTGATCAAAAATAAGACCCAAATATTTTGCTTGATCAATGAATGTTAATGGAATACCTTTTATAGAAAGAGGATCTTCATGAGGAATTTTATATTTCACCCGGACCACACCGATCAGCCCAATTGTTTAGCTTATGTAAAGCGTTTTATAAGAGTTCTTTCAGTGTAGAAGGGTAGTTCCCTGATTCGGAAATAGCCTGCTAGTGAGCATTTGGTTAATCAATTCACCAAGCGAATCATCTACCTTCAAGGATATCAGTGCAGATGCGATTGCAGATGTGTCGACATTATTAAAAGTGCCTTCTATATCTAAGAAAGAAACCATGGTGTACTCTTTATGATAGAGGGAATATTCTAGGGTTCATGCTAGAGTATGTAAAGCAGTTTCCACCGATTTTCCATGGCAGTAAGCATGTTGAGCAGTAGACAATAGTTGTGTGTCAATGCTTGTTCGTAAATGGATATCAATCAATGAAGAAGGAATGATGATAGACTTATAGCTCTGAGATCTTTCGGGTGTACTTGGGAACATTTGCCAGCTTTGAGTGTATACACAACCTTGACTTCTCTCCAAGACAGGGGAATGTATATCAGTAGTAGTAAAGATAGACTCCAGAATTGGCAGTATTAGATCTTTATTCGTCTGGGGTTCGGCCGGTATTATGCAATCTGTTCCCGCAGATTTGTAAGGTCGGAAGCTGTTGAGAGCTTAGATGCCTTAGTTAACAAACATCATAAACAAACATCATAATTGCCACTACGGGCTTTGGTGACTGCTGATCTACCAGAGCGTCGTAGCCTGCTGCTTTGAGTGCCACCAGGGGCGTAGTATCTGTTGATTTGGTAGAGAGTTTTATTGCCTACTTAGTTAACTACACCAGGACTTAAGGTACCTGCTGATCTTCTGGAGTGATTTTTGAGTGCCACCAGGGGCTTAGTAACTTATGATGTATCACCAGAGCGTTACAGCCTTCTGTTTTGGTTACCACCAGGAGCGTAGTATTTGTTGATGCATCAGAGCGTTTAAGCATGCTGCTTTCAGTGCCACCAAGGGCTTGGTACTTGCTGGTGTTACAGAGCGATAGGCTACTTTTTTGAGTGCCATCAGGGGCATAAAATGCCTGCTGATATATGAAAGTATTTTAGAATGCTGTCTTAAGTGCCACTTGGGGCGTAGTACCTTCTGATGTTCCAGAGCTTTATAGCCTACTGTTTTAGGTGTCACCAGGGGCGTAGTGCCTGCTGACATACCAGAGCATTATTTTAGCCTGCTGTCTTAGCCTGTTGCTCCAAAGTGACGCTAAAAGCAAAATACTAAACGAGATCCCGTTCCAAACCCGTCGTCAGAATAAAAGGAGCAGTTTCAAAGGCCAGAAGCCACACTACCCGACACTAAACACCAGAATTAACATCCAAAACCAAAATTATCTGAAATTTATAGAAAGCATCGTTCTATGTTTGTTAACTTTTTTTTTTTTTAAGTGTTAAAAACTTCTAAAACTCATTATTTTACTGCTCAATGATTTGAGAGTTTCAATTTGATAGTGCAGTGTTTTCTATGGCAAAACCCTGAATTGGCTTCAAGTTTTGAAAATGCTTTAGCCCCTTATAGCCACAATAAAGACTGATCTAACGGTTCGGTTTGGTTGACCTCTAGGGACATCTGAGAGACAAATGTGATAGTAACAAAAATTTTGTTGTTGTTTTTGCATTTCTATTCCGAATCCATAAAATATTAGGGGTAATGAGTGTTAGCTCTACTGTTCAGTTATTAAACCTTGTCCTTTTCTCAGCAAACGGACTAGCTCTCAAATTAGCTAATGCTTCACATTTGCAGTTTTATTATCGTTTGTAATTTCAGCTGAGAAAATTGCTTATTACTGTCTCAAGGAAATATATAACATAGCTTTTAAAGTTTTCACACCGTGACCCCAAAAGAATTAGTTCAAGCTAGACATGCACTCGGCACATGTTGGTTGTACACAACACATAACTTGTCGTGGTGAATACAATTTTCTATTTAATTGATAGTGATGAGTTTTAAAATATTTATGTAGTCACTACATTATTTTCTGCATAGTTTTGTATTCAGTAACTTTTGTCTGTATTTCGTGAACAATTTTCTATTTGACTGAGCACCAGAATGCGTATATAGATTCATGTGTTACTTCTATATATGTCAGTTGTACCCATTACATAGATCTCGCGTTGCAATCACATACCAAATTCAGTACATAAGCCCTAATAACAAGTCCCTGTACAGAGTACATAAAATTTCCACTATAAAGAATGATTTTAAAGCATGTAAACGCTCCATGGTGAAATGTCAATCCGATCCCACTTACCACAAAAAGGCTTTCTCCATCGAAGTCTCTTGCTATAACATCTGGAAAAAAAACATTCTTCATCCAAATGGAAGAATACCACTAAATCTCGAAGTCCACATCATAGATCAGCAATTAGCTGGAACAATCAATCCAGTTTAATGCACTTTGTACTTCTTTTAAAAACAAGTTTGTCTGAGTTCAGACAGAAAAAAAGGGATTACAATTTTTGTATAAAACACACAGACAAAGAATTCTCGCAGGTAATTCTCTTGCCTCGATCTATTACAGCATGTCCCTGGTGATCAGACCCTGTGGATATCTTGGATTGATATCAAACCTATAATGGTCGAAGCTATTAATGTTTTGTGAGCTACCAGGGAAGTGAGTATATAATAGCATGTTAAGCGATTCCTCGCAGGAATCGGTCCATGAGCCATCAGCATTTTTTAATTAGCTAGGCATTACTGGATTTGTAGAGTGAATTTTCCGTAGCCTAGATGTTTCTAAAGTTTTTTGCTATTTTAACACAAAAATTCTTCAGGAGAATCTCTTTGACTTTCTCAATGGAATCTTATATAATTTGAGGGTTATTTTATAGGATTTGACACTTCACGAGTGATTTTAACTCAATTGAAATACTTTTGACAATTTTCCCTTATCTTTAATCTTATATGGCTCACCATGTGATCTTATTTCAAATGAATCCAATATTATTTAAATTCTGTGTAGTGACCATTTACTTTTTATATAAAGCATATATTACTCCTCTGACTCTTATGTCAGTGTCAGTTGTGTGGCTTATAACTTACATAAACCCCGATTTAAAAAGCCTTTTGTGATATGTACCATTTACCTCTAGGTACTTTTTTATCTATGTAATTTCATTTTTTGTTTTTATTAAAAAGTTTTCCGTCCCATGCTTCAAAGTTATGAGCCTGTCAAAAAGAAATTCGTGCCGGGTCATGAAAGCCTATAAAATTTAAGTGTGTAGGTAGGTAAGCTACCCCGCCATATCCAACACAAATGGTCTATTTCTCAACATGTGTGTTGCCCCATATTATACATATTTTTGTTGTTTTTTAAATCAAGGACTATTGTTGTAAACCAAAAGTGCAAACACACGATTTTCCCCCAAACAAATGGAAAACCCAAAAGAAGATATGCTTTTCTACACACGCACTTAATGTTAACAGAAGACACAAAAACCATTAAGGAAGATGAGGTGCGATAAATTTGATTACCAAAGCAGATGTTTCGAAGGTGAATGGGCTTTTCTCCCTTCCCCCTCTGAAAAAAAAAAAAAAATAATAATAACATTGCACACACACGTAGGCATACACCTTTTATTATAACTTTATAGGCATGTAGGTGGGTACCTAGGAAAAAACTTCTGGCTCATAATTTTACTTTTTTTTTGTTGCCTTTTTACTTATACATATTTTGAATTTAATTTCTGTGAAAGGCCTCGATGAGAGATTATCCACGCAACATATGTCTGACAGTTGCTAGGTCGTTGTCGCTGCCGCTACTGCTGCTGCTATACTGCCTCTGATGGTTCTTGTTGTCTATTCTGGATAGCCTTACGTGAACACTCTAGAGAATTTGGTGCTCCCAGTGCTCATTGAATTATTTAGTACGTATTTGCTAATTCATAGCGAAAACATTTTGACAAGTGTTGTCATGTATGAGGATAGATACAACATAACACGATTCCCCTCCCAAGCCCCCTGGCTTGTCCCTCGCTCTCGGGTTCATCTTATTCCCTAAGATATAGAAGCCGACGGAACAATAAACGCCCGACAAAATATAACTCATCGAGCGAAAGAACCCCAGCAGCAGCAGCAGTGGCAGCAAACAGCAGCGCCAGCGCCCTCACACTGAATTGTGATGATATGCCAAAGCTGAGCTCTCTATTTGTTGTCTTTAGCACAAATTAATAATTCATTTAATATTTGTTCCTATATACTGAAATATAATGCTAGCACAACAACAACAACAACAACAACATGCCTACATTCACTACCAGAAACAAAACTATAGCTTTGCAAGGATGTACTGTTCTCTGTACACAGCACAAACCTATGATATCCTGCGACGCATAAAACAAAAACAACATACAAGACTACTGCAAGGAAAAGAACGAATGTAAGACAAGCAGCGCCTCATAGTCATCATTGCGAGTGTGAGTTTTTGAATTCCAAGCGGAAGGGGTAGGGTTGGGTTGGGTTTTGGGTCTGGGGTATCCATATCCAGCAATCCAGCATGGGCGGAGGAGTTTGGGGGCAATTCGTTGTGTAAGTGTATGTCCTGGAGGAAATTTTGAAATTTATGCCTCCGCATATCGAATATTTTGCTCGTTTGTTTTTGTTGTTGGTAGCTAAGGAACTTTTCCTTCTTCCTTTGCTTTTTTCTTACATTCGTTCTTTTTTTATTGTTGTTGTTTTTTTTGTTTCTTTTGTTGGTGCCGCAAGCAGAAAATGTCAAAAGAATGATGATGTCCTGGTAATATTAGCTGCCTACTTTTATTCAAATCCTGGTGCTTATGAAACAAGGTAAAAGAAGTTAAGGTGAATCTTTCCTTCTGTCTGTATATGTGGTTTGATGCGTAGCGTATCCCAAAGTTGTGCCTGCTTTAGAAACAACACACAGGACTCAGGACAGGAGTAATAATAAAAAGGAAAAGTTGGGTGTTTGGATTGATGGGGCAAACTTTTGCTTTTTTTTCTACTTAGCTTGTTCGTGTTGCGGTGAAGGTTTGGTTTGGTTTGGTTTCTTTTTTTTTTTTATTGTTGGTTGTTGTTGTTATATTTGTCTTCATTTTAACGTGTTGCTCGCTCTGATGTTTTATAATTATTCATAAGAAGTATCTCTTACATAGATATGTTCCTATGCATACTTAAATTATTTTTGTTATTTTTTTTTTTTGCGGGGGATGGATCTTTTTTTGCTGTACATAAAAGTTTTGTTTTTTATAATTTTTTGTTTTATATTTTCATGGCTTTTAAAAAATTATAAATGCTTTTAAAAGAATTGGAGGAAGCTGCGTAACAGAGAAAACATAAAGATAGATATTGGATTTAAGTTGGCATCATCTCCCTAGAGAGCTGTCAAAAACGTCTTAAAAATTTGTTCAAGTTAACATTCATCTCCATTTTTTGTGTAAAGGTATAAGTAGGTACCGTAATATTATAAGACAGATGTATTTTTTTTTGTTGTTTCTAAACCGTTGGGTTTTGGGTTTCCATTAATTTGACTCTACTGTATCTACATAATTAGAAAGTTATTCGTGCATTAAGTTACAAATATATGAAGAGTGGAAATGGAAGTGGTTTTTCTGGGTGTAATTTAAGCAATGGCGTTATCAATTATTCAAAAGCAACATATTTGATGAAGGGAATAATAATAATTATTATTCCATTGCTCATATAAAGGTAACAGGTGGTTACCGTTTGTGTACATAATTAATGAATTAATTAACAATAGGGTTTGTGACGTGGGTAGTTCATCAAAATATAGGTTTATCTAACCTACAAGGGTGTATATAGGCAAATTTTGGTAATTTGTTTTTTTATTTGTTTGTATTTTAAGAAAACCATATTTCAAACTTCATACATATCTGCAAGATTTATGGCATACCTATACAAAGTTTTGATAACTAAACCAAATGTGTCTATACGGAAGGCTCATATCATATTCAAGTTAGCAAATTGTATAGTATAGGCATAAGCAAATCACTTAAAATAAGAAGGATTGTCTTTTTAGACTTCTTAAAACCAAAAAGAAATGACTTCATAAAATGAGGTAAAGAATAGGTACCTACTACTTACTTGTGAATTCTTTTTCTGATGCAAATACATTTTACATCTTATCATTAGTAAGAACCAGCCAGCCAAACTTGTGAACCTTCACCGTTTCAGTCTTTAGGCTCATGAAACTCAGAGTATGTACATTGGTTGGAAGTGAAAAAATCACAAGAGGGGGGTAATACCTCACCCATCTTGAACGGGAGGGGGAGGCCAGAAGCCCAAATTCATAGTTTATTTTTAAATAAAGTTCTTTTTATTAGCTATTGCTGCAAAAGTTGTGTTCAAACTTTTAAACCAAAAATGTTCATTAAAAAACTTAACTTGAATATAAATCACAAGAATGGACTTCTAATTATCCAAAATGCTACAAAATAGTACTGTTAATCTTTCCGTTTTTTTTTTTTCTTAAATATTTTTTTTTCAATTTATGCAGTTTTTCTTTATAAAATTACCATGAAGAAGTGCTTCTCAACTAGTAGTTTGGATTCGGCAAAAAATTGTTAAACCTCTTCAGTCCTACGAACAACACGCTTACAGACATGGTTGAGAGTTACAATGTCACTAGGTCTCAGGTCTTCATGAGTTATCACGCAAATAAATTAATTTTATAATAGAAGCTTACATTAGCATTGTATAACCATTATGTAAGATGATTTTTGAAGCGAATTCTCCTTGGTCGTTTTATAACAGCAATATGGAGTGATAAAAAAATCTTAAACAGTAGGTGTGATTGGAAACACAAAATATCTTACAAAATTTTTACAATTTACTGTCCAAGTTTTGAAAATTTCACGGTACTAAACAGGCATATTATTACTTCAAAATCCCTGAAAATGTGCATGTCGGAGCAAGGAGATGTTGAGTGTTCAAGTTGATTTTCAATTTTCAACTCATTAAGGTGTGCTTAGTTCCTACCCTCAAAAATTTTGAACAAAACTATTCTAATGCAAGTAAACTGAAAATTGGGTGCCTTATTGTAAGTTCCTAGCTTGCTTAGAACGTTGACTGTGAAGTTACCAGGTCACACGATTACATCCTTATTTCAAAAAAAAAAAAAAAAAAAAAATAAAAGAAATGCAAATTCCTGTCAAAGTCCCATTTGCGTTTGTCAATGAATGTTGCCCTGCTAACTTCACAGACGGTTGAAAATGAGGGGTAATAAGGAGCAATTGTGTGCAAGGGTTTCTATCATGAATATGTTTGTTTAAGAACGAACATGCTAGTAAATTTGCCCATGCGTGTCTGAGAGAATGGTCACCGATATGATGGGCATAATTCGGAAACTAAGACGAATTAGTTAACTCACCCTTTTTGGAACAAAAAACAACTTAAATTTCCTACCAAAATCGATGGTTTAAAAAAGGCCGATTAAGATAAGACTTGCAACTAGGTGAAAGGATTTTTTTGGATTTGTCATGTACTACTGAAAAACTGGGCTTCGGGCAAAAATTGCAAATAGTGATAAGAAATGGTAATGTTGAAATACTAAGATATATTTCTGTCAATTTTAAATAAAAATGACATTTTGAACATGTCATTTCATTGTTCGTCATTGTTCGTCGGCTTAGAGTGTAAAGCGCCTCCACATTTTTTTACCACTATAGACCACTTCAAAAATTGCTAAAAAATACAAAAATCTATCAAATCTTTTCAATTTCACTGAATTTGTCAATAACGAGTGTTGAAAAATATTTAATGTAATTTTGGTTTTATTCAACTTTGTTTAAAATATTTGTTTGTAAAAATGCAAAATGTGAGTTAGCTACTTAACTCTCTAAATCGACGATTTATTAAATATTTTAGCCTCTATCTTTTTTTGGTATGGTATGCCTTGAGCCTTTCTTTCTCGGAAAAAAGTTTTAAGCAATATAAAAAAACTGAATTCTTTTATTTTTCCATATTTTTACGATGGTTTTTGTTAATTTTTTCCTGCCTAAAATTTGTTTGGCATTTTTTAGAGCACCCATTTTAAAATTTTATTTTAAACAAAATGTTTAAACAGTTATACTACTACTGTAACCATACTCTCACGAATGGATGAACTAAGTAGTATTTTCAGTTTTAAGCAAGCTTATGGGACAAACAAACATATTCAATAATAAGAACCCTTTACGCATTTGTTCCTTTTTAAAAGGTCAATTTAATAGACTTCCCAATTAAGTTTTTCATTTTTCATTATTTTCACTTAAATGTAGACAAGTCTTGCATTCGTAAAAAAACCATTGTGTTTTTTCTTAAAAATGGCTCTACAACTTTTCTTTAAAAAAAATCAAAGAATAACTTTTAGTAAAAGCTGCCTTTAAGCGGGAACCCATTTTTCAAAAATTGCTTATTAATAGATAGTACCTCCCAAAGTACCATTTTTTATTTTCGGTTTTCTGCAAAACGCTATGAGTGATTCGTTTTTTAAGCAGAAGTTTCAAAAAATTATTATTTTTCAAATAAAACTACGTACCAAAATAAAAAAAAAACTAGATGATCCATTTGTTTATGATAATTATGATTTCTTTTTGATAAAAAATATTACTTTCATTGAAAAAGCGATACATTTCATGCAAAAGTTAAGAAACCGATAACGAACATATTTTTTTCTATCTCAAAAATGGGTCCTACGATTTTGACCAAAATTTCTCCGTGTGCTTAAACAAGTGCGATTTAATTCATAAGATTATAAAAATTTACACTTAGCAACTAATTATAGTATAATGCCTCTGGCTCCCATTGAATGTTTTTTCTCATTTTTAACTTTCTCAATATCGGCTTAACAGATTTAAATTAATTCTATACAAATTTCAAATAAGTTCAAATATTGTTTTCGAATTTTAAAAAAAAAGTTTGATATTTTTTTTTTAATTTGATATCTTGCACCAAAAATAACGTTACTTGCCCTACAACCGTAAATGAAAAGCTTATTTATCTCAAAAACGGCTCTAACGATTTTGATAAGAAAACTAATCTATTATTGTATAGGTATATGGTTTACATTTTGATAAGAAAAAAAAAATTACCGAAAACCGTTATTAACGGTACCTGTCTTATTATGATATTTTTTTCAAATTTCGATTTTCTTATTAACGGTTAAAACGATTACAATCAAAATTTTTACGCGAAATCTTTTTTAAAATATTACCTAATAATTTTGCATATGAAAATTTCAAAAAAAAATTGGGTTTTAAAAAAAAAACACTAAAAATTTTTTTTTGAAGATTCACAAATATTTCATGAATTTTTTGAAACTATTTTTAAAAATGTACTTACCCAAAATTGGCATACGAAAATTTTTTTTTAAATGTTATTAGAATTTTATTTATAAGAAATTATTTTTTCAACGATTTAAAATATTTTTTTTTGCACATATTCATATTTTGTCAAGTAATTAAATGGCATACTTGTTTCTGAGCTCTAAGTTTTTAAGTAGTTGTTTTTACAACTAAAAGAACGATTCAAATGTTTTTATAAATTTTATAACTACTTTTAATATTTTAAAAGTTCTTAATTCTAAGCAGCTTGAACATCTAATCTTAAATTAAGATGGCGCTATTTTTCTACGTTAAACATTTTTCTCTCATAATTTCCATTTCTTTATATATCGTCGTCATTCAACGAAAACTCCCGACCTACATTTTTATAAACCCAGAAACCTCTCTAAAACGAGATATTTAATAAAATATAAACATTTTAATTCTGTAAATGGTCTCATAATATTTGGTTGGTCTATTGATAAGGGAAACATTTTTTTAAATGAAACATTTTTAAGTAAAAATACATAAAAAGTGCAGATGCATCCAAATAAAATAAAATGGATTTAGGGAACGACGACTATATACACTCATTTCCTTAAGCCCATAGTTTCTTGAATATTAGAACAAGAACGTTCAACCCAGTCGTTAAACAATGCTTCATTTATCTGGCCATATTATAACTCATGAAATACCGAAACCCTTAAGTCTTTTTCTTCTAACTGCTAGTTTTTAAATAAAAGGTTTATCCATTTTAAACGTGCTCAATTAAAGATTTTAACCTATACTTTTATTTTTATAGTTATGCGCAACTTGGTAACATTACGAAATCTTTTTTTGCGTTGGTTTTTGTAAACTTTTCCTGTCAAATCTTTTAATAAAATATCTTAAACCTAATCTTTTGATAGGAAATTCAATTTGGAAAAATAATTTCCTTAATAACATCTAAAAATTATGATTTTCTTTGAAGTTTTTTTTTGAAAAGTTAATATTTATTTTTAACAAATCTTTTGTTATAATATTGCGTCATCCAAACAGCTAAGGTCAACAAAAGGCAGTGGTTCTGATAAACTACTTAATCTTACTTGATGAAAATCTAACAATAAAAGATAAAAAAAGAAATATTTCAACTATTCAGCTTAAGTGGGTTTGTAGGCACGAAGTAGATACGAAGCTGCCTTAACACTTTTTTAATACTGAAATTTTTCTTTAATTAGCTAATAATATTTATTCTACATTCTAAGAAATCATGATTTATATTTTTCTGTTAAAAACATTTTATATGGCATTCTTCATTTCTAAATCAAAATAAATAATAATAAATAAACAGCGGCCATTTTGGATTATTTTTTTTTTTTTAAGTTTTTAATTTTCATAAAGTTAATTATTTTAGGTAATACACTTTTTTTTGCATAGAAACCTACCAACATAGTAAAAATAAAATTTATAATTTTTTTCAAGATAAACAAAAAAAAAACACTTTAGTTATATCTATATAGAAAAAGAGAAATCAGCAATGTTTGTGGGGCTTTTATAAAACTTAAGTGTCAAACGTGCAACACTAAGAGGTAGGTATACTCGCCTTAAGTAAGTAATGACCTGAAGCTTGAACAAAAAAAAAAAAAACGTAATTTTCTGAAGATAATGGCAGAAATTGACTTTTTCATAGAAGTCCTTTTACTTTTTCTTTTGTCCTCAAGAAAAATGAGAAAACAACATTTTTTGTCAGTCCTCCTTCGAGTTGGTGTTAAGTGAAGAAATAAAGAAATCTTGGTGATGGGCTCCCGCTCTTAGTTTTTTTGTTGTTGTTGTTGTTGTTGTTGTTATTGTTTGTTTTCTTCTCTGAAAGTTATTTTTGTAATTCAGCTTGTTGTGATGGTGGTTGTGAATTAATTTTTAAGTGTTTGGAGATTAAGAAGACGTATAAAGTGCCGATAAATTATGTCTCTTTAGTTTTTTTTTTTTTTAGATAATAGACTTTTTTTTGTTGGGAAAATTAAGTTAAGGAATTAAGATCTCTTAGCGATATCTCAATAAACTAATGCCTCCATTAATGATGTGAATCTTTATTAAATCTATTAAAGTATTTAGCTTAGTTTAAATAAATATTTTATAAATACCAAGAGCTTTGAAGATAAATTATATTTAACAAAAAAATAATTCGATTAAACGATATTCAATTTCCCTGTTTTGAAATTCAGTTTAAAAAACTGGAGGAAATTCAAGATTTGTATATAAAGACTTTTTTACAAAACATACATTTTGTTTTTTGTTGGGTTTCAAAAACCGAATCTCTCACACAAACGAATTAATTCAGAATTAAGTTTAGATTAAGCGATATTTTTAGTTCATTCGTTTTCAGTCGTTTTCAAATTTCAAAATAAAAAAATTTGTTTCAAGGTTCGCTTAAATCACTCAAGATAGCCAAAGTGAGACATGCTTCTGAGCTGATTTTTGGATACAAAAACCATTCAACTGAAGCCACTCATCCAGGAGTCAAATCCGAGAACACCCCAAGGACGTCATGTACTCATTATTGGTGCCAGTTATAGCTATCATTTAAATTCATCACTGAAAATGTCAATGATTACTTTTGAGACATTAAGAAATTCAAATCAGTGGTTATTTTGATGCCAAAATAAATCTCTTGTCTTAATTATTATTTCTGGCAAAAAAAAAATTATTTTGGCCCAGACTTTCACATAAAACCAGTTTTATTATTTTAAGAATTGACCTAACCAATAATCATTGAAACATTCAAAGCTGAATAACAAAATTTTCAATGATGAGTTTGTCATATAGTCGTATGACTGAGTTTTTTCCAAGGACTTGATCCTTATTTTAATTCTTACAAATTCTGCATGAACAAAATGTGAAACACTTGTGATCGAAGTCGTTTTGAAGATTTTGTAGAATTACTTCCACACTTAAAAGAAAAAACGTTGAAAAGTTCTGGATTTCTAATAAAATACCAGCAGTGTTGCCAACTAGTTATTTAGTGTGATAGACTGGTAACTTTAAAGATATTGTTACATCACTCTCTCAGTTCTTATTTATCCTATATGCACGGTTGGAACATGACACTCTATATTCTTTTTCATCCCTTTAGGTCTGGGTATTGGTGTTCCGTTCGATTCTATTCTCTGCGTGGCTGTGCATTCGGCATTTCGGTTTGAAGTGGTTTCTGGTCTTCTTTCTTTGTTGTCTTTTCTAGCACCGTTGTACTCGTATTAAGCACTGTCAGGTGACGGTGACGGTGAGAGCAATGCATTTATGTCGATGTCGAAATCATCAGTGGTTACTTCATCTTTGGTTTCTGTATGCTGTCGAATTTGGAGATGATTTTGGTGTTGTTTCCAGTTGTCTTTTAATGTTTACAGGATGAAAATCATACGGTCGACTTCCTTGGTGATCAATCTAGCAATCCAACGATTTTCTCTTGAATAGGAGCTTGCGTGGACTTCTTGTCCAATTTTAAATTTGGTCGAGTGATTTTGCCTTCATTGCTCTTCTGAAAACATGACAGAAAATATGATACGAGGTTGGTGGTGGTGCATCAGTTCAGATGGTGACTTATTCGATTATTGGTTTGGTGTCACTCGAAATGTGATGAAATATTTTTGCAGAGCTTTCTCTCGGTCATTCTCCTCTTGCATAGTTTTTTTTTAAAAGACTCACTGTATGCTCAGAACTAAACCGTTTGATGGGGGATGAAAGGATGCTGTTCTGACACGTTCGATAGAAACTTATGCAAAACTTTTTAAACTCGTCTGAAGAAGACTGTGGACTATTGTCGCTAATAAAATTGTACTTGGCAATCCTTCGATTGCAAAGGTTTCCTGAGGGGATATATTGTAGATTCTGACATTGTCGATGACAGTTCAAAAACAAATGGGGAACTGAAAGAAGAATCTACAACAACTAACCACATTTTGGTGAAAAAAGCACCTGCAAAATCAATGTGGATTCTTTCCAAAGGTGCAGAAGCTTCAGGCTTCAGTTGATTTGCGTGTAAACAATAAATTGAACCAGCTTCTGAATAATTCTTGATCACTTGGTCGATGTTCGGGAAGATCTGCGTGCAAGTTGTTTCCTGCAAGTTTTGCCCCAATGCCTATCGTGAAGCATTTTAAGAACCTGGTTTTCAACCGATCTTGATATAACAACACGAGTGTATTCTGTTTGAAGGAGCAAAATTTCACTCTGAAGAGAAAGAGCTAACTTTCGGCTAGTTAAAAAAGGTCGTCTTTTTCACTCTATGGAGTCTTATGCAAGGCTTTTATGAGTAAGTTGAATGAAAACGAAAAACATCAGTGGATAAATAGAAAAGCGAAATTCTTAGTTGGGAATGGTCACCAGATTGGGTTTATTCGCACCCGATTTCTGTAGAAGCTGTCAGAATGCCGTAGGAATAGAAACAATTAAACACCTGCTCTGCGATTGTCCTTACCTCCAAACGAATCGCCTCCTTTATTTTGGAAACAGGTTTGTTGGAGAACTGGACGATCAAGCACAGGTCTCAATGGCAAACATGAGAAAATTCATAGATAGTTTGTGAACTATTAGTTTAGGAGCACCTCTGCCTTATTTCTTGAAGGGATCACAATGAACCAAGAAGTCCCCGTATATGCAACGGCCTTTGAGCTGTACACGCCTCTCCAAACATGACTTAACCTAAGATACTAGAGATTAGTGGATCAAGAAAAACCTACTGGGCAAAATAAGACCGACCGTTGATGAGAATAAAAAAATATCGATCATTTTAAGTCGGTGATGGATGTATACTCGACCAATAAGTCTTGGCATAATCCCTGTCCCTATTGAGAACCTTTTGAAAAATCTCCACCAAATCATTATAAAATTCGTTATTTCCGACACAGCTGAGTTCCTCTAGAAAAGTCAAATAAAATTGTACAAAATTTCATTCTATCCCTTTTCGGTAGGTTAAAAATGGGTTCAAAAAATCAGAGAAAGTTTCCCAAGACTGAACAAATTTCATTTCATCAGTTTGTGTATGGTTTTGGCAATATAATTTTATTTTTATAATTTGCTTTAGGTGTTAGAAACTTGAACTACAGGGCAAGCTCGTGTGACATCTGACCCAGTCTTGCATTTTATTTGCAGCTTTAATGAAATTCAGGCAAGAGTGCGCGTAGGATTTTGGTTAGGGGTAGGCAAACTCGTTCAGAGTTCGGTTAGGGGGGAGGGGCAACCTCATTTAAACAATTGTTTAAGTACAGACATTTTGATTTAAAATGCTTTCAAAGGAAAATAAATTGCCTAATGTATGAAATATATTGTGACTAGAGAAGGGCAAATGCCCTACCCTGCCCCCTCTTACGTACACCCTTGAGACCAGGTTATACTATGTAAAAAAAGTCAGGCACTTTTTAATGACTAAACGAACAAGCACTGCTCTTGTGCAGGTAAAATAGAGTCTCCAATGACTGACTACAAATATCTCACACCTTTTTTATGGAATTAATATTTTGATACTGTTTTGCTAAGAATTTCTATTTGCATAACAAAATGCATCATTTGTGAATAATAGCTGCCAAAATTTCGTATTACTAGCCCAACTAACAAAATTGCTTCGCATTTCAGACATTAAAGTGTTATTTGTTTCTATAGCGCTCCATTTAGGCCTCTGACAGAAAGTAAATACCTTATTGGAGAATTACTGAATCCTTAAATATTTTCTGGTGCAAATTATATCAGCTTGAAAGAAGTGATGTACCAATGTTTCTTTAATCTCTCTATAATGCTTTTATGAAGTAACCAAGATACTTTCGCTTAATTAGTCATCCCGTAAAATTATTATAGTTACAATCTTTATGTAAGACTTTGTTTCTATATTGCTTGTATTAGTGAATATGGTGACGCCAAGCTATAATCGACCATTTTATAATTTATATTCATTTTAGCACCCTAGCATTTATATTTCTTATTATTGTCAATGTTAAAGGCTGGTATTATTTAATTAATCAATTTATTATATCTCTATTTATTTAATTAATGGGTTTATTAAAGACATATACTAATCTATTATCTTATATTTCTCTTGAAGAAAATTTGTTCTTATTAATGCTAGCTTCTTGTCTCATAGGAGACAATTCTAGATTAAAGTGATTTCAATTTATTGTATTGAACTGTATATCTGAGATTGGTGGAGTGGTTAGCGATTAAGGCAATTGGTTCAGAGGGACACGGGTTCGATTCCTGGTTCTAGCAACAAGCTTTTTTTATTGTATTTAATGTGATCTTCTTTAAGACTAGTATAATTAACTCCATAAAGGGACAATAGGAGTGAAAAAAGGTCGCCTTTTTCACTCTATGGAGTCTTATGCAATGCTTATATGCATAGGTTGAATGAAAACGAAAAGCATCTATTGAGGACTACAGAAGCGAAATTGTTAGTTGGGAGTTAGTGTATTGGACTACCTGTTTCACTGGAGTTCTTCAGATGCAAGTACCTTGACCTAGTTAGCTTTTATACTCATCTAATTGTGCTTTTCCATTTGAAAGTACCTACTTTTATTACAAAGCTCTCAAAAGTGATTCTCGGACAGCTGCTCCACCTGCCTGTGAGCTAATTTCATGTTTTCACTTTCGAGTTTTACTTTTGAGGACGGCTTGAGAGTTACTCGCAGCCTTTTTTTCTTTCAAATGAATACGCGCCTTAACATTTATAGAAAAATAAAGGACTAGTTTGTTAGTAGTCCTGTCCTTCAATAATGCTCATTTTGACGAGAAGATTAACTTATGAATTTAATTTTAAGTAAGTTTGAAAAAAAAAATATTTAGAAACTTTAATCTATTTTTCCACTAACTCTTAACTTCAACTGATAATCTTCTCTAAACAATAAAAACAAAACTAGTTTTTTTTTCCACATTATTTTATTGCTACTATTCCACAGATTCTTTAGCCACATAACAATTAAATTGTCTCATCTCAACCTACTCACACAAAGTCATACCTATAACCAAGCCATATATAGGTATATGCTTAACTCATGCTTACATTCATTAACTTTTATGTTTACAACATGCCGGCAGTAGTCAGAGGAAAAGTAGGTAGTAGAAAAAAGTAATGAGAAAGAGGAATAGTATTCTCTAACAACAGCAACAAAAAAAAAAAAAACAACAAAAACAAAAAAACATTGAAAAAATACTAATAGAAGCAGTCAGGAACAGGACAAGCATTTAATATCCTGACTCTAAGTGCAGAGCTATGAGAGAGGATGAAAATGTTGCCCATTCTTCCCTAGCTTAGATCATACTTCTACTGTTTGTAGGTATAGATAAAAATAGATCCACCTTCATGTATGTGATGTCTATATATACACCATAAGATATAGCCCTGGTGCTGGTTGTTAGTAACGCGTTTCCTGTGCCACATTTTTATTTGAGACTTCCCGGATTACGAAATAATCATAGTTGAAGCGATTGTATGCGGCCCGAAGATGATGATTTCTCCCCCAAACAATAAAGCCGCATCATAAACCTATATATATACCTACACATAAATGTGTAGCACGCAAAAAAAAAATATGCTTTGCAATGAGCTGAGAATCATCACCATTATCATCATCATCCTCATATCCTCGTCGTCCTTGATAATAAAGTTCTATTTTTTTTTTTGTTGCTGTATAATTTCCGTGTGAGACAACACATACACTCGTACATATTTAGATGTATGTACATAAGTCGACATCTTGTTAATGGGCTCTCAACCATTCGCACAACCCTTAATGTTTATACGCAAACATTTAGCACAAAACTTGGCCAGAACCAGAAATAACTCCAGAATAAAAAAAAAAAAACTCGTAAAGGAGGATAAATGAGATTTCTTATAAATTCTGTTAAAGCTATTCGACTATACGGATATGACGAATATAAATATTTCAACATCAAACCAAAGTCATTTTTTGGGTTCACGGCCCTTTGAATGTCTGTGCCAGAATTTTTGTTTCCATGAAGCAGAGGCATTAAACAAATAGACTTTTAATGGATATCTATCTCTACATTATACAGACACTCGTACAGCACTCATGCAATCATCCTGTTTGCTTGGGTGTGGGAGTGTTTTAAAGTACAAAAATTCATACCACATCATTGATCCTTTTTAACAATCACAATATATGAGTGTATAGACAACAACATTTTGAAATCGATGTGGAATGTGGTATAACCTTAACCATTGACAGACCATGTTTCTGGGCAAATTTATTGAAATTTGTTCAAGTTCTACGTCATGATGATGTTTTCATTAGGAAAATCTCAAATAATACAATTTCAAGGTTATTTGTTGTAATGCTTTAAAAGTTATTTAAGTATTTAAGGCTTTCGAATGGTAGTAGAGATTTTTTGCAAGGACAATAGAATTTTATTGAAATTTTTCAAAAGGTTAATTTCGTCTTGTAAAAAGTCGATTGATTTTTTTCTTTGCGTTACATACATATACAGATACAGAGGTATACAGTATACTAAACGTATACAAGGCTTAAGAAAAATAAACCCAAACTCCAAGATTATAATCAGAAATTAAAAATATTATCTCTTTTTATCTTCACATCATTTCATGTCTTTTATAATATGAAACTTCTACATTTGTTTGAGTATTTTCTTCAATCAAATTTAGTTCGTCCAATTTATTTTCTACACGTAATTCTTATGATGAACATTTTTGAATACAGTCAGGTCCTACAGTAAAACACTTGAGAAAATGGCCAAATTTATCAAAAATATCTCAGAAAATTTAAAATATTTTAATATTTCTATTGCTTTATATTTTTGTTTTACCTACCAGTAATCGTATGCGATTATTCTTTTTATTTATTCATTTCTTCGCAATTTACAAACACTTGTTTGTGTTAAAAATATCAAAAATAACCAAAAAAGTTGGCGTCCCACCCCATGAAATTAAAATAAGAATGTTTTTCAGAAGTGGTAAGGTAATACTAAATCATATAACTAAATAGCAAACACAAATTTTGTAGTACAATTTAAGTGGCCTACAAAAACCGAAGGCATACAAATTGTATTTCGTAGTAAAGTTTTTTTTGCACAGAAGTGCAGAATGTAAAAATTTGTTAAATACCTAATTCCTCCACAAAAATTAAAAAAAAAAACTATAAGAAAATTGTATAATAACTGTGAGAGAGAGCCAGAGCGAGACCGATTTTGTCGTAACCTAAATGTGACGTTTAAATTTTGTCAACCCACCAACTAACCCATTTTCTAGCACTGAGTGGAAAGATTATTGAAATGTCCGATGGCAGTGTTCAGTGATGCAGAAAATAATAGGTAGCTCACTTTGGGTTTTTTTAGCCCTTTTTTCTTAATGCTGAAATACCTGAGGGGGGGGGACTTGCACCTGCAGTCAGTATACATTTCTTAAATTTAAAGTTTTTTTTAGAGTTTTATGTTAAAGTTTGTCAATTAGACAATAATGTTATTAGAACAAAAGTTTTGAGGGCTGAAACTACTAGTAGGTACCTTCTAAAACACAAACTGTTGTTTCCCAATATGCGTTAAGCATCTAGAAGAGTTTCTGCGATGTTTTCATGTTCAAAATATTCTCGACAGAAAAGCTAAAGTATCTTAAGTCGAACTAAGATGATTCCTTTTTTTTTAGTGAACCGGGTTGCCATTTTCGAAGCGCACAGTTCTATCTTATCGCCCTCCTGCTACCTTACTCTTTTCCCCTTTGTATAAGACAAAATAGTTTCATCTTATGTCTGAAAATCACATGTTGAGACAAGGCAAAAATATCTTAAAACAACATTAGATGTCAATGGTCAATCGTTTTGAAAAACCTTATGCAGAGTTAAGATAATTTTATCTTTAGAATTTTGTTTTGTTCTAAAAAGGTAAAATATATTATGATGACATAATATTCTATGCCATGTGTCAACCAAAATAAAAAACAATCCTTATGTCGACTTAAGATAAAAGCTCTCGAAAAATTGTGGAAAAGTAAGAAAAGGCAAATCATCCTATGTTGACATACTAACTATAATTTTATAAATTCAAAACTATGATTTTCCTTCCCTTAAGTAGGCATAGACTACTTTGGTGTTTGCAAAGTTAATCAAAAACCAACAAAAAACGTTGACATAAGATACTTTCAATAACAGTTTGGTTTCAATTGAAATTCAATTCAGCCCTCTTGTAATTAACCTGAGCTAAGTAAATTTCAGTCGAAAGGTTTTAAGCTAATTAGCTAATTAGGAGTCTCGCTAGTTAAACTTACATACCGGCAAACAATAATATAATTTTTGTGCTTTTATTTTGATTTCTGTAGGAGCAGAATATTACTTTGCTTAAAGACTAACAGCTCAAAACATAAAGAAAAAAGGAAGTAGACAAAATTACAAATGTAATATGTGAATATGTTCTGCATAAAATTGAAATTGAATAGAATAAGCTTATTAAAGAAAAGGATGCTGGATTTGATAAATCCATATGTCTATACCAACGGAAGATTGACCGGATATACATCTAGATCTATTAGAAGCTTCCGGAGAAGAATCTTATCTAAATCTAGTTTTTTGAATTATATCGACTTTAACTTAAACATTTACATTCGTGTTTATAAGATTTTCCAAGAAAAGTCTTGGACAAATGTCGCGATAGTCATTGCCTCATTAAATACAATCTCCATATTTATAAATGCATACCAAAAACTGTCTAAATACAGGGTGGCGCACCAATTGTGCTACAATAAGAAATTCAAATAACTTTTTTTTTAATCGATGTATTTCATTTTTTTTTTTTTTTTATTGGTTTTTTCATTGCGGCCTGAAGAGTTGAAGTTGGGATCGCCTCAATTATTGTCGTTATGGACTGCTTTAATTCAGTTAAATTCCTGGGCTTCGTTTTATACACCTCTTGCTTGACATAACCCCATAAAAAGAAGTCTGGTGCAGTCAGGTCCGGTGACCTTGGGGGCCAGCGAAGAGTGGAGTTCCTAGAAATTAATTTGTTTGCGAGTTTTTTGTTTAGCCCCGCCATAACTGGTCTGGCTATATGTGCAGTTGCTCCATCTTGCTGAAACCAAACGCTGTTGAATGGTATACTTCTTCGGCGCAGTTCTGGGTAAAAAACTCCTTCAACATCTTTAAATAACGGTCCCCATTGACAGTAACGGTTACACCGTTTTCTTCAAAGAAGTACGGCCCGACAATACGCCTTGATGAAACTGCGCACCACACAGTGACTCGTTCTGGGTGCAGTTCCGTCTCATGGAGCATTTCTGGATTAGACTCATTCCATATACGGCAATTTTGCTTGTTTACATTGCCGTTAAGATCAAAATGGGCCTCATCAGACATGAACAAAGAATTGATCAATGTGTTGTCTTCTTCGGCCATTGATATCATTATTTGGCAAAATTCCAGGCGAACAGGCAAATCCTGAGGGTTTAACTTGCTAGTAATTTGGACTTTGTACGGAAACAAGTTTAAATCGTCATGAAGTATCCGTTGTAATGACCGTCTACTAACTCCAATTTGCCCCGATAAGTTTCGGGTCGAAACGCTCGGATTGGCCTGTATTGCAGATGCAACTGCTGCGATTGTATCCTGAACCCGAACATTGGCATCTCGATGGTACGGCCTTCGTGCAATGCTTCCAGATTCGGCAAACATGTTTGCAAACCTCATAATGGTCCATCTACTCGGGGGATTACCGCCAAACTCCCGCCTAAATTCCCTTTGGACGGAAATGACGGACTGCAAAGCATGGTACCGTTGCACTATCCAAATTCTTTTCTCCGTATCCCAAGCATCCATTTTTATAAATCTAAATAGTAACCTACAAAATAAAAAAAAATAAGCCGATTACTCACACAGAAAAAAAGTTATTACGTTTTATTTTTGTAGCGCGATTCGTGCGCCACCCTGAAGCTCATTTACTTACTGATTTTGAGTAAATTTTTCTGTATGTCCCATTAGCTTTTCATTTATTTCGAAAAAAGTCAATTAAAAACTAGGAACTTTTGACTAAAACAGTTTTCATTGAACATTTCTGCTGTTAAAATATTGAGACACGCAATTCCAATGTCTTAGTTTTCCAAACTATAAATAATGATTAAAAATGCTTTTGGAGTTGGACGAAAGTTCTAAAGTAAAACAGTGCTTGGAATAGGTTTATAAATACGACTGTTATAATTTTAAAATAATATGGAGTAGAAAATCGATCTTTTTTATTGCTTTTTACAAAAGTTTCTTTTCGTAAATGTCAATCTAGGTTCTTACGATTGTTATTTCAAAAAGCATATCGATACCTTTCCGTAAGAATATATTAAGCGAAATTTTCAAAACTTTAAACTGCAATTTTGAAACCGCTCTTGTTCAGTTACATATTTATTTGTGCATTTAAAAGTAATTCACAGATTTTTAAAGGATTTTAAAATGAAATTCTCATTCCATATACTTTTATTCCATACATATAATAAAATACGCAAATAAATAGCTGAACAAGAGGTTTTTTTCGATGCCTGTTAAATTTTTAAATGTTTCTTAATCGTTCATCCAGGAAGGTATCAATACAGCTATTATTTTGTTTGAAACTTTTAGTTTTAATTAGGTTGTATCTGCCTATAATAAATGCAATGAAATTTAATCTTATGTCTTAATAATTTTTACTTGAACATTTACACTTCATCTTAAATGGACTTGATGTCTGCCGCATTCTAAAATACGGGGGAAAATATCTTAAGTCGAATTAAGATTTTGAAAATTCATAGCTGTTGAAAATTAAAAAAAGGCAAAGTTTGTTAGTTCAATATCGATTTGAAGTAAATTTGAAAAAATGCCATGCAATTTTACCCTAAAAAAATAAACTTTACTTGACTATGCTCAAAGGATTTTCTGGGAAGCTTTTTTTAACGGTATTTTTGAGAGAAAAATTTTTAAAAGCATAAAATACGATATTTTAATAAGCTAAAATAACTTCATTCAGAGATTTAAGTGAGTGTATGGAAAATATATTTTCTTAAAATATAATTGTTGGTATATGAAATTCTTAAAACATTTTTAAGTTTAAATTTTTAGTATGCAAATCGTAAAGTATTTATTTATGTCCACAAGAATAAAATTTCGAAAAAAAATTATTGCCAACCCATTTTTGAGATAACAATAAAGTATTTGAAACTTTTTTTTTATAATTCAAATTTTTTTTTTAGAAACTGAGAAAACTAGACAATGACTTATTTAAACAGAAGAATGTTTAACTAAATGCTTAAGCTAGTTCAAATAGAATGCGATTTAAATCTAACTCTTATCTATTTAGACTCATAAATACTATTATTTTAGGTTAAATCTGTTTAAATCAAATAAATTCATGTTAAATAAATACATTGGAAGCTACACGAATTTTTTTACGTGAATTCAATACCATTTGAGTTTGATTTTTGAAAATCCTGTTAGATTATTTTACTGACTTATACATTTTTAACATAAAATCAACATGCACGAGTTTGTTTTAAATATGAATTCATTTAAAATATTAAGAAAAGAAAGAGACTGAGCAGAAATGTTAAATTTATTGGAATCAATTTGAATTGAACTCAAAGTAATAAAGGCGTTCAGCGTCTAAGATATTTGCAAATAAGTTCGTCTCTTCCATTGGTCGGAAAAGATATTCAGATAGTTCCAAAATTAGTGCCACCGTAATTCTGTTGGTCTTAAAGTAAAACTCGCTAAGTGTGGAAAGAAATGGTCAAGCAAATGAGAAATGAAATTTATTTCAAATCTTGAAAGTTTCGTTTTGCCTGGTTTTATAAAACAGTGAAAGGTATGCACGGGAACTTAATTTAAAAAGTGAAGAAAAAAGTGACTTTTCAGTGGCAAAAAATAAGCTTCAATCTGATGTCCTTCAAAAGTGTATAAGTTGTTAGTAAGTGATGTTTACCTTTGAGCCGACGATATGTATATATGTTGCATGTATTATAGGAAACGTACCCATCATTACAAATAGAAAACATGTGTATTAAGTTTAAGGGAGCTAGCATCTATTTGGAAAAACTAACATTGAAATCATTTGATTTAACAGAAAACATCTTCGACCCAAACACGAAAATACTTAAAAAGATTAATATGATTCTGTTTGAAACAACATCGAATGAAGTTAATTAAAACAAATAGAAATAAGTTTATGTTTAAGAGAAAGTATGGTAAATTTGAACAAAATCATGTCCAAACCGTTTCAACGATGAATTAATACGATTCTATTTAAATTAAAAAGAAATCAATTCCTTGCCAAATCATATGTGTTTGAGATGATTTGAATTTGAATGATTTCAATTTTTTCTCAGTGTGAAGTATTCTGGTTATTGACCTGGGTGCTTTAATTGCAGTTCGTACCGGGTCTTGTATGGTAATGTGGCCAAGTGCAAACAAACAATGTGTTATTTAAATTATATTTTAGTTTTTTTTTTAAATAAATAAAGTCCTGCTTCCTTACATTTCTTAAAGTGGAGCTTAAGACCAATAGAACTTAATTGCCACTAACCTGAAAACAGCGTCTCTAGCCAGATCAGTATATGACTTGCTGCTACCAGTTTCTCAAGTATCTCTCTAACAAAATATTTTAATGAGGCGCTTTATATTAAATGAAACTTCTTTCCTGTGATACCTTTTCTTCAATCATGTCCATTTTGTAACTTTTTAATTAAATTTATCACATTATTTGAATGCCTTTGAAAAATTCCTGTTCCTCGGCATTCTTAAATTACGTCAAAAATGCTGACTTTCAAAATTCTGTGAAACTCGAGTTAAAAAAAAAACCGAAGTCATTTTCCATATATCACTCCCACCGGAGTAAGGTGTATCTTTATATATTATTTTTTCCGATCAGGATTTTGTATGTATGATTTCTTTTAACACCTTAACAATGAACGCGTGTGTTTTGCATGTAAATATTCAATCTTGAGCTATTAAAATCTTATACCTACCAAAAAAAAAATGCTTCCGAGAGATTCAACTAAACTCTTACAATTCTAAACGTACTTTACTTAAACTCTCAAATAAGTACTTCTTATACTATACTTACCACATCAGGAGGTATGTCGACACAAAAAAAAAATCAAATTCGCATTTTCCAAAGTCAAACCCCTAAACACCCCAACATGCATGCTAATATCCTTTTCAATTCAATTTCACTTCCTTTCATGAGGTTTTTCTCTTTAGTTTTTTTTTTCTTGTTCATTTTTTTTATTTTTGAAAAAAAAAATATTTCTAGAGATTTTATTTTATTCCAGAAATTTTCATACGCCATATACATAGCCAGAGCCAATGTGTGCTTAGCTTAGGTATAAAGCTATTGTCGCACGCTTCCGCAAATCCTATTATCGAGCGATTTGCAAGGATTCAGCGCGATTATTTTGTGTGTGCTGGCTCACGCTTCTGGGTTATATGGGGTGCTTTTCATATATAAACCACCTTGTCGTCATTTCATTCCTTTGGATTCTTATCATATTTATACACCCGCTTATGCCGCTCTTGTCTCGAGGGGCGGCAGGCACAGACACATGGGTGCAAATTAAAAATGCAAATGTGAACCCGCAAATCACTAAACCAATTTCACGATTTCAAAAAAAAAAAAAAAAAAAATAGAAAACAAAAATGATGCCAGCCTGAAACTCGACCCATTTGATGTGTCCTTAAAGCTATCTCTTCTCTATATCCTTTGTTTGTTGGCATTTTATTTGCTAAGGGCTGCACCAAATTCCTGTGTACATGTATATGGAATTTTGTTTGTGTGGGGGTTGATGTTATTTGGAATATTGGGTTCATTGAAACGCTGCTGTCCCCACAACCACCCGCATTTAAGAGATCAAATAAAATGTCCTATGTTTGTCAAAAGACTGTGTGTGTGTGTGTGTGTAACAATGACTCATTAAGTTTCATCTGAATTCTAATGAGATACAGAGCCATTAACCGATTCGTGGGGGTATACGATTGCCCCCTGTTCCTTTAACTTTGTATATTTTATGTTTATGGTGCTTGCTGTCGAGTGGTATCATGGGCCAGGGATGTATTTTTGCTGAATCAATTTCCATGCTAAGTCGGGCCTTTCCTTAATGGCCATATGCCTATAGTAAGGGAAATCTTTGTCTATCTTACTTACTTACCCACTTTCTAACTTATGGTGGCGCTGTAGACAGGGGTAGACCATGAGCTTCAACTAACAAGTTTTTTCCAGCTTTCTCAGTTTTCAGATAGCTTTCTCCAATTTTGCACGCTTAGTTAATTGAGGTCCTCGCCCAAATGTGTGTTAGACCTTCTTCGCTATCCTCCTTTATAACAGCGTCCCACAGGCTTCGATTCAAAGAATTTTTGGGCCGAAGCACTGATGTTCATTCGCTCTAGGTGATCCAGCCACTTCAGTCGTTGGCTTTTCACTTTTGTGCCTAGGTCAGTGTCGCTTCCTCTCCATTTCCATCCTTGTTGATGGGACAAAAAATCACTGATAGAAGTTTCCTCTCAAAAAGCCACATCCACCGATAGTAGTGTCCATGCCTTTTCACCATACATCAGGACTTGGATGATAAGCGTCACACACTTAAGTCACTCGGGAGATGGCTTTGCTTCTCAATTCTCATTCTTGGTCCAAGGAAACCGTGATTGACAAGAGGAATTCTTCGTTGAGGTGGTAAGAGACTGGTGAGCTGAACTCAGCACTAGTATCGTTCACTGAGTTGATAGCGGAGCCTGGGAAGGCAAAATCTCTGACCATCTCAAAATTATAGCTGTCTATGGCAACATTCTCTCCCAGACTTCGGTGTTGGGTGTTCTTTCTGGTTGACGGCATTTATTTTGTCTTGCTTCCTTCTCAATGCTCATGAACGCACCATTAACGTTATGCTTGTTTCGTTCGATTATGTCAATATCTAAGGTGTAAGCTAGTAATTTGACGGACATTTTAAAGATTTTTGTTTGTTTTGTTTTTCAGTGCGAGATCAACCTAGTTTCGAGGTTAAACCTCAGTTAACTCCAGAAACGTGTTTTTCAGTTTAAGTTAACTCCAAGTTAACTCACCTTCTTTGGTGAGTCAGGGGCCAAATTGAGTGCCTTTTCAGTTGTGGCGCCATCTCGATATCGATAGTAAAAGTTATTGTCAGTGCAATTATGTTGTGGTGCCATCTCTATTCTTATGTGTAAATGGCGTAGAAGGATAACATCACTATTGTCGCAAATCGATGGCCCAAGATTTTTTACGGCTGAAAGAGAAAATAAATCCTCAACTGAAAAACTGTTTCTGAGTTAACTCGGGGTTAACTTATTTTCAGGACAAGCTAACTCTGGTTTAACTGAGAGTTAACCCTGAACTGAAAAACTGGCCCTAAGTGTTGACATGAGAGTTTTGCCCTATTTTTCAAGAATAATGTTGCTGACGTCGTCACATGACAACGCGCTACCTTGTCTTAAACTTTTTTTGACATCAAAGGTATTGGTGGGTTTTTTGCCAACCTTGACGGAGCAACGTGTATTCTCTATCATTATCCAGAACTAGTGGAGGAGCATGGTTGGGATGTCCAAACTAAACCTAAGTTTACATAGTGCGTCTCTAGAGATCATGTCATACGTGGCCCTAAAAATTAATGAAAATAAAGGGGGTGTGGATTTGAAAATCTTGTGTTTTTTGCTTCGAGATCTGGCGTAGTGCAAATATTTGGTCAATTGTGGACTTTCCTTTCCTCAAGCTGCAGGCATTCTAAAGTACAGTAGAGAACGTCTATGCTATGTTGAGGAGACTAATTCCTCTGAGGTTGATGAAGTCTATAGGATCACCTTCTCTAAGATCTGGTAAACAATTGATCAATTGTTGAAACAATTGTTTACCAGATCCTAAAGAAGGTGATCCTATAGACTTCATCAACCTCAGAGGAATTAGTCTCCTCAACATAGCATAGACGTTCTCTACTGTACTTTAGAATGACGTTCCATTCAGCTTTCCTCCTACCATATTTTGCAGAAAGACTAGTGCATACTCCTAACCAAATCATTGCCAGCCACTTTAAACAGCTCAGCAGCAAACTCATTAGCTCCAGCTGCTTCAGGTTTAAGTTTATTGTATGTACGTAGCCATCTCTACTTTGTCGAGATCTATTGGACAGAATTGTATTAGCCTATGTTATAGGAGCAATCTTCATGGCAGCGGAATCAATTTGCAGAAATGATATTTCCATATCTTCAGCATGGACTGCGATTCTACAAAGATGATCTCCTGATCGTCCATTCAGGGTTCGGCTCGAGCCTCCATTCCTGCGATAGCATCTCTCTATTTCTTCGATTGCGAGCTTTGCATGCTTTTTCTTTTTCCTTTTTTTTTTTTTACACTTCAGATTCTTTGTTGTAGTGAGCTTAGAGCAAGCTGCAAACCTACAATCAGAGGCTCATCATAAGTGCATGTGTTAGTGGTTAGTAAAATAATTCGAGCTAACACATGCATACAAATAAAATTAATACATTTACATAGTTAAACAAACAAACAATAAACATAATTAAACAACGTACATCACATTTGAATTAAATATGATCTAAAAGTAAAAAAAAAAAAAACAATCACGAAAGTGGAGCACTGGTTCGAAACAATTTTTTCAATCCCATCTTACTAACGTTAAAATCAACCGTGGAGCCATTTAAATTAAATATCCTACACATACGGTTAAGAGGCTCATGTAAACCGTAGTTAGTTCTATGGAAATTTACATGTAAAAGTTCAAATCTTCTCAGATGGTGAGATCCTCCATGGAAGTTTATGCCAATACAGGCCAACAAATCAGGAGCATCGATTTGACCATTTAGAAGTTGGTGAAGAAAAATTAGATCATTATTCACCCGCCTTTGATATAAGGTTTGGACTTGCAGTAACTGGATCCTATGTTCATATGGTGGAAGGTTGAATGGATCTGCCCAAGGAAGACCTTTCAGAGCAAAGCGAATAAATTTATGTTGTATCGTTTCAATACGATTTTTATGAATTTGATAAAAGGGAGACCATACTTGAGACGCGTACTCTAGATGAGGTCGTACATAACAATTGTATAAGGAAAGCGTAACGTACGGATCGTCAAATTCCTTTGCCCAACGTTTTATAAACCCAAGCATAGAGCTTGCTTTATTAACAATGAAGTTAATGTGTTCAGTGAATTCTAAATTTGAGCTGAAGTTAACACCCAAGTCCTTGAAACTAAAGACTCGACAGAGTTTGTGTTGTGAAATAGAATAATTAAAAGCATTTGCAAGTCGCTTTCTAGAGAAAGTAATTGTTTGACATTTGGCAGGGTTAAGAGAAAGACCGTTTTTATCACACCAAGTAGCGAAACTATCAATATCGGCTTGCAAAAGAATATGGTCATGGTTAGCTTTTATTGTCTTAAAAATTTTCATGTCATCAGCGAATATAAGAATATCACTTGAACGTATACTTGAGACAACATCATTAATAGCAAGAATAAATAGAAATGGGCCTAGATGACTTCCCTGGGGCACACCGGAGTGAGCCTTGAATGAGTTTGAAAGGCAGTTTCTAAATTTCACCTGGTACGATCTATTTTCAAGGTATGATTTTACCCAGGTGATAAAAAATGTTGGAAACCCTAAAGATTTTAGTTTGAAGATAATAATGTTGTGACTAAGTTGGTCGAACGCTTTAGAAAAATCAGTATATATACAATCCATTTCACTTCCATTTTCTAATGCGTTAGAACATTTATGCAAGAATGTAAGGAGGTTTGTTACTGTTGATTTTCTTCTCACAAACCCATGGTGTTGTTCACATATTATATTCTTGGTATGGAATGCTAAAGTCTCACACACAACTTGTTCGAAGAGCTTTGGAATACATGACAGTTTGGATATAGGTCTATAATTCGAAATATCAGCTTTATCACCTTTTTTAAAAACTGGAGTTAGAAATGAAGTTTTCCATGAACAGGGAAATTTCCCTGATTTAATAGAAAACTCAAATAAAAATTGAAGAGGCTCAGCCAGTATATGTCTACACTGTTTCAATAATATTGGGGGAATTCCATCTGGTCCAGATGAGAAATCATCCTTTAACGATGAGAGAAGGTCTAAAACAGTACTCTGCTGCACAGCGAAATTGTTACAACTCGTTTGCGCATAAGAATGTAAATTTCTGAAATAATCTTCATCAATATCAAGGGCTGTATCCACAAAAGAGTTACGAAAATTGTTTGCGAAGGCGTTGCATATATCAATAGTTTCTTTCAATACACAATTCTCATATTTGAAATTTGCGGGGTAACCATCCGAATTTTTCTTCGAATTGACAAACTCCCAAAATACTTTAGGGTTTTCTTTAAGAGATCTTCCCATTTCGTATACATGATTAGTGTATAGCGACTTTGAAAGAGATTTAAATTCTTCGAAAAGGACAATGTAAGAGTTGTGGTCAACTAAAGAAAGAGTTTTTAAATATGTTTTCCAAGCTCTATTTCTTTTATTTCGTAGTATCCTCAACTCTTTTGTATACCATGAGTGGCAAAAGCTCGTGTTTTTAAATAATTTTAATGGGATAGTGTTATTTATGCAGTTATAAAGTATGGTATTAAAACTAGTAACTGCATCGTCAATATTACTAGAATTCGCTATACTGTCAATACCAGATCTAGCTAATTCTTCTGAAAGCAACTGAAAGTTTGCCTTTCTAAAGTCAAAAGTATATGAGCGATCACAAGCGTTGCTATTTTCAATTATATGACTGCTCAAGTCAAGAACTACATCCAGAGGAGGATGGTAACTATCTATATTAGTGATTCCAGAACTAGATTCTAGAACAAGAGTACTAATAGCGTCGGAAGAAAAAACTAAATCGAGAATTCGATTTTTTGAATTTTTAATACAGCTTACTTGCTGTAAGTCAGTTGTAATAATTCTATCCAAAAACTGGAGCTCAGTTTGTGAAGAAGTTAAGGACGCTTCATTATAAGATTCATCCTCAGAAGGAACCCACTCTATAGATGGTAAATTAAAGTCTCCGAGAAGTAATATGCTGCTGTTGGAGCAAGACAATTCAATAATAAAATCGAGGGCCTTAGAGAGTTCTACATAAACTGAGTCCGAGCTTTTTGGAGGGATGTAAGCATTTAATATATAAATACATTTTGACTCTACGGCTAACTTTATGCAAATTAATTCAATCGATAGATTAAAAGGAAATATAATAAGAGAAGATATAAATTTATTACGAACTGCGATCAAAACACCACCTCCCACTTCTTTTGGTCTGTCAACATGACGATCTTTTCTATAAACTAAAAACTCTTCATTAAAAAGTTCTGTGTCCAAAAAGCTTGAATTAAGCCAGGTTTCTGTCAAAAGAAAGATGTCATGTGAAAATCCTTGTGAGTTGATGTAGAGATCAGCAGTTTTAGTGCGAAGCCCTCTTACATTTTGATAGAAGAGGGAAATCCTATTTAGTTTTTTGGGGATGGAATTTTGGAGAAGTTACGAGAAAACCTGTTTTTCCTTGTTAAAAATTCCTTAACAAGAGCTTCAGGAGGCCAATTACCAGAATCACAGATAGAATCAAAGTATAAAGAATTTGTTACTATTTTAAAAGATGAAACAAAGCTATTTACTCTACTAATTTTTGTACACTTAACCGATGCACTCGTAGGGATACAATTTTTATTTAATAGGTGGGAAACGATATCGTCGGCAGCAATTTCTGGTTCAAGGCGAGAGATAAAAATAGACTTTGGTTTGGAAACAGCTTTAATAGGTCTAGGATCAGCAATTATGTTAGAGACGGACGCACATTCTATACCAGGAACAGTGCATGGGACCATTTCTGAACTTTCATTCCTTCTGAGAAGCCGGTATTCTTCTATTCTCTTCTGCTCGTAGAGCTCAGGAGTAGCTCTGGTCACTCTATGCAACAGCTTTGTATGTCTGTTGTGGGGCTGAATGTGCTTGCTGGCATAATTCGTTGAACTAGGTGTTTCGGTCGTGCGAAGTCAAGCATGTCAGTGGCGGTATCTCTGATGGCTTCTTATTAGGGCCAGTTTTTTAGTTCAGGGTTAACTCTGTGTTAAATAAGAGTTAGCTAAAACTGAAAATAAACTAACCCTGAGCTAACTCCAAAACAGTTCTTCAGTTAAAAACTAACTTTATCTTTTAGTTGTCAAAAATCTAAGGCCATCGCTGGCTGTTCGAAGCTGTGGGTATCACCCTTCTATGCCTTTCACGTATCGGAAAAGAGATGGCACCGCAACGGAATTGCACTGACAATAACTTTAATTATTGAAATTGAGACTGTGCCACAAGTGAAAAGGTAATCAATTTGGTCCCTGAGCTAACTTTTCAATTTTGCTGAGTTTACTTCGAGTTAACTTAACATTTCAATTGACAGAAAAACTTGATTCTGGAGTTAACTCAAGGTTAACCCCGAGACTAGGATGATCTCGCACTGAAAAACTGGCCCTTAATGGCAATTCTCTTACTAGTTGTTGATGCTTGAAGTTCACGGCAAGGAATTATTTAAGAATGCATGAGAGACTTGATGACTCGATCGAATAAGAACCTGGTGATTTCTTTCCACTACAACCATCTTACCTGAAAGTTCCTCAAAATATTTCACTATTTTAGCTTCGGTCTGGATATCTTGGCTACAATGAGGTAGTGGTTCAAGTCAACGTTGGATCCTCTTAATGCTTAGACATTCTTGATACTGGAATCGATCACAATGTGATTGTTCTGGTTAGTGGTAGATTGACCAGAATTTCATTATGTCTCTTTGAGAATATTGAGATGTAAGAATTGCGTTAACAACTTCCACAACGTTTCGCTTCAAAACAAATTCGATTCACCTGAGTCCGTCATCATTGAAGTGCATCTCCTTATTACAACCTTTTACCTGTTTGGAATAGTTTGGAATATTTTGGAGGATTTGCTCTTTGATTGTACATTGCACCGATTTTATGCAAAAGGTTTTCGCTGGATCTCAAATTCAGCTATCGTGATAGAGAGGTGGCTTGTTACGATGAATGGATTAAAATATGGTTTTTAAAGTCAACAAAAAGTCGGTAAATCTTAACGTAAAAATCTTTCTTTTTTCAGGATCTGCCAGTCCAGAAAACGCACTGATACTTTACAATTAAAGTTTTCCAAAATAGATTAAGACCGAGCGCACTCACCTAATAGTTAGGCACTTAAATATGCCAAATTTATTAGTAAAACCTATGCTTCGATATTTTTTCAGGAGAAAGGATCACTTTAGCTGCAGATTATCATATGGAGTTGACAGTCTAGTCCTCGGAAATGCTTCTATCTACTCATACTTTATTTATAATTTGTTATAAGCACCTTCCTTAATTAACGCATTTTCTTTAGACAATAAAACGAATATTTGGATTGGTCTGGTCACGTGACTTCGGAGGGGCAATAAGTAGTCAATCTACTTCTGTAACCTGATCACAGCTTAAGTCTTAGGTTCAAGCCTCCATGACGGATAAAAGATTTTCAAATAAGTATGCACAATGTTGAGATTGAGCATCACAAAATTTAGTTTGATGATCGGATTGGCTCGCTTATGACTTCGGTTTTGTATTTTGAGGTGTTACTGTTGTGATTTTCAAAATTTTTAGCCTCGCAGCAAGCACTGCAAATCCCTTTTAATAGTTCATTTACGCAGGGCTAACCAACTCTGGGTTAACTCAAAATGAACTCTCCAGTATTGAAAAAAGTTGGTCTTTGAAATATTTTAGAAATTTTTCAATAATTTTATTATTGAGTCTGAATATACTCGTAGACTTTGCATAAAATTTTAACAATTAAGTACAGCCCTGAGATCTCTTTCAATTCCGAATAACGAACTGAAAAGTGTTTCGTTGGTTGATTTTACCCTTAATTTCTATACCCTTTTCGAAGTCGAAAGGGTATAAGGTGATGGTGGTGTGACGATGGATGGTAGATGGTGGTGCTTTTGCTACTGCTGCTGCTGCTGCTGCTGATGGGTGTTGCTACCCAACCCCCACCATCAGAACTCATTTTTAAAACAAAACTGCATCTGTATGTGCGAGTTTATTTGCGTGCGCTGATGTATGTATGTTTTGTACACATAAATATTGTATATGTTTGTTACATCGGCCTTTCTCTTAGTGAATGATGTCAGATGATGATAGTGGAAGCATATATAGAACATATATGATAGGATGGGGTGAGATGAGGTGGTAAAGGATAGCGTGTGTATATTCCGAGGAAGCTCAAGAGACAATTACATAAAATAAATGTGTACACACAAATGTACATACATCATACAGCAATTAGCATACAACAAATAAAGCGACAAAACTAAGAAACTAACACACTGAAGAACCGGTTGACAGCGCGCAAATTCCTATGCACAGTTTGTAGTAAGGTCCTGACAAAAAGCGGGGGTAGTTTTGTAGTTAGTATAGCTAGTTGTTAGAAAGAGAGATGGTTGGGGTTGAGCAGGATTTGAATGGCCTGGTAGTGGCTGCAATCTGATGATATGGGCGGTGGTGGGGGGCCACTATAGTGTGGTACCTTTTTCGCTCGGATCATTAGAAACACAAACAAAACAAACGGCAATGGGAGAGCTTGAAATAAAACAATAGTGTTGGGGCATATTTATAGGGCTTAAAAGGAACGAAGGGAGGGTAGTGAAATACTACACGATTGCTCAAGTATAAGGATGAGGCCTTTCAGTGATGGTTGTCATCAGAAAGAAGGATCGGGGAAGAGCATCAACTTCATGAAGGAGTACGTAACGGTTGCTGTTCGTTATATATATTTTTTTTTGTATATTTATCTACCCACCCTTACAGACGGCAGCAGGGGATTGAATGAGGCGCGCTATGTTCCCTAATTACTCTTGAAATTCGCATTAAATGCGGGTTGTAATTAAAGTTTTTAATTTTCCTTCATTTCCAAGTTGTCTGTCACTGAAGGAGGTGAAGTGTGTTGGTTGTATAGGTAGGTATCTATCTAGCTTATGGGTGTGGGTATAAGTTTTAAATAAGTATGAGTGAGTTGAACGAAGGTTTTTTGCATTTTAAGTAATCCGAAGGGTTTACTTAAAGGCGCCAAGGGATTTTCTCGAATGTAAGTTTTCCATTAAATGATTTTCTAGGGGTTTCATTATGTATATAATTTATGTTTATATATTTGAAAATTTTAGAGAAAGTAGGATGATGAAAAATCATCAGGAGAATTATATTGCTGTACAAATAACTCAAGTGTGAAAATAATTGAAAAAAATAAAATATGTTACAAACATACATATCTTTAGGTGGTGTTGGTATGTAGGTATGCATAAATTATTTTCTTGCAAGCGGATACTGATGGTACTGAGAAATTTGTCCACTTATCAAAGGTGTAGGTCGGTAACTGATTATAAGAAAATAGAACCTTAGCTTGAAAACCTTAAAAAAAAATGTAAAGCATTTTTTAGAATGACATCAAGAGCGTATTTATGTTCTCACAAAATTTATTATTTTGTACAGTAAAAAAATGGGGGATACCTATACAAATTTCTGTTACTTCATTTATACATACCTACCTGTTTTTTGAATTTCTGTGTAAGTGAATTATGTGTGGGTAAAAATTAATTTTACTTCTACCGAATTTCCTCTGAAAGTTTTCAGAAAAGGTTTTAAGCGCAACACATCTGCTTTGAATTATTATTTAACCTCGTGTTGGGGTTGTGGAATTTACATTTATTGACATTTCTGTGAATTTACATTTTTTACTTTTTTCCTGTTTATCTTTGTATAAGTTTTTCATCATTTCCTTTTAAAATTCAACAAGTTGTGAGTTGCTGTCATACAATAATTATAGAAATATGGTCTTTTTATAAACGTTAAGAGCTTTTTTTTAGTAGAAATTACGCTATAGTAGGTGTCACTCTATTTTGAGATGTTATGAAATGAAATTAATGAAAATTACCAAAATACCTACCTTTTCCTCCAAAACTATGTCAAAAATGAGCACAATCTGAAAGTAGGTAATTACTCAGCTTACGTCTGTTTTTTTAATCAGGCAAATAAGCAGTGAATCATGGCTCATTTTTCTATTTATATTGTAATAATCTTTAAAACTTATTAGTTTTTGTGAGAAATAATTTCAAAATTTCTCAAAAAATTAATTAAATTCATCAAGAAATGTAAGAGAAAGATTTTTGTCCCGAGTTTCGTTAAAATATTTTTGTCCAAATTTCGTGGTTAAAAAAAAAAACACTTTCTATGGGAGGTAGGTGCTTTTAATAGTTGCTACGTGTAAACTATTATAACATTATGTAAAGATCGAACTAATTTTTAATAATGAGGCGTTTTTGAGAAAATTTTTTTTTTTCTAATCCGAATTACTTCAGAAATGTATTTAGTTAAATAAATAAATAAAATAAGTATTTTTAAGTTATTTAATTTATCTTTTATTTATTTCATGAAAAAAAACACGTTGAAAATCTCCAATATCAAACCAAATTTCTATCAAAAATTGACTCACTATACTGTTTTCGAAATATGAACTACAAAAAAATATTTTTTATAAAATTTCGATGCTCAATACATACCTACCTACTTTTAATTATTTTTCAAAACTTCTGTATTTAAAAAAAAAATACTGAAAGCAGTTGAACTATTTTAAAGAAAATTGAGAATAAATAAAAAAGGTTCCATAAAAAGTGCCATATTAATATTAACTAGTACGTCCAGCCCTCGAAACTCGAGAGCTCAAAACATTATATGTCAATATAAGCTGTCCTCAGCGTAGAGAAAAACTGATTCCTTGTTTACATGAAGAATTGAATTCGAATTTAATCAGGATTTAGGGCCATGTAGACCTGGGTTAGACTGAATCCGGATTACTCGATCCAATCCCAGCTCGTTGTCATAAACCTGGGTCAAAATTTCGATCCGAATTGAATCCGATCCTTCGATTTACTCATGTAAACGTGGTATGAGCTATTTATTATTATTTTCCCCAACACTAAACGCTGCCATCAGACATTCCAGTTACCTTTCCAGTCAGTGCTGGAAAATTGATTAGTTGGTGCGTGGAAAAAAAGCAAAACGTGACATTCAGGTTACGTCAAATAAAAACAAATAATTGCTCGGTCTCGCTCTTGCTCCTGCTCGCACTTATTTTCTAATTTTATTGTATTGTTTTTTAGTTTTTGTGGTGTAATTATTTAATACATTTTTGCATTCTGCACTTTTGTGCAAAAAAACCGTTCCAATGATATATAATTTATACGCCTTCGGCTTTTGTAGACCGTGTAAATTGTACCACGAAATTCATGGATGCCGTTTTATTATATGATAGCGTTTTCAAAAAATGGTTGTCCACCCGAAGGTTGCCATTAGTAAAGTTAATTTATTGAGTTTTTTTTTTTTAAGATTTCAAGTCTTTTTTGAGAAAAATAGGATTATGTGAAATTGATAAAAGAATTATTTGGCAAAAGTACCATTATTTTTCAAAAATGTGGTTGGAAAGACCAAAAAACGCTAATAAAGTGTTTTTCAAAAGGGACGCTACAAAAGTAGAGCAACAGGGACAGCAAACGACGCAATATTTCTTGCCGCTCTTTTGACATTTCTCTTTAGTAAGGCCTGCCATTTCATGATGGAAACATATACGAGCCAACAACGAGTCGAAATTATTAAAATTTATTACCCAAATTCGGAGTCAGTGGCCTCAACATTAAGAGCGCTACGTCCAATTTATGGTCGTCATAATCGTCCTAGCAGATCAACAATTGAGCGTAAGTGCCCGTAGTGTCGAGAATATTGCTGCCGCTCAGGCTTCAGTGGCAGAAACCAAATGTGTCTCTCACACGTCGTTGTGGCGAATTTTGCGAAAAGATCTTGGCCTACATCCTTACAAGATTATTGGTTAGGCAGCAATCTAAACGTACTCCATGAGTCATCATTGTATCCCGAAAAAATTACGGTTTGGTGTGGTTTATGGGCCGGCGGCGTCATTGGGCCGTACTTCCTCCGTGATGATCAAGAGCCGCACGTTACTGTGAATGGGGATCGCTACCGTTCAATGATAACCGAATATTTTTGGCCCCAATGGGATGATATGGACTTGGAGGACATGTGGTTCCAACAGGATGGCGGTACAAGCCCCACAGCCAATGTCACAATCAATTTATTGGAAACCAAGTTTGGAGAAGGTGTTATCTCACGAAATGGTCCAGTCGCTTGGCCGCCTCGGTCGTGCGATTTGACTCCCTAAGACTATTTCCTGTGAGGCTTCGTCAAGTCTATGGTCTATGCAAACAAGCCAGCGACGATTGATGACCTTCGTACGAATATCGAACGTGAAATTGCAGCAGTATCGGCCGATTTATGCTTGAAAACCGTCGAAAATTGGGTTCAGTATCTGGACTTCTGCAAGCGTGCCCGTGGTGGCCATGCAAAAGAAATCGAGTTCCATACATAAAGGCATCGAACGTACTTTCACAGAAATAAAGAATTTCATTGATATCCAAAACCGTTTTTGTTTTATTTAAAAAAACTTTTGTAGCGCTCTTATTGAAAAACCCGATATATTCAAAAGTATTGCTTTGTTAAAATTTTTTTTATTTAATATTACAAAGTTCATTTATATTTTTAATATGGCCTATACAGAAAACATTTGCGGACTAAAAAAACGTTAACACAAATACAATATTCAATAATTTAATAAATTATGGTCCATTTTTTTCCAATATGCCGTTGTCGTATGTGCCGGTTTATCCAAAACTGCTTGTTACCCAAACACATACGACACAATAATCACACATACGACTGTAAATTTGAACAAAAATTGAGTAATTGTATATATGACATACGACGACGTAAACCCATATTATTTATCTAACAAAAATAATCTTCATTATTAATTTATTTTTCCTTACCTATAAGAAATATGTTTTGTCCTCAACAAAATTAAAAATAAAAAGTTTTAATTCTGAAGAAATAAAGAAAAAGAAGTGATTCATATTCGAGTTCGAAAAACACCTTTTTGGTCTGAACTTGATAATATTAGCAAGTTTAAGAACAAAAATTAATTCCTATTAATTTTTTTACGTTTCAGTTGCTTTTTTTTAAATTAAATTAATTAATATTTTAGCAGGAAAAAAAAATAAAGTGGTTGAATCGGGTAAGGTGATTTGTGATAGTTGACACAATAGACGTGCTATTGTGCTGTTACTGTCAACTATTACAAATAAGGCTGCCAACTTTTTAAAGAAGAAATAGAGTATGTTTGTATTTAGAGAGGGTTAATAAAGAGTACGGTGCATTAAAAAAGAGTATCATATTTTAAACTTTAAAACCTGTATTTTTTATACACTTTTTGCTGAAAATAACAGTTTTTTATTTTTTTTAAATTATTATATGAGTCTAAGCATTGTAATTCTACGTTCATACAAATTAGAATGTAATTTTGAAGCCATGTTCTTCTTTGCTTACCACTTTACATTATTGACCGAAAAGACGTTCCTAGTAAATGCTGAAATTTCAGGAACTTAGAATAAGACAGTCGTATTTATAAAGTTTGTCTAACTTTAGACAGTCGTCCAACTCTAAAAATTATTAATTAACTTTTTTAACTGTTGTCTTAAGGTTGTCTAATTTGGACAACGGCATCAGTTGCCTAAGATTTGTCTAAGTTGACATTTTATTCAATTAAATAAAGCATAATTCCAACTATTAAGGAGTTTTAAAAACTATCTAACTAGTCAACTGTAAAAAAATTTTATAAATAAGGATGAGGGTGTATAGTTTTTGAAAAGAAGTTGTTATTTCTCTGTGGTATTTTTTAATACAGTCTGAGTTGTTTAGTAATTCACACTGCAGTGCCCTTAAAACTTTGCTTTGAAAATTTGTCATATTACACAAGTTCTATTATATTCTATTGGGATTCGAGTCTAGATTCAATACGTTAAACAAAAACAAAATAGTGAGAAGTTTTCAAAAAAACGTATAAAAAGTTAATCCACATCAAGATCTGGGATCTGGATCCCAATAGAATATTATAAAACATGGCTTTTGACATTTCTTGTTTGACAGTTTAGGGCGCGTTCAGAAACATCTGAGTGTTAGGATTAGTTCACAATGACTGCGTTTTTTTACATGTTCATATGGACTTGGCGGAAAGAACGAATTATTTAACCAACAGACATTTGACCACTAAAATATAAATTATCGATTACACACCAACAATGGTAGTCTGGAGTTTCAGTTTTTATATGGGCAAAGTTGTTATTGTTCGTTTTTTTAGGCAGTATTATTGAGTTACAGAAATCACAACTCTTTACCGGTTTTAATAATACCTATACAAATAATGAGAAAAGTTGTAACATTTTGTGTACGCAAGTAGATGGATGGTACAGTTGTGTGGAAATATAAAGTTCATAAAATGGAGTTGAAAATACTTATGTACACTTTATAACAAAATATTTGAAGAAAGAACAAATTTTGGAAAAAAATTAGTTTAAGTAAAAAAGAGTATTTTAGCGTACTCTATTTAAGTCATAGATCATAGAGTACGCTTTCGTAAAATAAAGTACAATACTCTATTTTAGAGTACAGTTAGCAACCCTAATTACAAATCGCCAGCATTTTAAAATCATTCCTTATTTATTTTAAAAATCACACGATGAAATATTTTGTTTCCATTATTTTCCAGATAAGGAATCGTACTTTTTATAGTATTTTTTGCTCACGTTAATGGCCATTGTTGAAGATAAACGAAGCTTTTTTCCATAAATACGCCTGTGCTGGCTCTTGAAAACGTCTGTTTTTGGGTCATATCTTTTTTAAATTTCGGTTATGTTTATCCTAATTTATAAGTTTCTTTTCGTTGTAGCACACATACTAAAGTTATATAGATATTCATAATAAAGATTTTGCGACCTTTAGACCAAATGCGTTTCGCCCAGGTACAACAGTTGGGCTCATCAGTTAGATGCTGTTGTACCCTTCTAAGAGGCATTATTTCCAATCAATGTATATCGACAACTTATTAAACTTAAGGGCATTTTAAATCTTTTTAAATTTAAGAGCATTCGGTGAAAACAAAAAACAATATTTAATGGCTAAATGGCTTTTGAAATAATTAAAAGTCCTTCGTGAAATTGGACATGAAAGATTTTCTTTAAATGCATCACATAGACGTTTCTTTACACAAAGTTTGATCAAAACTAATGAGGTACATGGTTTTGACAACGCCGAAAATTTAGAAAGGGGTCCATTCACTATTCTTTACTTTTACCTTCTCAAACAAATTAATATTTTTTTTTTGATAAAATCTTTGAAATCAATTTTTAGAAAAAACAACCAAAGAATGAGAATGACGGAAAAGCACTAGGTTAGGTACAAAATTAAAAGGAAGTCGACCACAGCTACTGTTTGTTTCTAAACAAATTTCCAAATGCTTCTCACTTCGTCGCGTCTCTTTTGTTCAGTCATTCCAGTCAACAACAGCTGATATCTTGCTGTCAGAATAACTGTCCTTTCATCCATAATGCTGTTTTACAACCTCTTCTTTTATATCCAGGGATGTGAGGCAAACTCAGTTTAATTTAAATGTCCCTAAAGTGAAACTAAAAAATTTAAAATGTCTCATAAAATTTAGAAGTAGTTTAGATAAAAGCAATTTTAGTGTTTTTTTATGAAATTGGCCATCAATTTTTGAAAATTTTTAAAACTTCCTAACTGAAAAAAAAAATTGTCAACTTTGCTATTAATAGAAAATCAATTCCAATTATCTTGACTCCTTACACCGATCCCATTTTTAAGATACTCAGCGCTAATTTAAAGGTACCACTTTTGTATTCAAATAAGTTTACTATCAAAAATTTAGCAAGAAAATTTGTCGTACAAATATATTATTTTTTTTTCTTCTAGAACTTGAAATGAAAAACCAAATTTTCTTGCTAGTAGGTTGAGCCGAGACAGGAAACAAAATCGTACGAAAAAAACATTAAAAACATTAGAAACGAAAATATTTAAAAACAGCGGAATCACTAACGATGTCATTTTATTTTTTTTTTTTAAACAAAGTATCCATTTTCTAATCTCATGTCAAAATAAAGCTGTTTTCGTTAAAAGTTTTGGAAAAAAAATTATTTAATTCGAAACAAAATATAATTTTTGTTTTCAGAAAAATTAAACTTTTTTTCTCTTCTTCGAAAATAGATACTAATAGTACAAAGTCCAAATATAGGTATTATCCTTCTCTTATCTTCTAGAAAAGTCAGTAGGTATCTCGTGAACAACCCCTCTATGATTATTTTAAATTTTTAATTACCTTATACTTACTTACTTATTCGATTTTAATTCCGGGTGGATCTCCCCATTATTTGTTGATGAGGAAATTATTCATTCATTAAGAATTTAGGCACAAAATTCCAGAAAAAAAAATCGACAGCTTCATATGTATGCATGAGTTTTAAAAATACGAAGATGGGATGCCCCATTTCATCTTATACTTGCAAAAAAAAAAAAACATCCTAAGGCTGTTTTTTGGGGGAGAAAATTTGTTTTTAATAAAAAAGGTCATGCAAAATAATTCAATCTTGAATATCATGAATATTATATCACCTCATTTATGAATTTTAGGTTTTATTTTTTGTGCTATGGAAATATACAAATATTCAAATATTCTCTGGCAGAGAAGAATATAGGGGTGGATACATTTCTTTTCTTTCTTCTTCCTTATGAAATGATTAATTGATTTTTAATTTTTCTCCAACACAAAAATACCTACTTTGAATGGCTTATAGTTACCTAAGTATAAATAAGAACCCTTATAGAATTACTTTCGCAAATTAAATTCTTAATAACCCCAGCATAAAACCTTGCCTTCAGAATAAATACACCTTTTGCTAACCATTTTCTTTTCAACCCTTTGTTTATTTGCAGAACATTTCCACATTTTTGTTGGCGATCTAAGCTCAGAAATTGAGACTCCACAATTGCGAGAAGCATTCACACCCTTTGGTGAAATATCGTAAGTATATTAATTTCATGCTAATTTTCTTTAAATGGACACCATTATGTTTGGATATGAAACCTTCCTTTCAAGTCGTCCCGGTGTGCGGTACGGTGCGGTGGAAGATGATTAAAAATCCCCGCCAAAAATTCAAAACCATAGCTTTTTGAGAGTTTTTGTTTTCAACAAAAGGTCAGCAGCAATAACCAACACAATAGGGAAACAACCCCAACCCTCTCTAACTTTCTAGCCCCCAAAAAGGCAAAAAGTCATAACATTGAAATCTCTGAGGAAACTTTACGAAAATATAATTCGTATAAGTTTTCCTACACAATTTTAACTTGGAGTTATTTATGAAATAAGCTGCATCGATTACCACACTCTGCGTACAGTTCTCTGGTGGTGGCTACTGGTGTCCTTTTTGGCTGCCTGGCTGGTTGGCTAGCTGGCAGCTGCTCCTACTGTTGGTATATTGTAGACCTGTGGTGCGGAAAATGTATGAAATTCGCGCAAGACACAACCTCCGAAAAAGCATCCCACCAAAAAGTTGTTGTACGCTTAGTTCAGGGCTGTAGCTGTAGCTGTTCCTTCCATTGGCTAGCGAATTGAAAACATCTGCCAGCCAAACAGGCAACTGAAGGAGTTAATTAAGCAACTTTCGGAGGACTTTTGTATGGCAGCAGCAGCAGCAGCAGTAGTATAGCAAGCGCAGGAACTCATAAACCGGGTGTCATAAGCCAGCGGCACAGAAAAGGGTTATGTTTTTTTTTGTTTTTTTTTTTATTTTCTCATTGCTCGTTGTTCGTTGCTTTATGGAAAAGTTTTCATGACGTGAAAGTTTAACTTTTGTATTTTTATTTTTATTATTATTTTTGTTTTAATTCTTTTTAAGTAACGCCCTCTGTGTTGCTTTTCAATTCCAATAAGCTGACCGAAACGAAGCCTTGAAAGGGCCATATCCTTGTAAACATTTTGATACTGAATAAATGTCCTTTCAACAACCAAACTTGTGCAGAAGTAAATTAATTTATTTTTTGGTCTTCCTATCTTTGTTGTTGCAGTGACTGCCGTGTTGTTCGTGACCCACAGACACTCAAGTCAAAAGGATATGGATTTGTTTCGTTTGTCAAAAAGACAGTAAGTCCATCAGATTACATGAATTTTCAATAAATTTTCTGACATTTTATGTATTTTCTTTATTTTTTTCTTACAACAACTACACATACAAAAATAAAAACAGGAAGCTGAAAGCGCTATTACCGCTATGAATGGCCAATGGCTAGGATCACGGTCAATCCGAACGAATTGGGCAACACGTAAGCCGCCTGCAAGTAAAGGTGATCGTAAGTATAGTAATAATTTAGAATAGAGAGCAGGAATAGTTGTTGCACTTATCTATAGCTATATTGTCAGGTTTTTTTTTAATTTAATATATTTTCGACAAAAAAATGATTTGATTTAATTATTTTCAAGATGAAAAAGTTAAATAGACTCGTTGTGTAGAGAAAAGTGCTTATTGAATGATTACGTGACCGAATACTCAGAAGGTGAATAGAATTCTTTTTTATTATTTTTATTTTATTAAATTTTATTCATATATTTTTTATTATTCAAGTTAATCAATTTTTTGTATTCATTTTTTCTTTTTTTTTAATTCTACTTTATTTAATTTTATTTAGAAAAATTAGATATTGCACCAAATCCTATTTTATATAAAAATAAATAATTAAAAAAAGCATTTTGCCAAAGCTAAACATTGGAAAGGAAAATATTTTTTAGTGAAGAATTATAAAAAAAAAACTAGTTGATTTAAATTTAAAGTGCTTCGTGGCATGATGGTAAGTGCGTTGGGCTGTCATGCTGAAGGTCTGGGTTCGATTTCAAGCCACTGCCACCTAAGTACAGAAATGTTTTTGCTGAGGTACTGCCCCTTTCGAAAGGAACTGACAAATCTTCGAAGGTATACTTGTAAAAGTCGTTTGGAATCAGAGAAAAATTGTAGGTCCCTCCCATTCCTACCAATAATACGCACGCAGGAATGGTTGAGAGTTTTAAACGAATTACCTGATTTAGCTAAACAATACAATTTTAAAAATAGCAAGGGAATATGACAAATCTAAAGATTTTCTAAAACTATAATTTTGCTTTCTATCGAAAATCCCTTTATCAGAACTATCTTCGAAATGTACCTTAGTACCTTAGTACCTTAGTACCCTAGTACCTTAGTAGTTTGGTAAGATTTTCACAATCGTATTAGTGATCTTCTAAGAACAATAAATCTAGTGAAACAAAATCGAATAACTTCACTTTAATTACCTTTGTTTATATCAAATAAAATAAAAGAATATATTATAATTTGTTTATCATAATTTTATTAAAATTTATGTTCAGCCGCGATTTTGTTAGATATTTTTTTTTAAATTACAGTTTTAGAAAAACCCGTTAAAAATCGCACCTGAAGATGAAATTTTAATATCGAAAAGCGTCGCCATTTTTTTTAAATAAAGTTGTGACTACTATTTTAATTTTTTTTTAAATAATTTAACTATAATAAGCAATTTATAATTTATTTTCTTTTAATTTATTTTATATACAATACCAACACAAATTGGGGACTAAATCCAACATGAAATTAATTTATTACTACAAAAAGTATTTTCAAAATTAAAAATAATTTTTCAAAATAGTATTTTCAAATGATGAAAGGAAAATTATTAAGATTCTTTGATTTAGTCTTAAATATAATTCGTTATAAATTTATAGAAAAAAACTTTTAAAAGACAATATCTAAAACAAAAATTTGGAGCATGTAATGTTTAGAACCATTTTTCTTCTAAACTGGTTTGTAAAGAGATTAAAATTAAATTGGTTAGATATTATTAAAGGTTTTTATTTCTTTTTAAAGAAATTTGGAAACATTTTATTCCATTTTTGAATATTCAGGAAATTTATTAAATTAATCTTGTTTATTTTAGACAAAAAGTTAAAACTAGTAAAATAATCATTAATTTGGAATTACTGCTTTTTTTTAATTGAAATAGGCAGTATATGAGTTTGTATGTTCTTCTTACCTACTTACGAGTATATAAAGAATTTCAAGTGAAAGAAATAAAAACATGAAATAAATTTAAGAAGAAAAGTTTTGGGTTGAAAAGTAAGATATTTGAGCTCATAAAATGGATTTGATTGTTCTTATGAGAATAAAAACCAGGGCCTAGTGACTTTTTGCTTTCGTATTGGTAACAGGCAGATACGGAAGGGATCTAATGACAAGAGTAAGAGGTATTACCCCAGAAAAAAAATATTTACGTGGAAAAGAAAAAAGTGTATTCCCACTAGAGTTCAGAGTTATTGAAGCAAAATTAGAGAATTAAAAAAAAGATAAGATAAGATTATCTATTTCAAAAAATTTCAAAAAAATACAAATAGAGTATAAGTTCAAATTTACTTCATATTAAATGAAATAGATTTATTTAAATAAATCTTATTGATAATGCTCTTTCAAGAAAATTTGTTTAATTTTTCAATTTCAATTCATTCAGTAGATAAATACACAATTTTATATACAGAGAGAGATCATTAGAGCCTAGAAAGCCTTTCCTTGAGCAGATTTTTTCTTTTTTTTCGTGCAAAAAAAAAAAGTTGACATAAAGCGGCCTCCGGGCAAAAGTTCAAACTCAGATTCCGAGATTTTTATCTTCGAATAAAATGAAAATGGTTCGTTGTTTGATTTGACCATATTACATGATGTTTTTTTTTCGAAGGAAAAAAATACATGGTTCCAAGATTGAGATCCTTAGAGATCGATTATTCTGATTTTCAATTTCGCCTCTTAAGAGCAGAGTTTGGAAATAATGATTACTTTTTGTAATTTATTTCAACTCTCATTTCAATTACATGTAATTGGTAATTGAACTTTTTCCAATTACAATTACACATAATTGTAATTGAAAAACAACAGTTTCAATTACTTGTAATTGTAATTAAGGTAAGGTATTCTGACTACCAAACTAATACAATATATTCATTTTGAAGACTTCAAAATGCTAAAAAAATTAATTAAAACATTCTAGTCTGAGGAGTTAGAGCAAACAAATATACAAAAGCCAGCCACACTAAAATACGAGTAACTTCTTTTTTGAGTTGCTAGCTCTCGTACTATGTGCAATTCCAAGAAAAATGTAACTGGCAAAAACTGTTAATTATTTACATTTTGTGTAAAGATTACTGAAAAAAGTAATCATAACAGATGTTTTATGATTACTTTTACTTTTCAATTACATTAATGCAATTGAATTACAAGTAGTTGACACTTTTCCATTACATGTAATTAGTAATTAAATTTCTTCAATTACATTTATGAGTAATTGAAAAAAGTGGTCGGAGATTTAATTTACAAGGAATTGAAACTGAACTTTTTGTATCATTACTTCCCAACTCTGCTTATGAGGATAGAGGACATTGGAAAAAGTGGATGGCAAAATCCAGTCTGTCTGTACCTTGAACTACAGCCTAAGCCACTGAAGAGATTTTTTCAAATTTTGAACCTAAGATTTCCTTTTGTAATTATTTAGAAGGAGGTTCCAATTTTTGTTAGCTATAAGAATAACGGTACTTGAAAAACAATTAAGGAAAAACATACCAAATTTGAAAACAAATAAATGATTTTAAAAAAATTATAAATTTTTAATTTTTAAAATTCAATATTGATGATTTTTTTGTTTAAACAAGGTTTATAAATGTACTCGAATATTTATTAATACTCAAAAATTGGCATACCAAATTTTAATTTTGTTAATGGTAACTTTGTTTAGTTTAAAAATTGCATTTTAAGAAAACCGCTCCAACGATTAAAAATTTTGTTTCCATATATTTATATTTTTTTTAAGTTATCAAATCAAATGCCCTTTTTGAGCTCTAAATTATTTTTACGAGTTGCTTATACAATTAAAAAACGATATAAATGCTTTTTTATTTTTTTTTTGAATTTCTTGCATTTTTTTAAATTGTTTGTTTGTTCCAAGCTATCTTAACATAAAGCTTCGTCCTCATTATGTCGAATTGTGAAGATAAGGATCTTTTTCGCCAGTTATTGATACACTTTTCACTACAAGAATTGCCTTAGAAAAACCATAAAACCAATCAAAACTGCTGTTCTTAATCTTACTTCTGACACTATGTCAAAGTAAGATTAAGGCAATGAGGGCATATTAAATTGTTTTTCGAAATGAAAATCTCATCAACTTCTTAATAGACTTATATAAAATTAAATGAGACAAAAACAAGCCTAAAATCTTCTTAAATTAAAAAGCATTTTCCGACACCAAAAAATATCATTTAAATGGCTTTCAAAATAATGAAAACTTCTTTCCTAAAATTGGCCATAAGAATCGATTTAAATTTTTAATCAAACACCTTTTTAGTATAAATTCCAAAACGAAAATTTTGGAGGCTTAAAGTTCTTTTATAATAATTATATATAATATTTTTGAAAATCGATTAATACTGCCTCACATCGTCTCCTTTTGGTTTAAACTGTATACAAACAATTTAAATAGCTGAGTTTAGGCAATTACTTACATATGTAGAATTAAAGTGTGCAGAAATATCAAGTTTGCAGTTTTGGATAGTTTGTGCATAGGTCAACCTCTCTGTAGTTTGTCCCTTCTTAGGAGATAGTAAAAAGTGGCAAATTTTTCAAAAACTACAGTTTGTTTGAAAACTTCAGTGCTCTCTATCTCATAAAGGACAAACTAAAGGGAGAGAGACTTATATGACAACAAATCTTTGAAATCCTGACTAAAAAAATTTACATTTGCTGAGCTATTCACAAAAAACTGTTATCTGTCTTTATTACAGTATATGAAATCAAAAGTATTATTTTGGAACGCTGTAACTTCAGGATTAGTAAGCCAACAGAGTTCTTAAATAGCTCAATTATTAGATAATTTTATTTTTTAAATGATATTTTTTATGATTTTGTTGTAAAAGGAAATTCAATAAAGTTGTTGAATAAAAACTAAATCACTGTCTTTTTCAAGAAGGCGGTCTTTTCCTTACTTTGGGCAGCCCAAAAATACTTGGTTTTATAATAACGAGATGTAGTTGAGCATAAGTCATTTACAAAATTTTGTCCATCGATCAATGAAATTTCAATTTATTTTTCGACAATATTTGCTCCACCATCGCACAATTTTCTCTGAATCTATTGATTGTAAGAAAAAAGTATGTTAATTTTTTTGTATAGAATTCATAAGCTACAATTTTCAAAAAACAGGCGGTTTTCGAGATATTAAGAAAAAACTAAGACTTACCCCCTTTTACCCAACACCCCCCCCCCCCCCAAAAGAAAAATATAACCCTGGCCTTAATTTAAGGAATTTTTTTGGAAATGCTTAAGACGTCAGAACAAAGCTCTCTACTACAATATTCAGCTTTGTCGGAATTTTTTCGAAGTGGAAATGTAATTTCCCTGGACTATAATATGTGCAACTTAAAAAAAACTTCTTCGTTTTATAGAAGGACAAAAAATCTTTTCACATTCGAATCAAATATGTAGCTTCACACGTTAAGACTTGAACTCTTTGTACAGTAGGCGTTCAGATGAAAAAAAAAAGAATGTACGCGTGAACCGACTAATGCAAGGCGAGTGACGAAAATTACTTGTTAGGACCGTTTTATAATATATGTAGTAGATACCTATATCATATAAGATTTGATTAAAACATGGAAAACAAAATGAATGTGTTTGTGTACTCATAGTCACTCACTTACATTCTTTTTTTCTTACCAACAACCAAAAGATGCATAAAAAAGGAGTTAAAAAGTACGCATACGCCCCAGTGTACAATTAAAATAATGAAATGAAGTAGGTGCCTATAATATATATTGGAATAATAAAACATTTTGGATGAAATTTTAAGAAATGTGGCTTAAGTTTTTCTGTAAGTTGACTATAGCGCAATTTTTGCACTGGTTAAAATTATAAAATGCACGATTCGGTCTCACGTTCAATGTTCAAATGTTAACAATCATGAAATACAATATTTTTTAATAAGCTAAAATAACTTCGTTAATTTTAAATGAAAAAAAAGAAGAAATTAAGAAGTAAACGGTTTTATTGTTTAGGTATAGATTTTGACTATTAGCTATTTTTCTATTTATTTTCTTAAAAACACTTTTACTTGCAAAAAAGAACGCCATCTTTTTTCGTGATTGAATATGGATAAAAAAAATTGTAAATGGTTGAAGCGGTTTTCTTGTTTTTCTTTGTACAAGGTGTCTACCGGGATGGTTTACTACTTTGTTTTGCCGCCATTTTGTAAACATTAGTCTTGAAAGTTCATATTTAGCAGTCGTGAAGTACACTCGTGGCAAATTTACTATGGAAAAATATTCGATTAACTAACGTATTTTAATCGTTAAAACATTTTATAAAAAATCATTGATTACTGTGACGATGAGAAAGTAACGTGAAAAACAAAACACACTATTTATCGTGTAGTCAATGATTTTGAAGGAAGAGGGTCTGTAGGTGATTGGCCCAAGCATGGACCACAACGTATTTTAAGATCGGCTGAAAACATTACTGTTGCTCAAGGTAGTGTTCAAAACAATTCACCGTGCTCAGGAGTTTATTCTTCAAAAAACAACTTTGAAAACTTTTTTACGCCAAAACTCTATGCTTTGGGCTTGATTTACATGTGATTTCAACAAGAAGGTGCCACATCGCATACAGCCAGGGTTACAATGGAATTACTGCGATACCTCTTTCCACAACAAGTTATTTCAAGGAATGGTGATGTTGATTGGCCTCCATGGTCACATGATTTGACTGCTCCGGATTTCTTTTCGTTGGGGTATTTGAAAAGCAAGTTCTATGCAAACAAACCAGAAACGCTTGAGCAACTCAAACAAAATATTCGTGATGAAATTAATGAAATACCGCCTGAAATGTGTGAGGATAAAAAGAAAGATGTGCTCAAAAGGGCTCGCATTTGTGAGATAACAGAGGTGGACATTTACCTGATACTGTTTTTCATACATAATTGCCGACATTAAAATAAAACATTTTTCAATAAAAGATCCATTCTCTTTCATTTAATGAACAATTATAAACAAACAAAATAGTATACCTTCCTGGCGGACACCCTGTACAAATGTCAAATAGTTAAAACATTTTTAAGGAAAGTTTTCGATATGTATTAATTTATGTGAACATCAAATAAAATTTTAAGAAACTATTAACCCGTTCTTGGGATAAATTAAACTTTTTTTTTTAAATTCAACAATTTGTTTTTTTTTTTAATTTCTATATGCAATATTTTTAATCTTATTTGAAATTTGTCTATAAGAAAAATAATTTATATTTGCTTACCCGATAGTGAGAAAATTCAAAAAAAATCGTTCTATGAGAGGTTCTATTTTTTTTTTTTTTTTTTCCCCGTGGGTAGGTGCAAAACCTGCTATTCAGGCTCTATGAGGACCGAAAAACGCGTGCACATAGAAGTGTGAGATTCTTACTACACTAAAACCACCTCCACTTCCCGATTGCAACTAAGTTGAAACTTATCCAGCAATTTATTTTTAACGAAGTTAAGTAACGTGTTGCAGGTTACTTTCCGGTGAAAGTTCCTGCCTAATCCGCGATTTTAAAGCGGTTTTCTGTTCACCGCACCAAGTCGGAAGGTTTTGTTCTTCGCAGACGGCGTACTAAATTCGACTCGTCAAGAATGTCAATAATCGTTGAATTCACGTGTTCTAATAGTCGATTTCTATGTTTTCGCGCGAAACTTTTTATTTCCTCCCGCACCGTATGAATCCCGAGATCCCTATGAAGATCTTCGTTTCTTATATACCACGGAGCATTTACAAATGACCTAATCAATTTATTTTCAAACGTTTGTAAGTTATTTAAGTTTGTATCGCAGGTACAACCCCAAAGTTGTATACCATAAGTCCAAACAGGTTTAAGAACCTGTCAGTATAAAATCAATTTATTTTCAATACTAAGCTTTGAATATTTACCGAGTAACCAGTTCATATCTCTTAATTTACATTTTAGTTCTTCGCATTTCTTTTTCACGTGCGGCTTCCATTTTAATTTCGCGCCTAGAGTCATTCCCAGATAACTTTGCCTCATTTGCAAATGGAACACGAGCGGTATTAAGAAAGACGGGTAATCTATTTATTTTTTTATACGTAAAGTCCACGTGGACTGACTTTTGTTCATTGAGCGGTTCTATTGATAGTTGCTATTTGTAAATTTTTGTAATTTTTAGTAGTATATTTTACTAATTTAAGCATACAGAAAAGGTTTAATAAAAATCGTAGAAGTCGTTTAAAAAAAAAAGTATTTTCCTTAACGGTTTTTTAAGATTTATATGGAAAGGTATCGTTATTTTTTTCACAAACATAAAATTTCTTCTCAAAATACTTTACAGAGTGAAAAAAACCTTTTAGTTCCGAGTTTTATAAAAATGGACTATCAAGTCTTCGTTATAGATATTTGATTTTCAAACAAAATTTTATCATTTTTTAAAAATCAAAAAAAAAATTGGACAATTTTGTTAAGAAAAACTATTGGCATTCTATATAAAAAAAAATATTGAAATCAAAATAACCGTTTTGATGAGAGTTTAAAAAAAAAAGTTTTTTGGGAGGTATCATTAGTACCATTTTTTTTTTTTTGAAAAATGATTTCCCTCTTAAAGGTAGCTTTTACGAAAAGAAATTTACAGATTTTTTTTTAAGAAAAATTGTGAAGCTGTTTTTGAGATAAATACGATTATACAAAAATTAGTATGGCAGGTATCGTCATATTTAGTTCTTTAAAAAATGAAAAAAACGGTGTTGGCAGAATCAACAAAAACCACTGTATCTTTTAAGAAAATCGGTTTTAAGAAAATCGGTTGAGCCGTTAAGGCTGTAGCCAAATTGACAAAAAGACAGACAGACGGAATTTTGCCACATCCTTTTTTGTGTTCTCCATCATCGATATGTCATGTTTGATTATTATCTCAAAATTATTTTTACACGAATCCAAAACTTCTCTTATAGTAACTAATAATCAAACTGCAATGAACATTTAATTATTCACCTGACAGTCCATTCCAATGAGCCTGGAGTCAATTTTTACTATTTTTTTGCAGTTCTATAACTAAGAATATATATAAGTCTTTTTGTGCACTTGTCATAAACACTCCATTTTGTTGTAAACGTAGTTACTTTTCAGTTTTTTCCGCTATGAAAAAGGTATTTTTTTTTTTGTTGGACGTGCAAGCTCAATTGAGGGAAGTTTTATGTTATAAAACGAACTAAAGAGAGGAAATAAAAGTTAATTTTGATAGTTTGATAAAAAACTTCATTGAACTACCAAAGTATATAATTTTGCTTTATTTTGAAAAAAAATAAAAAAAAAAACAAAATTGTATATCGCTTTAGCTATACGCAACTTTGCTGTTTACCTTCCTCCTTTTCATTTTTGATGCCTTCAGTTTTTGAAACGCACTAAATATCATAATATTTTCATTTGAATGGTTTAAATTATTAAAAGACATATTTCTTATTATAATCCATGAATTTATATACAAACTTTAAGTCATTTTTCGTTTATCTAAAAAATGTTTGACTTCATAAAAATGTATAGGATGTTGTTTTTTGGTAAAAATAAAATTAAGTAATGACATCGTTTAACGCCATGACCCATTTACATAATAAACTCTTATTTCCTAAAACAGCTATAGGGTCCAATAAACCGCCTACATTGGCTTCATTTTTGTGTTTTGTTTTGTCTTAAGTCCATAAAACTGAAGAAATTTCAGAGTGGAAGTGGAAATGCCCACTCAAGTGCCTATTTCCTTTTCTCATCTATAATATATCTTTAAAGACGCATCACAATCCAGGGTAATAAATAGCAAAACTTTATTCAACATTTTATTAGGGTCTAATGTGTTTTCTCCTCAAGGGGGAAATTTACACTCCTTGTTCCCCATTTGAAACTTATATTTTATACTCTACTTATACTAACATATACAAATATTTCCGTAGACATTTTTATTTCCTTTGCTCATTTACTTTTTTGTATTTTATTTTCCATATTTTACTGCAAACTATAAATTAAATCATTCACCATTCAAATTTTATTCATTTCTTATTGCTACACTATGTATATAGTCCATATGATTTGCATGTTCCTGTTTTTCTCTTTTCTTTGCGATATTGTTGGTCCTCTTTCTATAATTTTTATTCGTTTTTAACACGACTTGCAAATGTTTATCCACGCACACTTTCCAAACTAAAACAAAGAAAAAAAAAAAATATGCCATTCGAAGGGATAAAAATTCTCCAACATTTTGAACCTCAACACTTCATCACGAAGTCATCACAACAAGAAAAAAATGAAAAAAAAGGGCAAAATCCCAGAACAAAAGTAACGAGACAGAAATCGAAAGGAGGATGAAAAAAAAACAATATACTAGCTATACCCCATTATACCCCCATTTCCATTGCAAATGATTTATATTCGTTTATAGTCTTTGTCCTGGCTATGGCTCTGGCTCTGGTATAATGTTGCGAGGTTGAATGTCCTTCTAAGGATTTGCATGGGGCTTTTACAGTCGTAATTCCATTCAACATGTCAAATTATTGCCCATTTTCAATGTGGAGGTTATATCGTAAAAAAGTCACCACCATAATCACAACCCACACCCCCTCGACCTCTCTGCATACCCCGCCATTTGACTTTTTGTATTTGTGATAGCGTAATAAACTTTTAGCATGAGATTTGGCCACAGCAGCAATATCAGACGAATTCAGTAGTAGGAAGAACGCAAAGATATATAAAAAAAAGTAAAGCGAAAAACGAAGCAAATATAGGCGGCGCAGCGAGTGCACATCAAATTTTAGACCCAAATTTTATTTTACGATTTTCAAATGGGCTATTTGACAAAAAACAACACAAAACGGTTCATTGTGTCTGTACATCAACCCCCCTGTCAAAAAAATGAATAACTTTTCCTGATGGCCCCTGCCTCAAAACCATGGCCAAGAAGAGAATGGATGCCTGCCAGCCATTTAGTGGAACACTTAACTTGAAAAAAGAGAGCATTGCTTGGCAAGCCTCTTGGGGGTTAATATTTCTGAGCATTCGAGGTCGTGTGTGAGCTGATTTTCCCATAAATTCTAAAAGTGTTCTATTTTTTTTTTTTTTTTTATTTCCAAAAATGTCATTTAACAGAATACGTTTTTTTGTTGTCTGGATGCGTGGATTGGAAATTGCTTATTAGTTTTAACATGAAAAGTAGTAAAATTCATTTGTTTAATAGGATAATAAAAATGGTTCTTCATATAAAATATATTTTGCACAGAAAAATCTAACAATTTTGGTATACCTACATAATAATTAGAATTTACATCCATTCCAGGAACAAGCTATAAAAATACTGTTTATTTTTTAAGGTCTCAGAATTTTGTTCTGTTTATAACCTCCGATAAGTGGTAAACCACATCTTAGGAGCCTAAAAGGTCATCAGTTTCATTTTAGAATCATATGTTTCTTTAATTTGACATTGATAGTTTTTATGCGTTCAAAAAACTGATGCAAGGATTTTTTTGCCATTAAATTACAATTTTTATATAAGAATTTCGGTCAAATTTATTAATGCAACACGACAATAGAAGAAATTTTGTAGTCCGAATTTTTACATGAATTTATTGTAATAATGGTCGAAGGGAAAAAGTGTTCATACAAGAAATATAGCTTTCAATTTAAAAAAAATTATTGTAATAGGTCAAACTCTCAATTGTAATCTACTCAGAAGGTGTTTAAAGTGACACATTTCCATACAAATTTAAAGTCTGTAGAAATTGGTCAGATTCTGAAAGCGGGTCGAGATCAACTTTGATTTATAACAAATATTTTTGAAAAAAATGGCTCACATTAGATGGAAGTTTATGCATTTGTAAAAAAAACTGAGTTCGAGATTCTGATTAGACTTGTCATTACGATGATAGCGTAATGGGCCACCCAATTTCACGTGCTTGTAATAGACACAATAATTTAGTTCTTTGCTGACTATCCACTTAAAGCCTGGTGTCACCGCATAGAGGTGATAAATGGAGGCTGTGGGGGCTGCTTTCCAGCAAGTGTACAAGGTGAATGCGTGCGTTCGCCCCAATCATGACCTGGAAAACAGAGCCTTGCTCCATCACTTCTACATCGGAATGACATCACGTAATGGCGATCAGAGAACCTTGGTTTCACCGGGTTCAATGAAGATCATTTGGCAAACGCCATAATCGCCGAGCGAAATGGGCCCAGTTCCCTGTTAATTACAAAAGTGGAGCTCCAGCTCATCTTCGATTCATTAAAGAAGAAGAAGTCAGCAGGAGTCGATGGCATATCCAACGTTGTACTTCGACATTTACCTCAAGAAGCAGTAGACATTTATACCACTCTGTTTAACAACGCTCTGAATAATGCATATTATCCAGTGCGGTGGAAGACAGCTGTGGTGCATCCTCTCCCGAAAAAAGGAAAGGACAACTCCAATCCGGTGAATCTCCGGTCGATAAGTCTTCTTCCGAGTATCAGCAAGGTATTCGAAAAAGTTATCAATAGAGCTCTGTCTAAGTGGGCAGAGGACAATAATATCATACCGGACAATCAGTTCGGTTTTAAGGCGGGACATGACACCATTCATGCCGCGTCGAAACTCGTTTCTGATGTCCAATGGAACAAATCTAAGAAGCAGTGTACGGGTGCCTGTCTGGTTGATTTGGAGAAGGCCTTCGACTCCGTATGGTTAGAGGGTCTTTATCTAAAGCTGACCAGACTTGGCATTAGTAAACCACTATTATATATGCTTAATGATATGCTCAATGGCAGAAAGTTTGTTGTCAAGAGTGGCAATGTAACTTCTGCCACAACCTTTAATATTAAAAATGGTCTTCAGCAGGGAGCGGTCAACTCGCCGATTCTATTCAGCATTTACACCAGCGATCTGATAAGTAGTCTAACTCAGGCAATTGCGTATGCCGACGATCTAATTGCGTACAGAACAGCTCCAAAAGTCGAGGTCATCAGGATTCTTTTGCAGCGTGACTTCGAGAAGATTCAGCGATATTGCGATGACTGGAAGTTGAAAATCAACTTTCAGAAATCAGAAACTATCTTGTTCAGGACTCCGTTGCGTGGAGCCACAAGGGATACGAGAAAGAACTGGCGCAAGCTGGTGATCGTAGGGCCAAATGGACATCCACTGGCGAGTAAAAGTGTAGTAAAGTACCTTGGCATCTGGATGGATCAGTATTTGTATTTCGACAGACATATAAATGCTGCTCTGGCCAGGGCTAGGGGAGCCTTTGCCCTGACGAAACGGTTGTTTTATAGCAGCCGGCTTGATAGCAGGGTGAAGGTGATTTGCTACATGGCCCTTATCCGGCCGATGATTGCCTATGGATGCCCAGTTTGGTTCAACGTTGCCCCATCTCAAATGGAAAAGATTCGGGTGTTTGAGAGGCAGTGTCTTCGACGCTTCTTTGGATTGCACAGAACACCAGAGTCGGAGTACAAACACTACTATTCCAACATGGCTCTATACAACGGGGCCAACATAAACAGGATAGATAATTTCTTGCTGAAGCTTATTCGAGGTCACATTGCAAGAGCGATGGCCTCGTCTAACAGCTTAATTTTCGGGGCTTATTACCCTAAATACGAATACTACGAGGGTGTACGTCTAAGCGGCTTTATTCCGCCCGTTGCATTCCTCCAGTCGAGGGCTGATCCAGGATAGAGCGGCGGTTCCGCTAATCTACCACGTCGGCCGTAGAACTGTAGATCGGCGGCTCCTTTACAGTCGAGACGTCCTCGCACAAGACGGAGCTGAGCACCTTCGGTTCAGTAGGAGTGTGTCCGAACGGGACCGAAGAGATAGGGTAAAGCAGGAGAACCAGTTCTGGTGGTTGAAAAACGAAGATGAAGTTCGTTTAGACATTTAATAGTTGACCTTGCTATTTTCTTTTGTATGGCCGACTTGCATAGGCTTAGGTAATTAGTTTTAAGTAGAGACAGTCAGGGTGGCACAAAAAAAAAAAAAAAAATTATAAAATCCACAAAAATACAAAAAAAATATAAAACCGGAAAATGCTTGCTGTGGCTGTTCTAGTTTGTAAGTAACTTATAAGTAGGTTGTAGCTAGTTTATAATTAGTTGTAAATAGTTTTAAGTAGCTTTAAGTAGTTTTAATTAGTTTTAATTAGCTTTAATTTAGTTGTATGTAGTTTGTAAGTTTTATATAAAACCAAAAAAAAAAAAAAAACATAAAGACAATGATACCGAGTTTTTTGTAAATTCTTCTCGGTAAAAAATAAAACCGACCTGGATTTAGTATTAAGATAGTTCTTAGGCCGAAAGGCATTAGCATTAAGTTTTGATAGTTTAACTTAGAGCGCCCGACTGGGGCAGTAAGTTAGTTTTAAGATATTGATAAGTAGGCTAGTTTTTATGAATTTTTGTCTAGCTTTAAGATAGTTTTAAGAAAATTGAAAATAAAAATGAATTAAAAAAAAAAAAAAAAATTCGGAGCGGCTCGAAATTCAGCTTTTCAAAATTCATTTTTTTTTAAATAAAAATCTGTTTTCCAAAATTCTGTTTTTTCCAGTTCTGCTTTTCAAAATTCTATTTTTCAAAATTCTGTCATATTTCATTTTTAAAAATAAAATTCAGCTTTTTCTCAAAAAACTTGTATTATTAACGAAAATACTCGTAAACAAGAAAAAGTACAACTCTCCGTACACCATTTGTCTTATTTCTGGTTTGCACCGTGTCCAATTATAATTTTAGCATTGACTTTTTTTCAAAATACAATAAAAGACCAGCCATGCACAACTTATCATTTAATTTATTTTTATACTTTTACGGATTATTGAGGCTGGAACTTTAAGTGCATAAATGGTGTAACCCATTTGCTTACAAAATTTTTAATCAGATCGATGTTTTATAATACTAACGGGTGATTTCTTAAGAGGTTTAGAACTTTTTTTAAAAAAAAAACACAAAAAATTCGAAAAAATGAATGAAATATTTATTTGAATCGATAGTTTGAACGTTGCAATTTAATGTTTAAAGATAATTTCATGCAAATGTTGACCGCGGCTGCGTCTCACATATTCGTTCACACATATCGGCCGGTATCTCACGAATGAATGCATGGATGTTGGCTTCCAGTGCGTCAATCGAAGCGGGCTTGTCCCTATAGACATTAGCCTTGACATACCCCCACAAAAAATAATCTAATGGTGTCAAATCACACGATCTAGGCGGCCAATTGACCGGCCCAAAACGTGAAATTAACTGTTCACCAAACTCGCCTCGCAATTGCGCCATTGTTTCGCGTGCTGTGTGGCATGTGACACCGTCTTGTTGAAACCACATATCATGCAAGTCAAGAACTTCCATTTCGGGCAAAAAAAGTTTGTTATCATCGTTTGGTAGCGTTCACCATTGACAGTAACGCTTCAATTCGTATCATCTTTGAAGAAATATGGCCCAATAATGCCGCCGGCCCATAAACCGCACCAAACAGTGGCTTTTTCGGGATGCATTGGTAGCTGTTGCAATGCTTCTGGCTGATCTTCACTCCAAATGCGGCAATTATGCTTATTTACGTACCCATTCAACCAAAAATGAGCCTCATCGCTGAACACAATTTTTCGATAAAAAAGCGGATCCTCGGCCAGCTTTCCAAGACCCCATTCACCAAAAATTCGGCGTTGTGGTAGGTCGGCTGGCTTTAGTTCTTGCACCAGCTGTATCTTAAAAGGCTTTACGCCCAAATCCTTCCGCAAAATTTTCCACGAGGTGCTGTAACAAAGGCCTAACTGCTGGGAACGGCGCCGAATCGACATTAAGCGGTCTTCTGTCACACTAGCTGATACGGCCGCAATATTTTCTTCACTACGCACAGTACGTAAACGTGTTGGTGGTTTAATGTCCAACAAAGTAAATTTGGTGCGAAATTTGGTCACAATCTTCCGAATAGACTGCTCAGAAGGTCGAGAATGCCGACCATAAAATGGAAGCAGCGCGCGATGAACATTTCGAACCGAGCACGAATTTTGATAGTAAAATTCAATAATTTGCAAGCGTTGTTCATTTGTAAGACGATCCATGGTTAAATTGCAAACCAAACTGAAGCTGTTTGACAGTGACACAAGGTACTAAACACACGTCAGCTGTCAAAACCAGTGTTGCCAAAACCAAACCAGCTAAGAAATCACCCTTTATGTTAAGCAATTTTTTTTTTTTGAGATTTCAAATTGGTGGACATGGATTTCATCATTCATCAAAATTTTGTTTTAATCTCGAGTTTTTATTGAGATTTCGATGAAATTTTCATGAAATCTTGTTCCATCAATTAAAAATATCAAAGATCGAATTTCGTTTAGAGGGGAACATAGCGTAATATTACCTAATTTGAAATTGAAGTAGGTCATATTTTTGAAAAACTTAGATATTAAGAATTAACAATGGTATCCGAATAAATTTAAGTAAAACACAGGAGAATTTAAAAAAATCAACTACATCACTTTTTCACCATATAAAATAAATTATTCCTATTAGAAAATTGATTTACAAAATTCTGCCAGAAAAAGAAAGAGAAGAAAAGAAAATAAAAGAAAAAAGTGCGCGCTTTTTAACATTTTCGAAACCTTCTTTTATTATTGGCAGAATTTTGTAAAAAGAATTTTGAAAAACAGAATTTTGAAATAAAGAATTTTGACAAACTGAATTTTAAAAGCAGAATTTTTGAAAGCACAATTTTAAAAAGCAGAATTAAGAAAAAAAATTTGACCTTCCCAGAATTTCGACCCCAACCCGATAAATTTTCTTTAAATTTGGTGGTTTTTGGTCATTCCTCTGAAAGCTTTTTTTCACTTTTTTTTAAACCAAAATTAACGGTACTTGCCAGATGATTTTCTTTATAGAAATTTAACAAAATTTAATTTTTCTAAGAAAATGTGGAGCCATATTTGAAAAAAATAGATTATGGTTTTTGCAAAAAAAAATTCTTACAAAATTCAATAAATCACTTTTTGGTATTGGCTTCCCGTTTTTTAAAAAAATGGTTATTAATAGTACTTTACAAATGATAATTTATGCCAATTTTGTTAAAAACACTGTTACCGATTAAAATAGTTTTGTATTAATAACTTTCCAAAAAAAAAATTAAAAGTATTATGTATCAAAATTTCAAAAAAGATTGTATGGTATTGGTGGAGCGGGTTTTTTCAAACGTGATGCTTAACGATTTTTTAAAACTGTTAACAGCACATATTAAAAAAAATATTTCACTTGTCAAAAATTTACGGTACCTTCCATATAAATGCTAAAAAAAACCCGTATAGAAGAAAATATCATTTTTTGGCAAAAGTAACTTCTAGAAACTAGGTCCTTTGCTAAAACACGCACTTTCGAAAAAATCTGGGTTATGTGTGAATTAAAAAAAAGCTTAAGCCAGCAACAATAATTAAAAAAAAAAACTAAAATTTTTAAATAGCCAAAGTTAAATTTATGTAGCTTAAGCTTGTTTTCCAGGCTAAGCTAATAGGGCTAATAGCTTTAGCTAGAATATTATTGTAAAAACTACAAGAATATTAATATTCTTAGACCCTTAGCCAGAAAGCTTTGACTAATTCTTATTTTTTAGAATTCTCTTCAGTTGTAGAGCCTTCAAGGCCGTAATGTGGCTAGGACCTAGGAGGTTCATCCAAATTGAGCACCTTCAGCCTGTTTATAATAAACCTTATATACATATACCCTATTACACTGAACTACAATTGGAATAATTCTCTCCAGATTTAACTTAAATTTTTTTTGATTATTATGCAGTTTGCAAATGGCCATGAACTCAAATCTGAACTATTTGACTTAATCCAGTAGACTCAAATCAGGACTACTGGAAGGCCATGCATGAGCTCTTATTAACCCAAAACCATGCTATGATGAATTACTCAGTGCGGGGAATAGGCCTTTATTTATTTCTTTCTCCAGAACGCTTTTTCGATACGTTTTCCCCTTTTGTTTACCTCCTATAGTTGCAAAATTGGAGTTTCTTGGCACTTATGATCTGTATCCCACTTATCCATCAAACCTCGTGGCATGATGGTCTGGGTTCGATTCCTAGCCACGGAAATGTTTTTTCCTCCAAGAGTATACTTGTCTTGAATAAGTGCTTCTCATCTCTCCATTCGGAATCGGCAAAAACATTAGGTAACCTCCATTCCTGCCAACAACACGCATACAGGAATAGTTGAGAGTTGTATGTCACTAGGCCTTGGTTCTCCACGAGTTGTTGCGCCACCAAATTTTTTTATTTAATTTATTTTTAACCATCAAAAAAGCTTATGATGGATTCTCTAGACTAAAGCAATCTTATTCTAGCTTCTTCTTACATTTTTGCACAGCCAAGAAAATTGTTCTATCGGAAAAACACATTTTTCGATGTTTTTTGCTAGCGAAGCGAGAAAGTAAAGCTTTTGAAATTTCAGGGCTTTTTTTTGGAACATCTCTTAGCTAATACCCTGCTGTACGATAAAAGGGTCTCTTCCAAAAGTCATTTTTAATGACTCGATCTTTTGCTTATTCCCATCTATCTGGCTATTTAATCCTGCTGCTTCAAGGGATTCCTTCCTTCCAAAAATAGTAGTTTAAGATAAAGTTTTTAAACAAAAACATTCTGGAATTTTCTGGCTTAAGCTGTTTTGCGTGATCTTATTTTTTTTACATAAAACGAAGTTAAGCTAGAATTATTTAGCTTTAGCTACTAGTAATAGCTATCACTGGCAAGCTTTACCTACCTAAAAAAAAAGTTTTGACTTCTTTATTCACAAGGCTAACTATTTTGATAAATTTTGTTCTGTGTGAACGCTCTGTCTACTATAAATTAAAAGTAATTTAAACTTAGCAATTATTTACAGTACCTCTCTAAGAACACCGTTTTTGTCTTTGAATTACATTTTTCATTATTGGCTGATCAAATTTAAATAATTTATCTTATGCAAATTTTCAAAAAAAAAAGTAATAATTTTATAAACTAATCAAAATTTACAAACAAATATCTTGGAAACTTAAATAGAAGCTTAAAATATTTCTTTTTTAAATACACATTAGATACAGGGTGTCCCATAATTCGTCAATTAAATACTAAGGCATGCGATTTTTGTGTATATTCTAAACAAAAAACTGGGTGGGGGAACTCTATATCCCCCTCTGAGAAAGGGCGGACAACTTTTATAAATTTAAATTTTTTATTGATATTAAATGCAAAAAAAAAACATATTTAATATCAATGAAAGCATAAGTGCTTTAATTTTTTTTGAAAATTATAACTCCATTCTTTTATAAATATTTTTTAATTAAGTTTTGTTAGTGAATAGTTTTTGAGAAATTAAATTTCAAAATCAAATGATTTAAGAAAATTTTGATTTATGCCTTGACGCTTTTATTTTTAAAGTGCTTTTTTTGTTTTCAATATTCAATGCCCATATTATTAGTCAAATACGAAAATAAAAATCGTTCATAGTATCTTTCAATAGACCTATAGGATTTAATTATGAATTATAATTTTTTGCGTCAGAAACATGATAAAACAAGAAATTTTTCTTACTAAATAGGATCAGTAGTGAGAAGAAGTTTTTTTAATTTCTCTATAGTCTGGTTTTATAAAATCCATTAAAAAAAACAATATGTCTTACCAATATTCTTGACACATTGAAACATCAAATTTATTTATAACTACTCGTACTTATAACACTAAAAAAAATCAATAACAATTATTTTCCCTTGGTGACTATGAACTGGAAGTGTCACAGACATTCTTAATAAAACTACTTTCAGATTAACCATAGTATTGAGTTATAAATAGATATATTGCTCCAATATATTGTTTAGAATGGATATACATATAGTAAACACCTATCCATTAATTTCTACTAATGTATATTTGCATGTAATATCATAGAACTAGATAGAGGAAGAAGAGGAGATTATGACAAGAGGGAATGCTTAAATTGCCTTACCTAAGATATTTGTGTATACTTAACATAAATAGTCCTACAAAAATAATAAAAGACTCAATCTTATAAGTCCTGAATCATTCACCGCCGCATGCACCGTTTGCCATCAATAATAAACGACCTGATGGTGCTTATTTCACCAAACGCAATTTTCGCTTCACAACTTTGGAAAAAATAATTTCCTGCAAGGAAAAAGGAGCATGCTTTAAACGTCAAATTAGTTTGCAAGTAAATTGACCCGACGCCGACGTTGATCGAACCAATTTTTTTGCAAATAGGACGATTGCCTACTTGACGACAGATATATCTGGCTGGATCAATTTTATTAAGACTTGAAACATATTGGTTTTTGGTGGTTCTATCACACGTTTTTATTTTTTTTTTAGACCTCAGAGTAAATACAATATACCGGTACCTGCCATACAATTTTTTTTTTAACAATTTTAAAAAATCTTATTTTTCTCAAAAACGGCTCTGCCTACATAAAAAAAAATTTACAAATTTTTGTCAGGTAAGACTACCTTTGAATAAAAACCACTTTAAAAAAAATGGGTTTTAATGGTACCTCTCTAAGATAAATTTTTTTTTATTTTAGATTTTCTCCATAACGGTAATTTTGATTTCAAATATTTTTTTTATACCGATGCTTCTAAGCAATACACATAGTTTTTCTTAACAAAACTTACAAAAAAATTTGTTTGAAAATCAAATGGCTTTGTATTTTGGAAATAACATAGTTGAATTTTATTAAAATCGATATTTATGGGCTTTCTTACCTGGTTAATTATTTTTACTTTTAAGAAAAAATAATGTTCTTTTTTCATACAAATGTAAAAAAAACTGCAAAGAAAACTATTTCTTTTTTAAATGGCTCCTACGAGCCATAAAACTTTTATTTGCTTATTGCTTATAAATATTAGTGCAATGTACTACCAAAAGTGTAAAAATTTATAGAAAGCAAATATTTATAGTACCTCTCTCTCATAGAACGTTTTTTTTTTTAATTTTGAATTTTTCCATAACTCGTAATTTTTGTATACAGAAATTTTCGATAAGATTAAAAAATATTGCATACCAAAATTTAAAAAAACATGTTTTAATTTTTTAAAAGTTTATATACTTTTTCTTATCTCAAAAAAATTTTTTGTTAAATTGAATTTTAATATGCAAATAAGAAAATATTTAAGATTTGCGTACCAAAACTTTTCCTAAAAATGTTTCAAGAATTGAATTTCATAAAAGAAATTATTAAAAAAAAAACGATCGTTGGAACCATTCGCATTCGTTCGTAAGGAAAACAATAATATAATGATACACCTTCCATATAAATGTTATAAACCATTAAGAAAAATCTCATTTTTATCAAAAAACAGCTCGTATACATTTGATAAAACACTACCGTTTGTATTGATTGAAAGCTTTGTTTAGTTCTTAAATAAATGAAAAAAATATTCACATCGACAAAAATTTGCATTTCGGATCAAACTTTTTAAAACTCCCGCTTGAAAAGTGAACAATCTTGAAAGAGTGATTTTATTGTTTTACTGTATCAATCGTCTATTGTATATTATAGGCTCAACGGATTCAGGCGTGGTTACAGGGGGAGGGCAATGGGTGCAATTGCCCCCCCCCCCCCCTTAGCAGGAACGAACCAAGCATACATTCATTAAAATGTCATCAAAAAATGCTTTTTTGTTCTACATTTATACATTTTTTTCTTTGCAGTGAAAAGAAGACTATAAGTTTTTTTTTTCATAATTTTTCATTTCACGAAATAATTTAAAGATATTAAAACCAACGATTTATCTCGCCTCTCCCAGATTTGAAGTAGAGAAAAACTTCGATATGCAAAAATAGCCTTCAAATCGAGCGATTATAAAGCTTATAACGTCGGGTTTTTAACGTCCAATCTTCAAATTTAAGGTCTTTAATTAAAAGATAAATGTTAGGCTACATTTCTATGTAATATTTTGTTGAGAATTTTTAAATTATTTCATGTTATAGAGAGCAGATTGAATCCCACATCTATCTGAATTCACTTTTCAAAGTGCAAGTGTGAATGAAAAATGATACAGTTTCCAAAAACGGTGCTCCAAAAAGTTAATGCCCGAATCCTTCCCTACAAATATGTAAGCGTTTTTTATAGTTAAATGTAGTTTTATAGTTAAATGTAAAAAGGACAATTCAATTTATTTTAAAATTCTACTATGCTTCAAATGCTCAGATGAACAAGATTAAGGTATTTAAATGAATTCAAAATGATAAATTAATTTTTTGTATACAAATTATTGAGAAAAAGGTACCGAAAAATTTCATTTTAATTAGATGCGTATCCACTTGACAGTACTTTCACTAGAAAACTCTCGAGAATAACTTTCGGATGTCTTTCCTTCTGGTGAACTAATTTCATGAATGTGTCCACTTGAGAGTTTAACACTCTAGAGGTTGTCTCCATCTTTTAACTCCTTTATGTATTTCGAGTGCGGTTCAGTATGCAACTATGTTGCACATCTTTTTTAGCCATAGCATACGTTTCTGACGGTAATACAGCAGACGTCCGAAATAGTGAAGTAATAAAAACCAGGCCTGTTCAGTGTTCATTCTTTCGAGATTGTTAACTTTTTCAAGCGGACGTTTGTTAAGGTGTTCTAAAAACGAATTTGATCCAAAATGCAAATTTTGTTCGATGGTTTTTATATTTATAAGTTAAGAAAAACCGAAAAAACTGCCCAGTGTTCTCAAGTAATGTTAAATGCCTGCGAGTTATTTTTTTAAAATAATTCCGATTTTATAGAAAATTTTGTGTGTTTACTATTGTGGATAGTTAACTATTTTGAGACATAATAGATAATTTTTCGGATTAGCCGCGTTATAAGAATTTTAAGAGTGCACTTTGGTACTCACCCCGAACGTTTCGCATCAAGCCTAAAAAGTTATATATAACTATTTTGAGATTCACTAAATCGAGCATCTACTGTATTCTTGAAGATTTTTTTCACTTTCATGGATGAGTTTAAGGAACTTTTGTACTATTCATCCACAAATTAACCAAAATTTACTTCATCGAATATTTTAGAAACTAAAGGTTTTCGCACATTAACTTGGTTTTTTATGTTCATTTTTTTGTTGCCTCTGCTTGATTGTTAACGACACAGTGCCAGTCAATTTTGGTTGCAAGCACATTAGACGTTAACGCACACATTCTCTGGCTTCTGAATCCTTATTTGTTCCGTCAACTGGATTTTCTTACGGTGCGGTGAAATTGCACTGTAGATTATATTTTCAAACATGTGACTTTAGCAAACTGCATTACCGAACACAGAACTATTGCAGTAAAACTTTTGTTTGCTTTTTTGAATAGAAGACTTTTTTAGGGAATATTCTGCAAATGCATTTCTGACTCAAATAACGGCCTTCAACTTGTCTTTGGCCACTGAATCTTATCGCAGCAATGGCTGAAACTTTTTTTCGAACTCGTACGTTATGTGTGTGAATATGAACATATCGGTGTGCTGTTATTCTTTATAAAATTCTAGGTGGTGGTTTGAAAATCTAGAGGGAGTTCAAAAACGCTACTTAAACACCCTGTTACTGCCCCAAACTACATAACTTCATTTCAGGAAGTTTCAAAGTACCCACTCCTCGATGCACTTTGAAGATATAAATGAGGTAATTGCGTTCTTCAAATTTTGAGTAGTATGATAAGTATTCCAATTGTCTGTAGATCTCATCAAGATTTTGGAAACTCTGGAAACAATTTCGCATTAGTGTGACCAAAAAAAAAAACACTAAAATTAACACCCCCCCCCCCCCCTCCCTGAACGAAATCCTGGATCCGGATTTGAATTAAATTTTGTGTACAAAACTTTAAAATTAAAATACTATTGTTTTGAATATCAAAGTTTTTAATTTTTCAAATAAAAATTAGAATATTGTTATAAATTGGAAAAATATGAGTAATCGTGTCAACATTAAAGAAAATTTGAGCGTAGGTCGTCACTGATTTCAATAAAAAAACATGGTATATTTATGATAAATGATTGTGGCTATATGAGCCCTGAGATGGTTTCTTCGTTCTGAATCATTATAAAAGCGTACTGTTAAAGATTCACAACTCAAAAAGTTCTCTGATTTGCATGACGAAAAATTAGCATTATTAAGAAAAATGCTTAAGAAAAAGTATATGTATTAAAATTGAGCCAATGTAATTTGAATGGCTCGAACATCCCTCTATGATCAGACCAAGTCCTTTTTTTTATATCTCTTAATTTTATCTCTTATTTGTTCATTTTTTTTTTTATTTTTCATTAACTCAAAGACATTTTTCATATTAAAACTTGTTGCTTTTGTACATTAATTTCAACGTCACTAGCTATAAACAAAAAACTACACCCATCTTTAAAATTAAAAAAAAAAAAAAAACTAAACATAAGAACTTAATACAACTACCATTAAGAATGACATAATACCTCAGTAACAATGCTCTCCCGCTTACATGTGTCATTTTGCCTGCTAGCAGGCACTAAATTGTACTCTGTTGTGTATCCCACCCTATACTTAGCTAGACATTTTTTTCATGTTCCCTATCCTTCACTTAATTTATCTGCAGTCCTTTACACACAAACATACTAATATATTAAAAAAAAAAAAAACATTGCATGCTGCAACATGTAATTTTATAAAGAAGAAAAATAATAATAATAAAAATAAAAAAAAAGAAAATAACAATAATAAGAAAATGCACGTACCTATATAGAATGATATAACACGAAAACACACACACACACACATACATTAAATTTTTGCTTTACGATGTTATATTTTTTTTTAATTAAAGCCTTTTTTCAATCTGGCTCAGAACCTCAGAGAATAAAAAAAAAAAACTATTGCATGTTTTGCTTCAATAACATTTTTGCACCCAACAAAAAAATCTCTGCCACATTTTAATAGTTAACCAAAAACAAGAAAAAAAAATATACATAATGAACCCAACACGCGAAGGATAACACTAAACTGGCATTATATAGAATTATTGTTTTTTTTTTCTTTTATACTTATATTTTGATTATTTTTTAAACTACATATTTAAATTTTTGTGTATATAAGGAATTTTATGTTACAAGAGAAATTAAGTGTGATCTAAATTTATGATAATTTCAAATAGAAATGATTAATAATTTTCTTTTTAGTCTCTCAATAAATTATTTTATTTTTTTAATATTTTTATTAAATTTTCACCTTTATTAATACCAAATAAAAAGTTGTCCATACTTATAGGAAATTATATCAGTGTGCTATAAGAAATCAAATTATAATATTTAATTAATTTGTTCAATTCTAACCAATTATAACCAACAACAAAAAAAAAACCAAATACCTATTGACAACTTGTGTAAATAACCATTTTATTTTATTTATTTTTTCAATTTTAGAAAATATCAAGCCATTGACATTTGATGAGGTCTACAACCAAAGCAGTCCATCGAACTGTACAGTCTATTGTGGAGGTGTAAATAGTGCTCTTACTGCCCTCACCGAAGAGATCCTTCAGAAGACATTTTCGCCATACGGATCGATACAAGAGATTCGAGTCTTCAAGGACAAGGGATATGCTTTTGTACGGTAAGTTGAAGAGTCTGATGCTCTGCTCTTATTATCCTGTATCCTTAATGTCTCTAACTTTGATGTATAATAATTCAATTTCTTTAAAAAAAAAATTTACAAAAAAAAACACAAAAACTCGTGTCTATGTCAACACCCTTGGACCGGAACTGTGAACCCACCATCAAAAATCTACCAACACCACACCAAATCTATGCACTAACACACACTTGAACGATGGCGATGACGATGATGATGGTCATGGGGTACTATACATCCTGGGCATCTCGTCCTCGTATTATAACAACTTTATATGTGGGTGGCACTGGAACTGGATATAGATTCTCAACAAAGGAAGCCGCCACTCATGCAATTGTCGGTGTGCACAATACCGAAATAAATGGTCAGCCAGTGAAGTGTTCGTGGGGCAAGGAGAGCGGCGATCCGAATAATGCCCAGACAATTACCAGTCAGGCATTAAATCAAACCGGATTCCCGTATGGTGTTGGAGCTGCGGCGGCGGCGGCCGCTGCTGCATATGGCCAGCAATTGGCTGGCTGCTGGTATTCACCAACACCAACGTATCCAGCATCATCGGCAGCGGCTGCGGTCACGCCAACGGCTGCATCGGTGCAAAATCAATTTTTGCAAGGAATCCAAGGATATCATTTTGGTCAATACGGCGGATACCAACAGGGATATATGGGGTATGTATATAAAAAATGTACATTCTATAGTTATATTTTTCTATTCTGCTATTCCACCATGCAGACGATATGCTCTCCTTCTCCCTCAAAATTCTCTATTTTTAACTTGGCTTTGAAATTTTGTGCTCTGTGCTTGTTTGCTATTAGATTTTTCCTGTTTTTAACATGGATTTTTTTTTTTAATTTTTATATTAGTTTTTTTTTGTGTTAAATCTGAATTAAGGTAGGAGGTAGGTAGGTTTTCTGTCTGGGACTTTTCTAATGAAACTTTATTTTGCTGTTGGCACTATAGAGTCTTTAACGTTGGTCAAATTAAATTGCAATAAATTGCATGGTGTTTCTAGATCAAAGAAAAAAAAGCAATTTTAATTTGTAATTATACTTTTTTTTTTCTGGATCAAGACTTATGTTTTAATTTATATGTAGATGAACATATTTGTACCTTTGATTTACAAGGATTACATTTTTAACAAGAAAATATATATTTCCCCCACTTGGACAAAAGGTGTAATTTCATAAGAAATTTACATGACATAGATTACTTGCTATATATACTTAGGTACTAACTATATGGCAAGTTATGCATGCGTAAGAGCTCGGATTTTTATTGGACTTGTCATTACTATGATAGGGAAGACGAAAAAAATTGGTCTCACAATTCTGTCTGTTTGTTCGGCTACAGCCTAAACGGCTCGATCGATTTTCTTTAAATTTAGTTCTTAGTAGTTTTTGGTTATTCTGCTCACAGGTTTATTTTCATTTCATCAAAAAAAAAATACCAACCATTGAATTTTTTGTAGCTATTAAAAAATCTTATTTTTCACAAATATGGCTCCACATCATATTTAAAGCTTTATGTGCAAGCGGTGCAATTGCGCAGGGTGCTGAGTCCAATGGGTGCCTTGAGCAAACACTAACAAATCCACCATACTTTTTTAATGTTCACTTCTTTTTAATAGCTCACACCAATATTGATCAGACCAGATCATTCTGAATTTTAAGACCGATATAAATTTATATAAAGGGTGTTTTTCTTGAGACGTGTGGTTTTTAATCTGGCAATACTTTTTTCGGAGTTGGTCTTTTTGACAGCTGTCAATGGATTTATCTTCAGTTTGGTTTGCCATTTCTTAATAAACAGACTTACTCCTGAGAATCGTGCAATTTATTACCAAAATAATAGTTCGGTTCGCGTGACGCATCTCAAAGCAATTCATTTATTGAAGAGAACTTTAGGTGAGCGCATTATCTGGCGCTTCGGGATTTTTTTATATGGGGTGATGTGAAGTCGCTTGTCTACGCAGATAAGCTCGAGATGACTTTGAAGAGAATATTCGGCACGTTGTTGATGAGATACGGCCTAAATTTCTGTAAAAAGTGGTATGAAATTGGGCCTCTTGACTGGAATATATTCGAGCCGGCCGTGGTGGCCAGTTGCCCTTAATCATTTTAATAACACAATGGCAAACCCTTATCCTTATAATTAAGGTAAATTCTTGGCTATAACATTAAATTATATGCGTTTTATTTCTTCTTGAAAACCACACGTCTACAAAAAAAACACCCTTTATATCTACTTTAAAAAAAATATAAGTAAGTCGATGCATACCTTCTTATTTAAACAAATCATTGAAAGAGATGTATATCACAAAATCTTTACAAAGAGCATGACTTTGGTATCTTCTTCCAGATACCTCGTTCGCCTCTTTGAGATACATATTTAGTTGAAAATCGCATTCTAAAGTCTAACTCGTTAGAACTGGTAAAATGACTTCTTCCAAAAACAGTTTTGTTTTAATTTTTAAAAAAAGTTTCAATTTTTTGTTGAAAATTCGATGATGGTGGTCGAGAATGGGTTGATAGTTTAAAAATTTTTTTCTTGTGCATAAAAATGTTAATAGATTTGTATACTTAAAGTTTTCCTTTAATTTTTTTTTTAAAGTTTGAGATCTAAAAATTATTTTTTAAGAACGATTTTAATATTTGTTTTTTTATACAATTATAATATTCAGTCAAGAATTGAGATGGAATTTTGGTATTTCATTTTAAATTCTCAAGGAAGTTTTTTTATTCTTATTTCGGGACGTATTTCATCTTTTTGAACATTTTTCTCTAATAATTTTCATGTCCTTACATATAATAATAAATCCTCAGCGTCTTTAACATAAACATAGAAGCAAGAACGTGCGATCCAGTCTTACATTTTATTTTCTTATCTACTGGTCAACCTGCATTTCCTGAATTTTTTTTAACTATACCAAAACAAAAATGGATGAAAATAAAAATCGGAAAAATTAGGGAATTTTTTGTTCTTTATTTGGATCGGATTTAAGCCCATCTAAATATAAAAATTAGATAAGGACCCTGGTCGTTATATACCTTTGTTCTTGTGTTTAATTTAGGTCATGAAAAATTTAAATAAAATATTAATTTTTAAATTATTTTTGAGTTATTTGTAAAAAGTTTTTCAATACGAAACTCGAAGAACATTATGTGGCATTAAATATATGGAATATAATACTTACATATATATCGACTGTACGTCATTCAAATATCCTCGTAGGTTTGTATGTTGGCAAGTTAATATGGGGTCTAATTTACGATGAGTTGGAAAGAAGTATACGAGCTGACTGTTCTGTCAGGCCAGTGACTTTCTCAGGATTACTGGTTACTCCATATACTTATTTTATTGTTCCGAACGTGAATCTTTCTTTTATTAAACCTTTGCCCATGGAAAAATGAGCCTTGGCGTTAATTTTGTAAGTGCAAAGTAAAGCTTAAAGCTTTTCTTAACTTCTTAACGAGATAAATGGGATATATAGACCCATTTCTAATGCTGAAGCCTTGTTCAAGGCTGATGTCAAACAAAGTTAATACACCAAAATACTTAAGGTGCCATCACACCTCGCAAGAAAAGTATGTAGTTGCAAGTAAAATGATTGCTGCGAGCAAAACTTGCATTTGTAAGCAATTAATTGCTATAATGGATTAACTTGATTACAAATATTTTCAAATAAAATATTCTGGTATATTTAATTATACCAGAAAAGCCTTTAGACATTTCTCCAAATCTGCTTCAACAACTGTTGCAAGCAGAAATCAGGCCCTGAGCGCAATAGTGGCTTAACTGCATTTTTCATTATTTTCAGTAGAACAAAAATAAGTAACAGATTATTTTCAAACGAAAATTTTCCAAACGCTTGCCGTTTTAAACTAAAAAAATATAAGAATTTTTGATCATTATTATGCAATAGGATCAAAAATAAGAGGTTTTTGATTTAAGAGTCCTTTAAAAACTGATCAAATAAGCCACTATTGCACTCAAGCTTTTTATTCTTGTGGTTGTCCTCTAAGGGTAAAAAGCCTTATAATTATGACATAAGCCCTTCAATTCAATATTTATTGCATAAAAGATTCAATTTTTGTTATAAAATCAATTTCAATAGAATGGCAGTAAGGCCAATATTGCACTCATGACCTCAAATCAGCTTTGCCCAAGAGCAGAAGACAAAAAAGGCTGAATCACATGCCATTGTTGTGGTAAACATTGTTGCCTTTGGCACTAAAGTAGAATATGCGTAAAATAATTCTTGGATTTTTCACCCAAACGAAGGGTTATTCTTCCAAGGGGAGGAAGGCAAACCATGGATAAACCTTCGTTGAACCTATGACCTTTCACCTCACTCCATGCGTCTATGCTGCCATAAGTCCTAACTTCAATTGCCAATTTCATGGTAACTCAAGTTACATTTGGAAGAGTTTTATTATTAAAATTAATTAAATTATTTTTTATACTTATTATATAGATATAAATGAAACAAAATATAATTTTCTTACATGGTTATGGTTTTCTAGTAGTAAAAACTAAATTTTTTTGGAAAAATTATTTTTCTTAGTAAAAAATACTAAAACATGTTGATAACTTGTTGTCCATATCTGACACAAGATTTGAGTCAGTACCTTACACATTTTCTCAAAAATTAAACAATCCAATAAAGCTTAACTTTAGTGAATTAGATACAAAAATATATCACCCTATTTTTAGTTCTACAAAAACTTAAAATTACTAAAAACAATTTATAAAACTTTAAAAAAATACATGGTAATTCATGTTACAAAAAATCGGTAACTTACATTATTTCACGCTTTCAATTTAAAAATTAAGGTTTAAGACTTAAATATTTTCATTTTGTTTTCAGGCATATGTTTGTTTATTTGGCAATTATAATTTTAAATGTAGCGTTTAATAGACAGGGGGTGAAATAAATGCCTGTTTTTCCATCCTCATGTCCACTTTTCATGAAATTACCCATATCGTATTATTGAAATAAAATACTTAATTGGAAAAAATCTTTTTCTTTTCTAAAATTTTATAAGTCAGATTTATGGAATTTTTTCTTTAAAATTCCAGTGATAATAAAATAAAAAAATTAAATAGAAAATTAAATTTTATTCACTGAGAACTATTACAAACATATATTTATATTTATATTTATATTTATATTTATATTTATATTTATATTTATATTTATATTTATATTTATATTTATATTTATATTTATATTTATATTTATATTTATATTTATATTTATATTTATATTTATATTTATATTTATATTTATATTTATATTTATATTTATATTTATATTTATATTTATATTTATATTTATATTTATATTTATATTTATATTTATATTTATATTTATATTTATATTTATATTTATATTTATATTTATATTTATATTTATATTTATATTTATATTTATATTTATATTTATATTTATATTTATATTTATATTTATATTTATATTTATATTTATATTTATATTTATATTTATATTTATATTTATATTTATATTTATATTTATATTTATATTTATATATATATTTATATGTATTTATATTAAACAAACAGACAAATTTTTCAATTTAGATTTTAATTGTTTTCCTATGAACTCTTCCCATGCCTTATAGTGTGAAATCTATTCCGTTATGAAAATTATGCCTCCGTCGGTTTTTTGTGTAAATTCCCCATCACGGAACCTGGGAGCTTACACCACCTCACTTCTTTAAAATTAAGTAAAGTAAATTAATTTAGTCTACGTGATTGAAATTGAATTTCACTATGGCTGCATTTCTGTGTTGCAAAAAGAGCTATTGTTCCCTATAACACGCGTGTCGTCCATTTTTAAACTGTACCCGATCTTATACTCAATGTCTATAAATCTCTCCCCATCAGCTGCAGAAAAATTTAATTCTTGTCAACTTTCCTGAAATATTTTTAAAATTTCAAAAAATTACTTACTTGTGGTTGTATGGTTGAATATAATCAAGTCGTGATATTGTAATTAAGTTGTAACCGTGCGTAAAAAAAATGTTGTTGCCTTTAACATGCCCTCATACCGACACGAACCTTAAAGAACCAAGATTTAATAGCTTTTTTATTGGTTCGAATATTATATAATATGATATACATATATTTGATTATATACACATAGTCATCATGAATAAGGCCTACAACAACCCTTCCATTTTTTGTTCTCGAAAAAGCAAAGGAAAATTTAAATGATATAAAAATCAAAGCACATGGACGCGGTTAAAAACAATAACAACAAAAACACTCACAAAAACCCTTCTCCCATATTTTATAGCAGCTCTTGTAAAACAAATTCCTTTTTATCTCTGAAACTATGCCAGTCACTCTTGACAACCTCTTTTTTTTTTAAAGCTCACGAAGTCGAGCAATACGTTACGTGCGTGCTCTTTAAACACGCACCCAGAATGACGACGGCATATTGTGGATTTATAATTTTTTTTTTTTAATATTGCAATTAAAATGCGAGTCTCGTTTATTGATCTCACGCATCAGTGATATACATAGGCCATATATAAACTTGCAATTTTATTTTTTTGTATTTCCAGAATGGGGGTGCAGATACCAACCGCCACATGGCAAGGGGTTGCAACTCAAGCACAAATATCCCCAGCACAACAATTGGCGACTGGAGTTGCTGGTACTGGCATACCTCAAGCAACGGGGGTGGTAGCCTATCCAATTCAACAGTTTCAAGTAAGCCCACAGGTATGTAAAAGCAATATTCACACAAATACTACTCGACCATTGTACAATCCTTACGAAATACCTAGTAATTTTGTATGCACATCATATTTAAATAATAAAAATGCATGCTTGCGAAACTTTTACTCAAATAATAAAAAATAAATACTTAGGTATACTTACTTACGAAAAAAAAAACATAAATAAATATTTTGAATTTTTAAACTAAAATTTATATGAATTCTTCATATTAATTACGTCATCTTTGTTTGTTAATTTTTTTAATAAATATTTTCTTAACTAAGCATTTTTATAACTTTACAAATTTGCTCTCATATTTAACCGTTTTTCTTCCTCTTCTCTTTGTTTGTTTTTTTCACATCAAATTTACTAAGATTTCGCTTTTGTCATTACCAAGTAATTTTAGCATTGAAAATTAAAAAAAAAAAATAATAATAATATTACATTATATTATATATAAACTATAATACATAAAAAAAACCTGCATTGATTTATTGATATTATTAACAAAAAAAAAGAAAAATATTTAAAGTTTGTTTATTTAATTTTCTAAATTCTAAGTGTTTTTACTTACTTTTTTCCAATCTACTAACACCCATATTATTTTTTAAGGTTTATCCTTTACTTTTGCAGGCACAGTAAAGTTTGTGAGGTGTAAACAATTTTATTCAAAAAAAAAAAATTAATTAATTAATTAAATATTAACTAAAAAACCAAGTATTAAAAGCAACATTTTAAGAGCAAAACAAAACAAATAGGAAGATAATATTTATTTTTTATTATTTTTATTTAAATTTTATTTTTTGCGCATTATTATTATAGTTTTAAATTAAAATTAAGGTTAGACTTAAAAACACTGTTAATATTCATGAGTAATATTTACTACTTTTCAATGTACTTAAGAAAAGCAAAATAGATTTACAACAAAAAATAAATAAGAAGAACAAAAGCGAATTGAAGCCAAAAAGATATTTTTATTATAAGCAAATTAAAAATGTTAAAATTGAAATAAAAATACACACATTTGAATATTTATTATTATTATTTTTTTTTTCAATATTTAATTTTCATTTTTTATTTTTGTACAAAAGAAATTTGTTTATTGATTCGTGATGCTATTTGATTTGTTTATAGATATTTTTTTTTTATGAATTTCCAAGACTGTACAAAGATTTTTCCCAAATTTATTTTTTTAAACTCTCTCTATCTCTTTCTCTCTATTTCACTGTCTCTATCTAATCTATCTTTCAAACCCATGAATGAATTTTGCGTTATTTTTCAAAAAAGAAACAAAAATTACGAATGAAATAAAAATACTTTATGAGAAAAAAAAAACAGCACTAGTGCCTAAAACTAATCACTAAACATTTTTTATATACGCTAACGAAAAAATGAAAAAAAAAAAAAAACATATTTAACATTGTTATCATTATGACAAAAAATCGTAAGATATTGAATTATTTAATTTTTTATTTTAAAGAAAAGGCAATTTTACTTGTATACTCTTTTTTCAGCTTTGTGAATATTTATTTGTATATTAATTTTCTTGTTCACATTTTTGTTTATATATAAAAACAACATTCAATACATATTTTCATGCATAAGTGAATAAAACAAAATATTAAAAGTTACTTGAGCCTAAATAGAAAACACGTACATAATAGTCACGTTTCGCACAGTTCCTACCTTGTCCGTCATTCCTGTGATTGTTTTTTTTATAAATAAATATTTTTTTTCTATAGATAAAAAGTTTATTTATTTATTATTTATTTCGTAAATAATACTTATATTGCTAATTAAATCTTGAAAATTTTCAATGCTTTTCTTTGTCGTTAAGAGCAATTCAATAATACTTCTTGTATTTTTTTTAGAAAGTTGATCCTTTATTTTATTTTTGAATTATGAATCAATTTTTGCTTATAATTTAACTTTTAAATAAGAAACAAAAAAATCAGCTAATTAAAGTTATCGTCTATTAAATTTTAAAAGCTGTTTCATCATGTTGCCCTTATTTTCCATCTTTTAACTAACAGCTTCAAGATCAAGTTTGTCCGAAATATAAGTTTTTATATGTACCTGGATTTATTTTTCACCCAACCGATTTCTATGAAATTTATCTCGAAGATTTGTCAAACTTGCGAAATGTTTGCAAAACAAAAAAAAATAAGAAAAAGTGTACATAATTTGAAAGCAAAAGTTAAACATAATACTTAAGCATAGTTTCTTGTGGAAGACGTTGAAATTTATTGAGGCCTCAGGCATTTATAGTGGTAGGACTAGAGCAAGGTATCTCTTATGAATTTTAGAAAAAAAGATTGATGAAGATACGAGTACATGTCTGCAAGCTGAGGGGTTGTCTATGGTCTAATGCTTACTTGGTAAACGGAAGTATGTTTTGACGAGTTTCGAGTCGACATGCATAAAAACATATACGAATATACAAATGCAAAATGTTTTAAAATCTTGAATCTCTGATCTAGGTGTGATACTCGTACTTTGATCCAACAGGGTGCTACTTCATAAAAATGGATAAATGCCAGTTTAACAGTTACAGTAACAATGACTTTTCATGACAAATTATGACAAGTTTCTCATTACCATATCTATCATGAAGATTTGATAAACATTTTTTTGCGGGCTCTTAAGGGGTTTTGATTACCCTTAAGATGATGAGCACAGTACGAGCGATCAGGAAAATAGGGAAGGATTTAAAAGGAGATACCGATGCACATTGGTTTTGAAGTTCTGAATCTCAAAACGGTAGGGAAAAACAGAGCCTGGTAAAGCATTCCACACGCACGGATGAAGCCCTTATATATTACAGCCAAATCAAAATTGTAAGAGAATTTCTTGCATCTTCGAAGAAAGCCTAAACACTTTGCAGCGTTTTTCGCGACGTTTGATATGTGATAATTCCACAGAAGGTGATCTGTGATGCAAATATTTAGAACTGAGAGCTGTTCAGTTTCCTCGATGCAAGTACCGCTCATGGATTATGGCATTGGGGTGGGTTCTGTTTCAACTACAGCAGACAGCATTGGGTTTTTGAAGCATTAAATTCTATACGGTTTTTAATTCCCCAGTGGAAAATGCTGTTAAGATCAGAATTTAATGGGCTTATCATACGCTGCCGTCGAAGTTTCACATCCAAAGGACAGGGATGTGAATCTATAAACGAATAAGAAAAAGTGAGGGTGCTATCGTCAGCAGAACAATTAAATGGATTAGAAATTTCAGACAAGAGGTCATTAATGAAAATGAGATAGAGAGTCAGAGACAACACGGAGCCCTGGGGCACACCAGTATTTATTTTATGAGTATCAGACTTGTAACCATTCAAGACGACTTGTATTGATCGGTCCAAAAGGTAATTTTAATCCAGCGAAGAAAAAATTCATCGATACAAAATGCACACATTTTCGATAAGAGAGCTTGGTGCCAAACTCTATCAAATGCTTTTGAAATATCAAGTGCAATAATCTTAGTTTCTCCAAAACGATGTAAAGATTTGTTCCATTGTTCGGTGAGATATACCATCAGATCATCAGAGGACCTATTGACTATTGACTTACTGACGTTCTTTAAGAAGCTTTCGTTCTTCAAGATATTTCGTAAGCTGATAATTAATAAGTGTTTCCATGACCTTGGAAAGAAGGGACATTAGTGCTATTGGGTGATAGTTAGAGGGAGAAGAAAATTCGCCTTTTTTAGGGACAGGCTGGATAAATGCTGTTTTTCATCCACTCGGAAAGGGACAAGTAGAGTAGGATAGATTAAAAAGCTTACGCAGTGGTCTTGCCAGCGTTGAAGAACACCTTTTCAGAACAATTTGTGTATATCGAGATCTTTTAGGACTCTTGCAATTGCACGAGTGCGAAAGAAGATTCGTCCCATAAAATAGTTAGCGCACTCAAGTATAGGCGTAGTCATGACACTCTCAGGCAGCGTCGAATAGCAGCAAATTGTGCTGCAAGCAAATTGGCTTTTTCTAGTGAGCTTACAAAAGGAGTGTCATCAAAGACGAGCGTTGGAACCGCGGACAATGTAGTGTTTCGAATGTGTTTGGCAAATGACCAAAACAATTTTACTACCTTTGGGACATTGTAGTACTTTTTGCCTTAATTTTTGGTCATGCAAAAATGTTGTTGTTTGAATATGGAAATTACAGGACTTTCTAGCTTGTTTCAATTTCTTTCGGTTTTCCTCTGTAGGGTTGGCTTTGTAACATCGGAAACTTAGTTCTCTGTCCTTAATAATCTCTTTACAGCTCAAATCAAACCATGAGTTTTCTTTCGATTTGACAGATTTTATCCTGTTCCGAATAAAATTTGTCATCCCGTAGAGAATTAAGTTTGTAATCATATCTGCGCTGGAGTCTACGTCACTATCGAGGAAGCATAGTGATCAGTTAAAGTTCCTGAAGAAATCATTCAGACCGTCCCAGTTGGCTTTGGCTTTCTCGTATTGCCAAACGGTTATCTTAGGGGCTTTCTCTTTAACTCAGGTTTTTTGGCACGAGAAATTGTGCTGATGGTCGGATGTGCCTAGATGTGATAATACACTAATAGTGTATTTAACAAGGTCAGAGGTAAGAAACAAGTCTAGAGTGATGTACGTACATTTTTAAGACGTTCATTTTTACTTCACTTTCCTCTCTTTTTTATAAGAGAGATAAGGGAGAGAGATGGCAATATAGGTCAATTTATATGAGGATTATTTAAACACATGTTTTACCTACGATACGAATATATTAGGCTAGTTTATATTTCTGAAAAGTTCCTCAGTCAGTAACTTTGGCAGGATTTCTCACATAGAAATAGACGTTAAAACAACTCTTGATTATTTTTTTTTTTTGACAAATTTGACAAATTTTTAAGGACGCAAAGAATACCGAAGATCTAAGAACGTAAACTGGCCATTTTATAGGGCAGAACATTTACACACATATTACCTCCTGTGATTGCCAATTAAAAGCCAAAATTCTCAAGGAATCGCTATAGTTCATACACTCAGAAAAAATATAATTAACTAGAAAAAAAATGTTTAGATGTTTATTTTTCATATTATGACAAGATATCCGATTTCAACATTGTCTTATGGGAAATCTGTAGCTGTTGGTCAAATTTGCATGGCACCAAGTTAATTTAGCACTGTTTAAAATAAGAAATTGATCATGTAAAATTTACATACTAAATCAAGTTAATCTAACCGAATTAACTGTTAAACTGACAGCACTTCTATGATATAGCAATTATCTCATATAACTCAAATTAAAATCAACCTTGTATTTTTGTTGAATTTATAAGTAAATAAATAAATAAAAGAAGTGTTTTCAGTTATTTAAATTAATATCTTTTATTTATTGAACTTACTTGTCAAACTGTATAATTAACCTTAAGTCTATAATTAAATTTTCTGAACATACTGTAAAGCCGACTTAATATATCGCTCATTAAAAAGAACAACGTACGCCAATATCCAATTTGTTAATATTTGGGAAGTCGAAAATGTTGCTTTTTAATTTAAAAAATGCTTATAACTCTTGAAAATTTAACTTTTTATAGCCAACATTTTCTTGTTAAGAAACAATTGGTTCACATTTTACATTCGTAATAATTGAATCAAGAAGTTACTTAACAAAATATTTTCAAAAATGGACATTAGCCCTTTTAGAACCAAAGGACAGAAGAATGCAATGAGTGTGTTTTTCAAGAAGGTAGAATAGCAAGGTCTGGGTTCGATTCCCAGCTGCTGCCACCTTAAAACAGAAATGTTTTTCTTGAGGTACTGCCACTTTTGAGGAACTGACAAATCCTCTAACAGTATAGTTGTCATGAAAAAGTGCTTCTCATCGAGCCGTTTGGACTTGGTATACAAATATTGCTGGTCTAATCCATTTCGGCCAACAACACGTCCACAGGAATTCTTGAGAGCATAAAGTTTCAAGTACAAGTACCAGTCAGGTACTACTCAACGAATTATACTTGAAAAGTACTAGAAATGGACTTGTACTTGAAAAATACTTGAAAATATACTAGGCAGTATAAAAGTACCAAAGTACATGTACTTGAAACAAAGTACATGAAAAAGTAGTTGTACTTGGGGTTTTGCAAGTACCAAGTACACTGTACTTGGTTTTCTTCAAGTACAAGTACTGGGTACTTTACCAAGTACTTAAGTACATTAGTACATAAGTTCCTTGTAAGTACCTTGTACTTGTACTTACAAGTACATTAGTACTCAAGTACCTTACAACTCTAGTTGAGAGTTTTAAGTCACTTGGTTCTGGTTGCACCACCAAATTTATTTATGTTTTAGTTAATAGGAAATTTGAAAAATGAATAGATTTGCAATAATTATTAATAAATAAGATAAAAGTGACGCTACCGCGCTCAAGTAACAACACCCTTGATACACACAAAATTGGGAGTTTGTTCGTTTGACACTTATTTCATAAAAAACTAAATCCAACTGCTGGGACAGGGACTCAGTTAATTTTTCGATTTAGTTTAAGTTTCTAAAAATGTGAAAGTAAAGGTTAGTTCATATCAGTGGGAGTAAGTGAATTGGGAGTTAACTCTTTAACGAATTAGATTGTAGGTTTAAATTAACCATATGAAAAATTAAATAAACAGGATTATTATTTAAACTAAAAATTGATAGAATAACACAGATCAAATTCAAATTTCGTGATTTAGAAAATATCGACATAACCAATTCTTAAACTAATTACAATATGGGTTAAAAATATCAAATCAAGATCAGGTACATTTTTGTAACTTTATAGATACGGATAAGTGACATCATAAAAAAAACTTAACAAAAACCTCGTTAGATTTTCACCTGAAAGTTTTCTCTCAGTGCATTGACTTAAGCTAGTTCGTCTGATCCAGTGGTGCATATTTTTTTTTTTAATTTGACGCTTAGATGTCAATAAGCAGGTAGGTAATTTTGTCATTTTTATTTTGGAATTTTCTTAAAACCAAAAACTTTAGTCAAACAAACATTTCATAAAAACTAGCCTTCTGGCTCCAATCGGTCGCCCTAAGTTATGGTCAGTATATATAATAGCCAGTTTTTTTATAAAGTTATTTTTACTTTACTCAGCTTTCCCCATTAAAATGAATCACGCCTATCAATAAATTTATTATTGATCTTGAAATGGAAAACACACAAAAAACCTATCAAATCTCTGTAACTTTTATATAGAACACAAATAAATCTAATTAAAAGTTGATCAATCGAAAATATTATGTTTTTGTTATGAGGTGTTATTTGAAGTCTATACAACATCAGGGAATAATATTTGGGGTTGGCAAAAAAGAAATGTTTTTTTTTTATATTTTATTTTCAATGGCCTTGCGTTCAAAATGTGTTCCTCGCTTTATGTTCTGTAATAACAATTTTAATTATGCTTAAATAAGCAAAATTAAATCAAATGTCCTTGGATGGTTTTGGTACATCATTTGTTCAGGATTATAAAGTTTTTTCGTGCCACCGTGTCATATTTTTAGTCAAACAGTCAATGTTTTGAGAATTTTGAAATAAGAGAGAGATAAAATACAACTAATATATGTTTCCTAGGGATAGGGAGGTAATTAAATTGAACATAGTCTAGGATTCGATTTAAAATATTGAAAAACAATTTTTCTGATTTTTCAGATTTTTTTTTCACCCCCTTCATCTCCCTCTATAAGGTAGAGGGGGTTAGGGTGATTCTTATATCATGCGGAAAAAAAAGCAGAACGCGCAGACTAGACTCAGACGAGAACAAAATCGTATTGGAGGGGGTCTACTTCCCCCCCGTTCAGGAAGGAGGGGTATTTTTCTAAAAAAAATTACTCAAAACAGTACAAAATATTTTTTTCAAAACGGGAGCATTTACAATGCCACTGTAAAGCTTTTTTGTAAAGTCACGAATTTATTCAAAAACCTGTTTTCTGAATAAAGTTTCTATTCTAAATGGTTTTTGAAAAAATTATTTTTAAACATAAGATATTACAATTTTTTTTACTCAGTTTGAAAATCATTTTTTCAAAAACTATGTTTACAATACTAACTTTATTTAAAAAGCAAATTATAGTGGTAGTGGTAGAGGTACTGTAAGTGTTTTCGTTCAAAATTTTTTTCCGTTTTGATTAAATTTAATAAATAAACAATCTTTTTTTTAAAAACTACTCTTCCAGTACTATTATTTTTTCTCGTCTGTATCTAGTCTATAAGTTCTTAATTATTTTTTACTTGTTATAAGAATCACCCATAACTAACAGGAACCTTAAAGTGAAAGGAGGGATACCATGGGCTGAAATAAAAATCTGAAAAAAATAAAATTCCGAAAGGTGTCAAACATTTTAGCTTAGCAAACGTTGGCTCTTGCAAGTCGAAATTTGAAGAAATATGCATATTTTTGTTGATTTTTTTTTTAAATTCTATTTTATGCTTAATTTTTTTAATTATGTGTAGGTCTGTACGTACTCCTTACGACGTCTTTGAGGATGATCAGGGGTACGCTGACCACCAGTGAGGAAACGCTGATCTAAAATATCATGAAATTGCATTTAAATATCGGTGCTTCCAAGTTCCTTAATGGTTCTCTGGGAGCAAAACGAGATCCCACGAACCAAGATCTTCAATAACGAAATCTAACATTTTTTTTTAGATCTCGAAAAACAAAATCCTTTAATAAATAATCCAGCTTCTATTATGCCTTATTTCAAAATCTTGCTTTTAAAAAATTTCGCTTTTCCATAGCATCAAAAATTTCAAATATCAATCGCAATTTCGCAATTTGAAGCCTATTATATCAAAACCTCGCAAATCTAAAAATTTTCAATTTTAAATATCACAGCAGCATTACTCGCAGTTTCGCAGCAAGAAAAAAATTCGAACAAAAAAAAACTAAGTTCGAAAACGAAAAACTTTTTCATAGGCTTTTATTTGTTATATTCCAACACGTGGTTTTACCAATTAACAAAATTTACCAGACTTAATAACTGGATATACAATGGTAATGATGTCTTTCTTGCTCTTAACAAGAACAACAACTATGGACAAGATTTGAGTTTAAGAGATTTTGACTAAAGAAAATTATTTGTTGCAATGGAAATCTTGCAAAATTTGGATTTGCGAAGTTTAAGTTGGCACGATTACGTCATTGCTGAAAAGTGGAATATTTTAACTGCGATATAATGAAAAATGGAAATTTGGAGTTTGAAGACTATGCAGGATCAAGAGTGCGAGATTTTAATTTTCAAGATTTCGTACTCAACCTATTGTTTCTGATGTGAGTGTTTTTCTGTTCTTTTATATAAATGTCGTTTTCGACTGGATTTTCTGGCTCTTGCACTCCTTATTGATTTTTAATATAATTAAGCGCTTACAAAAAAATGTATTCTTATTCTATACCCTATTTTAACACATATATAGCTATTTACTAAAAAAAAAAATTGATTCATAATTCAAAAATTCAAAATTATTTTCCATCTTTTAAAAATAATTAATTTTCCAAAAAAAAAAATTTTATCTACCTATATCGTAATAATTCACTTTGTTTTTATTCCTAATATTCCAATAAACAATTCTTTTTTGTTTTTATTTCTTAAATCGCTTTTACACAATTTTTTGTCATCATTTTAATATTTTTTTTATTTTTCATAGAACAAAACAATCAACAAAATAAATCTTTAATTATAAATTACATATTTTGTTTTGACATTATAAAAACAAAAACAAAATGCTACAAAATAAGAAAAGTTTTGTTCCTTGACATTATGGTGTTATTGTTCTTTTTCATATTATTTCAGTTACCAGAAGATGAATGGTTAGCAGCAAATTTGTTAGTTTAGTTTGTTTAGATCTCCCCCACAGGAAATATATTAAACCAAGAATAAAAAATAAATAAATATAATTAAAAGAAACAAAAACCATATATTTATATGTATAAATGAATATATATTAAATAATATTTATATATATACATGTATGATATATAAATTGTATGCAAACAAAAAATAAAAACAAAAGCAATTAGTTTAACAAAATACAAAAGTGTGGATTAATTTAAATGCAGTTAAAATGCGCTGAAACATTAAAAACCGCAAAGTTACAACAAACAAAAAAAAAAATTAACATATAGCAACAAAAAAAATATTATTAAAAATAAAACAAAAAAAACTGTTGTTCATAACAATCAAATTTCCATCGAATGACATGGGTAGGTAAAATAGCATAAAATAAATACATAGAATATAATAAATATAAAAAAAAAAAAAAACACAACAAATATTAGGAAACAGCATAAGAATAAAAAACATAACTCATAAGGACACTATTTTTGAATTCAGATATTGGGATTAGGTATTATTTTTAAATGTTTTTTGTTATAAATTTTTTTATAATATAAAAACTTAAAGTTATCATTTAACCATCGCATTTGATTGCTTTTTTTTGCTTAAAGGAAAAGTGAAGCAAAGAGAAATTAAAAATGATAAAACCAAAAATTAAATATATATTATATATATAAAATAAAGAATAACAAAAGTAAACATAAACAAAAAGAAAACATAACAAAACATTAGCGAGTAGTTAAGTATATACCTATAGTTAGTTTATAGATAAAACTACAATATCACACAACATGACATACATAAATAAAAATATATATAAATTAAACAAACAAAAAAATATAAAAATAATTGGAGCCTAGAGAAAAAAAATAAACACACTTAGTTTGATGTAAATGTTTTGCATATGTTAAAAAAAGTAGACGTAATAAATACACAAACAAAAGCTAGTAGATGAGTATATATATATATTATATTATATAAAAATTGTAATGGATAAACAAAATGGTGTTATTAAACAAAGTAAATAAAAAAAAAAAAATTAGGAAGAAGTATACCTACTTATGATAATTATTTTTATTTTTAGTTTTTTATTTTATAACAAAACAAAACAAAAACTATAATAGAAATTCACATACACAAGGGCAAATAATATATTATATTGCAAGCAGGCGAGGATATTTATTAAAGATGACCAAAAGGAATAAGAAACTATAATAACAAAAAAATAAATTAAAAAAAATAATAAATTAACTTAAATGATATTATAAATGAAAATACTTCTACGTTATGTTTATTTGTTGATGTTTGCGCTACATATCAGAAGAAGAAAAAATTCTCAAATAGATAAAACTTTAAAAAAGAAAAATTAGGAAAACATTGAGTAATAGAAATTTTATAATTGAAAACCTAGGCAAAAAAAAAAAACCAAAAAACAACTACCGATAAAATGACAAATCACATTTTTACTTTGCACATTATTTTAGAATATTTATTTTTTTTTTATTTTTTTGTGTTTAAATCAAGAGTGTCTATGGAGTATATAATAAAGAAAAAAAAATTGATTCAAAAATTATCTCAAAAATAATGTGCTTTTTTTCAAGTTAGTTTTCTTCACTAAAGCAGGTAAGTAAAAATTTTGTCAAAAATTTCGAATATTATGGTGAATATTTATATTTCGTTGTAAGTTTTGAATTTTGATTCAAATGATATAAGTTACCGGAAAATAGGTTTGGAAATAGAAACTTGTATCAGAATTTTAATTGTCATTAGACCACAATCACCACCAGCCCCGTTTGTAAGGTGCGAGCTTGGGGTTCTTACCCCCTTCCATGAAAATATATTGAGGATCAACTTTTAAGTACTAGGAACAATATGCCCTATGAAGCATAAGTTTTGAATGAACCTTAAAACCATGCAAATTATGAAAAAAGCCACCCTCTAGTATAATTTATGTGCACGGGCCTGACCAATACAAATATCGCACACATTTTGTTAGGTTGATGAAGAAACGAAAAATGTCCATACAAATTCTAGTTGGTTAAACCAATAGCTTCTCACATACTGATCGCATTGTTTGTGTATAAGAAGTATATGGAGTTTAATGAGAGGAAATGAAGAAGTTCTACTTTACGTGATCTTATAAAAAAGAAAAGAGTTTTAAGATCCAAAGAAACTTTCACATTTAAAATAAAATATTTACAAAGTAGACTTTGTCTACTACAGCTGATGTTGCTATAAAATAAAAAGAAATATCCTGGCAACCCTGTTCAAAAAATAATATTATGATCTTCACATTCCTGATGCAAACAAACGTAACAACTTTATAAAGGTAGATTCATCAGAAACAGTACAGACAAAACTGTCGAAAGATCTGATGATATTTTCTGAGGTCAATGCAACAATCCTTAGATTTAAGTTGTGTATCCATTTAAGAGTAAAAACATTTCGCGCAGCACTCCTCGAGAGTAAAACTCGCAAGGAGATACAGTCATAGAGGGGTAGACATCTATGCAAGTGTCACTGTCCAGAGTTTTGTAGTGAAAGCACTCTAAATGCACACGCACGAAATTCGAAGCAACAATATGGGACAGTCTGTGGAGAACCAAGGCCTAGTGACTTACAACTCTTCATCATTCTTGTGGGCGTGCACACACCAGCCACCAACACGCATTTGAGCGCATCACAACAAGTGTACACACAAGTGTGGTGTGCATGGGCCGCTTAAGAATACCATTACTGTTTGACCAGCTGACTTCTTTGGAAGAAGAAGAAACCCATGGGTTTTGGGTTCTGTGGATTTTATCGAATGAAATTAAATGGAAAGATTTGTTTACTATTTGTACCTTATCTAAATGGGTTTCACCCTAGCTCATCAGTAAGTTTGTTTAAAATCTCTTCTCAGCTCAAAACATGTTCGTTGATAAAAACTGACATAAAGCGAAACATTAGCGTTAAAAGAATTCCTTGCTTTGGAGTTGCTAATAATCTTGGCTTTCTCTTCTGCGGTACTCGCCCGCTTAGATTAGGGCTGTCAATTGGATCACTCGTAAGATTGGCGTCACTGAAAGCTGCCATACGAAAAATACAATTAGCAGATGGGATTGGCGTAAAGCTGCCTTCAAAATTGGTAACGAATGATTCAACTTTTTTATAGGTTGGTGTTGCTGCTTAGTGACAATATCTCTTGGCTTTCGTGATTTTTGGCTAATAATTCCGTGTTGGATAAAATCCCAGATTATATTGTTGATTCACAGAAATTAATTCCAAACCGTCTGCTAGTTTCTATTAGATGTATAATTTCACTGGTGCAGCCATTGCAAATGTTACCATAATACTCGTAGTTGTTGTCTTTGAGCATGGAAGTTTGGCATGCCTACTGGTTCTGATATTTTTTCTCATTAGACATCTTAGGCGTCTTTTGATTATTTAGTGCGTTCGAATTTTGAACTCCGAAACAGCTAGTTCCAAATAATCGATGGCTTTATTAATAAAAATACTGTATATGTTCGTGTTTAAGGGTGGAATTACTAAGATGTCTCTTTGAAGCTATTCTAGGTTCAGTCTTTTGTAGTTGATGAGATGTTGAGCAGCCCACTGCTACTAGGAAGATGGGTTGGTATCGCTCTCGGAGATTAGTTGAATAACTATGTGGTCGGAGCTACTTATATTACCGGGTATTGATGCTGATTAATTGAAAAATATGAATAAGATTAGATTATGAAAGAAAGAAGTCTAATGTTGATGGTGTTATTTGGAAGGTTGGTTTGGGTTGCATATTACACACCAATGAATCTCGAGGTGATTTTTGTTGGTATCCTGACAGTCAACAGTGGTTTTTCCTTCCAAATCTAGTAGCCAGTTGCATAGGTGATGTCTTGTATTGAAAATCAACAATTAGCAATACTATTACAGTTAGTAATTAATGAACAAACTAGTATTGTTGATAAGGCTGGCCACGATGCCAAACCTAACGATACTTTTATAGGTATCGTCTCAGTATCGGTGTCGGTCTCGTACAACTCAGTCTCGTTTGGTCTCGTATAACAAAGTCTCGGTATCGGTATCGGTGTCGTCTGGTTTCAGTCTAGTCTGAGTCGAAAACCAGAATTAGTTACATGTTCTTGATCTAGTAGTTGAACTCGCTTGGTATTTGTAAGATTTAAGACAAAAATCATTATTACAAAAGACAAGTTTTTTAATTGAAGTTTTCTTGAAGTTCAAGTTGCTTGAACTCTGAAAATGTCATCTAAATCATAAGAGCCTTTTCCGAGAAACCAATTACAAAAATTGATTGTTTGCAATAAAATAATAAAAATATTTAAATTTTCTGCCGATACCAAACGATACTACCGGGAGTATTGGTAAATTTCGGTCCAAAAAATGCGGTATCGTTTGGTATTATCTCGGTATCGTACTGGAGCTAGTATCGTTTCGGTATCGTTTTGGTTTCCGATAGCGATACCAAACGATACCGAGACTTTTCTGGTATCATGGCCAGCCCTAATTGCTGATGAGAAATTTCAAGTTCTTTTAAGGGGCTTAGATATATCTTTAACCAAGGGCGAATGCAGGATTTTGGTAAAGGGAGGGAGGCAAACTCATTCAGGATTATGGAAAGGGGAGGGGGAAACCTCATGCAAAATATAATTTGGTTTCTTTAAAATGATTTCAAAAAAAGATACATTGCCTAATGTATGAAATATATTGTGATAAGGGGGCCAAGCACCCCTACCTGCTCCACCCTTTGTGTACGCCCTTGCCTTTAACACGACTAAGCAAAGTGTGAGCCACATTAGAAGGGGACAAATTTCTTGTAACGCAGTATATAACCTTAACACTTCGTAACAATTCCACACAAGTTGGTCTGTAATTCGAGCATCTAGAACTGAAAACTGGTCGTTTCTTGCAAGTAAGTGCCACACATGAATAGTGGCGTAGGAAATATATTTCGATTTAATTACAAAAGAGTTTTTAAAACATTAAATTTCAAGATATTATGTATTTTCCCATTGAAGAAAGCTGTCGAGATCAGCATGAAATCAGCTTATTTTAAGCTGCTATTAAAATTCCACATTCAAGGAATAAAGAGTTGAATTTTGAGAGGAATATGAAAGCTGATGGTTTTGTTGGCTGCATTTTCAATGAATTTAAAATTTCAGACCAAAAATTCTGATGTTAAGAGGCATACTGGAAATTGTTTTTCTCGCTGCAGATAAACATATAGTCTTCATATATTTTGATTTAAGAGAAAATCTCTTTTGAGTATTCTAGCTACTTCAAAAAAAAAAGAGGATTTGCCTTAAACACAGATTTATTACCTTTAGCTATATTAATTCCCATAGGAAAACAAATAAATGGTCTAAAAAATATCCATTTCTTATAACATGAATGCCAAAAGCCATGTTACTAATATTATGTGAGACTTCAGGGATTTCTTTCTCGGGTGGAAGTCCATGAAATTGTTTTGCCTGTATCATAAATAGTGAGCTGCTGGGTACTCTTGTCATCACGAAGTGTGACGTAATTAAATGGCTTAAATTAGATTTAATATCTCTTTTTCTTTGCAAATCTTTCCCATGTTTATGAGTTATAAGAAAACCCTATATCAAGGTAAAGTACCAAAATAAAACAGTAATTTCGTGACTTTGATGATAAGAAGTCAAATAAAAATTCATCTTTATTGAGGTAAATCAAGAAACTAATGAATAGAATCTGTATGTTCCCATGTCACATTAGCTTCATAATTTCAAACAAAACAAAAAAAAAAATCTCTAAAACCCAGGCTAATTTATGTAGTTTTCTCCTTTTTGATGTGAAGCTCATTTTTCTAAAATACCAAAAAAAAACAAAAGAAATGCATTACAGAAAGCTATTTCTCCATAGGTATATGAAAGTACAAGCCTATATATTGTTCTAATAAAAATTTATTAAAAAGTCCATGCTGGCACCACTCTAATGAATATTTATATTTCTACTTCTCTAGCTCTAGCTGAGAAAGAAGAAAACCTTTTCATAAAACATAAAATTTATTAAGCTTAATTCTAAAGGGAATTTCATAACCTCGGGGCTGCCTGTTTTTTTTTTTTTTTTTTTTTCTTGCAGCTAACTAACCCCTGAAGCTTATTCATTTCAAAAACCTAGATTAGCTTTGAGAAAATATATATACAATTTACATATATAAAAATATAGGTGTAGCTTGTAGCATAGAAATTGAATTGAATATATATCTGTATCTGGATGTTTATTTTTTTTTTCATACTAACCTTTACTTATGGATGGGTGTAGGTATACAAAAAATATATATAAATGTATTGCATGTTGAAAAATCAGTTTAGAAATTAAAGAAAGTAAAATATAGATACAGAAATAGCTGAAAGTAGATAAATTTAAAAAGAAGGTGAACAAAACTAACACACAATGAAATAAGGAAATTCTACATTTAATTAGAAGTCGGAGTAGTTAATTAACTTGCTAACCTAATTAACTACTTTCACTTAAATTCAAATTGCAATTTGAAAATTGAAAACAAAAATTCTGAAAAACGAAGTTATAATGAGATAAAAAGGCAAACACATCAAACGTCAAAGTAGCAATCGGGATAGCTTATTCACTCCTTAAGATACTTTTTAGTACAATTGTTTATATATATATTTTATTTTTATTTAATTTTATTATTAATTTGTTGTTGTTGTTAATTTTAGAGAAAACTTAAAAAAAAAATACGCACATGAAACTAAACACACACACACGCAGATTAAGGTGTATAATATAGAACTATGAACAAAATTATATTCAAACCTATAGTAATTGTATTCTTAAGAGATACAAACAAAAAAATGTTGCATAATTACATAAAAGTAAAACTAACGTGAAACAGAAATTAAAAAAAAAAATGGTAAACAAATATTTATGTAGTATATATAAATGTATATGTAATAAAAAAAAAGCAGAAAACTTTTTCGATAAGGCGAATTGCCATATTTAGTGGGGATATAAGAAAATTAAAAAAAAAATGTTGTTTAGTTTATATAAACCTTAAAAAAAGCTATTGGAGTACACATACAAATTATTAAACAAAAAAAAAAACATATATATATTATAAAAAAATATAAAAGAATTAGTCAATTTACCACTGATGTAACTCGGTTCGGTTGAATGCAAACAAATAATACAAATCATGAAAAAAGTATTACTAACTTATTATACACTCATGAATACTATATATATATACACACATATATATATATATATATAAAGACAAAAATATATATTATATTTAAAAGCAGAAAGTAAAATTAAAAAAAAAAAACATTTAATGCAGATGTGAAAAAAAAATCAAAGACGAAGGAAATAAAAATATAAATGTTCAAAAAAAAAAAATTATTGTTTAGTATCATGAAACCAAAATTACCTACACACATGATTATATTATTTAAAAAAAATACATACAGATACATAGATAAAAAAAACACAAGAAAACAATCCAAGCTAACACAAGAGACCCATATAAAAATGTTTACGAATATATGCATTCAAAATGTATATTAACTGCAATCAAAATTAAACCAAAAAGAAAAAAAAACAAGAAGGAATAGTTTCAGTTATGTAAAACCAAAAAAGTTAATACTTTATAAGAAATAATTTAAACCCCAAGAAAGAAAAAAATAAAACCAAAACAAAATAATATTTAAAACATAAAGTAAGTTGTTTTATGCAGAATAAAATAATTGAAGTTAAAAAGAATAAATAAAACAAAAAAAAAAATATTTTGACTGTATAACCTGCAATTTTTGTAGAATTTACCAAAAAAAAAAAAACGAGAAAAACTAAATTGTGGATAATGATTAATAAAATTAAAAAATCAAAAAATTAAAAAAAAAAATATTGTATGAAAATCAAAGAGAGATTATTATTGATATTATTATTATTGAAAGATGAGAAGAAAACAAAACCAAAAAAAAAAAAAATAAAAATAAAGTGAAAATTGTAAAAAAAATATATTATTATATTAGAGACAAAAAGGAAAAACAAAATAAAGAAAAATTTTGTAAAAATAAAAAATATGTTTTTAATTTCGACCAAGTGATTTTTTTTTGGATTTTCAGGCTTCAGTAAGTATTGCCACAGTTTTCGCTATGAGTACCAAAATTATTAGAGAAACCAAATTGGTATTTAAACAAATAACCAATTTCTCGAAAAGCATAGACCGATTGCTAAATTTTTTTTTAAATATTCGTTAAAATTACTTAAATTACTTTTAAAAATTATATAGATATTTTTGACTTAGGAACTTCTAATACCGCAAATTGTTAGTATTGCTGTTATTTTTTAATAATTTTAAATCCACTTCTCCACTATGAGGGAAATAGACCTCCCATTTTGGTACCTTCAATTTGTTTCTAGGGGTGTCGGAGTTATTTTTTATTTTCAAAATGTTTATGGTGGGACATTTTTCAAAATTGAAATTTGAGATCCCGTGGCCGTTTTAAGTAAAAAAAACACGATTTGAAAAAACGGCCTGGAAAACCATTAAAATTTGAGTCAATATGTGGTCAAAGATGCTTATACTGGTTTTTTGGCATGTGTAACCTTCTGCTAAGAAAATGGCACACAAAATTTCTTCTTAAAATGTTATGAAATATTATTTTACCAAAATATTGCTGAAAACACGCAAAAAACGATCGATTTTCCAGCATCAAATGGTTCTACATAGAAATAAAAATGTTTCCTAATTTTTTTCAGATTTTTACTACACACCCCTGGTCTCCCTATTTTCACTTAAAGGTACTGACTATGGGCTAGGGTGATTCTTATAAAACGCGAAAAAACAATCTAAGGGCAAAGATTTGATTTAGACGAGATAAAAATAGTATTGGAGGGGAAGTCAATTTTCCCCCTTTTAGGCTGGAGGGGAGTTTTCTCAAAATATGGATCAAAACAGACAAAAATTATTTAAGAAAAATGGGAACACTTACAATGCCCCGTCTTAGCTTTTTTCAAGGCCACGATTCCATTCTATAATAAGCTTCCTAAATAAAGTTTTTATTTGAAAAGATTTTTGAAAAAATAATTTGTATCAAAAAAAAAAAAATATAATTTTTTGTTTTTTAGTTTTTAAGTTTGAAAATTATTTTTTCAAAAACTATTTGAAATAAAAACTTTATTTAGGAAGCCTATTATAGAATGGAATTGTGGCTTTATAAAAGGAAATATTTGAAAGTGTTTCCGTTTTTTTTTAATAATTTTTTTCTGTTCTGATCCCAATTTCTAGAAAACGGGGGAAATAGAACCCCCCTCCTATACAATTTAGTTCTCATCTGAATTGAATCTGTACATTCTGATTTATTTTCCCGTTTTATAAGAAAAATCCTTAACCCATAATTAGTAACTTAAAGTGAAAATAGGGAGACCAGGGATGTGAAATAAAAATCTGAAAAAATTAGGGAAATTGTTTTTCAATGTTTTGAATTTGATGAGGGCTATCCAAGACTACTTTCAATTTAAGGACCACCCGTTCCTATGGAATACGGAAATTTTGGAGTAGAAGGAGGGAAAAAAGAGTGAAAAAGGAGTACTCCAAACGTCCAATCGAAAACGACATATCTTGCTCACTGGTCCATTTTGTATGCCATTTGATCTACATTAATAGAACCATGGGCGTACTCAGGATCTGAGCAAGGGGGGGGGGAACAAATGAGATACTCAGTATATGTAGAAATATTGTGGTAGAAATGTTTTTAAATTCGTCCTTTCGTATGACTCAGTATAATACATTTCTTTGATTTGCCCACGTCAAGGGTCAACAATCGCACAAAGTAAGTTTTTTGTTCAGCTATTTCTTTCGTCTCTGTTATTTTTTTTTTTTGTATTTCTTTTGACTGAAAATTAATTAAGATATGCTGTATTTTGTGAAAAAAGTAAGTTTCAACTGGTTTGAGTAGTTTTTTCAGAAAAACTAATCGAAAACAGCTGGAAATTCGATCGTTTTTTGCGTGTTTTCAGCAATATTTTGGTAAAAAATATTTCATGACATTTTAAGAAGAAATTTTGCATGCCATTTTCTTAGCAGAAGGGTAAAAAAGCCTAACAAATCAGTATAAGCATCTTTGACCACATATTGACTCAAATTAATGGTTCTCAGACCGTTTTTTTCAAATATGGGTTTTTTTTTACTGAAAACGGCCGCGGGGTCTCAATTTGTAATTCTGAAAAATGTCCCAAAACAAAAATTACCTGTTTCTTAATTCTTAACAAGATCCACCATAAACATTTTGAATATAAAAATCTGACACTCCTACTGACCATTAATATACATCTAAAGAGGGTAACGTACTAAAGATCGACAAACAAAATGTCGGCTGGTTAAAATCTCGATTTTACTGACTTTTCTGCAAGTTATAATACCGATTTTGTTTTCACCAGCTAATTAAAATGTCAACATTTTGAAATCTCGACTTGACAAAAAATTGATTGCCCTGAAAGAAGTCGACAAAAATATCGACTTGCCGGTATTTTTCCCATGCAAAAAGTCGATACATAAATCGAAATTTTAACCAGTCGATATTTTTATCTGTCGATATTTTTTCTGCCGGTCATTTCAGCATACTTTCATTTCTTGGAATACTTTCTTTTGTTCAGTTACCAAAGTTAAAAAGGACATATAGCCAAATTGGCCTTTTGTCATTTTGCCGAAGCGACATAATTCCAACTCTTAAAACTGCCAAATGTTTAAATTTGACCTTATGTGTAACTTGGGCTTATGTCACTGCACCGAGGATGTCTGACTTTTTGGAAATTTGCTCATTGACAATGAAAAATGAAGCAAATAGCTTACAATGAACTGACAAAGGCATTTGTCAAAATTTCTGTTTGTCTTTAAAAAGCCCAACGATTTTTGGTCAATTAAAGGCAAAATGGTGTTGCGGTAAAATTTACCACAACACCTGCCTATTCTTTATCATTTGCCATTTTTAGCCTTTCCTTTTTCAATTACGACTCTGAAATGCTTGAAGAGTCTGTAGATACCTGGCATTCATCAGCCAGAGACCTTCTCTTAAAGTATTTTGGAAAAGTAACAAAAACAGGTTTCGATCGATTTGTGATTTGAGTAGAACAGTTGGTTCCAAAATCCACGAACTAAAATTATCAAGAAGACGGGCGGTCTCTTGTCGAAGTACCAGCGTATGAGCTGAAAAAGTAAGCGAGTCAGGTGAACTCTTACTTAAATTCAAACAAATGAGATAACCAACATTATTATTTATTTAACTTAACGTAACATAGCTTAATATTATGTCAGAAAAATGGGTTGTTAGCTTGATTCATAATTCTTTAGACTTAACTTCTTATAAATAGTAATGAAATAGATTTATCGGAATTGACAGGCGAAAAGAAAAGAACTGAGTAGATCTCAGGATTTAATGAAATGTGTTCCTCTCTTATGTTCCTCTCGATGATATTCGACAACGGGGGAGGGGAAGCTTTCGAGGAGAGCACGTAGCCTTCCAGGAAGCCGTGATCCCGTGATTGAATATCTTGAAAACAATTGGCTGGTTGCATGAATGTGTGAGAGACTGTAATGGCTGAGGTAGACAATAGGTATAGCATGGAAAGTTCACTCTTTGGAGAACTTTACAGGCGAAAAGTTATTCTTTAATAATTTGAGGAAAATTTGAAAGAAAATAGAAAATTGAGAAAAAGTTGTCGAAGAAATTTTGGAATAAAATATTCGTGATTCGACGTGTGAAGCAGTTTTGAGGGTAACTGAGGAAAATTCGAGGTGATAGCAGAAAAGAGGCGGGTAGGAGATCCGCAGACATACTTGAACAGATAAGTAGAGTTTTTTGTTTTAAAATTCGTTTTGTCGATTCCAATAAGTTAGTTTGTGTTTAATTTCAACTTTTATTCCAACTAATTGTGGGGGACACGGTTTTGTCTCGTTAACGGCACATTTTGATTGCCCTTTTCTTTTCTTTGCTTTCGGCATTAAGCTTCACCGCAAGCCCTTTAAACTTACTGTTTATATTTATCCATATCTTTAAGAAAATTTTTTGAGTTTTAATCTCTGAGGTTCGGCTCAAAGGTTTCCCAAATAAAAATAATTAAAGTCAACATCTGGGCATATAGCTAGATCTTGTGTTTTATTTTTTGTTCTTTTGCTTGTTTTATATTCTTCTCTTGGTTTAAAAATTAGTTTTGGAATTCACTTATTTTTATTTCTTAAAAGAATTCCTGGCGCCCACTTTAGTAAATTTTAGTTACTTTGTTAGTACCCGGTACCTTGTACATGTTATTGTACTTGTACTTGTACTTAAAAAAAAAGAGAGTACACTTGGTATCTACTTGGAAAACACCAAACGCAAGTGCTTCATGAAGTGTTTTACTCCAAGTTCATGCACTTGGTACAGTTGTACTGCCCAGTACACTTTCAAGTTCTTTTCAAGTCCATTTCAAGTTCTTTTCAGGTACATTTCAAGTAAGAATACATTCAAGTTCAATTCGTTGAGTAGTGTGTTTGAGCTACCGAATAATGATGAACACTGCGAGACTTAAGCGAAATGACACCAAGACAGCGATATAGTCTTTATTCTGTAGCTCCACCAGACTACTATACTTGAAAAGTACTTGAAACGGACTTGTACTTGAAAATGTACTGAATGAAGTTTCAAGTAAGTGTCCTTGGAACAAAGTATTGAGAACAAAGTACTTGACAAAGTACTTTGTACTGTACAAGGGTAGTAGCACACATTTTTCAGAAGTTAGACTGAAATTTCTCCGGTTATGTTGGAAAGAGAACAAAAATTTGTGAGACATAAGAGAGATTGATTAACGTGCTATAGAAAAACTTTAATTAACACTTCATGAAAAAAATTTTACCAGATCTACGAGAGTAAATGTTGACTGAGTTATTTTTTTGAGTAGTTTTAGCGGGTCATAAGATTAGAAGCACTAACAGAAAATGGATAAAAAAAGATGGTTTAGTTTCTTTTTAAGGATGTATTGATTTCATTTCCATTTCTTAATAATGTGTGCAGCCACCACCTTTCAAAAAAATTTCAAAAACTCGATCTTTAAGAGAACTATACAGCGATGCCAAGTAGTTCAGTGAAATCTCACTCCAGACCAACTAAATGGCATTAATCAGCTCTTCCTTGTCGTCGTATTGTTTTTCTCCTTCGTAAACTTTTTCCACACATTTTCCATTATAATATGGTCCGGTGAATATGGTGGCCCAGGCAGGAGTGAACGTTTTGATTTTCAATAACGTTATCTTGCTGAAAAATCCATAAGGTTGGTTCAAAAATATTATTGATTTTCGAAAAAAACTGAATTTAGCAAGAATTTGTAGCTGCATATATCCAGTCATCTTTGTACTTTGAACTACCAAGTCTATCGTGCCATTAGGATATTGCTTCCCAAATCATTACCCCCCCTTCTCTGCTGTGATGATGGTTCAGAAATCGGTCCTCTTTCCTCAGATCATGAAAATAGTAATTGTAGCCATCTGGTCCATTCACGCTAAATTTCTTTTCGTCAGAAAAAATATTTTCGCCAATCGGAAGACTGCCAATCGGAAGATCGGATGATTGCCAACTCCATGTTGAACATTCCAGGTCATGTGATCTTTCGCAAAACACAAGCGTCAAGCAAAACCTGGCATCATTTAGTGGTGGTTTTTTTTTTTAGCTTAATTCGCTTTAGGTGTTTAGCATTTTGAATTACCCTCACTATGAAAATTTTAAAATTCTGAATTAAGTTGTAAATAAAGTAGTCTTTCTTCCAACAGCGTTTATTTTATGGTGAATCGACCATGTAACGGCAGTTAAATCAATTTAACTTTTCAAAAACGTCTTCTTCTATCATTATGACTTCACTCGAGAAAAAAGCAGGCATAACCAACCAATTTCTGGTTTATTATACCTGATTTTCAGGTTGCTATTTTTCAGCTCGGTAGACCAGGTAAACTGCTTAGCCTGATACCTGATTTTAATGTCGTGTTAATTCAACGTTGGTTTCAGGTTAATTTAACACTGCCTTAAAAAAGTAAAACTATACATTTTACCTGATAATCTTGCTAAATTACCTGTAATTGTGAGAATCCAGTTCAAAAACATAAATAAAATGTTCAACGTCCTATTAATTTAACGTGGGGTCTAGTTAATTTAACATGATTCAATGTAAAATCAACCCTTAATCGGGTAATTATTATGTCTAGAATCCATGCTTGTAGCTCCCATCTCTAACGCTGCCTACCTCCCAATTCATTTTGCATTATTCTGAAAGTATTGAAGTTTATTACTATGTATATTATTTTAACTTAAAAATACTTTGTAATACTTACTAAGTTTTGATCTGGATACCTCTCACACATGGAGATAGTACGCAACCCCTGAGCCAATTCGCTGCATACAAAACTTGTGCAAATATCAATACGTTGAAATTGACCTTGTGTTTGTGTGTGCTTTAACACTGTTGTCACGTTGAAATAACCTGGCAGAATGTTTCCTTAGCCATTGCTTGTGAGTGTGTTTCAACACTGGTAGAGGGCTACTTTAACAGGTGGCCAGGTTAAATTTAAATAATTTTATTCGTATGGCCTGTGTGTGTTTTAACACTGGTGTCACGCTAAAATTAAATAAATTCAACAGGTAAACATTGTTAAAATAACCATATAAAATGTAACTTTAACCTGATTTGTGGTAAAAGAAAAATTCATAACAAGCAGTGTTAAAAAAACTGATCTCAGTTATAATTAGCGCTTTTGTTTGTGTATAATTAATATTTATCCTTACTTGTACCTACATTGAACAACATTTAAACAAACCATAAACAATCAAAACATTGTTCAATTTCGAACTATTCGCGTTTTATTGATTTTTTAAATATATCCATCTGCTGCGTGTCATGTTTTAGGTATTAGAATGACATTTACCTACACTTAACTTACTATACATGTATCTGTGTAAGATTGCGTAGGTTTCATAATTTTCATATAAGTTATCACTTTAACCTATTTATATCTATCAATAGCAGCAAGAATTCGAGGGACAGCAAAGTGTAGTGTCTTATAATACATACTTATATGCATAAATATAGATAGCTAGGAACTCCTGGAATTTCAATTTTCCCTAGAAGTATCTCCACTAACTTAGTATTCTTCTTCATATCATTATTATACCTACTGCAAAAAGTAATGGGCTAAGTGAACTCGAGTAATCTTGATTTATTCCCTGGGTATTTACGAATTTAAATACCATACCTTTCCATATAAGAGTCATAAAAAAGTCCCAACATTTTTGTATTATTTTCTCTACAAGCTATAATTCATGAGTTTTTTTTTTTTTTTTTTTGAACATGATAAAATAATTTATGAGGAATCCGTAAAAAAATTCAAACTTAACTTTATTCATCAATATAATGAACCTTACATAGCCATAACTTTTCGATTTCTGTCTTATAATCTAAAAATATGTGTATATATGTAGGTACGAGTATATTAAGATTGTGGAAATACCATGTAGCTCTTACTGAGCATAATAAAACAACATTGTCTTCACAATATACAAAAACAAAACCTTTCAATCTCGTTTCGTCGATTTTCGATGAATAAAAAATGAATTCAACAGGTATATTGCCATGGGCTTTAAAGAATAAAGATTTTCATATTTTATTAAGATTTCATAAAAGCCCAACTGCCATCGTGTATCATTTTTTGTAACTGATGGTTGACCGTCCTTTTTCTATCCTTTTTAAAATTATTCATATAGGATATGGCTTTGGATTATGTTTACATATGTAATGTACATACATATTCACAAACTAGTAGTTATAGATACTATTTGAAAATATACATGAAAATGTGCAACACAAAAAGTGTATGTGGTCAAATGGCGGGCTTCGCCTTTCTAATAGAGAAAATGAGAGGTTCTGAGGATCTTGGCTTCTTGGTCTTGATCCTGTGGGATATTCGCTATTCTCAAGTATGACATGTATTTATTTGGTTAGTAATTTGTTTAAAAAGGTCAAATTGTCTTAAAAACTATTCAGCTCTAGGAAACTTATAATCAAGGCGTGAAGTTTCTCAGGATCAAGCGAAATTTCGGCACCAAACCCAACTAACTTCTGGTGCAAATTATGTCAGCTTGAAAGAAGTGATGTACCAATGCTTCTTTAATCTCTCTATAATGCTCTTATGAAGTAACCATGATACTTTCGCTTCAATAGTCACCCCGTAAAATTATTATACAATCTTCTTTGTTTCTATATTGCTTGTATTAGTGAATATGGTGACTCTAAGCTATAATCAGCCATTTTATAGTTTATATTCAATTTAGCACCAGAGTACATATATTCCCTATTATTGTCAATATTTAAGGTTGGTATTAATTAATTAATTAATCTATTATATCTCTATTTATTCAATTAATGTGTTTGTTATAGACATATACTAATCTATTATTTTATATTTTTCTTGAAGAAAGTGTTTTCTTATTAACGCAAGCTTCTTGTCTCATACGAGACAATTCTTGATAAAAGTGATTCCAATTAAATGTATCGAATTGTACTATATCTGAGAATGGTGTAGCGGTTAGCGAGTAAGGCAATTGGTTCAGAGGGACAAGGGTTGGATTCCTGGTTCTAGCAACAAGTTTTTTTTTTAATTTTATTTAATGTGAACTTCTTGAAGACTCCATAAAGGTACAATAGGAGTGAAAAAAGGTCACCTTTTTCACTCTATGGAATTGTATGCAATGCTTATATGCATAGGTTGAAAACGAAAAGCATCTATGGAGGACTATAGAAGCGAAATTGTTAGTTGGGAATTTGTCTACTTGTGGGATATTCTCCAGAATTATACCAGATATAACCCAAAAGATCAATACAGATCCTGATAAATGGTCAACTATACATTATCAATAATTCTTGAGCCCTATGGTGCAGTTCTAGAAGACCCGCGACAATAAAGCCCGTAGGAATTAATTCCCTAAATAAAAGACGGAAACACCCACGGTTCTATTTTCTATTTTGAAAAAAAAACAACCCAACTAACAATTTAGCTTGTATAAGATAAAATTTTTCGAATTTGGCAAGTAATAGCTTGTATAGAGCTTGTAACGGGTGATTTTTTAAGAGGTTTAGAACTTAAAAAAAAAAAAAACACAAAAAATTCGAAAAAATGAATGAAATATTTATTTGAATCGATAGTTTGAACCTTGCAATTTAATGTTTAAAGATAATTTCATGCAAATGTTGACCGCGGCTGCGTCTCAGGTAGCCCATCCGCTGAGTCCAATTTTGGCATACTCTTTCACACATATCGGCCGGTATCTCACGAATGAATGCATGGATGTTGGCTTCCAGTGCGTCAATCGAAGCGGGCTTGTCCCTATAGACATTAGCCTTGACATACCCCCACAAAAAATAATCTAATGGTGTCAAATCGCACGATCTAGGGGGCCAATTGACCGGCCCGAAACGTGAAAATTACTGTTCACCAAACTCGCCCCGCAATTGCGCCATTGTTTCGCGTGCTGTGTGGCATGTGGCACCGTCTTGTTGAAACCACATATCATGCAAGTCAAGAACTTCCATTTCGGGCAAAACAAAGTTTGTTATCATCGCTCGGTAGCGTTCACCATTGACAGTAACGCTGCGATTCGCATCATCTTTGAAGAAATATGGCCCAATAATGCCGCCGGCCCATAAACCGCACCAAACAGTGGCTTTTTCGGGATGCATTGGTAGCTGTTGCAATGCTTCTGGCTGATCTTCACTCCAAATGCGGCAATTATGCTTATTTACGTACCCATTCAACCAAAAATGAGCCTCATCGCTGAACACAATTTTTCGATAAAAAAGCGGATCCTCGGCCAGCTTTCCAAGAGCCCATTCACCAAAAATTCGGCGTTGTGGTAGGTCGGCTGGCTTTAGTTCTTGCACCAGCTGTATCTTAAAAGGCTTTACGCCCAAATCCTTCCGCAAAATTTTCCACGTAGTGCTGTAACAAAGGCCTAACTGCTGGGAACGGCGCCGAATCGACATTTCGCGGTCTTCTGTCACACTAGCTGATACGGCCGCAATATTTTCTTCACTACGCACAGTACGTAAACGTGTTGGTGGTTTAATGTCCAACAAAAAAAATTTGGTGCGAAATTTGTTCACAAACTTCCGAATAGACTGCTCAGAAGGTCGAGAATGCCGACCATAAAATGGAAGCAGCGCGCGATGAACATTTCGAACCGAGCACGAATTTTGATAGTAAAATTCAATAATTTGCAAGCGTTGTTCATTTGGAAGACGATCCATGGTTAAATTGCAAACCAAACTGAAGCTGTTTGACAGTGACACAAGGTACTAAACACACGTCAGCTGTCAAAACCAGTGTTGCCAAAACCAAACCAGCTAAAAAATCACCCGTTATAAGGCAACCTAGAGCAAGCCAAAAATTTTCCACCTGAAATTTAAACAAACAGCTGTTATAAGGCCTTAAATATGAGTTACACAAGCTCTATACAAGGCTTGTAAATAAGTTATAAATGGCTTGTATAAGGCCTTCCAAAGTTGTTTACTGAAAATGTTTAAAATAATAGCTGCTATTAGGCTCTCCACGACAAATCATTGCAAACAACTTTATGATTAAACTAGCATTTGACTCATTACACAATACAGAAAAAAAAGGTTTCGGAAGCTGACGAGGAGAAAAAATACAATAAAATAAAATGCAATAAGAAATACAACATTAGACAAATAAAATAAAAAACCGATTAAAAAAAAATATTTTTTTATTTCAGAATTAGCTTTGCACAAAAAAAAATTTTCTCTCCATGGATTGCTTATGCAAAATTAATTTGGATAAGACCTTATTTAAACATCCAAGGCAAGCTATTCGCAATAGCTTTCGTAAGGCCTTATATAAACATCCAAGTCAAGCTTTGCTTGTTCAGCCAAGCAAATAGCAGTTCATGAAAAGCTATTTGCTGCTATAAGACCTATTAACAAAAGTTTTATGGCAGTTAATTAGCTTGGGTAAATGCGCCAAAGTGACTTACATAAGGCTTTTTACTATTTCTATAGCAGTCTGAAAATAGCTTGTATAGAACCTTATACAAGTTAAATTGTTGATTGGGAAAAGCTGTGGGTTTTGTTAACTTTTTCTTATGGGATATAATTCCACTTTTGAATGGAAAGAAGACCCATTCAACAAAATAAAACAAATCAATTTTTACAAGCAAACTTGCAAACATTCTTTTGCATTTAAAGAATTTGGATTTAAAAAAAACATTGAATTTATCCTATATATATTCAATAATAACACCCGGCGGTTCTTATTTCTTTTTGTTTCGTGGGTCTTAATGCCATTCCAAAATTAAAAATAAACCCGTGGTTATTTTTTCCTTTTATTTTGGGAAATGAGGCCCACGGACATTATTGCCGTGGGTCTTCTAGAACCGCACCAGCCGAATAAACTATAGAAATCAATGAAAAAATCTATGGCTGACCAATTACTGAAACTTTCTGACCTTTACTTCGATTGAGCGGTCTTTCAGATGATATATACATCTTTGCAAACATCCCACAAGTAAGGTGCCAAAAATCTTTCCTGTTTAGAAAAAAACAAAAAAAAATATGAAAAAACTATGGCTGACCAATTACAATTTTCAAAAAATTTATTTTTAAAAATCTATTACTGAGGTAGGTAGGTAGAAATGTTGGCCACAAGCATTATACTCGCTCAAGTGATCCAATTCAATTATGAGCCCAAATTATAGGAGCCAGATCTTCTGACACTCACTCAATTTGATCGCATCCTAAATCCCACGCAAAACCAACTGCGTTATGGCAAGCTCAGCCGGTTAGCAGAATGGTATCGAAGCGTAGGTAATTGTCATTTAGTATCACAAAACCCTGCAGAAGCCAAAATTCCGATCTTTAACTTAGCTTATACTAAAATAAGCTTACCTTTATAGCTTACTGTTTCGTTAAAAAAATCTATAAAAGAAGCCAACGAATTTGCTTGTAACCTCAAAATAATCATTAAAAATGTTTAAACAAAAAATCTATGGTTGATCAATTACTATAAAATAGTTTAACTTATAACGATCTAGTCATATTTCGAATGGCAAACATATTTGGCGAATATCCCACAAATAAATTCCAAAAATCGTGCGAGACATTGAAAAACTTTAAGCCTTGATTACAACTATTTCTTAGAATAATTGACCTTTTTTGACCAATATTATTGTCTATTTTCCTACCTAGATCAATTGTGTTATCGCCAAAAAATTTCAACCTCCTAGGTAAAGGGTGTTTTTTAAGAGGCACAGAATTTTGAAATAGAATAAAACAAAGATGATTTCTTTAAATTGACATGGAAATAACTTTATTTGAATGATAATCTTTTGGCATTATAATTTGAATATGATTTCTGACACATGACCGCCACGGCTGGTTCGGAAGTAGTCTAATCTGGGGGTCCAATTTCTGATGGCTTTTTCAAACATTTATGGCCGTATATATGCAATAACGCAGCGAATGTTGCCCCCAAGTTGTCAATTTCTTCAGGCTTATTGGGGTAGACTTGTGATTTCACATATTGCCACAGACAATTGTCAGGCGGCGTTTAATTGCACGATCCTGGAGGTCAATTTACAGTTACGTAACTTGAAACAATGCAGTTAACGAACGTTTTCTACAATAAATTAATTGTGGCACGAGCTTTGTTACATGTTGCGCTTGTTGTTGTCTTGTTGAAACCACAGCTCCTGCACATCATGGTTGTCCAATTGATGAACACAAAAATTAGTAACGATCTGGCCAGCATCGTTTTTAGGGAAGTACGGACCAATTATTCCACCAACCTGAAGCACAGCAAACAGTCAGTTTTTGTCAATCTAACGGTGTCTCAACATACACTTGAGGATTATCATTACTCTAAATACGGTAGTTTTATTTATTGACCTAACCATTCAACCAAAAGTGAGCTTCATCGCTTAACAAATTTCACGCGATTCGTATTTAGAAGAGAGCCATGATTTTGAAAATAAATTTACACAATTTAGAAGCATTGGTCAGGCATCGGTCTTTTCATGTTAAAATGCCAAACCAAACTAAAAATAAATCACTTGACAGCTGACAAAAAGGCCGCCAGTTAAAATTATGTTTATTTTAATTTTAAGTTCTAGACTATTTATAAAATCCCTTTATAACAAAAGGCGTTGCTCAAACGACTTACTTTTCTTAGGTTTATATCGGGTTTTTTAATAAGAGCGCTACAAAAGTTTTTTTTTAAATAAAACAAAAACGGTTTTGGGTATCAATGAAATTCTTTATTCCAGTGAAAGTACGTTCGACGCCATTATGTATGGAATTCGATTTCTTTTGCATGGCCACCACGGGCACGCTTGCAGAATTCCAGACGCTGAACCCAATTTTCGACGATTTTCAAGCATTAATCGGCCGATACTGCTGCAATTTCACGTTCGATATTCGTACGAAGTTCATCAATCGTCGCTGGCTTGTTGGCCTCTTGTTTGGACTTAACGTAGCCCCACAGGAAATAGTCTAACGGCGTCAAATCGCACGACCGATGCGGCCAAGCGACTGGACCATTTCGTGAGATAACACGTTCTCCAAACTTGGTTTCCAATAAATTGATTGTGACATTTGCTGTGTTTCTTGTGGTGCCGTCCTGTTGGAACCACTTAAACCATTTAATCTTGATGTAGGCCAAGATCTTTCCGCAAAATTCGCCACAACGACGTCACTGAGATGCCCAACGCTTGAGAACGACGTGTGAGAGACACATTTGGGCTTTCTGCAACTGAAGCCTCAGCGGCAGCAATATTCTCGACACTTCGGGCAATTCTCTGTATCACTGGCACGGGAGCATTTTATAGTGTGCCTGTGGATTCAAATTTTTCCACTAGACGCTCAATTGTTGATCTGCTAGGATGATTATGACGACCATAAATTGGACGTAGCACTCTTAACGTTGAGGCCACTGACTCCGAATTTCGGTAGTAAATTTTAATAATTTTGACTCGTTGTTGGCTCGTATATCTTTCCATCATGAAATGGCAAATCTTACTGAAGAGAAATGTCAAAAGAGCGGCAAGAAATATGGCGTCGTTTACTGTCCCTGTTGCTCTACTTTTGTAGCGTCCCTTTTGAAAAAAACCTTTATAAAAATTTCACTGTATAAATGTTGGTGAACACTGGGTCTACGCAAGTTCATGACTGATATTCCGGGGAATGATTTCTGGTTTTGTTCTTAGAAAAATTGTATTGGGGAAAAATTCTATCTCCCTTCCCTGAGGAGAGGGGGTCAATTTTGGAAAAATTGACATAAAACGGAAAAAAGTATTTAAAAATCAACAAAAACACATACAATTGTGAGTCATGGCATTTTTTTTTAAGCCGTTATCCCGTTCTTTTAATTGTTTTTCAAATAAAGTTATTTCAAACAATAGATTTTCTGAGAAATTAAATTTTGAAAAGTATATTTTTGAAAAAAGTTGGTATTTGTTGATTGAATTTGCCTTTTTTCACTTCACTATTTTTTAAGTTTCGAGAAAAAGTATCTCCGGTTTTTCTTTAATTGCTTAAGACCAGGAGAGATTTTATCATTTAGTTTTTGATATTTGACTAAAAATTAAAAAAGAGCATTTAAATTGAAAAAAAATTTAATAATGCTGAATTAAAAAAAAAAAAAAATCAACATTTCTTAAAACCTATCATTTGAAATAGTTTGATTTGAAAAACAAATAAGAAAATAAGATATTGGTCTTAAATAAAAACTATAACAATTCTTATTTTATGTGCCTTCGTTTAATTTTAAATAATTTTTTCCTTTTTACGCCAATTGAAAAAAAAAACGCCCCTTGCCTCAGGAAGATAAGATAGAATTTTTCCCCCGTACAATATTTTTTCTAAGATTTATAAAATCATCCCCAGAAATTTGCGTTAATCCAGTATTTACCAACATTTATACAGGGAAATTTTTATCAAAACCTAAGAAAAGTAAGCCACTTGAATACCGTATTTCATTATATCTATTAGGTTGAAATTTTGGGTCGATAACACAATAGATTTAGGCGTCAAAATTATGTGGTTTTAAGTTCAGAGAAAATTAAAAATTTATGTATTTAACACTTTCGGAAAAACTGTATTGTGACTAATTGTTGGTCATCATTCGTATTCACTTCATCACTCAGCAACATCTTGGCGTTAAGGAAATATTTCGTTCAAGAAAAACAATCAAAAATTTATAGGATCACCAAACTATTACCCGTTTTATCAGAAGAATGTATTAATCTTAAAATGTTCAAAAATATAATGGTTTTTATTCAAATTCTTGAAAACATAAAAAATACAGCTGAATGTGATATTTTTTTATAGAGAAAGAATGAAAACCCTTCAAAAGATAAAACTATGTCAATTCAAGTCTTTCATTTAGGTAGGTTAGTAAATGGTATAAGATATATGACCTCTCGGCTTTATTGAAAGGTTAACGGACACGCTATTATTACAAAACACTCCGTATGTCTATTCTACCTTTGGCTTACATAAGGGAACTGCTATTGAAGTGATAAGATGCCATTAAACCAACAAATCAAACATTTCTTTGACATACTCAATAGAACAGTAATGTTATCCTTTTGCTCTTTACTCATTCAATAAGGCCCCATTGCAAATTCTATATCCGAGAATAAAAGCTATATTGCAAAGCCCGGACCCAGGATTCATCTCAAAGAGGAAATGTCTAACATTGCTTCCTGTAGACGATATTATGTCATTAGATATGTGTGAGCACTATAATATAGGCCATCACCCCATACTATTCTTATATTCTCCTTCCTTTACATTTATCCTTGGAGCCATCTTGTGCACAACAATAATCATGTAAGTCAAGCGGGCTAATGGAACCTGATTCGAATTGTTCAATTCCCAGTTCGCCTGTCGACGATACGGTCACAAAGTCATCTTTGTCGCGCCATCACCATTTCCACGAACCCATCTTTGAGCAAAAGGACTCTCTCTCCATCTCCCTCTCTCTCTCTCATTCTCTCTGTCTCTTGGGAAACTATCTTAAAGAGATAGATACGTAACGGTTTTTTATGAATTTAATCCAACGTCCTGTCCCATTTAGATAGCAAAACTCAAGCATCCTGTACCACGTTCTTTCAGGGTTTAGGTGAATTCTGTAATAATTTTTTTTCTTATATTTGCTTGATGTTACTCTTCGAGATCTGTGTTTGCCAAGGCAAGAGGCAGCAACTAGTCAGCAGTAGCGGTAGCAGCGGCGGCGGGTTGCAATTCGCTTTAAAAACCAATTACATTAAAAAGATATGGCGCAGCGAATGTGTCTCTTAAATGCTCATTAAATGGATTTTAAAGGCAATAAGAAGAAAAGCGAAAGCAAGAAGACAAAAAAAAAAAATGACCAAGGAAACTATAATACCATTGGAAAAAAGGGCTCTATTTTATTTTCCATTCCTTAAAGATTTCTTGAAAAGGGTTGGCATATGAATCTATATAGCAGGTTTATTTGCAGAAAGAAGGAGTGGGCGAGTGAGCGGTCGGTTCTTGACGTTTTGGGTAGGGTTTTCTCTATGAGCCATACATAGAATTCAAAAAGTTTTCGTTTTGGGTGTTCTGTTCAGTGTGTTCGGTTCGGTGTTCATGGAAAAACGATAATGACCAGACACTTAGGTTTTATAGCACTTTCATTTGATAAGCATCTTTTGGCCGTTTTTGAGGAGGCTTTTGGAAGGCACAGTACAAGAAAGTTTCGTATACGTTGGCGTCGTCGGTCGTTGGTCGTTGTAGTTCCCATCAACTTAACATCAGAGACATTGCCTTTTTTATTCACATATGGAAATACCAAATATGTAACGATCTAGAACCCATTTCCGGGAGCAAATCAAATACACATAAAGCTGATTTGATCTTAGAACAAAATTTAATGTTTGAAAATTAAGATTCTAATCCGATGGTAGTTAATATTTTAAATGCTTGAAGTGATTTTCTATATGGAGAATACATAGATGATAATATTTAAAGAGGGTTTAAGTAGACATAAATGAATCATTCTGCAATCAAGGTTATAGATACCTAAGTATACATAAATAGTGTTGGTATAGATAGATGAGGTTCTTTACTCCGATAACAATTTATATTACATCCTTAATTTATTTATTTTTACTCAGGGAACCTGACCTATTAAACGCTTCAAACAATGTGAGTATAAAAACCATTTATTCTTCTAAAGGAACCATCAAAGAAACTACTTGTTATACAAGACTACGTTGCGTTATCGATTCAGCTTTTTTGGGGATTTTGGAGATAGTGTGCCCAAAGCAGGATAGATTTCTTGAAGACTGTTATTATTGATACTGCTATTTCTGAAAATTTCCATTTGTGGAAATAGGGACTTGCAGCACGGATGGATATGTGTTTCTGAGGGACCATTCATGAAAAAAAAAACAAGCTATGGTTAGGAGAATTTATTTTGATAATAATATTCTTAACAGATATAGATATTATTGGAAAGCTTACGAAGGATAATTAGGTTTTGCTAATTTGGTTTTGACGAAGGCAGGTTCTGAGCTAATTATTTTTTTCTTTCCATGTGGAAGGTGATTATCTGCTGAAGATGAAGAATCTTCTAGTCTGAAACTAACAAAACTTGGAAATTGGTGGAATTTTTTTTCTTCAAAAAATTGGAGTGTCAGCTGATGTTTGAAATCTGCTATATGATATTTTTCTTAATAAACGTTTGGGATATTACTATTTCTTGGCCTTATGATAAATACGCCGAGGACACTATTACGCCGGAGAGTTCGAATACAGCGTGTTCAACCTAATGTATTTCTTTTCTTGTGGGTATTGTCTCCTATGAGGAAATGACGTACATCCTCTAAGAATATTACTTGCCATATATGCATAATGTCTCTCATCAAAAACTTTAAAATTCGACCGGAAATGTACAGCTCTTTCACTGCTTTCTCTTAAAAAGAACGATTTAACGATTTTTATTGAACATATATACCCGTATATACAATTTGAGTTAACTTAAAACACATTGAAAAATATAAATCTTATGGCACAAAGGGGGCCTATTGTTGGTATACATTGGCTTAGATTTAAAAAGAAATATTAGTATATATCATACATGTCAAATAAAAATTAAGAAAGTCGGTTGACTTTGATGTTCTCGGGGTGTTTCGTCCCGGTTGTCCATTGGTAGTTTGGGTATGGATTGGTGAAATGGGTTGGCTTTTAGCCGCGGTAGTATGCTGACCCTGTGTCAGCGTAGAAAGAAACGGCTGTTTCGTCGTTGTCCATGAAAATATTGGCGTTCAGGGTTTCCATCACACTGAGAGGTACCTCGGCTCGGGATGTCGTTGCTCGGTGGCCATTCTTCTCATTAGCTGATTGGAGTGGTTGGCGGTGTTCTGCATTAGTTTCTTTGCTGCATTTAGCAGTTATTTGTCCAGCGGTTATCCTTGATTTTCTATAGAGATCCTCATTCCTGTAATGTTTTCTTCGCTGCCAGTTGAAGTAGAGTCCGGCGCAGATTCTTAGCATCTTCCTCTCGAAGATTTGGAATTCCTTAATCGCTGTTTTTGTGATCGTGAACCAGACTGGGAAATAGTAGGTGATTAGTGGCCGCAGGAGTTGCTTGTACACAAGTATCTTCTCCTCAGCAAGGGGTGTAGTCGGTGGAATGCTCAGTTTGCTTTTCTACACTTTTTGAGTGTGGGTTGAACCTTAGCAACTCGTTGAAGTTGATCCCCAGGTATTTAACGTCCCTTTTGGCAGTAATAGTAGAACCATCTGGAAGCTCCAGAACTAGGTTTCTACAATTGGCTGCTGAGTGACTTCTGCCATCACGAGGTCTCCTGAAGCAGATAAGCTCCGATTTTGCTGGGTTAATTTGTATGCCCCATTTTTTGTAGAAATTGAAAAGTCTGTTGATGTGAGCCTCTACTATCCGGACTGTGACTAGCAGTGACATTGAGGTCGCGTGTGTAAGCGAGTCATCAGCAAACAGAAGATTTTCACATCCAGATCGGACGGGTTGGTCTGATGTCATCAGAGTGTAGAGGAAGGGGCCAAGTTTCGAATCTTTTGCGACTCTGGCTTTGATGTTCTACACAGTTGATGAGCAGTCTTCTAATTGCACAAAGAAATTCCTGGAAGAAGGAAATTAATTCCTGCATGTCAGGAATTAAGTTGTATTTTCTGCAAAACTTCTTAAGTTTCCCTAGTATCAACTCTTCCAACAGCTTGCTTAAGTTGCAGAGGAGAGATATTTGCCTGTAGTTGGAGATCATGTTCCTGACACCTTTCTTCGGGATCGCCACGATCTTCACTGTTTTCCATTTTTAAGGGAAGAAGTTCTTGTTGACACTGTTGTTCAGCATGATCGTAAGAAGGATCAAAACAATCTCAGACACCCTCTTTATGATGAAGTTGGATATTCCATCTGGTCCTGCAGACTTCTTCGGCCTGTAGCTGCTGATTTCAACTATTTTTTCGCAGGTGCGCAGGTTTGGGCTGTCTCTTGGTCTGTACTCTTTTTCTTAGAGCTATTATGATCCTTGTACGTACATGTATATACCAACTTGCTTTTAGGAGACTAGTTACAAAATGATACCTAACTAATATTTCAGTTTCTATTGACTTAGAAATATTGATATGCTGCAGTTCTATACATATACTAAGGCTTCTATAGGACTTTTATCAAAAACAAATTTCCGATGAAAGTCTTGATATTCATAAGATATAGAAAATTAAACGAGGTATTAGCACTAATTTTCAGATAGACCTCTGTAAATGAATTTATAGAAGTAACATTATAGCACTTAAGTTTCTATTAGCTTAAAAAATATTGAAATGCTGCAAGTCTGGATATGTATAAAGCTTCTATACAGCTTTCATAATAACATAAATTTCTTATAGAAGTTTTCAATAACAGCTTCTTTAAAAAACTTTACCTAATATCGAAAATTAAACGAGGCTCTTGCATTTGTTTTTGGATAGACCTCTGTTAATTATTTTAAAGAAGGAACATGAAGCCATGACTCCTTAAAAAGTCTATAAAGTAATTTCATTGCAGTTGTTGTAGCTTAAAGTCGAGACATACTATCTTTTCATCGATTTCAAACCCGCATGTGATCACATTCACTGTCAAGATTTCTATGTGGCCATGGCTGATCTTGAGATCTCGGGAAAACTGAGCCATTTGTTTCGCGTGGCATTGGAACCACAAAAAGCACTTTTAAAATGCAACACAAAATAATAAGTGCATTTTTGTATTCTGATGGCCATCCTAGTGGTGCCAGGTTGATATAATTTGTACCAATACAAATTGTAAGTGAACAAAACTTGGGTATTATAAAACATTTAATTTTTTGTTGCATTTTCGTCAATTCGATGGCATATAATTTGTGCATATACTTAGTTTAAGTAGGCCTGGCTTCGATACCAAACCAAATGACACTTTAGTAAGTATCGTCTCGGAATCGTTTAAATTGAAAAATTTCAGTATCGTCTCGGTATCGGTCTCGCATTACTCAGTCTCGTTTGGTCTCTTATAGCCAGAGTCTTGTTTCGGTATCGGTATCGGCCTCGTCTAGTTTCGGTCTCGTCTCAGTCACAAAAAAAAATAAGACTTCGTTACAAGTTCTTGATCTTGTAGTTGAACCAATTACAAGAATTGTTTATTTGTATAAATTAATTATATCATTCAAAAATCAATTTTTTTTTGCCGATACCGAAAGTATCGGTAAATTTCGGTCCCAAAAGTATGGTTTCTTATAACTCGCAAAACTCAGTCTCGGTTGGTCTCGTATAACAAAGTCTCGGTATTGTATCGTCTCGGTATCGTTTCAAATAACTTGGAGCTGGTATCGTCTCGGTATCGGTTCCGATACCAAACGATACCGAGACTTTTCTGGTATCGTCGCCAGCCCTAAGTGAAAGTGAACGACACTTGAGGTATAAAACGTGTTTATTTTGTTCATGCATTTTGAAAGTGCATTATCGTCGTCTTAGGGTAGTCGTGATGCTGACAGTTTAGCGTCATATTATATGTATGGGTAAGTAAACGAAACGTAGGAATTTTTTGTTGCATTTTGAAAGTGGGTTTAATTGGTAAAAGGATCGTGATATTGCTGCCAGGTTGGCCGCATATAGTTTGCACATATACAAGCTCATACAATTTGGAGCGGTATAACTTTGCCCATATTTTTGTATTTTTAAAGTGCGTTTTGGTAGTTAAAGAACCGCAAAATCGCTGCCAGGTTGCTACCATGTAGTTTGTATTCTGATGCAAATAGTTCGCCCACAATTTGGAGCGGTGTAAGACACTTTAAGCAAAACGTTCACAAGGGGCTCAAATCCGCAAGTGTGAATGATTTTCCGTGTACTCATTCCAATCACGACCAAGGCAAGTGTGAATAAATTTGGCTGATTGTGCATATGATATTTGTCAAAATTTAAGACTCACTCTTGCGGAATCGCAAAAATTGACGTGATTTTCTGTGTACATAGAAAAAACTAGGTCCGTCAAGATAGCACCGCCACAGACGAAATTCCAAAATCTAATGATGCAATAGTTAGGTGCTAGTTAGGTGCTAATTAAGAGCTGCAATCTTAGCTGAGCACTTAATTCCCTTCCCCCTCAAACCTGTGGCGGTGCTAACTTGACGTCAAGATAGCACCACCACAACAGAAATCCAAAAATCTAATTATGCAGAAGTTACCTCCTACTTAATTGCTAATTAAGTGCTGCAATCTTAATCTCGAAATGCATCTCAAAAGTGCATTTCAAAATCCGAAAATGCCTAAAAATTATTTTACATTAAAAATTCTGGCAAAAGTGCATTCTTCAAAAATGTTATTTGGCCCTTAAAGGGCGAATGGGTTGAGGTAGAAAAATGAAATATGACTTTTTGCAACCTACTCGACAGCACTTTAATTTTGGTGTTTCAACTTTTTTGGTAAAGGTGGTATTTAAAAAGTCTACAATTTTATTGACATTTGTGCATCTGATTTCAAGATCATGCGAATTAAGTGCTGCGTTTATATTGCAGCACTTAATTAGCACCTAACTATTGCATCATTAGATTTTGGAATTTCGTCTGTGGCGGTGCTATCTTGACGGACCTGAAAAAACTCACTCTTGTGGAACTGGGCCCCAGCTTCCTGTCTATAAACATTAATCTCACGAACAAAATCTTAGTGGGGATCCGACATTCCGGGTGTAAGCGTGCTTATACCCTGAACAAACATAGTCAATAGTCAAACCTTTTGAACGTAATATAAAATAGATAATATGAATCCCCCCCCCCCCCATTACATCTCAGTGTTCATTTGCGAATTTTGAACTTCACAAACCAAGCAAAGGAGATAGTCTAAGAGCCGGTAGCAAATTTTGGGAGTGGAGGTATAACCAAAATTCATAGGGCAATATATGTCGGTATACCCATTACTATACCAAATCTAACCGTCTGTCAGGTTTTTTTTTCAGCGGGGGATGGGGGTGGTGGTTCAAAAATGGTTTTTTTTCTGATTTTTGTGTTGGGGGTATAACCACCTTAATTTATATACAAAAAATAGAGGATTGTGAACTGATTTAAAATATATAGGTGTCAGACAATTCCGTTTCAGCCTTCGCCCCATCAGACGGCTGTTTAGTTTGCAAGAAAATCAACTTTTTGCGTTCGAGGTATAACCAAATAAATGATACACCAAAAACTCAGAATAATTCTTCTGATTACCAAAATGTAGGTCTCAGACGTTTTGTTTTCAGCCTTAAGCCTCTCAGACGCATTTAAGTATTTTCAAATGCATTTTCAACTAAAAACCTTAAAAACGTTTTCTTTTGTTATATAATTATACCGGTCACATGAAAATATAAAATTATACTTTTCAGTGTTCAAATTCAATTTTTATCTAATCATAACAATGCAAAAATATATTGAATATTTTATTAAAAAAACGTTATTTGTTATCATAAGAATGTTATTCCTCTTCAGACTCGTCTGTTGAATAATAATTCTGTGTTTCTTCTTCGCTATCGAATAAATCACTTTCGTTATTCATTATATTTTCTAATTTTTCGGGGGCCGCAACCCCGTTGAACCATTTGAGTTTCACAGTATCGTCTTCCTCCATTGCCCAGCCGCAGTAAAAGGAGAAAGCTTTATTCCTCTATTTGCTATGGCATTTTTCCAAACATGACATATATATCGCTTTTGTTTGGAGGCAATAGACTTCCTTCAAAACCTTTAGATTTTCTTCTTACTTTTAATATTTTTGAAAATTTTTTTGAAAAAAGTTTTTAAGTTGAAAGGTGCATTTGAACATTCTTAAATGGCGTCTGAGAGGGCTAAGGCTGAAACGGAATTGTCTGACACCTATATATTTTAAATCAGTCCACAATCCTCTATTGTTTGTATATAAATTAAAGTGGTTATACCCCCAACACAAAAATCAGAAAAAAAAACCATTTTTGAACCACCACCCCCATCCCCCGCTGAAAAAAAAACCTGACAGACGGTTAGATTTGGTATAGTAATGGGTATACCTGCATACATTGCCCTTTGAATTTTGGTTATACCTCCACTCCCAAAATTTGCTACCGGCTCTTGGTCTAAGAGGTTTTATTTGGTTTGTGAAATTGAAAAACTCGCGAATAAACAGTGAGATATGCAAAAAATTTGATCGAAAAATTCGATTCATTCTTCTTTTTTTGACTGAGACTACAAAAAGTGCAAAGCAGGTATACAAAATCATTTAAAAAAAATTTGAAACTTTAAAAAAAAAAATAAGGAAACTGAAAATTAGTTTACCCTGGGGCCACACGAGCCAGTGCTGGCTAGCCAATTGGCCATACATTGACTGTCAAATTCCTGTTCGTGTATTTGCTATGCGTAGGGTGGCATGCTTTACTGGCTTCTATACTGGCCTGGGTTTGGATGTTTATCCAAATGGAATAAATCTACTACGATTTTAGGGAAAGAAATAGAACTACTACGATATTCCGCTCTCTCAAAATTAAATGAACTAAAAACACACTAATGCTATATGCGACAAAACTAGCAAAAGAACAGAACGTTACGAATGTTTTGCGTTGCTTCTGGAGAGTTTTGAATTGTTTCTGTAAAAGCTCTCCCAAACCAATGCGAAACCATTAGAAAGAAAACTAAAATTTTACTTGTCAGAATTACTTTACATGGCGTTAAATGAGAGCAATTACACTGACGCGATGTGAATTCACTAGAATATTTTTATTCACCTTGGTTTGGGAAAGCCTTACCTACTGCTTAATCAATTCATTCACCAATTTTTTGGTTTTCTTTTTGAACGGTAAGAAGATCCAAAAACACACTACATGAGACGGACACAATGACCACGATGTTGAAAACAACAAGTTTGGACTTTTTAACCTATAGCTTATTTTAACCACTTTGAAAAATTATCCAAAAAAAAAAACATTGGCGAGACCAAAGCGAGATGATTGCAAAATATGCTCAATGCAAAGAACCACGTGTGAATGTAATGGCGAGACAAAAGCGAGACCATAGCGAAAAAACAATGACATATAAATTCACGTGTAAATGGGCATGGCGAGAATATAGCGAGACGAGTTTAATGACCATGACTGGAAACTACGTTTCGACGATCACGGCGAGAAAAAGTGAGCCGTCATTGTCGTTTTCGCCAAAGTAAGTAAGTAAATAAGAGTAAGTCAATTCAAACCGAGTAAGCCAATTCGTTTTCCAAAACAACGCATGAAAATTATTACAAATTTGTAGTTAAACTCCGTTGAAAAATTAAGGTTTGATATCACTTCTTGAAATTAATTAATGTCAAGAAAATTGAATGATATGTATTTCAGTCAAGTCTTAATCTAGATTTAACAACTTAAACGATCTCCGGAATGCAGTTTAAATCCAATTAACCGGATTAAACGAGTGAATAATATGGACGTTTGCGAATTTTTTAAACTTTGACTTCTTTAAAACTGGGCATATGGACCCCTCTATTCTTATTTTATTAATATTTTGTAAAAGAAAATGTGAGTAAACTTTAATTAAAGACTTTTTTTCCCAAATCTGCTCCGAAAAAATACTGGCGAACCCTGTTAGTGGCTGCTCTTCTGGCTTCCCAACTGGCTACGAAAAAGGCAAACTAGTTGAAGAGCCAGTTGCTGAGGTTTGTATGTGTGAATAAGAAAACGCTAGTGTAATGAGACTGGCTAGCCAGTACTCGCTCGTGTGGCCTCAGGTTTAGATTTGAAATGAAAGTTAAAGTAAACTTAAAGCAAAGTAAAGTTAAAGTAAACAGTAAAGAAATGTTTTCAAGACTATCCCAAACAAGTTCAAAATCAAGCTGTTGAAAACAAAAATTTTCCATAACCACTGGTACATAATAATTAATGAGCTTTATCTTAAAGATATCCTGCTGTCCCGCACACCATTTAAAAATGACTTGACATCAAACCCATTAATACCATTGTTCTGTTGTTTAGATAATAATCATCAATAATATATGGATTCATATACCTGAATAAGTTTCGAAACGGAAGTATTTCAATGTTCAAATAGATTGTCGATGAAGAAAGTTTCAATCTGTGGGATTGCACACAAATATTTGCAAGTTGAATTTCTGAAGATTAAAAATGTTGGTCATGTTAAATTTCCTTCATAGTCAAAAACGAAATTTCCAGATTATATTTTTTTCATATTCCATGAGCAATTTTCAAAACTGTTGACTTAAATCTAAAAAAAATTATGTTTACAGAAAATGTGTATGTTATGTTTCTTAGAAAATCTTCACAGATAGAAGGAAACTCTCTCTATCGGAAAATAACACTTCTTATTCGGCTGCAGGGCAGGTACTGCTTTAATTAAATAAAAACATTGCTCTTAATGAAGAAAACACCTTTAAGGAAAAAATTTATTAAGACAGTTACAGTATTTCTACCTCTCAAGGCACTGTTTCTTTGATTTCCTACTTTTTGTAAAAGTTCAACTATTCTTATCAATAGTCAAATTTGTACTACCATCTCATTTTTTAATTGGACCTAAGTGTGTTTCACAAAATGAATTGAGGCGAAATCAAACTTTCCACACACATGAAGAAGCGACATAAATTTTAGCTAGATTTGGTAAAAACTAAAGCTCATCGTAAATTAAGCAAGTCTTCGAAGTTAGCAGAACAATTTTAAGTCAGACCGATGGGACCACAGCAATTTGGTACTGTTCACTGTGAAGTTAGCAGTACATGTCTTTTTTCAACAAATGAATTAGCTAGAAAATTGCCACCAGGTGACAACCTAGCAGTTTTTTAAGTTCTTCAATAAAAAATTCAGTTCAAATTTTGAAGCCCAAGTTTGACAAAAAAAAATCGAAAAATCAATTTGGTATAGTGTTAGCTTCACTGTGTAGTTAGCAGAAAAGTCTTTTTCTCAATAACGGAGCTAGCTAGAAAATTGCAGCAAGGTGTCAAATTTGTAGGCTTTTATGTACTTCAAGGAAAAACTCAGTCTAAATGTTAAAGTCCAAATTTCACAAATAAAATCATCGTATTCATTTTGCACTGCTAACGGTTAACTTAAACCGTGTGAAAGGTTTAAGTTAACCGTACAAAATTTATTTTTCGATTATTTTGTCAAATTTGGACTTCAAAATTTGAACAGAGATTTTTCTTGAAGTGCATAAACAACTGCAAATTTGGGACCTTACTGCAATTTTCTATCTACCTCCGTTACTGAGAAAAGGACTGTTCTGCTAACTTCACAGTGAAGTTAGCAGTGGAAAATTAATTTATTCGATTTTTTTTAAATAAGGACTTAAAAATTTGGACCTTAATAAATGAAAATGCAAATTAAATTTCAAATTCAGATTAATATAGTTAGCCTGGTTTCTGAGAAAAGGGCATGCACTGCTAACTTCACCACTGAAGTAAGCAGTGCAGTGGGTTACACCCAAATTTATGGTGAACTGCAAAATCCGGAATAAAAATGCAAATTCCTACCATGGTCCCATTGGTCTTGCTTAAAATTGTTCTGCTTACTTCACAGACAAAAACTAAGCTACATTTGATCAATTACTGAGAGGCTTAAAATAAAATCAGCTATTTTTGTTATATCAAAATACCACTGTTAATAAAAATTTATCAAGCTCGGCAACCACCTCTATCAAAGAAATTCACCTAGACCAATAAAGAAGAAGAAAAATCAACTCATTCAATTAATGATGGTGCACCCTTCAAATAATTTCACATTTTTCATTTTGCCAACAACAAAGGCCATCATTGTATCCAATTGGGGCCATCGGGAAATGGGCTTTTCCTATATTTTTCCCATTATATCTCACAAGTTAAAAACGTAACGAAAAGGAAGGCACACTACTGATCCCGGGGTGGATTTGTATAGCTGGGGTATATAGGTACAGCAAGTATTGTCACCCTATAAACGACAACCATCAACAGCATCCGTTAAGAAGCTTTCAACCACCACCCTCTTGGTCGTCCATTTGGCCTTGCCTACCTCTCACATCACCTGCAAAAAGCATAAGGATGCTTGTAGAATTCCAATGGTTGCGGTCCACTCTGCACCAAAGTCTTCATGGCTGCCATCCCATCACCCCACCAATGTGTAATGGTTGTGCAAACAATTTGGGTTAACAATGGATGGTAGCATAATTAATCTTTTTCATGACTCGAGGGAGGATAGATGTTTAAAACAAACCAATATACTATCGGCTTTACTTCTCATGCCTCAATCTTACAGGTATATAGGTACAGAGAGGAAAGGCGTTCGCATTATTCCTCCGGAACCAGCATTACACTATATATATAAGAACTCCTTTGGGAGAACTTCTTTGAGTTAAGCTTATTCGCTCAGGTGGATATTTTTGAGGCTGGTTGAACGTCTATACCTTCATCGATATCGAGTGGAAAGTCAAGTGGCATTCATCTTGCTTCTTGCTTCGAATGCATTGGGTAACTCAACGATAAATAAAGCTTGTAATTTTATTTTGTAATTCCTTTTGAAATTCATTTGCTTTACCATTTTTTATAATCTATCAAAGTTAATCTGGTCAGCAAAAAATGTTTGATTGAAATTTTTATTTCTATAAACAAATTATAATTTGTTATGCTTTTGGCTTGAAAATTTTTTAATTCTTCCATAGATGTCCAGAGGGGTGAGCAAGAAGAAATATTTGCCCCTTCACTCCTCCCCTGGCTCTGGAAAATACTACGCTGTCAAGTTATTTTTAAATTGTTTTACTCTATATGGAAAAATCGTCTAGGCGCCTATACGAGCATATCCATTCTCGTTGCTTTTTGAATTTTCTGAATATAAATTATCTGTTTCGTTATATTTATGAGAATAGATACTTGTTATTATAGAAAAAATTAAAAAAAAAACATTTTAAAATAGTAAAAATTTAAGGTCCGTCAAGCTGCGTCCACCACAATTGAAATTCAAAAATCTAATGATGGAATAATTTGATGCTAATTTGATGCTAATTTAGTACCGCAATCCCGCCCCGGTACTAAATTCCCTTCCCCCTCAAACTGGTGGGGGACCCAGCTTGACGTCAAGCTGCGTCCACCACACATTAATAGACGCATTTTCGAAAAACTAATGATGCAATAATTTGATGATAATTTTGGGCTCTTGAAATGGCGGAATTTCCAATGCCTCAAGTCTATCCTTATCACTTAAAAACGGCTTGTTATCAAGCGAGCGGTGTAGACTTTTTACCACAACGCGAAATTCAAAAATGTAATGATGAAATAATTTGATGCTCATTTGATGCTAATTTTGTACCGCAATCCCGCCCTGGTACTAAATTCCCTTCCCCCTCAAACTGGTGGGGGACCCAGCTTGACGTCAAGCTGCGTCCACCACACATTAATAGACAAATTTTCGAAAAACTAATGATGCAATAATTTGATGATAATTTTGGGCTCTTGAAATGGCGGAATTTCCAATGCCTCAAGTCTATCCTTATCACTTAAAAACAGCTTGTTATCAAGCGAGCTGTGTAGACTTTTTAAATACGACCTTTAAAAAAAAATAAAAAAGTGCATAAGACGTAAAACTAAGTAATTTGAAAAAATATATAAATTTTGTCTTTCTAACCCTACAAGTTTTGTTTTTACAGACAAAAAACTGAATTCTGGTGACGTCACTTATATGAAGCTGCTTCCACCACAAAGGAAATTCAAAAAAATAATTATGTAGGAACCTAGTGCTTCTTATGGGCTCATTCATTGTTGTAATTTTAAATTTTGGGCTCCATGGTTTGACCTTGAAATCTATTGCTGAATATGGAAAACCATGTAGATCTTCTATATGAAACTAGGTAATTTGAAATGATAACATTTTCCATCCATCAGATTTCAGATCTTCCATTAATTTTCTTGGAGACATCATATAAACCCTTTTGTAACATTCCTATTATATAATAATATAATTCAACCAATCAGATCGCGAATTCTTTATGATATAAATCATTGATGAAAATTCAACTAACACATACAAATCATAGCTCACACATATTCAACTTCGTTAAAATAAATAAGCAAATGAAATTCTTTTAAAAATTTCTTAAAAATATATTTGCCTTGATTAGTTGATTTTTAATTTAGCTCCGCCTCCTGCAAAGCCTACTTTGATCAAAACAATAGATTTACTATATTGAACTATGTAAAGGCGATATTACATTATCATATATATATGGCTAATGCTGCCATATAAAATATGGCAAAGCTTTTCATTGTATGACACGTTGTATTACACTATGTCATACATATATGGCTAATTTATATGACAAACGGCTTCGACAAATAAATTTTGTTCATATATATGACCAAGCTGAATTTGGCTATCACACTATAGTTTTAAAATTCAAATATGAGAATATGACAAACAAAATTATTTGATAAATTATATTTTATTTGAAAATTTATGTTGTCAAAATAAATAATATGTTCAAACGTTTTGCTCCATTATTGTCACTATTTGGACCAGATGAGAAGGATAGGAAGGAAAATTGACTCATGAAGGTGTTAACGAAAAATCACCAATTAATCGAAAAACCACCACTTTCTTTTGCCAGTGTTAGAAATGCATTTTTCATCGATGTCACCAAGCTCTTATGGCTGATTTCCAATGACGCGTTCACGTTCGCGATGCGTATGTTACATTCAACAAGCGTTACGTGCGCGTCGAGATAAATTGGGAACATGCCTGAACTTTTGCGTTGACAGTCAAATCTTTCAACGCAATGCCCAACGCGGCACTGTAAATCAGCCATTAAGAAGGTAATGGAAAAAGGAAAGGTCTTGAGTCTCTGTGTGTGAATATGCACATGACATATACTTCTAAGTGTACCCAGACAGAAGCGATCGCAATTCTAAGACAAAATTGATGTCACCTCTCGAATTGCTTCATAATTGATGGGTCTTAACTACAAATGCATAATTCCAACCGCGGGATAACGCGATTAAATTAACGGTCTTTTTTAATGTCATTTTCTTTAATAGAATGTTAGAGGAAAGCACTGCCCTGAAATGTATTGCAATTGAATGGGTTTGATTGAAGATTGAAGCGGATCCATACCGTTATTCCAGACGCGGATGAAATAATTATGTTTAAAAAGTTGTTCGTTTAGTGCTCACTTATGCTGAATTCATCCGAGGGAAATTGTGCAATTATTTTACCTTCTTTTAACATATTTTTTGTCATTTAACACGACTATGGTAGCAAAAGTGGTAAACATATTACATACTTTACTTTCTTTAGTGCATAGATGCAAAAAAGCAAAAAATAGACCCAGGTCCTCAATATATACCTATTATAATTAGGATAAAATCAATGGAAAACTCTATTCAATTATCCAAAAGCAATAAATAAATATTTAAATTATATGACTCACATATGAACATATAAAATCAACCGATTTTTATATGATTATATGGCGCAAAACTTCCAAATAAATATGACAATGCCTTTGTTTCGTTATTAGACTTTGTCATATATATGTCTCAAAAAAATGGTCATATATATGGCGGCATATATATTTTGTCATATAAATATGTCGATCACACTTATATGACTGTTTTGGATCATATTTATATGGCAAATTTGCCATATTTATATGCTAGTGTAATATCGCCTTAAGGCTTTGACTTTAGTGGGTTTCCGACCTCTTAAGGGAAAGGTTGTGTGCACTCAAGTTAGGGAAAATTAAAATACAAAAATATTACATACCGAAAATATTCTGTTATAATATGTAGTAGGTAAAATGCAATGTTTTTTACATACTACATATTAGACCATTCATGAAACATGGCAAAAAAAAAAGATTATTGAATTAAAAGAAATTATGTCTAGGTATATACCTAGACTTATACCTTCAAAAAAATATCAAGAATTGAGGGATATTTAGATTCTTTGTAAAGGGTTTTTTAAACAAAGTTTTTTACGTTCTGTACATAATTTCACTGGATTTTCCGGCAGGTAGGTATTTCTAAATGGTGGATCGGCGGGGCCTATGCTTAGGTCAAAGCTTAGTTTCTTAGAAAATATATTATATATAGACCTAGGTATATATGTAGTAATTTTAGATTAGTAAAATTAAATTTTCTTTTTTATGATAAATTCTTTAATAAAAAAATACTTGTTGTATAGCTTCGCTTCGCTATATCACCGTCGTTCAAAAGAAACTCCCTAGGTAAATCTTTTTTTTGGAAATTGAGATGTTATACCTAAGGTACCTACCTACCTACCTACTTTCTTAAACAGTTATGGAGTAACTTCTAATTAAGTTCTTCTGCTTTTTCTAACGAATAACTTCCTAAATTTAAATATTTTCAATTAAAAAATAACCATTATATACAAATGTAAATGTTTTCAAAATAAAAAATGAGCGTTCATTTATCGATGGCAACACGGTACATACATACATACATGTATGTATGCAATAATTTAGTATTTAAATTTTCTTAAGCTTAAGTACACCCAACCTTCCCCTTAAGAAGTCAGAAACCCACTAATATCAAAACTTTACATAGTTCAATATAGTAAATTCTTTATTTTGGTCAAAGAATGCCATGAAATAGGCGGAACTAAAATAAAAATGAACTAGTCAATGCTCAACGTATATATATTTTAAAGAAATTGATATGTATGTAGGAAGGTGTAATTTAAAAAATAATTTCATTTTCTTATTTATTTTAAGGAAGTAGAATATGTGTGAGCTATGATTTGTATGTGTCAGTTGAATTTTCATCAATGATTTATATAGAAAAGAATTCGCGATCTGATTGGTTGAATTATATTATTATATAATAGGAATGTTACAAAAGGGTTAATATGATGTCTCCAAGAAAATTAATGGAAGATCTGAAGGGATGGATGAAAATGTAATTATTTCAAATTACATAGTTCTATATATTCAGCAATAGATTTCAAGGTCAAACCATGGAGCCCAAAATTTAAAATTACAACAATAAATGAGCCCATAAGAAGCACTAGGTTCCTGCATAATTATGTTTTTGAATTTCGTTTGTGGTGGAAGCATCTTCATATAAGTGACGTCACCAGAATTCAGTTTTTTGTCTGTAAAAACAAAACTTGTAGGGTTAGAAAGACAAAATTTATATATTTTTTCAAATTACTTAGTTTTACGTCTTATGCACTTTTTTATTTTTTTTCAAAGGTCGTATTTAAAAAGTCTACACAGCTCGCTTGATAACAAGCTGTTTTTAAGTGATAAGGATAGACTTGAGGCATTGGAAATTCCGCCATTTCAAGAGCCCAAAATTATCATCAAATTATTGCATCATTAGTTTTTCGAAAATGCGTCTATTAATGTGTGGTGGACGCAGCTTGACGTCAAGCTGGGTCCCCCACCAGTTTGAGGGGGAAGGGAATTTAGTACCAGGGCGGGATTGCGGTACAAAATTAGCATCAAATGAGCATCAAATTATTTCATCATTACATTTTTGAATTTCGCGTTGTGGTAAAAAGTCTACACCGCTCGCTTGATAACAAGCCGTTTTTAAGTGATAAGGATAGACTTGAGGCATTGGAAATTCCGCCATTTCAAGAGCCCAAAATTATCATCAAATTATTGCATCATTAGTTTTTCGAAAATGCGTCTATTAATGTGTGGTGGACGCAGCTTGACGTCAAGCTGGGTCCCCCACCAGTTTGAGGGGGAAGGGAATTTAGTACCGGGGCGGGATTGCGGTACTAAATTAGCATCAAATTAGCATCAAATTATTCCATCATTAGATTTTTGAATTTCAATTGTGGTGGACGCAGCTTGACGGAGCTAAAAATTTATCTTGATCCAAATTTTCAAAAACAATCTATTTCAAAAAGAAAATTTCAAAACGCATCTATTCCAGATTCTGAATTTTTATTCGAAGACCATTTGACCTCCAAGAAAAATTGATATGTATTTAAAATCGGAGATTTAACAAAAACATAAAAACAAATTAGTTCCAAGAATAATTAAGGCCACGTCTTTAAAAAATTTTCTAACTAGAAAAAGTGGAATTGCCTTTGATTCTAATATTGAAAATTGAAAGGAAGTTCAGTAATCAAAACATAATAGCCCTCAACGAAGACTCAAAATTATAAAATAAATGCAATAAATAATCAATATAACACAGTTTTGCAAAGCGTCATAAGGCTATATATGCCTCTTATATATGGCCCTTTGACACTTTCTTCAAGGCCATATGTTTTGAACAAAAATCTGCTGTACCAATTTACATAATAAATGACAAAAACCAGATTTTACCTTTAGAAAAGAGGTAAAAACTACTTATTTATTATATCATGCTTGGTTTAATTATGTCGAATACCGGTAATTTAATTTTCGAATTTGAGTTTTGTGAAGGTTCAAGTACATTGTGTACATTCCTGATACAAAACACCTGCATCGAATCAAATATAACACAAAAATATCCAAGCACCAAATGCCTTGTACATATCAGAGTTGGGAAATAATGATTGAAAATAAAATAAATAAATTTAGTGGCGCAACAGCTTATGGAGAACTAGGACCTACCCAACAAACAATTTAGCTTGTATAAGGTAAAATTTTTCGAATTTGGCAAGTAATAGCTTGTATAGAGCTTGTATAAGGCAATCTTGAGTAAGCCAGGAATTTGCCACCTGAAATTTACACAAATAGCTGCTTTAAGGCCTTAAAATATGAGTTACACAGGCTCTATACATGGCTTGTAAATATACGTTATAAATGGCTTGAATAACTTGGCAACTAATAGCTTGTATAAGGCAATCTTGAGTAAGCCAGGAATTTGCCACCTGAAATTTACACAAATAGCTGCTTTAAGGCCTTAAAATATGAGTTACACAGGCTCTATACATGGCTTGTAAATATACGTTATAAATGGCTTGAATAAGGCCTTCCAAAGTTGTTAACTGAAAATGTTTAAAATAATAGCTGATATAAGGCTCTCCACGACAAATCATTGCAAACAATTTGTAAAAGGCTTGTTTGTAAAGGCCTTACACAAATTAAAATAATCAGTGAAGATCAACAAATGTGTCTTATAAAATATTGCTTATAAAAAAATCAGATTAAAATAAATAAGAACTGTAAGTACCCATTAAACATCGTAAAACAGAAAAGAAGTGCTTACAGTAACATTGAATTTTTTAGCAAAACTTAAAATTGTATAACTCATGGCAAAAATTTAAAAGATCTGGAACCTACCAAATACATGTGAGAAAAAACAGAGAAGCAATTCTTAAAACAGCCAGAGAAAATTCAAGAAGTTTTGAAAAACAAGGAACAGATATTAGATGCGCACAGTTATTGACTGTTCCCTCTGCGTGAACGTGAAGTATATGGAATCAAAAAAAAAAAAAAAAAAAAGTCATTTTAATTTTATTCAATACTTAGTACAAGCAGAGCTTAAAAACTAGATAACAATAAATACAATGTTAACATTATATATGTACATATGTACCTACTAAAATTTACAAAAAAATAATAACAAAAAATAAATAAATGAAAAATAAGAATTTAAACACATTACTATGGAAGGCTTGAGAGGAGAATATTGCGAAGGGCTGATTTGGATATGTTGAAGTCAAAAACATTTGAAAAGTTGTTAGCATTACGAAGCATACGAGACATAGGAATATAAAAGGAAATAGTTTGTACGGTGATAAGGGATACAAAAAAGGGATACTGTCCTTATGTTACGGGAGTTGGTGTTGATGGAGATAGCATTCAGTAAGGCTGGGCAGTCAATATTACCTGTAAGTAAATCGTGAATAAAGACGATGTCTGAGGTTTCACGTCGTTTTTCTGGGGAACTCAGATTTATAAGGTGCAAACGATCGACATATGGAGGGAGATGATAATTATCGTCCCACGGAAGGCTACGCAGTGCAAAGCGAAGAAATCTACGTTGAACAGTTTCAATCCGTTTAATTTGTGTTACTTGATGCGGTGACCAAACTTGAGAAGCATATTCGAGAATAGGTCTAACAAAGGTAACATAAAGCGCTTTAGACACATATGGGTCTTGAAATTCTTTTGACCAACGTTTTATAAACCCTAGCATTGAGTTGGCTTTATTGATGATGTTGTCAATATGGGAGTGAAAATTAAGCTCTCTATCGATTATGACCCCCAAGTCATGAGAGGAAGTAACATAAGCCACTACGTCCCCTTGAATGAAATAGGTACGAAGTGGCCCAGGTTGGCGTTTTCTGGAAAAAGTAATAGTATGGCACTTGCTTACATTAAGTTCCAGGAAGTTTTTTTGGCACCAAAGAGAAAATCTATCAAGGTTGTCTTGCAGATAGCGAGAATCAATGGTTGATGATATGTGATTAAATATTTTCATATCGTCCGCATAAATCAAAAGATTACAATCCAAAATGTTAGCGACATCATTGATGGCTAAAATGAATAGCATTGGGCCTAGATGACTACCTTGTGGAACACCGGAAGGGGCGCTGAAAGGAAAGGAAAGGGATGATCTGAAGTGGAAAATGTAATTTCTGTTGGACAAATATGAGTCAATCCATGAGATGAAAAGTGAAGGAAAGCCGAGTATTTTTAATTTTAAAGTAATTATTTTGTGAGACATTTTGTCGAAAGCTTTGCTAAAATCAGTGGATACAACATCAACTTCGTCCCCTTTTTCCATAGTGCAAAGCGTATGAGACACAAATTCCACAAGGTTTGTTGTTGTAGATCTGCCAGCTAAGAAACCGTGTTGAACGGGAGACAAAATAGGTTTACAGTAGAAAGCGAGTGCATCATAGAGGATACTTTCGAAAATTTTCGGTATGCAAGAAAGTTTGGCTATTGGGCGATAATTACACACATTATTTTTTGGTCCTTTTTTATGGATAGGAACTATGAAGTAGAGTTGGGTAGCTCCGGAACTGTATAGTTCCAGGAACTATATCTTCTGTCGGAATCGTTCCAGTTCATTCCGCAAACTAAACTCTAACATGTCCGTAGTTCCAACATCAAACAGCCAAAATTTCAAGAACTGAACAAACCCATGCACACAAAAGTATTCATGCATAGTTGATAGTTCCAGTTCCAACTTCACACTTCATCTTTACAGAGCCAAAACAAAATTTAAGAAGGAAAGCAAAAAAAGGAAAGACATAACATAAACCTATATACGTACATCGTTTGAAAAATAGTATAGTCGTGTTGGTATCGATAGGTATGAAAGAAAAGAAATGTTACTCCATGAACGAAATACATGGCAATCGGTCTTTTCTCGTTCATAGTTCCTTTGCTGTTCTAGTTCCATATCCACATCCAGTTCCAGTTTCGGTTATTAGTTTTTAGTTCCAGAGACATATTAAGTTATTTTCGTTCGTAGTTCCATTCTTAAATAGTACGTTTGGCAGAGATCGAAAAGGTATTTTGGTGAGATAATTAACTTCAAGAAAAATAATTGTTATCTGTTGACTTATTTTATGAAAATAAAAGCAATCAATTAACCTAAAAGGGTCATTCCATATGAAATCGTCAAATCGAAAATGCCAACCTATTTAAGATTTATTTCAAACTTTATGAGAATATTCCTTATGGTTCAAAGGAAGAATATACATCGCGTTTTAATTTTCTCATGCCTCATTCCCCTCCTTCAGTATTTTTGTTTTAAAAAAATTTCTATTAAAGATATCAAAACGTTTGATGTTATATTAAAGCTTAAAAAGAGAACTAATTGCTACTTATATTTTAATTCACATATTCAATGTCAAACAATATCAAAAACGGTGCCGAAAGTACGAGTGTTTTCCCAATTTTTTTTCGTTTTCAAATGACATACATAATTTTTCTTGAATATCTAGTACACTTATAAAAAAAGAAGTCAAACCTAAAATTGATTCGTTCAACTCACTCATTGTAAAAAAAATCTCCACTTGAAATTTTTAGATTTTGAATAATCGCAGTTTTAAGACTATAATATCGATATGTTTGACTAAATGAAAAAAATTGAAACTTTCAGGACTTTTAGGACCTTGATCTTTAAATCCTGTAAATTTCGTTTTGTTATATTAATATGTTATAATCCGTTTAAAAGAAGAAGTACCAGTCAAAAAATAAAAGGCTATTGAAGAGATTAATGTCATACTATATTTACACATATACTAGGGTGCCCCCTCCCCCAAAAGTGATCAAGGATATTAAAACAATGTTATGCTAAATATTTTTTGAATCGGTCAATGTTAACACGTGGCGGCAAGCACTTGAAATTTCCCATACAAAATACGTATGGGTATTTTTTCCACAAAATTTCGGAAAAAATGTAAAAGTGGATGGAAAATCTTCAAACTTGGTACATATATTAAGTACCATAAGAAGTAGATAAAAATATTATTTTCCATTTTTTTTAACAATATTTACCACGTTAAAAATAACAACAAATGCACAAAAACAAAGATTCTTAATGTTATTTTTAACAGTGTAAATACTGTGCTGAAAGTTTCAATTTTTTTCATTCAGTCAAACATGTCAATATTATAGTCCAAGAACTGCGATTTTTCAAAATCTAAAAAAATTATAATAAGTGTATTCGGTATTCAAGAAAAATTATGTCGTTTTGTTCAATAGTTAGTTAAAATTTTACTCCAAAAAAAAGGAGATATAAAAGAGGTGCTGTTTGAAATATTTCAGAGCTTCTTCAGTAGACTCAAGTCGTCTCGCTGTGTTCTAGGCGTGCCCCTTAACACGGGAATCTGTGTTGTGGCTTTCTCGTGAGGATCTCGCTTTGGTCTCGCTGTGACATTTACACGTGGTTCTTAGCACTGACTATGTTTTACTGTCATCTCGCTTTGGTATCGCTATAGTCTGACAACATAATTTTTCAAAAAGGTTTAAATAAGCTAAAATGAGGTAAAAAAGTCCGAACATGGTTTTCAGTGCTGCGAGTATTGTTTTTGTAGTGCAGTGTCAATTTACAAGACTACCTGTGTCGTGGTTTTCTTGGTATAGTCTCGCTGAGACATATACACGTGGTTTTTGGTATTGGCCATTTTTTCCGTCATCTCGTCATTGTCTCGCTATAGTCTCACCAAAGATCTTTTTTTGGTTAACAAAAATCCAAATAAAACAAAAGAGCACCATGGTCGCAAATGAGAAACCCAACTGTAAACAGCCACAGAGAGACGAATTACATGGTAATAAACGACAAAACCACGTGTAAATGTCCTTGGCAAAATGATGCCAGAAATCGTCATTATTGCGATAAATTAAAATAAAAGTCATTCAACTTCTTGAATTGTGGTATTTCGACTTGCGAGATTTTAGTACTTGTTTGATACTTAAAACCTAGGACCTTGATTTGGAACTATAAAAGATCTATGAACATATTATACTTCATATATCTAATAAGAGAGACAAGTGAGCTATGAACAAAAATGACACTAAGCCACGAGACCGATAGCCATTTACCAGTACCTATGTATATATATTTAATTCGAGAATACAGAACGATAATTTATGGGAAGTTAGCAAAATCTTAATAGTTCCTTGGACATGTTTCCAGGAACTAGTTCCGATGAGGAAAAGAATCGTTCCATATCCGTTCCGCTTTTGGAACTGTTTTGCGCAACTCTACTATGAAGGACACTTTCCAAGATTGAGGAATAACACCTTGACAGATAGATAGCCTAAAGAGAGAAGTCAGTGGGTGAATAAAAGCATTTGAGCATTTTTTGAGGACAACTGCTGGAATGCAGTCAGGACCTGTAGAGTAGTCCTCTTTTAACTTATCAATTTTTGCACTTACCATGGTTGGGAGAATATTAAGAGATGAATAAGATGTTTGCAGAGAATCTTTTAAGTACTCGAAGTATTTTGTATCAGGCTCAGTATCACAATCCGAAAACGACTGTTTGAAAAAATTGGCAAAAAAATTAGCTATTGTTGTAGGTTCCGATGAAGAGTTGTTCAAGTACACGAGCGAAGGAGGAAAGCCATCGGATTTTCTTTTCACATTTATAAATTCATAGAAACGTTTAGGATTAGAAGTTATGGAGGATTGCATGCATACAATGTATTCATTATAGAGTTGCTCAGAGAGAACAGAGAATTGCATAAAAGCGTAAGAGAAAACTTGGTAGTAGTAGTCCGATTTTGATTTCAAATATTTTTTCCACAAATTGTTCCTGACGTTGCGAAGAGACCGAAGTTCTTTAGTATACCATGGCGGAGAAGAAGAATAGTTTCTTCGAGGCAGAAAAGGCACAGATTGAGAAAAACAATTGAAAATTTTGGAATAAAAGGTTGACAGCTCATCCTCAATAGATCTTTGGGAAATATTCAAGTTGGTTTGGCTAAGAAGGAAATTAAGATTATGAAAATCAGCTTTACGAAAATTGAAACTATATTCTGGGGCTATATTATTAAAGGACGCATCAAAAGAGAAAGAGGTTAACAAGGGTGGATGGAATTGATCAAGAGTAGATAGTAGTTGATCACTCTCAGTCACAACGGAGTTGGCGGGGTCAGAAGTGAAGACAAGGTCAAGCTGCCTATTCAGGTTGTTTGTGATTCCACTCACTTGGAAAAGACAGGAATCTTGTAAGCAGTCCATAAATAAGCTTTCTTTTTCACTTTTGACATTTACTGGGGAAAAGTAAGTTGCATCATCAGATAGACACCATTTGATGTTAGGAAGGTTGAAATCACCTAAGCAGAAAATTTCATCATTTGAATCAGCGGTTTCAAAGAGAAGATCAATTGATTCGACAGCGAGTTGATAAGAACTAATTGGTTGTGCGGGGCGAATATAGCAACACATGACATATATATACCGACTATGTAGCTTTATTTTGATGGAGACAAACTCAAAATCGGTTGTATTTGAGGACTTAAAAAAGGAAACATCTAGGTTATTATTAACCGCTATTAATACTCCACGACCGGAGGAGTCATTATCTTTATTTAGACCGTCACATCGAAAGGCAGTATAGTCAGAAGTAAATAATTCACTGCTGAGAAAATCAGGTGTAAGATTTGTGTCAGTCAGTGCAAAGATGTCGTAAGGAAGTTTTTGAGAATTTGAAAAGATAGTTGACGTTTTTGTCCGAAGCCCTCTTACATTTTGGTAGTAGATCGTTAGACACGTAGGATGATTTTTTAGGGGATTACGAAGGGGGAATTCAATGTTAAAGAGAACTATTATTACCATGGTGGTTACGATGACGATAAAAATTACTCCTAGAATTTACATAAGAAGAATAGGCAGCCAGGTCATCCGAGACCATTTGATTGGTAACGTTAAAAGCTTCATGAAAGGAATTGAAAATCTTACGGAGGCCGGAGGTGTTGGTAGGAAGACCTTCTTGGTGAATAGAAAGCAAGACATTGGTTTTGGTTTTACCATCGATGCAGACAAAATCAGGCTTATCATGTAGATAAGCTAAGTAAAGTCGAACGTTATCGTAGATTCGGCGATCTCTCAATCTAGCCATTGTGTATCGAGATTCAGTCGAGTCAGAAGTTTGCAGGGCTAATTTAACATTAGGAGGGAAAAGTGGATCGAGAAATTGAGGTTTATGTGAAGAGGGATTAGAGGCAGGTAGTGTATTTGAGTGATTATTATTTTGTGGATAATTAACATGAACATGATTAAAAGGAAGATTATACGAAGGTGGAACATTGTGTTTGCTTGATGTGGTACTTATTCACTTTTGATTATGTTTTCCTCAACAGCAAATTGGCATAGTGGTAGAGTGCTAGACTGGAACGAGGAAGGAATCGAGTTCAAATCCCAGGTAAAAAAAACCTGTTCTTTTTTATAACTAAACTAACATTCAACTCATTACAGAATACAGAAAAAAAGTTTCGGAAGCTGACTGAGGAGAAAAAAAAATACAATAAAATATGATTCAATAGAAAATATAACATCAGAAAAATAAAATAAAAAACCGATAAAAAAAATATATTTTTTTATTTCAGAATCAGCTTTGCTAAAAAATTTTTTTCTCTCGATGGTAATTTGGATAAGGCCTTATTCAAACATCAAAGGCAAGCTATTGGCAATAGCTGTCAAAATGGCTTACGTAAGGCCTTATATAAATATCAAAGGCAAGCTATAGCTTGTTCAGAAAAGCTAATAGTAGTTCATGAAAAGCTATTTGCTGCTATAAGACCTGTCAACAAAAGTCTTATGGCAGTTAATTAGCTTGGGTAAATGCACCAAAATGACTTGCATAAGGCCTTTTGCTATTTCTATACTAGTCTGAAAATAGCTTGTATAGAACCTTATACAAGTTAAATTGTTAGTTGGGTAGTGACTAACAACTCTCAACCATTCCTGTGTGCGTGTTGTGGGCAGAGACAAGAGACATTACCTCGGAAAAAAACATTTTTGTTTTTAAGTGGCAGTGGCCGGGAATCGAACCCAGCCCTTTGGCATGAAAGTCCTACGCACTAACCATCATGCTACGAGGTACTACTCATGCCACGAGGTACTACAATAATGATTACTTCTTGTAATTTATTTCAACTTCTATTTCAATTACATGTGATTAGTAATTGAACTTTTCTCAATTACATTTCACTTAATTTTAATTGAAAAACACACATTTCCATTACTTGTCATTGTAATTGAACACAATTACCTACAAATTACATGTATTTGAATATAGTAATGGGTTTTTGGAAGTAATTGAAGGAAAGCACTGTGTTAATTTAAGGTAATTGATTACTTGGACTGTATTAAATTACATGTTTTTACTTTCTAAACATTAAAATAATACAAATAAAAGTAAAAAAGCTATTCTTATTGCTTAGCTAATATAAATAGACAAAAACACAACGAGAAACTTGCCCATTTTGTTCTATTAGTTTTTTTTTTCAAAAGGATATTATCTAAAAGACGGCAGTAAATAAAATACCTGATGAACGTAAATTAAACATATATGTAGTTAATAAGTTTAAAACAACACACGTACAGAGTTTTTATATTGAAGGGAACTATTCGTGCATAACATCACGAATAATTGACAAAACCAAGTAATTAATTACATTTTGTGTAATATGATTTCTGAAAAAAGTAATCATTACATATTTTCTGATGATTACTTTTGTTTTCAATTACATTGATGTAATTGAATTACAAATAATTGACATTTTTCAATTACTTGTTAGTAGTAATTGAATTTCTGCAATTTCATTCAAAAGTAATCGAAAAAAATGTTTTGAGATTTCAATTACAAGTAATTGAAACTGAATTTTTTTATCATTACTTCCCAGATCTGGTACATATAATCATCCAGCTAATTAAAATGTAAGAAAAATGGGAAAAAATATTTTGTTCAAGTACCAATTTGAGGTGTGGGAATAAAAAATTCACGCGAATAGTCTGCCACATTAATCAATTTCGCTCGTTGAAAAGCGTTCTGTTGAACGGAAAGTGAAACCAATTTTGCATTAGCAGTGTACTAGGCTTAAAACGAAAATCAATTCTTTTCACTTACATGATTATTATGTGCAAAGTGAACAATTTGCGAAAGTGTCATATGGCCATATTTCAAAATATTGCCTTATGTCACGGCATCGATGTTTTCATTTAAAACAGAATCTAATTGAATTTTAAACAAAAACTTGCCATTTATCTAAAACAAAATATAATATACTTAAGTATAAATTTTTTAAACTCATTCTTTAAAGTTCTTAAGAAAATATCTAGTTATTTTTTTTTGTTGTCATTATCTGCTACACCTTTTCGTATTTTTTAGCAATTTGCTTAATTTTCTGAGATCAGCATTCGCATCCCTGGTTATTATTTATTTATTTATTTAAAGATAAGAAATTATAAAATTAGATACGATAAGACAATATATTTTAGGTAGTATCATATAAAAACGAAACAGAGAATAATTGGGGGAAAATAAACAGATTGAATTTCGTTTCTCAAACAAATCATTGCAACAGTTTTAGAAGGTTTGAGCTTACGTTTATTCTCACTTATTTGATTCGCTCGAGATCATCATTTGTTCTTGCTACAGCCCAAGCGGCCGATTGATGTAGATAAGAACATCATCTGCATACATCTGAATTGAGTAATCTCCAACAGTTTCTGGAAGATCGTTGATAAAAAGCGAAAACAAAAGTTGACCCAAGACAGAACCTTGTGGTACTCCGAGTTAACTAAAAATGGGTCAGAAGTGCCATTCTCAACTTTAACCGCTTGTTCTCGATTTTTTAAATAGTAACATAGAAGCCGAAGAGATGCGTTAGAGAATTGGAAAATTTTTTGAAGTTTACTACACTAATGGGTCTAAAATCAGATGGAGCATTTGGGTTGGCTTTTTTAGGAATCGGAACTATTTTGGCTGCTTTCCACTCTATAGGTAACTGGGAGCTATACATACCAAAATTTACAATATGAACGATTAATGGTAAAATAATTGGCAAAATGAGTTAATCAGCTTTGAAATAGGATCAGTACCAATAGCGTTTGGTTTGATTGAGCGGATTGCTTCGATAACCTCAGATTTACTTACACATTCAAATGAAAGAGTCTCAATATGATTATTCGCTCTAATTTCATCAAAGCAAACTGGATTCGAAAATAGAGGGGCAAAAAATGAACACATGTCTTCGGCACTTACTTAACATTTTTGCGATTTAGTGGCTTTACAAACACCTACCTCAGTTAGAATACCGAAAAAGCTTTTAACTAACATACGCATATGTATTCGAAACCAAAAAAACTGTTGAAGTTTTTATGTTGGAAAAGTTCTTTTCAATTTGTATAAAAGGTAGAACACGATACCAGCAAATCACTTTCATTTGGTATTTCGTCAAGCGAAAGTTGCTCAGCGTTAAGCTGATTTTCATCTACTATGATGCACAAACTGCATAAATTTAAATTTGTTCAACGCAGTTCATGGTTGCCACCATCACTTTTTGTATTCTTTAAAGAACAATTAATTGCATTTAAAATTGCTTTCATTTTTATAGTTGCGATTCAAAATTAAATTTGTTGTTATGGTTGGGTAGCCTAGCCCATGTATTATAATTATTATTTCTTTATTTCAATAAATGTTTACAGTATTTTATAACAAAATAATTTATTGACATGGCAAGTTGCCGTCTGCCAGAAAATGACATTTTTTAACATAGTTTTACAAAAATAAATAAAAATAATTGGTAGATTAATATTTTACATGAATTAAAAAGTGGGTACATAATAATTTAGACATATTTTGATTTGTTTTTACAATATTATGAATTTTATATTTTTAATTTTAATAGATAAATTACACAACAGTGAGGTACAAATCTATAAGCAAAGATTTAATAATAATTTAATTAAGAGGTTGAACACTGAACAGCCTTTATGCTGTAAATATTTCAAAAACTATTTCGATAATTTAATGCATGATCACAAAACATGTAGAGATTTGTCCATCCCACAGACCCATTCAATACATCAAGTAGTTGTTCTCTTGAGAGGACACCACATGACACTGAGAGCAATTTGCGCTTCTTTACTTTTTTGCTGAACATGCTTAGTGAAGCTTGCGTTAGCAGACATCAACACTCCCAGATATTTGAATTCCTGTACTATTTCAATCGAATCATTGCCCAGAAACCACCTTTCCTCTCTTAGTCTTTTACACTTGCGAGCTTCAAACACCATGATCTTTGTTTTTTCAGAGTTTATTTTGAGATCCCAAGTTTTGCAGTACATCTGGAGCCTGTTTATTTACAGTTGGAGAGAAAAAGGGTTATCAGCTAACATGACTAAGTCGTCTGCGTAAAGCAATACTTTTATGAGGATATCCGAAAAAGTGACTCCACCCGGTATATTCTCAGAAACATCATCAATGTAAAGCGCAAACAAGATTGGGCTTAAGATACATCCTTGAGGAACACCCGCAGTTGTTTCAAACCAATTTGAAGTCAGCGACCCATCATAAACTGTCGCATATGTTCGGCATAAAAAGTTTTCGTAAATGGACAGAAACTTTCTGGATATTCCAAGACAAGCCATCATATAAATGAGAGCTTGGCGATTGACGGTATCAAAAGCAGCTTTCAAATCCACGAAGCAAGCATAAAGTTTTTTTTTCCTTTGCGTAAATTTGTTAGCTATACTGGTTAAGGCAAAAATATGGTCAATAGTTGAAAATCCTTCACGAAATCCCGCTTGAAACATGCTTAACCGATTGTTTGCCTCTACCCATGTAGTTAGTCTGTTATACAAGATTCTTGCAAATATTTTCCTAATGGAATTCAAAATTGAAATGCCTCTATAATTTTCAGGTAAATTAGCGTCACCTTTCTTGAAAATTGAAAATATAACAGCTTTATTAAAACTTGCTGGAACACAGGAGTTATCATACAAAGCGTTATAAAACGAAAGTAGATATCGTTTAAATTCTACAGAAGAGTTTTTTAAAAATTCAACAGGAATGCCATCAATACCCGGGGACTTATTGTATTTCATTTGAAAAAGAGCGAGTTCTAGTTCTTGGAAAATTATTGGACAGTCAAGCTCGTCAACTATTGTGTTAGGCAAAGCATAATGAAATGACTGGACATCATCACTGCATGTCAGCAACGATCGAAAATAAGAAGCTAGAACTTCAGCTCCTAGTGGACTTGCAGATTGACGATTTCTTCCACCTAACTCCCGTACGTTACACCAAAAAGTCTTGGAGTCCTTACAACTTTCCAAATTTTTTGCTAAGTTCGATGTGTAGCATAGTTTTTTATACTCGCAGACTTGCTTGTATGTTTTATTTGCTTCTAAATATAAAGACTTAAAATGGTCAGAATTGAATTTTCGGAATAAGTTAAGACATGCGAAAGATCTTTTACGGAGTCTAATGCATTCGGAATCAAACCATTTGCATAAGGGTTCCAAATGTTTAGGACCAATGTTTTGGGAAGCAGATGACCTTACAATTTCTGTTATCTTCTCCTCAATCTGGTCAATTGCAAGAAAGTTTGGATCTGGTAGAGAGCCAACGCACCGATTTAATCTTTCGCGGTATCTATCTCCCTGATGAACTATCCACTTCAATTTAGGAAGCTTTTTTAAGTTATCACGAGGCAATTCTTGGCAAAAGATTGCAGAAGCAATGATTGGTAAATGGGAGGTAAAGGTGGCTGCTAGCACTTCAAAGTTTTCAATAGCCTGAATCCATTCTCCAGTGACCGCACAGAGGTCGATTACTGAACTTCCCTGCAACGGCGTATACAAGGGGGGGGGGTCACGGGGTCATGACCCCCCCTGAGAACTCTAAAGATATACGCAAAAAATAATAAGAAAAGCAAAAAATATTTGCAATCTTAAAATATAATTTCAACAAAAATTATTTGTTTATAGCTTTGGAATAGACAACCTACTCATTATTGGTAAAGATTATTTTCTTTTCCTATCAACATTTATGAGCCATTGCCCGAATAATACTATTGGGGTTTTATTGTCGAAATTAATCAATTTTTTTTTTTGGTTAAGATTTAAATAGACCATTTTGACCACTTTTGCATTCAGAACATTTCAGCATTGATTTATTTTTTGATTCAAAATCAATTTGGTAGATCTACGTTTTTGGCAGATATACCCTCTTTAATGCTCAAAGTATTTTCAATATTGTTTTTGATCGGTTTAACTTACTTATTTTGTGAGAATTTTGTTCAAAATATCAAGGAAATCATCTTCGATAAAAAAAAATAACAGACATTTTACTTTAAACCGTATTCCATACACCAGGGCCGTTCCGACTCAAGCCCAGTACCAGGTTACGTACAGGTTACGTACGAAATACCAGCAAAAAAAAAACGATTTATATCGACTTTTTTGCATGTAAGAATACTTATTTTTGTTACTAGTTCATTAAATTTTTAGCTTCGAACTTAGACAAAAAGTCAGCAGCCTAAAAAGAAAGTCGAGAAAAGGATCGACTTTGATCGAATTTTCGATATTTCCTCCCAATTTTTAGTTCTCGTACATAGAAAAAAAGTTGATATAAATTAATTTTTTAACCTGTCGACATTTTTAGTTCGATATTTTTTCTATCGTTAATTTCATTCCAACGCAACGTAACTTAAAATACATCGCTCTGCTTGGAATGTTTGAATGAAATCAACAAAAACTCTAATCATACATTCTTGTCTGACTTTTAAACACGAATTTAACACTTACTATTAATTTTGGATTATGTTTAAAATACATTTTCTTTTGATCGTATCGATCGTATATTCGATTGAAGACAATCCAACGCAAGTTAAGCGTGCTTTTAAACATTATACCCTAAACTATGAATTGATCATAATATCGGTAAATCAAAGTCAATTTGTTCATGAAATGATCGTCGTTTTTTTTGACGCAGAAAGCGTCATGACAAATAATATGTATTCGTCCTGTTTGTTGAAAATTTGTTTTCATCAACGCCAGTCAATTTACTTGCTAAAGCTTTTGACGTTTACAAACATGCTCTCTGCCTTTTCAATAATCATCAACTCAATTTTTGTACTGCTCAGTTGCACCGTAGAAGATGTATTCAAATTCGTGACTTTAGCGAACTTGACTATTGAACACAATACTAACGCAGTAGAATTTGTATTTGCATTTTGCGTATTTTGTATGTTTCAATTACCATGAGAAAACCCATTGAGAAGGTAATTTTAAATTAACACATATTTTAAACATTTTTGAAAGTTCGAAGACCATTTTGCGTCTGCATTCAATTTTTTGATCTATGGCCAATACTTCACATGTTCATTTTCAGGCATAAATAAAAACAAATTGTGAAAGCTAAGAATTTTTGTCTTCAATAAAAGAGTGGTTCTTACTACTACAATTTTTGATTGATAAATGAGAAAATTATCCCTTCATTATTATCCCCTTATCATATAAGAAAACAAACTGTCCCTAAAAACTGTCTTCAAACGTAAGATATTAAAAAAAGTATTTAAAAATATTAATATTAAGTAAAATATTAAGATTAACATCTCCAAAAAATCCATACGAAATATTTTTGGTTCACAACCTCAAGATCATATTAAAATTTGGGAGTGGATCAAAATTTTGTTTCCAAAACTCAGCTCTACAAAATTTGTGTTTTACACAGAAAATTATAAGGTTATTCATGCAACGTCGTAAGTTTACAAATTGTGTTAAAAGTTTGCATGAACGACCTTTGTTATACATTTGATTAAATGCTAGATAATTCAATCAGAGATAGAGTCACAATGACGTCGTTTAACCAGTTTGGTTTATTTTACGCACCAAAAGCCCTTGATAACTTTAACAAAATTGTGTAAATCATTTCCCATACAAAATTTGACAGTTCATTAACCAAAAGATAAATTTAACAAATTTGTAAACTTATCTACGGTTTTACGAAGTTGCATGAATATCCTTAATATAAAAACTTTTAAGCTTTGTCAGCTAATAATAATACAGTAGACAATCAATTTAGTAAATCTAAAAAAATTAACTATACACTGAGCCAAAAAATTCTGTTTCACAAGAAAGAAACTGTTTGCCACAAGAGATAAAAGGCACCAAGCGCTTTAGCTTCTTGTAGTCAATGTTTCAATATTTAAATGACACCTTTAAATTCTTTGTTTGCAAAAACTAAAACTTCGAACTGCAAATGAAAAATTCTCGCTACAAACAATATTTACTCTCACAACTCGTTTTATTATTTTTAGCTCTGAACGAATAAGCATTGAAGATTAGCTGTCTAATATTTCGCTATAAGTATTTTTGAAATTTGTGAAAGGAATTTATCAGATTGACTTTTAAAGTTCAAAACTTAGAATAAAGATTAAAACCATTGCATTAAGGAATAATGTTATTTGCCCCTAGAACTTAATCCTAAAACTGCAAAGTTAATTTCATTTTAACTACAAAAAGCTTCTTTTCTTACCATAAAGGGAAAGTTTTTATGACAAACAATATTACCTTTAAAATTTATTGCGAAGCGAAGAATTGTTAATTTATAATTCTTTCACTTACAAATACATAATGATAAAATCATTTTTATTAAATATTATTATTAATTAAAATAAATACTCATAGTTAAATGTGTACTCAAAGTTTTAAAAATTTCAGAGTCAATCTGGGGCCTACCATTAGACATAAAGTCTTGTCTGGTATATTACCAACAATTTCACAAACATTGCATAATGTTATTAACTTTACTGATATAAGAAAGTGTGAACTAAAAGATGCTAAAGTTCAAAGCACGTGTTTTTATCAGTTTTGAATATTAACACCAACTTCGCAACTTATTTATCCTGACATTCTTTGTCAATCACAGCAGAATCTATATCGTTTGTAACAAACAATTAAAGAATTTCCCACTAATGCAATTAACATTTCTGTTAAACTCTTTGGCAATTTGTGAACAAAACTTTTTCTCTGTTGAATACAGTGAAAAACCATAATCACAAGCAATTTGGTAAAAAATGTGTTCTAAAGCCATAAACTCTTGAGAGACCTAGCTAAACGCTATATACCATAAATTAATATTGGTAGTGAATAATGTCTACTAAAATTAAGTAGTATTAAATACGCAATGTTTGTAACAAGGATATTTTTCTGAGAGTGTAGTGAACACACAAAATTATTTATACAAACATATTTTTTTACAAAAATGTCCCGAAAGAATTTAACATTGCTTAAGGACACTGAACAAGTGTTTCTTTTTTTTAAACCTCATTGAAAGCTTTGTTTAAAGCTTCAACTCCTGCGAAAAAGGAAACAATCTCGAAAGAGTGAACAGGCTGGTTTTATTACTTCACTATATCGAGCGTCTACTGTATTTTATTTTAAGATGATTAAAAAGGTAATTGAAAAAAGAAGAAAAAATTACAACCTTTTTACATTTTCCAAACTTCTCTTTATTTTGTCAAAATTATGTAAACGGAAGTTGGAGAATATTGAGGAACTAAATTTCGAAAGAAAGCTTTTGCAAAACGAATTTTGACCTTGCTAAAATTTCGACCCCAACTCTTTATAATTACAAAAAAAAAAATGGTAACATTTGTGGGACCAGCAGAAATGTATGCCAAAAAAAGTACAAAAAGCGAAAAAAATTGACACCGTGTGGATCAGTCTTTTAACTAATAAATTTATAAGAACTGAATTGGGTATTTGTTTTGGTATGACCCCCCCCAAGAAATGGAGCTGTATACGCCGCTGCTTCCCTGTCCACCTACAAAAGCCAGTTCACCACAAGCATCATTTCTCAATGCACCATTCAAAACCCAAAAACCAAAACTTTCAAGTAAATCAATAAGGGCTCTACCATTTCTATTAATTAATCCGTCTTTAGAGTTCCTGCTTGAAAATGAATCCGTTCGAATATTCAAATACTCCATGCATGGATTTTGAAAAAGCCCAATTCTGGCATTTAAATCACCGATTAACATAATGTTTGTAGATGTAAAATTATTTAAAAAGCCTTGCAATTCTTCAAAGTCGCTCAACCAATTATTACAGTTTAAATATAATGGTACAATATAGTGAGTTTTATGGTTGACATTGCCATCTATTTGAAAAACCAATTTACCATTAATTACTCTAAACTTTACAAATTTACTAATTTTACTTTTTTTGATTCCACATAGGATTCCCCCACTAGCTCTACCATGAATATTGTTTCGTACTGCCGGAATATAGCTGGTATTAAAATCTTTAAAATAATTTGAAATTTCATTTTGTCTTTCTTCTTCTAAAAAAGTTTCAATTAATATAATAATATCATATTTTTTAATTAAGTTAAAAAAATCAGCTATCATAAGTTTGTTTTTTATACCAGCTATATTATAGCTTAAAATGCTTAGTTTTATAAATTCACTACTATTACTTGTATGGCAGACGGCACTGTACTCCTATTGGTGGTTAATATCCACTGGTGGCGTTGTTGGTGTTAAAGCGAACTCAGTTTGATTTTCTCCCACGCTGCTGTCAAAGTATTCAAGTGCACTTGAACCAAATTGTTGTTGGATACTCGCCATTTCGGTTGGAGTTTTAATTACTAGTCCTCGTGAGAATTTGTAAACAAACGTGTTGTCATTGATTTTATCTCCTTTTATAATAATTTTAGCGTTCGGATTCAGCGCAAGTAATTTGTTTTTCGTTTCAAACAGGGTTTGTTTTTTTTTACGATAAAGAAGTGATTGTTCGCGTGTTACGCTCATTCCAGTTCCTTTCAAGCTACTTGACCCGCGTAGAATTTGTTGAACAGAATCGGCAGAATCAAGTTCTAAGAGCACCGTGCATCTTTTTTGTCTTGTATTAAAGAACTCTCGAGTCTTTTTTACATGGATACTCTCATTTTCTCTTAGATTCATTAGGCCTTTGCAAGTTTGTTTTGCTAAGTCGATTGCGTCGGTGTTTTCATTTAAAGGAAGGTGTACAACTATGGTGTTTTCGTTTGCCTTACGTGACAGTAGCTCTATTTGGGACTCCAAAAGCTCACATCTATCCGTTGTTTGTTGTTATTATTTATTTAAAATTAAACTAGGCATTATGATTTTCCACTCTGCTGCTATTTTCTTTCGGTTGTTTGTTTACCTCTTCTATGGTTCTCTGCGTGTACCAGAAAACCAAAGCTTATAGTATTTAATTCTGCTCACTATTGTCGTTGTTCATTAATACCTTTGTTTGCCTATTGATCAAGTTCAACGCTTACTGCAGTCTCAGTCTCAGGGCTGCATAAGTATGGCAAAGAGGTTAACAAATCTTCGCTACCTTTGATTACGAAGAAGGAGATAGAAAAAAGTATTGCTGCTGCTACAGAGCAGGGATTAGATTGCTGAGTCCAGAAAGTGAAGCCAATTGCTTAAATAACGAAGTTGATTTGTAAAATGTGTAGCAGATAATGAAAAAAAATTTGTTTCTAAAAAAGCAATTTATTTTCATTTTATTCAATATTGAGAACAAAAATGTAACATTGATTGGTCATAAACAATATTATACTATGATACTAAGAAAATTGTGAATTGTGGCCAACATTTTAAACGGAGTAGAAATCAGTTGCTACGTAACAGATGCATACAAATAAATTAATGAAGTAGATCTACTACATATGAAGTCATTTTTGCAGGAGATGTGCTGCTTCTTCCAGTGTAGCCATACCCACGAAATAAAAAGTACAAGGAAAAAGACCTGCTCCTACACAAGTCCTTAGTGATTTTTCAACTGTCATATTATTGTTTAAACGATAATAAAATATATAAAATTAAGAGAAAAAACGACCATTTAAAAATAGGTGGTTCAATGTCGAGGTGACATACCTTACATTAAAAAATTCAAATTTTGAAGAGACGACATTTGGAAACGACTTCAAAAAATCTAAGAAATTTAAAAAAAGTTTATTTTTGTTTGTTTTTTTTTTCTATTTTGAACAATGTTCGTAATTTAAATCACACATGCTGAAAAAAATTCTTTTTTTCTTAATTTTTTGAGAGCGAAAAACGTATACCTTAAGATTTTATTTAATTTTTTTTTTAAATTTTGAATTCACTCATTATTGGCTGAACGGATTTAGATTAATTCTTGATATTGCTTATCATAATTTTCAAAAAAAAATCTAATATAGAAGTTTCAAGTTTTTTTGAAAGTTCTATATCTCAAAAACGGAATTGAAATTTTTTTTGGAAATTTTTATATCAGTTATGTATATTACGGTGAAGTCCCCTTGCATTTTGTATGAGAGAATTAATTGCCGGCACGGGTTAACGTTGACCGATAAAAAAAAAATTTAATTAACTTGATCAGTTTTAGGGGGAAGGGGGGGGGGGTGGGGGGGTGTAAAAAGTTCAAACATTTCCCAACTAAGCTAAAATAACTAAAAAAAATTTAGTTCTACTTTACGTTCTGCAACACTGTTTGACTAACGAAGGAAATTGATTATTGTAACAGGTTATTCGGAGAAGCCTATACACTTTTTTTTGTACACAATATTAACTACCCCTGGCTATTTTTTGTGTGCAAAAAAATGGCATTTGTATTTTTTCGTTATTAATTTTATTGTTTTTTTTTCACAACATCATGACTACTTTTGATTTGTTTGAATTTTGTATTGGTTTTAATTTTTTGAATTCTTGCAATATTGTCAATGAATATTTGTTTGCTTTGTTTTCGTAAACATTCGTTGTCGTGTTGGAGAACAACTAAAAAATTTCTTTTTCCATCAGCAGCGTACTACGCTTAAGGCTTAAGACTTAAGGGCGCATCACAAAGTAAGCTCAAAATGGTTTTGCTTCCTCATATACTTCAGCTTCAGACTATACACCAAGTTTTAACTGATTCCCTCCAAAAATGTATCGAACTCTATTGTTTGAATATATACATACATACATATATGTGACTATAGTCAGTCTAAAACAAGTTTATATTGATTACGGACCAAATAAAATTTGCTTGTGTGTTCATCAATTGCAGGTGTCCACAAAAAAAAAAGAAACAAACAAAATAAATAAACAAATAAAACTTAACAAAAACCAACATGGATGGTAGAGATACATTCCATTTACAAGGATATTTGTTTAAAAACTCCTCCTTTTCTCATCTTGCTTCAAGTTCTCACTTTTCTGTTGATAGTAGTTTTCTTTTTCTCGATATAAAGAGTGTGCCCGTATCATTCGCACATTAAGCGATTTAATGTTTAGCACAATGATCGTCCTTATAGTGTAAATGTTTTCCCAGGACTAAAGTTAAAGAAAATACAAACGAAAAAAAAGAAAACATGTGTGGAAAAGAGAAGATGAAGATGAATAAGGGAAATTGTGGGTGGCATGATGGCCATGGCCAAAGCATCATCAGGACACAAATAGACTTCATTCTTAAGCTCAAACAAAACACAAATGGCGCACGGGCTTCCGTTAGAAATATATACTTTAACTTACACCCTGCTGTCGTGATGGGTACACACATATAGTCGTCGCTCTCGCCATTGCCATTTCTATAGCCTTCATTACAAGAAGCGATGGCTTAGAGAAAGCATAAGACGAAGATAAAGTGGTAGCACCAAAACGACAAAATTGCTTCTTTAATCTAATTATCCTCGATTTAAGGAGTTAATGTGTAATTCATCCTTGTTAGAACAAAATACTGTTTATATGCTCATGTCTCGTGTGTCTTTCTTTTGTTCTAATTTTCTTGAATTGCACACACAGCACATAGTAAAGCTGTTACTTTTGTGCGGTATGTATGCTGCTGGATTGGCTCTATATGGGATAATGTACTTCTTCTTCGCCATACTTGGTTAATGGGGTCCTCGACCGATTTAGATTGCTAATTGAAGCTATACTGCGTTGTCATAATGGCACTGATATAAAATTTTACTAATTTTTTTCTAAGCCGTTGTTAGTGCACAGGATTAGTTAACTGTTTGTTGGAATTATTCTTCCTAAACATAAAGGAACGATAATGATTATGATAATACGAGTAGGTACTTTGAGTAATCATTCGGATTGAATTTGATAAATTTTGGTCATCAGGTCCTTCTAGCAATGTGTTCATTGTTTAAGCTTCCTGCACCGTTGAAAAAATTCCCTTTCCATTATAAATGGCAACTAGCTATAACTGGCAACTAAGTTTGGTAGTGGACTTTATGATTGTTTCGATAATAAAGATTTTCACTAAAAAAAACTTATTTAAATTATTATAAGGGAAGTCAAATAAGTCTTAGGGCCAGTGTGTTTAAATTTTGCCAACTTTAATCAATGATTATTCCAGTTGATTAATATTGAATGCGTTTGTTCAGCAAAATTTTAAACAGAGAATCCATGATTTGAGTTCTTAATTGCAAAAATCAGTAATTCGCCGATTCTGTTTGAACGATTTAAACAAAGATTTCAAGTAGACTCTTTAGGTTTTAAACAATCTGCACCAAAATTAGAACAGATTGTAGCAGAGCAGTGCTTAGGGTGATCTTCAAAAGTTAAACTTAGATACGTCCCTATCAGCTAGAGGAAGGTTAGAGTGGTCTTTATTTCAAAAGCTGGAAAACCGACACCCTCTCTTCGTTCCTTCTCAAGACACTGGAGAGAGTTATTGATCTTTATGTGAGGGACTTTCTCAATCCATCCAATTTGTGCACACGCTTACTTAAAAGGTAAGTCAGTGAAGACTGGGTTGCACGAAGTCGTTTCATGTATTGAGAAAAGTCTCGAGCACAAAGAGCAGCTGGCAGCATTTCTGGAAATGGAAGAGGAGCGTTAGCCACCGTAAAAACGGAGTCCATTAAATCTGCTCTGGAAGAAAATGGAGTTAAATCTGCTATTGGGAATTGGATTTATACCATGCTCAATGTTAGAATCATCATATAAAGAAACAAGATAGTATTGTCGAGAAAACAGTTACAATAGACACGCGAGAAGGAGGGGTTATCTCATCTCTCCTCTGGATCCTGGTTGTTAACATTATTCTTACAAAATTTAGGAATCAGGGCACTAAAATTGTTGTCTATGCAGATGAAATAGTAATTTTGATATCGGGAAAGTATCTTTCCACCATCAAGGATATTATGGAATTCGCACTTAAAGATTTATCTTCTTGGACAGCACAAAACGGTTTCGGGGTTAACCCTACAAAAACTGAACTAGTTCTCTTTACGAAGAAAAGGAAATTGGAGAAAAATAGACACTCTGCCCAAGCTTAACGATATTCCTCTGAAACTTTCCAAAGAAGCTAAATACCTCGGAGTAATCCTTGATTCCAAGCTGAGCTTTGTGCTCTCTTGGTAGGTATGAATGGTGGCACGGGTGTAACACTCTCCCAGTACCCAATTAGCGCTGAATTGCGCCTTCGGAGATCTTCCAGATACATGATTGAATGCGAGATTTCTACCTGGGCCTCCGTCTGCCCACTCGGCATGACCGGAGGTTTCCAGTGGATATAAGTATCACCCATGAGCCCAGAGTTCTTTGATTTGAATTGGAACGAATTTTGAATATGGTTTTAGTATATTTTGGGCCTGCGCCAACATCAGATGCTGGACTTAACTCAGTCTCAGTCGATTGGATGGCAAATCGCCCAAGGCCAGCTGCGATATGCCGAGCTCAGCAGATAGCAGAACGACTGGAGCGCTAAGGATTCAACCGATGATTGCTATCACTGAGCATCATGAAACCCAGCAGAGGCCTGTATTCCGATTGGTCTTGAGGTCTGGGGGAGAACATGGTACAGAATCAACCGATTTTGTCTTAGATCCATTTCGCTGCGTTAAGGAAAGAAATCAAGTTTTTGATTTCATTTCAGAAAGTTCGTTGATGTCTTAAAAAAATGCCACTGCAAACGAATGTGTGAACATTTACAAAGAAAGTGAAGGACTTTTTTTCTTTTCTTGCTGATCATTGCAGCTACGACAGTGAGTATTGTAAGGAAAACCAGTCTCGCTGCATGTTCCCCTGCTGGCCAGTGTCCAGTACAGGTTGCAAGGACCCTAGCTATGTCTTGCCTGGGTCTACAAAACAGATCAATTGTTCGGGATTTATAATAGGTGGGCTAGATCTTTCTGGATATTTTGCATTTGGTCAAGCTATTCCACCTACGATTGGATTCACTAAGAAAGTTTGACAGTAAATTGCCCTTCACAACTCCCAGGGGAATGTTGACTCTTTCCGCAAGTGAGTTGTGAAAGGCTGATCCTTGCCTGGCCAGTTCATCTGCCCGTTCATTTCCCTTAATGCCAATATGGCCAGGAACCCAGATAAGGGTTACCTTGATGTTAATATTAAGGGTTGCGGGCTCTTCTTGACATTGCTGGACCAGTTTAGAGAATTATGTAGCCGTATTACGATTTTGGATTGGATCTAGTTTAAGTATCCTGCATGCCTCCCTAATTGCAAGTACTTCATCTTGAAACACACAAGAATAATCGGGTAGACGAAAGGACCTTGAGATATTAAGAGACTCAGAAAAGATTCATGAACCAACACCACACTCCATCTTTGAGCCATCAGTATAGATAGTTGTGTTGAAGTCTCTCGTCACGATGTCATCATCCCAGTCCTTTCTGGATGGGAATAAGGCTTTTAAGTCTTTACTGAGTTCATTGTAGGCGTGCGGTAGTCAGTGCTCTCTACATATATAAAAAAGCCTTCGGTTCACGGTGGGGCATACGACTGCAGGTCATCTAATGGATGTACACGGTGATTGCTGGTCCCATACTTACCTATGGTTCAATAGTGTGGTGGAAGACTGTTGAAAAAGTTAGCTATCTTAAAAAAACCTGAAAAAGACACAGAGATCAGCTTGTATAGGAATAACTGGAGCACAAGGGTCCACGCCACAAGCAGGGCTGGAAATTATTCTAAACCTTCCTGTGCTGAACGAACACATTAGATGCACAGCAACCAAAAGCGCACTTCAAATCAAAGAACAAGGCTCTTGGAAGCACAGCACCTTTGGTCATGGGTCTATCTTGCAAAGAGATGACTCAGTTGCCGGACTCTATGTGACGACTGACTACTTATCACCTCTAATAGATTTTAACAAAAACTTCTCTAGTTTAATACCCGAAAGGCAGGGATGGGACCCAAACTCACTAATCTGGGGTATTCTGTGAAGTTCTTAATATCAGAGAATCATTTTAACTTCCAGATGAATGTAGTGTCTTTCAGGCTGAGATTTACGCTTTTGGGAAAGTGGCAGAAATGGTACACAAGAAAAAACTGACTTCATCGAAAATCACATTTTTCGTGGACAGCCAAGCTGCTATCAAAGCAATAGCCAGTGACAGTAAGACTATAAGATCCAAGGCAGTAGCAAAATGCCGAGGCGTTCTGAACAATATTTGCAACACTAACCAAGTCAAACTCTGCTGGGTTCCTGGGAATAGCAACATAGATGAACTGGCAAGGAAAGTATCAATCTCTAATAAAAACAGTATTAGCCAATTAGATAACGGACCAGGCATCCCCATCGGCGTAATTAAAAGAAAAATATACATAATAACGAAAGAGGAAATCAATAACTCCTGGACGACCGGGAACAACTGCGTTATCTCTAGAATTTTATGACCTAGAACCCGATTTCTCTAACAGCTGTCCGGATGTCGAAAAAATAGAAACCATTAAACATCTGCTTTGTAATTGTCCAAACTTTCAAACAAATCGCCTCCGTTATTTTGAAAACAGATTTGTTGGAGAACTGGATGACCTAGCGCAGATCTCAATGGCAAACATGAGAAAATTCATAGAAAGTAAAGGCTGGTTTGCAAATCTTTTATTTCGATTTTTTTAGGTTTCGGTTAACCACTGACCACTTATCACTCTTTTGTCCATTAAAAAGCTCTGCTCAAAAGAATTGCAAAAAGAATTGTTTATAATTCATCGTTTGAAAACTTTTTACGCAAAGTTAAGTGGAACTGCAGTGATCTTCAGTGACTTATCTTGGTCTTAGAGTCTTCATGCGTCTGTGTTGGTTGTACTTGGAATCTCGAACATCAAAATGGTGTAAGTTGAAGTACCATGACCGACAATGACGGCCACGAAGACTGCACGATGGCAATAATAAAGATTTCTTGGCATCATCTTGCCGATTGCGTTTACACACGGTTTCGTCATTTCTTGCCATGAAATATTCCACCGTGACCTTTCGAACACGGTTTTCTCATTTGTCGGTAGTTCCTTGTGGCATAATGGTTAGTGCGTTGGACTGTCATTTCAAAGGTCTGGGTTCGATTCCCAATCGCTGCCACTTAAAAAACCGAAATGTTTTTCCCAAGGATCTGCCTCTTGCGAGGAACTGACACTGTTTGAATTTTCACGAGATTCTTTCCTTTATGGTTTTAGTTTTATCTCGATATGTTCTCATTTCACAAATTTGCTTAAAGGGATCTTTTAAGGATAGTCAACAGCTTTCTTGAACGACAGGTTCTTGGGTAGCCAGCAACTTGAAAGATGTAGCCTCAATGAAACTCTAATTACTTTAACAGTTGGGCCTTAGCTAAATTAAATCTCGAAAATAGCGAGACGATGACAAGACATGCACAATGGTTAAAACCACACGTTTTAAGCTCATTTTAACCTTTTTAAATAGAATAATTAAAAAAAAATTGGCAAAATTATAGTGAGACCAAAGTGAGATGCTCAATGTTAAAAACAACTTATAAATGCCATGACAAGACCATAGCAAGAAAAACACGATACGGATAGCCGTGCAAACGGGTATGGCGAGTCCAAAAAAAGATTTGCACAATGACCACGTCTCTGAAAACAACGTTTGACCAACCATGGGGAGCGTATCGTGTATGTCGTCCTAAATTTTTCAAAAATCAAAAAAAAAAAAAAAATTGGGAACCTTTTTTGATTGGAAATTAGTCTATTTTTTCAAATTGAATTCACAAAAAATCCAAAAAATATGTAAGCACATATTTTGATTCAAAAAAATAACAGCTTGCTTGAAACACAATAATGTGACTTTCTACTTAATTTCATTAAAATTGAATTATTTTTGTCGAGGAAAAAATTAAAAACAAAAAAATTTGTTTATGGTATTTTTCTCAATATTTTTGAGGTTATGCGAAAATATTATTACGATAAAAGTTTTAGGTCTCTTAAATATCTACAACTTTTTCGTATAACAGTTTTTGATAGAAGGTCTATTGTAGCCATAAATCGTAAAAAGCCCTGTTTTCACTCCCCTTACCTACATTTCCACCCACCTAACCCACTTCCCCATACATAAGAAGGGAGATGTCACAACGTGCAGCAATTATAGAGGTATCACGTTGTTGAGTACCGCCTATAAGATACTCTCCTCTATCCTACAAGACCGGATAACCCCATACGCTAAAACAATCATCGGCCAATATCAGTGTGGTTTCATTCCAGGCAAATCAACAACTGATCAGATCTTTACCCTTAGGCAGGCGATGGAAAAATGTCTTGAATTCAACATTCCAACATACCATCTGTTTATAGACTTTAAGGCCGCCTATGATAGCATAGCCAGGGTAGAACTTTACAAAGCCATGAGAGAATTCGGCATCCCAAATAAATTGACACGACTATGTAGGTTGACCATGACCAACGTAACAAGCCAAGTAAAAATAGCCGGATTGCTATCCAGACCAATCAACATCTTTAATGGACTCCGACAAGGGGATGGTTTGGCCTGCCTCCTCTTCAACCTGGCGTTGGAGAAAGCAATCCGTGACTCTGGCACGGCAACAACAGGGACCATCGTCAACAGGTCCAGCCAGATACTGGCTTACGCAGACGACATCGACATCATCGGAAGAACCGAACAAGCTGTACACGATTCCTTCATCCAGATCGAGCAGGCGGCACAAAATCTGGGGCTGCACATTAGTGAAGGTAAAACAAAGTACATGGTGGCGTCGAATGCGAGAAGAACAGTTGGTCAAACAATCAAGGTAGCGGAGCACGAATTTGAAGTGGTGCAATCCTTTAAATACCTTGGGTCAACAGTAGCAGCCAATAACAATATAGAAGAAGAAATACGCGGGCGGCTTCTCAAATCCAACAGAGCCTACTACAGTCCGTCAAAGCTATTCAAATCTAGAAATCTAACCATAACTTCAAAACTGCTGATGTACAGGACTATGGTCCTGCCAGTACTCATGTATGGATCCGAGACTGTGACCTCTTAGCCGCGTTCGAGAGAAAAGTCTTACGGAGAATTGTTGGCCCCATATGTGAGGAAGGACGATTCCGGAGACGGTACAACCATGAGTTGTACGCAATCTACCTTGAAACAGACATAGCGACAAAAATTAAGCTCGGTAGACTCCGGTGGGCAGGGCACCTAGCTCGAATGAGCGAAGAGGAACCTGCTCGGAAAGTCTTTTGTGGTACATTCTATGGTAGACGGCAGCGTGGTAGACCATGCTTGCGCTGGAGAGATGGCGTAGACTAGGACGCCCGAAGCCTTGGGGTGCGCAACTGGATGGCGTCGGCTCGAGACCGGGATAGGTGGAGAGACTTGTTGAAAGAGGCCAGGACCGGACCCCGGTTGTCGAGCCGATGATGATGATGATGAACCCACTTCCGGTCATCTGCTGCGGGGCAATTTATTTTTCCACTATTATATACTATTGCTCCTAAAGTTCCCCATCACTTGCTACTAATTTTTTTTTTTTCAAAAATTATTGGCATTGGTCTACTTGTGTCTAATTTAAGGGTATTGCCCAGAGATCGAAATTCTCAATATTTTTGAGGTTAAGTGAAAAAATGATACGATCAAAAGTTGTAGGTCTTTTGAATAGCTTCAACTTTTTCTTGTAACTTTTTTTTCAATAGTAGTCTAGGTCTACTTTAGGCAGAAATCCTCAAAAAAAACTCGTTTTTACACCCCCACCCCACATTTTTTCCCACCCACCCCACTTCCGTTCATCTGCTGCGGGGCAGTTTATTTTTCCCCTTGTATATAGATTCTATTGATACTAATTTTCCACATCACTCATTGTCTGCTAATATTTTTTCCAAATGTTGGCCTTTAAAAACCGGTTTGGCACTGGTCTATAGATAATAATTCAAGACGATGATTGTCCACGCTTTTGTACACAAAAAATGTTTCTTTCAAAAGCTCACTCACATTAAGTTAAGTAAATGACAAACAACGTCTTGCAAATGATTAGACAGATAGACTGGAAATGGAAAAATTATTGGAAAACCAATGATTTATTAATCAAACTGAAAATGGAATGAACAAACACTCTTTGATTATCACAGATTCATAATTATGGGTTTAACAGAATTAATGATAATCTAATTGCAAATTTAACCCACCTTGAACAAACCGGCCCTTAATTCATTACTGAGCCTCTAATCTTCAGAATGCGTCAAAAAACAGAGTTCCAATACTTCAAAGTCTCTCCAATTTATGTTTTAAAGTCTCAAAGCTCAAAACTGTCTAATTTCACTTTAATGTTTAAGAAAATATCAAAAAATTAAAACAAAATCACAATGCGCCCACCTGAATCGGCTGCATCTTGAAGACATAATTTATTGCCTTCTATCGTGTTTGCTCTAATTTAATATTAAAAAAAAAAAAAAATAATAACTGTCTGGCTCTGCCCTCGCTGCCATCTGATTACCATAATTATCCAACATTTTTCGTGTGTCTTATATATTGGTTGAATTGTTTGATATTAGATGCGACCTTCACTGCCGAAAAGAAATGAAGGATGATCTTATCGGGGAAGGGATGACATAACTGAGAGTAATGGGTGTCAGGAGAAAATGTTCATTCAGTTGACTCCACTCATTGTGAATTACCTTTATTGCCCATCTCTGGTGCTCTTCACCTAGGGGTCTTCTTTAGTTTCCTTATGATAATACATAATTATGTGTAGGTGTATAATGTATGTATTTAGGTATGTCTATGTGTGGTGTGCTTTTATTATGAACTTAATTTTTTTTTATTTTTTTGCTCGACTCTTCCTATGGTGGCTTGTTTGAGGACACTCGCTGCTTAAGCGATGGCTGGTAATTATAATATTTTTTATTAGCTTATCTGATCTTTAAACAAGGAAACGACATAAATTGCTCTTATAATAAATGGAGAAACGAAAGGTCGGCATTTATTATATGGGAGCTTATCAGTGAGGGACAATTTTGTTGCTGCTCTTCTGATGATGATGATGGTGATGCGGCTGCGATTGCTTTTTTTGTCTTCCCTGTTGGTCTCTGAGTTTTTGGTTGCTTATTTGTTTTTCTGTTGTTTCTCCTATACTACGAGTATTAAACAGGAGGATTATATTCTTTTTAATGTTTGTACTTTTTCAAGCCTTAAAAAAAGGACTATAGTATATTATTATAACCTAAGCATTTTGTTTTGCTTTCAAACATGACTTTAACTTACGATAAAGGAGCATGGGTAAGGAGATTTTAATCATTATAATGATTTAAAAGTGATAAAAAAACACGAATAAATGAGTGTGACATAATTATATGTGTCTGTATGTCTACATACACAGCTACAAACTAGGACCCATTTTCATGGAGGGCATAATAATCAACCTCTAAGATTAACCATATCAACCGGAAGTAAAATGTTTTGTTTTTCCTAGAAAACCGGTATTAAAATTTTGCAAATAAAATTTCAGGTATAAGGCTATATTTAGACGAAATTGGCCTTTTTTTAAATTATATAAAGAAGGTACTTCTAAACCGCTACACATAAAATTCCTTATTTAGGAATTTTTTTATCATTTCAAAACGACATTTTTACATTAACATTTTTTTGGTGATTCATTTTGTACAAAGTCTTTTAAGCCAGTCTCGAAAGATAACGGGGAAATTTAAAGGTTCTACTTTTCTTATCTTGTAATGTAGGTAGTATAGAGAACGCGATTTTGTTGAATTAACTACAAGATTTTGTTTAATTTTAAAAAGGTATAATATGCGGTAGTCTTTCACCTACAGAAACCAAAGTTTTTTAATAAATGTTTAATCAATTAAAAAAAAAATCGAGGTCATATAAATTTTTGGCACTTCATTTATGGGAAATTTTCAAAAATTGTATACCATCTGAAGGATCTCTAGATCTATTTAAAAGGTCAGCTAGATTTATTATTTGGTCAGAAAAATGAATACCGATTTATTCCTTGGCGTTGGATTTCGTAATTTACGACTATTTGTTTGCAATTTGCGAAACTGAGCAAAATGAAGATATCGATACTCTAAAAATAGTAAATCAACACTCTTAAGTATCAATTATTCTATCGAGACAAAACAAAAATTCGTATTTTGATCCAAATAATCCTCAATTGCACAATTTGTAAATTTGCAAAAAACCACTTTTATTTTGTGAATTTTATGGCACCATCAATCAGAAGAAATAGAAATATAGCTATATTATATATTTTTTGAGGCAGTATCTATAGACAAGCAGTAAAGGGAACTGTACATATTGATAAAAACTTATTGACTTTTTCGATAGTATTGCATTCATTCCTTAATGCAATTTTCGTTCAATCAATTTTTAACTCGATATTAACTTTGAACGGGTTTTATGGTATACCTACCTACTAGGGTTGTAAAAGAATGCAATCGTTTCATTGCATTCATTGACTTCAGTTTGAGACTTTGTATTCATTATCATTCGTTTGCATTCATTTGCATTTCATTTTACAATCTTTGAGATCTTTACATACATTTGATTCGAAATGAATGCAAAGAATGCAAATGAATAAAAAATGAATGCAAATGAATACAAATGAATGCAAAGACTGTAAAATTAATGCAAAGAAAGCAAAAGAATGTTAAGAATGCACGTATAGGTAAAAGATTGCATTCAATTGATTGCTGTAAAATGAATGGAAAGAAAAATGTTTGAAATCTTTTTAGTTCAAATAAATGTAAAAATATGTAAGTCGTTTGTGAATTTCTAGCAAATTTCTGTCAAGGAAGCAGACATGATCAGTCCTGAACATGCAGTTCTGTGACTCTAAGAAATTTTTTATTTTACCACCCAAAATTTTTGATAGCTCTTATTCAAATTTAATTATTTCTTTTTGTTATAAATGCACACTGGTAAAAATTTTTCTATGTACCGATGTTTAAAACTCCATGGCTTTTGTTATGTCCCAATTTTTGGGTTCTGATGTCCCGATATTGAGGAAAATTTTATCTGACAGCCCTAGTTGGAAGTCGCAGTCCCGAACTAAAGTCAATGAATGCAATCTTTTAATAAAAGTCACAGAAGATTGCATTCACAAATGATTGCATTCTTTTAAAACTCTGGCTTCTGGAAAAATTGTCATTCACAGTCTCCATCGCTTTATTAAAAGCTCCAATTGGTTTAATTAACGAGGATTACCTCGCATTTTTTATGTGGTATCACAATGGCCTATTCTGGCCTAAGTGTGTCAGCAGTTTTGCTGACAGCCACCTTAACCTAACCTAACCTAACCTGGCTTCTGGATACCTATACCTACTTTTCACTTGACTGTGTTATGGATGCCATCTGAAATTCCGTCAACCATTCCATATGTCTTTTTAAGACCCTGTGATATTTGATATCAACAATAATTCTCTATATCAAGTCCGGTAGCAAACAAAAATAAAAATGTCTACTTTTAAGCTAAGTAAGAGTTGATCTCTTAAGTAATCGATCTTTTTCTTGTGGCTACCATCCAGTTAGGGGTATATATAGAAGTACATCTTACACTTACTATGAAATATGGTATAAACTGACAAAAGTCAAGCAGAAGATGCCTTCAAAATGAATTTGAAACATCAGTAACTCAAATTCCCCAAATACGATTTTCCAAAAAACCTTACAGTTTTTAAATGCTAAGACCCACTTTTTTTTATACCACTCATGTTTATGAACCCTCTTTGCCCAAGTCCAATACAATTTTGCCATATCTCTTTTAAATCAACAAAACCACAAACATTAGTGTGCTACAAATTAAAGCAAATCTTATATTATCTCATTTTTTCTTTAGTTTTTGACAAATCAAATTAAGAACCAAAATTAAAAAAAAAAAAGTCGTAACTAATTGTAATTTTCTTTTAATATTCAAAACTCTTATTTTTTTTATACAAAACTGAAAAAACGGATTTTAAAATCTTTAAAATTAAAAAAGCAATACTTATAACTTAAAAAAAACGAAAAAAAGGATATAACTGAATTTGAATTTTATTTTAAAATAAATAAAATTTTTTTTAAAAATTAAGAAAGTTTTTCACACGCAACTACCCTTTATACGTATAAGCAAACAAATGTCCATATTTTATATCCTAAAAACTCCTTTGGTCTGTCTTCCTTCCAGCTAAAGCATAAACAGCTTATTGGATTTCCCTTAATAAAAGGTCAGTTAAGCTACTTGGTCACCCACATATTTTTTGAATGAAATTTAAATAAATCAAAAAAAAAAAATTAAAGGTCATAGCAATTTGGCACCTCATTTATGGGAAATTTGTGAAAAGTTAAAACCATTTGAATAGCCGTAAAATCTATATAAAAGGTCAGCTAGTTTCAATAATTTTTATCAAAATGAATTGTTAAAAAATGTATCGTGGATCTTGAAAAGGATTTAAAAAGAAGTAATTTTTGTTCTGGGACATTTTCAAAAATTGAATTTTGAGACTCCGCGGCTGGTTTAGGTAAAAAATTGCAATTCGAAAAAGTGGTCAGAAAAACCATTTAAACATGCATCGATATGTGGTCACAGTTACTAAAAGTGAATTTTTTTTTGCTTTTGTAACTTGCTGCTAAGAAAATAGATTAAAAAACTGCTCCTTAAAATGTCATTAAAACTTTTTACCTTAAATCTTATGGAAAGCCCCCAAGAAATCTATCGATTTTCTAGCCGTTTTTGATTATTTTTTGTTTTAATGGAATGCTCGAATTGGCCCGACAACTTTATACAGCTTAATTAAATTGATATTCCGTCAATACAATTGAATAAAGAAATCCAAAATAAAACATAATAAGTAATTATGACGCGGGGTCTCAAAATTCAATTTTGGAAAATGTCCAAGAACAAAAACTAATTCTTTCTAAATCCTTAACAAGATCACGAAATTTAAGTCGCAAACTTCAGATTCTAATTCCGCACCCTCGAAAACATAAAAGAGTTGCAAAATCAAAACAACCCCACAATTTGCATAATACATATAAAATATGACTGGACTAAAGAGGTTTCATTGATGACCCCCCCCCCAAACTGAATTCCTGGATCCTGCTGTCTTTAAAACTCCAAACATTTTGAGTTTGAAAAATAATTTAAAAATCAATTATTGACTCGTTTTTAGAATAATTATATTCTTAAATGATGTTTTGCAAATAAATTTGCCTAAATCTAATCATAATGTAAATAAATTAAATTATGGGCGTACGCAAGGGGGCAAGCGGGGACAGGTAGAAGCACTTGCCTCCCCAAATCCCAATATATTTCTTACATTAGGCAATTTCGATTAGACGTTTTCTCTACCAAAACTATATTTTTTGAATGAGGTTGCCCCGCTTTTACCGAAATCCCTCGGGTTGCCCTCCCCTAACCGAAATCCTGCGTTATCCCTTGGGGCTGATTACTGAAAATATTAATTTTTTGTTAATAAGAAAGTACATATGTAGGTCCTTAATTGCATTCATTGGGTGAATTGCAACTGTTTTTTATTTGGATAAAAAAGTTAACTTGAATGAAGTTTAGCGACATTAATGTCGTTTTCGATTAGATTTTCGGAATGTTCTACTGCTTTTTGAATTCAATCAAATATAAAAACATCATGTTGTCAAATCTACACACACACTACTGAATGACGCCATTTTACAAAATGGCTTCTTCAAGCATTTACCACTTTTGACAAGCAATCTGACAAAAACTTTATATGTATGCGTGTGTTCCAAATCTACTCCTTCTTGAAATCGGGAACAGAAAAAGACTACGAAAACATTGCTCGGAACAGTCAATCGAAGGCTTTTCGAGTAGTAGGAGTCAAAAAGGAGTGGGAAAGGAGTACGCCGAACGTCCAATCGAAAACGACATAAGCAAGACACTTTTTTGCATATTGAAATCCTATATTTGATTTGGACTGAAGAAGTTTTACAAGCTCTAAATGTATACACCTGCGGTGATACTTGGTTTTAGGTTTAATTTTACTTCTATACCTACACTCTCCTCAAGGCACCAGCGCAAATACAACAAAAACTCAGATAAATTAAAAATGGAAATGCGAAGAAATCGTTTTGAAGATAAATTTTATGACCTTTATGATTTGTGTACCGCGAGCATAAATTATTATTATTACTATTGTTATTATGATTTTGTTTTGTTTTTTTTTTTTGTTTTTGTTTCTTGAATCATCTTTAGTCTTTCTCAGTACCCAGAGTACCTACCTATAGGGGTTATGGAATTTTCTGCAACTTCCATTGTTATGGGCTTTTGAGCTTTTGAATTACGTATTTAACGGTTCAAAAAAAAAAAGTTATAATGAGCATCATACTACGATAACGGTGCAGAAAAAAAGACATTAAATTATATATTCTATGATTGTGACTCTTGAAAAGACGCATAATATTATTTTATGATTGAAAATTAAACGGCATGCAAGACTTGTTAAATACATACATACTTTCTTCAGAATATTTATGTACAGGGTGGAGCACGAATAATTATACTACAAAGATGTTATTAATTTAAAGTTGTTGAATGAGTTGAAAAAGTATCCCAAAAAATTTAATTCCCTGGAACTTGACTTTTTGCTGGCCCCAAAAGTCACCTGACGCAGTCAGGCCAGACTTTCTTATTACTGAATAGAAGCAGTCCAGACAGTAATTGTAATGATATCAACTTCAACCTTTAAGGCCGCAATGAACAATTTTCTGCCACATATGCGTGGGTGGGCGTGGAGTTCATTTGAGGTCTATCATCTTTAAAAAAAATTATTTATTTCAAACAAAATTTAATTTTCTATAAAACAAAAATAAAATGCACGACTGGGTCTCACGTACTTGCTCTTATGTTCAAGCGCTGAGGGTTTGAGAAAATTATATACAAAGACATGATATTCAAAATGAGCTTAGAAGGCTTCGTTGAGAGTCTGAGAAGAAAAAAAAAGAACTCCATCTTTATTTCTTATTGAATATGATTGTATGGACAACAGAAATTTAAATCGTAGGAGAGGTTTCCTTAAAAAATGATTTTTTTTATATATAGTTCTTAAAACATTTTTAAGGAAAGTTTTTGGTATCCAAATCTTAAGTATTAACCTATGAATAAAAAATAAAAATTGAAAATAGTTTCTCAACCCGTTTCTGAATTATCGAATTTTCCAAAAAAAACATTTGAAACTTTTCAAAAACTGTTTTGTTGGAAATTTTAAAATACAATATTATTTAATTTTATCTGAAATTTGTATAAAGATATTTTATAAAAATCCGTTCAGCCAATGATGAGAAAATTTAAAATAAGAAACACGTTCCATCACAGGTACTATTAATAGTTGCTAAGTGCAAGGTTTTATACTTTTTGGAGACGATCGTATTAATTTTAGTTTATGAAAAAAGTTTAATCAAAATCGTAGGAGTCGGTTTTTAGAAAAAAAACGTTTTTTAACGTTGGTATGGAAGATACCGTTATTTTTTCATGCACGTCAAAATTTTTCTAAGACTTATTTGGGCAGTACTAAAAAGCTCTTTAATATCGAGTTTTTAGAAAAAAATTTCGCATTTCTTATTTTTTTTTAAATTTTAGTAAACAAAAATATTTATAGTTATTGGAAGCCTCTGCATAGAAAAATTATGGATATTAGTCAAACCGTTTGAAGAAAATCGAAATTTAAAAAATGGTTCTTTGGGATACACCATTAATAACCATTTATTTGAAAAATGGTCTTCCACCCAAAGGAGCCTTAACCAAAAGTCAACTATTTATTTTTGTTTAAGAAAAGTTGTCGAACCGTTTTTGAGAAAAAAACGATTATGTAAAATTGCTAAAAGAAAATGTATGGCAGGTACCGTTATTTTTGGAAGCTAAAATTACTTTACCCTTTTTAGCAGAGACTAAATAGAGTTTGAAACTCTCTTCAACCCCCATGTAAACACTTTGTTGCACTCACAATTTTGTGATCGTCAAATAAGATGCATGCAAAAGTTAACAGTTGGCCAACTTGTCCAGCTGCGTCTGCAGCTGCGTCGTGTTCTGTTCGTATCATAGAATTTATTTATATTCAACATTTTGCTATTTAGCTTTTCCAGTTGCAGCTCTAGTTCCAGCTCCGTCTCCATTCTATTCAGGCAGTTAGGCTGTAGAAGAACAGAGAGACAGACAGACAGACAGACAGACAGACAGACAGGCCGGTCAATTGGCCGCCTAGATCGTGCGATTTGACACCATTAGATTATTTTTTGTGGGGGTATGTCAAGGCTAATGTCTATAGGGACAAGCCCGCTTCGATTGACGCACTGGAAGCCAACATCCATGCATTCATTCGTGAGATACCGGCCGATATGTGTGAAAGAGTATGCCAAAATTGGACTCAGCGGATGGGCTACCTGAGACGCAGCCGCGGTCAACATTTGCATGAAATTATCTTTAAACATTAAATTGCAAGGTTCAAACTATCGATTCAAATAAATATTTCATTAATTTTTTTTAATTTTTTGTGTTTTTTTTTTTTTAATTTCTAAACCTCTTAAAAAATCACCCTATAGTTTTCATTTTTGCTCAATTTTGCGCATATGTTAGAATCAGTGAAAATGGTAGATCCCGTGATGTGTGAGTGAAACTTGTTGCATGTTTTGTGTGTTTTCCTTTGTTACTTGATAAGAAATTAAGATTGTTTCAAGCTATTTAATGTTTATTATTTTATTACTTTGACAGTAAAGCAATTGGGTTTTCGTGTTATTTTTTTTGTTCGTGTTTGTTGTTATTGTACTACCACTACGGCGGACAAATCACCAGAACAACTGTTTTGAATTTCTTCTGACAGTTCTCATTTTAAACAACCTCCGCGATTTAATACCTTCTATTTTTGTATTGTGCTAACGAACAAAGTCATATTTTTTGTGAAAATTTTTGTAAATATTTTTCAACTCCAGTTTTTTTATTTTTAAATAAGAAAAACATTTAGATAATACATTTTAGAATTTCCCTTACTACGAGTAGTGTTGTTTGATTATACGAGATTTCGAATTTCACAATGCTAAATCGTATGCTAGCTCAAAAGCCAGAATGCTTGATTTGAAAATCCATTTAAAAATAATTTTTCTTGCACAAAATTTATATTAATGATAAGTTCTTTTTTTCGATAGGTTAAGCAAAATAAATATTTATTTGAGCAGAAAATCTCTTAATAATAGCAAAAATATTATATCTTCAAAGATTAGTAGCTATGTACCTACGTAGGTATTTAAATATTTTATATTCACAACACATTTGCTTACACTGAAGACTAAATAAGCCCTTCATTGGACGTAAATGCAGCTTCAGAATATAGTTAAATATTAGCTTAAATTCAATTCTAGCATTCAAGGATGCAAAAGAAAAGACAAATAATGCCAAAAAATCATTTGCCATAATTTTAAAATGCTTTTCATTCTTCCATTCAGCTAGATTTAGCATTTATAATTTCGCTATGGCAACACTGACTTAGATATTAGTGTTAGTAATTGATTGCCGTTTTTAACCTAACCTTTTACTTTATTCGTATTTCCTTTTTCTGACTCGATTCGGTTCAGTAGTGAGCCCTCCCTTTTTTTGATTCTTCATTTTTTTTAGTTCATAAGGCATTTTTACCAAGTTTCATGGTGATGCCATTTTTTTTTTATGATTGCATGGTAATAATACCACTGTAACCCACCCAAACAACACCCTTTCATTTTTCATTTTCATTTCATTTTTTGATTCTTCTGATTATTGTTTTTATGACGATTAACCATTGATGCCAAGTTTCAACAATGGCAACATTATTTTTAATTTGTTTTTAAGAAACTTTTAACTTTTGTTCTGAAAATTCAGTCATCCTAACATAAAAATGACACTATAACTTTTTTCTCGGAGGTTGTATTCACCAGGTTTTGGTTTCATTTGCTTCAACATTAAAAACTGCTTCAAAAACATGTGTCATTTTCCTAGGTTGTACCAAGGTACATTTTTCCGTCTGTTACATCACAACTTCCCCTCTTCTTCCACTCAAAAAAAACATCCGCCTTCCATGTAAAATATTCTTATAGACTCTTCTGATTCTTCATTCTCAAGTACATGCAACATTTTCACCAAGTTTCTTGGTGGTATCATTTTTACTTGCGATATACATAGGTAAGGTGGTACACAGGACAAGTTTTGGATTCGTCCTAAAAAAAACTTCGAGATAACAATCAAGACATTACGATGATAGAGAACTCGAAAAAAGTGGGTGGCACAATTCTCTCTGTCTATCTGTCCGTATATCGACCTACAGCCTAACCCACTGAAGCAATTTTCTTCAAAATTTGAACTAAGGTTTTTTTTTGTAACTCTACAGAGGGGAATTGATTTTTTTTTAACACCAAAAATAATGGTACTTACAACCGTAAATGAAAAGCTTATTCATGTCAAAAACGGTTTTTACGATTTTGATAAAGAAAAAATCATTTTTTTTTTTTTGTAGGATGGTGTATTTTTTAATAAGAAAAAAAATTACCGAAAACTGTATTTAACGGTACCTGCCATAAAACGGTTTTTTTAATTTTCGATTTTCTCATTAACGACTTGAACGATTCCAATCAAAATTTTTATGCAAATGGTCTTTTAAAATTGTTATAATATTGCATATCAAAATTTTGAAAAATAAGGATTTTTAAAAAAGTATTAAACTTTTTTTTTTGAAAACTCAATATTTCAAAAACGAGTTGATGAATTTTTCATTCGAATTTTTTATTCGAAGGCCTTTCTATACTATTTTACCTGTACTGATACCTGATTATTTTTTATTTTTTGTTAAAGTGAACGGGTTCTTCTATGATAGCAGGTCTTCAGTGCACTGGTGACGTTTTAGTGTAAGGGCTCATTTTATTAAATTAATTAGGTAGGTAATTTTTGTTCAAAAGGTATTATAAATATACCAAATTTTTATCACCAAAAGCTGTCTTCCTTTTGATATTTTGTATACCTACTGCTCTATTTATCGTAAACAATTACTAATGTAAATCGTGTCATTCGTTTCTCGAAACATTGCACTACCTGTAACTTTGAATTTGCTAGAACATTGTAAAAAGCTTATTGCCTCACTTTGAAATTTTCAAGGTTGTGAAACAAACCATCACAAATCGGTCCCCGATTCATTTTGATGACTCCCACAGCTCTCATATACAATGTTTACCCCTTTTTTTCAGGCGCAGAAAGTTATGGAAATAAAACATAAAAACATTATTTATGAAAATTGAAAATATTTTTCATATTATCCCCCACAACGTTATTTTGCTTTTCTACCTGATTCGCCAGGGATGTGGATTTTTTATATATAATATATTTTAATGTGTGTAGAGTATGCTTTCTGTATCTATGTATACGAGAAGTATAGATTGTAGATGTACGAGTGTAATAATAAATGTTTGTTTATGCTTTTTAACTGAGCTTAAGCTTTATAGGAGTGAAGAAGCATATACAAACATACTCACTCAGACATACCTTAAAAATATTCCTTCAAACATCTGTTTGTGCAAAAAAAATAAGCAAAACGCTAGTCCTGTTGCAGTAGATATATCTTTGCAGAAAAGAAGAAATTGGAGTTTATTGTGTCTAATAAAACAAAACGAAGAGTGAAGTCCTAGAAAGGATAATAGGGTACGATCTTAATGCTTATTCATTTATTATTTTATATGCGAAATGTGAGTGTGGAATGAAAGGAAAGTGCAGTAGTTTTTCATTTTCGGCTTGTTTGGAATAGGGAATGATCCGTAAATGATAGAAAAGGTTATGATATGTTTTATAGTTCTACTTTGAGATATCTTATAGCATAGCTATGCTATTTAGCCCCGCAAAAAGTAAAACAAAATTAATTTAGGAATAACTGGGATCTATTTTTTAGAAAAAATTTAAATCTTTTAACAACATATCAATAATTTTTAACACTTTCTGATGATTTTAATATTTCAAAAACAAAAATCGAAAAATTCTTACTGTGGCTGTTCCTTAGTTTTTGAGTGGATTAAAGTAGCCCTTAACAGATTTAAGGTGGTTAGGCGCTGTATGAAGTGGGTATAGTTAAGTCACTGATAGGCGTCAACATGCGGGGATGTCCATGAACGTATGCATTCCACACGTCAATTGTGTTTATTTCACTTCTTCGTGGTCACCATTGGATACTTGTAATATTTATCTGGTCGTGACTTTAAACTTATAAGCGCAAGCGTTAACCGATGGACAAAAATAGCTTTACAAAATATTCTGTTGCAAGTGACTGGCTGTATGTTTCGGTTGATATATAACGGGTGATTTTTTAGCTGGTTTGGTTTTGGCAACACTGGTTTTGACAGCTGACGTGTGTTTAGTACCTTGTGTCACTGTCAAACAGCTTCAGTTTGGTTTGCAATTTAACCATGGATCGTCTTACAAATGAACAACGCTTGCAAATTATTGAATTTTACTATCAAAATTCGTGCTCGGTTCGAAATGTTCATCGCGCGCTGCTTCCATTTTATGGTCGGCATTCTCGACCTTCTGAGCAGTCTATTCGGAAGATTGTGACCAAATTTCGCACCAAATTTACTTTGTTGGACATTAAACCACCAACACCTTTACGTACTGTGCGTAGTGAAGAAAATATTGCGGCCGTATCAGCTAGTGTGACAGAAAACCGCGAAATGTCGATTCGGCACCGTTCCCAGCAGTTAGGCCTTTGTTACAGCACTACGTGGAAAATTTTGCGGAAGGATTTGGGCGTAAAGCCTTTTAAGATACAGCTGGTGCAAGAACTAAAGCCAGCCGACCTACCACAACGCCGAATTTTTGGTGAATGGGCTCTTGGAAAGCTGGCCGAGGATCCGCTTTTTTATCGAAAAATTGTGTTCAGCGATGAGGCTCATTTTTGGTTGAATGGGTACGTAAATAAGCATAATTGCCGCATTTGGAGTGAAGATCAGCCAGAAGCATTGCAACAGCTACCAATGCATCCCGAAAAAGCCACTGTTTGGTGCGGTTTATGGGCCGGCGGCATTATTGGGCCATATTTCTTCAAAGATGATGCGAATCGCAGCGTTACTGTCAATGGTGAACGCTACCGAGCGATGATAACAAACTTTTTTTTGCCCGAAATGGAAGTTCTTGACTTGCATGATATGTGGTTTCAACAAGACGGTGCCACATGCCACACAGCACGCGAAACAATGGCGCAATTGCGAGGCGAGTTTGGTGAACAGTTCATTTCACGTTTCGGGCCGGTCAATTGGCCGCCTAGATCGTGCGATTTGACACCATTAGATTATTTTTTGTGGGGGTATGTCAAGGCTAATGTCTATAGGGACAAGCCCGCTTCGATTGACGCACTGGAAGCCAACATCCATGCATTCATTCGTGAGATACCGGCCGATATGTGTGAAAGAGTATGCCAAAATTGGACTCAGCGGATGGGCTACCTGAGACGCAGCCGCGGTCAACATTTGCATGAAATTATCTTTAAACATTAAATTGCAAGGTTCAAACTATCGACTCAAATAAATATTTCATTCATTTTTTCGATTTTTTTGTGTTTTTTTTTTTTAAGTTCTAAACCTCTTAAAAAATCACCCGTTATATAGAGCAATGTTTAGTTTTGGAATACTTTCCAAACTCGATCGTTTGTGCAGGATGACGATGGAGTTTGCACGCTATCAAGATCGGCAAAGACCTCACCGATACCTTCTATGTCAAAAAAGGTTTTAGACAAGGCGTCGTCCTGTCATGCGACTTCTTCAACATCGATCTTGAAAGAATTGTGCAAAACTTTCACGTCAACACTAGACGCACAAATTTCTAAAAGTTCGTCCTATCGTGCTTTCGTGAGTATTGAGGAGGAAGCCAAGAAGATGGGTTTAACGGTGAACGAAAGCAACACCAAATTTATGCTGTCAACAAGAAAGAACACTTAATACTGACGTCTCAGTCAGAACGTCTCTATAGACAGCTATAATTTTGAGGTGGTCAGAGACTTTGTCTACCTAGGCTCCGTTATAAGCTCAGCGAACGATACCTGTTCTGAGATCAATCGAAGAATTATTCTTGACAATCGCTGTTGTTTTGGGCTAAGAAGGCAAGTGAGAAGCAAAGCCCTCTCTCGAGCAACTAATGTGTCCCTGTTTAAGATGCTTATCATCCCGGTCCTGATGTATGGTACAGAGAAATGGATGCTATTAACGGTAGATGAGAACGCCTTAGGCTGTTTTGAGAGGAAAATTCTCCGGGTGATTTTTGGTCCCGTCTGCATAGATGGGGAATGGAGAAGAATATACAACCACGAACAACACCGACCTAGCCAGAAAAAGTGAAAAGTCAACGACTGAGATGGCTGCGTCATCTAGAGTGGATAGATAACAATACTCCGACCCGAAAAGTCTTGGAATCCAACCCCGTGGAAAGGCGCAGTAGAGGAAGACAGCGCAACAGGTGGCGCGGGCAAGTGGAAGAGGACCTCAACCAACTTGGCGTGTGAAACTGGAGACAGCAAGCTAGAAACCGAGCCAGCTGGAAGAAGCTTGTTGGTTGAGGCCCTGTTCCACTCCGGACTGTAGCGCCACCTTAAGAAAAAGAAGAATGTGAATTTTGGCTAGGCAGATCAATCAAAGACCAAATATTCTATCTCAGTCCTATTCAAGTGGAGACTTACCATCTGTTCAAAGACTTCCTTGCCGTATATTATGATAGCGTCATTCATCATCGTCAGAAGCTCTGACAATAGCTGAACGTGGGATCCTGGTCAAACTGATCCAGTTGTGTCTCTTAACAGCTCTTCGGAACTATTCTAAACATGCACAGGGTCTCATAATGGAGGTACCCTATCACGTGATTTCTTTAATATCTTTCTGGAACAAATAGTGCCCTGGCCAGGCATTTTTAGGTTTAGGGTATGTAGGATATTTCAATGATATTGACATCATTGGCCACTCTAAACAGGCTTTTTTTGAGGTTTATTGGATGAGAAGATACAACCGCAAACTATATAAGCTGTATCAAGATGTGGATGAAGTCGAGAAAATCAAAACACGTTGACTTCATTTGCTTGTCCACGTCAAGCGAATGGACAATAATGCTCCAGCTAAATTTAAATTTTAAATCCCAGGCTCCACAAATTCCAGAGAACGAAGAAGACCGAATCTCCGGTTTAAAGATCAAGCCATCGCGAATTCCAGAAATTTTGGTCTAGATGGCTAAAAGCAGCTTTTGAGTTGATAGAGGATGCAATTCTGCCGTGTCTCAGGCAGCGCCCCTTCATAGATTAGGGATAAGTTAGTAAGGGTACATGAAATAATTTTCTTTTTAAATTCTTTAAAGATTAGTCTTTTGTCATAGTAAATTTTCAATAGTTAAAGGCAAATAAAGTAAAATTTGGAGAGGCAACCTAGGCCTTCCTAAGAAGTGAGTCCGCCACTGATGCCATGTCCTTCATATTCCTCTTAAAAAACACCCTTTATGTAGGTACTTTATTTAGGCTTTAAATGAGAAAAAAAGTAACTTAAACCATATAATTTATATTATATTATTACCAAAAAAAAAAAGTCGTTTCTGCGCTGCACAATGATCCATATTATCAAGGCCTTTAATAAGTTTTCCAAAAAAAAAAATATTTAAAACCCCAAATTGCCTTCGAATTGCTTGCTGTACAATACCCTCCCCAAAGCATATGGTTGGTTTATTTATTTGGGTTTCTATATCCCTTGAGATTTATTGTATTACTGCCTCATTCCTTCTCCATAACAAGAACGTCAGTAAATTCCCTATTTTCATCACTAAATAAATAGGTTTACTTTCACATAACAAACTCAATGCCGTGTATGCGATTGGCGAAGTGGTTTTCGATATAAATCAAAAGCCCAGCTCAGCATGGCGGGACACTTAGGCATAGGCATACAGGCAGGCCGATCCCCATCACAGTTCCGAAAGACTTAAGGGCCTAAAAGGACTTTAATGGATTTATTTGATAGATTTTCGTCATTGTTATTGATTCATGAAAGCACATAGTAAACATTTCCTGACTCTCGGTTCCCTCTCTTAGTCTATTTCTTTTACTCACAGATATTTTGTGTTGTTTTATGTTACGCGCTTTATCCATCGGATTGAGCTTCAATGGGTGGGAAATCAGACGACTGCTGCTCGTAAAAATCCTTAATTAGACCTTTTTCGACAGTTTTTTTTGTTTTTGCTATTTAATAAGATATTATGAAGTCTAATTCGGGTATATGTATAGGCTGGTAGAATTTTTCTTATTTCTTTTAATTTGTTTTATGATAAAGGCTGAGTTGACTTAATGAGCAACTGAGTGAATAAGGAAATAATCTTTCATGTGTGTTATGTATGAAGATCAAATAAAATATATAATTATTATTTGGGGAATATTAATAAATCGAATGTTAAGTAAATATATGATTTAATGAATCACAAAACCAATACATTTCCACATTACTGTAAGATGATTTTATTTTTATTCTATGAACATTTTTATTTGGTTCACAATAGAGAAGTAAAAAATAAGTTTATTATTTCGAGAGTAAAGAAATATATTTAAATAGTGATTAGGTAAGGAACTGTGTAAAAGTTGTTTTACTGAAAGTCAAGCTCCTGCAAGCCAAAACGATCCTTGACACAAATAGGGCTGGCCACGATAGCAAACCAAACGATACTTTTTTAAATAGTTCCGGTATCGTGAAAATCGAAAAAATTTCAGTATCGTCTCAGTATCGGTATTGGTCTCGTATAACTCAGTCTCGTTTGGTCTCGTATAACAAAGTCTCGTCACGATATCGGTATCGGAATCCATCTCTTCTGGTTTCAGTTTGGTCTCAGTTAGAAACGAAAATAAAATGCACGACTTGTCAACTTGTTCTTGATTTTGTAGTTGAACTCGCTTAGTAGTTTTAAAATTTAATATAATATTTAATAGATTATAAAAAAAGCATAGTAAATAAAAGACTATCTTTTAACAAAAGTTTTTTACTATCTAAACAATCTTGCAGAGCTTGTTTCACTATGTCTTAGGTACCGACTACTTAATTACTTTACTTTACCGATTAGTTATCCGAATTATAAATTCTGCGTCTAAATATCATAGTAGGAATAGAATGCTGTAACGAAATTATTGGAGCCGTTTCCGAGAAACCAAAAAAAAAAACTTGGCGCCTCCACCTAAAGAGAACTAAATTTGAAAATTTCATACCAATGATTTGTTAAACAAAAAAAAGCAGAGAAAAAGAAAAATGGGCTCGGAATCGGTCTCGTATACCTCAGTCTCAGTCGATTGGTGTCGTATAAAAAAATTTGGACATGGTATGGTCTCGGTTTGGTTTCGGGTGCTTTTGAGCTGGTAGCTTCTCGGTAACGTTTTGGTTTCCGATACCTATGCCAAACGAAACCGTAACTTTTCTGGTATCGTGGCCAGCCCTAAATATACGAGAAATTAAGGAAAACTAAGCCTCATGAGCTGATGGTCTAAAAGCTTTGGGAAAGTGCTGTAACTTTATAAAGGGTTTTTCAACAGGGACGCTACAAAAGTAGAGCGACAGGGACAGCAAACGATGCCATATTTCTTGCCGCTCTTTTGATATTTCTCTTCAGTAAGGTTTGCCATTTCATGATGAAAAGATATACGAGCCAACAACGAGTCGAAACTATTAAAACTTACTACTGAAATTCGGAGCCAGTAGCCTCAACGTTAAGAGCGCTACGTCCAATTTATGGTCGTCATAATCGTCCTAGCAGATCAACAATTGAGCGTCTAGTGGAAAAATTTGAATCCAGGGGCACAGTACAAAATGTTCCCGTGCCAGTGAGACAAAGAAGTGCGTAGTGTCGAGAGTAGAAAGCCAAAATGTTTCTCTCACACGTCGTTCTCAAGCGTTGGGCATCTCTGTGGCGAATTTTGCGAAAAGATACTGGCCTACATCCTAACAAAATTAAACTGACGCAAGAACTGAAGCCACTTGACCACCAGAAGCGTCGTATGTTCGTGAATTGGGCTGAGCAACAACTTGAAAATGATTCGGATTTTCATCGAAAAATCATCTTCAGCGATGTGGCTCATTTCTGGCTGAATGGCTTCGTCAATAAACAAAATATGCAGTATTGGTCAGGCAGCGATCCACATGTTCTCCATGAGTCATCATTGCATCCCGAAAAAATTACGGTTTGGTGTGGTTTATGGACCGGTGGCGTCATTGGGCCGTACTTCTTCCGTGATGATCAAGACCGGCACGTTACTGTGAATGGGGATCGCTACCGTTCAATGATAACCGAATATTTTTGGCCCCAATTGGATAATATGGACTTGGAAGACATGTGGTTCCAACAGGACGGTGCCACAAGCCACACAGCGAATGTCACAATCAATTTATTGGAAACCAAGTTTGGAGAACGTGTTATCTCACGAAATGGTCCAGTCGCTTGGCCGCCTCGGTCGTGCGATTTGACGCCTTTAGACTATTTCGTGTGGGCCTACATCAAGTCTTTGGTCTATGCCTACAAGCCAGCGACGATTGATGAACCTTGTACGAATTTCGAAAGTGAAATTGCAGCAGTATCGGCCGATTTATGCTTGAAAACCGTGAAATTGAGTTCCATACATAATGGCATCGAACTTTCTTTCACAGGAATAAAGAATTTCATTGATATCCAAAACCGTTTTTGTTTATTTAAAAAAACTTTTGAAGCGCTCTTATTGAACAACCCGATATAAAATTTTAATGGCATTAAAAAAAAAAAAAATTGGTATGCCAATTTTGAGTATGGAGGAGATCTTCTGGTGGTAGGGTGCATGCACCAGCTCATCAACCAAGTATGGGGGAGGAAAGTATGCCCGACGACTGGTCAATTAGCTCCATATGCCCAATTTGCAAAGAAGGCAATCCTATTTCCTGCAAAAACTAAAGAGGTATATCCCTTCTTTATTTTACATACAAGATCCTATCCAACGTACTATGTGAGCGTCTTAAACCGTTCTGCAACACTATGGTCAGCACGTACCAGTGTGACTTCAGGCCAGGCAGATCAACGATAGACCAAATTTTCACATTGAGGCAAATCTTGAAAAGACCAATGAGTTTCAAGTCAAGACCCACTATCTTTTCCTTGACTTCATAGCTGCATATGATAGCATAAGGCACTAAGAGCATCTATTGGCAATGTCGGAACTCGGGATCCCGAAAAAACTGATTCAGCTATGCTGAATTATGTTACCGAATACGCGGTGCAACGTGCAAATAGGTAACAGCTCATCCGAACTATTTCAGACGAGTACAGGTTTAAAACAAGGAGATGCGCTATCATGTGATTCTTTCAACCTAGTCCTGGAGCAGATAGTTCGTTAGAGTGGTGTCAACCTGGAATATCTTCAACAGGTCTTCACATCTGCTTGGCTTTGCGGATGACATCAACATCATCGGCCGCTCCAAGGGAGCTGTACTAAAGCATTCACAGGTATTGATGAACAGGCAAAACGCGTTGGTCTTGAAGTGTATATGAGGACAAAACAAAGTATATGCTATCAACAAACAAAGTTTCATCTATCCATCGCCCAGGACAAAGCGTCACTGTTCGTAGCAGTAATTTCGAGGTAGTCAAGGAGTTCATCTACCTTGGAACAAACATCAATCCCAATTCCATGAATGACACCTTAGTGGAAATACGACGGAGAATTACCCTAGCAAACTCTCTGATATTTCAGTTGGCCAAACAAATGGGATCAAAGCTCCTTTCCCGAAAGACAAAGTGCACGCTTTACAAAACGCTAGTTTGACCAGTTCTACTCTACGGTGCCGAGTGTTGGATGATAAGTAAATATGGGAAATTGATACTGAGGACTTCCGAGAGAAAAATTCTTTGGAGGACATTTCGTCCTATATGCGAAGAGGGTGAATGGAGGAGAAGGTTTAATCGTGAATTGTACGAGCTGTACTAAGATGTGGATGTAGTCCAAAGAGCCCAAAAAACATCGACGACACTGGCTCCACCACATCGAGCGAATGAACAACAACGCTCCAGCAAAGAAAATCTCCGTGTCCCAGCCCCCAGATTGAAGACGACCAGGAAGATCGAACCTCTCCTACAGGGACCAGGTGGTTTCCCACGCAAGAACGCTTGGTCTCGATGACTGGAGTGAGCGTGCGAGGAACCACAACCAATGGAAGACCGCAATATCTCAGGCAGAGACCCTCCATGGATCGGGGGCCAGATAAGTCCAAATCCAAAATGTTATTAATAAACTTTGTATACTGTTGTCCTAAAGTTGTCTAACTTGGACATTGGTATCGGTTGTCTAAGATTTGTCTAACTTGACATTGTAATTAATTAAACAAAGCATATATCCAACTATTAAGGACTTTAAAAAAGTGTCTTACTAGTCAAACGTCTAAAAAATCTAATAAATAAGGCTGCAAGAGTATATAGCAAATACATGCGTCATAGTTTAATAGTTCGAAAAATTTAGAGATTACGGTTTCATACATACATTTAAGAGTAATATTATAAATAAAGTAAAATTACACTATATAGGTATTGTTATTATAGCCATAAAAATTGTAAGTCCCTAAAACAATGTCATCAACCTAAAAGAGAAAATTCTTAATTTTAGCACCAAATATATTTTAAACCCTAAAATCATACCTTTAATTGTTCACACCTTTTTCAATCATCACGCCATATTTTAAGCTTTTACCAAAGAAAAAATAAAAAAAAAAATTAAGGAAGTGTCTTTGTCATCTAATCGTTAAAATGTCCAGTAAAACCTTCTGGCTTTGCGTGTGTCCTAAAAGTTGAAATGGGGAGTTTCGCTTTCACAACAAACACTTAACGTAACGCCTCTGCCAATAATCAACCGAATTATTACCGCCTCGCCGTTTTCCCTGCTATAAATGAACCTATACCTATACATCGGAAAACAGTTTGATTTCACTTTCGAATCGCTTTTAATTTACCCACAGTTAATTTTAATTATCCGAAAATGGAAGAAGAAAAACAAATCGTATCGTTGATTTGACGTCCTTTAAGCTTTCCCAAATGCGTCACGCAACCATTTCCTGACCCGATTATTATTTATCAGAAGAGCAATAAAAAAATTATTATCGCTATTTATGCCATGGTCAAAAGTTAAGCATTCTCAGGTTTTTTTTCTTCGGAAAATAAAGGAAATAAAAGAATTAATAAGAAGAATTAAAAAAAATATAGCAAAGGCGACTATAGTAAAGTCCTTTTTTTGGACTTTTTTTTGTGAATTTTACCACACCGTACTGATTGAATCGAGTGAGGTAGAATTTTTTAAATTTTGTTTTAGAAACTTAAGGTTGTTTCGTTGTTGTTTAATTGTTTTTGAGCAGTGGATAAAATATTGCTTTCAATATGACTGTATAGAAACGGTATAATGTTGACCAAGGATGGTGAAGACATCCTTGGAGTGTTGTTGAAACCTTGATATGAGATGGTTTCTTAAAATTTCTTTGTTTTGTAGGTATTATTTTGGTCTTCCGAAATTTTGTACCTATACTGCTTTTGCTATTTATAAAGTTCTCATAAGTAATAGTAAATAGAAAATATTGAAATAACAGCACATAAGAGCGATTTTAAAGAATAGCGGTACCCATACCATACTCAAAGTGTTTTTTCCTTTTCAAAAAGTCAATTAATTTAACACCATAGCATCACTTTTCAAGCGATTTTTTCATATAATTGGTAGGTACGAAATTGAAATAAAATACACGACTGGATTGCACATTGCACGTACAAACGTTCATGCTCTTGTAACCACTATATGTAAAGGACATGGAACTTAAAAGAGAGAAATATTTAAAAACACGAAATTCAATATTTTATGTGTTCGTGAAAAACAACTCCTTTGATAAAGCTTGAGGTGAGAAAAATGCCATCTGAATTTTTAATTAAATATGAATGTATGAAAAAAATTTAAGTAATTTAAGTATTTGAAAAAAACAAAATTCGGTATCTTGAGAAGCAACATTATTAAGTTATATGAATAAAATAATTAAAATTCCAAAAATTGTTAACCCATTTTTTTCGAGTTTTAGAAAAAAAATTAATTTTATTTTTCCAAAATTTTTGTTAGGTATGCAATATCATGTACAATTTTTTTAAATTTGTAAAAGCTTAAGAAAAAAAAAACAAAATAAATCTTTCAGCCGATTAAGAGAAAATTAAAAAAAAAAAAATTTTGTAGGGATCGGTCCGGAAATCTGGTTTTCAAAATTCTGTTTGATCAAAATTCTTCTGATTTTTTGTAAATTCTGTCTAGTTAAAATTCGGTGTGACCAAAATTCTATATTTCAAAAATCTATATTTGTAAAATTCTGTGTTTCAAAATTCGGTCTGGTCAAAATTCTACTTTTCAAAACTTTGCTTATGAAAACTAATATTTTTTTATAGAAAAATTCTCTTTACACAAAACATTTTTATTTGCGATATTAAAGGTACAATGAGGCAAGTTTTGGATTCATGCAGACAAAAATTTCGAGATAACAGTCACACATGACGTGACGATGATAGGTTAGGTTTGGTTAGGTTAAGGTGGCTGTCAGGAAAACTGCCGACACACTTAGGCCAGAATAGGCCCATTGTGATAACATGACGATGATAGAAAATAGGAAAAAAAGTGGGTGGCACAATTCTCTCTGTCTGTCTATCTGCCTGTCCGTATATTGACCAACAGCCTTCTAAATCACTGGCAATTTTCTTCAAATTTTGAACTTAAGGTTTTTTTTATAACTCTTCAGAGGGGAAATTGAAATTTTATTTTACCACCCAAAAATAACGGTACTTGCCCTACAACCGTTAATGAAAAATTTAACTATCTCAAAAACGGTTCTAACGATTTTAATTACAAAAATCAGTGAATTATTGTAAACATGGTGTACTTTCTGATGAAAAAAAAATCAAAATTTGTATGCAAAAGCTCTTTTATAATGTTAATAATATTGCATATAAAAATTTTGAAAAAAAATAATTTTGGATTTCTGAAAAAATATTTAATTTTTTTTTTAATTCAATATTTAAAAAATGAACTGATGATTTTTTTTGAAACTAGGTTTAAAAATGTATTTTATAAAAAAATGTTTTTAAAATTTTATATATCGGGTTTTTCAATAAGAGCGCTACAAAAGTTTTTTTAAATAAAACAAAAACGATTTTGGATATCTTTATTCCTGTGAAAGTACGGTCGATGCCATTATGTATGGAACTCGATTTCTTTTGCATGGCCACCACGGGCACGCTTGCAGAAGCCTAGACGCTGAACCCAATTTTCGACGGTTTTCAAGCATAAATCGGCCGATACTGCTGCAATTTCACGTTCGATATTTATACGAAGTTCATAAATCGTCACTGGCTTGTTGGCATAGACCATAGACTTGACGTAGCCCCACAGGAAATAGTCTAACGGCGTCAAATCGCACGACCGAGGTGGCCAAGCGACTGGACCATTTCGTGAGATAACGCGTTCTCCAAACTTGGTTTCCAATTAATTAATTGTAACATTCGCTGTGTGGCTTGTGGCGCCGTCCTGTTGGAACCACATTCGGTTATCATTGAACGGTAGCGATCCCCATTCACAGTAACGTACCGGTCTTGATCATCACGGAAGAAGTACGGCCCAATGACATGACGCCGCCGGCCTATAAACCACACCAAACCGTAATTTTTTCGGGATGCAATGATGACTTATGGAGTGTAGATTGCTGCCTGACCAATACCGCATATTTTGTTTATTGACTAAGCCATTAAGCCAGAAATGAGCCTCATCGCTGAAGATGATTTTTCGATGAAAATCCGAATCATTTTCAAGTTGTTGCTCAGCCCAGTTCACGAACATACAACGCTTCTGGTGGTCAAGCGGCTTCAGTTCTTGCGTCAATTTAAATTTGAAAGGACGTAGGCCAAGATCTTTTCACAAAATTCACCACAACGACGACGTCACAGAGATGCCCAACGCTTGAGAACGCTATGTCAGAGACACATTTGGGCTTTCTGCAACTGAAGCCTCAGCGGCAGCAATATTCTCGACACTACGGGCACTTCTTTGTCTCACAGGCACGGGAACATTTTGTACTGTGCCTGTGGATTAAAATTTTTCCACTAGACGCTCAATTGTTAATCAGCTAGGACGATTATGACGACCATAAATTGGACGTAGCGCTCTTAACGTTGAGGCCACTGACTCCGATTTCGGTATTAAATTTTAATAATTTTGACTCGTTTTTGGCTCGTATATCTTTCCATCATGAAATGGCAAACCTTACTGAAGAGAAATGTCAAAAGAGCGGCAAGAAATATGGCGTCGTTTGCTGTTCCTGTCGCTCTACTTTTGTAGCGTCCCTGTTGAAAAACCCTTTATAAAAAATTAATTTTTAAGAGAACCGCTCCAACGATTTTAAATTTTTTTTTGCACATATTCATATTTTTCAAGTAACTAAATGGCATACTTGTCTTTGAGCTCTAAGTTTTTTAACTAGTTGTTTATACAATTAAAAGATCGATTTAAATGCTTTGTATATATAATTATATTTTTGTATACTAACTTTCATATTTAAAAAAATCTTAATTTAAGACAACTTGAACATAGAAGCAAATACGTGCGATCCAGTCGTGCATTTTATTTTTATTGATTTTATAGCCCGAGAGGCCATTGCAAATTTTTAGTGTGAGTTATAACAAAAATACGAGTAGTCTTAACAAAAATAGAAGTTAAGGCACCATAAGCTTTAGTAAAGGCTATTTGAAAGATTACAACGCCAGGTAAAGCGATGACCCTAACTACTAGTTTACAATAACTGTTATTAGCATAAGCTGTGTTTAACTATCTGCTATCGGGACATTTGCAAGAATTTTTTTTGTTGAAAGTGTTCATAGCTCTTATTAAAACTTGTCTTTGGAAATATTAAAAGTATTCATGCAACAGCGTAAAGTCGTCGGAAAGGTAGTAAAGTTGTAAATTTCGTAAATATGTCAAATTTTTCATACAAATTGTGATAGAATTACGAAGTCAAAAACTTTGAAATAAGAGTATTCATGCAACTTCGTGAATCCCTTGATAAGTTTACAAATTGGATAAATTTATCGTTTGGTTAATGAACTGTTAAATTTTGTATGGGAAATGATTTACACAATTCGGTTAAACTTATTAAAGGATTTTGTTGCGTAAAACTAACCAAACTGGTTAAACTTATCCAAACGTTATTCTGAGTGACTCACTCTGCTTGAATTAACTGGCATTTAATCAAATGTATAAAAAACGTCGTTCATGCAAACTTTGCGTTAACTTATCTTTTTACACAATTTGTAAACTTACGACGGCTTTACGCTGTTGTAAATCAGTGATAATTTTAATTTGAGAGATTTAATTATTATTTTTATGTTTTTGGTGACACAAAATTATAAATCAGAATTATAACATTTATTTTGGAATCAAAATAAACTTAAAATGAGCTGATTTTGCTTAACTGTTATTCAGCTTAATAATGACTGCAGGAAAAGTCGTAACAGTTTACCTACTGCTTTTGCTTAATTGTAATTTTCAAACTTTGAATTCTTACGATAACATTCAAATTACAGTTAAGCAGCGGCACACACATATAGCAAAATCAGTAACAAAACTGTAATCCCTTTTTGCTGAAAGATGTACCCATGTGATTTCCCAACTAACAATTAAGCTTGTATAAGATAAAATTTTTCGAATTTGGCAAGTAATAACTCGTATAGAGCTTGTATAAGGCAATCTTGAGCAAGCCAAGAATTTTCCACCTGAAATTTAAACAAATAGCTGCTATAAGGCCTTAAAATATGAGTTACACAAGTTCTATACAAGGCTTGTATATATAAGTTATAAATGGCTTTTATAAAACCTTCCAAAGTTGTTTACTGAAAATGTTTAATATAATAGCTGCTATAAGACTTTCCACGACAAATCATTGCAAACAACTTGTATAAGGCTTGTTTGTAGGGGCCTTTTATAAATTTAAAATATCAGTGAAGATCAACAAGTCTGTCTTATATTAAATATTGTGCTTATACAAAAATCAGATTAAAATAAATAAGAACGGTAAGTACCCATTGAACATCGTAAAACAGAAAAAAAGTGCTTACAGTAACATTGGACTTTTCAGCAAAACTTAAAAATGAATAACTCATGGCAAAAATTTAAAAGATCTGGAACCTACCAAAGACAAGTGAGAAGAAACAGAGAAGCAATTCTTAAAACAGCCAGAGAACATTCAAGAAGTTTGGAAGAACAAAGAACAGATATTAGATGCGCACAGTTATTTACTGTTCCCTCTGCGCGAACGTGAAGTATATGGTATCAACTTATTCACTTTTGATTATGTTTTCCTTAACAGCAAATTGGTATAGTGGGGTAGTGCTAGATTGGAACGAGGAAGGAATCGATTTCAAATCCCAGGTAAAAAAAAAAACTTTTCATTTTTATAACTAAACTAACATTTGACTCATTTCAGAATACAGAAAAAAAGGTTTCGGATGTTGACTGAGGAGAAAAAAAAACAATAAAATAAAATTTACATCAGAAAAATAAAATAAAAAACCGAAAAGATATTGGCAATAGCCTTTAAATGGCTTGGGTAAGGCCTTATATAAACATCCAAGGCAATCTATAGCTTGCTCAGCCAAGCTAATAGCAGTTCATGAAAAGCTATTTGCTGCTATATGACCTACCAACAAAAGTCTTATGGCAGTTAAAGCCTTTAGGCAGGGTAAATGCGCCAAAATGACTTTTATAAGGCCTTTTACTATTTATATAGCAGTCTGAATAAAGTTTGTATAGAACCTTATACAAGTTAAATTGTTAGTTGCCAATTGCCATTCTCATTCCGTGACCCCAAGCTATTTTTTCCCATCACAAGTTCCGGACTGAAGTTGTCAGATCCGACTTGAACTCTGAGATCTCCCATAGCGATTTTGATGTCGGATCTCGAAACAATTCTCTACACCAAGTTAGCATGAGAGTAGAACGTGGTTTTGTCTTCTCCGGTCGCTTAATTTGTAGGGGCGTACCACTGAATTATTGTGTAGTTACGAATTTATGAATGGAGCCTTACTGTCATTAAATGAGACTATCCATCCCAGAATTCTCGTTTGTCCATCAGTGTCATATCAGCTCTTCCTCTCCACAGTTCCACTTACACCCATGATACTGATCTTTTGGTGAAGTACTTCACGCTTCGTGGTACCAGAATTGAAAGTTTTATGCTCCAATTTTTGAACGTATGCTGTAGCCAAAAGTACCACATTTGCATTTCTTGGAAGACTACTACTTTGTTTACGATTCATTTAATACTCAAGCACCCTTATTGACGAGGGAATATGAAAGATGCCGCACCACCAAATAAATAGTTAAAAGTAAAAAGTGCCTCTTGGGGACTTTTTATACTGAGAATATAGTCGTCTATAAATTAAAGAGACTAACTTTTTTCACGGTAGCTGTATTAAAATGGTTGTAGTGTTATTGGATTCAGAATTAAAAGCCTTACGTTAAAATAAGTTGTACCAAGGACGATTTGTTCGTTTTTGAGATTTTTGAAGTCCTATATCCCTAGATCCCTGTTTAAACTGAAAACTTATAGTTTCTAACTGCAGAAGTTAAATGGGAGGGTCAAAAATGGCTGAGTTGGTTCCTTTAATAAGTGTGAACTACCAGATCTTGGCTGATCGGTATTACCGTAGGCTTTAAGATTTAACGTATAAGCATCGGTACAAATAAAATAGAAACATCCTAAAAATAATTTTTAGATCCAATAGTCAGATGAAAAATAATAAAGATAAAAATGCTCACCTACTTTCTTCTCAAATAAATACTATTATAATGCCTATCACTTTTAGAAAACCACTGTATAAGACAACCAATAGCACACACAAATTTAAATAAAAAAAAAACCATATACCTACACATAACTTCGAAAAATCAATTTTAAATCCCTGTCAACCCTATACAAAATCCTTGAAGTCAATTTTACCCATTCTATATTTATCATTGTTTTTCTTTTGTTTTATGAGGGTTTTCCTGAAAACAATTGAACAAAAATACAGAAAAGGGAGAGGAAATCTTTCGAATAGAATTTAGTAAGACTTTTGACTAGTATCTTCCTACCAGTACCATCAGGGCAACCTATCACCAGTTAGCTTCCTTTGACCATTAACAAACAACAAGCATTCAGTCACTCTTCTTATATTCCCTTCAACAACAAAACGTTGTTGGTTGTTCGAGAAATTAAGAAATCCGATTAAAACGGAGAAAGGATTTGGTTTCAAACTGGACTCACTACTCTTAGATATATAGAGTCACACACACATAATATAATACATATAGGAAAAAGATGATGACGAAGGAAGGAGCTATAGGAATGACTCTGAAAGATTTGTGGGGGTAAAAGTTTTAATGTGGAACGCTATAAAAAGGGAGATTGCCTCCTTCTTTGGAATTCTTACAAGGGACGGATGCGAGATCTAAAAGGCCTGAAGGACATCATTCGAAGTACTTGTTTGCTTGTCTGTTTGAATTTATTTTATTTAAGAGAACATTAGATTCATGGAATCAGTGCGTTAATTCCATAACCAATTTGGCCGTGCGATTTATTTCAAAAGTTTTTGAAATGGTTCAGTTGTACTAGGGGGCTTGAAGTTGAAGCTGCGTTGAATAGGTATAGTCTGTAAAATTACGTGCTATCCTACCTAAAATTGGTCTTGGACACATACCTTTAAGTTAACACTATACATCGTTTACACCCCTTTGACCATGGATGAAGTGCTCATTGCAGGTGAGAAAATGTTGAGTTCTCAGAAACCCATCACATAATTGAATTGGATAGGACATCTTATGAGAACCAGCGTATGGAGATTAATACTCTCAAAAACAACCATGCCCAAAATCATGTAAGCCCGGAATGAGGGTACCTATAAGATTTTTTCCCAAATTCGAACAATCTCAATCTCACTCACTCTGACTCATTGGTGGCTTTTGAAGGTCATTTGCCCAAAGGAAATGATTTGGAATTTTTGTCTAAAAATCCATTTCAAGTTAATAAATTAAAGTTTCTTAAAAAATAAAATACGTTACTGACTTTGCCAATTGAATTAAAAAAGAAAATTATTGGCAAAGTCACTAAGCTATCTTATTTCTTAAAGAGCTTTAATTTATTGATTTTTTGAACCCTTTGTGGCAAACAAATTTTGTCATTTTTTCTTAAATAACATATATTTTTAGTTAAACTGAACTTAATACAAATTTCGAAGACAAAATGCCTTAATAACTGATGCAGTCCGGTAGAGACCAATGAAACTCAATTTTTTTTTTTCAAATAAGGCCATTAATAGCTATTTTGAATAGGAAGGCTACAAAATTCCGAATGCCAAAATCCCTAATTGCAAGATAACAGAATCTGAAATGAAATCTGAAATTTCAAATGGAAAAATTCCCAAATGGACAAAATGCCGAATGCAAAAAATTCCAAATGGACAGAATTCGATTCCCATAATGCATATAAGATTAGATCCTGACCGATTTGTAATACTTTTTTTTTACAGCTGTATGCAAAAATTTCAAACTTACAAGAAATCAAGAATTTTAGGTAGCTATATACCACTAACAAAAATTTATCAACTTCTTTTAAATATCAAAATCAACAACATTAGTATCTAGTATCAGTCGAATTTATAAGCTTTGTCAGGCCTCAGAATTTCAGAAATTTATTAATAAACTTTGCTCAGGAATCGGTTATCTAAGGTTTGACTAGCTAGACATTTTGGCTCCATTTAATTGGTGAGAAAAGGTCAATGATGTTGATGTCGGCCGCATAGCCAAGTAGTTCAGAAGACCAGTTGAAGATAGAGCTTTTGCAGGTTCCACTCTTGTGCACTATCTGCTACTAGGTGGAAAAAATCACATGATCTTCTTTTCTGAACCCTCTACCTACACGTCTGGAATAGCTCAGTTTTTTCTGGAATACTGAGTTCCGACATCACCAATGGAAGATTTTGGGATCTTATGCTAACATATACGCCTCTGAAATCAGAGAAAAGATAGTGAATTTCGACTTGGTTCCACTGGTTATTGACGCTTATGGCTTGGAGTACGGCAGAGGGTTTCTCGATCAATTGCTCACTGTAGTCTCTGGCTTTTTCAGATGAACTAAAGTATGCAATATTGAATTTCTTCCCTTGGACGGTCTTCGTTTTTTTTTCATTGGATAATCGGGCCCCAAACTTTTTCACGGCAAGGAAGTTTATGCATCTCGAAAAGTTCGTACGTCCAAGATTTTCGATGCACATGGTCGATTTGGTTGGCCGTTCGACCATCTGGAAATCACCAGGTTGCTGTCTGGTAGGTTGCCTGAGGAACCTAGTGTTACTTATCGTTATCACCAATGGTGATACCAATAAAAATAATATATTCTCCAAATTATTCGCTCAAACGGTCTTTGATAGTCGAAAGGTGATTGATTACACTTGCAAATATAATTGAGAAAGAGTCAATTGACATTGTTGAATGTTTGTGGTTAAATAATCACAAATCGATTGCATTGCTTCTTCGAATTAGTCCGAGTGGACTGACTTGGGGGGAACATATTTTAACATTAAAAATAATTCACTTTTGCACTTTTGGTGATATCTTGCACCAACTATGACAATATCCTGTTCGCTTTCTAAGCGTTCAACTATTGGGGAACTCACTCCATTGGAATATATCGGACTTGAAGCTCTGCGATATAAGAACTTTTTGTAGACACTTTTTTTTAGCTGGTCACCTCTCTCTTGCGACTGAATTTCTACTGATTTTTCAGCATATATGAAGCATAGGTTTTCAAAGTCAACCCCAATATTGTGATCCTGTGGTTCCTTCAGCTGCAGCTGTGACAACGTGGTCCTAGCACTGGCACTTCCAGACGGAGTTGAAAGTTGTCGTAAATCACCATATTTTTTCCAATATGCTACGTAGATACTCGTAACTGTGCTTTCAGTTTTACGAAGCATTTCTTTGTGCTACTTTTGCCTCCAAAAAATGTTAGCTGATATAAGCGTTTGAACGCTTTTTTTTAACGTTAGCAGTCTTGCCGAATTCTAATGGCTTTTGCCAAAGTTTACTTTTCACTTTACTTCACTTTTCACTATTCGCTTTACTATTCTCTTATCTCTTCACTATTCACTTACTATTCACTTCAATATTCACTTTACTATTCACAACTGTATTCTATAAAATCACGCCTCAAAATTTCACTTAACTGTGACGTGCAAATTGACTTGGAAATAAAAATGGTATAAGAAAACAGTTTGGAGCTTTAAAATTTTCAATACCCACCCGACACTTGGAAAAAATAATAATTGTTGGATCAGATAATAAAAGCCATTTTTTTAAAGAAACGGATCGATAACTTCTTAGTAGGAAATATATCTATACTCAAGTAGGCCAAAGTTTCAAACTTGATAACGGTGCTATGCAAAGAGAAAACCTAACTCTGATGGACCAAAGATTTTATCATTTTTTTTCTTAGAATAAAAGTTTGTTTGGTAAAAAACGTTTGGTTTCTATTTAAAATACAGGGTGGCGCACGAATCGTGCTACAAAAATAAAACGTAATAACTTTTTTCTGTGTGAGTAATCGGCTTATTTTTTTTTTATTTTGTAGGTTACTATTTAGATTTATAAAAATGGATGCTTGGGATACGGAGAAAAGAATTTGGATAGTGCAACGGTACCATGCTTTGCAGTCCGTCATTTCCGTCCAAAGGGAATTTAGGCGGGAGTTTGGCGGTAATCCCCCGAGTAGATGGACCATCATGAGGTTTGTAAACATGTTTGCCGAATCTGGAAGCATCGCACGAAGGCCGTACCATCGAGATGCCAATGTTCGGGTTCAGGATACAATCGCAGCAGTAGCATCTGCAATACAGGCCAATCCGAGCGTTTCGACCCGAAACTTATCGGGGCAAATTGGAGTTAGTAGACGGTCATAACAACGGATACTTCATGACGATTCAAACTTGTTTCCGTACAAAGTCCAAATTACTAGCAAGTTAAACCCTCCGGATTTGCCTGTTCGCCTGGAATTTTGCCAAAAAATGATATCAATGGCCGAAGAAGACAACACATTGATCAATTGTTTGTTCATGTCTGATGAGGCCCATTTTGATCTTAACGGCAATGTAAGCAAGCAAAATTGCCGTATATGGAATGAGTCTAATCCACAAATGCTCCATGAGACGGAACTGTACCCAGAACGAGTCACTGTGTGGTGCGCAGTTTCATCAAGGTGTATTGTCGGGCCGTACTTCTTTGAAGAAAACGGTGTAACCGTTACTGTCAATGGGGACCGTTATTTAAAGATGTTGAAGGAGTTTTTTACCCAGAACTGCGCCGAAGAAGTATACCATTCAACAGCGTATGGTTTCAGCAAGATGGAGCAACTGCACATTTAGCCAGACCAGTTATGGCGGAGCTAAACAAAAAATTCACAAATAAATTAATTTCTAGGAACTCCACTCTTCGCTGGCCCCCAAGGTCACCTGACCTGACTGCACCAGACTTCTTTTTATGGGGTTATGTCAAGCAAGAGGTGTATAAAACGAAGCCTAGGAATTTAACTGAATTAAAGCAGTCCATAACGACAATAATTGAGGTGATCCCAACTTCAACTCTTCAGGCCGCAATGAATAATTTTTTGATCAGGTGCCGCATATGCGTGGGAGAGCGTGGAGGTCATTTGCGGTCTATAATCTTTAAAAACAACTAACTATTTAAAATAAAATTTAATTTTCTAACCAATAAAAAAAAAATAAATGAAATACATCGATTAAAAAAAAAGTTATTTGAATTTCTTATTGTAGCACAATTGGTGGGCCACCCTGTATTTATAGCTTTTTTATTTATTGGAATACAGAAAAAATATAAGGTTCAAAACTGTTGAGAATTAAATGACCAAGAAATTTGTATAGACATATTTTCAAATTTCCACTAAATTTTCAAAAATTCTGAAAAAAATTTCATTATTCTTAATTCTTTGGCCTATAACTTTTTAAATACTAAAAATATTGCAAAATTGTTTTCAACATAAAAGGAAGACAATTTTACCTTCCACATTTTTTTGTTTAAACATTTTTTTGAAGGACTTCTAGGAACTGAGATAATTATTAAAAAAATTAAAATGGAACAAAATGCAAGATGGCGGCCAAACGGTAAATTTCGCGATTTCGAAAACTCGGTAATGTCTGCCTTGTACTGTGAGAGGTCAGAAACAAGATCTTGAGTTCACCTTCTATCATGATCTAGAGATCTTTCGGATTATATAATTTTTTGCAAATGAGGTGATCTTGAGAAACTTTAAGCTTTGATTACAAGCTTTCTAGGGCTGACCAATTGTTAGGACTAGTTGACCTTTTCCGACCAATTTGATGGCATTTTTTTCAAATTTCCCATATATGAAGTGGGAAGAGTCCAGAGCCTGACATTTTAATTATTACATAAAGCCCACTTTTAACTATTAAAAACTTATCTAGCCTAATCTAACTACTCGTAGTCAACCGTCTTAGAAATCTAATACAAAACAGAACTAAGCCAATTTGAGATTTTGGCATTAGGGATTCTGTCATTGGGGATACTGTCCTTCGGGCTTTATCATTTTAATGAATATACAAAATGGTAATCTAAGTTCCTATACAATATTCCCTTAATATGACATGCCACATAGATACGTCCTTGATTTCTTATTACCCACAAAGAAGTCAGCACTCACACGTAGACATGGAGGTTGAAATATCTTTGGAAAAATTATGATGTGATTGCTTTCCGTTGTGGACTTCATTTTCACCAACTTATACCTCTTCTCTACTATATTTTTAGTAAATTTTGGGTGGTAGCTAGGTAGAAGGATTAGAATCTTGTTTTTGCAGCAAATCATACTAAAAATACATCTTTAGAAATCCATATAGATTTAAAAGCATCGAAAAAATGATTTAGAGATATTCTCCAATGAAGTTTAAGTGAGAAAATTTGCAGCAGGAAGTGGCAACATAATTTTGTTGTTGCTGTACAAAACTCTATGACTCCATGCACATAATGTACATACATACCTATACAAGACAGAACATGTGCTATAGAATATGTTCATACACATGTATGTATGAATGTAGTTATTTTTTGATTTTGTTCTGTATTATATAGCTAGGAACAACTTTGCTGTGTGCTCTCCATTTTGATTTTTTCGGTAAATTTTTATGGATACAATCTTCTATAGCCGTCCCGCCTGGGTTGGATTCTCGGGTATCGTGGTCAAAAAATTGCACAATAAGCTCTTCGAGCAAAGCAGCTTGCTTTTATATTTTCCAATAAATTTTCTCCACCTAACCTTTTGTACGTGTGTGATGCAAAAGGATTCTTTTCCGGTTTTGTTTCATCAGATCTAATTTTTTTTTTTTTTGTTATTATTGCTTTCCTAAACATTGGATGCATTCGAAATTTTTCGAATTCCCATTTTTATTAGTTCACGGGAAGGGAGTTGAGAACCGATACTTAATGGTCGGCTTATATTTATGTATAGGTATGTAGCTACTGTATACACATAATGGTTATATATTATTGTACAATGTACATACCTATGCCTCATCCTATATGCTATCTACTATGTATGATGATGGAAAACATTATAGGTAAGTCTTGAAAAAGAAAGAGTGCTTTAATTTGTCCTTTCGCATTTGGCGATTTTTATTCTTCGAAGCCATTTTATTCTTTTGAATTATCACCGTAAATGTGCAAAGCCATTAGTTCAAACAACTGTGCAACATAAAATGATAAAGTAGGTATAGGAGCCGTTATGGGAAAATGGACGCGCTAAAGAAGTTCTTACTCAATACACATATGGAGTTGCATTAAATATTTTATTTTAGATTTATTGTTAGAAGTTATCAATATTTTTGTCTTCTTTTCTTTTTTGTTTTAAGTCATTGAGATAATTTTATGCAACGTTTACTTATACATAGATAAACGAGTTTTTTTGTATATGTACATTAGGCACTAATAAGTAATGTTTCATTAATCATATGAAACGTTTCATTGATATTGAACAGTTGGAGTAATACTAAAGACAACAGAGCTGTAAAAAATCTAGTACGCTGGTTATGCACACAGGAAAGTTTCAGTTAATTAACTTAAGGATTGACTGTAAATTAAATACTGTGACTGGGTACTGTAACTTCCAAATAAGTAGCCACAAGTACAACAATAGTACAAAAGTACTAATATTCACGACTGTACAGTCACAAAAAAAGTCGAATGCCTAGAAGTTAATTAACTGCAGAGCTTTGTGACTGATTTAAGTCTTTTAGTCAAAATAAAAGTTTTCAGTACAGGCCTCATTTTAGTTAAGTCTTTGAGTCTTTTAACTGCAGTCATTAAGTCATACACGACCGATCAATCCCATCCATTTGGCTTGGTCAGATTTCAGATTGGCTAAAAGTACAAATAGATTAGCAGCCGATGCATCCCACACACGACTGATTCTAGATCGGCATTGGGCCATTTGGGTATTTGTATTTGGCTCTGTCCTCTATGGCCTGGCCAGCTAAGTCTTTTAAATTCATTTGACTAAAAGTCCTCAGATTTGTATTATTACATTAGCACAAATACAAAGAGGAAATAATTATGTTCTTCACAATGGATTTGGTTTGTTATAACAGTCTGAGAGCTAGGAACGAAAAAGTAAGTAAGTTTTTTTGTATTGTTTTTTTTCCGTGGGTAGGTGCAAAACCTGCATAAGGCTCTACGAGAAGCAAACAAATCGTGCTTATAGGTGCATGTGATTCGTACTACACGAAAACCACCTCCACTTTCTGATTGCAACTAAGTTTAGGAAACTTATCTTGCAATTTATTTTTAACGAAGTTAAGTAATGTGTTGCAGATAATTTTCCGGTGAAAGTTCCGGCTAATTCCACGATTTTAAAGCGGTTTTCCGTTCACCGCACCAAGCCGGAAGGTTTTGTTCTTCGTAGATGGCGTATTTAATTCGTTTCGTCAGGAATGTCAATAATAGTTGAATTAGCGTGTTTAAATAGCCGAATTTTATGTTTTCGTGCGAAACTTTTTATCTCGTCTCGAACCGTAGGAATCCCGAGATCCATGTGAAGGTCTCCGTTTCTTATATACCATGGGGCATTTGCATATAACCTTAGTAATTTATTTTCAAACGTTCGTAAGTTATTAAAGTTTGTATCGCTGGTACAACCCCAAAGTTGTATACCATAGGTCCAAACAGGTTTAGGTACCTCCCTGTATAAAATCAACTTATTTTCAATACTAAACTTTGAATATTTACCGAGTATAACTAGTTCATATCTCTTCCCTTTACCAACTCTATCTAGTTACCACGAGAAGCAACCTTATCAATGATCCTAAGTCATTTTTTCAGTTTGTCAACTATAAACGAAAATCCGATGGCTGTCCAAAACACTCTCTCTTTCAATAATAAAACCTCAAATGATCCTAGCACTATCACCAACCTTTTTGCAAAATTTTTCAAACAATCTTTTGCCGATGACTCCTTTGCACCTGATTCTGCATATTTCAATTATCTACTAAACTTTTCTCTTGGATTGCTTCTCCCTCGCACTGTTAATCCGTATCTCATCGAAACTAAATTAAATCAACTAAACGATGAATTTAATCCTGGTCCGGATGGTCTCCCTGCCATACTTTTAAAAATGCCCATCCCTTCTCTTCCTCTCTCAAAAATTTTAAACCTTTCTCTAAATCTTGGTGAATTTCCTCAGATATGGAATTCATCTTTCATAATCCCAATACACAAAAAGGGTGATGTTAACAATTATCGTCCAATTGCCAAGCTTTCTTAAATACCCAAACTCTTTGAAAGTATTTTGTATGAAACGTTATGTTTTGATTGCAAATCTCTCGTCTCCCCCACACAACATGGCATGCAGATTTACAACCACTAACCTTGTTAAATTTGTGTCTTTCACGCTATTAGCCATGGAGAAATAGGTTACGAAGTCGATGTTATTTCAACCGATTTCTGTATGGCTTTTGACGAAATTTCCAATAAACTAATATTTTTCAAATTTTCCACTCTCGGCTTCTAACCTTCTTTGTTAAAATGGATATCCTCTTACCTAGATAATCGTCATTACATCGTTCCTTTTAGAACCGCTACCTCTTGCTCTTTCTTAGCTACCTCCGGTGTCCAGCAAGGCAGCCACCTAGGCACACTTTTGTTCATTCTTGCTATTAACGATATTGAAAAGGTCATCAAACATTCTCCTATTTCACCGTACACCGATGATACCAAGTTTTTCAAGATCATTTCGTCGACACATGACTCTTCCCTTATTAAACAGGACCTTGTTTTTCAATTTGGTGTCTTAAAAATTGTTTGGAGCTTAACGTTGCCAAATGGCAATCAGTCACTTTTACGGGTAAACAAATTAAATCTCCTCCCCGTCTCTACCTCCTTCATACTCAACCCATCACCACCGTTGATAATATTCGTGATCTTGGCATAATGTTTGACCCAGAGCTTAATTTTCTCTCCCATATAGATGATATCATCCTCAAGGCAAATTCAGCGCTCGGCTTCGTCAAAAGATGGTCAATTCATTTCCAGAATCAAGAGCGTCCAGCATCGCTTCCTTCGCTTTGCTCTCCGAGGCCTTGCCTGGAACATTCCCCTGATCCTGCCTCCCTATGTAGACCACCTTAAACTAATCAATTTGAATTCTTTGAGGCAACGTAGAGAAATATCAGACATTCTCTTCATTCATCAATTACTATCTGGTTCCGTTCACTGCATTTCACTCTACAACTCCATCTCTTTTAATAATAACCCTCGTTCTAGAAATCCTTCTTTCTTATCTCCCTAATCACAGGACCTCCTATGGCTCAACCGAACCTATCTCTCGAGTGCTGCGAAATGTTAATTCTAACATGAACTCCTTTTGACAGTACTCCTTCCTTAAAACTCAGTCTTCTGAATCGCCCTTCTCCACACTTACCTTTACTTTAGTTCTTAGTTTTTAAGTTAGTTTAATAATTAGCTTGTAATAAGCCGAATAAATGGGGGTTTTGCCCCCACCAGAATTAATTTACTTTAGCAAGACAATTTTTTTGTAAAATGTCCTCTCTAAGATTCGTGTAAGGGCCGTTTGGAAAAAAAAGCGTTGAAAATCATAAATGCAATTTTAAAAGTTTTTTAAAAGTTTTTGTTTGATCTTGTAAGTTAAAAAATTTTATTTTCCAATGAAAAGTTATTGTCGAAATTTTTTGCTTAAATCACTTTTAAATATTTTAGAAAAATTAAAAAAAATTCGATGGCAACCCTTAAGCCTAGAAAAATTTCATATTTGATTAGTTATTAGTTTTGACTGAACTGTTTCTGAATGAATCACCCAATTTAAACGTATCATCACCCAGTTTGAGCGTATCATCTTACAATTTTCTCAAAATAGCCTAAAATGACATTAAATAAACTCTAAAAACTTAAAATCAGCTCATATTGTATTTGCACCATGTAAATCGCGAGGAAGTTTTGATTTTGTGGTTGGTTTATATTTTTGGGGTGTTTTGAATCAGCATCTGAGGTTTATGACTAAAACATGGCGCAAAATAGAAAAAATGCAAAAAATTATAGAAACATTCTTATTTTGAGATGTTTTTCATAAATATTTGAATTCTGGGATTTTCATCAAAGTATTATTGAAAGTATACACAGCTATCAACATACGAGTATATCAGTTACAGGTATTTTTTGCAACAACCCATTTGGACTTAAACGCTAAGTACTTAAATATTTTTTACTTTTTTCCGATAATATACTCGAAAGCACTATTAATTAATTTGTGTGATAAAATTTGAATTTTTGTCTCCAACGTAAATTAAAATATACTTTTCTATAATAGTTTTTGATGCACTGAATTTAAATAAGGAAATACATCACAATTGCTTCGGCAGTACGTTTTTTAGATATTTGGATTATATGTTTTGAAAAAAAGTACGCTTTTTATGCACATTTGGGGTTCTATTAATTTTTGAGGATTTTTTTTTTCAAATAAATTTTTATGGTCATTCTGAAAAAATGCTCTACTATTGCTATTGTGCTATTAGTTTGAGCGACTGTTTCTCGTCCAACTTTTATCCATAACATTATTAGAATAGGTGATCTTGAGAAATTTATTTATCTTTCTTTTATATGATGTTAAAGAAAAATGTAATTTTTTAAAACGATACCCACAGCCTTTTCATTGATTTCTAGGCCGATTTTGACAGTATCAATAGAGACGAGCTACATAGAGCAATGTTTAATTGTGGCAATACTCCCAAACATCATTTTGTGCTGAATAACGACGCAGGTGGCACGTTGCTCTATCAAGGTTAGCCAAGACTTCACCAATACCTTTGGTGTCAAGAAAGATTATAGACAACGCGATGCGCTGCCATTCGACTTTTTCAACAAAAGTATTGTGCAAAACTCTCGACGTCAACACTAGAGGCACATTCTTTCTAAAGTCTGTCCAACCACTCACTTATGTTGACGATATTGACGGGACGAATAAAGTTCAATATTAGTGGTGCATAGTGATTATTGAGGAGAAAGCCAAGACGATGAGTTTGGCGGTGAACGAAGGCAAGACCAAATATATGCTGTCAACAAGAAAGGTTACACAACATCGACCTCTTGGTCAATAGACAGCTATAATTTTGGGGTGGTAAGAAACCTTGTCTACCTAGGCTTCACTATACTCAGCGAACGATTTCAGTACTGAGATCAAACGAAGAATTATTTTTGCCAATCGCTGTTTCTTTGGGCTAAGAAGCCTATTGGGAAGCAAAGCCTTCTCCCGATCCTGGTGTATGGTGCAAAGGCACGAACACTATTACCTGTAGATGAGAACACCTTAGGCTATTTTGAGAGAAAGATTCTCCGGGTGATTTTTGGTGCTGTCTGCACAGATGAGGGATGGAGCGGAAGAAACCACAGTGAACAGTACTGTACAGCAAAACCCGAACTAGCCAGTAAAATAAAAAGGTAACAACTAAGATGGCTGGATCACCCAGAGCAAATGGACAACAAAACTCGGACCCGGAAATTCTTTGAATTCAACCTCCCAGGACGGTGCAGTAGAGGATAACAGCGCAACAAGACAAGACAAGATAGAAACTGAGCCGGCTGGAAAAAGCTTGTTGGTTGAAGCCCTGGTCCAATTGGAACTAAACCACCACCTAAAGTCAGTAAGTAAGTAAGTAAAAGTAAGTAAGTAAGTAGGTTAGCTAGTAAGTTAGTAACAGTGACCACCTAAGTTTTCGACAAAGTTTGTTGAGACCATCCCAGGGCACAATAGATCTTAAGGTCGCAGTGCAACAACCAACAATATTTCATAAGAATTGGTTATCTCATATTCTCATACAACCAAAGAGTTTTCTTTGGAATTGATGTTTTACTTTAACAATCGGCAGGAGAGTGCGAAATGTGAAAAGATACAGTGGTCTGAAGTGCCTAGATCAGATGTTAGAAAATGATCAAGAAGAGTGTTAGGAGACTGATTTAAAAGTTCATGTATTAATATTGACTCCTCCACAAGCTGAGTCAAATGGTTTTTGTCAACAAATATCTCAACATACTTTTTTTCAGGTGAGCCCATCTCAAATATTTATATTTTAATAAATATATCGTAGGTTATTAGAGGGTTTCTTAATTTCTAAAACAAAAACTTGCCCAGCTCCATCTGCATTGTGTTCAGGTATTCTAATGGTAAGTTAACTTCACAATACCTATAACCAGCAATTGTGAAACCAAATCTGCAAACTCAAACGAAAAAAGTAACTTTTTCGTTAGGTTCAAATATTGTATAAATGGCTATTTTTTCAATTTTTTTAATCTCACCTTGGAAAATTGGATAAATGCGTTTTTTTTGTTGTTCCTTTTTACTATGAAGAAGCCGAATGGACTTTAAGAAGTTATTTCCAATACACATTCTCCGCAGTTTTCTTATTTTATTTTTTTTAGACAAAAAAAATACAACTAGCAATATCGGTATGAGCTAAAAATCGAAGCAGTTAGATGAAAGGAATTTAATTACACTGCGCGGTTACCTAAGTGTTATTCTTCTCACTTCAAGAATTTCATGGTTTCTCTTGTAAAGGTACACGGATACAAAAATAAATACTTCACAATCTCATAAAAAATGGAAAAACAACTAGAAATAACAATTTAAAAAAAATATACCAAACAGAAAAAAAAAAAACAGATACTGAAACCAACATTAGGTGTTGGATGTTAAGCTTTGTTAGTTCTTCCCTTTTTCCTCTCGTGCTTTATGCGGCACACAAAAACTAAAATCCTGCTTGTAAAAACAATGAAAATAAAAAAGAAAATACAAAAAATTTTGGTGGCGATAGCAAGTGGCTGCCATCGTGATACCCATCAGTCCGTGAGTATTCCACTCGTCGGAAAACGGATATTGAGGGCAGACATCTGCAGAACAAGAATAGGTGCAAATTACATTCCACATGCTACCGCGTTTCCAAACTCTCGCACAAGGATTCAGATAGGACTTGAATATACCTTACCATCATATACCTACCATCACTTTGCTCTTCCTTTCTGTGTAGCTACATCTGTGATATATGCCATGGCATGGCTGGCTCATTTAATACTCTAAACTTTTCTAGTTCTGCATTTCTAGGTTTTGTCTGGCGCATAGTGTTGGCATTTTGTGTTTTTGTTTTTTTTTTTTTAATTTCTATCTCTTTTTCTATATATCCAACACATTCGTGTCTCCATCCTCTGTTTTTGCTCCTTTTAATTACAGTGCTGTTATCTTGTGTTGTTCATCTTTCGTTTGGCCGGAACTCATCACACGATGAAGTGCCTTGATTTTTATGGTTACACTCTGCATTGCTCCTTTATTCCGGGGTGGCGTTTTTTGTACGCTCATTTCTGGCTCATAGTCCACAAGCTTCGTCGTTATAGTCGTCGTCTCCGTCATCCTAGTCATCTGTTATTTGATTGTGATAGTATATCAGACAAAGGCCTGTGGCTTGTGAAGTTGAGTTTGTGCGACTTGAAATGCCACAGGAAAACACCCAGCCGCAGAACCAACAAAGGTGGGTGTGGAACGTAGAGCTGTGACATGACGATGGTGATGGCTAACTAACTATACCTACCTAACATTGGTAAACTTCGCCATTTCGTGCGATAGGTATTGAACAAACAAGATAAGAGACCACGTTCCTAAAGAACAAATCTTTTGCCACAGTAGCGGTATCTATAGCTTACAACACAATAAGCACCCCCAACAACTGTGGTTGAATGTTTGGTTAGAGTAACTGATAAAATTTAATTATTATAAGACAACCATAAATCTGGAAAGGAAAGCCTTTTCAACTGGTGGGCCAATTGGGGGGTCACCCCAAACGAATTTTATTGAGCTTAAATTTATATATATATTTTACTCATTTATTGACATGAACGTAGGGCAGAAGGATCATACTTAAGCTACAGGCACTCCCAACTTTTTGAATTTTTTAAAAACAAATTAGATATTTTCGATCGACAACGAGTTGATATTTAAGAACTTTCGACTAAATTTTCACGCATAAGTCATATAATATCAGGGGCGTACGCAGGATGTTGATAAGGAGGAGGGGTAAAGATTCATTCTATAATAAGTATTATAGTAGACAGATCTAGCTTTGAGATACATTACAAAAAAAAAAGACGAATTATGAAATATATGAAATAATCTTGATTACGGTGGATAAAGCACACCTCCCTCCCCCCTTCTTGCGTATGACGTTGGGTGAAGTTCTTGGCCTTGGGACATTTCAAGTTTTGTATATGGTATATCTCACTTATTTTGGTATACCTTCGTGCTCGTTGAACATTTTATGGCTATTCATCAATGGGGACTAAATACGATGGGCTGTAAGGACATAAAGCACTTATATATTTTCAATTGTAGCAAAAATTTGGCACCAATCCACCAAAGAATTCTAATCATTTGGAAAATAACACAGGTCTGATGATTTTAAATATACATAAATTACATTATATTATTTGCATAAATCTAGCAGGAAGCATGTTTTAGAAGAAGTAGAATGTCATTAATAAATATATTAAATAAAAGTGGTCCAAGCTGACTACTTTGTGGTACCCTCAAAAGAACTTTTATTGTTTTCGAAGTAGAATATCCAAGTCTTACACATTTTGTCTTGTCAGAAAGAAAGCCGAATAACTAGCTCAGAAGCTGTCCATGAATTTCAAAAGGATTTTAATTTACAATAAGGGATGACAAATAGTATCAAATTCTTTTACAAAATCTGTATAGCCTGTATCAACTTGGTGCCTAGATTCAAAAGCATCAGTTACATATCTTGAATATAGCATAAGATCGGTTGCATTGCAGAGAATCTACGCAGCATTAATCCATGTTGTTCATCACAAATATGTTCTTGACGTTAAACTAAAATTTGTCTCTTTTAATAAGCTCAAACTGTTTTGGAATTGCAGACATTTTAGAAATTCCCCTGTAATTTAGAACTAAATTCTTTTTTCCCTTTTTGTGAACTGGAAATGTCAATTCAATTAGAAAAACACTAGTAGCTAGATAGAGAAAGATTGAAAAGAACTTGGAGTGGAAGAGCTAAAGGAAATTGACATAGCTTAATAATGAAGGAAGGTATTCTATCAGGACCTGGATTAAAACTCGATTCAATTTTTGTCATCCCTTCCAAAATATCATGTTCAGAAAAAAGTAAATAGAATAAACTTAGAGGATAAATTAACTGACGAGTTGTTTTTAGCTTGAGGAGTATTTAAAAAATAATGATCTACTTCTAAACTCGCTTATTTGAAGCAACATTTTTCGACCATCTGATTGGTCTTTTCATTACGCAAATTTTTGTTTAGCAAAGTTCATATATTGAAAAATTGCATGCAGTATTTCTTTTGTGAATTTCACATAAACTTAAAAAACAGGGTGTTCCTTAAAATAATAGAAAACTTTCAAATTGGTTAATAGCTAAGGATTGCTTTGCAGAAAAAAATATAAGAAGTATTTTCCTAGTGGTTAGGTACTTCTGATGTTTTTTTTCCAAAAATTGTTAACAAGTACTATTTTACTCAAATACGTGAACACTCCGACCATAGATGAACACTTGCTAGTATTTTAATATTTTTTAATATTTTAGAATAACCGTTTTAATACACTAGTCATGAAAATTAAAGGAAACAATTTTTTATTCAATTTTTATTAGTGTTTTTTGAAAAGCTGTATCTTTGTGATAAGTGGTTGTATTGTATTGAAACAAAAAGCATTACACAGCTTTTAATTTTTTGTCTCGATATTTGATTGCAAATATTTTTTTACAGTACCGTAATTCCGTTATTGAGAGAACTGACATTAAACAATTTTTTTTTTTGTTTTTTGTGTTTTTTTTTAATGCCAATTTTCAAAGATAATTTCTTTTGAGTAAGTCAAATGTAATGGTCAGATAATCTGTTTATTTATCTTCAATTAAATTTTTTTTGTGGTCGTACAATTTTTTTTTGCATTTGAGGAATGGCAATGGTATGCAGATTTATAAATTTTTGCAACATCAATATTCTCTTAAATTTTCAAATTGATTCACCGAATCGTTGTTCTGCACTAAGTTTTTGAAGTTTAAAAAAACAATTAAAGGGACAAATTAAATTGTTCCTATTCATCGCGTAGCGTAGGTAGTCATCATTAAAATGAATTAAAAACAACAGTTTTCGTCGACTTTTTTCACAGCTTATTTTTTTTCAATTTTTTGGAAAATTGTACTTTTTATTTCATTTCATGTCAAGAAAATATCGGACCAATGCGTAGCTGTGAAAAAAGTCGACGAAAATAAATACAAATAAGATGTTTATCGTTGAAAAGGTATTTTTATGAAAAATAATATTTACTGTGACAACTTATATAAAATTACAGTATGAAAAAAGTTTTTTTGCTGTTTTAGTGATTTTTTGTAGAAAAAAAAAATTAATGTGGCATGGGAAATAACTTTTTTCATACAGTGATTTGAAATCCGCTGCCCGACTTACTATTATTGTGAATGAAAATACCTTTCTAACGACACACGTTATCGTTTTTATTGTTTGAGCAAGCATTCATACATTTTTTTCTATACTACACAAAAATATTTTTTTCACATTAAAATGAATCAAAATATTGTAACAGTTATCAAGTAACTTTGTTCATACAGTGATTTGAACTGAACTGCTATAAAAGATTGTAGGTAAGAAAATACCTTTCAAATGATATATGTAATGTCGATATTAGTTTAACCAGTTTAAATACATTTTGGCTTTACTAAATACATTATATTTGTACTAATATACATCAAAGCACAACCTTATTTAGCGAATAACTTTTTCCACACAGTGGTTTGAAATAAGCCGCCAAATAAACTATTTTAGTACCTAAAAATACCTTTACAACAACATATGTCACACTGTTATTGGTCTTGTAGACCGCTCTGTCCTATTCTCCTTTGTAGAAAATTAAATTCTCCAGAGTTTATGTAACAACCCTTCTTGCCAAACAACTGTAAATTTTTGTTGGTAGGCCTGCTGTAACCAAGTGCATGGTTATCCATTATTTACAGGACACCATGTATATATAAATTAAGATATCAAAAGTGCACACAAATGGATGATTTTTGAATAAAAATAACTTTTTAACGCATTAAGTCCCCAAGAATTGTTGTTTCATCCACGTGATCTCACTTGAATTCACCAATGTCTTAGTGAGAGCCTTTGTTGCACTAAATTATTTGTAGTATAAGTAGAGTTTTTTACTTCACTTATGAGTTCAAGGGGTCACATGGTGGATACATTATGTACACTAGGGTGGTCCTTAAACTGGACGTCGTCCTGGATAGCCCTCATTCGATTGAAAACATTGAAAAACAATTTCCATAATTTTTCAGATTTTTATTTCACTCCCCTGGTCTCCCTATTTTCACTTTAAGGTATTAATTATGGGAAAAGGATTATTTTTATAGAACGCGAAAATAAATCAAAACGTATTGATTAGAATCAGACGAGAAAAAAATTGTATCGGAGGGGGGGTCCATTTCCCCCCGTTCAGGCGGGAGGGGTAATTTTCTAGAAATTTGGTCAAAAACAGAAAAATATAATTTAAAAAAAAAGGGACCACTTACAATGCCATGTCTTAGCTTTTTTTTAAAGCCAAGATTCCATTCTAACGGGTGATTTTTTAAGAGGTTTAGAACTTTAAAAAAAAAAAACACAAAAAATTCAAAAAAATGAATGAAATATTTATTTGAATCGATAGTTTGAACCTTGCAATTTAATGTTTAAAGATAATTTCATGCAAATGTTGACCGCGGCTGCGTCTCAGGTAGCCCATCCGCTGAGTCCAATTTTGGCGTACTCTTTCACACATATCGGCCGGTATCTCACGAATGAATGCATGGATGTTGGCTTTCAGTGCGTCAATCGAAGCGGGCTTGTCCCTATAGACATTAGCCTTGACATATCCCCACAAAAAATAATCTAATGGTGTCAAATCGCACGATCTAGGCGGCCAATTGACCGGCCCGAAACGTGAAATTAAATGTTCACCAAACTCGCCTCGCAATTGCGCCATTGTTTCGCGTGCTGTGTGGCATGTGGCACCGTCTTGTTGAAACCACATATCATTCAAGTCAAGAACTTCCATTTCGGGCAAAAAAAGTTTGTTATCATCGCTCGGTAGCGTTCACCATTGACAGTAACGCTGCGATTCGCATCATCTTTGAAGAAATATGGCCCAATAATCCCGCCGGCCCATAAGCCGCACCAAACAGTGGCTTTTTCGGGATGCATTGGTAGCTGTTGCAATGCTTCTGGCTGATCTTCACTCCAAATGCGGCAATTATGCTTATTTACGTACCCATTCAACCAAAAATGAGCCTCTTCGCTGAACACAAGCAGCGCGCGATGAACATTTCGAACCGAGCACGAATTTTGATAGTAAAATTCAATAATTTGCAAGCGTTGTTCATTTGTAAGACGATCCATGGTTAAATTGCAAACCAAACTGAAGCTGTTTGACAGTGACACAAGGTACTAAACACACGTCAGCTGTCAAAACCAGTGTTGTTAAAACCAAACCAGCTAAAAAATCACCCGTTATATACACAATTTGCAGTAAATATTTGTTCAAGATTTCTTTTGGCAACAACCCATTTGCATTTAAGCACTAGTTGAAAATTGATTTTTTTTTATTGGGTTCGAAAAACTACTGGAGAGCACAAAGTAACTTTCTTTGTGTGAAAAATTGGTTTTTTTTCTGTAAAATGAACCAAGATAGCTATACTTTTCAAATTACGAAGTTAAAGATGAAGGCTAAAGATTTCTCAAAGATGTATTATGGTATATGACAAATTTAAAAGAAGTTTTGAAGTAAAATGTTAATATTTCAGAACCATAAATATTTTTTTCAAAAAAAAATACTTCGAGAAAATTCGCATAAAAACACATTTTGTACATCTTTATATTCGAATATCTCAAAGATATGGCGTGCTAAATCAATTACAAGACCAGATTCAAACTCAGTGCATCAAAAACTACATAAATTGATTTTATAGAAATAAAAGAATTCAAAATAGATTTACAAAATATTTACTTCGAAAACTTGAATGGACCAAGCCTTTTCCAACATTTAAAAAGATCGGTGTGCGTTGATTGATATAAACCTTTAGAATTTAAAAGAATTCACTTCCAGATTCCTTTTTCTATAGGTGTTATAAATACATAAATAGGTCACATGGATCTTTATATGAATAAACGATTTATATTGCAGCTTTAAAGAAGTTTTATACAAAGCAAGATTTTGTGTGGAAATAAATAACCACATAAGTTCAGTTTATGCTGCAAAGTAAACATCAATTTATATCGAGTAATTTTTGAATGAACAACAACAACTTATGTGCGTTAGTTTAATATTATTTAAAAATATAAAAATATTTTTTACTCTCATACTTGATTGTGCTGAATTCAAAGAAATGTCAATTACTTTGTAACCATTTGAATTTAAAATGTAATTAACAGTGCTTTAGTGCTGTTTATTTTAATTTTTTCATCGATTCAAAATTATGCATTTTAAAAGGTTACAACAGCATTTCACTTATGAGCCCCACTTTTGCATCTGTGTGAAACATATTTGATCCAAAGCTTACAAAAATTTTGAATTCAAATCCACAAAAATAAAAATTTGTTATACGTTTTTCTTCTACTTCTTATAGGTACTTTTATATTTATTACATTTATATTTTATAGTACATCCCAACTTAAAATACTCTAATATTGTAGATGTATAATATATAGCTAGATAAACTAATTTATTTTTGAAAATATATTTCAAACCTCCTCAGTACACATAAACCTGAGTAAGTGCTAAAGCCTCCCAAATTAGCCATTTAAATGCCACTAACTCATTCTGCAAAACTAAGTCTAAGGCACTTAATCAAAATATTTTTGACCCCAAGAGACGACTTTAATTAGCTATTGTCAAACATTATGCAGGTACATTTGAATACCGGTTCCAGCATGAACATGATTTTATAAAAATTATTAATTAAAATTAAAAATTTCGTTACCTTCTCCATTTATCTCTCGAGAGATATAAGTTAAAAGTTCTTCTATTTTCAGTACGTGTAGAAATTCTAAAATAAAATTAAAAAGTTCTCGAATTTCTACTACTATCTAGTATAATCGCACTCAAGTTGCTCAATGTCTCCTTCTATTCTCTAAGATATCTTATATATTCAAGGATATGATATGCAAAATTAAACTTTTGAGACATAAATAAGATTTCCGTTGCATTAATACCACCTGGTATATCTTGTCCTTGTTCCTGTATTGTGCAGATGTAATTAATTTTCCATTATTTAACATTAAACACGTACATCTTCGTATCGAAATCCTGCAAATTGCAAAAAGCAAAATACACACACACATAACAACAACAACAACAACAACACAAAAAAAAACTTAACTAAGGACACTATACAGAGAGGTTCATGTTAAGCATTAATTTATGTCTCTGCACCAAAGTGTTTGTGTACGATCTGGCTAATGCATTTGTGTTACGCCAGAAGAAAAGTGTTGAACTTCTCAGCGGCTTCTTAGCTAAGCAGATCTTAAACAAAGACATTTTACTGGTGCACCGTAAAGGTCCCCAATTCAAATGGATATGTTAGTTATAAACATCTCGAGAACACACATATCCCACAGGAAATCTGACATTCAGTTCGTTTGCTCTGCATAAAGATGTGAATCCTTTCTCTGTTGTGTATAGCTACGAGTATGTAGGTATTTGCTTTGCGCTTCTGTTTTCTGTTCTGCAGCATACAATTGTCGAGCTGCAGAATGAAACAAGGATTTTTGTGCAGCTAACGGTTTCATCTTGTCACTATAATGTGTAGAATGTACGTTCACATTTGAGGGTCGCCATCGCACGAACGACTCCTTAGGTGTCTTGTATTTGACTATTGCACATCTTTTTGTATCTCCTGCCGCCATTGCACCATCATACGTGCATCTGAGTTTTAAACTAATGTCCTGTCTGTGTATAGAATTTAATCAAGGCGCAGCTTCTTTGCAAAACAACGACGTAAGAAAGAAAATAAAAAACAATAAAACATCCTGCTAAATATAATAATAAAATACTTGCACCATACAAAACATGCATGTTGCTGCGAAGATATGGGGTGTCTCAAGCGACTTTTGGAAAACTTCTTATCCCAAGTTAAATTGGTGGACGGGGGGGTATGGAGGTGCCTTAATGTACATTTTGAGGTGTTTGTAATGCAAAAACTTTTTCCTGTTGCTTGCCTTAGATGCTGCGATCAAGAAAATCCTTTATAACTTCCACTGTTTTTATTGTATATTTTTTTTCTTTTTTTTTAAATTCAAGTCAACAAGAAAAAGTTGCAGTGCTATGGATAGTTTAAAATTTCAGTGTGCATATCAGGCGTGTCGCTATGAAGTTTAGAGTAAAACTACAAGCTATAAATTTTAAACTACCTTGTCTAATTTTCTTTTCTGTCAATTTTTTTGTTTTGAAGGTTTGTGTATTGTGATGCATTAATACGCGGGTATTATAAGTGATAAAAATTGTATAATGAAGCCGTTGTTTAATATCTCTGTAGGAACTAAAACGAACCTATTACTTTTAACAAAAAAAAAACTGTTAATGAGCTAAATCAAATTTATGAAACTGGAAATGTAATAAAATATTATTTTTAAATTTTGATACGAAATAACCAAGCACAAGAAATTTAAATGAAAACAAATTGTATGAAATGTATTAAATATCTTAATCGAATATGAAGAAAATTTGCAAAGAAAATTCTTCTGTTTTAGTGAATTTCGTGCAAAATTTAAAAGCAGTTAATGGAAGCAAAAAAATCGAAAAACAATTGAAAGCCGAGTTAAAAAAAAAAGGAAAACAACAATATGCCAAATAAAAAACAGCAACACAACAAAATTCTCAGATTGTTGTGTTGGTGTTTTTTTGTTTTTAATTAACAAAAACAAAACAAAAAAATGCCAACAGAAAAAAGCAAATCAACAAAATGCCAAATAAGAAATTGCTTATTTTCAAAAAGCCAATCTATCTATATTAATAAAGCTCTAATCTTGCTGTGTTCATTTTTTTGTGACTGCTAATCTCAGAAACTACACATCGGATTTCAAATTTTTTTTTAACATTTAAAAGATTATTTTAAGAGGATCGTTTTAGGCATACAATTTTGGAAAAAATTGCATTTGTAGGGTGAAAAGGGGTAAAAGCAGGAAAAATAGTGTCGGATTTTTAATTATTTCTTTTTTATGTTTGAAAGGGCCTACTAAGAGGATTAAGTTAAGAGCTAGATGTAGGGTGAGATGGGGTAAAAACAAAAAAATATACAATTTCAATTTCTTTTTGTCTTGATGGGTATTTTTACAAAATGGGTTTATTGCTTCACATTTTTCAAATCAAGCTTTCTTTATGGGGTAAAAACATAAAAAGGGAATCCAATTTTAAAAACTCTTTTTCTGTTGGAAAAGTTATTAAAAGTTAATCAAAGAATATTTTTTTATGTAAATATTATTGGGTGAAATACGGTTTTAAATTTTAAACGTACTTTTTGCGCATAAAAATTTATTTATTGAAATATTTACTAGGTTTCTTAATCACCGGCCTTATATTTTTCAAAATTAAGTTATTCCAACTCAAATAAATATTTCTTTGTTTAAAAGTAATTTTTAGAAGTTGGATAGGACCAGATATTTTTTCAAAATTTAACTTTTTAGCTCTAGAGTGAAACCTATCTGATCTTAAAAATTCTTTTTCGTCTGAAAGTTGTATGTACCAAGAAGAAAGACATAGAGTGAAATGGGGAGGAAATAAAAAAATAACTACGATTTGAAATTCTTTTAATGTTGGAAATATTATGCGCTGCGCGGCTCCAATTTGAATCATCCTTTTATTGTTTGAAAGGATAAGTTAAGAGGATGGTTTTTGAGAACTACTCGCTTTATATTTTCTATTTAAAGGGGGAAAGGCTTTAAATTAAAAAAATGGTATCCAATTTTTAAATTTTCTTGCATGCCTTGTAAGTTATCCTTCAATCAAGTTGGAATGGCTGGACATATTTATACATTTTAGTTTCTTTGTTGCAGTGAACCAAGCGCAATTATAGATATCATTCCTTTTATATAATGCACACTGGTTACGTTGGCTCATGGAAGCGGCTTAAAAAATTTTTTCATGAATAAATATGCAAAGAATTCCGAAAACATGGTCACTCATGAAACGTGGATAAGAACGGAAAGCCGGTGATGGAGTTGAAAACACACCTTTTGTCCGCCTAACAATAATACATCCTTATTTTAATTTTTATCCGAATAACATTTTACCCGAAAAAATTGACATTTCACTTTTCGCCTCTTGGGATAGCGTTTCCGTTTGGTCTTACAGAAGCATTCCGAATGCTTTTGAAAACGTTCGTTTGGCACAAGATGACATTTCAGTGCCGTTCTTCTGAAAAGAAGAGAAAAAAGATTCTGGATTTCAAAAAAGAATCAAAACCAGAAGCACGCATGCATCATCACTTTTAATTGTGTCAAAGGGATTTTTTGTTATCTAACTTTGTAATTGCTATGCATTGTACAGGTTGCGCACCAATTGTGCTACAATAAGAAATTCAAATAACTTTTTTTTTAATCGATGTATTTCATTTATTTTTTTTTATTGGTTAGAAAATTAAATTTTATTTTAAATAGTTAGTTGTTTTTAAAGATTATAGACCGCAAATGACCTCCACGCTCTCCCACGCATATGCGGCACCTGATCAAAAAATTATTCATTGCGGCCTGAAGAGTTGAAGTTGGGATCGCCTCAATTATTGTCGTTATGGACTGCTTTAATTCAGTTAAATTCCTGGGCTTCGTTTTATACACCTCTTGCTTGACATAACCCCATAAAAAGAAGTCTGGTGCAGTCAGGTCAGGTGACCTTGGGGGCCAGCGAAGAGTGGAGTTCCTAGAAATTAATTAGTTTGCGAATTTTTTGTTTAGCTCCGCCATATAACTGGTCTGGCTATATGTGCAGTTGCTCCATCTTGCTGAAACAAAACGCTGTTGAATGGTATACGTCTTTGGCGCAGTTCTGGGTAAAAAAACTCCTTCAACATCTTTAAATAACGGTCCCCATTGACAGTAACGGTTACACCGTTTTCTTCAAAGAAGTACGGCCCGACAATACACCTTGATGAAACTGCGCACCACACAGTGACTCGTTCTGGGTGCAGTTCCGTCTCATGGAGCATTTCTGGATTAGACTCATTCCATATACGGCAATTTTGCTTGTTTACATTGCCGTTAAGATCAAAATCGGCCTCATCAGACATGAACAAACAATTGATCAATGTGTTGTCTTCCTTGGCATTGATATCATTTTTTGGCAAAATTCCAGGCGAACAGGCAAATCCTGAGGGTTTAACTTGCTAGTAATTTGGACTTTGTACGGAAACAAGTTTAAATCGTCATGAAGTATCCGTTGTAATGACCGTCTACTAACTCCAATTTGCCCCGATACGTTTCGGGTTGAAACGCTCGGATTGGCCTGTATTGCAGATGCTACTGCTGCGATTGTATCCTGAACCCGAACATTGGCATCTCGATGGTACGGCCTGCGTGCGATGCTTCCAGATTCGGCAAACATGTTTACAAACCTCATAATGGTCCATCTACTCGGGGGATTACCGCCAAACTCCCGCCTAAATTCCCTTTGGACGGAAATGACGGACTGCAAAGCATGGTACCGTTGCACTATCCAAATTCTTTTCTCCGTATCCCAAGCATCCATTTTTATAAATCTAAATAGTAACCTACAAAATAAAAAAAAAAAAATAAGCCGATTACTCACACAGAAAAAAGTTATTACGTTTTATTTTTGTAGCACGATTCGTGCGCCACCCTGTACTTAAATTTTGAGTTAAAACGAAATGCTTATTTAAAAATTTTATGGAAAGGCTAAAAATTCCATCCTACATTATCACTATCTTCACACAATGTTGTGAGTTTTTGCTTAGGTACATCACAATCCCAGTGATGTGAGGAATATCAATATTCAAAGAAACAGCTATGAATGTTTCATCACACAAATGCAACAACCAAAAGCACAAATACAAACAAACCCAAACTTCCGAATCAAGTTTGGCATTCTGCATCAGAGAGCTCCGAAATCTTCTTCCGGATTACTAAACGAAAAAGCTATGAGTTTCACCCGAAAAAATATTTGATGTCACTCATTGTGAGTACTTACTCATTTTTTTGCGAAATGTATTGTAATTAAGAGCCAAAATATTAATTATTTTGGTGGCAAACGAAAGAACGGGAGCATGGTGCTTTTCGTGAAAGGTTTTTTGTTTATTTTATGGCAAGAGAACTTCGGGCGAAAGTTATAATAGTTTTTGAAATTACAGGGGAACATATATTTTTTTTCTCGTGAAATATTTTCCGAGCTAAGCTCAAAATAAGGCTGATAATTTATACTGTTCATTTATTTTATTAATTAATTTAATTTTATTATTTTTGTCTCTACTCGAGCGAAACCGGGACGGGGCAGCTAGTAAGATAAAAACTAAGTGAAAATTGCGAAATTAGGATATATCAAATCGTTTTATAAACGGAACGTTTATTGCCAAATGTGAAATGCAAAATATCAAATCACCAAATTAAGGAAATGCGAAGCAAAAATCCATGAAATGAACCCCCTTAAAACGTCAATTTGCCAAACATTTCTGGCTAAACATATCATACCCGGTTCATACAAAGTTTAATGAAAATCTCTGTAACAATTTTGGTTAAATTATAAAAAAAAAACATTGTGTCGCATCTAACCGTTCAGAATGACGTTTTATACAGAATTTTAATCAAATAAAATGCAAGTACTTCCTTTCATTTGCAAGAGTCTTAAATTAGATTTAAATAATTGTATATAAAGACATGGACACTATGTTTAAAAGCCAATAAAAGATGTCCAACAAGATTAAAGTTCCTAATCATTAAGCTGGCCCCAGGAAAAAAGGCTTTCAGCTCAATGATTAGGAATTCCTATCTGGTTAGTTTAAATCGGTTTTTTGTCAAAAAATCCACGAAAGTTTACCGGGAGTTAACAAAAACTGCGTATGACAAAAACCTTTACAATGTTTTTGATGAGTTTAAGTAAGTTTGCCGGATGAAACGCCAATTCGTAGGTTCTTCTACAGGCCATTATAGCTCCTTTAATATTTCAACAAAAGTTTTTTGATGGTTTTAAGCTCTATCCAGGATAACCGTCCACGATTTGGAAAATAAGTCATTTCGGATGATCCGTTTGCTAGTATTTCCTTATTAAGCACACAACACCCATCAGAACCAAAATTCATAAAAATCTTTTTTTTAAATGTGTCCCATTATCTCAAATTGACCTGTCTTATTATAAACATTACAAAATTTAATTTGAAAAAAAAATCATCAACCCGTTTTTTTAAATATTGAACTTAAAAAAAAATTAAATAATTTTTTTAAAAATACAAAATCTAAATTTTTCAAAATTTTGAAATGCAATATATTTGACATTTTAAAGGAGTCTTTTCATGAAAAATTTTGATAGAAATCAGTTTAGCCGTTGATGAGAAAATCGAAAATCAAAAAAACGTTATATGAGAGTTTAATTTAGTTTTTGGTAGGACAAATTTTTGTCAAAATGTTCAAATTACCACCGATTTTTTTAATAAAAATTGTTTGATCCGTTTTTGAGATAAATGAACTCTGCCTTAATAGTTGTGTGGCAAGTAGGTACCTACTGTTTTTTTTGGAACTAAAAAAAGTTTCAATTTCCCTCTGGAGAATCACCAAAATTCCTTAAGTTTAAACTTAGAAGAAGATCGCTTCATACAGACGGACAGATACAATTGTAACACCCACTTTTTTCATGTTCTCTACCATCGTAATGTAATTTTTATTTTTTATCTCGAATTTATTTTAACACTAGTCAAAAACGTGCCCTACCTACACTACATATATCGCAAGTCAAAACTAGAATCGTTGGAGCTGTGCTTTAAAAAAAAACTTTTTCTATACATAATCAAATTTTTGAAATATTTTTGTAAGGAAATATTTTGGTATGCTAATTTTAGGTATTTTTATCTATAGTAAAGGGTTTTTCAACAGGGACGCTACAAAAATAGAGCAACAGGGACAGCAAGCGACGCCATATTTCTTGCCGCTCTGTTGACATTTCTCTTCAATTAGGTTTGCCATTTCATGATTGAAAGAAATACGAGCCAACAACTAGTCGAAATTATTAAAATTTACTACCGAAATTCGGAGTCAGTGGCCTCAACGTTAAGAGCGGTACGTCCAATTTATGGTCGTCATAATCATCCTAGCAGATCAACAATTGAGCGTCTAGTGGACAAATTTGAATCCTCAGGCACAGTACAAAATATTCCCGTGCCAGTGAGACAAAGAAATGCCCGTAGTGTCGAGAATATTGCTGCCGCTGAGGCTTCAGTTGCAGAAAGCCCAAATGTGTCTCTCACACGTCGTTCTCAAGCGTTGGGCATCTCTGTGATGTCGTTGTGGCGAATTTTGCGAAAAGATCTTGGCCTACATCCTTACAAGATTAAATTGACGCAAGAACTGAAGCCGCTTGACCAGCAGAAGCGTCGTATCTTCGTGAATTGGGCTGAGCAACAACTTGAAAATGATTCGGATTTTCATCGAAAAATCATCTTCAGCGATGAGGCTCATTTCTGGCTGAATGGCTTCGTCAATAAACAAAATATGCGCTATTGGTCAGGCAGCAATCCACACGTACTCCACGAGTCATCATTGCATCCCGGAAAAATTCCGGTTTGGTGTGGTTTATGGGCCGGCGGCGTCATTGGACCGTACTTCTTCCGTGATAATCAAGACCGGCACGTTACTGTGAATGGGGATCGCTACCGTTCAATGATAACCGAATATTTTTGGCCCCAATTGGATGATATGGACTTGGAGGACATTTGGTTCCAACAGAACGGCGCCACAAGCCACACAGCGAATGTCATAGTCAATTTATTGGAAACCAAGTTTGGAGAACGTTGTATCTCACGAAATGGTCCAGTCGCTTGGCCAGCTCGGTCGTGCGACTTGACGCTGTTCGACTATTTCCTGTAAGGCTACGTCAAGTCTATAGTCTATGCCAACACGCCAGTGACGATTGATGAACTTCGTACGAATATCGAATGTAAAATTGCAGCAGTATCGGCCGATTTATGCTTGAAAACCGTCGAAAATTGGGCTCAGCGTCTGGACTTCTGCAAGCGTGCCCGTGGTGGCCATGCAAAAGAAATCGAGTTCCATACATAATGGCATCGAACGTACTTTCACAGGAATAAAGAATTTTATTGATATCCTTAGCCGTTTTTGTTTTATTAAAAAAAACTTTTGTAGCGCTCTTATTGAAAAACCCAATTCATTATATGAAGATAACAATTTGAAACTTTTTCGAAAATCTTGATAAACAAAAAGTTAAATTTAATTTGAAGTTTTTATTTGAAAAAAAAAATAATCCAAATCCGTTCCACCTATGATGAGAATCAACCCATTCTAAGAGAGGTGCTATAAATAATTGCTAGAAGTAAATTTTTCTAATGTTTGGTAGTTGAAAGTTAAAATTTTTCAATACTCAAAAAGTTTTATAAGAATCGTAGCAGCTGTTTTTGAGAACAAGAATATTTTCCTTAAAGACTTTTTTTAGATTTTTATGAAAGGCACCATCATTTTTTCATTGTTGCTTTGTTTCGAAAAAAATTATAAGCATGTTGTTTTCGAAGTGATGACTTTTCAAAGGAAAATATTAGAATATTTTCTTAAAAATCCAAACATATTTTCATAAACAATAATTTTTAATACATACAAAATTGTATAAAAATAAGCGTTTTCAAGAAAACCGAAAATAAAAAAAATATTTTTTATTTTTAATTATACCAGTAACAACCATAATTTGAAAAATGGTTGTTGTTAATGTTGCTAAAAAAATTAATCTATTTTCAGTTCCCAAAAAAAAAAATAAATGACCAATTAAGCATTTAGGTTGTAACTTAACGGACAGACAGACCAAATTATTTCATCTTTTCTATCATCGTTTTAAAAAGTTGATTAAAACCTCTAGCTTAATTTTATTTATACGAATGCATAATTTGCCGTGTATGAATTGTACCTATTCCTATATGTACATATCTATATTGCAAGAATGTAAAAGTAAAGAAAACTTAATAATTTTTTTGTAATTCAATTAATTTTTCAATTTCTAAAAAAAAATCAGGTAAACAAATAACTCTTGTAAAAGTCAATTGAGCATAAATTCTTTTATCTCCTGACGACTGATATGATGACAGTACATAAGGATCATTAGAAATATTCTATTGACTTTGTGCTTCAAAGTACCTACTCTTTATTATAGTTTCCCTTTACTATGTTAGAGAGGCAGGTACGTTTATGTTCATTAAATTTTTATTTTCCCGATCGAAGTCAAATCAGGTAATGCATTTTCAAAAGTAGTTAAATGGCAAAAGTTTTTTTTTTCCTTGATACCAATCCAAAGCCCTGTGTAAAAATAATAATGGGTGTGCAAATAAGTAAAAGCTCAGATATTTCATGCTTAATATTTTTATGATTTTTTTTTTTTTACAAAACCACCACGTCTGAGAGGTTAATGGATTATTCAACTTTGTTTACGAGAGAACATCCCTTCATGCATACAACATAAAGTAAGTATACATACCCTATACCTACCTATACCAACAATGCCGTTTTCCAGTATAATGCAATCCACAATAATAAAAGATGAAATACTCAAATGTTCAATGCATTAACCATAAAATGAATTTACGCTCCTTTGCCAAATGAACTAAAAATAAATTTACTCCTTTTCCACCTTATTCATTCCACACTTTTGCCCCACATAGAATGGGAAAAAAATCCCAACGATGCGTTGAAGGCATCAATACAAAATCCAAATTGCATTTCTAGACCACTTTTTGGTTTGGTCGTTTAGTCGAGAGGCAAAATGGTATTCATTCGGCTCTAACAAAAATTACCTCAAATTTTAAGACCAGCGGATGTTGGTATCTCGCTGAATGCTTGTTTCACTCAATAACATCAAAGGACATGATAGCTGACGCATAAGAACTCCTGAATAAGCACTTTTTAACACTCAGAAAAGTATGCGTGTACACATCCACGTCCGTGTTTGGCATGTAGTTCTCAGGAATTGAAATGAAATTGATGGAAGGACCTCCTTGCCTATAATATGCCTACGGTGGCAGCTAGACAGACACATCATATCGGCCATTGATCGAACACTAAAGATAATTGCTTCATCGCAATCCGATGTGGTTTTATATCGTTGTATTGGAATCGCTTCTAAAAATTCTCATCGCGTTCTAATTTTCACGTCTCTGTTCTGTTCGGGAGGCAGAACCATTGAATGCAAAGTGACAAGCGGAATGATGGCTATCAACTCCGAAGCTCAGAGATGATTCTTACATCTAACATACCGAATGTGTTAGCTCCAACTCCAACCGCGAAAACTCTTATCGAAAATGAAAGGGTTACCACACCAAAAATTTTAAACATATCATATTCAGGAAAAGAATTACATATAAGCACCTTCACATTCTTGGTACCTGAATTATTTTTAAGAAAAATTGAAAACAGGATATAAAAAAAAACTTTATTATGATTTTTTATGATCGTACTCAAAATAATTCTTAATTTAAGAACCGAAAAAAAAACTAAAAGAGGCTATTTTTGAGTAAATGAATGCTAATTTATGATTATTACCTCGTATTAAAAATATTTAAGCCATAGCTATTTTTACTTGTGATATACATAGGTACTAAAGGGCAAGTTTTGGATTCGTGCGCAAAAAATTTTGAGATAACAATCAAACATGAAATTACGATGATTTAAATTTAAATTTGGTTGCGCAACAGCTCGTGGAGAACCAGGGCCTAGTGACTTACAACTCTTAACCATTTCTGTGTGCGTGATGGTGGCAGGAATGGAATATAGTACATCGTGGCATGATGGCAAGTGCGTTGGACTGTCATGCCAAAAGTACGGGTTCAATTCCCAGCTGCCTAACCTTGCAAAAACAGAAATATTTTTCCGGAGGTACGGACAATAAGTAAAAAAATACCAAAAACTGTGATTTTTGACTTTTTTTTGCAATAATTTTTTTTATTTTTAGGTAACTAAAAAATTGAAAGAAAAAAAAATTAATGATCCATTTCGATGGTAAATTTTATTGTCTACAAAAAAGATTTTCAACATTATTTCGTTTTTTAAAAAAAAACTGAAAAGGGTACTTTTCAATAACCCAATAATTGGTATTTACAATAAAAACCTATGAACTTCTTAGTTCCTTTATGACGTAATTAATTGCCTATATACTGGTCATATATAAAGGGTGATTTTTTAAGAGGTTTAGAACATTAAAAAAAAAAAACACAAAAAATTCGAAAAAATGAATGAAATATTTATTTGAATCAATAGTTTGAACCTTGCAATTTAATGTTTAAAGATAATTTCATGCAAATGTTGACCGCGGCTGCGTCTCAGGTAGCCCATCCGCTGAGTCCAATTTTGGAATACTCTTTCACACATATCGGCCGGTATCTCACGAATGAATGCATGGATGTTGGCTTCCAGTGCGTCAATCGAAGCGGGCTTGTCCCTATAGACATTAGCCTTGACATACCCCCACAAGAAATAATCTAATGGTGTCAAATCGCACGATCTAGGCGGCCAATTGACCGGCCCGAAACGTGAAATTAACTGTTCACCAAACTCGCCTCGCAATTGCGCCATTGTTTCGCGTGCTGTGTGGCATGTGGCACCGTCTTGTTGAAACCACATATCATGCAAGTCAAGAACTTCCATTTCGGGCAAAAAAAAGTTTGTTATCATCGCTCGGTAGCGTTCACCATTGACAGTAACGCTGCGATTCGCATCATCTTTGAAGAAATATGGCCCAATAATGCCGCCGGCCCATAAACCGCACCAAACAGTGGCTTTTTCGGGATGCATTGGTAGCTGTTGCAATGCTTCTGGCTGGTCTTCACTCCAAATGCGGCAATTATGCTTATTTACGTACCCATTCAACCAAAAATGAGCCTCATCGCTGAACACAATTTTTCGATAAAAAAGCGGATCCTCGGCCAGCTTTCCAAGAGCCCATTCACCAAAAATTCGGCGTTGTGGTAGGTCGGCTGGCCTTAGTTCTTGCACCAGCTGTATCTTAAAAGGCTGTACGCCCAAATCCTTCCGCAAAATTTTCCACGTAGTGCTGTAACAAAGGCATAACTGCTGGGAACGGCGCGAATCGACATTTCGCGGTCTTCTGTCACACTAGCTGATACGGCCGCAATATTTTCTTCACTACGCACAGAACGTAAACGTGTTGGTGGTTTAATGTCCAACAAAGTAAATTTGGTGCGAAATTTGGTCACAATCTTCCGAATAGACTGCTCAGAAGGTCGAGAATGCCGACTATAAAATGGAAGCAGCGCGCGATGAACATTTCGAAACGAGCACGAATTTTGATAGTAAAATTCAATAATTTGCAAGCGTTGTTCATTTGTAAGACGATCCATGGTTAAATTGCAAACCAAACTGAAGCTGTTTGACAGTGACACAAGGTACTAAACACACGTCAGCTGTCCAAACCAGTGTTCCCAAAACCAAACTAGCTAAAAATTCACCCGTTATATACAAAAAATAAAACTTAAAAGAGGTTTTCCAAAATCGTCCCCCAATTCACAATCCACAATGCGGAGGGATTTTCAACGACGTCTTTTTTCAATTTTTCAAATTCTTGGCGTGACGTGATGACGAGAAACGCTCTATTGTCTATACCCGCTTATGCTATAAGTGTTTTAAAGTCACTTGATATAAACGAAGAGATCTCGTCACGTTCACGTACCGTTTCCTCGTCGTCGTTCCATTGTGAATAAGGGAGATTACATGGATAAACATATCGTTCAGGATTGTTGACAACCACCGATGTTAGATCATTTAAACGCAAAGAAAATCATGTTGTCAACCTGTGTTGCATGGTCTTCAAAATATCTTAAAAACTTGTTGCGATTCCATCAAGCAATGTTGTCAACAAAGTTGATAATATAAATCCCTCTAATATAGGCCTTCAGCTTCAGTCTTAGGATATCCGTCGAACTGAACGGACGTGTTTCATCCAGTCTTATGATATCCTTCGTGCCGAAAGGACGTGTCAGTGTCGGTGTTAACTTAAGTGTAGTTGTAGTTGGAGTTGGAGTTGGATTTGGAGTTGGAGTTGGAGTTGTAGTTGGAGTTGGAGTTGGAGTTGGAGTTGGAGTTGGAGTTGGAGTTGGAGTTGGAGTTGGAGTTGGACTTGGACTTGGACTTGGACTTGGACTTGGACTTGGACTTGGGCTTGGACTTGGACTTGGACTTGGACTTGGACTTGGACTTGGACTTGGACTTGGACTTGGACTTGGACTTGGACTTGGACTTGGACTTGGACTTGGACTTGGACTTGGACTTGGACTTGGACTTGGACTTGGACTTGGACTTGGACTTGGACTTGGACTTGGACTTGGACTTGGACTTGGACTTGGACTTGGACTTGGACTTGGACTTGGACTTGGACTTGGACTTGGACTTGGACTTGGACTTGGACTGGGAATTGGACTGGGAATTGGACTTGGACTTGGACTTGGACTTGGACTTGGACTTGGACTTGGACTTAGACTTGGACTTGGACTTGGACTTGGACTTGGACTTGGACTTGGACTTGGACTTGGACTTGGACTTGGACTTGGACTTGGACTTGGACTTGGACTTGGACTTGGACTTGGACTTGGGCTTGTACTTGGACTTGGACTTGGACTTGGACTTGGACTTGGACTTGGACTTGGACTTGGACTTGGACTTGGACTTGGACTTGGACTTGGACTTGGACTTGGACTTGGACTTGGACTTGGACTTGGACTTGGACTTGGATTTGGACTTGGACTTGGACTTGGACTTGGACTTGGACTTGGACTTGGACTTGGACTTGGACTTGGACTTGGACTTGGACTTGGACTTGGACTTGGACTTGGACTTGGACTTGGACTTGGACTTGGACTTGGACTTGGACTTGGACTTGGACTTGGACTTGGACTTGGACTTGGACTTGGACTTGGACTTGGACTTGGACTTGGACTTGGACTTGGACTTGGACTTGGACTTGGACTTGGATTTGGACTTGGACTTGGACTTGGACTTGGACTTGGACTTGGACTTGGACTTGGACTTGGACTTGGACTTGGACTTGGACTTGGACTTGGACTTGGACTTGGACTGATAATTGGACTTGGACTTGGACTTGGAATTGGATTTGGACTTGGACTTGGACTTGGACTTGGACTTGGACTTGGACTTAGACTTGGACTTGGACTTGGACTTGGACTTGGACTTGGACTTGGACTTGGACTTGGACTTGGACTTGGACTTGGACTTGGACTTGGACTTGGACTTGGACTTGGACTTGGACTTGGACTTGGACTTGGACTTGGACTTGGACTTGGACCGGGACTTGGACTTGGACTTGGACTTGGACTTGGACTTGGACTTGGACTTGGACTTGGACTTGGACTTGGACTTGGACTTGGACTTGGACTTGGACTTGGACTTGGACTTGGACTTGGACTTGGACTTGGACTTGGACTTGGACTTGGACTTGGACTTGGACTTGGACTTGGACTTGGACTTGGACTTGGACTTGGACTTGGACTTGGACTTGGACTTGGACTTGGACTTGGACTTGGACTTGGACTTGGACTTGGACTTGGACTTGGACTTGGACTTGGACTTGGACTTGGACTTGGACTTGGACTTGGACTTGGACTTGGACTTGGACTTGGACTTGGACTTGGACTTGGACTTGGACTTGGACTTGGACTTGGACTTGGAAATGGACTTGGAATTTGATTTGGACTTGGACTGTCAAGCTCTATACAGGTACTGAAATTAATTTTATTTGGATCGATTTTTTCAGGAGATATTTCAAAATTTGCTTAGAAAAACGACGTCTTTTCAAAGTTGATCAAATAAATCATGTTGCACATAACTGGAAAGGTCTGTTCAAGCCCTATACAAGTATCGAATCTAATTTTATTTTGATTGATTTTTTCAGGAGTTATTTCAAAATTTGCTTAGAAAACGACGTCCTTTCAAAGTTAATCAAATAAATCATGACGCACTTCACTGAAAAGGTCTGTTCAAGCCCGATACAGGTATCGAAACTAATTTTACTTTGATTGATTTTTTCAGGAGTTATTTCAAAATTTGCTTAGAAAAACGACGTCTTTTCAAAGTTAATCAAATAAGTCATGACGCACATCACTGCAAAGGTCTGTTCAAGCCCTATGCGGATATCGAAACTAATTTTATTTTCATTGATTTCTTTAGGAGATATTTCAAAATTTGTATAGAAAAACGACGTCTTTTCAAAGTTAATCAAATAAATCATGACGCACATCACTGGAGAGGTCTGTTCAAGCCCTATGCTGATATCGAAGCTAATTTTATTTTGATTGATTTCTTTAGGAGATATTTCAAAATTTATAAAGAAAAATAACGTCTTTTAAAAGTCTTTCAAATAAATCATGACGCACATCACTGCAAAGGTCTGTTCAAGCCCTATACGGGTATCGAAACTAATCTTCTTTTGATTGATTTTTGCAGGAGTTATTTCAAAATTTGCTTAGAAAAACGACGTCTTTTCAAAGTCAATCAAATAAATCATGACGTACATCACTGGAAACGTCTGTTCAAGCCCTATACAGGTATCGAAACTTATTTGATTTTGATTGATTTTTTCAGGAGATATTTCAAAATTTGCTTAGAAAAACGACGTCTTTTCAAAGTTAATCAAATAAATCATGACGCACATCACTGGAGAGGTCTGTTCAAGCCCTATGCTGATATCGAAACTAATTTTATTTTAATTGATTTCTTTAGGAGATATTTCAAAATTTATAAAGAAAAATTACGTCTTTTAAAAGTCTTTGAAATAAATCATGACGCACATCACTGGAAAGGTCTATTCACGCCCTATAGTGTTATCCAAACTAATTTTATTTTGATTGATTTCTTTAGGAGATATTTCAAAATTTGTATAGAAAAATGACTTCGTTTCAAAGTCTTTCAATAAGTAAATAGTAACTGAAATGGCAAACTTTGTGCGAATTAATTCTCAAAGAGTCTATTAAGGTAGACGGTCATGTTCAGAGTCTCATTTTATTTCACTTTATTTCATTTGGATCGAATTCACGTTAAAATTTAAACGAAATATTAATCCAATTGACACCTTGCTCAAAAGGGAAAATATACTCTGTCGTTTCTTGTGCCTATTTTTATCTTGATTTTCCTTAAGTTCAATTCCAGCTTTAAGTTTTAACTTACTCATAAAAAATAAAATAAATTAATATTCGGAGGCTCACTTATCACTTTGGCTTAAGTTTAATGTCATAATTTAAAAAGAATAACTTTCCCGTTCACAGAAAAGGGACACACATAAGCCACAGTGCTCAAGTGAAAAGAATCTTCCACTACTCAATTGTATTACTTTTTTTTAATTTGTCTCGGAAGCCTTACGTTCTCGTATTATAGTAAAAAAAAAGAAGGAAATGTAACAATTAGCAATTTTACATGACAACTTTGATGGAATATAAGTATTAACTATTAATTTCCGATGAACCTTCTGAAAGTATTTGCCAGCTAGTATAAACTTATTTTAATGCATACGAAGTTCAGTAAATACTTCAAATTTAACCTCTTACTAGAAGGCATAGCAATTGATTTAACCTTTTACTTCTGGTAAGTACTTCCGTTTTATGCATATCACCCATTGTAGAAGTTTTTGGTTTTGAGAAACGGATAGCTTCTAAATAGATAATGAAGAATTTGAAAACCCAAACCATTTGCATTCCTTGGCGGTGAAAGAATATTTATCCAAAGGGATTTTCAGGCTAAATACATATAATCGAATATCACTTTGGATGCCTATATTTCGAAAACCATATTTTACCGTGGGTTTTTATTCTTATTTTTTTTTTAAATTTTTGGAAATTTTTGAAAAGCTCTGGAAAATTGTTTTTACCTTCTTGGAGGCTTTGTTTCAGAAATATCGCCGACCAAAGACATTAAGGTGGTCACAAGCAATAACCGCTTAAGTCAATTTAAGACAGAAGTCAGTTTTCATCATGTTCTCCATGCTTCATTGCACCGTTGTTATTTAAACACTTTTTTCATTAAATAAAAACCAAAATGAAAAAACCGCTTAAGTCATTTTCACTCTAAGAAACATAAGCAATAAACGCTCAACTCAAATAAGAATTCAAAAATAATTTAATGCTAGTTTTAAATAATGGCTTATATCGACTAAAGCCGCTTTTCAAAATTGGAAACCATTCCAAAAACAGAAAAGTATATGAGTCAAAAACAACTTATTCCGATATAAGCTATTAGTGCAAAATAAACAAAACATTTTCAACGTTACTTTAAAGAATTAAGTCATTTTTGCAAATTTGTATTTGTAATTTGAGAACTCTTATGTTACTTAAGCTACTATTGATATCGAAAGTTCCTACAACCTGGAATTAGACTTAAGCTGTTCTCTCCAATGCATGGGGGAATTTTCAATGCAGATGGGAATGTCACATAACGCAGAAGCAGGCTATGGCTGCAGTGGATTTGTATTCTTACGGTTTTGAATTTTACGTCAGAACTTACATAGCAGTTACTATGAAAGCAGTTACAGTGAATGTGTTCGGATCGTCAGAAGATGAACTCCACTCTTTTTGCTCTGTTTACTGATTTCAGGTAAAGAATTTATAGCTGTAACTTATTCGCACAAAGTGAAAAACTCGCTTTATTTGGTCGGGCTGTTTGAGTTAAAAGATTATTTAAGCACAGAGAAATAATTTTCCAAGACTTTTTCGATTTCAGTAGTTTTTAAACTTTTTTTACTTTTTTCCAGCTTACAGGGGTGCCAAATCCATGTGCCTAATGAGATGTGGCAATGGAATTTCAAATTGTATTTCTCAGTCCGCCTCTAAGCAGTTTTTCCTACCGTTCCACGAACTAAAAATTTATTTCAAACTTATTACCCTCAGTCATGAAAGTAAATATAAAGGGTGATTTTTTCAGAGGTTTAGAACTTTAAAAAAAAAAAACACAAAAAATTCGAAAAAATGAATGAAATATTTATTTGAATCGATAGTTTGAACCTTGCAATTTAATGTTTAAAGATAATTTCATGCAAATGTTGACCGCGGCTGCGTCTCAGGTAGCCCATCCACTGAGTCCAATTTTGGCATACTCTTTCACACATATCGGCCGGTATCTCACGAATGAATGCATGGATGTTGGCTTCCAGTGCGTCAATCGAAGCGGGCTTGTCCCTATAGATATTAGTCTTGACATACCCCCACATAAAATAATCTAATGGTGTCAAATCGCACGATCTAGGCGGCCAATTGACCGGCCCGAAACGTGAAATTAACTGTTCACCAAACTCGCCTCGCAATTGCGCCATTGTTTCGCGTGCTGTGTGGCATGTGGCACCGTCTTGTTGAAACCACATATCATGCAAGTCAAGAACTTCCATTTCGGGCAAAAAAAAGTTTGTTATCATCGCTCGGTAGCGTTCACCATTGACAGTAACGCTGCGATTCGCATCATCTTTGAAGAAATATGGCCCAATAATGCCGCCGGCCCATAAACCGCACCAAACAGTGGCTTTTTCGGGATGCTTCTGGCTGATCTTCACTCCAAATGCGGCAATTATGCTTATTTACGTACCCATTCAACCAAAAATGAGCCTCTTCGCTGAACACAAGCAGCGCGCGATGAACATTTCGAACCGAGCACGAATTTTGATAGTAAAATTCAATAATTTGCAAGCGTTGTTCATTTGTAAGACGATCCATGGTTAAATTGCAAACCAAACTGAAGCTGTTTGACAGTGACACAAGGTACTAAACACACGTCACCTGTCAAGACTTGTGTTGCCAAAACCAAACCAGCTAAAAAATCACCCGTTACTTAGGATAAACGAGAACGTCAGTTTAAAGTATACACTAACTTTTGTGACACATTGTAACTGTGAAAATAAATTCCGACGAGAAAAATACTGTAACTTTCGTGAACAGCCACGGCCATATATACCTACAACAAAAATGTGCACATCGGTGTGTCTGCCTGCACACTGGCATGTTTGGCATTTCGCTGCACAGACACACACGACACCGATCGAGCAACGCAGCAAAAAATCAGAATGCACCGATGTACACCGATGCAAATGTGGTGTGTATGAGCCACTTAAACTTTTTCCCTTTCAGCTTGAAGTTTCGTGTGTGCGTGCGTATATAAGCAATTTTAAAATAAAAATGATTTCAAACTTTCTTCACTCTACACTCAATCATGAAAGTAACTATACATAAGACCAAAGATAATATAATAAAGTTACTTATAGTTATATTATCTTTGATAAGACCTAGGGGAACGTTTAAGTTTAAGGTGTACACTTACTTTTGTGTCACATTGTAATTTGGACGAGAAAAATGGTGTCCCTTTCGTAAATGAACTTTTTTCTTTTCAGCTTGTAGTTTTGTAGTTGCGTGTGTATGTTTGTAAGATTTTTATAGTTAGGGTTCCTATTCCAAAATATTCGGTAGATACAAACTACGGTTAGCTTTTTTTGTTGGCGCTGGAAGTTGCGCCTGTGTGTGAACATTTTTGTGACTTGGGACTTGGGAGTTGTTACCGATTTTCATATCGTGTTTATGTTACCTAGTGTCATAGTATTGTTTGTTTTTCCAACGGATATAGATACATATATAGGTAAGTTCTACATTCAAAAACAAAAAAGTGCCAAGCCCAGAATTAAATTATCCTAAAATGAATTGAAGTTTTAAAACATTTGGAAAGAATATGTGAAAAGAACTTACTGTTTTATCTCGTGTGTCGACTGTCCTCTGTTTAATAAATAGGTACGGAATAAATACCTGAATTACTATTGCAAATCGTTTGAATCGTAAGTTAAAAAAAAAGTTTTTCAAGAATTCCCTTTGTCTGCTTTTTCTGCTCTTATTTAAATGCTGATATATTTTAAATGATGCAAAATGATTATTACTCGATATTTGAACCGTTTTGCATGAAAACCTAGTTTTTGATTTTTTTCCAGATACGACCAGGTGACGTATGTATATCTATGACGGAATATTCAACTGGATAACTCTTACTCCGATTATGACCCTGAAATTGAGTCTGATAAAACCATTAAACAATATAATCAGCTTCTACAAAGTATAAAGGCATTTACATATATTAGGCACGTACATATATATGCAAACCAAAAATTGGCAAAATCCCACTATGTCAAATAAAAATCTAGATTTCAATAAAATAACCTTAGCCTTTAAGCAAGGGCGATCGCAAGATCTTGATCAACGGGGGAGGGTGAAAGTATTTGCATCAAAAATCTAGCTTTGAGATTCAAAAGAAGACAAATTGAATGCACTTAATATTCCCATGAAGTCGGCTAAGATGTATTTACTTCCCATGAAAATTGATTATAAAACTCTTTTAAGCAATACAGTACATATTTTTTGTTTCTGTCTCAAAAAAAAAATTAGTTTTGCATCACTATCACAAATTATATTATAATATCCTCTGTAAAAAATTAACTGCTATTTGAAAATCATTTGGCATTGAATTTTTAAAAACAGCGTCGATTAAAGATACTACTCGTAGTAAACTGGATGTATTTGTTAATTATTTAAATAAGCAAAACTATTTCACAATACTCACAAAAAAAACATTCAAGTTTTTAGTGAATATTTAAAAATTTTGAATGTTCAGAATTCTATAAAGAAAATTCTATATATAATTATATTTTTTTTCAATAATTTTCTTAGGAAAATTTTTGAATAATTTATTTCTGTTGTTGTTTTTTTTGGATATTATAACTTTTACTCTCGTATAAAAAAAAAGCGCATCGTATGACAATTTATTGTAAACAATATTGCAGCACTGAACAGGCTTCAGTCTTAAGATATACGTCGAACTGAACGGACGTTTTTCAGCCAGTCACGTCAGAACGGACGTGTCAGACAGTTAATTTAAGTTGAGTTAAGTTAAGTTAAAGTTGGAGTTGGAGTTGGAGTTGAAGTTGGAGTTGGAGTTAGAGTTAGAGTTGGAGTTGGACTTGGAGTTGAAGTTGGAGTTGGACTTGGAGTTGGAGTTGGAGTTGAAGTTGGAGTTGAAGTTGGAGTTGGACTTGGACTTGGACTTGGACTTGGACTTGGACTTGGACTTGGACTTGGACTTGGACTTGGACTTGGACTTGGACTTGGACTTGGACTTGGACTTGGACTTGGACTTGGACTTGGACTTGGACTTGGACTTGGACTTTGACTTTGACTTGGACTTGGACTTGGACTTGGACTTGGACTTGGACTTGGACTTGGACTTGGACTTGGACTTGGACTTGGACTTGGACTTGCATTTGGACTTGGACTTAGACTTGGACTTGGACTTGGACTTGGACTTGGACTTGGACTTGGACTTGGACTTGGACTTGGACTTGGACTTGGACTTGGACTTGGACTTTGACTTTGACTTGGACTTGGACTTGGACTTGGACTTGGACTTGGACTTGGACTTGGACTTGGACTTGGACTTGGACTTGGACTTGGACTTGGACTTGGACTTGGACTTGGACTTGGACTTGGACTTGGACTTGGACTTGGACTTGGACTTGGACTTGGACTTGGACTTGGACTTGGACTTGGACTTGGACTTGGACTTTGACTTTGACTTGGACTTGGACTTGGACTTGGACTTGGACTTGGACTTGGACTTGGACTTGCATTTGGACTTGGACTTAGACTTGGACTTGGACTTGGACTTGGACTTGGACTTGGACTTGGACTTGGACTTGGACTTGGACTTGGACTTGGACTTGGACTTGGACTTGGACTTGGACTTGGACTTGGACTTGGACTTGGACTTGGACTTGGACTTGGACTTGGACTTGGACTTGGACTTGGACTTGGACTTGGACTTGGACTTGGACTTGGACTTGGACTTGGACTTGGACTTGGACTTGGACTTGGACTTGGACTTGGACTTGGACTTGGACTTGGACTTGGACTTGGACTTGGACTTGGACTTGGACTTGGACTTGGACTTGGACTTGGACTTGGACTTGGACTTGGACTTGGACTTGGACTTGGACTTGGACTTGGACTTGGACTTGGACTTGGACTTGGACTTGGACTTGGACTTGGACTTGGACTTGGACTTGGACTTGGACTTGGACTTGGACTTGGACTTGGACTTGGACTTGGACTTGGACTTGGACTTGGACTTGGACTTGGACTTGGACTTGGACTTGGACTTGGACTTGGACTTGGACTTGGACTTGGACTTGGACTTGGAATTGGACTTGGAATTTGATTTGGATTGGACTTGGGCTGTCAAGCCCTATACAGGTACTGAAATTAATTTTATTTTGATTGATTTTTTCAGGAGTTACTTCAAAATTTGCTAAGAAAAACGACGTCTTTTCAAAGTTAATCAAATCAATCATGACGCACATCACTGGAAAGGTCTGTTCAAGCCCTATACAGGTATCGAAACTTATTTTATTTTGATTGATTTTTTCAGGAGATATTTCAAAATTTGCTTAGAAAAACGACGTCTTTTCAAAGTTGATCAAATAAATCATGACGCACATTACTGGAAAGGTCCATTCAAGCCCTATACAGGTATCGAAACTAATTTTATTTTGATTGATTTTTTCAGGAGATATTTCAAAATTTGCTTAGAAAAACGACGTCTTTTCAAAGTTGATCACATAAATCATGACGCACATTACTGGAAAGGTCCATTCAAGCCCTATACAGGTATCGAAACCAATTTTATTTTGATTAATTTTTTCAGAAGATATTTCAAAATTTGCTTAGAAAAACGACGTCTTTTCAAAGTTAATCAAATAAATCATGACGCACATCAATGGAAAGGTCTGTTCAAGCCCTATACAGGTATAAAATTTAATTTTATTTTGATTGATTTTTTCAGGAGATATTTCAAAATTTGCTTAGAAAAACGACGTCTTTTCAAAGTTAATCAAATAAATCATGACGCACATCAATGGAAAGGTCTGTTCAAGCCCTATACAGGTATCGAAACTTATTTCATTTTGATTGATTTTTGCAGGAGATATTTCAAAATTTGCTTAGAAAAACGACGTCTTTTCAAAGTTAATCAAATAAATCATGACGCACATCACTGCAAAGGTCTGTTCAAGTCCTATACAGGTATCGAAACTAATTTTATTTTGATTGATTTTTTCAAGAGATATTTCAAAATTTGCTTAGAAAAACGACGTCTTTTCAAAGTTAATCAAATAAATCATGACGCACATCACTGGAAAGGTCTGTTCAAGCCCTATACAGGTATCATAACCAATTTTATTTTGATTGATTTTTTCAGTAGTAATTTCAAAATTTGCTTAGAAAAACGACGTCTTCTCAAAGTTAATCAAATAAATCATGACGCACATCAATGCAAAGGTCTGTTCAAGTCCTATACAGGTATCGAATTTAATTTTATTTTGATTGATTTTTGCAGGAGATATTTCAAAATTTGCTTAGAAAAACGACGTCTTTCCAAAGTTAATAAAATAAATCATGACGCACATCAATGCAAAGGTCTGTTCAAGTCCTATACAGGTATCGAAACTAATTTTAATTTGATTTATTTTTTCAGGAGTTATTTCAAAATCTGCTTAGAAAAACGACGTCTTTTCAAAGTTAATCAAATAAATCATGACGCACATCACTGCAAAGGTCTATTCAAGTCCTATACAGGTATCGAAACTAATTTTATTTTGATTGACTTTTTCAGGAGATATTTCAAAATTTGCTTATAAAAACGACGTCTTTTCAAAGTTTATCAAATAAATCATGACGCACATCAATGGAAAGGTCTGTTCAAGCCCTATACAGGTATCGAAACTTATTTTATTTTGATTGATTTTTGCAGGAGATATTTCAAAATTTGCTTAGAAAAACGACGTCTTCTCAAAGTTAATCAAATAAATCATGACGCACATCACTGCAAAGGTCTGTTCAAGTCCTATACAGGTATCGAAACTAATTTTAATTTGATTTATTTTTTCAGGAGTTATTTCAAAATCTTCTTAGAAAAACGACGTCTTTTCAAAGTTAATCAAATAAATCATGACGCACATCACTGCAAAGGTCTGTTCAAGTCCTATACAGGTATCGAAACTAATTTAATTTTGATTGACTTTTTCAGGAGATATTTCAAAATTTGCTCATAAAAACGACGTCTTTTCAAAGTTTATCAAATAAATCATGACGCACATCAATGGAAAGGTCTGTTCAAGCCCTATACAGGTATCGAAACTTATTTTATTTTGATTGATTTTTGCAGGAGATATTTCAAAATTTGCTTAGAAAAACGACGTCTTCTCAAAGTTAATCAAATAAATCATGACGCACATCACTGCAAAGGTCTGTTCAAGTCCTATACAGGTATCGAAACTAATTTTAATTTGATTTATTTTTTCAGGAGTTATTTCAAAATCTTCTTAGAAAAACGACGTCTTTTCAAAGTTAATCAAATAAATCATGACGCACATCACTGCAAAGGTCTGTTCAAGTCCTATACAGGTATCGAAACTAATTTAATTTTGATTGACTTTTTCAGGAGATATTTCAAAATTTGCTCATAAAAACGACGTCTTTTCAAAGTTTATCAAATAAATCATGACGCACATCACTGCAAAGGTCTGTTCAAGTCCTATACAGGTATCGAAACCAATTTTATTTTGATTGATTTTTGCAGGAGTTATTTCAAAATTTGCTTAGAAAAGCGACGTCTTTTCAAAGTCAATAAAATAAATCATGACGCACATCACTGCAAAGGTCTCTTCAAGCCCTATACAGGTATCATATTTAATTTAATTTTGATTAATTTTTTCAGGAGTTATTTCAAAATTTGCTTAGAAAAACGACGTCTTTTCATTTTTTAAGAAATAAAATTTTAGTCAATATTTTTGAAAAAAATTGTGAATTCCGTTCAAAATTCTGTTCAAATGTTCTTTTTAATATTCAATGCTCTTTTTCATTTTTAGTCAAATGCTGAAAACGACATGTAACAATCTTTCTTTAAACAAAAAGTGTTAGGTACCCACTTTCTCCCTTAAAAAAAAAAACGAATTCTCAAAAATAGAAAATTTTCCATCTGTTTCCAGCATTTGACTAAAAATAAAAAACTTTAAAAAAGAACGGCTATAAATAAATTAACGAAAACTAACAAATTTGTATAAAAAAAGGTCCAAAAGGTTGAAAAAGTTCTGTTCAATTGGCTTTTTGAGGGGCAGTAGAGAAGAATATTCATCAACAAAAATGGTGGTTTTTCAGACAAAAGAAATTAATAAAAATCTTTTTATAGCGCAGAACCATATTTGAGAAGATGATGTTATTGTAAGGGGAGAAACTAAATACTTTAGCAGTATTGTGTTTAAGTTTCAAGCCTCAAAAATGACTACAATTTACTTATAACTATTTATATATACAAAAAATAAAACTTAAAAGAGGTTTTCCAAAATCGTCCCCCAATTCACAATCCACAATGCGGAGGGATTTTCAACGACGTCTTTTTTCAATTTTTCAAATTCTTGGCGTGACGTGATGACGAGAAACGCTCTATTGTCTATACCCGCTTATGCTATAAGTGTTTTAAAGTCACTTGATATAAACGAAGAGATCTCGTCACGTTCACGTACCGTTTCCTCGTCGTCGTTCCATTGTGAATAAGGGAGATTACATGGATAAACATATCGTTCAGGATTGTTGACAACCACCGATGTTAGATCATTTAAAGGCAAAGAAAATCATGTTGTCGACCTGTGTTGCATGGTCTTCAAAATATCTTAAAAACTTGTTGCGATTCCATTAAGAGATGTTGTCAACAAAGTTGAAAATATAATCCCCCCTAAGCTTCAGCTTCAGTCTTAGGATATCCGTCGAACTGAACGGACGTGTTTCATCCAGTCTTATGATATCCTTCGTGCCGAAAGGACGTGTCAGTGTCGGTGTTAACTTAAGTGTAGTTGTAGTTGGAGTTGGAGTTGGAGTTGGAGTTGGAGTTGGAGTTGGAGTTGGAGTTGGAGTTGGAGTTGGAGTTGGAGTTGGAGTTGGAGTTGGGGTTGGAGTTGGAGTTGGAGTTGGAGTTGGAGTTGGACTTGGACTTGGACTTGGACTTGGACTTGGACTTGGACTTGGACTTGGACTTGGACTTGGATTTGGACTTGAACTTGGACTTGGACTTGGACTTGGACTTGGACTTGGACTTGGACTTGGACTTGGACTTGGACTTGGACTTGGACTTGGACTTGGACTTGGACTTGGACTTGGACTTGGACTTGGACTTGGACTTGGACTTGGACTTGGACTTGGACTTGGACTTGGACTTGGACTTGGACTTGGACTTGGACTTGGACTTGGACTTGGACTTGGACTTGGACTTGGACTTGGACTTGGACTTGGACTTGGACTTGGACTTGGACTTGGACTTGGACTTGGACTTGGACTTGGACTTGGACTTGGACTTGGACTTGGACTTGGACTTGGACTTGGACTTGGACTTGGACTTGGACTTGGACTTGGACTTGGACTTGGACTTGGACTTGGACTTGGACTTGGACTTGGACTTGGACTTGGACTTGGACTTGGACTTGGACTTGGACTTGGACTTGGACTTGGACTTGGACTTGGACTTGGACTTGGACTTGGACTTGGACTTGGACTTGGACTTGGACTTGGACTTGGACTTGGACTTGGAATTGGACTTGGAATTTGATTTGGATTTGGACTTGGGCTGTCAAGCCCTATACAGGTACTGAAATTAATTTTATTTTGATTGATTTTTTCAGGAGTTACTTCAAAATTTGCTAAGAAAAACGACGTCTTTTCAAAGTTAATCAAATCAATCATGACGCACATCACTGGAAAGGTCTGTTCAAGCCCTATACAGGTATCGAAACTAATTTTATTTTGATTGATTTTTTCAGGAGATATTTCAAAATTTGCTTAGAAAAACGACGTCTTTTCAAAGTTGATCAAATAAATCATGACGCACATTACTGGAAAGGTCCATTCAAGCCCTATACAGGTATCGAAACTAATTTTATTTTGATTGATTTTTTCAGGAGATATTTCAAAATTTGCTTAGAAAAACGACGTCTTTTCAAAGTTGATCAAATAAATCATGACGCACATTACTGGAAAGGTCCATTCAAGCCCTATACAGGTATCGAAACCAATTTTATTTTGATTAATTTTTTCAGAAGATATTTCAAAATTTGCTTAGAAAAACGACGTCTTTTCAAAGTTAATCAAATAAATCATGACGCACATCAATGGAAAGGTCTGTTCAAGCCCTATACAGGTATAAAATTTAATTTTATTTTGATTGATTTTTTCAGGAGATATTTCAAAATTTGCTTAGAAAAACGACGTCTTTTCAAAGTTAATCAAATAAATCATGACGCACATCAATGCAAAGGTCTGTTCAAGCCCTATACAGGTATCGAAACTTATTTCATTTTGATTGATTTTTGCAGGAGATATTTCAAAATTTGCTTAGAAAAACGACGTCTTTTCAAAGTTAATCAAATAAATCATGACGCACATCACTGCAAAGGTCTGTTCAAGTCCTATACAGGTATCGAAACTAATTTTATTTTGATTGATTTTTTCAAGAGATATTTCAAAATTTGCTTAGAAAAACGACGTCTTTTCAAAGTTGATCAAATAAATCATGACGCACATCACTGGAAAGGTCTGTTCAAGCCCTATACAGGTATCATAACCAATTTTATTTTGATTGATTTTTTCAGTAGTAATTTCAAAATTTGCTTAGAAAAACGACGTCTTATCAAAGTTAATCAAATAAATCATGACGCACATCAATGCAAAGGTCTGTTCAAGTCCTATACAGGTATCGAATTTAATTTTATTTTGATTGATTTTTTCAGGAGTTATTTCAAAATTTGCTTAGAAAAACGATGTCTTTTCAAAGTTAATCAAATAAATCATGACGCACATCAATGCAAAAGTCTGTTCAAGTCCTATACAGGTATCGAAACTAATTTTAATTTGATTTATTTTTTCAGGAGTTATTTCAAAATCTGCTTAGAAAAACGACGTCTTTTCAAAGTTAATCAAATAAATCATGACGCACATCACTGCAAAGGTCTATTCAAGTCCTATACAGGTATCGAAACCAATTTTATTTTGATTGATTTTTGCAGGAGATATTTCAAAATTTGCTTAGAAAAACGACGTCTTTTCAAAGTTAATCAAATAAATCATGACGCACATCACTGCAAAGGTCTGTTCAAGTCCTATACAGGTATCGAAACTAATTTTATTTTGATTGACTTTTTCAGGAGATATTTCAAAATTTGCTTATAAAAACGACGTCTTTTCAAAGTTTATCAAATAAATCATGACGCACATCACTGCAAAGGTCTGTTCAAGTCCTATACAGGTATCGAAACCAATTTTATTTTGATTGATTTTTGCAGGAGTTATTTCAAAATTTGCTTAGAAAAGCGACGTCTTTTCAAAGTCAATAAAATAAATCATGACGCACATCACTGCAAAGGTCTCTTCAAGCCCTATACAGGTATCATATTTAATTTAATTTTGATTAATTTTTTCAGGAGTTATTTCAAAATTTGCTTAGAAAAACGACGTCTTTTCATTTTTTAAGAAATAAAATTTTAGTCAATATTTTTGAAAAAAATTGTGAATTCCGTTCAAAATTCTGTTCAAATGTTCTTTTTAATATTCAATGCTCTTTTTCATTTTTAGTCAAATGCTGAAAACGACATGTAACAATCTTTCTTTAAACAAAAAGTGTTAGGTACCCACTTTCTCCCTTAAAAAAAAAAACGAATTCTCAAAAATAGAAAATTTTCCATCTGTTTCCAGCATTTGACTAAAAATAAAAAACTTTAAAAAAGAACGACTATAAATAAATTAACGAAAACTAACAAATTTGTATAAAAAAAGGTCCAAAAGGTTGAAAAAGTTCTGTTCAATTGGCTTTTTGAGGGGCAGTCAAGAAGAATATTCATCAACAAAAATGGTGGTTTTTCAGACAAAAGAAATTAATTAAAAAATCTTTTTATAGCGCAGAACCATATTTGAGAAGATGATGTTATTGTAAGGGGAGAAACTAAATACTTTAGCAGTATTGTGTTTAAGTTTCAAGCCTCAAAAATGACTACAATTTACTTATAACTATTTATATATACAAAAAATAAAACTTAAAAGAGGTTTTCCAAAATCGTCCCCCAATTCACAATCCACAATGCGGAGGGATTTTCAATGACGTCTTTTTTCAATTTTTCAAATTCTTGGCGTGACGTGATGACGAGAAACGCTCTATTGTCTATACCCGCTTATGCTATAAGTGTTTTAAAGTCACTTGATATAAACGAAGAGATCTCGTCACGTTCACGTACCGTTTCCTCGTCGTCGTTCCATTGTGAATAAGGGAGATTACATGGATAAACATATCGTTCAGGATTGTTGACAACCACCGATGTTAGATCATTTAAAGGCAAAGAAAATCATGTTGTCGACCTGTGTTGCATGGTCTTCAAAATATCTTAAAAACTTGTTGCGATTCCATCAAGAGATGTTGTCAACAAAGTTGAAAATATAATCCCCCCTAAGCTTCAGCTTCAGTCTTAGGATATCCGTCGAACTGAACGGACGTGTTTCATCCAGTCTTATGATATCCTTCGTGCCGAAAGGACGTGTCAGTGTCGGTGTTAACTTAAATGTAGTTGGAGTTGGATTTGGAGTTGTAGTTGGAGTTGGAGTTGGAGTTGGAGTTGGAGTTGGAGTTGGAGTTGGAGTTGGAGTTGGAGTTGGAGTTGGAGTTGGAGTTGGAGTTGGAGTTGGAGTTGGAGTTGGAGTTGGAGTTGGGGTTGGAGTTGGAGTTGGAGTTGGAGTTGGAGTTGGAGTTGGAGTTGGAGTTGGACTTGAACTTGGACTTGGACTTGGACTTGGACTTGGATTTAGACTTGAACTTGGACTTGGACTTGGACTTGGACTTGGACTTGGCCTTGGACTTGGACTTGGACTTGGACTTGGACTTGGACTTGGACTTGGACTTGGACTTGGACTTGGACTTGGACTTGGACTTGGACTTGGACTTGGACTTGGACTTGGACTTGGACTTGGACTTGGACTTGGACTTGGACTTGGACTTGGACTTGGACTTGGACTTGGACTTGGACTTGGACTTGGACTTGGACTTGGACTTGGACTTGGACTTGGACTTGGACTTGGACTTGGACTTGGACTTGGACTTGGACTTGGACTTGGACTTGGACTTGGACTTGGACTTGGACTTGGACTTGGACTTGGACTTGGACTTGGACTTGGACTTGGACTTGGACTTGGACTTGGACTTGGACTTGGACTTGGACTTGGACTTGGACTTGGACTTAAACTTGGACTTGGACTTGGACTTGGACTTAAACTTGGACTTGGACTTGGACTTGGACTTCAATTTGGACTTGAACTTGGACTTGGCCTTGGCCTTGGACTTGGACTTGGACTTGGACTTGGACTTGGACTTGGACTTGGACTTGGACTTGGACTTGGACTTGGACTTGGACTTGGACTTGGACTTGGACTTGGACTTGGACTTGTACTTGGACTTGGACTTGGACTTGGACTTGGACTTGGACTTGGACTTGGACTTGGACTTGGAATTGGACTTGGACTTGGACTTGGACTTGGACTTGGACTTGGACTTGGACTTGGAGTTGGACTTGGACTTGGACTTGGACTTGGACTTGGACCTGGACCTGGACTTGGACTTGGACTTGGACTTGGACTTGGACTTGGACTTGGACTTGGACTTGGACTTGGACTTGGACTTGGACTTGGACTTGGACTTGGACTTGGACTTGGACTTGGACTTGGACTTGGACTTGGACTTGGACTTGGACTTGGACTTGGACTTGGACTTGGGCTTGGACTTGGACTTAAACTTGGACTTGGACTTGGACTTGGACTTGGACTTGGACTTGGACTTGGACTTGGAGTTGGACTTGGACTTGGAGTTGGACTTGGACTTGGACTTGGACTTGGACTTGGACTTGGACTTGGACTTGGACTTGGACTTGGACTTGGACTTGTACTTGTACTTGGACTTGGACTTGGACTTGGACTTGGACTTGGACTTGGACTTGGACTTGGACTTGGACTTGGACTTGGACTTGGACTTGGACTTGGACTTGGACTTGGACTTGGACTTGGACTTGGACTTGGACTTGGACTTGGACTTGGACTTGGACTTGGACTTGGACTTGGACTTGGACTTGGACTTGGACTTGGACTTGGACTTGGACTTGGACTTGGACTTGGACTTGGACTTGGACTTGGACTTGGACTTGGACTTGGACTTGGACTTGGACTTGGACTTGGACTTGGACTTGGACTTGGACTTGGACTTGGACTTGGACTTGGACTTGGACTTGGACTTGGACTTGGACTTGGACTTGGACTTGGACTTGGACTTGGACTTGGACTTGGACTTGGACTTGGACTTGGACTTGGACTTGGACTTGGACTTGGACTTGGACTTGGACTTGGACTTGGACTCGGACTTGGACTTGGACTTGGACTTGGACTTGGACTTGGACTTGGACTTGGACTTGGACTTGGACTTGGACTTGGACTTGGACTTGGACTTGGACTTGGACTTGGACTTGGACTTGGACTTGGACTTGGACTTGGACTTGGACTTGGACTTGGACTTGGACTTGGACTTGGACTTGGACTTGGACTTGGACTTGGACTTGGACTTGGACTTGGACTTGGACTTGGACTTGGACTTGGACTTGGACTTGGACTTGGACTTGGACTTGGACTTGGACTTGGACTTGGACTTGAACTTGGACTTCAATTTGGACTTGAACTTGGACTTGGCCTTGGACTTGGCCTTGGCCTTGGCCTTGGACTTGGACTTGGACTTGGACTTGGACTTGGACTTGGACTTGGACTTGGACTTGGACTTGGACTTGGACTTGGACTTGGACTTGGACTTGGACTTGGACTTGGACTTGGACTTGGACTTGGACTTGGACTTGGACTTGGACTTGGAGTTGGACTTGGACTTGGACTTGGACTTGGACTTGGACTTGGACTTGGACTTGGACTTGGACTTGGACTTGGACTTGGACTTGGACTTGGACTTGGACTTGGACTTGGACTTGGACTTGGACTTGGACTTGGACTTGGACTTGGACTTGGACTTGGACTTGGACTTGGACTTGGACTTGGACTTGGACTTGGACTTGGACTTGGACTTGGACTTGGACTTGGACTTGGACTTGGACTTGGACTTGGACTTGGACTTGGACTTGGACTTGGACTTGGACTTGGACTTGGACTTGGACTTGGACTTGGACTTGGACTTGGACTTGGACTTGGACTTGGACTTGGACTTGGACTTGGACTTGGACTTGGACTTGGACTTGGACTTGGACTTGGACTTGGACTTGGACTTGGACTTGGACTTGGACTTGGACTTGGACTTGGACTTGGACTTGGACTTGGACTTGGACTTGGACTTGGACTTGGACTTGGAATTGGACTTGGAATTTGATTTGGATTTGGACTTGGGCTGTCAAGCCCTATACAGGTACTGAAATTAATTTTATTTTGATTGATTTTTTCAGGAGTTACTTCAAAATTTGCTAAGAAAAACGACGTCTTTTCAAAGTTAATCAAATCAATCATGACGCACATCACTGGAAAGGTCTGTTCAAGCCCTATACAGCTATCGAAACTAATTTTATTTTGATTGATTTTTTCAGGAGATATTTCAAAATTTGCTTAGAAAAACGACGTCTTTTCAAAGTTGATCAAATAAATCATGACGCACATTACTGGAAAGGTCCATTCAAGCCCTATACAGGTATCGAAACCAATTTTATTTTGATTAATTTTTTCAGAAGATATTTCAAAATTTGCTTAGAAAAACGACGTCTTTTCAAAGTTAATCAAATAAATCATGACGCACATCACTGCAAAGGTATGTTCAAGCCCTATACAGGTATCGAAACTAATTTTATTTTGATTGATTTTTTCAGGAGTTATTTCAAAATTTGGTTAGAAAAACGACGTCTTTTCAAACTTAATCAAATAAATCATGACGCACATTAATGGAAAGGTCTATTCAAGCCCTATACAGGTATCGAAACCAATTTTATTTTGATTGATTTTTTCAGAAGATATTTCAAAATTTGCTTAGAAAAACGACGTCTTTTCAAAGTTAATCAAATAAATCATGACGCACATCACTGGAAAGGTCTGTTCAATCCCTATACAGGTATCGAAACTAATTTTATTTTGATTGATTTTTGCAGGAGATATTTCAAAATTTGCTTAGAAAAATGACGTCTTTTCAAAGTTAATCAAATAAATTATGACGCACATCGCTGCAAAGGTCTGATCAAGCCCTATACAGGTATCAAAACTAATTTTAATTTGATTGATTTTTTCAGGAGTTATTTCAAAATTTGCTTAGAAAAACGACGTCTTTTCAAAGTTGATCAAATAAATCATGACGCACATCACTGGAAAGGTCCATTCAAGCCCTATACAGGTATCGAAACCAATTTTATTTTGATTGATTATTTCAGGAGATATTTCAAAATTTGCTGAGAAAAACGACGTCTTTTCAAAGTTAATCAAATAAATCATGACGCACATCAATGGAAAGGTCTGTTCAAGCCCTTTACAGGTATCGAAACTTATTTTATTTTGATTAATTTTTTCAGGAGATATTTCAAAATTTGCTTAGAAAAACGACGCCTTTTCAAACTTAATCAAATAAATCATGACGCACATCAATGGAAAGGTCTGTTCAAGTCCTATACAGGTATTGAAACTTATTTTATTTTGATTGATTTTTGCAGGAGATATTTCAAAATTTGCTTAGAAAAACGACGTCTTCTTAAAGTTAATCAAATAAATCATGACGCACATCACTGCAAAGGTCTGTTCAAGTCCTATACAGGTATCGAAACTAATTTTATTTTGATTGATTTTTTCAAGAGATATTTCAAAATTTGCTTAGAAAAACGACGTCTTTTCAAAGTTAATCACATAAATGATGACGCACATCACTGCAAAGGTCTGTTCAAGTCCTATACAGGTATCGAAACTAATTTTATTTTGATTGATTTTTGCAGGAGATATTTCAAAATTTGCTTAGAAAAACGACGTCTTTTCAAAGTTAATCAAATAAATCATGCCGTACATCACTGCAAAGGTCTGTTCAAGTCCTATACAGGTATCGAAACTAATTTTATTTTGATTGATTTTTGCAGGAGATATTTCAAAATTTGCATAGAAAAACGACGTCTTTTCAAAGTTAATCAAATAAATCATGACGCACATCACTCGAAAGGTCTGTTCAAGTCCTATACAGGTATCGAAACTAATTTTATTTTGATTGATTTTTTCAGGAGTTATTTCAAAATTTGCTTAGAAAAACGACGTCTTTTCAAAGTTAATCAAATAAATCATGACGCACATCACTGCAAAGGTCTGTTCAAGTCCTATACAGGTATCGAAACTAATTTTATTTTGATTAATTTTTTCAGGAGATATTTCAAAATTTGCTTAGAAAAACGACGTCTTTTCAAAGTTAATCAAATAAATCATGACGCACATCACTGGAAAGGTCTGACCAAGCCCTATACAGGTATCGAATCTAATTTTATTTTGATTGATTTTTTCAGGAGATATTTCAAAATTTGCTTAGAAAAACGACGCCTTTTCAAACTTAATCAACTAAATCATGACGCACATCACTGCAAAGGTCTGTTCAAGCCCTATACAGGTATCGAAACCGATTTTATTTTGATTAATTTTTTCAGAAGATATTTCAAAATTTGCTTAGAAAAACGACGTCTTTTCAAAGTTAATCAAATAAATCATGACGCACATCACTGCAAAGGTCTGTTCAAGTCCTATACAGGTATCGAAACTAATTTTATTTTGATTTATTTTTGCAGGAGATATTTCAAAATTTGCTTAGAAAAACGACGTCTTTTCAAAGTTGATCAAATAAATCATGACGCACATCACTGCAAAGGTCTGTTCAAGTCCTATACAGGTATCGAAACTAATTTTATTTTGATTGATTTTTGCAGGAGATATTTCAAAATTTGCTTAGAAAAACGACGTCTTTTCAAAGTTAATCAAATAAATCATGACGCACATCAATGGAAAGGTCTGTTCAAGCCCTATACAGGTATCGAAACTAATTTTATTTTGATTGATTTTTTCAGGAGATATTTCAAAATTTGCTTAGAAAAACGACGTCTTTTCAAAGTTAATCAAATAAGTCATGACGCACATCACTGGAAAGGTCTGTTCAAGCCCTATACAGGTATCGAAACCAATTTTATTTTGATTAATTTTTTCAGGAGATATTTCAAAATTTGCTAAGAAAAACGACGTCTTTTCAAAGTTGATCAAATAAATCATGACGCACATCACTGCAAAGGTCTGTTCAAGTCCTATACAGGTATCGAAACTAATTTTGTTTTGATTGATTTTTTCAGGAGTTATTTCAAAATTTGCTTAGAAAAACGACGTCTTTTCAAAGTTGATCAAATAAATCATGACGCACATCACTGCAAAGGTCCATTCAAGCCCTATACAGGTATCGATACCAATTTTATTTTGATTGATTTTTTCAGGAGATATATCAAAATTTGTTTAGAAAAACGACGTCTTTTCATAGTTCATCAATTAAATCATGACGCACATTACTGGAAAGGTCTATTCAAAACTATCCAGGTATCAACATTAATTTAACTTTGAATGATGATTTTGGGAGATATTTCAACATTTCCATATAACCATTTTATTTTAATTTTTAAATGGTATAATTTTAATTGAATATTAAGTCATAGAAATTATGAGACAAAAATGAAAAAAAGCGTGAAGTTCCATGTTTAAATCAGCTAAAACAACTTCATTGTGGTTTGATGTGAAAAAAGAATGCCATCTTAGTTTTTGATAGAAAAAAGAAATTAAAATGATTGCAGACCTTTAAAAGAAAAAATCATTTACCTATATATGAAGGTATGAAATTCTTAAAACATTTTAAAGGCCAAATTTTGAAATGGAACGTTAAAGTTATAATTTTTTTTAAAACTAATATTCAATTCTTTAGCGAAAATTTTTTAAGAAATAAAATTTTAGTCAATATTTTTGAAAAAAATTGTGAATTCCGTTCAAAATTCTGTGTAGACAAGCACAAATGTTCTTTTTAATATTCAATGCTCTTTTTGATTTTTAGTAAAATGCTGAAAACGACATGTAAAAATCTTTCTTTAAACAAAAAGTGTTAGGTACCCACTTTCTCCCTTAAAAAAAAAAACGAAAAAAGATGTCAATTATGAATGGTACTTTGTTTGCCTCATAAAAATAGCAAAATAAACAAGAAATGGCAAAAATATACAATTAGTTTTTTTTTTTTTTAATTCTCAAAAATAGAAAATTTTCCATCTGTTTCCAGCATTTGACTAAAAATAAAAAAATTTAAAAAAGAACGACTATAAATAAATTAACGAAAACTAAAAAATTTGTATAAAAAAAGGTCGAAAAGGTTGAAAAAGTTCTGTTCAATTGGCTTTTTGAGGGGCAGTCAAGAAGAATATTCATCAACAAAAATGGTGGTTTTTCAGACAAAAGAAATTAATTAAAAAATCTTTTTATAGCGCAGAACCATATTTGAGAAGATGATGTTATTGTAAGGGGAGAAACTAAATACTTTAGCAGTATTGTGTTTAAGTTTCAAGCCTCAAAAATGACTACAATTTACTTATATTTATATATACAAAAAATAAAACTTAAAAGAGGTTTTCCAAAATCGTCCCCCCATTCACAATCCACAATGCGGAGGGATTTTCAACGACGTCTTTTTTCAATTTTTCAAATTCTTGGCGTGACGTGATGACGGGAAACGCTCTTTTGTCTATACCCGCTTATGCTATAAGTGTTTTAAAGTCACTTGATATAAACGAAGAGATCTCGTCACGTTCACGTACCGTTTCCTCGTCGTCGTTCCATTGTGAATAAGGGAGATTACATGGATAAACATATCGTTCAGGATTGTTGACAACCACCGATGTTAGACCATTCAAACGCAAAGAAAATCATGTTGTCAACCTGTGTTGCATGGTCTTCAAAATATCTTAAAAACTTGTTGCGATTCCATCAAGAGATGTTGTCAACAAAGTTGAAAATATAATCCCCCCTAAGCTTCAGCTTCAGTCTTAGGATATCCGTCGAACTGAACGGACGTGTTTCATCCAGTCTTATGATATCCTTCGTGCCGAACGGACGTGTCAGTGTCGGTGTTAACTTAAGTTTAGTTGTAGTTGGCGTTGGAGTTGGATTTGGATTTGGATTTGGAGTTGGAGTTGGAGTTGGAGTTGGAGTTGGAGTTGGAGTTGGAGTTGGAGTTGGAGTTGGAGTTGGAGTTGGAGTTGGAGTTGGAATTGGAATTGGACTCTGACTAGGGCTTGAACCAGGACTAGGAGTTGGACTTGGACTTGGACTTGGACTTGGACTTGGACTTGGACTTGGACTTGGACTTGGACTTGGACTTGGACTTGGACTTGGACTTGGACTTGGACTTGGACTTGGACTTGGACTTGGACTTGGACTTGGACTTGGACTTGGACTTGGACTTGGACTTGGACTTGGACTTGGACTTGGACTTGGACTTGGACTTGGACTTGGACTTGGACTTGGACTTGGACTTGGACTTGGACTTGGACTTGGACTTGGACTTGGACTTGGACTTGGACTTGGACTTGGACTTGGACTTGGACTTGGACTTGGACTTGGACTTGGACTTGGACTTGGACTTGGACTTGGACTTGGACTTGGACTTGGACTTGGACTTGGACTTGGACTTGGACTTGGACTTGGACTTGGACTTGGACTTGGACTTGGACTTGGACTTGGACTTGGACTTGGACTTGGACTTGGACTTGGACTTGAACTTGAACTTGGACTTGGACTTGGAATTGGACTTGGAATTTGATTTCGATTTGGACTTGGGCTGTCAAGCCCTATACAGGTACTGAAATTAATTTTATTTTGATTGATTTTTTCAGGAGTTACTTCAAAATTTGCTTAGAAAAACGACGTCTTTTCAAAGTTAATCAAATAAATCATGACGCACATCACTGGAAACGTCTGTTCAAGCCCTATACAGGTATCGAAACTAATTTTATTTTGATTGATTTTTTCAGGAGATATTTCAAAATTTGCATAGAAAAACGACGTCTTTTCAAAGTTAATCAAATAAATCATGACGCACATCACTGCAAAGGTCTGTTCAAGCCCTATACAGGTATCGAAACTAATTTTATTTTGATTGATTTTTTCAGGAGTTATTTCAAAATTTGCTTAGAAAAACGACGTCTTTTCAAAGTTGATCAAATAAATCATGACGCACATCACTGGAAAGTTCCATTCAAGCCCTATACAGGTATCGAAACTTATTTTATTTTGATTGATTTTTTCAGGAGATATTTCAAAATTTGCTTAGAAAAACGACGCCTTTTCAAACTTAATCAAATAAATCATGACGCACATCACTGGAAAGGTCCATTCAAGCCCTATACAGGTATCGAAACCAATTTTATTTTGATTGATTATTTCAGGAGATATTTCAAAATTTGCTTAGAAAAACGACGTCTTTTCAAAGTTAATCAAATAAATCATGACGCACATCAATGGAAAGGTCTGTTCAAGCCCTATACAGGTATTGAAACTTATTTTATTTTGATTGATTTTTTCAGGAGATATTTCAAAATTTGCTTAGAAAAACGACGCCTTTTCAAACTTAATCAAATAAATCATGACGCACATCGCTGCAAAGGTCTGTTCAAGCCCTATACAGGTATCGAAACTTATTTTATTTTGATTGCTTTTTGCAGGAGATATTTCAAAATTTGCTTAGAAAAACGACGTCTTTTCAAAGTTAATCAAATAAATCATGACGCACATCACTGCAAAGGTCTGTTCAAGTCCTATACAGGTATCGAAACTAATTTTATTTTGTTGATTTTTTCAGGAGTTATTTCAAAATTTGCTTAGAAAAACGATGTCTTTTCAAAGTTAATCAAATAAATCATGACGCACATCACTGCAAAGGTCTGTTCAAGTCCTATACAGGTATCGAAACTAATTTTAATTTGATTTATTTTTTCAGGAGTTATTTCAAAATCTGCTTAGAAAAACGACGTCTTTTCAAAGTTAATCAAATAAATCATGACGCACATCACTGCAAAGGTCTGTTCAAGTCCTATACAGGTATCGAAACTAATTTTATTTTGATTGACTTTTTCAGGAGATATTTCAAAATTTGCTTATAAAAACGACGTCTTTTCAAAGTTAATCAAATAAATCATGACGCACATCACTGCAAAGGTCTGTTCAAGCCCTATACAGGTATCGAAACCAATTTTATTTTGATTGATTTTTTCAGGAGATATTTCAAAATTTGCTTAGAAAAACGACGTCTTTTCAAAGTTAATCAAATAAATCATGACGCACATCAATGCAAAGGTCTGTTCAAGTCCTATACAGGTATCGAATTTAATTTTATTTTGATTGATTTTTTCAGGAGTTATTTCAAAATTTGCTTAGAAAAACGATGTCTTTTCAAAGTTAATCAAATAAATCATGACGCACATCACTGCAAAGGTCTGTTCAAGTCCTATACAGGTATCGAAACTAATTTTAATTTGATTTATTTTTTCAGGAGTTATTTCAAAATCTGCTTAGAAAAACGACGTCTTTTCAAAGTTAATCAAATAAATCATGACGCACATCACTGCAAAGGTCTGTTCAAGTCCTATACAGGTATCGAAACTAATTTTATTTTGATTGACTTTTTCAGGAGATATTTCAAAATTTGCTTATAAAAACGACGTCTTTTCAAAGTTTATCAAATAAATCATGACGCACATCACTGCAAAGGTCTGTTCAAGTCCTATACAGGTATCGAAACCAATTTTATTTTGATTGATTTTTGCAGGAGTTATTTCAAAATTTGCTTAGAAAAACGACGTCTTTTCAAAGTCAATAAAATAAATCATGACGCACATCACTGGAAAGGTCTATTCAAGCCCTATCCAGGTATCAACATTAATTTAACTTTGAATGATGATTTTGGGAGATATTTCAACATTTCCATATAACCATTTTATTTTAATTTTTAAATGGTATAATTTTAATTGAATATTAAGTCATACAAATTATGAGACAAAAATGAAAAAAAAGCGTGAAGTTCCATGTTTAAATCAGCTAAAACAACTTCATTGATAGTTTGAGGTGAAAAAAGAATGCCATCTTAGTTTTTGATAGAAAAAAGAAATTAAAATGATTGCAGACCTTTAAAAGAAAAAATCATTTACCTATATATGTAGGTACGAAATTCTTAAAACATTTTAAAGGCCAAATTTTGAAATGGAACGTTGAAGTTATAATTTTTTTTAAAACTAATATTCAATTCTTTAGCGAAAATTTTTTAAGAAATAAAATTTTAGTCAATATTTTTGAAAAAAATTGTGAATTCCGTTCAAAATTCTGTGTAGACAAGCACAAATGTTCTTTTTAATATTCAAAGCTCTTTTTCATTTTTAGTCAAATGTTGAAAACGACATGTAAAAATCTTTCTTTAAACAAAAAGTGTTAGGTACCCACTTTCTCCCTAAAAAAAAAAAAAACGAAAAAAGATGTCAATTATGAATGGTACTTTGTTTGCCTCATAAAAATAACAAAATAAACAAGAAAGTGCAAAAAAATACAATTAGTTTTTTTTTTTTTTTTAATTCTCAAAAATAGAAAATTTTCCATCTGTTTCCAGCATTTGACTAAAAATAAAAAATTTAAAAAAGAACGACTATAAATAAATTAACGAAAACTAACAAATTTGTATAAAAAAAGGTCCAAAAGGTTGAAAAAGTTCTGTTCAATTGGCTTTTTGAGGGGCAGTCAAGAAGAATATTCATCAACAAAAATGGTGGTTTTTCAGACAAAAGAAATTAAATAAAAAAAATTTTTATAATCTATACCCGCTTATGCTATAAGTGTTTTAAAGTCACTTGATATAAACGAAGAGATCTCGTCACGTTCACGTACCGTTTCCTCGTCGTCGTTCCATTGTGAATAAGGGAGATTACATGGATAAACATATCGTTCAGGATTGTTGACAACCACCGATGTTAGATCATTTAAACGCAAAGAAAATCATGTTGTCAAACTGTGTTGCATGGTCTTCAAAATATCTTAAAAACTTGTTGCGATTCCACCAAGCAATGTTGTAAACAAAGTTGATAATATAAATCCCTCTAATATAGGGCTTCAGCTTCAGTCTTAGGATATCCGTCGAACTGAACGGACGTGTTTCATCCAGTCTTATGATATCCTTCGTGCCGAAAGGACGTGTCAGTGTCGGTGTTAACTTAAGTGTAGTTGTAGTTGGAGTTGGATTTGGACTTGGACTTGGACTTGGCCTTGGCCTTGGACTTGGACTTGGACTTGGACTTGAAGTTGGACTTGGACTTGGAGTTGGACTTGGACTTGGACTTGGACTTGGACTTGGACTTGGCCTTGGACTTGGACTTGGACTTGGACTTGGACTTGGACTTGGACTTGGACTTGGACTTGGACTTGGACTTGGACTTGGACTTGGACTTGGACTTGGACTTGGACTTGGACTTGGACTTGGACTTGGACTTGGACTTGGACTTGGACTTGGACTTGGACTTGGACTTGGACTTGGACTTGGACTTGGACTTGGACTTGGACTTGGACTTGGACTTGGACTTGGACTTGGACTTGGACTTGGACTTGGACTTGGACTTGGACTTGGACTTGGACTTGGACTTGGACTTGGACTTGGACTTGGACTTGGACTTGGACTTGGACTTGGACTTGGACTTGGACTTGGACTTGGACTTGGACTTGGACTTGGACTTGGACTTGGACTTGGACTTGGACTTGGACTTGGACTTGGACTTGGACTTGGACTTGGACTTGGACTTGGACTTGGACTTGGACTTGGACTTGGACTTGGACTTGGACTTGGACTTGGACTTGGACTTGGACTTGGACTTGGACTTGGACTTGGACTTGGACTTGGACTTGGACTTGGACTTGGACTTGGACTTGGACTTGGACTTGGACTTGGACTTGGACTTGGACTTGGACTTGGACTTGGACTTGGACTTGGACTTGGACTTGGACTTGGACTTGGACTTGGACTTGGACTTGGACTGGGACTTGGACTTGGACTGGGACTTGGACTTGGACTTGGACTTGGACTTGGACTTGGACTTGGACTTGGACTTGGACTTGGACTTGGACTTGAACTTGGACTTGGACTTGGACTTGGACTTGGACTTGGACTTGGACTTGGACTTGGACTTGGACTTGGACTTGGACTTGGACTTGGACTTGGAATTGGACTTGGAATTTGATTTGGATTTGGACTTGGGCTGTCAAGCCCAATACAGGTACTGAAATTAATTTTATTTTGATTGATTTTTTCAGGAGTTACTTCAAAATTTGCTAAGAAAAACGACGTCTTTTCAAAGTTAATCAAATCAATCATGACGCACATCACTGGAAAGGTCTGTTCAAGCCCTATACAGGTATCGAAACTAATTTTATTTTGATTGATTTTTTCAGGAGATATTTCAAAATTTGCATAGAAAAACGACGTCTTTTCAAAGTTGATCAAATAAATCATGACGCACATTACTGGAAAGGTCCATTCAAGCCCTATACAGGTATCGAAACCAATTTTATTTTGATTAATTTTTTCAGAAGATATTTCAAAATTTGCTTAGAAAAACGACGTCTTTTCAAAGTTAATCAAATAAATCATGACGCACATTAATGGAAAGGTCTGTTCAAGCCCTATACAGGTATCGAAACCAATTTTATTTTGATTGATTTTTTCAGAAGATATTTCAAAATTTGCTTAGAAAAACGACGTCTTTTCAAAGTTAATCAAATAAATCATGACGCACATCACTGGAAAGGTCCATTCAAGCCCTATACAGGTATCGAAACCAATTTTATTTTGATTGATTATTTCAGGAGATATTTCAAAATTTGCTTAGAAAAACGACGTCTTTTCAAAGTTAATCAAATAAATCATGACGCACATCAATGGAAAGGTCTGTTCAAGCCCTATACAGGTATTGAAACTTATTTTATTTTGATTGATTTTTTCAGGAGATATTTCAAAATTTGCTTAGAAAAACGACGCCTTTTCAAACTTAATCAAATAAATCATGACGCACATCGCTGCAAAGGTCTGTTCAAGCCCTATACAGGTATCGAAACTTATTTTATTTTGATTGCTTTTTGCAGGAGATATTTCAAAATTTGCTTAGAAAAACGACGTCTTTTCAAAGTTAATCAAATAAATCATGACGCACATCACTGCAAAGGTCTGTTCAAGTCCTATACAGGTATCGAAACTAATTTTATTTTGTTGATTTTTTCAGGAGTTATTTCAAAATTTGCTTAGAAAAACGATGTCTTTTCAAAGTTAATCAAATAAATCATGACGCACATCACTGCAAAGGTCTGTTCAAGTCCTATACAGGTATCGAAACTAATTTTAATTTGATTTATTTTTTCAGGAGTTATTTCAAAATCTGCTTAGAAAAACGACGTCTTTTCAAAGTTAATCAAATAAATCATGACGCACTTCACTGCAAAGGTCTGTTCAAGTCCTATACAGGTATCGAAACCAATTTTATTTTGATTGACTTTTTCAGGAGATATTTCAAAATTTGCTTATAAAAACGACGTCTTTTCAAAGTAAATCAAATAAATCATGACGCACATCACTGCAAAGGTCTGTTCAAGCCCTATACAGGTATCGAAACCAGTTTTATTTTGATTGATTTTTTCAGTAGTAATTTCAAAATTTGCTTAGAAAAACGACGCCTTTTCAAACTTAATCAAATAAATCATGACGCACATCACTGCAAAGGTCTGTTCAAGTCCTATACAGGTATCGAAACTAATTTTATTTTGTTGATTTTTTCAGGAGTTATTTCAAAATTTGCTTAGAAAAACGACGTCTTTTCAAAGTTAATCAAATAAATCATGACGCACATCAATGGAAAGGTCTGTTCAAGCCCTATACAGGTATTGAAACTTATTTTATTTTGATTGATTTTTTCAGGAGATATTTCAAAATTTGCTTAGAAAAACGACGCCTTTTCAAACTTAATCAAATAAATCATGACGCACATCAATGGAAAGGTCTGTTCAAGCCCTATACAGGTATTGAAACTTATTTTATTTTGATTGCTTTTTGCAGGAGATATTTCAAAATTTGCTTAGAAAAACGACGTCTTTTCAAAGTTAATCAAATAAATCATGACGCACATCACTGCAAAGGTCTGTTCAAGTCCTATACAGGTATCGAAACTAATTTTAATTTGATTTATTTTTTCAGGAGATATTTCAAAATTTGCTTATAAAAACGACGTCTTTTCAAAGTTTATCAAATAAATCATGACGCACATCACTGCAAAGGTCTGTTCAAGTCCTATACAGGTATCGAAACCAATTTTATTTTGATTGATTTTTGAAGGAGTTATTTCAAAACTTGCTTAGAAAAACGACGTCTTTTCAAAGTCAATAAAATAAATCATGACGCACATCACTGGAAAGGTCTATTCAAGCCCTATCCAGGTATCAACATTAATTTAACTTTGAATGATGATTTTGGGAGATATTTCAACATTTCCATATAACCATTTTATTTTAATTTTTAAATGGTATAATTTTAATTGAATATTAAGTCATACAAATTATGAGACAAAAATGAAAAAAAAGCGTGAAGTTCCATGTTTAAATCAGCTAAAACAACTTCATTGATAGTTTGAGGTGAAACAAGAATGCCATCTTAGTTTTTGATAGAAAAAAGAAATTAAAATGATTGCAGACCTTTAAAAGAAAAAATCATTTACCTATATATGTAGGTACGAAATTCTTAAAACATTTTAAAGGCCAAATTTTGAAATGGAACGTTGAAGTTATAATTTTTTTTAAAACTAATATTCAATTCTTTAGCGAAAATTTTTTAAGAAATAAAATTTTAGTCAATATTTTTGAAAAAAATTGTGAATTCCGTTCAAAATTCTGTTCAAATGTTCTTTTTAATATTCAATGCTCTTTTTCTATTTAGTCAAATGCTGAAAACGACATGTAAAAATCTTTCTTTAAACAAAAAGTGTTAGGTACCCACTTTCTCCCTTAAAAAAAAACGAATTCTCAAAAATAGAAAATTTTCCATCTGTTTCCAGCATTTGACTAAAAATAAAAAAATTTAAAAAAGAACGGCTATAAATAAATTAACGAAAACTAACAAATTTGTATAAAAAAAGGTCCAAAAGGTTGAAAAAGTTCTGTTCAATTGGCTTTTTGAGGGGCAGTCAAGAAGAATATTCATCAACAAAAATGGTGGTTTTTCAGACAAAAGAAATTAAAAAAAAAATCTTTTTATAGCGCAGAACCATATTTGAGAAGATGATGTTATTGTAAGGGGAGAAACTAAATACTTTAGCAGTATTGTGTTTAAGTTTCAAGCCTCAAAAATGACTACAATTTACTTATAACTATTTATATATACAAAAAATAAAACTTAAAAGAGGTTTTCCAAAATCGTCCCCCAATTCAGAGTCCACAAGGCGGAGGGATTTTCAACGACGTCTTTTTTCAATTTTTCAAATTCTTGGCGTGACGTGATGACGAGAAACGCTCTATTGTCTATACCCGCTTATGCTATAAGTGTTTTAAAGTCACTTGATATAAACGAAGAGATCTCGTCACGTTCACGTACCGTTTCCTCGTCGTCGTTCCATTGTGAATAAGGGAGATTACATGGATAAAACCAAAAAAAAAATAAAGACATAGATACCGAGTTTTTTTTTTGTGAAATTCTTCTCGGTAAAAAATAAAACCGACCTGGATTTAGTATTAAGATAGTTCTTAGGCCGAAAGGTATTAGCGTTAAGTTATTATAGTTTAACTTAGAGCGCCCGACTGGGGCCAGTAAGTTAGTTTTAAGATATTGATAAGTAGGCTAGTTTTTATGAATTTTTGTCTAGCTTTAAGATAGTTTTAAGAAAATTGAAAAATAAAAATGAATTATATAAAAAAAAAAAAAAAAAATGGATAAACATATCGTTCAGGATTGTTGACAACCACCGATGTTAGATCATTTAAACGCAAAGAAAATCATGTTGTCAACCTGTGTTGCATGGTCTTCAAAATATCTTAAAAACTTGTTGCGATTCCATCAAGCAATGTTGTCAACAAAGTTGATAATATAAATCCCTCTAATATAGGGCTTCAGCTTCAGTCTTAGGATATCCGTCGAACTGAACGGACGTGTTTCATCCAGTCTTATGATATCCTTCGTGCCGAAAGGACGTGTCAGTGTCGGTGTTAACTTAAATGTAGTTGTAGTTGGAGTTGGAGTTGGATTTGGAGTTGGAGTTGGAGTTGGAGTTGGAGTTGGAGTTGGAGTTGGAGTTGGAGTTGGAGTTGGAGTTGGAGTTGGGGTTGGAGTTGGAGTTGGAGTTGGACTTGGACGTGGACTTGGACTTGGACTTGGACTTGGACTTGGACTTGGACTTGGACTTGGACTTGGACTTGGACTTGGACTTGGACTTGGACTTGGACTTGGACTTGGACTTGGACTTGGACTTGGACTTGGACTTGGACTTGGACTTGGACTTGGACTTGGACTTGGACTTGGACTTGGACTTGGACTTGGACTTGGACTTGGACTTGGACTTGGACTTGGACTTGGACTTGGACTTGGACTTGGACTTGGACTTGGACTTGGACTTGGACTTGGACTTGGACTTGGACTTGGACTTGGACTTGGACTTGGACTTGGACTTGGACTTGGACTTGGACTTGGCCTTGGCCTAGGACTTGGACTTGGACTTGGACTTGGACTTGGACTTGGACTTGGACTTGGACTTGGACTTGGACTTGGACTTGGACTTGGACTTGGACTTGGACTTGGACTTGGACTTGGACTTGGACTTGGACTTGGACTTGGACTTGGACTTGGACTTGGACTTGGACTTGGACTTGGACTTGGACTTGGACTTGGACTTGGACTTGGACTTGGACTTGGACTTGGACTTGGACTTGGACTTGGACTTGGACTTGGACTTGGACTTGGACTTGGACTTGGACTTGGACTTGGACTTGGACTTGGACTTGGACTTGGACTTGGACTTGGACTTGGACTTGGACTTGGACTTGGACTTGGACTTGGACTTGGACTTGGACTTGGACTTGGACTTGGACTTGGACTTGGACTTGGACTTGGACTTGGACTTGGACTTGGACTTGAACTTGGACTTGGACTTGGACTTGGACTTGGACTTGGACTTGGACTTGGACTTGGACTTGGACTTGGACTTGGACTTGGACTTGGACTTGGACTTGGACTTGGACTTGGACTTGGACTTGGACTTGGACTTGGACTTGGACTTGGACTTGGACTTGGACTTGGACTTGGACTTGGACTTGGACTTGGACTTGGACTTGGACTTGGACTTGGACTTGGACTTGGACTTGGACTTGGACTTGGACTTGGACTTGGACTTGGACTTGGACTTGGACTTGGACTTGGACTTGGACTTGGAATTGGACTTGGAATTTGATTTGGATTTGGACTTGGGCTGTCAAGCCCTATACAGGTACTGAAATTAATTTTATTTTGATTGATTTTTTCAGGAGATATTTCAAAATTTGCTTAGAAAAACGACGTCTTTTCAAAGTTGATCAAATAAATCATGACGCACATTACTGGAAAGTTCCATTCAAGCCCTATACAGGTATCGAAACTTATTTTATTTTGATTAATTTTTTCAGAAGATATTTCAAAATTTGCTTAGAAAAACGACGTCTTTTCAAAGTTAATCAAATAAATCATGACGTACATCACTGCAAAGGTCTGTTCAAGCCCTATACAGGTATCGAAACTAATTTTATTTTGATTGATTTTTTCAGGAGATATTTCAAAATTTGCTTAGAAAAACGACGTCTTTTCAAAGTTAATCAAATAAATCATGACGCACATCACTGCAAAGGTCTGTTCAAGCCCTATACAGGTATAGAAACTTATTTTATTTTGATTGATTTTTTCAGGAGATATTTCAAAATTTGCTTAGAAAAACTACGCCTTTTCAAACTTAATCAAATAAATCATGACGCACATCACTGCAAAGGTCCATTCAAGCCCTATTCAGGTATCGAAACCAATTTTATTTTGATTGATTATTTCAGGAGATATTTCAAAATTTGGTTAGAAAAACGACGTCTTTTCAAAGTTAATCAAATAAATCATGACGCACATCAATGGAAAGCTCTGTCCAAGCCCTATACAGGTATCGAAACTAATTTTATTTTGATTGATTTTTTCAGGAGATATTTCAAAATTTGCTTAGAAAAACGACGCTTTTTCAAACTTAATCAAATAAATCATGACGCACATCAATGGAAAGGTCTGTTCAAGCCCTATACAGGTATCGAAACTTATTTTATTTTGATTGCTTTTTGCAGGAGATATTTCAAAATTTGCTTAGAAAAACGACGTCTTTTCAAAGTTAATCAAATAAATCATGACGCACATCACTGCAAAGGTCTGTTCAAGTCCTATACAGGTATCGAAACTAATTTTATTTTGATTGATTTTTTCAAGAGATATTTCAAAATTTGCTTAGAAAAACGACGTCTTTTCAAAGTTAATCAAATAAATCATGACGCACATCACTGCAAAGGTCTGTTCAAGCCCTATACAGGTATCGAAACCAATTTTATTTTGATTGATTTTTTCAGTAGTAATTTCAAAATTTGCTTAGAAAAACGACGTCTTTTCAAAGTTAATCAAATAAATCATGACGCACATCAATGCAAAGGTCTGTTCAAGTCCTATACAGGTATCGAATTTAATTTTATTTTGATTGATTTTTTCAGGAGTTATTTCAAAATTTGCTTAGAAAAACGATGTCTTTTCAAAGTTAATCAAATAAATCATGACGCACATCAATGCAAAGGTCTGTTCAAGTCCTATACAGGTATCGAAACTAATTTTAATTTGATTTATTTTTTCAGGAGTTATTTCAAAATCTGCTTAGAAAAACGACGTCTTTTCAAAGTTAATCAAATAAATCATGACGCACATCACTGCAAAGGTCTGTTCAAGTCCTATACAGGTATCGAAACTAATTTTATTTTGATTGACTTTTTCAGGAGATATTTCAAAATTTGCTTATAAAAACGACGTCTTTTCAAAGTTTATCAAATAAATCATGACGCACATCACTGCAAAGGTCTGTTCAAGTCCTATACAGGTATCGAAACCAATTTTATTTTGATTGATTTTTGCAGGAGTTATTTCAAAATTTGCTTAGAAAAGCGACGTCTTTTCAAAGTCAATAAAATAAATCATGACGCACATCACTGCAAAGGTCTCTTCAAGCCCTATACAGGTATCATATTTAATTTAATTTTGATTAATTTTTTCAGGAGTTATTTCAAAATTTGTTTAGAAAAACGACGTCTTTTCATAGTTCATCAATTAAATCATGACGCACATTACTGGAAAGGTCTATTCAAGCCCTATCCAGGTATCAACATTAATTTAACTTTGAATGATGATTTTGGGAGATATTTCCATAGAACCATTTTATTTTAATTTTTAAATGGTATAATTTTAATTGAATATTAAGTCATACAAATTATGAGACAAAAATGAAAAAAAAGCGTGAAGTTCCATGTTTAAATCAGCTAAAACAACTTAATTGATAGTTTGAGGTGAAAAAAGAATGCCATCTTAGTTTTTGATAGAAAAAAGAAATTAAAATGATTGCAGACCTTTAAAAGAAAAAATCATTTACCTATAAATGTAGGTACGAAATTTTAAAAACATTTTAAAGGCCAAATTTTGAAATGGAACGTTGAAGTTATAATTTTTTTTAAAACTAATATTCAATTCTTTAGCGAAAATTTTTTAAGAAATAAAATTTTAGTCAATATTTTTGAAAAAAATTGTGAATTCCGTTCAAAATTCTGTTCAAATGTTCTTTTTAATAATAGTCAAATGCTGAAAACGACATGTAACAATCTTTCTTTAAACAAAAAGTGTTAGGTACCCACTTTCTCCCTTAAAAAAAAAAAAACGAATTCTCAAAAATAGAAAATTTTCCATCTGTTTCCAGCATTTGACTAAAAATAAAAAAATTTAAAAAAGAACGACTATAAATAAATTAACGAAAACTAACAAATTTGTATAAAAAAAGGTCCAAAAGGTTGAAAAAGTTCTGTTCAATTGACTTTTTGAGGGGCAGTCAAGAAGAATATTCATCAACAAAAATGGTGGTTTTTCAGACAAAAGAAATTAATTAAAAAATCTTTTTATAGCGCAGAACCATATTTGAGAAGATGATGTTATTGTAAGGGGAGAAACTAAATACTTTAGCAGTATTGTGTTTAAGTTTCAAGCCTCAAAAATGACTACAATTTACTTATATTTATATATACAAAAAATAAAACTTAAAAGATGTTTTCCAAAATCGTCCCCCAATTCACAATCCACAATGCGGAGGGATTTTCAACGACGTCTTTTTTCAATTTTTCAAATTCTTGGCGTGACGTGATGACGGGAAACGCTCTTTTGTCTATACCCGCTTATGCTATAAGTGTTTTAAAGTCACTTGATATAAACGAAGAGATCTCGTCACGTTCACGTACCGTTTCCTCGTCGTCGTTCCATTGTGAATAAGGGAGATTACATGGATAAACATATCGTTCAGGATTGTTGACAACCACCGATGTTAGATCATTTAAACGCAAAGAAAATCATGTTGTCAACCTGTGTTGCATGGTCTTCAAAATATCTTAAAAACTTGTTGCGATTCCATCAAGCAATGTCAATAAAGTTGATAATATAAATCCCTCTAATATAGGGCTTCAGCTTCAGTCTTAGGATATCCGTCGAACTGAACGGACGTGTTTCATCCAGTCTTATGATATCCTTCGTGCCGAACGGACGTGTCAGTGTCGGTGTTAACTTAAGTTTAGTTGTAGTTGGAGTTGGATTTGGATTTGGATTTGGATTTGGAGTTGTAGTTGGAGTTGGAGTTGGAGTTGGAGTTCGAGTTGGAGTTGGACCTGGAATTGGACTCTGACTAGGGCTTGAACCAGGACTAGGAGTTGGAATTGGACTTGGACTTGGACTTGGACTTGGACTTGGACTTGGACTTGGACTTGGACTTGGACTTGGACTTGGACTTGGTCTTGGACTTGGACTTGGACTTGGACTTGGACTTGGACTTGGACTTGGACTTGGACTTGGACTTGGACTTGGACTTGGACTTGGACTTAAACTTGGACTTGGACTTGGACTTGGACTTGGACTTGGATTTGGACTTGAACTTGGACTTGGACTTGGCCTTGGCCTTGGACTTGGACTTGGACTTGGACTTGGACTTGGACTTGGACTTGGACTTGGACTTGGACTTGGACTTGGACTTGGACTTGGACTTGGAATTGGACTTGGACTTGGACTTGGACTTGGACTTGGACTTGGACTTGGACTTGGACTTGGACTTGGACTTGGATTTGGACTTGGACTTGGACTTGGACTTGGACTTGGACTTGGACTTGGACTTGGACTTGGACTTGGACTTGGACTTGGACTTGGACTTGGACTTGGACTTGGACTTGGACTTGGACTTGGACTTGGACTTGGACTTGGACTTGGACTTGGACTTGGACTTGGACTTGGACTTGGACTTGGACTTGGACTTGGACTTGGACTTGGACTTGGACTTGGACTTGGACTTGGACTTGGACTTGGACTAGGACTTGGACTTGGACTTGGAATTGGACTTGGAATTTGATTTGGATTTGGACTTGGGCTGTCAAGCCCTATACAGGTACTGAAATTAATTTTATTTTGATTGATTTTTTCAGGAGTTACTTCAAAATTTGCTAAGAAAAACGACGTCTTTTCAAAGTTAATCAAATCAATCATGACGCACATCACTGGAAAGGTCTGTTCAAGCCCTATACAGCTATCGAAACTAATTTTATTTTGATTGATTTTTTCAGGAGATATTTCAAAATTTGCTTAGAAAAACGACGTCTTTTCAAAGTTGATCAAATAAATCATGACGCACATTACTGGAAAGGTCCATTCAAGCCCTATACAGGTATCGAAACCAATTTTATTTTGATTAATTTTTTCAGAAGATATTTCAAAATTTGCTTAGAAAAACGACGTCTTTTCAAAGTTAATCAAATAAATCATGACGCACATCACTGCAAAGGTCTGTTCAAGCCCTATACAGAAATCGAAACTAATTTTATTTTGATTGATTTTTTCAGGAGATATTTCAAAATTTGCTTAGAAAAACGACGTCTTTTCAAAGTTAATCAAATAAATCATGACGCACATTAATGGAAAGGTCTGTTCAAGCCCTATACAGGTATCGAAACCAATTTTATTTTGATTGATTTTTTCAGAAGATATTTCAAAATTTGCTTAGAAAAACGACGTCTTTTCAAAGTTAATCAAATAAATCATGACGCACATCACTGCACAGGTCCATTCAAGCCCTATACAGGTATCGAAACTAATTTTATTTTGATTGATTTTTGCAGGAGATATTTCAAAATTTGCTTAGAAAAATGACGTCTTTTCAAAGTTAATCAAATAAATTATGACGCACATCGCTGCAAAGGTCTGATCAAGCCCTATACAGGTATCGAAACTAATTTTAATTTGATTGATTTTTTCAGGAGTTATTTCAAAATTTGCTTAGAAAAACGACGCCTTTTCAAACTTAATCAAATAAATCATGACGCACATCACTGGAAAGGTCCATTCAAGCCCTATACAGGTATCGAAACCAATTTTATTTTGATTGATTATTTCAGGAGATATTTCAAAATTTGCTTAGAAAAACGACGTCTTTTCAAAGTTAATCAAATAAATCATGACGCACATCAATGGAAAGGTCTGTTCAAGCCCTATACAGGTATCGAAACTTATTTTATTTTGATTGATTTTTTCAGGAGATATTTCAAAATTTGCTTAGAAAAACGACGCCTTTTCAAACTTAATCAAATAAATCATGACGCACATCACTGGAAAGGTCCATTCAAGCCCTATACAGGTATCGAAACCAATTTTATTTTGATTGATTATTTCAGGAGATATTTCAAAATTTGTTTAGAAAAACGACGTCTTTTCAAAGTTAATCAAATAAATCATGACGCACATCAATGGAAAGGTCTGTTCAAGCCCTATACAGGTATCGAAACTTATTTTATTTTGATTGATTTTTTCAGGAGATATCTCAAAATTTGCTTAGAAAAACGACGCCTTTTCAAAGTTAATCAAATAAATCATGACGCACATCAATGGAAAGGTCTGTTCAAGCCCAATGCAGGTATTGAAACTTATTTTATTTTGATTGATTTTTGCAGGAGATATTTCAAAATTTGCTTAGAAAAACGACGTCTTTTCAAAGTTAATCAAATAAATCATGACGCACATCACTGCAAAGGTCTGTTCAAGTCCTATACAGGTATCGAAACTAATTTTATTTTGATTGATTTTTTCAAGAGATATTTAAAAATTAGCTTAGAAAAACGACGTCTTTTCAAAGTTAATCAAATAAATCATGACGCACATCACTGCAAAGGTCTGTTCAAGTCCTATACAGGTATCGAAACTAATTTTATTTTGATTGATTTTTGCAGGAGATATTTCAAAATTTGCTTAGAAAAACGACGTCTTTTCAAAGTTAATCAAATAAATCATGACGTACATCACTGCAAAGGTCTGTTCAAGTCCTATACATTTATCGAAACTAATTTTATTTTGATTGATTTTTGCAGGAGATATTTCAAAATTTGCTTAGAAAAACGACGTCTTTTCAAAGTTAATCAAATAAATCATGACGCACATCACTCGAAAGGTCTGTTCAAGCCCTATACAGGTATCGAAACTAATTTTATTTTGATTTATTCTTTCAGGAGTTATTTCAAAATTTGCTTAGAAAAACGACGTCTTTTCAAAGTTAATCAAATAAATCATGACGCACATCACTGCAAAGGTCTGTTCAAGTCCTATACAGGTATCGAAACTAATTTTATTTTGATTGATTTTTGCAGGAGATATTTCAAAATTTGCTTAGAAAAACGACGTCTTTTCAAAGTTGATCAAATAAATCATGACGCACATCACTGGAAAGGTCTATTCAAGCCCTATCCAGGTATCAACATTAATTTAACTTTGAATGATGATTTTGGGAGATATTTCAAAATTTCCATAGAACCATTTTATTTTAATTTTTAAATTGTATAATTTTAATTGAATATTAAGTCATACAAATTATGAGACAAAAATGAAAAAAAAGCGTGAAGTTCCATGTTTAAATCAGCTAAAACAACTTCATTGATAGTTTGAGGTGAAAAAAGAATGCCATCTTAGTTTTTGATAGAAAAAAGAAATTAAAATGATTGCAGACCTTTAAAAGAAAAAATCATTTACCTATATATGTAGGTACGAAATTCTTAAAACATTTTAAAGGCCAAATTTTGAAATGGAACGTTGAAGTTATAATTTTTTTTAAAACTAATATTCAATTCTTTAGCGAACATTTTTTAAGAAATAAAATTTTAGTCACTATTTTTTTGAAAAAAATTGTGAATTCCGTTCAAAATTCTGTTCAAATGTTCTTTTTAATATTCAATGCTCTTTTTCATTTTTAGTCAAATGCTGAAAACGACATGTAACAATCTTTCTTTAAACAAAAAGTGTTAGGTACCCACTTTCTCCCTTAAAAAAAAACGAATTCTCAAAAATAGAAAATTTTCCATCTGTTTCCAGTATTTGACTAAAAATAAAAAAATTTAAAAAAGAACGGCTATAAATAAATTAACGAAAACTAACAAATTTGTATAAAAAAAGGTCCAAAAGGTTGAAAAAGTTCTGTTCAATTGGCTTTTTGAGGGGCAGTAGAGAAGAATATTCATCAACAAAAATGGTGGTTTTTCAGACAAAAGAAATTAATAAAAAATCTTTTTATAGCGCAGAACCATATTTGAGAAGATGATGTTATTGTAAGGGGAGAAACTAAATACTTTAGCAGTATTGTGTTTAAGTTTCAAGCCTCAAAAATGACTACAATTTACTTATAACTATTTATATATACAAAAAATAAAACTTAAAAGAGGTTTTCCAAAATCGTCCCCCAATTCAGAATCCACAATGCGGAGGGATTTTCAACGACGTCTTTTTTCAATTTTTCAAATTCTTGGCGTGACGTGATGACGAGAAACGCTCTATTGTCTATACCCGCTTATGCTATAAGTGTTTTAAAGTCACTTGATATAAACGAAGAGATCTCGTCACGTTCACGTACCGTTTCCTCGTCGTCGTTCCATTGTGAATAAGGGTGATTACATGGATAAACATATCGTTCAGGATTGTTGACAACCACCGATGTTAGATCATTTAAACGCAAAGAAAATCATGTTGTCAACCTGTGTTGCATGGTCTTCAAAATATCTTAAAAACTTGTTGCGATTCCATAAAGCAATGTTGTCAACAAAGTTGATAATATAAATCCCTCTAATATAGGGCTTCAGCTTCAGTCTTAGGATATCCGTCGAACTGAACGGACGTGTTTCATCCAGTCTTATGATATCCTTCGTGCCGAACGGACGTGTCAGTGTCGGTGTTAACTTAAGTGTAGTTGTAGTTGGAGTTGGATTTGGATTTGGAGTTGGAGTTGGAGTTGGAGTTGGAGTTGGAGTTGGAGTTGGAGTTGGAGTTGGAGTTGGAGTTGGATTTGGAGTTGGAGTTGGAGTTGGAGTTGGAGTTGGAGATGGAGTTGGAGTTGGAGTTGGGGTAGGGGTTGGAGTTGGAGTTGGAGTTGGAGTTGGAGTTGGAGTTGGAGTTGGAGTTGGAGTTGGAGTTGGAGTTGGAGTTGGAGTTGGAGTTGGAGTTGGAGTTGGAGTTGGAGTTGGAGTTGGAGTTGGAGTTGGAGTTGGGGTTGGGGTTGGAGTTGGAGTTGGAGTTGGAGTTGGAGTTGGAGTTGGAGTTGGAGTTGGAGTTGGAGTTGGAGTTGGAGTTGGAGTTGGAGTTGGAGTTGGAGTTGGAGTTGGAGTTGGAGTTGGAGTTGGAGTTGGAGTTGGAGTTGGAGTTGGAGTTGGAGTTGGAGTTGGAGTTGGAGTTGGAGTTGGACTTGGACTTGGACTTGGACTTGGACTTGGACTTGGACTTGGACTTGGACTTGGACTTGGACTTGGACTTGGACTTGGACTTGGACTTGGACTTGGACTTGGACTTGGACTTGGACTTGGACTTGGACTTGGACTTGGACTTGGACTTGGACTTGGACTTGGACTTGGACTTGGACTTGGACTTGGACTTGGACTTGGACTTGGACTTGGACTTGGACTTGGACTTGGACTTGGACTTGGACTTGGACTTGGACTTGGACTTGGACTTGGACTTGGACTTGGACTTGGACTTGGACTTGGACTTGGACTTGGACTTGGACTTGGACTTAGACTTGGACTTGGACTTGGACTTGGACTTGGACTTGGACTTGGACTTGGACTTGGACTTGGACTTGGACTTGGACTTGGACTTGGACTTGGACTTGGACTTGGACTTGGACTTGGACTTGGACTTGGACTTGGACCTGGACCTGGACCTGGACTTGGACTTGGACTTGGACTTGGACTTGGACTTGGACTTGGACTTGGACTTGGACTTGGACTTGGACTTGGACTTGGACTTGGACTTGGACTTGGACTTGGACTTGGACTTGGACTTGGACTTGGACTTGGACTTGGACTTGGACTTGGACTTGGACTTGGACTTGGACTTGGACTTGGACTTGGACTTGGACTTGGACTTGGACTTGGACTTGGACTTGGACTTGGACTTGGACTTGGACTTGGCCTTGGCCTTGGCCTTGGCCTTGGACTTGGACTTGGACTTGGACTTGGACTTGGACTTGGACTTGGACTTGGACTTGGACTTGGACTTGGACTTGGACTTGGACTTGGACTTGGACTTGGACTTGGACTTGGACTTGGACTTGGACTTGGACTTGGACTTGGACTTGGACTTGGACTTAGACTTGGACTTGGACTTGGACTTGGACTTGGACTTGGACTTGGACTTGGACTTGGACTTGGACTTGGACCTGGACTTGGACTTGGACTTGGACTTGGACTTGGACTTGGACTTGGACTTGGACTTGGACTTGGACTTGGACTTGGACTTGGACTTGGACTTGAAATTGGACTTGGACTTGGAATTAGATTTGGATTTGGACTTGGGCTGTCAAGCCCTATATAGGTACTGAAATTAATTTTATTTTGATTGATTTTTTCAGGTTATTTCAAAATTTGCTAAGAAAAACGACGTCTTTTCAAAGTTAATCAAATAAATCATGACGCACATCATTGGAAAGGTCTGTTCAAGCCCTATACAAGTATCGAAACAAATTTTATTTTGATTGATTTTTTCATGAGATATTTCAAAATTTGCATAGAAAAACGACGTCTTTTCAAAGTTAATCAAATAAATCATGACGCACATCACTGGAAATGTCTGTTCAAGCCCTATACAGGTATCGAAACTAATTTTATTTTGATTGATTTTTTCAAGAGTTATTTCAACATTTGCTTAGAAAAACGACGTCTTTTCAAAGTTAATCAAATAAATCATGACGCACATCACTGCAAAGGTCTGTTCAAGTCCTATACAGGTATCGAAACTAATTTTATTTTGATTGATTTTTGCAGAAGATATTTCAAAATTTGCTTAGAAAAACGACGTCTTTTCAAAGTTAATCAAATAAATCATGACGCACATCAATGGAAAGGTCTGTTCAAGCCCTAAACAGGTATTGAAACTAATTTTATTTTGATTGATATTTTTCAGGAGATATTTCAAAATTTGCTTAGAAAAACGACGTCTTTTCAAAGTTGATCAAATAAGTCATGACGCACATCACTGGAAAGGTCTGTTAAAGCCCTATACAGGTATCGAAACTTATTTTATTTTGATTAATTTTTTCAGGCAATATTTCAAAATTTGCTAAGAAAAACGACGTCTTTTCAAAGTTGATCAAATAAATCATGACGCACATCACTGCAAAGGTCTGTTCAAGTCCTATACAGGTATCGAAACTAATTTTGTTTTGATTTATTTTTTCAGGAGTTATTTCAAAATTTGCTTAGAAAAACGACGTCTTTTCAAAGTTAATCAAATAAGTCATGACGCACATCAATGGAAAGGTCTGTTCAAGCCCTATACAGGTATCGAAACAAATTTTATTTTGATTGATTTTTGCACGAGATATTTCAAAATTTGCTTAGAAAAACGACGTCTTTCCAAAGTTAATCAAATAAATCATGACGCACATCAATGGAAAGGTCTGTTCAAGCCCTATACAGGTATCGAAACTAATTTTATTTTGATTGATTTTTTTCAGGAGATATTTCAAAATTTGCTTAGAAAAACGACGTCTTTTTAAAGTTAATCAAATAAGTCATGACGCACATCACTGGAAAGGTCTGTTCAAGCCATATACAGGTATCGAAACCAATTTTATTTTGATTGATTTTTTCAGGAGATATTTCAAAATTTGCATAGAAAAACGACGTCTTTTCAAAGTTAATCAAATAAATCATGACGCACATCACTGGAAAGGTCTGTTCAAGCCCTATACAGGTATCGAAACTAATTTTATTTTGATTGATTTTTTCAGGAGATATTTCAAAATTTGCTTAGAAAAACGACGCCTTTTCAAACTTAATCAAATAAATCATGGCGCACATCACTGCAAAGGTCTGTTCAAGCCCTATACAGGTATCGAATTTAATTTTATTTTGATTGATTTTTTCAGGAGATATTTCAAAATTTGCTTAGAAAAAGGACGTCTTTTCAAAGTTAATCAAATAAATCATGACGCACATCACTGCAAAGGTCTGTTCAAGCCATATACAGGTATCGAAACCAATTTTATTTTGATTGATTTTTTCAGGAGATATTTCAAAATTTGCATAGAAAAACGACGTCTTTTCAAAGTTAATTAAATAAATCATGACGCACATCACTGCAAAGGTCTGTTCAAGTCCTATACAGGTATCGAAACTTATTTTGTTTTGATTGATTTTTTCAAGAGTTATTTCAACATTTGCTTAGAAAAACGACGTCTTTTCAAAGTTAATCAAATAAATCATGACGCACATCACTGGAAACGTCTGTTCAAGCCCTATACAGGTATTGAAACTTATTTTATTTTGATTGATTTTTTTAGGAGATATTTCAAAATTTGCTTAGAAAAACGACGCCTTTTCAAACTTAATCAAATAAATCATGACGCACATCACTGCAAAGGTCTGTTCAAGCCATATACAGGTATCGAAACTTATTTTATTTTGATTGATTTTTGCAGGAGATATTTCAAAATGTGCTTAGAAAAACGACGTCTTTTCAAAGTTAATCAAATAAATCATGACGTACATCACTGCAAAGGTCTGTTCAAGTCCTATACAGGTATCGAAACTAATTTTATTTTGATTGATTTTTGCAGGAGATATTTCAAAATTTGCTTAGAAAAAGGACGTCTTTTCAAAGTTAATCAAATAAATCATGACGCACATCACTGAAAAGGTCTGTTCAAGCCCTATACAGGTATCGAAACTAATTTTATTTTGATTGATTTTTTCAGGAGTTATTTCAAAATTTTCTTAGAAAAACGACGTCTTTTCAAAGTTAATCAAATAAATCATGACGCACATCACTGCAAAGGTCTGTTCAAGTCCTATACAGGTATCGAAACTAATTTTATTTTGATTGATTTTTGCAGGAGATATTTCAAAATTTGCTTAGAAAAACGACGTCTTTTCAAAGTTAATCAAATAAATCATGACGCACATCACTGCAAAGGTCTGTTCAAGCCCTATACAGGTATCGAAACTAATTTTATTTTGATTGATTTTTTCAGGAGTTATTTCAAAATTTTCTTAGAAAAACGACGTCTTTTCAAAGTTAATCAAATAAATCATGACGCACATCACTGCAAAGGTCTGTTCAAGTCCTATACAGGTATCGAAACTAATTTTATTTTGATTGATTTTTTCAGGAGATATTTCAAAATTTGCTTAGAAAAAGGACGTCTTTTCAAAGTTAATCAAATAAATCATGACGCACATCAATGGAAAGGTCTGTTCAAGCCCTATACAGGTATCGAAACCAATTTTATTTTGATTGATTTTTTCAGAAGATATTTCAAAATTTGCTTAGAAAAACGACGTCTTTTCAAAGTTAATCAAATAAATCATGACGCACATCACTGCAAAGGTCTGTTCAAGTCCTATACAGGTATCGAATTTAATTTTATTTTGATTGATTTTTTCAGGAGATATTTCAAAATTTGCTTAGAAAAAGGACGTCTTTTCAAAGTTAATCAAATAAATCATGACGCACATCACTGGAAAGGTCTGTTCAAGCCATATACAGGTATCGAAACCAATTTTATTTTGATTGATTTTTTCAGGAGTTATTTCAAAATTTGCATAGAAAAACGACGTCTTTTCAAAGTTAATCAAATAAATCATGACGCACATCACTGAAAAGGTCTGTTCAAGTCCTATACAGGTATCGAAACTAATTTTGTTTTGATTGATTTTTTCAGGAGTTATTTCAAAATTTGCTTAGAAAAACGACGTCTTTTCAAAGTTGATCAAATAAATCATGACGCACATCACTGGAAAGGTCCATTCAAGCCCTATACAGGTATCGATACCAATTTTATTTTGATTGATTTTTTCAGGAGATATTTCAAAATTTTCATAAAAAAACGACGTCTTTTCATAGTTCATCAATTAATTCATGACGCACATCACTGAAAAGGTCTGTTCAAGCCCTATACAGGTATCGAAACTAATTTTATTTTGATTGATTTTTTCAGGAGTTATTTCAAAATTTTCTTAGAAAAACGACGTCTTTTCAAAGTTAATCAAATAAATCATGACGCACATCACTGCAAAGGTCTGTTCAAGTCCTATACAGGTATCGAAACTAATTTTATTTTGATTGATTTTTGCAGGAGATATTTCAAAATTTGCTTAGAAAAACGACGTCTTTTCAAAGTTAATCAAATAAATCATGACGCACATCAATGGAAAGGTCTGTTCAAGCCCTATACAGGTATCGAATTTAATTTTATTTTGATTGATTTTTTCAGGAGATATTTCAAAATTTGCTTAGAAAAACGACGTCTTTTCATAGTTCATCAATTAAATCATGACGCATATTACTGGAAAGGTCTATTCAAGCCCTATCCAGGTATCAACATTAATTTAACTTTGAATGATGATTTTGGGAGATATTTCCATAGAACCATTTTATTTTAATTTTTAAATGGTATAATTTTAATTGAATATTAAGTCATACAAATTATGAGACAAAAATGAAAAAAAAGCGTGAAGTTCCATGTTTAAATCAGCTAAAACAACTTCATTGATAGTTTGAGGTGAAAAAAGAATGCCATCTTAGTTTTTGATAGAAAAAAGAAATTAAAATGATTGCAGACCTTTAAACCAAAAAATCATTTACCTATATATGTAGGTACGAAATTCTTAAAACATTTTAAAGGCCAAATTTTGAAATGGAACGTTGAAGTTATAATTTTTTTTAAAACTAATATTCAATTCTTTAGCGAAAATTTTTTAAGAAATAAAATTTTAGTCACTATTTTTTTGAAAAAAATTGTGAATTCCGTTAAAAATTCTGTGTTGACAAGCACAAATGTTCTTTTTAATATTCAATGCTCTTTTTCATTTTTAGTCAAATGCTGAAAACGACATGTAAAAATCTTTCTTTTAACAAAAAGTGTTAGGTACCCACTTTCTCCCTTAAAAAAAAAAACAAAAAAGATGTCAATTATGAATGGTACTTTGTTTGCCTCATAAAAATAACAAAAAAATACAATTAGTTTTTTTTTTTTTTAATTCTCAAAAAATAGAAAATTTTCCATCTGTTTCCAGCATTTGACTAAAAATAAAAAAATTTAAAAAAGAACGACTATAAATAAATTAACGAAAACTAACAAATTTGTATAAAAAAAGGTACAAAAGGTTGAAAAAGTTCTGTTCAATTGGCTTTTTGAGGGGCAGTCAAGAAGAATATTCATCAACAAAAATGGTGGTTTTTCAGACAAAAGAAATTAATTAAAAAATCTTTTTATAGCGCAGAACCATATTTGAGAAGATGATGTTATTGTAAGGGGAGAAACTAAATACTTTAGCAGTATTGTGTTTAAGTTTCAAGCCTCAAAAATGACTACAATTTACTTATATATATAAATCCCTCTAATATAGGGCTTCAGCTTCAGTCTTAGGATATCCGTCGAACTGAACGGACGTGTTTCATTCAGTCTTATGATATCATTCGTGCTCGTGCCGAAAGGACGTGTCAGTGTCGGTGTTAACTTGGTGCGAAATTGTGTAGTTGTAACTTGGAGTTGGATTTGGATTTGGAGTTGTAGTTGGAGTTGGAGTTGGAGTTGGAGTTGGAGTTGGAGTTGGAGTTGGAGTTGGAGTTGGAGTTGGAGTTGGAGTTGGAGTTGGAGTTGGAGTTGGAGTTGGAGTTGGAGTTGGACTTGGACTTGGACTTGGACTTGGACTTGGACTTGGACTTGGACTTGGACTTGGACTTGGACTTGGACTTGGACTTGGACTTGGACTTGGACTTGGACTTGGACTTGGACTTGGACTTGGACTTGGACTTGGACTTGGACTTGGACTTGGACTTGGACTTGGACTTGGACTTGGACTTGGACTTGGACTTGGACTTGGACTTGGACTTGGACTTGGACTTGGACTTGGACTTGGACTTGGACTTGGACTTGGACTTGGACTTGGACTTGGACTTGGACTTGGACTTGGACTTGGACTTGGAAATGGACTTGGACTTGGACTTGGACTTGGACTTGGACTTGGACTTGGACTTGGACTTGGAATTGGAATTGGCCTTGGACATGGACATGGACTTGGACTTGGACTTGGACTTGGACTTGGACTTGGACTTGGACTTGGACTTGGACTTGGACTTGGACTTGGACTTGGACTTGGACTTGGACTTGGACTTGGACTTGGACTTGGACTTGGACTTGGACTTGGACTTGGACTTGGACTTGGACTTGGACTTGGACTTGGACTTGGACTTGGACTTGGACTTGGACTTGGACTTGGACTTGGACTTGGACTTGGACTTGGACTTGGACTTGGACTTGGACTTGGACTTGGACTTGGACTTGGACTTGGACTTGGACTTGGACTTGGACTTGGACTTGGACTTGGACTTGGACTTGGACTTGGAATTGGACTTGGAATTTGATTTGGATTTGGACTTGGGCTGTCAAGCCCTATACAGGTACTGAAATTAATTTTATTTTGATTGATTTTTTCAGGAGTTACTTCAAAATTTGCTTAGAAAAACGACGTCTTTTCAAAGTTAATCAAATAAATCATGACGCACATCACTGGAAACGTCTGTTCAAGCCCTATACAGGTATCGAAACTAATTTTATTTTGATTGATTTTTTCAGGAGATATTTCAAAATTTGCATAGAAAAACGACGTCTTTTCAAAGTTAATCAAATAAATCATGACGCACATCACTGCAAAGGTCTGTTCAAGCCCTATACAGGTATCGAAACTAATTTTATTTTGATTGATTTTTTCAAGAGATATTTCAAAATTTGCTTAGAAAAACGACGTCTTTTCAAAGTTAATCAAATAAATCATGACGCACATCACTGGTAAGGTCTGTTAAAGCCCTATACAGGTATCGTAATCAATTTTATTTTGATTGATTTTTTCAGGAGATATTTCAAAATTTGCATAGAAAAACGACGTCTTTTCAAAGTTAATCAAATAAATCATGACGCACATCAATGGAAAGGTCTGTTCAAGCCCTATACAGGTATCGAAACTAATTTTATTTTGATTGATTTTTGCAGGAGATATTTCAAAATTTGCTTAGAAAAACGACGTCTTTTCAAAGTTAATCAAATAAATCATGACGCACATCAATGGAAAGGTCTGTTCAAGCCCTATACAGGTATCGAAACTAATTTTATTTTGATTGATTTTTTCAGGAGTTATTTCAAAATTTGCTTAGAAAAACGACGTCTTTTCAAAGTTGATCAAATAAATCATGACGCACATCACTGGAAAGGTCCATTCAAGCCCTATACAGGTATCGAAACCAATTTTATTTTGATTGATTTTTTCAGGAGATATTTCAAAATTTGCTTAGAAAAACGACGTCTTTTCAAAGTTAATCAAATAAATCATGACGCACATCAATGGAAAGGTCTGTTCAAGCCCTATACAGGTATAGAAACTTATTTTATTTTGATTGATTTTTTCAGGAGATATTTCAAAATTTGCTTAGAAAAACGACGCCTTTTCAAACTTAATCAAATAAATCATGACGCACATCACTGGAAAGGTCCATTCAAGTCCTATACAGGTATCGAAACCAATTTTATTTTGAATGATGATTTTGGGAGATATTTCAAAATTTGCTTAGAAAAACGACGTCTTTTCAAAGTTAATCAAATAAATCATGACGCACATCAATGGAAAGGTCTGTTCAAGCCCTATACAGGTATCGAAACTAATTTTATTTTGATTGATTTTTGCAGGAGATATTTCAAAATTTGCTTAGAAAAACGATGTCTTTTCAAAGTTAATCAAATAAATCATGACGCACATCAATGCAAAGGTCTGTTCAAGTCCTATACAGGTATCGAAACTAATTTTAATTTGATTTATTTTTTCAGGAGTTATTTCAAAATCTGCTTAGAAAAACGACGTCTTTTCAAAGTTAATCAAATAAATCATGACGCACATCACTGCAAAGGTCTGTTCAAGTCCTATACAGGTATCGAAACCAATTTTATTTTGAATGATGATTTTGGGAGATATTTCAAAATTTGCTTAGAAAAACGACGTCTTTTCAAAGTTAATCAAATAAATCATGACGCACATCAATGGAAAGGTCTGTTCAAGCCCTATACAGGTATCGAAACTAATTTTATTTTGATTGATTTTTGCAGGAGATATTTCAAAATTTGCTTAGAAAAACGACGTCTTTTCAAAGTTAATCAAATAAATCATGACGCACATCACTGCAAAGGTCTGTTCAAGTCCTATACAGGTATCGAAACTAATTTTATTTTGATTGATTTTTGCAGGAGATATTTCAAAATTTGCTTAGAAAAACGACGTCTTTTCAAAGTTGATCAAATAAATCATGACGCACATCACTGGAAAGGTCTATTCAAGCCCTATCCAGGTATCAACATTAATTTAACTTTGAATGATGATTTTGGGAGATATTTCAAAATTTCCATAGAACCATTTTATTTTAATTTTTAAATTGTATAATTTTAATTGAATATTAAGTCATACAAATTATGAGACAAAAATGAAAAAAAAGCGTGAAGTTCCATGTTTAAATCAGCTAAAACAACTTCATTGATAGTTTGAGGTGAAAAAAGAATGCCATCTTAGTTTTTGATAGAAAAAAGAAATTAAAATGATTGCAGACCTTTAAAAGAAAAAATCATTTACCTATATATGTAGGTACGAAATTCTTAAAACATTTTAAAGGCCAAATTTTGAAATGGAACGTTGAAGTTATAATTTTTTTTAAAACTAATATTCAATTCTTTAGCGAAAATTTTTTAAGAAATAAAATTTTAGTCAATATTTTTGAAAAAAATTGTGAATTCCGTTCAAAATTCTGTTCAAATGTTCTTTTTAATATTCAATGCTCTTTTTCATTTTTAGTCAAATGCTGAAAACGACATGTAACAATCTTTCTTTAAACAAAAAGTGTTAGGTACCCACTTTCTCCCTTAAAAAAAAACGAATTCTCAAAAATAGAAAATTTTCCATCTGTTTCCAGTATTTGACTAAAAATAAAAAAATTTAAAAAAGAACGGCTATAAATAAATTAACGAAAACTAACAAATTTGTATAAAAAAAGGTCCAAAAGGTTGAAAAAGTTCTGTTCAATTGGCTTTTTGAGGGGCAGTAGAGAAGAATATTCATCAACAAAAATGGTGGTTTTTCAGACAAAAGAAATTAATAAAAAATCTTTTTATAGCGCAGAACCATATTTGAGAAGATGATGTTATTGTAAGGGGAGAAACTAAATACTTTAGCAGTATTGTGTTTAAGTTTCAAGCCTCAAAAATGACTACAATTTACTTATAACTATTTATATATACAAAAAATAAAACTTAAAAGAGGTTTTCCAAAATCGTCCCCCAATTCACAATCCACAATGCGGAGGGATTTTCAACGACGTCTTTTTTCAATTTTTCAAATTCTTGGCGTGACGTGATGACGAGAAACGCTCTATTGTCTATACCCGCTTATGCTATAAGTGTTTTAAAGTCACTTGATATAAACGAAGAGATCTCGTCACGTTCACGTACCGTTTCCTCGTCGTCGTTCCATTGTGAATAAGGGAGATTACATGGATAAAACCAAAAAAAAAATAAAGACATAGATACCGAGTTTTTTTTTTGTGAAATTCTTCTCGGTAAAAAATAAAACCGACCTGGATTTAGTATTAAGATAGTTCTTAGGCCGAAAGGTATTAGCGTTAAGTTATTATAGTTTAACTTAGAGCGCCCGACTGGGGCCAGTAAGTTAGTTTTAAGATATTGATAAGTAGGCTAGTTTTTATGAATTTTTGTCTAGCTTTAAGATAGTTTTAAGAAAATTGAAAAATAAAAATGAATTATATAAAAAAAAAAAAAAAAAATGGATAAACATATCGTTCAGGATTGTTGACAACCACCGATGTTAGATCATTTAAACGCAAAGAAAATCATGTTGTCAACCTGTGTTGCATGGTCTTCAAAATATCTTAAAAACTTGTTGCGATTCCATCAAGCAATGTTGTCAACAAAGTTGATAATATAAATCCCTCTAATATAGGGCTTCAGCTTCAGTCTTAGGATATCCGTCGAACTGAACGGACGTGTTTCATCCAGTCTTATGATATCCTTCGTGCCGAACGGACGTGTCAGTGTCGGTGTTAACTTAAGTTTAGTTGTAGTTGGAGTTGGATTTGGATTTGGAGTTGTAGTTGGAGTTGGAGTTGGAGTTGGAGTTGGAGTTCGAGTTGGAGTTCGAGTTGGAGTTGGAGTTGGAGTTGGAGTTGGAGTTGGAGTTGGAGTTGGAGTTGGGGTTGGAGTTGGAGTTGGAGTTGGAGTTGGAGTTGGGGTTGGAGTTGGAGTTGGAGTTATAGTTGGAGTTGGAGTTGGAGTTGGAGTTGGAGTTGGAGTTGGAGTTGGAGTTGGAGTTGGAGTTGGAGTTGGAGTTGGAGTTGGAGTTGGAGTTGGAGTTGGAGTTGGAGGTGGAGGTGGAGTTGGAGTTGGAGTTGGAGTTGGAGTTGGAGTTGGAGTTGGAGTTGGAGTTGGAGTTGGAGTTGGAGTTGGAGTTGGAGTTGGAGTTGGAGTTGGAGTTGGAGTTGGAGTTGGAGTTGGAGTTGGAGTTGGAGTTGGAGTTAGAGTTGGAGTTGGAGTTGGATTTGGGGTTGGAGTTTGAGTTGGAGTTGGAGTTGGAGTTGGACCTGGAATTGGACTCTGACTAGGGCTTGAACCAGGACAAGAAGTTGGAATTGGACTTAGACTTGGACTTGGACTTGGACTTGGACTTGGACTTGGACTTGGACTTGGACTTGGACTTGGACTTGGACTTGGACTTGGACTTGGACTTGGACTTGGACTTGGACTTGGACTTGGACTTGGACTTGGACTTGGACTTGGACTTGGACTTGGACTTGGACTTGGACTTGGACTTGGACTTGGACTTGGACTTGGACTTGGACTTGGACTTGGACTTGGACTTGGACTTGGACTTGGACTTGGACTTGGACTTGGACTTGGACTTGGACTTGGACTTGGACTTGGACTTGGACTTGGACTTAAACTTGGACTTAAACTTGGACTTGGACTTGGACTTGGACTTGGATTTGGACTTGAACTTGGACTTGGACTTGGCCTTGGACTTGGACTTGGACTTGGACTTGGACTTGGACTTGGACTTGGACTTGGACTTGGACTTGGACTTGGACTTGGACTTGGACTTGGACTTAGACTTGGACTTGGACTTGGACTTGGACTTGGACTTGGACTTGGACTTGGACTTGGACTTGGACTTGGAGTTGGACTTGGACTTGGACTTGGACTTGGACTTGGACTTGGACTTGGACTTGGACTTGGACTTGGACTTGGACTTGGACTTGGACTTGGACTTGGACTTGGACTTGGACTTGGACTTGGACTTGGACTTGGACTTGGACTTGGACTTGGACTTGGACTTGGACTTGGACTTGGACTTGGACTTGGACTTGGACTTGGACTTGGACTTGGACTTGGACTTGGACTTGGACTTGGACTTGGACTTGGACTTGGACTTGGAATTGGACTTGGAATTTGATTTGGATTTGGACTTGGGCTGTCAAGCCCTATACAGGTACTGAAATTAATTTTATTTTGATTGATTTTTTCAGGAGTTACTTCAAAATTTGCTAAGAAAAACGACGTCTTTTCAAAGTTAATCAAATCAATCATGACGCACATCACTAGAAAGGTCTGTTCAAGCCCTATACAGGTATCGAAACTAATTTTATTTTGATTGATTTTTTCAGGAGATATTTCAAAATTTGCTTAGAAAAACGACGTCTTTTCAAAGTTAATCAAATAAATCATGACGCACATCACTGGAAAGGTCTGTTCAAGCCCTATACAGGTATCGAAACTTATTTTATTTTGATTAATTTTTTCAGGAGATATTTCAAAATTTGCTTAGAAAAACGACGTCATTTCAAAGTTAATCAAATAAATCATGACGCACATCACTGCAAAGGTATGTTCAAGCCCTATACAGGTATCGAAACTAATTTTATTTTGATTGATTTTTTCAGGAGATATTTCAAAATTTGCTTAGAAAAACGACGTCTTTTCAAAGTTAATCAAATAAATCATGACGCACATTAATGGAAAGGTCTGTTCAATCCCTATACAGGTATCGAAACCAATTTTATTTTGATTTAATTTTTCAGAAGATATTTCAAAATTTGCTTAGAAAAAACGACGTCTTTTCAAAGTTAATCAAATAAATCATGACGCACATCACTGCAAAGGTCCATTCAAGCCCTATACAGGTATCGAAACCAATTTTATTTTGATTGATTATTTCAGGAGATATTTCAAAATTTGCTTAGAAAAACGACGTCTTTTCAAAGTTAATCAAATAAATCATGACGCACATCACTGCAAAGGTCTGTTCAAGTCCTATACAGGTATCGAAACTAATTTTATTTTGATTGATTTTTTCAGGAGATATTTCAAAATTTGCTTAGAAAAAGGACGTCTTTTCAAAGTTAATCAAATAAATCATGACGCACATCACTGGAAAGGTCTGTTCAAGCCCTATACAGGTATCGAATCTAATTTTATTTTGATTGATTTTTTCAGGAGATATTTCAAAATTTGCTTAGAAAAACGACGCCTTTTCAAACTTAATCAACTAAATCATGACGCACATCACTGCAAAGGTCTGTTCAAGCCCTATACAGGTATCGAAACCAATTTTATTTTGATTAATTTTTTCAGAAGATATTTCAAAATAGAAAAACGACGTCTTTTCAAAGTTAATCAAATAAATCATGACGCACATCACTGCAAAGGTCTGTTCAAGTCCTATACAGGTATCGAAACTAATTTTATTTTGATTGATTTTTGCAGGAGATATTTCAAAATTTGCTTAGAAAAACGACGTCTTTTCAAAGTTAATCAAATAAATCATGACGCACATCACTGCAAAGGTCTGTTCAAGTCCTATACAGGTATCGAAACTAATTTTATTTTGATTGATTTTTGCAGGAGATATTTCAAAATTTGCTAAGAAAAACGACGTCTTTTCAAAGTTGATCAAATCAATCATGACGCACATCACTAGAAAGGTCTGTTCAAGCCCTATACAGGTATCGAAACTAATTTTATTTTGATTGATTTTTTCAGGAGATATTTCAAAATTTGCTTAGAAAAACGACGTCTTTTCAAAGTTAATCAAATAAATCATGACGCACATCACTGGAAAGGTCTGTTCAAGCCCTATACAGGTATCGAAACTTATTTTATTTTGATTAATTTTTTCAGGAGATATTTCAAAATTTGCTTAGAAAAACGACGCTTTTTCAAACTTAATCAAATAAATCATGACGCACATCAATGGAAAGGTCTGTTCAAGCCCTATACAGGTATTGAAACTTATTTTATTTTGATTGATTTTTGCAGGAGATATTTCAAAATTTGCTTAGAAAAACGACGTCTTTTCAAAGTTAATCAAATAAATCATGACGCACATCACTGCAAAGGTCTGTTCAAGTCCTATACAGGTATCGAAACTAATTTTATTTTGATTGATTTTTTCAAGAGATATTTCAAAATTTGCTTAGAAAAACGACGTCTTTTCAAAGTTAATCAAATAAATCATGACGCACATCACTGCAAAGGTCTGTTCAAGTCCTATACAGGTATCGAAACTAATTTTATTTTGATTGATTTTTGCAGGAGATATTTCAAAATTTGCTAAGAAAAACGACGTCTTTTCAAAGTTGATCAAATCAATCATGACGCACATCACTAGAAAGGTCTGTTCAAGCCCTATACAGGTATCGAAACTAATTTTATTTTGATTGATTTTTTCAGGAGATATTTCAAAATTTGCTTAGAAAAACGACGTCTTTTCAAAGTTAATCAAATAAATCATGACGCACATCACTGGAAAGGTCTGTTCAAGCCCTATACAGGTATCGAAACTTATTTTATTTTGATTAATTTTTTCAAAATAAATCATGACGCACATCACTGCAAAGGTCTGTTCAAGTCCTATACAGGTATCGAAACTAATTTTATTTTGATTGATTTTTGCAGGAGATATTTCAAAATTTGCTTAGAAAAACGACGTCTTTTCAAAGTTAATCAAATAAATCATGACGTACATCAATGGAAAGGTCTGTTCAAGCCCTATACAGGTATCGAAACTAATTTTATTTTGATTGATTTTTGCAGGAGATATTTCAAAATTTGCTTAGAAAAATGACGTTTTTTCAAAGTTAATCAAATAAATCATGACGCACATCACTCGAAAGGTCTGTTCAAGCCCTATACAGGTATCGAAACTTATTTTATTTTGATTAATTTTTTCAGGAGATATGTCAAAATTTGCTAAGAAAAACGACGTCTTTTCAAAGTTGATCAAATAAATCATGACGCACATCACTGCAAAGGTCTGTTCAAGTCCTATACAGGTATCGAAACTAATTTTGTTTTGATTGATTTTTTCAGGAGTTATTTCAAAATTTGCTTAGAAAAACGACGTCTTTTCAAAGTTGATCAAATAAATCATGACGCACATCACTGGAAAGGTCCATTCAAGCCCTATACAGGTATCGATACCAATTTTATTTTGATTGATTTTTTCAGGAGATATATCAAAATTTGTTTAGAAAAACGACGTCTTTTCATAGTTCATCAATTAAATCATGACGCACATTACTGGAAAGGTCTATTCAAAACTATCCAGGTATCAACATTAATTTAACTTTGAATGATGATTTTGGGAGATATTTCCATAGAACCATTTTATTTTAATTTTTAATTGGTATAATTTTAATTGAATATTAAGTCATAGAAATTATGAGACAAAAATGAAAAAAAGCGTGAAGTTCCATGTTTAAATCAGCTAAAACAACTTCATTGTGGTTTGAGGTGAAAAAAGAATGCCATCTTAGTTTTTGATAGAAAAAAGAAATTAAAATGATTGCAGACCTTTAAAACAAAAAATCATTTACCTATATATGTAGGTACGAAATTCTTAAAACATTTTAAAGGCCAAATTTTGAAATGGAACGTTGAAGTTATAATTTTTTTTAAAACTAATATTCAATTCTTTAGCGAACATTTTTTAAGAAATAAAATTTTAGTCACTATTTTTTTGAAAAAAATTGTGAATTCCGTTCAAAATTCTGTTCAAATGTTCTTTTTAATATTCGATGCTCTTTTTCATTTTTAGTCAAATGCTGAAAACGACATGTAACAATCTTTCTTTAAACAAAAAGTGTTAGGTACCCACTTTCTCCCTTAAAAAAAACGAATTCTCAAAAATAGAAAATTTTCCATCTGTTTCCAGCATTTGACTAAAAATAAAAAAATTTAAAAAAGAACGGCTATAAATAAATTAACGAAAACTAACAAATTTGTATAAAAAAAGGTCCAAAAGGTTGAAAAAGTTCTGTTCAATTGGCTTTTTGAGGGGCAGTAAAGAAGAATATTCATCAACAAAAATGGTGGTTTTTCAGACAAAAGAAATTAATTAAAAAAAATTTTTATAATCTATACCCGCTTATGCTATAAGTGTTTTAAAGTCACTTGATATAAACGAAGAGATCTCGTCACGTTCACGTACCGTTTCCTCGTCGTCGTTCCATTGTGAATAAGGGAGATTACATGGATAAACATATCGTTCAGGATTGTTGACAACCACCGATGTTAGATCATTTAAACGCAAAGAAAATCATGTTGTCAAACTGTGTTGCATGGTCTTCAAAATATCTTAAAAACTTGTTGCGATTCCACCAAGCAATGTTGTAAACAAAGTTGATAATATAAATCCCTCTAATATAGGGCTTCAGCTTCAGTCTTAGGATATCCGTCGAACTGAACGGACGTGTTTCATCCAGTCTTATGATATCCTTCGTGCTGAAAGGACGTGTCAGTGTCGGTGTTAACTTAAATGTAGTTGTAGTTGGAGTTGGATTTGGAGTTGTAGTTGGAGTTGGAGTTGGAGTTGGAGTTGGAGTTGGAGTTGGAGTTGGAGTTGGAGTTGGAGTTGGAGTTGGAGTTGGAGTTGGAGTTGGGGTTGGGGTTGGGGTTGGAGTTGGAGTTGGAGTTGGAGTTGGAGTTGGAGTTGGAGTTGGGGTTGGAGTTGGAGTTGGAGTTGGAGTTGGAGTTGGAGTTGGAGTTGGAGTTGGAGTTGGACTTGGACGTGGACTTGGACTTGGACTTGGACTTGGACTTGGACTTGGACTTGGACTTGGACTTGGACTTGGACTTGGACTTGGACTTGGACTTGGACTTGGACTTGGACTTGGACTTGGACTTGGACTTGGACTTGGACTTGGACTTGGACTTGGACTTGGACTTGTACTTGGACTTGGACTTGGACTTGGACTTGGACTTGGACTTGGACTTGGACTTGGACTTGGACTTGGACTTGGACTTGGACTTGGACTTGGACTTGGACTTGGACTTGGACTTGGACTTGGACTTGGACTTGGACTTGGACTTGGACTTGGACTTGGACTTGGACTTGGACTTGGACTTGGACTTGGACTTGGACTTGGACTTGGACTTGGACTTGGACTTGGACTTGGACTTGGACTTGGACTTGGACTTGGACTTGGACTTGGACTTGGACTTGGACTTGGACTTGGACTTGGACTTGGACTTGGACTTGGACTTGAACTTGGACTTGGACTTGGACTTGGACTTGGACTTGGACTTGGACTTGGACTTGGACTTGGACTTGGACTTGGACTTGGACTTGGACTTGGACTTGGACTTGGACTTGGACTTGGACTTGGACTTGGACTTGAACTTGGACTTGGACTTGGAATTGGACTTGGAATTTGATTTGGATTTGGACTTGGGCTGTCAAGCCCTATACAGGTACTGAAATTAATTTTATTTTGATTGATTTTTTCAGGAGTTACTTCAAAATTTGCTTAGAAAAACGACGTCTTTTCAAAGTTAATCAAATAAATCATGACGCACATCACTGGAAACGTCTGTTCAAGCCCTATACAGGTATCGAAACTAATTTTATTTTGATTGATTTTTTCAGGAGATATTTCAAAATTTGCATAGAAAAACGACGTCTTTTCAAAGTTAATCAAATAAATCATGACGCACATCAATGGAAAGGTCTGTTCAAGCCCTATACAGGTATCGAAACTAATTTTATTTTGATTGATTTTTTCAGGAGTTATTTCAAAATTTGCTTAGAAAAACGACGTCTTTTCAAAGTTAATCAAATAAATCATGACGCACATTACTGCAAAGGTCTGTTCAAGTCCTATACAGGTATCGAAACTAATTTTATTTAGATTGACTTTTGCAGGAGATATTTCAAAATTTGCTTAGAAAAACGACGTCTTTTCAAAGTTAATCAAATAAATCATGACGCACATCACTGCAAAGGTCTGTTCAAGTCCTATACAGGTATCGAAACTAATTTTATTTTGATTGATTTTTGCAGGAGATATTTCAAAATTTGCTAAGAAAAACGACGTCTTTTCAAAGTTGATCAAATCAATCATGACGCACATCACTAGAAAGGTCTGTTCAAGCCCTATACAGGTATCGAAACTAATTTTATTTTGATTGATTTTTTCAGGAGATATTTCAAAATTTGCTTAGAAAAACGACGTCTTTTCAAAGTTAATCAAATAAATCATGACGCACATCACTGGAAAGGTCTGTTCAAGCCCTATACAGGTATCGAAACTTATTTTATTTTGATTAATTTTTTCAGGAGATATTTCAAAATTTGTTTAGAAAAACGACGCCTTTTCAAACTTAATCAAATAAATCATGACGCACATCACTGCAAAGGTCTGTTCAAGTCCTATACAGGTATCGAAACTAATTTTATTTTGATTGATTTTTTCAAGAGATATTTCAAAATTTGCTTAGAAAAACGACGTCTTTTCAAAGTTAATCAAATAAATCATGACGCACATCACTGCAAAGGTCTGTTCAAGTCCTATACAGGTATCGAAACTAATTTTATTTTGATTGATTTTTGCAGGAGATATTTCAAAATTTGCTTAGAAAAACGACGTCTTTTCAAAGTTAATCAAATAAATCATGACGCACATCACTGCAAAGGTCTGTTCAAGTCCTATACAGGTATCGAAACTAATTTTATTTTGATTGATTTTTTCAGGAGATATTTCAAAATTTGCTTAGAAAAACGACGTCTTTTCAAAGTTAATCAAATAAATCATGACGCACATCACTGGAAAGGTCTGTTCAAGCCCTATACAGGTATCGAATCTAATTTTATTTTGATTGATTTTTTCAGGAGATATTTCAAAATTTGCTTAGAAAAACGACGCCTTTTCAAACTTAATCAACTAAATCATGACGCACATCACTGCAAAGGTCTGTTCAAGCCCTATACAGGTATCGAAACCAATTTTATTTTGATTAATTTTTTCAGAAGATTGTTACGGTAAATTTTACCGCAACAAAAACCAGCCTTTGGCCGTTTTATTTTTCCTTTGTTGTGGCTGCAAAATATCGGCAAAGTTGAGGGCAACCATGGTCTCATCAACCACAGGTGTACCTAGCCTTTATTTTGCAAAAGCAACAAATACAGGCGTACGAGTTCGAGAACGAGTTCTTTCGACGAGGTCGAAAATGCCGGCGGATGAGCCGAAGAAGTATGAGGTCGGGCGGACCCTTACTTAACAACAACAACATATTCATCAATCATATTTGTATTATATATTTATATTAATTATTATTAACGTAGTATACCTTTTGTTTTACCTATTATAAATTTTAACGTAAATTAACTTAAATTAATAATGTACAAAATGGGTTTTTAACACCGTGTAATTTTCCGTTGCTAAGATCGTTTTTGAAAATTAGATGTAGTAAGAGAAATGCTTCCCTCCGTACCTCCAAAATAGTAAAACTAGTTTACCATTTCGAATCCCGCGTTTTAAAATAGAGTAATAGGATAATGCCTAGTGAGGATCTTTTCTCGATTTTTTTTGTCGTTTTCAATTTTTCTCGAAAGTCAAAAATAGTTGGGAGGGGATCTGAACTCGGCCTTTATGTTTCGGCAAGTTTTGGAAACTCATCCAACAACTTGTTGAAACCGTGTTTGTGTGTGTGAGAGTAAAGTTTCGCTGAGAGTCAACAACGGTGGCTTTCCTGATGAGCGTTAAGCTTCCAGGAAGCCGTGATGCCGTGACCGACAATCACGAAAACGAATGCTTGTGTTGTATGAATGTGTGTATGACTGGAATGGACGAGGGAGGAAGACAATAGATGGTGAATAGCATGGAAGGCACTCTGTAGAGAGCTTACCAAGCGGATAGAGGTGTTCGAGGATTGTTGAGAAGGAGAAAGAAAAATCGAGGAAAGAAGGAAACTTAATTTCGAGGAAAGCAGAAAATTAAAAAGGAAATAATATCAGGATTCGAGGTGGGGAAAATAGTAGGAGTTACAGGAGATAGAGGAGAGGAAAAGCAAAAAAAAAAGATAAGTACAATCCATTTTCTTGGATAAATAAATATATATAATACATGTTTGTAAGTCTAAACATATATATATATATATAAAATCGAGTAAAGTCGTGTCGTGTTATAATCGCCGGTGTTAAGATTCCATTTTCTTTGTTTGATTTGCCTTGCCCATTTCATTTAATTCCTTTGTTTTTTTCCTTTAAATAATTTTTTTTATTTCTGAAAACATTTTGGGTTTTAATCCAGGGATCTTCAATCCCACGGTTTCCCAAAAAAATAAATAATAGATTGAAAACTAAATCTTTGTTGCATTTCATTTAAAATCGCTTCACTCATTACTTTAAGTAGTTTTGGAATTTTCTACTTCGGTTTCTTAAACAAAATTCCTGGCGCCCACTTTTATTGCAACGTACCCCACTGTACGTGCAATAAAACATTTTTTTGCGATTCAACTTAATCGAATTTATAAATCGATTAAGTTTATCAATTCTAAGAAAAGTTCTTCCACAAGAACCCAGCCCAGCTGAGCAGCCGCGGTTACAGCTTCGTCAACGAGCTGTATTGTTGCACTTTTTTTTTTCATTCTCTATTTTGTGTCGCGTTCGTACTCGGTTGAGTGCGAGTTGTTCGTGTCGCTGCGTGCGTCGTCGTTCGTCGCTACGCGGCTGCCTCTTGTTTTGTTTTTTTTAATTTTCAATTAAATAATAATAATTAATAATCTCAATACCCTCCCCTCGCGTTTATTAACGAAGAAAAAGTGTAACAAGATATTTCAAAATTTGCTTAGAAAAACGACGTCTTTTCAAAGTTAATCAATAAATCATGACGCACATCACTGCAAAGGTCTGTTCAAGTCCTATACAGGTATCGAAACTAATTTTATTTTGATTGACTTTTGCAGGAGATATTTCAAAATTTGCTTAGAAAAACGACGTCTTTTCAAAGTTAATCAAATAAATCATGACGCACATCACTGCAAAGGTCTGTTCAAGTCCTATACAGGTATCGAAACTAATTTTATTTTGATTGATTTTTGCAGGAGATATTTCAAAATTTGCTTAGAAAAACGACGTCTTTTCAAAGTTAATCAAATAAATCATGACGTACATCAATGGAAAGGTCTGTTCAAGCCCTATACAGGTATCGAAACTAATTTTATTTTGATTGATTTTTGCAGGAGATATTTCAAAATTTGCTTAGAAAAATGACGTTTTTTCAAAGTTAATCAAATAAATCATGACGCACATCACTCGAAAGGTCTGTTCAAGCCCTATACAGGTATCGAAACTTATTTTATTTTGATTAATTTTTTCAGGAGATATGTCAAAATTTGCTAAGAAAAACGACGTCTTTTCAAAGTTGATCAAATAAATCATGACGCACATCACTGCAAAGGTCTGTTCAAGTCCTATACAGGTATCGAAACTAATTTTGTTTTGATTGATTTTTTCAGGAGTTATTTCAAAATTTGCTTAGAAAAACGACGTCTTTTCAAAGTTGATCAAATAAATCATGACGCACATCACTGGAAAGGTCCATTCAAGCCCTATAGAGGTATCGATACCAATTTTATTTTGATTGATTTTTTCAGGAGATATATCAAAATTTGTTTAGAAAAACGACGTCTTTTCATAGTTCATCAATTAAATCATGACGCACAATACTGGAAAGGTCTATTCAAAACTATCCAGGTATCAACATTAATTTAACTTTGAATGATGATTTTGGGAGATATTTCCATAGAACCATTTTATTTTAATTTTTAAATGGTATAATTTTAATTGAATATTAAGTCATACAAATTATGAGACAAAAATGAAAAAAAAGCGTGAAGTTCCATGTTTAAATCAGCTAAAACAACTTCATTGATAGTTTGAGGTGAAAAAAGAATGCCATCTTAGTTTTTGATAGAAAAAAGAAATTAAAATGATTGCAGACCTTTAAAAGAAAAAATCATTTACCTATATATGTAGGTACGAAATTCTTAAAACATTTTAAAGGCCAAATTTTGAAATGGAACGTTGAAGTTATAATTTTTTTTAAAACTAATATTCAATTCTTTAGCGAAAATTTTTTAAGAAATAAAATTTTAGTCAATATTTTTGAAAAAAATTGTGAATTCCGTTCAAAATTCTGTTCAAATGTTCTTTTTAATATTCAATGCTCTTTTTCATTTTTAGTCAAATGCTGAAAACGACATGTAACAATCTTTCTTTAAACAAAAAGTGTTAGGTACCCACTTTCTCCCTTAAAAAAAACGAATTCTCAAAAATAGAAAATTTTCCATCTGTTTCCAGCATTTGACTAAAAATAAAAAAATTTAAAAAAGAACGGCTATAAATAAATTAACGAAAACTAACAAATTTGTATAAAAAAAGGTCCAAAAGGTTGAAAAAGTTCTGTTCAATTGGCTTTTTGAGGGGCAGTCAAGAAGAATATTCATCAACAAAAATGGTGGTTTTTCAGACAAAAGAAATTAATAAAAAATCTTTTTATAGCGCAGAACCATATTTGAGAAGATGATGTTATTGTAAGGGGAGAAACTAAATACTTTAGCAGTATTGTGTTTAAGTTTCAAGCCTCAAAAATGACTACAATTTACTTATAACTATTTATATATACAAAAAATAAAACTTAAAAGAGGTTTTCCAAAATCGTCCCCCAATTCAGAATCCACAATGCGGAGGGATTTTCAACGACGTCTTTTTTCAATTTTTCAAATTCTTGGCGTGACGTGATGACGAGAAACGCTCTATTGTCTATACCCGCTTATGCTATAAGTGTTTTAAAGTCACTTGATATAAACGAAGAGATCTCGTCACGTTCACGTACCGTTTCCTCGTCGTCGTTCCATTGTGAATAAGGGAGATTACATGGATAAACATATCATTCAGGATTGTTGACAACCACCGATGTTAGATCATTTAAACGCAAAGAAAATCATGTTGTCAACCTGTGTTGCATGGTCTTCAAAATATCTTAAAAACTTGTTGCGATTCCATCAAGCAATGTTGTCAACAAAGTTGATAATATAAATCCCTCTAATATAGGGCTTCAGCTTCAGTCTTAGGGTATCCGTCGAACTGAACGGACGTGTTTCATCCAGTCTTATGATATCCTTCGTGCCGAACGGACGTGTCAGTGTCGGTGTTAACTTAAATGTAGTTGTAGTTGGAGTTGGATTTGGATTTGGATTTGGAGTCGTAGTTGGAGTTGGAGTTGGAGTTGGAGTTGGAGTTGGAGTTGGAGTTGGAGTTGGAGTTGGAGTTGGAGTTGGAGTTGGAGTTGGAGTTGGAGTTGGGGTTGGAGTTGTAGTTGGAGTTGGAGTTGGGGTTGGAGTTGGAGTTGGAGTTGGAGTTGGAGTTGGAGTTGGAGTTGGAGTTGGAGTTGGAGTTGGAGTTGGAGTTGGAGTTGGAGTTGGAGTTGGAGTTGGAGGTGGAGTTGGAGTTGGATTTAGAGTTGGAGTTGGAGTTGGATTTGGGGTTGGAGTTTGAGTTGGAGTTGGAGTTGGACCTGGAATTGGACTCTGACTAGGGCTTGAACCAGGACTAGGAGTTGGACTTGGACTTGGACTTGGACTTGGACTTGGACTTAAACTTGGACGTGGACTTGGACTTGGATTTGGACTTGAACTTGGACTTGGACTTGGCCTTGGCCTTGGACTTGGACTTGGAATTGGACTTGGACTTGGACTTGGACTTGGACTTGGACTTGGACTTGGACTTGGACTTGGACTTGGACTTGGACTTGGACTTGGACTTGGACTTGGACTTGGACTTGGACTTGGACTTGGACTTGGACTTGGACTTGGACTTGGACTTGGACTTGGACTTGGACTTGGAGTTGGACTTGGACTTGGACTTGGACTTGGACTTGGACTTGGACTTGGACTTGGACTTGGACTTGGACTTGGACTTGGACTTGGACTTGGACTTGGACTTGGACTTGGACTTGGACTTGGACTTGGACTTGGACTTGGACTTGGACTTGGACTTGGACTTGGACTTGGACTTGGACTTGGACTTGGACTTGGACTTGGACTTGGACTTGGACTTGGACTTGGACTTGGACTTGGACTTGGACTTGGACTTGGACTTGGACTTGGAATTGGACTTGGAATTTGATTTGGATTTGGACTTGGGCTGTCAAGCCCTATACAGGTACTGAAATTAATTTTATTTTGATTGATTTTTTCAGGAGTTACTTCAAAATTTGCTAAGAAAAACGACGTCTTTTCAAAGTTAATCAAATCAATCATGACGCACATCACTGGAAAGGTCTGTTCAAGCCCTATACAGGTATCGAAACTAATTTTATTTTGATTGATTTTTTCAGGAGATATTTCAAAATTTGCTTAGAAAAACGACGTCTTTTCAAAGTTGATCAAATAAATCATGACGCACATTACTGGAAAGGTCCATTCAAGCCCTATACAGGTATCGAAACCAATTTTATTTTGATTGATTTTTTCAGAAGATATTTCAAAATTTGCTTAGAAAAACGACGTCTTTTCAAAGTTAATCAAATAAATCATGACGCACATCACTGCAAAGGTCCATTCAAGCCCTATACAGGTATCGAAACTAATTTTATTTTGATTGATTTTTGCAGGAGATATTTCAAAATTTGCTTAGAAAAATGACGTCTTTTCAAAGTTAATCAAATAAATTATGACGCACATCGCTGCAAAGGTCTGATCAACCCTATACAGGTATCGAAACTAATTTTAATTTGATTGATTTTTTCAGGAGTTATTTCAAAATTTGCTTAGAAAAACGACGTCTTTTCAAAGTTGATCAAATAAATCATGACGCACATCACTGGAAAGGTCCATTCAAGCCCTATACAGGTATCGAAACCAATTTTATTTTGATTGATTATTTCAGGAGATATTTCAAAATTTGCTTAGAAAAACGACGTCTTTTCAAAGTTAATCAAATAAATCATGACGTACATCAATGGAAAGGTCTGTTCAAGCCCTATACAGGTATCGAAACTTATTTTATTTTGATTGATTTCTTCAGGAGATATTTCAAAATTTGCTTAGAAAAACGACGCCTTTTCAAACTTAATCAAATAAATCATGACGCACATCAATGGAAAGGTCTGTTCAAGCCCTATACAGGTATTGAAACTTATTTTATTTTGATTGATTTTTGCAGGAGATATTTCAAAATTTGCTTAGAAAAACGACGTCTTTTTAAAGTTAATCAAATAAATCATGACGCACATCACTGCAAAGGTCTGTTCAAGTCCTATACAGGTATCGAAACTAATTTTATTTTGATTGATTTTTTCAAGAGATATTTCAAAATTTGCTTAGAAAAACGACGTCTTTTCAAAGTTAATCAAATAAATCATGACGCACATCACTGCAAAGGTCTGTTCAAGTCCTATACAGGTATCGAAACTTATTTTATTTTGATTGATTTTTGCAGGAGATATTTCAAAATTTGCTTAGAAAAACGACGTCTTTCCAAAGTTAATCAAATAAATCATGACGCACATCACTGGAAACGTCTGTTCAAGCCCTATACAGGTATCGAAACCAATTTTATTTTGATTGATTTTTTCAGGAGTTATTTCAAAATTTGCTTAGAAAAACGACGTCTTTTCAAAGTTAATCAAATAAATTATGACGCACATCACTGGAAAGGTCTGTTCAAGCCCTATACAGGTATCGAAACTTATTTTATTTTGATTGATTTTTTCAGGAGATATTTCAAAATTTGCTTAGAAAAACGACGCCTTTTCAAACTTAATCAACTAAATCATGACGCACATCACTGCAAAGGTCTGTTCAAGCCCTATACAGGTATCGAAACCAATTTTATTTTGATTAATTTTTTTCAGAAGATATTTCAAAATTTGCTTAGAAAAACGACGTCTTTTCAAACTTAATCAAATAAATCATGACGCACATCACTGCAAAGGTCTGTTCAAGTCCTATACAGGTATCGAAACTAATTTTATTTTGATTTATTTTTGCAGGAGATATTTCAAAATTTGCTTAGAAAAACGACGTCTTTTCAAAGTTAATCAAATAAATCATGACGCACATCACTGCAAAGGTCTGTTCAAGTCCTATACAGGTATCGAAACTAATTTTATTTTGATTTATTTTTGCAGGAGATATTTCAAAATTTGCTTAGAAAAACGACGTCTTTTCAAAGTTAATCAAATAAATCATGACGCACATCACTGCAAAGGTCTGTTCAAGTCCTATACAGGTATCGAAACTAATTTTATTTTGATTGATTTTTGCAGGAGATATTTCAAAATTTGCTTAGAAAAACGACGTCTTTTCAAAGTTAATCAAATAAATCATGACGCACATCAATGGAAAGGTCTGTTCAAGCCCTATACAGGTATCGAATTTAATTTTATTTTGATTGATTTTTTCAGGAGATATTTCAAAATTTGCATAGAAAAACGACGTCTTTTCAAAGTTAATCAAATAAATCATGACGCACATCACTGCAAAGGTCTGTTCAAGCCCTATACAGGTATCGAAACCAATTTTATTTTGATTAATTTTTTCAGAAGATATTTCAAAATTTGCTTAGAAAAACGACGTCTTTTCAAACTTAATCAAATAAATCATGACGCACATCACTGCAAAGGTCTGTTCAAGTCCTATACAGGTATCGAAACTAATTTTATTTTGATTTATTTTTGCAGGAGATATTTCAAAATTTGCTTAGAAAAACGACGTCTTTTCAAAGTTAATCAAATAAATCATGACGCACATCACTGCAAAGGTCTGTTCAAGTCCTATACAGGTATCGAAACTAATTTTATTTTGATTTATTTTTGCAGGAGATATTTCAAAATTTGCTTAGAAAAACGACGTCTTTTCAAAGTTAATCAAATAAATCATGACGCACATCACTGCAAAGGTCTGTTCAAGTCCTATACAGGTATCGAAACTAATTTTATTTTGATTGATTTTTGCAGGAGATATTTCAAAATTTGCTTAGAAAAACGACGTCTTTTCAAAGTTAATCAAATAAATCATGACGCACATCAATGGAAAGGTCTGTTCAAGCCCTATACAGGTATCGAATTTAATTTTATTTTGATTGATTTTTTCAGGAGATATTTCAAAATTTGCTTAGAAAAACGACGTCTTTTCATAGTTCATCAATTAAATCATGACGCATATTACTGGAAAGGTCTATTCAAGCCCTATCCAGGTATCAACATTAATTTAACTTTGAATGATGATTTTGGGAGATATTTCCATAGAACCATTTTATTTTAATTTTTAAATGGTATAATTTTAATTGAATATTAAATCATACAAATTATGAGACAAAAATGAAAAAAAGCGTGAAGTTCCATGTTTAAATCAGCTAAAACAACTTCATTGATAGTTTGAGGTGAAAAAAGAATGCCATCTTAGTTTTTGATAGAAAAAAGAAATTAAAATGATTTCAGACCTTTAAAAGAAAAAATCATAGGTACGAAATTCTTAAAACATTTTAAAGGCCAAATTTTGAAATGGAACGTTGAAGTTATAATTTTTTTTAAAACTAATATTCAATTCTTTAGCGAAAATTTTTTAAGAAATAAAATTTTAGTCACTATTTTTTTGAAAAAAATTGTGAATTCCGTTCAAAATTCTGTGTAGACAAGCACAAATGTTCTTTTTAATATTCAATGCTCTTTTTCATTTTTAGTCAAATGCTGAAAACGACATGTAAAAATCTTTCTTTAAACAAAAAGTGTTAGGTACCCACTTTCTCCCTTAAAAAAAAAACGAAAAAAGATGTCAATTATGAATGGTACTTTGTTTGCCTCATAAAAATAACAAAATAAACAAGAAATGGCAAAAATATACAATTAGTTTTTTTTTTTTTTTAATTCTCAAAAATAGAAAATTTTCCATCTGTTTCCAGCATTTGACTAAAAATAAAAAAATTTAAAAAAGAACGACTATAAATAAATTAACGAAAACTAACAAATTTGTATAAAAAAAGGTCCAAAAGGTTGAAAAAGTTCTGTTCAATTGGCTTTTTGAGGGGCAGTCAAGAAGAATATTCATCAACAAAAATGGTGGTTTTTCAGACAAAAGAAATTAATTAAAAAATCTTTTTATAGCGCAGAACCATATTTGAGAAGATGATGTTATTGTAAGGGGAGAAACTAAATACTTTAGCAGTATTGTGTTTAAGTTTCAAGCCTCAAAAATGACTACAATTTACTTATATTTATATATACAAAAAATAAAACTTAAAAGAGGTTTTCCAAAATCGTCCCCCAATTCACAATCCACAATGCGGAGGGATTTTCAACGACGTCTTTTTTCAATTTTTCAAATTCTTGGCGTGGCGTGATGACGAGAAACGCTCTATTGTCTATACCCGCTTATGCTATAAGTGTTTTAAAGTCACTTGATATAAACGAAGAGATCTCGTCACGTTCACGTACCGTTTCCTCGTCGTCGTTCCATTGTGAATAAGGGAGATTACATGGATAAACATATCGTTCAGGATTGTTGACAACCACCGATGTTAGATCATTTAAACGCAAAGAAAATCATGTTGTCAACCTGTGTTGCATGGTCTTCAAAATATCTTAAAAACTTGTTGCGATTCCACCAAGCAATGTTGTAAACAAAGTTGATAATATAAATCCCTCTAATATAGGGCTTCAGCTTCAGTCTTAGGATATCCGTCGAACTGAACGGACGTGTTTCATCCAGTCTTATGATATCCTTCGTGCTGAAAGGACGTGTCAGTGTCGGTGTTAACTTAAATGTAGTTGTAGTTGGAGTTGGATTTGGAGTTGTAGTTGGAGTTGGAGTTGGAGTTGGAGTTGGAGTTGGAGTTGGAGTTGGAGTTGGAGTTGGAGTTGGAGTTGGAGTTGGAGTTGGAGTTGGAGTTGGAGTTGGAGTTGGAGTTGGAGTTGGAGTTGGAGTTGGAGTTGGAGTTGGAGTTGGAGTTGGAGTTGGAGTTGGAGTTGGAGTTGGAGTTGGAGTTGGAGTTGGAGTTGGAGTTGGAGTTGGGGTTGGAGTTGGAGTTGGAGTTGGAGTTGGAGTTGGAGTTGGAGTTGGAGTTGGAGTTGGACTTGGACTTGGACTTGGACTTGGACTTGGACTTGGACTTGGACTTGGACTTGGACTTGGACTTGGACTTGGACTTGGACTTGGACTTGGACTTGGACTTGGACTTGGACTTGGACTTGGACTTAGACTTGGACTTGGACTTGGACTTGGACTTGGACTTGGACTTGGACTTGGACTTGGACTTGGACTTGGACTTGGACTTGGATTTGGACTTGGACTTGGACTTGGACTTGGACTTGGACTTGGACTTGGACTTGGACTTGGACTTGGACTTGGACTTGGACTTGGACTTGGACTTGGACTTGGACTTGGACTTGGACTTGGACTTGGACTTGGACCTGGACTTGGACTTGGACTTGGACTTGGACTTGGACTTGGACTTGGACTTGGACTTGGACTTGGACTTGGACTTGGACTTGGACTTGGACTTGGACTTGGACTTGGACTTGGCCTTGGCCTTGGCCTTGGATTTGGACTTGGACTTGGACTTGGACTTGGACTTGGACTTGGACTTGGACTTGGACTTGGACTTGGACTTGGACTTGGACTTGGACTTGGACTTGGACTTGGACTTGGACTTGGACTTGGACTTGGACTTGGACTTGGACTTGGACTTGGACTTGGACTTGGACTTGGACTTGGACTTGGACTTGGACTTGGACTTGGACTTGGACTTGGACTTGGACTTGGACTTGGACTTGGACTTGGACTTGGACTTGGACTTGGACTTGAAATTGGACTTGGAATTAGATTTGGATTTGGACTTGGGCTGTCAAGCCCTATACAGGTACTGAAATTAATTTTATTTTGATTGATTTTTTCAAGAGTTATTTCAAAATTTGCTAAGAAAAACGACGTCTTTTCAAAGTTAATCAAATAAATCATGACGCACATCACTGGAAAGGTCTGTTCAAGCCCTATACAAGTATCGAAACTAATTTTATTTTGATTGATTTTTTCAGGAGATATTTCAAAATTTGCATAGAAAAACGACGTCTTTTCAAAGTTAATCAAATAAAACATGACGCACATCACTGGAAATGTCTGTTCAAGCCCTATACAGGTATCGAAACTAATTTTATTTTGATTGATTTTTTCAAGAGTTATTTCAACATTTGCTTAGAAAAACGACGTCTTTTCAAAGTTAATCAAATAAATCATGACGCACATCACTGCAAAGGTCCATTCAAGCCCTATACAGGTATCGAAACTAATTTTAATTTGATTGATTTTTTCAGGAGATATTTCAAAATTTGCTTAGAAAAACGACGTCTTTTCAAAGTTAATCAAATAATTCATGACGCACATCACTGCAAAGGTCTGTTTAAGTCCTATACAGGTATCGAAACTAATTTTATTTTGATGGATTTTTGCAGGAGATATTTCAAAATTTGCTTAGAAAAACGACGTCTTTTCAAACTTAATCAAATAAATCATGACGCACATCACTGCAAAGGTCTGTTCAAGTCCTATACAGGTATCGAAACTAATTTTATTTTGATTGATTTTTTCAGGAGTTATTTCAAAATTTGCTTAGAAAAACGACGTCTTTTCAAAGTTAATCAAATAAATCATGACGCACATCACTGGAAAGGTCTGTTCAAGTCCTATACAGGTATCGAAACCAATTTTATTTTGATTGATTTTTGCAGGAGATATTTCAAAATTTGCTTAGAAAAATGACGTCTTTTCAAAGTTCATCAAATAAATCATGACGCACATCACTGCAAAGGTCTGTTCAAGTCCTATACAGGTATCGAAACTAATTTTATTTTGATTGATTTTTTCAGGAGTTATTTCAAAATTTGCTTAGAAAAACGACGTCTTTTCAAAGTTAATCAAATAAATCATGACGCACATCACTGGAAAGGTCTGTTCAAGTCCTATACAGGTATCGAAACCAATTTTATTTTGATTAATTTTTTCAGAAGATATTTCAAAAATTTGCTTAGAAAAACGACGTCTTTTCAAAGTTAATCAAATAAATCATGACGCACATCACTGCAAAGGTCTGTTCAAGTCCTATACAGGTATCGAAACTAATTTTATTTTGATTGATTTTTGCAGGAGATATTTCAAAATTTGCTTAGAAAAACGACGTCTTTTCAAAGTTAATCAAATAAATCATGACGCACATCACTGCAAAGGTCTGTTGAAGCCCTATACAGGTATCGAAACCAATTTTATTTTGATTGATTTTTTCAGAAGATATTTCAAAATTTGCTTAGAAAAACGACGTCTTTTCAAAGTTAATCAAATAAATCATGACGCACATCACTGCAAAGGTCTGTTCAAGTCCTATACAGGTATCGAAACTAATTTTATTTTGATTGATTTTTGCAGGAGATATTTCAAAATTTGCTTAGAAAAACGACGTCTTTTCAAAGTTAATCAAATAAATCACGACTCACATCAATGGAAAGGTCTGTTCAAGCCCTATACAGGTATCGAATTTAATTTTATTTTGATTGATTTTTTCAGAAGATATTTCAAAATTTGCTTAGAAAAACGACGTCTTTTCAAAGTTAATCAAATAAATCATGACGCACATCAATGGAAAGGTCTGTTCAAGCCCTATACAGGTATCGAATTTTATTTTATTTCGATTGATTTTTTCAAGAGATATTTCAAAATTTGCTTAGAAAAACGACGTATTTTCAAAGTTAATCAAATAAATCATGACGCACATCACTGCAAAGGTCTGTTCAAGTCCTATACAGGTATTGAAACTTATTTTATTTTGATTGATTTTTGCAGGAGATATTTCAAAATTTGCTTAGAAAAACGACGTCTTTTCAAAAATAATCAAATAAATCATGACGCATATCAATGGAAAGGTCTGTTCAAGCCCTGTACAGGTATCGAATTTAATTTTATTTTGATAGATTTTTAGAAAAACGACGTCTTTTCAAAGTTAATCAAATAAATCATGACGCACATCACTGCAAAGGTCTGTTCAAGCCCTATACAGGTATCGAAACCAATTTTATTTTGATTAATTTTTTCAGAAGATATTTCAAAAATTTGCTTAGAAAAACGACGTCTTTTCAAAGTTAATCAAATAAATCATGACGCACATCACTGCAAAGGTCTGTTCAAGTCCTATACAGGTATCGAAACTAATTTTATTTTGATTGATTTTTGCAGGAGATATTTCAAAATTTGCTTAGAAAAACGACGTCTTTTCAAAGTTAATCAAATAAATCATGACGCACATCACTGCAAAGGTCTGTTCAAGTCCTATACAGGTATCGAAACTAATTTTATTTTGATTGATTTTTGCAGGAGATATTTCGAAATTTGCTTAGAAAAACGAAGTCTTTTCAAAGTTAATCAAATAAATCATGACGCACATCACTGCAAAGGTCTGTTCAAGTTCCTATACAGGTATCGAAACTAATTTTATTTTGATTTATTTTTGCAGGAGATATTTCAAAATTTGCTTAGAAAAACGACGTCTTTTCAAAGTTAATCAAATAAATCACGACGCACATCACTGCAAAGGTCTGTTCAAGCCCTATACAGGTATCGAAACTAATTTTATTTTTATTGATTTTTTCAGGAGTTATTTCAAAAATTGCTTAGAAAAACGACGTCTTTTCAAAGTTGATCAAATAAATCATGACGCACATCACTGGAAAGGTCCATTCAAGCCCTATACAGGTATCGAAACCAATTTTATTTTGATTGATTTTTTCAGGAGATATTTCAAAATTTTCATAAAAAAAGACGTCTTTTCATAGTTCATCAATTAAATCATGACGCACATTACTGGAAAGGTCTATTCAAGCCCTATCCAGGTATCAACATTAATTTAACTTTGAATGATGATTTTGGGAGATATTTCCATAGAACCATTTTATTTTAATTTTTAAATGGTATAATTTTAATTGAATATTAAGTCATACAAATTATGAGACAAAAATGAAAAAAAGCGTGAAGTTCCATGTTTAAATCAGCTAAAACAACTTCATTGATAGTTTGAGGTGAAAAAAGAATGCCATCTTAGTTTTTGATAGAAAAAAGAAATTAAAATGATTGCAGACCTTTAAAAGAAAAAATCATTTACCTATATATGTAGGTACGAAATTCTTAAAACATTTTATAGGCCAAATTTTGAAATGGAACGTTGAAGTTATAATTTTTTTTAAAACTAATATTCAATTCTTTAGCGAAAATTTTTTAAGAAATAAAATTTTAGTCACTATTTTTTTGAAAAAAATTGTGAATTCCGTTCAAAATTCTGTGTAGACAAGCACAAATGTTCTTTTTAATATTCAATGCTCTTTTTCATTTTTAGTCAAATGCTGAAAACGGCATGTAAAAATCTTACTTTAAACAAAAAGTGTTAGGTACCCACTTTCTCCCTTAAAAAAAAAACGAATTCTCAAAAATAGAAAATTTTCCATCTGTTTCCAGCATTTGACTAAAAATAAAAAACTTAAAAAAGAACGACTATAAATAAATTAACGAAAACTAACAAATTTGTATAAAAAAAGGTCCAAAAGGTTGAAAAAGTTCTGTTCAATTGGCTTTTTGAGGGGCAGTAGAGAAGAATATTCATCAACAAAAATGGTGGTTTTTCAGACAAAAGAAATTAATAAAAAATCTTTTTATAGCGCAGAACCATATTTGAGAAGATGATGTTATTGTAAGGGGAGAAACTAAATACTTTAGCAGTATTGTGTTTAAGTTACAAGCCTCAAAAATGACTACAATTTACTTAAAAAAATAAAAAAATAAAACTTAAAAGAGGTTTTCCAAAATCGTCCCCCAATTCACAATCCACAATGCGGAGGGATTTTCAACGACGTCTTTTTTCAATTTTTCAAATTCTTGGCGTGACGTGGTGACGAGAAACGCTCTATTGTCTATACCCGCTTATGCTATAAGTGTTTTAAAGTCACTTGATATAAACGAAGAGACCTCGTCACGTTCACGTACCGTTTCCTCGTCGTCGTTCCATTGTGAATAAGGGAGATTACATGGATAAACATATCGTTCAGGATTGTTGACAACCACCGATGTTAGATCATTTAAACGCAAAGAAAATCATGTTGTCAACCTGTGTTGCAGGGTCTTCAAAATATCTTAAAAACTTGTTGCGATTCCATCAAGCAATGTTGTCAACAAAGTTGATAATAACGGGTGATTTTTTAGCTGGTTTGGTTTTGGCAACACTGGTTTTGACAGCTGACGTGTGCTTAGTACCTTGTGTCACTGTCAAACAGCTTCAGTTTGGTTTGCAATTTAACCATGGATCGTCTTACAAATGAACAACGCTTGCAAATTATTGAATTTTACTATCAAAATTCGTGCTCGGTTCGAAATGTTCATCGCGCGCTGCTTCCATTTTATGGTCGGCATTCTCGACCTTCTGAGCAGTCTATTCGGAAGATTGTGACCAAATTTCGCACCAAATTTACTTTGTTGGACATTAAACCACCAACGCGTTTACGTACTGTGCGTAGTGAAGAAAATATTGCGGCCGTATCAGCTAGTGTGACAGAAGACCGCGAAATGTCGATTCGGCGCCGGCCGTTCCCAGCAGTTAGGCCTTTGTTACAGCACTACGTGGAAAATTTTGCGGAAGGATTTGGGCGTAAAGCCTTTTAAGATACAGCTGGTGCAAGAACTAAAGCCAGCCGACCTACCACAACGCCGAATTTTTGGTGAATGGGCTCTTGGAAAGCTGGCCGAGGATCCGCTTTTTTATCGAAAAATTGTGTTCAGCGATGAGGCTCATTTTTGGTTGAATGGGTACGTAAATAAGCATAATTGCCGCATTTGGAGTGAAGATCAGCCAGAAGCATTGCAACAGCTACCAATGCATCCCGAAAAAGCCACTGTTTGGTGCGGTTTATGGGCCGGCTGCATTATTGGGCCATATTTCTTCAAAGATGATGCGAATCGCAGCGTTACTGTCAATGGTGAACGCTACCGAGCGATGATAACAAACTTTTTTTTGCCCGAAATGGAAGTTCTTGACTTGCATGATATGTGGTTTCAACAAGACGGTGCCACATGCCACACAGCACGCGAAACAATGGCGCAATTGCGAGGCGAGTTTGGTGAACAGTTAATTTCACGTTTCGGGCCGGTCAATTGGCCGCCTAGATCGTGCGATTTGACACCATTAGATTGTTTTTTGTGGGGGTATGTCAAGGCTAATGTCTATAGAGACAAGCCCGCTTCGATTGACGCACTGGAAGCCAACATCCATGCATTCATTCGTGAGATACCGGCCGATATGTGTGAAAGAGTATGCCAAAATTGGACTCAGCGGATGGGCTACCTGAGACGCAGCCGCGGTCAACATTTGCATGAAATTATCTTTAAACATTAAATTGCAAGGTTCAAACTATCGATTCAAATAAATATTTCATTCATTTTTTCGAATTTTTTGTGTTTTTTTTTTTAAAGTTCAAAACCTCTTAAAAAATCACCCGTTAAAAATCTCTCTAATATCGGGCTTCAGCTTCAGTCTTAGGATATCCGTCGAACTGAACGGACGTGTTTCATCCAGTCTTATGATATCCTTCGTGCCGAAAGGACGTGCCAGTGTCGGTGTTAACTTAAGTGTAGTTGTAGTTGGAGTTGGATTTGGAGTTGGATTTGGAGTTGTAGTGGGAGTTGGAGTTGGAGTTAGAGTTAGAGTTGGAGTTGGAAACAACAGTTGGAGTTGGAGTTGGAGTTGGAGTTGGAGTTGGAGTTGGAGTTGGAGTTGGAGTTGGAGTTGGAGTTGGAGTGGGAGTTGGAGTTGGAGTTGGAGTTGGAGTTGGAGTTGGAGTTGGAGTTGGAGTTGGAGTTGGAGTTGGAGTTGGAGTTGGAGTTGGAGTTGGAGTTTGAGTTTGAGTTTGAGTTTGAGTTTGAGTTGGAGTTGGAGTTGGAGTTGGAGTTGGAGTTGGATTTGGGGTTGGAGTTGGAGGTGGATTTGGACCTAGAGCTGGACTCTGACTAGGGCTTGAACCAGGACTAGGACTTGGACTTGGACTTGGACTTGGACTTGGACTTGGACTTGGACTTGGACTTGGACTTGGACTTGGACTTGGACTTGGACCTGGACTTGGACTTGGACTTGGACTTGGACTTGGACTTGGACTTGGACTTGGACTTGGACTTGGACTTGGACTTGGACTTGGACTTGGACTTGGACTTGGACTTGGACTTGGACCTGGACTTGGACTTGGACTTGGACTTGGACTTGGACTTGGACTTGGACTTGGACTTGGACTTGGACTTGGACTTGGACTTGGACTTGGACTTGGACTTGGACTTGGACTTGGACTTGGACTTGGACTTGGACTTGGACTTGGACTTGGACTTGGACTTGGACTTGGACTTGGACTTGGACTTGGACTTGGACTTGGACTTGGACTTGGACTTGGACTTGGACTTGGACTTGGACTTGGACTTGGACTTGGACTTGGACTTGGACTTGGACTTGGACTTGGACTTGGACTTGGACTTGGACTTGGACTTGGACTTGGACTTGGACTTGGACTTGGACTTGGACTTGGATTTGGACTTGGACTTGGACTTGGACTTGGACTTGGACTTGGACTTGGACTTGGACTTGGACTTGGACTTGGACTTGGACTTGGACTTGGACTTGGACTTGGACTTGGACTTGGACTTGGACTTGGACTTGGACTTGGACTTGGACTTGGACTTGAAATTGGACTTGGAATTAGATTTGGATTTGGACTTGGGCTGTCAAGCCCTATACAGGTACTGAAATTAATTTTATTTTGATTGATTTTTTCAGGAGTTATTTCAAAATTTGCTAAGAAAAACGACGTCTTTTCAAAGTTAATCAAATAAATCATGACGCACATCACTGGAAAGGTCTGTTCAAGCCCTATACAGGTATCGAAACTAATTTTATTTTGATTGATTTTTTCAGGAGATATTTCAAAATTTGCTTAGAAAAACGACGTCTTTTCAAACTTAATCAAATAAATCATGACGCACATCACTGCAAAGGTCTGTTCAAGCCCTATACAGGTATCGAAACTAATTTTATTTTGATTGATTTTTTCAAGAGTTATTTCAACATTTGCTTTGAAAAACGACGTCTTTTCAAAGTTAATCAAATAAATCATGACGCACATCACTGGAAACGTCTGTTCAAGCCCTATACAGGTATCGAAACTTATTTTATTTTGATTGATTTTTTCAGGAGATATTTCAAAATTTGCTTAGAAAAACGACGTCTTTTCAAAGTTAATCAAATAAATCATGACGCACATCACTGGAAAGGTCTGTTCAAGCCCTATACAGGTATCGAAACCAATTTTATTTTGATTAATTTTTTCAGAAGATATTTCAAAATTTGCTTAGAAAAACGACGTCTTTTCAAAGTTAATCAAATAAATCATGACGCACATCACTGGAAAGGTCCGTTCAAGTCCTATACAGGTATCGAAACTTATTTTATTTTGATTGATTTTTGCAGGAGATATTTCAAAATTTGCTTAGAAAAACGACGTCTTTTCAAAGTTAATCAAATAAATCATGACGCACATCACTGCAAAGGTCTGTTCAAGTCCTATACAGGTATCGAAACCAATTTTATTTTGATTGATTTTTGCAGGAGATATTTCAAAATTTGCTTAGAAAAACGACGTCTTTTCAAAGTTAATCAAATAAATCATGACGCACATCACTGCAAAGGTCTGTTCAAGTCCTATACAGGTATCGAAACTAATTTTATTTTGATTGATTTTTGCAGGAGATATTTCAAAATTTGCTTAGAAAAACGACATCTTTTCAAAGTTAATCAAATAAATCATGACGTACATTACTGCAAAGGTCTGTTCAAGTCCTATACAGGTATCGAAACTAATTTTATTTTGATTGATTTTTGCAGGAGATATTTCAAAATTTGCTTAGAAAAACGGCGTCTTTTCAAAGTTAATCAAATAAATCATGACGCACATCACTGGAAACGTCTGTTCAAGCCCTATACAGGTATCGAAACCAATTTTATTTTGATTGATTTTTTCAGGAGTTATTTCAAAATTTGCTTAGAAAAACGACGTCTTTTCAAAGTTAATCAAATAAATCATGACGCACATCACTGCATAGGTCTGTTCAAGTCCTATACAGGTATCGAAACTAATTTTATTTTGATTGATTTTTTCAGGAGATATTTCAAAATTTGCTTAGAAAAACGACGCCTTTTCAAACTTAATCAAATAAGTCATGAGACACATCACTGGAAAGGTCTGTTCAAGTCCTATTCAGGTATCGAAACTAATTTTATTTTGATTGATTTTTGCAGGAGATATTTCAAAATTTGCTTAGAAAAACGACGTCTTTTCAAAGTTAATCAAATAAGTCATGACGCACATCACTGCAAAGGTCTGTTCAAGTCCTATACAGGTATCGAAACTAATTTTATTTTGATTGATTTTTGCAGAAGATATTTCAAAATTTGCTTAGAAAAACGACGTCTTTTCAAAGTTAATCAAATAAATCATGACGCACATCACTGGAAAGGTCTGTTCAAGCCCTATACAGGTATCAAAACTAATCTTATTTTGATTGATTTTTTCAGGAGATATTTCAAAATTTGCTTAGAAAAACGACGTCTTTTCAAAGTTAATCAAATAAATCATGACGCACATCACTGGAAACGTCTGTTCAAGCCCTATACAGGTATCGAAACTAATTTTAGTTTGATTGATTGTTTCAGGAGTTATTTCAAAATTTGCTTAGAAAAACGACGCCTTTTCAAAGTTGATCAAATAAATCATGACGCACATCACTGGAAAGGTCCATTCAAGCCCTATACAGGTATCGAAACCAATTTTATTTTGATTGATTTTTTCAGGAGATATTTCAAAATTTGCATAGAAAAACGACGTCTTTTCAAAGTTAATCAAATAATCATGACGCACATCACTGCAAAGGTCTGTTCAAGTCCTATACAGGTATCGAAACTAATTTTATTTTGATTGATTTTTGCAGGAGATATTTCAAAATTTGCTTAGAAAAACGACGTCTTTTCAAAGTTAATCAAATAAATCATGACGCACATCACTGCAAAGGTCTGTTCAAGTCCTATACAGGTATCGAAACTAATTTTATTTTGATTGATTTTTGCAGGAGATATTTCGAAATTTGCTTAGAAAAACGAAGTCTTTTCAAAGTTAATCAAATAAATCATGACGCACATCACTGCAAAGGTCTGTTCAAGTTCCTATACAGGTATCGAAACTAATTTTATTTTGATTTATTTTTGCAGGAGATATTTCAAAATTTGCTTAGAAAAACGACGTCTTTTCAAAGTTAATCAAATAAATCACGACGCACATCACTGCAAAGGTCTGTTCAAGCCCTATACAGGTATCGAAACTAATTTTATTTTTATTGATTTTTTCAGGAGTTATTTCAAAAATTGCTTAGAAAAACGACGTCTTTTCAAAGTTGATCAAATAAATCATGACGCACATCACTGGAAAGGTCCATTCAAGCCCTATACAGGTATCGAAACCAATTTTATTTTGATTGATTTTTTCAGGAGATATTTCAAAATTTTCATAAAAAAAGACGTCTTTTCATAGTTCATCAATTAAATCATGACGCACATTACTGGAAAGGTCTATTCAAGCCCTATCCAGGTATCAACATTAATTTAACTTTGAATGATGATTTTGGGAGATATTTCAAAATTTCCATAGAACCATTTTATTTTAATTTTTAAATGGTATAATTTTAATTGAATATTAAGTCATACAAATTATTAGACAAAAATGAAAAAAAAGCGTGAAGTTCCATGTTTAAATCAGCTAAAACAACTTCATTGATAGTTTGAGGTGAAAAAAGAATGCCATCTTAGTTTTTGATAGAAAAAAGAAATTAAAATGATTGCAGACCTTTAAAAGAAAAAATCATTTACCTATATATGTAGGTACGAAATTCTTAAAACATTTTAAAGGCCAAATTTTGAAATGGAACGTTGAAGTTATAATTTTTTTTTAAAACTAATATTCAATTCTTTAGCGAAAATTTTTTAAGAAATAAAATTTTAGTCAATATTTTTGAAAAAAATTGTGAATTCCGTTCAAAATTCTGTGTAGACAAGCACAAATGTTCTTTTTAATATTCAATGCTCTTTTTCATTTTTAGTCAAATGCTGAAAACGACATGTAAAAATCTTTCTTTAAACAAAAAGTGTTAGGTACCCACTTTCTCCCTTAAAAAAAAAACGAAAAAAGATGTCAATTATGAATGGTACTTTGTTTGCCTCATAAAAATAACAAAATAAACAAGAAATGGCAAAAATATACAATTAGTTTTTTTTTTTTTTTAATTCTCAAAAATAGAAAATTTTCCATCTGTTTCCAGCATTTGACTAAAAATAAAAAAATTTAAAAAAGAACGACTATAAATAAATTAACGAAAACTAACAAATTTGTATAAAAAAAGGTACAAAAGGTTGAAAAAGTTCTGTTCAATTGGCTTTTTGAGGGGCAGTCAAGAAGAATATTCATCAACAAAAATGGTGGTTTTTCAGACAAAAGAAATTAATTAAAAAATCTTTTTATAGCGCAGAACCATATTTGAGAAGATGATGTTATTGTAAGGGGAGAAACTAAATACTTTAGCAGTATTGTGTTTAAGTTTCAAGCCTCAAAAATGACTACAATTTACTTATAACTATTTATATATACAAAAAATAAAACTTAAAAGAGGTTTTCCAAAATCGTCCCCCAATTCACAATCCACAATGCGGAGGGATTTTCAACGACGTCTTTTTTCAATTTTTCAAATTCTTGGCGTGACGTGGTGACGAGAAACGCTCTATTGTCTATACCCGCTTATGCTATAAGTGTTTTAAAGTCACTTGATATAAACGAAGAGACCTCGTCACGTTCACGTACCGTTTCCTCGTCGTCGTTCCATTGTGAATAAGGGAGATTACATGGATAAACATATCGTTCAGGATTGTTGACAACCACCGATGTTAGATCATTTAAACGCAAAGAAAATCATGTTGTCAACCTGTGTTGCAGGGTCTTCAAAATATCTTAAAAACTTGTTGCGATTCCATCAAGCAATGTTGTCAACAAAGTTGATAATATAAATCCCTCTAATATAGGCCTTCAGCTTCAGTCTTAGGATATCCGTCGAACTGAACGGACGTGTTTCATCCAGTCTTATGATATCCTTCGTGCCGAAAGGACGTGTCAGTGTCGGTGTTAACTTAAGTGTAGTTGTAGTTGGAGTTGGAGTTGGAGTTGGATTTGGAGTTGGAGTTGGAGTTGGAGTTGTAGTTGGAGTTGGAGTTGGAGTTGGAGTTGGAGTTGGAGTTGGAGTTGGAGTTGGAGTTGGAGTTGGAGTTGGAGTTGGAGTTGGAGTTGGAGTTGGAGTTGGAGTTGGAGTTGGAGTTGGAGTTGGACTTGGACTTGGACTTGGACTTGGACTTGGACTTGGACTTGACTTGGACTTGGACTTGGACTTGGACTTGGACTTGGACTTGGACTTGGACTTGGACTTGGACTTGGACTTGGACTTGGACTTGGACTTGGACTTGGACTTGGACTTGGACTTGGACTTGGACTTGGACTTGGACTTGGACTTGGACTTGGATTTGGACTTGGACTTGGACTTGGACTTGGACTTGGACTTGGACTTGGACTTGGACTTGGCCTTGGACTTGGACTTGGACTTGGACTTGGACTTGGACTTGGACTTGGACTTGGACTTGGACTTGGACTTGGACTTGGACTTGGACTTGGACTTGGACTTGGACTTGGACTTGGACTTGGACTTGGACTTGGACTTGGACTTGGACTTGGACTTGGACTTGGACTTGGACTTGGACTTGGACTTGGACTTGGACTTGGACTTGGACTTGGACTTGGACTTGGACTTGGACTTGGACTTGGACTTGGACTTGGACTTGGACTTGGACTTGGACTTGGACTTGGACTTGGACTTGGACTTGGACTTGGACTTGGACTTGGACTTGGACTTGGACTTGGACTTGGACTTGGACTTGGACTTGGACTTGGACTTGGACTTGGACTTGGACTTGGACTTGGACTTGGACTTGGACTTGGACTTGGACTTGGACTTGGACTTGGACTTGGACTTGGACTTGGACTTGGACTTGGACTTGGACTTGGACTTGGACTTGGACTTGGACTTGGACTTGGACTTGGACTTGGACTTGGACTTGGACTTGGACTTGGACTTGGACTTGGACTTGGACTTGGACTTGGACTTGGACTTGGACTTGGACTTGGACTTGGACTTGGACTTGGACTTGGACTTGGACTTGGACTTGGACTTGGACTTGGACTTGGACTTGGACTTGGACTTGGACTTGGACTTGGACTTGGACTTGGACTTGGACTAGGACATGGACTTGGACTTGGACTTGGACTTGGACTTGGACTTGGACTTGGACTTGGACTTGGACTTGGACTTGGACTTGGACTTGGACTTGGACTTGGACTTGGACTTGGACTTGGACTTGGACTTGGACTTGGACTTGGACTTGGACTTGGACTTGGACTTGGACTTGGACTTGGACTTGGACTTGGACTTGGACTTGGACTTGGACTTGGACTTGGACTTGGACTTGGACTTGGACTTGGACTTGGACTTGGACTTGGACTTGGACTTGGACTTGGACTTGGACTTGGACTTGGACTTGGACTTGGACGTGGACCTGGACTTGGATTTGGACTTAGACCTGGACTTTGATTTGGACTTGGACTTGGACTTGGACTTGGACTTGGACTTGGACTTGGACTTGGACTTGGACTTGGACTTGGACTTAGACTTGGACTTGGACTTGGACTTGGACTTGGACTTGGACTTGGACTTGGACTTGGACTTGGACTTGGACTTGGACTTGGACTTGGACTTGGACTTGGACTTGGACTTGGACTTGGACTTGGACTTGGACTTGGACTTGGACTTGGACTTGGACTTGGACTTGGACTTGGACTTGGACTTGGACTTGGACTTGGACTTGGACTTGGACTTGGACTTGGACTTGGACTTGGACTTGGACTTGGACTTGGACTTGGACTTGGACTTGGACTTGGACTTGGACTTGGACTTGGACTTGGACTTGGACTTGGACTTGGACTTGGACTTGGACTTGGACTTGGACTTGGACTTGGACTTGGACTTGGACTTGGACTTGGACTTGGACTTGGACTTGGACTTGGACTTGGACTTGGACTTGGACTTGGACTTGGACTTGGACTTGGACTTGGACTTGGACTTGGACTTGAAATTGGACTTGGAATTAGATTTGGATTTGGACTTGGGCTGTCAAGCCCTATACAGGTACTGAAATTAATTTTATTTTGATTGATTTTTCAGGAGATATTTCAAAATTTGCTAAGAAAAACGACGTCTTTTCAAAGTTAATCAAATAAATCATGACGCACATCACTGGAAAGGTCTGTTCGGGCCCTATACAGGTATCGAAACTAATTTAATTTTGATTGATTTTTTCAGGAGTTATTTCAAAATTTGCTAAGAAAAACGACGTCTTTTCAAAGTTAATCAAATAAATCATGACGCACATCAATGGAAAGGTCTGTTCAAGCCCTATACAGGTATCGAAACTAATTTTATTTTGATTGATTTTTTCAGGAGTTATTTCAAAATTTGCTTAGAAAAACGACGTCTTTTCAAAGTTAATCAAATAAATCATGACGCACATCACTGGAAAGGTCTGTTCAAGCCCTATACAGGTGTCGAAACTTATTTTATTTTGATTAATTTTTTCAGGAGATATTTCAAAATTTGCTTAGAAAAACGACGTCTTTTCAAAGTTAATCAAATAAATCATGACGCACATCAATGGAAAGGTCTGTTCAAGCCCTATACAGGTATAGAATCTAATTTTATTTTGAATGATTTTTTCAGGAGTTATTTCAAAATTTGCTAAGAAAAACGACGTCTTTTCAAAGTTAATCAAATAAATCATGACGCACATCAATGGAAAGGTCTGTTCAAGCCCTATACAGGTATCGAAACTAATTTTATTTTGATTGATTTTTTCAGGAGTTATTTCAAAATTTGCTTAGAAAAACGACGTCTTTTCAAAGTTAATCAAATAAATCATGACGCACATCACTGGAAAGGTCTGTTCAAGCCCTATACAGGTATTGAAACTTATTTTATTTTGACTGATTTTTGCAGGAGATATTTCAAAATTTGCTTAGAAAAACGACGTCTTTTCAAAGTTAATCAAATAAATCATGACGCACATCAATGGAAAGGTCTGTTCAAGCCCTATACAGGTATAGAATCTAATTTTATTTTGAATGATTTTTTCAGGAGATAATTCAAAATTTGCTTAGAAAAACGACGTCTTTTCAAAGTTAATCAAATAAATCATGACGCACATCACTGCAAAAGTCTGTTCAAGTTCTATACAGGTATCGAAACTAATTTTATTTTGATTGATTTTTGCAGGAGATATTTCAAAATTTCCTTAGAAAAACGACGTCTTTTCAAAGTTAATCAAATAAATCATGACGCACATCACTAGAAACGTCTGTTCAAGTCCTATACAGGTATTGAAACTTATTTTATTTTGACTGATTTTTGCAGGAGATATTTCAAAATTTGCTTAGAAAAACGACGTCTTTTCAAAGTTAATCAAATAAATCATGACGCACATCACTGCAAAGGTCTGTTCAAGTCCTATACAGGTATCGAAACTAATTTTATTTTGATTGATTTTTGCAGGAGATATTTCAAAATTTGCTTAGAAAAACGACGTCTTTTCAAAGTTAATCAAATAAATCATGACGCAGATCACTGCAAAGGTCTGTTCAAGTCCTATACAGGTATCGAAACTAATTTTATTTTGATTGATTTTTGCAGGAGATATTTCAAAATTTGCTTAGAAAAATGACGTTTTTTCAAAGTTAATCAAATAAATCATGACGCAGATCACTGCAAAGGTCTGTTCAAGTCCTATACAGGTATCGAAACTAATTTTATTTTGATTGATTTTTTCAGGAGATATTTCAAAATTTGCTTAGAAAAACGACGTCTTTTCAAAGTTAATCAAATAAATCATGACGCACATCAATGCAAAGGTCTGTTCAAGTCATATACAGGTATCGAATTCAATTTTATTTTGATTGATTTTTTCAGGAGTTATTTCAAAAATTGCTTAGAAAAACGACGTCTTTTCAAAGTTGATCAAATAAATCATGACGCACATCACTGGAAAGGTCTATTCAAGCCCTATACAGGTATCGAAACCAATTTTATTTTGATTGATTTTTTCAGGAGATATTTCAAAATTTTCATAAAAAAAAACGAGGTCTTTTCAAAGTTAACCAAATAAATCATGACGCACATCACTGGAGAGGTCTATTCAAGCCCTATGCTGATATCGAAGCTAATTTTATTTTGATTGATTTCTTTAGGAGATATTTCAAAATTTATAAAGAAAAATTACGTCTTTTAAAAGTCTTTCAAATAAATCATGACGCACATCACTGGAAAGGTCTATAGTGTTATCCAAACTAATTTTATTTTGATTGATTTCTTTAGGAGATATTTCAAAATTTGTATAGAAAAATGACTTCGTTTCAAAGTCTTTCAATAAGTAAATAGTAACTGAAATGGCGAACTTTGTGCGAATTAATTCTCAAAGAGTCTATTAAGGTAGAAGGTCATGTTCAGAGTCTCATTTTATTTCACTTTGTTTCATTTGGATCGAATTCACGTTAAAATTTAAACGAAATATTAATCCAATTGACACCTTGCTCAAAAGGGAAAATATACTCTGTCGTTTCTTCTACCTATTTTTATCTTGATTTTCCTTAATTTCAATTCCAGCTTTAAGTTTTAACTTACTCATAAAAAATAAAATAAATTTATATTCGGAGGCTCACTTATCACTTTGGCTTAAGTTTAATGTCATAATTTAAAAAGAATAACTTTCCCGTTCACAGAAAAGGGACACACATAAGCCACAGTGCTCAAGTGAAAAGAATCTTCCACTACTCAATTGTATTACTTTTTTTTTAATTTATCTCGGAAGCCTTACGTTCTCGTATTATAGTAAAAAAAAGAAGGAAATGTAACAATTAGCAATTTTACATGACAACTTTGATGGAATATAAGTATTAACTATTAATTTCCGATGAACCTTCTGAAAGTATTTGCCAGCTAGTATAAACTTATTTTTATGCATACGAAGTTCAGTAAATACTTCAAATTTAACCTCTTACTAGAATTAATTTAACCTTTTACTTCTGGTAAGTACTTCCGTTTTATGCATATCACCCATTGTAGAAGTTTTTGGTTTTGAGAAACGGATAGCTTCTGAATAGATAATGAAGAATTTGAAAACCCAAACCATTTGCATTCCTTGGCGGTGAAAGAATATTTATCCAAAGGGATTTTCAGGCTAAATACATATAATCGAATATCACTTTGGATGCCTATATTTCGAAAACCATATTTTACCGTGGGTTTTTATTCTTATTTTTTTTTTAATTTTTGTAAATTTTTGAAAAGCTCTGGAAAATTTCAATACAACCTTTTTTGTTTTTACCTTCTTGGAGGCTTTGTTTCAGAAATATCGCCGACCAAAGACATTAAGGTGGTCACAAGCAATAACCGCTTAAGTCAATTTAAGACAGAAGTCAGTTTTCATCATGTTCTCCATGCTTCATTGCACCGTTGTTATTTAAACACTTTTTTCATTAAATAAAAACCAAAATGAAAAAACCGCTTAAGTCATTTTCACTCTAAGAAACATAAGCAATAAACGCTCAACTCAAATAAGAATTCAAAAATAATTTAATGCAGTTTTAAATAATGGCTTATATCGACTAAAGCCGCTTTTCTAAATTGGAAACCATTCCAAAAACAGAAAAGTATATGAGTCAAAAACAACTTATTCCGATATAAGCTGTTAGTGCAAAATAAACAAAACATTTTCAACATTACTTTAAAGAATTAAGTCATTTTTGCAAATTTGTATTTGTAATTTGAGAACTCTTATGTTACTTAAGCTACTATTGATATCGAAAGTTCCTACAACCTGGAATTAGACTTAAGCTGTTCTCTCCAATGCATGGGGGAATTTTCAATGCAGATGGGAATGTCACATAACGCAGAAGCAGGCTATGGCTGCAGTGGATTTGTATTCTTACGGTTTTGAATTTTACGTCAGAACTTACATAGCAGTTACTATGAAAGCAGTTACAGTGAATGTGTTCGGATCGTCGGAAGATGAACTCCACTCTTTTTGCTCTGTTTACTGATTTCAGGTAAAGAATTTATAGCTGTAACTTATTCGCACAAAGTGAAAAACTCGCTTTATTTGGTCGGGCTGTTTGAGTTAAAAGATTATTTAAGCACAGAGAAATAATTTTCCAAGACTTTTTCGATTTCAGTAGTTTTTAAACTTTTTTACTTTTTTCCAGCTTACAGGGGTGCCAAATCCATGTGCCTAATGAGATGTGGCAATGGAATTTCAAATTGTATTTCTCAGTCCGCCTCTAAGCAGTTTTTCCTACCGTTCCACGAACTAAAAATTTATTTCAAACTTCTTACCCTCAGTCATGAAAGTAAATATAAAGGGTGATTTTTTCAGAGGTTTAGAACTTTAAAAAAAAAAAACACAAAAAATTCGAAAAAATGAATGAAATATTTATTTGAATCGATAGTTTGAACCTTGCAATTTAATGTTTAAAGATAATTTCATGCAAATGTTGACCGCGGCTGCGTCTCAGGTAGCCCATCCACTGAGTCCAATTTTGGCATACTCTTTCACACATATCGGCCGGTATCTCACGAATGAATGCATGGATGTTGGCTTCCAGTGCGTCAATCGAAGCGGGCTTGTCCCTATAGATATTAGTCTTGACATACCCCCACATAAAATAATCTAATGGTGTCAAATCGCACGATCTAGGCGGCCAATTGACCGGCCCGAAACGTGAAATTAACTGTTCACCAAACTCGCCTCGCAATTGCGCCATTGTTTCGCGTGCTGTGTGGCATGTGGCACCGTCTTGTTGAAACCACATATCATGCAAGTCAAGAACTTCCATTTCGGGCAAAAAAAAGTTTGTTATCATCGCTCGGTAGCGTTCACCATTGACAGTAACGCTGCGATTCGCATCATCTTTGAAGAAATATGGCCCAATAATGCCGCCGGCCCATAAACCGCACCAAACAGTGGCTTTTTCGGGATGCTTCTGGCTGATCTTCACTCCAAATGCGGCAATTATGCTTATTTACGTACCCATTCAACCAAAAATGAGCCTCTTCGCTGAACACAAGCAGCGCGCGATGAACATTTCGAACCGAGCACGAATTTTGATAGTAAAATTCAATAATTTGCAAGCGTTGTTCATTTGTAAGACGATCCATGGTTAAATTGCAAACCAAACTGAAGCTGTTTGACAGTGACACAAGGTACTAAACACACGTCACCTGTCAAGACTTGTGTTGCCAAAACCAAACCAGCTAAAAAATCACCCGTTACTTAGGATAAACGAGAACGTCAGTTTAAAGTATACACTAACTTTTGTGACACATTGTAACTGTGAAAATAAATTCCGACGAGAAAAATACTGTAACTTTCGTGAACAGCCACGGCCATATATACCTACAACAAAAATGTGCACATCGGTGTGTCTGCCTGCACACTGGCATGTTTGGCATTTCGCTGCACAGACACACACGACACCGATCGAGCAACGCAGCAAAAAATCAGAATGCACCGATGTACACCGATGCAAATGTGGTGTGTATGAGCCACTTAAACTTTTTCCCTTTCAGCTTGAAGTTTCGTGTGTGCGTGCGTATATAAGCAATTTTAAAATAAAAATGATTTCAAACTTTCTTCACTCTACACTCAATCATGAAAGTAACTATACATAAGACCAAAGATAATATAATAAAGTTACTTATAGTTATATTATCTTTGATAAGACCTAGGGGAACGTTTAAGTTTAAGGTGTACACTTACTTTTGTGTCACATTGTAATTTGGACGAGAAAAATGGTGTCCCTTTCGTAAATGAACTTTTTTCTTTTCAGCTTGTAGTTTTGTAGTTGCGTGTGTATGTTTGTAAGATTTTTATAGTTAGGGTTCCTATTCCAAAATATTCGGTAGATACAAACTACGGTTAGCTTTTTTTGTTGGCGCTGGAAGTTGCGCCTGTGTGTGAACATTTTTGTGACTTGGGACTTGGGAGTTGTTACCGATTTTCATATCGTGTTTATGTTACCTAGTGTCATAGTATTGTTTGTTTTTCCAACGGATATAGATACATATATAGGTAAGTTCTACATTCAAAAACAAAAAAGTGCCAAGCCCAGAATTAAATTATCCTAAAATGAATTGAAGTTTTAAAACATTTGGAAAGAATATGTGAAAAGAACTTACTGTTTTATCTCGTGTGTCGACTGTCCTCTGTTTAATAAATAGGTACGGAATAAATACCTGAATTACTATTGCAAATCGTTTGAATCGTAAGTTAAAAAAAAAGTTTTTCAAGAATTCCCTTTGTCACTGCATTTTCTCATTATTACATTAGGTAGGTACTCGTATAAAGTTGTGAAAAAAGCATCGAACGGGAATGGCATACAGAAAAACTTTAAATTATTTATTTATTTTAATTATTTTCTTACATACATTAGAACCTATCTACATACCTACAAAATACCGAAAGTCTTCCTTTTTTGGATTGGGACCACGTAAGTTAATTTGCCTTTAAGTGGTTTGTTTTACCTGTTATTAATTTTATAATATTATGTAGTTCAATTGAATTGTTTTGTACAAGGGTAGGTACTTATGGGTAGGGTGATGTCTCGTGAGGTCACCCCTCTGTAGTAGTCAGCCAGCTCTTGATAAAAACAGCATTTGCCTGACATATTTTTAAAAAGCCTTACTATTTTTCTTTATGTGTAAGTACAAAATTCTAGTTAAATGCGGCTCATGGTTTTCTGTTTAAAAATTGAAGTTTGCAAATGTTTGAATGTGAATAGTTTTTAGTTTTAACAAAAAAAAGTAAGTGGGAACTCACTAGAATACTGAAGAGAAGTCCATTATGTTATTGATTTTGTGTTTTTTTTAGTCCATTTTTCTTGTTTTTTGCACAAAAATATGATTTTTTTCAAAAGATGATCATTTAAAAGCGGGACTGGCCTTAGGAGACACATCTTGTTCAATTTTTTTAAGCTCTAACCCCCTGACTGACTACTAGTCCCACTATCCTACCTACAACATGTTGTGTCTATCAACCGATTGTTTCTTGCCTTTTTATGAATAAAAATCTAGTGTCAAGGACTCAAACTTTATATTGATTTTAATTTATTTTAGGTGGTATGTATAAATCGACGAGTTTTTAATTTTATTTCCAAAATTTTTGATTTGAAGACTAATAAGGTTAATATTCAGAATATAGGTAGCAAATTGATATAAAAATAAAATAAGAGAATTGTAAGCTGGTTGTAAAAAACTATGGCATAATGTTTTAAGTGTTCCCTTTATAGATTTTTTTATATTTTTCAATTCAAGTGCGATTGTTTCTTTGGGGAAGTTTCAAAAATGTTTACTTGGTTTAAAATTTAATTAAATAGATAGCACATGATATTAAATATAAGACTACCTTCAACATTAACAAAATAAAAGATTGCTTCACCTGACCAAATTCCAACAACTTCTCTTACGTATCGTAACCTGGGAGTTACAAGGTTGTATGTGATAAATATATGAATTTGAGATATGGCGAAAACAAAAAATTCATTTTATTTCAAATTTCTAGGTACGACCTTGATTTTTTGGCTTTTTCTGCTCTTATTTAAATGCTGATATATTTTAAATGATGCAAAATGATTATTACTCGATATTTGAACCGTTTTGCATGAAAACCTAGTTTTTGATTTTTTTCCAGATACGACCAGGTGACGTATGTATATCTATGACGGAATATTCAACTGGATAACTCTTACTCCGATTATGACCCTGAAATTGAGTCTGATAAAACCATTAAACAATATAATCAGCTTCTACAAAGTATAAAGGCATTTACATATATTAGGCACGTACATATATATGCAAACCAAAAATTGGCAAAATCCCACTATGTCAAATAAAAATCTAGATTTCAATAAAATAACCTTAGCCTTTAAGCAAGGGCGATCGCAAGATCTTGATCAACGGGGGAGGGTGAAAGTATTTGCATCAAAAATCTAGCTTTGAGATTCAAAAGAAGACAAATTGAATGCACTTAATATTCCCATGAAGTCGGCTAAGATGTATTTACTTCCCATGAAAATTGATTATAAAACTCTTTTTAGCAATACAGTACATATTTTTTGTTTCTGTCTCAAAAAAAAATTAGTTTTGCATCACTATCACAAATTATATTATAATATCCTCTGTAAAAAATTAACTGCTATTTGAAAATCATTTGGCATTGAATTTTTAAAAACAGCGTCGATTAAAGATACTACTCGTAGTAAACTGGATGTATTTGTTAATTATTTAAATAAGCAAAACAATTTCACAATACTCACAAAAAAACATTCAAGTTTTTAGTGAAAATTTAAAAATTTTGAATGTTCAAAATTCTATAAAGAAAATTCTATAAAAAAAATTATGATAAAGTTCATAATTATTTTTTTTTTTCAATAATTTTTTTAGGAAAATTTTTGAATAATTTATTTCTGTTGTTGTTTTTTTTTGGATATTATAACTTTTACTCTCGTATAAAAAAACAGCGCATCGTATGACAATTTATTGTAAACAATATTGCAGCACTGAACAGGCTTCAGTCTTAAGATATCCGTCGAACTGAACGGACGTGTTTCAGCCAGTCTTACGGTATCCTTCGTGGTGAACGGACGTTTCAGACAGTTAAGTTAAGTTGAGTTAAGTTAAGTTAAAGTTAGAGTTGGAGTTGAAGTTGGAGTTGGAGTTGGAGTTGAAGTTGGAGTTGGACTTGGACTTGGACTTGGACTTGGACTTGGACTTGGACTTGGACTTGGACTTGGACTTGGACTTGGACTTGGACTTGGACTTGGACTTGGACTTGGACTTGGACTTGGACTTGGACTTGGACTTGGACTTGGACTTGGACTTGGACTTGGACTTGGACTTGGACTTGGACTTGGACTTGGACTTGGACTTGGACTTGGACTTGGACTTGGACTTGGACTTGGACTTGGACTTGGACTTGGACTTGGACTTGGACTTGGACTTGGACTTGGACTTGGACTTGGACTTGGACTTGGACTTGGACTTGGACTTGGACTTGGACTTGGACTTGGACTTGGACTTGGACTTGGACTTGGACTTGGACTTGGACTTGGACTTGGACTTGGACTTGGACTTGGACTTGGACTTGGACTTGGACTTGGACTTGGACTTGGACTTGGACTTGGACTTGGACTTGGACTTGGACTTGGACTTGGACTTGGAATTAGATTTGGATTTGGACTTGGGCTGTCAAGCCCTATACAGGTACTGAAATTAATTTTATTTTGATTGATTTTTACAGGATTTATTTCAAAATTTGCTAAGAAAAACGACGTCTTTTCAAAGTTAATCAAATAAATCATGACGCACATCACTGCAAAGGTCTGTTCAAGTCCTATACAGGTATCGAAACTAATTTTATTTTGATTGAGTTTTGCAGGAGATATTTCAAAATTTGCTTAGAAAAATGACGTCTTTTCAAAGTTAATCAAATAAATTATGACGCACATCGCTGCAAAGGTTTGTTCAAGCCCTATACAGGTATCGAAACCAATTTTATTTTGATTGATTTTTGCAGGAGATATTTCAAAATTTGCTTAGAAAAACGACGTCTTTTCAAAGTTAATCAAAAAAATCTTGACGCACATCACTGCAAAGGTCTGTTCAAGTCCTATACAGGTATCGAAACCAATTTTATTTTGATGGATTTTTTCAGGAGATATTTCAAAATTTGCTTAGAAAAACGACGTCTTTTCAAAGTTAATCAAATAAGTCATGACGCACATCACTGGAAAGGTCTGTTCAAGCCCTATACAGGTATCGAAACCTATTTTATTTTGATTGATTTTTTCAGGAGATATTTCAAAATTTGCATAGAAAAACGACGTCTTTTCAAAGTTAATCAAATAAATCATGACGCAAATCATTGGAAAGGTCTGTTCAAGTCCTATACAGGTATCGAAACTAATTTTGTTTTGATTGATTTTTTCAGGAGTTATTTCAAAATTTGCTTAGAAAAACGACGTCTTTTCAAAGTTAATCAAATAAATCATGACGCACATCACTGCAAAGGTCTGTTCAAGTTCCTATACAGGTATCGAAACTAATTTTATTTTAATTTATTTTTGCAGGAAATATTTCAAAATTTGCTTAGAAAAAGGACGTCTTTTCAAAGTTAATCAAATAAATCATGACGCACATCACTGGAAAGGTCTGTTCAAGCCCTATACAGGTATCGAAACCAATTTTATTTTGATTAATTTTTTCAGAAGATATTTCAAAATTTGCTTAGAAAAACGACGTCTTTTTAAAGTTAATCAAATAAATCATGACGCACATCACTGCAAAGGTCTGTTCAAGTCCTATACAGGTATCGAAACTAATTTTATTTTGATTGATTTTTTCAGGAGTTATTTCAAAATTTGATTAGAAAAACGACGTCTTTTCAAAGTTGATCAAATAAATCATGACGCACATTACTGGAAAGGTCCATTCAAGCCCTATACAGGTATCGAAACCAATTTTATTTTGATTGATTTTTTCAGGATATATTTCAAAATTTTCATACAAAACGACGTCTTTTCATAGTTCATCAATTAAATCATGACGCACATTACTGGAAAGGTCTATTCAAGCCCTATCCAGGTATCAACATTAATTTAACTTTGAATGATGATTTTGGGAGATATTTCAAAATTTCCATAGAACCATTTTATTTTAATTTTTAAATGGTATAATTTTAATTGAATATTAAGTCATACAAATCATGAGACAAAAATGAAAAAAAAGCGTGAAGTTCCATGTTTAAATCAGCTAAAACAACTTCATTGATAGTTTGAGGTGAAAAAAGAATGCCATCTTAGTTTTTGATAGAAAAAAGAAATTAAAATGATTATGATGATCATTTACCTATATATGTAGGTACGAAATTCTTAAAACATTTTAAAGGCCAAATTTTGAAATGGAACGTTGAAGTTATAATTTTTTTTAAAACTAATATTCAATTCTTTAGCGAAAATTTTTTAAGAAATAAAATTTTAGTCACTATTTTTTTGAAAAAAATTGTGAATTCCGTTAAAAATTCTGTGTTGACAAGCACAAATGTTCTTTTTAATATTCAATGCTCTTTTTCATTTTTAGTCAAATGCTGAAAACGACATGTAAAAATCTTTCTTTAAACAAAAAGTGTTAGGTACCCACTTTCTCCCTTAAAAAAAAAAAACGAAAAAAGATGTCAATTATGAATGGTACTTTGTTTGCCTCATAAAAATAACAAAATAAACAAGAAATGGCAAAAATATACAATTAGTTTTTTTTTTTTTAATTCTCAAAAATAGAAAATTTTCCATCTGTTTCCAGCATTTGACTAAAAATAAAAAAATTTAAAAAAGAACGACTATAAATAAATTAACGAAAACTAACAAATTTGTATAAAAAAAGGTCCAAAAGGTTGAAAAAGTTCTGTTCAATTGGCTTTTTGAGGGGCAGTCAAGAAGAATATTCATCAACAAAAATGGTGGTTTTCAGACAAAAGAAATTAATTAAAAAATCTTTTTATAGCGCAGAACCATACTTTAGCAGTATTGTGTTTAAGTTTCAAGCCTCAAAAATGACTACAATTTACTTATATTTATATATACAAAAAATAAAACTTAAAAGAGGTTTTCCAAAATCGTCCCCCAATTCACAATCCACAATGCGGAGGGATTTTCAACGACGTCTTTTTTCAATTTTTCAAATTCTTGGCGTGACGTGATGACGAGAAACGCTCTATTGTCTATACCCGCTTATGCTATAAGTGTTTTAAAGTCACTTGATATAAACGAAGAGATCTCGTCACGTTCACGTACCGTTTCCTCGTCGTCGTTCCATTGTGAATAAGGGAGATTACATGGATAAACATATCGTTCAGGATTGTTGACAACCACCGATGTAAGATCATTTAAACGCAAAGAAAATCATGTTGTCAACCTGTGTTGCATGGTCTTCAAAATATCTTAAAAACTTGTTGCGATTCCATCAAGCAATGTTGTCAACAAAGTTGATAATATAAATCCCTCTAATATAGGGCTTCAGCTTCAGTCTTAGGATATCCGTCGAACTGAACGGACGTGTTTCATCCAGTCTTATGATATCCTTCGTGCCGAAAGGACGTGTCAGTGTCGGTGTTAACTTAAGTGTAGTTGTAGTTTGAGTTGGAGTTGGATTTGGAGTTGGAGTTGAATTTGGAGTTGTAGTTGGAATTGGAGTTGGAGTTGGAGTTGGAGTTGGAGTTGGAGTTGGAGTTGGAGTTGGAGTTGGAATTGGAGTTGGAGTTGGAGTTGTAGTTGGAGTTGGAGTTGGAGTTGGAGATGGAGTTGGAGTTGGAGTTGGAGTTGGAGTTGGAGTTGGAGTTGGAGTTGGAGTTGGGGTTGGAGTTGGAGTTGGAGTTGGAGTTGGAGTTGGAGTTGAAGTTGGAGTTGGAGTTGGATTTGGGGTTGGAGTTGGAGTTGGAGTTGGAGTTGGAGTTTGAGTTGGAGTTGGAGTTGGAGTTGGAGTTGGAGTTGGACCTAGAGCTGGACTCTGACTAGGGCTTGAACCAGGACTAGGACTTGGACTTGGACTTGGACTTGGACTTGGACTTGGACTTGGACTTGGACTTGGACTTGGACTTGGACTTGGACTTGGACATGGACTTGGACTTGGACTTGGACTTGGACTTGGACTTGGACTTGGACTTGGACTTGGACTTGGACTTGGACTTGGACTTGGACTTGGACTTGGACTTGGACTTGGACTTGGACTTGGACTTGGACTTGGACTTGGACTTGGACTTGGACTTGGACTTGGACTTGGACTTGGACTTGGACTTGGACTTGGACTTGGACTTGGACTTGGACTTGGACTTGGACTTGGACTTGGACTTGGACTTGGACTTGGACTTGGACGTGGACCTGGACTTGGATTTGGACTTGGACCTGGACTTTGATTTGGACTTGGACTTGGACTTGGACTTGGACTTAGACTTGGACTTGGACTTGGACTTGGACTTGGACTTGGACTTGGACTTGGACTTGGACTTGGACTTGGACTTGGACTTGGACTTGGACTTGGACTTGGACTTGGACTTGGACTTGGACTTGGACTTGGACTTGGACTTGGACTTGGACTTGGACTTGGACTTGGACTTGGACTTGGACTTGGACTTGGACTTGGACTTGGACTTGGACTTGGACTTGGACTTGGACTTGGACTTGGACTTGGACTTGGACTTGGACTTGGACTTGGACTTGGACTTGGACTTGGACTTGGACTTGGACTTGGACTTGGACTTGGACTTGGACTTGGACTTGGACTTGGACTTGGACTTGGAATTAGATTTGGATTTGGACTTGGGCTGTCAAGCCCTATACAGGTACTGAAATTAATTTTATTTTGATTGATTTTTCAGGAGATATTTCAAAATTTGCTAAGAAAAACGACGTCTTTTCAAAGTTAATCAAATAAATCATGACGCACATCACTGGAAAGGTCTGTTCGGGCCCTATACAGGTATCGAAACTAATTTAATTTTGATTGATTTTTTTAGGAGTTATTTCAAAATTTGCTAAGAAAAACGACGTCTTTTCAAAGTTAATCAAATAAATCATGACGCACATCAATGGAAAGGTCTGTTCAAGCCCTATACAGGTATCGAAACTAATTTTATTTTGATTGATTTTTTCAGGAGTTATTTCAAAATTTGCTTAGAAAAACGACGTCTTTTCAATGTTAATCAAATAAATCATGACGCACATCACTGGAAAGGTCTGTTCAAGCCCTATACAGGTGTCGAAACTTATTTTATTTTGATTAATTTTTTCAGGAGATATTTCAAAATTTGCTTAGAAAAACGACGTCTTTTCAAAGTTAATCAAATAAATCATGACGCACATCAATGGAAAGGTCTGTTCAAGCCCTATACAGGTATAGAATCTAATTTTATTTTGAATGATTTTTTCAGGAGATAATTCAAAATTTGCTTAGAAAAACGACGTCTTTTCAAAGTTAATCAAATAAATCATGACGCACATCACTGCAAAGGTCTGTTCAAGTTCTATACAGGTATCGAAACTAATTTTATTTTGATTGATTTTTTCAGGATATATTTCAAAATTTGCTTACAAAAACGACGTCTTTTCAAAGTTAATCAAATAAATCATGACGCACATCACTAGAAACGTCTGTTCAAGTCCTATACAGGTATTGAAACTTATTTTATTTTGACTGATTTTTGCAGGAGATATTTCAAAATTTGCTTAGAAAAACGACGTCTTTTCAAAGTTAATCAAATAAATCATGACGCACATCACTGCAAAGGTCTGTTCAAGTCCTATACAGGTATCGAAACTAATTTTATTTTGATTGATTTTTGCAGGAGATATTTCAAAATTTGCTTAGAAAAACGACGTCTTTTCAAAGTTAATCAAATAAATCATGACGCAGATCACTGCAAAGGTCTGTTCAAGTCCTATACAGGTATCGAAACTAATTTTATTTTGATTGATTTTTGCAGGAGATATTTCAAAATTTGCTTAGAAAAACGACGTCTTTTCAAAGTTGATCAAATAAATCATGACGCACATCACTGGAAAGGTCTATTCAAGCCCTATACAGGTATCGAAACCAATTTTATTTTGATTGATTTTTTCAGGAGATATTTCAAAATTTTCATAAAAAAAAACGAGGTCTTTTCAAAGTTAACCAAATAAATCATGACGCACATCACTGGAGAGGTCTATTCAAGCCCTATGCTGATATCGAAGCTAATTTTATTTTGATTGATTTCTTTAGGAGATATTTCAAAATTTATAAAGAAAAATTACGTCTTTTAAAAGTCTTTCAAATAAATCATGACGCACATCACTGGAAAGGTCTATAGTGTTATCCAAACTAATTTTATTTTGATTGATTTCTTTAGGAGATATTTCAAAATTTGTATAGAAAAATGACTTCGTTTCAAAGTCTTTCAATAAGTAAATAGTAACTGAAATGGCGAACTTTGTGCGAATTAATTCTCAAAGAGTCTATTAAGGTAGAAGGTCATGTTCAGAGTCTCATTTTATTTCACTTTGTTTCATTTGGATCGAATTCACGTTAAAATTTAAACGAAATATTAATCCAATTGACACCTTGCTCAAAAGGGAAAATATACTCTGTCGTTTCTTCTACCTATTTTTATCTTGATTTTCCTTAATTTCAATTCCAGCTTTAAGTTTTAACTTACTCATAAAAAATAAAATAAATTTATATTCGGAGGCTCACTTATCACTTTGGCTTAAGTTTAATGTCATAATTTAAAAAGAATAACTTTCCCGTTCACAGAAAAGGGACACACATAAGCCACAGTGCTCAAGTGAAAAGAATCTTCCACTACTCAATTGTATTACTTTTTTTTAATTTATCTCGGAAGCCTTACGTTCTCGTATTATAGTAAAAAAAAGAAGGAAATGTAACAATTAGCAATTTTACATGACAACTTTGATGGAATATAAGTATTAACTATTAATTTCCGATGAACCTTCTGAAAGTATTTGCCAGCTAGTATAAACTTATTTTTATGCATACGAAGTTCAGTAAATACTTCAAATTTAACCTCTTACTAGAATTAATTTAACCTTTTACTTCTGGTAAGTACTTCCGTTTTATGCATATCACCCATTGTAGAAGTTTTTGGTTTTGAGAAACGGATAGCTTCTGAATAGATAATGAAGAATTTGAAAACCCAAACCATTTGCATTCCTTGGCGGTGAAAGAATATTTATCCAAAGGGATTTTCAGGCTAAATACATATAATCGAATATCACTTTGGATGCCTATATTTCGAAAACCATATTTTACCGTGGGTTTTTATTCTTATTTTTTTTTTAATTTTTGTAAATTTTTGAAAAGCTCTGGAAAATTTCAATACAACCTTTTTTGTTTTTACCTTCTTGGAGGCTTTGTTTCAGAAATATCGCCGACCAAAGACATTAAGGTGGTCACAAGCAATAACCGCTTAAGTCAATTTAAGACAGAAGTCAGTTTTCATCATGTTCTCCATGCTTCATTGCACCGTTGTTATTTAAACACTTTTTTCATTAAATAAAAACCAAAATGAAAAAACCGCTTAAGTCATTTTCACTCTAAGAAACATAAGCAATAAACGCTCAACTCAAATAAGAATTCAAAAATAATTTAATGCAGTTTTAAATAATGGCTTATATCGACTAAAGCCGCTTTTCTAAATTGGAAACCATTCCAAAAACAGAAAAGTATATGAGTCAAAAACAACTTATTCCGATATAAGCTGTTAGTGCAAAATAAACAAAACATTTTCAACATTACTTTAAAGAATTAAGTCATTTTTGCAAATTTGTATTTGTAATTTGAGAACTCTTATGTTACTTAAGCTACTATTGATATCGAAAGTTCCTACAACCTGGAATTAGACTTAAGCTGTTCTCTCCAATGCATGGGGGAATTTTCAATGCAGATGGGAATGTCACATAACGCAGAAGCAGGCTATGGCTGCAGTGGATTTGTATTCTTACGGTTTTGAATTTTACGTCAGAACTTACATAGCAGTTACTATGAAAGCAGTTACAGTGAATGTGTTCGGATCGTCGGAAGATGAACTCCACTCTTTTTGCTCTGTTTACTGATTTCAGGTAAAGAATTTATAGCTGTAACTTATTCGCACAAAGTGAAAAACTCGCTTTATTTGGTCGGGCTGTTTGAGTTAAAAGATTATTTAAGCACAGAGAAATAATTTTCCAAGACTTTTTCGATTTCAGTAGTTTTTAAACTTTTTTACTTTTTTCCAGCTTACAGGGGTGCCAAATCCATGTGCCTAATGAGATGTGGCAATGGAATTTCAAATTGTATTTCTCAGTCCGCCTCTAAGCAGTTTTTCCTACCGTTCCACGAACTAAAAATTTATTTCAAACTTCTTACCCTCAGTCATGAAAGTAAATATAAAGGGTGATTTTTTCAGAGGTTTAGAACTTTAAAAAAAAAAAACACAAAAAATTCGAAAAAATGAATGAAATATTTATTTGAATCGATAGTTTGAACCTTGCAATTTAATGTTTAAAGATAATTTCATGCAAATGTTGACCGCGGCTGCGTCTCAGGTAGCCCATCCACTGAGTCCAATTTTGGCATACTCTTTCACACATATCGGCCGGTATCTCACGAATGAATGCATGGATGTTGGCTTCCAGTGCGTCAATCGAAGCGGGCTTGTCCCTATAGATATTAGTCTTGACATACCCCCACATAAAATAATCTAATGGTGTCAAATCGCACGATCTAGGCGGCCAATTGACCGGCCCGAAACGTGAAATTAACTGTTCACCAAACTCGCCTCGCAATTGCGCCATTGTTTCGCGTGCTGTGTGGCATGTGGCACCGTCTTGTTGAAACCACATATCATGCAAGTCAAGAACTTCCATTTCGGGCAAAAAAAAGTTTGTTATCATCGCTCGGTAGCGTTCACCATTGACAGTAACGCTGCGATTCGCATCATCTTTGAAGAAATATGGCCCAATAATGCCGCCGGCCCATAAACCGCACCAAACAGTGGCTTTTTCGGGATGCTTCTGGCTGATCTTCACTCCAAATGCGGCAATTATGCTTATTTACGTACCCATTCAACCAAAAATGAGCCTCTTCGCTGAACACAAGCAGCGCGCGATGAACATTTCGAACCGAGCACGAATTTTGATAGTAAAATTCAATAATTTGCAAGCGTTGTTCATTTGTAAGACGATCCATGGTTAAATTGCAAACCAAACTGAAGCTGTTTGACAGTGACACAAGGTACTAAACACACGTCACCTGTCAAGACTTGTGTTGCCAAAACCAAACCAGCTAAAAAATCACCCGTTACTTAGGATAAACGAGAACGTCAGTTTAAAGTATACACTAACTTTTGTGACACATTGTAACTGTGAAAATAAATTCCGACGAGAAAAATACTGTAACTTTCGTGAACAGCCACGGCCATATATACCTACAACAAAAATGTGCACATCGGTGTGTCTGCCTGCACACTGGCATGTTTGGCATTTCGCTGCACAGACACACACGACACCGATCGAGCAACGCAGCAAAAAATCAGAATGCACCGATGTACACCGATGCAAATGTGGTGTGTATGAGCCACTTAAACTTTTTCCCTTTCAGCTTGAAGTTTCGTGTGTGCGTGCGTATATAAGCAATTTAAAAATAAAAATGATTTCAAACTTTCTTCACTCTACACTCAATCATGAAAGTAACTATACATAAGACCAAAGATAATATTATAAAGTTACTTATAATTATATTATCTTTGATAAGACCTAGGGGAACGTTTAAGTTTAAGGTGTACACTTACTTTTGTGTCACATTGTAATTTGGACGAGAAAAATGGTGTCCCTTTCGTAAATGAACTTTTTTCTTTTCAGCTTGTAGTTTTGAAGTTGCGTGTGTACGTTTGTAAGATTTTTATAGTTAGGGTTCCTATTCCAAAATATTCGGTAGATACAAACTACGGTTAGCTTTTTTTGTTGGCGCTGGAAGTTGCGCCTGTGTGTGAACATTTTTGTGACTTGGGACTTGGGAGTTGTTACCGATTTTCATATCGTGTTTATGTTACCTAGTGTATTGTTTGTTTTTCCAACGGATATAGATACATATATAGGTAAGTTCTACATTCAAAAACAAAAAAGTGCCAAGCCCAGAATTAAATTATCCTAAAATGAATTGAAGTTTTAAAACATTTGGAAAGAATATGTGAAAAGAACTTACTGTTTTATCTCGTGTGTCGACTGTCCTCTGTTTAATAAATAGGTACGGAATAAATACCTGAATTACTATTGCAAATCGTTTGAATCGTAAGTTAAAAAAAAAGTTTTTCAAGAATTCCCTTTGTCACTGCATTTTCTCATTATTACATTAGGTAGGTACTCGTATAAAGTTGTGAAAAAAGCATCGAACGGGAATGGCATACAGAAAAACTTTAAATTATTTATTTATTTTAATTATTTTCTTACATACATTAGAACCTATCTACATACCTACAAAATACCGAAAGTCTTCCTTTTTTGGATTGGGACCACGTAAGTTAATTTGCCTTTAAGTGGTTTGTTTTACCTGTTATTAATTTTATAATATTATGTAGTTCAATTGAATTGTTTTGTACAAGGGTAGGTACTTATGGGTAGGGTGATGTCTCGTGAGGTCACCCCTCTGTAGTAGTCAGCCAGCTCTTGATAAAAACAGCATTTGCCTGACATATTTTTAAAAAGCCTTACTATTTTTCTTTATGTGTAAGTACAAAATTCTAGTTAAATGCGGCTCATGGTTTTCTGTTTAAAAATTGAAGTTTGCAAATGTTTGAATGTGAATAGTTTTTAGTTTTAACAAAAAAAAGTAAGTGGGAACTCACTAGAATACTGAAGAGAAGTCCATTATGTTATTGATTTTGTGTTTTTTTTAGTCTATTTTTCTTGTTTTTTGCACAAAAATATGATTTTTTTCAAAAGATGATCATTTAAAAGCGGGACTGGCCTTAGGAGACACATCTTGTTCAATTTTTTTAAGCTCTAACCCCCTGACTGACTACTAGTCCCACTATCCTACCTACAACATGTTGTGTCTATCAACCGATTGTTTCTTGCCTTTTTATGAATAAAAATCTAGTGTCAAGGACTCAAACTTTATATTGATTTTAATTTATTTTAGGTGGTATGTATAAATCGACGAGTTTTTAATTTTATTTCCAAAATTTTTGATTTGAAGACTAATAAGGTTAATATTCAGAATATAGGTAGCAAATTGATATAAAAATAAAATAAGAGAATTGTAAGCTGGTTGTAAAAAACTATGGCATAATGTTTTAAGTGTTCCCTTTATAGATTTTTTTATATTTTTCAATTCAAGTGCGATTGTTTCTTTGGGGAAGTTTCAAAAATGTTTACTTGGTTTAAAATTTAATTAAATAGATAGCACATGATATTAAATATAAGACTACCTTCAACATTAACAAAATAAAAGATTGCTTCACCTGACCAAATTCCAACAACTTCTCTTACGTATCGTAACCTGGGAGTTACAAGGTTGTATGTGATAAATATATGAATTTGAGATATGGCGAAAACAAAAAATTCATTTTATTTCAAATTTCTAGGTACGACCTTGATTTTTTGGCTTTTTCTGCTCTTATTTAAATGCTGATATATTTTAAATGATGCAAAATGATTATTACTCGATATTTGAACCGTTTTGCATGAAAACCTAGTTTTTGATTTTTTTCCAGATACGACCAGGTGACGTATGTATATCTATGACGGAATATTCAACTGGATAACTCTTACTCCGATTATGACCCTGAAATTGAGTCTGATAAAACCATTAAACAATATAATCAGCTTCTACAAAGTATAAAGGCATTTACATATATTAGGCACGTACATATATATGCAAACCAAAAATTGGCAAAATCCCACTATGTCAAATAAAAATCTAGATTTCAATAAAATAACCTTAGCCTTTAAGCAAGGGCGATCGCAAGATCTTGATCAACGGGGGAGGGTGAAAGTATTTGCATCAAAAATCTAGCTTTGAGATTCAAAAGAAGACAAATTGAATGCACTTAATATTCCCATGAAGTCGGCTAAGATGTATTTACTTCCCATGAAAATTGATTATAAAACTCTTTTTAGCAATACAGTACATATTTTTTGTTTCTGTCTCAAAAAAAAATTAGTTTTGCATCACTATCACAAATTATATTATAATATCCTCTGTAAAAAATTAACTGCTATTTGAAAATCATTTGGCATTGAATTTTTAAAAACAGCGTCGATTAAAGATACTACTCGTAGTAAACTGGATGTATTTGTTAATTATTTAAATAAGCAAAACAATTTCACAATACTCACAAAAAAACATTCAAGTTTTTAGTGAAAATTTAAAAATTTTGAATGTTCAAAATTCTATAAAGAAAATTCTATAAAAAAAATTATGATAAAGTTCATAATTATTTTTTTTTTTCAATAATTTTTTTAGGAAAATTTTTGAATAATTTATTTCTGTTGTTGTTTTTTTTTGGATATTATAACTTTTACTCTCGTATAAAAAAACAGCGCATCGTATGACAATTTATTGTAAACAATATTGCAGCACTGAACAGGCTTCAGTCTTAAGATATCCGTCGAACTGAACGGACGTGTTTCAGCCAGTCTTACGGTATCCTTCGTGGTGAACGGACGTTTCAGACAGTTAAGTTAAGTTGAGTTAAGTTAAGTTAAAGTTAGAGTTGGAGTTGAAGTTGGAGTTGGAGTTGGAGTTGGAGTTGAAGTTGGAGTTGGACTTGGACTTGGACTTGGACTTGGACTTGGACTTGGACTTGGACTTGGACTTGGACTTGGACTTGGACTTGGACTTGGACTTGGACTTGGACTTGGACTTGGACTTGGACTTGGACTTGGACTTGGACTTGGACTTGGACTTGGACTTGGACTTGGACTTGGACTTGGACTTGGACTTGGACTTGGACTTGGACTTGGACTTGGACTTGGACTTGGACTTGGACTTGGACTTGGACTTGGACTTGGACTTGGACTTGGACTTGGACTTGGACTTGGACTTGGACTTGGACTTGGACTTGGAATTAGATTTGGATTTGGACTTGGGCTGTCAAGCCCTATACAGGTACTGAAATTAATTTTATTTTGATTGATTTTTACAGGATTTATTTCAAAATTTGCTAAGAAAAACGACGTCTTTTCAAAGTTAATCAAATAAATCATGACGCACATCACTGCAAAGGTCTGTTCAAGTCCTATACAGGTATCGAAACTAATTTTATTTTGATTGAGTTTTGCAGGAGATATTTCAAAATTTGCTTAGAAAAATGACGTCTTTTCAAAGTTAATCAAATAAATTATGACGCACATCGCTGCAAAGGTTTGTTCAAGCCCTATACAGGTATCGAAACCAATTTTATTTTGATTAAATTTTTCAGAAGATATTTCAAAATTTGCTTAGAAAAACGACGTCTTTTCAAAATTAATCAAATAAATCATGACGCACATCACTGCAAAGGTCTGTTCAAGTCCTATACAGGTATCGAAACCAATTTTATTTTGATTGATTTTTGCAGGAGATATTTCAAAATTTGCTTAGAAAAACGACGTCTTTTCAAAGTTAATCAAATAAATCATGACGCACATCACTGCAAAGGTCTGTTCAAGTCCTATACAGGTATCGAAACCAATTTTATTTTGATGGATTTTTTCAGGAGATATTTCAAAATTTGCTTAGAAAAACGACGTCTTTTCAAAGTTAATCAAATAAGTCATGACGCACATCACTGGAAAGGTCTGTTCAAGCCCTATACAGGTATCGAAACCAATTTTATTTTGATTGATTTTTTCAGGAGATATTTCAAAATTTGCATAGAAAAACGACGTCTTTTCAAAGTTAATCAAATAAATCATGACGCAAATCATTGGAAAGGTCTGTTCAAGTCCTATACAGGTATCGAAACTAATTTTGTTTGGATTGATTTTTTCAGGAGTTATTTCAAAATTTGCTTAGAAAAACGACGTCTTTTCAAAGTTGATCAAATAAATCATGACGCACATCACTGGAAAGGTCCATTCAAGCCCTATACAGGTATCGAAACCAATTTTATTTTGATTGATTTTTTCAGGAGATATTTCAAAATTTGCTTAGAAAAACGACGTCTTTTCATAGTTCATCAATTAAATCATGACGCATATTACTGGAAAGGTCTATTCAAAACTATCCAGGTATCAACATTAATTTAACTTTGAATGATGATTTTGGGAGATATTTCCATAGAACCATTTTATTTTAATTTTTAAATGGTATAATTTTAATTGAATATTAAATTATGAGACAAAAATGAAAAAAAGCGTGAAGTTCCATGTTTAAATCAGCTAAAACAACTTCATTGATAGTTTGAGGTGAAAAAAGAATGCCATCTTAGTTTTTGATAGAAAAAAGAAATTAAAATGATTGCAGACCTTTAAAAGAAAAAATCATTTACCTATATATGTAGGTACGAAATTCTTAAAACATTTTATAGGCCAAATTTTGAAATGGAACGTTGAAGTTATAATTTTTTTTAAAACTAATATTCAATTCTTTAGCGAAAATTTTTTAAGAAATAAAATTTTAGTCACTATTTTTTTGAAAAAAATTGTGAATTCCGTTCAAAATTCTGTGTAGACAAGCACAAATGTTCTTTTTAATATTCAATGCTCTTTTTCATTTTTAGTCAAATGCTGAAAACGACATGTAAAAATCTTTCTTTAAACAAAAAGTGTTAGGTACCCACTTTCTCCCTTAAAAAAAAAACGAAAAAAGATGTCAATTATGAATGGTACTTTGTTTGCCTCATAAAAATAACAAAATAAACAAGAAATGGCAAAAATATACAATTAGTTTTTTTTTTTTTTTAATTCTCAAAAATAGAAAATTTTCCATCTGTTTCCAGCATTTGACTAAAAATAAAAAAATTTAAAAAAGAACGACTATAAATAAATTAACGAAAACTAACAAATTTGTATAAAAAAAGGTCCAAAAGGTTGAAAAAGTTCTGTTCAATTGGCTTTTTGAGGGGCAGTCAAGAAGAATATTCATCAACAAAAATGGTGGTTTTTCAGACAAAAGAAATTAATTAAAAAATCTTTTTATAGCGCAGAACCATATTTGAGAAGATGATGTTATTGTAAGGGGAGAAACTAAATACTTTAGCAGTATTGTGTTTAAGTTTCAAGCCTCAAAAATGACTACAATTTACTTATATTTATATATACAAAAAATAAAACTTAAAAGAGGTTTTCCAAAATCGTCCCCCAATTCACAATCCACAATGCGGAGGGATTTTCAACGACGTCTTTTTTCAATTTTTCAAATTCTTGGCGTGGCGTGATGACGAGAAACGCTCTATTGTCTATACCCGCTTATGCTATAAGTGTTTTAAAGTCACTTGATATAAACGAAGAGATCTCGTCACGTTCACGTACCGTTTCCTCGTCGTCGTTCCATTGTGAATAAGGGAGATTACATGGATAAACATATCGTTCAGGATTGTTGACAACCACCGATGTTAGATCATTTAAACGCAAAGAAAATCATGTTGTCAACCTGTGTTGCATGGTCTTCAAAATATCTTAAAAACTTGTTGCGATTCCACCAAGCAATGTTGTAAACAAAGTTGATAATATAAATCCCTCTAATATAGGGCTTCAGCTTCAGTCTTAGGATATCCGTCGAACTGAACGGACGTGTTTCATCCAGTCTTATGATATCCTTCGTGCTGAAAGGACGTGTCAGTGTCGGTGTTAACTTAAGTGTAGTTGTAGTTGGAGTTGGAGTTGGAGTTGGAGATGGAGTTGGAGTTGGAGTTGGGGTTGGAGTTAGAGTTGGAGTTGGAGTTGGAGTTGGAGTTGGAGTTGGAGTTGGGGTTGGAGTTGGAGTTGGAGTTGGAGTTGGACTTGGACTTGGACTTGGACTTGGACTTGGACTTGGACTTGGACTTGGATTTGGACTTGGACTTGGACTTGGACTTGGACTTGGCCTTGGACATGGACATGGACTTGGACTTGGACTTGGACTTGGACTTGGACTTGGACTTGGACTTGGACTTGGACTTGGACTTGGACTTGGGCTTGGACTTGGACTTGGACTTGGACTTGGACTTGGACTTGGACTTGGACTTGGACTTGGACTTGGACTTGGACTTGGACTTGGACTTGGACTTGGACTTGGACTTGGACTTGGACTTGGACTTGGACTTGGACTTGGACTTGGACTTGGACTTGGACTTGGACTTGGACTTGGACTTGGACTTGGACTTGGACTTGGACTTGGACTTGGACTTGGACTTGGACTTGGACTTGGACTTGGACTTGGACTTGGACTTGGACTTGGACTTGGACTTGGACTTGGACTTGGACTTGGACTTGGACTTGGACTTGGACTTGGACTTGGATTTGGACTTGGACTTGGACTTGGACTTGGACTTGGACTTGGACTTGGACTTGGACTTGGACTTGGACTTGGACTTGGACTTGGACTTGGACTTGGACTTGGACTTGGACTTGGACTTGGACTTGGACTTGGACTTGGACTTGGACTTGGACTTGGACTTGGACTTGGACTTGGACTTGGACTTGGACTTGGACTTGGACTTGGACTTGGACTTGAAATTGGACTTGGAATTAGATTTGGATTTGGACTTGGGCTGTCAAGCCCTATACAGGTACTGAAATTAATTTTATTTTGATTGATTTTTTCAGGAGTTATTTCAAAAATTGCTAAGAAAAACGACGCCTTTTCAAAGTTAATCAAATAAATCATGACGCACATCACTGCAAAGGTCTGTTCAAGCCCTATACAAGTATCGAAACTAATTTTATTTTGATTGATTTTTTCAAGAGTTATTTCAACATTTGCTTAGAAAAACGACGTCTTTTCAAAGTTAATCAAATAAATCATGACGCACATCACTGGAAACGTCTGTTCAAGCCCTATACAGGTATCGAAACTTATTTTATTTTGATTGATTTTTGCAGGAGATATTTCAAAATTTGCTTAGAAAAACGACGTCTTTTTAAAGTTAATCAAATAAATCATGACGCACATCACTGCAAAGGTCTGTTCAAGTCCTATACAGGTATCGAAACTAATTTTATTTTGATTGAGTTTTGCAGGAGATATTTCAAAATTTGCTTAGAAAAACGACGTCTTTTCAAAGTTAATCAAATAAATCATGACGCACGTCACTGCAAAGGTCTGTTCAAGTCCTATACAGGTATCGAAACTAATTTTGTTTTGATTGATTTTTTCAGGAGTTACTTCAAAATTTGCTTAGAAAAACGACGTCTTTTCAAAGTTAATCAAATAAATCATGACGCACATCACTGGAAAGGTCTGTTCAAGCCCTATACAGGTATCGAAACCAATTTTATTTTGATTGATTTTTTCAGGAGATATTTCAAAATTTGCATAGAAAAACGACGTCTTTTCAAAGTTAATCAAATAAATCATGACGCACATCACTGCAAAGGTCTGTTCAAGTCCTATACAGGTATCGATACCAATTTTATTTTGATTGATTTTTTCAGGAGATATTTCAAAATTTGCTTAGAAAAACGACGTCTTTTCATAGTTCATCAATTAAATCATGACGCATATTACTGGAAAGGTCTATTCAAGCCCTATCCAGGTATCAACATTAATTTAACTTTGAATGATGATTTTGGGAGATATTTCCATAGAACCATTTTATTTTGATTTTTAAATGGTATAATTTTAATTGAATGTTAAATCATACAAATTATGAGACAAAAATGAAAAAAAGCGTGAAGTTCCATGTTTAAATCAGCTAAAACAACTTCATTGATAGTTTGAGGTGAAAAAAGAATGCCATCTTAGTTTTTGATAGAAAAAAGAAATTAAAATGATTGCAGACCTTTAAAAGAAAAAATCATTTACCTATATATGTAGGTACGAAATTCTTAAAACATTTTAAAGGCCAAATTTTGAAATGGAACGTTGAAGTTATAATTTTTTTTAAAACTAATATTCAATTCTTTAGCGAAAATTTTTTAAGAAATAAAATTTTAGTCACTATTTTTTTGAAAAAAATTGTGAATTCCGTTCAAAATTCTGTGTAGACAAGCACAAATGTTCTTTTTAATATTCAATGCTCTTTTTCATTTTTAGTCAAATGCTGAAAACGACATGTAAAAATCTTTCTTTAAACAAAAAGTGTTAGGTACCCACTTTCTCCCTTAAAAAAAAAAAACGAAAAAAGATGTCAATTATGAATGGTACTTTGTTTGCCTCATAAAAATAACAAAATAAACAAGAAATGGCAAAAATATACAATTAGTTTTTTTTTTTTTAATTCTCAAAAATAGAAAATTTTCCATCTGTTTCCAGCATTTGACTAAAAATAAAAAAATTTAAAAAAGAACGACTATAAATAAATTAACGAAAACTAACAAATTTGTATAAAAAAAGGTCCAAAAGGTTGAAAAAGTTCTGTTCAATTGGCTTTTTGAGGGGCAGTCAAGAAGAATATTCATCAACAAAAATGGTGGTTTTTCAGACAAAAGAAATTAATTAAAAAATCTTTTTATAGCGCAGAACCATATTTGAGAAGATGATGTTATTGTAAGGGGAGAAACTAAATACTTTAGCAGTATTGTGTTTAAGTTTCAAGCCTCAAAAATGACTACAATTTACTTATATTTATATATACAAAAAATAAAACTTAAAAGAGGTTTTCCAAAATCGTCCCCCAATTCACAATCCACAATGCGGAGGGATTTTCAACGACGTCTTTTTTCAATTTTTCAAATTCTTGGCGTGACGTGATGACGAGAAACGCTCTATTGTCTATACCCGCTTATGCTATAAGTGTTTTAAAGTCACTTGATATAAACGAAGAGATCTCGTCACGTTCACGTACCGTTTCCTCGTCGTCGTTCCATTGTGAATAAGGGAGATTACATGGATAAACATATCGTTCAGGATTGTTGACAACCACCGATGTAAGATCATTTAAACGCAAAGAAAATCATGTTGTCAACCTGTGTTGCATGGTCTTCAAAATATCTTAAAAACTTGTTGCGATTCCATCAAGCAATGTTGTCAACAAAGTTGATAATATAAATCCCTCTAATATAGGGCTTCAGCTTCAGTCTTAGGATATCCGTCGAACTGAACGGACGTGTTTCATCCAGTCTTATGATATCCTTCGTGCCGAAAGGACGTGCCATTGTCGGTGTTAACTTAAGTGTAGTTGTAGTTGGAGTTGGAGTTGGAGTTGGAGTTGGAGTTGGAGTTGGGGTTGGAGTTGGAGTTGGAGTTGGAGTTGGAGTTGGGGTTGGAGTTGGAGTTGGACTTGGACTTGGACTTGGACTTGGACTTGGACTTGGACTTGGACTTGGATTTGGACTTGGACTTGGACTTGGACTTGGACTTGGACTTGGACTTGGACTTGGACTTGGACTTGGACTTGGACTTGGACTTGGACTTGGACTTGGACTTGGACTTGGACTTGGACTTGGACTTGGCCTTGGACATGGACATGGACTTGGACTTGGACTTGGACTTGGACTTGGACTTGGACTTGGACTTGGACTTGGACTTGGACTTGGACTTGGACTTGGACTTGGACTTGGACTTGGACTTGGACTTGGACTTGGACTTGGACTTGGACTTGGACTTGGACTTGGACTTGGACTTGGACTTGGACTTGGACTTGGACTTGGACTTGGACTTGGACTTGGACTTGGACTTGGACTTGGACTTGGACTTGGACTTGGACTTGGACTTGGACTTGGACTTGGACTTGGACTTGGACTTGGACTTGGACTTGGACTTGGACTTGGACTTGGACTTGGACTTGGACTTGGACTTGGACTTGGACTTGGACTTGGACTTGGACTTGGACTTGGACTTGGACTTGGACTTGGACTTGGACTTGGACTTGGACTTGGACTTGGACTTGGACTTGGACTTGGACTTGGACTTGGACTTGGACTTGGACTTGGACTTGGACTTGGACTTGGACTTGGACTTGGACTTGGACTTGGACTTGGACTTGGACTTGAAATTGGACTTGGAATTAGATTTGGATTTGGACTTGGGCTGTCAAGCCCTATACAGGTACTGAAATTAATTTTATTTTGATTGATTTTTTCAGGAGTTATTTCAAAATTTGCTAAGAAAAACGACGTCTTTTCAAAGTTAATCAAATAAATCATGACGCACATCACTGCAAAGGTCTGTTCAAGTCCTATACAGGTATCGAAACTAATTTTATTTTTATTGATTTTTTCAGGAGTTATTTCAAAAATTGCTCAGAAAAACGACGTCTTTTCAAAGTTGATCAAATAAATCATGACGCACATCACTGGAAATGTCTGTTCAAGCCCTATACAGGTATCGAAACTAATTTTATTTTGATTGATTTTTTCAAGAGTTATTTCAACATTTGCTTAGAAAAATGACGTCTATTCAAAGTTAATCAAATAAATCATGACGCACATCACTGGAAACGTCTGTTCAAGCCCTATACAGGTATTGAAACTAATTTTATTTTGATTGATTTTTTCACGAGATATTTCAAAATTTGCTTAGAAAAACGACGCCTTTTCAAACTTAATCAAATAAATCATGACGCACATCACTGCAAAGGTCTGTTTAAGTCCTATACAGGTATCGAAACTTATTTTATTTTGATTGATTTTTGCAGGAGATATTTCAAAATTTGCTTAGAAAAACGACGTCTTTTTAAAGTTAATCAAATAAATCATGACGCACATCACTGCAAAGGTCTGTTCAAGTCCTATACAGGTATCGAAACTAATTTTATTTTGATTGAGTTTTGCAGGAGATATTTCAAAATTTGCTTAGAAAAACGACGTCTTTTCAAAGTTAATCAAATAAATCATGACGCACATCACTCGAAAGGTCTGTTCAAGCCCTATACAGGTATCGAAACTAATTTTATTTTGATTGATTTTTGCAGGAGATATTTCAAAATTTGCTTAGAAAAACGACGTCTTTTCAAAGTTAATCAAATAAATCATGACGCACATCACTGCAAAGGTCTGTTCAAGTCCTATACAGGTATCGAAACTAATTTTATTTTGATTGATTTTTGCAGGAGATATTTCAAAATTTGCTTAGAAAAACGACGTCTTTTCAAAGTTAATCAAATAAATCATGACGCACATCAATGGAAAGGTCTGTTCAAGCACTATACAGGTATCGAATTTAATTTGATTTTAATTGATTTTTTCAGGAGATATTTCAAAATTTGCTTAGAAAAACGACGTCTTTTCAAAGTTAATCAAATAAGTCATGACGCACATCACTGGAAAGGTCTGTTCAAGCCCTATACAGGTATCGAAACCAATTTTATTTTGATTGATTTTTTCAGGAGATATTTCAAAATTTGCTTAGAAAAACGACGTCTTTTCATAGTTCATCAATTAAATCATGACGCATATTACTGGAAAGGTCTATTCAAGCCCTATCCAGGTATCAACATTAATTTAACTTTGAATGATGATTTTGGGAGATATTTCCATAGAACCATTTTATTTTGATTTTTAAATGGTATAATTTTAATTGAATGTTAAATCATACAAATTATGAGACAAAAATGAAAAAAAGCGTGAAGTTCCATGTTTAAATCAGCTAAAACAACTTCATTGATAGTTTGAGGTGAAAAAAGAATGCCATCTTAGTTTTTGATAGAAAAAAGAAATTAAAATGATTGCAGACCTTTAAAAGAAAAAATCATTTACCTATATATGTAGGTACGAAATTCTTAAAACATTTTAAAGGCCAAATTTTGAAATGGAACGTTGAAGTTATAATTTTTTTTAAAACTAATATTCAATTCTTTAGCGCAAATTTTTTAAGAAATAAAATTTTAGTCACTATTTTTTTGAAAAAAATTGTGAATTCCGTTCAAAATTCTGTGTAGAAAAGCACAAATGCTCTTTTTAATATTCAATGTCCTTTTTCATTTTTAGTCAAATGCTGAAAACGACATGTAAAAATCTTTCTTTAAACAAAAAGTGTTAGGTACCCACTTTCTCCCTTAAAAAAAAACGAAAAAAGATGTCAATTATGAATGGTACTTTGTTTGTCTCATAAAAATAACAAAATAAACAAGAAATGGCAAAAATATACAATTAGTTTTTTTTTTTTTTAATTCTCAAAAATAGAAAATTTTCCATCTGTTTCCAGCATTTGACTAAAAATAAAAAAAATTTAAAAAAGAAAGACTATAAATAAATTAACGAAAACTAACAAATTTGTATAAAAAAAGGTCCAAAAGGTTGAAAAAGTTCTGTTCAATTGGCTTTTTGAGGGGCAGTCAAGAAGAATATTCATCAACAAAAATGGTGGTTTTTCAGACAAAAGAAATTAATTAAAAAATCTTTTTATAGCGCCATACCATATTTGAGAAGATGATGTTATTGTAAGGGGAGAAACTAAATACTTTAGCAGTATTGTGTTTAAGTTTCATGCCTCAAAAATTACTACAATTTACTTATATTTATATATACAAGAAATTAAACTTAAAAGAGGTTTTCCAAAATCGTCCCCCAATTCACAATCCACAATGCGGAGGGATTTTCAACGACGTCTTTTTTCAATTTTTCAAAATCTTGGCGTGACGTGATGACGAGAAACGCTCTATTGTCTATACCCGCTTATGCTATAAGTGTTTTAAAGTCACTTGATATAAACGAAGAGATCTCGTCACGTTCACGTACCGTTTCCTCGTCGTCGTTCCATTGTGAATAAGGGAGATTACATGGATAAACATATCGTTCAGGATTGTTGACAACCACCGATGTTAGATCATTTAAACGCAAAGAAAATCATGTTGTCAACCTGTGTTGCATGGTCTTCAAAATATCTTAAAAACTTGTTGCGATTCCATCAAGCAATGTTGTCAACAAAGTTGATAATATAAATCCCTCTAATATAGGGCTTCAGCTTCAGTCTTAGGATATCCGTCGAACTGAACGGACGTGTTTCATCCAGTCTTATGATATCCTTCGTGCCGAAAGGACGTGTCAGTGTCGGTGTTAACTTAAGTGTAGTTGTAGTTGGAGTTGGAGTTGGATTTGGATTTGGAGTTGGAGTTGGATTTGGAGTTGGAGTTGGAGATGGAGTTGGAGTTGGGGTTGGAGTTGGAGTTGGAGTTGGAGTTGGGGTTGGAGTTGGAGTTGGAGTTGGAGTTGGAGTTGGAGTTGGAGTTGGAGTTGGAGTTGGACTTGGACTTGGACTTGGACTTGGACTTGGACTTGGATTTGGACTTGGACTTGGACTTGGACTTGGACTTGGACTTGGACTTGGACTTGGACTTGGACTTGGACTTGGACTTGGACTTGGACTTGGACTTGGACTTGGACTTGGACTTCGACTTGGACTTGGACTTGGACTTGGACTTGGACTTGGACTTGGACTTGGACTTGGACTTGGACTTGGACTTGGACTTGGACTTGGACTTGGACTTGGACTTGGACTTGGACTTGGACTTGGACTTGGACTTGGACTTGGACTTGGACTTAGACTTGGACTTAGACTTGGACTTGGACTTGGACTTGGACTTGGACTTGGACTTGGACTTGGACTTGGACTTGGACTTGGACTTGGACTTGGACTTGGACTTGGACTTGGACTTGGACTTGGACTTGGACTTGGACTTGGACTTGGACTTGGACTTGGACTTGGACTTGGACTTGGACTTGGACTTGGACTTGGACTTGGACTTGGACTTGGACTTGGACTTGGACTTGGACTTGGACTTGGACTTGGACTTGGACTTGGACTTGGACTTGGACTTGGACTTGGACTTGGACTTGGACTTGGACTTGGACTTGGACTTGGACTTGGACTTGGACTTGGACTTGGACTTGGACTTGGACTTGGACTTGGACTTGGACTTGGACTTGGACTTGGACTTGGACTTGGACTTGGACTTGGACTTGGACTTGGACTTGGACTTGGACTTGGACTTGGACTTGGACTTGGACTTGGACTTGGACTTGGACTTGGACTTGGACTTGGACTTGGACTTGGACTTGGACTTGGACTTGGACTTGGACTTGGACTTGGACTTGGACTTGGACTTGGACTTGGACTTGGACTTGGACTTGTACTTGTACTTGTACTTGGACTTGGCCTTGGCCTTGGACTTGGACTTGGACTTGGACTTGGACTTGGACTTGGACTTGGACTTGGACTTGGACTTGGACTTGGACTTGGACTTGGACTTGGACTTGGACTTGGACTTGGACTTGGACTTGGACTTGGACTTGGACTTGGACTTGGACTTGGACTTGGACTTGGACTTGGACTTGGACTTGGACTTGGACTTGGACTTGGACTTGGACTTGGACTTGGACTTTGACTTGGACTTGGACTTGGACTTGGACTTGGACTTGGACTTGGACTTGGACTTGGACTTGGACTTGGACTTGAAATTGGACTTGGAATTAGATTTGGATTTGGACTTGGGCTGTCAAGCCCTATACAGGTACTGAAATTAATTTTATTTTGATTGATTTTTTCATTAGTTATTTCAAAATTTGCTAAGAAAAACGACGTCTTTTCAAACTTAATCAAATAAATCATGACGCACATCACTGGAAAGGTCTGTTCAAGCCCTATACAAGTATCGAAACTAATTTTATTTTGATTGATTTTTTCAGGAGATATTTCAAAATTTGCATAGAAAAACGACGTCTTTTCAAAGTTAATCAAATAAATCATGACGCACATCACTGCAAAGGTCTGTTCAAGTCCTATACAGGTATCGAAACTAATTTTATTTTGATTGATTTTTTCAGGAGTTATTTCAAAATTTGCTAAGAAAAACGACGTCTTTTCAAACTTAATCAAATAAATCATGACGCACATCACTGGAAAGGTCTGTTCAAGCCCTATACAAGTATCGAAACTAATTTTATTTTGATTGATTTTTTCAGGAGATATTTCAAAATTTGCATAGAAAAACGACGTCTTTTCAAAGTTAATCAAATAAATCATGACGCACATCACTGGAAAGGTCTGTTCAAGCCCTATACAGGTATCGAAACTTATTTTATTTTGATTGATTTTTTTAAGAGTTATTTCAACATTTGCTTAGAAAAACGACGTCTTTTCAAAGTTAATCAAATAAATCATGACGCACATCACTGGAAACGTCTGTTCAAGCCCTATACAGGTATCGAAACTAATTTTATTTTGATTGATTTTTTCAGGAGATATTTCAAAATTTGCTTAGAAAAACGACGCCTTTTCAAACTTAATCAAATAAATCATGACGCACATCACTGCAAAGGTCTGTTCAAGTCCTATACAGGTATTGAAACTAATTTTATTTTGATTGATTTTTGCAGGAGATATTTCAAAATTTGCTTAGAAAAATGACGCCTTTTCAAACTTAATCAAATAAATCATGAAGCACATCACTGCAAAGGTCTGTTCAAGTCCTATACAGGTATTGAAACTAATTTTATTTTGATTGATTTTTTCAAGAGTTATTTCAACATTTGCTTAGAAAAACGACGTCTTTTCAAAGTTAATCAAATAAATCATGACGCACATCACTGGAAACGTCTGTTCAAGCCCTATACAGGTATCGAAACCAATTTTATTTTGATTAATTTTTTCAGAAGATATTTCAAAATTTGCTTAGAAAAACGACGTCTTTTCAAAGTTAATCAAATAAATCATGACGCACATCACTGCAAAGGTCTGTTTAAGTCCTATACAGGTATCGAAACTAATTTTATTTTGATTGATTTTTGCAGGAGATATTTCAAAATTTGCTTAGAAAAACGACGTCTTTTTAAAGTTAATCAAATAAATCATGACGCACATCACTGAAAACGTCTGTTCAAGCCCTATACAAGTATCGAAACTAATTTTATTTTGATTGATTTTTGCAGAAGATATTTCAAAATTTGCTTAGAAAAACGACGTCTTTTCAAAGTTAATCAAATAAATCATGACGCACATCACTGCAAAGTTCTGTTCAAGTCCTATACAGGTATCGAAACTAATTTTATTTTGATTGGTTTTTGCAGGAGATATTTCAAAATTTGCTTAGAAAAACGACGTCTTTTCAAAGTTAATCAAATAAATCATGACGCACATCACTGGAAAGGTCTGTTCAAGCCCTATACAGGTATCGAAACCAATTTTATTTTGATTAATTTTTTTAGAAGATATTTCAAAATTTGCTTAGAAAAACGACGTCTTTTCAAAGTTAATCAAATAAATCATGACGCACATCACTGCAAAGGTCTGTTCAAGTCCTATACAGGTATCGAAACTAATTTTATTTTGATTGATTTTTGTAGGAGATATTTCAAAATTTGCTTAGAAAAACGACGTCTTTTCAAAGTTAATCAAATAAATCCTGACGCACATCAATGGAAAGGTCTGTTCAAGCCCTATACAGGTATCGAATTTAATTTTATTTTGATGGATTTTTTCAGGAGATATTTCAAAATTTGCTTAGAAAAACGACGTCTTTTCAAAGTTAATCAAATAAGTCATGACGCACATCACTAGAAAGGTCTGTTCAAGCCCTATACAGGTATCGAAACCAATTTTATTTTGATTGATTTTTTCAGGAGATATTTCAAAATTTGCATAGAAAAACGACGTCTTTTCAAAGTTAATCAAATAAATCATGACGCACATCACTGCAAAGGTCTGTTCAAGTCCTATACAGGTATCGAAACTAATTTTGTTTTGATTGATTTTTTCAGGAGTTATTTCAAAATTTGCTTAGAAAAACGACGTCTTTTCATAGTTCATCAATTAAATCATGACGCATATTACTGGAAAGGTCTATTCAAGCCCTATCCAGGTATCAACATTAATTTAACTTTGAATGATGATTTTGGGAGATATTTCAATAGAACCATTTTATTTTAATTTTTAAATGGTATAATTTTAATTGAATATTAAGTCATACAAATTATGAGACAAAAATGAAAAAAAGCGTGAAGTTCCATGTTTAAATCAGCTAAAACAACTTCATTGATAGTTTGAGGTGAAAAAAGAATGCCATCTTAGTTTTTGATAGAAAAAAGAAATTAAAATGATTGCAGACCTTTAAAAGAAAAAATCATTTACCTATATATGTAGGTACGAAATTCTTAAAACATTTTAAAGGCCAAATTTTGAAATGGAACGTTGAAGTTATAATTTTTTTTAAAACTAATATTCAATTCTTTAGCGAAAATTTTTTAAGAAATTAAATTTTAGTCAATATTTTTGAAAAAAAATTGTGAATTCCGTTCAAAATTCTGTGTAGACAAGCACAAATGTTCTTTTTAATATTCAATGCTCTTTTTCATTTTTAGTCAAATGCTGAAAACGACATGTAAAAATCTTTCTTTAAACAAAAAGTGTTAGGTACCCACTTTCTCCCTTAAAAAAAAAAACGAAAAAAGATGTCAATTATGAATGGTACTTTGTTTGCCTCATAAAAATAACAAAATAAACAAGAAATGGCAAAAATATACAATTAGTTTTTTTTTTTTTTTAATTCTCAAAAATAGAAAATTTTCCATCTGTTTCCAGCATTTGACTAAAAATAAAAAAATTTAAAAAAGAACGACTATAAATAAATTAACGAAAACTAACAAATTTGTATAAAAAAAGGTCCAAAAGGTTGAAAAAGTTCTGTTCAATTGGCTTTTTGAGGGGCAGTCAAGAAGAATATTCATCAACAAAAATGTTGGTTTTTCAGACAAAAGAAATTAATTAAAAAATCTTTTTATAGCGCAGAACCATATTTGAGAAGATGATGTTATTGTAAGGGGAGAAACTAAATACTTTAGCAGTATTGTGTTTAAGTTTCAAGCCTCAAAAATGACTACAATTTACTTATATTTATATATACAAAAAATAAAACTTAAAAGAGGTTTTCCAAAATCGTCCCCCAATTCACAATCCACAATGCGGAGGGATTTTCAACGACGTCTTTTTTCAATTTTTCAAATTCTTGGCGTGACGTGATGACGAGAAACGCTCTATTGTCTATACCCGCTTATGCTATAAGTGTTTTAAAGTCACTTGATATAAACGAAGAGATCTCGTCACGTTCACGTACCGTTTCCTCGTCGTCGTTCCATTGTGAATAAGGGAGATTACATGGATAAACATATCGTTCAGGATTGTTGACAACCACCGATGTTAGATCATTTAAACGCAAAGAAAATCATGTTGTCAACCTGTGTTGCATGGTCTTCAAAATATCTTAAAAACTTGTTGCGATTCCATCAAGCAATGTTGTCAACAAAGTTGATACTATAAATCCCTCTAATATAGGGCTTCAGCTTCAGTCTTAGGATATCCGTCGAACTGAACGGACGTGTTTCATCCAGTCTTATGATATCCTTCGTGCCGAAAGGACGTGTCAGTGTCGGTGTTAACTTAAGTGTAGTTGTAGTTGGAGTTGGAGTTGGATTTGGATTTGGAGTTGGAGTTGGAGTTGGATTTGGAGTTGGAGTTGGAGTTGGAGTTGGAGATGGAGTTGGAGTTGGAGTTGGAGTTGGAGTTGGGGTTGGAGTTGGAGTTGGAGTTGGAGTTGGAGTTGGAGTTGGGGTTGGAGTTGGAGTTGGAGTTGGAGTTGGAGTTGGACTTGGACTTGGACTTGGACTTGGACTTGGACTTGGACTTGGACTTGGACTTGGACTTGGACTTGGACTTGGACTTGGACTTGGACTTGGACTTGGACTTGGACTTGGACTTGGACTTGGACTTGGACTTGGACTTGGACTTGGACCTGGATTTGGACTTGGACTTGGACTTGGACTTGGACTTGGACATGGACTTGGACTTGGACATGGACTTGGACTTGGAATTGGACTTGGACTTGGACTTGGACTTGGACTTGGACTTGAACTTGGACTTGGACTTGGACTTGGACTTGGACTTGGACTTGGATTTGGACTTGGACTTGGACTTGGACTTGGACTTGGACTTGGACTTGGACTTGGACTTGGACTTGGACTTGGACTTGGACTTGGACTTGGACTTGGACATGGACTTGGACTTGGACTTGGACTTGGACTTGGACTTGGACTTGGACTTGGACTTGGACTTGGACTTGGACTTGGACTTGGACTTGGACTTGGACTTGGACTTGGACTTGGACTTGGACTTGGACTTGGACTTGGAGTTGGAGTTGGACTTGGACTTGGACTTGGAGTTGGATTTGGACTTGGACTTGGACTTGGACTTGGACTTGGACTTGGACTTGGACTTGGACTTGGACTTGGACTTGGACTTGGACTTGGACTTGGACTTGGACTTGGACTTGGACTTGGACTTGGACTTGGACTTGGACTTGGACTTGGACTTGGACTTGGACTTGGACTTGGACTTGGACTTGGAGTTGGACTTGGACTTGGACTTGGACTTGGACTTGGACTTGGACTTGGACTTGGACTTGGACTTGGACTTGGACTTGGACTTGGACTTGGACTTGGACTTGGACTTGGACTTGGACTTGGACTTGGACTTGGACTTGGACTTGGACTTGGACTTGGACTTGGACTTGGACTTGGACTTGGACTTGGACTTGGACTTGGACTTGGACTTGGACTTGGACTTGGACTTGGACTTGGACTTGGACTTGGACTTGGACTTGGACTTGGACTTGGACTTGGACTTGGACTTGGACTTGGACTTGGACTTGGACTTGGACTTGGACTTGGACTTGGACTTGGACTTGGACTTGGAGTTGGACTTGGAGTTGGACTTGGACTTGGACTTGGAGTTGGACTTGGACTTGGAGTTGGACTTGGACTTGGACTTGGACTTGGACTTGGACTTGGACTTGGACTTGGACTTGGACTTGGACTTGGACTTGGACTTGGACTTGGACCTGGACTTGGACCTGGACTTGGACTTGGACTTGGACTTGGACTTGGACTTGGACTTGGACTTGAACTTGGACTTGGACTTGGACTTGGACTTGGACTTGGACTTGGACTTGGACTTGGACTTGGACTTGGACTTGGACTTGGACTTGGACTTGGACTTGGACTTGGACTTGGACTTGGACTTGGACTTGGACTTGGACTTGGACTTGGACTTGGACTTGGACTTGGACTTGGACTTGGACTTGGACTTGGACTTGGACTTGGACTTGGACTTGGACTTGGACTTGGACTTGGACTTGGACTTGGACTTGGACTTGGACTTGGACTTGGACTTGGACTTGAAATTGGACTTGGAGTTAGATTTGGATTTGGACTTGGGCTGTCAAGCCCTATACAGGTACTGAAATTAATTTTATTTTGATTGATTTTTTCAGGAGTTATTTCAAAATTTGCTAAGAAAAACGACGTCTTTTCAAAGCTAATCAAATAAATCATGACGCACATCACTGGAAAGGTCTGTTCAAGCCCTATACAGGTATCGAAACTAATTTTATTTTGATTGATTTTTTCAGGAGATATTTCAAAATTTGCATAGAAAAACGACGTCTTTTCAAAGTTAATCAAATAAATCATGACGCACATCACTGGAAATGTCTGTTCAAGCCCTATACAGGTATCGAAACTAATTTTATTTTGATTGATTTTTTCAAGAGTTATTTCAACATTTGCTTAGAAAAACGACGTCTTTTCAAAGTTAATCAAATAAATCATGACGCACATCACTGGAAAGGTCTGTTCAAGCCCTATACAGGTATCGAAACTAATTTTATTTTGATTGATTTTTTCACGAGATATTTCAAAATTTGCTTAGAAAAACGACGCCTTTTCAAACTTAATCAAATAAATCATGACGCACATCACTGCAAAGGTCTGTTCAAGCCCTATACAGGTATCAGAACCAATTTTATTTTGATTAATTTTTTCAGAAGATATTTCAAAATTTGCTTAGAAAAACGACGTCTTTTCAAAGTTAATCAAATAAATCATGACGCACATCACTGCAAAGGTCTGTTCAAGTCCTATACAGGTATCGAAACTTATTTTATTTTGATTGATTTTTGCAGGAGATATTTCAAAATTTGCTTAGAAAAACGACGTCTTTTTAAAGTTAATCAAATAAATCATGACGCACATCACTGCAAAGGTCTGTTCAAGTCCTATACAGGTATCGAAACTAATTTTATTTTGATTGATTTTTGCAGAAGATATTTCAAAATTTGCTTAGAAAAACGACGTCTTTTCAAAGTTAATCAAATAAATCATGACGTACATCACTGGAAAGGTCTGTTCAAGTCCTATACAGGTATCGAAACTAATTTTATTTTGATTGATTTTTGCAGGAGATATTTCAAAATTTGCTTAGAAAAAGGACGTCTTTTCAAAGTTAATCAAATAAATCATGACGCACATCACTGCAAAGGTCTGTTCAAGTCCTATACAGGTATCGAATCTAATTTTATTTTGATTCATTTTTTCAGGAGATATTTCAAAATTTGCATAGAAAAACGACGTCTTTTCAAAGTTAATCAAATAAATCATGACGTACATCACTGCAAAGGTCTGTTCAAGTCCTATACAGGTATCGAAACTTATTTTATTATGATTGATTTTTGCAGGAAATATTTCAAAATTTGCTTAGAAAAACGACGTCTTTTCAAAGTTAATCAAATAAATCATGACGCACATCACTGGAAAGGTCTGTTCAAGCCCTATACAGGTATCGAAACTAATTTTATTTTGATTGATTTTTTCAGGAGTTATTTAAAAATTTGCTAAGAAAAACGACGTCTTTTCAAAGTTAATCAAATAAATCATGACGCACATCACTGCAAAGGTCTGTTCAAGTCCTATACAGGTATCGAAACTAATTTTATTTTGATTGATTTTTGCAGGAGATATTTCAAAATTTGCTTAGAAAAACGACGTCTTTTCAAAGTTAATCAAATAAATCATGATTCACATCACTGGAAAGGTCTGTTCAAGCCCTATACAGGTATCGAATCTAATTTTATTTTGATTGATTTTTTCAGGAGATATTTCAAAATTTGCATAGAAAAACGACGCCTTTTCAAACTTAATCAAATAAATCATGACGCACATCACTGGAAAGGTCTATTCAAGCCCTATACAGGTATCGAAACTAATTTTATTTTGATTGATTTTTTCAGGAGTTATTTCAAAATTTGCTTAGAAAAAAGACGTCTTTTCAAAGTTGATCAAATAAATCATGACGCACATCACTGGAAAGGTCCATTCAAGCCCTATACAGATATCGATACCAATTTTATTTTGATTGATTTTTGCAGGAGATATTTCAAAATTTGCTTAGAAAAACGACGTCTTTTCATAGTTCATCAATTAAATCATGACGCACATTACTGGAAAGGTCTATTCAAGCCCTATCCAGGTATCAACATTAATTTAACTTTGAATGATGATTTTGGGAGATATTTCCATAGAACCATTTTATTTTAATTTTTAAATGGTATAATTTTAATTGAATATTAAGTCATACAAATTATGAGACAAAAATGAAAAAAAGCGTGAAGTTCCATGTTTAAATCAGCTAAAACAACTTCATTGATAGTTTGAGGTGAAAAAAGAATGCCATCTTAGTTTTTGATAGAAAAAAGAAATTAAAATGATTGCAGACCTTTAAAAGAAAAAATCATTTACCTATATATGTAGGTACGAAATTCTTAAAACATTTTATAGGCCAAATTTTGAAATGGAACGTTGAAGTTATAATTTTTTTTAAAACTAATATTCAATTCTTTAGCGAAAATTTTTTAAGAAATAAAATTTTAGTCACTATTTTTTTGAAAAAAATTGTGAATTCCGTTCAAAATTCTGTGTAGACAAGCACAAATGTTCTTTTTAATATTCAATGCTCTTTTTCATTTTTAGTCAAATGCTGAAAACGACATGTAAAAATCTTTCTTTAAACAAAAAGTGTTAGGTACCCACTTTCTCCCTTAAAAAAAAAACGAAAAAAGATGTCAATTATGAATGGTACTTTGTTTGCCTCATAAAAATAACAAAATAAACAAGAAATGGCAAAAATATACAATTAGTTTTTTTTTTTTTTTAATTCTCAAAAATAGAAAATTTTCCATCTGTTTCCAGCATTTGACTAAAAATAAAAAAATTTAAAAAAGAACGACTATAAATAAATTAACGAAAACTAACAAATTTGTATAAAAAAAGGTCCAAAAGGTTGAAAAAGTTCTGTTCAATTGGCTTTTTGAGGGGCAGTCAAGAAGAATATTCATCAACAAAAATGGTGGTTTTTCAGACAAAAGAAATTAATTAAAAAATCTTTTTATAGCGCAGAACCATATTTGAGAAGATGATGTTATTGTAAGGGGAGAAACTAAATACTTTAGCAGTATTGTGTTTAAGTTTCAAGCCTCAAAAATGACTACAATTTACTTATATTTATATATACAAAAAATAAAACTTAAAAGAGGTTTTCCAAAATCGTCCCCCAATTCACAATCCACAATGCGGAGGGATTTTCAACGACGTCTTTTTTCAATTTTTCAAATTCTTGGCGTGACGTGATGACGAGAAACGCTCTATTGTCTATACCCGCTTATGCTATAAGTGTTTTAAAGTCACTTGATATAAACGAAGAGATCTCGTCACGTTCACGTACCGTTTCCTCGTCGTCGTTCCATTGTGAATAAGGAAGATTACATGGATAAACATATCGTTTAGGATTGTTGACAACCAATCTGGATGGATCAGTATTTGTATTTCGACAGACATATAAATGCTGCTCTGGCCAGGGCTAGAGGAGCTTTTGCCCTGACGAAACGGTTGTTTTATAGCAGCCGGCTTGATAGCAGGGTGAAGGTGATTTGCTACATGGCCCTTATCCGGCCGATGATTGCCTATGGATGCCCGGTTTGGTTCAACGTTGCCCCATCTCAAATGGAAAAGATTCGGGTGTTTGAGAGGCAGTGTCTTCGACGCTGCCTTGGATTGCACAGAACACCAGAGTCGGAGTACAAACACTACTATTCCAACCTGGCTCTATACAACGGGGCCAACATAAACAGGATAGATAATTTCTTGCTGAAGCTTATTCGAGGTCACATTGCAAGAGCGATGTCCTCGTCTAACAGCTTAATTTTCGGGGCTTATTACCCTAAATACGAATACTACGAGAGTGTGCGTCTAAGCGGCTTTATTCCGCCCGATGCATTCCTCCACCTAGACAGTCGAGGGCTGATCCAGGATAGAGCGGCGGTTCCGCTAATCTACCACGTCGGCCGTAGAACTGTAGATCGGCGGCTCCTTTACAGTCGAGACGTCCTCGCACAAGACGGAGCTGAGCACCGTCGGTTCAGTAGGACTGTGTCCGAACGGGACCGAAGAGATAGGGTAAAGCAGGAGAACCAGTTCTGGTGGTTGAAAAACGAAGATGAAGTTCCTTCAGACATTTAATAGTTGACCTTGCTATTTTCTCTTGTATGGCCGACTTACATAGGTTTAGGTAGTTAGTTTTAAGTAAGGACAGTCAGGGTGGCACCAAAAAAAAAAAAAAAAAAAAAAAAAAAAAAAAAAGTATATATAAAACATACAAAAACACCAAAAAAATTATAAAATCAACAAAAATACAAAAAAAAAAAAAAAAATTATAAAAACCGGAAAATGCTTGCTGTGGCTGTTCTAGTTTGTAAGTAGCTTATAAGTAGGTTGTAATTAGTTTAAAATTAGTTGTAAGTAGTTTTAAGTAGTTTTAATTAGCTTTAATTTAGTTTTATGTAGTTTGTAAGTTTTATATAAAACCAAAAAATAAAGACATAGATACAGAGTTTTTTTGTGAAATTCTTCTCGGTAAAAAATAAAACCGACCTGGATTTAGTATTAAGATAGTTCTTAGGCCGAAAGGCATTAGCATTAAGTTATTCTAGTTTAACTTAGAGCGCCCGACTGGGGCCAGTAAGTTACTTTTAAGATATTGATAAGTAGGCTAGTTTTTATGAATTTTTGTCTAGCTTTAAGATAGTTCTAAGATAATTGAAAAATAAAAATGAATTTACAAAAAAAAAAAAAAAAAAAAATTGTTGACAACCACCGATGTTAGATCATTTAAACGCAAAGAAAATCATGTTGTCAACCTGTGTTGCATGGTCTTCAAAATACCTTAAAAACTTGTTGCGATTCCATCAAGCAATGTTGTCAACAAAGTTGATATTATAAATCCCTCTAATATAGGCCTTCAGCTTCAGTCTTAGGATATCCGTCGAACTGAACGGACGTGTTTCATCCAGTCTTATGATATCCTTCGTGCCGAACGGACGTGTCAGTGTCGGTGTTAACTTAAGTGTAGTTGTAGTTTGAGTTGGAGTTGTAGTTGGAGTTGGAGTTGGAGTTGGAGTTGGAGTTGGAGTTGGAGTTGGAGTTGGAGTTGGAGTTGGAGTTGGAGTTGGAGTTGGAGTTGGAGTTGGAGTTGGAGTTGGAGTTGGAGTTGGAGTTGGAGTTGGAGTTGGAGTTGGAGTTGGAGTTGGAGTTGGAGATGGAGTTGGAGTTGGAGTTGGAGTTGGAGTTGGAGTTGGAGTTGGAGTTGGAGTTGGAGTTGGAGTTGGACTTGGACTTGGACTTGGACTTGGACTTGGACTTGGACTTGGACTTGGACTTGGACTTGGACTTGGACTTGGACTTGGACTTGGACTTGGACTTGGACTTGGACTTGGACTTGGACTTGGACTTGGACTTGGACTTGGACTTGGACTTGGACTTGGACTTGGACTTGGACTTGGACTTGGACTTGGACTTGGACTTGGACTTGGACTTGGACTTGGACTTGGACTTGGACTTGGACTTGGACTTGGACTTGGACTTGGACTTGGACTTGGACTTGGACTTGGACTTGGACTTGGACTTGGACTTGGACTTGGACTTGGATTTGGACTTGGACTTGGACTTGGACTTGGACTTGGACTTGGACTTGGAATTGGAATTGGAATTGGAATTGGACTTGGACTTGGACTTGGACTTGGACTTGGACTTGGACTTGGACTTGGACTTGGACTTGGACTTGGACTTGGACTTGGACTTGGACTTGGACTTGGACTTGGACTTGGACTTGGACTTGGACTTGGACTTGGACTTGGACTTGGACTTGGACTTGGACTTGGACTTGGACTTGGACTTGGACTTGGACTTGGACTTGGACTTGGACTTGGACTTGGACTTGGACTTGGACTTGGACTTGGACTTGGACTTGGACTTGGACTTGGACTTGGACTTGGACTTGGACTTGGACTTGGACTTGGACTTGGACTTGGACTTGGACTTGGACTTGGACTTGGATTATTTTATTTTGATTGATTTTTTCAGGAGATATTTCAAAATTTGCTTAGAAAAACGACGTCTTTTCAAAGTTAATCAAATAAATCATGACGCACATCACTGCAAAGGTCTGTTCAAGTCCTATACAGGTATCGAAACTAATTTTATTTTGATTGATTTTTGCAGGAGATATTTCAAAATTTGCTTAGAAAAACGACGTCTTTTCAAAGTTAATCAAATAAATCATGACGCACATCACTGCAAAGGTCTGTTCAAGTCCTATACAGGTATTGAAACTAATTTTATTTTGATTGATTTTTGCAGGAGATATTTCAAAATTTGCTTAGAAAAACGACGTTTTTTCAAAGTTAATCAAATAAATCATGACGCACATCACTGCAAGGGTCTGTTCAAGTCCTATACAGGTATCGAAACTAATTTTATTTTGATTGATTTTTGCAGGAGATATTTCAAAATTTGCTTAGAAAAACGACGTCTTTTCAAACTTAATCAAATAAATCATGACGCACATTACTGGAAAGGTCTGTTCAAGTCCTATACAGGTATTGAAACTAATTTTATTTTGATTGATTTTTGCAGGAGATATTTCAAAATTTGCTTAGAAAAATGACGTTTTTTCAAAGTTAATCAAATAAATCATGAAGCACATCACTGCAAAGGTCTGTTCAAGTCCTATACAGGTATTGAAACTAATTTTATTTTGATTGATTTTTGCAGGAGATATTTCAAAATTTGCTTAGAAAAACGACGTCTTTTCAAAGTTAATCAAATAAATCATGACGCACATCACTGCAAAGGTCTGTTCAAGTCCTATACAGGTATCGAAACTTATTTTATTTTGATTGATTTTTTCAGGAGATATTTCAAAATTTGCTTAGAAAAACGACGTCTTTTCAAAGTTAATCAAATAAATCATGACGCACATCAATGGAAAGGTCTGTTCAAGCCCTATACAGGTACTGAAATTAATTTTATTTTGATTGATTTTTTCAGGAGTTATTTCAAAATTTGCTAAGAAAAACGACGTCTTTTCAAAGCTAATCAAATAAATCATGACGCACATCACTGGAAAGGTCTGTTCAAGCCCTATACAGGTATCGAAACTAATTTTATTTTGATTGATTTTTTCAGGAGATATTTCAAAATTTGCATAGAAAAACGACGTCTTTTCAAAGTTAATCAAATAAATCATGACGCACATCACTGGAAATGTCTGTTCAAGCCCTATACAGGTATCGAAACTAATTTTATTTTGATTGATTTTTTCAAGAGTTATTTCAACATTTGCTTAGAAAAACGACGTCTTTTCAAAGTTAATCAAATAAATCATGACGCACATCACTGGAAAGGTCTGTTCAAGCCCTATACAGGTATCGAAACTAATTTTATTTTGATTGATTTTTTCACGAGATATTTCAAAATTTGCTTAGAAAAACGACGCCTTTTCAAACTTAATCAAATAAATCATGACGCACATCACTGCAAAGGTCTGTTCAAGCCCTATACAGGTATCAGAACCAATTTTATTTTGATTAATTTTTTCAGAAGATATTTCAAAATTTGCTTAGAAAAACGACGTCTTTTCAAAGTTAATCAAATAAATCATGACGCACATCACTGCAAAGGTCTGTTCAAGTCCTATACAGGTATCGAAACTTATTTTATTTTGATTGATTTTTGCAGGAGATATTTCAAAATTTGCTTAGAAAAACGACGTCTTTTTAAAGTTAATCAAATAAATCATGACGCACATCACTGCAAAGGTCTGTTCAAGTCCTATACAGGTATCGAAACTAATTTTATTTTGATTGATTTTTGCAGAAGATATTTCAAAATTTGCTTAGAAAAACGACGTCTTTTCAAAGTTAATCAAATAAATCATGACGTACATCACTGGAAAGGTCTGTTCAAGTCCTATACAGGTATCGAAACTAATTTTATTTTGATTGATTTTTGCAGGAGATATTTCAAAATTTGCTTAGAAAAAGGACGTCTTTTCAAAGTTAATCAAATAAATCATGACGCACATCACTGCAAAGGTCTGTTCAAGTCCTATACAGGTATCGAATCTAATTTTATTTTGATTCATTTTTTCAGGAGATATTTCAAAATTTGCATAGAAAAACGACGTCTTTTCAAAGTTAATCAAATAAATCATGACGTACATCACTGCAAAGGTCTGTTCAAGTCCTATACAGGTATCGAAACTTATTTTATTATGATTGATTTTTGCAGGAAATATTTCAAAATTTGCTTAGAAAAACGACGTCTTTTCAAAGTTAATCAAATAAATCATGACGCACATCACTGGAAAGGTCTGTTCAAGCCCTATACAGGTATCGAAACTAATTTTATTTTGATTGATTTTTTCAGGAGTTATTTAAAAATTTGCTTAGAAAAACGACGTCTTTTCAAAGTTAATCAAATAAATCATGACGCACATCACTGCAAAGGTCTGTTCAAGTCCTATACAGGTATCGAAACTAATTTTATTTTGATTGATTTTTGCAGGAGATATTTCAAAATTTGCTTAGAAAAACGACGTCTTTTCAAAGTTAATCAAATAAATCATGATTCACATCACTGGAAAGGTCTGTTCAAGCCCTATACAGGTATCGAATCTAATTTTATTTTGATTGATTTTTTCAGGAGATATTTCAAAATTTGCATAGAAAAACGACGCCTTTTCAAACTTAATCAAATAAATCATGACGCACATCACTGGAAAGGTCTATTCAAGCCCTATACAGGTATCGAAACTAATTTTATTTTGATTGATTTTTTCAGGAGTTATTTCAAAATTTGCTTAGAAAAACGACGTCTTTTCAAAGTTGATCAAATAAATCATGACGCACATCACTGGAAAGGTCCATTCAAGCCCTATACAGATATCGATACCAATTTTATTTTGATTGATTTTTGCAGGAGATATTTCAAAATTTGCTTAGAAAAACGACGTCTTTTCATAGTTCATCAATTAAATCATGACGCACATTACTGGAAAGGTCTATTCAAGCCCTATCCAGGTATCAACATTAATTTAACTTTGAATGATGATTTTGGGAGATATTTCCATAGAACCATTTTATTTTAATTTTTAAATGGTATAATTTTAATTGAATATTAAGTCATACAAATTATGAGACAAAAATGAAAAAAAGCGTGAAGTTCCATGTTTAAATCAGCTAAAACAACTTCATTGATAGTTTGAGGTGAAAAAAGAATGCCATCTTAGTTTTTGATAGAAAAAAGAAATTAAAATGATTGCAGACCTTTAAAAGAAAAAATCATTTACCTATATATGTAGGTACGAAATTCTTAAAACATTTTATAGGCCAAATTTTGAAATGGAACGTTGAAGTTATAATTTTTTTTAAAACTAATATTCAATTCTTTAGCGAAAATTTTTTAAGAAATAAAATTTTAGTCACTATTTTTTTGAAAAAAATTGTGAATTCCGTTCAAAATTCTGTGTAGACAAGCACAAATGTTCTTTTTAATATTCAATGCTCTTTTTCATTTTTAGTCAAATGCTGAAAACGACATGTAAAAATCTTTCTTTAAACAAAAAGTGTTAGGTACCCACTTTCTCCCTTAAAAAAAAAACGAAAAAAGATGTCAATTATGAATGGTACTTTGTTTGCCTCATAAAAATAACAAAATAAACAAGAAATGGCAAAAATATACAATTAGTTTTTTTTTTTTTTTAATTCTCAAAAATAGAAAATTTTCCATCTGTTTCCAGCATTTGACTAAAAATAAAAAAATTTAAAAAAGAACGACTATAAATAAATTAACGAAAACTAACAAATTTGTATAAAAAAAGGTCCAAAAGGTTGAAAAAGTTCTGTTCAATTGGCTTTTTGAGGGGCAGTCAAGAAGAATATTCATCAACAAAAATGGTGGTTTTTCAGACAAAAGAAATTAATTAAAAAATCTTTTTATAGCGCAGAACCATATTTGAGAAGATGATGTTATTGTAAGGGGAGAAACTAAATACTTTAGCAGTATTGTGTTTAAGTTTCAAGCCTCAAAAATGACTACAATTTACTTATATTTATATATACAAAAAATAAAACTTAAAAGAGGTTTTCCAAAATCGTCCCCCAATTCACAATCCACAATGCGGAGGGATTTTCAACGACGTCTTTTTTCAATTTTTCAAATTCTTGGCGTGACGTGATGACGAGAAACGCTCTATTGTCTATACCCGCTTATGCTATAAGTGTTTTAAAGTCACTTGATATAAACGAAGAGATCTCGTCACGTTCACGTACCGTTTCCTCGTCGTCGTTCCATTGTGAATAAGGAAGATTACATGGATAAACATATCGTTTAGGATTGTTGACAACCAATCTGGATGGATCAGTATTTGTATTTCGACAGACATATAAATGCTGCTCTGGCCAGGGCTAGAGGAGCTTTTGCCCTGACGAAACGGTTGTTTTATAGCAGCCGGCTTGATAGCAGGGTGAAGGTGATTTGCTACATGGCCCTTATCCGGCCGATGATTGCCTATGGATGCCCGGTTTGGTTCAACGTTGCCCCATCTCAAATGGAAAAGATTCGGGTGTTTGAGAGGCAGTGTCTTCGACGCTGCCTTGGATTGCACAGAACACCAGAGTCGGAGTACAAACACTACTATTCCAACCTGGCTCTATACAACGGGGCCAACATAAACAGGATAGATAATTTCTTGCTGAAGCTTATTCGAGGTCACATTGCAAGAGCGATGTCCTCGTCTAACAGCTTAATTTTCGGGGCTTATTACCCTAAATACGAATACTACGAGAGTGTGCGTCTAAGCGGCTTTATTCCGCCCGATGCATTCCTCCACCTAGACAGTCGAGGGCTGATCCAGGATAGAGCGGCGGTTCCGCTAATCTACCACGTCGGCCGTAGAACTGTAGATCGGCGGCTCCTTTACAGTCGAGACGTCCTCGCACAAGACGGAGCTGAGCACCGTCGGTTCAGTAGGACTGTGTCCGAACGGGACCGAAGAGATAGGGTAAAGCAGGAGAACCAGTTCTGGTGGTTGAAAAACGAAGATGAAGTTCCTTCAGACATTTAATAGTTGACCTTGCTATTTTCTCTTGTATGGCCGACTTACATAGGTTTAGGTAGTTAGTTTTAAGTAAGGACAGTCAGGGTGGCACCAAAAAAAAAAAAAAAAAAAAAAAAAAAAAAAAGTATATATAAAACATACAAAAACACCAAAAAAATTATAAAATCAACAAAAATACAAAAAAAAAAAAAAAAATTATAAAAACCGGAAAATGCTTGCTGTGGCTGTTCTAGTTTGTAAGTAGCTTATAAGTAGGTTGTAATTAGTTTAAAATTAGTTGTAAGTAGTTTTAAGTAGTTTTAATTAGCTTTAATTTAGTTTTATGTAGTTTGTAAGTTTTATATAAAACCAAAAAATAAAGACATAGATACAGAGTTTTTTTGTGAAATTCTTCTCGGTAAAAAATAAAACCGACCTGGATTTAGTATTAAGATAGTTCTTAGGCCGAAAGGCATTAGCATTAAGTTATTCTAGTTTAACTTAGAGCGCCCGACTGGGGCCAGTAAGTTACTTTTAAGATATTGATAAGTAGGCTAGTTTTTATGAATTTTTGTCTAGCTTTAAGATAGTTCTAAGATAATTGAAAAATAAAAATGAATTTACAAAAAAAAAAAAAAAAAAAAATTGTTGACAACCACCGATGTTAGATCATTTAAACGCAAAGAAAATCATGTTGTCAACCTGTGTTGCATGGTCTTCAAAATACCTTAAAAACTTGTTGCGATTCCATCAAGCAATGTTGTCAACAAAGTTGATATTATAAATCCCTCTAATATAGGCCTTCAGCTTCAGTCTTAGGATATCCGTCGAACTGAACGGACGTGTTTCATCCAGTCTTATGATATCCTTCGTGCCGAACGGACGTGTCAGTGTCGGTGTTAACTTAAGTGTAGTTGTAGTTTGAGTTGGAGTTGTAGTTGGAGTTGGAGTTGGAGTTGGAGTTGGAGTTGGAGTTGGAGTTGGAGTTGGAGTTGGAGTTGGAGTTGGAGTTGGAGTTGGAGTTGGAGTTGGAGTTGGAGTTGGAGTTGGAGTTGGAGTTGGAGTTGGAGTTGGAGTTGGAGATGGAGTTGGAGTTGGAGTTGGAGTTGGAGTTGGAGTTGGAGTTGGAGTTGGAGTTGGAGTTGGAGTTGGACTTGGACTTGGACTTGGACTTGGACTTGGACTTGGACTTGGACTTGGACTTGGACTTGGACTTGGACTTGGACTTGGACTTGGACTTGGACTTGGACTTGGACTTGGACTTGGACTTGGACTTGGACTTGGACTTGGACTTGGACTTGGACTTGGACTTGGACTTGGACTTGGACTTGGACTTGGACTTGGACTTGGACTTGGACTTGGACTTGGACTTGGACTTGGACTTGGACTTGGACTTGGACTTGGACTTGGACTTGGACTTGGACTTGGATTTGGACTTGGACTTGGACTTGGACTTGGACTTGGACTTGGACTTGGAATTGGAATTGGAATTGGAATTGGACTTGGACTTGGACTTGGACTTGGACTTGGACTTGGACTTGGACTTGGACTTGGACTTGGACTTGGACTTGGACTTGGACTTGGACTTGGACTTGGACTTGGACTTGGACTTGGACTTGGACTTGGACTTGGACTTGGACTTGGACTTGGACTTGGACTTGGACTTGGACTTGGACTTGGACTTGGACTTGGACTTGGACTTGGACTTGGACTTGGACTTGGACTTGGACTTGGACTTGGACTTGGACTTGGACTTGGACTTGGACTTGGACTTGGACTTGGATTATTTTATTTTGATTGATTTTTTCAGGAGATATTTCAAAATTTGCTTAGAAAAACGACGTCTTTTCAAAGTTAATCAAATAAATCATGACGCACATCACTGCAAAGGTCTGTTCAAGTCCTATACAGGTATCGAAACTAATTTTATTTTGATTGATTTTTGCAGGAGATATTTCAAAATTTGCTTAGAAAAACGACGTCTTTTCAAAGTTAATCAAATAAATCATGACGCACATCACTGCAAAGGTCTGTTCAAGTCCTATACAGGTATTGAAACTAATTTTATTTTGATTGATTTTTGCAGGAGATATTTCAAAATTTGCTTAGAAAAACGACGTTTTTTCAAAGTTAATCAAATAAATCATGACGCACATCACTGCAAGGGTCTGTTCAAGTCCTATACAGGTATCGAAACTAATTTTATTTTGATTGATTTTTGCAGGAGATATTTCAAAATTTGCTTAGAAAAACGACGTCTTTTCAAACTTAATCAAATAAATCATGACGCACATTACTGGAAAGGTCTGTTCAAGTCCTATACAGGTATTGAAACTAATTTTATTTTGATTGATTTTTGCAGGAGATATTTCAAAATTTGCTTAGAAAAATGACGTTTTTTCAAAGTTAATCAAATAAATCATGAAGCACATCACTGCAAAGGTCTGTTCAAGTCCTATACAGGTATTGAAACTAATTTTATTTTGATTGATTTTTGCAGGAGATATTTCAAAATTTGCTTAGAAAAACGACGTCTTTTCAAAGTTAATCAAATAAATCATGACGCACATCACTGCAAAGGTCTGTTCAAGTCCTATACAGGTATCGAAACTTATTTTATTTTGATTGATTTTTTCAGGAGATATTTCAAAATTTGCTTAGAAAAACGACGTCTTTTCAAAGTTAATCAAATAAATCATGACGCACATCAATGGAAAGGTCTGTTCAAGCCCTATACAGGTATCGAATCTAATTTTAGGTTGATTGATTTTTTCAGGAGATATTTCAAAATTTGCTTAGAAAAACGACGCCTTTTCAAACTTAATCAAATAAATCATGACGCACATCAATGGAAAGGTCTGTTCAAGCCCTATACAGGTATCGAATCTAATTTTATTTTGATTGATTTTTTCAGGAGATATTTCAAAATTTGCTTAGAAAAACGACGCCTTTTCAAACTTAATCAAATAAGTCATGACGCACATCAATGGAAAGGTCTGTTCAAGTCATATACATTTATCGAAACTAATTTTATTTTGATTGATTTTTGCAGGAGATATTTCAAAATTTGCTTAGAAAAACGACGTCTTTTCAAACTTAATCAAATAAATCATGACGCACATCACTGCAAAGGTCTGTTCAAGCCCTATTAAGGTATCGAAACCAATTTTTTTTTGATTGATTTTTTCAGAAGATATTTCAAAATTTGCTTAGAAAAACGACGTCTTTTCAAAGTTAATCAAATAAATCATGACGCACATCACTGCAAAGGTCTGTTCAAGTCCTATACAGGTATCGAAACTAATTTTATTTTGATTGATTTTTGCAGGAGATATTTCAAAATTTGCTTAGAAAAACGACGCCTTTTCAAACTTAATCAAATAAATCATGACGCACATCACTGGAAAGGTCTGTTCAAGCCCTATACAGGTATCGAAACCAATTTTATTTTGATTGATTTTTTCAGAAGATATTTCAAAATTTGCTTAGAAAAACGACGTCTTTTCAAAGTTAATCAAATAAATCATGACGCAGATCACTGCAAAGGTCTGTTCAAGTCCTATACAGGTATCGAAACTAATTTTATTTTGATTGATTTTTGCAGGAGATATTTCAAAATTTGCTTAGAAAAACGACGTCTTTTCAAAGTTAATCAAATAAATCATGACGCACATCACTGCAAAGGTCTTTTCAAGTCCTATACAGGTATCGAAACTAATTTTATTTTGATTGATTTTTGCAGGAGATATTTCAAAATTTGCTTAGAAAAACGACGTCTTTTCAAAGTTAATCAAATAAATCATGACGCACATCACTGCAAAGGTCTGTTCAAGTTCCTATACAGGTATCGAAACTAATTTTATTTTGATTTATTTTTGCAGAAGATATTTCAAAATTTGCTTAGAAAAACGACGTCTTTTCAAACCTAATCAAATAAATCATGACGCACATCACTGGAAAGTTCTGTTCAAGCCTTATACAGGTATCGAAACTAATTTTATTTTGATTGATTTTTTCAGGAGTTATTTCAAAATTTGCTTAGAAAAATGACGTCTTTTCAAAGTTGATCAAATAAATCATGACGCACATCACTGGAAAGGTCCATTCAAGCCCTATACAGATATCGATACCAATTTTATTTTGATTGATTTTTGCAGGAGATATTTCAAAATTTGCTTAGAAAAACGACGTCTTTTCATAGTTCATCAATTAAATCATGACGCACATTACTGGAAAGGTCTATTCAAGCCCTATCCAGGTATCAACATTAATTTAACTTTGAATGATGATTTTGGGAGATATTTCCATAGAACCATTTTATTTTAATTTTTAAATGGTATAATTTTAATTGAATATTAAGTCATACAAATTATGAGACAAAAATGAAAAAAAGCGTGAAGTTCCATGTTTAAATCAGCTAAAACAACTTCATTGATAGTTTGAGGTGAAAAAAGAATGCCATCTTAGTTTTTGATAGAAAAAAGAAATTAAAATGATTGCAGACCTTTAAAAGAAAAAATCATTTACCTATATATGTAGGTACGAAATTCTTAAAACATTTTAAAGGCCAAATTTTGAAATGGAACGTTGAAGTTATAATTTTTTTTAAAACTAATATTCAATTCTTTAGCGAAAATTTTTTAAGAAATAAAATTTTAGTCACTATTTTTTTGAAAAAAATTGTGAATTCCGTTCAAAATTCTGTGTAGACAAGCACAAATGTTCTTTTTAATATTCAATGCTCTTTTTCATTTTTAGTCAAATGCTGAAAACGACATGTAAAAATCTTTCTTTAAACAAAAAGTGTTAGGTACCCACTTTCTCCCTTAAAAAAAAAAACGAAAAAAGATGTCAATTATGAATGGTACTTTGTTTGCCTCATAAAAATAACAAAATAAACAAGAAATGGCAAAAATATACAATTAGTTTTTTTTTTTTTTTAATTCTCAAAAATAGAAAATTTTCCATCTGTTTCCAGCATTTGACTAAAAATAAAAAAATTTAAAAAAGAACGACTATAAATAAATTAACGAAAACTAACAAATTTGTATAAAAAAAGGTCCAAAAGGTTGAAAAAGTTCTGTTCAATTGGCTTTTTGAGGGGCAGTCAAGAAGAATATTCATCAACAAAAATGTTGGTTTTTCAGACAAAAGAAATTAATTAAAAAATCTTTTTATAGCGCAGAACCATATTTGAGAAGATGATGTTATTGTAAGGGGAGAAACTAAATACTTTAGCAGTATTGTGTTTAAGTTTCAAGCCTCAAAAATGACTACAATTTACTTATATTTATATATACAAAAAATAAAACTTAAAAGAGGTTTTCCAAAATCGTCCCCCAATTCACAATCCACAATGCGGAGGGATTTTCAACGACGTCTTTTTTCAATTTTTCAAATTCTTGGCGTGACGTGATGACGAGAAACGCTCTATTGTCTATACCCGCTTATGCTATAAGTGTTTTAAAGTCACTTGATATAAACGAAGAGATCTCGTCACGTTCACGTACCGTTTCCTCGTCGTCGTTCCATTGTGAATAAGGGAGATTACATGGATAAACATATCGTTCAGGATTGTTGACAACCACCGATGTTAGATCTAAATGATCGCAAAGAAAATCATGTTGTCAACCTGTGTTGCATGGTCTTCAAAATACCTTAAAAACTTGTTGCGATTCCATCAAGCAATGTTGTCAACAAAGTTGATATTATAAATCCCTCTAATATAGGCCTTCAGCTTCAGTCTTAGGATATCCGTCGAACTGAACGGACGTGTTTCATCCAGTCTTATGATATCCTTCGTGCCGAACGGACGTGTCAGTGTCGGTGTTAACTTAAGTGTAGTTGTAGTTTGAGTTGGAGTTGGAGTTGGATTTGGAGTTGTAGTTGGAGTTGGAGTTGGAGTTGGAGTTGGAGTTGGAGTTGGAGTTGGAGTTGGAGTTGGAGTTGGAGTTGGAGTTGGAGTTGGAGTTGGAGTTGGAGTTGGAGTTGGAGTTGGAGTTGGAGTTGGAGTTGGAGTTGGAGTTGGAGTTGGAGTTGGAGTTGGAGTTGGAGTTGGAGTTGGAGTTGGAGTTGGAGTTGGAGTTGGAGTTGGAGTTGGAGTTGGAGTTGGAGATGGAGTTGGAGTTGGAGTTGGAGTTGGAGTTGGAGTTGGAGTTGGAGTTGGAGTTGGAGTTGGACTTGGACTTGGACTTGGACTTGGACTTGGACTTGGACTTGGACTTGGACTTGGACTTGGACTTGGACTTGGACTTGGACTTGGACTTGGACTTGGACTTGGACTTGGACTTGGACTTGGACTTGGACTTGGACTTGGACTTGGACTTGGACTTGGACTTGGACTTGGACTTGGACTTGGACTTGGACTTGGACTTGGACTTGGACTTGGACTTGGACTTGGACTTGGACTTGGACTTGGACTTGGACTTGGACTTGGACTTGGATTTGGACTTGGACTTGGACTTGGACTTGGACTTGGACTTGGACTTGGACTTGGACTTGGACTTGGACTTGGACTTGGACTTGGATTATTTTATTTTGATTGATTTTTTCAGGAGATATTTCAAAATTTGCTTAGAAAAACGACGTCTTTTCAAAGTTAATCAAATAAATCATGACGCACATCAATGGAAAGGTCTGTTCAAGTCCTATACAGGTATCGAAACTAATTTTATTTTAGAAAAATGACGTTTTTTCAAAGTTAATCAAATAAATCATGAAGCACATCACTGCAAAGGTCTGTTCAAGTCCTATACAGGTATTGAAACTAATTTTATTTTGATTGATTTTTGCAGGAGATATTTCAAAATTTGCTTAGAAAAACGACGTCTTTTCAAAGTTAATCAAATAAATCATGACGCACATCACTGCAAGGGTCTGTTCAAGTCCTATACAGGTATCGAAACTAATTTTATTTTGATTGATTTTTTCAGGAGATATTTCAAAATTTGCTTAGAAAAACGACGTCTTTTCAAACTTAATCAAATAAATCATGACGCACATTACTGGAAAGGTCTGTTCAAGTCCTATACAGGTATTGAAACTAATTTTATTTTGATTGATTTTTGCAGGAGATATTTCAAAATTTGCTTAGAAAAATGACGTTTTTTCAAAGTTAATCAAATAAATCATGAAGCACATCACTGCAAAGGTCTGTTCAAGTCCTATACAGGTATTGAAACTAATTTTATTTTGATTGATTTTTGCAGGAGATATTTCAAAATTTGCTTAGAAAAACGACGTCTTTTCAAAGTTAATCAAATAAATCATGACGCACATCACTGCAAAGGTCTGTTCAAGTCCTATACAGGTATCGAAACTTATTTTATTTTGATTGATTTTTTCAGGAGATATTTCAAAATTTGCTTAGAAAAACGACATCAATGGAAAGGTCTGTTCAAGCCCTATACAGGTATCGAAACTAATTTTATTTTGATTGATTTTTTCAGGAGTTATTTCAAAAATTGCTTAGAAAAACGACGTCTTTTCAAAGTTGATCAAATAAATCATGACGCACATCACTGGAAAGGTCCATTCAAGCCTTATACAGGTATCGAAACCAATTTTATTTTGATTGATTTTTGCAGGAGATATTTCAAAATTTGCTTAGAAAAACGACGTCTTTTCAAAGTTGATCAAATAAATCATGACGCACATCACTGGAAAGGTCCATTCAAGCCCTATACAGATATCGATACCAATTTTATTTTGATTGATTTTTGCAGGAGATATTTCAAAATTTGCTTAGAAAAACGACGTCTTTTCATAGTTCATCAATTAAATCATGACGCACATTACTGGAAAGGTCTATTCAAGCCCTATCCAGGTATCAACATTAATTTAACTTTGAATGATGATTTTGGGAGATATTTCCATAGAACCATTTTATTTTAATTTTTAAATGGTATAATTTTAATTGAATATTAAGTCATACAAATTATGAGACAAAAATGAAAAAAAGCGTGAAGTTCCATGTTTAAATCAGCTAAAACAACTTCATTGATAGTTTGAGGTGAAAAAAGAATGCCATCTTAGTTTTTGATAGAAAAAAGAAATTAAAATGATTGCAGACCTTTAAAAGAAAAAATCATTTACCTATATATGTAGGTACGAAATTCTTAAAACATTTTAAAGGCCAAATTTTGAAATGGAACGTTGAAGTTATAATTTTTTTTAAAACTAATATTCAATTCTTTAGCGAAAATTTTTTAAGAAATAAAATTTTAGTCACTATTTTTTTGAAAAAAATTGTGAATTCCGTTCAAAATTCTGTGTAGACAAGCACAAATGTTCTTTTTAATATTCAATGCTCTTTTTCATTTTTAGTCAAATGCTGAAAACGACATGTAAAAATCTTTCTTTAAACAAAAAGTGTTAGGTACCCACTTTCTCCCTTAAAAAAAAAAACGAAAAAAGATGTCAATTATGAATGGTACTTTGTTTGCCTCATAAAAATAACAAAATAAACAAGAAATGGCAAAAATATACAATTAGTTTTTTTTTTTTTTTAATTCTCAAAAATAGAAAATTTTCCATCTGTTTCCAGCATTTGACTAAAAATAAAAAAATTTAAAAAAGAACGACTATAAATAAATTAACGAAAACTAACAAATTTGTATAAAAAAAGGTCCAAAAGGTTGAAAAAGTTCTGTTCAATTGGCTTTTTGAGGGGCAGTCAAGAAGAATATTCATCAACAAAAATGTTGGTTTTTCAGACAAAAGAAATTAATTAAAAAATCTTTTTATAGCGCAGAACCATATTTGAGAAGATGATGTTATTGTAAGGGGAGAAACTAAATACTTTAGCAGTATTGTGTTTAAGTTTCAAGCCTCAAAAATGACTACAATTTACTTATATTTATATATACAAAAAATAAAACTTAAAAGAGGTTTTCCAAAATCGTCCCCCAATTCACAATCCACAATGCGGAGGGATTTTCAACGACGTCTTTTTTCAATTTTTCAAATTCTTGGCGTGACGTGATGACGAGAAACGCTCTATTGTCTATACCCGCTTATGCTATAAGTGTTTTAAAGTCACTTGATATAAACGAAGAGATCTCGTCACGTTCACGTACCGTTTCCTCGTCGTCGTTCCATTGTGAATAAGGGAGATTACATGGATAAACATATCGTTCAGGATTGTTGACAACCACCGATGTTAGATCTAAATGATCGCAAAGAAAATCATGTTGTCAACCTGTGTTGCATGGTCTTCAAAATACCTTAAAAACTTGTTGCGATTCCATCAAGCAATGTTGTCAACAAAGTTGATATTATAAATCCCTCTAATATAGGCCTTCAGCTTCAGTCTTAGGATATCCGTCGAACTGAACGGACGTGTTTCATCCAGTCTTATGATATCCTTCGTGCCGAACGGACGTGTCAGTGTCGGTGTTAACTTAAGTGTAGTTGTAGTTTGAGTTGGAGTTGGAGTTGGATTTGGAGTTTTAGTTGGAGTTGGAGTTGGAGTTGGAGTTGGAGTTGGAGTTGGAGTTGGAGTTGGAGTTGGAGTTGGAGTTGGAGTTGGAGTTGGAGTTGGAGTTGGAGTTGGAGTTGGAGTTGGAGTTGGAGTTGGAGTTGGAGTTGGAGTTGGAGTTGGAGTTGGAGTTGGAGATGGAGTTGGAGTTGGAGTTGGAGTTGGAGTTGGAGTTGGAGTTGGAGTTGGAGTTGGAGTTGGAGTTGGACTTGGACTTGGACTTGGACTTGGACTTGGACTTGGACTTGGACTTGGACTTGGACTTGGACTTGGACTTGGACTTGGACTTGGACTTGGACTTGGACTTGGACTTGGACTTGGACTTGGACTTGGACTTGGACTTGGACTTGGACTTGGACTTGGACTTGGACTTGGACTTGGACTTGGACTTGGACTTGGACTTGGATTTGGACTTGGACTTGGACTTGGACTTGGACTTGGACTTGGACTTGGAATTGGAATTGGAATTGGAATTGGACTTGGACTTGGACTTGGACTTGGACTTGGACTTGGACTTGGACTTGGACTTGGACTTGGACTTGGACTTGGACTTGGACTTGGACTTGGACTTGGACTTGGACTTGGACTTGGACTTGGACTTGGACTTGGACTTGGACTTGGACTTGGACTTGGACTTGGACTTGGACTTGGACTTGGACTTGGACTTGGACTTGGACTTGGACTTGGATTTGGACTTGGACTTGGACTTGGACTTGGACTTGGACTTGGACTTGGACTTGGACTTGGACTTGGACTTGGACTTGGACTTGGATTATTTTATTTTGATTGATTTTTTCAGGAGATATTTCAAAATTTGCTTAGAAAAACGACGTCTTTTCAAAGTTAATCAAATAAATCATGACGCACATCAATGGAAAGGTCTGTTCAAGTCCTATACAGGTATCGAAACTAATTTTATTTTGATTGATTTTTGCAGGAGATATTTCAAAATTTGCTTAGAAAAATGACGTTTTTTCAAAGTTAATCAAATAAATCATGAAGCACATCACTGCAAAGGTCTGTTCAAGTCCTATACAGGTATTGAAACTAATTTTATTTTGATTGATTTTTGCAGGAGATATTTCAAAATTTGCTTAGAAAAACGACGTCTTTTCAAAGTTAATCAAATAAATCATGACGCACATCACTGCAAGGGTCTGTTCAAGTCCTATACAGGTATCGAAACTAATTTTATTTTGATTGATTTTTTCAGGAGATATTTCAAAATTTGCTTAGAAAAACGACGTCTTTTCAAACTTAATCAAATAAATCATGACGCACATTACTGGAAAGGTCTGTTCAAGTCCTATACAGGTATTGAAACTAATTTTATTTTGATTGATTTTTGCAGGAGATATTTCAAAATTTGCTTAGAAAAATGACGTTTTTTCAAAGTTAATCAAATAAATCATGAAGCACATCACTGCAAAGGTCTGTTCAAGTCCTATACAGGTATTGAAACTAATTTTATTTTGATTGATTTTTGCAGGAGATATTTCAAAATTTGCTTAGAAAAACGACGTCTTTTCAAAGTTAATCAAATAAATCATGACGCACATCACTGCAAAGGTCTGTTCAAGTCCTATACAGGTATCGAAACTTATTTTATTTTGATTGATTTTTTCAGGAGATATTTCAAAATTTGCTTAGAAAAACGACGTCTTTTCAAAGTTAATCAAATAAATCATGACGCACATCAATGGAAAGGTCTGTTCAAGCCCTATACAGGTATCGAATCTAGTTTTAGGTTGATTGATTTTTTCAGGAGATATTTCAAAATTTGCTTAGAAAAACGACGCCTTTTCAAACTTAATCAAATAAATCATGACGCACATCAATGGAAAGGTCTGTTCAAGCCCTATACAGGTATCGAATCTAATTTTATTTTGATTGATTTTTGCAGGAGATATTTCAAAATTTGCTTAGAAAAACGACGCCTTTTCAAACTTAATCAAATAAGTCATGACGCACATCAATGGAAAGGTCTGTTCAAGTCATATACAGGTATCGAAACTAATTTTATTTTGATTGATTTTTGCAGGAGATATTTCAAAATTTGCTTAGAAAAACGACGTCTTTTCAAACTTAATCAAATAAATCATGACGCACATCACTGCAAAGGTCTGTTCAAGCCCTATTAAGGTATCGAAACCAATTTTTTTTGATTGATTTTTTCAGAAGATATTTCAAAATTTGCTTAGAAAAACGACGTCTTTTCAAAGTTAATCAAATAAATCATGACGCACATCACTGCAAAGGTCTGTTCAAGTCCTATACAGGTATCGAAACTAATTTTATTTTGATTGATTTTTGCAGGAGATATTTCAAAATTTGCTTAGAAAAACGACGCCTTTTCAAACTTAATCAAATAAATCATGACGCACATCACTGGAAAGGTCTGTTCAAGCCCTATACAGGTATCGAAACCAATTTTATTTTGATTGATTTTTTCAGAAGATATTTCAAAATTTGCTTAGAAAAACGACGTCTTTTCAAAGTTAATCAAATAAATCATGACGCACATCACTGCAAAGGTCTGTTCAAGTCCTATACAGGTATCGAAACTAATTTTATTTTGATTGATTTTTGCAGGAGATATTTCAAAATTTGCTTAGAAAAACGACGTCTTTTCAAAGTTAATCAAATAAATCATGACGCACATCACTGCAAAGGTCTTTTCAAGTCCTATACAGGTATCGAAACTAATTTTATTTTGATTGATTTTTGCAGGAGATATTTCAAAATTTGCTTAGAAAAACGACGTCTTTTCAAAGTTAATCAAATAAATCATGACGCACATCACTGCAAAGGTCTGTTCAAGTTCCTATACAGGTATCGAAACTAATTTTATTTTGATTTATTTTTGCAGAAGATATTTCAAAATTTGCTTAGAAAAACGACGTCTTTTCAAACCTAATCAAATAAATCATGACGCACATCACTGCAAAGGTCTGTTCAAGTCCTATACAGGTATCGAAACTAATTTTATTTTGATTGATTTTTTCAGGAGTTATTTCAAAATTTGCTTAGAAAAATGACGTCTTTTCAAAGTTGATCAAATAAATCATGACGCACATCACTGGAAAGGTCCATTCAAGCCCTATACAGGTATCGAAACCAATTTTATTTTGATTGATTCTTTCAGGAGATATTTCAAAATTTGCTTAGAAAAACGACGTCTTTTCAAAGTTAATCAAATAAATCATGACGCACATCAATGGAAAGGTCTGTTCAAGCCCTATACAGGTATCGAATCTAATTTTATTTTGATTGATTTTTTTCAGGAGATATTTCAAAATTTGCTTAGAAAAACGACGCCTTTTCAAACTTAATCAAATAAATCATGACGCACATCAATGGAAAGGTCTGTTCAAGCCCTATACAGGTATCGAAACTAATTTTATTTTGATTGATTTTTTCAGGAGTTATTTCAAAATTTGCTCAGAAAAACGACGTTTTTTCAAAGTTAATCAAATAAATCATGACGCACATCACTGGAAAGGTCCATTCAAGCCCTATACAGGTATCGAAACCAATTTTATTTTGATTGATTCTTTCAGGAGATATTTCAAAATTTGCTTAGAAAAACGACGTCTTTTCAAAGTTGATCAAATAAATCATGACGCACATCACTGGAAAGGTCCATTCAAGCCCTATACAGGTATCGAAACCAATTTTATTTTGATTGATTCTTTCAGGAGATATTTCAAAATTTGCTTAGAAAAACGACGTCTTTTCAAAGTTAATCAAATAAATCATGACGCACATCAATGGAAAGGTCTGTTCAAGCCCTATACAGGTATCGAAACTAATTTTATTTTGATTGATTTTTTCAGGAGTTATTTCAAAAATTGCTTAGAAGAACGACGTCTTTTCAAAGTTGATCAAATAAATCGTGACGCACATCACTGGAAAGGTCCATTCAAGCCCTATACAGGTATCGAAACCAATTTTATTTTGATTGATTTTTTCAGGAGATATTTCAAAATTTTCATAAAAAAACGACGTCTTTTCATAGTTCATCAATTAAATCATGACGCACATTACTGGAAAGGTCTATTCAAAACTATCCAGGTATCAACATTAATTTAACTTTGAATGATGATTTTGGGAGATATTTCCATAGAACCATTTTATTTTAATTTTTAAATGGTATAATTTTAATTGAATATTAAGTCATACAAATTATGAGACAAAAATGAAAAAAAAGCGTGAAGTTCCATGTTTAAATCAGCTAAAACAACTTCATTGATAGTTTGAGGTGAAAAAAGAATGCCATCTTAGTTTTTGATAGAAAAAAGAAATTAAAATGATTGCACCTTTAAACGAAAAAATCATTTACCTATATATGTAGGTACGAAATTCTTAAAACATTTTAAAGGCCAAATTTTGAAATGGAACGTTGAAGTTATAATTTTTTTTAAAACTAATATTCAATTCTTTAGCGAAAATTTTTTAAGAAATAAAATTTTAGTCAATATTTTTGAAAAAAATTGTGAATTCCGTTCAAAATTCTGTGTAGACAAGCACAAATGTTCTTTTTAATATTCAATGCTCTTTTTCATTTTTAGTCAAATGCTGAAAACGACATGTAAAAATCTTTCTTTAAACAAAAAGTGTTAGGTACCCACTTTCTCCCTTAAAAAAAAAACGAAAAAAGATATCAATTATGAATGGTACTTTGTTTGCCTCATAAAAATAACAAAATAAACAAGAAATGGCAAAAAAATACAATTAGTTTTTTTTTTTTTTAATTCTCAAAAATAGAAAATTTTCCATCTGTTTCCAGCATTTGACTAAAAATAAAAAAAATAAAAACTATAAATAAATTAACGAAAACTAACAAATTTGTATAAAAAAAGGTCCAAAAGGTTGAAAAAGTTCTGTTCAATTGGCTTTTTGAGGGGCAGTCAAGAAGAATATTCATCAACAAAAATGGTGGTTTTTCAGACAAAAGAAATTAATTAAAAAATCTTTTTATAGCGCAGAACCATATTTGAGAAGATGATGTTATTGTAAGGGGAGAAACTAAATACTTTAGCAGTATTGGGTTTAAGTTTCAAGCCTCAAAAAAGACTATACAAAAAATAAAACTTAAAAGAGGTTTTCCAAAATCGTCCCCCAATTCACAATCCACAATGCGGAGGGATTTTCAACGACGTCTTTTTTCAATTTTTCAAATTCTTGGCGTGACGTGATGACGAGAAACGCTCTATTGTCTATACCCGCTTATGCTATAAGTGTTTTAAAGTCACTTGATATAAACGAAGAGATCTCGTCACGTTCACGTACCGTTTCCTCGTCGTCGTTCCATTGTGAATAAGGGAGATTACATGGATAAACATATCGTTCAGGATTGTTGACAACCACCGATGTAAGATCATTTAAACGCAAAGAAAATCATGTTGTCAACCTGTGTTGCATGGTCTTCAAAATATCTTAAAAACTTGTTGCGATTCCATCAAGCAATGTTGTCAACAAAGTTGATAATATAAATCCCTCTAATATAGGGCTTCAGCTTCAGTCTTAGGATATCCGTCGAACTGAACGGACGTGTTTCATCCAGTCTTATGATATCCTTCGTGCCGAAAGGACGTGTCAGTGTCGGTGTTAGCTTAAATGTAGTTGTAGTTGGAGTTGGATTTGGAGTTGTAGTTGGAGTTGGAGTTGGGGTTGGGGTTGGAGTTGGAGTTGGAGTTGGAGTTGGAGTTGGAGTTGGACTTGGACGTGGACTTGGACTTGGACTTGGACTTGGACTTGGACTTGGACTTGGACTTGGACTTGGACTTGGACTTGGACTTGGACTTGGACTTGGACTTGGACTTGGACTTGGACTTGGACTTGGACTTGGACTTGGACTTGGACTTGGACTTGGACTTGGACTTGGACTTGGACTTGGACTTGGACTTGGACTTGGACTTGGACTTGGACTTGGACTTGGACTTGGACTTGGACTTGGACTTGGACTTGGACTTGGACTTGGACTTGGACTTGGACTTGGACTTGGACTTGGACTTGGACTTGGACTTGGACTTGGACTTGGACTTGGACTTGGACTTGGACTTGGACTTGGACTTGGACTTGGACTTGGACTTGGACTTGGACTTGGACTTGGACTTGGACTTGGACTTGGACTTGAAATTGGAATTAGATTTGGATTTGGACTTGGGCTGTCAAGCCCTATACAGGTACTGAAATTAATTTTATTTTGATTGATATTTTCAGGAGTTATTTCAAAATTTGCTAAGAAAAATGACGTCTTTTCAAAGTTAATCAAATAAATCATGACGCACATCACTGGAAAGGTCTGTTCAATCCCTATACAGGTATCGAAAGAAATTTTATTTTGATTGACTTTTTCAGGAGTTATTTCAAAATTTTCTTAGAAAAACGACGTCTTTTCAAAGTTAATCAAATAAATCATGACGCACATCACTGCAAAGGTCTGTTCAAGCCGTATACAGGTATCGAAACTAATTTTATTTTGATTGATTTTTTTCAGGAGATATTTCAAAATTTGCATAGAAAAACGACGTCTTTTCAAAGTTAATCAAATGAATCATGACGCACATCAATGGAAAGGTCTGTTCAAGCCCTATACAGGTATCGAATCTAATTTTATTTTGATTGATTTTTTCAGGAGATATTTCAAAATTTGCTTAGAAAAACGACGCCTTTTCAAACTTAATCAAATAAGTCATGACGCACATCAATGGAAAGGTCTGTTCAAGTCCTATACAGGTATCGAAACTAATTTTATTTTGATTGATTTTGGCAGGAGATATTTCAAAATTTGCTTAGAAAAACGACGTCTTTTCAAAGTTAATCAAATAAATCATGACGCACATCACTGCAAAGGTCTGTTCAAGTCCTATACAGGTATCGAAACTAATTTTATTTTGATTGATTTTTGCAGGAGATATTTCAAAATTTGCTTAGAAAAACGACGTCTTTTCAAAGTTAATCAAATAAATCATGACGCACATCACTGCAAAGGTCTTTTCAAGTCCTATACAGGTATCGAAACTAATTTTATTTTGATTGATTTTTGCAGGAGATATTTCAAAATTTGCTTAGAAAAACGACGTCTTTTCAAAGTTAATCAAATAAATCATGACGCACATCACTGCAAAGGTCTGTTCAAGTTCCTATACAGGTATCGAAACTAATTTTATTTTGATTTATTTTTGCAGAAGATATTTCAAAATTTGCTTAGAAAAACGACGTCTTTTCAAACCTAATCAAATAAATCATGACGCACATCACTGCAAAGGTCTGTTCAAGTCCTATACAGGTATCGAAACTAATTTTATTTTGATTGATTTTTTCAGGAGTTATTTCAAAATTTGCTTAGAAAAATGACGTCTTTTCAAAGTTGATCAAATAAATCATGACGCACATCACTGGAAAGGTCCATTCAAGCCCTATACAGGTATCGAAACCAATTTTATTTTGATTGATTCTTTCAGGAGATATTTCAAAATTTGCTTAGAAAAACGACGTCTTTTCAAAGTTAATCAAATAAATCATGACGCACATCAATGGAAAGGTCTGTTCAAGCCCTATACAGGTATCGAATCTAATTTTATTTTGATTGATTTTTTTCAGGAGATATTTCAAAATTTGCTTAGAAAAACGACGCCTTTTCAAACTTAATCAAATAAATCATGACGCACATCAATGCAAAGGTCTGTTCAAGTCCTATACAGGTATCGAAACTAATTTTATTTTGATTGATTTTTTCAGGAGTTATTTCAAAATTTGCTCAGAAAAACGACGTTTTTTCAAAGTTAATCAAATAAATCATGACGCACATCACTGGAAAGGTCCATTCAAGCCCTATACAGGTATCGAAACCAATTTTATTTTGATTGATTCTTTCAGGAGATATTTCAAAATTTGCTTAGAAAAACGACGTCTTTTCAAAGTTGATCAAATAAATCATGACGCACATCACTGGAAAGGTCCATTCAAGCCCTATACAGGTATCGAAACCAATTTTATTTTGATTGATTCTTTCAGGAGATATTTCAAAATTTGCTTAGAAAAACGACGTCTTTTCAAAGTTAATCAAATAAATCATGACGCACATCAATGGAAAGGTCTGTTCAAGCCCTATACAGGTATCGAAACTAATTTTATTTTGATGGATTTTTTCAGGAGTTATTTCAAAATTTGCTCAGAAAAACGACGTTTTTTCAAAGTTAATCAAATAAATCATGACGCACATCACTGGAAAGGTCCATTCAAGTCCTATACAGGTATCGAAACCAATTTTATTTTGATTGATTTTTTCAGGAGATATTTCAAAATTTTCATAAAAAAACGACGTCTTTTCATAGTTCATCAATTAAATCATGACGCACATTACTGGAAAGGTCTATTCAAAACTATCCAGGTATCAACATTAATTTAACTTTGAATGATGATTTTGGGAGATATTTCCATAGAACCATTTTATTTTAATTTTTAAATGGTATAATTTTAATTGAATATTAAGTCATACAAATTATGAGACAAAAATGAAAAAAAAGCGTGAAGTTCCATGTTTAAATCAGCTAAAACAACTTCATTGATAGTTTGAGGTGAAAAAAGAATGCCATCTTAGTTTTTGATAGAAAAAAGAAATTAAAATGATTGCACCTTTAAACGAAAAAATCATTTACCTATATATGTAGGTACGAAATTCTTAAAACATTTTAAAGGCCAAATTTTGAAATGGAACGTTGAAGTTATAATTTTTTTTAAAACTAATATTCAATTCTTTAGCGAAAATTTTTTAAGAAATAAAATTTTAGTCAATATTTTTGAAAAAAATTGTGAATTCCGTTCAAAATTCTGTGTAGACAAGCACAAATGTTCTTTTTAATATTCAATGCTCTTTTTCATTTTTAGTCAAATGCTGAAAACGACATGTAAAAATCTTTCTTTAAACAAAAAGTGTTAGGTACCCACTTTCTCCCTTAAAAAAAAAACGAAAAAAGATATCAATTATGAATGGTACTTTGTTTGCCTCATAAAAATAACAAAATAAACAAGAAATGGCAAAAAAATACAATTAGTTTTTTTTTTTTTTAATTCTCAAAAATAGAAAATTTTCCATCTGTTTCCAGCATTTGACTAAAAATAAAAAAAATAAAAACTATAAATAAATTAACGAAAACTAACAAATTTGTATAAAAAAAGGTCCAAAAGGTTGAAAAAGTTCTGTTCAATTGGCTTTTTGAGGGGCAGTCAAGAAGAATATTCATCAACAAAAATGGTGGTTTTTCAGACAAAAGAAATTAATTAAAAAATCTTTTTATAGCGCAGAACCATATTTGAGAAGATGATGTTATTGTAAGGGGAGAAACTAAATACTTTAGCAGTATTGTGTTTAAGTTTCAAGCCTCAAAAATGACTACAATTTACTTATATTTATATATACAAAAAAAAAAACTTAAAAGAGGTTTTCCAAAATCGTCCCCCCATTCACAATCCACAATGCGGAGGGATTTTCAACGACGTCTTTTTTCAATTTTTCAAATTCTTGGCGTGACGTGATGACGAGAAACGCTCTATTGTCTATACCCGCTTATGCTATAAGTGTTTTAAAGTCACTTGATATAAACGAAGAGATCTCGTCACGTTCACGTACCGTTTCCTCGTCGTCGTTCCATTGTGAATAAGGGAGATTACATGGATAAACATATCGTTCAGGATTGTTGACAACCACCGATGTAAGATCATTTAAACGCAAAGAAAATCATGTTGTCAACCTGTGTTGCATGGTCTTCAAAATATCTTAAAAACTTGTTGCGATTCCATCAAGCAATGTTGTCAACAAAGTTGATAATATAAATCCCTCTAATATAGGGCTTCAGCTTCAGTCTTAGGATATCCGTCGAACTGAACGGACGTGTTTCATCCAGTCTTATGATATCCTTCGTGCCGAAAGGACGTGTCAGTGTCGGTGTTAACTTAAATGTAGTTGTAGTTGGAGTTGGATTTGGAGTTGTAGTTGGAGTTGGAGTTGGGGTTGGGGTTGGAGTTGGAGTTGGAGTTGGAGTTGGAGTTGGAGTTGGAGTTGGAGTTTGGAGTTGGAGTTGGAGTTGGGCTTGGACGTGGACTTGGACTTGGACTTGGACTTGGACTTGGACTTGGACTTGGACTTGGACTTGGACTTGGACTTGGACTTGGACTTGGACTTGGACTTGGACTTGGACTTGGACTTGGACTTGGACTTGGACTTGGACTTGGACTTGGACTTGGACTTGGACTTGGACTTGGACTTGGACTTGGACTTGGACTTGGACTTGGACTTGGACTTGGACTTGGACTTGGACTTGGACTTGGACTTGGACTTGGACTTGGACTTGGACTTGGACTTGGACTTGGACTTGGACTTGGACTTGGACTTGGACTTGGACTTGGACTTGGACTTGGACTTGGACTTGGACTTGGACTTGGACTTGGACTTGGACTTGGACTTGGACTTGGACTTGGACTTGGACTTGGACTTGGACTTGGACTTGGACTTGGACTTGGACTTGGACTTGGACTTGGACTTGGACTTGGACTTGGACTTGGACTTGGACTTGGACTTGGACTTGGACTTGGACTTGGACTTGGACTTGGACTTGAAATTGGAATTAGATTTGGATTTGGACTTGGGCTGTCAAGCCCTATACAGGTACTGAAATTAATTTTATTTTGATTGATATTTTCTGGAGTTATTTCAAAATTTGCTAAGAAAAATGACGTCTTTTCAAAGTTAATCAAATAAATCATGACGCACATCACTGGAAAGGTCTGTTCAATCCCTATACAGGTATCGAAAGTAATTTTATTTTGATTGACTTTTTCAGGAGTTATTTCAAAATTTTCTTAGAAAAACGACGTCTTTTCAAAGTTAATCAAATAAATCATGATGCACATCACTGCAAAGGTCTGTTCAAGCCGTATACAGGTATCGAAACTAATTTTATTTTGATTGATTTTTTTCAGGAGATATTTCAAAATTTGCATAGAAAAACGACGTCTTTTCAAAGTTAATCAAATGAATCATGAGGCACATCAATGGAAAGGTCTGTTCAAGCCCTATACAGGTATCGAATCTAATTTTATTTTGATTGATTTTTTCAGGAGATATTTCAAAATTTGCTTAGAAAAACGACGCCTTTTCAAACTTAATCAAATAAGTCATGACGCACATCAATGGAAAGGTCTGTTCAAGTCCTATACAGGTATCGAAACTAATTTTATTTTGATTGATTTTGGCAGGAGATATTTCAAAATTTGCTTAGAAAAACGACGTCTTTTCAAAGTTAATCAAATAAGTCATGACGCACATCACTGCAAAGGTCTGTTCAAGTCCTATACAGGTATCGAAACTAATTTTATTTTGATTGATTTTTGCAGGAGATATTTCAAAATTTCCTTAGAAAAACGACGCCTTTTCAAAGTTGATCAAATAAATCATGACGCACATCACTGGAAAGGTCCATTCAAGCCCTATACAGGTATCGAAACCAATTTTATTTTGATTGATTTTGGCAGGAGATATTTCAAAATTTGCTTAGAAAAACGACGTCTTTTCAAAGTTAATCAAATAAGTCATGACGCACATCACTGCAAAGGTCTGTTCAAGTCCTATACAGGTATCGAAACTAATTTTATTTTGATTGATTTTGGCAGGAGATATTTCAAAATTTGCTTAGAAAAACGACGTCTTTTCAAAGTTAATCAAATAAGTCATGACGCACATCACTGCAAAGGTCTGTTCAAGTCCTATACAGGTATCGAAACTAATTTTATTTTGATTGATTTTTTTCAGGAGATATTTCAAAATTTGCATAGAAAAACGACGTCTTTTCAAAGTTAATCAAATGAATCATGACGCACATCAATGGAAAGGTCTGTTCAAGCCCTATACAGGTATCGAATCTAATTTTATTTTGATTGATTTTTTCAGGAGATATTTCAAAATTTGCTTAGAAAAACGACGTCTTTTCAAAGTTAATCAAATAAGTCATGACGCACATCACTGCAAAGGTCTGTTCAAGTCCTATACAGGTATCGAAACTAATTTTATTTTGATTGATTTTGGCAGGAGATATTTCAAAATTTGCTTAGAAAAACGACGTCTTTTCAAAGTTAATCAAATAAGTCATGACGCACATCACTGCAAAGGTCTGTTCAAGTCCTATACAGGTATCGAAACTAATTTTATTTTGATTGATTTTTGCAGGAGATATTTCAAAATTTGCTTAGAAAAACGACGTCTTTTCAAAGTTAATCAAATAAATCATGACGCACATCAATGGAAAGGTCTGTTCAAGTCCTATACAGGTATCGAAACTAATCTTATTTTGATTGATTTTTGCAGGAGATATTTCAAAATTTGCTTAGAAAAACGACGTCTTTTCAAAGTTACTCAAATAAATCATGACGCACATCACTGGAAAAGTCTGTTCAAGCCCTATACAGGTATCGAAACTAATCTTATTTTGATTGATTTTTTCAGGAGATATTTCAAAATTTGCTTAGAAAAACGACGTCTTTTCAAAGTTAATCAAATAAATCATGACGCACATCACTGGAAACGTCTGTTCAAGCCCTATACAGGTATCGAAACTAATTTTAGTTTGATTGATTTTTTCAGGAGATATTTCAAAATTTGCTTAGAAAAACGACGCCTTTTCAAAGTTGATCAAATAAATCATGACGCACATCACTGGAAAGGTCCATTCAAGCCCTATACAGGTATCGAAACCAATTTTATTTTGATTGATTTTTTCAGGAGATATTTCAAAAATTGCTTAGAAAAACGACGTCTTTTCAAAGTCAATCAAATAAATCATGACGCACATCACTGCAAAGGTCTGTTCAAGTCCTATACAGGTATCGAAACTAATTTTATTTTGATTGATTTTTGCAGGAGATATTTCAAAATTTGCTTAGAAAAACGACGTCTTTTCAAAGTTAATTATGTTACGGTAAGATTTACCGCAACAAAAACCTCTCATCATTCGGTTCTTAAAACCTTCTTCTGACTATGTTGTTTGTTCATAGTCTAACTCTCGTTATCTGTTTTCCCCTCCACCCCAACCAATCCCGTTTTTCGACCCTCAATTTCATCCGTTGTCCTCATGGAGCTTGAGAGTGGCTCAGGGAGGATGACAAAATAGGTACATCATCGATCTGTATTCTGTCGTGCTGAGCCAGCGGACGGGCTGGAGACTCGCACGCCACCTACGTATGAGCTGAGCAAGGTAGCTCTGAATCGTCAAGGGATGGAAACATAAACACACACTTAAATGTGGATTTTAAACAACACAACATAAATATTAATTTAACTTCGTTTATTAAACATGGCAACAAGCCCAACGTAAAATTTTGAAATTTAACTCTAACTTTTAATAAACATCGACCGCATAATAGAATGGAACGCTAAACGCTATTCCCTTCATTTCCCCCAAATCTGCACAAAGGTCCACCGAATAGTAGATTGCGCGTTCGTTAGTTTGATTTGAGTATCTGCCTTCCTCTTTCATTTCCTCAAAAAAGATTTAAAAATTGGTAATTGAAAATATTCTCCTTCCTCGAATAATTTTCAAAAAGTTAGAAATGTAGAGTAGCTGAGAGAATGCTCAGAATTATGTTTTCAACTTTTTATAGTTTTTTTGTTTTCTTCTCAAAATTTGTTATTGTGAATATGTCTTGCTCCGGCCTTGGATTCGTCAAGTTTTGGGACGACACCAACAACTTGGGGAATCCATTGAATGTGTGAGTGAGAGATAGTTTCGTTGGAACTCAACCTCGGAATGTAACCGTAACAGAGTTCCACGAAAACCATATGTATGAGTGTAAGAATGTGTGCGTGAGAGAGAGGCCGGTAAAGACAAAAAGGCTAGGCAAAAACAACCACTTCTTGGTTGACTGTTAGAGCCGAAAGAGGTTTAAAAAAAATTTTGAGAAGAGGAAAAAAAGATATAGAAAGTTGAGGAATTAAGAAAAAAAATATAAGTGTTGAGAATTTTTAATTAAGAAAAGTGTTTTGAAGATTATTTCAAGAAGGGATAATATCATAGTGAAAAAGAAGTTTTATGGTGTATCGCCAGAACGGGGCGAAAAGAGCATTAGAAGAAAAGAAGGAGGAAGAGGAAAAAGGATTTTCAAAACCAAAAAAAAGATAAGTAGAGTGGAATTTAGTTTTTTTTCTATAAATTCGTTTGGAAAATTTTGGTTTCCCATTGTATTCGGTTGGCCTTTTTTTTAATTCGTTTAATCCCTATAATTTTGGGACTCGTGACCCTTTTAACGTAGTTTGTTTTATACGGTTGATTTCGGGACCGGTGATAGCGGTCCATTCTTGCGGCCTTAGTTGTCCTTTGTCTGATTCACCATTTTGTTTTATCATTGTTTAAATTTCTTAATTTGTTCTTCGAACAATTTTATACTTTGTTTGTTTTTTTTTTATTCTTGAAAAGATTCTGGGTTTTAATCCAGGCGTAAGCCAAGGTTACCCAGACCTTTTTTTAATAAATCTTTAAACTCCCCCTCCGGGAATTAAAAAAAACCATTTGCTTTCTTTCAATTTATTGAAGAAATATTTTCAGCTACCGGTCAAGGCAAACGACCTTAAAAGTTTCCTGGCGCCCACCCTATAGCGTAAGTACGCCCTTGTACTTACCTTTTTATCCCTTTAATCATTTACCTTTTTTTGTAATCAAAACTCATTCAATTCGACCCAAAGTGTTCTTCTCTTTTTTTATTCACATAAAAAAAACAAATTCGGCGAACCCACCCCCAGCTGACTAGCCGGTTGGCTGCATCGTCGTTGCAGTTTGTTGTTGCAGTATTTTGTCTTGTCTCTTTTTTTTCTCATCTTTCTTCGATCGTTTTGACAGTTGTTAATTCGATCATATTCTTCGCGTGTGCCGGTTGCACATTTTATTATCTTATTTTTTTTTAATTCGTTTGTTTTATAATTTTAATTGGATTCGCAAATCCATAGTTCGCGGTGTATAAGTCTTTCGTCACAGAAATCATCCTAACCATATTCGGTTAAAAATATTGCAACAATTAAATAAATCATGACGCACATCACTGGAAAGGTCCATTCGAACCCTATACAGGTATCGAAACCAATTTTATTTTGATTGATTTTTTCAGAAGATATTTCAAAATTTGCTTAGAAAAGCGACGTCTTTTCAAAGTTAATCAAATAAATCATGACGCACATCACTGCAAAGGTCTGTTCAAGTCCTATACAGGTATCGAAACTAATTTTATTTTGATTGATTTTTGCAGGAGATATTTCAAAATTTGCTTAGAAAAACGACGTCTTTTCAAAGTTAATCAAATAAATCATGACGCACATCACTGCAAAGGTCTGTTCAAGTCCTATACAGGTATTGAAACTTATTTTATTTTGATTGATTTTTTCAGGAGATATTTCAAAATTTGCTTAGAAAAACGACGTCTTTTCAAAGTTATTCAAATAAATCATGACGCACATCACTGGAAACGTCTGTTCAAGCCCTATACAGGTATCGAAACCAATTTTATTTTGATTGATTTTTTCAGGAGATATTTCAAAATTTGCATAGAAAAACGACGTCTTTTCAAAGTTAATCAAATAAATCATGACGCACTTCACTGCAAAGGTCTGTTCAAGTCCTATACAGGTATCGAAACTAATTTTATTTTGATTGATTTTTGCAGGAGATATTTCAAAATTTGCTTAGAAGAACGACGTCTTTTCAAAGTTAATCAAATAAATCATGACGCACATCACTGCAAAGGTCTGTTCAAGTCCTATACAGGTATCGAAACTAATTTTATTTTGATGGATTTTTGCAGGAGATATTTCAAAATTTGCTTAGAAAAACGACGTCTTTTCAAAGTTGATCAAATAAATCATGACGCACATCACTGGAAAGGTCCATTCAAGCCCTATACAGGTATCGAAACCAATTTTATTTTGATTGATTTTTTTAGGAGATATTTCAAAATTAGCATAGAAAAACGACGTCTTTTCAAAGTTAATCAAATAAATCATGACGCCCATCACTGCAAAGGTCTGTTCAAGTCCTATACAGGTATCGAAACTAATTTTATTTTGATTGATTTTGACAGGAGATATTTCAAAATTTGCTTAGAAAAACGACGTCTTTTCAAAGTTAATCAAATAAATCATGACGCACATCACTGCAAAGGTCTGTTCAAGTCCTATACAGGTATCGAAACCAATTTTATTTTGATTGATTTTTGCAGGAGATATTTCAAAATTTGCTTAGAAAAACGACGTCTTTTCAAAGTTAATCAAATAAATCATGACGCACATCACTGGAAACGTCTGTTCAAGCCCTATACAGGTATCGAAACAAATTTTATTTTGATTGATTTTTGCAGGAGATATTTCAAAATTTGCTTATAAAAACGACGTCTTTTCAAAGTTAATCAAATAAATCAAGGCGCACATCACTCTAAAGGTCCATTCAAGCCCTATACAGGTATCGAAACCAATTTTATTTTGATTGATTTTTTCATGAGATATATCAAAATTTGCATAGAAAAACGACGTCTTTTCAAAGTTAATCAAATAAATCAAGACGCACATCAATGGAAAGGTCTATTCAAGCCCTATCCAGGTATCAACATTAATTTAACTTTGAATGATGATTTTGGGAGATATTTCAAAATTTCCATAGTACCATTTTATTTTAATTTTTAAATGGTATAATTTTAATTGAATATTAAGTCATACAAATTATGAGACAAAAATGAAAAAAAAGCGTGAAGTTCCATGTTTAAATCAGCTAAAACAACTTCATTGATAGTTTGAGATGAAAAAAGAATGCCATCTTAGTTTTTGATAGAAAAAAGAAATTAAAATGATTGCAGACCTTTAAAAGAAAAAATCATTTACCTATATATGTAGGTACGAAATTCTTAAAACATTTTAAAGGCCAAATTTTGAAATGGAACGTTGAAGTTATAATTTTTTTTAAAACTAATATTCAATTCTTTAGCGAAAATTTTTTAAGAAATAAAATTTTAGTCACTATTTTTTTGAAAAAAATTGTGAATTCCGTTCAAAATTCTGTGTAGACAAGCACAAATGTTCTTTTTAATATTCAATGCTCTTTTTCATTTTTAGTCAAATGCTGAAAACGACATGTAAAAATCTTTCTTTAAACAAAAAGTGTTAGGTACCCACTTTCTCCCTTAAAAAAAAAAAAACGAAAAAAGATGTCAATTATGAATGGTACTTTGTTTGCCTCATAAAAATAACAAAATAAACAAGAAATGGCAAAAAAATACAATTAGTTTTTTTTTTTTAATTCTCAAAAATAGAAAATTTTCCATCTGTTTCCAGCATTTGACTAAAAATAAAAAAATTTAAAAAAGAACGACTATAAATAAATTAACGAAAACTAACAAATTTGTATAAAAAAAGGTCCAAAAGGTTGAAAAAGTTCTGTTCAATTGGCTTTTTGAGGGGCAGTCAAGAAGAATATTCATCAACAAAAATGGTGGTTTTTCAGACAAAAGAAATTAATTAAAAAATCTTTTTATAGCGCAGAACCATATTTGAGAAGATGATGTTATTGTAAGGGGAGAAACTAAATACTTTAGCAGTATTGTGTTTAAGTTTCAAGCCTCAAAAATGACTACAATTTACTTATATTTATATATACAAAAAATAAAACTTAAAAGAGGTTTTCCAAAATCGTCCCCCAATTCAGAATCCACAATGCGGAGGGATTTTCAACGACGTCTTTTTTCAATTTTCTTTGACAACCACCGATGTTAGATCATTTAAACGCAAAGAAAATCATGTTGTCAACCTGTGTTGCATGGTCTTCAAAATATCTTAAAAACTTGTTGCGATTCCATCAAGCAATGTTGTCAACAAAGTTGATAATATAAATCCCTCTAATATAGGGCTTCAGCTTCAGTCTTAGGATATCCGTCGAACTGAACGGACGTGTTTCATCCAGTCTTATGATATCCTTCGTGCCGAAAGGACGTGTCAGTGTCGGTGTTAACTTAAATGTAGTTGTAGTTGGAGTTGGAGTAGGATTTGGAGTTGGAGTTGGATTTGGAGTTGTAGTTGGAGTTGGAGTTGGAGTTGGAGTTGGAGTTGGAGTTGGAGTTGGAGTTGGAGTTGGAGTTGGAGTTGGAGTTGGAGTTGGAGTTGGAGTTGGAGTTGGAGTTGGAGTTGGAGTTGGAGTTGGAGTTGGAGTTGGGGTTGGAGTTGGAGTTGGAGTTGGAGTTGGAGTTGGAGTTGGAGTTGGAGTTGGAGTTGGAGTTGGAGTTGGAGTTGGAGTTGGAGTTGGAGTTGGAGTTGGAGTTGGAGTTGGAGTTGGAGTTGGACTTGGACTTGGACGTGGACTTGGACTTGGACTTGGACTTGGACTTGGACTTGGACTTGGACTTGGACTTGGACTTGGACTTGGACTTGGACTTGGACTTGGACTTGGACTTGGACTTGGACTTGGACTTGGACTTGGACTTGGACTTGGACTTGGACTTGGACTTGGACTTGGACTTGGACTTGGACTTGGACTTGGACTTGGACTTGGACTTGGACTTGGACTTGGACTTGGACTTGGACTTGGACTTGGACTTAGACTTGGACTTGGACTTGGACTTGGACTTGGACTTGGACTTGGACTTGGACTTGGACTTGGACTTGGACTTGGACTTGGACATGGACTTGGACTTGGACTTGGACTTGGACTTGGACTTGGACTTGGACTTGGACTTGGACTTGGACTTGGACTTGGACTTGGACTTGGACTTGGACTTGGACTTGGACTTGGACTTGGACTTGGACTTGGACTTGGACTTGGACTTGGACTTGGACTTGGACTTGGACTTGGACTTGGACTTGGACTTGGACTTGGACTTGGACTTGGACTTTTACTTGGACTTGGAATTAGATTTGGATTTGGACTTGGGCTGTCAAGCCCAATACAGGTACTGAAATTAATTTTATTTTGATTGATTTTTTCAGGAGATATTTCAAAATTTTCTTAGAAAAACGACGTCTTTTCAAAGTTAATCAAATAAATCATGACGCACATCACTGGAAAGGTCCATTCAAGCCCTATACAGATATCGATACCAATTTTATTTTGATTGATTTTTGCAGGAGATATTTCAAAATTTTCATAAAAAAACGACGTCTTTTCATAGTTCATCAATTAAATCATGACGCACATTACTGGAAAGGTCTATTCAAGCCCTATCCAGGTATCAACATTAATTTAACTTTGAATGATGATTTTGGGAGATATTTCCATAGAACCATTTTATTTTAATTTTTAAATGGTATAATTTTAATTGAATATTAAGTCATACAAATTATGAGACAAAAATGAAAAAAAGCGTGAAGTTCCATGTTTAAATCAGCTAAAACAACTTCATTGATAGTTTGAGGTGAAAAAAGAATGCCATCTTAGTTTTTGATAGAAAAAAGAAATTAAAATGATTGCAGACCTTTAAAAGAAAAAATCATTTACCTATATATGTAGGTACGAAATTCTTAAAACATTTTAAAGGCCAAATTTTGAAATGGAACGTTGAAGTTATAATTTTTTTTAAAACTAATATTCAATTCTTTAGCGAAAATTTTTTAAGAAATAAAATTTTAGTCACTATTTTTTTGAAAAAAATTGTGAATTCCGTTCAAAATTCTGTGTAGACAAGCACAAATGTTCTTTTTAATATTCAATGCTCTTTTTCATTTTTAGTCAAATGCTGAAAACGACATGTAAAAATCTTTCTTTAAACAAAAAGTGTTAGGTACCCACTTTCTCCCTTAAAAAAAAAAAAACGAAAAAAGATGTCAATTATGAATGGTACTTTGTTTGCCTCATAAAAATAACAAAATAAACAAGAAATGGCAAAAATATACAATAAGTTTTTTTTTTTAATTCTCAAAAATAGAAAATTTTCCATCTGTTTCCAGCATTTGACTAAAAATAAAAAAATTTAAAAAAGAACGACTATAAATAAATTAACGAAAACTAACAAATTTGTATAAAAAAAGATCCAAAAGGTTGAAAAAGTTCTGTTCAATTGGCTTTTTGAGGGGCAGTCAAGAAGAATATTCATCAACAAAAATGGTGGTTTTTCAGACAAAAGAAATTAATTAAAAAATCTTTTTATAGCGCCATACCATATTTGAGAAGATGATGTTATTGTAAGGGGAGAAACTAAATACTTTAGCAGTATTGTGTTTAAGTTTCATGCCTCAAAAATTACTACAATTTACTTATATTTATATATACAAGAAATTAAACTTAAAAGAGGTTTTCCAAAATCGTCCCCCAATTCACAATCCACAATGCGGAGGGATTTTCAACGACGTCTTTTTTCAATTTTTCAAATTCTTGGCGTGACGTGATGACGAGAAACGCTCTATTGTCTATACCCGCTTATGCTATAAGTGTTTTAAAGTCACTTGATATAAACGAAGAGATCTCGTCACGTTCACGTACCGTTTCCTCGTCGTCGTTCCATTGTGAATAAGGGAGATTACATGGATAAACATATCGTTCAGGATTGTTGACAACCACCGATGTTAGATCATTTAAACGCAAAGAAAATCATGTTGTCAACCTGTGTTGTTATCTTAAAAACTTGTTGCGATTCCATCAAGCAATGTTGTCAACAAAGTTGATAATATAAATCCCTCTAATATAGGGCTTCAGCTTCAGTCTTAGGATATCCGTCGAACTGAACGGACATGTTTCATCCAGTCTTATGATATCCTTCGTGCCGAACGGACGTGTCAGTGTCGGTGTTAACTTAAGTGTAGTTGGAGTTGGAGTTGGATTTGGAGTTGTAGTTGGAGTTGGAGTTGGAGTTGGAGTTGGAGTTGGAGTTGGAGTTGGAGTTGGAGTTGGAGTTGGAGTTGGAGTTGGAGTTGGAGTTGGAGTTGGAGTTGGAGTTGGAGTTGGATTTGGAGTTGTAGTTGGAGTTGGAGTTGGAGTTGGATTTGGAGTTGTAGTTGGAGTTGGAGTTGGACTTGGACTTGGACTTGGACTTGGACTTGGACTTGGACTTGGACTTGGCCTTGGACTTGGACTTGGACTTGGACTTGGACTTGGACTTGTGCTTGGACTTGGACTTGGACTTGGACTTGGACTTGGACTTGGACTTGGACTTGGACTTGGACTTGGACTTGGACTTGGACTTGGACTTGGACTTGGACTTGGACTTGGACTTGGACTTGGACTTGGACTTGGATTTGGACTTGGACTTGGACTTGGACTTGGACTTGGCCTTGGCCTTGGACTTGGACTTGGACTTGGACTTGGACTTGGACTTGGACTTGGACTTGGACTTGGACTTGGACTTGGACTTGGACTTGGACTTGGACTTGGACTTGGACTTGGACTTGGACTTGGACTTGGACTTGGACTTGGACTTGGACTTGGACTTGGACTTGGACTTGGACTTGGACTTGGACTTGGACTTGGACTTGGACTTGGACTTGGACTTGGACTTGGACTTTTACTTGGACTTGGAATTAGATTTGGATTTGGACTTGGGCTGTCAAGCCCAATACAGGTACTGAAATTAATTTTATTTTGATTGATTTTTTCAGGAGATATTTCAAAATTTTCTTAGAAAAACGACGTCTTTTCAAAGTTAATCAAATAAATCATGACGCACATCACTGGAAAGGTCTGTTCAAGCCCTATACAGGTATCGAAAATAATTTTTTATTAATTGATTTTTTTAGGAGATATTTCAAAATTTGCATAGAAACACGACGTCTTTTCAAAGTTAATCAAATAAGTCATGACGCATACCAATGGAAAGGTCTGTTCAAGCCCTATACAGGTATCGAAACCAATTTTATTTTGATTGATTTTTTCGGAAGATATTTCAAAATTTGCTTAGAAAAACGACGTCTTTTCAAAGTTAATCAAATAAATCATGACGCACATCACTGGAAAGGTCTGTTCAAGCCCTATACAGGTATCGAAACCAATTTTATTTTGATTGATTTTTTCAGGAGATATTTCAAATTTTTCATAAAAAAAACGACGTCTTTTCATAGTTCATCAATTAAATCATGACGCACATTACTGGAAAGGTCTATTCAAGCCCTATCCAGGTATCAACATTAATTTAACTTTGAATGATGATTTTGGGAGATATTTCAAAATTTCCATAGAACCATTTTATTTTAATTTTTAAATGGTATAATTTTAATTGAATATTAAGTCATACAAATTATGAGACAAAAATGAAAAAAAAGCGTGAAGTTCCATGTTTAAATCAGCTAAAACAACTTCATTGATAGTTTGAGGTGAAAAAAGAATGCCATCTTAGTTTTTGATAGAAAAAAGAAATTAAAATGATTGCAGACCTTTAAAAGAAAAAATCATTTACCTATATATGTAGGTACGAAATTCTTAAAACATTTTAAAGGCCAAATTTTGAAATGGAACGTTGAAGTTATAATTTTTTTTAAAACTAATATTCAATTCTTTAGCGAAAATTTTTTAAGAAATAAAATTTTAGTCAATATTTTTGAAAAAAATTGTGAATTCCGTTCAAAATTCTGTTCAAATGTTCTTTTTAATATTCAATGCTCTTTTTCATTTTTAGTCAAATGCTGAAAACGACATGTAACAATCTTTCTTTAAACAAAAAGTGTTAGGTACCCACTTTCTCCCTTAAAAAAAAACGAATTCTCAAAAATAGAAAATTTTCCATCTGTTTCCAGTATTTGACTAAAAATAAAAAAATTTAAAAAAGAACGGCTATAAATAAATTAACGAAAACTAACAAATTTGTATAAAAAAAGGTCCAAAAGGTTGAAAAAGTTCTGTTCAATTGGCTTTTTGAGGGGCAGTAGAGAAGAATATTCATCAACAAAAATGGTGGTTTTTCAGACAAAAGAAATTAATAAAAAATCTTTTTATAGCGCAGAACCATATTTGAGAAGATGATGTTATTGTAAGGGGAGAAACTAAATACTTTAGCAGTATTGTGTTTAAGTTTCAAGCCTCAAAAATGACTACAATTTACTTATAACTATTTATATATACAAAAAATAAAACTTAAAAGAGGTTTTCCAAAATCGTCCCCCAATTCAGAATCCACAATGCGGAGGGATTTTCAACGACGTCTTTTTTCAATTTTTCAAATTCTTGGCGTGACGTGATGACGAGAAACGCTCTATTGTCTATACCCGCTTATGCTATAAGTGTTTTAAAGTCACTTGATATAAACGAAGAGATCTCGTCACGTTCACGTACCGTTTCCTCGTCGTCGTTCCATTGTGAATAAGGGAGATTACATGGATAAACATATCGTTCAGGATTGTTGACAACCACCGATGTTAGATCATTTAAACGCAAAGAAAATCATGTTGTCAACCTGTGTTGCATGGTCTTCAAAATATCTTAAAAACTTGTTGCGATTCCATCAAGCAATGTTGTCAACAAAGTTGATAATATAAATCCCTCTAATATAGGGCTTCAGCTTCAGTCTTAGGATATCCGTCGAACTGAACGGACGTGTTTCATCCAGTCTTATGACATCCTTCGTGCCGAAAGGACGTGTCAGTGTCGGTGTTAACTGAAGTGTAGTTGTAGTTGGAGTTGGAGTTGGAGTTGGAGTTGGATTTGGAGTTGGAGTTGGAGTTGGAGTTGGACTTGGACTTGGACTTGGACTTGGACTTGGACTTGGACTTGGACTTGGACTTGGACTTGGACTTGGACTTGGACTTGGACTTGGACTTGGACTTGGACTTGGACTTGGACTTGGACTTGGACTTGGACTTGGACTTGGACTTGGACTTGGACTTGGACTTGGACTTGGACTTGGACTTGGACTTGGACTTGGACTTGGACTTGGACTTGGACTTGGACTTGGACTTGGACTTGGACTTGGACTTGGACTTGGACTTGGACTTGGACTTGGACTTGGACTTGGACTTGGACTTGGACTTGGACTTGGACTTGGACTTGGACTTGGACTTGGACTTGGACTTGGACTTGGACTTGGACTTGGACTTGGACTTGGACTTGGACTTGGACTTGGACTTGGACTTGGACTTGGACTTGGACTTGGACTTGGACTTGGACTTGGACTTGGACTTGGACTTGGACTTGGACTTGGACTTGGACTTGGACTTGGACTTGGACTTGGACTTGGACTTGGACTTGGACTTGGACTTGGACTTGGACTTGGACTTGGACTTGGACTTGGACTTGGACTTGGACTTGGACTTGGACTTGGACTTGGACTTGGACTTGGACTTGGACTTGGACTTGGACTTGGACTTGGACTTGGACTTGGACTTGGACTTGGACTTGGACTTGGACTTGGACTTGGACTTGGACTTGGACTTGGACTTGGACTTGGACTTGGACTTGGACTTGGACTTGGACTTGAAATTGAACTTGGAATTAGATTTGGATTTGGACTTGGGCTGTCAAGCCCTATACAGGTACTGAAATTAATTTTATTTTGATTGATTTTTACAGGATTTATTTCAAAATTTGCTAAGAAAAACGACGTCTTTTCAAAGTTAATCAAATAAATCATGACGCACATCACTGGAAAGGTCTGTTCAAGCCCTATACAGGTATCGAAACTTATTTTATTTTGATTGATTTTTTAAGGATATATTTCAAAATTTGCATAGAAAAACGACGTCTTTTCAAAGTTAATCAAATAAATCATGACGCACATCACTGCAAAGGTCTGTTCAAGCCCTATACAGGTATCCAAACCAATTTTATTTTGATTAATTTTTCAGAAGATATTTCAAAATTTGCTTAGAAAAACGACGTCTTTTCAAAGTTAATCAAATAAATCATGACGCACATCACTGCAAAGGTCTGTTCAAGTCCTATACAGGTATCGAAACTAATTTTATTTTGATTGATTTTTGCAGGAGATATTTCAAAATTTGCTTAGAAAAACGACGTCTTTTCAAAGTTAATCAAATAAATCATGACGCACATCACTGCAAAGGTCTGTTCAAGTCCTATACAGGTATCGAAACTAATTTTATTTTGATTGATTTTTGCAGGAGATATTTCAAAATTTGATTAGAAAAACGACGTCTTTTCAAAGTTAATCAAATAAATCATGAAGCACATCACTGCAAAGGTCTGTTCAAGTCCTATACAGGTATCGAAACTAATTTTATTTTGATTGATTTTTGCAGGAGGTATTTCAAAATTTGCTTAGAAAAACGACGTCTTTTCAAAGTTAATCAAATAAATCATGACGCACATCACTGCAAAGGTCTGTTCAAGCCCTATACAGGTATCGAAACTAATTTTATTTTGATTAATTTTTTCAGAAGATATTTCAAAATTTGCTTAGAAAAACGACGTCTTTTCAAAGTTAATCAAATAAATCATGACGCACATCACTGGAAAGGTCTGTTCAAGCCCTATACAGGTATCGAAAATTATTTTTTATTAATTGATTTTTTTAGGAGATATTTCAAAATTTGCATAGAAACACGACGTCTTTTCAAAGTTAATCAAATAAATCATGACGCACATCAATGGAAAGGTCTGTTCAAGCCCTATACAGGTATCGAATCTAATTTTATTTTGATTGATTTTTTCAGGAGATATTTCAAAATTTGCTTAGAAAAACGACGCCTTTTCAAAGTTAATCAAATAAATCATGACGCACATCACTGGAAAGGTCTGTTCAAGCCCTATACAGGTATCGAAACCAATTTTATTTTGATTAATTTTTTCAGAAGATATTTCAAAATTTGCTTATAAAAACGACGTCTTTTCAAAGTTCATCAAATAAATCATGACGCACATCACTGCAAAGGTCTGTTCAAGTCCTATACAGGTATCGAAACTAATTTTATTTTGATTGATTTTTGCAGGAGATATTTCAAAATTTGCTTAGAAAAACGACGTCTTTTCAAAGTTAATCAAATAAATCATGACGCACATCACTACAAAGGTCTGTTCAAGTCCTATACAGGTATCGAAACTTATTTTATTTTGATTGATTTTTGCAGGAGATATTTCAAAATTTGCTTAGAAAAATGACGTCTTTTCAAAGTTAATCAAATAAATTATGACGCACATCGCTGCAAAGGTCTGTTCAAGCCCTATACAGGTATCGAAACTAATTTTATTTTGATTGATTTTTTCAGGAGTTATTTCAAAATTTGCTAAGAAAAACGACGTCTTTTCAAAGTTGGTCAAATAAATCATGACGCACATCACTGGAAAGGTCCATTCAAGCCCTATACAGGTATCGAAACTAATTTTATTTTGATTGATTTTTTCAGGAGATATTTCAAAATTTGCTTAGAAAAACGACGCCTTTTCAAAGTTAATCAAATAAATCATGACGCCCATCACTGCAAAGGTCTGTTCAAGTCCTATACAGGTATCGAAACTAATTTTATTTTGATTGATTTTGACAGGAGATATTTCAAAATTTGCTTAGAAAAACGACGTCTTTTCAAAGTTAATCAAATAAATCATGACGCACATCACTGGAAAGGTCTTTTCAAGCCCTATACAGGTATCGAAACTAATTTTATTTTGATTGATTTTTTCAGGAGTTATTTCAAAAATTGCTTAGAAAAACGACGTCTTTTCAAAGTTGATCAAATAAATCATGACGCACATCAATGGAAAGGTCTGTTCAAGCCCTATACAGGTATCGAAACTAATTTTATTTTGATTGATTTTTTCAGGAGTTATTTCAAAATTTGCTTAGAAAAACGACGTCTTTTCAAAGTTAATCAAATAAATCATGACGCACATCACTGCAAAGGTCTGTTCAAGCCCTATACAGGTATCGAAACTAATTTTATTTTGATTGATTTTTTCAGGAGTTATTTCAAAATTTGCTTAGGAAAACGACGTCTTTTCAAAGTTAATCAAATAAATCATGACGCACATCAATAGAAAGGTCTGTTCAAGCCCTATACAGGTATCGAAACCTATTTTATTTTGATTGATTTTTTCAGGAGTTATTTCAAAATTTGCTTAGAAAAACGACGTCTTTTCAAAGTTAATCAAATAAATCATGACGCACATCAATGGAAAGGTTTGTTCAAGCCCTATACAGGTATCGAAACTAATTTTATTTTGATTGATTTTTTCAGGAGATATTTCAAAATTTGCTTAGAAAAACGACGTCTTTTCAAAGTTTATCAAATAAATCATGACGCACATCACTGCAAAGGTCTGTTCAAGTCCTATACAGGTATTGAAACTTATTTTATTTTGATTGATTTTTTCAGGAGATATTTCAAAATTTGCTTAGAAAAACGACGTCTTTTCAAAGTTATTCAAATAAATCATGACGCACATCACTGGAAACGTCTGTTCAAGCCCTATACAGGTATCGAAACCAATTTTATTTTGATTGATTTTTTCAGGAGATATTTCAAAATTTGCATAGAAAAACGACGTCTTTTCAAAGTTAATCAAATAAATCATGACGCACTTCACTGCAAAGGTCTGTTCAAGTCCTATACAGGTATCGAAACTAATTTTATTTTGATTGATTTTTGCAGGAGATATTTCAAAATTTGCTTAGAAGAACGACGTCTTTTCAAAGTTAATCAAATAAATCATGACGCACATCACTGCAAAGGTCTGTTCAAGTCCTATACAGGTATCGAAACTAATTTTATTTTGATGGATTTTTGCAGGAGATATTTCAAAATTTGCTTAGAAAAACGACGTCTTTTCAAAGTTGATCAAATAAATCATGACGCACATCACTGGAAAGGTCCATTCAAGCCCTATACAGGTATCGAAACCAATTTTATTTTGATTGATTTTTTTAGGAGATATTTCAAAATTAGCATAGAAAAACGACGTCTTTTCAAAGTTAATCAAATAAATCATGACGCCCATCACTGCAAAGGTCTGTTCAAGTCCTATACAGGTATCGAAACTAATTTTATTTTGATTGATTTTGACAGGAGATATTTCAAAATTTGCTTAGAAAAACGACGTCTTTTCAAAGTTAATCAAATAAATCATGACGCACATCACTGGAAACGTCTGTTCAAGCCCTATACAGGTATCGAAACTAATTATATTTTGATTGATTTTTGCAGGAGATATTTCAAAATTTGCTTATAAAAACGACGTCTTTTCAAAGTTAATCAAATAAATCAAGACGCACATCACTCTAAAGGTCCATTCAAGCCCTATACAGGTATCGAAACCAATTTTATTTTGATTGATTTTTTCAGGAGATATATCAAAATTTGCATAGAAAAACGACGTCTTTTCAAAGTTAATCAAATAAATCAAGACGCACATCAATGGAAAGGTCTATTCAAGCCCTATCCAGGTATCAACATTAATTTAACTTTGAATGATGATTTTGGGAGATATTTCAAAATTTCCATAGTACCATTTTATTTTAATTTTTAAATGGTATAATTTTAATTGAATATTAAGTCATACAAATTATGAGACAAAAATGAAAAAAAAGCGTGAAGTTCCATGTTTAAATCAGCTAAAACAACTTCATTGATAGTTTGAGATGAAAAAAGAATGCCATCTTAGTTTTTGATAGAAAAAAGAAATTAAAATGATTGCAGACCTTTAAAAGAAAAAATCATTTACCTATATATGTAGGTACGAAATTCTTAAAACATTTTAAAGGCCAAATTTTGAAATGGAACGTTGAAGTTATAATTTTTTTTAAAACTAATATTCAATTCTTTAGCGAAAATTTTTTAAGAAATAAAATTTTAGTCACTATTTTTTTGAAAAAAATTGTGAATTCCGTTCAAAATTCTGTGTAGACAAGCACAAATGTTCTTTTTAATATTCAATGCTCTTTTTCATTTTTAGTCAAATGCTGAAAACGACATGTAAAAATCTTTCTTTAAACAAAAAGTGTTAGGTACCCACTTTCTCCCTTAAAAAAAAAACGAAAAAAGATGTCAATTATGAATGGTACTTTGTTTGCCTCATAAAAATAACAAAATAAACAAGAAATGGCAAAAATATACAATTAGTTTTTTTTTTTTTAATTCTCAAAAATAGAAAATTTTCCATCTGTTTCCAGCATTTGACTAAAAATAAAAAAATTTAAAAAAGAACGACTATAAATAAATTAACGAAAACTAACAAATTTGTATAAAAAAAGATCCAAAAGGTTGAAAAAGTTCTGTTCAATTGGCTTTTTGAGGGGCAGTCAAGAAGAATATTCATCAACAAAAATGGTGGTTTTTCAGACAAAAGAAATTAATTAAAAAATCTTTTTATAGCGCCATACCATATTTGAGAAGATGATGTTATTGTAAGGGGAGAAACTAAATACTTTAGCAGTATTGTGTTTAAGTTTCATGCCTCAAAAATTACTACAATTTACTTATATTTATATATACAAAAAAAAAAACTTAAAAGAGGTTTTCCAAAATCGTCCCCCCATTCACAATCCACAATGCGGAGGGATTTTCAACGACGTCTTTTTTCAATTTTTCAAATTCTTGGCGTGACGTGATGACGAGAAACGCTCTATTGTCTATACCCGCTTATGCTATAAGTGTTTTAAAGTCACTTGATATAAACGAAGAGATCTCGTCACGTTCACGTACCGTTTCCTCGTCGTCGTTCCATTGTGAATAAGGGAGATTACATGGATAAACATATCGTTCAGGATTGTTGACAACCACCGATGTAAGATCATTTAAACGCAAAGAAAATCATGTTGTCAACCTGTGTTGCATGGTCTTCAAAATATCTTAAAAACTTGTTGCGATTCCTTCAAGCAATGTTGTCAACAAAGTTGATAATATAAATCCCTCTAATATAGGGCTTCAGCTTCAGTCTTAGGATATCCGTCGAACTGAACGGACGTGTTTCATCCAGTCTTATGATATCCTTCGTGCCGAAAGGACGTGTCAGTGTCGGTGTTAACTTAAGTGTAGTTGTAGTTGGAGTTGGAGTTGGAGTTGGAGTTGGAGTTGGATTTGGAGTTGGAGTTGGAGTTGGACTTGGACTTGGACTTGGACTTGGACTTGGACTTGGACTTGGACTTGGACTTGGACTTGGACTTGGACTTGGACTTGGACTTGGACTTGGACTTGGACTTGGACTTGGACTTGGACTTGGACTTGGACTTGGACTTGGACTTGGACTTGGACTTGGACTTGGACTTGGACTTGGACTTGGACTTGGACTTGGACTTGGACTTGGACTTGGACTTGGACTTGGACTTGGACTTGGACTTGGACTTGGACTTGGACTTGGACTTGGACTTGGACTTGGACTTGGACTTGGACTTGGACTTGGACTTGGACTTGGACTTGGACTTGGACTTGGACTTGGACTTGGACTTGGACTTGGACTTGGACTTGGACTTGGACTTGGACTTGGACTTGGACTTGGACTTGGACTTGGACTTGGACTTGGACTTGGACTTGGACTTGGACTTGGACTTGGACTTGGACTTGGACTTGGACTTGGACTTGGACTTGGACTTGGACTTGGACTTGGACTTGAAATTGAACTTGGAATTAGATTTGGATTTGGACTTGGGCTGTCAAGCCCTATACAGGTACTGAAATTAATTTTATTTTGATTGATTTTTACAGGAGATATTTCAAAATTTGCTTAGAAAAACGACGCCTTTTCAAAGTTAATCAAATAAATCATGACGCACATCACTGGAAAGGTCTGTTCAAGCCCTATACAGGTATCGAAACCAATTTTATTTTGATTAATTTTTTCAGAAGATATTTCAAAATTTGCTTAGAAAAACGACGTCTTTTCAAAGTTCATCAAATAAATCATGACGCACATCACTGCAAGGGTCTGTTCAAGTCCTATACAGGTATCGAAACTAATTTTATTTGGATTGATTTTTGCAGGAGATATTTCAAAATTTGCTTAGAAAAACGACGTCTTTTCAAAGTTAATCAAATAAATCATGACGCACATCACTGGAAAGGTCTGTTCAAGCCCTATACAGGTATCGAAACTTATTTTATTTTGATTGATTTTTTAAGGATATATTTCAAAATTTGCATAGAAAAACGACGTCTTTTCAAAGTTAATCAAATAAATCATGACGCACATCACTGCAAAGGTCTGTTCAAGCCCTATACAGGTATCCAAACCAATTTTATTTTGATTAATTTTTCAGAAGATATTTCAAAATTTGCTTAGAAAAACGACGTCTTTTCAAAGTTAATCAAATAAATCATGACGCACATCACTGCAAAGGTCTGTTCAAGTCCTATACAGGTATCGAAACTAATTTTATTTTGATTGATTTTTGCAGGAGATATTTCAAAATTTGCTTAGAAAAACGACGTCTTTTCAAAGTTAATCAAATAAATCATGACGCACATCACTGCAAAGGTCTGTTCAAGTCCTATACAGGTATCGAAACTAATTTTATTTTGATTGATTTTTGCAGGAGATATTTCAAAATTTGATTAGAAAAACGACGTCTTTTCAAAGTTAATCAAATAAATCATGAAGCACATCACTGCAAAGGTCTGTTCAAGTCCTATACAGGTATCGAATCTAATTTTATTTTGATTGATTTTTTCAGGAGATATTTCAAAATTTGCTTAGAAAAACGACGCCTTTTCAAAGTTAATCAAATAAATCATGACGCACATCACTGGAAAGGTCTGTTCAAGCCCTATACAGGTATCGAAACCAATTTTATTTTGATTAATTTTTTCAGAAGATATTTCAAAATTTGCTTAGAAAAACGACGTCTTTTCAAAGTTAATCAAATAAATCATGACGCACATCACTGGAAAGGTCTGTTCAAGCCCTATACAGGTATCGAAACTAATTTTTTATTGATTGATTTTTTTAGGAGATATTTCAAAATTTGCATAGAAACACGACGTCTTTTCAAAGTTAATCAAATAAATCATGACGCACATCAATGGAAAGGTCTGTTCAAGCCCTATACAGGTATCGAATCTAATTTTATTTTGATTGATTTTTTCAGGAGATATTTCAAAATTTGCTTAGAAAAACGACGCCTTTTCAAAGTTAATCAAATAAATCATGACGCACATCACTGGAAAGGTCTGTTCAAGCCCTATACAGGTATCGAAACCAATTTTATTTTGATTAATTTTTTCAGAAGATATTTCAAAATTTGCTTAGAAAAACGACGTCTTTTCAAAGTTCATCAAATAAATCATGACGCACATCACTGCAAGGGTCTGTTCAAGTCCTATACAGGTATCGAAACTAATTTTATTTGGATTGATTTTTGCAGGAGATATTTCAAAATTTGCTTAGAAAAACGACGTCTTTTCAAAGTTAATCAAATAAATCATGACGCACATCACTACAAAGGTCTGTTCAAGTCCTATACAGGTATCGAAACCAATTTTATTTTGATTGATTTTTGCAGGAGATATTTCAAAATTTGCTTAGAAAAATGACGTCTTTTCAAAGTTAATCAAATAAATTATGACGCACATCGCTGCAAAGGTCTGTTCAAGCCCTATACAGGTATCGAAACTAATTTTAATTTGATTGATTTTTTCAGGAGTTATTTCAAAATTTGCTTAGAAAAACGACGTCTTTTCAAAGTTGATCAAATAAATCATGACGCACATCACTGGAAAGGTCCATTCAAGCCCTATACAGGTATCGAAACCAATTTTATTTTGATTGATTTTTTCAGGAGATATTTCAAAATTTGCTCAGAAAAACGACGCCTTTTCAAAGTTAATCAAATAAATCATGACGCAGATCAATGGAAAGGTCTGTTCAAGCCCTATACAGGTATTGAAACTTATTTTATTTTGATTGATTTTTGCAGGAGATATTTCAAAATTTGCTTAGAAAAACGACGTCTTTTCAAAGTTAATCAAATAAATCATGACGCACATCACTGGAAAGGTCTTTTCAAGCCCTATACAGGTATCGAAACTAATTTTATTTTGATTGATTTTTTCAGGAGTTATTTCAAAAATTGCTTAGAAAAACGACGTCTTTTCAAAGTTAATCAAATAAATTATGACGCACATCAATGGAAAGGTCTGTTCAAGCCCTATACAGGTATCGAAACTAATTTTATTTTGATTGATTTTTTCAGGAGTTATTTCAAAATTTGCTTAGAAAAACGACGTCTTTTCAAAGTTAATCAAATAAATCATGACGCACATCACTGCAAAGGTCTGTTCAAGCCCTATACAGGTATCGAAACTAATTTTATTTTGATTGATTTTTTCAGGAGTTATTTCAAAATTTGCTTAGGAAAACGACGTCTTTTCAAAGTTAATCAAATAAATCATGACGCACATCAATAGAAAGGTCTGTTCAAGCCCTATACAGGTATCGAAACCAATTTTATTTTGATTGATTTTTTCAGGAGTTATTTCAAAATTTGCTTAGAAAAACGACGTCTTTTCAAAGTTAATCAAATAAATCATGACGCACATCAATGGAAAGGTTTGTTCAAGCCCTATACAGGTATCGAAACTAATTTTATTTTGATTGATTTTTTCAGGAGATATTTCAAAATTTGCATAGAAAAACGACGTCTTTTCAAAGTGAATCAAATAAATCATGACGCACTTCACTGCAAAGGTCTGTTCAAGTCCTATACAGGTATCGAAACTAATTTTATTTTGATTGATTTTTGCAGGAGATATTTCAAAATTTGCTTAGAAGAACGACGTCTTTTCAAAGTTAATCAAATAAATCATGACGCACATCACTGCAAAGGTCTGTTCAAGTCCTATACAGGTATCGAAACTAATTTTATTTTGATGGATTTTTGCAGGAGATATTTCAAAATTTGCTTAGAAAAACGACGTCTTTTCAAAGTTGATCAAATAAATCATGACGCACATCACTGGAAAGGTCCATTCAAGCCCTATACAGGTATCGAAACCAATTTTATTTTGATTGATTTTTTTAGGAGATATTTCAAAATTAGCATAGAAAAACGACGTCTTTTCAAAGTTAATCAAATAAATCATGACGCCCATCACTGCAAAGGTCTGTTCAAGTCCTATACAGGTATCGAAACTAATTTTATTTTGATTGATTTTGACAGGAGATATTTCAAAATTTGCTTAGAAAAACGACGTCTTTTCAAAGTTAATCAAATAAATCATGACGCACATCACTGCAAAGGTCTGTTCAAGTCCTATACAGGTATCGAAACCAATTTTATTTTGATTGATTTTTGCAGGAGATATTTCAAAATTTGCTTAGAAAAACGACGTCTTTTCAAAGTTAATCAAATAAATCAAGACGCACATCACTCTAAAGGTCCATTCAAGCCCTATACAGGTATCGAAACCAATTTTATTTTGATTGATTTTTTCAGGAGATATATCAAAATTTGCATAGAAAAACGACGCCTTTTCAAAGTTAATCAAATAAATCAAGACGCACATCAATGGAAAGGTCTATTCAAGCCCTATCCAGGTATCAACATTAATTTAACTTTGAATGATGATTTTGGGAGATATTTCAAAATTTCCATAGTACCATTTTATTTTAATTTTTAAATGGTATAATTTTAATTGAATATTAAGTCATACAAATTATGAGACAAAAATGAAAAAAAAGCGTGAAGTTCCATGTTTAAATCAGCTAAAACAACTTCATTGATAGTTTGAGATGAAAAAAGAATGCCATCTTAGTTTTTGATAGAAAAAAGAAATTAAAATGATTGCAGACCTTTAAAAGAAAAAATCATTTACCTATATATGTAGGTACGAAATTCTTAAAACATTTTAAAGGCCAAATTTTGAAATGGAACGTTGAAGTTATAATTTTTTTTAAAACTAATATTCAATTCTTTAGCGAAAATTTTTTAAGAAATAAAATTTTAGTCAATATTTTTGAAAAAAATTGTTAATTCCGTTCAAAATTCTGTGTAGACAAGCACAAATGTTCTTTTTAATATTCAATGCTCTTTTTCATTTTTAGTCAAATGCTGAAAACGACATGTAAAAATCTTTCTTCAAACAAAAAGTGTTAGGTACCCACTTTCTCCCTTAAAAAAAAAAACATGTCAATTATGAATGGTACTTTGTTTGCCTCATAAAAATAACAAAATAAACAAGAAATGGCAAAAAAAATACAATTAGTTTTTTTTTTTTTTTTTAATTCTCAAAAATAGAAAATTTTCCATCTGTTTCCAGCATTTGACTAAAAATAAAAAAATTTAAAAAAGAACGACTATAAATAAATTAACGAAAACTAACAAATTTGTATAAAAAAAGGTCCAAAAGGTTGAAAAAGTTCTGTTCAATTGGCTTTTTGAGGGGCAGTCAAGAAGAATATTCATCAACAAAAATGGTGGTTTTTCAGACAAAAGAAATTAATTAAAAAATCTTTTTATAGCGCAGAACCATATTTGAGAAGATGATGTTATTGTAAGGGGAGAAACTAAATACTTTAGCAGTATTGTGTTTAAGTTTCAAGCCTCAAAAATGACTACAATTTACTTATATTTATATATACAAAAAATAAAACTTAAAAGAGGTTTTCCAAAATCGTCCCCCAATTCACAATCCACAATGCGGAGGGATTTTCAACGACGTCTTTTTTCAATTTTTCAAATTCTTGGCGTGACGTGATGACGAGAAACGCTCTATTGTCTATACCCGCTTATGCTATAAGTGTTTTAAAGTCACTTGATATAAACGAAGAGATCTCGTCACGTTCACGTACCGTTTCCTCGTCGTCGTTCCATTGTGAATAAGGGAGATTACATGGATAAACATATCGTTCAGGATTGTTGACAACCACCGATGTAAGATCATTTAAACGCAAAGAAAATCATGTTGTCAACCTGTGTTGCATGGTCTTCAAAATATCTTAAAAACTTGTTGCGATTCCATCAAGCAATGTTGTCAACAAAGTTGATAATATAAATCCCTCTAATATAGGGCTTCAGCTTCAGTCTTAGGATATCCGTCGAACTGAACGGACGTGTTTCATCCAGTCTTATGATATCCTTCGTGCCGAAAGGACGTGTCAGTGTCGGTGTTAACTTAAGTGTAGTTGTAGTTGGAGTTGGAGTTGGAGTTGGAGTTGGAGTTGGAGTTGGATTTGGAGTTGGAGTTGGAGTTGGAGTTGGAGTTGGACTTGGACTTGGACTTGGACTTGGACTTGGACTTGGACTTGGACTTGGACTTGGACTTGGACTTGGACTTGGACTTGGACTTGGACTTGGACTTGGACTTGGACTTGGACTTGGACTTGGACTTGGACTTGGACTTGGACTTGGACTTGGACTTGGACTTGGACTTGGACTTGGACTTGGACTTGGACTTGGACTTGGACTTGGACTTGGACTTGGACTTGGACTTGGACTTGGACTTGGACTTGGACTTGGACTTGGACTTGGACTTGGACTTGGACTTGGACTTGGACTTGGACTTGGACTTGGACTTGGACTTGGACTTGGACTTGGACTTGGACTTGGACTTGGACTTGGACTTGGACTTGGACTTGGACTTGGACTTGGACTTGGACTTGGACTTGGACTTGGACTTGGACTTGGACTTGGACTTGGACTTGGACTTGGACTTGGACTTGGACTTGGACTTGGACTTGGACTTGGACTTGGACTTGGACTTGGACTTGGACTTGGACTTGGACTTGGACTTGGACTTGGACTTGGACTTGGACTTGGACTTGGACTTGGACTTGGACTTGGACTTGGACTTGGACTTGGACTTGGACTTGGACTTGGACTTGGACTTGGACTTGGACTTGGACTTGGACTTGGACTTGGACTTGGACTTGGACTTGGACTTGGACTTGGACTTGGACTTGAAATTGAACTTGGAATTAGGTTTGGATTTGGACTTGGGCTGTCAAGCCCTATACAGGTACTGAAATTAATTTTATTTTGATTGATTTTTACAGGATTTATTTCAAAATTTGCTAAGAAAAACGACGTCTTTTCAAAGTTAATCAAATAAATCATGACGCACATCACTGGAAAGGTCTGTTCAAGCCCTATACAGGTATCGAAACTTATTTTATTTTGATTGATTTTTTAAGGATATATTTCAAAATTTGCATAGAAAAACGACGTCTTTTCAAAGTTAATCAAATAAATCATGACGCACATCACTGCAAAGGTCTGTTCAAGCCCTATACAGGTATCCAAACCAATTTTATTTTGATTAATTTTTCAGAAGATATTTCAAAATTTGCTTAGAAAAACGACGTCTTTTCAAAGTTAATCAAATAAATCATGACGCACATCACTGCAAAGGTCTGTTCAAGTCCTATACAGGTATCGAAACTAATTTTATTTTGATTGATTTTTGCAGGAGATATTTCAAAATTTGCTTAGAAAAACGACGTCTTTTCAAAGTTAATCAAATAAATCATGACGCACATCACTGCAAAGGTCTGTTCAAGTCCTATACAGGTATCGAAACTAATTTTATTTTGATTGATTTTTGCAGGAGATATTTCAAAATTTGATTAGAAAAACGACGTCTTTTCAAAGTTAATCAAATAAATCATGAAGCACATCACTGCAAAGGTCTGTTCAAGTCCTATACAGGTATCGAAACTTATTTTATTTTGATTGATTTTTGCAGGAGATATTTCAAAATTTGCTTAGAAAAACGACGTCTTTTCAAAGTTAATCAAATAAATCATGACGCACATCACTGGAAAGGTCTGTTCAAGCCCTATACAGGTATCGAAACTAATTTTATTTTGATTAATTTTTTCAGGAGTTATTTCAAAATTTGCTTAGAAAAACGACGTCTTTTCAAAGTTAATCAAATAAATCATGACGCACATCACTGGAAAGGTCTGTTCAAGCCCTATACAGGTATCGAAAATAATTTTTTATTGATTGATTTTTTTAGGAGATATTTCAAAATTTGCATAGAAACACGACGTCTTTTCAAAGTTAATCAAATAAATCATGACGCACATCAATGGAAAGGTCTGTTCAAGCCCTATACAGGTATCGAATCTAATTTTATTTTGATTGATTTTTTCAGGAGATATTTCAAAATTTGCTTAGAAAAACGACGCCTTTTCAAAGTTAATCAAATAAATCATGACGCACATCACTGGAAAGGTCTGTTCAAGCCCTATACAGGTATCGAAACCAATTTTATTTTGATTAATTTTTTCAGAAGATATTTCAAAATTTGCTTAGAAAAACGACGTCTTTTCAAAGTTCATCAAATAAATCATGACGCACATCACTGCAAAGGTCTGTTCAAGTCCTATACAGGTATCGAAACCAATTTTATTTTGATTGATTTTTGCAGGAGATATTTCAAAATTTGCTTAGAAAAACGACGTCTTTTCAAAGTTAATCAAATAAATCATGACGCACATCAATGGAAAGGTCTGTTCAAGTCCTATACAGGTATCGAAACTAATTTTATTTTGATTGATTTTTGCAGGAGATATTTCAAAATTTGCTTAGAAAAATGACGTCTTTTCAAAGTTAATCAAATAAATTATGACGCACATCGCTGCAAAGGTCTGTTCAAGCCCTATACAGGTATCGAAACTAATTTTAATTTGATTGATTTTTTCAGGAGTTATTTCAAAATTTGCTTAGAAAAACGACGTCTTTTCAAAGTTGATCAAATAAATCATGACGCACATCACTGGAAAGGTCCATTCAAGCCCTATACAGGTATCGAAACCAATTTTATTTTGATTGATTTTTTCAGGAGATATTTCAAAATTTGCTTAGAAAAACGACGCCTTTTCAAAGTTAATCAAATAAATCATGACGCAGATCAATGGAAAGGTCTGTTCAAGCCCTATACAGGTATCGAAACTTATTTTATTTTGATTGATTTTTGCAGGAGATATTTCAAAATTTGCTTAGAAAAACGACGTCTTTTCAAAGTTAATCAAATAAATCATGACGCACATCACTGGAAAGGTCTTTTCAAGCCCTATACAGGTATCGAAACTAATTTTATTTTGATTGATTTTTTCAGGAGTTATTTCAAAAATTGCTTAGAAAAACGACGTCTTTTCAAAGTTGATCAAATAAATCATGACGCACATCAATGGAAAGGTCTGTTCAAGCCCTATACAGGTATCGAAACTAATTTTATTTTGATTGATTTTTTCAGGAGTTATTTCAAAATTTGCTTAGAAAAACGACGTCTTTTCAAACTTAATCAAATAAATCATGACGCACATCACTGCAAAGGTCTGTTCAAGCCCTATACAGGTATCGAAACTAATTTTATTTTGATTGATTTTTTCAGGAGTTATTTCAAAATTTGCTTAGAAAAACGACGCCTTTTCAAACTTAATCAAATAAATCATGACGCACATTACTGGAAAGGTCTATTCAAGCCCTATCCAGGTATCAACATTAATTTAACTTTGAATGGTTATTTTGGGAGATATTTCAAAATTTCCATAGAACCATTTTATTTTAATTTTTAAATGGTATAATTTTAATTGAATATTAAGTCATACAAATTATGAGACAAAAATGAAAAAAAAGCGTGAAGTTCCATGTTTAAATCAGCTAAAACAACTTCATTGATAGTTTGAGGTGAAAAAAGAATGCCATCTTAGTTTTTGATAGAAAAAAGAAATTAAAATGTTTGCACCTTTAAACGAAAAAATCATTTACCTATATATGTAGGTACGAAATTCTTAAAACATTTTAAAGTCCAAATTTTGAAATGGAACGTTGAAGTTATAATTTTTTTTAAAACTAATATTCAATTCTTTAGCGAACATTTTTTAAGAAATAAAATTTTAGTCAATATTTTTGAAAAAAATTGTGAATTCCGTTCAAAATTCTGTGTAGACAAGCACAAATGTTCTTTTTAATATTCAATGCTCTTTTTCATTTTTAGTCAAATGCTGAAAACGACATGTAAAAATCTTTCTTTAAACAAAAAGTGTTAGGTACCCACTTTCTCCCTTAAAAAAAAAACGAAAAAAGATATCAATTATGAATGGTACTTTATTTGCCTCATAAAAATAACAAAATAAACAAGAAATGGCAAAAAAATACAATTAGTTTTTTTTTTTTTTAATTCTCAAAAATAGAAAATTTTCCATCTGTTTCCAGCATTTGACTAAAAGTAAAAAAATTTAAAAAAGAACGACTATAAATAAATTAACGAAAACTAACAAATTTGTATAAAAAAAGATCCAAAAGGTTGAAAAAGTTCTGTTCAATTGTCTTTTTGAGGGGCAGTCAAGAAGAATATTCATCAACAAAAATGGTGGTTTTTCAGACAAAAGAAATTAATTAAAAAATCTTTTTATAGCGCAGAACCATATTTGAGAAGATGATGTTATTGTAAGGGGAGAAACTAAATACTTTAGCAGTATTGTGTTTAAGTTTCATGCCTCAAAAATTACTACAATTTACTTATATTTATATATAAAAAAAAATAAAACTTAAAAGAGGTTTTCCAAAATCGTCCCCCAATTCACAATCCACAATGCGGAGGGATTTTCAACGACGTCTTTTTTCAATTTTTCAAATTCTTGGCGTGACGTGATGACGAGAAACGCTCTATTGTCTATACCCGCTTATGCTATAAGTGTTTTAAAGTCACTTGATATAAACGAAGAGATCTCGTCACGTTCACGTACCGTTTCCTCGTCGTCGTTCCATTGTGAATAAGGGAGATTACATGGATAAACATATCGTTCAGGATTGTTGACAACCACCGATGTAAGATCATTTAAACGCAAAGAAAATCATGTTGTCAACCTGTGTTGCATGGTCTTCAAAATATCTTAAAAACTTGTTGCGATTCCATCAAGCAATGTTGTCAACAAAGTTGATAATATAAATCCCTCTAATATAGGGCTTCAGCTTCAGTCTTAGGATATCCGTCGAACTGAACGGACGTGTTTCATCCAGTCTTATGATATCCTTCGTGCCGAAAGGACGTGTCAGTGTCGGTGTTAACTTAAGTGTAGTAGTTGGACTTGGACTTGGACTTGGACTTGGACTTGGTCTTGGACTTGGACTTGGACTTGGACTTGGACTTGGACTTGGACTTGGACTTGGACTTGGACTTGGACTTGGACTTGGACTTGGACTTGGACTTGGACTTGGACTTGGACTTGGACTTGGACTTGGACTTGGACTTGGACTTGGACTTGGACTTGGACTTGGACTTGGACTTGGACTTGGACTTGGACTTGGACTTGGACTTGGACTTGGACTTAGACTTGGACTTAGACTTGGACTTAGACTTGGACTTAGACTTGGACTTGGACTTGGACTTGGACTTGGACTTGGACTTGGACTTGGACTTGGACTTGGACTTGGACTTGGACTTGGACTTGGACTTGGACTTGGACTTGGACTTGGACTTGGACTTGGACTTGGACTTGGACTTGGACTTGGACTTGGACTTGGACTTGGACTTGGACTTGGACTTGGACTTGGACTTGGACTTGGACTTGGACTTGGACTTGGACTTGGACTTGGACTTGGACTTGGACTTGGACTTGGACTTGGACTTGGACTTGGACTTGGACTTGGACTTGGACTTGGACTTGGACTTGGACTTGAAATTGAACTTGGAATTAGATTTGGATTTGGACTTGGACTTGGGCTGTCAAGCCCTATACAGGTACTGAAATTAATTTTATTTTGATTGATTTTTACAGGATTTATTTCAAAATTTGCTAAGAAAAACGACGTCTTTTCAAAATTAATCAAATAAATCATGACGCACATCACTGGAAAGGTCTGTTCAAGCCCTATACAGGTATCGAAACCAATTTTATTTTGATTGATTTTTTAAGGAGATATTTCAAAATTTGCATAGAAAAACGACGTCTTTTCAAAGTTAATCAAATAAATCATGACGCACATCACTGCAAAGGTCTGTTCAAGCCCTATACAGGTATCCAAACCAATTTTATTTTGATTAATTTTTCAGAAGATATTTCAAAATTTGCTTAGAAAAACGACGTCTTTTCAAAGTTAATCAAATAAATCATGACGCACATCACTGCAAAGGTCTGTTCAAGTCCTATACAGGTGTCGAAACTAATTTTATTTTGATTGATTTTTGCAGGAGATATTTCAAAATTTGCTTAGAAAAACGACGTCTTTTCAAAGTTAATCAAATAAATCATGACGCACATCACTGCAAAGGTCTGTTCAAGTCCTATACAGGTATCGAAACCAATTTTATTTTGATTGATTTTTGCAGGAGATATTTCAAAATTTGATTAGAAAAACGACGTCTTTTCAAAGTTAATCAAATAAATCATGAAGCACATCACTGCAAAGGTCTGTTCAAGTCCTATACAGGTATCGAATCTAGTTTTATTTTGATTGATTTTTGCAGGAGATATTTCAAAATTTGCTTAGAAAAACGACGTCTTTTCAAAGTTAATCAAATAAATCATGACGCACATCACTGGAAAGGTCTGTTCAAGCCCTATACAGGTATCGAAACTAATTTTATTTTGATTAATTTTTTCAGAAGATATTTCAAAATTTGCTTAGAAAAACGACGTCTTTTCAAAGTTAATCAAATAAATCATGACGCACATCACTGGAAAGGTCTGTTCAAGCCCTATACAGGTATCGAAAATAATTTTTTATTGATTGATTTTTTTAGGAGATATTTCAAAATTTGCATAGAAACACGACGTCTTTTCAAAGTTAATCAAATAAATCATGACGCACATCAATGGAAAGGTCTGTTCAAGCCCTATACAGGTATCGAATCTAATTTTATTTTGATTGATTTTTTCAGGAGATATTTCAAAATTTGCTTAGAAAAACGACGCCTTTTCAAAGTTAATCAAATAAATCATGACGCACATCACTGGAAAGGTCTGTTCAAGCCCTATACAGGTATCGAAACCAATTTTATTTTGATTAATTTTTTCAGAAGATATTTCAAAATTTGCTTAGAAAAACGACGTCTTTTCAAAGTTCATCAAATAAATCATGACGCACATCACTGCAAAGGTCTCTTCAAGTCCTATACATTTATCGAAACTAATTTTATTTTGATTGATTTTTGCAGGAGATATTTCAAAATTTGCTTAGAAAAACGACGTCTTTTCAAAGTTAATCAAATAAATCATGACGCACATCACTACAAAGGTCTGTTCAAGTCCTATACAGGTATCGAAACCAATTTTATTTTGATTGATTTTTGCAGGAGATATTTCAAAATTTGCTTAGAAAAATGACGTCTTTTCAAAGTTAATCAAATAAATTATGACGCACATCGCTGCAAAGGTCTGTTCAAGCCCTATACAGGTATCGAAACTAATTTTAATTTGATTGATTTTTTCAGGAGTTATTTCAAAATTTGCTTAGAAAAACGACGTCTTTTCAAAGTTGATCAAATAAATCATGACGCACATCACTGGAAAGGTCCATTCAAGCCCTATACAGGTATCGAAACCAATTTTATTTTGATTGATTTTTCAGGAGATATTTCAAAATTTGCTTAGAAAAACGACGCCTTTTCAAAGTTAATCAAATAAATCATGACGCACATCAATGGAAAGGTCTGTTCAAGCCCTATACAGGTATCGAAACTTATTTTATTTTGATTGATTTTTTCAGGAGTTATTTCAAAATTTGCTTAGAAAAACGACGCCTTTTCAAACTTAATCAAATAAATCATGACGCACATTACTGGAAAGGTCTATTCAAGCCCTATCCAGGTATCAACATTAATTTAACTTTGAATGGTGATTTTGGGAGATATTTCAAATTTTCCATAGAACCATTTTATTTTAATTTTTAAATGGTATAATTTTAATTGAATATTAAGTCATACAAATTATGAGACAAAAATGAAAAAAAAGCGTGAAGTTCCATGTTTAAATCAGCTAAAACAACTTCATTGATAGTTTGAGGTGAAAAAAGAATGCCATCTTAGTTTTTGATAGAAAAAAGAAATTAAAATGTTTGCACCTTTAAACGAAAAAATCATTTACCTATATATGTAGGTACGAAATTCTTAAAACATTTTAAAGTCCAAATTTTGAAATGGAACGTTGAAGTTATAATTTTTTTTAAAACTAATATTCAATTCTTTAGCGAAAATTTTTTAAGAAATAAAATTTTAGTCAATATTTTTGAAAAAAATTGTGAATTCCGTTCAAAATTCTGTGTAGACAAGCACAAATGTTCTTTTTAATATTCAATGCTCTTTTTCATTTTTAGTCAAATGCTGAAAAAGACATGTAAAAATCTTTCTTTAAACAAAAAGTGTTAGGTACCCACTTTCTCCCTTAAAAAAAAAAACGAAAAAAGATGTCAATTATGAATGGTACTTTGTTTGCTCATAAAAATAACAAAATAAACAAGAAATGGCAAAAAAATACAATTAGTTTTTTTTTTTTTTTTATTCTCAAAAATAGAAAATTTTTCATCTGTTTCCAGCATTTGACTAAAAATAAAAACTTTAAAAAAGAACGACTATAAATAAATTAACGAAAACTAACAAATTTGTATAAAAAAAGGTCGAAAAGGTTGAAAAAGTTCTGTTCAATTGGCTTTTTGAGCGGCAGTCAAGAAGAATATTCATCAACAAAAATGGTGGTTTTTCAGACAAAAGAAATTAATTAAAAAATCTTTTTATAGCGCAGAACCATATTTGAGAAGATGATGTTATTGTAAGGGGAGAAACTAAATACTTTAGCAGTATTGTGTTTAAGTTTCAAGCCTCAAAAATGACTACAATTTACTTATAACTATTTATATATACAAAAAATAAAACTTAAAAGAGGTTTTCCAAAATCGTCCCCCAATTCACAATCCACAATGCGGAGGGATTTTCAACGACGTCTTTTTTCAATTTTTCAAATTCTTGGCGTGACGTGATGACGAGAAACGCTCTATTGTCTATACCCGCTTATGCTATAAGTGTTTTAAAGTCACTTGATATAAACGAAGAGATCTCGTCACGTTCACGTACCGTTTCCTCGTCGTCGTTCCATTGTGAATAAGGGAGATTACATGGATAAACATATCGTTCAGGATTGTTGACAACCACCGATGTTAGATCATTTAAACGCAAAGAAAATCATGTTGTCAACCTGTGTTGCATGGTCTTCAAAATATCTTAAAAACTTGTTGCGATTCCATCAAGCAATGTTGTCAACAAAGTTGATAATATAAATCCCTCTAATATAGGGCTTCAGCTTCAGTCTTAGGATATCCGTCGAACTGAACGGACGTGTTTCATCCAGTCTTATGATATCCTTCGTGCCGAAAGGACGTGTCAGTGTCGGTGTTAACTTAAATGTAGTTGTAGTTGGAGTTGGATTTGGAGTTGGAGTTGGAGTTGGATTTGGAGTTGTAGTTGGAGTTGGAGTTGGAGTTGGAGTTGGAGTTGGAGTAGGAGTTGGAGTTGGGGTTGGGGTTGGAGTTGGAGTTGGAGTTGGAGTTGGAGTTGGAGTTGGAGTTGGAGTTGGAGTTGGAGTTGGAGTTGGAGTTGGAGTTGGAGTTGGAGTTGGACTTGGACGTGGACCTGGACTTGGACTTGGACTTGGACTTGGACTTGGACTTGGACTTGGAATTGGACTTGGACTTGGACTTGGACTTGGACTTGGACTTGGACTTGGACTTGGACTTGGACTTGGACTTGGACTTGGACTTGGACTTGGACTTGGACTTGGACTTGGACTTGGACTTGGACTTGGACTTGGACTTGGACTTGGACTTGGACTTGGACTTGGACTTGGACTTGGACTTGGACTTGGACTTGGACTTGGACTTGGACTTGGACTTGGACTTGGACTTGGACTTGGACTTGGACTTGGACTTGGACTTGGACTTGGACTTGGACTTGGACTTGGACTTGGACTTGGACTTGGACTTGGACTTGGACTTGGACTTGGACTTGGACTTGGACTTGGACTTGGACTTGGACTTGGACTTGGACTTGGATTTGGACTTGGACCTGGACTTGGACTTGGACCTGGACTTGGATTTGGACTTGGACCTGGACTTTGATTTGGACTTGGACTTGGACTTGGACTTGGCCTTGGCCTTGGACTTGGACTTGGACTTGGACTTGGACTTGGACTTGGACTTGGACTTGGACTTGGACTTGGACTTGGACTTGGACTTGGACTTGGACTTGGACTTGGACTTGGACTTGGACTTGGACTTGGACTTGGACTTGGACTTGGACTTGGACTTGGACTTGGACTTGGACTTGGACTTGGACTTGGACTTGGACTTGGACTTGGACTTGGACTTGGACTTGGACTTGGACTTGGACTTGGACTTGGACTTGGACTTGGACTTGGACTTGGACTTGGACTTGGACTTGGACTTGGACTTGGACTTGGACTTGGACTTGGACTTGGACTTGGACTTGGACTTGGACTTGGACTTGGACTTGGACTTGGATTTGGACTTGGACCTGGACTTGGACCTGGACTTTGATTTGGACTTGGACTTGGACTTGGACTTGGACTTGGACTTGGACTTGGACTTGGACTTGGACTTGGACTTGGACTTGGACTTGGACTTGGACTTGGACTTGGACTTGGACTTGGACTTGGACTTGGACTTGGACTTGGACTTGGACTTGGACTTGGACTTGGACTTGGACTTGGACTTGGCCTTGGCCTTGGACTTTCAGGAGTTATTTCAAAATTTGCTTAGAAAAACGACGTCTTTTCAAAGTTAATCAAATAAATCATGACGCACATCACTGGAAAGGTCCATTCAAGCCCTATACAGGTATCGAAACCAATTTTATTTTGATTCATTTTTTCAGGAGATATTTCAAAATTTGCTTAGAAAAACGACGTCTTTTCAAAGTTAATCAAATAAATCATGACGCACATCAATGGAAAGGTCTGTTCAAGCCCTATACAGGTATCGAAACTTATTTTATTTTGATTGATTTTTTCAGGAGATATTTCAAAATTTGCTTAGAAAAACGACGCATTTTCAAACTTAATCAAATAAATCATGACGCACGTCACTGGAAAGGTCTGTTCAAGCCCTATACAGGTATCGAAACCAATTTTATTTTGATTAATTTTTTCAGAAGATATTTTAAAATTTGCTTAGAAAAACGACGTCTTTTCAAAGTTAATCAAATAAATCTTGACGCACATCACTGCAAAGGTCTGTTCAAATCCTATACAGGTATCGAAACTAATTTTATTTTGATTGATTTTTGCAGAAGATATTTCAAAATTTGCTTAGAAAAACGACGTCTTTTCAAAGTTAATCAAATAAATCATGACGCACATCACTACAAAGGTCTGTTCAAGTCCTATACAGGTATATACCCGCTTATGCTATAAGTGTTTTAAAGTCACTTGATATAAACGAAGAGATCTCGTCACGTTCACGTACCGTTTCCTCGTCGTCGTTCCATTGTGAATAAGGGAGATTACATGGATAAACATATCGTTCAGGATTGTTGACAACCACCGATTTTAGATCATTTAAACGCAAAGAAAATCATGTTGTCAACCTGTGTTGCATGGTCTTCAAAATATCTTAAAAACTTGTTGCGATTCCATCAAGCAATGTTGTCAACAAAGTTGATAATATAAATCCCTCTAATATAGGGCTTCAGCTTCAGTCTTAGGATATCCGTCGAACTGAACGGACGTGTTTCATCCAGTCTTATGATATCCTTCGTGCCGAAAGGACGTGTCAGTGTCGGTGTTAACTTAAGTGTAGTTGTAGTTGGAGTTGGAGTTGGAGTTGGATTTGGAGTTGGAGTTGGAGTTGGAGTTGGAGTTGGAGTTGGAGTTGGAGTTGGAGTTGGACTTGGACTTGGACCTGGACTTTGATTTGGACTTGGACTTGGACTTGGACTTGGACTTGGACTTGGACTTGGACTTGGACTTGGTCTTGGCCTTGGACTTGGACTTGGACTTGGACTTGGACTTGGACTTGGACTTGGACTTGGACTTGGACTTGGACTTGGACTTGGACTTGGACTTGGACTTGGACTTGGACTTGGACTTGGACTTGGACTTGGACTTGGACTTAGACTTGGACTTGGACTTGGACTTGGACTTGGACTTGGACTTGGACTTGGACTTGGACTTGGACTTGGACTTGGACTTGGACTTGGACTTGGACTTGGACTTGGACTTGGACTTGGACTTGGACTTGGACTTGGACTTGGACTTGGACTTGGACTTGGACTTGGACTTGGACTTGGACTTGGACTTGGACTTGGACTTGGACTTGGACTTGGACTTGGACTTGGACTTGGACTTGGACTTGGACTTGGACTTGGACTTGGACTTGGACTTGGACTTGGACTTGGACTTGGACTTGGACTTGGACTTGGACTTGGACTTGGACTTGGACTTGGACTTGGACTTGGACTTGGACTTGGACTTGGACTTGGACTTGGACTTGGACTTGGACTTGGACTTGGACTTGGACTTGGACTTGGACTTGGACCTGGACTTGGACTTGGACTTGGACTTGGACTTGGACTTGGATTTGGACTTGGACCTGGACTTGGATTTGGACTTGGACCTGGACTTGGATTTGGACTTGGACTTGGACTTGGACTTGGACTTGGACTTGGACTTGGACTTGGACTTGGACTTGGACTTGGACTTGGACTTGGACTTGGCCTTGGCCTTGGACTTGGACTTGGCCTTGGCCTTGGACTTGGACTTGGACTTGGACTTGGACTTGGACTTGGACTTGGACTTGGACTTGGACTTGGACTTGGACTTGGACTTGGACTTGGACTTGGACTTGGACTTGGACTTGGACTTGGACTTGGACTTGGACTTGGACTTGGACTTGGACTTGGACTTGGACTTGGACTTGGACTTGGACTTGGACTTGGACTTGGACTTGGACTTGGACTTGGACTTGGACTTGGACTTGGACTTGGACTTGGACTTGGACTTGGACTTGGACTTGGACTTGGACTTGGACTTGGACTTGGACTTGGACTTGGACTTGGACTTGGACTTGGACTTGGACTTGGACTTGGACTTGGACTTGGACTTGGACTTGGACTTGGACTTGAAATTGAACTTGGAATTAGATTTGGATTTGGACTTGGGCTGTCAAGCCCTATACAGGTACTGAAATTAATTTTATTTTGATTGATTTTTACAGGATTTATTTCAAAATTTGCTAAGAAAAACGACGTCTTTTCAAAGTTAATCAAATAAATCATGACGCACATCACTGGAAAGGTCTGTTCAAGCCCTATACAGATATCGAAACTAATTTTATTTTGATTGATTTTTTAAGGAGATATTTCAAAATTTGCATAGAAAAACGACGTCTTTTCAAAAGTTAATCAAATAAATCATGACGCACATCACTGCAAAGGTCTGTTCAAGCCCTATACAGGTATCGAAACCAATTTTATTTTGATTAATTTTTCAGAAGATATTTCAAAATTTGCTTAGAAAAACGACGTGTTTTCAAAGTTAATCAAATAAATCATGACGCACATCACTGCAAAGGTCTGTTCAAGTCCTATACAGGTATCGAAACTAATTTTATTTTGATTGATTTTTGCAGGAGATATTTCAAAATTTGCTTAGAAAAACGACGTCTTTTCAAAGTTAATCAAATAAATCATGACGCACATCACTGCAAAGGTCTGTTCAAGTCCTATACAGGTATCGAAACTTATTTTATTTTGATTGATTTTTGCAGGAGATATTTCAAAATTTGCTTAGAAAAACGACGTCTTTTCAAAGTTAATCAAATAAATCATGAAGCACATCACTGCAAAGGTCTGTTCAAGTCCTATACAGGTATCGAAACTAATTTTATTTTGATTGATTTTTGCAGGAGGTATTTCAAAATTTGCTTAGAAAAACGACGTCTTTTCAAAGTTAATCAAATAAATCATGACGCACATCACTGCAAAGGTCTGTTCAAGCCCTATACAGGTATCGAAACCAATTTTATTTTGATTAATTTTTTCAGAAGATATTTCAAAATTTGCTTAGAAAAACGACGTCTTTTCAAAGTTAATCAAATAAATCATGACGCACATCACTGGAAAGGTCTGTTCAAGCCCTATACAGGTATCGAAAATAATTTTATATTGATTGATTTTTTCAGGAGATATTTCAAAATTTGCATAGAAACACGACGTCTTTTCAAAGTTAATCAAATAAATCATGACGCACATCAATGGAAAGGTCTGTTCAAGCCCTATACAGGTATCGAAACTTATTTTATTTTGATTGATTTTTTCAGGAGATATTTCAAAATTTGCTTAGAAAAACGACGCCTATTCAAAGTTAATCAAATAAATCATGACGCACATCACTGGAAAGGTCTGTTCAAGCCCTATACAGGTATCGAAACCAATTTTATTTTGATTAATTTTTTTAGAAGATATTTCAAAATTTGCTTAGAAAAACGACGTCTTTTCAAAGTTCATCAAATAAATCATGACGCACATCACTGCAAAGGTCTGTTCAAGTCCTATACAGGTATCGAAACTTATTTTATTTTGATTGATTTTTGCAGGAGATATTTCAAAATTTGCTTAGAAAAACGACGCATTTTCAAACTTTATCAAATAAATCATGACGCACATCACTGGAAAGGTCTGTTCAAGTCCTATACAGGTATCGAAACTTATTTTATTTTGATTGATTTTTGCAGGAGATATTTCAAAATTTGCTTAGAAAAATGACGTCTTTTCAAAGTTAATCAAATAAATTATGACGCACATCGCTGCAAAGGTCTGTTCAAGCCCTATACAGGTATCGAAACTAATTTTAATTTGATTGATTTTTTCAGGAGTTATTTCAAAATTTGCTTAGAAAAACGACGTCTTTTCAAAGTTAATCAAATAAATCATGACGCACATCACTGGAAAGGTCCATTCAAGCCCTATACAGGTATCGAAACCAATTTTATTTTGATTGATTTTTTCAGGAGATATTTCAAAATTTGCTTAGAAAAACGACGCCTTTTCAAAGTTAATCAAATAAATCATGACGCACATCAATGGAAAGGTCTGTTCAAGCCCTATACAGGTATCGAAACTTATTTTATTTTGATTGATTTTTTCAGGAGATATTTCAAAATTTGCTTAGAAAAACGACGCATTTTCAAACTTAATCAAATAAATCATGACGCACATCACTGGAAAGGTCTGTTCAAGCCCTATACAGGTATCGAAACCAATTTTATTTTGATTAATTTTTTCAGGAGATATTTCAAAATTTGCTTAGAAAAACGACGTCTTTTCAAAGTTAATCAAATAAATCTTGACGCACATCACTGCAAAGGTCTGTTCAAATCCTATACAGGTATCGAAACTAATTTTATTTTGATTGATTTTTGCAGGAGATATTTCAAAATTTGCATAGAAAAACGACGTCTTTTCAAAGTTAATCAAATAAATCATGACGCACATCACTACAAAGGTCTGTTCAAGTCCTATACAGGTATCGAAACTTATTTTATTTTGATTGATTTTTGCAGGAGATATTTCAAAATTTGCTTAGAAAAATGACGTCTTTTCAAAGTTAATCAAATAAATTATGACGCACATCGCTGCAAAGGTCTGTTCAAGCCCAATACAGGTATCGAAACTAATTTTAATTTGATTGATTTTTTCAGGAGTTATTTCAAAATTTGCTTAGAAAAACGACGTTTTTTCAAAGTTGATCAAATAAATCATGACGCACATCACTGGAAAGGTCCATTCAAGCCCTATACAGGTATCGAAACCAATTTTATTTTGATTGATTTTTTCAGGAGATATTTCAAAATTTGCTTAGAAAAACGACGCCTTTTCAAAGTTAATCAAATAAATCATGACGCACATCAATGGAAAGGTCTGTTCAAGCCCTATACAGGTATCGAAACTTATTTTATTTTGATTGATTTTTTCAGGAGATATTTCAAAATTTGCTTAGAAAAACGACGCATTTTCAAACTTAATCAAATAAATCATGACGCACATCACTGGAAAGGTCTGTTCAAGCCCTATACAGGTATCGAAACCAATTTTATTTTGATTAATTTTTTCAGAAGATATTTCAAAATTTGCTTAGAAAAACGACGTCTTTTCAAAGTTAATCAAATAAATCATGACGCACATCACTGCAAAGGTCTGTTCAAATCCTATACAGGTATCGAAACTAATTTTATTTTGATTGATTTTTGCAGGAGGTATTTCAAAATTTGCTTAGAAAAACGACGTTTTTTCAAAGTTGATCAAATAAATCATGACGCACATCACTGGAAAGGTCCATTCAAGCCCTATACAGGTATCGAAACCAATTTTATTTTGATTGATTTTTTCAGGAGATATTTCAAAATTTGCTTAGAAAAACGACGCCTTTTCAAAGTTAATCAAATAAATCATGACGCACATCACTGGATAGGTCTGTTCAAGTCCTATACAGGTATCGAAACTAATTTTATTTTGATTGATTTTTTAAGGAGATATTTCAAAATTTGCATAGAAAAACGACGTCTTTTCAAAAGTTAATCAAATAAATCATGACGCACATCACTGCAAAGGTCTGTTCAAGCCCTATACAGGTATCGAAACCAATTTTATTTTGATTAATTTTTCAGAAGATATTTCAAAATTTGCTTAGAAAAACGACGTGTTTTCAAAGTTAATCAAATAAATCATGACGCACATCACTGCAAAGGTCTGTTCAAGTCCTATACAGGTATCGAAACTAATTTTATTTTGATTGATTTTTGCAGGAGATATTTCAAAATTTGCTTAGAAAAACGACGTCTTTTCAAAGTTAATCAAATAAATCATGACGCACATCACTGCAAAGGTCTGTTCAAGTCCTATACAGGTATCGAAACTTATTTTATTTTGATTGATTTTTGCAGGAGATATTTCAAAATTTGCTTAGAAAAACGACGTCTTTTCAAAGTTAATCAAATAAATCATGAAGCACATCACTGCAAAGGTCTGTTCAAGTCCTATACAGGTATCGAAACTAATTTTATTTTGATTGATTTTTGCAGGAGGTATTTCAAAATTTGCTTAGAAAAACGACGTCTTTTCAAAGTTAATCAAATAAATCATGACGCACATCACTGGAAAGGTCTGTTCAAGCCCTATACAGGTATCGAAACCAATTTTATTTTGATTAATTTTTTCAGAAGATATTTCAAAATTTGCTTAGAAAAACGACGTCTTTTCAAAGTTGATCAAATAAATCATGACGCACATCACTGGAAAGGTCTGTTCAATTCCTATACAGGTATCGAAACCAATTTTATTTTGATTGATTTTTTCAGGAGATATTTCAAAATTTGCTTAGAAAAACGACGTCTTTTCAAAGTTAATCAAATAAATCATGACGCACATCACTGGAAAGGTCTGTTCAAGTCCTATACAGGTATCGAAACTTATTTTATTTTGATTGATTTTTGCAGGAGATATTTCAAAATTTGCTTAGAAAAATGACGTCTTTTCAAAGTTAATCAAATAAATTATGACGCACATCGCTGCAAAGGTCTGTTCAAGCCCTATACAGGTATCGAAACTAATTTTAATTTGATTGATTTTTTCAGGAGTTATTTCAAAATTTGCTTAGAAAAACGACGTCTTTTCAAAGTTGATCAAATAAATCATGACGCACATCACTGGAAAGGTCTGTTCAATTCCTATACAGGTATCGAAACCAATTTTATTTTGATTGATTTTTTCAGGAGATATTTCAAAATTTGCTTAGAAAAACGACGCCTTTTCAAAGTTAATCAAATAAATCATGACGCACATCAATGGAAAGGTCTGTTCAAAAACGACGTCTTTTCAAAGTTAATAAAATAAATCATGACGCACATCACTGCAAAGGTCTGTTCAAATCCTATACAGGTATCGAAACTAATTTTATTTTGATTGATTTTTGCAGGAGGTATTTCAAAATTTGCTTAGAAAAACGACGTCTTTTCAAAGTTAATCAAATAAATCATGACGCACATCACTGCAAAGGTCTGTTCAAGCCCTATACAGGTATCGAAACCAATTTTATTTTGATTAATTTTTTCAGAAGATATTTCAAAATTTGCTTAGAAAAACGACGTCTTTTCAAAGTTAATCAAATAAATCATGACGCACATCACTGGAAAGGTCTGTTCAAGCCCTATACAGGTATCGAAAATAATTTTATATTGATTGATTTTTTCAGGAGATATTTCAAAATTTGCTTAGAAAAACGACGTCTTTTCAAAGTTAATCAAATAAATCATGACGCACATCACTGCAAAGGTCTGTTCAAGTCCTATACAGGTATCGAAACTTATTTTATTTTGATTGATTTTTGCAGGAGATATTTCAAAATTTGCTTAGAAAAACGACGTCTTTTCAAAGTTAATCAAATAAATCATGAAGCACATCACTGCAAAGGTCTGTTCAAGTCCTATACAGGTATCGAAACTAATTTTATTTTGATTGATTTTTGCAGGAGGTATTTCAAAATTTGCTTAGAAAAACGACGTCTTTTCAAAGTTAATCAAATAAATCATGACGCACATCACTGCAAAGGTCTGTTCAAGCCCTATACAGGTATCGAAACCAATTTTATTTTGATTAATTTTTTCAGAAGATATTTCAAAATTTGCTTAGAAAAACGACGTCTTTTCAAAGTTAATCAAATAAATCATGACGCACATCACTGGAAAGGTCTGTTCAAGCCCTATACAGGTATCGAAAATAATTTTATATTGATTGATTTTTTCAGGAGATATTTCAAAATTTGCATGGAAACACGACGTCTTTTCAAAGTTAATCAAATAAATCATGACGCACATCAATGGAAAGGTCTGTTCAAGCCCTATACAGGTATCGAATCTAATTTTATTTTGATTGATTTTTTCAGGAGATATTTCAAAATTTGCTTAGAAAAACGACGCCTTTTCAAAGTTAATCAAATAAATCATGACGCACATCACTGGAAAGGTCTGTTCAAGCCCTATACAGGTATCGAAACCAATTTTATTTTGATTAATTTTTTCAGAAGATATTTCAAAATTTGCTTAGAAAAACGACGCCTTTTCAAAGTTAATCAAATAAATCATGACGCCCATCACTGCAAAGGTCTGTTCAAGTCCTATACAGGTATCGAAACTTATTTTATTTTGATTGATTTTTGCAGGAGATATTTCAAAATTTGCTTAGAAAAACGATGCATTTTCAAACTTAATCAAATAAATCATGACGCACATCACTGGAAAGGTGTGTTCAAGTCCTATACAGGTATCGAAACTTATTTTATTTTGATTGATTTTTGCAGGAGATATTTCAAAATTTGCTTAGAAAAATGACGTCTTTTCAATGTTAATCAAATAAATTATGACGCACATCGCTGCAAAGGTCTGTTCAAGCCCTATACAGGTATCGAAACTAATTTTAATTTGATTGATTTTTTCAGGAGTTATTTCAAAATTTGCTTAGAAAAACGACGTCTTTTCAAAGTTGATCAAATAAATCATGACGCACATCACTGGAAAGGTCCATTCAAGCCCTATACAGGTATCGAAACCAATTTTATTTTGATTGATTTTTTCAGGAGATATTTCAAAATTTGCTTAGAAAAACGACGCCTTTTCAAAGTTAATCAAATAAATCATGACGCACATCAATGGAAAGGTCTGTTCAAGCCCTATACAGGTATCGAAACTTATTTTATTTTGATTGATTTTTTCAGGAGATATTTCAAAATTTGCTTAGAAAAACGACGCATTTTCAAACTTAATCAAATAAATCATGACGCACATCACTGGAAAGGTCTGTTCAAGCCCTATACAGGTATCGAAACCAATTTTATTTTGATTAATTTTTTCAGAAGATATTTCAAAATTTGCTTAGAAAAACGACGTCTTTTCAAAGTTAATCAAATAAATCATGACGCACATCAATGGAAAGGTCTGTTCAAGCCCTATACAGGTATCGAATCTAATTTTATTTTGATTGATTTTTTCAGGAGATATTTCAAAATTTGCTTAGAAAAACGACGCCTTTTCAAAGTTAATCAAATAAATCATGACGCACATCACTGGAAAGGTCTGTTCAAGCCCTATACAGGTATCGAAACCAATTTTATTTTGATTAATTTTTTCAGAAGATATTTCAAAATTTGCTTAGAAAAACGACGTCTTTTCAAAGTTCATCAAATAAATCATGACGCACATCACTGCAAAGGTCTGTTCAAGTCCTATACAGGTATCGAATCTAATTTTATTTTGATTGATTTTTGCAGGAGATATTTCAAAATTTGCTTAGAAAAACGACGCATTTTCAAACTTAATCAAATAAATCATGACGCACATCACTGGAAAGGTGTGTTCAAGTCCTATACAGGTATCGAAACTTATTTTATTTTGATTGATTTTTGCAGGAGATATTTCAAAATTTGCTTAGAAAAATGACGTCTTTTCAAAGTTAATCAAATAAATTATGACGCACATCGCTGCAAAGGTCTGTTCAAGCCCTATACAGGTATCGAAACTAATTTTAATTTGATTGATTTTTTCAGGAGTTATTTCAAAATTTGCTTAGAAAAACGACGTCTTTTCAAAGTTGATCAAATAAATCATGACGCACATCACTGGAAAGGTCCATTCAAGCCCTATACAGGTATCGAAACCAATTTTATTTTGATTGATTTTTTCAGGAGATATTTCAAAATTTGCTTAGAAAAACGACGCCTTTTCAAAGTTAATCAAATAAATCATGACGCACATCAATGGAAAGGTCTGTTCAAGCCCTATACAGGTATCGAAACTTATTTTATTTTGATTGATTTTTTCAGGAGATATTTCAAAATTTGCTTAGAAAAACGACGCATTTTCAAACTTAATCAAATAAATCATGACGCACATCACTGGAAAGGTCTGTTCAAGCCCTATACAGGTATCGAAACCAATTTTATTTTGATTAATTTTTTCAGAAGATATTTCAAAATTTGCTTAGAAAAACGACGTCTTTTCAAAGTTAATCAAATAAATCTTGACGCACATCACTGCAAAGGTCTGTTCAAATCCTATACAGGTATCGAAACTAATTTTATTTTGATTGATTTTTGCAGGAGATATTTCAAAATTTGCATAGAAAAACGACGTCTTTTCAAAGTTAATCAAATAAATCATGACGCACATCACTACAAAGGTCTGTTCAAGTCCTATACAGGTATCGAAACTTATTTTATTTTGATTGATTTTTGCAGGAGATATTTCAAAATTTGCTTAGAAAAATGACGTCTTTTCAAAGTTAATCAAATAAATTATGACGCACATCGCTGCAAAGGTCTGTTCAAGCCCTATACAGGTATCGAAACTAATTTTAATTTGATTGATTTTTTCAGGAGTTATTTCAAAATTTGCTAAGAAAAATGACGTCTTTTCAAAGTTAATCAAATAAATCATGACGCACATCACTGGAAAGGTCTGTTCAAGCCCTATACAGGTATCGAAAGTAATTTTATTTTGATTGATTTTTTCAGGAGATATTTCAAAATTTGCTTAGAAAAACGACGTCTTTTCAAAGTTAATCAAATAAATCATGACGCACATCACTGCAAAGGTCTGTTCAAATCCTATACAGGTATCGAAACCAATTTTATTTTGATTGATTTTTTCAGGAGATATTTCAAAATTTGCTTAGAAAAACGACGCCTTTTCAAAGTTAATCAAATAAATCATGACGCACATCAATGGAAAGGTCTGTTCAAGCCCTATACAGGTATCGAAACTTATTTTATTTTGATTGATTTTTTCAGGAGATATTTCAAAATTTGCTTAGAAAAACGACGCATTTTCAAACTTAATCAAATAAATCATGACGCACATCACTGGAAAGGTCTGTTCAAGCCCTATACAGGTATCGAAACCAATTTTATTTTGATTAATTTTTTCAGAAGATATTTCAAAATTTGCTTAGAAAAACGACGTCTTTTCAAAGTTAATCAAATAAATCATGACGCACATCACTGCAAAGGTCTGTTCAAATCCTATACAGGTATCGAAACTAATTTTATTTTGATTGATTTTTGCAGGAGGTATTTCAAAATTTGCTTAGAAAAACGACGTCTTTTCAAAGTTAATCAAATAAATCATGACGCACATCACTGCAAAGGTCTGTTCAAGCCCTATACAGGTATCGAAACCAATTTTATTTTGATTAATTTTTTCAGAAGATATTTCAAAATTTGCTTAGAAAAACGACGTCTTTTCAAAGTTAATCAAATAAATCATGACGCACATCACTGGAAAGGTCTGTTCAAGCCCTATACAGTTATCGAAAATAATTTTATATTGATTGATTTTTTCAGGAGATATTTCAAAATTTGCTTAGAAAAACGACGTCTTTTCAAAGTTAATCAAATAAATCATGACGCACATCACTGCAAAGGTCTGTTCAAGTCCTATACAGGTATCGAAACTTATTTTATTTTGATTGATTTTTGCAGGAGATATTTCAAAATTTGCTTAGAAAAACGACGTCTTTTCAAAGTTAATCAAATAAATCATGAAGCACATCACTGCAAAGGTCTGTTCAAGTCCTATACAGGTATCGAAACTAATTTTATTTTGATTGATTTTTGCAGGAGGTATTTCAAAATTTGCTTAGAAAAACGACGTCTTTTCAAAGTTAATCAAATAAATCATGACGCACATCACTGCAAAGGTCTGTTCAAGCCCTATACAGGTATCGAAACCAATTTTATTTTGATTAATTTTTTCAGAAGATATTTCAAAATTTGCTTAGAAAAACGACGTCTTTTCAAAGTTAATCAAATAAATCATGACGCACATCACTGGAAAGGTCTGTTCAAGCCCTATACAGGTATCGAAAATAATTTTATATTGATTGATTTTTTCAGGAGATATTTCAAAATTTGCATGGAAACACGACGTCTTTTCAAAGTTAATCAAATAAATCATGACGCACATCAATGGAAAGGTCTGTTCAAGCCCTATACAGGTATCGAATCTAATTTTATTTTGATTGATTTTTTCAGGAGATATTTCAAAATTTGCTTAGAAAAACGACGCCTTTTCAAAGTTAATCAAATAAATCATGACGCACATCACTGGAAAGGTCTGTTCAAGCCCTATACAGGTATCGAAACCAATTTTATTTTGATTAATTTTTTCAGAAGATATTTCAAAATTTGCTTAGAAAAACGACGTCTTTTCAAAGTTCATCAAATAAATCATGACGCACATCACTGCAAAGGTCTGTTCAAGTCCTATACAGGTATCGAAACTTATTTTATTTTGATTGATTTTTGCAGGAGATATTTCAAAATTTGCTTAGAAAAACGACGCATTTTCAAACTTAATCAAATAAATCATGACGCACATCACTGGAAAGGTGTGTTCAAGTCCTATACAGGTATCGAAACTTATTTTATTTTGATTGATTTTTGCAGGAGATATTTCAAAATTTGCTTAGAAAAATGACGTCTTTTCAAAGTTAATCAAATAAATTATGACGCACATCGCTGCAAAGGTCTGTTCAAGCCCTATACAGGTATCGAAACTAATTTTAATTTGATTGATTTTTTCAGGAGTTATTTCAAAATTTGCTTAGAAAAACGACGTCTTTTCAAAGTTGATCAAATAAATCATGACGCACATCACTGGAAAGGTCCATTCAAGCCCTATACAGGTATCGAAACCAATTTTATTTTGATTGATTTTTTCAGGAGATATTTCAAAATTTGCTTAGAAAAACGACGCCTTTTCAAAGTTAATCAAATAAATCATGACGCACATCAATGGAAAGGTCTGTTCAAGCCCTATACAGGTATCGAAACTTATTTTATTTTGATTGATTTTTTCAGGAGATATTTCAAAATTTGCTTAGAAAAACGACGCATTTTCAAACTTAATCAAATAAATCATGACGCACATCACTGGAAAGGTCTGTTCAAGCCCTATACATGTATCGAAACCAATTTTATTTTGATTAATTTTTTCAGAAGATATTTCAAAATTTGCTTAGAAAAACGACGTCTTTTCAAAGTTAATCAAATAAATCTTGACGCACATCACTACAAAGGTCTGTTCAAATCCTATACAGGTATCGAAACTAATTTTATTTTGATTGATTTTTGCAGGAGATATTTCAAAATTTGCATAGAAAAACGACGTCTTTTCAAAGTTAATCAAATAAATCATGACGCACATCACTACAAAGGTCTGTTCAAGTCCTATACAGGTATCGAAACTTATTTTATTTTGATTGATTTTTGCAGGAGATATTTCAAAATTTGCTTAGAAAAATGACGTCTTTTCAAAGTTAATCAAATAAATTATGACGCACATCGCTGCAAAGGTCTGTTCAAGCCCTATACAGGTATCGAAACTAATTTTAATTTGATTGATTTTTTCAGGAGTTATTTCAAAATTTGCTAAGAAAAATGACGTCTTTTCAAAGTTAATCAAATAAATCATGACGCACATCACTGGAAAGGTCTGTTCAAGCCCTATACAGGTATCGAAAGTAATTTTATTTTGATTGATTTTTTCAGGAGATATTTCAAAATTTGCTTAGAAAAACGACGTCTTTTCAAAGTTAATCAAATAAATCATGACGCACATCAATTGAAAGGTCTGTTCAAGCCCTATACAGGTATCGAAACTAATCTTATTTTGATTGATTTTTTCAGGAGATATTTCAAAATTTGCTTAGAAAAACGACGTCTTTTCAAAGTTAATCAAATAAGTCATGACGCACATCAATGGAAAGGTCTGTTCAAGCCCTATACAGGTATCGAAACTTATCTTATTTTGATTGATTTTTTCAGGAGATATTTCAAAATTTGCTTAGAAAAACGACGTCTTTTCAAAGTTAATCAAATAAATCATGACGCACATCAATGGAAAGGTCTGTTCAAGCCCTATACAGGTATCAAAACCAATTTTATTTTGATTGATTTTGATATCAAAATTTGCATAGAAAAACGACGTCTTTTCAAAGTTAATCAAACAAATCATGACGCACATCACTGGAAAGGTCTGTTCAAGCCCTATACAGGTATCGAAACTAATTTTATTTTGATTGATTTTTGCAGGAGATATTTCAAAATTTGCTTAGAAAAACGACGTCTTTTCAAAGTTGATCAAATAAATCATGACGCACATCACTGGAAAGGTCCATTCAAGCCCTATACAGGTATCGAAACCAATTTTATTTTGATTGATTTTTGCAGGAGATATTTCAAAATTTGCTTAGAAAAACGACGTCTTTTCAAAGTTAATCAAATAAATCATGACGCACATCAATTGAAAGGTCTGTTCAAGCCCTATACAGGTATCGAAACTAATCTTATTTTGATTGATTTTTTCAGGAGATATTTCAAAATTTGCTTAGAAAAACGACGTCTTTTCAAAGTTAATCAAATAAGTCATGACGCACATCAATGGAAAGGTCTGTTCAAGCCCTATACAGGTATCGAAACTTATCTTATTTTGATTGATTTTTTCAGGAGATATTTCAAAATTTGCTTAGAAAAACGACGTCTTTTCAAAGTTAATCAAATAAATCATGACGCACATCAATGGAAAGGTCTGTTCAAGCCCTATACAGGTATCAAAACCAATTTTATTTTGATTGATTTTTTCAGGAGATATATCAAAATTTGCATAGAAAAACGACGTCTTTTCAAAGTTAATCAAATAAATCATGACGCACATCACTGGAAAGGTCTGTTCAAGCCCTATACAGGTATCGAAACTAATTTTATTTTGATTGATTTTTGCAGGAGATATTTCAAAATTTGCTTAGAAAAACGACGTCTTTTCAAAGTTGATCAAATAAATCATGACGCACATCACTGGAAAGGTCCATTCAAGCCCTATACAGGTATCGAAACCAATTTTATTTTGATTGATTTTCGCAGGAGATATTTCAAAATTTGCTTAGAAAAACGACGTCTTTTCAAAGTCGATCAAATAAATCATGACGCACATCACTGGAAAGGTCTGTTCAAGCCCTATACAGGTATCGAAACTAATTTTATTTTGATTGATTTTTTCAGGAGATATTTCAAAATTTTCATAAAAAACGACGTCTTTTCATAGTTCATCAATTAAATCATGACGCACATTACTGGAAAGGTCTATTCAAGCCCTATCCAGGTATCAACATTAATTTAACTTTGAATGGTGATTTTGGGAGATATTTCAAAATTTCCATAGAACCATTTTATTTTAATTTTTAAATGGTATAATTTTAATTGAATATTAAATCATACAAATTATGAGACAAAAATGAAAAAAAAGCGTGAAGTTCCATGTTTAAATCAGCTAAAACAACTTCATTGATAGTTTGAGGTGAAAAAAGAATGCCATCTTAGTTTTTGATAGAAAAAAGAAATTAAAATGATTGCAGACCTTTAAAAGAAAAAATCATTTACCTATATATGTAGGTACGAAATTCTTAAAACATTTTAAAGGCCAAATTTTGAAATGGAACGTTGAAGTTATAATTTTTTTTAAGACTAATATTCAATTCTTTAGCGAAAATTTTTTAAGAAATAAAATTTTAGTCACTATTTTTTTGAAAAAAATTGTGAATTCCGTTCAAAATTCTGTGTAGACAAGCACAAATGTTCTTTTTAATATTCAATGCTCTTTTTCATTTTTAGTCAAATGCTGAAAACGACATGTAAAAATCTTTCTTTAAACAAAAAGTGTTAGGTACCCACTTTCTCCCTTAAAAAAAAAACGAAAAAAGATGTCAATTATGAATGGTACTTTGTTTGCCTCATAAAAATAACAAAATAAACAAGAAATGGCAAAAATATACAATTAGTTTTTTTTTTTTTTAATTCTCAAAAATAGAAAATTTTCCATCTGTTTCCAGCATTTGACTAAAAATAAAAAAATTTAAAAAAGAACGACTATAAATAAATTAACGAAAACTAACAAATTTGTATAAAAAAAGGTCCAAATGGTTGAAAAAGTTCTGTTCAATTGGCTTTTTGAGGGGCAGTCAAGAAGAATAATCATCAACAAAAATGGTGGTTTTCTAGACAAAAGAAATTAATTAAAAAATCTTTTTATAGCGCAGAACCATATTTGAGAAGATGATGTTATTGTAAGGGGAGAAATTAAATACTTTAGCAGTATTGTGTTTAAGTTTCAAGCCTCAAAAATTACTACAATTTACTTATATTTATATATACAAAAAATAAAACTTAAAAGAGGTTTTCCAAAATCGTCCCCCAATTCACAATCCAAAATGCAGAGGGATTTTTAACGACGTCTTTTTTCAATTTTTCAAATTCTTGGCGTGACGTGATGACGAGAAACGCTCTATTGTCTATACCCGCTTATGCTATAAGTGTTTTAAAGTCACTTGATATAAACGAAGAGATCTCGTCACGTTCACGTACCGTTTCCTCGTCGTCGTTCCATTGTGAATAAGGGAGATTACATGGATAAACATATCGTTCAGGATTGTTGACAACCACCGATGTTAGATCATTTAAACGCAAAGAAAATCATGTTGTCAACCTGTGTTGCATGGTCTTCAAAATATCTAAAAAACTTGTTGCGATTCTATCAAGAGATGTTGTCAACAAAGTTTATAATATAATCCCCCCTAAGCTTCAGCTTCAGTCTAAGAATATCCGTCGAACTGAACGGACGTGTTTCATCCAGTCTTATGATATTTTTCGTGCCGAACGGACGTGTCAGTGTCGGTGTTAACTTAAGTGTAGTTGGAGTTGGATTTGGATTTGGAGTTGGAGTTGGATTTGGAGTTGGAGTTGGAGTTGGAGTTGGAGTTGGAGTTGGAGTTGGAGATGGAGTTGGAGTTGGAGTTGGAGTTGGGGTTGGGGTTGTAGTTGGAGTTGGAGTTGGAGTTGGAGTTGGAGTTGGAGTTGGAGTTGGAGTTGGAGTTGGAGTTGGAGTTGGAGTTGGGTTTGGAGTTGGAGTTGGAGTTGGAGTTGGAGTTGGAGTTGGAGTTGGAGTTGGAGTTGGAGTTGGAGTTGGAGTTGGACTTGGAATTGGACTTGGACTTGGACTTGGACTTGGACTTGGACTTGGACTTGGACTTGGACTTGGACTTGGACTTGGACTTGGACTTGGACTTGGACTTGGACTTGGACTTGGACTTGGACTTGGACTTGGACTTGGACTTGGACTTGGACTTGGACTTGGACTTGGACTTGGACTTGGACTTGGACTTGGACTTGGACTTGGACTTGGACTTGGACTTGGACTTGGACTTGGACTTGGACTTGTACTTGGACTTGGACTTGGACTTGGACTTGGACTTGGACTTGGACTTGGACATGGACTTGGACTTGGACTTGGACTTGGACTTGGACTTGGACTTGGACTTGGACTTGGACTTGGACTTGGACTTGGACTTGGACTTGGACTTGGACTTGGACTTGGACTTGGACTTGGACTTGGACTTGGACTTGGACTTGGACTTGGACTTGGACTTGGACTTGGACTTGGACTTGGACTTGGACTTGGACTTGGACTTGGACTTGGACTTGGACTTGGACTTGGACTTGGACTTGGACTTGGACTTGGACTTGGACTTGGACTTGGACTTGGACTTGGACTTGGACTTGGACTTGGACTTGGACTTGGACTTGGACTTGGACTTGGACTTGGACTTGGACTTGGACTTGGACTTGGACTTGGACTTGGACTTGGACTTGGACTTGGACTTGGACTTGGACTTGGACTTGGACTTGGACTTGGACTTGGACTTGGACTTGGACTTGGACTTGGACTTGGACTTGGACTTGGACTTGGACTTGGACTTGGACTTGGACTTGGACTTGGACTTGGACTTGGACTTGGACTTGGACTTGGACTTGGACTTGGACTTGGACTTGGACTTGGACTTGGACTTGGACTTGGACTTGGACTTGGACTTGGACTTGGACTTGGACTTGGAATTGGACTTGGAATTTGATTTGGATTTGGACTTGGGCTGTCAAGCCCTATACAGGTACTGAAATTAATTTTATTTTGATTGATTTTTTTTCAGGAGTTATTTCAAAATTTGCTTAGAAAAACGACGTCTTTTCAAAGTTAATCAAATAAATCATGACGCACATCACTGCAAAGGTCTGTTCCAGCCCTATACAGGTATCGTAACTAATTTTATTTTGATTGATTTTTTCAGGAGATATTTCAAAATTTGCATAGAAAAACGACGTCTTTTCAAAGTTAATCAAATAAATCATGACGCACATCACTGGAAAGGTCTGTTCAAGCCCTATACAGGTATCGAAACTAATTTTATTTTGATTGATTTTTTAAGGAGATATTTCAAAATTTGCATAGAAAAACGACGTCTTTTCAAAGTTAATCAAATAAATCATGACGCACATCACTGCAAAGGTCTGTTCAAGTCCTATACAGGTATCGAAACTAATTTTATTTTGATTGATTTTTGCAGGAGATATTTCAAAATTTGCTTAGAAAAACGACGTCTTTTCAAAGTTAATCAAATAAATCATGACGCACATCACTGCAAAGGTCTGTTCAAGCCCTATACAGGTATCGAAACCAATTTTATTTTGATTAATTTTTCAGAAGATATTTCAAAATTTGCTAAGAAAAACGACGTCTTTTCAAAGTTAATCAAATAAATCATGACGCACATCACTGCAAAGGTCTGTTCAAGTCCTATACAGGTATCGAAACTTATTTTATTTTGATTGATTTTTGCAGGAGATATTTCAAAATTTGCTTAGAAAAACGACGTCTTTTCAAAGTTAATCAAATAAATCATGACGCACATCACTGCAAAGGTCTGTTCAAGTCCTATACAGGTATCGAAACTTATTTTATTTTGATTGATTTTTGCAGGAGATATTTCAAAATTTGCTTAGAAAAACGACGTCTTTTCAAAGTTAATCAAATAAATCATGAAGCACATCACTGCAAAGGTCTGTTCAAGTCCTATACAGGTATCGAAACTAATTTTATTTTGATTGATTTTTGCAGGAGGTATTTCAAAATTTGCTTAGAAAAACGACGTCTTTTCAAAGTTAATCAAATAAATCATGACGCACATCACTGGAAAGGTCTGTTCAAGCCCTATACAGGTATCGAATCTAATTTTATTTCTATTGATTTTTTCAGGAGATATTTCAAAATTTGCTTGGAAGAACGACGTCTTTTCAAAGTTAATCAAATAAATCATGACGCACATCACTGGAAAGGTCTGTTCAAGCCCTATACAGGTATCGAAACTAATTTTATTTTGATTGATTTTTTGATGAGATATTTCAAAATTTCCATAGAACCATTTTATTTTAATTTTTAAATGGTATAATTTTAATTGAATATTAAGGCATACAAATTATGAGACAAAAATGAAAAAAAAGCGTGAAGTTCCATGTTTAAATCAGCTGAAACAACTTCATTGATAGTTTGAGGTGAAAAAAGAATGCCATCTTAGTTTTTGATAGAAAAAAGAAATTAAAATGATTGCAGACCTTTAAAAGAAAAAATCATTTACCTATATATGTAGGTACGAAATTCTTAAAACATTTTAAAGGCCAAATTTTGAAATGGAACGTTGAAGTTATAATTTTTTTTAAAACTAATATTCAATTCTTTAGCGAAAATTTTTTGAGAAATAAAATTTTAGTCAATATTTTTGAAAAAAATTGTGAATTCCGTTCAAAATTCTGTGTAGACAAGCACAAATGTTCTTTTTAATATTCAATGCTCTTTTTCATTTTTAGTCAAATGCTGAAAACGACATGTAAAAATCTTTCTTTAAACAAAAAGTGTTAGGTACCCACTTTCTCCCTTAAAAAAAAAAACGAAAAAAGATGTCAATTATGAATGGTACTTTGTTTGCCTCATAAAAATAACAAAATAAACAAGAAATGGCAAAAATATACAATTAGTTTTTTTTTTTTTTAATTCTCAAAAATAGAAAATTTTCCATCTGTTTCCAGCATTTGACTAAAAATAAAAAAATTTAAAAAAGAACGACTATAAATAAATTAACGAAAACTAACAAATTTGTATAAAAAAAGGTCCAAATGGTTGAAAAAGTTCTGTTCAATTGGCTTTTTGAGGGGCAGTCAAGAAGAATAATCATCAACAAAAATGGTGGTTTTCTAGACAAAAGAAATTAATTAAAAAATCTTTTTATAGCGCAGAACCATATTTGAGAAGATGATGTTATTGTAAGGGGAGAAACTAAATACTTTAGCAGTATTGTGTTTAAGTTTCAAGCCTCAAAAATTACTACAATTTACTTATATTTATATATACAAAAAATAAAACTTAAAAGAGGTTTTCCAAAATCGTCCCCCAATTCACAATCCAAAATGCGGAGGGATTTTTAACGACGTCTTTTTTCAATTTTTCAAATTCTTGGCGTGACGTGATGACGAGAAACGCTCTATTGTCTATACCCGCTTATGCTATAAGTGTTTTAAAGTCACTTGATATAAACGAAGAGATCTCGTCACGTTCACGTACCGTTTCCTCGTCGTCGTTCCATTGTGAATAAGGGAGATTACATGGATAAACATATCGTTCAGGATTGTTGACAACCACCGATGTTAGATCATTTAAACGCAAAGAAAATCATGTTGTCAACCTGTGTTGCATGGTCTTCAAAATATCTTAAAAACTTGTTGCGATTCCATCAAGCAATGTTGTCAACAAAGTTGATAATATAAATCCCTCTAATATAGGCCTTCAGCTTCAGTCTTAGGATATCCGTCGAACTGAACGGACGTGTTTCATCCAGTCTTATGATATCCTTCGTGCCGAAAGGACGTGTCAGTGTCGGTGTTAACTTAAGTGTAGTTGTCGTTGGAGTTGGAGTTGGATTTGGATTTGGATTTGGATTTGGAGTTGGAGTTGGATTTGGAGTTGGAGTTGGAGTTGGAGATGGAGTTGGAGTTGGAGTTGGAGTTGGAGTTGGAGTTGGAGTTGGAGTTGGAGTTGGAGTTGGAGTTGGAGTTGGAGTTGGAGTTGGAGTTGGAGTTGGGGTTGGAGTTGGAGTTGGAGTTGGAGTTGGAGTTGGAGTTGGAGTTGGAGTTGGAGTTGGAGTTGGAGTTGGACTTGGACTTGGACTTGGACTTGGACTTGGATTTGGACTTGGACTTGGACTTGGACTTGGACTTGGACTTGGACTTGGACTTGGACTTGGACTTGGACTTGGACTTGGACTTGGACTTGGACTTGGACTTGGACTTGGACTTGGACTTGGACTTGGACTTGGCCTTGGACATGGACATGGACTTGGACTTGGACTTGGACTTGGACTTGGACTTGGACTTGGACTTGGACTTGGACTTGGACTTGGACTTGGACTTGGACTTGGACTTGGACTTGGACTTGGACTTGGACTTGGACTTGGACTTGGACTTGGACTTGGACTTGGACTTGGACTTGGACTTGGACTTGGACTTGGACTTGGACTTGGACTTGGACTTGGACTTGGACTTGGACTTGGACTTGGACTTGGACTTGGACTTGGACTTGGACTTGGACTTGGACTTGGACTTGGACTTGGACTTGGACTTGGACTTGGACTTGGACTTGGACTTGGACTTGGACTTGGACTTGGACTTGGACTTGGACTTGGACTTGGACTTGGACTTGGACTTGGACTTGGACCTGGACTTGGACTTGGACTTGGACTTGGACTTGGACTTGGACTTGGACTTGGACTTGGACTTGGACTTGGACTTGGACTTGTACTTGGACTTGGACTTGGACTTGGACTTGGACTTGGACTTGGACTTGGACTTGGACTGGGACTTGGACTTGGACTTGGACTTGGACTTGGACTTGGACTTGGACTTGGACTTGGACTTGGACTTGGACTTGGACTTGGACTTGGACTTGGACTTGGACTTGGACTTGGACTTGGACTTGGACTTGGACTTGGACTTGGACTTGGACTTGGACTTGGACTTGGACTTGGACTTGGACTTGGACTTGGACTTGGACTTGGACTTGGACTTGGACTTGGACTTGGACTTGGACTTGGACTTGGACTTGGACTTGTACTTGGACTTGGACTTGGACTTGGACTTGGACTTGCACTTGCACTTGCACTTATACTTGGACTTGGACTTGGACTTGGACTTGGACTTGGACTTGGACTTGGACTTGGACTTGGACTTGGACTTGGACTTGGACTTGGACTTGGACTTGGACTTGGACTTGGACTTGGACTTGGACTTGGACTTGGACTTGGACTTGGACTTGGACTTGGACTTGGACTTGGACTTGGACTTGGACTTGGACTTGGACTTGGACTTGGACTTGGACTTGGACTTGGACTTGGACTTGGACTTGGACTTGGACTTGGACTTGGACTTGGACTTGGACTTGGACTTGGACTTGGACTTGGACTTGGACTTGGACTTGGACTTGGACTTGGACTTGGACTTGGACTTGGACTTGGACTTGGACTTGGACTTGGACTTGGACTTGGACTTGGACTTGGACTTGGACTTGGACTTGGACTTGGACTTGGACTTGGACTTGGACTTGGACTTGGACTTGGACTTGGACTTGGACTTGGACTTGGACTTGGACTTGGACTTGGACTTGGACTTGGACTTGGACTTGGACTTGGACTTGGACTTGGACTTGGACTTGGACTTGGACTTGGACTTGGACTTGTACTTGGACTTGGACTTGGACTTGGACTTGGACTTGGACTTGGACTTGGACTGGGACTTGGACTTGGACTTGGACTTGGACTTGGACTTGGACTTGGACTTGGACTTGGACTTGGACTTGGACTTGGACTTGGACTTGGACTTGGACTTGGACTTGGACTTGGACTTGGACTTGGACTTGGACTTGTACTTGTACTTGGACTTGGACTTGGACTTGGACTTGGACTTGCACTTGCACTTGCACTTATACTTGGACTTGGACTTGGACTTGGACTTGGACTTGGACTTGGACTTGGACTTGGACTTGGACTTGGACTTGGACTTGGACTTGGACTTGGACTTGGACTTGGACTTGGACTTGGACTTGGACTTGGACTTGGACTTGGACTTGGACTTGGACTTGGACTTGGACTTGGACTTGGACTTGAAATTGGACTTGGAATTAGATTTGGATTTGGACTTGGGCTGTCAAGCCCTATACAGGTACTGAAATTAATTTTATTTTGATTGATTTTTTCAGGAGTTATTTCAAAATTTGCTAAGAAAAACGACGTCTTTTCAAAGTTAATCAAATAAATCATGACGCACATCATTGGAAAGGTCTGTTCAAGCCCTATACAGGTATCGAAACTAATTTTATTTTGATTGATTTTTTCAGGAGTTATTTCAAAATTTGCTTAGAAAAATGACGTCTTTTCAAAGTTAATCAAATAAATCATGACACACATCACTGGAAAGGTCTGCTCAAGCCCTATACAGGTATCGAAACTAATTTTATTTTGATTGATTTTTTCAGGAGATATTTCAAAATTTGCTTAGAAAAACGACGCCTTTTCAAACTTAATCAAATAAATCATGACGCACATCACTGGAAAGGTCTGTTCAAGCCCTATACAGGTATTGAAACCAATTTTTTTTGGATTAATTTTTTCAGAAGTTATTTCAAAATTTGCTTAGAAAAACGACGTCTTTTCAAAGTTAATCAAATAAATCATGACGCACATCACTGGAAACGTCTGTTCAAGCCCTAAACAGGTATCGAATTTAGTTTTATTTTGATTAATTTTTTAAGGAGTTATTTCAAAATTTGCTTAGAAAAACGACGTCTTTTCAGAGTTGATCAAATAAATCATGACGCACATCACTGGAAAGGTCCATTCAAGCCCTATACAGGTATCGAAACCAATTTTATTTTGATTGATTTTTTCAGGAGATATTTCAAAATTTGCATAGAAAAACGACGTCTTTTCAAAGTTAATCAAATAAATCATGACGCACATCACTGCAAAGGTCTGTTCAAGCCCTATACAGGTATCGAAACTAATTTTATTTTGATTGATTTTTGCAGGAGATATTTCAAAATTTGCTTAGAAAACCGACGTCTTTTCAAAGTTAATCAAATAAATCATGATGCACATCACTGCAAAGGTCTGTTCAAGTCCTATACAGGTATCGAAACTAATTTTATTTTGATTGATTTTTGCAGGAGATATTTCAAAATTTGCTTAGAAAAACGACGTCTTTTCAAAGTTAATCAAATAAATCATGACGCACATCACTGCAAAGGTCTGTTCAAGTCCTATACAGGTATCGAAACTAATTTTATTTTGATTGATTTTTGCAGGAGATATTTCAAAATTTGCTTAGAAAAACGACGTCTTTTCAAACTTAATCAAATAAATCATGACGCACATCACTGGAAAGGTCTGTTCAAGCCCTATACAGGTATCGAAACTAATTTTATTTTGATTGATTTTTTCAGGAGTTATTTCAAAATTTGCTTAGAAAAACGACGTCTTTTCAAAGTTAATCAAGTAAATCATGACGCACATCACTGGAAAGGTCTGTTCAAGCCCTATACAGGTATCGAAACTAATTTTATTTTGATTGATTTTTTCAGGAGATATTTCAAAATTTGCTTAGAAAAACGACGTCTTTTCAAACTTAATCAAATAAATCATGACGCACATCACTGGAAAGGTCTGTTCAAGCCCTATACAGGTATCGAAACCAATTTTTTTTGGATTAATTTTTTCAGAAGATATTTCAAAATTTGCTTAGAAAAACGACGTCTTTTTAAAGTTAATCAAATAAATCATGACGCACATCACTGCAAAGGTCTGTTCAAGTCCTATACAGGTATCGAAACTAATTTTATTTTGATTGATTTTTGCAGGAGATATTTCAAAATTTGCTTAGAAAAACGACGTCTTTTCAAAGTTAATCAAATAAATCTTAACGCACATCACTGCAAAGGTCTGTTCAAGTCCTATACAGGTATCGAAACTAATTTTATTTTGATTGATTTTTGCAGGAGATATTTCAAAATTTGCTTAGAAAAACGACGTCTTTTAAAAGTCTTTCAAATAAATCATGACGCACATCACTGGAAACGTCTGTTCAAGTCCTATACAGGTATCGAAACTAATTTTATTTTGATTGATTTTTTCAGGAGTTATTTCAAAATTTGCTTAGAAAAACGACGTCTTTTCAAAGTTGATCAAATAAATCATGACGCACATCACTGGAAAGGTCCATTCAAGCCCTATACAGGTATCGAAACCAATTTTATTTTGATTGATTTTTGCAGGAGATATTTCAAAATTTGCTTAGAAAAACGACGTCTTTTCAAAGTTAATCAAATAAATCATGACGCACATCACTGCAAAGGTCTGTTCAAGTCCTATACAGGTATCGAAACTAATTTTATTTTGATTGATTTTTGCAGGAGATATTTCAAAATTTGCTTAGAAAAACGACGTCTTTTTAAAGTTAATCAAATAAATCATGATGCACATCACTGCAAAGGTCTGTTCAAGTCCTATACAGGTATAGAAACTAATTTTATTTTGATTGATTTTTGCAGGAGATATTTCAAAATTTGCTTAGAAAAACGACGTCTTTTCAAAGTTAATCAAATAAATCATGACGCACATCACTGCAAAGGTCTGTTCAAGTCCTATACAGGTATCGAAACTAATTTTATTTTAATTGATTTTTGCAGGAGATATTTCAAAATTTGCTTAGAAAAACGACGTCTTTTCAAAGTTAATCAAATAAATCATGAGTATTGTGTTTAAGTTTCAAGCCTCAAAAATGACTACAATTTACTTATATTTATATATACAAAAAATAAAACTTAAAAGAGATTTTGCAAAATCGTCCCCCAATTCACAATCCACAATGCGGAGGGATTTTCAACGACGTCTTTTTTCAATTTTTCAAATTCTTGGCGTGACGTGATGACGAGAAACGCTCTATTGTGTATACCCGCTTATGCTATAAGTGTTTTAAAGTCACTTGATATAAACGAAGAGATCTCGTCACTTTCACGTACCGTTTCCTCGTCGTCGTTCTATTGTGAATAAGGGAGATTACATGGATAAACATATCGTTCAGGATTGTTGACAACCACCGATGTTGGATCATTTAAACGCAAGGAAAATCATGTTGTCAACCTGTGTTGCATGGTCTTCAAAATATCTTAAAAACTTGTTGCGATTCCATCAAGCAATGTTGTCAACAAAGTTGATAATATAAATCCCTCTAATATAGGGCTTCAGCTTCAGTCTTAGGATATCCGTCAAACTGAACGGACGTGTTTCATCCAGTCTTATGATATCCTTCGTGCCGAAAGGACGTGTCAGTGTCGGTGTTAACTTAAGTGTAGTTGTAGTTGGAGTTGGAGTTGGATTTGGAGTTGTAGTTGGATTTGGAGTTGTAGTTGGAGTTGGAGTTGGAGTTGGAGTTGGAGTTGGAGTTGGAGTTGGAGTTGGAGTTGGAGTTGGAGTTGGAGTTGGAGTTGGAGTTGGAGTTGGAGATGGAGTTGGAGTTGGAGTTGGAGTTGGAGTTGGAGTTGGGGTTGGAGTTGGAGTTTTGGAGTTGGAGTTGGATCTGGGGTTGGAGTTTGAGTTGGATTTGGAGTTGGACCTAGAGCTGGACTCTGACTAGGGCTTGAACCAGGACTAGGACTTGGACTTGGACTTGGACTTGGACTTGGACTTGGACTTGGACTTGGACTTGGACTTGGACTTGGACTTGGACTTGGACTTGGACTTGGACTTGGACTTGGACTTGGACTTGGACTTGGACTTGGACTTGGACTTGGACTTGGACTTGGACTTGGACTTGGACTTGGACTTGGACTTGGACTTGGACTTGGACTTGGACTTGGACTTGGACTTGGACTTGGACTTGGACTTGGACTTGGACTTGGACTTGGACTTGGACTTGGACTTGGACTTGGACTTGGACTTGGACTTGGACTTGGACTTGGACTTGGACTTGGACTTGGACCTGGACTTGGACTTGGACTTGGACTTGGACTTGGACTTGGACTTGGACTTGGACTTGGACTTGGACTTGGACTTGGACTTGGACTTGGACTTGGACTTGGACTTGGACTTGGACTTGGAATTGGACTTGGACTTGGACTTGGACTTGGACTTGGACTTGGACTTGGACTTGGACTTGGACTTGGATTTGGACTTGGACTTGGACTTGGACTTGGACTTGGACTTGGACTTGGACTTGGACTTGGACTTGGACTTGGACTTGGACTTGGACTTGGACTTGGACTTGGACTTGGACTTGGACTTGGACTTGGACTTGGACTTGGACTTGGACTTGGACTTGGACTTGGACTTGGACTTGGACTTGGACTTGGACTTGGACTTGGACTTGGACTTGGACTTGGACTTGAACTTTGACTTGGACTTGAAATTGGACTTGGAATTAGTTTTGGATTTGGACTTGGGCTGTCAAGCCCTATACAGGTACTGAAATTAATTTTATTTTGATTGATTTTTTCAGGAGTTATTTCAAAATTTGCTAAGAAAAACGACGTCTTTTCAAAGTTAATCAAATAAATCATGACGCACATCACTGCAAAGGTCTGTTCAAGCCCTATACACGTATCGAAACTAATTTTATTTTGATTGATTTTTTCAGGAGATATTTCAAAATTTGCATAGAAATACGACGTTTTTTCAAAGTTAATCAAATAAATTATGACGCACATCACTGCAAAGGTCTGTTCAAGCCCTATACAGGTATCGAAACTAATTTTATTTTGATTGATTTTTTCAAGAGTTATTTCAAAATTTGCTTAGAAAAACGACGTCTTTTCAAAGTTAATCAAATAAATCATGACGCACATCACTGCAATGGTCTGTTCAAGCCCTATACAGGTATCGAAACTAATTTTATTTTGATTGATTTTTTCAGGAGATATTTCAAAATTTGCTTAGAAAAACGACGTCTTTTCAAAGTTAATCAAAAAAATCATGACGCACATCACTGCAAAGGTCTGTTCAAGTCCTATACAGGTATCGAAACCAATTTTATTTTGATTCATTTTTGCAGGAGATATTTCAAAATTTGCTTAGAAAGACGACGTCTTTTCAAAATTAATCAAATAAATCATGACGCACATCACTGCAAAGGTCTGTTCAAGTCCTATACAGGTATCGAAACTAATTTTATTTTGATTGATTTTTGCAGGAGATATTTCAAAATTTGCTTAGAAAAACGACGTCTTTTCAAAGTTAATCAAATAAATCATGACGCACATCACTGCAAAGGTCTGTTCAAGTCCTATACAGGTATCGAAACTAATTTTATTTTGATTGATTTTTGCAGGAGATATTTCAAAATTTGCTTAGAAAAACGACGTCTTTTCAAAGTTAATCAAATAAATCATGACACACATCACTGCAAAGGTCTGTTCAAGTCCTATACAGGTATCAACATTAATCTAACTTTGAATGATGATTTTGGGAGATATTTCAAAATTTCCATAGAACCATTTTATTTTAATTTTTAAATGGTATAATTTTAATTGAATATTAAGGCATACAAATTATGAGACAAAAATGAAAAAAAAGCGTGAAGTTCCATGTTTAAATCAGCTAAAACAACTTCATTGATAGTTTGAGGTGAAAAAAGAATGCCATCTTAGTTTTTGATAGAAAAAAGAAATTAAAATGATTATGATGATCATTTACCTATATATGTAGGTACGAAATTCTTAAAACATTTTAAAGGCCAAATTTTGAAATGGAACGTTGAAGTTATAATTTTTTTTAAAACTAATATTCAATTCTTTAGCGAAAATTTCTTAAGAAATAAAATTTTAGTCAATATTTTTGAAAAAAATTGTGAATTCCGTTCAAAATTCTGTGTAGACAAGCACAAATGTTCTTTTTAATATTCAATGCTCTTTTTCATTTTTAGTCAAATGCTGAAAACGACATGTAAAAATCTTTCTTTAAACAAAAAGTGTTAGGTACCCACTTTCTCCCTTAAAAAAAAAAAAAAACGAAAAAAGATGTCAATTATGAATGGTACTTTGTTTGCCTCATAAAAATAACAAAATAAACAAGAAATGGCAAAAAAATACAATTAGTTTTTTTTTTTTAATTCTCAAAAATAGAAAATTTTCCATCTGTTTCCAGCATTTGACTAAAAATAAAAAAATTTAAAAAAGAACGACTATAAATAAATTAACGAAAACTAACAAATTTGTATAAAAAAAGGTCCAAAAGGTTGAAAAAGTTCTGTTCAATTGGCTTTTTGAGGGGCAGTCAAGAAGAATATTCATCAACAAAAATGGTGGTTTTTCAGACAAAAGAAATTAATTAAAAAATCTTTTTATAGCGCAGAACCATATTTGAGAAGATGATGTTATTGTAAGGGGAGAAACTAAATACTTTAGCAGTATTGTGTTTAAGTTTCAAGCCTCAAAAATGACTACAATTTACTTATATTTATATATACAAAAAATAAAACTTAAAAGAGGTTTTCCAAAATCGTCCCCCAATTCAGAATCCACAATGCGGAGGGATTTTCAACGACGTCTTTTTTCAATTTTCTTTGACAACCACCGATGTTAGATCATTTAAACGCAAAGAAAATCATGTTGTCAACCTGTGTTGCATGGTCTTCAAAATATCTTAAAAACTTGTTGCGATTCCATCAAGCAATGTTGTCAACAAAGTTGATAATATAAATCCCTCTAATATAGGGCTTCAGCTTCAGTCTTAGGATATCCGTCGAACTGAACGGACGTGTTTCATCCAGTCTTATGATATCCTTCGTGCCGAAAGGACGTGTCAGTGTCGGTGTTAACTTAAATGTAGTTGTAGTTGGAGTTGGAGTAGGATTTGGAGTTGGAGTTGGATTTGGAGTTGTAGTTGGAGTTGGAGTTGGAGTTGGAGTTGGAGTTGGAGTTGGAGTTGGAGTTGGAGTTGGAGTTGGAGTTGGAGTTGGAGTTGGAGTTGGAGTTGGAGTTGGAGTTGGAGTTGGAGTTGGAGTTGGAGTTGGAGTTGGAGTTGGAGTTGGAGTTGGAGTTGGAGTTGGGGTTGGAGTTGGAGTTGGAGTTGGAGTTGGAGTTGGAGTTGGAGTTGGAGTTGGAGTTGGAGTTGGAGTTGGAGTTGGAGTTGGAGTTGGAGTTGGAGTTGGAGTTGGAGTTGGAGTTGGAGTTGGAGTTGGACTTGGACTTGGACTTGGACGTGGACTTGGACTTGGACTTGGACTTGGACTTGGACTTGGACTTGGACTTGGACTTGGACTTGGACTTGGACTTGGACTTGGACTTGGACTTGGACTTGGACTTGGACTTGGACTTGGACTTGGACTTGGACTTGGACTTGGACTTGGACTTGGACTTGGACTTGGACTTGGACTTGGACTTGGACTTGGACTTGGACTTGGACTTGGACTTGGACTTGGACTTGGACTTGGACTTGGACTTGGACTTGGACTTGGACTTGGACTTGGAGTTGGACTTGGACTTGGACTTGGACTTGGACTTGGACTTGGACTTGGACTTGGACTTGGACTCGGACTTGGACTTGGACTTGGACTTGGACTTGGACTTGGACTTGGACTTGGACTTTGACTTGGACTTGGACTTGGACTTGGACTTGGACTTGGACTTGGACTTGGACTTGGACTTGGACTTGGAATTAGATTTGGATTTGGACTTGGGCTGTCAAGCCCTATACAGGTACTAAAATTAATTTTATTTTGATTGATTTTTTCAGGAGTTATTTCAAAATTTGCTAGGAAAAACGACGTCTTTTCAAAGTTAATCAAATAAATCATGACGCACATCACTGCAAAGGTTTGTTCAAGCCCTATACAAGTATCGAAACTAATTTTATTTTGATTGATTTTTTCAGGAGATATTTCAAAATTTGCATAGAAAAACGACGTCTTTTCAAAGTTAATCAAATAAATCATGACGCACATCACTGGAAATGTCTGTTCAAGCCCTATACAGGTATCGAAACTAATTTTATTTTGATTGATTTTTTCAGGAGATATTTCAAAATTTGCATAGAAAAACGACGTCTTTTCAAAGTTAATCAAATAAATCATGACGCACATCACTGGAAAGGTCTGTTCAAGCCCTACACAGGTATCGAAACTAATTTTATTTTGATTGATTTTTTCAGGAGATATTTCAAAATTTGCTTAGAAAAACGACGCCTTTTCAAACTTAATCAAATAAATCATGACGCACATCACTGGAAAGGTCTGTCCAAGCTCTATACAGGTATCGAAACCAATTTTATTTTGATTGATTTTTTCAGAAGATATTTCAAAATTTGCTTAGAAAAACGACGTCTTTTCAAAGTTAATCAAATAAATCATGACGTACATCACTGCAAAGGTCTGTTTAAGTCCTATACAGGTATCGAAACCAATTTTATTTTGATTGATTTTTTCAGGAGATATTTCAAAATTTGCTTAGAAAAACGACGTCTTTTTAAAGTTAATCAAATAAATCATGACGCACATCACTGCAAAGGTCTGTTCAAGTCCTATACAGGTATCGAAAATAATTTTATTTTGATTGAGTTTTACAGGAGATATTTCAAAATTTGCTTAGAAAAACGACGTCTTTTCAAAGTTAATCAAATAAATCATGACGCACATCACTGCAAAGGTCTGTTCAAGTCCTATACAGGTATTGAAACTAATTTTATTTTGATTGCTTTTTGCAGGAGATATTTCAAAATTTGCTTAGAAAAACGACGTCTTTTCAAAGTTAATCAAATAAATCATGACGCACATCACTGCAAAGGTCTGTTCAAGTCCTATACAGGTATCGAAACTAATTTTATTTTGATTGATTTTTGCAGGAGATATTTCAAAATTTGCTTAGAAAAAGGACGTCTTTTCAAAGTTAATCAAATAAATCATGACGCACATCACTAGAAAGGTCTGTTCAAGCCCTATACAGGTATCGAAACTAATTTTATTTTGATTGATTTTTGCAGGAGATATTTCAAAATTTGCTTAGAAAAACGACGTCTTTTCAAAGTTAATCAAATAAATCATGACGCACATCACTGGAAAGGTCTGTTCAAGCCCTATACAGGTATCGAATCTAATTTTATTTCGATTGATTTTTTCAGGAGATAGTTCAAAATTTGCATAGAAAAACGACGTCTTTTCAAAGTTAATCAAATAAATCATGACGCACATCACTGCAAAGGTCTGTTCAAGTTCGATACAGGTATCGAAACCAATTTTATTTTGATTGATTTTTTCAGGAGATATTTCAAAATTTGCTTAGAAAAACGACGTCTTTTCAAAGTTAATCAAATAAATCACGACGCACATCACAGGAAATGTCTGTTCAAGCCCTATACAGGTATCGAAACTAATTTTATTTTGATTGATTTTTTCAAGAGTTATTTCAACATTTGCTTAGAAAAACGACGTCTTTTCAAAGTTAATCAAATAAATCATGACGCACATCACTGGAAAGGTCTGTTCAAGCCCTATACAGGTATCGAAACTAATTTTATTTTGATTGATTTTTTCAGGAGATATTTCAAAATTTGCTTAGAAAAACGACGCCTTTTCAAACTTAATCAAATAAATCATGACGCACATCACTGGAAAGGTCTGTTCAAGCCCTATTCAGGTATCGAAACCAATTTTATTTTCATTAATTTTTTCAGAAGATATTTCAAAATTTGCTTAGAAAAACGACGTCTTTTCAAAGTTAATCAAATAAATCATGACGCACATCACTGCAAAGGTCTGTTTAAGTCCTATACAGGTATCGAAACTAATTTTATTTTGATTGATTTTTGCAGGAGATATTTCAAAATTTGCTTAGAAAAACGACGTCTTTTTAAAGTTAATCAAATAAATCATGACGCACATCACTGCAAAGGTCTGTTCAAGTCCTATAAAGGTATCGAAACTAATTTTATTTTGATTCAGTTTTGGAGGAGATATTTCAAAATTTGCTTAGGAAAACGACGTCTTTTCAAAGTTAATCAAATAAATCATGACGTACATCACTGGAAAGGTCTGTTCAAGCCCTATACAGGTATCGAAACCAATTTTATTTTGATTGATTTTTTCAGGAGATATTTCAAAATTTGCTAAGAAAAACGACGTCTTTTCAAAGTTAATCAAATAAATCATGACGTACATCACTGCAAAGGTCTGTTCAAGTCCTATACATGTTTCGAAACTAATTTTATTTTGATTGATTTTTTCAGGAAATATTTCAAAATTTGCTTAGAAAAACGACGTCTTTTCAAAGTTAATCAAATAAATCATGACGCACATCACTGCAAAGGTCTGTTCAAGTCCTATACATGTTTCGAAACTAATTTTATTTTGATTGATTTTTTCAGGAAATATTTCAAAATTTGCTTAGAAAAACGACGTCTTTTCAAAGTTAATCAAATAAATCATGATGCACATCACTGCAAAGGTCTGTTCAAGCCCTATACAGGTATCGAAACTAAATTTATTTTGATTGATTTTTTCAGGAGTTATTTCAAAATTTGCTTATAAAAACGACGTCTTTTCAAAGTTAATCAAATAAATCATGACGCACATCACTAGAAAGGTCCATTCAGGCCCTATACAGGTATCGAAACCAATTTTATTTTGATTGATTTTTTCAGGAGATATTTCAAAATTTGCTTAGAAAAACGACGTCTTTTCAAAGTTAATCAAATAAATCATGACGCACATCACTGGAAAGGTTTGTTCAAGCCCTATACAGGTATCGAAACTAATTTTATTTTGATTGATTTTTTCAGGAGTTATTTCAAAATTTGCTTAGAAAAACGACGTCTTTTCAAAGATAATAAAATAAATCGTGACGCACATCACTGAAAAGGTCTGTTCAAGCCCTATACAGGTATCGAAACTAATTTTATTTTGATTGATTTTTTCAGGAGTTATTTCAAAATTTGTATAGAAAAATTACGTCTTTTCGAACTTAATCAAATAAATAATGACGCACATCACTGAAAAGGTCTGTTGAAGCCCTGTACAGGTATCGAAACTAATTTTATTTTGATTGATTTTTTCAGGAGATATTTCAAAATTTGCTTAGAAAAACAACGTCTTTTCAAAATTAATCAAATAGATCATGACGAACATCACTGGAGAGGTCTATTCAAGCCCTATGCTGACATCGAAACCAATTTTATTTTGATTGATTTCTTTAGGAGATATTTCAAAATTTGCATAGAAAAATTACGTCTTTTCAAAGTCTTTCAAATAAATCATGACGCACATCACTGGAGAGGTCTATTCAAGTTCTATGCTGATATCGAAACTAATTTTATTTTGATTGATTTCTTTAGGAGATATTTCAAAATTTGTATAAAAAAATGACATCTTTTCAAAGTGTTTCAAATAAATCATGACGCACATCACTGGAAAGATCTATTCAAGCCCTATGCTGATATCGATACTAATTTTATTTTGATTGATTTCTTTAGGAGATATTTCAAAATTTGCTTAGAAAAATTACGTCTTTTCAAAGTCTTTCAAATAAATCATGACGCATATCACGGGAAAGGTCTGTTCAAGCCCTATACAGGTATCGAAACCAATTTTATTTTGATTGATTTTTTCAGGAGTTATTTCAAAATTTGCTTAGAAAAACGACGTATTTTCAAAGTTAATCAAATAAATCATTACGCACATCACTGGATAGGTCTGTTCAAGCCATATGCTGATATCGAAACTAATTTTATTTTGATTGATTTCTTTAGGAGATATTTCAAAATTTCTATAGAAAAATTACGTCTTTTCAAAGTCTTTCAAATAAATCATGACGCATATCACGGGAAAGATCTATTCAAGCCCTATGCTGATATCGAAACTAATTTTATTTTGATTGATTTTTTCAGGAGTTATTTCAAAATTTGCTTAGAAAAACGACGTCTTTTCAAAGTTAATCAAATAAATCATGACGAACATCACTGGAGAGGTCTGTTCAAGCCCTATGCTGATATCGAAACTAATTTTATTTTGATTGATTTCTTTAGGAGATATTTCAAAATTTCTATAGAAAAATTACGTCTTTTCAAAGTCTTTCAAATAAATCATGACGCATATCACGGGAAAGGTCTGTTCAAGCCCTATACAGGTATCGAAACTAATTTTATTTTGATTGATTTTTTCAGGAGTTATTTCAAAATTTGCTTAGAAAAACGACGTCTTTTCAAAGTTAATCAAATAAATCATGACGCACATCACTGGAAAGGTCTTTTCAAGCCCTATGCTGATATCGAAACTAATTTTATTTTGATTGATTTTTTTCAGGAGTTATTTCAAAATTTGCATAGAAAAACGACGTCTTTTCAAAGTCTTTCAAATAAATCATGACATACATCACTGAAGAGGTCTATTCAAGGGATTTGCTGATATCGAAACTTATTTTATTTTAATTGATTTCTTTAGGAGATATTTCAAAATTTGCATTGAAAGACGATGTCTTTTCAAAGTCTTTCAAATTAATCATGTCGCACATCACTAGAAACGTTTATTCAAAATCTATCCATTAATGGAAACTTATTTTATTTTTATTGATTTTCCTTGGAGATATTTCAAACTACCATTGAAAATTGAAGATATTTCAATACTAATCAAATAAGTCATGGCGCATATCATATAAAATGTCTATTCAAGCCCCATGTGCCAATGGTGATGGCAGGAGGCTGAAAGAACGATGGCAAGCGATTCAAAGAGAACTGCCCATCATACAAAACATTTAAATCCCAAGGTGGATAAAAAACACACAACACAAAAATTTATGGAAGTGCATGGCTTCAGCGACGTGGCTGCGAAGTCTTATGGTGCCATGGTGTGCTGTGTGTGCTTTACAGCGCAGATAACATTCATATTCACTTACTTTTTTCGAAAACAAAAGTAGGTCAACTGAAAACGATAGGTCTACCCCGACTTAAGCTATGTGCAGCTACAATACTCGTATCCTTAATCAAATACACAAGAGAAGTCCTTAATGTGCCCAACTCAAAAGACCGAAACACATCCCGGAACCGATGAACTAATTCGCGTCGTAACCCTCAAAACGAAAACTGGTACCATAAACCGACCTATAACAAATCTATGCTATCTCCCGACTAACAAATAAATTTCATCGGTCTTGGAACAGTTTCTTGTTGTTTTTAGACAAAAAACAACTTTTTTGGTTAAAAAAAACTTTTTGGTGAATGTTTCTTGCAGATCCTATAAATTATTGATTATAAACAAGTCTGTAAAAGCAAATTAACCCCAAGCCAACATCATTGTTTGTTCTCAAGATGTTTGTGAAAAACCACTTTTTTCAAAAATTTTTAACAACATTTTCTTATTAAAAAAAAAAACTATTAGTTGATATGTTTTTATAATCTCACCAATTCTTTAATACGTTAATATGCGTAACATTAAATCAACTCGAAGTCGCTAGCATCATTTGTTCTTGAGATATACGAGACTAAAGAAACTTAACAAGGGTTTTTTGAAATTGTTATAGTAAAAAAAATCGCTCATTGAATTTTTTTTAAAGTCCTTTTTGCACATATTGAAATTTCTATCTACAAAATAAAATGTATTTCAAGTTGATATCTTCATTCGTTCTTGAGATATGGTGATAGAAAAAAAGTGAAGGAACGTACAAATGTACGAACGTACGAACGTTCGCACAGAAACAGAAATCTCCCTAAAAATCATGGATTCCGATTCTAGGGAGCTAGCTCCAAACGTGAAGACAAGTCAAAATTTTCGATTCGACAAATCGGACCAATTACGAAAACTTTCAATTGAAAGTTTACAATATAAAGGAAAATAAATAAAAAAATTAAATAAATTCAAATCAATAAAAATAAATTAATATTGCAATAAAAAAAATTAAAAAGATACTCATCAACCAATCCACCTGCGCTATATGCAGGATAAGCAGCAGCAGCAGCAACCCAGCATCAGGAACTACCTAACCACACATTACACACATCACTTCACTTCACAATACACTTAAGATTATGCACTTAAAATTGATAATTGCAATCACTTTCACTCTTCGCATAAATAAATTGAATTAAATAAAAATAAATCAAATAAGAGAATCAGTAACCGCACTACTGATTAGACAATAAGGGTATTCATGAAACGTCGTAAGTTTACAAATTGTGTAAAATGATATTTTTACGCAAAGTTTGCATGAACGACCTTTTTTAAACATTTGATGCTAAGTAATTCAATCAGAATAAGAGTCACAATGACGTTTGTATAAGTTAAACCAGTTTGGTTAATTTTACTCAACAAAATCCTTTGATAAGTTCAACCAAATTGTGTAAATCATTTCCCATACAAAACTTGACAGTTCATTAACCAAAAGTTAAAACTTATCCAATTTGTAAACTTATCTAGGGTTTTACGAAGTTGCATGAATACCCTTAATATATTTAATTTTTTTTTTTTTACATCCCCAACGACACTTTCATTTAAAAACCAACACGAACCTTACACTTTTTTTTTTTAAACTGAATTAAAAAATCACCCACCGACGCGACGCACGCACGACCGCCATCAATGATATTCAGTAGAGCTGTAACGAATCGTATGTATTCGTTACTAAGATGCGGGTATTCACTTCTATACCAAGTAACGAAACGTTACTACCTAAATGATGTCGTTACTCGTACGATTTCGTTACTTGGTATATACCATACAAACAATTCCTTATCGCACATTATGCATGTCACATTTTTCGCATGTGCGAAACGAAAATAAAATACCACATGAGAAATATTCCTTGCATCGATACCAACCAGAGTAACGCTTTTATATTTCTTTTGTGTTTTTGTGTATGAATTAAACATGAATCGGTATAGAGATCTATTTTTCCGGAGGAGTAAATAACCCGCAAAAGTGTCTGATTTTTAAGATGAATTTTAATCTATCTTTATTGTAGCCATCCTTCAATGGAATTTGACAATTAATAGCTTAACAGATGGACAACAAACTATGTTTTAGGGAAAAAATAATTTTTCGTCCAAATGACACTCTCTAAGGCCTTGTTGAGGTACATTTAATTAATTCTGAAAAATTTCGATTTTCAGAGCAAACATTTAGATTTTTCAGAGGTTTTTTTAATTTATTTAGATTGCAGCCATCCTTCAATGGAATTTGACAATTTATGGCTTGACAAAAAGACAACAAACTATATTTGAGGGCAAAAATAGTATTTCGTTCCAAATGTCACTCTAAGGCCCTAAAATCGCATTACTCCGGTACATAAAATTAATTCTGAAAAATTTCGATTTTCAGAGCAAATATTTTTAGATTTTTCAGAGGTTTCTTAATTCATTTAGATCGCAGCCATCCTTCAATAAAATTTGACAGTTAATGGCTTGATAGATGGACAAAAAATTATATTTTTGGGAACAAATAATATATCTTTTCAAGTGGCCCTGAAATTGCATTGTTAAGGTACATCAAATAAATTCTGAAGATTTCGATTTTTAATACCGCATACGTTTGCAACGAAAGTAACGAGAGTAACGAGTAACGATATTTTAGTAACGAGTACTCGACCCAAAAGTAACGTAAACATGCGGGTACTGATTTTGTCGTTACTTTTACAGCCCTAATATTCAGAATATTTATAAATTTTAACATGATTATGATCGTTAAGAACTAGACCACGGCGAATTCATTGACCGGCAACCAACACCAAGAAAATCATTGCATTAACTTGCTCAATGGGTTAACTGTTTTGGATGGAATTTCTGAAAAGGAAACGAAACATCAATGGTGTTGATGATGTACGAGTATAAGCGTATTTAGTTGTACCTTTTGCCCTTGTATTTGTTTTCTTGTTTTCTTATGTATGTTCTTTTTTTTACATGCACCTAAGAAAGCAAAGACAGTTTTTGAAAGTGCCGTAAGGACACTATTTCAATGGAGCCAAACACCAGGACAGGCTCAAATATATATAGGGCCTTGCGAACATCGTTCACCAGGATGGAGAATGTTGGCGACTTATAATTATTTATTTTAATTACTTGTTATTTCAATTAAAGCCATATAAAATTAAAGTAAAATTAATGTTAATTACTATATTGTGAACTAACCACATATAAATAAATAAATAAATACATCTTTTTAACCTTGCTAAAATTAAAAGCTCATTGTTTTGAGAAATTTCCAAAGCAAGACACGTAATAAAATCAAATTTATGGAAACACAACAGTTTTATTTTAATGAGTTTTATTTTAAAAATACAAAACTCTAAAACTTATCAGAGCGACAGAAAACAGGCTAAATACAATTATTCGAATATCACTTTGTTTTTTATTTTCATTTTTTGGGAAGCTCTGGGAAATTTCAATAACATCTTTTTCATTGTTTTCTTCCAGAGATTTGATTTTTAAAAGAGCATCCGTATTTAGTTTTTGTAGATTCATGATCTCCGCATACAGTGTCTCCAAAGTAACCAACTGCTTGCCGCTCACAATTAAGGTAGGAGTGGAAGCACAATCGCCATGCATGGGAACGTTATTAACAGGGGATCCCTTCGCTTCAGTGGCGGGTGCAGGGGGATTTATGTGAGCATGCGCAAGATCATGCAAATGAAAGCTAACACAACTAGCACATTTGTAACCTTCCGCACTTTTTTTATAGAATTCAATGTCTTTTTTATCTAAATTGGCAAACTTTGCATGATAGAATTCACTACAGGCGGAACACTGAATTTTTAAAAAGATCTATCGATTTAAAGTTGGCAAGATTTACACTTCATTATAATTACAACGATTTATTTCTTTGCAAAATTACTTTAATTTTAATTTTAATTCTGTGATTAGAAGACTTGCTCTTAGCGCATGTGTCCCCATCAACAATTGCTGAGTGAATCTCAGAAATGGCTCTTCAACTTTTCTTATAAAAAGTCAATAAATCTCTCTTAGTAAAGGCTACCTTTGTATGGGCATCCATTTTTGAAAAAAAGGAAGCTTTAGTTTTATTTCGATTTTCTTCAAATCGATTTTTATAATTTTAATAGTTTCCTTATACAAAAGCTTCTATTAAATAGAAAAAGTTTTTTTTCCAAAATTTTTAAGAAAATCAATTTTTTTTTTTGGATTTTTAAAAAATGTTATTTTTTTTTGGAAAATCAAATTTTTAAAAACTAATGGGAGATTTTCAATAAACTCGCTTTTTAAGGGTTTTGAATACTCCCTAGAATATCGAACAAATTTTCCTTTTATGAAAAAATAACAGTATACCTTCCATACAAATGTTTTAAGCCGTCATGAGAAATATTTGTTTTCTAACGGCTCCTATGATCAAGGTACGTAAGACTTTTAGCTTACTTTAGCATACGCTTAAATTAGTGCGATCAACTACTTGGGACCAGTTTTTCAGTGCGAGATCATCCTAGCCTAGGGCTTAAACCTGAGTTAACTCCAGAAACGTATTTTCCAGTTTAAGTTAACTCAACTACCTCGGTGAGTTAACTCAGGGACCAAACTGAATGCCTTTTTGGTTGTTGCGCCATCTCGATTTTGATAGTGAAAGTTATTGACAGTGCAATTCCGTTGTGGCGCCATCTCTATTCTTATGCGTGATTGGTGTGGAAGGATGATATTCATAGTGTCGCACATTGATTGCCCTAGTTTTTTGACAACTGAAAGATAAAGTTAATCCTCAACTGAAAACCTGTTTCTGAGATAACCTGGGTTTATTTTTTTTCCAGGATTAGCTAACCCTTTTTTTACTCAGACTCAGAGTAAACCCTGAACCAAAAAAATTGGCTCACAAAGACATTGTTTTAGCTAGGTAATTTTAATATCGAATTTCATGCTTTTAATAATTTTTTTTCTCATAATTTCCATGTTTACAGTCTGAGCCTTGAACAAAAAAGCAAGCAGCACACGCATGTGGTGTGACCCAGTCTTGCATTTTATTTTTTTACACTTTTCTCAGAAGTATCCACTCACAAATTTACTGAGGTAACTTGACTCAAAAAAATGTTTAAAAAATCTACCTAGGGCCAGTTTTTCAGTTCGGGGCTAACTTTGAGTTAAACCAGAGTAAGCTAATCCTGAAAATAAATTTACAGAATAAGTTTTTCAGTTGAGAATTAACTTTATCTTTCAGCAGACGAAAATCTAGGGCCACCGATGTGCGACACAATATACATTGAATAATTACAATGATATTATCCTTCTACGCAGGGCCGGACAAACTATACGTGCAAGTGCGCAAAAGCGTAATGTTGAGCTCAGTGGGCACCTTGAGCAAGCTTTAAAAAAGCCACTACTTCTTCAATATTTCCTACAGCAATATTTCTCGCACCAATATTGATATCAATTTTATAACTTCAAGCTAAATGAGGAAGAAAAGCTTATATTTTTGTGTTCTATGAGTTTGAGTTCCTCGCAAAAACCCGAGATGAAAATTTATTTATTAAGAATCAAAATATCTCAATTCGCTTTTCTGAAAAATTTAGATTTTGAGATAAGCCATTTTTCTTCTGAGGGAACGATATAAATATATGTAACTACTATTCCAAAAATAAGTCGATGTCTACGTATCTATTAACACCCCCTTAAAAAAACTGAAATACAAAATCTTTGAAAAGTGGTCGATTTTTGCATTGCAAAGTCTACCTCTTGGGTTATGAGGAATTGCCTTCTTCTACCAATAGAAGCTACAGGGGGCGCTTATGATGCTTAGGGTGCCAATTTAGCTCGGGCTGGCCCTGATTCTGCACATTTACGCATAAAAATAGTGATGGCGCCACAACAGAATTGCACTGACAATAAGTTTTACTATCGATATTGAGTTGGCGCCACAACTGAAAGGGCACCAAAGTAGGTGAGTTAACTCGGAGTTGACTTAAACTGAAAAACACGTTTTCGGAGTCGATTCAGGTTTAACCTCGAGGCTAGGTTGATCTCGCACTGAAAAATCAGCCCTTACTTCCCGTGTCCCAATATTAGCACTGCATTTTAACAGAATTTTAACTCTGTTGTGAATTTTTAAAGAAAAAAAAAACCTCTCTTCTCTTACGCTTTGTGTTCCCAATTGGTTTTAGGGCCCCAAGTTATCTTTTGCTTTTCATGAGCAAAAGTATATAACGGGTGATTTTTTAAGAGGTTAAGAACTTTAAAAAAAAAAAAAAAACACAAAAAATTCAAAAAAATGAATGAAATATTTATTTGAATCGATAGTTTGAACTTTGCAATTTAATGTTTGAAGATAATTTCATGCAAATGTTGACCGCGGCTGCGTCTCAGGTAGCCCATCCGCTGAGTCCAATTTTGGCATACTCTTTCACACATATCGGCCGGTATCTCACGAATGAATGCATGGATCCCAACTAACATACTCTCGAGAGTTAAGCTCCCATTTTCTCAAAAAAACGCTCATAGTACTTTTTTAGATCTTATTGCTAAACTTAAGACTTGATCTGTCATAATGAAACATAAATTTGTCTCATAGTGTTTTCATTAAATGATGTAAGCATTTTTCTTGGATCAAATCACTTTAATCTTAAACCTAGAACAATTATTACTCCTGTATGTAAATTGAAAGTCTTATAATAATTTTGTTTTCAAATTTAAACTTTAAACGTCATTTTTAAGTCTTTAAAATCTCTTAACAAGAGCTAATAAAGTAACAACTACAAAACTCTAACTATAGGATTCATATGAGATGTTGCACTGACAGCAGCTTTATTTGATTCATAGTTACAACAGTCGTTCTTTTTTTTTAACGTTTTGTATGTACATTGTTTTCTGGCGTTCAGTTTTCTATTGGTCTGTCTACCTGTAGGAAACATTGGATGCTGATGCCGATTACTGTTTAAAATGTATTTTATTTTGTTACAAATGTGAACTTTCGGTGATAGACTTTCTTTTTATTTTATTTCGATGTAATATAAGGTTTTTTTACGGGGTAAGCCCGTTGTAAACGTTTTAATGTTTTAAACTTCTTAACTTTGTCAGAATTTGTGTGGAAAATTAGACAGATTTACGCAATTTAAAATTTTACTACGAATATCAAATATAATAGTTTTGTTACGGAATGTTAATTTTTTTATATTCTTTGTCCATTTATTCCAAAAATTATGACGTTATAATGAAGATTTATCGTTCGGAAAAGGTAATGCATAAAACTTAATATTTCAAACTTTGACATTTCATCTTTTTTTTTAAACATCAACAATAATTCACATTCTTTAGAAAAAATAGAACGCATCACCGATTTGTTCTTGGTTCGTTTGATAGATGTCAAAATAAAGTCGCATTAAAGCATCAGACTTCTCATAAAAAAGTGTTTATTTACATACCAACATAAATGGACAACACTCTCATATAAATGTCTTTTTAAGTGTTAAAAGTATCGATACGACAGCAGCCATATTTAAATTTGAACGAAGTGTTTTTTGTATAGCTTGAGGGTTACCGTGATATGAAATTAAATTTTGAAATAATTTATTTGGTTTTCCATTATGATGAATCTATTTAACGTATATTTACGTATATACGTGTATTGATATTGATGATTATTTGGTTCAACATTAAATGCAAAAGATGTATTTGTTCTAATAACAAATGTCTAAAAATATAAGTTCTGACTTATTATTTTTTCATTAAAACGTCTCTTAACCTCTTGTAAATTCTTAGATTACAAAAACAGGCATACAAGAATAAGATTATCAATTCGACATATTATTTGCTATTATATCTTTTTCGTCATATAACATGAATAAATACCATAAATAATGTCAGCATAAAAAGTGCTATTCTTATTAAAAGCAAACATCAAGGTAACCCTTTTTGCAATTCAAAATTATATTAAAATAATTTAAATATCAATTATTATGAAAGCGCTTCGTTATTTTTCGAAGTAAAATGTGTAAGTTAGTACAAAAAGTTTCAATCGCACTAAGATTTAACTCCACATATGTGACAAACTATAATTATACTACGTCGCCATGAAATGAAAATACTTCGTACCAAGTTTCCGTAGGAAGTATACAAATGTGAAAGATAAGTATCTGTTTTTTTTTAATTATGTGCATACTCTTTCTCTTTTCATCAACTCCCACAAGAAGTGACGCATTCTCCTAACAAGATTAATGTAGCATTTGTCATCCCATAGGAACAATAAAAATGTTTCTATAAGAGGAAATTAACTCCTATAAGTGGGCCATTTAAGGCTTTTAACATTTTCATAAGGATGTAGGAGTACTCTTCTAGAATGAGAATAACTACCGGAATAAAGTCTCACAAGCCTCTAGGAAACTCTTATGAGAGGAAAATTGTTACTTGGGATGTTGGCTTCCAGTGCGTCAATCGAAGCGGGCTTGTCCCTATAGACATTAGCTTTGACATACCCCCACAAAAAATAATCTAATGGTGTCAAATCGCACGATCTAGGCGGCCAATTGACCGGCCCGAAACGTGAAATTAACTGTTCACCAAACTCGCCTCGCAATTGCGCCATTGTTTCGCGTGCTGTGTGGCATGTGGCACCGTCTTGTTGAAACCACATATCATGCAAGTCAAGAACTTCCATTTCGGGCAAAAAAAAGTTTGTTATCATCGCTCGGTAGCGTTCACCATTGACAGTAACGCTGCGATTCGCATCATCTTTGAAGAAATATGGCCCAATAATGCCGCCGGCCCATAAACCGCACCAAACAGTGGCTTTTTTGGGCTGATCTTCACTCCAAATGCGGCAATTATGCTTATTTACGTACCCATTCAACCAAAAATGAGCCTCATCGCTGAACACAATTTTTCGATAAAAAAGCGGATCCTCGGCCAGCTTTCCAAGAGCCCATTCACCAAAAATTCGGCGTTGTGGTAGGTCGGCTGGCTTTAGTTCTTGCACCAGCTGTATCTTAAAAGGCTTTACGCCCAAATCCTTCCGCAAAATTTTCCACGTAGTGCTGTAACAAAGGCCTAACTGCTGGGAACGGCGCCGAATCGACATTTCGCGGTCTTCTGTCACACTAGCTGATACGGCCGCAATATTTTCTTCACTACGCACAGTACGTAAACGTGTTGGTGGTTTAATGTCCAACAAAGTAAATTTGGTGCGAAATTTGGTCACAATCTTCCGAATAGACTGCTCAGAAGGTCGAGAATGCCGACCATAAAATGGAAGCAGCGCGCGATGAACATTTCGAACCGAGCACGAATTTTGATAGTAAAATTCAATAATTTGCAAGCGTTGTTCATTTGTAAGACGATCCATGGTTAAATTGCAAACCAAACTGAAGCTGTTTGACAGTGACACAAGGTACTAAACACACGTCAGCTGTCAAAACCAGTGTTGCCAAAACCAAACCAGCTAAAAAATCACCCTTTAGAACTAAAATTGAAAGGTTCCTTAGCTCAACATCAGATACACATGTTGTTACCATCATGTCAAATATACATACATACGTTCACGAGGATAAAGATACTTCAAACAATAAGTACCTAGGCACCTATGTCTGGGTGCTACTTTCATCATTTTACTTGTGTGTTATGTTTCACTTCCAGAAACTCAGATGCGTTGTCGAATTTGATGTTTTACCTATATTATGTAACTTCAACATCAACATTCTATATTGGAATTTTCCAGGCAACCCGACCGGTGTCTATGCCAGAAGAATGGACAAACCAACCAATATTGAGTGTTTTTCCAATTATTTCTCCATTAAATACTGTTTGTGTTTTATTAAGAATTTTGTTCTACTCAATGCTAGGGTATTGCTTTATATGTTCCTATGTAGTACCTACCTGGTTTGAATTCTTTGCTCGAATTGAAATTCTCCCTCTTTTATGCAAAAAGGTTGACTGAGTATAGATGGGGTAAACGTATACGTGATTGCGTTTTCGCACAAAATTCCATTCATATACCTATATCTGATTTAAAACACAAATGTACGAGTATATACTCGTACACTACCGTTTATTTCTCTTTTCTACTATATCAGCCTTAGATTTGGAGAAATTAAACGAGTATTTCGAGAACAAAACTGTTATTGGGAAAACATTGGTTAAATAAATAACCTACGGATAATAATCGTCAATTTTGGTTTGGTTTTCCATCATTTCATAGACATAAGTACGGTCAGTCAGTAAATATTATTTCCTAAAACAGTTAGTAACATTAAAAACCATGTGTGATTTTTGTGAGTCTGTGTTTTGGCTTTTCTCCTCAAAACCTCTAGTTCCAGGTATAAGGAATTAAAGTTCCAAAAGATAACATAGAAAGACTATCTACCATCATCCCAGCAAACATTTGTGTGGACATTCAGTCAACATTCAGTGAAAATAAAAGATATATAATATATTGCAAAATCATTCACTTCGGTGAATAAAATCTGAATATACTCAAAGAGCCTATTACTTTTACCTCGTACAGGAGTAAGGGGACTTGTGCGGATTCAAGATAAAGAATTATCGAGATTCAGTTTCATTAAATTTTGCATATGATTTGGGCCTAGTGTTTTTGGTGGCAGAGAAATTAATTAATATAAGTTGGATAATTTAGAATCAATATCAGTAGAATCAATATCAGTAAATTGAAATTTGTGATGAGACTAAAGGTATAAGGGATAAAACCGATGAAATGACTAAATTCAAATAAGAGTGAACATAGAGTGGTCACAGAATTTCGAATAGAACATAAATATACAGTCACCCCCAAAAATATTCGGAATAAAAAGTTTTTTAAGCATGATTTTTTTTTATTGTAAAGCAAACTTAATAAAAGTAAACTAAAAATTAGATAAACTTTATGTGTTTTCTTCTGTTTATTTTGTTACAAAATATATAAAAATACTTTAGGTTTATCTAATTTTAAGTTTTCTTTGCAATACAAAAAAACTTATACTTAAAAAAGAACTTTTAATTCCGAATAATTTTGGGAGTGACCGTATTCAATATTCAATTGTCCACAAAAACAAAAATAATTCCCTGTTATTTTCGTTTTACTCGTTATCATTTTTATATTTTTATTTCCTTATTCTTTCAGTTTTATTCATTCAACCATAGGAGCAGGTTTGTACGAGCATTGCAAATCAATCGTGAGTTTTATTTACTAAGAAGAAGTTGAGGTAAATCAAACTGTTTGCGTAGACTTTATCTTTTCAACGTACCATTTGTTCATAACCATACTGGACTTATAGAAAACTCTGTTTTATGGTTAATATTTGAATTATTAATGAAACCTTGTAATGAATCAAATATAATTCAATTTAGATTCATTTAACTGAATGTGAAAAACTCAGTTTATCATTCTTAGGAATCATATCTATTCCATTCATATGTTTTAGATATATGTCATGAATTGTTCAGTAAACTGAGTATATAATCATCATATTTACATTCACATAAGTGAATCATTACTTTATCATTACTGATCAATAAAATTGTATCTGCCCTCGAAATAATGTTTTTCAGGTTGTTATTTTTGAACTCTTTAGATCTGGTTAACTGCTTAACCAGATACCTGATTTTAATGTCGTGTTAAATCAACTTAGGTTTCAGGTAATATCTGCATGACATCATGTAATTTAAACACTGCCTTGAAATAGTAAAACTGTAAATTTTATCTGATAATTTTACTAATTTTACCTGTAAATCTAGTTAATTTTACATGATAATCTAGTTAAAAACATGAATAAAATGTTCAACGTCATGTAAATTTAGCATGGAGATCTAGTTAATTTAACATGATTTAACTTCGTTGTGCCAAATATCAATAAGTTGAAACTAATTTTATTTAGATTTCTTGTGTTTGAATGAGCTTTAACACTGGTGTCACGTTGAAATGAACTGGCAGAGTGTTTTTTAACAATGGCTAATGAGTGTGCTTCAACACTGGTAGAGTGCTACTTTAACAGGCGGCCAGGATACATACAAATAATTTTATTTGGATGACCTGGGTGTGTGTGTTTTAACACAGATATCACGTTGAAATTAACTGGTAGAGTGCTTCTTCTATATAAGGCCAGGTTAAATTCAACAAGCCAACATTGTAAAAATAAAAATAAGCACTATATTCTGGTCAAAATTTCTTCTATACCAAAATTTAAAGTTAAAATAACAGGTCATCTTCTTAAATCTACTTGAATATGGTAATATAGGCCACCAGGCTAATTTAACACTAAATATAAGGTTATTTGAATCAGGTCAATTTCTGAAATGGCTGTAACTTAATATGAAAACATTGACATCTTCATAGACAGCCAGGCGGCAATTAAGGCCATTTCGTCAATAGTCACGAAATCAAATCTGGTTGTTCGTTGTCGTAATGAATTGAGATCACTCGGCGAGACAAATTCAGTCACCCTTCGGTGGGTCCCAGGACACAATGACATTTACGGCAGTGAAACGCCCGATGAACTGGTCAAAATAGGTTCATCACTTGAACCGAGCCAAATTGTACCCTTGGTACTTATGCCACTGGAACAAAATAAAAACAAAATTCACCAAAGCTTCCTGGAGGCCGCCAACGACAGATGGTCAACAATTGACACGTGTCGGGTTTCAAAAGGAATCTATGGCCAGATATCTTGATATATATATATCTCTCTTGATTGGAATCCTAACGGGTCACAACTCAATGGGAACCCACATGACCAGAATGGGCATAATGGGCAATGGATCCTGGAAGATCTGAGTGAGGTGATGTGGGAAACCACATCATCACCCCTTCTAACCTAACCTAACCTAATTTAATATGGAATTATGCACCTTGTAAATTTAATAGGGCCCATGTTAATTATTTACCTGACTTTTTTCCCTGAGAGAAGGGAAACATTTAATGGGCATGTTCATCCACAAAAATTCTCTTTCTACCGAAATGTTTATAAAAAACTAATAAAACGATCGTTCACGTCTTACTTTATTTGCTTTGCATCCCTCTTTTACTTGCGATATAGGTAATATGAGGCAAGTTTTGGATCGTGAAAAAAAATTTTAGATAACAATCAAACATGACATTACGATGAAAAAGAACACCAAAAAAAAGTTAGTGGCACAATTCTACATCTACGGCCCTATCGATTATCTTCAAACTTGGTACATAGTGGTTTTTGGTGATTATCACCACACGTTTTTTTTTAGAACCAAAAATAATGGTACCTGCCATACAATTTTTTTTAGCAATTTTACATAATCATATTTTTCTCAAAAACGACTCCACAACTTTTCTTAAAAAAAATTCTGTAAATTACATTTAGTAAATGCTTTTTGGGGTGGAAAACCATTTTTCAATACGAAATTTTTTTTAATTTTTGATTTTCTTCAACACGATTAGACTGATTTCAATATTTTTTTATACAGAGGCTCCTAAATATTATAAATATTTTTGTGTGATTAAATTTAAAAAAAATATAATTTTTGAATTTAAAAAATTTTTAGAAAATTTTTTTCTTGTATTTATGAGAAAATACCGATACCTTCCATGCAAATGTTAAGAACCGAAAAGTAAAATATTTTCTCAAAACCGACTCCTTCGATTTTGATTAAACTTTTTCCATATACTTAAACTAATACGATCTTATTCGAAAAATTAAAAAAAATCAAGTGCAAGTGTTTCTTAATTTTAAATTTTCTCATCATTTGCTGAATGAATTTTCATAAACAAAATTTTTCCAAAAAAATGTTTTTGAATTTTTAAAAAAAAGTTTCAAATTTTGTTTTTAAATTCGAAATTTCAAAAACGGGTTGACAATTTTTTTTCCAATTTTATTTTTATATGCAGATACATTTATACTTAAAATTTGCATACCAAAAATTTTCCTTAAAAATGTTTTAAGAATTTAATATATAAAAGTTATTTTTTAAGAAAACCGCTCTAAAGATTTAAAAATAAGACGGCCTTCTTCCTGTTAATGAGGTGCAGGGAAACAATTCCACAGGCATCTGCTCCACATGGGAGTTTATTCCAACAAAAGTGGGAACCTGTTAATTTTTTTAAAGTGCAATTCATTCTCAACAAAAGAGGGAATTTATTGCACTTGGAGTGTGGAGTTTTTGCTCAGTTGGTATGAGAATCGAATTCACTTCTTTTTTAAAACATATAGTTTCTTTAAAACTAGATTGCTTTAATGCAAAAGAAACTTTGCATACACCCAACCTTGCAACCACCGCAAATCCTATAATGAGCCCAAGCAGGGGGGTTGCAGAGGGCCTCCCATACATACCACACTAATTTTTAGCCATAGCTGCCGTGTTTCTATAAATAAACAATGAAGTTTTCTATATTTAAGAATCAATAATATACTAAATTCCAAATTTTAGCTGGGAAAAAACTTTACAAAATTTCGGGTGTACTTAGTTCCTCTCGCGGTGAGAATCAATTGAACTTTGGAAAGTGGAATAGATTCCTAGTAATGATGAAATAAACTCCCATGTGGAGCAGATGCCCGTGGAATTATTTCCCTGCACCGTTAATGAATATGAGAGAAGAGACAAAGAGAAAAGAAGATTTATTTGAATTTCTTCAGATAAAATGTTTCGGAAAAAAAACTTAAGTTTTATTGGTCAGATCTTCAAGATAAAGGTCTTAAAATGAAATAACGGGGAAATAAAAGGCTACCAAGTTGCTTAAATTTGAAGTTTTTTGGTGGAAAAATTAAATGGGTAGACACCACGCCACTGCCACCTACAAGTTTTTGCACTACTTGAATCTTTTCATAACTGTAAATTTATTCACTAGCTCAAAGCCCTGGTAAGTAGAGCTTAAATTTTTGTTGTTGATTATGTAATTTATTTATGTGTCAATAAAGTTGTAATACCTAAAAATTAAAAAAAATTATTGAGCCTTACTTTTTTTGTATTTGTTTTTGTTAGCTTTTCCTGTTGAAAGCATTTTTGTAACCATCCGTTTAAAAAGACTATTTAATTTTGAAAATAAAGTTTTTGATGTAAAATTGTCCAATCCGACTTAGGTTACCAAAACATATTGAAAAGTGACCAGTGTGACCATTCTTTTAGAAACACAGCTTTTGCTTGTATGAATTACTACTTCCAACCGGAAACTAGCAGAAGAAATATAGCTATGAAGTGTACATGTTTATGATAGTATTGTTGTCTGGAAACTAACTATCAAAATTCTAAAGGGCTCGATATCAAATTCTCAAAAATAATACTCTCTAATTGATGGGAGACTCAAATGGTTACTTTAATTTTTTTTTTAGAAAATGGACTAAGACCACCTTCAAAATAAACAGCTCAAATAGTTTTCTGATTTGTTAATTATTATTAAATCTACAGAAACAATGGGAAGTAATGGTAAATGCAATATAAGCAAAGGTCGTGCATTCAAATAATTTTCTTCTGAAATAGTTTCAATACAAAAATTTAGTCAGAACAGCACTCTTTTTGACGTTAATTATCATAATTACAAGAAATAGCTATTGATCCACTTGAAATTATATAAAAGTACCTACATTATTACCCATCAAGGCTTAACGAAAACAGCAACAAAAAAACTCATCTGACATTTAATTGATTCATAAAACTCAGGTGCAAATATGAGCAAGAGAAAGCTTCACACGTCCTTGAAACCGACATGCTCATGAGTCAGAATTGCTTGAATGAGTGTAAATAGATGCCTACACACCTAAGATCCCAATCTATGTATATTTTTTTTTTTGTTTGTCTTGTTTTTGTTTTGTATTCTACCCTAATCTTATACCTGTCGTTAATGCAATAAAATATACTCATACATTACCGGCATTTTCAGAATTAGAGTATGAAAATGAATCCTAAGCAGCCTAAAGGCGACAAGCTCTTTGACAAACAAAGCACAATGGCACATGGCACCAGGATGAGTATAAACTGAAGTGCGAATTGTTTGAGGAACAGCAGAAGGCAGCAGCAGCGATGAGGGAACATGGTTAAACCATACAGCCGTAACAAAACAAGGACGAATGTGTTGCTTGTATTTATAATAATCTAGCTATAGAGACACTTGAAAAAGCTCACCCGAAAAATGAAAGCATATAGCAGGCGCATACATACCTACTTAGGGAAATATTAAATACCTGATAATAATTTAATTACCGCATTCAACGAGAAACAATTTTATAGAGGTAAATTTTGAGCATTTACGGAGTAAACTACTCAGCTAGGGACCAAATATTGTGACTGTGTAATAATTCTCTGATTAAATTAAAAAATTTGTTCAGATTGGTGTGTTCGAAACTGTACCAGTATTAATTTTAACTTTGTTGGGGAGATTTATAGTCAAATCCTGAACAAGAAGTCTTCCACCAAAAAAAATAATACATAAATGGTAATAAGGAACGTTGATTAAAAATATAAAAAGAAGCTGGATGCAATCCACTCTGGTAACTTCAAATTGGTGCCTTTATTATTATTAGAAAAATCGCCAATTCAAGATCATCGAAAACGTTTTCTGGTGGCCAATATTTGTTGATTCTGAAGATATTTGAGCCGAAATACTTTTTAAACAACTTTCTCAAAAGTTCCTTTTTGATAAACTTAATGTAAGCGATTACGGAAGCTGCAAAAATTCAGATGAGGAGCATTCTGTTTTTTCAAAATTTGAGGCCGTACTTATCTGGAAGAAAACTGAAGCTTGAGGATGAAAATGAGGCAGCTGCATGGTGTGTTGCAGAAGAGAAGGGGCTTGCGATGATTTTTTTTTTAGAGTGAAATCGACTGAGCTTGATGTCACGTGAAGAATTGCAGAACTTCAAAAGAAACGTGGACTCACCTTAACGAGATTTTTTAGTCTACAGGACCTACGAGCAAGTTTAGTATTTTTAAGAAATTGGTGGCATGTAAAATTAACGGGATATCGTGCTATTTAAATGAGTCTTAAGGCGTTTCTGAAAAGCTGTGGGAGATTTAAGTAGAAATTCCGGAGGAGCTTTTAGCAATTATATTGCTGTGCAGTTTACCAGATCAATTTGATAATTTCGTAGTAGCAATGGAAAGTCGAGATGAAAGCTCGCCACATTCAATGCTAATGGCAAAATTGCATCACAGGAAGATGCAATAAAGCTGAGTAAGGCTTATCGGAACTTTTTTTTTTTTTTATTTTCCCGTGGGTAGGTGCAAAACCTGCTATTCAGGCTCTATGAGGACCGAAAAACGCGTGCTCATAGAAGTGTGAGATTCTTACTACACTAAAACCACCTCCACTTCCCGATTGCAACTAAGTTTAAACTTATCTAGCAATTTATTTCTAACGAAGTTAAGTAACGTGTTGCATGTCACTTTCCGGTGAAAGTTTCTGCTTAATCCGCGATTTTAAAGCGGTTTTCTGTTCACCGCACCAAGTCGGAGGGTTTTGTTCTTCGCAGACGGCGTACTAAATTCGACTCGTCAAGAATGTCAATAATCGTTGAATTAGCGTGTTCAAATAGTTGATTTCTATGTTTTCGCGCAAAACTTTTTATTTCCTCCCGCACCGTAGGAATCCCGAGATCCCTATGAAGATCTTCGTTTCTTATATACCACGGAGCATTTACAAATGACCTAAGTAATTTATTTTCAAACGTTTGTAAGTTATTTAAGTTTGTATCGCAGGTACAACCCCAAAGTTGTATACCATAAGTCCAAACAGGTTTAAGAACCTGTCGGTATAAAATCAATTTATTTTCAATACTAAGCTTTGAATATTTACCGAGTAACCAGTTCATATCTCTTAATTTAATTTTTTAGTGTTTCGCATTTCTTTTTCACGTGCGGCTTCTATTTTAATTTTGCGTCTAGAGTCATTCGCAGATACTTTGCCTCATTTGGAAATGGAACACGAGCGGTATTCAGAAAGACGGGTAATCTATTTTTTTTTTATACGTAAAGTCCACGTGGACTGACTTTTGTTCATTAAGCGCTATTCGCCATGTTTTCGTCCACTCATTAACATTATTAAGAGCTTTTTGTTATTTAATTGTAGCTTCGCTAATCGTTTTGCCTACTGCTAGTATTGCAGTATCATCAGCAAACGTGGCTACAATAATGTCATCTGTTTGAGGTATATCGCGTGTAAATAAAAGGTACAGAACTGGGCCTAATACACTTCCTTGTGGTACCCCAGCCACTATTTCTTTGAAATCAGAATAGCCATTTCCGTGTCTTACACGAAAAAGTCTTTCATTTAGATATCCGTTTAGTATGTTGTAAAGTCCTTCAGGCAGAATTTGTCTTAATTTGAATTTGAGGCCTTCGTGCCACACCTTGTCAAACGCCTGCGACACGTCCAAAAAGACAGTCGAACAAATTTTCTTTTATTCAAGAGCTCTCTCAATTACGTCAGTAATTCTATGCACTTGATCAATTGCGGAATGCTTGCTTCTAAATCCGAACTGATGTCAGGTATTAATTGTTTCTCTTCTATAATCGGTTGCAGGCGCAGGAGTAGTATTCTTTCAAAAACTTTTGATATAATAGGAAGAAGCGAAATCGGCCTGTAAGAATTCTTTTCGTGAGATGGTTTGCCAGGTTTCAAAACCATTATGACTTCCGCAACTTTCCATTGGTTTGTGACATATTCTAACCTCAGAGCGGCATTTATTATGTAAAGGAGGTTAATAAACCCTTTACGAGGGAGCATTTTTAAAATCTCTGCCGTTATTAAGTCATATCCTGGGGCTTTGTTGGACTTAAGCTTCTTTATTTCTCTTTTTAATTCAACAAGTGTAGCATTTCTCGTTATGTAGCTTTCATTTGAGGTAAAATTCATATTAATATTTTCGTTGAGTTCTTGCCCATCGAACGGCTTAAATGTTTCCTCTCAGTAATCGGCGAATACCGTCGCTTTTTTTTTGTCACTTTTAGCCCATTCATTTTGGCTTTTCTTAATCGGGGGCACTGGAAGCTTTGGTTTTTTCGTCGTTTTTATAGCTTTCCAAAGTGAGTAGTTGGATTCTTTCCCCGCTGTCAAGGTAATTTTCAACTTCAAGGTTTTTGAAATCTTGTATCGCCGTTTTTAGCATATTACTCAAGCGATTTAAATGAGCTTTGTGTTGAGGAGCACGGGTTTGCTGCCATTTTTTACGTGCTTTTCGTTTCTCTTTCACTAATTCTTTTATTTCTTGCGGATATTTTATATCTTTGAAGCGAGGCGTTAGCCTTTGATAAGGTGTGTTATCCCAAGCTGCTTTTTATATTATATGAACAAAGGTATCTACTGCGTCTTCAAGCTCAAGAGGCGTTTATAATGATACCCTTAACTCAACGTTGTCCTCGATATCTTTTTTTAATCCATCCCAGTTGGTTTTACTGTTTGTTAACCTGGGTGGTTTTTCAATTTTAACAAGGCTTTCGCTCATAATGAGTACGACGGCAGAATGATCTGAGAAAAGGTCATAGCCCTCTGAAATTTCTATACGGTTAGAGGGTATTCCTTTCACCATGAATAAATCGATTAGGTCAGGTATTTTCGACGGATCAGTTGGCCAGTAAGTTGGCTTGCCAGTCGAATGAAAGTCACAATTATTTTCCATTCCTGCTTCATATAGCATGCGACCCTTTTGAGATATGCATCGTGAGGCCCAGAAGGTGTGCTTTGCATTAAAGTCACCACCAACAGTTAAATTTGGACTTAGTGACTTTATCAATGTCGTAAATTCACTCTTATCAATTTTGCAACGCGGAGGGCAATATATGGAAGAGACAGAGGAATATTTTTAGTTTTAACCTGTACACTACTCAATTGCATTGATTCCACCTCTATTTTAAGGCCTATCGAGTGTTCAATGCATTCTTTTATATACAATGATGATCCACCTCTTGCTTTGTTTGACGGAACTGTAAGAACCATATTCTTCCAACAAATAGTGGACGATTTCTCAAGCTGTCGAAAGGTATGAAAAGATGTTGATTTGCTTTTCATGCGGAAAAGTTGGTAATTTTGCTTCGAAGTGCCCGGAACGTCAAAAACAGCTTCTTCCTATGGTTTATCGAATGTTCAAGAATACATTTTAGGGAATGGTGTCTGGACCGTGAGGCAACTTCCCACCTGTGTTCAAAGAAAGTGTTGTTCATGGATTTTAAAAGAGATTTTCAGCAGTGGATCCATATTGCAGACGATACATTTCTGTTGGCCATTTACAAAGGAACTGTCATGATGGAATTGGAGTCTGGGAGGGTTTAATTGAAAAATGTGTTATATGTTCCAGAGCTGAAAGCAAACTTTTTATCGGCGAGGAAAATTACACGGAAGCATTACACAGTCGAGTTTATTTAGGAAGAAATACTTTCATAAAGGAAACAATAAAGCAAATGCAATAATGAAGGGTATTCTTAACGGTAAGAACGGTAACCAAAATCTATGGATGCGATAGATAATGTTATCATTGAGACATTGACCATTTTTCCCTTAGAAAAAGTATCTTCTTCTACAAATGATATGCCCTTGTAAAATTTGAATAAAGAAGCTTAGGAAATTCAAAAATCTGGAAAAGATGTGTCTAAACTTTCAACTCCGGAAAAAGCTGTAACAACTAAACGTGGTGGCCCAAAATTAATCAACTTAATATAGGTTCCAATTACCAATGCTGAAGTACCTACTTGTAAGTAAAGAGTTGCTGGTGTCAAAAATGGTTCCTGGAGATTGGTGGATCTTTCAGAATAGCGGACGGTATAAGAAAAAAAAAATAGAAAATTTCACACTACATAAGCCAACACAGCAGACAACCTAGGAAAGAGCCTGGGACGAAGATGTTAAATACGTTACGATTTTCTGTAACTTAAAATTAGTAGGCGAGTATTCATACAATAGCGTAAACTCATCGTAAATCTTGTAAAGTTGTAAACTTCGTAATTTCTGTCACAATTTGTATGGAAAATTTGACAGAATAACGAAGTTTACAACTTTACTACGTTTACGACGACTTCACGCTGTTGCATGAACCCCTCTTGTAGGTATTAATTTGGGGGGACGTGCTGAGATTTTAACTGGGTGTTCGCCGGGTAGGTATACTACTTAGTTTTGCCGCCATTTTGGTAAACATTAGTCTTGACAGTTTATATTTGGCAGTCGTGAAGTAGACTCGTGGCAAATTTATAATGGAAAAATATTCGATAACTTTATCAAAATCAATCATCAATTACTGTGATGATGAGAAAGTTATCGTGTAGTGAATGATTTCGAAGAAAGAGGGCTTGTAGGTGATAGACCCAAGCATGGCCAACAACGTACTGCAAGATCGGCTGAAACATTACTGCTGCTCAAGGAAGTGTTCAAAACAATCCATCAACCTCAATTCGATGCCATGCTCAGGTAACTGTGAATGGGTGGTGGTATCGTGATGTGATTGAAAACTTTTTAACGCCACAACTGCATACTTTGGGCTTGATTAATATGTGGTATCAACAAGACGGAGCCATACCGTGATACAGCCAGGATTACAATGGAATTACTGCGAGACAAACAAAGTATTATACCTTCCCGGCGGACACCCTGTGCTTGTCTTATTAAACACTTTGCTACTTAAATGTTTCTAGTATCTTTAAAGTAAAATCAAATTTCTAAAACTAAGGGACTTACTTTGAGAGTCAATTCAGAATAGTCCAAGTCGAACGGACTTAAAGTCAATTATCGGTACTGCGAAAGTCTATTTGTGAATATTTTTTCAATTTTATATTTATTTGATAAAAATTTTAAATCTATCAAGAATTTTCGATCGACTTTTGTCTATTCGAATTTTTTTGTATAGACTCTAACAGTAAGGTCCTAATATAATTATATAGAAAAAGTGAAGGCACGTACGAACGTTCGTACGAACATAGACATATTTCTCCACAAATGATGTATTGTAGGCGGTCCGAAACATGAAGATATGTCAAAATTTTCGATTGGATATAGCAGACCAGTTACAATAACCCCCAATCCCCAAAAGGAAGTTTAAAATAGAAAACATAGAAAACACTTCATAATATTTCGAAATTATCACATCAAATCAACGATTAATTAATGGAAAATTATCTAGCCACAAAACATTCAGTGGCGCCTAGCCAATTTGGTATCAAGTAAGTAAAGCACCCACAAAAACATAGACAACATTGAACAATAAAATTAAATATTCCAAAACTATTTTATACTGGGCTTAGTAAGCCGGCAAAATTAATAAGCAGTCACTTTTCGTACAAAACATAGAAAACATAGAACAACCGTTTTTTGATTCGTGAAAGTTGTTTTATTCATAGAAAATAAATAACCCAAGAATAACTACGTATAAAATATACCACAGCGAAATTAAATTGGCTACTACTAACTAACGACTAATTAATGGTAAATGATAAGCAATAAAATATTTAAACTTTGAAGTTATTAACACTTTTCAAAAAAACATGTAACGACTAACTATCGCCACTAATTAACGACCAACTAATGGTAAATTATGCACCATTTTGAGTTAGTGCTGTTCTTTATTCATGTCAAGTTAGCAAAGAAACCAAAAATTAAAGAAAATATTGCATCACAATTTCGGAATTACCACAACTAATTAAAGACTAGTTAATGGCAAATTATTAAGCTACAAACCATTTTGGTTTCCTAACTCCATAAAAAAGAACAAAGAAAACATTGCACGATTGAATTCAATTTTTCACAACTAATTTCCTACTTATAACTGACAATGTATCAAGCCAAGTTAGGAAAGAATCCAAAAATTACATAGAAAAAATTTAATGACGAATCGGAAGTTGTCATACAACAAATTAATGACTAGTTAACGGCAAATTATTCACCTACCCATTTTCGATTCGTGAAAGTAGCAACTTTATCCTCATGAAAAAAACAAATCACTCAAAAATACATTAAAAAAACACAGCACGACAAAATTTAATTTGGCACAACTAATTAACGACAAATCATCAACCTGCTTATTTTTTAAATTCATGAAAGTTGCCTTGTTAACTTGACACTCATTGAAAGACCCATTAACCGTTGTTATTTATTTTTGTTGGCTTATTTGATTCTTGATTTTGAGATTCAATGAAACGTTCCTCAGAGCTTATATTTCTCTACTTGTATAGTGCATTTTTGATTTGGAGTTTTGAATTTAGACTGCTTTAATGAATTTCTTAAAGTCCATTTTCTTGTATTTTCTAGATTTTATGAATCTAGCCAGTAAGGAAGTATTAATTTATGGTACAAAAAGCTTTTGAGTTTTTGGAATCGGCTTACCTTTGGCATTTTTGGAAAAGTTTTATAATTGTATTCTGTGGTTCTAACTGGAAAATGTACTTCAAGCTTTTTTCCAAATTCAATCTGCAATTCGGAGAAAAAATAAAAACGAAAAATTGGGGATCAGCAAAAAGCGCGACGTCCCATCTCCCAGTTATCTATGAAGCTGCGACCATGACGGTTGGATTGCCTCAATTTTCATCACTATGGCTCGACGCAAACATCATCATTCACGGAATTTAATATTACATTTAGCTCTGTTTTGCCGTGCTGGATGACATTGAGGAAGAATATGAAAATCCAAATAACAAGGCCTCTTTGTGCAGCATTGAATGCCACCATCAAAACTGCATTTTGGTTTCAAACCTGCGATGATATGACGACGATGAATCCTCTACTCCATAGCCACCACCGCGGATGTTTCTGTACTTCATAGAGGACATTAGTGCAATAAAAGGTGTGTATCTATTGCTTTGGACTATAGTTGTATGACAGACAGAGGGTGGCCACCCCAAACTCAATAGTGTCACACTTTAGTGCGTATAACGATTGAAATGTTAGTCCTGCTTCCGCAGTCCCTTTTATGGCAGGTAGCTAGATATTCCAAATTGATTTTAGAGATGTGAATGCGTGTCTGTAGTTGCATCTGCACAGTCCTCGATATTATGCACACTTCGTTTGTAGATTTTATATGTAAATCGCTTTTATCTGTTTTGAGATAAACAAACTCGGCGATAGGGTGTTAAACCTACTGTGTTTGGCAGCAATGGTGACATTTCTGTTGCTATGACATTTTAAAATGAATGTACTCTGTACTGAATGAACATTAAGAAATTTTTTATTTTTTCGCAGTTTTTGTTTAAAATATTTGTAGTCAAAATTTTGATCAATTGTTGTAACGAAGCGAATAACGCTACTAGATTTTTTCATCATAGTATTTTGATTTTTGTTCATCGCTATACAGTTCACATTCACTCTTAACTGAAAATGTAGGATGACAACCTGCTTGGATGAATGAAAATCTCTGCAATGGGAACCGCATACTTACAGATATGCAGTTTGGATTCCGGATTTGGATTCTTCTAAGACTCCAGCACGATGTCGCCTTCTCCCTATAGATTGTCATCAAGTTACTGTCGGATGCTTTTTCAATATTGAAAAAGCATTTGACAGCGTACCCATACAAGGACTTGTTCACAAACTTTTACAACTCAGATTTTCACATTTATTTACTGATAATATTTACAATTTTCTTAATTGCAGATCGTTCTTCATTCATATAGGAAGCTGCAAATCAACAACGAGGACAACCAGAGTCAGAGCTACAAAAAGACTTGAACTAGTACCATTCCTCTTTAAAATATACACTTCAGACCAGCCTCTTCAAGATTCCAGAATATGTCCAGACTTTCCTGTTTTCCGACGACCCCCTCGTCCCTCACTTACGCCAAGTCCATGTCACCAATATTTGCAGCTAAAATAGTTGAAGCTCACATTTAACTTTACAAGTACTATATAGGGTTGCCAACCGTACTGTAAAATAGAGTATTGTACTCTATTTCATGAAAGCGTACTCTATGATCTATGACTCTAATAGAGTACGCTAAAATACTCTTTTTGTTTGCTTTAATTTTTTTTTTCAATATTCTTCTTTATTCAAATATATTTTGTTATAAAGTGTAGGTATTTTCAACTCCATTTCATGAACTAATGTTTCCACACAGCCATACCATCCATCTACCTGCGTTCACAAAATGCCCTAAGTTTTTGTTTCTCATTTGTAACGGGTGATTTTTTAGCTGGTTTGGTTTTGGCAACACTGGTTTTGACAGCTGACGTGTGTTTAGTACCTTGTGTCACTGTCAAACAGCTTCAGTTTGGTTTGCAATTTAACCATGGATCGTCTTACAAATGAACAACGCTTGCAAATCATTGAATTTTACTATCAAAATTCGTGCTCGGTTCGAAATGTTCATCGCGCGCTGCTTCCATTTTATGGTCGTCATTCTCGACCTTCTGAGCAGTCTATTCGGAAGATTGTGACCAAATTTCGCACCAAATTTACTTTGTTGGACATTAAACCACCAACACGTTTACGTACTGTGCGTAGTGAAGAAAATATTGCGGCCGTATCAGCTAGTGTGACAGAAGACCGCGAAATGTCGATTCGGCGCCGTTCCCAGCAGTTAGGCCTTTGTTACAGCACTACGTGGAAAATTTTGCTGAAGGATTTGGGCGTAAAGCCTTTTAAGATACAGCTGGTGCAAGAACTAAAGCCAGCCGACCTACCACAACGCCGAATTTTTGGTGAATGGGCTCTTGGAAAGCTGGCCGAGGATCCGCTTTTTTATCGAAAAATTGTGTTCAGCGATGAGGCTCATTTTTGGTTGAATGGGAACGTAAATAAGCATAATTGCCGCATTTGGAGTGAAGATCAGCCCGAAATAGCCACTGTTTGGTGCGGTTTATGGGCCGGCGGCATTATTGGGCCATATTTCTTCAAAGATGATGCGAATCGCAGCGTTACTGTCAATGGTGAACGCTACCGAGCGATGATAACAAACTTTTTTTTGCCCAAAATGGAAGTTCTTGACTTGCATGATATGTGGTTTCAACAAGACGGTGCCACATGCCACACAGCACGCGAAACAATGGCGCAATTGCGAGGCGAGTTTGGTGAACAGTTAATTTCACGTTTCGGGCTGGTCAATTTGCCGCCTAGATCGTGCGATTTGACACCATTAGATTATTTTTTGTGGGGGTATGTCAAGGCTAATGTCTATAGGGACAAGCCCGCTTCGATTGACGCACTGGAAGCCAACATCCATGCATTCATTCGTGAGATACCGGCCGATGTGTGTGAAAGAGTATGCCAAAATTGGACTCAGCGGATGGGCTACCTGAGACGCAGCCGCGGTCAACATTTGAATGAAATTATCTTTAAACATTAAATTGCAAGGTTCAAACTATCGATTCAAATAAATATTTCATACATTTTTTCGAATTTTTTGTGTTTTTTTTTTTTTTAAGTTCTAAACCTCTTAAAAATCACACGTTACAACTACACTTAAGTTAACACCGACACTGACACGTCCTTTCGGCACGAAGGATATCATAAGACTGGATGAAACACGTCCGTTCAGTTCGACGGATATCCTAAGACTGAAGCTGAAGCCCTATATTAGAGGGATTTATATTATCAACTTTGTTGACAACATTGCTTGATGGAATCGCAACAAGTTTTTAAAATATTTTGAAGACCATGCAACACAGGTTGACAACATGATTTTCTTTGCGATTAAATGATCTAACATCGGTGGTTGTCAACAATCCTGAACGATATGTTTATCCATGTAATCTCCCTTATTCACAATGGAACGACGACGAGGAAACGGTACGTGAACGTGACGAGATCTCTTCGTTTATATCAAGTGACTTTAAAACACTTATAGCATAAGCGGGTATAGACAACAGAGCGTTTCTCGTCATCACGTCACGCCAAGAATTTGAAAAATTGAAAAAAGACGTCGTTGAAAATCCCTCCGCCTTGTGGATTGTGAATTGGGGGACGATTTTGGAAAACCTCTTTTAAGTTTTATTTTTTGTATATATAAATATAAGTAAATTGTAGTCATTTTTGAGGCTTGAAACTTAAACACAATACTGCTAAAGTATTTAGTTTCTCCCCTTACAATAACATCATCTTCTCAAATATGGTTCTGCGCTATAAAAAGATTTTTTAATTAATTTCTTTTGTCTGAAAAACCACCATTTTTGTTGATGAATATTCTTCTTGACTGCCCCTCAAAAAGCCAATTGAACAGAACTTTTTCAACCTTTTGGACCTTTTTTTATACAAATTTGTTAGTTTTCGTTAATTTATTTATAGTCGTTCTTTTTTAAATTTTTTTATTTTTAGTCAAATGCTGGAAACAGATGGAAAATTTTCTATTTTTGAGAATTAAAAAAAAAAAAAACTAATTGTATTTTTTTGCCATTTCTTGTTTATTTTGTTATTTTTATGAGGCAAACAAAGTACCATTCGTAATTGACATCTTTTTTCGTTTTTTTTTTTAAGGGAGAAAGTGGGTACCTAACACTTTTTGTTTAAAGAAAGATTTTTACATGTCGTTTTCAGCATTTGACTAAAAATGAAAAAGAGCATTGAATATTAAAAAGAACATTTGTGCTTGTCTACACAGAATTTTGAACGGAATTCACAATTTTTTTCAAAAATATTGACTAAAATTTTATTTCTTAAAAAATTTTCGCTAAAGAATTGAATATTAGTTTTAAAAAAAATTATAACTTCAACGTTCCATTTCAAAATTTGGCCTTTAAAATGTTTTAAGAATTCCGTACCTACATATATAGGTAAATGATTTTTTCTTTTAAAGGTCTGCAATCATTTTAATTTCTTTTTTCTATCAAAAACTAAGATGGCATTCTTTTTTCACCTCAAACTATCAATGAAGTTGTTCTAGCTGATTTAAACACGGAACTTCACGCTTTTTTTTCATTTTTGTCTCATAATTTGTATGACTTTATATTCAATTAAAATTATACCATTTAAAAATTAAAATAAAATGGTTCTATGGAAATTTTGAAATATCTCCCAAAATCATCATTCAAAGTTAAATTAATGTTGATACCTGGATAGGGCTTGAATAGACCTTTCCAGTAATGTGCGTCATGATTTAATTGATGAACTATGAAAAGACGTCGTTTTTCTAAGCAAATTTTGAAATATCTCCTGCAAAAATCAATCAAAATAAAATTATTTTCGATACCTGTACAGGAACTTGAACAGACCTTTGCAGTGATGTGCGTCATGATTTATTTGATTAACTTTGAAAAGACGTCGTTTTTCTAAGCAAATTTTGAAATAACTCCTGAAAAAATCAATCAAAATAAAATTGGTTTCGATACCTGTATAGGGCTTGAATGGACCTTTCCAGTGATGTGCGTCATGATTTATTTGATTAACTTTGAAAAGACGTCCTTTTTCTAAGCAAATTTTGAAATATCTCCTGAAAAAATCAATCAAAATAAAATTAGTTTCGATACCTGTATAGGGCTTGAAGAGACGTTTTCAGTGATGTGCGTCATGATTTATTTGATTAACTTTGAAAAGACGTCTTTTTTCTAAGCAAATTTTGAAATATCTCCTGAAAAAATCAATCAAAATAAAATTAGTTTCGATACCTGTATAGGGCTTGAACAGACCTTTGCAGTGATGTGCGTCATCATTTATTTGATTAACTTTGAAAAGACGTCGTTTTTCTAGGCAAATTTTGAAATATCTCCTGCAAAAGTCAATGAAAATAAAATAAGTTTCGATATCTGATTGAACAGACCTTTGCAGTGATGTGCGTCATGATTTATTTGATTAACTTTGAAAAGACGTCGTTTTTCTAAGCAAATTTTGAAAAATCTCCTGCAAAAATCAATCAAAATAAAATTAGTTTCGATACCTGTATAGGACTTGTACAGACCTTTGCAGTGATGTGCGTCATGATTTATTTGATTAACTTTGAAAAGACGTCGTTTTTCTATGCAAATTTTGAAATATCTCCTGAAAAAATCAATCAAAATAAAATTAGTTTCGATACCTGTATAGGGCTTGAACAGACCTTTGTAGTGTTGTGCGTCATGATTTATTTGATTAACTTTGAAAAGACGTCGTTTTTCTAAGCGAATTTTGAAATATCTCCTGAAAAAATCAATCAAAATAAAATTAGATTCGATACCCGTATAGGGCTTGAACAGACCTTTCCATTGATGTGCGTCATGATTTATTTGATTAACTTTGAAAAGACGTCGTTTTCCTATGCAAATTTTGAAATATCTCCTGAAAAAATCAATCAAAATAAAATTAGTTTCGATACCTGTATAGGGCTTGAACAGACCTTTGCAGTGATGGGCGTCATGATTTATTTGATTAACTTTGAAAAGACGTCGTTTTCCTGTGCAAATTTTGAAATATCTCCTGAAAAAATCAATCAAAATAAAATTAGTTTCGATACCTGTATAGGGCTTGAACAGACCTTTCCAGTGATGTGCGTCATGATTTATTTGATTAACTTTGAAAAGACGTCGTTTTTCTAAGCAAATTTTGAAATAACTCCTGAAAAAATCAATCAAAATAAAATTAGTTTCGATACCTGTATAGGGCTTTAATAGACCTTTCCATTGATGTGCGTCATGATTTATTTGATTAACTTTGAAAAGACGTCGTTTTTCTAAGCAAATTTTGAAATAACTCCTGAAAAAATCAATCAAAATAAAATTAGTTTCGATACCTGTCTAGGGCTTGAACAGACGTTTCCAGTGATGTGCGTCATGATTTATTTGATTAACTTTGAAAAGACGTCGTTTTTCTAAGCAAATTTTGAAATATCTTCTGAAAAAATTAATCAAAATAAAATTAGTTTCGATACCTGTATAGGACTTGAACAGACCTTTGCAGTGATGTGCGTCATAATTTATTTGATTAACTTTAAAAAGACGTCGTTTTTCTAAGCAAATTTTGAAATATCTCCTGAAAAAATATATCAAAATATAATTAGATTCGATACCTGTATAGGGCTTGAACAGACCTTTCCATTGATGTGCGTCATGATTTATTTGATTAACTTTGAAAAGACGTCGTTTTTCTAAGCAAATTTTGAAATATATCCTGCAAAAATCAATGAAAATAAAATTAGTTTCGATATCTGTATAAGACTTGAACAGACCTTTGCAGTGATGTGCGTCATGATTTATTTGATTAACTTTGAAAAGACGTCGTTTTTCTAAGCAAATTTTGAAAAATCTCCTGCAAAAATCAATCAAAATGGAATTAGTTTCGATACCTGTATAGGACTTGTACAGACCTTTGCAGTGATGTGCGTCATGATTTATTTGATTAACTTTGAAAAGACGTCGTTTTTCTAAGCAAATTTTGAAATATCTCCTGAAAAAATCAATCAAAATAAAATTTGTTTCAATACCTGTATAGGGCTTGAACAGACCTTTCCAGTGATGTGCGTCATGATTTATTTGATTAACTTTGAAAAGACGTCGTTTTTCTAAGCGAATTTTGAAATATCTCCTTAAAAAATCAATCAAAATAAAATTAGTTTCGATACCTGTATAGGGCTTGAACAGACCTTTCCATTGATGTGCGTCATGATTTATTTGATTTACTTTGAAAAGACGTCGTTTTCCTATGCAAATTTTGAAATATCTCCTGAAAAAATCAATCAAAATAAAATTAGTTTCGATACCTGTATAGGGCTTGAACAGACGTTTTATTTGATTAACTTTGAAAAGACGTCGTCTTTCTAAGCAAATTTTGAAATATCTTCTGAAAAAATCAATCAAAATAAAATTAGTTTCGATACCTGTATAGGACTTGAACAGACCTTTGCAGTGATGTGCGTCATGATTTATTTGATTAACTTTGAAAAGACGTCGTTTTTCTAAGCAAATTTTGAAATATCTCCTGAAAAAATATATCAAAATAAAATTAGATTCGATACCTGTATAGGGCTTGAACAGACCTTTCCATTGATGTGCGTCATGATTTATTTGATTAACTTTGAAAAGACGTCGTTTTTCTAAGCAAATTTTGAAATATCTCCTGCAAAAATCAATCTAAATAAAATTAGTTTCGATACCTGTATAGGACTTGAACAGACCTTTGCAGTGATGTGCGTCATGATTTATTTGATTAACTTTGAAAAGACGTCGTTTTTCTAAGCAAATTTTGAAATATCTCCTGCAAAAATCAATCAAAATAAAATTAGCTTTATACCTATATAGGACTTGGACAGACCTTTGCAGTGATGTGCGTCATGATTTATTTGATTTACTTTGAAAAGACGTCGTTTTTCTATGCAAATTTTGAAATATCTCCTGAAAAAATCAATCAAAATAAAATAAGTTTCGATACCTGAATAGGGCTTGAACAGACGTTTCCAGTGATGTACGTCATGATTTATTTGATTAACTTTGAAAAGACGTCGTTTTTCTTAGCAAATTTTGAAATAACTCCTGAAAAAATCAATCAAAATAAAATTTATTTCAGTACCTGTATAGGGCTTGACAGCTCAAGTTTAAATCCGAATCAAATTCCAAGTCCACTTCCAAGTCCAAGTCCAAGTCCAAGTCCAAGTCCAAGTCCAAGTCTAAGTCCAAGTCCAAGTCCAAGTCCAAGTCCAAGTCCAAGTCCAAGTCCAAGTCCAAGTCCAAGTCCAAGTCCAAGTCCAAGTCCAAGTCCAAGTCCAAGTTCAAGTTCAAGTCCAAGTCCAAGTCCAAGTCCCAGTTCAAGTCCAAGTCCAAGTCCAAGTCCAAGTCCAAGTCCAAGTCCAAGTCCAAGTCCAAGTCCAAGTCCAAGTCCAAGTCCAAGTCCAAGTCCAAGTCCAAGTCCAAGTCCAAGTCCAAGTCCAAGTCCAAGTCCAAGTCCAAGTCCAAGTCCAAGTCCAAGTCCAAGTCCAAGTCCAAGTCCAAGTCCAAGTCCAAGTCCAAGTCCAAGTCCAAGTCCAAGTCCAAGTCCAAGTCCAAGTCCAAGTCCAAGTCCAAGTCCAAGTCCATGTCCAAGTCCAAGTCCAAGTCCATGTCCATGTCCAAGTCCAAGCCCAAGTCCAAGTCCAAGTCCAAGTCCAAGTCCAAGTCCAAGTCCAAGTCCAAGTCCAAGTCCAAGTCCAAGTCCAAGTCCAAGTCCAAGTCCAAGTCCAAGTCCAAGTCCAAGTCCAAGTCCAAGTCCAAGTCCAAGTCCAAGTCCAAGTCCAAGTCCAAGTCCAAGTCCAAGTCCAAGTCCAAGTCCAAGTCCAAGTCCAAGTCCAAGTCCAAGTCCAAGTCCAAGTCCAAGTCCAATTTCAAGACCAAGTCCAAGTCCAAGTCCAATTTCAAGACCAAGTCCAAGTCCAAGTCCAAGTCCAAGTCCAAGTCCAAGTCCAAGTCCAAGTCCAAGTCCAAGTCCAAGTCCAAGTCCAAGTCCAAGTCCAAGTCCAAGTCCAAGTCCAAGTCCAAGTCCAAGTCCAAGTCCAAGTCCAAGTCCAAGTCCAAGTCCAAGTCCAAGTCCAAGTCCAAGTCCAAGTCCAAGTCCAAGTCCAAGTCCAAGTCCAAGTCCAAGTCCAAGTCCAAGTCCAAGTCCAAGTCCAAGTCCAAGTCCAGGTCCAAGTCCAAGTCCAGGTCCAAGTCCAAGTCCAAATCCAAGTCCAAGTCCAAGTCCAAGTCCAAGTCCAAGTCCAAGTCCAAGTCCAAGTCCAAGTCCAAGTCCAAGTCCAAGTCCAAGTCCAAGTCCAAGTCCAAGTCCAAGTCCAAGTCCAAGTCCAAGTCCAAGTCCAAGTCCAAGTCCAAGTCCAAGTCCAAGTCCAAGTCCAAGTCCAAGTCCAAGTCCAAGTCCAAGTCCAAGTCCAAGTCCAAGTCCAAGTCCAAGTCCAAGTCCAAGTCCAACTCCAACTCCAACTCCAACTCCAACTCCAACTCCAACTCCAACTCCAACTCCAACTCCAACTCCAACTCCAACTCCAACTCCAACTCCAACTCCAACTCCAACTCCAACTCCAACTCCAACTCCAACTCCAACTCCAACTCCAACTCCAACTCCAACTCCAACTCCAACTCCAACTCCAACTCCAACTCCAACTCCAACCCCAACTCCCACTCCAACTCCATCTCCAACTCCAACTCCAACTCCAACTCCAACTCCAATTCCAACTCCAACTACAACTCCAACTCCAACTACAACTCCAACTCCAACTCCAACTCCAACTCCAACTCTAACTCCAATTACAACTCCAAATCCAACTCCAACTCCAACTACACTTAAGTTAACACCGACACTGAAACGTCCTTTCGGCACGAAGGATATCATAAGACTGGATGAAACACGTCCGTTCAGTTCGACGGATATCCTAAGACTGAAGCTGAAGCCCTATATTAGAGGGATTTATATTATCAACTTTGTTGACAACATTGCTTGATGGAATCGCAACAAGTTTTTAAGATATTTTGAAGACCATGCAACACAGGTTGACAACATGATTTTCTTTGCGTTTAAATGATCTAACAAATGATCTAACATCGGTGGTTGTCAAAGAAAATTGAAAAAAGACGTCGTTGAAAATCCCTCCGCATTGTGGATTGTGAATTGGGGGACGATTTTGGAAAACCTCTTTTAAGTTTTATTTTTTGTATATATAAATATAAGTAAATTGTAGTCATTTTTGAGGCTTGAAACTTAAACACAATACTGCTAAAGTATTTAGTTTCTCCCCTTACAATAACATCATCTTCTCAAATATGGTTCTGCGCTATAAAAAGATTTTTTAATTAATTTCTTTTGTCTGAAAAACCACCATTTTTGTTGATGAATATTCTTCTTGACTGCCCCTCAAAAAGCCAATTGAACAGATCTTTTTCAACCTTTTGGACCTTTTTTTATACAAATTTGTTAGTTTTCGTTAATTTATTTATAGTCGTTCTTTTTTAAATTTTTTTATTTTTAGTCAAATGCTGGAAACAGATGGAAAATTTTCTATTTTTGAGAATTAAAAAAAAAAAAACATATTGTATTTTTCTGCCATTTCTTGTTTATTTTGTTATTTTTATGAGGCAAACAAAGTACCATTCATAATTGACATCTTTTTTCGTTTTTTTTTTAAGGGAGAAAGTGGGAACCTAACACTTTTTGTTTAAGGAAAGATTTTTACATGTCGTTTTCAGCATTTGACTAAAAATGAAAAAGAGCATTGAATATTAAAAAGAACATTTGTGCTTGTCTACACAGAATTTTGAACGGAATTCACAATTTTTTTCAAAAATATTGACTAAAATTTTATTTCTTAAAAAATTTTCGCTAAAGAATTGAATATTAGTTTTAAAAAAAATTATAACTTCAACGTTCCATTTCAAAATTTGGCCTTTAAAATGTTTTAAGAATTTCGTACCTACATATATAGGTAAATGATTTTTTCTTTTAAAGGTCTGCAATCATTTTAATTTCTTTTTTCTATCAAAAACTAAGATGGCATTCTTTTTTCACCTCAAACTATCAATGAAGTTGTTCTAGCTGATTTAAACACGGAACTTCACGCTTTTTTTTCATTTTTGTCTCATAATTTGTATGACTTTATATTCAATTAAAATTATACCATTTAAAAATTAAAATAAAATGGTTCTATGGAAATTTTGAAATATCTCCCAAAATCATCATTCAAAGTTAAATTAATGTTGATACCTGGATAGGGCTTGAATAGACCTTTCCAATAATGTGCGTCATGATTTAATTGATGAACTATGAAAAGACGTCGTTTTTTATGAAAATTTTGAAATATCTCCTGAAAAAATCAATCAAAATAAAATTGGTTTCGATACCTGTATAGGGCTTGAATGGACCTTTCCAGTGATGGGCGTCATGATTTATTTGATCAACTTTGAAAAGACGTAGTTTTTCTAAGCAAATTTTGAAATAACTCCTGAAAAAATCAATCAAAATAAAATTAGTTTCGATACCTGTATAGGGCTTGAACAGGCGTTTCCAGTGATGTGCGTCATGATTTATTTGATTAACTTTGAAAGACGTCCTTTTTCTAAGCAAATTTTGAAATAACTCCTGAAAAAATCAATCAAAATAAAATTAGTTTCAATACCTGTATAGGGCTTGAATGGACCTTTCCAGTGATGTGCGTCATGATTTATTTGATTAACTTTGAAAAGACGTCGTTTTTCTAAGCAAATTTTGAAATATCTCCTGCAAAAATCAATCAAAATAAAATTAGTTTCGATACCTGTATAGGACTTGAACAGACCTTTGCAGTGATGTGCGTCATGATTTATTTGACTAACTTTGAAAAGACGTCGTTTTTCTAAGCAAATTTTGAAATATCTCCTGTCAATCAAAATAAAATTAGTTTCGATACCTGTATAGGACTTGAACAGACCTTTGCAGTGATGTTCGTCATGATTTATTTGATTAACTTTGAAAAGACGTCGTTTTTCTAAGCAAATTTTGAAATATCTCCTGCAAAAATCAATCAAAATAAAATTAGTTTCGATACCTGTATAGGACTTGAACAGACCTTTGCAGTGATGTGCGTCATGATTTATTTGATTAACTTTGAAAAGACGTTGTTTTTCTAAGCAAATTTTGAAATAACTCCTGCAAAAATCAATCAAAATAAAATTAAATTTAATACCTGTATAGGGCTTGAACAGACCTTTCCAGTGATGTGCGTCATGATTTATTTGATTAACTTTGAAAAGACGTCGTTTTTCTAAGCAAATTTTGAAATATCTCTTAAACTAATCAATCAAAATAAAATTGGTTTCGATACCTGTATAGGGCTTGAACAGACCTTTCCAGTGATGTGCGTCATGATTTATTTGATTAAGTTTGAAAAGGCGTCGTTTTTCTAAGCAAATTTTGAAATATCTCCTGCAAAAATCAATCTAAATAAAATTAGTTTCGATACCTGTATAGGACTTGAACAGACCTTTGCAGTGATGTGCGTCATGATTTATTTGATTAACTTTGAAAAGACGTTGTTTTTCTAAGCAAATTTTGAAATAACTCCTGCAAAAATCAATCAAAATAAAATTAAATTTAATACCTGTATAGGGCTTGAACAGACCTTTCCAGTGATGTGCGTCATGATTTATTTAATTAACTTTGAAAAGACGTCGTTTTTCTAAGCAAATTTTGAAATATCTCCTGCAAAAATCAATCAAAATAAAATTAATTTCAGTACCTGTATAGGGCTTGACAGCCCAAGTCCAAATCCAAATCTAATTCCAAGTCCAATTCCAAGTCCAAGTCCAAGTCCAAGTCCAAGTCCAAGTCCAAGTCCAAGTCCAAGTCCAAGTCCAAGTCCAAGTCCAAGTCCAAGTCCAAGTCCAAGTCCAAGTCCAAGTCCAAGTCCAAGTCCAAGTCCAAGTCCAAGTCCAAGTCCAAGTCCAAGTCCAAGTCCAAGTCCAAGTCCAAGTCCAAGTCCAAGTCCAAGTCCAAGTCCAAGTCCAAGTCCAAGTCCAAGTCCAAGTCCAAGTCCAAGTCCAAGTCCAAGTCCAAGTCCAAGTCCAAGTCCAAGTCCAAGTCCAAGTCCAAGTCCAAGTCCAAGTCCAAGTCCAAGTCCAAGTCCAAGTCCAAGTCCAAGTCCAAGTCCAAGTCCAAGTCCAAGTCCAAGTCCATGTCCAAGTCCAAGTCCAAGTCCATGTCCATGTCCAAGTCCAAGCCCAAGTCCAAGTCCAAGTCCAAGTCTTTTGTCTGAAAAACCACCATTTTTGTTGATGAATATTCTTCTTGACTGCCCCTCAAAAAGCCAATTGAACAGATCTTTTTCAACCTTTTGGACCTTTTTTTATACAAATTTGTTAGTTTTCGTTAATTTATTTATAGTCGTTCTTTTTTAAATTTTTTTATTTTTAGTCAAATGCTGGAAACAGATGGAAAATTTTCTATTTTTGAGAATTAAAAAAAAAAAAACATATTGTATTTTTCTGCCATTTCTTGTTTATTTTGTTATTTTTATGAGGCAAACAAAGTACCATTCATAATTGACATCTTTTTTCGTTTTTTTTTTAAGGGAGAAAGTGGGAACCTAACACTTTTTGTTTAAGGAAAGATTTTTACATGTCGTTTTCAGCATTTGACTAAAAATGAAAAAGAGCATTGAATATTAAAAAGAACATTTGTGCTTGTCTACACAGAATTTTGAACGGAATTCACAATTTTTTTCAAAAATATTGACTAAAATTTTATTTCTTAAAAAATTTTCGCTAAAGAATTGAATATTAGTTTTAAAAAAAATTATAACTTCAACGTTCCATTTCAAAATTTGGCCTTTAAAATGTTTTAAGAATTTCGTACCTACATATATAGGTAAATGATTTTTTCTTTTAAAGGTCTGCAATCATTTTAATTTCTTTTTTCTATCAAAAACTAAGATGGCATTCTTTTTTCACCTCAAACTATCAATGAAGTTGTTCTAGCTGATTTAAACACGGAACTTCACGCTTTTTTTTCATTTTTGTCTCATAATTTGTATGACTTTATATTCAATTAAAATTATACCATTTAAAAATTAAAATAAAATGGTTCTATGGAAATTTTGAAATATCTCCCAAAATCATCATTCAAAGTTAAATTAATGTTGATACCTGGATAGGGCTTGAATAGACCTTTCCAATAATGTGCGTCATGATTTAATTGATGAACTATGAAAAGACGTCGTTTTTTATGAAAATTTTGAAATATCTCCTGAAAAAATCAATCAAAATAAAATTGGTTTCGATACCTGTATAGGGCTTGAATGGACCTTTCCAGTGATGGGCGTCATGATTTATTTGATCAACTTTGAAAAGACGTAGTTTTTCTAAGCAAATTTTGAAATAACTCCTGAAAAAATCAATCAAAATAAAATTAGTTTCGATACCTGTATAGGGCTTGAACAGGCGTTTCCAGTGATGTGCGTCATGATTTATTTGATTAACTTTGAAAGACGTCCTTTTTCTAAGCAAATTTTGAAATAACTCCTGAAAAAATCAATCAAAATAAAATTAGTTTCAATACCTGTATAGGGCTTGAATGGACCTTTCCAGTGATGTGCGTCATGATTTATTTGATTAACTTTGAAAAGACGTCGTTTTTCTAAGCAAATTTTGAAATATCTCCTGCAAAAATCAATCAAAATAAAATTAGTTTCGATACCTGTATAGGACTTGAACAGACCTTTGCAGTGATGTGCGTCATGATTTATTTGACTAACTTTGAAAAGACGTCGTTTTTCTAAGCAAATTTTGAAATATCTCCTGCAAAAATCAATCAAAATAAAATTAGTTTCGATACCTGTATAGGACTTGAACAGACCTTTGCAGTGATGTTCGTCATGATTTATTTGATTAACTTTGAAAAGACGTCGTTTTTCTAAGCAAATTTTGAAATATCTCCTGCAAAAATCAATCAAAATAAAATTAGTTTCGATACCTGTATAGGACTTGAACAGACCTTTGCAGTGATGTGCGTCATGATTTATTTGATTAACTTTGAAAAGACGTTGTTTTTCTAAGCAAATTTTGAAATAACTCCTGCAAAAATCAATCAAAATAAAATTAAATTTAATACCTGTATAGGGCTTGAACAGACCTTTCCAGTGATGTGCGTCATGATTTATTTGATTAACTTTGAAAAGACGTCGTTTTTCTAAGCAAATTTTGAAATATCTCTTAAACTAATCAATCAAAATAAAATTGGTTTCGATACCTGTATAGGGCTTGAACAGACCTTTCCAGTGATGTGCGTCATGATTTATTTGATTAAGTTTGAAAAGGCGTCGTTTTTCTAAGCAAATTTTGAAATATCTCCTGCAAAAATCAATCTAAATAAAATTAGTTTCGATACCTGTATAGGACTTGAACAGACCTTTGCAGTGATGTGCGTCATGATTTATTTGATTAACTTTGAAAAGACGTTGTTTTTCTAAGCAAATTTTGAAATAACTCCTGCAAAAATCAATCAAAATAAAATTAAATTTAATACCTGTATAGGGCTTGAACAGACCTTTCCAGTGATGTGCGTCATGATTTATTTAATTAACTTTGAAAAGACGTCGTTTTTCTAAGCAAATTTTGAAATATCTCCTGCAAAAATCAATCAAAATAAAATTAATTTCAGTACCTGTATAGGGCTTGACAGCCCAAGTCCAAATCCAAATCTAATTCCAAGTCCAATTCCAAGTCCAAGTCCAAGTCCAAGTCCAAGTCCAAGTCCAAGTCCAAGTCCAAGTCCAAGTCCAAGTCCAAGTCCAAGTCCAAGTCCAAGTCCAAGTCCAAGTCCAAGTCCAAGTCCAAGTCCAAGTCCAAGTCCAAGTCCAAGTCCAAGTCCAAGTCCAAGTCCAAGTCCAAGTCCAAGTCCAAGTCCAAGTCCAAGTCCAAGTCCAAGTCCAAGTCCAAGTCCAAGTCCAAGTCCAAGTCCAAGTCCAAGTCCAAGTCCAAGTCCAAGTCCAAGTCCAAGTCCAAGTCCAAGTCCAAGTCCAAGTCCAAGTCCAAGTCCAAGTCCAAGTCCAAGTCCAAGTCCAAGTCCAAGTCCAAGTCCAAGTCCAAGTCCAAGTCCAAGTCCATGTCCAAGTCCAAGTCCAAGTCCATGTCCATGTCCAAGTCCAAGCCCAAGTCCAAGTCCAAGTCCAAGTCCAAGTCCAAGTCCAAGTCCAAGTCCAAGTCCAAGTCCAAGTCCAAGTCCAAGTCCAAGTCCAAGTCCAAGTCCAAGTCCAAGTCCAAGTCCAAGTCCAAGTCCAAGTCCAAGTCCAAGTCCAAGTCCAAGTCCAAGTCCAAGTCCAAGTCCAAGTCCAAGTCCAAGTCCAAGTCCAAGTCCAAGTCCAATTTCAAGACCAAGTCCAAGTCCAAGTCCAATTTCAAGACCAAGTCCAAGTCCAAGTCCAAGTCCAAGTCCAAGTCCAAGTCCAAGTCCAAGTCCAAGTCCAAGTCCAAGTCCAAGTCCAAGTCCAAGTCCAAGTCCAAGTCCAAGTCCAAGTCCAAGTCCAAGTCCAAGTCCAAGTCCAAGTCCAAGTCCAAGTCCAAGTCCAAGTCCAAGTCCAAGTCCAAGTCCAAGTCCAAGTCCAAGTCCAAGTCCAAGTCCAAGTCCAAGTCCAAGTCCAAGTCCAAGTCCAAGTCCAGGTCCAAGTCCAAGTCCAGGTCCAAGTCCAAGTCCAAATCCAAGTCCAAGTCCAAGTCCAAGTCCAAGTCCAAGTCCAAGTCCAAGTCCAAGTCCAAGTCCAAGTCCAAGTCCAAGTCCAAGTCCAAGTCCAAGTCCAAGTCCAAGTCCAAGTCCAAGTCCAAGTCCAAGTCCAAGTCCAAGTCCAAGTCCAAGTCCAAGTCCAAGTCCAAGTCCAAGTCCAAGTCCAACTCCAACTCCAACTCCAACTCCAACTCCAACTCCAACTCCAACTCCAACTCCAACTCCAACTCCAACTCCAACTCCAACTCCAACTCCAACTCCAACTCCAACTCCAACTCCAACTCCAACTCCAACTCCAACTCCATCTCCAACTCCAACTCCAACTCCAACTCCAACTCCAACTCCAACTCCAACTCCAACTCCAACTCCAACTCCAACTCCAACTCCAACTCCAACTCCAACTCCAACTCCAACTCCAACTCCAACTCCAACTCCAACTCCAACTCCAACTCCAACTCCAACTCCAACTCCAACTCCAACTCCAACTCCAACTCCAACTCCAACTCCAACTCCAACCCCAACTCCCACTCCAACTCCATCTCCAACTCCAACTCCAACTCCAACTCCAACTCCAATTCCAACTCCAACTACAACTCCAACTCCAACTACAACTCCAACTCCAACTCCAACTCCAACTCCAACTCTAACTCCAATTACAACTCCAAATCCAACTCCAACTCCAACTACACTTAAGTTAACACCGACACTGAAACGTCCTTTCGGCACGAAGGATATCATAAGACTGGATGAAACACGTCCGTTCAGTTCGACGGATATCCTAAGACTGAAGCTGAAGCCCTATATTAGAGGGATTTATATTATCAACTTTGTTGACAACATTGCTTGATGGAATCGCAACAAGTTTTTAAGATATTTTGAAGACCATGCAACACAGGTTGACAACATGATTTTCTTTGCGTTTAAATGATCTAACATCGGTGGTTGTCAAAGAAAATTGAAAAAAGACGTCGTTGAAAATCCCTCCGCATTGTGGATTGTGAATTGGGGGACGATTTTGGAAAACCTCTTTTAAGTTTTATTTTTTGTATATATAAATATAAGTAAATTGTAGTCATTTTTGAGGCTTGAAACTTAAACACAATACTGCTAAAGTATTTAGTTTCTCCCCTTACAATAACATCATCTTCTCAAATATGGTTCTGCGCTATAAAAAGATTTTTTAATTAATTTCTTTTGTCTGAAAAACCACCATTTTTGTTGATGAATATTCTTCTTGACTGCCCCTCAAAAAGCCAATTGAACAGATCTTTTTCAACCTTTTGGACCTTTTTTTATACAAATTTGTTAGTTTTCGTTAATTTATTTATAGTCGTTCTTTTTTAAATTTTTTTATTTTTAGTCAAATGCTGGAAACAGATGGAAAATTTTCTATTTTTGAGAATTAAAAAAAAAAAAACATATTGTATTTTTCTGCCATTTCTTGTTTATTTTGTTATTTTTATGAGGCAAACAAAGTACCATTCATAATTGACATCTTTTTTCGTTTTTTTTTTAAGGGAGAAAGTGGGAACCTAACACTTTTTGTTTAAGGAAAGATTTTTACATGTCGTTTTCAGCATTTGACTAAAAATGAAAAAGAGCATTGAATATTAAAAAGAACATTTGTGCTTGTCTACACAGAATTTTGAACGGAATTCACAATTTTTTTCAAAAATATTGACTAAAATTTTATTTCTTAAAAAATTTTCGCTAAAGAATTGAATATTAGTTTTAAAAAAAATTATAACTTCAACGTTCCATTTCAAAATTTGGCCTTTAAAATGTTTTAAGAATTTCGTACCTACATATATAGGTAAATGATTTTTTCTTTTAAAGGTCTGCAATCATTTTAATTTCTTTTTTCTATCAAAAACTAAGATGGCATTCTTTTTTCACCTCAAACTATCAATGAAGTTGTTTTAGCTGATTTAAACATGGAACTTCACGCTTTTTTTCATTTTTGTCTCATAATTTGTATGACTTAATATTCAATTAAAATTATACCATTTAAAAATTAAAATAAAATGGTTCTATGGAAATATCTCCCAAAATCATCATTCAAAGTTAAATTAATGTTGATACCTGGATAGGGCTTGAATAGACCTTTCCAGTAATGTGCGTCATGATTTAATTGATGAACTATGAAAAGACGTCGCTTTTTATGAAAATTTTGAAATATCTCCTGAAAAAATCAATCAAAATAAAATTGGTTTCGATACCTGTATAGGGCTTGAATGGACCTTTCCAGTGATGTGCGTCATGATTTATTTAATCAACTTTGAAAAGACATCTTTTTCTAAGCAAATTTTGAAATAACTCCTGAAAAAATCAATCAAAATAAAATTAGTTTCGATACCTGTATAGGGCTTGAACAGACCTTTGCAGTGATGTGCGTCATGATTTATTTGATTAACTTTGAAAAGACGTCCTTTTTCTAAGCAAATTTTGAAATATCTCCTGAAAAAATCAATCAAAATAAAATTAGTTTCGATACCTGTATAGGACTTGAACAGGCCTTTGCAGTGATGTGCGTCATGATTTATTTGATTAACTTTGAAAAGACGTCGTTTTTCTAAGCAAATTTTGAAATATCTCCTGCAAAAATCAATCAAAATAAAATTAGTTTCGATACCTGTATAGGACTTGAACAGACCTTTGCAGTGATGTTCGTCATGATTTATTTGATTAACTTTGAAAAGACGTTGTTTTTCTAAGCAAATTTTGAAATATCTCCTGCAAAAATCAATCAAAATAAAATTAGTTTCGATACCTGTATAGGACTTGAACAGACCTTTGCAGTGATGTGCGTCATGATTTATTTGATTAACTTTGAAAAGACGTTGTTTTTCTAAGCAAATTTTGAAATAACTCCTGCAAAAATCAATCAAAATAAAATTAAATTTAATACCTGTATAGGGCTTGAACAGACCTTTCCAGTGATGTGCGTCATGATTTATTTGATTAACTTTGAAAAGACGTCGTTTTTCTAAGCAAATTTTGAAATATCTCTTAAACTAATCAATCAAAATAAAATTGGTTTCGATACCTGTATAGGGCTTGAACAGACCTTTCCAGTGATGTGCGTCATGATTTATTTGATTAAGTTTGAAAAGGCGTCGTTTTTCTAAGCAAATTTTGAAATATCTCCTGCAAAAATCAATCTAAATAAAATTAGTTTCGATACCTGTATAGGACTTGAACAGACCTTTGCAGTGATGTGCGTCATGATTTATTTGATTAACTTTGAAAAGACGTTGTTTTTCTAAGCAAATTTTGAAATAACTCCTGCAAAAATCAATCAAAATAAAATTAAATTTAATACCTGTATAGGGCTTGAACAGACCTTTCCAGTGATGTGCGTCATGATTTATTTAATTAACTTTGAAAAGACGTCGTTTTTCTAAGCAAATTTTGAAATATCTCCTGCAAAAATCAATCAAAATAAAATTAATTTCAGTACCTGTATAGGGCTTGACAGCCCAAGTCCAAATCCAAATCTAATTCCAAGTCCAATTCCAAGTCCAAGTCCAAGTCCAAGTCCAAGTGCAAGTCCAAGTGCAAGTCCAAGTGCAAGTCCAAGTGCAAGTCCAAGTCCAAGTCCAAGTCCAAGTCCAAGTCCAAGTCCAAGTCCAAGTCCAAGTCCAAGTCCAAGTCCAAGTCCAAGTCCAAGTCCAAGTCCAAGTCCAAGTCCAAGTCCAAGTCCAAGTCCAAGTCCAAGTCCAAGTCCAAGTCCAAGTCCAAGTCCAAGTCCAAGTCCAAGTCCAAGTCCAAGTCCAAGTCCAAGTCCAAGTCCAAGTCCAAGTCCAAGTCCAAGTCCAAGTCCAAGTCCAAGTCTAAGTCCAAGTCCAAGTCCAAGTCCAAGTCCAAGTCCAAGTCCAAGTCCAAGTCCAAGTCCAAGTCCAAGTCCAAGTCCAAGTCCAAGTCCAAGTCCAAGTCCAAGTCCAAGTCCAAGTCCAAGTCCAAGTCCAAGTCCAAGTCCAAGTCCAAGTCCAAGTCCAAGTCCAAGTCCAAGTCCAAGTCCAAGTCCAAGTCCAAGTCCAAGTCCAAGTCCAAGTCCAAGTCCAAGTCCAAGTCCAAGTCCAAGTCCAAGTCCAAGTTCAAGTCCAAGTCCAAGTCCAAGTCCAAGTCCAAGTCCAAGTCCAAGTCCAAGTCCAAGTCCAAGTCCAAGTCCAAATCCAAGTCCAGAACCAAGTCCAAGTCCAAGTCCAAGTCCAAGTCCAAGTCCAAGTCCAAGTCCAAGTCCAAGTCCAAGTCCAAGTCCAAGTCCAAGTCCAAGTCCAAGTCCAAGTCCAAGTCCAAGTCCAAGTCCAAGTCCAAGTCCAAGTCCAAGTCCAAGTCCAAGTCCAAGTCCAAATCAAAGTCCAGGTCCAAGTCCAAATCCAAGTCCAGGTCCAAGTCCAAGTCCAAGTCCATGTCCAAGTCCAAGTCCAAGTCCAAGTCCAATTCCAAGTCCAAGTCCAAGTCCAAGTCCAAGTCCAAGTCCAAGTCCAAGTCCAAGTCCAAGTCCAAGTCCAAGTCCAAGTCCAAGTCCAAGTCCAAGTCCAAGTCCAAGTCCAAGTCCAAGTCCAAGTCCAAGTCCAAGTCCAAGTCCAAGTCCAAGTCCAAGTCCAAGTCCAAGTCCAAGTCCAAGTCCAAGTCCAAGTCCAAGTCCAAGTCCAAGTCCAAGTCCAAGTCCAAGTCCAAGTCCAAGTCCAAGTCCAAGTCCAAGTCCAAGTCCAAGTCCAAGTCCAAGTCCAAGTCCAAGTCCAAGTCCAAGTCCAAGTCCAAGTCCAAGTCCAAGTCCAAGTCCAAGTCCAAGTCCGAGTCCAAGTCCAAGTCCAAGTCCAAGTCCAAGTCCAAGTCCAAGTCCAAGTCCAAGTCCAAGTCCAAGTCCAAGTCCAAGTCCAAGTCCAAGTCCAAGTCCAAGTCCAAGTCCAAATCAAAGTCCAGGTCCAAATCCAAATCCAAGTCCAGGTCCAAGTTCAAGTCCAAGTCCATGTCCATGTCCAAGCCCAAGTCCAAGTCCAAGTCCAAGTCCAAGTCCAAGTCCAAGTCCAAGTCCAAGTCCAAGTCCAAGTCCAAGTCCAAGTCCAAGTCCAAGTCCAAGTCCAAGTCCAAGTCCAAGTCCAAGTCCAAGTCCAAGTCCAAGTCCAAGTCCAAGTCCAAGTCCAAGTCCAAGTCCAAGTCCAAGTCCAAGTCCAAGTCCAAGTCCAAGTCCAAGTCCAAGTCCAAGTCCAAGTCCAAGTCCAAGTCCAAGTCCAAGTCCAAGTCCAAGTCCAAGTCCAAGTCCAAGTCCAAGTCCAAGTCCAAGTCCAAGTCCAAGTCCAAGTCCAAGTCCAAGTCCAAGTCCAAGTCCAAGTCCAAGTCCAAGTCCAAGTCCAAGTCCAAGTCCAAGTCCAAGTCCAAGTCCAAGTCCAAGTCCAAGTCCACGTCCAAGTCCAAGTCCAAGTCCAAGTCCAAGTCCAAGTCCAAGTCCAAGTCCAAGTCCAAGTCCAAGTCCAAGTCCAAGTCCAAGTCCAAGTCCAAGTCCAAGTCCAAGTCCAAGTCCAAGTCCAAGTCCAAGTCCAAGTCCAAGTCCAAGTCCAAGTCCAAGTCCAAGTCCAAGTCCAAGTCCAAGTCCAAGTCCAAGTCCAAGTCCAAGTCCAAGTCCAAGTCCAAGTCCAAGTCCTAGTCCTGGTTCAAGCCCTAGTCAGAGTCCAGCTCTAGGTCCAACTCCAACTCCAACTCCAACTCCAACTCCAACCCCAAATCCAACTCCAACTCCAACTCCAACTCCAATTCCAACTCCAACTCCAACTCCATCTCCAACTCCAACTCCAACTCCAACTCCAACTCCAACTCCAACTCCAACTCCAACTCCAACTCCAACTCCAACTCCAACTCCAACTCCAACTCCAACTCCAACTCCAACTCCAAATCCAACTCCAACTCCAAATCCAAATCCAACTCCAACTCCAACTACAACTACACTTAAGTTAACACCGACACTGACACGTCCTTTCGGCACGAAGGATATCATAAGACTGGATGAAACACGTCCGTTCAGTTCGACGGATATCCTTAGACTGAAGCTGAAGCCCTATATTAGAGGGATTTATATTATCAATTTTGTTGACAACATTGCTTGATGGAATCGCAACAAGTTTTTAAGATATTTTGAAGACCATGCAACACAGGTTGACAACATGATTTTCTTTGCGTTTAAATGATCTAACATCGGTGGTTGTCAACAATCCTGAACGATATGTTTATCCATGTAATCTCCCTTATTCACAATGGAACGACGACGAGGAAACGGTACGTGAACGTGACGAGATCTCTTCGTTTATATCAAGTGACTTTAAAACACTTATAGCATAAGCGGGTATAGACAATAGAGCGTTTCTCGTCATCACGTCACGCCAAGAATTTGAAAAATTGAAAAAAGACGTCGTTGAAAATCCCTCCGCATTGTGGATTGTGAATTGGGGGACGATTTTGGAAAACCTCTTTTAAGTTTTATTTTTTGTATATATAAATATAAGTAAATTGTAGTCATTTTTGAGGCTTGAAACTTAAACACAATACTGCTAAAGTATTTAGTTTCTCCCCTTACAATAACATCATCTTCTCAAATATGGTTCTGCGCTATAAAAAGATTTTTTAATTAATTTCTTTTGTCTGAAAAACCACCATTTTTGTTGATGAATATTCTTCTTGACTGCCCCTCAAAAAGCCAATTGAACAGAACTTTTTCAACCTTTTGGACCTTTTTTTATACAAATTTGTTAGTTTTCGTTAATTTATTTATTGTCGTTCTTTTTTAAATTTTTTTATTTTTAGTCAAATGCTGGAAACAGAAGGAAAATTTTCTATTTTTGAGAATTAAAAAAAAAAAAAAAAACTAATTGTATTTTTTTGCCATTTCTTGTTTATTTTGTTATTTTTATGAGGCAAACAAAGTACCATTCATAATTGACCTCTTTTTTCGTTTTTTTTTTTTAAGGGAGAAAGTGGGTACCTAACACTTTTTGTTTAAAGAAAGATTTTTACATGTCGTTTTCAGCATTTGACTAAAAATGAAAAAGAGCATTGAATATTAAAAAGAACATTTGTGCTTGTCTACACAGAATTTTGAACGGAATTCACAATTTTTTTCAAAAATATTGACTAAAATTTTTTTTCTTAAAAAATGTTCGCTAAAGAATTGAATAATAGTTTTAAAAAAAATTATAACTTCAACGTTCCATTTCAAAATTTGGCCTTTAAAATGTTTTAAGAATTTCGTACCTACATATATAGGTAAATGATTTTTTCTTTTAAAGGTCTGCAATCATTTTAATTTCTTTTTTCTATCAAAAACTAAGATGGCATTCTTTTTTCACCTCAAACTATCAATGAAGTTGTTTTAGCTGATTTAAACACGGAACTTCACGCTTTTTTTTCATTTTTGTCTCATAATTTGTATGACTTAATATTCAATTAAAATTATACCATTTAAAAATTAAAATAAAATGGTTCTATGGAAATTTTGAAATATCTCCCAAAATCATCATTCAAAGTTAAATTAATGTTGATACCTGGATAGGGCTTGGATAGACCTTTCCAGTAATGTGCGTCATGATTTAATTGATGAACTATGAAAAGACGTCGTTTTTTATGAAAATTTTGAAATATCTCCTGAAAAAATCAATCAAAATAAAATTGGTTTCGATACCTGTATAGGGCTTGAATGGACTTTTCCAGTGATGTGCGTCATGATTTATTTGATCAACTTTGAAAAGACGTCGTTTTTCTAAGCAAATTTTGAAATATCTCCTGAAAAAATCAATCAAAATAAAATTGGTTTCGATACCTGTATAGGGCTTGAATGGACCTTTCCAGTGATGTGCGTCATGATTTATTTGATCAACTTTGAATAGACGTCGTTTTTCTAAGCAATTTTTGAAATAACTCCTGAAAAAATCAATCAAAATAAAATTAGTTTCGATACCTGTATAGGGCTTGAACAGACCTTTCCATTGATGTGCGTCATGATTTATTTGATTAACTTTGAAAAGACGTCGTTTTTCTAAGCAAATTTTGAAATATCTCCTGAAAAAATCAATCAAAATAAAATTAGTTTCGATACCTGTATAGGGCTTGAACAGACGTTTTCAGTGATGTGCGTCATGATTTATTTGATTAACTTTGAAAAGACGTCGTTTTTCTAAGCAAATTTTGAAATATCTCCTGCAAAAATCAATCAAAATAAAATTGGTTTCGATACCTGTATAGGGCTTGAACAGACCTTTCCAGTGATGTGCGTCATGACTTATTTGATTAACTTTGAAAAGACGTCGTTTTTCTAAGCAAATTTTGAAATATCTCCTGAAAAAATCAATCAAAATAAAATTAGTTTCGATACCTGTATAGGACTTGAACATACCTTTCCAGTGATGTGCGTCATGATTTATTTGATTAACTTTGAAAAGACGTCGTTTTTCTATGCAAATTTTGAAATATCTCCTGAAAAAATCAATCAAAATAAAATTAGTTTCGATACCTGTATAGGGCTTGAACAGACCTTTCCATTGATGTGCGTCATGATTTATTTGATTAACTTTGAAAAGACGTCGTTTTTCTTAGCAAATTTTGAAATATCTCCTGAAAAAATCAATCAAAATAAAATTAGATTCGATACCTGTATAGGGCTTGAATAGACCTTTCCAGTAATGTGCGTCATGATTTAATTGATGAACTATGAAAAGACGTCGTTTTTTATGAAAATTTTGAAATATCTTCTGAAAAAATCAATCAAAATAAAATTGGTTTCGATACCTGTATAGGGCTTGAATGGACCTTTCCAGTGATGTGCGTCATGATTTATTTGATCAACTTTGCGTCATGATTTATTTGATCAACTTTGAATAGACGTCGTTTTTCTAAGCAATTTTTGAAATAACTCCTGAAAAAATCAATCAAAATAAAATTAGTTTCGATACCTGTATAGGGCTTGAACAGACCTTTCCAGTGATGTGCGTCATGATTTATTTGATTAACTTTGAAAAGACGTCGTTTTTCTAAGCAAATTTTGAAATATCTCCTGCAAAAATCAATCAAAATAAAATTAGTTTCGATACCTGTATAGGACTTGAACAGACCTTTGCAGTGATGTGCGTCATGATTTATTTGATTAACTTTGAAAAGACGTCGTTTTTCTAAGCAAATTTTGAAATAACTCCTGAAAAAATCAATCAAAATAAAATTAGTTTCGATACCTGTATAGGACTTGAACAGAACTTTGCAGTGATGTGCGTCATGATTTATTTGATTAACTTTGAAAAGACGTCGTTTTTCTAAGCAAATTTTGAAATATCTTCTGAAAAAATTAATCAAAATAAAATTGGTTTCGATACATGTATAGGGCTTGAATGGACCTTTGCAGTGATGTGCGTCATGATTTATTTGATCAACTTTGAAAAGACGTCGTTTTTCTAAGCAAATTTTGAAATATCTCCTGCAAAAATCAATCAAAATAAAATTAGTTTCGATACCTGTATAGGGCTTGAACAGACGTTTCCAGTGATGTGCGTCATGATTTATTTGATTAACTTTGAAAAGACGTCGTTTTTTTATGCAAATTTTGAAATATCTTCTGAAAAAATCAATCAAAATAAAATTGGTTTCGATACCTGTATAGGGCTTGAATGGACCTTTGCAGTGATGTGCGTCATGATTTATTTGATCAACTTTGAAAAGACGTCGTTTTTCTAAGCAAATTTTGAAATATCTCCTGCAAAAATCAATCAAAATAAAATTAGTTTTGATACCTGTATAGGACTTGAACAGACCTTTGCAGTGATGTGCGTCATGATTTATTTGATTAACTTTGAAAAGACGTCGTTTTTCTAAGCAAATTTTGAAATATCTCCTGAAAAAATTAATCAAAATAAGATTGGTTTCGATACCTGTATAGGGCTTGAATGGACCTTTCCTTTGATGTGCGTCATGATTTATTTGATTAACTTTGAAAAGACGTCGTTTTTCTAAGCAAATTTTGAAATATCTCCTGCAAAAATCAATCTAAATAAAATTAGTTTCGATACCTGTATAGGACTTGAACAGACCTTTGCAGTGATGTGCGTCATGATTTATTTGATTAACTTTGAAAAGACGTCGTTTTTCTAAGCAAATTTTGAAATATCTTCTGAAAAAATTAATCAAAATAAAATTGGTTTCGATACCTGTATAGGACTTGAACAGACCTTTGCAGTGATGTGCGTCATGATTTATTTGATTAACTTTGAAAAGACGTCGTTTTTCTAAGCAAATTTTGAAATATCTCCTGAAAAAATCAATCAAAATAAAATTAGTTTCGATACCTGTATAGGGCTTGAACAGACGTTTTCAGTGATGTGCGTCATGATTTATTTGATTAACTTTGAAAAGACGTCGCTTTTCTAAGCAAATTTTGAAATATCTCCTGAAAAAATCAATCAAAATAAAATTGGTTTCGATACCTGTATAGGGCATGAATGGACCTTTCCAGTGATGTGCGTCATGATTTATTTGATTAACTTTGAAAAGACGTCGTTTTTCTAAGCAAATTTTGAAATATCTCCTGCAAAAATTAATCAAAATAAAATTGGTTTCGATACCTGTAATGGACTTGAACAGACCTTTGCAGTGATGTGCGTCATGATTTATTTGATTAACTTTGAAAAGACGTCGTTTTTCTATGCAAATTTTGAAATATCTCCTGAAAAAATCAATCAAAATAAAATAAGATTCGATACCTGTATAGGGCTTGAACAGACCTTTCCATTGATGTGCGTCATGATTTATTTGATCAACTTTGAAAAGACGTCGTTTTTCTAAGCAAATTTTGAAATAACTCATGAAAAAATCAATCAAATTAAAATTAGTTTCGATAACTGTATAGGGCGTGAACAGACCTTTCCAGTGATGTGCGTCATGATTTATTTGATTAACTTTGAAAAGACGTCGTTTTTCTAAGCAAATTTTGAAATAACTCCTGAAAAAATCAATGAAAATAAAATAAGTTTCGATACCTGTATAGGACTTGAACAGACCTTTGCAGTGATGTGCGTCATGATTTATTTGATTAACTTTGAAAAGACGTCGCTTTTCTAAGCAAATTTTGAAATATTTTCTGAAAAAATTAATCAAAATAAAATTGGTTTCGATACCTGTATAAGGCTTGAATGGACCTTTCCAGTGATGTGCGTCATGATTTATTTGATCAACTTTGAAAAGACGTCGTTTTTCTAAGCAAATTTTGAAATAACTCCTGAAAAAATCAATCAAAATAAAATTGGTTTCGATACCTGTATAGGGCTTGAACAGACCTTTGCAGTGATGTGCGTCATGATTTATTTGATTAACTTTGAAAAGACGTCGTTTTTCTAAGCAAATTATCAAATATCTCCTGCAAAAATCAATGAAAATAAAATTAGTTTTAATACCTGTATAGGACTTGAATAGACCTTTGCAGTGATGTGCGTCATGATTTATTTGATTAACTTTGAAAAGACGTCGTTTTTCTAAGCAAATTTTGAAATATCTCCTCCAAAAATCAATCAAAATAAAATTAGTTTCGATACCTGTATAGGGCTTGAACAGACGTTTTCAGTGATGTGCGTCATGATTTATTTGATTAAGTTTGAAAAGACGTCGTTTTTCTAAGCAAATTTTGAAATATCTCCTGAAAAAATCAATCAAAATAAAATTTGTTTCGATACCTGTATAGGGCTTGAACAGACCTTTGCAGTGATGTGCGTCATGATTTATTTGATTAACTTTGAAAAGACGTCGTTTTTCTAAGCAAATTTTGAAATATCTCCTGAAAAAATCAATCAAAATAAAATTGGTTTCGATACCTGTATAGGGCTTGAATGGACCTTTCCAGTGATGTGCGTCATGATTTATTTGATCAACTTTGAAAAGACGTCGTTTTTCTATGCAAATTTTGATATATCTCCTGAAAAAATCAATCAAAATAAAATTGGTTTTGATACCTGTATAGGGCTTGAACAGACCTTTGCAGTGATGTGCGTCATGATTTATTTGATTAACTTTGAAAAGACGTCGATTTTCTTAGCAAATTTTGAAATATCTCCTGAAAAAATCAATCAAAATAAAATTAGTTTCGATAGACAGACGTTTTCAGTGATGTGCGTCATGATTTATTTGATTCATTTTGAAAATACGTCGTTTTTCTTAGCAAATTTTGAAATAACTCCTTAAAAAATCAATCAAAATAAAATTAATTTCAGTACCTGTATAGGGCTTGACAGCCCAAGTCCAAATCCAAATCTAATTCCAAGTCCAATTTCAAGTCCAAGTCCAAGTCCAAGTCCAAGTCCAAGTCCAAGTCCAAGTCCAAGTCCAACTCCAAGTCCAAATCCAAGTCCAAGGCCAAGTCCAAGTCCAAGTCCAAGTCAAAGTCCAAGTCAAAGTCCAAGTCCAAGTACAAGTCCAAGTCCAAGTCCAAGTCCAAGTCCAAGTCCAAGTCCAAGTCCAAGTCCAAGTCCAAGTCCAAGTCTAAGTCCAAGTCCAAGTCCAAGTCCAAGTCCAAGTCCAAGTCCAAGTCCAAGTCCAAGTCCAAGTCCAAGTCCAAGTCCAAGTCCAAGTCCAAGTCCAAGTCCAAGTCCAAGTCCAAGTCCAAGTCCAAGTCCAAGTCCAAGTCCAAGTCCAAGTCCAAGTCCAAGTCCAAGTCCAAGTCCAAGTCCAAGTCCAAGTGCAAGTGCAAGTGCAAGTGCAAGTGCAAGTGCAAGTGCAAGTGCAAGTGCAAGTGCAAGTCCAAGTCCAAGTCCAAGTCCAAGTCCAAGTCCAAGTCCAAGTCCAAGTCCAAGTCCAAGTCCAAGTCCAAGTCCAAGTCCAAGTCCAAGTCCAAGTCCAAGTCCAAGTCCAAGTCCAAGTCCAAGTCCAAGTCCAAGTCCAAGTCCAAGTCCAAGTCCAAGTCCAAGTCCAAGTCCAAGTCCAAGTCCAAGTCCAAGTCCAAGTCCAAGTCCAAGTCCAAGTCCAAGTCCAAGTCCAAGTCCAAGTCCAAGTCCAAGTCCAAGTCCAAGTCCAAGTCCAAGTCCAAGTCCAAGTCCAAGTCCAAGTCCAAGTCCAAGTCCAAGTCCAAGTCCAAGTCCAAGTCCAAGTCCAAGTCCAAGTCCAAGTCCAAGTCCAAGTCCAAGTCCAAGTCCAAGTCCAAGTCCAAGTCCAAGTCCAAGTCCAAGTCCAAGTCCAAGTCCAAGTCCAAGTCCAAGTCCAAGTCCAAGTCCAAGTCCAAATCCAAGTCCAAGGCCAAGTCCAAGTCCAAGTCCAAGTCCAAGTCCAAGTCCAAGTCCAAGTCCAAGTCCAAGTCCAAGTCCAAGTCCAAGTCCAAGTCCAAGTCCAAGTCCAAGTCCAAGTCCAAGTCCAAGTCCAAGTCCAAGTCCAAGTCCAAGTCCAAGTCCAAGTCCAAGTCCAAGTCCAAGTCCAAGTCCAAGTCCAAGTCCAAGTCCAAGTCCAAGTCCAAGTCCAAGTCCAAGTCCAAGTCCAAGTCCAAGTCCAAGTCCAAGGCCAAGTCTAAGTCCAAGTCTAAGTCCAAGTCCAAGTCCAAGTCCAAATCCAAATCCAAATCCAAATCCAAGCCCAAGTCCAAGTCCAAGTTTAAGTCCAAGTGCAAGTGCAAGTCCAAGTCCAAGTTCAAGTCCAAGTCCAAGTCCAAGTCCAAGTCCAAGTCCAAGTCCAAGTCCAAGTCCAAGTCCAAGTCCAAGTCCAAGTCCAAGTCCAAGTCCAAGTCCAAGTCCAAGTCCAAGTCCAAGTCCAAGTCCAAGTCCAAGTCCAAGTCCAAGTCCAAGTCCAAGTCCAAGTCCAAGTCCAAGTCCAAGTCCAAGTCCAAGTCCAAGTCCAAGTCCAAGTCCAAGTCCAAGTCCAAGTCCAAGTCCAAGTCCAAGTCCAAGTCCAAGTCCAAGTCCAATTCCAAGTCCAAGTCCAAGTCCAAGTCCAAGTCCAAGTCCAAGTCCAAGTCCAAGGCCAAGTCCAAGTCCAAGTCCAAGTCCAAGTCCAAGTCCAAGTCCAAGTCCAAGTCCAAGTCCAAGTCCAAGTCCAAGTCCAAGTCCAAGTCCAAGTCCAAGTCCAAGTCCAAGTCCAAGTCCAAGTCCAAGTCCAAGTCCAAGTCCAAGTCCAAGTCCAAGACCAAGTCCAAGTCCAAGTCCAAGTCCAAGTCCCAGTCCAAGTCCAAGTCCAAGTCCAAGTCTAAGTCCAAGTCCAAATCCAATTCCAACTCCTAGTCCTGGTTCAAGCCCTAGTCCGAGTCCAATTCCAGGTCCAACTCCAACTCCAACTCAAACTCCAACCCCAAATCCAACTCCAACTCCAACTCCAACTCCAACTCCAACTCCAACTCCAACTCCAACTCCAACTCCAACTCCAACTATAACTCCAACTCCAACTCCAACTCCAACTCCGACTCCAACTCCAACTCCAACTCCAACTCCAACTCCAACTCCAACTCCAACTCCAACCCCAAATCCAACTCCAACTCCAACTCCAACTCCAACTCCAACTTCAACCCCAACTCCAACTCCAACTCCAACTCCAACTCCAACTCCAACTCCAACTCCAACTCCAACTCCAACTCCAACTCCAACTCCAACTCCAACTACAACTCAAAATCCAACTCCAAATCCAACTCCAACTCCAACTAAATACAACTACACTTAAGTTAACACCGACACTGACACGTCCTTTCGGCACGAAGGATATCATCAGACTGGATGAAACACATCCGTTCAGTTCGACGGATATCCTAAGACTGAAGCTGAAGCCCTATATTAGAGGGATTTATATTATCAACTTTGTTGACAACATTGCTTGATGGAATCGCAACAAGTTTTTAAGATATTTTGAAGACCATGCAACACAGGTTGACAACCTGATTTTCTTTGCGTTTAAATGATCTAACATCGGTGGTTGTCAACAATCCTGAACGATATGTTTATCCATGTAATCTCCCTTATTCACAATGGAACGACGACGAGGAAACGGTACGTGAACGTGACGAGATCTCTTCGTTTATATCAAGTGACTTTAAAACACTTATAGCATAAGCGGGTATAGACAATAGAGCGTTTCTCGTCATCACGTCACGCCAAGAATTTGAAAAATTGAAAAAAGACGTCGTTGAAAATCCCTCCGCATTGTGGATTGTGAATTGGGGGACGATTTTGGAAAACCTCTTTTAAGTTTTATTTTTTGTATATATAAATAGTTATAAGTAAATTGTAGTCATTTTTGAGGCTTGAAACTTAAACACAATACTGCTAAAGTATTTAGTTTCTCCCCTTACTATAACATCATCTTCTCAAATATGGTTCTGCGCTATAAAAAGATTTTTTAATTAATTTCTTTTGTCTGAAAAACCACCATTTTTGTTGATGAATATTCTTCTTGACTGCCCCTCAAAAAGCCAATTGAACAGAACTTTTTCAACCTTTTGGACCTTTTTTTATACAAATTTGTTAGTTTTCGTTAATTTATTTATAGTTTTTATTTTTTTTATTTTTAGTCAAATGCTGGAAACAGATGGAAAATTTTCTATTTTTGAGAATTAAAAAAAAAAAAAACTAATTGTATTTTTTTGCCATTTCTTGTTTATTTTGTTATTTTAATGAGGCAAACAAAGTACCATTCATAATTGACCTCTTTTTTCGTTTTTTTTTAAGGGAGAAAGTGGGTACCTAACACTTTTTGTTTAACGAAAGATTTTTACATGTCGTTTTCAGCATTTGACTAAAAATGAAAAAGAGCATTGAATATTAAAAAGAACATTTGTGCTTGTCTACACAGAATTTTGAACGGAATTCACAATTTTTTTCAAAAATATTGACTAAAATTTTATTTCTTAAAAAATGTTCGCTAAAGAATTGAATATTAGTTTTAAAAAAAATTAAAACTTCAACGTTCCATTTCAAAATTTGGCCTTTAAAATGTTTTAAAAATTTCGTACCTACATATATAGGTAAATGATTTTTTCTTTTAAAGGTCTGCAATCATTTTAATTTCTTTTTTCTATCAAAAACTAAGATGGCATTCTTTTTTCACCTCAAACTATCAATGAAGTTGTTTTAGCTGATTTAAACATGGAACTTCACGCTTTTTTTTTTCATTTTTGTCTCATAATTTGTATGACTTAATATTCAATTAAAATTATACCATTTAAAAATTAAAATAAAATGGTTCTATGGAAATTTTGAAATATCTCCCAAAATCATCATTCAAAGTTAAATTAATGTTGATACCTGGATAGGGCTTGAATAGACCTTTCCAGTAATGTGCGTCATGATTTAATTGATGAACTATGAAAAGACGTCGTTTTTTTTTGAAAATTTTGAAATAACTCCTGAAAAAATCAATCAAAATAAAATTGGTTTCGATACCTGTATAGGGCTTGAATGGACCTTTCCAGTGATGTGCGTCATGATTTATTTGATTAACTTTGAAAAGACGTCGTTTTTCTAAGCAAATTTTGAAATATCTCCTGAAAAAATCAATCAAAATAAAATTAGTTTCGATACCTGTATAGGGCTTGAACAGACCTTTCCAGTGATGTGCGTCATGATTTATTTGATAAACTTTGAAAAGACGTCGTTTTTCTAAGCAAATTTTGAAATATCTCCTGTAAAAATCAATCAAAATAAAATTAGTTTTGATACCTGTATAGGGCTTGAACAGACCTTTCCAGTGATGTGCGTCATGATTTATTTGATTAATTTTGAAAAGACGTCATTTTTCTATGCAAATTTTGAAATATCTCCTGAAAAAATCAATCAAAATAAAATTGGTTTCGATACCTGTATAGGGCTTGAATGGACCTTTCCAGTGATGTGCGTCATGATTTATTTGATTAACTTTAAAAAGACGTCGTTTTTCTAAGCAAATTTTGAAATATCTTCTGAAAAAATTAATCAAAATAAAATTGGTTTCGATACCTGTATAGGACTTGAACAGACCTTTGCAGTGATGTGCGTCATGATTTATTTGATTAACTTTGAAAAGACGTCGTTTTTCTAAGCAAATTTTGAAATATCTCCTGCAAAAATCAATCAAAATAAAATTAGTTTCGATACCTGTATAGGACTTGAACAGACCTTTCTAGTGATGTGCGTCATGATTTATTTGATTAACTTTGAAAAGACGTCGTTTTTCTATGCAAATTTTGAAATATCTCCTGAAAAAATCAATCAAAATAAAATTGGTTTCGATACCTGTATAGGGCTTGAACAGAACTTTCCAGTGATGTGCGTCATGATTTATTTGATTAAGTTTGAAAAGGCGTCGTTTTTCTAAGCAAATTTTGAAATATCTCCTGCAAAAATCAATCAAAATAAAATTAGTTTCGATACCTGTATAGGATTTGAGCAGACGTTTCCAGTGATATGCGTCATGATTTATTTGATTAACTTTGAAAATACGTCGTTTTTCTAAGCAAATTTTGAAATATCTCCTGCAAAAATCAATCAAAATAAAATTAGTTTCGATACCTGTATAGGACTTGAACAGACCTTTGCAGTGATGTGCGTCATGATTTATTTGATTAACTTTGAAAAGACGTCGTTTTTCTAAGCAAATTTTGAAATATCTTCTGAAAAAATTAATCAAAATTAAATTGGTTTCGATACCTGTATAGGGCTTGAATGGACCTTTGCAGTGATGTGCGTCATGATTTATTTGATCAACTTTGAAAAGACGTCGTTTTTCTAAGCAAATTTTGAAATATCTCCTGCAAAAATCAATCAAAATAAAATTAGTTTCGATACCTGTATAGGACTTGAACAGACCTTTGCAGTGATGTGCGTCATGATTTATTTGATTAACTTTGAAAAGACGTCGTTTTTCTAAGCAAATTTTGAAATATCTCCTGAAAAAATTAATCAAAATAAAATTGGTTTCGAAACCTGTATAGGGCTTGAATGGACCTTTCCATTGATGTGCGTCATGATTTATTTGATTAACTTTGAAAAGACGTCGTTTTTCTAAGCAAATTTTGAAATATCTCCTGCAAAAATCAATCAAAATAAAATTAGTTTCGATACCTGTATAGGGCTTGAACAGACGTTTCCAGTGATGTGCGTCATGATTTATTTGATTAACTTGGAAAAGACGTCGTTTTTCTATGCAAATTTTGAAATATCTTCTGAAAAAATTAATCAAAATAAAATTGGTTTCGATACCTGTATAGGGCTTGAATGGACCTTTGCAGTGGTGTGCGTCATGATTTATTTGATCAACTTTGAAAAGACGTCGTTTTTCTAAGCAAGTTTTGAAGTATCTCCTGCAAAAATCAATCAAAATAAAATTAGTTTCGATACCTGTATAGGGCTTGAATGGACCTTTCCAGTGATGTGCGTCATGATTTATTTGATTAAGTTTGAAAAGACGTCGTTTTTCTAAGCAAATTTTGAAATATCTCCTGAAAAAATCAATCAAAATAAAATTAGTTTCGATACCTGTATAGGGCTTGAACAGACCTTTGCAGTGATGTGCGTCATGATTTATTTGATTAACTTTGAAAAGACGTCGTTTTTCTAAGCAAATTTTGAAATATCTCCTGAAAAAATCAATCAAAATAAAATTGGTTTCGATACCTGTATAGGGCATGAATGGACCTTTCCAGTGATGTGCGTCATGATTTATTTGATCAACTTTGAAAAGACGTAGTTTTTCTAAGCAAATTTTGAAATATCTCCTGCAAAAATCAATCAAAATAAAATTAGTTTCGATACCTGTATAGGGCTTGAACAGACCTTTGCAGTGATGTGCGTCATGATTTATTTGATTAACTTTGAAAAGACGTCGTTTTTCTATGCAAATTTTGAAATATCTCCTGAAAAAATCAATCAAAATAAAATTAGTTTCGATACCTGTATAGGACTTGAACAGACCTTTCCATTGATGTGCGTCATGATTTATTTGATTAACTTTGAAAAGACGTCGTTTTTCTATGCAAATTTTGAAATATCTTCTGAAAAAATCAATCAAAATAAAATTAGATTCGATACCTGTATAGGGCTTGAACAGACCTTTCCATTGATGTGCGTCATGATTTATTTGATTAACTTTGAAAAGAAGTCGTTTTTCTATGCAAATTTTGAAATATCTCCTGAAAAAATCAATCAAAATAAAATTGGTTTCGATACCTGTATAGGACTTGAACAGACCTTTGCAGTGATGTGCGTCATGATTTATTTGATTAACTTTGAAAAGACGTCGTTTTTCTAAGCAAATTTTGAAATAACTCATGAAAAAATCAATCAAATTAAAATTAGTTTCGATACCTGTATAGGGCTTGAACAGACCTTTCCAGTGATGTGCGTCATGATTTATTTGATTAACTTTGAAAAGACGTCGTTTTTCTAAGCAAATTTTGAAATAACTCCTGAAAAAATCAATCAAAATAAAATAAGTTTCGATACCTGTATAGGACTTGAACAGACCTTTGAAGTGATGTGCGTCATGATTTATTTGATTAACTTTGAAAAGACGTCGTTTTTCTTAGCAAATTTTGAAATATCTCCTGCAAAAATCAATCAAAATAAAATTAGTTTCGATACCTGTATAGGACTTGAACAGACCTTTGCAGTGATGTGCGTCATGATTTATTTGATTAACTTTGAAAAGACGTCGCTTTTCTAAGCAAATTTTGAAATATTTTCTGAAAAAATTAATCAAAATAAAATTGGTTTTGATACCTGTTTAGGGCTTGAATGGACCTTTCCAGTGATGTGCGTCATGATTTATTTGATCAACTTTGAAAAGACGTCGTTTTTCTAAGCAAATTTTGAAATAACTCCTAAAAAAATAAATCAAAATAAAATTGATTTCGATACCTGTATAGGGCTTGAACAGACCTTTGCAGTGATGTGCGTCATGATTTATTTGATTAACTTTGAAAAGACGTCGTTTTTCTAAGCAAATTATCAAATATCTCCTGCAAAAATCAATGAAAATAAAATAAGTTTCGATACCTGTATAGGACTTGAATAGACCTTTGCAGTGATGTGCGTCATGATTTATTTGATTAACTTTGAAAAGACGTCGTTTTTCTAAGCAAATTTTGAAATAACTCCTGAAAAAATCAATCAAACTAAAATTTGTTTCGATACCTGTATAGGGTTTAAACAGACGTTTCCAGTGACGTGCGTCATGATTTATTTGATTAACTTTGAAAAGACGTCGTTTTTCTATGCAAATTTTGAAATATCTCCTAAAAAAATCAATCAAAATAAAATTAGTTTCGATACCTGTATAGGGCTTGAACAGACCTTTCCAGTGATGTGCGTCATGATTTATTTGATAAACTTTGAAAAGACGTCGTTTTTCTAAGCAAATTTTGAAATAACTCCTGAAAAAATCAATCAAAATAAAATTAATTTCAGTACCTGTATAGGGCTTGACAGCCCAAATCCAAATCAAATTCTAATTCCAGGTCCGATTTCAAGTCCAAGTCCAAGTCCAAGTCCAAGTCCAAGTCCAAGTCCAAGTCCAAGTCCAAGTCCAAGTCCAAGTCCAAGTCCAAGTCCAAGTCCAAGTCCAAGTCCAAGTCCAAGTCCAAGTCCAAGTCCAAGTCCAAGTCCAAGTCCAAGTCCAAGTCCAAGTCCAAGTCCACGTCCAAGTCCAAGTCCAAGTCCAAGTCCAAGTCCAAGTCCAAGTCCAAGTCCAAGTCCAAGTCCAAGTCCAAGTCCAAGTCCAAGTCCAAGTCCAAGTCCAAGTCCAAGTCCAAGTCCAAGTCCAAGTCCAAGTCCAAGTCCAAGTCCAAATCCAAGTCCAAGTCCAAGTCCAAGTCCAAGTCCAAGTCCAAGTCCAAGTCCAAGTCCAAGTCCAAGTCCAAGTCCAAGTCCAAGTCCAAGTCCAAGTCCAAGTCCAAGTCCAAGTCCAAGTCCAAGTCCAAGTCCAAGTCCAAGTCTAAGTCCAAGTCCAAGTCCAAGTCCAAGTCCAAGTCCAAGTCCAAGTCCAAGTCCAAGTCCAAGTCCAAGTCCAAGTCCAAGTCCAAGTCCAGGTCCAAGTCCAAGTCCAAGTCCAAGTCCAAGTCCAAGTCCAAGTCCAAGTCCAAGTCCAAGTCCAAGTCCAAGTCCAAGTCCAAGTCCAAGTCCAAGTCCAAGTCCAAGTCCACGTCCAAGTCCAAGTCCAAGTCCAAGTCCAAGTCCAAGTCCAAGTCCAAGTCCAAGTCCAAGTCCAAGTCCAAGTCCAAGTCCAAGTCCAAGTCCAAGTCCAAGTCCAACTCCAAGTCCAAGTCCAAGTCCAAGTCCAAGTCCAAGTCCAAGTCCAAGTCCAAGTCCAAGTCCAAGTCCAAGTCCAAGTCCAAGTCCAAGTCCAAGTCCAAGTCCAAGTCCAAGTCCAAGTCCAAGTCCAAGTCCAAGTCCAAGTCCAAGTCCAAGTCCAAGTCCAAGTCCAAGTCCAAGTCCAAGTCCAAGTCCAAGTCCAAGTCCAAGTCCAAGTCCAAGTCCAAGTCCAAGTCCAAGTCCAAGTCCAAGTCCAAGTCCAAGTCCAAGTCCAAGTCCAAGTCCAAGTCCAAGTCCAAGTCCAAGTCCAAGTCCAAGTCCAAGTCCAAGTCCAAGTCCAAGTCCAAGTCCAAGTCCACGTCCAAGTCCAAGTCCAAGTCCAAGTCCAAGTCCAAGTCCAAGTCCAACTCCAACTCCAACTCCAACTCCAACTCCAACTACAACTCCAAATCCAACTCCAACTCCAAATCCAACTCCAACTACAACTACATTTAAGTTAACACCGACACTGACACGTCCTTTCGGCACGAAGGATATCATAAGACTGGATGAAACACGTCCGTTCAGTTCGACGGATATCCTAAGACTGAAGCTGAAGCCCTATATTAGAGGGATTTATATTATCAACTTTGTTGACAACATTGCTTGATGGAATCGCAACAAGTTTTTAAGATATTTTGAAGACCATGCAACACAGGTTGACAACATGATTTTCTTTGCGTTTAAATGATCTAACATCGGTGGTTGTCAAAGAAAATTGAAAAAAGACGTCGTTGAAAATCCCTCCGCATTGTGGATTGTGAATTGGGGGACGATTTTGGAAAACCTCTTTTAAGTTTTATTTTTTGTATATATAAATAGTTATAAGTAAATTGTAGTCATTTTTGAGGCTTGAAACTTAAACACAATACTGCTAAGGTATTTAGTTTCTCCCTTACAATAACATCATCTTCTCAAATATGGTTCTGCGCTATAAAAAGATTTTTTAATTAATTTCTTTTGTCTGAAAAACCACCATTTTTGTTGATGAATATTCTTCTTGACTGCCCCTCAAAAAGCCAATTGAACAGAACTTTTTCAACCTTTTGGACCTTTTTTTATATAAATTTGTTAGTTTTCGTTAATTTATTTATAGTCGTTCTTTTTTAAATTGTTTTATTTTTAGTCAAATGCTGGAAACAGATGGAAAATTTTCTATTTTTGAGAATTAAAAAAAAAAAAAACTAATTGTATATTTTTGCCATTTCTTGTTTATTTTGCTATTTTAATGAGGCAAACAAAGTACCATTCATAATTGACATCTTTTTTCGTTTTTTTTTTAAGGGAGAAAGTGGGTACCTTACACTTTTTGTTTAAAGAAAGATTTTTACATGTCGTTTTCAGCATTTGACTAAAAATGAAAAAGAGCATTGAATATTAAAAAGAACATTTGTGCTTGTCTACACAGAATTTTGAACGGAATTCACAATTTTTTTCAAAAATATTGACTAAAATTTTATTTCTTAAAAAATGTTCGCTAAAGAATTGAATATTAGTTTTAAAAAAAATTAAAACTTCAACGTTCCATTTCAAAATTTGGCCTTTAAAATGTTTTAAAAATTTCGTACCTACATATATAGGTAAATGATTTTTTCTTTTAAAGGTCTGCAATCATTTTAATTTCTTTTTTCTATCAAAAACTAAGATGGCATTCTTTTTTCACCTCAAACTATCAATGAAGTTGTTTTAGCTGATTTAAACATGGAACTTCACGCTTTTTTTTCATTTTTGTCTCATAATTTGTATGATTTAATATTCAATTAAAATTATACCATTTAAAAATTAAAATAAAATGGTTCTATGGAAATTTTGAAATATCTCCCAAAATCATCATTCAAAGTTAAATTAATGTTGATACCTGGATAGGGCTTGAATAGACCTTTCCAGTAATGTGCGTCATGATTTAATTGATGAACTATGAAAAGACGTCGTTTTTTTTGAAAATTTTGAAATAACTCCTGAAAAAATCAATCAAAATAAAATTGGTTTCGATACCTGTATAGGGCTTGAATGGACCTTTCCAGTGATGTGCGTCATGATTTATTTGATAAACTTTGAAAAGACGTCGTTTTTCTAAGCAAATTTTGAAATATCTCCTGAAAAAATCAATCAAAATAAAATTAGTTTCGATACCTGTATAGGACTTGAACAGACGTTTCCAATGATGTGCGTCATGATTTATTTGATTAACTTTGAAAAGACGTCGTTTTTCTAAGCAAATTTTGAAATATCTTCTGAAAAAATTAATCAAAATGAAATTGGTTTCAATACCTGTATAGGGCTTGAACAGACCTTTGCAGTGATGTGCGTCATGATTTATTTGATTAAGTTTGGAAAGACGTCGTTTTTCTATGCAAATTTTGAAATATCTTCTGAAAAAATTAATCAAAATGAAATTGGTTTCAATACCTGTATAGGGCTTGAACAGACCTTTGCAGTGATGTGCGTCATGATTTATTTGATTAACTTTGAAAAGACGTCGTTTTTCTAAGCAAATTTTGAAATATCTCCTGAAAAAATCAATCAAAATAAAATTAGTTTCGATACCTGTATAGGGCTTGAACAGACGTTTCCAGTGATGTGCGTCATGATTTATTTGATAAACTTTGAAAAGACGTCGTTTTTCTAAGCAATTTTTGAAATAACTCCTGAAAAAATCAATCAAAATAAAATTAGTTTCGAAACCTGTATAGGGCTTGAACAGACCTTTCCAGTGATGTGCGTCATGATTTATTTGATTAACTTTGAAAAGACGTCGTTTTTCTAAGCAAATTTTGAAATATCTCCTGAAAAAATCAATCAAAATAAAATTAGTTTCGATACCTGTATAGGACTTGAACAGACGTTTCCAATGATGTGCGTCATGATTTATTTGATTAACTTTGAAAAGACGTCGTTTTTCTAAGCAAATTTTGAAATATCTTCTGAAAAAATTAATCAAAATGAAATTGGTTTCAATACCTGTATAGGGCTTGAACAGACCTTTGCAGTGATGTGCGTCATGATTTATTTGATTAACTTTGAAAAGACGTCGTTTTTCTAAGCAAATTTTGAAATATCTCCTGAAAAAATCAATCAAAATAAAATTAGATTCGATACCTGTATAGGGCTTGAACAGACCTTTGCAGTGATGTGCGTCATGATTTATTTTGAAATTTTGAAATATCTCCTGAAAAAATCAATCAAAATAAAATTGGTTTCGATGCCTGTATAGGGCTTGAATGGACCTTTCCAGTGATGTGCGTCATGATTTATTTGATCAACTTTGAAAAGACGTCGTTTTTCTTAGCAAATTTTGAAACATCTCCTGAAAAAATCAATCAAAATAAAATAAGTTTCGATACCTGTCTAGGGCTTGAACAGACGTTTCCAGTGATGTGCGTCATGATTTATTTGATTGACTTTGAAAAGACGTCGTTTTTCTAAGCAAATTTTGAAATATCTCCTGAAAAAATCAATCAAAATTAAATTGGTTTCGATACCTGTATAGGGCTTGAACAGACGTTTCCAGTGATGTGCGTCATGATTTATTTGATTAACTTTGAAAAGACGTCGTTTTTCTATGCAAATTTTGAAATATCTTCTGAAAAAATTAATCAAAATAAAATTGGTTTCGATACCTGTATAGGGCTTGAATGGACCTTTGCAGTGATGTGCGTCATGATTTATTTGATCAACTTTGAAAAGACGTCGTTTTTCTAAGCAAATTTTGAAATATCTCCTGCAAAAATCAATCAAAATAAAATTAGTTTCGATACCTGTATAGGACTTGAACAGACCTTTGCAGTGATGTGCGTCATGATTTATTTAATTAACTTTGAAAAGACATCGTTTTTCTAAGCAAATTTTGAAATAACTCCTGAAAAAATTAATCAAAATAAAATTGGTTTCGATACCTGTGTAGGGCTTGAACAGACCTTTCCAGTGATGTGCGTCATGATTTATTTGATTAAGTTTGAAAAGGTGTCGTTTTTCTAAGCAAATTTCGAAATATCTCCTGAAAAAATAAATCAAAATAAAATTGGTTTCGATACCTGTATAGGACTTGAACAGACCTTTGCAGTGATGTGCGTCATGATTTATTTGATTAACTTTGAAAAGACGTCGTTTTTCTAAGCAAATTTTGAAATATCTCTTGCAAAAATCAATCAAAATAAAATTAGTTTCGATACCTGTATAGGACTTGAACAGACCTTTGCAGTGATGTGCGTCATGATTTATTTGATTAACTTTGAAAAGACGTCGTTTTTCTAAGCAAATTTTGAAATATCTCCTGCAAAAATCAATCAAAATAAAATTAGTTTCGATACCTGTATATGACTTGAACAGACCTTTGCAGTGATGTGCGTCATGATTTATTTGATTAACTTTGAAAAGACGTCGTTTTTCTAAGCAAATTTTGAAATAACTCCAAAAATAATCAATCAAAATAAAATTGGTTTCGATACCTGTATAGGACTTGAACAGACGTTTCCAGTGATGTGCGTCATGATTTATTTGATTAACTTTGAAAAAACGTCGTTTTTCTAACCAAATTTTGAAATATCTCCTGAAAAAATCTTTCAAAATAAAATTGGTTTCGATACCTGTATAGGGCTTGAACAGACTTTTGCAGTGATGTGCGTCATGATTTATTTGATTAACTTTGAAAAGACGTCGTTTTTCTAAGCAAAGTTTGAAATATCTCCTGCAAAAATCAATCAAAATAAAATTAGTTTCGATACCTGTATAGGACATGAACAGACCTTTCCAGTGATGTGCGTCATGATTTATTTGATCAACTTTGAAAAGACGTCGTTTTTCTAAGCAATCTTTGAAATATCTCCTGCAAAAATCAATCAAAATAAAATTAGATTCGATACCTGTATAGGGCTTGAACAGACCTTTGCAGTGATGTGCGTCATGATTTATTTGATTAACTTTGAAAAGACGTCGTTTTTCTAAGCAAATTTTGAAATAACTCCTGAAAAAATCAATCAAAATAAAATTAATTTCAGTACCTGTATAGGGCTTGACAGCCCAAGTCCAAATCCAAATCTAATTCCAAGTCCAATTCCAAGTCCAAGTCCAAGTCCAAGTCCAAGTCCAAGTCCAAGTCCAAGTCCAAGTCCAAGTCCAAGTCCAAGTCCAAGTCCAAGTCCAAGTCCAAGTCCAAGTCCAAGTCCAAGTCCAAGTCCAAGTCCAAGTCCAAGTCCAAGTCCAAGTCCAAGTCCAAGTCCAAGTCCAAGTCCAAGTCCAAGTCCAAGTCCAAGTCCAAGTCCAAGTCCAAGTCCAAGTCCAAGTCCAAGTCCAAGTCCAAGTCCAAGTCCAAGTCCAAGTCCAAGTCCAAGTCCAAGTCCAAGTCCATGTCCAAGTCCAAGTCCAAGTCCAAGTCCAAGTCCAAGTCCAAGTCCAAGTCCAAGTCCAAGTCCAAGTCCAAGTCCAAGTCCAAGTCCAAGTCCAAGTCCAAGTCCAAGTCCAAGTCCAAGTCCAAGTCCAAGTCCAAGTCCAACTCCAAGTCCAAGTCCAAGTCCAAGTCCAAGTCCAAGTCCAAGTCCAAGTCCAAGTCCAAGTCCAAGTCCAAGTCCAAGTCCAAGTCCAAGTCCAAGTCCAAGTCCAAGTCCAAGTCCAAGTCCAAGTCCAAGTCCAAGTCCAAGTCCAAGTCCAAGTCCAAGTCCAAGTCCAAGTCCAAGTCCAAGTCCAAGTCCAAGTCCAAGTCCAAGTCCAAGTCCAAGTCCAAGTCCAAGTCCAACTCCAACTCCAACTCCAACTCCAACTCCAACTCCAACTCCAACTCCAACTCCAACTCCAACTCCAACTCCAACTCCAACTCCAACTCCAACTCCAACTCCAACTCCAACTCCAACTCCAACTCCAACTCCAACTCCAACTCCAACTCCAACTCCAACTCCAACTCCAACCCCAACCCCAACTCCAACTCCAACTCCAACTCCAACTCCAACTCCAACTCCAACTCCAACTCCAACTCCAACTCCAACCCCAACTCCCACTCCAACTCCATCTCCAACTCCAACTCCAACTCCAATTCCAACTCCAACTACAACTCCAAATCCAACTCCAACTCCAAATCCAACTCCAACTCCAACTACAACTACACTTAAGTTAACACCGACACTGACACGTCCTTTCGGCACGAAGGATATCATAAGACTGGATGAAACACGTCCGTTCAGTTCGACGGATATCCTAAGACTGAAGCTGAAGCCCTATATTAGAGGGATTTATATTATCAACTTTGTTGACAACATTGCTTGATGGAATCGCAACAAGTTTTTAAGATATTTTGAAGACCATGCAACACAGGTTGACAACATGATTTTCTTTGCGTTTAAATGATCTAACATCGGTGGTTGTCAAAGAAAATTGAAAAAAGACGTCGTTGAAAATCCCTCCGCATTGTGGATTGTGAATTGGGGGACAATTTTGGAAAACCTCTTTTAAGTTTTATTTTTTGTATATATAAATATAAGTAAATTGTAGTAATTTTTGAGGCTTGAAACTTAAACACAATACTGCTAAAGTATTTAGTTTCTCCCCTTACAATAACATCATCTTCTCAAATATGGTTCTGCGCTATAAAAAGATTTTTTAATTAATTTCTTTTGTCTGAAAAACCACCATTTTTGTTGATGAATATTCTTCTTGACTGCCCCTCAAAAAGCCAATTGAACAGAACTTTTTCAACCTTTTGGACCTTTTTTTATACAAATTTGTTAGTTTTCGTTAATTTATTTATAGTCGTTCTTTTTTAAATTTTTTTATTTTTAGTCAAATGCTGGAAACAGATGGAAAATTTTCTATTTTTGAGAATTAAAAAAAAAAAAAAACTAATTTTATTTTTTTTGCCATTTCTTGTTTATTTTGTTATTTTTATGAGTAAACAAAGTACCATTCATAATTGACATCTTTTTTCGTTTTTTTTTAAGGGAGAAAGTGGGTACCTAACACTTTTTGTTTAAAGAAAGATTTTTACATGTCGTTTTCAGCATTTGACTAAAAATGAAAAAGAGCATTGAATATTAAAAAGAACATTTGTGCTTGTCTACACAGAATTTTGAACGGAATTCACAATTTTTTTCAAAAATATTGACTAAAATTTTATTTCTTAAAAAATTTTCGCTAAAGAATTGAATATTAGTTTTAAAAAAAATTATAACTTCAACGTTCCATTTCAAAATTTGGCCTTTAAAATGTTTTAAGAATTTCGTACCTACATATATAGGTAAATGATTTTTTCTTTTAAAGGTCTGCAATCATTTTAATTTCTTTTTTCTATCAAAAACTAAGATGGCATTCTTTTTTCACCTCAAACTATCAATGAAGTTGTTTTAGCTGATTTAAACATGGAACTTCACGCTTTTTTTTCATTTTTGTCTCATAATTTGTATGACTTAATATTCAATTAAAATTATACCGTTTAAAAATTAAAATAAAATGGTTCTATGGAAATGTTGAAATATCTCCCAAAATCATCATTCAAAGTTAAATTAATGTTGATACCTGGATAGGGCTTGAATGGACCTTTCCAGTGATGTGCGTCATGATTTATTTGATTAACTTTGAAAAGACGTCGTTTTTCTAAGCAAATTTTGAAATAACTCCTGAAAAAATCAATCAAAATAAAATTAGTTTCGATACCTGTATAGGGCTTGAACAGACGTTCCCAGTGATGTGCGTCATGATTTATTTGATTAACTTTGAAAAGACGTCGTTTTTCTAAGCAAATTTTGAAATATCTCCTGAAAAAATCAATCAAAATAAAATTAGTTTCGATACCTGTATAGGGCTTGAACAGACCTTTCCAGTGATGTGCGTCATGATTTATTTGATCAACTTTGAAAAGACGTCGTTTTTCTAAGCAATCTTTGAAATATCACCTGCAAAAATCAATCAAAATAAAATTAGTTTCGATACCTGTATAGGACTTGAACAGACCTTTGCAGTGATGTGCGTCATGATTTATTTGATTAACTTTGAAAAGACGTCGTTTTTCTAAGCAAATTTTGAAATATCTCCTGCAAAAATCAATCAAAATAAAATTAGTTTCGATACCTGTATAGGGCTTGAACAGACCTTTCCAGTGATGTGCGTCATGATTTATTTGATTAACTTTGAAAAGACGTCGTTTTTCTAAGCAAATTTTGAAATATCTCCTGCAAAAATCAATCAAAATAAAATTAGTTTCAATACCTGTATAGGACTTGAACAGACCTTTGCAGTGATGTGCGTCATGATTTATTTGATTAACTTTGAAAAGACGTCGTTTTTCTAAGAAAATTTTGAAATATCTCCTGAAAAAATCAATCAAAATAAAATTAGTTTCGATACCTGTATAGGGCTTGAACAGACCTTTCCAGTGATGTGCGTCATGATTTATTTGATTAACTTTGAAAAGACGTCGTTTTTCTAAGCGAATTTTGAAATATCTCCTGAAAAAATCATTCAAAATAAAATTAGTTTCGATACCTGTATAGGGCTTGAACAGACCTTTCCAGTGATGTGCGTCATGATTTATTTGATTAGCTTTGAAAAGACGTCGTTTTTCTAAGCAAATTTTGAAATAACTCCTGAAAAAATCAATCAAAATAAAATTGGTTTCGATACCTGTATAGGACTTGAACAGACCTTTGCATTGATGTGCGTCATGATTTATTTGATTTACTTTGAAAAGACGTCGTTTTTCTATGCAAATTTTGAAATTACTACTGAAAAAATCAATCAAAATAAAATTGGTTACGATACCTGTATAGGGCTTGAACAGACCTTTCCATTGATGTGCGTCATGATTTATTTGATTAACTTTGAAAAGACGTCGGTTTTCTAAGCAAATTTTGAAATATCTCCTGCAAAAATCAATCAAAATAAAATTAGTTTCGATACCTGTATAGGACTTGAACAGACCTTTGCAGTGATGTGCGTCATGATTTATTTTATTGACTTTGAAAAGACGTCGTTTTTCTAAGCAAATTTTGAAATAACTCCTGAAAAAATCAATCAAAATAAAATTGGTTTCGATACCTGTATAGGACTTGAACAGACCTTTGCAGTGATGTGCGTCATGATTTATTTGATTAACTTTGAAAAGACGTCGTTTTCCTATGCAAATTTGGAAATATCTCCTGAAAAAATCAATCAAAATAAAATTAGATTCGAGACCTGTATAGGGCTTGAACAGACCTTTGCAGTGATGTGCGTCATGATTTATTTGATTAACTTTGAAAAGACGTCGTTTTCCTATGCAAATTTGGAAATATCTCCTGAAAAAATCAATCAAAATAAAATTAGATTCGAGACCTGTATAGGGCTTGAACAGACCTTTCCAGTGATGTGCGTCATGATTTATTTGATTAACTTTGAAAAGACGTCGTTTTTCTAAGCAAATTTTGAATGAACTCCTGAAAAAATCAATCAAAATAAAATTGGTTTCGATACCTGTATAGGGCTTGAACAGACCTTTCCAGTGATGTGCGTCATGATTTATTTGATTAACTTTAAAAAGACGTCGTTTTTTTATGAAAATTTTGAATTAACTTCGGAAGAAATCATTAATAATAAAATTAATTTCAGTACCTGTATAGGGCTTGACAGCCCAAGTCCAAATCCAAATCTAATTCCAAGTTCAATTTCAAGTCCAAGTCCAAGTCCAAATCCAAATCTAATTCCAAGTCCAATTCCAAGTCCAAGTCCAAGTCCAAGTCCAAGTCCAAGTCCAAGTCCAAGTCCAAGTCCAAGTCCAAGTCCAAGTCCAAGTCCAAGTCCAAGTCCAAGTCCAAGTCCAAGTCCAAGTCCAAGTCCAAGTCCAAGTCCAAGTCCAAGTCCAAGTCCAAGTCCAAGTCCAAGTCCAAGTCCAAGTCCAAGTCCAAGTCCAAGTCCAAGTCCAAGTCCAAGTCCAAGTCCAAGTCCAAGTCCAAGTCCAAGTCCAAGTCCAAGTCCAAGTCCAAGTCTAAGTCCAAGTCCAAGTCCAAGTCCAAGTCCAAGTCCAAGTCCAAGTCCAAGTCCAAGTCCAAGTCCAAGTCCAAGTCCAAGTCCAAGTCCAAGTCCAAGTCCAAGTCCAAGTCCAAGTCCAAGTCCAACTCCAACTCCAACTCCAACTCCAACTCCAACTCCAACTCCAACTCCAACTCCAACTCCAACTCCAACTCCAACTCCAACTCCAACTCCAACTCCAACTCCAACTCCAACTCCAACTCCAACTCCAACTCCAACTCCAACTCCAACTCCAACTCCAACTCCAACTCCAACTCCAACTCCAACTCCAACTCCAACTCCAACTCCAACTCCAACTCCAACCCCAACCCCAACCCCAACCCCAACTCCAACTCCAACTCCAACTCCAACTCCAACTCCAACTCCAACTCCAACTCCAACTCCAACTCCAACTCCAACTCCAACTCCAACTCCAACTCCAACTCCAACTCCAACTCCAACTCCAACTCCAACTCCAACTCCAACTCCAACCCCAACTCCCACTCCAACTCCATCTCCAACTCCAACTCCAATTCCAACTCCAACTACAACTCCAAATCCAACTCCAACTCCAAATCCAACTCCAACTCCAACTACAACTACACTTAAGTTAACACCGACACTGACACGTCCTTTCGGCACGAAGGATATCATAAGACTGGATGAAACACGTCCGTTCAGTTCGACGGATATCCTAAGACTGAAGCTGAAGCCCTATATTAGAGGGATTTATATTATCAACTTTGTTGACAACATTGCTTGATGGAATCGCAACAAGTTTTTAAGATATTTTGAAGACCATGCAACACAGGTTGACAACATGATTTTCTTTGCGTTTAAATGATCTAACATCGGTGGTTGTCAAAGAAAATTGAAAAAAGACGTCGTTGAAAATCCCTCCGCATTGTGGATTGTGAATTGGGGGACGATTTTGGAAAACCTCTTTTAAGTTTTATTTTTTGTATATATAAATATAAGTAAATTGTAGTAATTTTTGAGGCTTGAAACTTAAACACAATACTGCTAAAGTATTTAGTTTCTCCCCTTACAATAACATCATCTTCTCAAATATGGTTCTGCGCTATAAAAAGATTTTTTAATTAATTTCTTTTGTCTGAAAAACCACCATTTTTGTTGATGAATATTCTTCTTGACTGCCCCTCAAAAAGCCAATTGAACAGAACTTTTTCAACCTTTTGGACCTTTTTTTATACAAATTTGTTAGTTTTCGTTAATTTATTTATAGTCGTTCTTTTTTAAATTTTTTTATTTTTAGTCAAATGCTGGAAACAGATGGAAAATTTTCTATTTTTGAGAATTAAAAAAAAAAAAAACTAATTTTATTTTTTTTGCCATTTCTTGTTTATTTTGTTATTTTTATGAGGCAAACAAAGTACCATTCATAATTGACATCTTTTTTCGTTTTTTTTTTTAAGGGAGAAAGTGGGTACCTAACACTTTTTGTTTAAAGAAAGATTTTTACATGTCGTTTTCAGCATTTGACTAAAAATGAAAAAGAGCATTGAATATTAAAAAGAACATTTGTGCTTGTCTACACAGAATTTTGAACGGAATTCACAATTTTTTTCAAAAATATTGACTAAAATTTTATTTCTTCAAAAATTTTCGCTAAAGAATTGAATATTAGTTTTAAAAAAAATTATAACTTCAACGTTCCATTTCAAAATTTGGCCTTTAAAATGTTTTAAGAATTTCGTACCTACATATATAGGTAAATGATTTTTTCTTTTAAAGGTCTGCAATCATTTTAATTTCTTTTTTCTATCAAAAACTAAGATGGCATTCTTTTTTCACCTCAAACTATCAATGAAGTTGTTTTAGCTGATTTAAACATGGAACTTCACGCTTTTTTTTCATTTTTGTCTCATAATTTGTATGACTTAATATTCAATTAAAATTATACCGTTTAAAAATTAAAATAAAATGGTTCTATGGAAATGTTGAAATATCTCCCAAAATCATCATTCAAAGTTAAATTAATGTTGATACCTGGATAGGGCTTGAATGGACCTTTCCAGTGATGTGCGTCATGATTTATTTGATTAACTTTGAAAAGACGTCGTTTTTCTAAGCAAATTTTGAAATAACTCCTGAAAAAATCAATCAAAATAAAATTAGTTTCGATACCTGTATAGGGCTTGAACAGACGTTCCCAGTGATGTGCGTCATGATTTATTTGATTAACTTTGAAAAGACGTCGTTTTTCTAAGCAAATTTTGAAATATCTCCTGAAAAAATCAATCAAAATAAAATTAGTTTCGATACCTGTATAGGGCTTGAACAGACCTTTCCAGTGATGTGCGTCATGATTTATTTGATTAACTTTGAAAAGACGTCGTTTTTCTAAGCAAATTTTGAAATATCTCCTGCAAAAATCAATCAAAATAAAATTAGTTTCAATACCTGTATAGGACTTGAACAGACCTTTGCAGTGATGTGCGTCATGATTTATTTGATTAACTTTGAAAAGACGTCGTTTTTCTAAGCAAATTTTGAAATATCTCCTGAAAAAATCAATCAAAATAAAATTAGTTTCGATACCTGTATAGGGCTTGAACAGACCTTTCCAGTGATGTGCGTCATGATTTATTTGATTAACTTTGAAAAGACATCGTTTTTCTAAGCAAATTTTGAAATATCTCCTGAAAAAATCATTCAAAATAAAATTAGTTTCGATACCTGTATAGGGCTTGAACAGACCTTTCCAGTGATGTGCGTCATGATTTATTTGATTAGCTTTGAAAAGACGTCGTTTTTCTAAGCAAATTTGGAAATAACTCCTGAAAAAATCAATCAAAATAAAATTGGTTTCGATACCTGTATAGGACTTGAACAGACCTTTGCAGTGATGTGCGTCATGATTTATTTGATTTACTTTGAAAAGACGTCGTTTTTCTATGCAAATTTTGAAATTACTACTGAAAAAATCAATCAAAATAAAATTGGTTACGATACCTGTATAGGGCTTGAACAGACCTTTGCATTGATGTGCGTCATGATTTATTTGATTAACTTTGAAAAGACGTCGGTTTTCTAAGCAAATTTTGAAATATCTCCTGCAAAAATCAATCAAAATAAAATTAGTTTCGATACCTGTATAGGACTTGAACAGACCTTTGCAGTGATGTGCGTCATGATTTATTTTATTGACTTTGAAAAGACGTCGTTTTTCTAAGCAAATTTTGAAATAACTCCTGAAAAAATCAATCAAAATAAAATTGGTTTCGATACCTGTATAGGACTTGAACAGACCTTTGCAGTGATGTGCGTCATGATTTATTTGATTAACTTTGAAAAGACGTCGTTTTCCTATGCAAATTTGGAAATATCTCCTGAAAAAATCAATCAAAATAAAATTAGATTCGAGACCTGTATAGGACTTGAACAGACCTTTGCAGTGATGTGCGTCATGATTTATTTGATTAACTTTGAAAGGACGTCGTTTTTCTTTGCAAATTTTGAAATATCTCCTGAAAAAATCAATCAAAATAAAATTAGATTTGAGACCTGTATAGGGCTTGAACAGACCTTTCCAGTGATGTGCGTCATGATTTATTTGATTAACTTTGAAAAGACGTCGTTTTTCTAAGCAAATTTTGAATGAACTCCTGAAAAAATCAATCAAAATAAAATTGGTTTCGATACCTGTATAGGGCTTGAACAGACCTTTCCAGTGATGTGCGTCATGATTTATTTGTGCGTCATGATTTATTTGATTAACTTTAAAAAGACGTCGTTTTTTTATGAAAATTTTGAATTAACTTCGGAAGAAATCATTAAAAATTAAATTAATTTCAGTACCTGTATAGGGCTTGACAGCCCAAGTCCAAATCCAAATCTAATTCCAAGTTCAATTTCAAGTCCAAGTCCAAGTCCAAATCCAAATCTAATTCCAAGTCCAATTCCAAGTCCAAGTCCAAGTCCAAGTCCAAGTCCAAGTCCAAGTCCAAGTCCAAGTCCAAGTCCAAGTCCAAGTCCAAGTCCAAGTCCAAGTCCAAGTCCAAGTCCAAGTCCAAGTCCAAGTCCAAGTCCAAGTCCAAGTCCAAGTCCAAGTCCAAGTCCAAGTCCAAGTCCAAGTCCAAGTCCAAGTCCAAGTCCAAGTCCAAGTCCAAGTCCAAGTCCAAGTCCAAGTCCAAGTCCAAGTCCAAGTCCAAGTCCAAGTCCAAGTCCAAGTCCAAGTCCAAGTCCAAGTCCAAGTCCAAGTCCAAGTCCAAGTCCAAGTCCAAGTCCAAGTCCAAGTCCAGGTCCAAGTCCAAGTCCAAGTCCAAGTCCAAGTCCAAGTCCAAGTCCAAGTCCAAGTCCAAGTCCAAGTCCAAGTCCAAGTCCAAGTCCAAGTCCAAGTCCAAGTCCAAGTCCAAGTCCAAGTCCAAGTCCAAGTCCAAGTCCAAGTCCAAGTCCAAGTCCAAGTCCAAGTCCAAGTCCAAGTCCAAGTCCAAGTCCAAGTCCAAGTCCAAGTCCAAGTCCAAGTCCAAGTCCAAGTCCAAGTCCAAGTCCAATTTCAAGACCAAGTCCAAGTCCAAGTCCAAGTCCAAGTCCAAGTCCAAGTCCAAGTCCAAGTCCAAGTCCAAGTCCAAGTCCAAGTCCAAGTCCAAGTCCAAGTCCAAGTCCAAGTCCAAGTCCAAGTCCAAGTCCAAGTCCAAGTCCAAGTCCAAGTCCAAGTCCAAGTCCAAGTCCAAGTCCAAGTCCAAGTCCAAGTCCAAGTCCAAGTCCAAGTCCAAGTCCAAGTCCAAGTCCAAGTCCAAGTCCAAGTCCAAGTCCAAGTCCAAGTCCAAGTCCAAGTCCAAGTCCAAGTCCAAGTCCAAGTCCAAGTCCAAGTCCAAGTCCAAGTCCAAGTCCAAGTCCAAGTCCAAGTCCAAGTCCAAGTCCAAGTCCAAGTCCAAGTCCAACTCCAACTCCAACTTCAACTCCAACTCCAATTCCAACTCCAACTCCAACTTCAACTCCAACTCCAACTCCAACTCCAACTCCAACTCCAACTCCAACTCCAACTCCAACCCCAACTCCCACTCCAACTCCATCTCCAACTCCAACTCCAACTCCAACTCCAATTCCAACTCCAACTACAACTCCAAATCCAACTCCAACTCCAAATCCAACTCCAACTACGACTACACTTAAGTTAACACCGACACTGACACGTCCTTTCGGCACGAAGGATATCATAAGACTGGATGAAACACGTCCGTTCAGTTCGACGGATATCCTAAGACTGAAGCTGAAGCCCTATATTAGAGGGATTTATATTATCAACTTTGTTGACATGATGGAATCGCAACAAGTTTTTAAGATATTTTGAAGACCATGCAACACAGGTTGACAACATGATTTTCTTTGCGTTTAAATGATCTAACATCGGTGGTTGTCAAAGAAAATTGAAAAAAGACGTCGTTGAAAATCCCTCCGCATTGTGGATTGTGAATTGGGGGACGATTTTGGAAAACCTCTTTTAAGTTTTATTTTTTGTATATATAAATATAAGTAAATTGTAGTAATTTTTGAGGCTTGAAACTTAAACACAATACTGCTAAAGTATTTAGTTTCTCCCCTTACAATAACATCATCTTCTCAAATATGGTTCTGCGCTATAAAAAGATTTTTTAATTAATTTCTTTTGTCTGAAAAACCACCATTTTTGTTGATGAATATTCTTCTTGACTGCCCCTCAAAAAGCCAATTGAACAGAACTTTTTCAACCTTTTGGACCTTTTTTTATACAAATTTGTTAGTTTTCGTTAATTTATTTATAGTCGTTCTTTTTTAAATTTTTTTATTTTTAGTCAAATGCTGGAAACAGAAGGAAAATTTTCTATTTTTGAGAATTAAAAAAAAAAAAAAAACTAATTGAATTTTTTTGCCATTTCTTGTTTATTTTGTTATTTTTATGAGGCAAACAAAGTACCATTCATAATTGACATCTTTTTTCGTTTTTTTTTTAAGGGAGAAAGTGGGTACCTAACACTTTTTGTTTAAAGAAAGATTTTTACATGTCGTTTTCAGCATTTGACTAAAAATGAAATAGAGCATTGAATATTAAAAAGAACATTTGTGCTTGTCTACACAGAATTTTGAACGGAATTCACAATTTTTTTCAAAAATATTGACTAAAATTTTATTTCTTAAAAAATTTTCGCTAAAGAATTGAATATTAGTTTTAAAAAAAATTATAACTTCAACGTTCCATTTCAAAATTTGGCCTTTAAAATGTTTTAAGAATTTCGTACCTACATATATAGGTAAATGATTTTTTCTTTTAAAGGTCTGCAATCATTTTAATTTCTTTTTTCTATCAAAAACTAAGATGGCATTCTTTTTTCACCTCAAACTATCAATGAAGTTGTTTTAGCTGATTTAAACACGGAACTTCACGCTTTTTTTTCATTTTTGTCTCATAATTTGTATGACTTAATATTCAATTAAAATTATACCATTTAAAAATTAAAATAAAATGGTTCTATGGAAATTTTGAAATATCTCCCAAAATCATCATTCAAAGTTAAATTAATGTTGATACCTGGATAGGGCTTGAACAGACCTTTCCAGTGATGTGCGTCATGATTTATTTGATCAACTTTGAAAAGACGTCGTTTTTCTAAGCAAATTTTGAAATAACTCCTGAAAAAATCAATCAAAATAAAATTAGTTTCGATACCTGTATAGGGCTTGAACAGACGTTCCCAGTGATGTGCGTCATGATTTATTTGATTAACTTTGAAAAGACGTCGTTTTTCTAAGCAAATTTTGAAATATCTCCTGAAAAAATCAATCAAAATAAAATTAGTTTCGATACCTGTATAGGGCTTGAACAGACCTTTCCAGTGATGTGCGTCATGATTTATTTGATTAACTTTGAAAAGACGTCGTTTTTCTAAGCAAATTTTGAAATATCTCCTGCAAAAATCAATCAAAATAAAATTAGTTTCAATACCTGTATAGGACTTGAACAGACCTTTGCAGTGATGTGCGTCATGATTTATTTGATTAACTTTGAAAAGACGTCGTTTTTCTAAGCAAATTTTGAAATATCTCCTGAAAAAATCAATCAAAATAAAATTAGTTTCGATACCTGTATAGGGCTTGAACAGACCTTTCCAGTGATGTGCGTCATGATTTATTTGATTAACTTTGAAAAGACATCGTTTTTCTAAGCAAATTTTGAAATATCTCCTGAAAAAATCATTCAAAATAAAATTAGTTTCGATACCTGTATAGGGCTTGAACAGACCTTTCCAGTGATGTGCGTCATGATTTATTTGATTAGCTTTGAAAAGACGTCGTTTTTCTAAGCAAATTTTGAAATAACTCCTGAAAAAATCAATCAAAATAAAATTGGTTTCGATACCTGTATAGGACTTGAACAGACCTTTGCAGTGATGTGCGTCATGATTTATTTGATTTACTTTGAAAAGACGTCGTTTTTCTATGCAAATTTTGAAATTACTACTGAAAAAATCAATCAAAATAAAATTGGTTACGATACCTGTATAGGGCTTGAACAGACCTTTGCATTGATGTGCGTCATGATTTATTTGATTAACTTTGAAAAGACGTCGGTTTTCTAAGCAAATTTTGAAATATCTCCTGCAAAAATCAATCAAAATAAAATTAGTTTCGATACCTGTATAGGACTTGAACAGACCTTTGCAGTGATGTGCGTCATGATTTATTTTATTGACTTTGAAAAGACGTCGTTTTTCTAAGCAAATTTTGAAATAACTCCTGAAAAAATCAATCAAAATAAAATTGGTTTCGATACCTGTATAGGACTTGAACAGACCTTTGCAGTGATGTGCGTCATGATTTATTTGATTAACTTTGAAAAGACGTCGTTTTCCTATGCAAATTTGGAAATATCTCCTGAAAAAATCAATCAAAATAAAATTAGATTCGAGACCTGTATAGGGCTTGAACAGACCTTTGCAGTGATGTGCGTCATGATTTATTTGATTAACTTTGAAAAGACGTCGTTTTCCTATGCAAATTTGGAAATATCTCCTGAAAAAATCAATCAAAATAAAATTAGATTTGAGACCTGTATAGGGCTTGAACAGACCTTTCCAGTGATGTGCGTCATGATTTATTTGATTAACTTTGAAAAGACGTCGTTTTTCTAAGCAAATTTTGAATGAACTCCTGAAAAAATCAATCAAAATAAAATTGGTTTCGATACCTGTATAGGGCTTGAACAGACCTTTCCAGTGATGTGCGTCATGATTTATTTGATTAACTTTAAAAAGACGTCGTTTTTTTATGAAAATTTTGAATTAACTTCGGAAGAAATCATTAAAAATTAAATTAATTTCAGTACCTGTATAGGGCTTGACAGCCCAAGTCCAAATCCAAATCTAATTCCAAGTTCAATTTCAAGTCCAAGTCCAAGTCCAAATCCAAATCTAATTCCAAGTCCAATTCCAAGTCCAAGTCCAAGTCCAAGTCCAAGTCCAAGTCCAAGTCCAAGTCCAAGTCCAAGTCCAAGTCCAAGTCCAAGTCCAAGTCCAAGTCCAAGTCCAAGTCCAAGTCCAAGTCCAAGTCCAAGTCCAAGTCCAAGTCCAAGTCCAAGTCCAAGTCGAAGTCGAAGTCGAAGTCGAAGTCCAAGTCGAAGTCCAAGTCCAAGTCCAAGTCCAAGTCCAAGTCCAAGTCCAAGTCCAAGTCCAAGTCCAAGTCCAAGTCCAAGTCCAAGTCCAAGTCCAAGTCCAAGTCCAAGTCCAGGTCCAAGTCCAAGTCCAAGTCCAGGTCCAAGTCCAAGTCCAAGTCCAAGTCCAAGTCCAAGTCCAAGTCCAAGTCCAAGTCCAAGTCCAAGTCCAAGTCCAAGTCCAAGTCCAAGTCCAAGTCCAAGTCCAAGTCCAAGTCCAAGTCCAAGTCCAAGTCCAAGTCCAAGTCCAAGTCCAAGTCCAAGTCCAAGTCCAAGTCCAAGTCCAAGTCCAAGTCCAAGTCCAAGTCCAAGTCCAAGTCCAAGTCCAAGTCCAAGTCCAAGTCCAAGTCCAATTTCAAGACCAAGTCCAAGTCCAAGTCCAAGTCCAAGTCCAAGTCCAAGTCCAAGTCCAAGTCCAAGTCCAAGTCCAAGTCCAAGTCCAAGTCCAAGTCCAAGTCCAAGTCCAAGTCCAAGTCCAAGTCCAAGTCCAAGTCCAAGTCCAAGTCCAAGTCCAAGTCCAAGTCCAAGTCCAAGTCCAAGTCCAAGTCCAAGTCCAAGTCCAAGTCCAAGTCCAAGTCCAAGTCCAAGTCCAAGTCCAAGTCCAAGTCCAAGTCCAACTCCAACTCCAACTTCAACTCCAACTCCAATTCCAACTCCAACTCCAACTTCAACTCCAACTCCAACTCCAACTCCAACTCCAACTCCAACTCCAACTCCAACTCCAACTCCAACTACAACTCAAAATCCAACTCCAAATCCAACTCCAACTCCAACTACAACTACACTTAAGTTAACACCGACACTGACACGTCCTTTCGGCACGAAGGATATCATAAGACTGGATGAAACACGTCCGTTCAGTTCGACGGATATCCTAAGACTGAAGCTGAAGCCCTATATTAGAGGGATTTATATTATCAACTTTGTTGACAACATTGCTTGATGGAATCGCAACAAGTTTTTAAGATATTTTGAAGACCATGCAACACAGGTTGACAACATGATTTTCTTTGCGTTTAAATGATCTAACATCGGTGGTTGTCAAAGAAAATTGAAAAAAGACGTCGTTGAAAATCCCTCCGCATTGTGGATTGTGAATTGGGGGACGATTTTGGAAAACCTCTTTTAAGTTTTATTTTTTGTATATATAAATATAAGTAAATTGTAGTAATTTTTGAGGCTTGAAACTTAAACACAATACTGCTAAAGTATTTAGTTTCTCCCCTTACAATAACATCATCTTCTCAAATATGGTTCTGCGCTATAAAAAGATTTTTTAATTAATTTCTTTTGTCTGAAAAACCACCATTTTTGTTGATGAATATTCTTCTTGACTGCCCCTCAAAAAGCCAATTGAACAGAACTTTTTCAACCTTTTGGACCTTTTTTTATACAAATTTGTTAGTTTTCGTTAATTTATTTATAGTCGTTCTTTTTTAAATTTTTTTATTTTTAGTCAAATGCTGGAAACAGAAGGAAAATTTTCTATTTTTGAGAATTAAAAAAAAAAAAAAAACTAATTGAATTTTTTTGCCATTTCTTGTTTATTTTGTTATTTTTATGAGGCAAACAAAGTACCATTCATAATTGACATCTTTTTTCGTTTTTTTTTTAAGGGAGAAAGTGGGTACCTAACACTTTTTGTTTAAAGAAAGATTTTTACATGTCGTTTTCAGCATTTGACTAAAAATGAAATAGAGCATTGAATATTAAAAAGAACATTTGTGCTTGTCTACACAGAATTTTGAACGGAATTCACAATTTTTTTCAAAAATATTGACTAAAATTTTATTTCTTAAAAAATTTTCGCTAAAGAATTGAATATTAGTTTTAAAAAAAATTATAACTTCAACGTTCCATTTCAAAATTTGGCCTTTAAAATGTTTTAAGAATTTCGTACCTACATATATAGGTAAATGATTTTTTCTTTTAAAGGTCTGCAATCATTTTAATTTCTTTTTTCTATCAAAAACTAAGATGGCATTCTTTTTTCACCTCAAACTATCAATGAAGTTGTTTTAGCTGATTTAAACACGGAACTTCACGCTTTTTTTTCATTTTTGTCTCATAATTTGTATGACTTAATATTCAATTAAAATTATACCATTTAAAAATTAAAATAAAATGGTTCTATGGAAATTTTGAAATATCTCCCAAAATCATCATTCAAAGTTAAATTAATGTTGATACCTGGATAGGGCTTGAACAGACCTTTCCAGTGATGTGCGTCATGATTTATTTGATCAACTTTGAAAAGACGTCGTTTTTCTAAGCAAATTTTGAAATAACTCCTGAAAAAATCAATCAAAATAAAATTAGTTTCGATACCTGTATAGGGCTTGAACAGACCTTTGCAGTAATGTGCGTCATGACTTATTTGATTAACTTTGAAAAGACGTCATTTTTCTAAGATAATTTTGAAATATCTCCTGCAAAAATCAATCAAAATAAAATTAGTTTCGATACCTGTATAGGGCTTGAACAGACCTTTGCAGTGATGTGCGTCATGATTTATTTGAATAACTTTGAAAAGACGTCGTTTTTCTAAGCAAATTTTGAAATATCTACTGAAAAAAACAATCAAAATAAGATAAGTTTCGATACCTGTATAGGGCTTAAACAGACCTTTCTAGTGATGTGCGTCATGATTTATTTGATTAACTTTGAAAAGACGTCGTTTTTCTAAGCAAATTTTGAAATATCTCCTGAAAAATCAATCAAAATAAAGTTAGATTCGATACCTGTATAGGGCTTGAACAGACCTTTGCAGTGATGTGCGTCATGATTTATTTGATTAAGTTTGAAAAGACGTCGTTTTTCTAAGCAAATTTTGAAATATCTCCTGAAAAAACCAATCAAAATAAAATAAGTTTCGATACCTGTATAGGACTTGAACAGACCTTTGAAGTGATGTGCGTCATGATTTATTTGATTAACTTTGAAAAGACGTCGTTTTTCTAAGCAAATTTTGAAATATCTCCTGAAAAATCAATCAAAATAAAGTTAGATTCGATACCTGTATAGGGCTTGAACAGACCTTTGCAGTGATGTGCGTCATGATTTATTTGATTAACTTTGAAAAGACGTCGTTTTTCTATGCAAATTTTGAAATATCTCCTGAAAAAATCAATCAAAATAAAATTAGTTTCGATACCTGTATAGGGCTTGAACAGACGTTTCCAGTGATGTGCGTCATGATTTATTTGATCAACTTTGAAAAGACGTCGTTTTTCTTAGCAAATTTTGAAATATCTTCTGAAAAAATCAATCAAAATAAAATAAGTTTCGATACCTGTATAGGACTTGAACAGACCTTTCCAGTGATGTGCGTCATGATTTATTTGATTAACTTTGAAAAGACGTCGTTTTTCTAAGCAAATTTTGAAATATCTCCTGCAAAAATCAATCAAAATAAAATTAGTTTCGATACCTGTATAGGACTTGAACAGACCTTTGCAGTGATGTGCGTCATGATTTATTTGATTAAGTTTGAAAAGACGTCCTTTTTCTAAGCAAATTTTGAAATATCTCCTGCAAAAATCAATCAAAATAAAATTAGTTTCGATACCTGTATAGGACTTGAACAGACCTTTGCAGTGATGTGCGTCATGATTTATTTGATTAACTTTGAAAAGACGTCGTTTTTCTATGCAAATTTTGAAATATCTTCTGAAAAAATTAATCAAAATAAAATTAGTTTCGATACCTGTATAGGGCTTGAACAGACTTTCCAGTGATGTGCGTCATGATTTATTTGATTAACTTTGAAAAGACGTCGTTTTTCTAAGCAAATTTTGAAATATCTCCTGCAAAAATCAATCAAAATAAAATTAGTTTAGATATCTGTATAGGACTTGAACAGACCTTTGCAGTGATGTGAGTAATGATTAATTTGATTAACTTTGAAAAGACGTCGTTTTTCTAAGCAAATTTTGAAATATCTCCTGAAAAAATCAATCAAAATAAAATTAGATTCGATACCTGTATAGGGCTTGAACAGACCTATGCAGTAATGTGCGTCATGATTTATTTGATTAACTTTGAAAAGACGTCGTTTTTCTAAGGTAATTTTGAAATATCTCCTGCAAAAATCAATCTAAATAAAATTAGTTTCGATACCTGTGTAGGACTTGAACAGACCTTTGCAGTGATGTGCGTCATGATTTATTTGATTAAGTTTGAAAAGACGTCCTTTTTCTAAGCAAATTTTGAAATAACTCCTGCAAAAATCAATCAAAATAAAATTAGTTTCAATACCTGTATAGGACTTGAACAGACCTTTGCAGTGATGTGCGTCATGATTTATTTGATTAACTTTGAAAAGACGTCGTTTTTCTATGCAAATTTTGAAATATCTTCTGAAAAAATTAATCAAAATAAAATTAGTTTCGATACCTGTATAGGGCTTGAACAGACTTTCCAGTGATGTGCGTCATGATTTATTTGATTAACTTTGAAAAGACGTCGTTTTTCTAAGCAAATTTTGAAATATCTCCTGCAAAAATCAATCAAAATAAAATTAGTTTCGATATCTGTATAGGACTTGAACAGACCTTTGCAGTGATGTGAGTAATGATTAATTTGATTAACTTTGAAAAGACGTCGTTTTTCTAAGCAAATTTTGAAATATCTCCTGAAAAAATCAATCAAAATAAAATTAGATTCGATACCTGTATAGGGCTTGAACAGACCTATGCAGTAATGTGCGTCATGATTTATTTGATTAACTTTGAAAAGACGTCGTTTTTCTAAGATAATTTTGAAATATCTCCTGCAAAAATCAATCTAAATAAAATTAGTTTCGATACCTGTATAGGACTTGAACAGACCTTTGCAGTGATGTGCGTCATGATTTATTTGATTAACTTTGAAAAGACGTCGTTTTTCTATGCAAATTTTGAAATATCTCCTGAAAAAGCAATCAAAATAAAATTGGTTTCGATACCTGTATAGGGCTTGAATGGACCTTTGCAGTGATGTGCGTCATGATTTATTTGATTAACTTTGAAAGGACGTCGTTTTTCTAAGCAAATTTTGAAATATCTCCTGCAAAAATCAATCAAAATTAAATTAGTTTCGATACCTGTATAGGGCTTGAACAGACCTTTCTAGTGATGTGCGTCATGATTTATTTGATTAACTTTGAAAAGACGTCGTTTTTCTAAGCAAATTTTGAAATATCTCCTGCAAAAATCAATCAAAATAAAATAAGTTTCGATACCTGTATAGGACTTGAACAGACCTTTGCAGTGATGTGCGTCATGATTTATTTGATTAACTTTGAAAGGACGTCGTTTTTCTAAGCAAATTTTGAAATATCTCCTGAAAAAATCAATCAAAATAAAATTAGTTTCGATATCTGTATAGGACTTGAACAGACCTTTGCAGTGATGTGAGTAATGATTAATTTGATTAACTTTGAAAAGACGTCGTTTTTCTAAGCAAATTTTGAAATATCTCCTGAAAAAATCAATCAAAATAAAATTAGATTCGATACCTGTATAGGGCTTGAACAGACCTATGCAGTAATGTGCGTCATGATTTATTTGATTAACTTTGAAAAGACGTCGTTTTTCTAAGAAAATTTTGAAATATCTCCTGCAAAAATCAATCTAAATAAAATTAGTTTCGATACCTGTATAGGACTTGAACAGACCTTTGCAGTGATGTGCGTCATGATTTATTTTATTGACTTTGAAAAGACGTCGTTTTTCTAAGCAAATTTTGAAATAACTCCTGAAAAAATCAATCAAAATAAAATTGGTTTCGATACCTGTATAGGACTTGAACAGACCTTTGCAGTGATGTGCGTCATGATTTATTTGATTAACTTTGAAAAGACGTCGTTTTCCTATGCAAATTTGGAAATATCTCCTGAAAAAATCAATCAAAATAAAATTAGATTCGAGACCTGTATAGGACTTGAACAGACCTTTGCAGTGATGTGCGTCATGATTTATTTGATTAACTTTGAAAGGACGTCGTTTTTCTTTGCAAATTTTGAAATATCTCCTGAAAAAATCAATCAAAATAAAATTAGATTTGAGACCTGTATAGGGCTTGAACAGACCTTTCCAGTGATGTGCGTCATGATTTATTTGATTAACTTTGAAAAGACGTCGTTTTTCTAAGCAAATTTTGAAATATCTCCTGCAAAAATCAATCAAAATAAAATTAGTTTCGATACCTGTATAGGACTTGAACAGACCTTTGCAGTGATGTGCGTCATGATTTATTTGATTAAGTTTGAAAAGACGTCCTTTTTCTAAGCAAATTTTGAAATATCTCCTGCAAAAATCAATCAAAATAAAATTAGTTTCGATACCTGTATAGGACTTGAACAGACCTTTGCAGTGATGTGCGTCATGATTTATTTGATTAACTTTGAAAAGACGTCGTTTTTCTATGCAAATTTTGAAATATCTTCTGAAAAAATTAATCAAAACAAAATTAGTTTCGATACCTGTATAGGACTTGAACAGACTTTCCAGTGATGTGCGTCATGATTTATTTGATTAACTTTGAAAAGACGTCGTTTTTCTAAGTAAATTTTGAAATATCTCCTGCAAAAATCAATCAAAATAAAATTAGTTTAGATATCTGTATAGGACTTGAACAGACCTTTGCAGTGATGTGAGTAATGATTAATTTGATTAACTTTGAAAAGACGTCGTTTTTCTAAGCAAATTTTGAAATATCTCCTGAAAAAATCAATCAAAATAAAATTAGATTCGATACCTGTATAGGGCTTGAACAGACCCATGCAGTAATGTGCGTCATGATTTATTTGATTAACTTTGAAAAGACGTCGTTTTTCTAAGGTAATTTTGAAATATCTCCTGCAAAAATCAATCTAAATAAAATAAGTTTCGATACCTGTATAGGACTTGAACAGACCTTTGCAGTGATGTGCGTCATGATTTATTTGATTAAGTTTGAAAAGACGTCCTTTTTCTAAGCAAATTTTGAAATAACTCCTGCAAAAATCAATCAAAATAAAATTAGTTTCAATACCTGTATAGGACTTGAACAGACCTTTGCAGTGATGTGCGTCATGATTTATTTGATTAACTTTGAAAAGACGTCGTTTTTCTATGCAAATTTTGAAATATCTTCTGAAAAAATTAATCAAAATAAAATTAGTTTCGATACCTGTATAGGGCTTGAACAGACTTTCCAGTGATGTGCGTCATGATTTATTTGATTAACTTTGAAAAGACGTCGTTTTTCTAAGCAAATTTTGAAATATCTCCTGCAAAAATCAATCAAAATAAAATTAGTTTCGATATCTGTATAGGACTTGAACAGACCTTTGCAGTGATGTGAGTAATGATTAATTTGATTAACTCTGAAAAGACGTCGTTTTTCTAAGCAAATTTTGAAATATCTCCTAAAAAAATCAATCAAAATAAAATTAGATTCGATACCTGTATAGGGCTTGAACAGACCTATGCAGTAATGTGCGTCATGATTTATTTGATTAACTTTGAAAAGACGTCGTTTTTCTAAGATAATTTTGAAATATCTCCTGCAAAAATCAATCTAAATAAAATTAGTTTCGATACCTGTATAGGACTTGAACAGACCTTTGCAGTGATGTGCGTCATGATTTATTTGATTAACTTTGAAAAGACGTCGTTTTTCTATGCAAATTTTGAAATATCTCCTGAAAAAGCAATCAAAATAAAATTGGTTTCGATACCTGTATAGGGCTTGAATGGACCTTTGCAGTGATGTGCGTCATGATTTATTTGATTAACTTTGAAAGGACGTCGTTTTTCTAAGCAAATTTTGAAATATCTCCTGCAAAAATCAATCAAAATTAAATTAGTTTCGATACCTGTATAGGGCTTGAACAGACCTTTCTAGTGATGTGCGTCATGATTTATTTGATTAACTTTGAAAAGACGTCGTTTTTCTAAGCAAATTTTGAAATATCTCCTGCAAAAATCAATCAAAATAAAATAAGTTTCGATACCTGTATAGGACTTGAACAGACCTATGCAGTAATGTGCGTCATGATTTATTTGATTAACTTTGAAAAGACGTCGTTTTTCTAAGGTAATTTTGAAATATCTCCTGCAAAAATCAATCTAAATAAAATAAGTTTCGATACCTGTATAGGACTTGAACAGACCTTTGAAGTGATGTGCGTCATGATTTATTTGATTAACTTTGAAAAGACGTCGTTTTTCTAAGCAAATTTTGAAATATCTCCTGAAAAAATCAATCAAAATAAAGTTAGATTCGATACCTGTATAGGGCTTGAACAGACCTTTCCATTGATGTGCGTCATGATTTATTTGATTAACTTTGAAAAGACGTCGTTTTTCTATGCAAATTTTGAAATATCTCCTGAAAAAATCAATCAAAATAAAATTAGTTTCGATACCTGTATAGGGCTTGAACAGACGTTTCCAGTGATGTGCGTCATGATTTATTTGATTAACTTTGAAAAGACGTCGTTTTTCTAAGCAAATTTTGAAATATCTTCTGAAAAAATCAATCAAAATAAAATAAGTTTCGATACCTGTATAGGACTTGAACAGACCTTTGCAGTAATGTGCGTCATGATTTATTTGATTAACTTTGAAAAGACGTCGTTTTTCTAAGCAAATTTTGAAATATCTCCTGCAAAAATCAATCAAAATAAAATTAGTTTCGATACCTGTATAGGACTTGAACAGACCTTTGCAGTGATGTGCGTCATGATTTATTTGATTAAGTTTGAAAAGACGTCCTTTTTCTAAGCAAATTTTGAAATATCTCCTGCAAAAATCAATCAAAATAAAATTAGTTTCGATACCTGTATAGGACTTGAACAGACCTTTGCAGTGATGTGCGTCATGATTTATTTGATTAACTTTGAAAAGACGTCGTTTTTCTATGCAAATTTTGAAATATCTTCTGAAAAAATTAATCAAAATAAAATTAGTTTCGATACCTGTATAGGGCTTGAACAGACTTTCCAGTGAAGTGCGTCATGATTTATTTGATTAACTTTGAAAAGACGTCGTTTTTCTAAGCAAATTTTGAAATATCTCCTGCAAAAATCAATCAAAATAAAATTAGTTTCGATATCTGTATAGGACTTGAACAGACCTTTGCAGTGATGTGAGTAATGATTAATTTGATTAACTTTGAAAAGACGTCGTTTTTCTAAGCAAATTTTGAAATATCTCCTGAAAAAATCAATCAAAATAAAATTAGATTCGATACCTGTATAGGGCTTGAACAGACCTATGCAGTAATGTGCGTCATGATTTATTTGATTAACTTTGAAAAGACGTCGTTTTTCTAAGATAATTTTGAAATATCTCCTGCAAAAATCAATCTAAATAAAATTAGTTTCGATACCTGTATAGGACTTGAACAGACCTTTGCAGTGATGTGCGTCATGATTTATTTGATTAACTTTGAAAAGACGTCGTTTTTCTATGCAAATTTTGAAATATCTCCTGAAAAAGCAATCAAAATAAAATTGGTTTCGATACCTGTATAGGGCTTGAATGGACCTTTGCAGTGATGTGCGTCATGATTTATTTGATTAACTTTGAAAAGACGTCGTTTTTCTAAGCAAATTTTGAAATATCTCCTGCAAAAATCAATCAAAATAAAATAAGTTTCGATACCTGTATAGGACTTGAACAGACCTTTGCAGTGATGTGCGTCATGATTTATTTGATTAACTTTGAAAGGACGTCGTTTTTCTAAGCAAATTTTGAAATATCTCCTGCAAAAATCAATCAAAATAAAATTAGTTTCGATATCTGTATAGGACTTGAACAGACCTTTGCAGTGATGTGCGTCATGATTTATTTGATTAACTTTGAAAAGACGTCGTTTTTCTAAGCAAATTTTGAAATATCTCCTGAAAAAATCAATCAAAATAAAATTAGATTCGATACCTGTATAGGGCTTGAACAGACCTATGCAGTAATGTGCGTCATGATTTATTTGATTAACTTTGAAAAGACGTCGTTTTTCTATGCAAATTTTGAAATATCTCCTGAAAAAGCAATCAAAATAAAATTGGTTTCGATACCTGTATAGGGCTTGAATGGACCTTTCCAGTGATGTGCGTCATGATTTATTTGATCAACTTTGAAAAGGCATCGTTTTTCTAAGCAAATTTTGAAATAACTCCTGAAAAAATCAATCAAAATAAAATTAGTTTCGATACCTGTATAGGGCTTGAACAGACGTTTCCAGTGATGTGCGTCATGATTTATTTGATTAACTTTGAAAGGACGTCGTTTTTCTAAGCAAATTTTGAAATATCTCCTGCAAAAATCAATCAAAATTAAATTAGTTTCGATACCTGTATAGGGCTTGAACAGACCTTTCTAGTGATGTGCGTCTTGATTTATTTGATTAACTTTGAAAAGACGTCGTTTTTCTAAGCAAATTTTGAAATATCTCCTGAAAAAATCAATCAAAATAAAATAAGTTTCGATACCTGTATAGCACTTGAACAGACCTTTGCAGTGATGTGCGTCATGATTTATTTGATTAACTTTGAAAAGACGTCGTTTTTCTAAGCAAATTTTGAAATATCTCCTGAAAAAATCAATCAAAATAAAATTAGTTTCGATACCTGTATAGGACTTGAACAGACCTTTGCAGTGATGTGCGTCATGATTTATTTGATTAAGTTTGAAAAGGCGTCGTTTTTCTAAGCAAATTTTGAAATATCTCCTGAAAAAATCAATCAAAATAAAACTAGATTCGATACCTGTATAGGGCTTGAACAGACCTTTCCATTGATGTGCGTCATGATTTATTTGATTAACTTTGAAAAGACGTCGTTTTTCTATGCAAATTTTGAAATATCTCCTGAAAAAATCAATCAAAATAAAATTAGTTTCAATACCTGTATAGGGCTTGAACAGACCTTTGCAGTGATGTGCGTCATGATTTATTTGATTAACTTTGAAAAGACGTCGTTTTTCTAAGCAAATTTTGAAATAACTCCTGAAAAAATCAATCAAAATAAAACTAGTTTCGATACCTGTATAGGGCTTGAACAGACCTTTCTAGTGATGTGCGTCATGATTTATTTGATTAACTTTGAAAAGACGTCGTTTTTCTATGCAAATTTTGAAATATCTCCTGAAAAAATCAATCAATATAAAATTACTTTAGATACCTGTATAGGGCTTGAACAGACCTTTCCATTGATGTGCGTCATGATTTATTTGATTAACTTTGAAAAGACGTCGTTTTTCTAAGCAAATTTTGATATATTTCCTGAAAAAATCAATCAAAATAAAATTGGTTTCGATACCTGTATAGGGCTTGAACAGACCTTATCATTGATGTGCGTCATGATTTATTTGATTAACTTTGAAAAGACGTCGTTTTTCTAAGCAAATTTTGAAATATCTCCTGAAAAAATTAACCAAAATAAAATTGGTTTTGATATTTGTATACGGCTTGAATGAAACTTTCCAGTGATGTGCGTAATGATTTATTTTATCAAAAGACGTCGTTTTTCTAAGCAAATTTTGAAATATCTCCTGCAAAAATCAATCAAAATAAAATTAGTTTCGATACCTGTAAAAGGCTTGAACAGACCTTTGCAGTGATGTGCGTCATGATTTATTTGATTAACTTTGAAAAGACGTCGTTTTTCTAAGCAAATTTTGAAATATCTCCTGCAAAAATCAATGAAAATAAAATTAGTTTCGATACCTGTATAGGGCTTGAACAGACCTTTGCAGTGATGTGCGTCATGATTTATTTGATGAACTTTGAAAAGACGTCGTTTTTCTAAGCAAATTTTGATATATTTCCTGAAAAAATCAATCAAAATAAAATTGGTTTCGATACCTGTATAGGGCTTGAACAGACCTTATCATTGATGTGCGTCATGATTTATTTGATTAACTTTGAAAAGACGTCGTTTTTCTAAGCAAATTTTGAAATATCTCCTGCAAAAATCAATCAAAATAAAATTAGTTTCGATACCTTTATAGGACTTGAACAGACCTTTGCAGTGATGTGCGTCATGATTTATTTGATTAACTTTGAAAAGACGTCGTTTTTCTATGCAAATTTTGAAATATCTCCTGCAAAAATCAATCAAAATAAAATTAGTTTCGATACCTGTATAGGGCTTGAACAGTTTCCAGTGATGTGCGTCATGATTTATTTGATTAACTTTGAAAAGACGTCGTTTTCTTAGCAAATTTTGAAATAACTCCTGAAAAAATCAATCAAAATAAAATTTATATCAGTACCTGTATAGGGCTTGACAGCCCAAGTCCAAATCCAAATCTAATACCAAGTCCAATTTCAAGTGCAAGTCCAAGTCCAAGTCCAAGTTCAAGTCCAAGTCCAAGTCCAAGTCCAAGTCCAAGTCCAAGTCCAAGTCCAAGTCCAAGTCCAAGTCCAAGTCCAAGTCCAAGTCCAAGTCCAAGTCCAAGTCCAAGTCCAAGTCCAAGTCCAAGTCCAAGTCCAAGTCCAAGTCCAAGTCCAAGTCCAAGTCCAAGTCCAAGTCCAAGTCCAAGTCCAAGTCCAAGTCCAAGTCCAAGTCCAAGTCCAAGTCCAAGTCCAAGTCCAAGTCCAAGTCCAAGTCCAAGTCCAAGTCCAAGTCCAAGTCCAAGTCCAAGTCCAAGTCCAAGTCCAAGTCCAAGTCCAAGTCCAAGTCCAAGTCCAAGTCCAAGTCCAAGTCCAAGTCCACGTCCAAGCCCAAGTCCAAGCCCAAGTCCAAGTCCAAGTCCAAGTCCAAGTCCAAGTCCAAGTCCAAGTCCAAGTCCAAGTCCAGGTCCAAGTCCAAGTCCAAGTCCAAGTCCAAGTCCAAGTCCAAGTCCAAGTCCAAGTCCAAGTCCAAGTCCAAGTCCATGTCCAACTCCAACTCCAACTCCAACTCCAACTCCAACTCCAACTCCAACTCCAACTCCAACTCCAACTCCAACCCCAACTCCAACTCCAACTCCAACTCCAACTCCAACTCCAATTCCAACTCCAACTCCAACTACAACTCAAAATCCAACTCCAAATCCAACTCCAACTCCAACTACAACTACACTTAAGTTAACACCGACACTGACACGTCCTTTCGGCACGAAGGATAACATAAGACTGGATGAAACACGTCCATTCAGTTCGACGGATATCCTAAGACTGAAGCTGAAGGAGAATAGAGGGATTTATATTATCAACTTTGTTGACAACATTGCTTGATGGAATCGCAACAAGTTCTTAAGATATTTTGAAGACCATGCAACACAGGTTGACAACATGATTTTCTTTGCGTTCAAATGATCTAACATCGGTGGTTGTCAACAATCCTGAACGATATGTTTATCCATGTAATCTCCCTTATTCACAATGGAACGACGACGAGAAACGGTACGTGAACGTGACGAGATCTCTTCGTTTATATCAAGTGACTTTAAAACACTTATAGCATAAGCGGGTATAGACAATAGAGCGTTTCTCGTCATCACGTCACGCCAAGAATTTGAAAAATTGAAAAAAGACGTCGTTGAAAATCCCTCCGCATTGTGGATTGTGAATTGGGGGACGATTTTGGAAAACCTCTTTTAAGTTTTATTTTTTGTATATATAAATATAAGTAAATTGTAGTCATTTTTGAGGCTTGAAACTTAAACACAATACTGCTAAAGTATTTAGTTTCTCCCCTTACAATAACATCATCTTCTCAAATATGGTTCTGCGCTATAAAAAGATTTTTTAATTAATTTCTTTTGTCTGAAAAACCACCATTTTTGTTGATGAATATTCTTCTTGACTGCCCCTCAAAAAGCCAATTGAACAGAATTTTTCAACCTTTTGGACCTTTTTTTATACAAATTTGTTAGTTTTCGTCGTTAATTTATTTATAGTCGTTCTTTTTTAAATTGTTTTATTTTTAGTCAAATGCTGGAAACAGATGGAAAATTTTCTATTTTTGAGAAAGTGGGTACCTAACACTTTTTGTTTAAAGAAAGATTTTTACATGTCGTTTTCAGCATTTGACTAAAAATGAAAAAGAGCATTGAATATTAAAAAGAACATTTGTGCTTGTCTACACAGAATTTTGAACGAAATTCACAATTTTTTTCAAAAATATTGACTAAAATTTTATTTCTTAAAAAATGTTCGCTAAAGAATTGAATATTAGTTTTAAAAAAAATTATAACTTCAACGTTCCATTTCAAAATTTGGCCTTTAAAATGTTTTAAGAATTTCGTACCTACATATATAGGTAAATGATTTTTTCGTTTAAAGGTCTGCAATCATTTTAATTTCTTTTTTCTATCAAAAACTAAGATGGCATTCTTTTTTCACCTCAAACTATCAATGAAGTTGTTTTAGCTGATTTAAAAATGGAACTTCACGCTTTTTTTTCATTTTTGTCTCATAATTTGTATGACTTAATATTCAATTACAATTATACCATATAAAAATTAAAATAAAATGGTTCTATGGAAATGTTGAAATATCTCCCAAAATCATCATTCAAAGTTAAATTAATGTCGATACCTGGATAGGGCTTGAATAGACGTTTCCAGTGATGTGCGTCATGATTTATTTGATTAACTTTGAAAAGACGTCGTTTTTCTAAGCAAATTTTGAAATATCTCCTGAAAAAATTAATCAAAATAATATTGGTTTTGATACCTGTATAGGGCTTGAACAGACCTTTGCAGTGATGTGCGTCATGATTTATTTGATTAAGTTTGAAAAGGCGTCGTTTTTCTAAGCAAATTTTGAAATATCTCCTGAAAAAATCAATCAAAATAAAATTAGATTCGATACCTGTATAGGGCTTGAACAGACCTTTCCATTGATGTGCGTCATGATTTATTTGATTAACTTTGAAAAGACGTCGTTTTTCTATGCAAATTTTGAAATATCTCCTGAAAAAATCAATCAAAATAAAATTAGATTCGGTACCTGTATAGGGCTTGAATGGACCTTTCCAGTGATGTGCGTCATGATTTATTTGATCAACTTTGAAAAGACGTCGTTTTTCTAAGCAAATTTTGAAATATCTCCTGCAAAAATCAATCAAAATAAAATTAGTTTCGATACCTGTATAGGACTTGAACAGACCTTTGCAGTGATGTGCGTCATGATTTGTTTGATTAACTTTGAAAAGACGTCGTTTTTCTAAGCAAATTTTGAAATATCTTCTGAAAAAATCAATCAAAATAAAATTGGTTTCGATACCTGTATAGGGCTTGATTGGACCTTTCCAGTGATGTGCGTCATGATTTATTTGATTAACTTTGAAAAGACGTCGTTTTTCTAAGCAAATTTTGAAATATCTCCTGCAAAAATCGATGAAAATAAAATTAGTTTCGATACCTGTATAGAACTTGAACAGACATTTCCAGTGATGTGCGTCATGATTTATTTGATTAACTTTGAAAAGACGTCGTTTTTCTAAGCAAATTTTGAAATATCTCCTGCAAAAATCAATCAAAATAAAATTAGTTTCGATACCTGTATAGGACTTGAACAGACCTTTGCATTGATGTGCGTCATGATTTATTTGATTAACTTTGAAAAGACGTCGTTTTTCTAAGCAAATTTTGAAATATCTCCTGAAAAAATCAATCAAAATAAAATTGGTTTCGATACCTGTATAGGGCTTGAACAGACCTTTCCATTGATGTGCGTCATGATTTATTTGATTAACTTTGAAAAGACCTCGTTTTTCTAAGCAAATTTTGAAATATCTCCTGAAAAAATCAATCAAAATAAAATTAGATTCAATACCTGTATAGGGCTTGAACAGACCTTTCCATTGATGTGCGTCATGATTTATTTGATTAACTTTGAAAAGAAGTCGTTTTTCTAAGCAAATTTTGAAATATCTCCTGCAAAAATCAATCAAAATAAAACTAGTTTCGATACCTGTATAGGGCTTGAACAGACCTTTCCAGTGATGTGCGTCATGATTTATTTGATTAACTTTGAAAAGACGTAGTTTTTCTAAGCAAATTTTGAAATATCTCCTGCAAAAATCAATCAAAATAAAATTAGTTTCGATACCTGTATAGGACTTGAACAGACCTTTGCAGTGATGTGCGTCATGATTTATTTGATTAACTTTGAAAAGACGTCGTTTTTCTAAGCAAATTTTGAAATATCTCCTGCAAAAATCAATCAAAATAAAATTAGTTTCGATACCTGTATAGGACTTGAACAGACCTTTGCAGTGATGTGCGTCATGATTTATTTGATTAACTTTGAAAAGACGTCGTTTTTCTAAGCAAATTTTGAAATATCTTCTGAAAAAATCAATCAAAATAAAATTAGTTTCGATACCTGTATAGGGCTTGAACAGACCTTTCCAGTGATGTGCGTCATGATTTATTTGATTAACTTTGAAAAGACATCGTTTTTCTAAGCAAATTTTGAAATATCTCCTGCAAAAATCAATCAAAATAAAATTAGTTTCGATACCTGTATAGGACTTGAACAGACCTTTGCAGTGATGTGCGTCCTGATTTATTTAATTAACTTTGAAAGGACATCGTTTTTCTAAGCAAATTTTGAAATATCTCCTGCAAAAATCAATCAAAATAAAATTAGTTTCGATACCTGTATAGGACTTGAACAGACCTTTGCAGTGATGTGCGTCATGATTTATTTGATCAACTTTGAAAAGACGTCGTTTTTCTAAGCAAATTTTTAAATATCTCCTGAAAAAATCAATCAAAATAAAATTAGTTTCGATACCTGTATAGGGCTTGAACAGACCTTTGCAGTGATGTGCGTCATGATTTATTTGATCAACTTTGAAAGGGCGTCGTTTTTCTAAGCAAATTTTGAAATATCTCCTGAAAAAATCAATCAAAATAAAATTAGATTCGATACCTGTATAGTGCTTGAACAGACCTTTCCATTGATGTGCGTCATGAATTATTTGATTAACTTTGAAAAGACGTCGTTTTTCTTAGCAAATTTTGAAATATCTCCTGCAAAAATCAATTAAAAAAAAAAATAGTTTCGATACCTGTATAGGGCTTGAACAGACCTTTGCAGTGATGTGCGTCATGATTTATTTGATTAAGTTTGAAAAGACGTCGTTTTTCTAAGCAAATTTTGAAATAACTCCTGAAAAAATCAATCAAAATAAAACTAGTTTCGATACCTGTATAGGGCTTGAACAGACCTTTCTAGTGATGTGCTTCATGATTTATTTGATTAACTTTGAAAAGACGTCGTTTTCCTATGCAAATTTTGAAATATCTCCTGAAAAAATCAATCAAAATAAAATTACTTTCGATACCTGTATAGGGCTTGAACAGACCTTTCCAGTGATGTGCGTCATGATTTATTTGATTAACTTTGAAAAGACGTCATTTTTCTTAGCAAATTTTGAAATAACTCCTGAAAAAATCAATCAAAATAAAATTAATTTCAGTACCTGTATAGGGCTTGACAGCCCAAGTCCAAATCCAAATCTAATTCCAAGTCCAATTCCAAGTCCAAGTCCAAGTCCAAGTCCAAGTCCAAGTCCAAGTCCAAGTCCAAGTCCAAGTCCAAGTCCAAGTCCAAGTCCAAGTCCAAGTCCAAGTCCAAGTCCAAGTCCAAGTCCAAGTCCAAGTCCAAGTCCAAGTCCAAGTCCAAGTCCAAGTCCAAGTCCAAGTCCAAGTCCAAGTCCAAGTCCAAGTCCAAGTCCAAGTCCAAGTCCAAGTCCAAGTCCAAGTCCAAGTCCAAGTCCAAGTCCAAGTCCAAGTCCAAGTCCAAGTCTAAGTCCAAGTCCAAGTCCAAGTCCAAGTCCAAGTCCAAGTCCAAGTCCAAGTCCAAGTCCAAGTCCAAGTTCAAGTCCAAGTCCAAGTCCAAGTCCAAGTCCAAGTCCAAGTCCAAGTCCAAGTCCAAGTCCAAGTCCAAGTCCAAGTCCAAGTCCAAGTCCAAGTCCAAGTCCAAGTCCAAGTCCAAGTCCAAGTCCAAGTCCAAGTCCAAGTCCAAGTCCAAGTCCAAGTCCAAGTCCAAGTCCAAGTCCAAGTCCAAGTCCAAGTCCAAGTCCAAGTCCAAGTCCAAGTCCAAGTCCAAGTCCAAGTCCAAGTCCAACTCCAAGTCCAAGTCCAAGTCCAAGTCCAAGTCCAAGTCCAAGTCCAAGTCCAAGTCCAAGTCCAAGTCCAAGTCCAAGTCCAAGTCCAAGTCCAAGTCCAAGTCCAAGTCCAAGTCCAAGTCCAAGTCCAAGTCCAAGTCCAAGTCCACGTCCAAGCCCAAGTCCAAGCCCAAGTCCAAGTCCAAGTCCAAGTCCAAGTCCAAGTCCAAGTCCAAGTCCAAGTCCAGGTCCAAGTCCAAGTCCAAGTCCAAGTCCAAGTCCAAGTCCAAGTCCAAGTCCAAGTCCAAGTCCAAGTCCAAGTCCAAGTCCAAGTCCAAGTCCAAGTTCAAGTCCAAGTCCAAGTCCAAGTCCAAGTCCAAGTCCAAGTCCAAGTCCAAGTCCAAGTCCAAGTCCAAGTCCAAGTCCAAGTCCAAGGCCAAGTCCAAGTCCAAGTCCAAGTCCAAGTCCAAATCCAAGTCCAAGTCCAAGTCCAAGTCCAAGTTTAAGTCCAAGTCCAAGTCCAAGTCCAAGTCCAAGTCAAAGTCCAAGTCCAAGTCCAAGTCCAAGTCCAAGTCCAAGTCCAAGTCCAACTCCTAGTCCTGGTTCAAGCCCTAGTCAGAGTCCAATTCCAAGTCCAACTCCAACTCCAACCCCAAATCCAACTCCAACTCCAACTCCAACTCCAACTCCAACTCCAACTCCAACTCCAACTCCAACTCCAACTCCAACTCCAACTATAACTCCAACTCCAACTCCAACTCCAACTCCAACCCCAACTCCAACTCCAACTCCAACTCCAACTCCAACTCCAACTCCAACTCCAACGCCAACTACAACTCCAAATCCAACTCCAAATCCAACTCCAACTCCAACTACAACTAAACTTAAGTCAACACCGACACTGACACGTCCGTTCGCCACGAAGGATATCATTACACTGGATGAAACACGTCCGTTCAGTTCGACGGATATCCTAAGACTGAAGCTGAAGCTTAGGGGGGATTATATTATAAACTTTGTTGACAACATCTCTTGATGGAATCGCAACAGGTTTTTAAGATATTTTGAAGACCATGCAACACAGGTTGACAACATGATTTTCTTTGCGTTTAAATGATCTAACATCGGTGGTTGTCAACAATCCTGAACGATATGTTTATCCATGTAATCTCCTTTATTCACAATGGAACGACGACGAGGAAACGGTACGTGAAAGTGACGAGATCTCTTCGTCTATATCAAGTGACTTTAAAACCTTATAGCATAAGCGGGTATAGACAATAGAGCGTTTCTCGTCATCACGTCACGCCAAGAATTTGAAAAATTGAAAAAAGACGTCGTTGAAAATCCCTCCGCATTGTGGATTGTGAATTGGGGGACGATTTTGGAAAACCTCTTTTAAGTTTTATTTTTTGTATATATAAATAGTTATAAGTAAATTGTAGTCATTTTTGAGGCTTGAAACTTAAACACAATACTGCTAAAGTATTTAGTTTCTCCCCTTACAATAACATCATCTTCTCAAATATGATTCTGCGCTATAAAAAGATTTTTTAATTAATTTCTTTTGTCTGAAAAACCACCATTTTTGTTGATGAATATTCTTCTTGACTGCCCCTCAAAAAGCCAATTGAACAGAACTTTTTCAACCTTTTGGACCTTTTTTTATACAAATTTGTTAGTTTTCGTCGTTAATTTATTTATAGTCGTTCTTTTTTAAATTGTTTTATTTTTAGTCAAATGCTGGAAACAGATGGAAAATTTTCTATTTTTGAGAAAGTGGGTACCTAACACTTTTTGTTTAAAGAAAGATTTTTACATGTCGTTTTCAGCATTTGACTAAAAATGAAAAAGAGCATTGAATATTAAAAAGAACATTTGTGCTTGTCTACACAGAATTTTGAACGAAATTCACAATTTTTTTCAAAAATATTGACTAAAATTTTATTTCTTAAAAAATGTTCGCTAAAGAATTGAATATTAGTTTTAAAAAAAATTATAACTTCAACGTTCCATTTCAAAATTTGGCCTTTAAAATGTTTTAAGAATTTCGTACCTACATATATAGGTAAATGATTTTTTCGTTTAAAAGTCTGCAATCATTTTAATTTCTTTTTTCTATCAAAAACTAAGATGGCATTCTTTTTTCACCTCAAACTATCAATGAAGTTGTTTTAGCTGATTTAAAAATGGAACTTCACGCTTTTTTTTCATTTTTGTCTCATAATTTGTATGACTTAATATTCAATTACAATTATACCATATAAAAATTAAAATAAAATGGTTCTATGGAAATGTTGAAATATCTCCCAAAATCATCATTCAAAGTTAAATTAATGTCGATACCTGTATAGGGCTTGAACAGACCTTTCCAGTGATGTGCGTCATGATTTATTTGATTAACTTTGAAAAGACGTCGTTTTTCTATGCAAATTTTGAGATATCTCCTGAAAAAATCAATCAAAATAAAATTAGTTTGATACCTGTATAGGACTTGAACAGACCTTTGCAGTGATGTGCGTCATGATTTATTTGATTAACTTTGAAAAGACGTCGTTTTTCTAAGCAAATTTTGAAATATCTCCTGCAAAAATCAATCAAAATAAAATTAGTCTCGATACCTGTATAGGACTTGAACAGACCTTTGCAGTGATGTGCGTCATGATTTATTTGATTAACTTTGAAAAGACGTCGTTTTTCTAAGCAAATTTTGAAATATCTTCTGAAAAAATTAATCAAAATAAAATTGGTTTCGATACCTGTATAGGGCTTGAACAGACCTTTCCAGTGATGTGCGTCATGATTTATTTGATTAATTTTGAAAAGGCGTCGTTTTTCTAAGCAAATTTGGAAATATCTCCTGAAAAAATCAGTCAAAATAAAATTAGTTTCGATACCTGTATAGGGCTTGAACAGACCTTTGCAGTGATGTGCGTCATGATTTATTTGATTAACTTTGAAAAGACGTCGTTTTTCTAAGCAAATTTTGAAATATCTCCTCAAAAAAATCAATCAAAATAAAATTGGTTTCGATACCTGTATAGGGCTTGAATGGACCTTTCCAGTGATGTGCGTCATGATTTATTTGATCAACTTTGAAAAGACGTCGTTTTTCTAAGCAAATTTTGAAATACCTCCTGAAAAAATCAATCAAAATAAAATTAGTTTCGATACCTGTATAGGGCTTGAACAGACGTTTTCAGTGATGTGCGTCATGATTCATTTGATTAACTTTGAAAAGACGTCGTTTTTCTAAGCAAATTTTGAAATATCTCCTGAAAAAATCAATCAAAATAAAATTAGTTTCGATACCTGTATAGGGCTTGAACAGACCTTTGCAGTGATGTGCGTCATGATTTATTTGATTAACTTTGAAAAGACGTCGTTTTTCTAGGCAAATTTTGAAATATCTCCTGCAAAAATCAATCAAAATAAAATTAGTTTCGATACCTGTATAGGACTTGAACAGACGTTTCCAGTGATGTGCGTCATGATTTATTTGATTAACTTTGAAAAGACGTCGTTTTTCTAGGCAAATTTTGAAATATCTCCTGCAAAAATCAATCAAAATAAAATTAGTTTCGATACCTGTATAGGGCTTGAACAGACCTTTGCAGTGATGTGCGTCATGATTTATTTGATTAACTTTGAAAAGACGTCGTTTTTCTAAGCAAATTTTGAAATATCTTCTGAAAAAATTAATCAAAATAAAATTGGTTTCGATACCTGTATAGGGCTTGAACAGACCTTTCCAGTGATGTGCGTCATGATTTATTTGATTAATTTTGAAAAGGCGTCGTTTTTCTAAGCAAATTTGGAAATATCTCCTGAAAAAATCAGTCAAAATAAAATTAGTTTCGATACCTGTATAGGGCTTGAACAGACCTTTGCAGTGATGTGCGTCATGATTTATTTGATTAACTTTGAAAAGACGTCGTTTTTCTAAGCAAATTTTGAAATATCTCCTCAAAAAAATCAATCAAAATAAAATTGGTTTCGATACCTGTATAGGGCTTGAATGGACCTTTCCAGTGATGTGCGTCATGATTTATTTGATCAACTTTGAAAAGACGTCGTTTTTCTAAGCAAATTTTGAAATACCTCCTGAAAAAATCAATCAAAATAAAATTAGTTTCGATACCTGTATAGGGCTTGAACAGACGTTTTCAGTGATGTGCGTCATGATTCATTTGATTAACTTTGAAAAGACGTCGTTTTTCTAAGCAAATTTTGAAATATCTCCTGAAAAAATCAATCAAAATAAAATTAGTTTCGATACCTGTATAGGGCTTGAACAGACCTTTGCAGTGATGTGCGTCATGATTTATTTGATTAACTTTGAAAAGACGTCGTTTTTCTAGGCAAATTTTGAAATATCTCCTGCAAAAATCAATCAAAATAAAATTAGTTTCGATACCTGTATAGGACTTGAACAGACGTTTCCAGTGATGTGCGTCATGATTTATTTGATTAACTTTGAAAAGACGTCGTTTTTCTAGGCAAATTTTGAAATATCTCCTGCAAAAATCAATCAAAATAAAATTAGTTTCGATACCTGTATAGGGCTTGAACAGACCTTTGCAGTGATGTGTGTCATGATTTATTTGATTAACTTTGAAAAGACGTCGTTTTTCTAAGCAAATTTTGAAATATCTCCTGAAAAAATCAATCAAAATTAAATTAGTTTCGAAACCTGTATAGGGCTTGAACAGACCTTTCCAGTGATGTGCGTCATGATTTATTTGATTAAGTTTGAAAAGGCGTCGTTTTTCTAAGCGAATTTTGAAATATCTCCTGAAAAAATCAATCAAAATAAAATTAGTTTCGATACCTGTATAGGACTTAAACAGACCTTTGCAGTGATGTCCGTCATGATTTATTTGATTAACTTTGAAAAGACGTCGTTTTTCTTAGCAGATTTTGAAATATCTCCTGCAAAAATCAATCAAAATAAAATTAGTTTCGATACCTGTATAGGGCTTGAACAGACCTTTGCAGTGATGTGCGTCATGATTTATTTGATTAACTTTGAAAAGACGTCGTTTTTCTAAGCAAATTTTGAAATAACTCCTGAAAAAATCAATCAAAATAAAATTAATTTCAGTACCTGTATAGGGCTTGACAGCCCAAGTCCAAATCCAAATCTAATTCCAAGTCCAAGTCCAAGTCCAAGTCCAAGTCCAAGTCCAAGTCCAAGTCCAAGTCCAAGTCCAAGTCCAAGTCCAAGTCCAAGTCCAAGTCCAAGTCCAAGTCCAAGTCCAAGTCCAAGTCCAAGTCCAAGTCCAAGTCCAAGTCCAAGTCCAAGTCCAAGTCCAAGTCCAAGTCCAAGTCCAAGTCCAAGTCCAAGTCCAAGTCCAAGTCCAAGTCCAAGTCCAAGTCCAAGTCCAAGTCCAAGTCCAAGTCCAAGTCCAAGTCCAAGTCCAAGTCCAAGTCCAAGTCTAAGTCCAAGTCCAACTCCAACTCCAACTCCAACTCCAACTCCAACCCCAACTCCAACTATGACTCCAACTCCAACTCCAACTCCAACTCCAACTCCAACTCCAACTCCAACTCCAACTCCAACTCCAACTGCAACTCCAACTCCAACTCCAACTGCAACTCCAACTCCAACCCCAACTCCAACTCCAACTCCAACTCCAACTCCAACTCCAACTCCAACTCCAACTCCAACTCCAACTCCAACTCCAACTCCAACTCCAACTCCAACTACAACTCAAAATCCAACTCCAAATCCAACTCCAACTCCAACTACAACTACACTTAAGTTAACACCGACACTGACACGTCCTTTCGGCACGAAGGATATCATAAGACTGGATGAAACACGTCCGTTCAGTTCGACGGATATCCTAAGACTGAAGCTGGAGCCCTATATTAGAGGGATTTATATTATCAACTTTGTTGACAACATTGCTTGATGGAATCGCAACAAGTTTTTAAGATATTTTGAAGACCATGCAACACAGGTTGACAACATGATTTTCTTTGCGTTTAAATGATCTAACATCGGTGGTTGTCAACAATCCTGAACGATATGTTTATCCATGTAATCTCCCTTATTCACAATGGAACGACGACGAGGAAACGGTACGTGAACGTGACGAGATCTTTTCGTTTATATAAAGTGACTTTAAAACACTTATAGCATAAGCGGGTATAGACAATAGAGCGTTTCTCGTCATCACGTCACGCCAAGAATTTGAAAAATTGAAAAAAGACGTCGTTGAAAATCCCTCCGCATTGTGGATTGTGAATTGGGGGACGATTTTGGAAAACCTCTTTTAAGTTTTATTTTTTGTATATATAAATATAAGTAAATTGTAGTCATTTTTGAGGCTTGAAACTTAAACACAATACTGCTAAAGTATTTAGTTTCTCCCCTTACAATAACATAATCTTCTCAAATATGGTTCTGCGCTATAAAAAGATTTTTTAACTAATTTCTTTTGTCTGAAAAACCACCATTTTTGTTGATGAAGTCCAAGTCCAAGTCCAAGTCCAAGTCCAAGTCCAAGTCCAAGTCCAAGTCCAAGTCCAAGTCCAAGTCCAAGTCCAAGTCCAAGTCCAAGTCCAAGTCCAAGCCCAATTCCAAGTCCAAGTCCAAGTCCAAGTCCAAGTCCAAGTCCAAGTCCAAGTCCAAGTCCAAGTCCAAGTCCAAGTCCAAGTCCAAGTCCAAGTCCAAGTCCAAGTCCAAGTCCAAGTCCAAGTCCAAGTCCAAGTCCAAGTCCAAGTCCAAGTCCAAGTCCAAGTCCAAGTCCAAGTCCAAGTCCAAGTCCAAGTCCAAGTCCAAGTCCAAGTCCAAGTCCAAGTCCAAGTCCAAGTCCAAGTCCAAGTCCAAGTCCAAGTCTAAGTCCAAGTCCAACTCCAACTCCAACTCCAACTCCAACTCCAACCCCAACTCCAACTATGACTCCAACTCCAACTCCAACTCCAACTCCAACTCCAACTCCAACTCCAACTCCAACTCCAACTCCAACTGCAACTCCAACTCCAACTCCAACTGCAACTCCAACTCCAACCCCAACTCCAACTCCAACTCCAACTCCAACTCCAACTCCAACTCCAACTCCAACTCCAACTCCAACTCCAACTACAACTCAAAATCCAACTCCAAATCCAACTCCAACTCCAACTACAACTACACTTAAGTTAACACCGACACTGACACGTCCTTTCGGCACGAAGGATATCATAAGATTGGATGAAACACGTCCGTTCAGTTCGACGGATATCCTAAGACTGAAGCTGGAGCCCTATATTAGAGGGATTTATATTATCAACTTTGTTGACAACATTGCTTGATGGAATCGCAACAAGTTTTTAAGATATTTTGAAGACCATGCAACACAGGTTGACAACATGATTTTCTTTGCGTTTAAATGATCTAACATCGGTGGTTGTCAACAATCCTGAACGATATGTTTATCCATGTAATCTCCCTTATTCACAATGGAACGACGACGAGGAAACGGTACGTGAACGTGACGAGATCTCTTCGTTTATATCAAGTGACCTTAAAACACTTATAGCATAAGCGGGTATAGACAATAGAGCGTTTCTCGTCATCACGTCACGCCAAGAATTTGAAAAATTGAAAAAAGACGTCGTTGAAAATCCCTCCGCATTGTGGATTGTGAATTGGGGGACGATTTTGGAAAACCTCTTTTAAGTTTTATTTTTTGTATATATAAATATAAGTAAATTGTAGTCATTTTTGAGGCTTGAAACTTAAACACAATACTGCTAAAGTATTTAGTTTCTCCCCTTACAATAACATAATCTTCTCAAATATGGTTCTGCGCTATAAAAAGATTTTTTAACTAATTTCTTTTGTCTGAAAAACCACCATTTTTGTTGATGAATATTCTTCTTGACTGCCCCTCAAAAAGCCAATTGAATAGAACTTTTTCAACCTTTTGGACCTTTTTTATACAAATTTGTTAGTTTTCGTTAATTTATTTATAGTCGTTCTTTTTTAATTTTTTTTATTTTTAGTCAAATGCTGGAAACAGATGGATGGCTGATTTAAACATGGAACTTCACGCTTTTTTTTCATTTTTGTCTCATAATTTGTATGACTCAATATTCAATTAAAATTATACCATTTAAAAATTAAAATAAAATGGTTCTATGGAAATTTTGAAATATCTCCCAAAATCATCATTCAAAGTTAAATTAATGTTGATACCTGGATAGGGCTTGAATGGACCTTTCCAGTGATGTGCGTCAGGATTTATTTGATCAACTTTGAAAAGACGTCGTTTTTCTAAGCAAATTTTGAAATATCTCCTGAAAAAATCAATCAAAATAAAATAAGTTTCGATACCTGTATAGGACTTGAACAGACGTTTCCAGTGATGTGCGTCATGATTTATTTGATTAACTTTGAAAAGACGTCGTTTTTCAAAGCAAATTTTGAAATATCTCCTGCAAAAATCAATCAAAATAAAATTAGTTTCGATACCTGTATAGGGCTTGAACAGACCTTTCCAGTGATGTGCGTCATGATTTATTTGATTAACTTTGAAAAGACGTCGTTTTTCAAAGCAAATTTTGAAATATCTCCTGAAAAAATTAATCAAAATAAAATTAGTTTCGATACCTGTATAGGGCTTGAGCAGACCTTTCCAGTGATGTGCGTCATGATTTATTTGATTAACTTTGAAAAGACGTCGTTTTTCTAAGCAAATTTTGAAATATCTCCTGAAAAAATCAATCAAAATAAAGTTAGTTTCGATACCTGTATAGGACTTGAACAGACCTTTGCAGTGATGTGCGTCATGATTTATTTGATTAACTTTGAAAAGACGTCGTTTTTCTAAGCAAATTTTGAAATATCTCCTGCAAAAATCAATCAAAATAAAATAAGTTTCGATACCTGTATAGGAATTGAACAGACCTTTGCAGTGAAATGCGCCATGATTTATTTGATTAACTTTGAAAAGACGTCGTTTTTTTAAGCAAATTTTAAAATATCTTCTGAAAAAATTAATCAAAATAAAATTGGTTTCGATACCTGTATAGGGCTTGAACAGACCTTCCGAGTGATGTGCGTCATGATTTATTTGATTTAGTTTGAAAAGGCGTCGTTTTTGTATGAAAATTTTGAAATATCTCCTGAAAAAATCAATAGAAATAAAACTAGATTCGATACCTGTATAGGGCTTGAACAGAACTTTCCATTGATGAGCGTATGATTTATTTGATTAACTTTGAAAAAACGTCGTTTTTCTATGCAAATTTTGAAATATCTCCTGAAAAAATCAATCAAAATAAAATTAGTTTCGATACCTGTATAGGGCTTGAATGGACCTTTCCAGTGATGTGCGTCATGATTTATTTGATCAACTTTGAAAAGACGTCGTTTTTCTAAGCAAATTTTGAAATAACTCCTGAAAAAATCAATCAAAATAAAATTAGTTTCGATACCTGTATAGGGCTTGAACAGACATTTTCAGTGATGTGCGTCATGATTCATTTGATTAACTTTGAAAAGACGTCGTTTTTCTAAGCAAATTTTGAAATATCTCCTGAAAAAATCAATCAAAATAAAATTAGTTTCGATACCTGTATAGGGCTTGAACAGACCTTTCCAGTGATGCGCGTCATGATTTATTTGATTAACTTTGAAAAGACGTCGTTTTTCTAGGCAAATTTTGAAATATCTCCTGCAAAAATCAATCAAAATAAAATTAGTTTCGATACCTGTATAGGACTTGAACAGACGTTTCCAGTGATGTGCGTCATGATTTATTTGATTAACTTTGAAAAGACGTCGTTTTTCTAAGCAAATTTTGAAATATCTCCTGCAAAAATCAATCAAAATAAAATTAGTTTCGATACCTGTATAGGACTTGAACAGACCTTTGCAGTGATGTGCGTCATGATTTATTTGATTAACTTTGAAAAGACGTCGTTTTTCTAAGCAAATTTTGAAATATCTCCTGCAAAAATCAATCAAAATAAAATTAGTTTCGATACCTGTATAGGGCTTGAACAGACGTTTCCAGTGATGTGCGTCATGATTTGTTTGATTAAGTTTGAAAAGGCGTCGTTTTTCTGAGCGAATTTTGAAATATCTCCTGCAAAAATCAATCAAAATAAAATTAGATTCGATACCTGTATAGGGCTTGAACAGACCTTTCCATTGATGTGCGTTGTGATTTATTTGATTAACTTTGAAAAGACGTCGTTTTTCTATGCAAATTTTGAAATATCTCCTGCAAAAATCAATCAAAATAAAATTAGTTTCGATACCTGTATAGGGCTTGAACAGACCTTTGCAGTGATGTGCGTCATGATTTATTTGATTAACTTTGAAAAGACGTCGTTTTTCTAAGCAAATTTTGAAATAACTCATGAAAAAATCAATCAAAATAAAATTAGATTCGATACCTGTATAGGGCTTGAACAGACCTTTCCATTGATGTGCTTTATAATTTATTTGATTAGCTTTGAAAAGACGTCGTTTTTCTATGCAAATTTTGAAATATCTCCTGAAAAAATCAATCAAAATAAAATTAGTTTCGATACCTGTATAGGACTTGAACAGACCTTTCCAGTGATGTGCGTCATGATTTATTTGATTAACTTTGAAAAGACGTCGTTTTTCTAAGCAAATTTTGAAATATCTCCTGCAAAAATCAATCAAAATAAAATAAGTTTCGATACCTGTATAGGAATTGAACAGACCTTTGCAGTGATGTGCGCCATGATTTATTTGATTAACTTTGAAAAGACGTCGTTTTTTTAAGCAAATTTTAAAATATCTTCTGAAAAAATTAATCAAAATAAAATTGGTTTCGATACCTGTATAGGGCTTGAACAGACCTTTCGAGTGATGTGCGTCATGATTTATTTGATTAAGTTTGAAAAGGCGTCGTTTTTGTATGAAAATTTTGAAATATCTCCTGAAAAAATCAATAGAAATAAAACTAGATTCGATACCTGTATAGGGCTTGAACAGACCTTTCCATTGATGAGCGTCATGATTTATTTGATTAACTTTGAAAAAACGTCGTTTTTCTATGCAAATTTTGAAATATCTCCTGAAAAAATCAATCAAAATAAAATTAGTTTCGATACCTGTATAGGGCTTGAATGGACATTTCCAGTGATGTGCGTCATGGTTTATTTGATCAACTTTGAAAAGACGTCGTTTTTCTAAGCAAATTTTGAAATAACTCCTGAAAAAATCAATCAAAATAAAATTAGTTTCGATACCTGTATAGGGCTTGAACAAACATTTTCAGTGATGTGCGTCATGATTCATTTGATTAACTTTGAAAAGACGTCGTTTTTCTAAGCAAATTTTGAAATATCTCCTGAAAAAATCAATCAAAATAAAATTAGTTTCGATACCTGTATAGGGCTTGAACAGACCTTTCCAGTGATGCGCGTCATGATTTATTTGATTAACTTTGAAAAGACGTCGTTTTTCTAGGCAAATTTTGAAATATCTCCTGCAAAAATCAATCAAAATAAAATTAGTTTCGATACCTGTATAGGACTTGAACAGACGTTTCCAGTGATGTGCGTCATGATTTATTTGATTAACTTTGAAAAGACGTCGTTTTTCTAAGCGAATTTTGAAATATCTCCTGCAAAAATCAATCAAAATAAAATTAGTTTCGATACCTGTATAGGACTTGAACAGACCTTTGCAGTGATGTGCGTCATGATTTATTTGATTAACTTTGAAAAGACGTCGTTTTTCTAAGCAAATTTTGAAATATCTCCTGCAAAAATCAATCAAAATAAAATTAGTTTCGATACCTGTATAGGGCTTGAACAGACCTTTGCAGTGATGTGCGTCATGATTTATTTGATTAACTTTGAAAAGGCGTCGTTTTTCTAAGCGAATTTTGAAATATCTCCTGCAAAAATCAATCAAAATAAAATAAATTTCGATACCTGTATAGGGCTTGAACAGACCTTTCCATTGATGTGCGTCATGATTTATTTGATTAACTTTGAAAAGACGTCGTTTTTCTATGCAAATTTTGAAATATCTCCTGAAAAAATCAATCAAAATAAAATTAGTTTCGATACCTGTATAGGACTTGAACAGACCTTTCCAGTGATGTGCGTCATGATTTATTTGATTAACTTTGAAAAGACGTCGTTTTTCTTAGCAAATTTCCAAGTATAAGTCCAAGTCCAAGTCCAAGTCCAAGTCCAAGTCCAAGTCCAAGCCCAAGTCCAAGTCCAAGTCCAAGTCCAAGTCCAAGTCCAAGTCCAAGTCCAAGTCCAAGTCCAAGTCCAAGTCCAAGTCCAAGTCCAAGTCCAAGTCCAAGTCCAAGTCCAAGTCCAAGTCCAAGTCCAAGTCCAAGTCCAAGTCCAAGTCCAAGTCCAAGTCCAAGTCCAAGTCCAAGTCCAAGTCCAAGTCCAAGTCCAAGTCCAAGTCCAAGTCCAAGTCCAAGTCCAAGTCCACGTCCAAGTCCAAGTACAAGTCCAAGTCCAAGTCCAAGTCCAAGTCCAAGTCCAAGTCCAAGTCCAAGTCCAAGTCCAAGTCCAAGTCCAAGTCCAAGTCCAAGTCCAAGTCCAAGTCCAAGTCCAAGTCCAAGTCCAAGTCCAAGTCCAAGTCCAAGTCCAAGTCCAAGTCCAAGTCCAAGTCCAAGTCCAAGTCCAAGTCCAAGTCCAAGTTCAAGTCCAAGTCCAAGTCCAAGTCCAAGTCCAAGTCCAAGTCCAAGTCCAAGTCCAAGTCCAAGTCCAAGTCCAAGTCCAAGTCCAAGTCCAAGTCCAAGTCCAAGTCCAAGTCCAAGTCCAAGTCCAAGTCCAAGTCCAAGTCCAAGTCCAAGTCCAAGTCCAAGTCCAAGTCCAAGTCCAAGTCCAAGTCCAAGTCCAAGTCCAAGTCCAAGTCCAAGTCCAAGTCCAAGTCCAAGTCCAAGTCCAAGTCCAAGTCCAAGTCCAAGTCCAAGTCCAAGTCCAAGTCCAAGTCCAAGTCCAAGTCCAAGTCCAAGTCCAAGTCCAAGTCCAAGTCCAAGTCCAAGTCCAAGTCCAAGTCCAAGTCCAAGTCCAAGTCCAAGTCCAAGTCCAAGTCCAAGTCCAAGTCCAAGTCCAAGTCCAAGTCCAAGTCCAAGTCCAATTCCAAGTCCAAGTCCAAGTCCAAGTCCAAGTCCAAGTCCAAGTCCAAGTCCAAGTCCAAGTCCAAGTCCAAGTCCAAGTCCAAGTCCAAGTCCAAGTCCAAGTCCAAGTCCAAGTCCAAGTCCAAGTCCAAGTCCAAGTCCAAGTCCAAGTCCAAGTCCAAGTCCAAGTCCAAGTCCAAGTCCAAGTCCAAGTCCAAGTCCAAGTCCTAGTCCTGGTTCAAGCCCTAGTCAGAGTCCAGCTCTAGGTCCAACTCCAACTCCAACTCCAACCCCAACTCCAACTCCAACTCCAACTCCAACTCCAACTCCAACCCCAACTCCAACTCCAACTCCAACTCCAACTCCAATTCCAACTCCAACTCCAACTCCAACTACAACTCAAAATCCAACTCAAAATCCAACTCCAAATCCAACTCCAACTCCAACTACAACTACACTTAAGTTAACACCGACACTGACACGTCCTTTCGCCACGAAGGATAACATAAGACTGGATGAAACACGTCCGTTCAGTTCGACGGATATTCTAAGACTGAAGCTGAAGGAGAATAGAGGGATTTATATTATCAACTTTGTTGACAACATTGCTTGATGGAATCGCAACAAGTTTTTAAGATATTTTGAAGACCATGCAACACAGGTTGACAACATGATTTTCTTTGCGATCATTTAGATCTAACATCGGTGGTTGTCAACAATCCTGAACGATATGTTTATCCATGTAATCTCCCTTATTCACAATGGAACGACGACGCGGAAACGGTACGTGAACGTGACGAGATCTCTTCGTTTATATCAAGTGACTTTAAACACTTATAGCATAAGCGGGTATAGACAATAGAGCGTTTCTCGTCATCACGTCACGCCAAGAATTTGAAAAATTGAAAAAAGACGTCGTTGAAAATCCCTCCGCATTGTGGATTGTGAATTGGGGGACGATTTTGGAAAACCTCTTTTAAGTTTTATTTTTTGTATATATAAATATAAGTAAATTGTAGTCATTTTTGAGGCTTGAAACTTAAACACAATACTGCTAAAGTATTTAGTTTCTCCCCTTACAATAACATCATCTTCTCAAATATGGTTCTGCGCTATAAAAAGATTTTTTAATTAATTTCTTTTGTCTGAAAAACCACCATTTTTGTTGATGAATATTCTTCTTGACTGCCCCTCAAAAAGCCAATTGAACAGAACTTTTTCAACCTTTTGGACCTTTTTTTATACAAATTTGTTAGTTTTCGTCGTTAATTTATTTATAGTCGTTCTTTTTTAAATTGTTTTATTTTTAGTCAAATGCTGGAAACAGATGGAAAATTTTCTATTTTTGAGAAAGTGGGTACCTAACACTTTTTGTTTAAAGAAAGATTTTTACATGTCGTTTTCAGCATTTGACTAAAAATGAAAAAGAGCATTGAATATTAAAAAGAACATTTGTGCTTGTCTACACAGAATTTTGAACGAAATTCAAAATTTTTTTCAAAAATATTGACTAAAATTTTATTTCTTAAAAAATGTTCGCTAAAGAATTGAATATTAGTTTTAAAAAAAATTATAACTTCAACGTTCCATTTCAAAATTTGGCCTTTAAAATGTTTTAAGAATTTCGTACCTACATATATAGGTAAATGATTTTTTCGTTTAAAGGTCTGCAATCATTTTAATTTCTTTTTTCTATCAAAAACTAAGATGGCATTCTTTTTTCACCTCAAACTATCAATGAAGTTGTTTTAGCTGATTTAAACATGGAACTTCACGCTTTTTTTTCATTTTTGTCTCATAATTTGTATGACTTAATATTCAATTACAATTATACCATTTAAAAATTATAATAAAATGGTTCTACGGAAATTTTGAAATATCTCCCAAACTCATCATTCAAAGTTAAATTAATGTTGATAGCTGGATAGGGCTTGAATGGACCTTTCCAGTGATGTGCGTCATGATTTATTTGATCAACTTTGAAAAGACGTCGTTTTTCTAAGCAAATTTTGAAATAACTCCTGAAAAAATCAATCAAAATAAAATTAGTTTCGATACCTGTATAGGGCTTGAACAGACGTTTCCAGTGATGTGCGTCATGATTTATTTGATTAACTTTGAAAAGACGTCGTTTTTCAAAGCAAATTTTGAAATATCTCCTGAAAAAATCAATCAAAATAAAATTAGTTTCGATACCTGTATAGGTCTTGAACAGACCTTTCCAGTGATGTGCGTCATGATTTATTTGATTAACTTTGAAAAGACGTCGTTTTTCAAAGCAAATTTTGAAATATCTCCTGAAAAAATCAATCAAAATAAAATTAGTTTCGATACCTGTATAGGGCTTGAATGGACCTTTCCAGTGATGTGCGTCATGATTTATTTGATTAACTTTGAAAAGACGTCGTTTTTCTAAGCAAATTTTGAAATATCTCCTGAAAAAATCAATCAAAATAAAATTGGTTTCGATACCTGTATAGGGCTTGAACAGACCTTTGCAGCGATGTGCGTCATGATTTATTTGATTAACTTTGAAAAGACGTCGTTTTTCTAAGCAAATTTTGAAATATCTCCTGCAAAAATCAATCAAAATAAAATTAGTTTCGATACCTGTATAGGACTTGAACAGACCTTTGCAGTGATGTCCGTCATGATTTATTTGATTAACTTTGAAAAGACGTCGTTTTTCTAAGCAAATTTTGAAATATCTCCTGAAAAAATCAATCAAAATAAAATTGGTTTCGATACCTGCATAGGGCTTGAACAGACCTTTCGAGTGATGTGCGTCATGATTTATTTGATTAAGTTTGAAAAGACGTCGTTTTTCTAAGCAAATTTTGAAATATCTCCTGAAAAAATCAATAGAAATAAAATTAGATTCGATACCTGTATAGGGCTTGAACAGACCTTTCCATTGATGTGCGTCATGATTTATTTGATCAACTTTGAAAAGACGTCGTTTTTCTAAGCAAATTTTGAAATAACTCCTGAAAAAATCAATCAAAATAAAATTAGTTTCGATACCTGTATAGGGCTTGAACAGACGTTTTCAGTGATGTGCGTCATGATTCATTTGATTAACTTTGAAAAGACGTCGTTTTTCTAAGCAAATTTTGAAATATCTCCTGAAAAAATCAATCAAAATAAAATTGGTTTCGATACCTGCATAGGGCTTGAACAGACCTTTCGAGTGATGTGCGTCATGATTTATTTGATTAACTTTGAAAAGACGTCGTTTTTCTAAGCAAATTTTGAAATAACTCATGAAAAAATCAATCAAAATAAAATTAGATTCGATACCTGTATAGGGCTTGAACAGACCTTTCCATTGATGTGCTTTATAATTTATTTGATTAGCTTTGAAAAGACGTCGTTTTTCTATGCAAATTTTGAAATATCTCCTGAAAAAATCAATCAAAATAAAATTAGTTTCGATACCTGTATAGGACTTGAACAGACCTTGGCAGTGATGTGCGTCATGATTTATTTGATTAACTTTGAAAAGACGTCGTTTTTCTTAGCAAATTTCCAAGTATAAGTCCAAGTCCAAGTCCAAGTCCAAGTCCAAGTCCAAGTCCAAGTCCAAGCCCAAGTCCAAGTCCAAGTCCAAGTCCAAGTCCAAGTCCAAGTCCAAGTCCAAGTCCAAGTCCAAGTCCAAGTCCAAGTCCAAGTCCAAGTCCAAGTCCAAGTCCAAGTCCAAGTCCAAGTCCAAGTCCAAGTCCAAGTCCAAGTCCAAGTCCAAGTCCAAGTCCAAGTCCAAGTCCAAGTCCAAGTCCAAGTCCAAGTCCAAGTCCAAGTCCAAGTCCAAGTCCAAGTCCAAGTCCAAGTCCACGTCCAAGTCCAAGTACAAGTCCAAGTCCAAGTCCAAGTCCAAGTCCAAGTCCAAGTCCAAGTCCAAGTCCAAGTCCAAGTCCAAGTCCAAGTCCAAGTCCAAGTCCAAGTCCAAGTCCAAGTCCAAGTCCAAGTCCAAGTCCAAGTCCAAGTCCAAGTCCAAGTCCAAGTCCAAGTCCAAGTCCAAGTCCAAGTTCAAGTCCAAGTCCAAGTCCAAGTCCAAGTCCAAGTCCAAGTCCAAGTCCAAGTCCAAGTCCAAGTCCAAGTCCAAGTCCAAGTCCAAGTCCAAGTCCAAGTCCAAGTCCAAGTCCAAGTCCAAGTCCAAGTCCAAGTCCAAGTCCAAGTCCAAGTCCAAGTCCAAGTCCAAGTCCAAGTCCAAGTCCAAGTCCAAGTCCAAGTCCAAGTCCAAGTCCAAGTCCAAGTCCAAGTCCAAGTCCAAGTCCAAGTCCAAGTCCAAGTCCAAGTCCAAGTCCAAGTCCAAGTCCAAGTCCAAGTCCAAGTCCAAGTCCAAGTCCAAGTCCAAGTCCAAGTCCAAGTCCAAGTCCAAGTCCAAGTCCAAGTCCAAGTCCAAGTCCAAGTCCAAGTCCAAGTCCAAGTCCAAGTCCAAGTCCAAGTCCAAGTCCAAGTCCAAGTCCAAGTCCAAGTCCAAGTCCAAGTCCAAGTCCAAGTCCAAGTCCAAGTCTAATTTCAAGACCAAGTCCAAGTCCAAGTCCAAGTCCAAGTCCAAGTCCAAGTCCAAGTCCAAGTCCAAGTCCAAGTCCAAGTCCAAGTCCAAGTCCAAGTCCAAGTCCAAGTCCAAGTCCAAGTCCAAGTCCAAGTCCAAGTCCAAGTCCAAGTCCAAGTCCAAGTCCAAGTCCAAGTCCAAGTCCAAGTCCAAGTCCAAGTCCAAGTCCAAGTCCAAGTCCAAGTCCAAGTCCAAGTCCAAGTCCAAGTCCAAGTCCAAGTCCAAGTCCAAGTCCAAGTCCAAGTCCAAGTCCAAGTCCAAGTCCACGTCCAAGTCCAAGTCCAAGTCCAATTCCAAGTCCAAGTCCAAGTCCAAGTCCAAGTCCAAGTCCAAGTCCAAGTCCAAGTCCAAGTCCAAGTCCAAGTCCAAGTCCAAGTCCAAGTCCAAGTCCAAGTCCAAGTCCAAGTCCAAGTCCAAGTCCTAGTCCTGGTTCAAGCCCTAGTCAGAGTCCAGCTCTAGGTCCAACTCCAACTCCAACTCCAACTCCAACTCCAACTCCAACTCCAACTCCAACTCCAACCCCAACTCCAACTCCAACTCCAACTCCAACTCCAACTCCAACCCCAACTCCAACTCCAACTCCAACTCCAACTCCAACTCCAACTCCAACTCCAACTCCAACTCCAACTCCAACTCCAACTCCAACTCCAACTCCAACTCCAACTACAACTCAAAATCCAACTCCAAATCCAACTCCAACTCCAACTACAACTACACTTAAGTTAACACCGACACTGACACGTCCTTTCGGCACGAAGGATATCATAAGACTGGATGAAACACGTCCGTTCAGTTCGACGGATATCCTAAGACTGAAGCTGAAGCCCTATATTAGAGGGATTTATATTATCAACTTTGTTGACAACATTGCTTGATGGAATCGCAACAAGTTTTTAAGATATTTTGAAGACCATGCAACACAGGTTGACAACATGATTTTCTTTTCGTTTAAATGATCTAACATCGGTGGTTGTCAACAATCCTGAACGATATGTTTATCCATGTAATCTCCCTTATTCACAATGGAACGACGACGAGGAAACGGTACGTGAACGTGACGAGATCTCTTCGTTTATATCAAGTGACTTTAAAACACTTATAGCATAAGCGGGTATAGACAATAGAGCGTTTCTCGTCATCACGTCACGCCAAGAATTTGAAAAATTGAAAAAAGACGTGGTTGAAAATCCCTCCGCATTGTGGATTGTGAATTGGGGGACGATTTTGGAAAACCTCTTTTAAGTTTTATTTTTTGTATATATAAATATAAGTAAATTGTAGTCATTTTTGAGGCTTGAAACTTAAACACAATACTGCTAAAGTATTTAGTTTCTCCCCTTACAATAACATAATCTTCTCAAATATGGTTCTGCGCTATAAAAAGATTTTTTAACTAATTTCTTTTGTCTGAAAAACCACCATTTTTGTTGATGAATATTCTTCTTGACTGCCTCTCAAAAAGCCAATTGAATAGAACTTTTTCAACCTTTTGGACCTTTTTTATACAAATTTGTTAGTTTTCGTTAATTTATTTATAGTCGTTCTTTTTTAATTTTTTTTATTTTTAGTCAAATGCTGGAAACAGATGGATGGCTGATTTAAACATGGAACTTCACGCTTTTTTTTCATTTTTGTCTCATAATTTGTATGACTTAATATTCAATTAAAATTATACCATTTAAAAATTAAAATAAAATGGTTCTATGGAAATTTTGAAATATCTCCCAAAATCATCATTCAAAGTTAAATTAATGTTGATACCTGGATAGGGCTTGAATGGACTTTTCCAGTGATGTGCGTCAGGATTTATTTGATCAACTTTGAAAAGACGTCGTTTTTCTAAGCAAATTTTGAAATATCTCCTGAAAAAATCAATCAAAATAAAATAAGTTTCGATACCTGTATAGGACTTGAACAGACGTTTCCAGTGATGTGCGTCATGATTTATTTGATTAACTTTGAAAAGACGTCGTTTTTCAAAGCAAATTTTGAAATATCTCCTGCAAAAATCAATCAAAATAAAATTAGTTTCGATACCTGTATAGGGCTTGAACAGACCTTTCCAGTGATGTGCGTCATGATTTATTTGATTAACTTTGAAAAGACGTCGTTTTTCAAAGCAAATTTTGAAATATCTCCTGAAAAAATTAATCAAAATAAAATTAGTTTCGATACCTGTATAGGGCTTGAGCAGACCTTTCCAGTGATGTGCGTCATGATTTATTTGATTAACTTTGAAAAGACGTCGTTTTTCTAAGCAAATTTTGAAATATCTCCTGAAATAATCAATCAAAATAAAGTTAGTTTCGATACCTGTATAGGACTTGAACAGACCTTTGCAGTGATGTGCGTCATGATTTATTTGATTAACTTTGAAAAGACGTCGTTTTTCTAAGCAAATTTTGAAATATCTCCTGCAAAAATCAATCAAAATAAAATAAGTTTCGATACCTGTATAGGAATTGAACAGACCTTTGCAGTGATGTGCGCCATGATTTATTTGATTAACTTTGAAAAGACGTCGTTTTTTTAAGCAAATTTTAAAATATCTTCTGAAAAAATTAATCAAAATAAAATTGGTTTCGATACCTGTATAGGGCTTGAACAGACCTTTCGAGTGATGTGCGTCATGATTTATTTGATTAAGTTTGAAAAGGCGTCGTTTTTGTATGAAAATTTTGAAATATCTCCTGAAAAAATCAATAGAAATAAAACTAGATTCGATACCTGTATAGGGCTTGAACAGACCTTTCCATTGATGAGCGTCATGATTTATTTGATTAACTTTGAAAAAACGTCGTTTTTCTATGCAAATTTTGAAATATCTCCTGAAAAAATCAATCAAAATAAAATTAGTTTCGATACCTGTATAGGGCTTGAATGGACATTTCCAGTGATGTGCGTCATGATTTATTTGATCAACTTTGAAAAGACGTCGTTTTTCTAAGCAAATTTTGAAATAACTCCTGAAAAAATCAATCAAAATAAAATTAGTTTCGATACCTGTATAGGGCTTGAACAGACATTTTCAGTGATGTGCGTCATGATTCATTTGATTAACTTTGAAAAGACGTCGTTTTTCTAAGCAAATTTTGAAATATCTCCTGAAAAAATCAATCAAAATAAAATTAGTTTCGATACCTGTATAGGGCTTGAACAGACCTTTCCAGTGATGCGCGTCATGATTTATTTGATTAACTTTGAAAAGACGTCGTTTTTCTAGGCAAATTTTGAAATATCTCCTGCAAAAATCAATCAAAATAAAATTAGTTTCGATACCTGTATAGGACTTGAACAGACGTTTCCAGTGATGTGCGTCATGATTTATTTGATTAACTTTGAAAAGACGTCGTTTTTCTAAGCAAATTTTGAAATATCTCCTGCAAAAATCAATCAAAATAAAATTAGTTTCGATACCTGTATAGGACTTGAACAGACCTTTGCAGTGATGTGCGTCATGATTTATTTGATTAACTTTGAAAAGACGTCGTTTTTCTAAGCAAATTTTGAAATATCTCCTGCAAAAATCAATCAAAATAAAATTAGTTTCGATACCTGTATAGGGCTTGAACAGACCTTTGCAGTGATGTGCGTCATGATTTATTTGATTAACTTTGAAAAGGCGTCGTTTTTCTAAGCGAATTTTGAAATATCTCCTGCAAAAATCAATCAAAATAAAATTAGATTCGATACCTGTATAGGGCTTGAACAGACCTTTCCATTGATGTGCGTCGTGATTTATTTGATTAACTTTGAAAAGACGTCGTTTTTCTATGCAAATTTTGAAATATCTCCTGCAAAAATCAATCAAAATAAAATTAGTTTCGATACCTGTATAGGGCTTGAACAGACCTTTGCAGTGATGTGCGTCATGTTTTATTTGATTAACTTTGAAAAGACGTTGTTTTTCTAAGCAAATTTTGAAATAACTCATGAAAAAATCAATCAAAATAAAATTAATTTCGATACCTGTATAGGGCTTGAACAGACCTTTCCATTGATGTGCGTCATAATTTATTTGATTAACTTTGAAAAGACGTCGTTTTTCTATGCAAATTTTGAAATATCTCCTGAAAAAATCAATCAAAATAAAATTAGTTTCGATACCTGTATAGGACTTGAACAGACCTTTCCAGTGATGTGCGTCATGATTTATTTGATTAACTTTGAAAAGACGTCGTTTTTCTTAGCAAATTTCCAAGTATAAGTCCAAGTCCAAGTCCAAGTCCAAGTCCAAGTCCAAGTCCAAGTCCAAGTCCAAGTCCAAGTCCAAGTCCAAGTCCAAGTCCAAGTCCAGGTCCAAGTCCAAGCCCAAGTCCAAGTCCAAGTCCAAGTCCAAGTCCAAGTCCAAGACCAAGTCCAAGTCCAAGTCCAAGTCCAAGTCCAAGTCCAAGTCCAAGTCCAAGTCCAAGTCCAAGTCCAAGTCCAAGTCCAAGTCCAAGTCCAAGTCCAAGTCCAAGTCCAAGTCCAAGTCCAAGTCCAAGTCCAAGTCCAAGTCCAAGTCCAAGTCCAAGTCCAAGTCCAAGTCCAAGTCCAAGTCCAAGTCCAAGTCCACGTCCAAGTCCAAGTACAAGTCCAAGTCCAAGTCCAAGTCCAAGTCCAAGTCCAAGTCCAAGTCCAAGTCCAAGTCCAAGTCCAAGTCCAAGTCCAAGTCCAAGTCCAAGTCCAAGTCCAAGTCCAAGTCCAAGTCCAAGTCCAAGTCCAAGTCCAAGTCCAAGTCCAAGTTCAAGTCCAAGTCCAAGTCCAAGTCCAAGTCCAAGTCCAAGTCCAAGTCCAAGTCCAAGTCCAAGTCCAAGTCCAAGTCCAAGTCCAAGTCCAAGTCCAAGTCCAAGTCCAAGTCCAAGTCCAAGTCCAAGTCCAAGTCCAAGTCCAAGTCCAAGTCCAAGTCCAAGTCCAAGTCCAAGTCCAAGTCCAAGTCCAAGTAAAAGTCCAAGTCCAAGTCCAAGTCCAAGTCCAAGTAAAAGTCCAAGTCCAAGTCCAAGTCCAAGTCCAAGTCCAAGTCCAAGTCCAAGTCCAAGTCCAAGTCCAAGTCCAAGTCCAAGTCCAAGTCCAAGTCCAAGTCCAAGTCCAAGTCCAAGTCCAAGTCCAAGTCCAAGTCCAAGTCCAAGTCCAAGTCCAAGTCCAATTCCAAGTCCAAGTCCAAGTCCAAGTCCAAGTCCAAGTCCAAGTCCAAGTCCAAGTCCAAGTCCAAGTCCAAGTCCAAGTCCAAGTCCAAGTCCAAGTCCAAGTCCAAGTCCAAGTCCAAGTCCAAGTCCAAGTCCAAGTCCAAGTCCAAGTCCAAGTCCAAGTCCAAGTCCAAGTCCTAGTCCTGGTTCAAGCCCTAGTCAGAGTCCAGCTCTAGGTCCAACTCCAACTCCAACTCCAACTCCAACTCCAACCCCAACTCCAACTCCAACTCCAACTCCAACTCCAACTCCAACTCCAACTCCAACCCCAACTCCAACTCCAACTCCAACTCCAACTCCAATTCCAACTCCAACTCCAACTCCAACTACAACTCAAAATCCAACTCAAAATCCAACTCCAAATCCAACTCCAACTCCAACTACAACTACACTTAAGTTAACACCGACACTGACACGTCCTTTCGCCACGAAGGATAACATAAGACTGGATGAAACACGTCCGTTCAGTTCGACGGATATTCTAAGACTGAAGCTGAAGGAGAATAGAGGGATTTATATTATCAACTTTGTTGACAACATTGCTTGATGGAATCGCAACAAGTTTTTAAGATATTTTGAAGACCATGCAACACAGGTTGACAACATGATTTTCTTTGCGTTCAAATGATCTAACATCGGTGGTTGTCAACAATCCTGAACGATATGTTTATCCATGTAATCTCCCTTATTCACAATGGAACGACGACGAGAAACGGTACGTGAACGTGACGAGATCTCTTCGTTTATATCAAGTGACTTTAAAACACTTATAGCATAAGCGGGTATAGACAATAGAGCGTTTCTCGTCATCACGTCACGCCAAGAATTTGAAAAATTGAAAAAAGACGTCGTTGAAAATCCCTCCGCATTGTGGATTGTGAATTGGGGGACGATTATGGAAAACCTCTTTTAAGTTTTATTTTTTGTATATATAAATATAAGTAAATTGTAGTCATTTTTGAGGCTTGAAACTTAAACACAATACTGCTAAAGTATTTAGTTTCTCCCCTTACAATAACATCATCTTCTCAAATATGGTTCTGCGCTATAAAAAAATTTTTTAATTAATTTCTTTTGTCTGAAAAACCACCATTTTTGTTGATGAATATTCTTCTTGACTGCCCCTCAAAAAGCCAATTGAACAGAACTTTTTCAACCTTTTGGACCTTTTTTTATACAAATTTGTTAGTTTTCGTCGTTAATTTATTTATAGTCGTTCTTTTTTAAATTGTTTTATTTTTAGTCAAATGCTGGAAACAGATGGAAAATTTTCTATTTTTGAGAAAGTGGGTACCTAACACTTTTTGTTTAAAGAAAGATTTTTACATGTCGTTTTCAGCATTTGACTAAAAATGAAAAAGAGCATTGAATATTAAAAAGAACATTTGTGCTTGTCTACACAGAATTTTGAACGAAATTCAAAATTTTTTTCAAAAATATTGACTAAAATTTTATTTCTTAAAAAATGTTCGCTAAAGAATTGAATATTAGTTTTAAAAAAAATTATAACTTCAACGTTCCATTTCAAAATTTGGCCTTTAAAATGTTTTAAGAATTTCGTACCTACATATATAGGTAAATGATTTTTTCGTTTAAAGGTCTGCAATCATTTTAATTTCTTTTTTCTATCAAAAACTAAGATGGCATTCTTTTTTCACCTCAAACTATCAATGAAGTTGTTTTAGCTGATTTAAACATGGAACTTCACGCTTTTTTTTCATTTTTGTCTCATAATTTGTATGACTTAATATTCAATTACAATTATACCATTTAAAAATTATAATAAAATGGTTCTATGGAAATTTTGAAATATCTCCCAAAATCATCATTCAAAGTTAAATTAATGTTGATACCTGGATAGGGCTTGAATGGACCTTTCCAGTGATGTGCGTCATGATTTATTTGATCAACTTTGAAAAGATGTCGTTTTTCTAAGCAAATTTTGAAATAACTCCTGAAAAAATCAATCAAAATAAAATTAGTTTCGATACCTGTATAGGGCTTGAACAGACGTTTCCAGTGATGTGCGTCATGATTTATTTGATTAACTTTGAAAAGACGTCGTTTTTCTAAGCAAATTTTGAAATATCTCCTGAAAAAATCAATCAAAATAAAATTAGTTTCGATACCTGTATAGGTCTTGAACAGACCTTTCCAGTGATGTGCGTCATGATTTATTTGATTAACTTTGAAAAGACGTCGTTTTTCAAAGCAAATTTTGAAATATCTCCTGAAAAAATCAATCAAAATAAAATTAGTTTCGATACCTGTATAGGGCTTGAATGGACCTTTCCAGTGATGTGCGTCATGATTTATTTGATTAACTTTGAAAAGACGTCGTTTTTCTAAGCAAATTTTGAAATATCTCCTGAAAAAATCAATCAAAATAAAATTGGTTTCGATACCTGTATAGGGCTTGAACAGACCTTTGCAGCGATGTGCGTCATGATTTATTTGATTAACTTTGAAAAGACGTCGTTTTTCTAAGCAAATTTTGAAATATCTCCTGCAAAAATCAATCAAAATAAAATTAGTTTCGATACCTGTATAGGACTTGAACAGACCTTTGCAGTGATGTCCGTCATGATTTATTTGATTAACTTTGAAAAGACGTCGTTTTTCTAAGCAAATTTTGAAATATCTCCTGAAAAAATCAATCAAAATAAAATTGGTTTCGATACCTGCATAGGGCTTGAACAGACCTTTCGAGTGATGTGCGTCATGATTTATTTGATTAAGTTTGAAAAGGCGTCGTTTTTCTAAGCAAATTTTGAAATATCTCCTGAAAAAATCAATAGAAATAAAATTAGATTCGATACCTGTATAGGGCTTGAACAGACCTTTCCATTGATGTGCGTCATGATTTATTTGATCAACTTTGAAAAGACGTCGTTTTTCTAAGCAAATTTTGAAATAACTCCTGAAAAAATCAATCAAAATAAAATTAGTTTCGATACCTGTATAGGGCTTGAACAGACGTTTTCAGTGATGTGCGTCATGATTCATTTGATTAACTTTGAAAAGACGTCGTTTTTCTAAGCAAATTTTTAAATATCTCCTGAAAAAATCAATCAAAATAAAATTAGTTTCGATACCTGTATAGGGCTTGAACAGACCTTTCCAGTGATGTGCGTCATGATTTATTTGATTAACTTTGAAAAGACGTCGTTTTTCTAGGCAAATTTTGAAATATCTCCTGCAAAAATCAATTAAAATAAAATTAGTTTCGATACCTGTATAGGACTTGAACAGACGTTTCCAGTGATGTGCGTCATGATTTATTTGATTAACTTTGAAAAGATGTCGTTTTTCAAAGCAAATTTTGAAATATCTCTTGCAAAAATCAATCAAAATAAAATTAGTTTCGATACCTGTATAGGACTTGAACAGACCTTTCCAGTGATGTGCGTCATGATTTATTTGATTAACTTTGAAAAGACGTCGTTTTTCTAAGCAAATTTTGAAATAACTCCTGAAAAAATCAATCAAAATAAAATTAGTTTCGATACCTGTATAGGGCTTGAACAGACCTTTCCAGTGATGTGAGTAATGATTAATTTGATTAACTTTGAAAAGACGTCGTTTTTCTAAGCAAATTTTGAAATATCTCCTGAAAAAATCAATCAAAATAAAATTAGATTCGATACCTGTATAGGGCTTGAACAGACCTATGCAGTAATGTGCGTCATGATTTATTTGATTAACTTTGAAAAGACGTCGTTTTTCTATGCAAATTTTGAAATATCTCCTGAAAAAATCAATCAAAATAAAATTCGTTTCGATACCTGTATAGGGCTTGAACAGACCTTTGCAGTGGTGTGCGTCATGATTTATATGATTAACTTTGAAAAGACGTCGTTTTTCTAAGCAAATTTTGAAATAACTCATGAAAAAATCAATCAAAATAAAATTGGTTTCGATACCTGCATAGGGCTTGAACAGACCTTTCGAGTGATGTGCGTCATAATTTATTTGATTAACTTTGAAAAGGCGTCGTTTTTCTATGCAAATTTTGAAATATCTCCTGAAAAAATCAATCAAAATAAAATTAGTTTTGATACCTGTATAGGGCTTAAACAGACCTTTCCAGTGATGTGCGTCATGATTTATTTGATTAACTTTGAAAAGACGTCGTTTTTCTTAGCAAATTTTGAAATAACTCCTGAAAAAATCAATCAAAATAAAATTATTTTCAGTACCTGTATAGGGCTTGACAGCCCAAGTCCAAATCCAAATCAAATTCCAAGTCCAATTCCAAGTCCAAGTCCAAGTCCAAGTCCAAGTCCAAGTCCAAGTCCAAGTCCAAGTCCAAGTCCAAGTCCAAGTCCAAGTCCAAGTCCAAGTCCAAGTCCAAGTCCAAGTCCAAGTCCAAGTCCAAGTCCAAGTCCAAGTCCAAGTCCAAGTCCAAGTCCAAGTCCAAGTCCAAGTCCAAGTCCAAGTCCAAGTCCAAGTCCAAGTCCAAGTCCAAGTCCAAGTCCAAGTCCAAGTCCAAGTCCAAGTCCAAGTCCAAGTCCAAGTCCAAGTCCAAGTCCAAGTCCAAGTCCAAGTCCAAGTCCAAGTCCAAGTCCAAGTCCAAGTCCAAGTCCAAGTCCAAGTCCAAGTCCAAGTCCAAGTCCAAGTCCAAGTCCAAGTCCAAGTCCAAGTCCAAGTCCAAGTCCAAGTCCAAGTCCAAGTCCAAGTCCAAGTCCAAGTCCAAGTCCAAGTCCAAGTCCAAGTCCAAGTCCAAGTCCAAGTCCAAGTCCAAGTCCAAGTCCAAGTCCAAGTCCAAGTCCAAGTCCAAGTCCAAGTCCAAGTCCAAGTCCAAGTCCAAGTCCAAGTCCAAGTCCAAGTCCAAGTCCAAGTCCAAGTCCAAGTCCAAGTCCAAGTCCAAGTCCAAGTCCAAGTCCAAGTCCAAGTCCAAGTCCAAGTCCAAGTCCAAGTCCAAGTCCAAGTCCAAGTCCAAGTCCAAGTCCAAGTCCAAGTCCAAGTCCAAGTCCAAGTCCGAGTCCGAGTCCAAGTCCAAGCCCAAACCCAAGTCCAAGTCGAAGTCCAAGTCCAAGTCCAAGTCCAAGTCCAAATCCAAGTCCAAGTCCAAGTCCAAGTCCAAGTCCAAGTCCAAGTCCAAGTCCAAGTCCAAGTCCAAGTCCAAGTCCAAGTCCAAGTCCAAGTCCAAGTCCAAGTCCAAGTCCAAGTCCAAGTCCAAGTCCAAGTCCAAGTCCAAGTCCAAGTCCAAGTCCAAGTCCAAGTCCAAGTCCAAGTCCAAGTCCAAGTCCAAGTCCAAGTCCAAGTCCAAGTCCAATTCCAAGTCCAAGTCCAAGTCCAAGTCCAAATCCAAGTCCAAGTCCAAGTCCAAGTCCAAGTCCAAGTCCAAGTCCAAGTCCAAGTCCAAGTCCAAGTCCAAGTCCAAGTCCAAGTCCAAGTCCAAGTCCAAGTCCAAGTCCAAGTCCAAGTCCAAGTCCAAGTCCAAGTCCAAGTCCAAGTCCAAGTCCAAGTCCAAGTCCAAGTCCAAGTCCAAGTCCAAGTTCAAGTCCAAGTCCAAGTCCAAGTCCAAGTCCAAGTCCAAGTCCAAGTCCAAGTCCAAGTCCAACTCCAAGTCCAAGTCCAAGTCCAAGTCCAAGTCCAAGTCCAAGTCCAAGTCCAAGTCCAAGGCCAAGTCCAAGTCCAAGGCCAAGTCCAAGTCCAAGTCCAAGTCCAAATCCAAGTCCAAGTCCAAGTCCAAGTTTAAGTCCAAGTCCAAGTCCAAGTCCAAGTCCAAGTCCAAGTCCAAGTCCAAGTCCAAGTCCAAGTCCAAGTCCAAGTCCAAGTCCAAGTCCAAGTCCAAGTCCAAGTCCAAGTCCAAGTCCAAGTCCAAGTCCAAGTCCAAGTCCAAGTCCAAGTCCAAGTCCAAGTCCAAGTCCAAGTCCAAGTCCAAGTCCAAGTCCAAGTCCAAGTCCAAGTCCAAGTCCAAGTCCAAGTCCAAGTCCAAGTCCAAGTCCAAGTCCAAGTCCAAGTCCGAGTCCAAGTCCAAGTCCAAGTCCAAGTCCAAGTCCAAGTCCAAGTCCAAGTCCAAGTCCAAGTCCAAGTCCAAGTCCACGTCCAAGTCCAAGTCCAAGTCCAAGTCCAAGTCCAAGTCCAACTCCTAGTCCTGGTTCAAGCCCTAGTCAGAGTCCAATTCCAGGTCCAACTCCAACTCCAACTCCAACCCCAAATCCAACTGCAACTCCAACTGCAACTCCAACTGCAACTCCAACTCCAACTCCAACTCCAACTCCAACTCCAACTCCAACTCCAACTCCAACTCCAACTCCAACTCCAACTATAACTCCAACTCCAACTCCAACTCCAACTCCAACTCCAACTCCAACTCCAACTACAACTCCAAATCCAACTCCAACTCCAACTCCAACTCCAACTCCAACTACAACTACACTTAAGTTAACACCGACACTGACACGTCCTTTCGGCACGAAGGATATCATAAGACTGGATGAAACACGTCCGTTCAGTTCGACGGATATCCTAAGACTGAAGCTGAAGCCCTATATTAGAGGGATTTATATTATCAACTTTGTTGACAACATTGCTTGATGGAATCGCAACAAGTTTTTAAGATATTTTGAAGACCATGCAACACAGGTTTACAACATGATTTTCTTTGCGTTTAAATGATCTAACATCGGTGGTTGTCAACAATCCTGAACGATATGTTTATCCATGTAATCTCCCTTATTCACAATGGAACGACGACGAGGAAACGGTACGTGAACGTGACGAGATCTCTGCGTTTATATCAAGTGACTTTAAAACACTTATAGCACAAGCGGGTATAGACAATAGAGCGTTTCTCGTCATCACGTCACGCCAAGAATTTGAAAAATTGATAAAAGACGTCGTTGAAAATCCCTCCGCATTGTGGATTGTGAATTGGGGGACGATTTTGGAAAACCTCTTTTAAGTTTTATTTTTTGTATATATAAATATAAGTAAATTGTAGTAATTTTTGAGGCTTGAAACTTAAACACAATACTGCTAAAGTATTTAGTTTCTCCCCTTACAATAACATCATCTTCTCAAATATGGTTCTGCGCTATAAAAAGATTTTTTAATTAATTTCTTTTGTCTGAAAAACCACCATTTTTGTTGATGAATATTCTTCTTGACTGCCCCTCAAAAAGCCAATTGAACAGAACTTTTTCAACCTTTTGGACCTTTTTTTATACAAATTTGTTAGTTTTCGTTAATTTATTTATAGTCGTTCTTTTTTAAATTTTTTTATTTTTAGTCAAATGCTGGAAACAGAAGGAAAATTTTCTATTTTTGAGAATTAAAAAAAAAACTAATTGTATTTTTTTGCCATTTCTTGTTTATTTTGTTATTTTTATGAGGCAAACAAAGTACCATTCATAATTGACATCTTTTTTCGTTTTTTTTTTTAAGGGAGAAAGTGGGTACCTAACACTTTTTGTTTAAAGAAAGATTTTTACATGTCGTTTTCAGCATTTGACTAAAAATGAAAAAGAGCATTGAATATTAAAAAGAACATTTGTGCTTGTCTACACAGAATTTTGAACGGAATTCACAATTTTTTTCAAAAATATTGACTAAAATTTTATTTCTTAAAAAATTTTCGCTAAAGAATTGAATATTAGTTTTAAAAAAAATTATAACTTCAACGTTCCATTTCAAAATTTGGCCTTTAAAATGTTTTAAGAATTTCGTACCTACATATATAGGTAAATGATCATCATAATCGTTTTAATTTCTTTTTTCTATCAAAAACTAAGATGGCATTCTTTTTTCACCTCAAACTATCAATGAAGTTGTTTTAGCTGATTTAAACATGGAGCTTCACGCTTTTTTTTCATTTTTGTCTCATAATTTGTATGACTTAATATTCAATTAAAATTATACCATTTAAAAATAAAAATAAAATGGGTCTATGGAAATTTTGAAATATCTCCCAAAATCATCATTCAAAGTTAAATTAATGTTGATACCTGGATAGGGCTTGAATGGACCTTTCCAGTGATGTGCGTCATGATTTATTTGATCAACTTTGAAAAGACGTCGTTTTTCTAAGCAAATTTTGAAATAACTCCTGAAAAAATCAATCAAAATAAAATTAGTTTCGATACCTGTATAGGGCTTGAACAGACGTTTCCAGTGATGCGCGTCATGATTTATTTGATTAAGTTTGAAAAGACGTCGTTTTTCTAAGCAAATTTTGAAATATCTCCTGCAAAAATCAATCAAAATAAAATTAGTTTCAATACCTGTATAGGACTTGAACAGACCTTTCCAGTGATGTGCGTCATGATTTATTTGATTAACTTTGAAAAGACGTCGTTCTTCTAAGCAAATTTTGAAATATCTCCTGAAAAAATCAATCAAAATTAAATTAGATTCGATACCTGTATAGGGCTTGAACAGACCTTTCCATTGATGTGCGCCATGATTTATTTGATTAACTTTGAAAAGACGTCGTTTTTCTAAGCAAATTTTGAAATATCTCCTGAAAAAATCAATCAAAATAAAATTAGTTTGATACCTGTATAGGACTTGAACAGACCTTTGCAGTGATGTGCGTCATGATTTATTTGATTAACTTTGAAAAGACGTCGTTTTTCTAAGCAAATTTTGAAATATCTCCTGAAAAAATCAATCAAAATAAAATTAGATTCGATACCTGTATAGGGCTTGAACAGACCTTTCCATTGATGTGCGCCATGATTTATTTGATTAACTTTGAAAAGACGTCGTTTTTCTAAGCAAATTTTGAAATATCTTCTGAAAAAATTAATCAAAATAAAATTGGTTTCGATACCTGTATAGGGCTTGAACAGACCTTTGCAGTGATGTGCGTCATGATTTATTTGATTAACTTTGAAAAGACATCGTTTTTCTAACCAAATTTTCAAATAACTCCTGAAAAAATCAATCAAAATAAAATTAGTTTCGATACCTGTATAGGGCTTGAACAGACCTTTGCAGTGATGTGCGTCATGATTTATTTGATTAACTTTGAAAAGACGTCGTTTTTCTAAGCAAATTTTGAAATAACTCCTGAAAAAATCAATCAAAATAAAATTAGTTTCGATACCTGTATAGGGCTTGAACAGACCTTTCCACTGATGTGCGTCATGATTTATTTGATTAACTTTGAAAAGACGTCGTTTTTCTAAGCAAATTTTGAAATATCTCCTGAAAAAATCAATCAAAATAAAATTGGTTTCGATACCTGTATAGGGCTTGAACAGACCTTTCCATTGATGTGCGTCATGATTTATTTGATTAACTTTGAAAGGACGTCGTTTTTCTAAGCAAATTTTGAAATATCTCCTGAAAAAATCAATCAAAATAAAATTAGATTCGATACCTATATAGGGCTTGAACAGACCTTTGCAGTGATGTGCGTCATGATTTATTTGATTAACTTTGAAAAGACGTCGTTTTTCTATGCAAATTTTGAAATATCTCCTCAAAAAAATCAATAAAAATAAAATTGGTTTCGATACCTGTATAGGGCTTGAATGGACCTTTCCAGTGATGTGCGTCATGATTTATTTGATCAACTTTGAAAAGACGTCGTTTTTCTAAGCAAATTTTGAAATAACTCCTGAAAAAATCAATCAAAATAAAATTAGTTTCGATACCTGTATAGGGCTTGGACAGACCTTTGCAGTGATGTGCGTCATGATTTATTTGATTAACTTTGAAAAGACATCGTTTTTCTAACCAAATTTTCAAATAACTCCTGAAAAAATCAATCAAAATAAAATTAGTTTCGATACCTGTATAGGGCTTGAACAGACCTTTCCAGTGATGTGCGTCATGATTTATTTGATTAACTTTGAAAAGACGTCGTTTTTCTATGCAAATTTTGAAATATCTCCTGAAAAAATCAATCAAAATAAAATTAGTTTTGATACCTGCATAGGGCTTGAACAGACCTTTGCAGTGATGTGCGTCATGATTTATTTGATTAACTTTGTAAAGACGTCGTTTTTCTAAGCAAATTTTGAAATAACTCCTGAAAAAATCAATCAAAATAAATTTAATTTCAGTACCTGTATAGGGCTTGATAGCCCAAGTCCAAATCCAAATCTAATTCCAAGTCCAATTTCAAGTCCAAGTCCAAGTCCAAGTCCAAGTCCAAGTCCAAGTCCAAGTCCAAGTCCAAGTCCAAGTCCAAGTCCAAGTCCAAGTCCAAGTCCAAGTCCAAGTCCAAGTCCAAGTCCAAGTCCAAGTCCAAGTCCAAGTCCAAGTCCAAGTCCAAGTCCAAGTCCAAGTCCAAGTCCAAGTCCAAGTCCAAGTCCAAGTCCAAGTCCAAGTCCAAGTCCAAGTCCAAGTCCAAATCCAAGTCCAAGTCCAAGTCCAAATCCAAGTCCTAGTCCAAGTCCAAGTCCAAGTCCAAGTCCAAGTCCAAGTCCAAGTCCAAGTCCAAGTCCAAGTCCAAGTCCAAGTCCAAGTCCAAGTCCAAGTCCAAGTCCAAGTCCAAGTCCAAGTCCAAGTCCAAGTCCAAGTCCAAGTCCAAGTCCAAGTCCAAGTCCAAGTCCAAGTCCAAGTCCAAGTCCAAGTCCAAGTCCAAGTCCAAGTCCAAGTCCAAGTCCAAGTCCAAGTCCAAGTCCAAGTCCAAGTCCAAGTCCAAGTCCAAGTCCAAGTCCAAGTCCAAGTCCAAGTCCAAGTCCAAGTCCAAGTCCAAGTCCAAGTCCAAGTCCAAGTCCAATTCCAAGTCCAAGTCCAAGTCCAAGTCCAAGTCCAAGTCCAAGTCCAAGTCCAAGTCCAAGTCCAAGTCCAAGTCCAAGTCCAAGTCCAAGTCCAAGTCCAAGTCCAAGTCCAAGTCCAAGTCCAAGTCCAAGTCCAAGTCCAAGTCCAAGTCCAAGTCCAAGTCCAAGTCCAAGTCCAAGTCCAAGTCCAAGTCCAAGTCCAAGTCCAAGTCCAAGTCCAAGTCCAAGTCCAAGTCCAAGTCCAAGTCCAAGTCCAAGTCCAAGTCCAAGTCCAAGTCCAAGTCCTAGTCCTGGTTCAAGCCCTAGTCAGAGTCCAGCTCTAGGTCCAACTCCAACTCCAACTCCAACTCCAACCCCAAATCCAACTCCAACTCCAACTCCAACTCCAACTTCAACCCCAACTCCAACTCCAACTCCAACTCCAACTCCAACTCCAACTCCAACTCCAACTCCAACTCCAACTCCAACTCCAACTCCAACTCCAACTACAACTCAAAATCCAACTCCAAATCCAACTCCAACTCCAACTAAATACAACTACACTTAAGTTAACACCGACACTGACACGTCCTTTCGGCACGAAGGATATCATCAGACTGGATGAAACACATCCGTTCAGTTCGACGGATATCCTAAGACTGAAGCTGAAGCCCTATATTAGAGGGATTTATATTATCAACTTTGTTGACAACATTGCTTGATGGAATCGCAACAAGTTTTTAAGATATTTTGAAGACCATGCAACACAGGTTGACAACCTGATTTTCTTTGCGTTTAAATGATCTAACATCGGTGGTTGTCAACAATCCTGAACGATATGTTTATCCATGTAATCTCCCTTATTCACAATGGAACGACGACGAGGAAACGGTACGTGAACGTGACGAGATCTCTTCGTTTATATCAAGTGACTTTAAAACACTTATAGCATAAGCGGGTATAGACAATAGAGCGTTTCTCGTCATCACGTCACGCCAAGAATTTGAAAAATTGAAAAAAGACGTCGTTGAAAATCCCTCCGCATTGTGGATTGTGAATTGGGGGACGATTTTGGAAAACCTCTTTTAAGTTTTATTTTTTGTATATATAAATAGTTATAAGTAAATTGTAGTCATTTTTGAGGCTTGAAACTTAAACACAATACTGCTAAAGTATTTAGTTTCTCCCCTTACTATAACATCATCTTCTCAAATATGGTTCTGCGCTATAAAAAGATTTTTTAATTAATTTCTTTTGTCTGAAAAACCACCATTTTTGTTGATGAATATTCTTCTTGACTGCCCCTCAAAAAGCCAATTGAACAGAACTTTTTCAACCTTTTGGACCTTTTTTTATACAAATTTGTTAGTTTTCGTTAATTTATTTATAGTCGTTCTTTTTTAAATTTTTTTATTTTTAGTCAAATGCTGGAAACAGAAGGAAAATTTTCTATTTTTGAGAATTAAAAAAAAAAAAACATATTGTATTTTTCTGCCATTTCTTGTTTATTCTGTTATTTTTATGAGGCAAACAAAGTACCATTCATAATTGACATCTTTTTTCGTTTTTTTTTTAAGGGAGGTTGGGTACCTAACACTTTTTGTTTAAAGAAAGATATTTACATGTCGTTTTCAGCATTTGACTAAAAATGAAAAAGAGCATTGAATATTAAAAAGAACATTTGTGCTTGTCTACACAGAATTTTGAACGGAATTCACAATTTTTTTCAAAAATATTGACTAAAATTTTATTTCTTAAAAAATTTTCGCTAAAGAATTGAATATTAATTTTAAAAAAATTATAACTTCAACGTTCCATTTCAAAATTTGGCCTTTAAAATGTTTTAAGAATTTCGTACCTACATAATATAGGTAAATGATTTTTTCTTTTAAAGGTCTGCAATCATTTTAATTTCTTTTTTCTATCAAAAACTAAGATGGCATTCTTTTTTCACCTCAAACTATCAATGAAGTTGTTTTAGCTGATTTAAACATGGAACTTCACGCTTTTTTTTAATTTTGGCTCATAATTTGTATGACTTAATATTCAATTAAAATTATACCATTTAAAAATTAAAATAAAATGGTTCTATGGAAATTTTGAAATATCTACCAAAACCATCATTCAAAGTTAAATTAATGTTGATACCTGGATAGGGCTTGAATAGACCTTTCCAGTAATGTGTGTCATGATTTAATTGATGAACTATGAAAAGACGTCGTTTTTCTAAGCAAATTTTCAAATATCTCCTGCAAAAATCAATCAAAATAAAATTAGTTTCGATACCTGTATAGGACTTGAACAGACCTTTGCAGTGATGTGCGTCATGATTTATTTGATTAACTTTGAAAAGACGTCGTTTTTTTAAGCAAATTTTGAAATATCTCCTGAAAAAATCAATCAAAATAAAATTAAATCGATACCTGTATAGGGCTTGAACAGACCTTTCCATTGATGTGCGTCATGATTTATTTGATTAAGTTTGAAAAGACGTCGTTTTTCTAAGCAAATTTTGAAATAACTCCTGAAAAAATCAATCAAAATAAAATTAGTTTCGATACCTGTATAGGGCTTGAACAGACCTTTCCAGTGATGTGCGTCATGATTTATTTGATTAACTTTGAAAAGACGTCGTTTTTCTAAGCAAATTTTGAAATATCTTCTGAAAAAATCAATCAAAATAAAATTGGTTTCGATACCTGTACAGGGCTTGAACAGTCCTTTCCAGTGATATGCGTCATGATTTTTTTGATTAAGTTTGAAAAGGCGTCGTTTTTCTAAGCAAATTTTGAAATATCTCCTGAAAAAATCAATCAAAATAAAATTAGATTCGATACCTGTATAGGGCTTGAACAGACCTTTCCATTGATGTGCGTCATGATTTATTTGATTAACTTTGAAAGGACGTCGTTTTTCTTTGCAAATTTTGAAATATCTCCTGCAAAAATCAATCAAAATAAAATTGGTTTCGATACCTGTATAGGGCTTGAATGGACCTTTGCAGTGATGTGCGTCATGATTTATTTGATTAACTTTGAAAAGACGTCGTTTTTCTAAGCAAATTTTGAAATATCTCCTGCAAAAATCAATCAAAATAAAATAAGTTTCGATACCTGTATAGGGCTTGAACAGACGTTTCCAGTGATGTGCGTCATGATTTATTTGATTAACTTTGAAAAGACGTCGTTTTTCTATGCAAATTTTCAAATAACTCCTGAAAAAATTAATCAAAATAAGATTGGTTTCGATACCTGTATAGGGCTTGAACAGACCTTTCCATTGATGTGCGTCATGATTGATTTGATTAACTTTTATTTGATGAACTTTGAAAAGACGTCGTTTTTCTAAGCAAATTTTGAAATATCTCCTGCAAAAATCAATCAAAATAAAATTAGTTTCGATACCTGTATAGGACTTGAACAGACCTTTGCAGTGATGTGCGTCATGATTTATTTGATTAACTTTGAAAAGACGTCGTTTTTCTAAGCAAATTTTGAAATATCTTCTGAAAAAATTAATCAAGATAAAATTGGTTTTGATACTTGTTTAGGGCTTGAACAGACGTTTCCAGTGATGTGCGTCATGATTTATTTGATTAACTTTGAAAAGACGTCGTTTTTCTAAGCAAAATTTGGAATATCTCCTGCAAAAATCAATCAAAATAAAATTTGTTTCAATACCTGTATAGTGCTTGAACAGACCTTTGCAGTGATGTGCGTCATGATTTATTTGATGAACTTTGAAAAGACGTCGTTTTTCTAAGCAAATTTTGAAATATCTCCTGCAAAAATCAATCAAAATAAAATTAGTTTCGATACCTGTATAGGACTTGAACAGACCTTTGCAGTGATGTGCGTCATGATTTATTTGATTAACTTTGAAAAGACGTCGTTTTTCTAAGCAAATTTTGAAATATCTCCTGCAAAAATCAATCAAAATAAAATAAGTTTCGATACCTGTATAGGACTTGAACAGACCTTTGCAGTGATGTGCGTCATGATTTATTTGATTAACTTTGAAAAGACGTCGTTTTTCTAAGCAAATTTTGAAATATCTTCTGAACAAATAAATCAAAATAAAATTGGTTTCAATACCTGTATAGGGCTTGAACAGACGTTTCCAGTGATGTGCGTCATGATTTATTTGATTAAGTTTGAAAAGGCGTCGTTTTTCTAAGCAAATTTTGAATTATCTCCTGAAAAAATCAATCAAAATAAAATTAGTTTCGATACCTGTATAGGGCTTGAACAGACCTTTCCAGTGATGTGCGTCATGATTTATTTGATTAACTTTAAAAAGACGTCGTTTTTCTATGCAAATTTTGAAATATCTCCTGAAAAAATCAATCAAAATAAAATTAGTTTCGATACCTGCATAGGGCTTGAACAGACCTTTGCAGTGATGTGCGTCATGATTTATTTGATTAACTTTGAAAAGACGTCGTTTTTTTAAGCAAATTTTGAAATATCTCCTGAAAAAATCAATCAAAATAAAATTAGATTCGATACCTGTATAGGGCTTGAACAGACCTTTCCATTGATGTGCGTCATGATTTATTTGATTAACTTTGAAAGGACGTCGTTTTTCTAAGCAAATTTTGAAATATCTCCTGCAAAAATCAATCAAAATAAAATTAGTTTCGATACCTGCATAGGGCTTGAACAGACCTTTGCAGTGATGTGCGTCATGATTTATTTGATTAACTTTGAAAAGACGTCGTTTTTTTAAGCAAATTTTGAAATATCTCCTGAAAAAATCAATCAAAATAAAATTAGATTCGATACCTGTATAGGACTTGAACAGACCTTTGCAGTGATGTGCGTCATGATTTATTTGATTAACTTTGAAAAGACGTCGTTTTTCTAAGCAAATTTTGAAATATCTTCTGAAAAAATTAATCAAGATAAAATTGGTTTTGATACTTGTTTAGGGCTTGAACAGACGTTTCCAGTGATGTGCGTCATGATTTATTTGATTAACTTTGAAAAGACGTCGTTTTTCTAAGCAAAATTTGGAATATCTCCTGCAAAAATCAATCAAAATAAAATTTGTTTCAATACCTGTATAGTGCTTGAACAGACCTTTGCAGTGATGTGCGTCATGATTTATTTGATGAACTTTGAAAAGACGTCGTTTTTCTAAGCAAATTTTGAAATATCTCCTGCAAAAATCAATCAAAATAAAATTAGTTTCGATACCTGTATAGGACTTGAACAGACCTTTGCAGTGATGTGCGTCATGATTTATTTGATTAACTTTGAAAAGACGTCGTTTTTCTAAGCAAATTTTGAAATATCTCCTGCAAAAATCAATCAAAATAAAATAAGTTTCGATACCTGTATAGGACTTGAACAGACCTTTGCAGTGATGTGCGTCATGATTTATTTGATTAACTTTGAAAAGACGTCGTTTTTCTAAGCAAATTTTGAAATATCTTCTGAACAAATAAATCAAAATAAAATTGGTTTCAATACCTGTATAGGGCTTGAACAGACGTTTCCAGTGATGTGCGTCATGATTTATTTGATTAAGTTTGAAAAGGCGTCGTTTTTCTAAGCAAATTTTGAATTATCTCCTGAAAAAATCAATCAAAATAAAATTAGTTTCGATACCTGTATAGGGCTTGAACAGACCTTTCCAGTGATGTGCGTCATGATTTATTTGATTAACTTTAAAAAGACGTCGTTTTTCTATGCAAATTTTGAAATATCTCCTGAAAAAATCAATCAAAATAAAATTAGTTTCGATACCTGCATAGGGCTTGAACAGACCTTTGCAGTGATGTGCGTCATGATTTATTTGATTAACTTTGAAAAGACGTCGTTTTTTTAAGCAAATTTTGAAATATCTCCTGAAAAAATCAATCAAAATAAAATTAGATTCGATACCTGTATAGGGCTTGAACAGACCTTTCCATTGATGTGCGTCATGATTTATTTGATTAACTTTGAAAGGACGTCGTTTTTCTAAGCAAATTTTGAAATATCTCCTGCAAAAATCAATCAAAATAAAATTAGTTTCGATACCTGTATAGGACTTGAACAGACCTTTGCAGTGATGTGCGTCATGATTTATTTGATTAACTTTGAAAAGACGTCGTTTTTCTATGCAAATTTTGAAATATCTCCTGCAAAAATCAATGAAAATAAAATTAGTTTCGATACCTGTATAGGACTTGAACAGACCTTTGCAGTGATGTGCGTCATGATTTATTTGATTAACTTTGAAAATACGTCGTTTTTCTATGCAAATTTTGAAATATCTTCTGAAAAAATTAATCAAAATAAGATTGGTTTCGATACCTGTATAGGGCTTGAACAGACCTTTCCAGTGATGTGCGTCATGATTTATTTGATTAACTTTGAAAAGACGTCGTTTTTCTAAGCAAATTTTGAAATAACTCCTGAAAAAATCAATCAAAATAAAATTAGATTCGATACCTGTATAGGGCTTGAACAGACCTTTCCATTGATGTGCGTCATGATTTATTTGATTAACTTTGAAAGGACGTCGTTTTTCTAAGCAAATTTTGAAATATCTCCTGCAAAAATCAATCAAAATAAAATTAGTTTCGATACCTGTATAGGACTTGAACAGACCTTTGCAGTGATGTGCGTCATGATTTATTTGATTAATTTTGAAAAGACGTCGTTTTTCTAAGCAAATTTTGAAATATCTCCTGCAAAAATCAATGAAAATAAAATTAGTTTCGATACCTGTATAGGACTTGAACAGACCTTTGCAGTGATGTGCGTCATGATTTATTTGATTAACTTTGAAAATACGTCGTTTTTCTATGCAAATTTTGAAATATCTTCTGAAAAAATTAATCAAAATAAGATTGGTTTCGATACCTGTATAGGGCTTGAACAGACCTTTCCAGTGATGTGCGTCATGATTTATTTGATTAACTTTGAAAAGACGTCGTTTTTCTAAGCAAATTTTGAAATATCTCCTGAAAAAATCAATCAAAATAAAATTAGATTCGATACCTGTATAGGGCTTGAACAGACCTTTCCATTGATGTGCGTCATGATGGATTTGATTAACTTTTATTTGATGAACTTTGAAAAGACGTCGTTTTTCTAAGCAAATTTTGAAATATCTCCTGCAAAAATCAATCAAAATAAAATTAGTTTCGATACCTGTATAGGACTTGAACAGACCTTTGCAGTGATGTGCGTCATGATTTATTTGATTAACTTTGAAAAGACGTCCTTTTTCTAAGCAAATTTTGAAATATCTCCTGCAAAAATCAATCAAAATAAAATTAGTTTCGATACCTGTATAGGACTTGAACAGACCTTTGCAGTGATGTGCGTCATGATTTATTTGATTAACTTTGAAAAGACGTCGTTTTTCTAAGCAAATTTTGAAATATCTTCTGAAAAAATTAATCAAGATAAAATTGGTTGTGATACTTGTTTAGGGTTTGAACAGACCTTTCCAGTGATGTGCGTCATGATTTATTTGATTAACTTTGAAAAGACGTCGTTTTTCTAAGCAAATTTTGAAATATCTCCTGCAAAAATCAATCAAAATAAAATTAGTTTCGATACCTGTATAGGGCTTTAACAGACGTTTCCAGTGATGTGCGTCATGATTTATTTGATTAACTTTGAAAAGACGTCGTTTTTCTAAGCAAAATTTGGAATATCTCCTGCAAAAATCAATCAAAATAAAATTTGTTTCAATACCTGTATAGGACTTGAACAGACCTTTGCAGTGATGTGCGTCATGATTTATTTGATGAACTTTGAAAAGACGTCGTTTTTCTAAGCAAATTTTGAAATATCTCCTGCAAAAATCAATCAAAATAAAATTAGTTTCGATACCTGTATAGGACTTGAACAGACCTTTGCAGTGACGTGCGTCATGATTTATTTGATTTACTTTGAAAAGACGTCGTTTTTCTAAGCAAATTTTGAAATATCTCCTGCAAAAATCAATCAAAATAAAATAAGTTTCGATACCTGTATAGGACTTGAACAGACCTTTGTAGTGATGAGCGTCATGATTTATTTGATTAACTTTGAAAAGACGTCGTTTTTCTAAGCAAATTTGATTAACTTTTATTTGATGAACTTTGAAAAGACGTCGTTTTTCTAAGCAAATTTTGAAATATCTCCTGCAAAAATCAATCAAAATAAAATTAGTTTCGATACCTGTATAGGACTTGAACAGACCTTTGCAGTGATGTGCGTCATGATTTATTTGATTAACTTTGAAAAGACGTCGTTTTTCTAAGCAAATTTTGAAATATCTCCTGCAAATATCAATCAAAATAAAATTAGTTTCGATACCTGTATAGGACTTGAACAGACCTTTGCAGTGATGTGCGTCATGATTTATTTGATTAACTTTGAAAAGACGTCGTTTTTCTAAGCAAATTTTGAAATATCTTCTGAAAAAATTAATCAAGATAAAATTGGTTGTGATACTTGTTTAGGGTTTGAACAGACCTTTCCAGTGATGTGCGTCATGATTTATTTGATTAACTTTGAAAAGACGTCGTTTTTCTAAGCAAATTTTGAAATATCTCCTGCAAAAATCAATCAAAATAAAATAAGTTTCGATACCTGTATAGGGCTTTAACAGACGTTTCCAGTGATGTGCGTCATGATTTATTTGATTAACTTTGAAAAGACGTCGTTTTTCTAAGCAAAATTTGGAATATCTCCTGCAAAAATCAATCAAAATAAAATTTGTTTCAATACCTGTATAGGACTTGAACAGACCTTTGCAGTGATGTGCGTCATGATTTATTTGATGAACTTTGAAAAGACGTCGTTTTTCTAAGCAAATTTTGAAATATCTCCTGCAAAAATCAATCAAAATAAAATTAGTTTCGATACCTGTATAGGACTTGAACAGACCTTTGCAGTGACGTGCGTCATGATTTATTTGATTAACTTTGAAAAGACGTCGTTTTTCTAAGCAAATTTTGAAATATCTCCTGCAAAAATCAATCAAAATAAAATAAGTTTCGATACCTGTATAGGACTTGAACAGACCTTTGTAGTGATGTGCGTCATGATTTATTTGATTAACTTTGAAAAGACGTCGTTTTTCTAAGCAAATTTTGAAATATCTTCTGAACAAATCAATCAAAATAAAATTGGTTTCGATACCTGTATAGGGCTTGAACAGACCTTTCCAGTGATGTGCGTCATGATTTATTTGATTAAGTTTGAAAAGGCGTCGTTTTTCTAAGCAAATTTTGAATTATCTCCTGAAAAAATCAATCAAAATAAAATTAGATTCGATACCTGTATAGGGCTTGAACAGACCTTTCCAGTGATGTGCGTCATGATTTATTTGATTAACTTTGAAAAGACGTCGTTTTTCTAAGCAAATTTTGAAATATCTTCTGAAAAAATCAATCAAAATAAAATTAGTTTCGATACCTGTATAGGGCTTGAATGGACCTTTCCAGTGGAGTGGGTCATGATTTATTTGATTAACTTTGAAAAGACGTCGTTTTTCTTAGCAAATTTTGAAATAACTCCTGAAAAAATCAATCAAAATAAAATTAATTTCAGTACCTGTATAAGGCTTGACAGCCCAAGTCCAAATCCAAATCTAATTCCAAGCCCAATTTCAAGTCCAAGTCCAAGTCCAAGTCCAAGTCCAAGTCCAAGTCCAAGTCCAAGTCCAAGTCCAAGTCCAAGTCCAAGTCCAAGTCCAAGTCCAAGTCCAAGTCCAAGTCCAAGTCCAAGTCCAAGTCCAAGTCCAAGTCCAAGTCCAAGTCCAAGTCCAAGTCCAAGTCCAAGTCCAAGTCCAAGTCCAAGTCCAAGTCCAAGTCCAAGTCCAAGTCCAAGTCCAAGTCCAAGTCCAAGTCCAAGTCCAAGTCCAAGTCCAAGTCCAAGTCCAAGTCCAAGTCCAAGTCCAAGTCCAAGTCCAAGTCCAAGTCCAAGTCCAAGTCCAAGTCCAAGTCCAAGTCCAAGTCCAAGTCCAAGTCCAAGTCCAAGTCCAAGTCCAAGTCCAAGTCCAAGTCCTAGTCCTGGTTCAAGCCCTAGTCAGAGTCCAGCTCTAGGTCCAACTCCAACTCCAACTCCAAACCCCAACTCCAACTCCAACTCCAACTCCAACTCCAACTCCAACTCCAACTCCAACTCCAACTCCAACCCCAACTCCAACTCCAACTCCATCTCCAACTCCAACTCCAACTCCAACTCCAACTCCAACTCCAACTCCAACTCCAACTCCAACTCCAACTCCAACTCCAACTCCAACTCCAAATCCAACTCCAACTCCAAATCCAAATCCAACTCCAACTCCAATTACAACTACACTTAAGTTAACACCGACACTGACACGTCCTTTCGGCACGAAGGATATCATAAGACTGGATGAAACACGTCCGTTCAGTTCGACGGATATCCTAAGACTGAAGCTGAAGCCCTATATTAGAGGGATTTATATTATCAACTTTGTTGACAACATTGCTTGATGGAATCGCAACAAGTTTTTAAGATATTTTGAAGACCATGCAACACAGGTTGACAACATGATTTTCCTTGCGTTTTAATGATCTTACATCGGTGGTTGTCAACAATCCTGAACGATATGTTTATCCATGTAATCTCCCTTATTCACAATGGAACGACGACGAGGAAACGGTACGTGAACGTGACGAGATCTCTTCGTTTATATCAAGTGACTTTAAAACACTTATAGCATAAGCGGGTATAGACAATAGAGCGTTTCTCGTCATCACGTCACGCCAAGAATTTGAAAAATTGAAAAAAGACGTCGTTGAAAATCCCTCCGCATTGTGGATTGTGAATTGGGGGACGATTTTGGAAAACCTCTTTTAAGTTTTTTTTTTTGTATATATAAATATAAGTAAATTGTAGTCATCTTTGAGGCTTGAAACTTAAACACAATACTGCTAAAGTATTTAGTTTCTCCCCTTACAATAACATCATCTTCTCAAATATGGTTCTGCGCTATAAAAAGATTTTTTAATTAATTTCTTTTATCTGAAAAACCACCATTTTTGTTGATGAATATTTTTCTGGCGTAGGTATCTACAAGTACCTCCCAACAGAAATAATTTTTTTCTTAGCTTATTTTAACTTTTTATTCACTTTTTTTCTTAAAACGTGCTAGTACGTCAATTTTTCTTAAAAATACCTTTATTTTTTGTTACCTAGCCGTTTTCAAAAACAAGAAAATAAAAAGGTTAATTTTTACGTACCTATCTACTTACCTATACACACAAACATAACATGTTTATTTAAATATCTATGACCCTCTGTAAAAGATCCCTGTGTTTTTTTAAATAAAAATCAATTAATTCAAATTACTCTCTTTAAAAAATTAAAAATTTCTTAATGCAAAACTGCAAAACAAAAATAGAAATGGAGATTCCACCACGGTGTACCTACAACAAGTTTGTCCATCCCTTTAGACTCTTGCTCCTCATACTATAGAAAATAATCGCCAAACACTGAAGAAACTATGCACATGCATACCTACAAATATAGGTACCTACCTAACGAAAAAAATTATAATTTTGATCAAAACAACGAAAGTTACAAGAAATCAAAAATTTACATAAAAAAGTTAAAATCATCGCTTCCTCATTTTTTCACCTTTAATTTCTTTCGTTTTGATGATCAGCAAAATTGTAGAATCCAGAAAATAAAATAAAATCTATGTTAATAGGTATGTACCTATACATATGTATGAAGATATATTCCAATACCGTTTTTTTCATAATGCACTTGTCAAGCACAGACACAACAACAACCAAGAAAATATCTAAATCCCTCGACAACAAAAAAACAAACAAAACTGGCCTCATTTTAATTTCGATCTGTGTCTGTAGGAAAGAAAAAACGAAAAAACTAAAAACAACCCATATTGAGGTATCTCTTTCCTTTCCATAAAGGATACAGAAAAACGAAAAAAAAAAACACCACCATTGCTTCACAACATTCAAACACTAAATCGAACAACATAACCTTGCGATATTGTCAAGCGAAATGTTAAAGCTTTCATTCGATGCAGCATACAACCTTCCAAACCTATAGAAAAAAGCTTTCCTCGCTAAGGACAAAACATGTACGAAGTGGAGGCAATCTCAAATTGGCCTTTATCGGTCTTTATTATTATTGAGTCTATGATAACGTCGATTAAATTTTAAGCTTAGAGTTGTTAATTTAAAATCTACTCGTACTTCCTGCTTCGCACGATCACTAAATTTTTGAAATCTACTTCATTTTATTACATTAATAGGTCAAATCTGCTTGTTTTTTCTCTTTTTAAATCAAGTATGTAGCCCCATCATTTCCATTAAAAGAAAAACAAATTTAGCACAATTTTAATACAAAAATGAGTAGCTTGTGTACACGAATCTTGTGAAAAGTTCGCTTGAGTGTGTGAATTTCGAATGGTTTTTTTTTTTTTTAATTTTCGATTCACCCTTTTCTATATTGGTTGATGATCTTTGGACCGTTTGTTTGTAAAAAAGTACAAGAAAAAGAATAGGTAAAGTAGGTTCCTTAGCAAAATAAAACTAAAAAAAATTATAAGGCCATGATGCAAGAAATTAGGTATGTTTTAACATTGAAAATGTTTATAGGGTCGTTTTGGATAAATTATGGTGTTACTAAAATGAATGAAGTGAATAAATGTGTATATGAGATGAACGCTAGCGTATACGGGGGGTACGATCGAATTTTTGGTTGGTGTTACCAGAATGAATAAAGTGAACAGATGAACGTTGGCGTATACGGAGGGTACGATTGAATTTTTGGTTGGTGTTACTAAAATGAACAAAGCATAGAGATGAATGCTAGCGTATAGGAAGGGTACGATTGAATTTTTGGCTGGTGTTACTAAATTGAATAAATGAATTTTAATTCTATATTTTTATAATTAAAAATGTGAGAGTCAATGCAGTCAGCAGTTAATTGTGCAGCTTAATTGGCAGTTTAATAAAAACCGTTTGAAGAGAAAATGTATTTAGATGTGCAAAATTATGTTTTTTTTTTAATTCAAACTTTAAGTAGGGCTTTTATGTAAAATGGTCGAAAAACCAAAAATCTAAATGAGTTGTGCTAGAGTGACAACTTTTTTCTTTATTGATAGTTACGTTTAATATAACAATTTCGTTAATATTTTTTGAAATTCCAAAAAATCTACAAAATGAAATATTAAAGGTTGTAACTTCAAAAATTAAAAATAGGTGGTTCATAAATTATTTACGAGACATTAGGGTTAGATCTGATTGTAATAAATTTTATAGTTTAAGAAAGATAATAAATAACTGATTGCTTTTCGTTTCAGGAAATTCTTATAATATTTTTATTTATATTTTTATATTTTTTTTAAATAAACTAATTTCTATCGATCGATTTTTGGCAGTTATATTTTTTATCTTTTTAACTATTCGAATTAAAAATCTCTAATTCATACAGTTAAAAGATTACACAAATGTACATAAAATATGTAAAATTTGTAATTTTTAAAAGCATCTGAGATGACATAATTAATTATTACTGTTCATTAACATACCACCTAATAACTCTTTGGTCTGTGCACCTATACAATTCGTTTTTTTTTTATTCTCAGCTTCAATAATTGACAATTAATTTGATATATCATGCGTAGCTGTACGTTCTTCATAAGCCTCACAAATCTAAAATACAATTTGATTAAAAAGTGGTACTAATATTCAATCAATATTCCTATAGTTCATCGTCATCGTTGATTTGCAAGTTTGTGTGCGGAGAATCAGCCCAAATAAGAAGAACACAAATATTTCCCATAGTGCCACAGTTCATTCAAAATGTCTCTCTCTCTCTGTTCATTATGTTTTTTGATTTGTTTCATTGTTTGTCTCTTTGTCAGTGAATTACTGTAGAAAATTACTTTTCATTCAAGCTCAGTATTCATGTTCACTCGTTCAATGTTCTTGTGTTGCTTGTTCACTGTTTGTTCAGTGGTCGTATAGATGCTCCGATGAGGGAAGGTTTGTTCTGCTACTCGGCGGCCCCAATTATTTTTTTCAGCTAGCACCTAAATAGTTAAATTAATAGAATGCAATTTGCATTTGTATTTTGTTACTTCGTAGGTAGTAGGGTTAGATGCTTACGGGATAATATGTTTGGTTAGTAGGTAGGTAATTTAGTAAGTTAGGTAGGATGCTTGTGAGATTCGTTGTTTTTTGTTTTTATTTTGTTAATTATTTTACTTTTGAGTTTTATTTAGGTATAATTAGACGGATTAACGCAGAAAATAAAGGTATAAAAAATAAGAAAACAAGAAGAAGTAAAAATATACATAGGTCAATGAAATCTGAAAACTTAAACGTAAACCTCTTTATTTATTAGAGTTTTTATAAGGTTGACTAGTTAGACAGTTTTTTTAGAAGTCCTTAATAGTTGAAAATATGCCTTATATACTAAAATAAAACGTCAATTTAGAAAAATCTTAGACAGCCGAAGCCTTTGTCCAAGTTAGACAAATTTAGGACAGCAGCTAACAAAGTTTATTAATAAATTTTTGGAGTTGGATGGTTGTCTATAGTTATAGACAAAGTTTATAAATTCGACTGAAAATGTGTTTTCTATTTTTGAAAATGCGACAAACGCCCTTATTGGGATAGTTATTCAAAATAGACTTGTTGAATAGACTAAAAGTCGATTTATTGTTATTGCAAATTTCAATTGGTAAATACTTTTATATTTGACTATTATGATCGACTTTTGTTCATTCAAATTCTTCGAAATAGACTTGCAAGAAGCCCCAAAATTAAAGAAAAAATACAATGGGGAAAAATAGATTTTTGCGGAGACGTTACACTCACCAGCATTGAATATTTGTTTGTAGGCATATGTAAGGGGGAAAATCAATTTATTAGTTAGCGTTGCCTACATCACACGTTATAAGAGCTACGAAAAATAAATTCAAATTCAAGAATAAAGTAACATCAGCAGAAATATTGAATTTTTGGTTGGTGTTACCACAAAGCTAAATCAAAAACAAAAATAAAGTTACCACACAAAGAAAATGAAAATTTAAAGATAGAAGACACGCGGGAAAAATAAAGGTCAGTAAAATGATAAAAGGTGGGAAGTGTACAATCTTTCTGTTTAAAAGAAGGTTCTTTCTTGTATTTTTGAAATGAAACAAAATTAAAGACCCACAAAGATAATAAGTTAAATAATATGTTGTGGAGACGTAACAACCGCTAGCATTTAATGTTTGTTTGAAGGCATGTATTTAGAGGAAAATTAAATTTAAGTTAAAGGATTTAGGAAAAATAAATACAGATACAGATTAAAAAAAACAAGGAATGAGGGTTGAAATTTTGAGTTTTTGGTTAGTGTTACAACAAAGCAAAAGAAAAAAGAAAAAGTGTGTTACCAGACAAGGATAATGAAAAATATGAAACTAGGAGACAAGTGGCAGAAAATATAGGTCAATAAATTGACAAAAGGAAAATATTAAATCTCTCTTGTATTTTTGGAAATGAAACAAAATTTGAAAAAAAAAACTACAAAGGAAATAGGACAAATAATATTTTGTTGAGACGTAACAAACCAACATTGATTATTGTATTTTTGGACAATCAAATTTTAGCTAGTGTTAACAAAAACGAGATATTGAAAAGGAAAAAACCAATACATAACAAAATAACAAAACAAAAAATAGCAACACATGTCAACATCCTTTTGTCTGTAGTCAAAATTTAAAATCTTAAAATATGAAATACTTAACAGAATTTTTAAAAGAAAAAGTAAACGAAAATTATGCAATAGTATGGCCTTATTTTAAGTTTTGCATCATCTTCGTATATTTGGGTATTTGATAATTTATTTTATTCAGTTTTGTTTGTATAAAGCAATAAAAAGTTCAGATGATAAAATTTTTGTTTAGACAATGTCTCAAGAATGATCAAAATACGGAATAATGAAATGGCTTTAAATTCCTTAAGTGTTTTTAAAGCTGTAGAAAAAAAATCTATTTATGCGGTACTATGTACAAGTAAAGGTAGAAATGCGAGTGCAAGTGTGCTAATTTAGTTTAGCTAACAATTTTTTAAAATTTTTTTAATTTAAAATAATTTTTAGATTGATCTTAGTAAAAATCATGATTAAAATTGATATAAATTGGTGTACTTGGAAACCAGTAAAGATAAAATTCAAAATAAAAGAAAGATTAATAATTATAAAGATTAAAGATTTCTCTAGCACAAATAAGTCATTTTCACTGTCCCCATTGTTACTCAAGGAGTGAAATCTGTAATTTTTTTTTCTGAATTCTGAAAGAATTTCTTTTGTTTTTGTTTAATTTAATTTTTTTTAAATATAGGTTTGTACAAAAAAGTTCATTTTGAAATCTACTTCGATTTTTGTCAATCTACTTCCTTTTTTTCTTCAAATCTACTTTGACTTTTTTTCTCGAAGTGGTAACGCTGGTCTGGACCTATCCAGCTTTTTCGCCGCCTTGGGCAAAAAATAATATAAGCCACCCTTTGAAAGTACATTTTACAAGCCATATTATGTCACTGCAGAGATGGCTCGATTTTTAACCGGCTTTAAAAAAAAGGAAGTTATAATTTTGACCAGTACGAATGTAATATGGTTGGAATTGTATAATTTGCACATCAATGCAAATGTTAGTGGGGCTTCTTAACGAGTATTTCAAATTTTATGTGTGTATGTTATGTTGTTTTGCAAATTTCTTAGAATCGATCGCAATATGAAATAACGTTTCGGCTATTGATATAGAAAAATTTATCGAAATCGGTTCAGTAGCTTAAAGGATTTCACCAAAATGTTTTATAAGTGGGTTTAAATACATCTTTTGTAATTTTGAATTTAAAAGAAAATTGGAAAATAATATTCTTCTTTTGGAATATCGACTTTATTGAAATAACTGTTTCTTTCAGTTCAAAATGAATGAATAAAACTATACAAAGCATGAGCATGATTTTGTTAAATTTTATAAAAAAAGGCACAGTAATTATGTAAAGCCACAGCCACAAGAATGTCTACCCCTCTGTAAGTTCTAATTCTTGAACAATGTCAGATGGGTCCTCATGGGTAAAAATGTGTCTATTAGAATGAGTTTAACTTATTTTTTAAAAATCTATCTTTGGCTTTTTTCGAAAGTTTCAAAAGTCATCTTATACCAGAGTTATTTTGATTTGAATATAGGGGAAGAATCAAAATCAACTTATTCCTCAGACTCTTTTGAATCATAACAATTCTACTCCACTAAAGAATCTGTATGTAGCTTTATTCAAACCTAAATTCAATTTTGTATTGTGTTTGAATCATAACAAATATATTCGAATTTTGGTGCGAAAATTAATTATTATCAAACTTAGTTCCAAGAATAATTTTGGCCACGTCTTTAAAAACGTTTTTTAATTATCTCCAAACTAGAAAAGTGGAATACGTTCCTTTTGATTCTAATAGACACAAAATGCCCCACCCTAGAGCGGGGCCTGGCTTTCGCAACACGTATCTGCCATTCGAAATGCAAAAAAAACATGGAACACCATTCACAGTAATTGAAATGGGTTACGAAGACTTCATAGATATAAAAAAACTTCCGGTGCCAAGGTTGAACAAATATGTTCAAGGTCAAGTTGTAAAGTTAAAGTTAAAGCCATCAAAATTGAAAAAACTTCACTGGATACACAGAAAAATAGATAGAAAAAAAAACAACAAATATCTACAATCATAAATTGGATATAGCAGAAAGGAAGAAGAACGATGTAAGCAGTCTTGCAAACTCTGGCTTGATACCCAGTTATTAAAAATCGTACTTTGATGGCATTTTCAATTTATAATTTTTGATCTCTTATGGTTCATTTCATTTACCTACTACGTACCTGGTAAATTATGAATATTTTGTTTGTTTTTTTTTTTTTTGAGTATATTTAGTTTGTGTTATTTATTTTAAGAGTTCTTTTCAAAGTTAAGCTAAGAGTTTACTGACTTTTTTCTTGTTTTTGACAAAAGTTCACTGTAAAATAAACAATAGATGCGTTATACCTAATTAATAGAAAAGACTTTTAGTTCATTTTCTAAGATTTTCGCTTGGTTTCTTCTTTTAAAATCTGAACGCTTTCATTAGAAAATAAGTAAAAGTAATAGTTAAAAACAAAACTGGCACTATACCGAACTTTTTCAAAAAACCCTTTATTTCTTAAATACCCATAATTTTTTTTAGAGTTATCGACCATTGAAGTAAGTCCAAGACCTTAAACGGCCGTATTCAAAAACAAGGTTTTTTGAGTAATGCCATTTTTGTTCTCAATGTGCGTTATGCGCAGACTTCAAATTAAAAAAATCAAAAATAAATACCTAATTAAATTCAAAATGTTCCAGACTTTTAGTAAAAAGTAAGCAAAATAGACATTATTTACTTTATTTATTTATAAAATAAACATTTGATCATATTTATTATTTTTATGGGGTGGTGAGTGGTGAGTAGAAACTTGGATTTTTGAAAATGTCCTCATTTTTGTTCAAACAAGTTATGGACACCCTACATATCAGTTTAAATCATCTTCATTTCTTAAGGCTTCCATTGGCTATCCGATTTCTAGTTTTTCGAACAAAAATTTTAAAAATTAAAAACAAAAAAGGAAAAATCCACCGTTTGATCATCAAAAAAAAGTATTTTTCCAAAAATTTGCAACATTGAAATTTAGAACCCCTCAACACCTAATTTTTTAGAAAATCAATAACTATTTTTCAACACGCATTTGGCAGCTGGTGGCAGGCTTGCAACTTTTTTATATTGAACATTTCAAAAATTATCAAAACAACTTCGGTTCCACCCTTCCACTCATTGACATTCAAAAAAGGTATGTTCCCGAAAATTGCAAACACTGAAATTTTACCCGTAGATGCATCTACTCAACACCTTTTTTTTAAAAAAACATCAATCATTACTTCGATCGTGGAAACAGCGCACGGCGTCTAGGCCAAGGTCTATTCAAACCCAATCAATACATGGAAGCCAAATTTTTTTATCGTATAGTTGAGGAAATATTCGCTCCAAACTGATTTTATTGATTTTCTGCCCCAAATACCTACATACATGTCTTTGGATGGCGGTATTTCAGAAACAAAGCCTTGAAAAAGATTAGAATAAAAAATGTAACATTCAAATTTCCCAGAGCTTTCCAAAACTTAAAATAAAAACCTTATATGATATATGGTTTTCGAAATATAGGCATCCAAAGTGGAATTCGATTATTTGTATTCAGCCTGAAAATGCCTTTGGGTAGATATATTTTCACTACAAGCCCATGTAAATGGTTTCGTTTTTAAAATTCTGCATAGTGACTTATTTGATTATCTTTGCTAAAACATCGTTTTTCTACGCAAATTTTGAAAAATCTCCTTAAAAAATCGATGAAAATAAAATCAGTTTTGATACCTGTATAGGGCTTGAATGGACCTTTCCAGTGATGTGCGTCATGATTTATTTGATTAACTTCGAAAAGACGTCGTTTTTCTATGCAAATTTTGAAATATCTCCTGAAAAAATCAATCAAAATAAAATAAGTTTCGATACCTGTATAGGGCTTGAACAGACCTTTCCAGTGATGTGCGTCATGATTTATTTGATTTACTTCGAAAAGACGTCGTTTTTCTAAGCAAATTTTGAAATATCTCCTGAAAAAATCAATCAAAATAAAATTAGTTTCGATACCTGTATAGGGCTTGAACAGACCTTTGCAGTGATGTGCGTCATGATTTATTTGATTAAACTGGTGTCGGTGTTCCGATTGTCCACGATGAGATTGAGAGTTGCTTCGTAAAAAAAACAGTAAAATCAAAAACAAATAACAAAAATAACAACTCAGGCAGTTATATCATAAGCGTTCGATTCTCTTCTCTTTCATCAAAGATGAAAATAATGAACAAGTTGCGTGTTGATAAAATCAAACTCTCTGCGAGAAGTTTTGCTACTTATAACAACGGCGGCGGCAGCAGTAATGGTGGTGGTGATGGTACAGACGGCAGCGAGGGAGTTAGTGGTGATTGCAGAATTTTTATAAATGACTCACTCACTAGTTACACACGATCGCTTCTGGTAAAAGCCAAGCAGCTCAAACAAAACAATTTATGCCAGTTTGTTTGGATAAGAGATTCTTCCGTGCTCATAAGAAAAAAAGAAGGGGAAAAGGTGATCAAAGTGGTTAGCTTTAAGGATTTTGCTGAACTTGAAAATAATTCAAATAATTTATAATTTATAATTAAGTTATGACTATTTTTAATTTAAATAATTTATCTCAAAGTCCTTATAATAACTCTAGTGAAAACTATTTACCCTCTTCAACTTCTGACAATTTAAAATGTTTTTGCATTAATCATCAAAACTTGCTGTCTTTTTCTGGATTTTCTGTAATTCATCAAAATATCCGTAGCATTAGAAAAAATGTTGATACTTTTTTAACTCATCTCGCCTCTTTGGATCATTTACCTGATCTTATTTTTCTTTCTGAAATTTGGATTTTCGATGATGAAGTTTCGAGATTCTCCATACCTAATTTTAGTTTTGTGGCATCTTGTAATAATTCTTATGCCGCTGGAGGGGTCGGAGTATTTTATAGAAATAACCTATTGGCTAATATTAAAATTAACTGTCATAATCTAAACAGTGCTGACTTGATAAGTGTCAAGTGCGAAATTTCTGGTGTTAATTATGGTTTTGTATGCGTTTATAACGGGTGATTTTTTAGCTGGTTTGGTTTTGGCAACACTGGTTTTGACAGCTGACGTGTGCTTAGTACCTTGTGTCACTGTCAAACAGCTTCAGTTTGGTTTGCAATTTAACCATGGATCGTCTTACAAATGAACAACGCTTGCAAATTATTGAATTTTACTATCAAAATTCGTGCTCGGTTCGAAACGTTCATCGCGCGCTGCTTCCATTTTATGGTCGGCATTCTCGACCTTCTGAGCAGTCTATTCGGAAGATTGTGACCAAATTTCGCACCAAATTTACTTTGTTGGACATTAAACCACCAACACGTTTACGTACTGTGCGTAGTGAAGAAAATATTGCGGCCGTATCAGCTAGTGTGACAGAAGACCGCGAAATGTCGATTCGGCGCCGTTCCCAGCAGTTAGGCCTTTGTTACAGCACTACGTGGAAAATTTTGCGGAAGGATTTGGGCGTAAAGCCTTTTAAGATACAGCTGGTGCAAGAACTAAAGCCAGCCGACCTACCACAACGCCGAATTTTTGGTGAATGGGCTCTTAGAAAGCTGGCCGAGGATCCGCTTTTTTATCGAAAAATTGTGTTTGGTGCGGTTTATGGGCCGGCGGCATTATTGGGCCATATTTCTTCAAAGATGATGCGAATCGCAGCGTTACTGTCAATGGTGAATGCTACCGAGCGATGATAACAAACTTTTTTTTGCCCGAAATGGAAGTTCTTGACTTGCATGATATGTGGTTTCAACAAGACGGTGCCACATGCCACACAGCACGCGAAACAATGGCGCAATTGCGAGGCGAGTTTGGTGAACAGTTAATTTCACGTTTCGGGCCGGTCAATTGGCCGCCTAGATCGTGCGATTTGACACCATTAGATTATTTTTTGTGGGGGTATGTCAAGGCTAATGTCTATAGGGACAAGCCCGCTTCGATTGACGCACTGGAAGCCAACATCCATGTATTCATTCGTGAGATACCGGCCGATATGTGTGAAAGAGTATGCCAAAATTGGACTCAGCGGATGGGCTACCTGAGACGCAGCCGCGGTCAACATTTGCATGAAATTATCTTTAAACATTAAATTGCAAGGTTCAAACTATCGATTCAAATAAATATTTCATTCATTTTTTCGAATTTTTATGTTTTTTTTTTTTTAAGTTCTAAACCTCTTAAAAAATCACCCGTTAGATTTTGTTTTTGTCCGGTAAATGCCTTTCTGGTTGATTTCTCCAGCTTTCTTCAAAACCTTAAGTGCAAAAATCTTATTTTGGTTGGTGATTTCAACATTGATCTTTTGAATAATTCATCTGATAGTGATAATTATTTATCACTTATGTCTTCTTTTGGTTTCTCCTGTTTATTGAATGAGCCTACACGTATATCTCAAGACTCTTTTTCCTGTCTAGACCATATATTTATCAGACAACATAGAAATAATTCTTCGAGTTATAAAGCTACTACTTTTGACCTTAATATAAATGATCATTTCTTAACAACAATTCAACTTGATTACAGTGTGTCCAGAGCGAAGCAGCATATCGTTAAAGAAATTACAAAAATTGATTTCGCTGCTGTTTTGAAGTTGCTACTGCATTTAATGATTATTTTTCAAATATTACGAGTACTGTTCCGACCACCACAGTGAATAATGTCTCCGATTGTCTATGTAATAATTTCAATACTTTTGAACCGTTTCAAAGACAAAGTTTTTTCGTGGATTTTTTTTCTTCCTTTGAAATAAATAAAATTATTCAGTGGCTAAAAAATTCCAACTCTACGTCGTGTGATAATATTTCTAGTAATATTCTCAAAACAATATCTTTTCTTGTTTCTGATGTCTTAGCTCACATTTTCAACTTAAGTATACAGAAGGGCATCTTCCCAGATATACTAAAAAATGCTGTCTGTCGTTATACCCTTGCATAAAAAAGGCGATGCAACTAACATAAACAACTATCGCCCTATATCCCTTCTATCAGTTTTTTTCAAAAGTTTTTGAAAAATGGGTTAAGTCTAGAATGCTGAGTTTTTTAGACAAAACTAACTTCCTAAGTAATTCCCAGTTTGGTTTTAGAAGTGGCAGATCTGCCGAGGATGCTTTGTTAATGTTGTGCAGTGTAATTTATAGCAGTCTGAATGATTCTAATATCCCAGCTACCTTATTCATCGACATTACCAAAGCTTTCGACATGGTAGATCATGATATTTTACTTAAAAAATTATTAAATGCTGGTTTCAGAGGTTTTATTCATGATTGGTTTGCATCTTACTTGCGTAATCTAGGTCAAGGAGTAAAAATTAATAATATATTAAGTGCTAAAAATTTCATTAACGTAGGTGTTCCACAAGGCTCCGTTCTTGGACCGATTCTGTTTTTAATTTCTGTAAATTCACTTTTCTTTCAACCTCTCAAGGGCATAATAACAGCATTTGCCGATGACACCGCTTTGACGTACAGCTGTAATAGTTATTTGAATCTATTTTTGGACGTAAACCATGATTTAGAAATCTTATGTAGCTGGTTCAAGCTCCATAAATTGATCATTAGTGATAAAACAAAGTTCATGATATTCAACATTATGGGAAAAGTATGTAACGACATGCCCTTAAAATACCATTCTCCTAATTGTAAAAGATTGCCTCTTAATAATTCATGTATTCATGATCACAATGCACTTACTTTTGACACAAATATGAGCTGTGCTACCGACTGCTTCTCAATTGAGCGCGTCGACAGCTTTAAGTATTTAGGTGTTACTTTAGACTATATGATTAACTGGAAAATTCATACTTTGGCTGTAAAGCAGTTTTTAAATAATGTTGTTAGACAGATCTATCTTCTCAGTCAATACTGTGGTTTGTCAGTTTTAAAGTTAGTTTACAATGGTCTTTTCAAATCTAAGCTGCAATATGGGATATCTTGTTGGGGTGGAACTCATCAAAACAAAATTGAGCCTTTGCTTATTAAACAAAAACATGCTGTTCGTATTCTGTGCAAAGTCAATCGACAAACTCCTAGCTTTCAGCTGTTTAAAAGCCTGGATCTTCTACCATTAAGGCATTTGTATTTTTACAAGGTCCTAAAAATATTTTTTGAAAATTCCGGATATAGTTCTTCGAGAATTTATGATAACCGCAATCTACGCGTAAACACTAGTAATCTTGTACTTATACCTACAATCAGGAAAACACATTTTTCACACTTTTATAATGTTACTGCGCCCCGTCTATTCGATAAATTACCTTTTAATCTTAGAGGTGAGCGAGTTAAATCAGTTTACCTTAAAAATACTAAACAATGGCTATTTCTATTTAATCATCTTGAAATTGAAAATATATTAAATACGATAGTATGATTTTTTTTTTTTTACAATATTATTTTTTTGTATTATTTTCTTATTGAAATCAATTATATTTTTTAATTTTAATTTATGAATTGATTAAAAAGTCTTAACTTTATCGCATCCCTATCGATAAACTTTAAATAATTATCTCTTAACTTATATAACGGGTGATTTTTTAAGAGGTTAAGAACTTTAAAAAAAAAAAACACAAAAAATTCGAAAAAATTAATGAAATATTTATTTGAATCGATAGTTTGAACCTTGCAATTTAATGTTTAAAGATAATTTCATGCAAATGTTGACCGCGGCTGCGTCTCAGGTAGCCCATCCGCTGAGTCCAATTTTGGCATACTCTTTCACACATATCGGCCGGTATCTCACGAATGAATGCATGGATGTTGGCTTCAAGTGCGTCAATCGAAGCGGGCTTGTCCCTATAGACATTAGCCTTGACATACCCCCACAAAAAATAATCTAATGGTGTCAAATCGCACGATCTAGGCGGCCAATTGACCGGCCCGAAACGTGAAATTAACTGTTCACCAAACTCGCCTCGCAATTGCGCCATTGTTTCGCGTGCTGTGTGGCATGTGGCACCGTCTTGTTGAAACCACATATCATGCAAGTCAAGAACTTCCATTTCGGGCAAAAAAAAGTTTGTTATCATCGCTCGGTAGCGTTCACCATTGACAGTAACGCTGCGATTCGCATCATCTTTGAAGAAATATGGCCCAATAATGCCGCCGGCCCATAAACCGCACCAAACAGTGGCTTTTTCGGGATGCATTGGTAGCTGTTGCAATGCTTCTGGCTGATCTTCACTCCAAATGCGGCAATTATGCTTATTTACGTACCCATTCAACCAAAAATGAGCCTCATCGCTGAACACAATTTTTCGATAAAAAAGCGGATCCTCGGCCAGCTTTCCAAGAGCCCATTCACCAAAAATTCGGCGTTGTGGTAGGTCGGCTGGCTTTAGTTCTTGCACCAGCTGTATCTTAAAAGGCTTTACGCCCAAATTCATCCGCAAAATTTTCCTCGTAGTGCTGTAACAAAGGCCTAACTGCTGGGAACGGCGCCGAATCGACATTTCGCGGTCTTCTGTCACACTAGCTGATACGGCCGCAATATTTTCTTCACTACGCACAGTACGTAAACGTGTTGGTGGTTTAATGTCCAACAAAGTAAATTTGGTGCGAAATTTGGTCACAATCTTCCGAATAGACTGCTCAGAAGGTCGAGAATGCCGACCATAAAATGGAAACAGCGCGCGATGAACATTTCGAACCGAGCACGAATTTTGATAGTAAAATTCAATAATTTGCAAGCGTTGTTCATTTGTAAGACGATCCATGGTTAAATTGCAAACCAAACTGAAGCTGTTTGACAGTGACACAAGGTACTAAACACACGTCAGCTGTCAAAACCAGTGTTGCCAAAACCAAACCAGCTAAAAAATCACCCGTTAGTACATTCGCCTCTTGCTTTCGGTCAACAGAATGTACTTAACTATTTCATTTATCTCGCTTAATATTTGAAAATAGCTATATTTGGATGAATATGTACATAGATAAACAGTTTGTATAGCTTTAAGTGTTTTGAAAATGAAATAAAGTCTAAAATAAAAAAAAAAAAAAAAAAAAAAAACTTGATTGATTTTTTAAAATTGCCAAAAAAAAGTGTTTGGCAGAAACCGTTATTTTTGGTTTTAAAAAATAATGTAAGAAAAATTTGAACACCAAAAAACACAATGCACCAAATTTTAAGAAAATCCATTCAGCCCTTTAAGCTAGGCTTTCGTTAAGGGATTTCGTTAAGGGGGGGGGGGTCAATTTTGGTATATTTTTGGTCACACTAATCCGAAATTGTTTCCAGAGTTTCCATAATCTTAATAAGATCTACATACAGACAATAGGAGTACTATTCATTCTACACAAAATTTGAAGAACGCAATTTCCTCTTTTATATCTGCACAGTGCCTGGAGTATCGCTTACTTAGGAACTTCGTAAAATGAAGTTATGCAATTTGTGGCAGTAACAGGGTGTCTTAACAGCATTTTTGAATTTCCTCTAGATCATCGTAGCACCGCCTAGAATTTCGGAAAAAATAATAGCACATCGGTATGTTTCGGCTACTGCTGGGATAAGATTATGTGGCCAAAGACAAGTTAAGGGCCATTATCTGAGTAAGAAATGCATTTGAAAAATATTCACTGAGAAATGCTTCTTTTCAAAAAAAGCAAATAAAAGTTTTACTGCAAAGATCTATGTTCAATAATGCAGTTTGCTAAAGTCACATGTTTGAAAATATCATCTACAGTGCAATTTCACCGCACCGTAAGAAAATCAATCTGACGAAACAAATAAGTATTCAGAAGCCAGAGAAATGTGCTTGCAAGCAGAATTGACTGGCACCGTGTCGTTAACAATCAAACAAAGGCAACAAAAAAATGAACATGAAACCAAAGAAAACCTTTAGTTTCTAAAATATTCAATGAAGTAAATTGTGGATGAATAGTACTGAAGTTCCTAAAACTCATCCATGAAAGTGAAAAAATCTTCACGAATACAGTAGACGCTCGATTTAGTGATTCTCAAAATAGTTTACTATCCACAATAGTGAACACACGAAATTGTCTACAAAATTGGATTTTTTTAAAAATAGCTCGGAAGCATTTGACATAACCTGAGAACACTGGGGAATTGTTTCTCTTTTCCTTAGCTTATAAATATAAAAACCATTCACATCGAACAAAATTTGCATTTTGGGTCAAATTCATCTTAAGAACGCCTTTAAAAACTTCCGCTTGAAAAAATGAACAATCTCGAAAGAATGAACACTGAACAGACCTGAATTTTATAACTGCACTATTTCGAACGTCAACTGTATTACCATCAGAAACGTATGTTATGGCTTAAGAAGATGTGCAACATAGTTGCATACTGAACCGCACTCGAAATACATAAGAGAGTTATAAGATGGGGACAAGCTCTCTAGTATTTAACTCGCAGTGAACACATTTATGAAATTAGCTCACCAGAGGGGAAAACATACGAAAGTTATTCTAGAAAGTTTTCTAGTGAAAGAACTGTCGAATGGATACGCACCTTTTTTAGTATGCAATTTTGTGGCACCTATTTCTCAATAATGTTTATACAAAAAAGTAATTTGTCATTTTAAATTTATTTAAATATCTTTAACTTGTTCATCTGAGCATTTGAAACAAAGTTAAAATTTTTAAAACTAATTAAACTGACCTTTTTATGAAAATGTTGATAAGTGCCACTGCTGCCTTCCGCTTTACATTTAACTATATAAAAAAAACATTTATATATTTGTACAGGAGGGTTGGGGCATTAACTTTTTGGACAATGTTTTTCAAAACTATGTAATATTTAATTCACATTTGCATTTTGAAAAGTAAAATCAGATCAATGTGGGACTCAATCTGCTCTCTAGCATGAAATAATTTGACTATTCACAAAAAAATCTTATATAGGAATGTAGCCTGACATTTATCTTTTAATTAAAGACCTTAAATTTGAAGATGGACGTTATAAAACCGACGTTATAAGCTTTACAATCGCTCGATTTGATGGTTATTTTTGCATATCGGAATTTTTCTCCACTTCACATCGGGGGGAGTTGAGATGAATCGTTTGTTTTAGTATCTTTAAATAATTTCGTGAAATGAAAAATCAGGAAAATAAAAACGTATACTCTTCTTTTCAATTTCAAAGGGTAGACACGGTGCATTCAAGAGGACACAAGCGTCCACAAGCTTTTTTACAAAGGGAACCTCTGTCTATCAACTCCTACTCTCACCTCCCCGTGGTGAACATCGGGTGCCTAGTACCTTTAGCTGAAGATGGGGTTCCAATCCCTGTGGACGGTTTTAGGCGGCAGCAAACGAGAGAGGGGGGGGGAGGAGTGTTCCCACTAAGGCACTTCCCCTTTATCCAGGCGGCAGCAGAAGAACTCCCCAGATGGAATCAACGGTGGCGTCTACAGTTCCAGTTAGGTTGAACTACTTAGTGAACATCTTATATAGGATCAGGCCTATAAGGAGTGGTTTACTGGCTCCCCACCCTTGGAGTTATATTAAGGGTCTGGCCCTCCAGGTCAGGGGTTGTGCGTCGGGGTAACTTCCCTACCACGGAAAACAACAACAAGCCTCGGATATGGATGATCTTAATGTTGACGACCCCAGCAAACGAAACAAGGACAATGAATTTCGGATCTGCACGTGGAATGTCCGGACCTTAAACAGACCACGTGCAGCCGAACAATTAGTGGATAACCTGGATAGGCTAAAGGCTGATATAACAGCCATCCAGGAAGTGCGATGGGATGGAGAGGGCATACGAAGGATGAAGTCGTGTGACATCTACTTCGGCGAGTGCTGTAAGGAGCAGGGTTAGCGGCTCTTCGGTTGTGGTTTTGTGAAAAGGGGAAGACTGAGGCAAGAAGTCTTGGGCTTCAGTAATGTAAGCAAGTACCTGGCCACAATCCGCATCAAAGCTAAATTCAAAAACATTACGTTGATCTGTGCCCACGCCCCAACGGAAGACAAAGATTACTCAACCAAGGAAGACTTCTACGATCTCCTCGAGAGTACGTACGATAGGTGCCCAAAGTACGACGTCAAGATCATTCTTGGCGACTTCAACGCCAAAATCGGAAAGGAGGGCAGCTTTGGTTCGATAGTCGGAGGACACAGCCTGCACGACAACACTTCCGGTAACGGACTCAGGCTGATTGACTTTGCGGCGGGGCGGAATGCCATCATAGCTAGCACTCGATTCCCACACCTTAATATACACAAAGGTACCTGGCGGTCTCCAGATCAACGAACCGTCAACCAGATTGATCAGATTGCGATAGACGCCAGACATGCTTCCAGTATCCTGGATGTCCGCACGTTCCGAGGGGCCAACATTGACTCGGACCATTACTTGGTTGTAGCCCAACTACGTATGCGGATATCTATGACGCCACAACACCGAACGGATGCTGTGAAAAGATTTGATATCGCAAAGTTAAAATCGCAAGAGATCGCTAGGACCTTTGCGGACCAAGTCTCCCGTAACCTTTCAGTTACACATGCAGTCAAGAACGAGGCCTACCTGTCAATGCTGCAAACTAGAACCAGAGCTGCTGAGAGGGCAGCCCGTGAGCTCTACGGGCAAAAACGAAAGAAGGAACGCCGACTTCTCAGAAGGAAAAAGAGAGAGCATGCGAAGCGGACGGTCGAGTCTATTGAGGAGTGTAGCGGCAGGGGGGACGTTCGAAAGTTCTACCGAAGGGTGAGGCAATCTACCCAGGATTACAAGCTAGAATGGAAGCCTGCCGAGACGAGAGTGGGAATATGGTGGTAGACACACAGTCGGTGCTGAGGATCTGGAAACAATACTTCTCTAGACTGCTAAATGACGATGATAGTCCAAATTCCGCTTTGAGGCAGAATAATCCATTCAACCTGGGCGACGATGGTCAAAATTTCCATCCACCCGACCTAATTGGAGTGCGGTTAGCGATAGCTAAGCTTAAGGCGTTCAAGGCTGCTGGTGCAGATGGCCTGCCAGCCGAGTTATTCAAAGCGGGGGGAGACGACTTGGTAGGGAGTATACACCAACTTATCTTCAAAATTTGGTCGAAAGAAAGTATGCCCGATGAATGGAACCTTGGTATAGTGTGCCCCATCCACAAGAATGGGGATGCTCTGAATTGTTCCAACTACAGAGGTATAAGTCTCCTCAACGTCGCATGCAAAATTCTGTCATCTTTACTGTGTGCTCGCTTAAAACCATTTGTCGACGATTTGATCGGCTCCTATCAGTGTGGTCTTAGGCTCGGAAAATCAACCGTCGATCAAATGTTCACACTCCGACAGATTTTGGAAAAAACCCAGGAGTTTCAAATCGATACACACCATCTCTTTATCGATTTCAAAGTCGCGTATGATAGCGTCAACAGATACGAGCTGTACAGACCCATGTCGCATCTCGGCATCCCTGCTAAACTCATACGCCTATGCAGGATGACGATGGAGAAATTTCGCTGCTCCGTCAAAGTCGGTAAGAACACCACCGACCCCTTTGATGTCGAGAAAAGTTTGAGGCAAGGCGATGCATTACCTTGCAACCTCTTTAACATCGTACTTGAAACAATTGTACGCAACTCGCAAGTCAACGACCGAGGTACAATTTTTCAAAAGTCCGTTCAGCTACTTGCTTATGCAGATGATATTGACATCATGGGAAGAACGAAGCGAGCTGTTACCGGCGCGTTTGCAAGTATTGAATCGGAGGCGGCGAAAATGGGTTTGGGTGTTAATGAGGACAAGATGAAGTATATGCTATCATCGAGAAAGGAATCTCAACATCGGCGACTCGGGCAAAACGTAACGATGGATAGGTACAACTTCGAAGTTGTCAAGGACTGTGTCTACCTGGGCTCCACTATTACATCGCAAAATGACATCAGTGCTGAAATCAAACGAAGAATTACTCTGGCCAATCGCTGTTTCTTCGGGCTAAGAAGGCATTTGAGTAGTAAAGCCCTCTCTCAAAGAACCAAGGAGACTTTATATAAGACCCTTATCATCCCGGTCCTGCTGTACGGGGCAGAAGCATGGACTCTGTCAAAAACGGATGAGAATCTGCTTGGGTGCTTTAAAAGGAAAATTCTTGGGGTGATCTTCGGTCCAGTCTGTATCTGTATGGCTGGGTCACGTGGAGCGTATGGACACCTACGCACCAACCCGACGAGTCTTCGAATCCACCCCTGATGGTCTGCGCGGCAGAGGAAGACCCCACCTAAGGTGGCGCACACAAGTGAAGAGCGACCTCAACCAACTTGGAGTGCGTAACTGGAGGCAGTTAGCTAGGGACCGAGCTGGCTGGAAGGGCTTGTTGGTTGAGGCCGTAGTCCATCCTGGACTGTGAGCGCCATCTAAAGTAAAGTAAGTAAGTAACTCTTCTTTTCACTGCCAAGAAAAATTTTATAAACGTATAACGAAAAAGAATTTTTTTATGACATTTTAATGAATTAATATTTTATGTTATGTTCGTACCTGCTCAGGGAGGGGGGGCAATTGCACCCATTGCCCTCCCCCTGTATCTTCTCCTGCTTTAAGCTCTAGCTGAACAGACAAACAGACTGACAATAGATAGACTGACAGACACAATTTTGAGACCCACCGTTTTTGTCTTCCCTATTATCGTAATGATAATGTCAAATCTGAACAAATTTTCAAGTTCAATTTGTTTTACGATTGCATTACTTGCTATATTGCCATATATATCTCATATAAAAATAATTAAAATTGAAATGGAGAGGATGATTTCCATAGAAGCTGCGGTAATTCGATTTCAATAGATTTTTGTTAGCAAAATTTTATGTATTGAATAGCAGCTGCTATACTTTGGGATTTGATTTATTTGTATATGGTTTTACTTACTCTAATTTAACTCAGAGATAAGTCAACTTTCAACACCTTATACGTATCCTTAACCCAAGTATCAAAAGCAATGACAACAGAATTCCATAAAATTATTGGTCTATAAGATAGTTTTAACTTTATACCAAAACAATCCCAAAACATTTTAAATAAATTAAATTTCCTTAAGTTCTGTGTGCTTTATATATAATAATAAAAATGAAAATCTTCTTCTCCTTTTCCAACAGCCATAAATAAAAATGAAAACTAAATTATGTAAAATGAAATACAGACATTTTATTTATTTCAGCATCAATAACTTTAAAATTTTGTGTCAACATTCCGGGCGCTATAACTTTGTTTACCCATGTAGCACCCTCTTTTATTTGAACTGTAACCTCCTCAACTACAAGTTCCTCACTGTGTAGTATAGGTTAGCTACCTTTTAGTCAGCTAGCGTGTGCCGGGCTGGCTTGAATATATAGTTTTATATCAGTTTCAGCCCTCCATATTTGAAGTCCTCTCGACCAGTTGTGGACACATTTTACCCTTCTTTCACGAACCATTTCACTTGTGTTTCCCTTAAAACTTAAAACTATGTGCGTACATTTCTATATTGCTATATCCACATTCACATCCCCACCAGCCCCCACTTCGCTTATTTTGTGATCCTATACTATAGCTCTCTCTCTACCCATCCAACAACCCATTTGATGTGCGTGCATGAATTTCACAGTTCAGCACTTTTGAAAATTAAACAAAAACACAATGCCGAGCATTCAGAGGAGGAAAGAACACCCTATTTTCCATACCTACCGACTATTGTTGTATTATTACACTGCCGTTGTCGTCGCCACCACCGGCCGCCGCCACCACCACCACCACTGCCACTCTCTGACACCACCACCCATTCCATCAGTTTCATTGTTTTATTCATTCGATGGACGACAAATACTTTGACTAGGATGCCAACAAGGACGAGGCATTTTGTCATTTCAGAAACATTTCAGCGGGCCAAATCATTTGAATTCGACAATCGTCGTCGTTGCTTCCACTTTATTGCCCCCAGCTACTCAGAAAACAGAAACAGGGGCTATAGGGCCAGTGAAAGCATTTAGTTTAATTCACTCAACACCAGTGGTACAGTCAACACATATAACAGTGAAGGCCGCACGCAACTCATTGGACAAATAAATGGAATATACTCTGGCATGTGTAGTGTGACCATCGGGTGCTTCTGTAGTTGACTTTAAATATTAATTTAAAATTACAAAAATAAAAAAAAAAAATGGCGTCATCGAGAACGAACTTGCTTTTGCGGTTTAAGGCTGAAACTTAGATGTGCAAAGATTCGACTGGTCTGTGTATGACCCTTAATGTTAACAATATTTACATATCCATCTCCCAGAGCATGAAGGATTGCAGTCTGAGACAAAGGCAGCCTTCCATCTTCTACGATCTCTAGATCCACTGCTTCCAGTCATCTAGACCAAGCCTTCTTGGCTGCGTTGATCTGGAGTTTCGGTCTCCTACGTTATTTTGAACCTGAGGGCTGGGTTACAAAGATTCTCATGATACAACTCATAGAGTTTGCTGCTGTTTATTCACCTCCATTCGCCCTCCACGCACACAGGACTAAATATCCTTCGAAGAATTTTTCTTTCAAATGAACCCAGTTTATGTTCATCGCTCACTCGAGGAATTTTGAACTCATTCGTTCCCCAAAACCGAAGAAACACCCGGTTTTCTAGGGTAATACTTTGTCGGATCTTCACTAATATGTCATTCGTGAAATTAATGTTTACTCCAGGAAGATGAATTCCTTAACTACTTCGTCGTTGTTGCTATGTAAGTATAAACAATGACCTTTTGCCCCAGAATGTTGACAAATCTCTGTTGATATTGATATTGATTTCAAGCATTTGCTCATGTCCTCATTTACTTGAAGCTCAACAAAAATTTTCTCTATTCTTCAATTTCCATAAAGACAATATAACGGCTTATTGAGAGCAACTGATGATATCGATGTCATCGGCATAACCTTCAAGTTGATTAGATCTATTGAAGATTGAAGATCCTGTGAACTGTTTACTCCTGAATGAGATTGATGAAAAAACATGATATCACATTTTGTTGTCGAAACCCTATTTGAAAGAGTTTGGAGGAGCTTTTAGCAAGTTGCACAATGTCATTCAACACAACAAGATCAGTATTTCTAAGATCCAAGGCTCATCCAACACCATCTGAAGCTTCTGAGGTGGAATTCTATTATAGCCTTTGAAGTCAATAAATAGATGTTGAGTCTCAACTTGTAATTCACTGGTCTTTTCCAGGATTTACCTGAGAGTTAATATCAGGTCTATGGTCGAAGCCACACTGGTGCTTGCTGAGTATAATGTTACAGAGCTGCTTCCACAATACCTTGGATGTAATTTTCTATTTTCTATTTTATATTAGGTATATGCCTCGATAAATCATACAGAACGTAGGATCTCTTTTTATTGTAGATAGGACATACGGAGCAGAAGACTATATCGAGCATGTTTCCTTCTATCCAAAATGGGTTGATGAGTTGATGCATGCAGCCTTTTAGCACATCCCAATATCCCTCCTCAACAATCTAAGGATCCTCTTGGAAGAGCTTATACTCAGGAATTTTAAGAAGTTCTGCAGCGACAACAACATCATCCCGGACATAAAGTTCAGTTTCCGGGAAAAGTCTTCCACCCTGTATCCGCTCGTGAAGTTTCAACATGACATCACAATCAAGTTACTGTCGGATGCTTTATGGATATCCATAAACTCCACATACTAGGCTTTCCTTTAGGACTAATCAAAATTATGTTCTCTTTTCTTTCCTCCAGGATTTTTTTCGTGCAACTGCAGAACTGCAAGTCGACAGTGAAAACATCATGACCTCTGACCAACCAATTTCAGGCGAATGCAAGAACCTTCTCTTTGCTGTTGACTCACTAACATATTGCTATGTTAGTCCATCCATTGTTAGCTGTCCGAGAAGTCGAGGCACACATCCGCAAACTGTTTCAGTCTTACACCAAATGGGGAATCCGGATAAACTCATCCAAACCAGAGCTTTTTTGCTTCAGAAAACCAGGGGGTAGATGCGGTCACTTAGCTGGAAGCTGCAGAAGCATCACCATAGCACTCCCAGATGGTACCAGATTACCAGCTGAACGCAGCGCCAAGTACCTAGGCATCAACTTCTACGAGATTCTGAGATTCAACCCACATTCACGTTCAGTACTCAAAAATGCAAACTTTGCTTTCCGGCGCCTCTACCCGCTGATGAAAAACAGAACTGGGCTAAGCCAGCAGAAAAAAAGTTTTAATCTACAAGCAATTTTTGAGACCAGTTATCAGTTACAGCTTCCCAGTTTGGTTCACTATTTTCAAAACAGCTATGAAGGAACTGCAAATATTTGAGAGAAAAATCCTGAAGATCTGCACTGAACCTTATTTCGATCGTCAACGTCGCAAGCACTTCAAGAACGAGCATCTCTACTCTGAAGCCAAAGTAGTCCCCCTGGACAAGAACTTAATGTTATCTGCAGATAAGCTGGTAAGGAACCTCACCAACCACCTTAATCAACAGATTTTTTTTTTTTTATCCGATGGAAATCTTCAAAAGACACTCGGTAAGAATCGGTACCGAGTAGTTTGGGACTCTTACCGCACTTAGACCACCGGTGAATCAGGACCAATCTATGAAAGATCGACAAATGATTTTTCTTTCTTAAATTTATAAATCACATTGTGGGAAGTTTAAGTTTCAAAACTTTCCCATAGCTTTTGGACCATCAGCTCATGAGGTTTTGTTCTTCTTAATCTCCGAACATTGTCTCGTACATTTAAGACGGTCTCCATTTCGGTGTTGGTATGACTTTGCAGTCACTGATTGTGTGATATAGCGTGTTTTTTAACTACTTCTGTAACCATTTCAATTCGAAGGTCACAATGTAAATCACATTTTCTTGTATACCAAGGGGCATTTATTATTCCACGAAGGACCTTGCTTTGGAATTTTGGAATTCAAGCTCTCACTACCTCAATCACTCAATTCTTTTCAAATTTAAACTGTGTAATGTTGAAAATCACCGGAAATTAACGACGGAATTAAAAAGGAAAAGAAGAGAACTATGGAAGTCCTTATCTTTTTCCACAAAAACAAAAGGGTTATTCAAAAGGGACGCTACAAAAGTAGAGCGACAGGGACAGCAAACGATGCCATATTTCTTGCCGCTCTTTTGACATTTCTCTTCAGTAAGGTTTGCCATTTCATGATGGAAAGAAATACGAGCCAACAACGAGTCGAAATTATTAAAATTTACTACCGAAATTCGGAGTCAGTGACCTCAACGTTTAGAGCTCTACGTCCAATTTATGGTCGTAATAACCGTCCTAGCAGATCAACAATTGAGCGTCTAGTGGACAAATTTGAATCCACAGACACAGTACAAAATGTTCCCGTGCCAGTGAGACAAAGAAGTGCCCGTAGTGTCGAGAATATTGCTGCCGCTGAGGTTTCAGTTGCAGAAAGCCCAAATGTGTCTCTCACACATCGCTCTCAAGCGTTGGTCATCTCTGTGACGTCGTTGTGGTGAATTTCGCGAAAAGATCTTGGCCAACATCCTAACAAGATTAAATTGACGCAACAACTGAAGCCGCTTGACCAATAGAAGCGTCGTATGTTCGTGAATTGGGCTGAGCAACAACTTGAAAATGATTCGGATTTTCATCGAAAAATCATCTTCACCGATGAGGCTCATTTCTGGCTGAATGGCTTCGTCAAAAAACAAAATATGCGGTATTGGTCAAGCAACAATCATCACGTACTCCATGAGTCATAATTACATCCCGAAAAAATTACGGTTTGGTGTGGTTTATGGGCCGGCGGCGTCATTGGGCCGTACTTCTTCCGTGATGATCAAGACCGGCACGTTACTGTAAATGGGGATTGCTACCATTCAATGATAACCGAATATTTTTGGCCCCAATAGGATGATATGGACTTGGAGGACATGTGGTTCTAACAGGACGGTGCCACAAGCCATACAGCGAATGTTACAATCAATTCATTGGAAACAAAGTTTGGAGAACGTGTTATCTCACGAAATGGTCCAGTCGCTTGGCCGCCTCGGTCGTGCGATTTGACGCCGTTAGACTATTTCCTTTGGGGCTACGTCAAGTCTATGGTCTATGCCAACAAGCCAGCGACGATTGATGAACTTCGTACGAATATCGAACGTGAAATTGGAGCAGTATCGGCCGATTTATGCTTGAAAACCGTCGAAAATAGGGTTCAGCGTGTGGACTTCTGAAGGCGTGCCCGTGGTGGCCATGCAAAAGAAATTGAGTTCCATACAAAATGGCATCAAACGTACTTTCACAGGAATAAAGAATTTCATTGATATCCGAAACCGTTTTTGTTTTATTTAAAAAAAAACTTTTTTAGCGCTCTTATTGAACATCCCGATGTATACAGCATGCACTTTCATTTTCTGTCAAAACATAATCGTTCGAACGTTTTTGTTCAACGTGATTAGCCTGCAGTTATCTTGGACTTGATTTGAAAAGGATCATGTTGAAGCAAATCTCTTTCAACCAATATTTAAGCCAGTTTCAAATAAATAATCACCTGGTCAAAAAAAAAACTTCTATTGTCCTGCTGAGATTAAGTTACATCTTTAACCTGTGCCTGTCAAAATCTGGTACTTTTCAGTATATTTTTCCAACAAAAAAAAAGGTTTGGTCACCATTCCAATTATCCTTTACATTATATTGTTAAGGTCCTTCATTTCGGTAATGTCTTTTCACGGACAGAAGAGCCGAACTTTAAAATTGCTTTAAAAAGGAGCGAATAAGTCATTTGAATGGAGTTAGTCTCTATAATCTCCCTCTTCTATTCACAGTACTAGTTGACTTGGTGTGGCAGCCTGCGTTGGCGGTCAGGAGATGGTTAAGCAGAATCCAGAATCAAATTCAACCCCCCCAAAAAAAAACAACAACTTCTCCAACGCCATTAGAAATGAAGTCGTAAAAATTATTTTGTGACAAATCGTCATTCTACGTGCCCGAAATGGTAAATTATTATCCTTCGTGGTTCCTTTTTCTTCTTCAGTCACTCAGTTCAGTGGTTCGTTAGGTATTTTCAAACAACAAACGCACGCAACGAAGTAGGTATATCGTATTCAGGAAGGAAGGACATCGGTGCGTTCCTTTTTTATTTCTATTTTGCTTGTGGTTGGTTCGATGTATGGAGATGGTGGTAGAGACGCAGGGAGAAAAGACTTCAAGGAAGAGTACTTCTTTCACTTCAGTTACTCGTTGCTAGTTAGAGAACTTATTGCGTTTGCCGATAAGAATAAGGGATGGGCAGGACAATAACAGTAGCGGCATAGGTATATAGCAGAACTCATAGGGCAAGCGGGCGTAAATGACAGAATTTGCATATACTGTGCGTACAGCTCAAGACTGATATACTATGTATACAGTAAACATGTGTCTGCCGAGATAGATCTGGCAGGAAACACAAACTCGCATATCGCTAGCTGGGGCTGCCAACAAACATGACATGGCAGCGCAGTTATTGCGTGACAGTGTATGCTGAATTATGCAAAACGTGTTTCAAAACTTGTTGTACCATGAGTTATTGCTCGGCGTAAATGTTGGCAGAAAGCAAAGGGGCTGGCTGATGGACATTGACGCCATGCTATAGCTAGCAGATGGGGAGCGAGCGTTTGTTTTAGTTGGAATAATATTACAGTGGAGAAAGAGAAGTGTGTATTTGCCTGGGTTTTCTTCTTCCAAACGACTGCTTCCAATGAAACTCGACTCCACTACTTGACGTAGGCCAAACGGAATTTTGCGTGAATGGTGACCATCAGAAAGCTTTTTGAGGTTGATATAGGTTACGTTTCAGGGAATTTAGTTGAATATATGTAGCGTAAGTAAGTTGATTTTTGATTGAACGATACTCGTATGCAAAGAGAAAAGGGTCACAGCACAACATAGGGTGCATGTTTAGTATACACTCCAAGCCCAAATGGAATGTTATTCCTCAACTCAGTTCAAACTTGCATAAATTTCACATCAGAATCTGGAAAAAAGTTCAAGATGGATCAACGATTATATACACAACATGCAAGGCAATCCACGCGACTTGGTCTTAAAACGCATTATTGTTTCAGATCCCTCTTCGGCCAACTTTTCAATATCCACAAGTCCTTCTTCCATATAGCTTTTCGTCCACGAGCATTATATTCGTATTTGTATTCAAATTGATTAGGTTTAATGCGCTGCTGATACACTCAACGAAGAGATTTTGAGGGATTTTTGGGGATTTTTCAAATTTCTTGGCTCCATTTCCATCGCTGCCGCTGATGCCGTTGCCGTTGCTTTAGCTGGGGCTACGGTCGCGTATCACAGTGCCAGTTAAAGCCTTCTGATAGATTCTTGGATGCAATTCAATTTTAGTTGGTGTTTTATTCGTTTTATTTTTCTTCTTTTTTTTTGTGTATTCATTCTTTGTCGTCCTGAGCATGCCTTCAAGCTGTGTGAGGGATAGTACAAAGTACAGTAAAAGAACTTGAAAGAGTACTTTATAGAATGAATAACTTTATGGAGCCGCATTCTGCAACGAGCACATTGAAGAATTTTTGGCAGCAGGGCTTACCCCTAAATGGATGACACTATTGGGTGCAAAGGAAGACAAATAGAATGCTAAGAAAAAAAAAATATATTATGTATAAAAAACGTATGGTAGTAAAGTGAAACTGATGTTCTGTATTGGTTAACGGATGTAAATTTTGCTTTGGAAAATTTATAAATTTACTATGTATATATGTGGTAGGTTATGTAGTTTGAAATATTTTCAAAATTGTGTGTTTTTTTAAGAATTGAGTATTTTCTTTCAACGCAGTTTAACTTTGCATACTTCTTCAACTTTTTATATGTTACTATACGATGATAGAGAAGACGAAAATACATATGGTTTTTGGTCATTACCTATTACATGGGTTTTCTTAGAACCAAAAATAATGGTACCACCTTACATTTTTTTTTAGCAATTTTACATAATCATATTTTTCTCAAAAACTGTTCAACAACTTTTGTTAAGAAAATCGATAGATTTCTATAAATAAGGGCTATAATTTAAGTGGGAAACCTTTATTAAGAAAATGGTTATTAGTGGAACCTAAAAAACAAAGAACAAAATCAAAAAAAACTGATTTTTAATTAATTTTTGGTTACATAACCTTCTAAAAAATATATTTTGTTTTGATTTTCTAGAAATGTTCAATGCTGTTAGTTAGAACAACCTGTCAGTTTGACCTGACGGGTTGAGCTTTAGTATACTATTAGTTCATGTCCAAACTTTACTTTTAAGAACGTATTGACAAAGTGACTAACCAATTCCTAAAACTAGCTGACTCTTTTTATAAAAATCTAGAGATTATTCAGATGGTAGCAGTTTTCCCAAACTTCCCATAAATAAGGTCCCAAAAGTATGACCTTTATATGACCCTCAAATTAAAAAAAAAATATTAAAAAATCTATCGCTGACCAATTGTTACCTTTTTTTAAAGATTTAGAGAACTGTAAGGCCAACCATGTTGCAAGTTACAGGGATATCCAGTTGCCAAAAAATTCCAAGACACAAAATGAAAAAACAAAACTGGGAACAAGCTAAAAACACAACAAACACAGAAGCAATAGTTGAAAGCAAAAAAGTAGCCGTTGAAAGCAAAACTAAAAATCAACCGCCAAAAGCAATTGCACTAAGCAAAAGTGATGAAAATATATTTCCAGATTGTTAAAAATGTGTGGAAGAACGAAGAAACATCTATTAAAGAAATGCTTGAACTTATCCTGAAAAGGATTGACAAACAAGATTTAAACATAAAACAGCTAAGCGAAGAAGTCGCTCTTAAAAAACAATGATGGACAGAACACTCAAAATCGCAACATGGAAAGCAAACGGTCACTTCATGTATCAGAACGAAACATGTTTTTAGACATAGAGCATATAGACATTTGTTTGGTGTCCGAAACTCACCTCGCTATAGAACAAAATCTTGATAATAAATTACCTAACTATACGTGTTATCACGCTCCGCACCCAGCTGACAAAGCTAGGGTAGGATCAGCAATACTAATAAGAAAGTGCTTAACACACTATGAAGAGTTTAAGTTTACTAATGAAAACATGCAAGTAACAGCAATTAGAATTTGTATAAAAAGAAAGAGTTTAAGATAGCAGCTATATACTGCCCTCCGAGGCACTCTCCAACTGAAGAAGACTTTATCAAGCAGGCCGCAAATACAACTGCGAATTTTATTCTTCTGGCTCGCCAACATATTGGCCATCTGATTCTAACAAAATACCAGACCTTAAAGACTTTTTCGTAGTAAAAGGTATTAAACGAAACCATATAAGTGTCGAAGGTAATTACGATTTATCGTCAGATCATACTCAAGTAATATTATCACTGAGCGAAGCAGAAATAATAGAAGAAAGTAATCCTAAGCTCGTGAACAAAAGAACAAACTGGAACGAATTCAGAGATAAACTTGAAAGTTTTATAATCCTAAGATCCCCTATGCAAACAATTGAACAGATTGATCATGAAGTAGAACAATTTATTGCTGATGTGCAACAGGCTGCAGAAAAAAGTACTCCAACAATTTTGAACTCAAGAGAAAAAGAAATAAAATAACCTGTCGAAATAAAGGAGCTAATCTTGGAGAAAGGAAGAGCTCGAAGAAAATGGCAAGCTACGAGATTTCCAGGTGATAAGTTCTATAAGTTGTTTAACAAAAAATCACCAGGGTACGATATAATAACTGCTCAGGTTTTGAAAAAAATGCCTTCTATAGCCTTCAAAAAACTCCAATTTATAATAAATGTATGCCATAAACTAAGATATGTGCCACATCATTGGAAAATTGCAGAAGTCATTGTTATACCTAAACAAGGTAAGTCACCAACAGAAGTAACATCTTACAGACCTATGTCGCTTATACCAATCATGGCAAAAGTTTTCAAAAAACTGCTTCTGAAAAGACTAAGCAAAATAATAGAAGAAAAAAGAGTTATTCCTAGCCATTAGTTTGAATTTAGAAATAAACATTCCACGATAGACCAAGTGCATCGGATTACAGATGTTGTGGAAAAGGCAATTCAAGAAAAACAAGTATGCTCGGCTATATTCTTAGATGTTGCTCAAGCCTTTGACAAGGTTTGGCACTTGGGACTTGAGTACAAACTGCAAAGGGATCTTCCCAGGCAGTACTACGAAATACTGAAATCCTACGTTACGAACCGACTCTTTAGAGTACGGTACGACCAAAATTACTCGGAACTAAAGAAAATTGAAGCCGGTGTACCACAAGGAAGTGTCCTAGGACCAACCCTGTATCTGTTATATACAAGGAATATTCCAGTGGACATCAACGCTATCATGGACACCTTTGCTGATGATAATACAATATTGCTGCCAGATAAATCCGTTACGAAGGCTACACAAAAACTGCAAAATGCAGTCGATAATTGGACGCAAAAATGGCGAATCAAACTAAATGAAACAAAATCGACGCATATAAACTTTACAAACAAAAAAATAAACAATGTTCCAATTCTTATAGACAGTACAACAGAACCTTACTCCAATACTGCCAAATACCTTGGAATGACTTTGGATGCAAAGCTTAAATGGAAAGAGCACATCAAAAAGAAAAAAGACGAACTAAATTTGAAGTACAGAAAAATGTACTGGTTACTAGGAAAGAACTCTGACCTATCTATCCAGAACAAGCTAATGTTATATAAGCAAGTACTGAAACCCGTTTGGACATATGGCATCCAACTATGGGGCTGTACAAAGAAAACAAATGCTGAACCCATTCAAAATTCCAAAGCAAGGTCCTTCGCGGAATAATAAATGCCCCTTGGTATATAAGAAATAGCGATCTACATCATAACCTTCAAATTGAAATGGTTACAGAAGTGGTTAAAAAACACGCTATATCACACAATCAGCGACTGCAAAGTCATACCAACTCCGAAATGGAAACTGTCTTAAATGTACGAGACAATATTCGGAGATTAAGAAGAACCAAGCCTCATGAGCTGATGGTCTTAAATTATGGGAAAGTGTTATAACTAAAACTTCCCACAATGCGATTTATAAATTAAGAAAGAAAAATCATTTGTCGATATTTCATAGATTGGTCCTAATTCATCGGTAGTTTTAGTGCGGTAAGAGTCCCACACTACTCGGTACCGATTCTTACCGAGTGTTCATAAATCCCTTACCTCTGGTGGGGGGAAATTTAAGAACCGCGAGTTAAATAAAACACCGAGTTGTAAGGGTGGGTATGCTGTTTATTCGAACTAAAATATAAAATCTTAACCTACGCTCATATATACTGTTTTGTTCGTGATATCGATAAGTGATAACAAAAACACAAATGTCAATTCTGAAACCAAGCGCAAGCAATCAGTTGCTTGTTATCTCAATTTGTATGTGTGCTCATGTTTGCTAGATAAGATATCCTAAGCAAACATAATGCCTATCACTTATCTTATCACTTCTTACTATCCTAGTGTTCAATGTTTGAACACCGAGTGTCTTTTGAAGATTTCCATCGGATAAGAAAAATTAATATTAAAAAAAACTATATCCGACCAATTTCTGAGAATAGCTGACCTTTTATGACCATAAAGTGACCTTTCAAATAGGGCAAAACTTTTATTTTGAAATCATCCAAATTAGGTGCCAAAAGTTTTTTTGTGGCTATGAAACGAGTTTTGAAATAGAAAAAAACTATCGCTGACCAATTACTGAAAATAGTTGACCTTTTATCACTATTTACAAATTTTTCAAATGACATCTTTTTTATGTAAATTTCCCATAAAACAGGTGCCAAAAATCATGCATGACCTTGAGTGACCTTAAGAAACGACAAGAGTTTATAACTAGTTACCTAGGGCTGACCAATTTCTAGGACTATTTGACCTTTTCTAACCGATTACTGACCAATTAGGTTCATTATTATTACTATCGTAATTATTATTATTACTATTAATTAGGTGGAATTCTCAAATATAAAATTTCCCAAAAGGGTCCAGGTCCACTAAGTCACTCAAATTTTTTTTGATAGCCAAAAAGGTGTTTCCAAAACGACAAAGTTGATTTTTTTTTTAACACGGTAATCAAGAGATTTTTAATATTTTCTAAGATATTTTAAGAAAAAGTTTTACATATATGAAAAAATAACGGTAGTTTAAGTTCAAGTCTTAAAGGATTTTATTTCACATAAGGTCTTACTTACTTACTTTACCTTAGATGGCGCTCACAGTCCAGGATGGACTGCGGCCTCAACCAACAAGCCCCTCCAGCCAGCTCGGTCCCTAGCTAACTGCCTCCAGTTACGCACTCCAAGTTGGTTGAGGTCGCTTTCCACTTGTGTGAGCCACCTTAGGTGGGGTCTTCCTCTGCTGCGCAGACCATCAAGGGTGGATTCGAAGACTCGTTGGGCTGGTGCGTAGGTGTCCATACGCTCCACGTGCCCCAGCCATCTCAGCCGCTGTATTTTCAGCTTTTTGACCAGGTCGACGTCGCTGTATAGCCCGTAGAGCTCATTATTAAATCTTTTCCTCCATACTCCATCGATACAGACTGGACCGAAGATCACCCGAAAAATTTTCCTTTCAAAGCACCCAAGCAGATTCTCATCCGTTTTTTGCTACTGCCCCATACAGCAGGACCGGGATGATAAGAGTCTTATATAAAGTCTCCTTGGTTCTTCGAGAGAGGGCTTTACTACTCAAATGCCTTCTTAGCCCAAAGAAACAGCGATTGGCCAGAGTAATTCTTCGTTTGATTTCTGCACTGATGTCATTTTGCGATGTAATAGTGGAGCCCAGGTAGACAAAGTTCTTGACAACTTCGAAGTTGTACCTATCCATCGTGACGTTTTGCCCGAGTCGCCGATGTTGAGATTCCTTTCTTGATAGTAGCATATACTTCATCTTGTCCTCATTTACAGCCAAACCCATTTTCGCCGCCTCCGATTCAATACTTACAAATAAGAAAAAACTTTACATATATGAAAAAATTACGGTAGTTCAAGTTCAAGTCTTAAAGGATTTTAATTCGGTTGTCTTTTGTCGTCCATTTTGATGATATTCAGTATGTAGTCAACTTGCATTTTCAGTATTGAAATGAACAAAAGCAAAAGGCCCGTTTCCAGCATGAATACACTCAGAGAAAAAGCAAGTACCTATACCTAACCAATTTCTATGGTTTATTACACGTGACTTTCAGGTTATTATTTTCAACTCGGTAGATCAGGTTAACTGCTTAACCAGGTACCTGATTTTTATGTCGTGTTAAATAAACGTAGGTTGCAGGTTATATCTGAATGACATCACGTAAATTTTACACTGCCTTAAAATGGTAAGACTGTCAATTTTACCTGAAAACCTTGGTAATTTTGCTTGTAAATCTTGTTAACTTTTTATGAAAATAACACGCATCCATAACTTAAAAAACTTGTGCCAAATATCAATAAGTTGAAACTGATTTTGTTTGGATGGCTTTTGTATGTGTTTCAGCCCTGAAAGAGTGCTAATTTAAAAGGCCACCAGGTTAAATTCAAATAATTTTATTCTGACGGCCTGTGTGTGAGTGTTTTAACACTGGTGTCATGTCAAAATTTACTAGCCAGATTAAACTCAACAGGAAAACATTGTTAAAATAAAACCATATAAAACGTTACTCCAACCTGATTTGTGGTAAAATAGAAATTCATAACATACTCGTACATGTAGGATTCTATTAAATCAGAACTCGATAGCTTTTGTTTTTTGAAAAAATTTATTTTCTTTGCCATTAATCTTAGAGGATTAGACAATGAAATACAAAAGAATAAACTTGGGAATAACAATATAAATAGGGAGAAGAACTTGAACACACTTCACAACCCGATCTCTAGAATCCAACTGACAACAATTAACCCAGAAAACTGATCTCCTTTTTGTCCTCGTATGTATCGTTCAGTGCCGTCGCCTTTGTCAATCCGTGCCATGTCTCATGAATATAAGGTTATTAAAATCAGGTATATTTCTGAAATGTCTGAAACTTTATATGGGATTATGCACCTTGTAAATTTAACAGGGCCCATGTTAATTATTTACCTGACTTTTTTCTCTGTTTGTTTATGGTTCGCCCTACTATTTGGTAGTATCAAAGTTCGTTTCAAAAAGTATTTCAAGAGTTGCCCCACTTTACCGCCCCAAACTTGAGCTGTTAAGCACATTACGGCTTTGACTGTGGATTGAAAAATTTGATACTTTGGCTCAAACTCAAAGTCTTAGCACTGCATCACTGTCTTCAATGTTGCATTTTGTGCGTTTTTGGAATTGGTTAGTTTTTCTAACAAATGGTTCCTGAAGTTAAGATTTCTACATAACGTAGATGTATTCGTTGATGACTCCAATATTTCTATCTTTGAATTTCCATTATTCTCTGCGACAGTTGAAAATCATTGTGAAAAATCATTACTTTAGATTTTTCAAGGTTCACCTGAAGCCTCCTTTTGTTGCAGTACTCAAATAATCTGTTAATTACCAATTGAAGACTAGCAGGCGACTCTGCTAGTACCAGGATGTCATTCTCGAATAATGTTCGCCGAACATACCGACTTTTATTACCAGGTCAGCTGAAACTTATATTCCACCTTGGAGTACCTCTTCAATGCCACATTTAAATAGAATAAAAAGCAGAGGGTTCAAATTGCAGCCTTTCCTCAATCCTATTTCAGCTAAGAACTGCTCTGAGTATTTTTTGCCCAAAAAATGGTAGTAATGTATTGCTGTTAATGTTAATAAGGAATCCAAAATGTTAACGAACTTTGTCAAAATTCGCTTATTAAATAGCTTTAACGTATGTGCTTTCCTGCCTATCGTATCAAACGCCACCTTAAAATCAATGAAAAACATATCAAGCTGTTTTTAATCCTATAAAAATGTAAGCAATATTGGTAAGCAAGGAGATTTGGGCGATTGTAGAGTAGTTCTTTCGAGAGCCAGCCTGTTCTCACTAGGTAAACTAAAATTCTGAACCCAGTCGTAAGGTCATTTAAAAAATCAGCTCTGAAAAGATTTTCTTACGAGAATTAAGAAGCGATATTCCCCTATACTACTTCGTGGCATGATATGGTTAGTGCGTTGGACTGTCATGCCGTAGGTCTAGGTTCGATTCCCAGCCGCTGCCACCAAAAACAAAACTATTTTCCAAACAGAAATGTTTTGACAAATCCTCCAAGAGTACTCGTATATACTTATCATGAATAAGTGCTTCTCATCTAGCCGTTCGGACTCGGCAAAAAATTGTAGGTCCCCTCCTTTCCTGCCAATAACACGTACACAAGAATGGTTAAGAGTTGTAAGTCACTAGGCCCTGGTTCTCCACGAGCTGTTGCGCCACCAAATTAATTTATTTATTTATCCCTCTATAGTTTGCAGGGTCTCCTTTGTCACCCTTTTTTAAAGGTTGAACAGATGATTGCTTCCTTGAAGTAGTTTGGCACACAAGCTGTTTCATATGAATGGTTTAAAAGGCTTTTGTAAAGGTTTCTATATATGTAAGAGAAGTTCTAAGTCTATAGAACCCTTGCTAAAGAATTCTTAAAAATAATCAGAACTGATACTGGGATAGCAGAAAAGCTAGATTAGCTTACAATCGTAAAGATATACCATTCGATCCTGGAGGCTTGTTATTTTGGAGTTCACTTAATAGGTACTAATTGAAATGTCGTACAGGAAAATAGCGGGTAAATAGTTAAAATAGTAGTTCTTAAATAGTGGTGTGCTAAATGTTGTTTATTAGGTTGCTTTTATAAAATAACGGTACCTGCCTTCTATATCAATTTTAAAGAAAATATTTTTTTCTCACAGACGGTTACTACGATTTTAATAAAATTTGGTCCGTAAGCTTAAATTAGTGTTTAGTGCAGATATACCTACTACCAATAGTTTATAAAATTAACACCTATTGGACAGTGTCATTTTCAATGAAGCAGGAAGATAGGACGCTTGCCTCTCAGTTCGATGCATTGGCGTGTTATACATTTGTCTCAAATTAAACCTCCCACAGGGTTTCAATACTTTGAATTATAAACTGTTTCAAATCGGAGAACTATGTACATACATAAATCGTTATATATAAAACATATTTAGGTAAAACAAAAATCCTTTTATCTTTTTTCACCGCACCACACCATTTTTAATAAATATGATCACGTAACCTAAATCCAATAAATTTTAACTGCATTTAAGCTGCAGAAAATAATATAAACATAAATCAAAACTTCAACTTTAGTTACAACACTTTTTCGCTATAAAATTTCGATGTGAATATTTCCTCTTTTTTCTCCATTAATTGGAGAAACTCACACCCTCAATGTCTAACACCAAAATTTGAATGGAAAAACATTATTCCTCACTACTTGTTGATAGAATTAGGTAAAGGTGTAAAATAAAATAGCAAGGGCCTCACTATATCTATAGAACAACTTACTATACCTAGCAACTAGTCTTATAGTAGACCATCTTCTACTTCTTATAGTTGCACGGATTTTTCCACTTACTTACCTTCTTAATGAAGTCAACACACTCTAAGGCGCTTACTCGGCCTTCTATCAATCCATCGTAAGTTCTTATACCTAGCATCTAAAGATGAACGAAAAAAATGTTAAAAAAAAAATTTAGAACCTAAAATCATATTCTCTTTTACTTAAAAGCGAAAAATCCTATCCTAGAGTGGAAATGGGTTTCTAACTTTCCCCAACACACGGGCAAATCCGTGAGGATTATACCGACCTATATACTGTTGGCATCATCATCACATAAATATAACAAACCTTCTTACCACAATGTCATGCTCTACTCTCAGATCAAGAAAATAGCTATAAAAAAAAATAAAAGATTAAACAAAATATTAACAGCAAGCCGACGGATGTACGGTACATAGATGCCGGCAAGCTCAAAAAGCACGATTCACGGAGATTATGGATTCTAGAAAGAAAAACATAAGAGCGAAGTACAAACACTTGGGTCGCATGTTCTTACTCAGATTGCACATGTGCAATTTTATTTTCTGTTCTAACTTGACCTATTTTACCAAATTGAAGTTTAATACAGTTTTAGACGATCGAAAAAGTGTAGTTACAAAAACCAAGACTGTGCACTTTTTTCGAGATTTTTAAATTTTCGAGCAGGATTTTTAAAGGCTTTTTGAAGATGTTTTTGACCAAAAATTCTCATTTTTTGATGTAAAGATTTCATTTAAGTTTATTAAAAAAAAATAGAAACTTTTTCTCAGGTTATCAAGCAATTTATACCAATTTTCAACCTTATTCAAATTTTGGCTAGGTTTGCACACCTGTATGTAAAGGGTGTTTTTTCGAATAAGACACACATATAGTCTTATTTAAATGTCCTATTTTCGATGACTTTTTTCAACATTTGTAATAACCCGGTGAATGTTGTTCTCCAAGTGGTCAATCGTGTCGGGGTTATCGGCGTAGACTAGCAATTTTACATATCCCCACAGAAAATAGTCAAGCGGCGTTAAATCGCACGATCTTGGAGGCCAATTCACGGGCCCATAACGTGAAACTATGCGATTACCAAGTGTTTCCTTCAATAAATCAACTGTAGCATGAGCTGTGTTCAGCTGTCTTTCTTGAAACCACAGCTCCTGGTTGCATGGTTGTTCAATTGATGAATGAAAAAGTCAGTAATGGCCCTATACCGGTCACCATTTGAAACGTTGTGGCCAGTAGACATGTTTAACGCAGCGCTGCGTTAGAGCAATGCGTTGAAGCAGCAGCTGCGGTACGTGCGTTGATACATCAATTTGTAACTCAGTAACGCAATAGCGCAAAAGCGCAGTTCATCAACTCATCATTTCAATAATCGAATAGCACAGCGCCAGCGATGCGCTCCACAAACAAAAACCCTTGAAAGCAAATGAAAAAGGGCTGATTTCTTTATAGCTCTATCAACTCTCAAAATGTGTCGGGAAAAAAATTTCAATTGTTAAGGTTCATGGAATTCAACAAAATTCGGTGTGGATCATGTATGTATGAATAAATTGAAGAAAATTTTTTTTCAATGGAGTGTTGCAAAAAAAATTTTAACTTCGTTGTTCCTTGAGCGATTTTGTTAAATTGGCAAAGGTGATAGCTGAGACAGAATTAAAAAGAAACAAAAATATTTTCATAGCAGGGTGGTCCAAAGATATGTCACAATATAGCAACTTCGTTGTTCCTTGAACAATTGCATTGAAATTCACATCGGTTGTAACTGTCAATGTCAATGTCATGTCAATTTCAATAAATTTACTCAAAGAACAACGAAGTTGCGATATAGTGACATAGTTTTGGAACACCCTGGTATACAAATATTTGTTTTTCTTTTTAATTCTGTCTCAGCTATCACCTCTGTCAATTTCATTGAACTCACTTAAGCAACAATGAAAATGACATTTTTTTTTGGAACACCCTATTGAAAATATTTTTTCCTTTCATAGTTTTGTCTCAGCTACAACCAATGTCAATTTCAATGATAAAGCTCAAGAATGAACGAAGTTGCAATATGGCGACATATTTTTGGAACATCCAGTTTTGAAAATATTTTTTCTATTTAATTCTGTCTCAGTTTTCACCTGTGTCATAAATATGTCTCCGAAATTTAAGGGACTTGAAATGAACAACATATTCGTCAAAATATATTTTGCACCTCGCCCCATTTGTCCAGTCGTGCCACATGAACTGTAAATTTTATTTATTTTATTGATACATTTTTTTAAATATTTCTTTGCATCAACAAAGTCCATTATATACGAATTTTGTATATGAGTCAAAGTCAAAGTCATTTTTACTCAGCAAAGCACACAAATCAGTGACGCGCTCTCCGCTGCGCTACTGCCCCAAATGAGTTTAAAAAAATTGCGATATGACGGAAATTGCGTTAAATGAATAAAAAAAAAATGCATTTTGGCGCAAATTGCGTTAACGCAATTCACTGATACAGTGAAGTGTGCTTGAGTTAGTGTATCAGCGCACGAATTTTTACTGCGTTACCCATGTCTACTGGCCAGCATCGTTTTTAAGGATGTACGGACCAATAATTCAACCAACCCATAAAGCAAGCCAGTTGGTTTTTCTGAATGTAACGGTGTTTCAACACACACTTGAGATTATCATCTCTTTCAATACGAAAGTGAGCTTCCTTGACAGCTGATAAAGTGGCCATCAATTAAATAAGTGTTGCCAACTTAAAGTTGTTTACCTCTTAAAAAATTCCCTTTTTAACCTATTTATCCAGATTTTGTTCTCATTAAATCTGTGGCAACAAGGAAAAACAACATAAGTCGACTTATGTCGAAATAGAGTTTTTTGTACTATGTGATGCGCAATATGCGATTCTATTTGCCATATTTTTTCCGTATTTTTATCTTTTACCGTTTCTGAGTTATAGCCAAGAAAAAAACAACATAAGTAATTTTCATCTAACTTTGCACAAGGAAAAACTGCATAAGTACAATGCTAGCAGCTTAATTTTCTACTTATGCTTTTATGCCAAAACAGCAAATCAAACCAACACACGCATAAGTAGACATGTGTTCTTTTTTCCAAAACTGAAAAATTTTCGTTTCAGAACATAAGTTAACTTGTGTCACTTTTCCAAAATTTATTTGTGTGTTATACGAAAATAACTTGACTTGTGTAGTTTTTCCTTATTCCTTTCTTGTAAGAAGACTGAACACAAGTTAACTTATGCTGTTATTCCAAAAGACGTTACTAAAATCCTTGAAAATAAGTTTACTTGTTCCGTTATTCCGAGAGCAAAATAATGTCCAGTGTGTGACTTATGCTCTTTTGTTCTCATAAACGTTCTGTGCTGGTAGGTTGCTGTGTCGCAGTTTTGTTCCGGTTTTTGCCTGTTTTAACTGCAGTATGTGTTAAAATTAAACTTAAGTTGTGAATTGTTATTAATATTGATGTTAAGAAAACTTTATTATATTGAAAACTTAAAAAAGAAGTGTGAAATTCATTTAAATAAACAAATAATGTCACGTGGCAGCAGATTTTTAGCTTTGGCACTCAAGAGAGCTTCTGCTCTAAGTGAAATACATCATGTTTCTGGAAACACAGACGGTGAGATCTCAAACTAATCTATATCTATGCTATTTTTTAGATGTATTTAATATCGTTTCTGTAACTTATGTATATAAAGTAAACTATAACAAGTGGTTCGAATTTGGGTCCTATTTTAGTATTAGAAAAAAAATTTACCAAATCATTCTACGAACAGTTATGAAAAATATAAATACTAGATAGTAGTTAGACGATTTTTTTTATTCCAAATCTTATGTGTATGTTTCAGAAACATTCGGTGATCCAAAAACGACTTCATCAAGAAACGTAGATATACAATCCGATGGTCCTTCAGGATGTAAGTTCAAAATGTCCGATCGCTTAGATTATTATTCTGAATATTTCAATTTCTATATCTTGTATTGCCAACGTAGATCTTCCTTTTGATTTGAATAGTTCAGAGCGTCCAATTTGGGAAGACTCGGATGATTCAATCAAGGACCCCGATTATCAAAATAGTTCAAGTGACGATGAAAGTATAGAGCATTGGGGTAAGGTCCTTGAAAACTCTGTTGAGAAAGTTCCTTTGAATTCAGCGGTGGAAATGCATGTTTCACCAGGGTATGTTGACAATTTTGAGCCAGATGAAACACCTACTATGGAAGAAGGCGAAAATATTGCTGGACCTTCAAATATTAAAGTAATAAAAGAAACCAAAAAATATCGTCAACAACAAAGAAATAGAGGTTTACTATACGATACTAAAAAACAAAAAACCGTTCAGGCCAGAAAATTAAACCACTCTCTTCATGTAGAAACAATTGTTGTGACAAAATATCGCTTCAAAACCAACAACTATTATTTAATAATTACTGGGCTTTAGGAAATTACAATGCAAGAGTTCTTTATATTAATTCACTTATTTGCTTGAAAGAAAAGTCTACATTTAAAGCAAAAAAGATCGGAGTTAAGCAGAAAAACCGAAAACTCACATGTGATTACAGTGTTGAACTTTCAGGTGAAAAGATTCCAGTGTGCAAAATTTGTTTCTTGAATTGTTTTGGTGAAACAAATGGTTTTGTGAGAAACATAGTAAATAAAAAAAATGAATTCTCCTTCCACAACCTTAGTTGATAAAAGGGGAAGCTCTAAACCCCCAAATGCACTCTCCACTATAAAACAAGAAGAAATAAAAGCTCATATTTTGAAGTTTCCAGCGTATGAAAGCCACTATACGAGACGGGATACATCAAAGAAATACTTACAAGCTGGTTTGACAATATCTAAAATGTATGACCTTATTCTTTAGAAACTGAAGTTCCCGTGAGTTTGTCAAAGTACTCACAAGCTTTTCATGAGCTGAATTTAAAAATAAAATCACCCCAGCTAGATACGTGCGGATTTTGCGATAAGCTAAATCATAAAATATCAGCTTTTGACAACCTAGATGAAAAATCAAAGCTGACAAGTGAGCTGACAAGCCATCAAGAAAAAGCTGATTTTGCTTACGCATGTAAGAAAAGCGACAAATCTTTGGCAAAAACAAATAAGAATGTTGCAGCATATGCCTTCGATCTTCAGCAATGCCTACCCACCCCATTTTTGAAATCAAACATTGCCTTTTATAAGCGCCAGTTATGGACTTATAATTTAACCGTTCATGATTTAGCAACTGATCAACCATATTGCTATATGTGGCATGAAGGAGTGGCGAAGAGGGGTGGTAATGAGATGGCATGTTGCCTTTTTAAACATATTGACGAAGAAGTCTCCGTTGTTGCAAAACACATGATTTTTTATAGCGATTCCTGTCCAGGCCAAAATAAAAATTCGCATGTAAGTTGCATGTTTATAGCCGCTCTGGCTAATAGTGAACAACTTGAAGTAATTGACCACAAGTTCCTGGAACCGGGTCATACTCACATGGAATGTGACGCCGACCATTCCGTCATTGAAAGGAAAAAGAAGAAAACTTCGGCTAATTAATTAATTAATTTCTAGCATAAGAGACAAAAATCCTTTCAAAGTTATTGAAATGAGGCAGACAAATTTTCTAGACTTTGCAGCAACCTCCAAAGAAAAATTTACATGGCGAAAAGTAAATACTGATGGAGAAAAGTATTCATGGAGGGAATTTAGATGGCTCAGGTACAAAAAAGATGAATTTGGTTCGTTGTTCTACAAAAACAGCTTAGATGAAAATGAGCCTTTCAAGACGATAAATGTAAAAAAACGTGGCGTCAATTCTATTAAAAACTCCGACATCAAAGTAATTCAGAATGTCCCCCCTATTTCTAAGGAAAAAGCACAAGATCTTCTCTTTCTCCTAGACTTTATAGATCCACAATTTCATGGATTTTATAGAAGTTTGGTTGTTGATTCTATAACCAACTGCCACGAAGTTCATCCAGATGTAAATGACAGTGATGAAGACAATGCTCAAGAATAAATAACATTTTTTGCTATTATTTTTTTATTATTTAAATAAACAAATATAGAGATGTCACAGAATTTTAAGAACACAAAATTAAATATAACTTTCTTAAAATCTTTAGAGTTTTTCTTTTTTTTATTGTTGCATATTATTACGAAAAAAGGATGACTTTTTATATCGATGTCTTTATCTGCACGTAAGTTATTACTTTGAATTCTTCTACGATTTTGACTTATTATTTTTAATTTCAAAAAACAATTTCGGAAAAAGAACATAAATTGATTTAAACCAGTGCTCTGTTTAAATTCTGATTTGGAAAAACAGCATAACTCTACTTAAACATATTTTTTCTATAAACTCATTTAGGAAAAAAGACATAAGTTGACTTAATTCAGAATTATGTTAATATTAGAAAATGGAAAAACGACATAAGTCTTATTTTAAACAAAATTAACTATTAATTAACAAAAATGTGAATGTTAGTAATACGAAATTGAATCTCATGGTAATTTTTTTTATTTCTGCGTTCATAGTTTATTCATAAGTTGTATACTTTTTTTGTAATAACAAAGCAAACATTCAAACTGCTCTCCTGAAAAGTTGCAAAAACTGACTTATGTTGTTTTTCCTTGTTGCCACAGAAATGTGATTAATTAATTTTTTTTTTGCAGAAAAATCTGTACAGGAAATACGTTTGGTTTTGGTTCCAAAATTAATTTTTTTTAAAGTGTCAGAATTTCCCCAAAAAATATTTTGTACAAAATTATTAAAATATTTTTAAAAATCAAAGTTAAAAAAAATATATCAACCCATTTTTGTGATATCAATTTTTTTGTAACTAGAAAAAATGCTTAAGCAACAGTTTAAAGAACATGAATATGAATATGCCCCATTCACTTCACACTTCTCAAGTAACATAAGAAAGGTTAGCTAAGAAATTTTGGAAATTTGAAAATACCAAAGGGAAATCGAATAACTTCCCAGCTGATGATGCTGCAACTATATGTGATATTTTTTCGAACTTTTTTCAAAGCGCTTATAAAAATCTTAACAACTGTGATAGTACCAGTGATAATACCTATGAAAAAAACTTGATGGAGTTTTGCTCAGATAATATATATATAAAAACCAAAATATCAAAAAACTAATAATTATTGGGCTTCCAAATTGGTTTATAGTTTGGCTGGAGTCATATTTTAGTGGCAGATCGCAGTTTGTTCACTTCAAAAACAAAACATCAAAACGAATAATGGTTCATTCAGGCATCCCTTAAGGCAGCCATTTAGGGCCATTTTTATTTTTGTTATTTATAAATGACTTACAAAATGCCATTCGACATTCAGATCTTTTTCTGTTCGCTGACTACGCTAAGCTCCGCCTGTCTTACAAAAATAATATTGACTGTGCTTTATTCCAAGCAGATTTGAATAATGTTTCCTTTTGGTTTAATGTTAATGACATGGAACTAAAGGTATCAAACTGCAAGTGTATGACTTTTACTCGCAAACGTGCGCCTCTTTTAAACGTCTATTTTGTATGTAATCAACCACTTCAAAGAGTTGACAATTTTTGTGATCTGGGTATAATAATGGACTCAAAATTAGCCATTAATAAACATATTGACCACATAATTAATAAAACGAAATGCAAATTAGATTTCGTATGTCGGTTTTCAAAAGAGTTTCATGATCCATATTATCTTAAAAACTTTAAACTGCTCTCTTGTGCGATCGAACATCGAATGTTGTAGTTGTGTATGGTGTCCGAATTACCAAATCAACTTTAATAGACTGGAATTTGTGCAAAAACGATTTCTTCTATATGCACTTAGCTATCTACCAACGCACATCTTCCACCGTACAATGACCGCTTGGCCTTAATTAAGTTGCCATCTCTGAAAAATTTTATTTATTTATGATGTATTAACAGGAAAAATTGATTCCGAGTATTTGCTTTCACAAATCAACCTAAAGGCTTATTCACGATCATTAAGATTTATAGATTAGATGTCAGGTGTGATAAGACTTATGAAAACTCTAAACTCTCCTAAAAGCTTTTTGAACACAAGTTGGAAAACACAAACTTAAATACAAATTGACAAAACAAACAAGTTTTAATAGAACAACGAACAAAAATACCGTGAATCTATGTAAATCAAGAAGAGAATTGGACCTAATGCAGAACCTTGAGGAACTTCTATTGATTAATTTTATTTCTCTCTAATTTCGTAAATTTGAACAATGATTTTATTCAAATTCTACTATGGGGGATAGGGTTACCTATTTTAAAATCTTTTTTTGTTTTATCGAATCCATAACTTGCCCTTATAAAGTTATGTATTTCAGGTAAAAGGAGATTACACCAAGCTGAATGTAGCACTTCGAGTCCTGCTCATTCTCATATACCTATAGTCAGTTCGCCAACGTAAGAAAACCCATTAACCTTAAGAAGGCTGACATCGTTATTCATTCGCCTGCCTTAGGTTAGTACAGGTAGGTTATCCAATACCCACTGTATGTCATACATACATAAAATGTAAACTTGTAACTTACACAAAGCATAACCAGACGAAGACTGCCTTTAGATAGTTTGGTTCAATCGCTGAAATGTAAGCAACGCTTCAGGTGTTACTATATACCGCTGGGATCAACTATTGGTGCCTTAAGTTCTTACATCTTGTTGCGTTGGTTTGCTCTGCTGGACAATTGGGGCTTCTAGTATTGAAAAACATTTCAGATATTGCTATTGATGGGGCTTCTGCTTAAACCCTTACATCTCTGCTGAATGTGAAAGTTTTCCAGAAATAGTAACACTTTACATATTTAAACACACATAATAGCAGTAAGGACTTGGGCTATTCGGTTGTGAGTTAATGATAGCAACATCAGATTGCAGATTGCGTGTGTGGGAACGATAGTAGGTTTCATCGTTTTCTAACACTTTTTTGCCATCAATTTGTTTTCTATCGACGGAGAAAGCTTTGAAGTATTTTTTTATTTTTTCAAGGACTTTAAATATTGAAAATATGTTTTCTTGTTTGATACACAAATGAATGTAATGTCCTGTTGAGAAAATAAAATAAGTCTCTCATCTGGTTGGGTTTTGTGATATGATATGGATGTACATAAAATCAAATAATAATAATTATTGTCGGAAAACTTTTATTTAACAAATATTTGTATTTTCTGAAAGTGGTGGATGAGCCATAAGCGTTTGGCTATAATATTGTTTTGTACTCCATACCATGTTGTGTTGGTCTTTGCATAGCTACATAACCCTAAACAAACACTAATAGCGACTTATCATTAATTTGCACAGGCATATAGTTTCCAAATTGCTGCACTTAATCGATAATTGAATTAAATGCACTAGATTCCGCTGAAATCAATTATTGGAAGTATTCCTTGCTGCGTTGTGTCTATATCCCGAGATCTATCGATGATCCTTGTAGGTAATGCTTAATGTCAAAGCTCAAAGGATAAACATTAATTAATAAACTTAAATAGCGTTCGTTGCAAGAACAAATATTAAAGGAGGCAGAAATGGATTTTCTCTTTAAAAAAACCTTGTTTCATTTGAATATTGAATCAGTACACAATATGTTGAACTATACTTATTCTTTTAATGAACCCATGAAGGGCCGAAACCACAAGTGCTCCGGTGATGGCTTACTCCTTAACCAGAGGTTATCTTCTTTATTCTCTTCAACCTGGTATTCAAAAACCAAATAGGCTGAAGTATTATGAATTGACGTATTTTGAATTTTTGGACTGCATTTACATCTGTGTACCAACAGCTCATTGAGCCCACCTTTGTACCTATGTACCTTCTCCTCCAAAAATCCATCAAATAATGTTACTTGCGCAAGAGCCCGGTATCGGTTTTTCCTTCTGCAGTATGAGGGTTTTTAGAGCAAGCGCTTCGTCTTGAGGGTAAAAAGAGTGCTAAACCTACTTATTTGACAAACTGAAATAGCAGCGGTTTTTTAAATCATTTTTTCACTGATCTTGCACTTAAGTGTCATCTGTAGAGTAAATAGGAGTATTACCTCCAAGGAAAATGAAATTTTTAACTATTATAATAAAGCTTCTGCTATAAAAAGTGAAGTTTTGTTCTAGATTGTGAATATGTGTTTTTTTCTTATGCGCCGTTAATTGGACTTTTGGTCACTTTACTTTAACTGTAAAGTGACCAAAAAGAGTTATGGAAAATGATGAAAATCCTTCCTTAAGTGGCTTTGAAGCCAATTCAGAAACGATTGAAGTTCACCTTCACTGGTCATTCCCAGAATCTTCCTTAGTGTTTAGATTTAAAATAAATAAATTTGGTGGCGCAACATCTCATGGAGAACCAGAGCCTAGTGACTTACAACTCTCAACCATTCCTATGTGCGTGTTATTGGCAGGAATGAAGGGGACCTACAATTTTTTGCCGAGTCTTCATTATGACAAGTATGCTCTTGGAGGATTTGTCAGTTCCTCGGGAAAAACATTTCTGTTTTTAGGTGGCAGTGGTTGGGAATCGAACTCAGACCTTTGGCATGACAATCCATCGCACTTACCATTATGCCACGAGGTACTACAGTGTTTTGATTTAGGGGATCTTTTACTGGCATTCGTTTTAATGTCCTTTATCATAACTTGAAATTTTGTTCCAATGAGTAAGATGGATGACAAGATTTTCTCGGAATAATAAATAATGCGGAATTTGGGAAATTTGAAAAAAAAATGTAAACCGTCTAAAGATCTCTAGATCTAAATAAAAGGTCAGCTAGTTTTAGTAATTGGTCAGCTGCGTTCGGAATGCTGTCCAAAATATGGAGACACAACTACAACAACAAGGATTTTCTGGATTAACCATATCTCAAATGATGAACTTCATGCGAGGACGAAGCTATTGATTCTATAATACAAAAACCTAAGTGGCAGTCCATGGACTAGACATACGCATCGGAAAGGTCATGAATGCATTGCGAGTCAAGCGTTGCAATGGGACCCTTTCAAGCAGCAAGGCAGAGGAGTGGGCCAACCTAGAAATACTTTGCGAAGAACGGTCAAAGAGGAATAGCATACATGTAGTAGATACGCCAAACCCATGGACTTACAGTTTGGAGGTTAGTGCATTGGGCTAACGACCCGACCATGGTAAGAAAACCATTGTTATGAGAGAGATACAAAAATCCTCGGATAACGAGCCCTCTCAAGTAGCAACCAGGCCCAGAATGAAAATAAACCTCCACCTACGAGTATGCAACATGCACCTGGAATGTCGGGAAGGAAAACATCTGTGGTGGATTTGCACAGCCTGCACGAAACGACAACAGATAAAGGCTTCCGACTAAAACGAAGGATACACACAGCAACCTGACAACCTCCAGATGGTCGAACTGCCAACCAAATCAACGTCTTGGACGTGCGAACTTTTTCCGATGTGCAAACGTGGATTCTAAGCACTTTCTTGCTGCGAAGTTCAACTACCCAATGAAAAGAAAACAAAGAAATTCAACATTTCATGCTTTAGCATTAGCACACTTGCGAAAACCAGAGACTACAGTGAGAAATTAACCGAAAAACTCTCATCCGTACCCCCAGCCACAAGCATCAACAACCAGTAGAACTAGTATTGCAACATCTTTAAGGAGAAAGCCAAACCACCATTGGCAATCAATCACCCAGAAAAAAGAACACGTAGTATGATGATGAATTGGTGGTATTGAAGCAGGAGACGGAAAATGCCCGAATGCAAACTCTGCAACGGAAAACAAAAGCAGAAAAAGAGGAGAAGAGAAGGAAAGAGAAAAAACATTCCGCACCCTCTAACCTCAGAAGTCTTAAAGAGTCTCGCACAACCACCAACACCTGGCAGATTTACAAAAAAGCCAAGCAACTGGCAACTGTGGCATGCAAGCATTTGGAAACAGCGAAGTGAACCTAGTCACTGAAGCACAGGGAATTGTAGATGTATTAAACAGCATTTCCAACAACTGAGGAAGTGACTGGAGGACAAAGAAGCACGAGACCAGTCAATGAAGATCCAGTCCTAGTGCCCAGTACTGAAGATGTTAAGAAAGGTATGGAGGTCATCTCCTCCAGTTAGGATGTATGCATCAGCCTATCAACCAAGAGGAAAGTATGCCCGACGATTGGTCAAATAACTCCATACGCCCAATCTACAAAAAAAAAGCGATCCTATGTCCTGCAAAACTACAGAGGCATTTCCCTGCTTAATGTTGGATACAAGATCCTATCCAACGTACTATGTGAGCGTCTAAAACATATCTGCAACACTTTGATCAGCACGGACCAGAATGGCTTCAGGCCAGGCAGATCAACGATAGACTAAATCTTCACATTGAAGCATATCATGGAAAAGACCAACGAATTTCATGTCGAAATCGACCATCTTTTCATCGACTTCAGAGCTGCATATGATAGCATAAGTCACCAAGAGCTTCTATAGGCGATGTCAGAACTCGGATCCCGAAAATACTGATCCATCTATGCCGCATGACGTTACAAAATACGCTGTGCAACGTGCAAATGGGTAACAGCTCATCTGAGCTATTCCGGACGTGTACAGGGTTCAGACAAGGAGATGCGCTAAATGTGATCTCTCCAACCTAGTCCTAGAGCATATAGTGCGGATGAGCAGTGGTAACCTGGACACTATGTTCATCAGGTCTATTCAACTACTTTGCTATGCGGATGACATTGACATCATCGACCTGACGAATCGAGCTGTTCTTGAAGCTATCTCACTCTCACAGCTATTGATGAGCAGGCGAAATGCGTTAGCCTTGAAATGAAAGAGGACTGCTATCAACAAACAAAGCCAACGTCACAGTTCGTAGCAGTAGTTTTGAGGTCAGGGATCAATTCCATGAGCACACCTTAGTGGAAATCCGAATTAAATTGCCCTAGTGAACCGCAGCTAGTTCAGTTTAACCAAACAAATAGGTTCAAATCTCCTTTTTCGAAAGACAAAGTGTATGCACGCTATACAAAATGCTAATTTCACCACTTCTACTCTAAGGCGCCGAGCCGATAGTGGATGACGATAAGTAAAAAAGGATAATTTCCAACTAACATTTCAGCTTTGTTTCAGCCTAACTGAATATCCTTTCTTGTTTCTGTAAAACTGTTGTAAAATTTCCTCAAACAACTCAGAGAAAAAAGTCACGTGAATAATTAACCTGGGCCCTGTTAAATTTACAAGGTGCATAATCCCATATAAAGTTACAGACGTTTCAGAGATTTACCTGATTTTTCCAAACAAATAATTTGATTTGTATAAGGTTCTATACAAGCTATTTTCAAACTGCTATAGAAATAGTAAAAGGCCATTTGCAAGTCATTTTGGCGCATTTACCCAAGCTAATTAAATGCTATAAGACTATTTTTGACAGGTCTTATAGCAGCAAATAGGTTTTCATGAACATGAAAGGCCGAACGAAAGCCATTTTGACAGCTATTGCCAATAGCTTGCCTTGGATGTTTATATAAGGCCTTACCCAAATTTATCCATCGAGAGAAATTTTGTGTTTAGCAAAGCTGATTCTGAAATAATAAAAAATTAATTTTTAAGATGTTGTATTTTTTATTGTATTTTATTTGATTGTATTTTTTTCTCGTCAGTCAGCTTCCAAAACCTTTTTTTATGTATTCTGCAATGAATCAAATGTTAGTTTAATTATAAAAATGAGAAGTTTATTTTTACCTGGGTTAGCACTCTTCCACTATGCCAATTTGCTGTTGAGGAAAACATAATCAAAAGTGAATAAGTTGATACCATATTTTTCACGTTCATGAAGAGGAGGGAGATTCATTAACTGTGCACATCTAATATCTGTTCTTTGTTCTTCCAAACTTCTTGAATGTTCTCTGGCTGTTTTAAGAATTGCTTCTCTGTTTTTTCTCACTTGTCCTTGGTAGGTTCCAGATCTTTTAAATTTTTGCCATGAGTTATTCATTTTTAAGTTTTGCTAAAAAGTTCAATTTTACTGTAAGCACTTCTTTTTTGTTTTACGATGTTCAATGGGTACTTACCGTTCTTATTTATTTTAATCTGATTTTTATAAGTACAAATTTTATAAGACACACTTGTTGATCTTCACTGATTATTTTAAATTGTAAAAGGCCCTTACAAACAAGCGTTATACAAGTTGTTTGCACTGATTTGTCGTGGAGAGCCTTATAGCAGCTATTATTATAAACATTTTCTGTTAATAACTTTGGAAGGCCTTATACAAGCCATTCGTAACTTATATTTACAACTTGTATAGAGCTTGTGTAACTCATATCTTAAGGCCTTATAGCAGCTATTTGTTTAAATTTCAGGTGGAACATTATTGGCTTGTGTTGTGCCCCAAATAACATGCCGCCCTACAAAGGCATGACCCACTGAGTCACAACTCACAACTGTTGTCGAGATACCTCAACTTATGAAATTGGTATTCATCATCGACAGCAGTTTCACGTTACACTTAATGTGACGCAATGAGTCAGTGGGACACAGTAAAAAAGCCTACTTCCAGAATGCATCTCAGTAGGTCAAAGCTGAGTAATGCATTTTGGAAGTAATTGCAAGTAAGTTCCAGGTAGGTCTTTGGGAACTCGGGAAGTCCGATTGTTACCGTGGTTGAACGTGGTTGTTTTTGATCTTTTTATTATTTGTACACACAACAGCTTGCTCAAGATTGCCTTATACAAGCTTTATACAAGCTATTACTTGCTAGATTCAAAAAATCTTACCTTATACAAATTAAATTGTTAGTTATATAATAACCTTATATTAAGTGTCAAATTAGCCTGGTGGCCAATATTACCATATTCAAATTGATTTCAGAAGATGAACTGTTATTCTAACACTGAATTCTGGTAAACAAGAAATTTTGACAAAATATAGCGCCAATTTTACCTGAGATCAGGTTTTTATAACACTGCTTGTTATGAATTTCTATTTTACCACACATCAGGTTGAAGTAACATTTAATATAGTTATTTTTACAATGTTTATCTGTTGAATTTTACCTGGCCTCATTTGCCAGTAAATTTTAGCGTGACATCAGTGCTAAAACATAAAAAACACAGGGCATTCGAATAAAATTATTTAAATCTAACCTTGCCGCCTTCCACACTAAAGAAACCCTCTGCTAGGTTATTTCAACGTGACATTAGTGTTAAGGCATATACAAACACAAGCCATCCAAACAAGGTTTGTTTGAACTTATTGATATTTGGCACAAGTTTTTATGTAGCGAGGTGGCCTAGGGGATGCGTACTTTAACCATGTGTGAGATGTTCTCAGTTCAAAACTAAGTAAGTATCACAAAGTATTTTTAAAATAAAATAATAACATAGTAATACATTTCCATACTTTCAGAATAATGCAAATTCCAAGATATAATAATAACCGAATACAGGGTTGATTCAACATTGAATCATGTTAAATTAAGTAGATCTTCATGATAAATTAACAGGATGTTGAACATTTTATGCATGTTTTTGAACTAGATTTTCATGTAAAGTTAACTAGATTTACAGGTAAAAATAGCTAGATTATCAGGTAAAGATTACAGTTTTACTTTTTTAAGGCAGTGTTAACTTTACATGAAACCAACGTTGATTGAACATGACATTAAAATCAGGTATCAGGTTAAGCCGTTAACCTGATCTACAGAGTTGAAAAATAACATTCTAAAAATCAGGTTTAATAAACCAGAAATTGGTTGGTTATACCAGCTTTTTTCTCGGAGTGTAAAAAAGAGAACATTATAGAAGTTCTAAAGTAAGTCCTTGACATTTTATAAGAAATTTAAACAAGCACCATTTGAAATATTATTAAAGCTTAGGTTTTGACAGATTGTTTAGAAAGGTTTCTGTAAAGAAAAAAACACAAGTATAATAGAGTTACCACTATCAGTTTATATGGAAAGGTTATATAATATCTACTAGAAGTAGATAATACCTCTTTTATAGAGGTTAAAAAATAAAAGAAAAAAAATATATTCTGTTTTAAATTTCTTGGAAGTGGTTTTTGCTGCATTTAATTCATCTGTAACCTGAAACTGTACTTAAGATTATTTGTTTATTAGTGTATTTATGTATTGGAAATAATTATAAAACACAAGTATTTTTCTAACCATTCTAGGGATCGAACCCAGAACTCCTATGTGGCAGTCCAGCACTCCACTCACTCGGCCATCTTTGATATGAACACACCGTTTGGGGAATTGAGTTAGTAATTTATGGCATGCCACTATGAAAAAAAAAATATTAAATTTATAACTTGTCTCAAGTCAATGTTTTATCATAATCTTTCATGAATTCATAATATTACACATAATACCAACATAATTCCTAGAAAGTGTACAAAAACAGGAAATAGTATTCTATAATAATGAGCTTCAAAAAGGTAGGTAGAGGAAGCATCCTCTTATGGCAATGACAACCGCCCTTAATCCATCAGAACTTCAGACGTCGCATACTATGAGGAATCCTTTTTCGGTAATCAAAAGAGTGACATTAAACTTTGTCACGCTAACATAATTAAGGTCCCGCTACATCAGCCCAGTGCCAGTATAGCATCCTTTTACACTTAAAGCCTTCACATGATATTTATATGCAGAATGAATGTGTGTATAGGTACCTACTCGTACATAATGTAGAAAGTTTTATATGAATTTGCCTGGATGTGATAGGTATGTGAAAATTATTTTAAAGCGGTCATCAGTCACATATAATGCGTTCTAATTAATCAAGATGTATCTATACATGTACCTAATGTGACCACGTCCTTTGAACGTTAACTCTCTGCATAAGGGGTCCCCTATCATTATGGATTTATGTGTAGGTAATTTTAAGCTCTCACGTGGATGTCGGATCGTATACGTATTTGAACATGTAACAAGAGGTTTATGTTTTGAAAGTTTATATTTATCAATTCTTTCACAAAATGTATAAGCAGAAAGAACATCTTTAATATTGAAGAGGTCATTCAAGAAGTGAAAAGAAGTTAAAAGATTCCCAAACTCATAAATTCATAATTGAGTATATGCTGACGCGAAGATTTACAGGCTTCAGTTATATGGCTTTTCACGGGAACTAGAGTCATCATCAAAATTCATAGATGGTTCATCAAATTTTTTATAGACTCACCAGAGTGACCAGAGTGACCATCAAAATTCATACTTAATTCATCAAATTTTGAATAGACTTAATAAGTTTTGTCATATCAAAAATGAGTTTTAGTTATTCACTGTCTATAATCAATAACTGTGGTGGAATGTCATGAAAATTGTTCCAGTTGTCATGAAAATTGTTCCAGTTGTTGATTAATATGATTAGTATGAATTATACAAAATTATTACTAAGAGATGTTTGAAGATGAAATACCCCTAAGTTTTAGATTTTAAGAATCTCATGTATCTGGATTCTGATCCAACTCTTTCCTCCATGCATTATATCAAATTTCAACATCAGATTTGGTATTTCATATATCTAATGTACCTACACTTTTAAGCCCTTAAAATTACAACTCGATGACCTAATGGCCTAGCTGTATTCAAAAAATCCCTAAATTGTGTTTTTCTTCTGAATAAAAAGAAGCATATAATCTGAATTTTTTGGTGACCACATCCTTTCAAAAACCCGACCTACACTCTATACAAAATTTTTTGAGCTCAGCTGCTGTTACTTTATTCTGTGTGATTTTTTTTTTAAGCACATTCAATTTTCTTCGCCACTGCATTTGTGGTTGTTGGTCAGAAACGTTGTTAGTTCCCTTGAATAATAATAATACTAAAAAAAAAAAAAACACTAGAGAAAACGAACCCTCCGAAAAAAAAAAAGCCAGAGCGTGTTCCAGATAATTAATTTCCAACTAAGATGGTTTTACTTATAACAGTGGAGTCGACTCTCTGGGGTGGCTATATATGCAGTTCTTGATATCTTCCAAAACACAGAGTTTATACAGAGCTAGAGTCCCTATTCATTCACTTCTGAATATAAAGAGGATAGTTACACTTTTTCACCACTGTCTTCTTCTATACATATATATAATATACTCTACGGAGGAACTCCTCCTCTGGGGCGCAATGTTTCTTCTCATTTTGTCCGTTTCTTTAATATTCTATTCAAAATCACGTTTCCATGTCGACAGCTTCCGCTTTTTATTCTCAATCGCGTTATAAGAATACAGCGAAGCCAACCACTCTAGCCACAGAAAAAAAAAAATAAACTAAAAAATCCTAGGATCAAAGTAAAGGAGGACGCAGAAATAGCAACAACAACAACATCAACACAAAATGGAAAAAATCTGTTTATAAATTCTAGAGTTTAAAAAAATGGTCAGCCAGCCAGCGAGCGTCACGATTCACGACTCACAACGATGAACCAGCTACACATATACGATGCTAGATAAGCTCCTTTCTGCCATAGCCAAACTTCATTTCTTTCATTTTATGTTAGTAACATTTTTACTATGAATTTTTGGATGGATGCACTATGGGAAGATTGCGGTGATGGTAGTGACCAAAATTGGTGCGGGCAGATAGAGCTAACGAAAAAATATTGCCTTATTCGCGGAATCCTAAACCAACAAGGATAACATCGTATCTAAACGTATACTCATACATGTTTATGTTTTTATATGCACACAAGAACTGATAAGGCAATTATAATTTAACGATACTTGTGTTTCATGTGACCACTGTGATGGGAAGCAAAATAAGGTGGGAAAGGGTTTCAGATCATGATGGATTTAGTTAGAAAAAAATTTGTTCATCTGTCTGCAGGGGTTCTTTTGAGGACTTCTAACTTAAAATTCATTACTTTCTTCAAAGAAATATAATCTTCATTACGAATGGACTAATAAAAAAGGAAACAGAATCAAAATTTTGTAACGAAATAAAATTTACAAATTTACAATCAGAAGAAGAAATTTGACGTTAGAAGTACACCTTAAGTTACAAGGGTCTACAGTCGTATACGATGCACAAGAGGTGCAGGGAAATAATTCCTCCACATGGGAATCTATTCCATCTTAAGTGGGCATTTGTTCCACTTTTTAAAGTGCAATTTATTTTCACCGAGAGAGGGAATTTAATGCACTTTTTAGTGAGAAAGATCTCTTTGAAAGTCTTGTTATGAGAATCAATTTCACTTCTTTTTCTTTGATTCGTTCTTAGGAGGTATTTTTTGTACAACATATAGTCTTTTAATGTTATAAGAACTGCGAAAGTATGATCCACACCTCTGCTTTTGAAGACTCTTCTATAAAGATGATACAGTTACAATTATTGTTGGATATAAAGGATAAATTCAAAGTTTCTTTAAATCCAGATTCTTTAAATGTAAAAGAAACTTTGCATACACCCAGCCTTGCACCTACCCCAAATTCTATAATGAGCCCAAGCACGGGAGTTGCATGCCTCACTGTTTATCACCCAATTAATGCATCGTTATTCGGGAAAACGTGATACAGGAATTCGCTATTCGGGAAAACGTAGCCAACCCCAATAATATATCAAATTCCTAATTTTAGGTGGGAAAAAATTCCACAAAATTTCGGGTAGCGTAAGTATCCTATCGTCGTGAAAATAAATTCCACTTAGAGAAGTGGAACAGATTCCCACTTAAGATGGAATAGATTCTTATGTGGAGCAGATGCCCGTGGAATTATTTCCCTGCACCGCACAAGAACCATGCCAATAATCTGCAGCACAAACCAAGAGAAAGAGTTAAGAGCCAGGAAAAGGTAAAGAAGGTGTTCAACGATCATATGAAAGAGGGCGTAGCCTCCCAGATCAAGTAGGTAAATCAAGAATTCTCACGATTGAACAATGTTTTCAATTGGAGAAGTTATAACAAAAAAAAGTAAGAACGCAAGTTCTTCGAAGCAACGAAGGAATGAACAGGGAATATTAGATAAGTATATTTAATCGGAATTTTCAGCTGCATCTCAGGAAAAGAATAGAATCCTCTGCCTATCAAAAAAGACTCAGTTCCATATGGTAAACTATTTGCCCGATCCTTACGAAAGGTGATCATCTAGACTGCATCAACTATAGAGGCATCTGTCTCCTTAACGTTGCATACAACTTTTCTTTACCATACTTTGTGGACACCTGAAGCCATTCGTCAACAACCCTATTTGTCCATATCAGTACGGGGCTTAAAAAATTAAAATCAACTTGAATATGATAATATTAGCCAACAGGCTAGTTAAACACTGAATATAAGGTTATAAAAATCAGGTAAATTTCGGAAATGTCTGTAAATTTATGTGGGATTATGCACCTTGTAAATTTAACAGGGCCCAGGTTTATTATTCATTCAATTTTTTTCTCTGAGTGTTAGAAAAAACAGGAATTTCAAATCGATACCACCTATTCATAGATTTCCGTTAGGCCGTTTCTATATCTATTGCATCTATATAGATAAGTTAATCAAAATTATAGCGCAATGTATAGTTTTGGCATGCCTCCCAAACTTGTCTCATTTTGCAGGATGACGACGGAGAACGCACACTGTTCCATCAAAAGCTTTCCTTCTTCAAGCTAATTCCTTACCTGATTGTTGATCAGCGTTTCTATGACCTTAGAAAAAAGGGATGTATGTGCAATTGGTCGGTAAGATTCGCCTTGCTTAAGGGACTGGCTGGAAAAACTCCTTTTTTCATCTGAGTACTTGAAAAGAGTACGTTGAAAAAAGTTAAAGTATGATTTTTCTAGCGTAGAAGAACAACTCCTGGGAAAAAATTAGGATATAATACAGTTTGAACTAGCTTATTTGTGAATTATGAATTTTAAGAACTTTTAGAAGTCTTTCGACTGAACGAGTGTAAGAGAAATTTAATCCCAGAGAGCATAGAAGCATTAACACACTTTAGTACAACAAGATACATTTCACTGTGTGGCAAAGTCGATCTTGCAGCAATAGCTGACGAGAAACAAACAAGCTTTTACTTTCGAGCTAACCTACAGGAGAAACTGCGAACGAATGCTTTGATCAGACTGGTTATTACGATGATAGGGAAAACGAAAAAATTGGGTCTCACAATTCTGTCTGTCCGTTGGGCTAAGACCTAAGCGGCTGGATCAATTTCATAAAACTAGGTACATTACATAGTATATCTTTGTGATTCTGCCCTATGTTTTTTTCATTTTTTTAAAACCACAAATAATGGTACCTGCCATATTTTTTTTAGCAATTTCACAAAATCTTATTTTTCTCTAAAACGGCTCCACAACTCTTCATAAAAAAATTAAATAAATTTATTTCAGTGGAAAATACCTTTGAATATAGAATGGGAAACTATTTTTCAAGGAATTGTATTTAATAAAGAACTATTTTCTTAATTTTTTATTTTCCTTAAACTATTATTCCGATTTCAATATTTTTTTTTAAACAAAAGTATTTCTTAACAAAATTTTCCAAAAAAATATTTTTAAATTTAAAAAAAAAAGAATTTAAATAAAACATTCTGAAATCTATGGTCGATTTTTACAAAATTCGGTATTTGAGGTTTTTTACACTTTTTAAAGTTGCTTAAGTAATAGTTTTATTTGTATGAAAAAATAACGGTACTTTCCATACAATGTTGAAAACCCGCTAGGAAAAAGTTTTTTTTCATAAAAACGGCTCCTAAGATTTTATAAAACTTTTTCTGTATGCTTAAGTTATAGTATATACTTACTACCAAAAATTATAAAAATTTACAAATAGCAACTATAAATAGTACTCCCTCTCAGAGAAGATTTTTTTTTTAATTTTTAATGTTTTCACTTTTGGCTGAATGGACTTAGATAAGTTTTATATTTACAAATTTTAAATAAGACTAAACAATAACACATATCAAAATATAAAAAAAGATTCTTGATTTAATTCGATATTTCAAAAACGGGTTGACAATTTCTTTTTTAATTTTATTTTTATATGATGTTTTACTTAAGAATTTGATGAGAGAAAATATAAAAAAAGCCTCCAACGATTCAAAATATTTTTTTTTTTCACACCTACTCATATCCAATAAATAATAAAGATGGCGTTCTTTTTGAATCTCAAAACTCTCCAGAAAGCTGCTTAAGCTAGTTTAAATATCGTATATTGTTCATGCTATTAGACATTTTTCTCTCATAAATGACATGTTTTTACATATAATTTTCTTAAACCCTCAGCGTCTTGAACATAACAGCAAGTACGTATGTGACCCAGAAGTTAATATTGTTCATTTATCATGTTACTTGCAATAGATTTTTTTCACCAATCTTACATAATCGTATTTGTTCAATAGCAGTTAAAAAAAAAATTTATTAAAAAAATTCAAAAAATTACCTTCGTTTTTCCAAAAATTGTTATCAATAGAACCTCCCTAAGAACCATTTTCAATATATTTTTGTATACAAAAGCTTCTGCAAAATAGAAATAATATTATGTATACCAAAACCCAATACCCTTCCGCTTCCATACAAAAGTAAGAAAAACTATTTAGGTAAGTATTTTTTCATATATTTAGCTCCTAACATTCTGATAAAACTTTTTTCGTATGCCAAAATTAGTGCAGTCTTCCATCAAAAAGTATACAAATGTAAATTTACCAACTATTTATGGTACCTCTCATGCAATATTGAGTTCAAAAACTAAATTTTTAATTTAAAAAGAAGTTTTTAATTTTTTTTTTTTTAAAGTTGGATATCTAAGGAACGGGTTAAAAATTGATTTTAAAAATAATTCTTAGAACAAATCAATAAACTACTTTTACCTTTGGGTGCAGTAAAATAAAAAAAAAGCTTTTTAATGGTACCTACAGGGCCCTTCGTGGTGCTTGGAACACCTGGGACAAGCTCAAAGAAGCCGCCTTTTTTCGCTACAAAAAATTTAATACAGAATTAATGAAAAGAAATTAATATTAAATCGTGTTACTTCAACCGTCCTTATACCGACTCAAAACCAGTACCAACATATTTCAGTATAAATTACGAACAAATAACCGGCAAAAGGACGATTTAACTAGTTGAAATGTTGGTTTATATCGACTTTCTTGCAAGTTAGAAAACCTATTTTGTTAACTTATTTATAAAATGTTTATCTTCGGACTTAGACAAAAAGTCAGCTGTTTGGAAAGAAAGTCGAGAAAATGATCGACGATATAAATCAACCTTTTAATTTGTGGACATTTTAATAATTCAACATTTTCTGTCATTCATTCCAACGTAACTTAAAATACAGCGCTCTGATTGGAATGTTTGCACGGAATAAGAGTAAAAGTACAAACTCTTACCAAACATTTGATGCTATAGAAAAATGTATAGGTACTGTATAAAATAAATCTTCATCAGATCATTGCAAACACATTTGTAGTTTACAAACATGCTCTCTGCATTTTCCATATTCGTCATCTCGATTTTTGTACCTGCTGCATTTACAACGTAGATGATGTATTCAATTATTTGACTTCAGCAAACTTCATTATTAAATATAATGCTTACCCATTAAACTTTGTATCTGCGTTTTTAAACAGAAAACATTTGCATAAGAATTTGCATTAAGAATATTCTGCAAACACATTGTTGAGCCAGATGACGTATTAGACAAGAAACCATTCATGACCTTCAAAATATCGACTTCTGAAATCTCAATTCATGTCGATCACAGTCGATTTTTTTGTGAAATTTTGTTTATTTTTTGATCCGTCGGTCTTTTAACCACTAAAAATTTTGGCTACTGAGATTATAAAAATCAAACTTACTGACATATCGTAGCCAAATCCATTTCAGTTGTTGGTCAATATACACTAAGAGAAAAAAGTCAGATAAATAATTAACCTGAGCACAGTTAAATTTACAAGGTGCCCAATCCCATATAAAGTCACAGACATATCAGAAATTTACCTAATTTTAATAACCTTATATTATGTGTTAAATTAGCCTGATGGCCTGTATTACCATATTCATGTTGATTTAAATAGATGGACTGCTATTTTAACACTGAATTCTGGTAAACAAGAAATTTTGACAAGAATATAGCGCTAATTTTACCTGAGATCAAGTTTTTTTAACACTGCTTGTTATAAATTTCTATGTTACCACAAATCAGGTTGAAGTAACGTTTTATATGGTTATTTTTACAATACTTACTTGTTGAATTTAACCTGACCTTATATTAAAGAAACACTCTACCAGTTAATTTGAACGTGACACCAGTGTCAAAACACACATATACAACACAGGCCATCCAAATAAAATTATTTGAATTTAACCTGGCTGCCTGTTAAAAGTAGCACTCTTCCATGTCTGAAACACACACACAAGCTATCCAAACAAAATCAGTTTCAGCTCCTTAATATTTGGCACAAGTTTTTAGTACAGTCAAGTGTCCCAGGGGATGCATGCTATCTCCATATGTGAGAGGTTCCCAGTTCAAAACTAAGCAAGTACCACAAAGTATTTTTAAAATAAAATAAAATATATAGTAATAAATTGTTATACTTTCAGAATAAAACAAAATGAATTGAACGGTTAACAGCTTAAGAGATGAGACTCATAGATCCAAGACATAATACTTGTAGCTACCGGATATAGGGTTAGTTCAATATTGAATCATGTTAAATTAATTAGATCTTCATGTTAAATTAACAGCGTTGAACATTTTATTCATGTTTTTGAACTAGATTTTCATGTAAAGCTAACTAGATTTACAGGTAAAAATAGCAAGATTCTCAAGCAAAATTTACACTTTTACTTTTTTAGGGCAGTGTTTACTTTACCTGAAACCAACGTTGATTCAACACAACATTAAAATCAGGTATCAGGTTAAGCCGTTAGCCTGATCTACCGAGTTGAAAAATAACAACCTGAAAATCAGGTATAATAAACCAGCAATTGGTTGGTTATACTAGCTTTTTTCTCTGAGTGTAATAGCACTAGTAATTTCTCAATTTTCTCTTCGTAAGCTCGCCTCGTCTCAGCCTTCACGGTACAGCGCTCTTCAAAGCAAAGCGCCTGCGGCATTTGCCCCATTGCCCCACCCCTATAGACACGACCTACAAAAAACAATTTTTTTATTTTGGATTTTCTTGAAAATGGTTTTACAACCAAGGTATTAAATAATTAGGTAAAACTGTGTACCGATCTACCAAATTTTTTGTGTGAAAACCAAAGTTCCTAAAAGGTTTTTAATAATTTTTAAAACATTTTAAGAAAATATTTTCTTGTTTGCAAAAATAACGGTTGGTGCTGTCCATACAAATGTTAAACTAGTTAAGGTTTTCTTCTTTTTTTTTTTTTGTCAAAAACTGGTCCCTAAGATTTTGATAAAATGCGATCTACTACTAAATATTTTGAAAAAAATAACGAAGTAACTAAGTTTATTTTTATATTGAATTTTCTCATTTATCAGTTGATCAAACTGGTTCAAATTAATTTTTAAATATGAGTTTCAAATAAATTGATTTTTCAAATATTTTTCATAGAATATTTTTAGTTAAAAAAAAGTTTTTAATTTTTTTTTTCTTTTGAAAATTCGATATAGATTACTATTTTTAATTATATTCACACTAAAAATGTGCTTAACAAAATGTTTTCTTATACAAAATTCCTTCTTATAGAAAAAAAACTCCAACAATTTTGTATATGTTTTTCTCCGTTAGGGCTGGCCACGATAACAAACCAAACGATACTTTTGAAAGTATCATCTCGGTATCGTCAAAAACGAAAATTTTTTGTATCGTCTTGGTATCGGTCTCGGTCTCGTATAACTCAGTCTCGTTTGGTCTCGTATAATAAAGTCTGGTCTCGGTATCGGTATCGGTCTCGTCTGGTTTTGGTCTGGTCTAGTAATTGAACTCGCTTGGTATTTTTTAGATTTTAGACAAAAATCATTATTGTATCTAAAAGACAATGTTTTAACTTTAGTTTTTTTTACTTAACAATTTTTTAAAGGCTTGTTTCACAATATCTAAGTAAAGTTCCGATTAGGAATTCAACACAAAAATTTTGGCGTGGGGTCATAAGCTTACATAAAAAAAATGCAAACAAATATTTTATGGATTTCACTAAGATCAATTTCTCACAAAAGAGAACCAAGTCTGAAAATTGCATCCAAATCGTTGGTTTCAGAGAAAGCCAGAATAAGTTAAATGGGCGTGGCAGTAGGTAGTTATAATTAAAAATAATAATAATAATAATAAATTGAAAAGTGAATAGTTGACTTTTAAAATCACTCTTAAAATTTTTTTTAAAATTATATTAATTTTTAAACTTAAAATTCAACTTGAAAAAGCACACTGTAAATACTTACATTAAATTCATCTAAAATAATCATTAGATCACAGGTAACGATAGATTATAAGCATTAAAGTGCAAACAAAATCTGTTACCACAAGTAACAATCCTATCACATGACCGATCATAAAAGAAAAATTTGTCAAACTTCACCAGAAGAAAACCAAAATACAATATTTAACATCCGCAAATTCCCTAAAGTTAATAAAAACAATCAAAATATGACATCAATAACTCAGTCGGATTTCCTACAAATCAAAAGTATTATCGACAACTCGCTCCAAATAGCCTTGGCTAATATGGCAACAAAAGATGACATCGGTAATCTTAACCAAGAAATCGATAATCTACGCAAACAAAACCAAGAACTTTCCCAAAAATTACATTCGTTTGAAATACGCTGTTGTGCTCTTGAGGATGAGCTGGAAGTGCAAAGCCGAGAGATAAAAGGCAAAAATGTAATATTAACGATACCAAGTGACTGCGAAAACCCACAAGAACGGGTTAAAACCATAACCCAACTTTTGCTAGGCAACGAAGCTCCCGAGATGTCACCCGCTGTTGAACTCAGCCAAAACAACAACACAATCAAACTTAAACTTAATACTGGATCTGCCGAAACCACTACAAAAATGCTTAAGAATTCTTCCAAACTTAAGGGTACAGGCGTTTACATTCAACGCGACCTCAGTAAACAAAGCCAACTTAAACGCAGAATCATTCTTGCATACCGAAAAGTAGTTAAAGCAAGCAAGCCAACAGAAACCATAACAATAAAAAATAACACGATGTTAATTGTTGAAAAGTCATTTTATTTATCTAAAAATAATATTCTTAAATGTGGAAATCAGGACGGAGAAACTGAATTGCAAAAGATGTTTGGCGATCTAAACTTCAGAAATGTCATTGCTGTCAGCGAAAATGTGTTGCACGATAGACGTCAAAATGATTGGTCTAGACCAAATGTTCCAGATGCACCAGGGATGTCGCTTGAAAACCAAAATAGTACTAACTCTCAAAGAATTTGAAATGTAAATGCCGTCAGTCCAATTAATAATACTATTTTAAAAATTTTAGCATATAATTTATCAGGTTTAAGTAATAAAATTTTATTCGTAGATTTCTTCAACTATGTTAAGAATTTTGAAATATTTTTCCTATTTGAAACTCATGTAACTTACGAAAATTTCAGTAAATATAAAAACTATTTTTCCGGTTTTAAACTGATTTGGGGTGCAGCAATTAAAACTTCGGTAAAGGGTCGCGCTAGTGGAGGGAGCCTTTTTGGAATACGTACATCACTTTTAGATACCTATGATTTTGATGAGTGTGGCGGAACTACAATTGTTCAGTGCCTGGAGCAGAAAAGTATGTGCATTGTTCCATATTATATTAATTGCAACAAGTGGGCCAATGATTTCGAAAAGTTGTATGATACGATGCAACTCTTAGCCAGTAAAAGTGTTTTATTGATTGGAGATTTAAATGCGAGAGTTTGCGATTCACAAATTACAACAGCAAATTATGTAACCAATCCAGCGATTTCCCATGTAAATAGAAAATCAAAAGACAATGTCTGCAATAAGAATGGAAGTGATTTAATTGAACTGCTGCAAATGTATGACCTAATAATTCTAAATGGTTGTACAATTGGTGATATGGAAGGTCACTACACTTTCATTGGTGGACAAGGTAGATCAGTCATCGACCTTTGCACAGTCAATAATGACTGGATTGATCGAATTCATCATTTCGAAGTCCAGTGTAAGAGCTATTCGGACCATATGCCTATTGTTGTCGAAATAGCCAACCATTCATCAATGCGAGAAACAAATCTTCAACTACTTCCGCGGCTATGCTGGAAAAAGGAGGCAACATCCTCGTACCAACATTCCTTGGACAGCCTTTTGGTAAACAATGCTTTGTCAGCTGAATCTGTTGAAGTACTCAATAATCAGTTAACAGAATACATAAGGAGTTCAGCACCTATAAAAATTCCCTACTCCAACTCTAAATTCAAACAAAAATGGTTTGACCATGACTGCTTTAAAGCACGAACAAAATCTTTTGCACTCTTGAAAGCATTTCGATCATCAAGTAACCCTCAATTAAGAAACTGGTATAATCAAGCAAATACGCATTATAAGAAGTTATGTTTACAAAAGAAACATGCATATGATAATGAAAACGCACTTAAACTTAGCGAGACTAAAAGTTCGAAAGATTTCTGGAAAATTGCGAAGGAGATTAATGGAATCAGCTATAAAATAGGTACAGGGATCTCTACCGAAAGCCTTGCTGCTCACTTTAGTCGTCTGCTCTCCAGTGGGTCTAGTCTATCATTTAGCACTGCGGAACCATTTACCATCGATCCAATATTAGATGTCGATATAACGATTGAAGAAATACAAGATGTACTTAGAAAATCAAAAAATAACAAGGCACCTGGTGAAGATGGGATTCCTTATGAATATTTTAAAAATGCAACCCCTACGTTTTTCAACCATTTAAAATTTCACTTTAATAAAATCTTTTTGAGTGCCGAAATACCTTCTTCATTCAAAAAATCCGTTATTTTTCCTATACATAAAAAAGGCTCTCTAGAAGCTCCTGAAAATTATAGAGGCATTTCATTCATGAATGTAATAGCAAAAATATTCTGCGGTGTACTGGTAGAAAGGCTCGAAAAATGGGTCGAACAAAATAATATTTTATCTGACCTACAAGCAGGATTTAGAAAAAACTTTTCAACGATCGATCAAATTTTTACCCTTTCGTCTATTGTCAAAGCGTTTCAAGCCAGAAACAAAAAAGTATATTCATTCTTCGTCGACTTTAAGGCTGCTTTTGATCTAGTCAACAGAAATGCGCTCGTTTATAAGATGTCACAGATTGGTCTTTCTACAAGTTTCATAAAAGTAATCAAAGAGATGTACACAGATACTAAGGCAGCTGTTTGGGACGGTGTAGACTTCTCGAAGTGGTTTAGTACCAACACAGGAGTGAAACAAGGATGTCCACTAAGTGCCCTTCTATTCTCTCTGTTTATAAATGACATTGTTGGTGATCTCCCTGGAGGAATAAGAATCGCAAACACAACCGTAAATGTGCTTTTATATGCCGACGATCTCGTCATACTTTCAGAATCACCAGAAAGCTTACAACTAATGATTAATCGGTTATCGACCTACTGCAGGAGATGGGGACTAACTATCAACGCCGAAAAATCTAAAGTAATGGTCTTCGCCCGAACTTCAAACGCATGTAATGGAAGAAGATGGATCTACAATGAGACTCCTCTAGAAACAACAAAAGAAATTAAATATCTAGGCTTAAAACTGAACCCAACATTAGATTTCAACAAACACCTATCTTGGAAAGCCAATAGCTCGCAAGGCTTGGTAAATTTATCATGGAAAAACATCTTCTCGAACAAACGCATAACTCTATCAACAAAATATAAAATTTTTGATTCGGTTGTAAAATCAACACTATGCTATGCTTCTCAGGTTTGGGGAGCAGAGGAATATGAGGTCATTGCAAAATTTTATAGGAACTTCATAAAGAAACTATTCAACCTACCGCAAAATACAGCCAGTTATGCAATATACTTGGAAACTGGGCTACCAAAACTATTAACAAGCACGCTTAAATCTCAAGCTGATTATATAATCAAAATCTGCAGCAAGTATCAGGATTCAAGACTATCAAAAAAAATGTTATTGTATGAATTGCGAAATAAGGACTGGTGGTTCGCAAAATGGCAATCTATTGGCAATGCTTGTGGAGAGATGTTAGATGTCGATTTGAACAACATAAACCATTTGAAGGAGAAACTGTACTGCATTATACAGAAGAATGAGAATTCAATCCGAGAGGCACTAATGGAGAAAGCACGAGAGTCTAACAGTAGGATAATATACTGTGCCCTGAATTACAATCTTGGTAACAGAAACTATTTCCAAGATTCTCTAAGTTATGAAGAAATATCATTGATTTTCAAGGCAAGATGTGAAGTTTTGAGATTAAACGGCAACCCTTACAATGGCAGCTTTGACCAATTTTGTTCGCTTTGTAACTTGAAATCAAAAGAAGATTGTTTCCATTTCATCAGTATATGTCCAATATTCAAACCGCAAAGACGTTCATTTTTCGGAAAAAATACTCTTACTTTACAAGAAACTATCTACATCCTAAACGAATGTGATTGGAAAACGTTAAGCAAGTTTTTGAAAGAAATTTACAAGTATAGATTCTTATTAATGTCAGAATACTCATGAATCTTAAGTTTTTATTTTTTATTGCTCGCTATCAAAACAAGAATTGTTAGAAACGTTCAGAATTTTGTCAACCTGGCTGACGGCATAGCCATAGCTTATTAATTCAAATAATTGTATAAAATTGTTAAGAACTGAATGTAAATAAATGAATACTTACTTACTAATTAAAAATATTGCCTTAACCTTCTCCCTACTAAGGAGAAAATTAAAAATGAAAATGTCATCTTAATCATTAGAGCCTTTTCCGAGAAACCAATTATAAAAAATGTTTGTTTGTAATTAATTAATAATAATATTCAAAAATCTATATTTTCTGCCGATACCAAACGATACTACCAAAAGTATCGGTAAGTTTCGGTCCAAAAAATACGGTATCGTTTGGTATCGTCTCGCTATCGTTACGGGGCTGGTATCGTCTCGGTATCGTATCGATTTCCGATGCCAATACCAAACTATACCGAGACTTTTCTGGTATCGTGGCCAGCCCTATTCTCCGTGTATTCTTTTTAATTAAGGGCCAACACTTTCACTCCTGTCCACCTTGCTTAATCTTTGAATTGACCCTACACGCAATTCATGATATTTCAATGATTTTTACTAAATTTTGAATCAAGTGTAAGAAGTGCCTTCAGGAGTCTTAACAAATGTTGTTGAACAAAATACACCTCATTCTTACATCACTGCAAAAATAAAGTATTTTTTTTAAATATAATTAATTTAATACCTCGTTGGCTTGGCCATAAATGGATGACTGCTTGAGTTAGGTACCAAAAATAACATTAAGGACGACTTTTACCTGCTCGAGTCCAAAATGCGCTAGCGGTATGGAAATAAATTAAATACAAATTTATTTCCTAAATTTAGAAGGGTATCGATGAAGAATTTTTCCCTCCACCCATACAATAAATTTTAAATCCTTGGAAATCCCCATATTATGGCTTTTAATAGTAGAAAAGCGGGAAAAAGGGAGTAAGTTTTTGGTACGTACATCAACCTTAAATATGTATTTTGGTATATAAACTCCTTAATGCTGAATCTAATGAGACCAAAACCAAAACGAATCAACAACTTTTTAAAGGATATTATCCTCTTTATATGTAATGATTTTTTTCAGAAGCTAGATTGGGACCGAATTTAACCGAAACCCCTTGAAAAATAATGCGCCAGTAACTAATGTTGAAATAAAATGTTTCATTTGTCAAGAATGAAAAGTGTCCATCGAAATATTTGCGGTGAAAGGGTGTACCTTTGATGAAGATGGGGAAAGATTGTGGAATTATTTTCGAAAAACCTCACTTAGAAATGGTATGTTCATGAAAATTGGTATGCATTGTTTCATTTCTCATGAAACCCAAGATTCAAAAAGGTTCAAACAAAATATGTATAGCCGAAAAGTGTTATTTTGAAGGGTTTGGACTTGTTCTACTGAAAGTACAGTCATTTGTTGCTGTACACAAGTGAAAAATCTCACATGGTTAAGTTAGGAAGTTACCCAACCACTAAAGTTTAGCAGCGTTAAAGCTCTTTCTTCATAACATTAACGAAATTTCATTGCATTCATTTCAGCCTCAAGAGATTGAAATTGAACCAACAAAAATAAAGGGCTTAGTTTTGATAAATTTGGTTACATTATTTTATTTCATGGTGGGTTATAATAGAAGGATCCCACTTTTGAGTTAATTTTTAATCATACCTATCCCGTATATGATAGCGGTACTTGTTCCTAATATGAATGCATCATTTTTAATTAAGTTTCTATACGAATCAAAGCCAAATGCGCTTTCTTTGCTCTTAATTATTCTTGATTAGCATTTATCCTGTATATATTTACCTCTGCCACGACTGATATCCCGCTAGTATTTCTCTGGGACAGTAAGACTTTTTATTGTGTTTTCATTTTCAGAATTTATTATAAGAAGTAGAGATGCAATTCCTCTTTCAAACTGGTATAAATAGCTAAAAAGCTTTTTATTTAAAATTTATCAAACAACGTTTACTCTCAGAATTTATTTGAATTAAAATAAAGGACACTAAAGCTAAGCGGGGACGCAATATAATAAAACAAAAGCATTCACGTTTCACGGAACGTCTCATACACCTTAGAAATTTATGTGAAAAACATTTTTATTCCAACGAAAGAAATTTTATTACTAAATTTATATTACAGTTGGAGAAAGGTGCCAAAAAGAATAAGTTGACAATATGCTATAGAAGACTACCTATACAGAGATAGAATCAATGAGCAATATTGTTTTATTTTCTTATAAATAAGTTTTTATAACCATAATAATTTGGATCAAAAAATGGTGGTTCAATTTTGAATAGGAAAAACTTTATTTGAAACATGTTGAATCTTTTAGGAAATTTTATTTGAAAGCTTTGAGATACAAATATGGTTATAGGTTTTCAATAAATGTCTGTAACTGAATCACATTGTTTGCTTAGTAAGGCGTTTAATAGTTTATTTTTTTTATTTCAATTTAAATTCCAAGATTCACTTAGAAGAGTTTTCAATTGAATTTTATATTAAATTAATTTAAGTGATTTAAACTTAAATAAACTAGGAACCTACATAATTTAGCAAAATTACTTCTAAAGTTTATTCTAAGTAAGCTGGACATCCACAATTACAGCCTTTTCACACCGAACCGAAATCTCGATTTTGAGCAAGAAGATTTTTTCAAAGTCTACTTGAATCGTTCACACCACAAACAATATAGATTCTGTCTGAAATTTCAAAAGAGTTAAAGTGATCATAGGAACTCTTAAAAAAAGATGCATTGCAATCAGTCAAAGTCCCAGGAGATAATGACACTTTTTCTTTGAATAAAACATAAAAAGGACCACCAGTCTGTTTACACTGCACTCACTAACAGAAATTTTCTTTTTATATCTTCTCTCTTCTATGGACAAACTAAAATAATTATATGAAAGAGACAAACATGAGTAGTTAAGTGTGATTGTGAATAGGACAATAGGATTTAAAAAAGATTTGGTGGAGATCTACTAGATTTAGAGATCTTAAAATGTATGGGAAATCGCGTTGATTTTGATGAGATTTTGGGGTTTTAACTTGAAATCTTGATTTTCATTCGGTGTGAAAAGGCTTAAGAGAAACCTAACAATAAGATGTGGAAATTTTTTTTTAATTTCTTAATACGAGAGTAGATAGAAGCCTTACAAAGATTTAAGATGACCTTTATGATTTGTTTTGTTTTTAAGGTTTTAACACCTATTCTTCAATTGAAGCATCCTAAAACCACTTAAGTACTTATCTGCCTTACCTATTTCCATTTTTTTGTAAACTAATTTTTGACAAACAAAAAATCCTACATCGTAGGGTGCAGGTATTATTCTAGAAAAAAAAAATAAAAAATAAAGGTAACTGAATTTTCTGTGAATTTTCCATTTATAGGTGCCAAAATTGCTATGAACTGGAAATAATTCTTCAAAAATCATTATTAAATTACTTATACCTCATCACTTTTTACTGGAGCTAGTTGAAATGTTATGATTGTTTAATGATCTTTTAATCTGAATTGTGAAGTAATGATTACTTTTTGTATTTCATTTCAATTACCTACATGTAATTAGTAATTAAACTTTCTTTAATTACAGTTTCACATATTTATAATTGAAAAAAAATATTCATTTCCATTTCTTGTAATTTAAAATTGTTAAAAATTATTAATAAATTACATGTAATTGAAAATAGTAATGGGTTCTTAGAAGTAATTGAAGAAAGGCACTTTATTAATAACATTTAAGATAATTGATTACCTGGATTGTAATTCATTAATTTTTTTTTTAAAACATTAGTAATAAATAATAATAATAAAAGTAAAAAGGCATTCTTACTGCTAAACAAATACAAACAGACAAAAATGCAGCGAGAAATAAGTAAATTTGTTTGTTATTTACTAATTTATTTTTAAAATATCATTTAAAAGACGAAACTAAATTAAAAACCTGATGAAAGTGAATAATAATAATATTTACAACACATGCACAGAGATTTAATACTACAGGGAACGACTTGTACAATATCACGGAAAATGCAATTAACAAAAACAATAAATTTATTATATTTTGTGTAAGGATTACTAATAAAAGTAATCATACGATATTTTTTGATGATTATTATTTTTTTATTTTAATTACATTCATGTAATGTAGTTACAAGAAATAAACACTTTTCAATTACATGTAATTAGTAATTGAATTTCTTTAATCACATTTAAAAGTAATGGAAAAAGTGTTCGAAGATTTCAATTACAAGTACATAATTGAAATTGAACTTTTTTATCATTACTTGGTGTGGGGGCCTATTTCCCCCCGTTCAGGCGGGAGGTTTAATTTTCTAGAAATTTAGTTTAAAACTGAAAAAAATATTTAAAAAAAACGATGACACCTACAATGCCACGCCTTAGCTTTTTTTAAAGCTACGATTTCATTCTATAATACACTTCCTGAATAAAGTTTTTATTTTAAATAGTTTCTGAAAAAATAATTTAAATCTTAAGAAATTATAATTTTTTTAAATTTTTAGGAGTGGATGCAATGATATTTCTTGCTGTTCCATCACAAAAGACTCTCTATTGCTTTAAATTAAGTTTTATTTTGGCATCAAGAGAAAAACGAGGTTGACGCGGACGATATGTCCTCTGAAAAATACTGTAGCTGAGGCTGTGGGAGAGGACCCTAATGCATCCATCACCTTTCAATCGATGGGAGATGAGAAATCGAGGTCGTCCTCAGTAACGGTTTAGTCTTCTACACATATATGGATACATTCAGCGAAAAAATTCAGGTAAATATTTAACCTGGGCCCTACTAAATTTACAAGGTGCATAGTCCCATATAAATTTACAGACATTTCAGAAATTTACCTGATTTTAAAAACCTAATATTAAGTGTTAAATCAGCCTGGTAGCCTATGTAACCATATTTAAGTTAATATAAGAAGATGACCTGTTATTTTAACACTAAATTCTGGTAAACAAGAAATTTTTACCAGAATGTAGCGCAAATTTTAATGGAAATCGTGTTTTTTAAACACTGTATGTTACGAATTTCTATTTCACCACAAATCAGGTGGAAGTAACGTTTTATATGGTTATTTTTACATTATTTTCTTGTTGAATTAAACCTTTCCTCATATTAAACAAACACTCTGCCAGTGTCAACGTGACACCAGTGTTAAAGCACACACACACAGGCTATCCAAATAAAATAATTTAAATTTTACCTGGCCGCCTGTTGAAGTAGCACTCTTCCAGTGTTGAAACACACTCACAAGCCATGGTTAAAGAAACACTCTGATAGTTCATTTCAACGGAACACCAGTGTTAAAGCACATAAGCACACAAGCCAACCAAACAAAATCAGTTTCAACTTATTGATATTTGGCACAAGTTTTGTTACGCAGCAAAGTGGCACAGGGAATGCGTGTGAGAGGTTCCCAGTTCAAAACTACTAATATTTTTAAAATAAAATAATATACACAGTAATAAATTTCTATACTTTCAGAATAATGCAAAATGAAAGCATAATAAATATCGGATACCAGGGTGGATTCAACATTGAATCATGTTAAATTAAATAAATCTTCATGTTAAATTTATAGGACGTTGAACATTTTATTCATGTTTTTTAACTAGCTTTTCTTGTAAAGCTGACTAGATTCACAGCTAAAATTGGCAAGATTTTCAAGTAAAATGTACCCTTTTACTATTTGAAGGCAGTGTGAAATTTACATGATGTCATGCAGATATTACCTGAAACCTATACGTTGAAGTTAAGCAGTTAACCTATTCTACCGAGTTGAAAAATAACAACCTGAAATTCAGTATAATAAACCAGAAATTGGTTAATTATTGGTTTATTTATTATTGGTTTATTTGCCTGAATGTAGTCTTCGTCTGGTTGGTCTGCAGTTAGTCCGATTAGTTAGTCAGATCCCTTCTTCTCGGCTTATCCAGGAATGGTGAAGATATTGTCCTGATCCAAGAACCGTGGATTGTTAAATCCATAGTAAGAAGACTCAGGATTCCTGGATACTACATCCTATATGCGTCTGACAAAGATGAGCTCAAAACTTGCATACTAGTCAAACATAGCACTATTGTATATTATTTATTTACTCAACAAAATTGATAAGAAAATTCGTTCATCATTTTTTTTCAATCCAATTAAATTTTAGATATGTGGGTATTTGTATTTTTTTTAATAGCTCAAACCACGTATCTGCAATTTTTGTTTGCACATGTTCGTTATTAGCTCAAAATTTAAATTTTTGCTCTCAGAGTTCATTGTTGACAAAATGTACAAGAAATATGACTTTCGGTTAAGCAACAAGGTAGTTTTAAAGTGAGCTTAAAAAGTTCATATCCACCTCTAGATCCATCATATTGAAAGACGAACAATCTCAGCCATTTTTTTTTTATATATATTGAGGTTTAAAAATACATTCAGAATAAGTTTTGAATTCTGAAACAAACTTTCAAAAATTCATTTAACAATTAGCTAGGTAGATAGGTACGTGTATATGAATTATACAAAAAAAACGAACTTTTAAAATCAGAATTCCTATGTACTTCCTGACCAACAAATGCCCAAGTAAAACAAAACGAAAAAAAAAAACAAAGAATTCCATTCAGTTAATTAGACCAGTACCCTTAATTGAGTAGTTTTGAACAAAATGTTTGGCCACAGTATTTGGTAAATTAGCCTCAAATTATAACAATCCTCATTGCTGTGGCAACCACCTATAGACCTGGTCCGAGAGTTATCTATCTTTTGATAAGGATTATATAATTCCCAACAAGTTGAACAATAGCAGCGAAAACGAACCTGCACTACTTGGCCATACCCCCATTCGTCTGCTGCCGATCTGATAAACTTTTATTTAACCAATAATTTAAATCTACAAACAAGCATAGCATTTTGGGTTTCAACAATGACGCAGTAAAGGGGATCGGAGTGTTGGCAGTGAGGCAGTTCGGTGTGGGGTGGTATGGAAGAATTAGAGAAAATCTAAATTCAAATTTTAGACATCCTCGTTGTGCTCGTTCGTCATGGCTGTATGGAACACTGTATATGCACTCTTAGTATATCCATTCTCAGTCCTCTTGCCCGAGACAATTAAGAGCAACACAAAGTTGTAAACTACATCCAACCCGAGGTCGAGAGGGAAAACAATTTGCCTTATTAATTAGACGAAACTTAAAATTATTTACCTACTTTTGGGTTGAAACCCAGAAATGTCCTGGCACGGGCACAGCATGGTAGCATGGGACATTGCTTTTAGCTATTTCTGGTTGCAATTCACATTCATCAGGGTTTCGGGTGTCGGGTAAATCAGCGAAAATCTTATGTGTGAAATGTGGAAGGTTTTGGTGCATGAACTTTGACTTCAAAAGTTTTGTATTTGGCTTTAAACTTTTTGAGCATACATTGTGATTTATTACAGCGTATGTTGTGTTTCTATGTAGGTTTACATAAAAACCATCTTATAAAAAATAAATAGGTACGCAAAAAAAAACGGTATGTATTTTTGTTCTGCTTGAGGAAGTTTCATTTAATGGACATTTTCTCTGCCAAAGAATCAAAAGGAAATTTAAGCTTTTAAGGTAAACTTATAAAAAATTTCTTATTTAGCGTTCTAAGGTTATCATATAGACAAATTGTGAAAAAAGTAATTAAGAATGTGTTTTGATGTGTTTGAGGTTGAAAAGTATGAATTTATCAGTAGGGGCAAATGATTTGGGAGCCGATCCAACCAAATACATACTATATATCTTTTGCAGGTTTTTTGCACTTAAATTATTTCAAAATGAAAGAGCGAGCCTTGAAAACACACTCCTTGAATTTAACATAATGGAATTTTTAAGGAAATTCAAAAATCCATTGACGTAAGAGTAGAGTGCTAAAATAATCCGCATTGAGCACAAAATTTTCTCTCCCTTCAAACTAGAGGAAAATATAGTTTGGATTCGAGCTAGATACACCATAGCCTTGCTTGACCATTTATTCATCGGAAAGTGTGACCATTGCAGGGTCGTAGCCAGAGTCGAATTTAAAGTAGGGAAGCGATGGAATTAGGTAGAGCAGAATAAAAATTTTTATTTGATGTCTATCTGGCAAAAATTTTAACAAAATCGCTGGTCACTGACATTTTTTTTTTGAGAAAAAACTTCCAGTTTGGCACGTCTGACGACGAATAAAAAGTTCATTTACACAACCAAGAGCTGTATACAGTCCATACTTATAACGCACAAAAGAAACTTGAAAAAAAAAAATGGAATCGAATTGTATTGGTATTTTCAAAAGCACAAGTGTTAGAACAAAATTGTTCAAGCAATTAAAAACTATAAAAAAGAAATTAACCAAAAGACAAGACAATTTTCTCAAAACCCTTCAGAACATAACGGGTACACGGAAAGAATTGAAAAATCACCAATTGAAAAATTTGCAGTTGCAATTTACGAATCATGTTTTATTCGAAAATCAAGGCATTTTGATCCCAAATTAATACAAAAACTGGTTATTTTACATTCAAAGCGTAGCAAATTACAAAGTTTGCTTTTTCGTGATTTGCAATTAGAAATAATTATTCAAGCTTTTACTTTTAATTGCAAAATACAACTTTTATGGCGTACTTTATTTTCCAAAAGAATAATTTCACAAACAGCATTTAAAAATATTGATTTGCATACAAATTTTGAAGTTTACATTGTACAATAACTGATTTACAATTTTTTTTCGCAATTTGCAACTCCATGAGAATAGTTGCAAATCACCAAAAAAACGTAAATTACGACTTTCTTGTCGCAATTACCTTCTCGATGAGATATAGAAACAGAACATGGAATGTATTTAATCAGTAATGTGTGACATTAATGATCCATAGTGGTTGCATGCTCGCTCTGCAATTGGAGCGTTGCGAATTCAAATCCAAATACTAGCGCAAAGTATTTATTTCAAATAAATAAAAACAAATAAAATTGATTGATCTTTCAAAGTGGTAATATCACGAAATAAAAGTGGTGATCACAAATTTACAAATTGTGCAATTGAGGAAATTTTGGATTAAATTGCGATTTGCTGTTCGCGATTTTTGTTTTCTCTCGATAGAATAATTGATACTTAAGAGTGTTGAGTTACAATTTTTGAAAATCAATATCTTCATTTTGCTCAGTTCCGCAAATTGCAAACGAATTGTCGTAAATTACGAAATCCCAAGGCAAGGTATCGGGTTTTTCAATAAGAGCGCTACAAAAGTTTTTTTAAATAAAACAAAAACGGTTTTGGATATCAATGAAATTCTTTATTCCTGTGAAAGTACGTTTGATGCCATTATGTATGGAACTCGATTTCTTTTGCATGGCCACCACGGGCACGCTTGCAGAAGTCCAGACGCTGAACCCAATTTTCGACAGTTTTAAAGCATAAATCGGCCGTTACTGCTGCAATTTCATGTTCGATATTCGTACGAAGTTCATCAATCGTCGCTGGCTTGTTGGCATAGACCATAGATTTGACGTAGCCCCTCAGAAAATAGTCTAACGGCGTCAAATCGCACGACCAAGGCGGCCAAGGGACTGGACCATTTCGTGAGATAACACGTTCTCCAAACTTGGTTTCAAATAAATTGATTGTGACATTCGCTGTGTGGCTTGTGGCGCCGTCCTGTTGGAACTACATGTCCTTCAAGTCCATATCATCCAATTGGGGCCACAAATATTCGGTTATCATTGAACGCTAGCGATCCCCATACACTGTAACGCGCCGGTTTTCATCATCACTCAAGAAGTACGGCCCAATGACACCGCCGGCCCATAAACCACACCAAACCGTATTTTTTTCAGGATGCAAAGATGACTCATAGAGTACGTGTGGATTGCTGCCTCACCAATACCACATATTTTGTTTATTGACGAAGTCATTCAGCTAGAAATGAGACTCATCGCTCAAGATGATTTTTCGATGCAAATCCGAATCATTTTCAAGTTGTTGCTCAGCCCAATTCACGAACATACGACGCTTCTGGTGGTCAAGCGGCTTCAGTTCTTGCGTCAATTTAATCTTGTAAGGATGAAGGCCGAGACCTTTTCGCAAAATTCACCACAACGACGTCACAGAGATGCCCAACGCCTGAGAACGACGTGTGAGAGATACATTTGGGCTTTCTGCAACTGAAGCCTCAGTGGCAGCAATATTCTTGACACTACGGGCCTTTCTATGTCTCACTGGCACGGGAACATTTTCTACTATGCCTATGGATTCAAATTTTTCCACTAGACGCTCAATTATTGATCTGCTAGAACGATTATGACGACCATAAATTGGACGTAGCGCTCTTAACGTTGAGGCCACTGACTCCGAATTTCGGTAGTAAATTTTAATAATTTCGACTCGTTGTTGGCTCGTATATCTCTCCATCATAAAATGGCAAACCTTACTGAAGATAAATGTCAAAAGAGCGGCAAGAAATATGGCGTCGTTTGCTGTCCCTGCCGCTCTACTTTTGTAGCGTCCCTGTTGAAAAACCCTTTATAAGTCGGGATTCATTTTTCGTTATTTGCAGCTCTTTTTTCGTGATCTGATCCAAGAATTCTTTCCGTGTACGAATTTAAAAAAAATCCTTGAATAAAGTCGTTTAGAAACTTGAAAAAAAAATGTTGTACGGCAGGTTCCCGTGTGAGATAATCTTAACAAATATTTGAATTTGAAGCAAATTGTTGAACTCTATTAGGATCTAGCGTCTAGCCTAATGAACGCATAACGCACAGACGCAACGGTACACAGTGGTTCAGGTGTGGACAAAAAACATTTCATCGGCTGTTAAATATCTTCCAATTTGATCAAGTACTAGTTGAAGTATAAGAATACAATAAAAACTAATTAAAATTTAGAAAACAAAAATGATAGCTGGAAATTATTTTAGCGCGAATTTTTAAAATCTTTAACTTTTTTGAGATAAATTCAAAACACAACTAACAAAAGGTAAGTGTTGCCTGATGGTCTTCTTCAATAGGACTTTGGATACATACTTTTCACTGAACCATCATACGTACATCGAATACAAATAGAATTAGCAGCTTATATCGCGAACTTTCAAAATCACCTAGACTATGCTAAGCCAAAATTGTTGGTACTACGAAAAAAAAAATTATTGAAGCTGAATAAACAAGTAATGACGACCTCCACAAAAATATTGTCTTGATCATTTCTTGCAATAATTCAATAAAGGTACTGCAAAAAAATATAATTTGTAAACCAACTTCAAAACAGGGAACGGTTTATTTTTTTTTTTAATACTTGGTAAAAAAAGAAATGATTAAGAAATGTTCAATTTCAACTTACTACAGGGGTGTAACTGAAAATGAAAATGGACGCCAGTAATTTTCGACTAAACGAAATTACAAACCTTCGGAGTGGAGCCGACGGTGAAAGGATTTTGAATAAAAAAAAAATATATATTTTGATAATTCCGAATGGAAATAAAAAAAAAAAATTATTGAGCTATTGCTTGGGAAACCTTTTAAATAGGACGAAAACCCAAGATATTTTAAACAATGGAAACAAAGGAAGATGCACGCAACTAAGATGAACTGTTAAAACCGTGTTTCGAAAGAACAAAAAGGGTTTTAAAACGGGTCACGAGTTCCGCTTTGTGGGAATTTAATGCAAGCATAATCCAAACGAAATTATGTGACGATTTTATATTTTACGCCTTTGAAGAACTAACCGAAAATTATCAAGAAACAGTCTACTAAATACTTATATGTATAGCACTATACTTAGCTTTCTTTTCCTTTGTCTGCCAATTTTTCCTGCTCGAAAATCTCCAAATTTCTGGTTTCTGCTACTAAATTCTCCAATGAATTCCACTTTTCTTCAGTGAAGTTCTTCAATCAAAAATTTTTCAACACAAAATTCTAAATTTTTAAAATTAACACAATTAACTTTCTTTCAGCCTTCCAAGCTTCCAAGCTTTCAATTCTTAAATTTTTTTCTCTGAACCTCTGGTTCGTCCTTTGGGCGGGTAAGAAGTGCCCTTCCAAGCTTTGACATTGCCTGGATGTCCTCTTCTTTTTTCCAATGCCCAATGCTTTCGACCAATCAGTGACCGTGGATTTCGGTCACGTCATCATTCAACAAACCTCAGCATACTTGCGTGAGTGAGCAAACGTAGTTGAAACCCAGCGGCCTTTCCTAAAAGCACTTTAACCCCAGCTTTATGCCAGTCATCGTCATTGAATTCGCCGAAGCCAGTAACAATTATTTTTAGTTGAAAAGGAGAAGTTGGCAGTCTTTTCTCACTTCACGAATCTATTCTACTTCGTTGGGAAATTGCGCGAATTTGAGGTTGGGGACTCTTGGTTAACGTTCCATCTTTAAAAAATAATAATTAAGATTTTTCAAAAGGTCGGGAATGCAGCCATTCTCTAAAGAGCAACCTCAGCATTCGGGAACCAAGTGTCATTCCTGCTTTTCTTGGATTAAGGTTTGATCAGACCACCCGTCTGTCAAATTTTGGTAGTTGTATTCGTCTGTCTGTCAAGAAGTGGAACACATCCACTTTTTAAATGAAAGCTACATACCGAGAAATGCTACACTTGCCGAATTAAAAAGGGAAATAAAGAAGCTTAAGTCCTAGAAAGCTCTAGGATAAGACTTAATAACGGCAGAAATTTTAAAAATGCTCCCTTTTAAAGGGTTTATTAACCTCATTTACATAATAAATGCCGTTCTAAGGTTAGAATATGTTCCGAGCCAACGGAAAATTGCGGAAGTCATAATGGTGTTGAAACCTGGCAAACAATCTCACGAAAAGAAGTCTTACAGGCCGATTTCGCTTCTTCCTATTATATCAAAAGTTTTTGAAAGAATACTACTCCTGTGCCTGCAACCGATAATAGAAGAGAAACAATTAATACCTGACATCAGTTCGGATTTAGAAGCAAGCATTCCGTAATTGATCAAGTGCATAGAATTACTGACGTAATTGAGAGAGCTCTTGAAGAAAAGAAAATCTGTTCGACTGTCTTTTTGGACGTGTCGCAGGCGTTTGACAAGGTGTGGCACGAAGGCCTCAAATTCAAATTAAGACAAGTTCTGCCTGAAGGACCTTACAACATTCTAAACGGATATCTAAATGAAAGACTTTTTCGTGTAAGACACGGAAATGACTATTCCGATTTCAAAGAAATAGTGGCTGGGGTACCACAAGGAAGTGTATTAGGTCCAGTTCTGTACCTTTTATTTACACGCGATATACCTCAATCAGATGACACTATTGTAGCCACGTTTGCTGATGATACTGCAATACTAGCAGTAGGCAAAACGATTAGCGAAGCTACAATTAAATTACAAAATGCTCTTAATAATGTTAATGAGTGGACGAAAACATGGCGAATAGCGCTCAATGAACGAAAGTCAGTCCACGTGGACTTTACGTATAAAAAAATAAATAGATTACCCGTCTTTCTTAATACCGCTCGTGTTCCATTTGCAAATGAGGCAAAGTATCTGCGAATGACTCTAGACGCGAAATTAAAATGGAAGCCGCACGTGAAAAAGAAATGCGAATAACTAAAAAGTAAATTAAGAGATATGAACTGGTTACTCGATAAATATTCAAAGCTTAGTATTGAAAATAAATTGATTTTATACCGACAGGTTCTTTAACCTTTTGAACTTATGGTATACAACTTCGGGGTTGTACCTGCGATACAAACTTAAATAACTTACAAAGTTTATGGTATACAACTTCGGGGTTGTACCTGCGATACAAACTTAAATAACTTACAAAGTTTGAAAATAAATTGCTTAGGTCATTTATAAATGCTCCGTGGTATATAAGAAACGAAGATCTTCATAGGGATCTCGGGATTCCTACGGTGCGGGAGGAAATAAAAAGTTTCGCGCGAAAACATAGAAATCGACTATTAGAACACGCTAATTCAACGATTATTGACATTCTTGACGAGTCGAATTTAGTACGCCGTCTGCGAAGAACAAAACCTTCCGACTTGGTGCGGTGAACAGAAAACCGCTTTAAAATCGCGGATAAAGCAGGAACTTTCACCGGAAAGTAACCTGCAACACTTTACTTAACTTCGTTAAAAATAATATTGCTAGATAAGTTTCAACTTAGTTGCAATCGGGAAGTGGAGGTGGTTTTAGTGTAGTAAGAATCTCACACTTCTATGAGCACGCGTTTTTCGGTCCTCATAGAGCCTGAATAGCAGGTTTTGCACCTACCCACGGGAAAACAACCACAAAAAAAAACAAAAAAAACATCCTCTTTTGGTGTCAACTTTGACACATCAATTTTGTTTCTCAAGACAATGAGAGAGTGAACCGATGGCTGATGGACCATGGCTGTCCGTCTCCCTCTCAGAAGGTTTGAAGAAACACCTGAAAAAAAGAAATTTGGGAAGAATAGAACCGAGGATCGGGAATCGAAAAAAAAATAGTTTTTGTTGCGGTAAATTTTACCGCAACACTAGGGCTAGCCCACGATAAAATACCAGTTCATTTCAATATATTTGATTTTGAATCATCCAGGCCTCCTGTTTCAGAAGCATTCTGCCAATTCATTTCAACGTGATACCATGGTTAAAACCCACACACAGAGACCATTCAAAAGAATTATTTGAATTTAACCTGGCCTTCTTTTAAATAAGAACTCTGTCAATTAATTTTAACATGATCCCAGTATTAAAACGCAAACATACAGACCATCAAAATAAAATAATTTGAATTTTACCTAGCCGCCAATTGAAGTAGCACTCAACCAATGTTGAAACACACAAACAAGCCAACTTAAAAAAGTGAGTTTCAACTTATTGATATTTTGCACCAGATTTTTGTCAGGGGATGCATAAAATTATACATTTCTATACTTTCAGTATAATTAAATACGAATTGAGCGATACGCAGCGTTATACATATGACCCAGGCGCATGGATTCAAGAAATAATATTTACAGGATACAGGGTTGATTGAATCATATCAACTAGATTTTTACGTAAAATATACAGGACATTGAATGTTTAAGTCTATTCACCGAGATTTTCATATAAAATTAACTACATTATCAGGTTAAATTAACTAGAGTTTCAAGTTAAATTTTCAGTTTTATTTTTTTAAAGCAGTGTTTAATTTACAAGATATCATGCAGATTTTGCCTGCAACCTACGTTGTTCTTACATGACACTCAAATCAGGTCTGGTTAAGCAGTTAACCTGCTCTATAGCCCTGCAAAAAAAAAAACGTTATACCTGCTTTTTTCAAGGGACAGAAATAACTTCGAAATTCTGAGTCCAAGAAAACCCAAAATCCCGAAAACCCAGATTTCTGAAAAAACATTATCCCGAAAACCCAGAACCCCGAAAACTCAGAATTCAGAAATCTCAGAATTCCGAAAGCCCAAAATCTCAAAAACCCAAATTCCAGAAAGGCCAAAATGCCGAAACTGATCTTGAAGAAAGTAAATTATATAAATATTCTGGGGCGAACCTTCTGCCAAATTATTACTAAAGTTCTGATTTTAATAAATAAAATATTCAAAAACAGGAAACAAGAAATATTATTATGGTCTTTTGGATTATTTGAACTGGCATCGTCTCTGTCTTGTTTTGATTTCTGATACCGAACGAGATTTTTCTGATGTTGTGGCCTGCTCTACAACTTAAAAAAAACTCTCCACCAATATTTAAAAAAGAAATAAATCCAAACCTTATTTTAAAACATAATCCCAATCTAATACAAATGTAGGGTAGTGCTGTGGTTAACTCTAACCCAAGCAAGATTTGTTTCTCTTTAATTTAACTGACTGATTACTATCATGGGGTTATTTACAGTTTATTTCCCTTGTATTAAATTTTATACCACACAAAGCTTACCAACAAAATATATGCAAAAGCATAAAGTCCAAGTCAATGAAGATTTGTACCTCCATACGTCGTACACAACAAGCAGGTACATACCATTCATGAAATTAAGTTGAACTTATTTGTCTACTGGGTTTTATCTTTTATCTATTTTGAAAGTCAGATACTTAAAATAATCTCGGAAAATTGTACGTGAGAAAAACCACATGAAAAGAGGGGTTTTAAATATTTTCCACAATCTCATTATCATCATCATCATCGATTCAAAATAGTTACGTGTACACACGTAGAATTGTATAGACTTATCTATGGAAAAAAAGACAAAATGTCCACTCACATGCCACTCAGCAAATAGGATGCTCGAAAACGCACCAGTTAAGCTGAAGTACTTTGCATATTTTTAACCATCCATAAAGGTAGAAGTTCCTACATACATATATCTAGCTGGACTGTGCTGGGCATGAAAGTTGTTGCTTTCGCATATACCTAGCATTGATGTCCCAAAACAAAAATGTGGTGCTATACATAACCTCTCTCAGCCTGAATGCCAAATTCCCAACTGGTCCTTACTCCATCATCATTCTATTTAATAGTCTCTTTCTATACTGGAATTCCTGTTAAAGGATCCCTTTTTATTCGTGGTATACATGTAATGTACATGTATATGTGTATATGTTGTGTGTACGAGTATAAAGTGAGTACCACAAAATTTTTGTTAAAACATCACATTCAAAGGCTTAGCCTTGTGATTATGAAGCATAAAGGAGGTGGTCGGTTACCAAACCATATACAGTTTGAGAAATTATTCGCTTGGTCGTCAAAGGACCGCATTGAATATTTTCAGCTTCAGATAACATCAAGTGAAGAGAATTTTTTTTTTCTGTATAATACAAGTACCTTTCATACATGCAATGGAGTCTGATATTACCTGAAAGGTACCTACCTAAATTAAAATATCCAAATACCTTCCATGGACGATGGACCAAATAGACCCTCTTATCATTTGTTTACTACTTTTAAAGGCTTTCTAAAAGTGTTCCATTTCAAGTTTTCAAGCGACCTAATTAGTATTTATAGCTTAAAAGTCATTATAGGAAGGAAAAGTGCAGCATTGATATAACTATAGATTAAGGTAGGTTTAGGTACGTAGTACATATGTATATTGGAAAAGAAACCAGGTGCCCTGTAGAAAATCTTATTATGTCAAAACATTAGTGATGCTAAATTATTGTAAATGACCGTATATTAAGTAAGATGCAGTTGCTGGTGCAGCATATTTTTTAACTTTGTGTGGTTTTTGTGAGGCCATATTCTCGCGTTTCCTAATTACGTAAGCCTTTCCCAATTACTTCAAAGACAACTTTAGACTAAATGCACCTATACTCATCTGCAGTTTTGGGACAAAGTTCAGCAGGATCTACTGGAAGAAATCAGATCTGATGAGATCAATCCAGCAAGTGACCCATTCAACAGCCAATATTAATGCAATCTGGAAGATGTAGCAGAGAGAGGTAATTGGATATTTAAAACCAAAAAAGTCAGCTTGGATGGAGTCTCCAACTATGTCCTGAAAAGGCTTTCACATGTTATGATGATTATTCTCAAAATCATTTTGAGTACATAACTTAATGACTGCTACTTTCCACAGAAGTTAAGCACAGAAAAAAGCTAGTTGCTATCCCAAAGAAAGGAGCTTTAAACTTGGTGTTCAACAATAGGCCTCTACGCACCTATATAACCTACTTCTCAACAATATAAGCAAAAAACTAGAAGTAGTAATCCTCCGGAGGATCAAGAAGTTCTGCAGTAAAAATGCGATCATCTCTGACAGTATGTGGTGAACTTCATATCCGGGAAAAACACTTTCCATCCACTGCTAAAGAATCAAAAATGACATTACCACATCACTCAACGCTTCAAAAGCATATGAATAGAAGCCTAACACCTTTTACATTTTTCTCCACAATTCATCAAAATTTTTATTTCTTCTTTCATTTCGTTAAACTGGAAAATTGTAAATGGCACTTAAAGGCCATGAGAACCAAAGTCGCAAAAGGTTTGAAACTTGGTACCTTCCGAAACAGCTTGATGACATATCCAACGCATACCTAGTCCCAACTTGATGTGAGAACCTTCAACCTTCTGTATGCTAATAACTTTTACACCTAATACCTGATTAATATTGCAATTGAACTTATGACCCTGCGTCAAAACTTTTATGTCAAATTCCTAATCGAAACTTTACGTACATTATAAGAAAAGCCTTTAAAAAATTGTTAATTCATCAAAAAAAAACTTCAGTAAAAAAATTTACTTTTAAAATACGCGAGTTCAACTACTAAATCAAGCACATGTAACCAAGTTGGGCATTTAAGTCTGGTTTGCGACTCAGACCAGACCAAAGCCAGACGAGACTGACACCGATACCGAGATGAGACTTTGTTAACCGAGACCAAACGAGACTGAGCTAAGCGAGACCGAGACCGAGACCGATACCGAGACCATACTGAAATTTTTCGATTTTGACGATACCGAAACTACACTTACAAAAGTGTCGTTTGCTTTTGGTATTGTGGTCAACCCTATTTGTCATAAGCACGCGAAAAACCGAAAATGGTCCCTTTTTCACTCATGTGTTATAGGGAAAATGGTCAAACTGGTGGTTTAACAAATTCTCTGAAACAAATTTTAAGGAAAAAAGTTAATTAACAACAGCCAAGAAAATCAAAAATTTTACTTAATGGTATATACTTTTTGTCACAGCAAAGACATGATCAAACAAAAAAAAAAAATATCAGTACAATATGGCATGTTCAAAAAGATATTTTTATTTTTAATTCAAATAAAGCCATGCAAACCATGAAAACTTTATCATTTCTTATCCATAATTTGTCGCAGGTTTTGCCTGAAAGCCAATTTTTTAGTACTGATGACTAATTTATGGTATTTAAGGCATTCAAAAATAGTCACAAAAAAATTATCATACATAAGAGGTATCTGAAAAACTACTTTTAGAATGTTCAGCACGTCGTCTTTCAAATTTTCTTTTTTTGGTGAAAATTCCAACTTTTATATAAAAAATCCAACTTTCTCGTTTGAGTTATAAGGTGTGTTCCTTAAATTCTTCGCAATATTTTGTACTAAATGTCAAATTGTGACAGGTGGGAATGAAATCCTCTCAGAGAGAAGAAAAACTGTCAAAATGTCGGAAAGGGTTTGGGCTCTAATTTGCATCAATTGGCACCACGTCAAAAGAAATATTTGACTAGAGCTGCCGTAGTGCAATCGTAAGTCAATAGATTTTTTTATAAAATCACTGTACAAGAAATTGAATGTTAAGAAAAAAGACACGTAGATACATGTATAAAAATGATAAAAGAATGAATAGATATAAAAACAAAAACAATAGTTGTCGGTATCCATCGACAGCATCCAACTGATGAGCCCAACTATTGGACCTGGGCGAAACGCATTTGGACTAAAGGTCGCAATATCTTTATTATGAATAAAAATGAGTAAACTTAAACAAAGAAATATTCTTTGAGTACATTTTCATCGAGTACTTAACAAGTTTCAACTGAAATCGAGCCTTTAAGACTTCTGTCATATTAGAAGAATATATTTCTTTCTTTCTAAAGAAAGTGACAACTATTCTTACAACATTGCGCACGCATGGCTCTCATCCTTCAATTTTTGGGAAAAGGGTATGTTGACTCGGTCCCGCCATTTGCTTAATAACTTTGTTAAACATAAAATGTATAATTCAAGCAAAAGTTATATATTTCGTTGTTCAAAGCAAATTGTCAATTTATTATTATATGGATACACCAATTGTAAGAATTAATTTATCGTTTCTTAGGGCCAGTTGTACAAGTATTTAAATCGTGGTTCAGTAATTTTAACTCACTGACTTCACCAAACTTCCTGAAGTTCAACGATGGTTCAGGCATTTAATTGACTACCATAACATAGTTGAACCTTGAACCATCGTTGAAACTAAGTAATTCCTCCGAAATCAACCAAAACAAATTGTTGAACCGCGGGTCAAAAAGTTATTGATATATTGTTATCCTTTTAGTTTTTGAACTCAGAAAGAATTTTTCTTTATTCGAGATCTCTGTTGGATGCTTAATTTTATAATTTGGACTTTCATTCGTGCTTGGAGCAACATACATTTTAAATCATTAAGCATCAATTTGTGAAAAAAACTTCAATAAACAAGAGTCACACAAATTTTCATTACTAAATTTTCTTAAAAAGATTTTCCTAACGACACATGCATTTTAAGAAAATCATTTGATTGATAAAAAGATAAATAAATTAATAAATAATGAACATCTACCAAAAACGAAACAAAAAAAAGTAACACCTGGGTAACCCTAGCTATTTGTCTTCTGTTTGGTTAATTAACTTCAAACTGACATTTTTTTAAATCTGACATTCGAACACTTGGCATTTGACATCCAGTACAAAACACACACCAGAAATTTATCGGACCAAATCCCCAGCGGGATAAATTTTAAAATTCATTGAGGAAAAACCTGCTTTTTCCTTGAGGAATGGAAGCTGCATCAGCCATTTTTCAGCTTATTCCTTTGATGAATTTAACATGGGCGTCTCATTGGCAGGAAGCACATGCTACTTTCTTGATGAAAATTCATCCACGAAATCACTACTTCGTTGGAAGATGTTTATTCACCGACCCAGGTGATGAAAAACATGGTGATTTATATTCTGTGAATTCACTTCTTGCCTTATTCATCAGTTCAATATTTTCGATGAAAAATGTAATGAATATTCAATTGCGAAATCACGAGATTTTCATTAGTTGTTTATTCAGCACCTTGTTGTTCAAGATGTTTTTTTTTTCAACGAACCAAAAAGTAGCTCTCATTTGAAAATTCAAAAGTTATATTTGCGTTTTGGCAAACGCAATTTAAGTTATATTTGGTTCATGTTTCATTCACTTCCTCACAGAAAGCCACTGTGAACTATATCCAACAAGATGACAAATTAATAGTCACAAACAAATCACAAAATATGAACTGATAAACTTGTACATTCCTTTTCAACAGTTTTTTCATCGCATAATTTTCCCTATTACAATAGAAATTTGTAATTTGGTGAAAAAAGGGTTGTTTCTAAGCCAAAGCAGAAAGTGGAGTAAAATATATGAACTGAGGAATCTTTGCATTACTCTTCACTTAATTAATCATTGCATGTCGCTCCTTGTATGATTTGGCAAGTGAATTAATTGATGATTTCAGCTATAAGAATCATTGAGGACGATATTCCCCCCTGGGTCTGGGAAGTAGGGGAAATCTTTTCCTCTCTCACGAGCGCTCTCTTTGGTCCGAAATGTTCTGGAACGCACCTATAGTAATAATATTTAAAAAAAAATGAAAATCGATACCGTAGTCAAAATTTGTGTAGTTTGAAAAATTTCAAAGCTTCTTTTTTACGTAATTTTCAATAGGCTAATGATCGCATTCAGAAATCCAAAAATAAATATTGTAAGTTTTGTAAGAAAAATAAAGTTTGACTGAGTTACCTTTCAAAACAATTTTGTAAGCAAACTTTCGCACTTCGTATTTAAAAAAAAAAAAAAACTATACCACGCTTGGAAAATTATAGTATGTTTTTTTTTGTGAGGTCCAATTATGCTATTTATTTTTTCTGTCTAAGAATTACTAAGCTTTAACCCTTCATTAAAATTTTTTAAATAATTTCTAAAATTTTGAATATTTTTTTTTAATGATGAAACCTACTTAAGGATCGCTACTACTGTGATTTCTACGCAAAGATTTTTCATAGAAAAAAAAACTTGTAGAATAATTTACAAAGCATTTTTCTCCTGTAGAATTTTTGTCACAAATTTAAACACATACGAGTATGTTAAATATGTGCTTTTATTATGGTGCAAGTGCAACAGAAACCTACAAAAAAGAACAATTTTATCAAATTTTATTATTGTAAATGAGAGTTACAAGTTTTTTTTGTGCAGCGAAAAATTCATTATGTCAACAAATCTGTAACTTGTGATTCACAAGTACAAATTTGTGTTTGAAAAAAAGTTTACAAAAGAAAAAATCTTGAATTTTTACAAATTTGTTAAAAAAATACTTTTAATCACAATTTTGTAAGATGGTGCAATAGGACAAAGGTTGTGATAAAAAGACAACTATTTTTAAGAATTGGTCAGTTATAGATTTTTTAATTTTTTCTTTTAAATTTTAAGATCATAGCGATTTTTGGCACTTCATTTATAGGAAATTTTCATATAAAAGGTCAGCTTGTCTTAGAAATTGGTCAGTTATAGATTCTTTCTTACGATTTTTTTAAGTTTTTTGTTTTCAAGGTCACGAATTATTTTTGGCACCTCACTTGGATAATTTTACAAAAAAAATATGCCATTTGATACGTTACTAGATCATCAGAAAAGGTCAGTTAGTTTTTTTTTTTTTTTTATAAATTTTTTTCTTTATGTTAAAAATCGTTCGTAATCTTGAAAAAAAAATACTTTAAGAAATCTTAAAAAAGAATCTATAACTGACCAATTACTGAAACTAAGTAGGTGCCCCTTTATCACAAAGTAGAGATCTTTCAGATGGTATGCATTTTGTTTTAGTAAATTTTCTGTAAATGAGGTAACAAAAGTTGCGCGTGACTTTCAGTGACCTTTAGAAATGTTAAGCCTTTATTAAAAGCTATCTAGGGTTAACCAATTTCTAAAACTAGTTGACCTTTTCTGACCAATAAGATGGCATTTTCTTTCTTTTCAAATTTCTCCAAAAGTCCAGAGCCCAAAATGTTATGAAAAAATATCATTACAGTAAAAAGCTCTTATTATAACGTTTCTGCACATTTATCTCAGTCTTTTGCTCCTACATACAAAAAAAAGTATCATAATAATCTTTTTTGAGTAGAATTTTATGAGCTATACTAAGAATTAATTTATTTTTTGAAAAATAAATGAATTTGTTCCTTTTACAGTATACAATCGAAAGTGTTATTTTGACACCTAAGTATAATTTCAACATTAATAAACTTACGAAGCTCATTTTTTAGATAACTTTTAGTGCCTAAATGTTGTTTTCCATGATTTTGTTTTGAAATGAAAATCAATCAAGTTATTGAATAAAAAACAAATCACTTTCTTTTTCAAGTGACAGCCCTCCCCTTACCCCGGGCACCACAAAACACAAATTATACTAAAAATTATCGATTAATGAAATTTTAATACATTTTTTGACAAAATTTGATCCACAATTTAGTTCTTGTTTTTCTCTGAAAATGAAAAAAAGGACGTTAACCTTTTTTGTGTAGAATTACATTAGTTTCAACTTAAAACCTTAATTTTTTTTCAAAAAAAAAATTGACAGTTTTCGAAACATTAAGAAAGAAAAACTAAATCATACTCCCTTTTACCCTCTACCCCCATACAAATTTAGCCCAGACCCAAATTAACGGAACTTTTCAAGAAATGCTTAAAACCTCAAAATAAAGCTTTCCACCAAGTTGAGTGTCAATTGTTTCGGATGGTAAATAGGTAAACACGGTTGACAGGGTTGCCAAGGAATATAGTTCAGGCTACGGAAATGCTCCTGGGTATCTGTCAGTATATTGCAAATTCTTTATTTCTAGCGTGATTTTAATAAAATTTACATATTTACAAATTTAATAGCAGAATTACAGAAAAACAGAATTTAATAAAAAAATTTAAAAAAACCTTCAAACGGGTGTCTAAAAAAATATCAACTTCTCTGTTCTTTGAGCGATTTCAATGAAATTGGCATAGTTTCCAATTAAACAAATCACGAAAATCTTTGAGAACAATGAATAAATTGAAGCAAATTTTATGGAACACTGAAGGGGTTTAATTACCCAATGAATCTTCAGTGAACACAGATTTTCAGGCAAACAAATTACTTCGCGATGTCAAAATTACCTTAAAGAACCGAGTTTTTGCATTCGAATTTCTCGAATACTAGTGTAATTGAGATATTTTAAGGTCAGACTTGAATTTAGGACACCAAAAACCTTCAAAAATGTGTATCTTCGTAATCAAAATTACTATTTTTATTCAAGTTTTCCAAAAAAAATTCCGAAGCAGACAAATTGAAATAATGCTGGTATTCTATCCTTATTTCTAAAAATTTTGCTTGAACATTCTCTTAAAGCTTTTCTATCACTCAGTTTAACATAAAATAATTTCTCTTATGTATTTTAAGGTATCAAAAAGTCCAAAGGTTTAAATAATAACTTTACTGAAAACAACCAAAATTGTGATTCTCAAAATTTTATTTTGTAAGAACTAGAATGGCAAGTTACTAAAAATAGTATTTCAAGGACTTTTCATTTTGGTTTATAATCGTAATCACTTAAGAATAATGATTTAACCACAAACAAATTTCTGCTGGAAGGAAGATCCTCTGTAACCAACTCACTTTCATATAAATCTCTCGTAGGTAGTAGTCTAAGGGCAGGTGTGTCAACAAAAATTTTAATTACATAAGCAGTCAAATGTTGATTGCGCGAAAGTATTCAAAGGTCAAACAGTCTCATTCAAGTAGGAGTAAGCCATCCTCACTCAAACCTACATCATGGAGTGTCATCTGCTGCTAAAGACACAATTAGAACACCTATTTAATATCATCACAATCTACTCACCCCTCTTGAATAAAAATATCTTATTTTATTTAAGCTTTATATTTTCTTATTATATTGCAGGGATAATAGAATCATATATCTTGATTTGAAGCTTAATTGCGGCTTAAAGCGTTTGAGGAATATTAATTATTCAAGCAACTTTTGCTACCATCTCTCGCCTGCTTCCACCATTGCGGCTGCTGTGGCATATTTTGATTCTGGCTATAGTGCATGCAGCTCACCGCTGCATTATATTCCTTGGCATCGGCATCGGCACAAAATTTGCATGTTAGTGGAGGTGATGGTACAATGATGTTTTAATGCTCCTGTGCCAAGTCTAGAGAATGCTTGAGAGTGGGCGCATTCTAATACTATAATTGTTCATGGTATGCTCCTTAACAATGAATGTGAACAAAACATCACACCTACTAAGTATGACCTTTGCTCTGACGGTTTTGAATTCCTATTTATCTCGTCGAGAAAGCGTTTTTGCATCGCATAGACATATAATAATTAACATAAAGAACCTGGGTGGAGACTATTGCTTGCTATTTTTTTTTCCAGAAGAGCTACTTGAGATTCATTAAGCAAATTGTTTGTTTGCTAAATCATGAATAGTATTCTATTTGAAAATGATCACACAATAAATGAGGATATAGGGTAGAGGTTTCACTTTGTTTTACTAAAAAATTTTAAGATAACTTTTTGAAAGGCTGATCTGATTGAAAGGATTTTTTTTTTAAATCTGTGACTAGCGAAATTTTTAAACAGAAAATTTGCAAATTTTCAAGCATCTTAAGAATTTTGAAGTACAAAATAGCTGTCAATAAGTTTTAATTGTAAACATGCCACCTAAGACTATCTACATCTTTAATCAAACAATACGGAACTGACGCTATGCCTCAAGAGTCTATTCAAGCCAGGTTAATGATAGTCAGCATCCAAAGGCAGATTGAAGTGCTAATTAACTGGATTAAACATGTGCAGGAAGTCTTGTTATTTATTCGTCTTTTATTTAAAATTCTCCCTTTCTCGCATTTTCATTTACATATTTTTGTTTCAAACAGCATTGAAAGTCTACCCAAAATAAGCTGCCCAATTTATTGCTTTTTTATTAATTTATTTCACATTATATCCTACTGGTGATAACAAACCCTATAACGTCCTTCACGAACTGTAATCAAAGTATTCTTTGATATGCGAATAAGCCCGAAATCCTCTTAGACAATGTGTGGTTTAAATAACATATGAGTCCTTCATCAACACACTGAATTAACCGAATAACGCGAGCATAGAAATATAGGAGTGGATACCATAATTGACTGCAAACTGTATAAGCGTTTGACGTTCATTAGAAATGAGATTTCATTAATCCACACAATTTGAGACACCAACTCCACTTAAGATGGTATTGTATTACCCAACACTGTCAATATATAAACTGCCAGATTGAAGAAGAGCCCATTGTCAATTGTCTGATGACTTTGGCTAGGATATTACCTTACACACCGCAACCACAACTATACTCTGATGCCATCTTCGTATTGCTCGAAAGGGATACGGCTAAGTTAAGTGTACATACTTTTGGTGCTTGATTTCAATCCTTCCTATATTCCTGCTATATATTACATACCATCGTACCATCACATCCTCTCTTTACTTTCTTGGCAACTTGTTAGTGCGGCGGGGCAGGGAAACTGTTTAGCTACAACATCTTTTGCAAATAGCCTTTTCGACAAAGTAGGTAGTCCTTAGAGTCCTTAGCTGTACTAAAGGACTCTTCTTCTTCGGCTAACGTAACACTTTATGTTATGATATCTAATTTCAATGTTGGAACAGCACTTGTGCAGAAAGTGGTAATCTATAGAAATCTTTACCACGAACGAAACCACAACCTTTTGGATAAACCTCCTGAAACTTCTATATAGGTAGGTACATTGAGTGTCCTCCTCTGTTAGGATATATGGGTGAAGCGTATGGATGCGCAAAGGTTATATGAGAGAAAAGTAACTAACTATCTTCATGCGGCAGAAATGAATTGAGTAAGTTCCACCAAAAGGTATTCTTTTGTGACAACAATGACAGCGATAATGATGATGCGTTATCCTTTGAGAAGTTAACACTTATGATCTTTGAAATTCCACTTTCCACAGCTGCAACTTTATTATTTGCATACAAAAAATCAATATTTGAGATCAAAATTAAATTATAATAAAAAAATTACGGCAAGTCACACTCTAGTACTTAATAATAAAGCTTAACCTTAAGAAAGTATCTTGAACTTTTCGAACTACAGCAGGCAGACGTATTATTTGGAACAGTTGTTGCTGTTTATTCGAAATGTTAATTGATCTAAGTATAAATAGTAAGGGTGGTTCTTTTAAAAGTTTTTTTTTTTAATTTTGGATAGGGAACAAATTTACCTATTTTTCAGATTTTTATTATGTTAATTTATTTTAAAATGTTAATTTAACATTTATTTTAAATTGATATTTTTAAATGTCACATTGATATGATGAAGTTGATATTTTATATTAGTAGTCATTTATTATTATGAATTTAAAATTGTACGTCCTGACTTGTAAGCTATCATGATAGAAAAACCTATCATGATATAAAAACCATCATGATAGAAAAACTATTAAATTAATAGAATTAAGATTTTAAATATGAAAGTAATTAGGTATAAAAAAATTAATAAAAATATAAAAAAGCATTTTAATCGTTATTTTAATTGTATTAGTTAAAAAACATAGAGCTCAAAAACAAGCATGTGATTTGATTATTTGAAAATATATGAATATGTGTAAAAAAGAATGTTAATCGTTGGAGCGGTTTTCTTAAAAATTGATTTTTTATATACATACTTTTATTATTATTTATATATTATATTCATTATATTTTTATTATTTTTTATATATATAAAATTTTTAAAACATTTTTTCAATAAAAAGATTTGGTACACTAATTTTCAGTATGTATTTAAATACATTTTTAAACTAAGTTTCAGAAAAGAATTATCAACTCATTTTTGAAATATTGAATCTTGAAAAATTTTTTAAAAATATTTTCTTAAAAACTCATTTTTTTCAAAATTTTGATATGCAATATCATTAACATTATAAAAGAGGTTTGCATGCAAATTTTGACTAAAATCATTTGAGCCGTTAATGATAAAATCGAAAAATAAAAAAACCGTTAATGGCAGGTACCGTTAATAACGCATTTTGGTAATTTTTGTTTATCAAAAAGTACAACATATCTACAATAATTCACTAATTTTTTTAATCAAAATCATTAGTGCCGTTTTTGGAATAGCTAATCTTCACATTTACGGATATAGGACAAGAACCGTTTTTCAATATTCCCTCTGGAGAGTTACGAAAAAACCTTTACTTTCAAAATTTGAAGAAAATTGCTTCAGTGGCTTAGGTTGTAGGTCAATATACAGACAGACAGATAGACAGACAGACAGACAGACAGACAGAAAGATAGACAGGCAGACAGACTGAAAGACAGACAGAATTGTGCCACCCACTTTTTTGGTGTTCTCTATCTTCGTAATACGTAATGTCATGTTTGATTGTTATGTCGAATTTTTTTTTCACGAATCCAAAACTTGCCCTGTTGTACCTACATATGTATATCGCAAGTAAAAACGATCATGAGAGAAAAAACTATTCCGATTAAAAAAACTATCATGAATACCAAAAACCAAAATCCTTATAACTCAAAATTCCGAAAATTCAAAATCCTGAAAATCCAGAAAACCCAGAACCCTGGAAACCTAGAACCCCGAAACTTAGAATCCCGAAAACCCAGAATCCTGAAATTCCAAAATCCCGAAAACCCGAGTAGTTATAAAAATATACAAAATTTTAAGAAAAAAGTTATTGCAACTTCTGCGAGGACTCTTAAGGCCAAATTCACATAAAAGTTTTTTATCGATACCTGGTTCGCCTTCGCTCTTTCCAGTTTTTCTTATATAAAAATATTTTAATGCCATATGGCAAAATGGTGTGAATCTGCTCTTATTGAATTGAAATCAAATAGTTTGAATTAATTAATAACAAAGTAAAGAAGTAGTCAAATTCTAAGTAAATGCATTCCATCAACATTTCAAAATAAAAGTAAATTATAAAAATAGCTAGAAATCATGGCTTAGAATAAAAGTACACACTAACTGAACATACGAAATCCCGAAAAATTTATTAAAATGAAAATTTTGCGCAAATTTTTCATTTTATAAAAATCTTCGGGATTTTGGGTTTTCAGGATTCGGGGTTTTCGGGATTTTTTTTGATTTTGGGATTGTGGGTTTTCAAGGTCCAGTGGTTTCGGAATTCTGGGTTTCGGGATTCTGGGTTTTTGGGATTTTGGGTTTTTGGGATTCTGGGGTTTTCGCACGGAAAGAATTCTTGGATCAGTTCACGAAAAATGAGCTGCAAATTACGAAAAATAAATCCCGATTAATACCTTGGCTTGGGATTTCGTAATTTACGATTATTTGTTTGCAATTTGCAAAACTTGGCAAAATGAAGCTATTGATACTCAAAAATCGTAAATCAACACTCACAAGTATCAAAAACTGCGAACAACAAATTGCAATTTGATCAAAACATTCTTCAATTGCACAATTTGTAAATTTGCAAAAAAGATTTGTGATATTACCACTTTGAAAGGTCAATCTTGCTCAAACTCTTTTATGCAGATATACACATTTAATTTTATTTATTTGAAATAAATCCTTGCCAATTGACTTTACTTGGATTTGAATTCGCAACCTTCTAGTTGCGGAGCGAGCATGTAACCATTATACCAATTTACAATATAGATCGTTGGTGTCACACATTAATGATTAGATACATTCCATATGTTGTGGTGCTTTATCTCATCAAGAAGTTGATTGCGACAAGAAAGTCGAAATTTAAGATTTTTGTTGGTGGTTTGCAACTATTCTCATGCAGTTGCAAATTGCGAACAAAAAATCGTAAGTCAGTGATTATGCAATGTAAATTACAAAATATTCACACTTTGTTTCTTATATTATGTTTTATTTTAAAATGTGGATAAAATGAACTTATTTCGAAATTAACTTCAGTTAAAAGCTATCTTTTATATAAAATCCTAATATGCAAATTTTTTTGAGCAAATAATATGCCTAGGTAAAAAAATTTAAAAAAAAAAACACAACACAAAATTTAACGACCAATTTTTAAATTCAGAATATCGAAAAAAAGATAACATGCTAAAATTTGGAAGGGAGTTTTAATTAATTTGCTAAATCTATTTGATTTCAATTCAATTAGGCCTTATTCACACTATTATACCGATACGCTATCGCTATTCATTGTTTCCTGATTTAAAAAAGTTTATAATATTGAGACTTTATCGATACCAAAACCTTAATGGGAATTTGGCTTAAAAGCTCACCAGAGAAGTCACAGTAACGGCTGTAATTAATCATTCTTTTCAAAGTTTTGTATATCATCATAAATTAGCTTCTCCTTCCTTCAACTATAGTTTTTTTTGGATTTTATTCCTTCGGGAATTTGGATTTTCGGGATTTCAGGTTTTTGATATTTCGGGTTTTAAGGATTCTGGGTTTTCGTGATTCTGGGTTTTGGGTTTTCTGGATTTAGATTTTCGGTACGTGACTGTTTACATCTGCCGGTTTACCTCAGCCGGCCGGCTTACCAGCGCCAGTTTACCTCTGGACAGTTTACCACCGCCACTTCACCTCCGCCAGTTTACCTCGAGAGCAGGTCCAGTAGTGTGAAATGTGACGTAAAACTACCTATTTTTTCGCTTAAAGGGTGCTTCTCTTGGATTGCGGAAATTTGCTCTGAAAGCCTAGTTTACAGTTCCCGTGCACAAGAAAAAAACTATGCAAACATTTGCGCATGTCAAAAATTATTGAGGTGAAATGCTTAATTGCTTGTTTGCATGATTGGTTTACAGTTACATGCAAAAAAAATATTGCTGCAATGAAATGTCATGCAAAACGATAGACCGGGAATTGTTTTGCATGCGAAAAAATGTTTGCACGCGTTGAGTCGGCTTAGACTTCCAAAGAAAATATATATTCACCTCAAAGGATTATATGCCTTTGCTTTTACATCCAAAAATATTTATTTTCCATTTTAAGACCTATAGTTGGCTTAGGCCAAGGCAAAAATATTTTGCCGTGAATTTAATACAATTTGGTGCAAAGAAGAGGTGGAAAATTGTTTTGAAAATTTCAATATTTTTAGCAACTGTAAACTAGGCTGAAAGTACAATAAATCGGTGCGGGTAAACTAAAGCCCTAAAAACATAAGCCCAAAAAGTGTTTTGCAAAATTACAAAAGTAAAAATATTTTTTTCCCACTAGAGCTGTTGTTTTGTGAAAAAGAATATACAAATTGTTTCCTAAGCCAAAATTTAAGCTTTCTGCATCATTTTTATAAGTTTTCCAGTGAAGAAGATCACGATTGTGCATGAATATGAATTCAAAAGCAGCAGATTCCAGATTGGCACTGTCCAGAGGTAAACTAGCGGTGGTAAACCGACGGTGGTAAAATGGCAGTGGTAAACAGTCCTGCTTCGTAGAATTTCGGGTCCTTCTCCCTAGAAAAATCAATCATGATAGAAAAAACTACCATCTACTGCAACACTCAAGTCGATTTTATACTTGAATATTTGGCAAAGGGGTGATAAAAAGTAAGTGAAAAATTATTTTAATTCATAAGAGTTCTTTTAGTTATGATATTAGCCAAAATACGATCCAATTATTATTTTCGTCGTAAGGTCCCATACAAAATGGTGTTTGGAGTTCCTGAGCAACTACTTACTATCATGATGGGAAACTGTCCTGATGAAAAAAAACTATCACGATAAAAAACGGTCATACTTGAGAAATATCACGATAGAAGAAACTATCATCATAGAAACGACGCTAATAGTAGAAATTATTATAATAAAAACTGTCATGATAGAAGAAATATCATTATAAAAGCTATCATAATAAAAAAAAAAACTATCATGATAGAAAAAACTATATAATAATAGAAAACAATAGTTAGATTGTTTGTGTTTATAAAATGCAAGTCGCTGTTGGGCTCTGGTACTTTATCACCTCGTATATGGACAAATTGGAAAAAAAGAAAATTGGTCAGTAATTGGTCAAACAAAGTCAACTAGCCCTAGAAATTGGTCAGCCCTAGATAATTTGTAGTCAAGACTTAAAGTTTTTCAAGTTCACGCAAGGTCACGTGTGATTTTTTGCACCTCATGACATATATGGGAAGTTTACAAAGAGAGTATACCATTCAAATGATCTCAAGATCGTGTTAAATGGTCAACCATTTTTCAAATTTCCCTTAAATGAGGTGCCAAAAATCGCTATAACCTTGAAAAAAAAATTAAAAATTCATTAAAAAAAATCTATGAAAGCCAATTACTAAAACAAGCTGCCCTTTTATAGAGATCAAAAGATCCTCCAGATGTTACCTTACTTATACAATTTTTGCAAATTTCCAACAAAAAAAGTGCCAAAAATCGATCTGACCTTGCAATTTTTTAAAAATCTATACCTGACCAATCACTGAAAATCTTTGACCTTTTATCATGATCTAGAGGTCTTTTCGATAGCATATTTTCTTTGTAAATTTCGCATAAATGAGGTGCCAAAGGTCCAGAGTCTCGTTGTTGTAATTGTGGCTTCAGTGGCGCGGGGTGTAGTGCATCGGCTTCTGAGTGGCAATGCTCGTGGTTCGCTTCTAGATGGCGGCAAATAGTTTTTACGAGCATAACCAGACTAAGCACCACTAAAGGAGTCTGATGATCGAGCTATAACTTCATCTTAAGCACTTGGTGGTAACACATACAAGTTGTTGTTGTTTATTCAAAACTACTATACTAAATAGTGGCCTTAGCCACTAAACATAGCCATATCAATTTTGAACTGCTCTAAAAAGAAATTCTATCCTGAACTCTCTTGACGATTGATAGTATTTCTTAACCACACAAGGACAACAAGGAATACTTTATTAGTATTGCAGTTTATGTGTATGACGTTTGCCTCATTATGTAGGTGTAGGTGTAGGCTCTCGATATAGACTTTAGCCAACTTTTGGCCATCCTCATCAGTAAGTAGGTATAGGCCAAGTCATTGTTATTAATAGTATTATTAATTTCAACATCAGTTGAAAAAAAGAAAAAAAAATATATAATTATACAAATGCATTGAATGACGTAAAAAAGTCATACCATCGTGTGGCAATATTTTATTGCCCAATTAAGTGCATACCCACATGTCGATGTCGATGTTCATGCAGGATATGACTATATAATAAAACCGGTAAAGAGAAAAATAAATATCCATTTCTTTTTCTTTTGTATCTAGCATACCTCCACCCCTCCTCTTATATTTTGCCGTTACAATACAAAACTGCTACTTTTCCTTGTCCAAGGACTGCTTGCTTTTATGTTGAATACAAAAAAAAAAAAAATACCTACAAATATAAACATATCTGACAAAGGGGAGCGAAAAAAGGACAAGAAAGTCGAACAAGAAGAGGGTGCAACAAAACAGGAGACGTATACGGATACCGGCCCCCTCAAGCCATTCACATGTATTTATAGCCAAACCACCACCAACAAAGAACACAGTCAGCAAGGCTAAAAAGACGCCTTGTCTCGGGACCGCATCTATTTAGGTGAGAAATACAAAAATCATATCATTAGCTATTATCTACTTCTAAGGGGAAAATTCACCCCAAAAATATGATATTTTCACTTGGTGAGCTTTCAACCAGTCTTGTCTGCTTGTTGGTATTCAGCAGAATTTAAGGAAACCGACAACCTTCTACTGAATCCGAACGGAAAAGAAAGGAGGCACTTAATTGTGACAAGAGTTGTTACTCTTCAATTATTTGTCATTTTATATCATTATTATGGCGGTTCCACTGAAAAAAGAATAGGGAGGATTCGAACTCAAAAACCTCCAGCGTCATAATCAAAGGCACCAAAAATTAAGCCCATTATTTTTGGGGGCTGTGAATTATGTCTCTAGATTTCAGATCATAATGTTTTAGTACTTCATCCAAAGAACCTTAAGATAACCAATTTTGTATTAAACAGCAACTTTAGGCCTACAAATTTTATGAAGAAACAAAATTCGTCCCTGGTCAACTCTATATATAAACCAGTATCAAGGTATACTATCTCTGCAGCATCGCCATCATCATCATCATCATCAGGATAATATAATCTTCCCGATTCCCGATGGAAGTTATGTGGCTGCTTTTCGCTGTCACATGTTGTGATATTTATGCAGAGGCTTTCATGGGTCTTAGTTGGCCTGTCTGCTGCAGTGATTCTATCGCCATGAATTATGTATGCGAGTATTTTAGTTTTGCATCTTTGGGTGTCTCGCACTCCCTTTTATGACTCTCTCTGGGCAAGAACCGTACACTCCTCTGATGATGCTTTCTATCTATAGCACCCCGATCTTTACCCACATAATAAAATGGCCAGATGTATGGTAGTCGGTATAGTGTCAGTGTACTGTTGCTGCTCAGGTGAAGGACGGATGCGGGATGATGTTAAAATTCAAAATGGACGAATGTAACAAAAACAAAAAAAAAAATAAAAAGAAACCATGCACCCCGCCACATACTACGCTGAAAGGTCCATGATCCTACACTGATGGTGGCAGTGATAATACAAGTGTTGTTTCTGAAATAGAGGTATATCTCCTTTGGTTTTAGCGTGACAAGGTAAAGCTAAAAGAACGGGTAACGGTGAGTAGTACAATAGTAAAGAACAATATGGAGATAGTGTGGTAGATGCTTTTCTATAAGGTTTAAATGTAAGATAAAAATAACATGGAATCATATAGACATAAGCTTTTACCGTGACAGAGACGTGTAAAGATAATGGTTGCTAGTAGGTGCTGGGAATTATAGAATTAAGAATCCCCATAATGTTGTCATTTAAAGTGCTTAAATGGTTTTCAAACAAGTTACATTATTTACTCAATTTGCAAAATGCTTTGAAAAGACTTCAATATCCTGTTCTGGAAGCTTAAATGTCCCTCAGAGAAAAAATCGTTGAAGAAATACTTAAATACAAATTAAAGAGCAAAAAATGGATTTATGTAAAATAATCTAGGGTTAAATCTAACTCATTGTTATTTTTATGTCAATTGTTTTTTTTTATTTTTTTACATGGGAGATTGTCAGCAAACTGATACTTTTATGTCCAACGACGCTGCGATTTTAGGTAAAAAAAAACTCAACTGTCCTTGACTCAAAGTCAAGAGTGTCCTACCATCTAAAAGGGGGGCCCGAGTCCCCTAAGCCCTCTGACTACGCCACTGAAGGCAGGTACCTACTATTAAAAGCTGCCTGGTTTTTTATTATTTTAAATTTAAAAGAACCTAGACCTTATTAATTTCAGCGTTTTCGAAAAAAAAATCATTTATGGTTTTTTTTAACATTTCTGTATGGTAAGAAAATGAATTTCTTTCATTTTTTTGGGCGATTTTTAAAAAGATATTTCAAAATCAAAAAGAAATCATTCTTATTTGAACATACATTTTTGTAAATTTTTGATGCGTTTTGTGTGCGTTTATCAGGCATGTAATGCATATCAAATATGAAGATCATTTTAGGACAATCATAATAATTCGTACAGAAAAATCGCATAAAGCTTGTAGAAAACTTTTGTAGATGCAGTTTTGTATTAACAATAAAACCAAAAATCGGCCATTTCGGGATTTCGAGAGAAATTATTAAAAGGATCATTCTGTGAGAGTAATACAAAGCGCACAATAACCATTTTAAAGGATGTTTTTATTTATTTTAACTAAGTTTTGGGTAATTTTCACTTCTGATTTAGGGTTTTACATATTTCCCATTAAAGCCTAGTACGCAGATCGAGCAAAGACTAATTTTATCTCTACATTTTTTTGTCAAGACAAATTCTGAAGGTGTAGAGAAAAACAAGTCAAATGAAAACAGTAGCGTAGCTAGAAATTTAAAAAAAAATTATACGATTTCCTTCAATTCACAAATCTGAATGAAAAAATATCGGGTTTTCCATTAAGAGCGCTACAAAAGTTTTTTTAAATAAAACAAAAACGGTTTTGGATATCAATGAAATTCCTTATTCCTAAGAAAGAACTTTCAATGCCATTATGTATAGAACTCAATTTCTTTTGCATGGCCACCATGGGCACGCTTGTAGGAGTCCAGACGCTGAACCCAATTTTCGACGGTTTTCAAGCATAAATCGGCCGATACTGCTGCAATTTCACGTTTGATATTCGTAAGTTCATCAATCGTCGCTGGCTTGTTGGCATAGATAATAGCCCCACAGGAAATAGTCTAACGGCGTCAAATCGCATGACCGAGGCCGCCAAGCGACTGGACCATTTCGTGAGATATCACGTTATTCCAAACTTGGTTTCCAATAAATTGACTGTGACATTCGCTGTGTGGCTTGTGGTACCGTTTTGTTAGAACCACATGTCCTCCAAGTCCATATCCTCCAATTGGGGCCAAAAATATTCGGTTATCATTGAACAGTAGCGATTCCCATTCATAGTAACGTGCCGGTCTTGATCATCACGGAAGAAGTACGGCCCAATGACGCCTCCGGCCCACAAACCACACCAAACTGTAATTTTTTCGGGATGCAATGATGACTCTTGGAGTACGTGTGGATTGTTGCCTGACCAATACCGCATATTTTGTTTATTGACGAAGCCATTCAGCTAGAAATGAGCCTCATCGCTGAAGATGATTTTTCGATGAAAATCCGAATCATTTTCAAGTTGTTGCTCAGTCCAATTTACGAACATACGACGCTTCTGGTGGTCAAGCGGCTTCAGTTCTGGTGTCAATTTAATCTTGTAAGGATGTAAGCCAAGATTTTTTCGAAAAATTGGCCACAACGACGTCACAGAGATGCCCAACGCTTGAGAACGACGTGTGAGAGACACATTTGGGCTACTAGCAGATCAACAATTGAGCGTCTAGTGGAAAAATTTGAATCCACAGGCACAGTACAAAATGTTCCCGTGCCAGTGAGACAAGGAAGTGCCCGTAGTGTCGAGAATATTGCTTCCTTGTCTCACTGGCACGGGAACATTTTGTACTGTGCCTGTGGATTCAAATTTTTCCACTAGACGCTCAATTGTTGATCTGCTAGTACGATTATGACGGCCATAAATTGGACTTAGCGCTCTTAACGTTGAGGCCACTGACTCCAAATTTCGGTAATAAATTTTAATAATTTCGACTCGTTGTTGGCTCGTATATCTTTTCATCATGAAATGGCAAACCTTTCTGAAGAGAAATGTCAAAAGAGCGGCAAGAAATATGAAGAAAAAGTTGTTCTTATAAATCATATTAGTGGGAGGCTGGCAATACTTTTAAGATTTCGATGTTGTCGATACGTACTCCTTTCTCATCTGACAGCTTTCGTTTGACATAAACTACACCTTGAATTGTGAACACTAATGCTATTTTTTGTTGTTTTTTCGATTGAAGTACAGCCCGTAATATTGAACTTTTTTGTTTCTCAGACATTCATGCACATAAATTGGTGACGTAAATTTAAGCCCTGCTGTCTAAAGGCTACTTTACACGATAATATAAGTCATATGACCTGTCATTATATTTTCTGTATGATTTCTCATATGAGCTGTCATTTCTAATCAAGTCATACGGTTATAATTTTCTTATGTTTACACCTCTTTACTTCGCATTTGATTTTTCCTATGGTTATCTGTCAAAACCAAAATAAAAGAAAAATAAGTCATAAACAAATAAATTTTTGTGGATCAAAACTACTTTTTATGAACAATCCATTGTTGTTTTCATTCAAAATAAACTTTTTTTGTAGAAATATTTTTATTTTCAATACTCTGAATTCACTACTTTCCATGAAAATAAAAAATCTCGTTTGATTTCTCAAATGGAATTAGCTGCAGTTCTAATGTCAAAAAAGTCATATGCTTTTTGCTTTTGAGAAGTCATATTAGATATATGAGTGTGTTCAGACGATATGGTATGAATTTTTGACAGGTCATACGAGAAGTCATATGACTTCTATAATCGTGTAAAGTGGCCTTAAGCTGAGTTGTGTTTTTTTTTTCTTTTCGGTATTTGGCTGACCGAAATTTGAGAATGATTGCGGTGTTGTGATTTGTTTCGGGTGCAAAAAATGTCGTGTATAGCAGGTGTTTTGATGTTGATGTTGTGACATAGTAGATTGAAAACACACTTTAAATTCTCATCGGGCGTGTGTGGAACTCTAAATAAAACCGCGTCACCGGCTATTCGTTTATTATTTTGGTCGCCTTGAGAATTGTTTATTTTCATTATTTTTGTTTAAAGGTTGACTAAATGGCTTTTCATAACAGAGAGTTCATTTATATATGTGTTGTGTTTTTGTGTCAGAAAGCTCGGAATTGATATTGTTTAAAGCTGATTTAAGATTGGTGACGTCAGATTTAAGAGCATCTACCTTCATGACTGAGTTTGCGATAGACGAATCAAGTAGTGTTACCCTTATTTTGACATCAGGGATGTTTTTGTTTACCTCGTCGAACTGTGTTTGCAATTTTGACGCGAGTAACTCAGTATCTTCTTTAATTTGTTTTGATAAAAAAATATGATAAACTCACTTTGATTTTTAAGTTTTTCGTCTTAAAAATATCTCCTCGGTCATTATATTTGGGTTAAGAGAGCCCACAAAAGTTTGAGGTGAGTGATTACTTTTGGTCTTGGATTTAGATAAATTTTTTCGCGGAACGATTGGCGCAGACATTAAGCAAGTTCGATTGGTTATAGGTTCAATGGTACAAACAAATGATTTATACATTTTTTTATAGCTGAAAATTAAATTATTGAAAATTTATATAAATATCAATTGTTCACTGAAATTCTTAACATTTTTGTACACAAAATTAGTCCAGCTATCGATATAAGTGAAAAGAAAGTTAATTTGGGAACTTTAATAAGTAAAATAAACAGATTCAGAATTGCCCGCCAAAAACACACGTCTAATCAGTAGCTTTCTTCATACTTTTATTAATTTAACGTTAATTAGTTGTGATAATTTCGAATTTGTCGTTCTATGTTTAAAATGTTTTTTTTTTCTAAAACTGGTACAAACTTCAAAAACCTACTATCCTTTTTCTTGTTAATAAGGCCTTAAGGTTAAATAGTCGTTAATTAGCTGTGAAAAATCAATTATTTCGGGCGAAGTTTTCTATGTATTTTTAAATGATTTCTTTTCCACGAGTGTCAAGTTAGCAAAACACCTATAAAAACATAGAAAACATTGAACGACAAATTCGAAATTGTCACAACTAATTAACGACTAACTAACGGCAAATTATGCACTAATTAAATTTTCAGTTCTTAAAATTTGCTTTGCTAACGTGACAATCATAAAAAAAAAAAAAAATCAATAACAAAACTGACTAATTTACTAAGATTTTTAAATTGTTTTCTTAATTGCGCATACCTACAATTTGTTGGATCAAAGACACACTCAAGGCATTTTAAAAAAAAAGGAACTGATATTTTTGAAAGTTGGACCTATGGCAACATTTGTTCAAAATTACAAGCTTGTGTCCACACTTTTACCCTTCGACCAATAGGCAGTGAAATAAATTGATGTTCAAATTTTAGGTCAAATTTTACACGTGTTTGACACGTACTTAGGTAGACAGACAAACGGTTATTGGTTCAACACGTCAAAAGCTATTAATGATATGACTTACAATACTACGCAAATGAAATGACTTTTTATGTCGTTGGCTATTAGACTATTAGTTTCTGACTTATCAAACATATTGAACAGTGGCTAGTGGGAACATTAGCTCAGAAAATCATGTTTGAATTTAATATGTATGGTATTATCGGTATTAAGAATGCTTATGGACCAAAAAAAATATTCAATAATACAAAAACCTTGAACGTAATTGTTCCTTTAAAATTCAGGTAAAATAGTATAGAAACGCCTTCAAATAAAAAAATGAAATGCACGACTGGATCGCACATACTTGCTTTTATCTTCAAGTTGCTAGGAATTAAGAACTTTTAAAATACGAAAATAATCATAAAAAATATATATAAAAATATAATAGTATAAGTAACTAGTTAAAAATCTAATGTCATTTGATTACTTGAAAAATATGAATATGTGAATAAAAAACTAAAATCGTTGGAGCGGTTTTCTCAAAAATTTGTTCTTTATATATCACATTGTATAACATTTTTGAAAAAAGTTTTAGTATGCGTATTTGGAGTATGTATTAGAATACATTTTAAACCCAGTTTCAAAAAAATTCATAAACTCATTTTTGAAATATTGAATTTTCAAAAAAAATCTAATATTTTTAAAAGAATCCAAAATTTATTTTTTTTTTCAAAATTTTGGTACGCAACATAATTAACTTTTCAAAAAAGATTTTGTATACAAATTTTGACTGAAATCATTTGAGTGATTAATGAGAAAATTGGGAATTAAAAAAAACCGTTATATGGCAGGTACCGTTAATAACGTTTTTGGTAAATGTCTTTCATACCAAAAAGTACACCATAACTACAATAATCCACAATTTTTTTTATAAAAAACATCAGAGCCGTTTTTGAGATAATTAAGCTTATTATTGTATTATTATTATTACTATTATTATTGTAAATTGCGCCATTATTTTTGGTGCTAAAAAAATTTCAATTTCCCCTCTGTAGAGTTATAAAAAACCTTAAGTTCAAAATTTGAAGAAAACTGCTTCAGTGGCTTAGGCTGTAGGTCGATTTTCGGACAAACAGGCAGACAGACAGAATTGTGTGACTCACTTTTTTTTTTGTATTTATTTTCCCGTGGGTAGGTGCAAAACCTGCATATCAGGCTCTATGAGGACCGACAAACGCGTGTTCATAGAAGTGTGAGATTCTTACTACACTAAAACCAACTCCACTTCCCGATTGCAACTAAGTTGAAAAGGTTACTTTCCGGTGAAAGTTCCTGCTTAATTCGCGATTTTAAATTCGACTCGTCAGGAATGTCAATAATCGTTGAACTAGCGTGTTCTAATAGTCGATTTCTATGTTTTCACGCGAAACATTTTATTTCGTCCCGGGCCGTAGGAATCCCGAGATCTCTATGAAGATCTTCATTTCTTATATACAACGGAGCATTTACAAATGACCTAAGCAATTTATTTTCAAACGTTTGCAAGTAATTTAATTTGTATCGCAGGTACAACCCCGAAGTTGTATACCATAAAATCAATTTATTTTCAATGCTAAGCTTTGAATATTTACCGAGTAACCAGTTCATATCTCTTAATTTACTTTTTAGTTCTTCGCATTTCTTTTTCACGTGCGGCTTCCATTTTAATTTCGCGTCCAGAGTCATTCCCAGATACTTTGCCTCATTTGCAAATGGAACACGAGTGGTACTAAGCAAACGTGGCTACAATTGTGTCATCAGTTTGAGGTATATCGCGTGTAAATAAAAGGTACAGAACTGGACCTAATACACTTCCTTGTGGTACCCCAGCCACTATTTCTTTGAAATCAGAATAGACATTTCCGTGTCTTATACCAAAAAGTCTTTCATTAAGATATCCGTTTAGAATGTTGTAAAGTCCTTCAGGCAGAACTTGTCTTAATTTGAATTTGAGGCCTTCGTGCCACACCTTGTCAAACGCCTGCGACACGTCCAAGAAGACAGTCGAACAGATTTTCTTTTCTTCAAGAACTCTTTCAATTACGTCAGTAATTCTATGCACTTGATCAATTGTCGAATGCTTGCTTCTAAATCCGAACTGATGTTTAGGTATTAATTGTTTCTCTTCTATTATCGGTTGCAGGCGCAGGAGTAGTATTCTTTCAAAAACTTTTGATATAATAGGAAGAAGCAAAATCGGCCTGTAAGACTTCTTTTCGTGAGATGGTTTGCCAGATTTCAAAACCATTATGACTTCCGCAACTTTCCATTGGATCGGAACATATTCTAGCCTTAGAGCGGCATTTATTATGTAAGGAGGTTATAATTAAGTCATATCCTGGAGCTTTGTTGGACTTAAGCTTCCTTATTTCTCTTTTTAATTTGGCAAGTGTAGCATTTCTCGTTATGTAGCTTTCATTTGAGGTAAAATTCATTATTAATATTTTCGTTGAGTTCCAAACCCATCGAACGGCTTAAATGTTTCCTCCAAGTAATCGGCAAATACCGTCGCTTTTTCTTTGTCACTTTTAGCCCATTCATTTTGGCTTTTCTTAATCGGAGGCACTGGAAGCTTTGGCTTTTTCGTTGTTTTTATAGCTTTCCAAAGTGAGTAGTTGGATTCTTTCCCCGCTGTCAACCCTTCAAGGTAATTTTCAACTTCACGGTTTTTGAAATCTGATGTCGCCGTTTTTAGCATATTACTCAAGCGATTTCAATAAGCTTTGTGTTGAGGAGCACGGGTTCGGTGCCATTTTTAATGTACTTTTCGTTTCTCTTTCACTAAATTTATTATTTCCTCCGGATATTTTATGTCTTTATAACGAGGCATTAGCCTTTGATAAGGTGTGTTATCCCAAGCTGCTTTTTGTATTATATCAACAAAGGTATCTACTGCGTCTTCAAGCTCAAGAGGCGTTTGTAAGGATACCCTTAACTCAACATTGTCCTCGATATCTTTTTTAAATTCATCCTAGTTGGTTTTACTGTTTTTTAACCTGGGTGGTTTTTCAATTTTAACAAGGATTTCCCTCATAGTGAGTACGACGGCAGAATGATCTGAGAAGAGGTCATAGCCCTCTGAAATTTCTATATGGTTAGAAGGGTATTCCTTTTATCATGAATAAATCGTTAGGTCAGGTATTTTCGACTTTTCAGTGTCGTTATTTACGGGTATATTTTTCGCCGCTACTTGGGCATATGTTTCTGCATTTCCTTGCTTCGATATTTTCTCCGAAAGTACTGACACTGTTTTCTTTTCCTTACGGATACTAGGTTTTGGACCTTTTGTAGATTTGGCACTCTTGGGAATTGCGGTTACTAATTGCCTTGGTGGGTTTCTTTGTGTTTGGGCAGATTTTGATCGTCGCTTTTGTAATTCTTTAGCTAATTCACAGCCCCTATAGCTTGCTGGGTGATTTCCAATACAACGTAAGCAATGTTTTTAAAGAAGTTCTTAATGCTGAATTCAATGACATAAAAACCAAATCGATGCGGCCTCCGTGAAAAAAACTAGCATTTTTATAAAAGGATGACTGTTTCTTTAAGTATAAAAGTTAAATGTATTACTTTTATTGTTTAATCTACCCTATTTTTCCTTTACAATTATATCCCTATTTTGCAGTCTATTCAATAGCTTACTCGTTTTTTAGTCTTAAAAATAATTAAAGTAAACAATTCACATTAATTTTACTTACAATATTCATCGTAATCTGCGTGATATAAAATTAGTTTCCTCGAGAATAAAAGTGAAATCATCCAATAAAGTTCTATCATCTGCAAACAAGTAACGCACACAAACCCTTCCCATCATTCCATTACAGACGAGACGGCTGATGCATCACATAAGGTATTATAGAATTCCTTGCGAATTGTTGAGTGTGTCCAATGAATAAATAACACTGGTCGTGATGGCATTATAGAGAACACCAATTCATTCGCTCTTCAAACTGATGACCTCCTCGGACATAACACGTTATCGTCTATTGTCACTGAAGTGCTCCCACCTTCCCACGACATAACTTGTGTATAAAATGTTCTGTCAGGAATAAAATCCTTTTCAAAAGGATGGCATTTATGTACATTCAGGTGGATGTAAGCAGAGGTAAATAAACAGAATATCATATACCTACGTATCTACATATATGTAAGTATATTGCAAGGATAACCTTTTAGACACCTTCTTTAAACTTTTACTCTTTTATGATGTTGTCTTTTATAAGTTTGAAAAATTGAATTTTCGAAATTCAAATGCTTTTGGGCGATGAAAAATAAAAGAAACTATTTTTTTCATTAGTTGAGTAAGTATACCTTCGACATATTAAAAAAAAAGCCCGTTTTACTATCAAGCTTTTGCATCCTTCTCAAGAATGAATCGACAATTTTCGGGTATTTCTAAAGATTAAAAAAAAAAAAAAAAACAAATCAAATCAAAACTTTCATAAAGAACAAATTCTCGAATCCATTTTATTAATTTTTAAAAATAAAAAGCACGTGAATTTAGAATAAAGGCAAATACCTAACACTTGGGTTTTCAACTAGCTAGTTTTCTGAGTAGTGAAACGATTTTTTTTTTTAAATGATGTTTCATTCACAATCGTTTACAAAAAATGTAAATTTCTCCAATTAAAATCAAAATATTTAATATTCATACTCCAATATAATTTTATAATTTTCAAAGAAGTTAAGGGAACTTTATATAAGTGAAGTCTACTTCGATTAAACAAATTTGTTCGCCATTTATTGCCTCCTTTTATATAGCAATCATTTACTTTTGGTAAAGTAAGTAAAGTATAAAAACAAAAGAGAAAAACAAGCATTGTTAAACTGAATATTTTGTTTTTATTTTCGTCATTAAAAAGATAATGAATCATGTCCTCCATATACATATTTTTTATAAACAAAAAAAAAAAAACGGTTTACCTACCGTGTTATAAAAATATTATATCCTGGACGCAATTAGCGCGCGTAAAACAACAGAGGACTGCATCCGCCGCAGGAATTTGTCAAAAAATATAAAATTACAAAAATATTTAAGGACTACAGGACATTCACAGAGACCCCGGTTAATGGCACTTTGTCATGAGATACCGCTGTAGAATGCAAAATGTGTTATATTTTTTTTTTTTCGTTTTTGCTGTTTACGTAGATATCTCTGATTGGAGATGTTGGTTAGAGGAGGAAGAGAAGGCGGGGGAAGGTAATAGAGTCCTTGGCCCACATACAGACATAAACGAACATGGTCGGCGTATATAGTCATAATGGCTTTGTGTCGCCTTTGCACGGCCATTTTATGCAGACTTAAAATCACAGAGGGGAGCTCAAACAAAGCGAGCGAGCTTATGCATTAAACATAAGTTGGGGAAGTGGATACCTATGTAACAATATTTTTTTTTTTTCAACGAAACCCCCTTTATAATCAATCAGACAATCAATCACGACGTGGCGGCGCGCGGATGGGCGCCACCGTCAAAAGGGAAAACAAACTCAATCAGATTCAATTCTTCTCATCAAGGCAATTCGATTGCTCATTCTTAATTATTGAACATGAAAAACATACCAAAACCGAACCCAGGCCACCATAAAACCCATTCGTGTCGTATTGTAACCAAATCACCTTCCCCACGTTTGGCTTTTCATTACTGTGAGGCGCAACCAGGATGGTCTAACCGAAAATCGTGCCTCAATTAAAACTGAAAGCTCATGATTGTGTGGAATTGGCAGATAGCAGAGGCTCTGCTCAAGTCGTCTCGTCTCGCCTCGTCACGGTTCCCTTTGCAACAGTACAAAAACAAAAGGCCTGCGTTTCTTTTTTTTGTTTCCAAAAAGCTAATCAATTACATTCAATTAATGTAAAAATAAAACGAAACTTTTCTTTTTCCATTCATTGTCTGTGTGTGCCTTTTACATTCGCACATTGAACAGTGGTTCATTTCGTTTATCGAAATGAAAGTTTTGTAAAGCAAAACTTTAACCATAGATAGAGGTTGTAAGAATTTTTAAATTAAATTTTCTTAAATATAAAATCTATGGGAAATGAGGAATAATTTTATTGCACCAAATCATATGCATTTGCCAATATATACCTTTTTAAAAGAAACAATTACGTGCAACGATTTTACCAAAATTATTGAAAAGTGGCCAGTGTCACGGTTCTCTCAGAAACGCATGGGTAAATTTAGTATTTTTTCCCTCTCTTTGGACTAAATCCGCATCTTGGTACAGCTCGTATAATTCACGATTAAATCTTCTCCTCCATTCGCACTTTGCGCATATTGGACCAAAAATACTCGCCAAAGAATTTTTCTCTTGAAAGTGCCCAGTATCAATTCCCCTTTTTTACTTATCTTCCAGCACTCGGCGCCGTAAAGTAGAACTGGTAAAATAAGCATTTTGTATAGCGTCTCTGTCTTTCGGGGTAGGATTTTCGAACCCATTTGCTTGTCCAAAGTGAAGTAGCATCGGTTTGCTAGGGTAATTCTTCGTCAGATTTCCAATAAGGTCTCATTCGTGGGGTTGATGTTTGTTCCGAGGTAGATGAACTCCTTGACTACCTTGAAATTACTGCTACCAACAGTGACGTTTTGTCCTAGGCGATGGACAGATGAAGCTTTGTTTGTTGATAGCATATGCTTTGTTTCGTCCTCATTCACTTCAAGACCAACGCGTTTCACCTGTTCATCAATAGCTGTGAATGCTTCTAGTACAGCTTGCTTGGAGCAGCCGATGATATCGATGTCGTCCGCATAGCCAAGTAGTTGCGAAGACCTGTTGAAGATAGTGCCTTACAGGTTAACACCACTCTTGCGAACTATCTGCTTCAGGACTAGGTTGAAGAAATCACATGAAAGGGCATCTCCTTGTCTGAACCCTGTACATGCCTGGAATAGCTCGGATGAGCTGTTACCCATTTGCACGTTGCACCGTGTATTTTGAGGGTCATGCGGCATAGCTGGATCAGTTTTTTCGGGATCCCGAGTTCCGACATCGCCAATAGAAGCTCTTGGCGACTAATGCTATCATATGCGGCTTTGAAGTTGATGAAAAGATGGTGGGTCTTGACTTGAAATTCGTTGGTCTTTTCCAGGATTTGCCTCAATGTGAAGATTTGGTCTATAGTTGATCTGCCTGGCCTGAAGCCACACTGGTAAGTGCCGATCATAGTGTTGCAGAAAGGCTTAAGACACTCACATAGTACGTTGGATAGGATCTTGTATGCAACATTAAGCAGGGATATACCTCTGGAGCTAACTGATCAGTCGTTGGGCATACTTTCCTCCTCCCACAGTTGGTTGATGAGCTGGTGCATGCACCTTACCAAGACATCTCCTCCATACTTGAAGAGTTCCGCAGGTAGGCCATCCGAGCCGGTGGATTTGTTGTTCTTAAGCTTGTGGATTGCTTTCTAAATCTCTTCAGAAATGTTGCTTAATCACGTCTACATTTTCCTGTGCTTCGGTGACTAGGTTCCATTCGCTGTTTCGAAGAGCTTGCATGCCAGTTTTATAACAACATGCCAGTTGCTTGGCTGTTTTGTAGAACCAACGGGTGTTGGTGGCAGTACTAGACTCCTCAAGATACCTGAGCTGAGAGGCTGTGGATGCTCTTTTCTTTCTATGCAGGGTTTTCTTCTCTTTCCTTCTCTTTTGACGGTACTCCTCTCTTGCTGCTCTTGTTTTTCGTTGCAGCATTTGCATTTGTGCATTTTCCGTCTCCTGCTTCAATACCGCGCATTCCTCATCATACCGCGGGTTCTTTTTTCTAGGTGGTCGATAGCCTATGGTGGTCTCGGCTGTCTTCTTAATGATATTTCGAAACAAGTTCTACTGGTTGTTGACACTTATGGGTGTAGGTACGGCAGAGATTTTCCCGGTTAATTGCTCACTGTAGACTCTGGCTTTTTCAGATGAGCTAAGGCATGCAATGTTGAATTTCTTCCTTTGGGCGGTCCTCGCTTTCTTTTCATTGGACAGTCGGGCTCTGAACTTTGTCACAACAAGAGTGGTCAGAGTCCACATTTGCACCTTGGAAAGTTCGCACGTCCAAGATGTTCGATGCGTGCCTTGCGCCAATTAGCACATGGTCGATTTGATTGGCAGTTCGACCATCTGGGGATCGCCAGGTTGCTGTGTGTATCCTTCGCCTAGGGAACCTAGTGCTACTTATCACACTATTGCTAGGTTCAGCAAAGTCGATTAGTCGAAAGCCGTTATCTGCTGTCGTTTCGTGGGGGCTGTGCTTTTCAACAAATCCGCCAAACATATTTTCCTTCCAGATTTAAGAATTGAAGTCTCCGAGCATGACTTTGACATCGTACTCCAGGCAGGCTTCGTAGGCTCCGTTCAGGAGGTAGTAAAACTCCTACTTGTTAGACTCCTCCGCTTCATCGGTAGGGGCGTGTGCACATATTAGGCTGATGTCTTGAGAGGTAGCTTTGATGCGGATCACAGCGAGGCGATCGCTGATCAGCTCAAAATCGATGACACTCGATCTGAAATCTTGAGGACAGATTCAAGTTTTTGAGTAGCACCTGGCGTATAGAGTGTCCTTACATTCCAGGTGCATGCTCATAGGTCGTAGTCCATTTTCGTTCCGGGTTGGGTTGCCATTTGAGGGGCGTTGTTATCCGAGGCTTCTCGCTTCTCTTTCATAACAATTTGTTTTTTTATTGTGGCCGGGTCGTTAGCCCAACGCACTAACCTCCAATCTGTAGGGCCATGGGTTTGGTGTTGCAATTCTTTCCTTGATCAACACTCGCACTTACAAGTTTAGCAAGTCATGACATAAAGCCAAGACCAGTATCCGGCGGTTACCAACTTGGAGGTAATGTAAGCACTTGATGTGTAGGAAAAGATACAGCTCAAGGCCCCAGTTTCTACAACATCCACCACCCAAGTTTTAACTAAAACAATTTATTGAAAGAGCTTTCCCCTTAGCTTTGCAGGAATTTTTTGAGATGAAAGTTTAATTTGCCTAAGCTACAATAAATTTGTCGCTATTTTAAAGGTTAAGAGATACTTACTCACTTAAGGTGGCGCTACAGTCTGGGATGGACCAGGGCCTCAACCAACAAGTATCTTCCAGCCAGCTCGGTTTCTAGCTAAATGTCTCCAGTTTCACACGCCAAGTTGGTTGAAGTCCTATTCTACTTGCGTGCGCCGCCTGTTGCGCTATCTTCCACTACTGCGCCGCCCCACGTGGTTGGATTCAAAGACATTTTGGTCCGGAGCATTGTTGTCCATTCACTCTAAGTGACGCAGTCATCTCAGTCGTTGGCTTTTCACTTTACTAGCTAGGTCGGTGTCACTGTACAGTCCGTACAGTTCGTGGTTTATCTTCATATCCATTCCCCATCTATGCAGACGGGACCAAAAATCACCCACCGGAGAATTTTCCTCTCAAAACAGCCTAAAGCGTTTTCATCTACCGTTAATAGTGTCCATGTCTCTGCACCATACATCAGAACCGGGATGATAAGCGTCTTATGCAGGGACACTTTAGGCCCTCGAGAGAGGGCTTTGCTTCTCAAATACCTTCTTAGCCCAAAAAAACAGCGATTGGCAAGAGTAATTCTTCGTTTGATCTTAGCACTGGTATCGTTCGCTGAGCTTATAGCGGAGCCTAGGTAGACAAAGTCTCTGACCACCTCAAAACTATAGCTGTCTAAAGTGACGTTTTGACCGAGACGTGTCGGTGTTGAGTTTCCTTTCTTGTTGACAGCATATATTTGGTCTTGCTTTCATTCACCGTTAAACCCATCTTCTTGGCTTCCTACTTGATATTCACGTAAGCAGCATTGACATCACGCTTTGTTCGTCCGATTATGTCTATCTCGTAGGCGTAAGCGGGTAAATGGAAGCACTTTTAAAAAATTGTGCCTCTAGTGTTGACGTGAGAGTTTTAAACAATTCGATGTTAAAGAAGTCGCATGACAGCGCAACGCCTTGTCTAAAACCTTTTTGACATCAAAGGTATCGGTGAGGTCTTTGCCGATCTTGATGGAGCAGCGTACATTCTCCATCATCATCCTGCACAAACGGACGATTTGGAAAGTATACCAAAGCTTGACGTTGTTCTGTATACATAGCTCGTCTCTATAGATGCTGTCAGCCTTGAAATTGATGAAAAGCTGGTGAGTATCGATTTGAAACTCCTGAGTTTTTTCCCAGATCTGCTGTGGTGCGAATTTTTGGTCGATGGTGGACTTCCCTGGTCTAAGGCCACACTGATATGAACCTATCAGGTTGTTGACGAATGGCTTCAGGCGTTCACAAAGTAAGGCAGAGAAGATCTTGTACGCGATGTTAAGAAGACTGGTTGCTCTGTAGTTGGTATAGTCCAGAGATCACCTTTCTTGAGGATTGGGCAAACAATGCTGAGGTTCCATTCCTCAGGCATGCTTTCCTTCGACCATATTTTGCTGATGAACTGGTGCATACTCCTAACCAATTCATCGCCATCCGCTTTTGCTCGGCCGTGAGGCAATCAGCTCCAGCAGCTTTATTGAACTTAAGTTAAGATATAGCTATCGTCACTTCGCCAAGATAGGGTTGACGGAATTGTTGGCTACGTTGTCCAGGTTGATTGGCCTGCATGGCAGCGGGATTCAGCTCGACATTGGCCGTAACACAATTTGAAGAAATGATTTTTCCATATCCTCAGCACTGACTGCGATTCTACCACGATCTTCCCTTGATCGTCCTTGCAGGCTTCGGTTCAGCCCTTGTAACTTACGAAATGTATTCCTGCAATGGCAACCCTCCAACTCCTCCATCGCGTGCTTCTCATGCTCTTTTTTTCATTCTGAGAAGACGGTGTTCCTCTCGCCTCTTCTGCTCGCAGAGCTCGCGAGCAGCTCTGGTCTTTCTATGCAGCGCCACTTTGTATGCCTGTTGTTTGACTGCATGTACTTACCAGCATTAATCGTCGAACCAGGGGTTTCACTGTGGTGGTCGTGCGAGGCCCAGCACGTCAGAAGCGGCATCTCTGATGGCTTTCTGGCAGTTCTTCCACTGGTTCTCGATGCTTGAATTTGATGGCATAGGACTATTTAAGGGGCGCGAGAGACTCAATCGGAAAAGCACCAGGTGATTTCTTGCAACTGTTGCCGTCCAACGTTGAACTTCCTCACAGTATTCCCCTGTTTTTGCTTTGGTATGGATATCCGTAGCATTAGCGTGGCTTTAACAAGGTAGTGGTGTGATTCAACGGTGGCTCCTGAGAACTTTCGGACTTCCTTGAACCTGGAGGTTAAGAACCCACTTATTAATAATTTGTATCTAAAAATTTGTATATTTTTTTAATATTTTTCCCTAATTCTACTTTTTTTCTTCTTCAAAAAACTATAAGTTATTTTTTAGTCTTCACATCAAAATACTTAGCTCCATTCTTATGACTAAACGATGATTTCTTACTCTATTCATTATTTTGCTTCATAAAACTCAATTCTATCGATTTAGTTCCACTTTTTCATAGAACTAAAACCACTGTGCCGCACATTGCCCAAATTGTCGTTATATAGGTATTTTATTTAGTTTGAAGCAGGCAACAAGATTTGTCTTTTTTTATTTGTTTGAAATAGATTTTGGGGAAATGTTTGGTGTTTTTGAAAGAGAATAAGGTGAAATAAACAAGAAATATACCACAAAAAATCACACATTATCCACAATGCCAGACCGCCATCATGAGCATTATACATATAAACAAATGTATGTAAGAAGTATAAAGAATGGAAAATGAATATGTCTGAACGGGACCATAAAAAGCTGTCAATAAGGGTATATTTTATTGATATTGAATTCAGACTGGCTCTAACGACATTATGCTTCAATCCTATTCCATCCCTTATTTAATTTAAGGACTTAAAGAAAATCATACCTGTAGTACACATCTGCATCTCTGTTATATATTTTACGCACCTGCCACATCATCTTATAGGTTTAAGGCATTGATATTGTAATAAAGCAAAAAAACTTACAACAACTTCATATTCAAGTTATTTAAAGCAATGTTGATGATATTTAGACCTTAGTTTTCAATCATCAATTAAACATTCAGTTAACATACATAGGAAATTTGTGATCTCTCTGTAGAATAAGTACTACATTACTGATTATTATTATTATGTAGTACCTCGTGGCATGATGGTAAGTGCGTTGGACTGTCATGCCAAAGGTCTGGGTTCGATTTCCAGCCGCTGCCACCTAAAAAACAGAAATGTTTTTCTCGAAGTACTCCCTCTTGCGAGGAACTGACAATTCCTCCAAGAGTATACTTATCATAATTAAGTGCTTCTCATCAAGCCGTTCGGACTCGGCAAAAACTTGTAGGTCCCCTCTATTCCTGCCAACAACACGCACACAGGAATGGTTGAGAGTTATAAGTCACTAGGCTCAAGTTCTCCACGAGCTGTTGCGCCACAAAATTTATTTTTTACTGATTATTACAAGCAGATGAACTATTTTGAAATCAGGAGATCACTTTGGAAATTTAAAAACTATATGTATTTGAACCATTAACAAGTTAAAGCGACACTAACTTCTCTTGAAAATCCATATCAACCAGTTCTTATAATAACGGGTGATTTTTTAGCTGGTTTGGTTTTGGCAACACTGGTTTTGACAGCTGACGTGTGTTTAGTACCTTGTGTCACCATCAAACAGCTTCAGTTTGGTTTGCAATTTAACCATGGATCGTCTTACAAATGAACAACGCTTGCAAATTATTGAATTTTACTATCAAAATTCTTGCTCGGTTCGAAATGTTCATCGCGCGCTGCTTCCATTTTATGGTCGGCATTCTCGACCTTCTGAGCAGTCTATTCGGAAGATTGTGACCAAATTTCGCACCAAATTTACTTTGTTGGACATTACACCACCAACACGTTTACGTACTGTGCGTAGTGAAGATAATATTGCGGCCGTATCAGCTAGTGTGACAGAAGACCGCGAAATGTCGATTCGGCGCCGTTCCCAGCAGCTAGGCCTTTGTTACAGCACTACGTGGAAAATTTTGCGGAAGGATTTGGGCGTAAAGCCTTTTAAGATACAGCTGGTGCAAGAACTAAAGCCAGCCGACCTACCACAACGCCGAATTTTTGGTGAATGGGCTCTTGGAAAGCTGGCCGAGGATCCGCTTTTTTATCGAAAAATTGTGTTCAGCGATGAGGCTCATTTTTGGTTGAATGGGTACGTAAATAAGCATAATTGCCGCATTTGGAGTGAAGATCAGCCAGAAGCATTGCAACAGCTACCAATGCATCCCGAAAAAGCCACTGTTTGGTGCGGTTTATGGGCCGGCGGCATTATTGGGCCATATTTCTTCAAAGATGATGCGAATCGCAGCGTTACTGTCAATGGTGAACGCTACCGAGCGATGATAACAAACTTTTTTTTGCCCGAAATGGAAGTTCTTGACTTGCATGATATGTGGTTTCAACAAGACGGTGCCACATGCCACACAGCACGCGAAACAATGGCGCAATTGCGAGGCGAGTTTGGTGAACAGTTAATTTCACGTTTCGGGCCGGTCAATTGGCCGCCTAGATCGTGCGATTTGACACCATTAGATTTATTTTTTGTGGGGGTATGTTAAGGCTAATGTCTAATGTCACTGGAAGCCAACATCCATGCATTCATTCGTGAGATACCGGCCGATATGTGTGAAAGAGTATGCCAAAATTGGACTCAGCGGATGGGCTACCTGAGACGCAGCCGCGGTCAACATTTGCATGAAATTGTCTTTAAACATTAAATTGCAAGGTTCAAACTATCGATTCAAATAAATATTTCATTCATTTTTTCGAATTTTTTGTGTTTTTTTTAAGTTCTAAGCCTCTTAAAATATCACCCGTTATATACCTTAAAGACAATTTTACTTCTCTGGAACTGAATCCGACACTTTGTAGATCATTTGTTGAGAATTCATCCAATGCTGTCTGCACCTCGTAAGAAGTATCCCTAGTGACCAGAACTCTTCTTCCACCTTATATCTGTCAACTTTGCCATGATTATTCCCACCAATCAAGTAAAAGTTCCTGTACAACATTTAGAAGTAAGTGTCGGTAGACAGAAGCTTAATGTTGTTCCTTTGGGATTTATAAAATCGTTTCAAGGAATTTGTCAAAAAATAATAAAAAAGGTAGTCAAGACGTTACAATCCCTGGGTGCTGAAAAAAGACATACAATCATCCACTTTAAAATTTCCTGTTTTACATTTATGATTGATTTAAAAAAGATGTCAGACATCATTGTTTTACAGGGTTACCTGTCATCGATCATAATTTATGCCTACAATAAGGTTTTTCCTAAATGAACCGGTGTGTTGGATAGGTTAGGATAGCTACTGAAGATCTGATATGGAAAGTAAATATATGGATTGTCTGGATTAAAGAAAGTATGTTTTATGTGTTGAATTGCTGTTCAAATGCATAGTTTTCTAACATTTTCTCAATTAGTAGCAAACCACACGTTTAGATTATGGAGACGTACGAAATTTGGTTTACATTATACCTCTCTGTCTTCAGGTCCTAAAGTGGACCCAAAGACTTGAAAACTAAAACCGTAACAGGCACAGTGGTTTCCTTCAAATTAGACTTAGTTTTTAAATTTGCCTAAGAACGGCTCTACCGAGTTTGATTTAACTTTGTAAACTTAAACTTTAAAACCTTTAAAATGATATCAATAAGCTGTATTTCAGGTTTTTAGTCAAATTTATATTGGTATACCTAAAGAAAATAGGAGTCTGCAGTTTTAATAATTGGGCTCATCAGTTGTTGAACCCTTTTTAGACGAATTTAACAAAATTCCACTAGAACATATACATAAATTAATGAGCTTAAGAAGGGTCCAATAACATGTATAGGTTAGGTTAGGTTAGAAGGGGTGATGATACGGCGGCGGGCCGCATCATCTCACTCGGATCTCAGTGGATCCATTGCGCTCTCAGTGGATCCATTGCGCTCCCCAGAGTGAAAGGTGGGTGGTGAAGAGGGATAGGTAGGGGTTTGATGAGGAGTATTAGTTGTAGGGGGCCTCCTTGAATCATCCTGAGTTCTGAATGAATTTTAGGATGATGGCAATGCAGAGATGTCGCCCAGTTCATCGAAGAAATATTCTCCTAGGGCTGCTTTCCTGGTTCTAGTTAGGCTGGGGCATTCACATAAGAAGTGAAGGGAGCCCTCTTCCGCCTCTTCATCATGACACCCTCTACATAAGTCCGATGAGCTGATGCCCATTGTTTTCATGTGGGTTCCCATAGAGTTAGGACGCCGTTAGGACGCCAACTATGAGTGATAATTGAGGCCTGCTTAGCTTCAGTAGGTATTCAGTTTTTTTCTTCGAAATATTCGGCCAAAGGTTCCTTGAAACCCGACAGGTGTCGATAGATGACCATCTGACATTTGCAGCTTCCAAGAATCCCTGGTGTATTCTACTTTTTTCTTCCTCCAGTGGCATGAGCACCGAGGCTACGATTTGGTTCGGATCAAGAGATGATCCGCTTTTGGCCAGTTCATCTGCCATTTCATTTCCGTGAATATCCCTATGTCCTGGGACCCATTTTAGGGTAACTGTGTGTGTTGCGTTGAGTACTCTTAACTCATTTCGGCAACCATCAATCAGTTTGGACTTTATGGTGATTGAGGAAATGGCTTTAATTGACGCCTGGCTATCTATGAAAATGTCAATATTATTGTTGACTAATTCATGTGAGATGCGGCCTCACAAACTGCCAGCACTTCCGCTTGGAATACACTGCAAAAATTTGGAAGCTTCATTTATCTATATATGGGTGGGTTATCTGAATAGATACCTGACCCAACACCCTCCAAGGTTTTGGAGCCGTCGGTGAAGACCGAAACATGGTTTGCATTTATGACCCTGTTTTCGTTCCAGAGTTCCCTGGTGGGGATATCTGTCATGGTTACTGGGTTGAAATCAATGTGCGGCGAAACATAGTCTGTTTGAATGTCAATGTCTGTAAAGTTCATTTTAGTTCTGTGACCGAAGAGGCCCCTTTTCCAATCATTACATTGTTGCAGTCGTAAAGCACTCTTTGCTGCCAACTCGTTCGTAAACAGATCGAACAGATAACATGTATAACTAATAAGCCCAATTGTAGTATCTCGACAGGCATATGGACTTTAGTCACAAAAACCGTAAATTTGAATTTCGATTCAAGAGACCACAAAACAGAAAGGGATGCCGACCGATAGCTTTTGCTCAAAGATTTACAAACCAACTGGTCGGACAATCTTTATGATGGGCAATGGTTAGAAAATAAATTTTTTAGGTTGCAAATTTTTGAATAAATTAAAGTACACTTATCCAAAAATGAAACCTTAAAAATGCATTTTATAATCATTGCCCCGCTAGATAATGGTCAGCTCCCGGTCCCAGTTATATGATCTTTACTTAAATAAAATAAACAAATAATAAACAAATAATAAATAAATAATAAATAAATAATAAATTAATAATAAATAAATAATAAATAAATAGTAAATAAGTAAATTAAAATAAATTTTGGCACAACAGCCTGTGGAGAACCGGGACCTAGTGACTTACAACTCTCAACCATTCCTGTGTGCGTGTTGTTGGCAGGAATGGAGGGAACGTACAATTTTTCGCTAAGTCCGAATGGCTAGATGAGGAGTGCAGTTATTCATGACAAGTATACTCTTGGAGGATTTGTCAGTTCCTCGCAAGAGGCATTACCTCAGGAAAAAATATCTGTTTTTTTAGATGGAAGGTGGCAGCGGCTGGGAATCGAACTCAGACCTCCAACGCACTAACCATCATGCCACGAGGTATCTTTACTAAAATACTGTTATAAAATATTTTTGTATGTTAAATGCCAATATTCACAGTCGTAAGTCAAATTTAAAACAATCGGTTAACTTTATTTATATTCAAAATAGGCGCTTTTGAAGTGCCTGTAAGCTCAAGGTATGCAATGAGAAACAAGACTGACAAAACTTCATCGTATTGAGCTGGTAAGTGGGTGTGAACTATATTGAAACATTGAATTATTTGAGGGGTTATTTTTCAATCTCTTCTTTTCCACTTTTAAGAAGACAAAAAAAAACCGTTGAAAGCGAGAAAAATTAAATTAACTTTTATAAATTTTGTATGGTTTGAATCAATTAGATGAACCTAAATACAACAAAAAATCAATTTAATTTCGAAAAGAAGAGTTTTGAGAATTACGATTTGAATTGTATGGGAATAGATGAGTTTTGATTCAAAAGTATAAGAATGGAAACTACTCGTATTATTATTTTTGAAAAAAGTGGAATAGAATCATTTTCAAACTTTACCCATAATTTATTTGTATTGCCTAAGTAGATACTTACTTTCCTGAAGAAAAATGTGAATACATTGGGTTAAACAAGTAAGAAAAGGATACGCCTCCATGGATAGAATGGAATTCTTTCAAGTTGTTCAACTCAATTCAACTCCATTCAATTCAATTCAATTCGATACAACTAAATGCAGTTCAATTCAATTCAATTGAATTCAATAAAATTCAATTCGATTCTATTCAATTTAATTAAATTTGATTCAATTCAATTTAATGCAATAATTCAACTTAATTTAATTCAATGCAGTTCAATTCAATTCAATTCAATATTCAATTCAAGGTTATTGCATCTTGCGAAAAAAAGTTCAAAATAAATATTTATTTTGTTATTGATTTTACTAGTTATACTTTTTAAAAATAAATTCATCTGTCAGTTTAGTTTCTTAAGGGGACCTGGAATGAAGAAAACCAGTCATTTGCTTACTTTTTTTAGCGAGACAGTTTTTTCCATTTCATCAGATACTTTAGATTGGACGCATTCCTTTGAGATTTTCTGAGGTACAAGAAATAAAAATCTACTACTACTACGAATCATTTCAAGTAGTTGCTCAGCCCAATTCACGAACATACGACGCTTCTGGTGGTCAAGCGGCTTCAGTTCTTGCGTCAATTTAGTCTTGTAAGGATGTAGGCCGAGATCTTTTCGCAAAATTCGCCACAACGACGTCACAGAGATGCCCAACGCTTGAGAACGCCGTGTGCACATGAGAGACACATTTGGGCCTTTTGCAACTGAAGCCTCAGCGGCAGCAATATTCTCGACACTCCGGGCACTTCTTTGTCTCACTGGCACGGGAACATTTTGTACTGTGCCTGTGGATTAAAATTTTTCCACTAGACGCTCAATTTATGACGACCATAAATTGGACGTAGCGCTCTTAACGTTGAGGTCACTGACTCCGAATTTCGGTAATAAATTTTAATAATTTTGACTCTTAGTTGGCTCGTATATCTTTCCATCATGAAATGGCAGACCTTACTGAAGAGAAATGTCAAAAGAGCGGAAAAAAAACACGGCGTCGTTTGCTGTCCCTGTCGCTCTACTTTTGTAGCGTCTCTGTTGAAAAACCCTTTATAATTAGTAACATTTAGTTAAATTTCAATTTAAAAATTATTATAACATTTATAGCATACGAGTTTAAATACCTATGTTTTAAATTTTGAAATGATTCTCTAGTTTATTTTTTGTCAGCATTTCACCTCATTGGGATTGTCTGATTATCTGATATCTACCCTCAACTTTGATATGATTTTTTTTAAAGCATTTTTACTGTTTCTATAATTTGAATGCCTAAAAAAACCTTGCAAAGTAAACAATAGGTTGTGTTGTTGTGTTGAAACTTCTTCCAAGCTGCCTTTACCTAATTACAAAAAAGGACAAATCGTCAAAATGTCCAATGGCTGGATTTCTAAGTATTTGAAAGAGGAGTTACAAAAATTTGGAATAGGACAACGAAGATTTAGCAAAAAAAAATAATAAACAAAAACATGAATTATTTCTCCTTGCGTGATTGGAATTCATAAGGGATATAAAGGTTGTGGGTGGTAGGTAAGCTGGCTCTTATGGCAGAAGAGACTTTTTTTTTTTTTTGCTTTCAAAATAACACTCATCCAGACAGAGTCGATTTGTGCAATCGTGATAAGGTGTATAAGGACGATGGATTGAAACGATGGAATGTTCTTTTTATCTATATGACAGCGATGTAGAAGGTGCCATAGCTCTAATATCAGTACAGTCATTAAGTTCAACACCTATTCGGATATGTGTTGTGTTTTTGTCTGACTCTGGGTATTTGAGGATTTCATGTATAGGTATTCTGGCTTGGAGATTTATTTTGAATTTGGAAAATGTCTCTTCCTGAGAACATAGAAGTTTTATTCCATTTCCTAGGAGGATAAAAGAATGCTTTTTTTTGGAGTTAAAGCCATAAAACGGACCAAATGTGGTAACCTTCTTATAATCTAATAGATTAAGCAATTATCCAGGGACTGACAAAGGCATAAAGTTGCTGATATGTGGCTCTCTTGGGATGAGCATAAATAGTTTATTGTTTTCTGCGTGAGAATATTTTAGTATATCCAAATGTTGCTTTTACTGTAATTTGTTTGTCTTTGGAAGAATCCTGAAGAAAAGAACAAATTCGGCATCTTAATTATGTGTACCTAGAGAACGACATTATTAGAATAGAAGCGCGCTATGGACAACTCTAATTGCGTGCGCTTTGGTAGTCATGAGATAGATTACATACAAAGCATATACTCATTCGAAAAATCTTTCAGTTGTTTTTAAATCAGTGGTGATAGGCTGTTGCGTTTCCGTTAAAACTTTAAGAAAAAAGTGGCACTTGACTTGCTCCAATCTAGATGGCTTGATTGGCTGACCGCCAATCTCGCGGCATATGTAAAAAAAACTTTTAAATTAGGTATGTGTCTGATGCAATTGCAAATAAAACTCTCCACTTTGGATATAATTCCATACAATAAGTTTATGGAATAACATCTCATTTCATTTTATATCTCAGAGCAGAATTATATCCGCATACACTGCTGTGTGAGAAATTGCTTAGCAAAAATGTAATCGTGAGTTTCAACCCCGGTGGCTTCGTCAATAAGCCAAATTACTAAGGAAATCCACACGTTTTCGTAGAGAAACTAAGGCATCGTAAACAAGAAGTGACTGTTTAAGCCTAGTAAGCAGATCGAGACAAAATTTATCTGTTGTACCTACGCAGCTCCAGCGCAAAATTTGACAATTGTAACTGCTGTACGTGAAAAGATAGAAGAAAGTCTCCGCTAAATTTTGCGCGGAAAGAAAATCCTAAAGCATTATTTTACCGGACAAATTGTGACGTTTTATGTATTATTCGCTTTTTATAAACTTAAATCATCGCTTTGTTAGATTTTATCCATTAATAAGTCGTTACGAGGATGCACGACTTAAATAAAATAAAAAATGCGATGCGTAAAGAAAATGATGAAATAAGAAGGATCATAGAATAAATAGAACAGCTGTCTTAAATCAGGCAGTGGGGTAGCTAATGGGAAAGGGTATAAAAGGGCCACATAAAGATAAGGAAAATACTTTTTTTTCAATAAAAACTAAAACTAATTTCCAAACCGTGTTAAACCGAGTTGGAATCAGCAAATAGTTATTTTGAAGGAAAAAGTAAATTTTGATCCAAATGTCAACCAATTTCCTTAAAATCACTTTTTTCCAGAGAAGTAAGAAATCTTCAAAAATTTTGAAATTTTTAGAGGTTTATTAATCCATCGACATCGTAGCCATACTTTAATATAATTTGACAAGTGGGGACAAACTTTATTTTGACGAATAAAATTTATTCAAAATAGTTTCTTATGGCCTTTAGTCCTAAAAATTGGCGTTTCGTCAGACTTACTCACTTGGACTCATCAGTGATATAGTGAGAGCGTTTATCATACGCAATTTGTATTTAGTTCAGTTCAACTAACATGAATTTTTTGACAAAAATCCACTGTTAACTATGTCCAACAAAATTAGAATTCCTATTCATTAAGCTAAAAATTTTATTTTTTTGTCCAGGCCTGGCATAGTTTAAAAAGGAGTAAAGTCAGACAAAACGCCAATTCATAGAACTAAAGGCCATAAAAAGCTATTTTTAATTAATAATTCACATCTTAGATGATTTATTCCAAAAGTATAGAGAATTTTATTATAAAAAAACCTTTTTATAAAAGAAGTTTATTCAAAATAGCTTTTTATGGCCTTTAGTCCTACAAATCGGCGTTTCGTCCGGCTTACTCACTTGGACTCATAATGATTAGGAATTCTAATCTTGTTGGATATAGTCTACTTGGCTGATTTATTTCAGTAGTATATAGAATTTGTATTATAAAAAAACCTTCTAAAAGAAGTTTATTTTGATCCAAATATTACCAAATTCCTCGATTTTTCTAGAGAAATAAGAAACTGAAAATTTAAGACTTTTTAGAGGTGTTTTCTTCCAACCTCTTTATCTTGTTCGAAATCAAAGATCAATTTTTTTACAGTGCTTTGAAAAATTTATTTTCTTTAGGTATTTAAAATTTTCAAATTTATGTGATTTGATGGAATTTTTATAATTTTTTTTTAATTTCTAGCTACGCCAATGTTCTCATTTGACTTTGTTTTATATCTACACCTTTACAACTTGCGTTGAAAAAAAATGTAGACATTAAATTTGTTTTTGCTAGATCTGCATTCTAGGCTTCAGCGTTGCCGTTTGGCCACTTTAGTGGAAATAAATATTTTCTCCTAGATGCAAATTATTTCTTTTTATTCTCTCTCTTGTGACATTTTTTTAAACGGGCCCCTTTTTTTGTCCTGGGACCATTTTTGAGACCCGATTTTTATTTTTTTTTGAGTGGCAACACTGCTAGGCCTTAGAGCGCTTTTTGACATTGACATTGACATTGGTCCATATTCCTTTCACAACAACGATAAAATAAATAATTTATATAAATGGTAAAGGTTTTGGATTTGGATAAGCTATGAATTTGGCAAAATACGGCTACATACAAGATACAAGCAGCGTTGCCGCTGAACAAAATAAAGGGGGGTCCCAAAACAGGGGCCTGTTTAAGAAAATGACACAAAAGAGAGTATAAAAAGAATCAATAAACATCCAGAGCAAACATTTATTTCAGAACCACAATAATATTTACTCTTATAACAAAAAACTACTGATTTTATTAGAATTACAATAAAAATGCAGGTAACTGTTTTACTTTTTAAATAGATTCGAAAAATAAATGTTATTATTATCCTTTTCTTCTGTCAATTTGCCTAATTAATTACGAAACTTGGTGAAGTTCAACTATTTTTATAAAAAAAAACTCAATTTTGATTGTCAATCACTTTGAATTTTTAAAAAGGGGCCAATTGGATGAAAGTGAGGTTCACGAGTCCTTAACGTAAAAAAGGTCCCATTTGGCCACTAAACGGGCCAAAAGCCAATGCTAAATACAAGCCGTCGAAATAAACGATTTATAGTACATTCATATTAATAATCCTGCAATCAGTTGTTTTGGCCGGAAAGTAGTTGTGATTCTCTGTAAGCAATCCACCTTCAACTTAGGTGTTTAAGAACAATGTTGGCCAAGATCTTCGTAAAACAGGGATTGGAACACGATCGAAAATGTATTAAAAATTGGGTTGACAAGATGATAGCTTACTGTGAGTGAGCCAATACAGTGATTTGTATCATGTGGTATTTTTTAAAATCCGGAATATATTTATTTAAAAAAAGCATCAATAATTGAAAAATACTAAACAATATTTTTTATATACATATAGCCTTTTTAAAAAGGAACTATCCAATTGCTCATTCTTTGTTTTCAATAAATTGTAGGTACTGTGAAAGGGGGGAAGGCTCAATTAAATAAATTAACACTCAGTTATAGTTTTCTATTATTTTAAGTTTCTTTATTTAGCAAACACGACCGAATCGTCTTAAGTGTAACATCAAACTGAAACTCTTTACATGTTTTTTTCGCTCACCGGTAGTTCTTCTTCTTATTACTTTTTTTCTTCTTCGCCTTTGTTTTTTTTATTTTTATTTGTATTGACATATACTTGGCCTGTTACAACTCGGCCGTCCTGACTATCACAATCGTCCCGATTCCGTTGACAAGTACTTTTTATATCATTAACCCATAACTTAATATTGGCCGCCTCCCAGATCCCTTCATATGGTACCCGACCTAATTGGAAACCCTCAACTTCTTTTAATAAATATCTGTCATTGGGTAATATTTTTGCTATACGGTATGGGCCCTTAAACTTGGGAATAATCTTTTTGCAAGCACCCGCTCTGCTCTCATAATTTTTAACCATGACATAATTACCTATTTCATATAACGCATTAGTTCTGTTGCGGTCTTTCAATTTCTTATTACGATTTTGACTTTCAACGATTTTCTCTGACGCTTTAGTTCTTAATTGTTCCAAATCCCTATTTACTACCTGTTCTCCGCAATCTTTTAAACTCTCTTTTAAATAATCTATCACCACCCCTCTTTGTCCGATCCCAAACAACAACTCACTTGGCGTCGCTCCCGTACTACTGTGTGTACTGTGTGTAGTATTATTCAAAGCGAACTCTATCTTTTGTAGCACCCCTTCAAGGGAGGAAGTTAAACCTGCATCAGTTAATTTCGCTATCATCGGGCTTAGACTCCTATTCACTCGCTCAACTTGTCCATTGGCTTGAGGAGAACCAGTTGCAATCCTTATGTGGTGGATGTTGTTTTCAGTTATAAAATGTGTAAAATCTTCTGACGTAAATGCACTGCCACGATCCGATATCACGACTTTCGGACGGCTGTAGAACATAAAATAGGATCGCAGGCAATTCAACACCTCTCTAGTGTTAGTGGACATAGTCGCGAATAACTTCACGTATTTAGTGAATTCGTCTATTACCACAAACACATACTTTTTCTTCGAATTTCTCATGGAAATTGGACCTAAATGATCTATATGTATAGTATCAAAGGGTTTATCCCCCTTGGGAATACTATGCAAAAATCCCTCGTGCTTGCCCAGCTTGGGCGAAAACACAATACATTTCAAGCAATTTGAAATGTGCATCATTACCTTCTGTTTCATATTCGGAAACCAATATGTCTTCATTATAGCTCCTACTACTTTGTCTCGACCCAAATGCCCCATCTCATCACGGTGTATCCTAATTATATTTTCCTCCATAGCTTTGGGTACATAGAACAAGACCTTTTGTCCTACCTTCCTATAGATTAGTCCATTCCGCATTTCATAAAAACGACACTGTTTTTCCTCAAGTTGCTTCCTAATTTTATTCACAACTTCATCTTTATATTGTTTAATCGATAAATTTTGTTCTAGTGTATTTTCTTCCAATATTAAAATGTTTGTCGCACGACTCAAGGCATCGACATGCTGCATCTTCATACCGCTGCGATGCTCTAGTAAATAATCGTAATTTTGAAGTTCTAATGCCCATCTCGCTATTCGGGGATTAATCTCTTTTTTATTTAATGTAAGGGTCAATGAATTGCAATCGGTTACTATTTTGAATCGAAGCCCATGTAAATATATCCTAAACCTCTTAAGCGCGTATATAATCGCTAACGTCTCTAGCTCAAAACTGTGAAATTTGGACTCATTGTCTGTTGTTCTCTTAGAAAAATAAAATATTGGGTGGAATTTTCCATCACCTTTTCTTTGCATCAATATCGCACCGAATCCCAAAGAGCTCGCATCGCAGTGAAGCTCCGTTTCGTCTTTTGGATTATATAACGCTAATATCGGTGCTTCTTATAATCTTTGCTTTAGTTTTTCAAAACACGCTAGTTCATAACATAAGCCTAAAAAACTATGAACCGCTTTCACATTTCGTGGCACCGGAAAATTATTAACCGACTCTATATTTTTCGCATCAGGTTTTATTCCCTCTCTCGTCACGGTATACCCCAAATACTGAATATGAGACTTCATAAACTGGCACTTGTCTAATCTAAGCTCCAGTTTATTTTTAACCAATCTATCAAATACTTCTTTTAGTATATCCAAGTGTTCATCCACCGTTTCGGTGGCTATCATCAAATCATCGATATAAATCATCATCTTCCCAGCTCTCAACAAATCTTCAAATACTCGACTAACATAGCGCTGAAATTCTGAGGGCGCATTCTTCAGGCCAAATGGCATTTTTAGGTACTCAAACTGACCCAATGGTGTCACAAAGGAAGTATACTTAACAGAATTTGCATCCATCTGAACGCGATGATACGCGCTTTTCAAATCTAATAGTGTAAAAAAATTTTTATTGACTAGTGCATCTAATAAATCTTCGATTAATGGTAGTGGGTAGTTATCCCTCAAAGTAACTTTATTCAATGTCCGAAAGTCTACGCATAACCTAAGTTCTCCTGTTTTTTTTTTAACTAATACAATAGGTGAAGTATACTCAGATCTACTTGGCCTAATTACCCCTTCCGTCAACAACTTGTCTAATATAGATTGAACCTGCTCTTTTTCAAAATATGAAAGTCTACGTGGCGGACAATAAAAAGGCTTATCGTTACTTAGCATTAATTTCATCTTGAACGTTACTTCAGGAGTTTCGGGACGTTCGCAATTCACATAACATTGATCAAATAGCATATCAAATCTTTTTTTATCAACAAAATCTATTTCTTTATTTGTTATACATTCTTCTTTTTTATCTTCTAATTCTATCATCATTAAATTTAAACATTCTTTTTCGTACTCTTCATTTTTCGTATCTTTATTTTGATCTACAGTTGAAGTTTTAAATTTCAACTTAGCAATTTTTAAGAAGTCTTTACCTAAAACCACCGCATGCTCCATTGTGCCATCCGGCACCACCAGCAATTCCACTTTATATTCTTTATACTCAAACAATACACTACTATTAATTTGACCAACTATAATTAGTGGGCTTTTATTGATACCAAACAAGTTACATTTTTTATTACATTTTTGGATTAAGATAGGCGGTACGAATTGATGGCGAACAAAACTGACAGGACTACCGGTATCAATTAGAGTTTCTAATAATATTTTATAATTATAATTTAAACTATTAATAATGAAATATAAGTTTCTTACATACTCGTCATCGTCGCTTTCCTGGTTGACGTGGTGTACTCGCTGGATAACTTTCCTCTTTGAACATGTGCTCGCAAGATGTCCCATCTCACCGCATACATGGCATGCACCCCGCTCACGTTTTGGTTTGGTGCACTCATGAGCCATGTGACCCAAAATGTTGCAGTTGTAGCACCTGATCGGCATAGTTTTGAATGTTGATGGTTCAGCTATTATCCCTCGTCGTGATGTTGAAGGCGCTGTCGTTTTGGGAAGCTCAATTTTGTAGAACGCTTCCAATAATTGGTGCTTAGTGCGAAAACATTGCATTTTCGCCTGGGATCGCAGATACGGATCCGGTATTCCGTCAATCACATACTCCACCAACTCTTCATCTCCCAACGAGATTTTGTTTGCTAAAATCGTTTTCTCATGGAAATATTGTACGAATGTTTCCGTAATCAACCACTTCCTAGCTTCGAACGCTCGCTTCAGAGTTAGTCGGCTGCTACGGTCACCGAACATTTCCTTCATCTCGCACAGCAGCTGTCGGATCGGAATAGAGGTGATGTCCGACCTCGAATGTAGCCAATTCAGGGCCTTCCCCTTGAGTCGGCATGAGATAAGTAATCTCATGTTGTTGTCATCCAATTTGTATGCAGCTTCCAAGTTTAATAATTGGGATTCCCAATGTGAGAAATAATCCCCCTCGCCTGAGAATTCTGCTAACAATTCTTTCAACAGCATACAATTTTTTTCTACGCCACTGTTTTGGTTTTCGTCGTTATGTGTATCTTTCGTTTTTTTTAGCCACTCATTTTCACTCTTTAATAATTCATTTTCTCGTTTTTGTATTTCAATTTCTCGTTTCATTATTTCCAGTTCCTTCTTTAGAATTCTCCACTCATCATCGTCACATTTAGCTTCAGCACTCTTTTTCGTATTTCCACTCGTTGTCTTCTTTATTAATTTTTTTTTCTTGTTCCGATCGTTTTCCTCCTCATTTTCGTCAATATCTTCAATGTGTGTGCTCAATTCCCCTTCTTGAATGGTACTGTTGTCACTGTCTTCGTCGTCAGCAATAGACACATCTGCTGTCTGGCTCTCATTTTCAACGTCTATTTCTTCGGTATTTATTTTTGCTTTTTCGCGTTCTTCTTTTGGCACAGATAGAAGCCGCAACAGCAACTCACTCTTGTTGCCAGTCGTTTTTTTGTTGAGTTTCTCCAACCATAATTTTAACTGCGACGCAGTATATTTTTTGTATGCTTCTATTTCTGCCATTATGAAAAGCAAGACTTTTTTTTTTTTTTAAAAGGGACACTCGTTATAAAATATTATTTAGTTTATTGTTTAAGAATAGGGTTTTCAGTATCCCACTTCTGAAGTTGTGAAAGGGGGGAAGGCTCAATTAAATAAATTAACACTCAGTTATAGTTTTCTATTATTTTAAGTTTCTTTATTTAGCAAACACGACCGAATCGTCTTAAGTGTAACATCAAACTGAAACTCTTTACATGTTTTTTTCGCTCACCGGTAGTTCTTCTTCTTATTACTTTTTTTCTTCTTCGCCTTTGTTTTTTTATTTTTATTTGTATTGACATATACTTGGCCTGTTACAGTACTTACTCGTAACTATACCCAAATTACCTACCCCTAATAGTATATTATTCCATAATAATTCCCATAAGAAATTTTAAAACCACAAGAAACATCACCTGGAGGTTTGAAAATTTATTTTGCACAGCTTTGTGCTTAGTGTACTCATACTCTTGTATATGTAAAAGGTGCTTTTTTAGACGTGTAGTTTTCAATATGGCAATCCTTTTTTCGTAGTTGCTCTTTTTGACAGCTGTCACTTGATTTATGCTCAGCTTGGTGCGCAATTTCATAGTAAATAGTCTTACTCCTGAACAACGGTTGCAAATTAATATTTTGAAGGAAACTTTTGTTGAGGGGCCGAATATTCTCTTTCAAGGCATCAATCGTCTCCACCCTATCTGCGTAGACAAGCACTTTCACATAACCTCACAAAAAATAATCCCAAACGCGAGATAATGCGCTGACCAAAAGTTTCCTTCAATAAAATTAATTGTTTCGCGATGCGTCGCACGAACCGAACCATTATTTTGGTAATAAATTTGACGATTTGCAAACGTTGTTTAGGAGTAAGTCTATTCATTATGAAATGGCAAACCAAACTGAGCATAAATCAAGTGACAGCTGTCAAAAAGACTAACTCCGAAAAAAGTATTGCTAGATTGAAAAACACACGTCTAAAAAAAAACACCCTTTACATATAAAACTCGCTATCTATACAGTCTTCTTACAACGTTCTGCAGAAAAACTGACCGTTCACATGAATATCTGCATTTATGTTTCACAGGACGACATGTTGTCCTTGGTGAGAGACACACATCTCGCATCTCAAAAATTTTAACGTTCATTTGGCGGCCCCGGCCAGAGCGGTCGGTTCGGTTGGTCGGTCAGCTGACGAACTGGGTTCTTAGTGATGTGATGGTAAAATACAACTAAGGTATGTCAGCTGGGTAAATTGTGGACTTTCAGCCGAGAAATTTATTTCGCTTGTTAATGTGCCTTGGGGAATGTGGTGAGCGGTTTATTGCTAGTCCAGTTTCCTTTGAAATGCTAGCTGGCTGCTGCTTCTTCTGCTGCTACTGCTTCTGCTACTGCTTTTGTGGCTCACCACTGCATTGTGTCTATTTTTCGTTTTGGACAGAAGAGAATTTTCTGATGATGCTTTGCTTATTTAATGTATTTAATTTTTTATGCATGGGCTTTTTGTATACATATAAACCTACGCTTTGGAATCAGGAAAGAACAATGGGTGTCTCTGAAGCGGTTTTTGCTTTGCCTTAGAGATGTGTATGGTTACAAAACTCTGCATATATACCATATCTACACTCATATAGATACAAGCTCTTTTTATATGATCAGCTCATGAGAAGTGTATTAATATAATATTCTCTTTAGCTGCCAAGCAGACGCCTCATATAGTTGTGCAAGGAAGTTCTAAAGCAACCGACTCGACTCTTTGAATTGTATACATTTTTTTTTGTTTCAATTATTTTTGTTTAAGCTTTTTATGAGGATAGATGTAAAGTTTTTTAAACTGAAAATCAAGGATTATTTTTATAAGGTATCTATTTTTGAAAATAATTATTTTATTGAGGGCCTATTGATGCTTTACAGCCTGTGAGCCTGTAATTTTTCTGAACCAGGGCAAAAACCTGAATTTGGCACCCTCCCAGTTTTTTAGATAAACACAAAAAACCGGCATAGTCGGTATTTACATGACCCAATTTTTGTTGTTTGTAGGTGGAGAGGGAAACGAAGGAAAATAAAATTGTGGAGAAAACCAATGTATTGCAACAACAACCAAAAGATCGGCATTGGAAAAATCGGGTCATGTTAATGTTGACGTACTTGACTGACTGAATTTTTTGTTACCAAGAGAATAGAACTTTTGAATGAATTCGTACTTGATTTTGCCTACGTAAGTAACTACCTACTCAATAATTTTCAGTTTTGCATATTAATTAATGTAGGTATTTAATCCGTGAAATATATTAAATGGTAGATGACTGACAAAATTGTAATTCCCATTCCCGAATATCATTTCATTTCATTAAGTGTCGGCAATTTTCAATTTTTTAGGCACACAGATTTGGCACCCCTGCAAGCTGCCACCCAGGGCACAGGCACCGGTTTGCCCCCCCCCCCCATAGATCTGGTGCTAATTCTTTATAATCTAAAACCCTGCCCTTTTAAGTTATATGATAACATTCGAAGACAGTTATTGTAAAACTTCATACTTATTAGCTTATTACTTATTAAGGTTTTTGGCATGTTAGGCCTGGTTCACACGGCAATGCACCGCACGTTTTTCGCACTATAAATATATACGGCAGTACTAATCCAAACGGCAAATGTACAAATATCGTGTGAAAGGTTCTAAGTAGAATCTAGGTATACGCCACTTTATATGAGTGAAAAAAGGAATTGCATTTGATTTCTAAGAAATCAAATTATTTTCGCAAATGAAATTTTAAGAATTCGTTAAAGCAATTTACTTAAAAATTTAATTTCTACAAGTACAGTGGACTCTTGCTAACTTGGAGACATACGAAACCACGTCTATTCAAGTAAATAGATTGTTCAAGTTAGATACTGAATCAAACCAAGAAATGATTATGTTTTTGCATTTATTGCCAAAACTTAACACTTTTTCTTTTGTAATGTGTCCAATAGATATTCCTGCCGTTAGCTTGAGTGTCAAAGTTATTATTTAATTTCTTTTTAAAGCCTTTTTTGTACTTTTTAACATCTTTAAAAACCAAGATCTTAAGCACAAAAACAATAGAAACTTGCTGGGATTCCCCTTATACAGGGGAATCGTTTGTTCAAGGTAGTGAGAGTCCACTGTATACACATACAGTATCTAGGCATCTTTTAATTAAGCAATTAATTAATCTATTATATCTCTATTTATTTAATTAAAAATATGTGTTTGTTATAGCCATACCAATCTTTATTTTATTTTATATTTTTCTTAAAGGAAGTTTTTTCTTACTAATGCAAGCTTCTTGTCTCATACGAGATAATTCAAGATAAAAGTGATTCCAGTTTAATGCGTTGAACTTTATATCTGAGATTGGTGGAGTGGTTAGCGAGAAAAACAATTGGTTCAGGGGGACACGGGTTCGATATCTGGTTCTGCCAACAATTTTTTTTTATTTAAATGAATGTGAACTTCTTTAAGACTCTTATAATTAACTCCATAATGGTACAATAGGAGTGAAAAAAGGTCGCCATTTTCACTCTATGGAGTTCTATGTAGTGCTTATATGCATAGATTGAATGAAAACGAAAAGCATCTATGGAGGAATATAGAAGCGAAATTGTTAGTTGGGCCGTAAAAACGATTTCGATAAACGATTCAATCAATCGATCAACAAAATTATTTTGAAATTAGGCGTGTTTTGTTGACCTCTTTAATGCTAACAATAAGATTCGATACGTTCAGAGGTGGCAGGAGCCGTGTGCGGTGTGTGCCCTGCAATTTGAGGGGCCCCGCAAGTCCTCGAAAGTTCTTCGCATTAATATTATATTTTGTTTTATTGCGACAGCATATTTCTTTTACTTTGAGTAATATTGATGCCTTAAATACTGTATACCTACTTGTAAGAATTGATTTCTTAAAAAAAAAATCTATTAAAATATTTTTAAAATTTCATTGGCAAAAATGTTTTTCTTAAAGAATTCAGATAGCGTTCTTTAATAAAGTTGTATAAACGTGATTCAAATTTTAATACGTGGTTTAAAAGTTTTAACTCACCAATTTTTACGAGTGAAGTGATGTATCTATATGACTGTGGCTTAAGCATGTTATTAGCTATTTTCACACATTGAAACTTCAACCATTGTTAAACCTAAGTTACGTAGGTGCCAGTTATATTTAGCTATCATTAAGAAATTTTAATGATGGATTTTGAGACGTTTAAGAAGTAAAAGCATTTATTTTTTTGAAAAACAAATAAAGCTCAAGACTTAATTAATATTTCAAGTAGTTGCAATATTTTTACCGTGAATTTAATAGAAGACTAGGATGATTATTTTTCGTCAATAATTTGAAAGAAAACAAATAGTTTATAATTCCCTGAAGGGGAGTTTAGAGATTTATTTAAAAAAATGTCTGGGAAGCCTTGGCTTACGCTTGGATCAAAACCCAGAATCTTTTCAAGAATAAAATAAATATAAAATAGGTAATTAGAAGGTTTTTTTATAATACAAATTCTATATACTACTGAAATAAATTAGCCAAGTGGAAGACTTATCATTAGAGTTGGACTTGTTGAATTATTGATTCAAAATAGCTTTTGGCGTTTCGTCAATTGCCTGGCCCCGGGCAAAAAAATTTCCAGCTTAATGATTAGGAATTCTAATCTTTTTGGATATAGTTTACAATGGATTTTTGTAAAAGAATTCATGTTAGTTGAACTGAACTTAATACAAATTGCGTATGACAAGGCCCTCACTACGTCACTGATGAGTCCATGTGAGTTAGCCGGACGAAACGCCAATTTGTAGGACTAAAGGCCATAAAAAGCTATTTTGAATAAATAGATAATTGTTCAAAGAACAAATGAAGCAAATTAGGGAAGATAAAAAAGAACAGTAGATAAACCAAACAAAGAAAATCAAAGCGACAAGAATAGACCGCTATCACCGGTCCCTAAATAAAAGGAACAAAGAACGCTACTTTACGATGGGTCACGAGTCTTACAATTTTGAGATATTAAAACTGAATTCAAAGGCCAACCAAATATATTTTGAATCAGTTTTCACCAAACATATTAAAACTAAATATCACTCTACTTATCTTTTTGGGTTTAAGAATCCATCTTTTCCTCTTCTTCATGCTTTTGCTCTTATTTAAAATGCTCTATTCGCCCCGTTCTGGCGTTGGTAACTCCTTTCATAAAAGCGAGTCTTTTTTCTACACTCTTCCTCTTTCTCCACACAATCTTCAAAACACTTTTCTAATTTTAAAACTCAAATATAATTTTAACTTTTCGTATTTTCAAATTTTCCAAGTTTCTATTTTTCCCTTTTTTTTTCTCAAAATTCTAGAACCTCTATCGGCTATTCAGGTCAACCAAGAAGTGGTTGTTTCTGCCTAGCCTATTCTCTTCTACCGGCCTCTCTCTCACTCACACATTCTCAGACTCATACATATGATTTTCGTGTAACTCTGTTACGGTTCCACTCCGAGATTGAGTTCCAACGAAACTATCTCTCACTCACACATTCAATGGGTTCCCCAAGTTGTTGGAGCAAGACATATTCACAATAAACGATTTTGGAAAAACAAAAGAAAACTATAAAAAGTTGAAAACATTATCCTGAGCATTCTCTCAGTTACTCTCCATATTTTAATGTTTTGAAAATTATTCGAAGAAGGCTAATATTTTCAATTCCCATTTTTCTAAATCTTTTTGAGGAAACGAAGGAGGAAGTCAAATACTCAAATCAAACTAACTAACGCGCAATCTACTATTCGGTGGACCTTTGTGCAGATTTGGGGGAATGAAGGGAATAGCGTTTAGCGTTCCATTCTTTTAGGCGGTCGATGTTTATTAAAAATTAAAGTTAAAGTTCAAAGTTTACGTTGGGCTTGTTGCCATGTTTAAATCAAAAAGAACTTAAATTTATATTTATGTTGTGTTGTTAAAATTTTTAACACATTTAAGTGTGTGTGTATGTTTCTATCTGTCCCTTGACGATTCAGAGCTACCTTGCTCAGATCATACGTAAGTGGCATGCAAGTCTCTAACCCGTACGACGAACCTATTTGGTCATCCTCCCCGAGCCACTCTCAAGCTCCATGAGGACAACGGACAAAATTGTGGGTTGAAAAATGGGATTGGTTGGGGTGGAGGGGAAAACAGATTACGAGAGTTAGACTATGACCAAACAACATAGTGAGAAGAAGGTATTAAGAACCGAATGAAGAGAAGTTTTTGCTGTGGTAAATCTTACCGTAACATAGTCAAAAGAAAAATTTGAAGGAGGCTCAACTTTTCACATATAAAGACTTTTATTTTTTCAATGATTGAACTACCTTACCAATGATCATTGGAATCTTTAAAGTAATTTTATGTTGAAAGTCGGGCCTTTTTTATTTACTAGAAGTATTAACTAAGTCTTGAACTTTATTTGTTCATCAAAATAATAAATCATTTTGCTTTCTTAATGTCTCAAAGTCAAAAGTCAATCATTAAAGTTTTCAATGAAGAGTTTCAATGATAGGTACAACTGGCACCTTAATCCGCCAAAATAGTTTAAGATCGAGTTTTACGAGAGCGGGTCAATAAGTCCGTGACTTTTTGATTTTCTGACCTCTTTACTGAAACAGCAACACTGCTCCTGTCAACAGGCATCTGTCAGTTGACTCCTGTCAAAATTTAAACTTGCTGCGTCAGTTAGTTTGTGTTTGACAGCTATTTTTATCAGACTACTCACTAATTTGAGGAGAAAATGGAAAAAAGAGAATTTCGTGTGCTTATTAAGCATTATTTCTTGCGAAAAAAAACTATTACCGAGACCAAGGCTAGGCTTGATAAATGCTATGGGGACTCTGCACCATCGATTTCAATGGTAAAAAAGTGGTTTACTGAATTTCGTTGTGGCCGTACAAGCACAGAAGATGCCGAACGTCCTGGACGCCCAGTTGAGGTCTCTACACCCGAAACAATCGAAAAAATTCACGATATGGTGTTGGCCGACCGAAGATTGAAAGTGCGAGAGATTGCGTGGAAGCCGTAGGGATCTCGCATGGCTCAGTGGTTTCAATTTTGAATGATCACTTGAACATGAGAAAGCTTTCCGCAAGATGGGTGCCGCGTTTGCTCACAGTCGACCACAAGCGCAATCGTGTAACAACTTCACAGGAAGGTTTGGCGTTGCTTAATCGCAATATGGAGGAGTTTTCGTGCCGTTTTGTAACCGTGGACGAAACATGGATCCATCACAACACACCAGAGACCAAACAACAGTCAAAATAGTGGGTTTCTAAGGGTGAATCGGGTCCAAAGAAGGCCAAGGTGGGTTTGTCAGCCAATAAAGTTATGGCGACTGTTTTTTGGGATGCACGCGGGATAATCCACATTGACTACCTTCAAAAGGGAAGAACAATCAATGGGGAATATTATGCCAACTTATTGGACCGATTCAATGACGATTTGAAAAAAAACCGACTTCATTTGGCCAAGAAAAAAGTTCTTTTCCACCAAGACAATGCAAAGGTGCACACATGTGCAGTTGCCATGGCAAAAATCCATGAATTGCTCCCTCATCCACCCTATTCTCCAGATTTGGCTCCGAGCGACTACTTCTTGTTCCCAAACCTGAAGAAATGGCTTGGTGGAAAAAGATTTGACTCCAATGATGAAGTCATCTCGCAAACAAAGGCCTATTTTGAGGACCTCGACAGATCATTTTTTTTGGAAGGCATACAAAAATTGGAGAAGCGTTGGACAAAGTGTATAGAGCTCAAGGGAGACTACGTTGAAAAATGAAATTATTTTTTTATCAAAAAATCTGTGTTTTATTCCAAAAGTCACGGACTTATTGACCTACCCTCGTATGTTTTTGAACATGCTACCAAGAAAATATCAAATTCGAATTTTGATTACGTCGTCATTACAAATGGGCATTTTTACTGAATTCAATTGTTCTGTTAACAGAAAGAAGTTTAAACCCAAAGTGGAGTTTAAACTCCCATTGTGAAACTGGGAGGTAGGTAGTTTATGAACATAAGTCAAAATTTGTTTCTGCATAGAGTAGGGGTATTGTAATATACATGTTTCTCTTTTTGACATAACAGACAAAGTAATGACACGAACATTTCCATATCTGGTAGATTTAAGCACGAACATTTAAACTACTATGTTCACTGTTTTTGTCGGATTTGAACTCTAACTTACATAAATTTTGACAAAATAATGAAGTGACCTCGAAATCGTCACTTTTGAAACGTAGTTGATAATGTGGTACACCTTGCTGTCTAATGTGTTGTACTATATCGCGTGAGGCTCCAAATGCCTTGATGGCAAATGAAATACAAATTTCATCATTTCTTACAGCACAAATGGATCTTCTGGACATCTTTCGGGTCCAATTTTCTAAATTCACGTTTTTTGGGCATTTTAACACTGAGAATTGGATGGGTAATTAAGTAGTGTGGTATACTATACCCCATAAGGAATACTGTACCACATTTGTCTACTGCTTGTATATGCCACATTAGCCGAAAGTGCATATTTTTACAAAAGAATTATAAAAGATTGAAGTTAAATTCTTTCAAATAAAACTAACAAATTTGTAACGTGTGATGATATTCTGGAACACAATGACAAACCGGATTGAAGCACAATTCTCCAATGAACACAAAAACTTTTTGTTCAGCCCAAAAAAAAACTCAGCTGCACACAATTATGGATTTCAACAATTTGGTCGTATTAATGGACGGTTTTTGAGTTGTTTCAATACGTTTTAATACTTTTAATATAATCACCACCTACTGAAGCAAGAACCGTTGCAGAAGCATGCTTGGTTTTTGAGAAAACTGCCTATTACCCCAACTTACTCTATAACATATTTATGTGAGGCTCAATGACGATGGAAGCATAGCTCCCGAAATGCAGTACCTTCCTAAATAAATATAAAAAGTATTTTTCAGTTATTTAAAATAATATCTTTTTTTAATATTATTTCAGTCATCATAATGATATACCTAAGCTTGATCAAAATCTCCCATTTGACTTTTTTTTACAAAAGCAAAACCTTGTTCAAAAATATTTACATAACATAATAGTATAGCGCAAAAGGGGTGCCTTATCTGCTATTATTATATAATAAATTGGAATTTTGTTTCTTTTTGAAAATTTTATTTGAAAAGTAAACTTAAATTGGGCGAATAAACAAAAGCAACAGACAAACGGACAAAGGCATCACATCTTCTTCAGCAACATTTCGAATATAATTTACTTCCTGAGAAGTCTTTATCTCAACAAAACATAAAACAGCCTTAAGTCATAAGATACAATAGTTTGCTACTTTCTACTGCTGCTGTGTTGCTGCTACTGCTGCCACTGCTGTGCTGTGACTATGTTTCATTACATTTAAGGTAGGTAGTTACTCCTTTTTACTTTGGGATATCAAACGAAAATAACATTTCTAACTATTTTGCAATTTACTTACAAAGGCTTTTGCAATTATTTTACGCCTTGGGTATTTATAATTATAATCCACATTGTGTGAGGTCTCCTTTTCCTTTCATAAGTATACCTAAGTTAAGTGAACCACCGTATATTTCCATTTGGCAAAAGGACCATCACCATCGCCAACAAAGCACAAAAATGGGGGTCCAAAATAAAATTGTATAAAATAAAAGACCCGGAGAATAGATGAAAAGAGTTATTGTTGAATATTCTGGGAATTGCCTTGCTCTTTTTGGGGTTTTGTAAAGAATAGTCATCTTTTGTTGTTTTTCGCTTCAATTTATTTAAATAAACCTAATTAATAGGCTATAGTGAACGTTGTATTATTTTAGTATAGAATAGAATTGCGTTACGGATAAAATGTATTGTTATGAAATGTTTGTTTGGCACTTTACAATGATAAATTCTAAAAGAGCTCAAATAACATTTTTTGATTAGTATTTGGTATTTTCCATCGGAATGGATCTTTAAAAAAATTAATCGAAAAAATATTCAACCATTAACTAAGTAATTGGTTCAAAAATTTTTGAACAAAAAGCATGCTTCTAAATGTTTTTTTTTTTTTTTAAATCTTTCTTTAAATCTTTCTTTTTGAATCTTTCTTGACAGACTTTTTGGCGCTGAGCTCAAATCCGTCATCCAGTTTTCACCATCAGCTCGGATTTTAAAGATATTCCTGTTAAAAAAGTCGTTTTTCGGTATTTTTGAGGAAATGTTAAAATGAGAAATAATTTTTTTTAATAAAGTTAGTAATTGATTAAGAGCACAAAGTTTTTTCTTGAAAATTTGGTTAAAATCTTTTCAATATCCTTGTTACTCTCTGAAATATCATTAGTTAGATGTTAGTCATCATCATTTGTTCACTATTGTTTTGAGGATTATAAACAAGTAACAATACAATACAATTTTTTTCCCAAGAAAATACTATTTCCCTTCTTCAAAATTCCAAATATATTTTTTTACTCTCTGAAAAATTCCTGCATGTTTTTCATACCAATACCAACTAACTGAAGATTTCTTAAAGACTAAAACAGATATTGTGAAGATTTAAACAGAATTTTAAAAAAGAAGATACTTTAAGGATACGTTGTAAAATTTATTGACAACGTTAAAGCTTGTTGGTTTTGTAACCACAAAATAAGGAAAAACAACATTTTTAAATTTAATCGCAGGAATATCTCAAAAACAATGGCTGATAGCAAAAAATGCTTGAATGATTTGCACTGAGAGCCAAAAATTTATATTAGAACAAATCTTACCTGCCCGTGCTAAAACCCGTGAAAACCTGTTTTCAAAGTCTTTTGGTTTACTCTGGGATATTGACAATAATATGGGAAATTCAATAATAATTATAAACAGCAAATTGCGTCAGTTAAAAAATATCGGCAAAAATGTGCAAACTATTTTCAGAAATGGGGCCGTTAACCACAGAACATTTCAAATCAATATTTTTCAATTTTTCCAAAACTTTTTGTTTGAAAATAATTTGTTTCAAAAAATATATACAAAAAAAAAAAAAACATTTAGTCCTTTCATATTGTGTTTTAACCATGAGAATTGGACACAGGGTTAAAAGTCCATAAGCCAAAAGTCCATAATGGACTTTTGGTTCTCCTGGGTGCGTAAAAAGTCTATAAATGCATTATGAACTTAAAACTCACTCAATAAGGCCATTTTTATTTTCCCTTCCAAATAGTTTTTTTCCACCCTCTTCATGCAAGGGAAGGGGATGGAGAAAATCAATGGTTTGGTTCTATTACAAATGTGTTGAATCCAACGAGAGTTCTCTGGTTATCGTCCGACTTCTGGTTCTTGATTTATGTATGAAACAAGTGATTAGGGTAGTATCAGGGTGGGTTGTTGCTCTTCATCATTTAACTTGTTCATGAAGAGCAACAACCCTGGCACTGCCCTAATCAGTGAGACCAAGTTTAAAAAAGCAACACCATCAACATCATTGGCTTCAAAACTTTCCGGAAAGACAATGGTGAAGGCCGAAGAGGGACAGCAATCTACGTAAGGAAGAACATTTGCCCCAACACCAGCAAAACCATCATAACAGGTCTCCTTACCAGCGAAGCCACCGCCGTCACCATACAACTGGGAAGGGAGACTCTCACTATCTTCAGCGTCTACTTCAAATGCAAATCAAGCATGAGAAACATCCATAGCGGTCTTCACGTTCTCAACAATATCCTTAAGAGAAACACTTTTGGACTCATCGGTGGTGACTTCAACGCAAGGCATCATCTTTGGCTGGATACTTCTATCACCAACGAAGGTAAGGCGATTGCTGACTGGCTAGATACCAACAGCGATCAGCATTCATTGGTTGTTATTTCACAACCTAAACCAACCTTCCCCAGAACACCATCAACATTAGATAATTTCTTCATCTAATTTTATTCATATTCTTCAGCAACTTCACCTGTACAATAGTACCCAGTGATTCGGACCATGAAGCTGTCCAGCTTAGCATCAAACTTCATCAACCCATCTTCCTAGCAACAGAACCAGTGGAAAATTTCATTAACTACAGGAGACTGGATATAGACAGGCTACAAAGAGACATTGATGACGCCATAACTATCCCACCCGCAAACAGTAATTTGGACAGCAGTGAAATTAACACAGCCATTGACTATCTAGAACTGGCTGTTGCGAACGCATTGGATAACCAAAAGCAGCCCAAGACGTCAAAGGATAGATATCAGCACCTTCCCCAGTATATTCAAAACCTATACGCCCATAGGCAATGACTTAGAAAACGTCTCCAAAGGTTCCCCTGCGAGAACTTCACACAACTAACAGCAACTACCACACAGTGTGGAGTGAACTTCAGTGCGTCAACGTTATGTTCCGGAATTCCATCCAACACCACAATAAAAACCAATTCCAGAAGAGACTGCAGTCTATCAGACCTGGCTCTGACGCCTCAAAGAACATCAACAGACTGATCGCCCAAAAATCACTAATACCTGACGTAATCATCACCAACAATATGGAGAAGCAACAACGACTCAGGATAAAGTTGAAGCCTTCGAGGGAAACTTCAAGCCAAGTCCCTCTAATGATCCAGTCTTCCTTGGTGAAATCGGGGCATCCATCCAACAGACAAAATAAATAAATAGAATAAATTTTGTGGCACAACAGCTCATGGAGAACCAAGGCCTAATGACTTACAACTCTCAACCATTCCTGTGTGCGTGTTATAGGCAGGAGTGGAAGGGACCTACAATTTTTTGCCGAGTCCGAACGGCTAGATGAGAAGCACTTATTCATGACAAGTATACTCTTGAAGGATTTGTCAGTTCCTCACAAGAGGCAGTACCTCGGAAAAAAACATTTCTGTTTTAAGGCGGCAGCGGCTGGGAATCGAACCCAGACCTTTGGCATGACAGTCCTACGCACTAACCATCATGCCACGAGGTACTACTCATCCAACAGACACTGATGCCCAACTTGGATAGAGCAATGTTTAGTTGCACCAATCCTGCAAATGATCCAGTCAAAACCCCGAACTTGAGCACCCCAAAGGAGAAAGCTGAGATAATTGGCAGCTCCAAACCAAAGAAATCAGCTAGACCGGATAGGTATCCAACTTTGTTCTAAAAAGGCTTTCACAAACGATGATGGTATTTTAGCTACATATCATCTTCAACAACTGCATCAACAGCAGTATTTTTCATGAAAAGTAGAAAACTGCCAAAATCATCGCGGTTCCCAAAAACGGTGAAAAGAACATGATCACCAACTACAAGCCGATATCCCTCCTCAACAATCTAAGAAAGCTCTTGGTAGAGCTGATACTCAGGAAGCTCAAGAAGCTCTGCAGCGAAAACAACATCATCCCGGATATACAGTTTGCTTTCCGGGAAAAGCATTCCACCCCACACCCGCTCGTGAAGTTTCAACATGACATCACCACAGTTTTTAACAACAATCAAGTTACTGACGGATGCTTCCTGGATGTCGAGAAAGCATTCGACAGTGTATAGATTGAAGCCCTTATCCATAAATTCCACATTTCAGGCTTCCTTCTAGCACTAATCAAAATTATTTTTATCTTTTTTTTCTTCCAGGAACTTTTTCGTGCAACTGGAGAACTGCAAATCGAAAGTGAAGAGAATCAGGGCAGGAGTTGCCCAAGGGTCGAAACTTGGACCACTTCTCTACAACATCATGACCTCTGACCAAGCAATTTCAAGTGAATGCGAGAACCTTCTCTTCGCTAATGACTCACTAACATATTGCTCTTCATTCTTTCCATCGATAGCTGTCCGAGAAGTCAAGGCAAACTATTTCAGTTTTACATCAAATGAGGTATCCGGATCAACTGATTCAAGATCAGAGCTTGTTTGCTTGAAAAAACCAGGAAGAAGACACGGTCGCTCTGCTGGAAGCTGCAGAAGCATCACCATAGCACTCCCAGATGGTACCAGATTACCAGCCAAATGCAGTGCCAAGTACTGAGGCATCAACTTCAACGAGCTGCTGAAATTCAACCCACATTCGCGTTCTGTACTCAAAAGGCCAACTTTGCTTTCAATTGCCTCTACCCGCTGATGAAATAAAGAACTGCGCTAAGCCAGCAGACCAAAGTTTTAATCAACAAGCAATTTCTTAGGCCAGTTATCAGTTACAGCTTCCCAGTTTGGTTCACCATCTCCAAAACAGCTATGAAGGAACTGCAAATATTGGAGAGAAATATCCTGAGGATCTGCACTGGACTTTATTTCGATCATCAACATCAAAGCCAAAGTCGTCCCCCTGGACAAGTACTTAATGCTATCTGCAGATAAGCTGGTAAGAAACATAGGCAACCAACCTTCCCAACTAACAATTTCGCTTCTATATTGCTCCATAGATGCTTTTCGTTTTAATTTAAGGTATGCATATAAGCATTGCATAAAACTCCATAGAGTGAAAAAGGCGACCTTTTTTCACTCTTATTGTACCTTTGTGGAGTTAATTATAACCATCTTTAATAAGTTCAAATAAATTGAATTAAAAAAAACTTGTTGCTAGAACCAGGAATCGAACCCGTGTCCCTCTGAACCAATTGTCTTACTCGCTAACCGCTCCTCCAATCTCTGATATACAGTTCCATGCATTGAATTGGAAGCACTTTTATCTAGAATTGCCTCGTATGAGACAAGAAGAATTAATAAGAAAAAACTTTCTTCAAGAAAAATATAAAATAATAGACTAGTTTGGCTATAACAAACACATATTTTTAATTAAATAAATACAGATATAATAGATTAATTAATTAATTAATACCAACCTTAAACATTGTCAACAATAAGAAATATATGTACGCAGGTGCTAAATAGAATATAAATTATAAAATGGCCGATTTTAGCTTGGCGTCACCATATTCACTAATACAAGTAATATAGAAATAAAGACTAACATAAAGATTGTATAATAATTTTAGGGGATGACTATTGAAGGGAAAGTATCTTGGTTAATTCATAAGAGCATTATAGAGAGATTAAAGAAACATTGGTACATCGCTTCTATCAAGCTGATATAACTTGCACCAGAAAATATTTAAGGATTCAGTAATGCTCCAATAAGGTGTTTACTTTCTGTCAGAGGGCTAAATGGAGCGCTATAGAAACAAATAACACTTTAATGTCTGAAATGCGAAGCAATTTTGTTAATTGGGTTATCAACATGAGAACGATGATAAACCAACAACGACATCCGGAACTAAGATACCTAGTAGCTAAGGAAATCCTGGATAAAACTACCGCAATCAACGATGAAGCAGGGCACTTCTACTCTGATTCTGGGTCAGTTCATTATCCTGGCAATCCTATCCCAACTATAAACCAATACTGCCACTTGACAACCAGGACTAAACAACCCACGGACGACAAAGTCAACCCGACTTTTATATTAAGTTTCAAAATTGATAGCTAAATCTAATTTGTAAGTTTCAAAAATTATAAATCTAATTTGTATTTTAAATTTTTTCAATGTTTAACGTTCGGCCCCCAATGTACCAACAAAATCATTTAATTTATCAACTAGCTATAACCTAACTTTACTTTAAAGAAGTGTTGCCAAGTGTTGCTAACTTTTAGGACATGAACTATTAGTATACTTAAGCTCAACTCATTAGGTCAAAATGACAGGCATGCCCTAATGTAGTACACTAACGCCCTTACTATTAAAAAAGTGAGTCAAAAGTCCATACTTTAGTCAAATAACCAATTTATTTCAATATTAAAAAAAAAAACAATGAATATCAATAAAAAAACAAGAAAATTTATGAATTCATTGTTATAGGGTCAAAACATTTACAAAAAAACTTTTGTGCACATTCGTCAAGCTCTTCCTCAATGATGTTTGGCTCAAAATACACCCTACCTCGCACCTTTCCCAAATTCTCTAGTAAGCAAGAAGGAAGGTCGCCGTAATACTGGCAGTTAGCACTGTATTTATGCAAGGCAAGGCAGGTTTATACAAAAAATTTCGAAAACCCAGTCACTTTTGAAGCTATTGGAACAGTGAAGTATGTTTGGGTGGCAAGATGACCCCCTGCAATTTACCTGTAAGCCCCTTGCAACCTGTATGTAAGGTTTCTTTTGCATTTAAAAATCTATATTTGACGAAACTTTGGATTAATCCTATATTTCCAACAATAATGTTACGTCGGCGTATAGTGTAATGCGGCTAACTCCAAATTTTTTACCATTATTGACCACTTCAAAAATTGTTAAAAAATACAAAAATCTATCAAATCTTTTCAATTTCACTGATTTTAGTAATAACGAGTGCTGAAAAATACTAAATGTAATTTTGGTTTTATTCAAGTAATGCAAACACTTTTTTATAAATATTTTAATGTAAAAATGCAAAATAGGAGTTAGCTGCTTTACACTCTAAGCCGACGATTACCTTTGTCATTTCATATCATAATAGACTTTTGGCTGATGTAAGTGGTCCCAAATTCCATAAAAAATGGGCCAGTAGTGCATACAATTTTTTCTGGAATTTTATCCCACTTAAGTGGGTTATAAGTTCATAAAGCATTTATGGACTTTAAACCCATCCAAGTGAGCCAAAAACCCATTGTGGACTTTTGGCTAATGGACATTTTTACCCTGTATCGCAAATTGTGGGCTATTGTTTTTATTTTTTTCCTGCGTTATGTTTTCGGGGGTGTTGAATCCGAATCTGTGGTTTGATAAAATAAAAAAAAAAAAAAAAAAATTCGTAACACAACATAAAAAAACTTATGGTTCGAATAGTATGTGAAACTCTGAGTTCTTGAGGGGGATAGCCGTTTTATAAATAAAGGGTTTTTCAAAAGGGACGCTACAAAAGTAAGGCGACAGCCACAGCATTTTGACATTTCTCTTCAGTAAGATATACGAGCCAACAAAGCGTCGAAATTATTAAAATTTACTACCGAAATTCGGAGTCAGTGGCCACAACGTTAAGAGCAATTTATGGTCGTCATAATCGTCCTAGCAGATCGTGTCGAGAATATTGCTGCCGCTGAGGCTTCAGTTGCAGAAAGCCCAAATGTGTCACTCACACGTCGTTCTCAAGCGTTGGGCATCTCTGTGACATCGTTGTGGTGAATTTCGCGAAAAGATCTTGGCCTACATCCTTACAAGATTAAATTGACGCAACAACTGAAGCCGCTAGACCACCAGAAGCGTCGTATGTTCCTGAATTGGGCTGAGCCATAACTTGAAAATGATTCGGATTTTCATCGAAAAATCATCTTCAGCGATGAGGCTCATTTCTGGCTGAATGGCTTCGTCAATAAACAAAATATGCGGTACTGGTCAGGCAGCAATCCACACGTACTCCATGAGTCATCATTGCATCCCGAAAAAATTACGGTTTGGTGTGGTTTATGGGCCGGCGGCGTCATTGGGTCGTACTTCTTCCGTGATGATCAAGACTGGCACGTTACTGTGAATGGGGATCGCTACCGTTCAATGATAACCGAATATTTTTTGCCCCAATTGTATGATATAGACTTGGAGGTAATGCGGTTCCAACAGGACGGTACCACAAGCCACACAGCGAATGTCACAATCAATTTATTGAAAACCAAGTTTGGAGAATGTGTTATCTCACGAAATTGTCCACTCGCTTGGCCACCTCGGTCGTGCGATTTGACACCGTAAGACTATTGCCTGTGGGGCTACGTCAAGTCTATGGTCTATGCCAACAACCCAGTGACGATAGATGAACTTTGTACGAATATCGAACGTGAAATTGCATCAGTATCGGCCGAGTTATGCTTGAAAACCGTCCAAAATTGGGTTCAGCGTCTGGACTTCTGCAAGCGTGCCCGTGGTGGCCATGCAAAAGAAATCGAGTTCCATTCATATTGTCATCGAACGTACTTTCACAGGAATAAAGAATTTCATTGATATCCAAAACCGTTTTTGTTTTATTTAAAAAAACTTTTGTAGCGCTCTTATTGAACAACCCGATAGTTGTTCAAAAAGTATATCTAAATATGTTTCAAGTTTTTTTCATTTTTTTTTTCAAATTTTTAGTTTTCCAGCCAGTTCAATTAATATTGCATACCAATAATTATATTCCAAGTGCTTTTCACTTTCTCCAGACATTTCTTAATTATATTATTATTTAAACTAACCCATTGCCTTTCATCTTCAAAGATAATTAATTATTGCTGTTTACGTGACGTTCTTTTTGAAAAGTATTAGACTTCTTTGTGGGGCTTTAAGATCTAAGGACTGCACAAAAGAGTTACTTTCCAATAATTTACACTTTAAATTGGTTAAACTCAAGACCAATTTCAAATAATTCAATCGTGCATTTTATTTATGGATTATTCCGTAGTTTTATTCTTTTTTTCTGTTAACTAATTTACTTTTAATTTCTAATTTAAAAATATGTCTGTATTTAAATTTGTTTGTAAATAAATGTACATAAAATCAATGAAAAAAATATCTTTCATTTTTGTTTACATAAATAAAAATAAAATATAATATGTATATAAAAGGTTCGTCATAGCCCAATTTACAAAAGCAGAAGCCCTCATAAAACCAAATACTATAATCTCAAACTTTTGTCTCTGGGAAAAATTATCTAACCCTTGGCATTCAATTTGGTAATCCTGCAACAAATACTAGATTTAGGTACTTGTATATTCACAATTTGACTATTTTCCACAAAGCAACAACCATATACAACATACCTACAAACATATACAGAATGGCTTTAATAGAATAAACCCCATTGCTCCGTGCCGCAGGCATTTGGGGTTAACTCAAAAGCAGCATCTTTTTTCGGGTCCTATAACTTCTTACCCTAAATATCTCTGTGATCCTTTTGTCGGCGTGAGCTTAAGTCGCCACAAAATGTTAATTTGTCGCTGGTTGTCTTCTTCGTTGGTGTCCTCGAAGTAAAAGTCGTCCTTGTCATTGCCATGACAATCAAGCAGCTTGGCGCTGGCTCAGGGCTCACCCTTTTCATTTCAAAAGTGGTGGTGAATATCAATTATCTTAAAATGGAAGCGTTTTACGAATCCAAAGTATGTGCCCAGGGTTTCGGGATGTGGTGGGTGCTGCCATTTATCTATCCTAACGCGGGATATGATTGCTTCTGTAACCAACCAATTTTCCAACAAACATCAAGTGACATGTCACATTGTCGAACTTTCTTTTTTGTTTTTGGTTTTTTCTGTTTCTTCTTCCCAATGGCGAAGGTCACAGCCATAAGAATTCTACATTTATTTTCGACCAACAAAAAAAAAAGGAAGGACACATCTCTGAGTGGCACACAGACATAACGAATGCAAATTGAATCTTATTCCCGATATCCCCACCCAACTTTGGCGTCGCAAAGAAGTCAAAATCCTTTCATTCCGGTCACGATCCGATAGAGACCGTTTGGCGTTTGCGTTTGGAAAGTCGTAAACTACATCTCGTTCCCTTCCGTATGCCCGTGGCTTCATGAATATTTTTCAGTAGTCAAAACGCTTTGCTTCGCGTGGTGACATTAAGTACACTCTTGATAGAGTTGCAAACTAATTTGTTATTCTTCAAACTTAATGATTTGACGTCAATATACGACGAACTGGTGTAAGAAGTCACTTAAAATAGGTTAACAGCTGTAGTAAGATGAATCTGAAGACTTTGTCAGGTTAGGTGGATTTTTTGTTGTTGTATTTTGCTGTATAGGGAATAAGTGTTAAATAAATTAAAAATAAAATTAATGGTGCGACAGCTTATTGTGGAGCCTATAATGACTAAGATTAGTAAACATTTTTCGTGCGTAAAGTAAGTCGGTTTGAGTAAAGTTGTTAAAATTTCAATGCAAAACTGCATTTTGCATAAAAAATTGGTAACTTAAGTCAAAAATTGACTGTCTGCATTAAAAAAAAAACTTGGAAGCTTAAAACTTGGATCTCAGTTTAGTTAATAACTATCCGATCTGTAAGCCCAACATACAAGAAAGATTGGCACTTTTCTCTTGCAAAAAAGCCATTAAATGGAGCCTTCCCCCACGCATTACTCATTGGCTATATATTTCGGTAATAAGACCGATTCTAACTTGCAGTGCGATAATAGCTATAGTATAGAATCCGCCAGATTTTCGAAAAACAAATTTCGAAAGGTGAAGTTTTGAAGGACAACGTTTTGAAAACCAAAATTAACGAAAAGACAAAGCTTCGAAAAGATAAAGTTTCGAAACTATGGTTTTTGAAACCGTATCTTTCGAAACTTTTTTTCCAAACTCTTTTATATCGGATTGTTCAATAAGAGCGCTACAAAAGTTTTATTTAAATAAAACAAAAACGGTTTTGGATATCAATGAAATTTTTTTATTCCTGTGAAAGTACGTTCGATGCCATTATGTATGAAACTCGACTTCTTTTACATGGCCACCACGGGCACGCTTGCAATAGTCTAGACGCTGAACCCAATTTTCGACGGTTTTCAAGCATAAATCGGCCGATACTGCTGCAATTTCACTTTCGATATTCGTCTGAAGTTCATCAATCGTCGCTGGCTTGATGGCATAGACCATAGACTTGACGTAGCCCCACAGGAAATAGTCTAACGGCATCAAATCGCACGACCGAGGTGGCCAAGCGACTGGACCATTTCGTGAGATAACACGTTATTCCAAACTTGGTTTCCAATAAATTGATTGTGACATTCGCTGTGTGGCTTGTAGCACCGTCCTGTTGGAACCACATGTCCTCCAAGTCCATATCATCCAATCGGGGCCAAAAATATTCGGTTATCATTGAACGGTAGCGATCCCCATTCACAGTAACGTGCCGGTCTTGATCATCACGGAAGAAGTACGGCCCAATGACGCCGCCGGCCCATAAACCATACCAAACCGTATTTTTTTCGGGATGCAATGATGACTCATGGAGTACGTGTGGATTGCTGTCTAACCAATACCGCATATTTTGTTTAGTGACGAAGCCATTCAGCCAGAAATGAGCCTCATCGATGAAGATGATTTTTCGATGAAAATCCAAATCATTTTAAAGTTGTTGCTCAGCCCAATTCACGAACATACGATGCTTCTGGTGATCAAGCGGCTTCAGTTTTTGCGTCAATTTAATCTTGTCTTGTCTTGTCCTTAGGCCAAGATCTTTTCGCAAAATTCGCCACAACGACGTCACAAAGATGCCCAACGCTTGAGAACGACGTGTGAGAGACTTATTTTGGCTTTCTGCAATTGAAGCCTCTGCGGCAGCAATATTCTGGACACTTCGGGCACTTCTTTGTCTCACTGGCATGGAAACATTTTGTACTGTGCCTGTGGATTCAAATTTTTCTACTAGCCGCTAAAATGTTGATCTGCTAGGACGATTATGACGACCATAAATTGGACGTAGCGCTCTTATCGTTGAGGCCACTGACTCCGAATTTCGGTAGTAAATTTTAATAATTTCGACTCTTTGTTGGCTCGTATATCTTGCCATCATGAAATGGCAAACCTTACTCAAGAGAAATGTCAAAAGAGCGACAAGAAATATGGCGTCGTTTGCTGGATCTGTCGCTCTTCTTTTGTAGCGTCCCGTTGAAAAACCCTTTACTATTTCGTAAGTGGACTGCCATGTATAAAGCAATACATCGCGATAAGCTAGGCCCAGAGAACAGTATGTCTATGTATAAGCGGAGTAATTAGGTTGACTTCCTGACTCCTTCCGCTGCGTTGGACACTCTTCTCCATCACCGTTCGACACCTCTTGATACTTGCATCAAGCACAGCTATTCGCCTTAAATCCTTTTCTCAGCGATCCAATAGTAATGAGATTAGCCACTCCGCTTTACGAAATTCATTCGGATCACTTCCAAGTAACACTTAATACTGACTATTATCCCACTACTGAGTTTTAAAAAAAGCTTTTAAGTTACTATACATTCCAGATTCCAATCAGTAGGATGCGGGACTTTTTTTTTAATTAATTTTCATTTTTCCATTTTCTTAAAACTATCTTAAATGTAGACAAAAATTCATAAAAATTAGCCTGTCTACTTATCAATATCTTATATAACTAACTTACTGGCCCCAGTAGGGCGCTCTAAGTTAAACTTTATAAAACTTAATGCTTTAGTGCTTTTTGGCCCAAAAATAATTATACTACTAAAATTAGGGTCGGTTTTTATTTTCCACTGAGAAGATTTCACAAGAAACTCGGTCTATATATTTAAATTTTTTGGGTTTTATATTAAACTTACAAATTACAAAAAAACTAAATCAAAGCTTAATTAAACTGCTTAAAGGTACTTGAAACTACTTACAAAATACTTCAAACTATCTGACTACTTACAAACTAGAACAGCCAGAGATAATAGCCAGCCAGAGATGATAGAAGTTCCTTATGTAAAAGGTATACTTAGTCGAAAATGCAACTCGAAAACTGCTTTTTCTAACCTTAGCAACTATGAAATCTTATCCGACCAGCGGTTTTGTAATGTATGGAATAAGGCTGATATCTTGTTTTTCAAGAGCCGAAATGAGATAGGTCATCTCTTGAACTATAACTCAAAAATAATTATTAGTCTTGTAGTTTTTTGAAATATCCTCCAGGTTGGAATATTTATGTTTGTACTCCCTGGTGTTCTGTGTAATCCAAAGCAGCGTCAAAGACACTGCCTCTCAAAAACCAGTGTATCTTTTCCATTTGAAATGGGGCAACAATGAACCAAACTGATCATCCGTATAGGCGATCATAGGCCGGATAAGGACCATGCTGCAAATGCTGTCAAGCCGGCTGCTCTAAAACAACCGTTATGTCAGGGCAAAAGCTCCTAGCCAGCACAGCATTTATATGTCTGTCAAAATACAAATACTGATCCATCCAAATGCTACACTTCTTCACTACACGTTTACTTGCCAGTGGATGTCCATTTGGCCCTACGATCACCAGCTTGCTCCAGTTTTTTTCTCGTATCCCTTGAAGCAACGGAGTCCTAAACAGGATAGTTTCTGATTTCTGAAAGTTGAGTTTAAACTTCCAGTCATTACAATATCGCGCAGTACCTCGTGGCATAATGGTTAGTGCGTAGGACTGTCATGCCAAAGGTCTGGGTTCGATTCCCGGCCACTGCCACCTAAAAACATAAACGTTTTTTTCCGAGGTACTGCCTCTTGCGAGAAACTGACAAATCCTCCAAGAGTATACTTGTCGTAAATAAGTGCTTCTCATCTAGCCGTTCGGACTCGGTAAAAAATTGTAGGTCTCCTCCATTCCTGCCAACAAACACGCAAATAGGAATGGTTGAGAGTTGTTAGTCACTAGGCCCTGGCTCTTCATGAGCTGTTGCACCAATTAGTTTATTTTTATTTATTTATTTTATATTCATTGCAATATCGCTGAATCTTCTCAAAATGACGCTGCAAAAGAATTATGATAACCTGAACTTCTGGAGCTGTTCTGTACGCAATTAGATCGTTGGGCATACATAATTGCCTGAGTTAGACTACTTATCAGATCATTGGTGTGAATGCTGAATAGATTCTGCGAATTGTATACTCCTTGCTGAAGATCATTTTTAATATTGAAGTTTGTGGCAGAATTCACATTGCCACTCTTGACGACAAACTTTCTACCATTGAGCATATCATGAAGCATATGTATATAAAAGTGGTCTACAAAAGCCAAGTCTGGTCAGCTTAAGATAAAGCCGTCTAACCATATGGTGTCGAAGGCCTTCTCCAAATCAATCGGTGAGGCACACTGCTTCTTAGGTTTATTCCATTGGAACTCAGAAACGAGTTGAGACGCGGCATGAATGGTATCATGTTCCGCCTTAAAACCAAACTGATTTTGTATTGATTTTGTATGATGTTATTGCCCTCTGTCCACTTAGACAGAGGAATCATATTGATAACTTTTTCAAATACCTTGCTTATACTCGAAGACTAATCGACCGGAGATTCGTCGGGTTGGAGTTGTCCTTTCCCTTTTTCGGGAGAGAATGCACCATAGCTGTCTTCCACCACACTGGATACGCATTGTTCAGAGCGTAGTTAATGCTAAACAGAGTAGTGTAAATATCTACTACTTCTTGCGGTAAATGTCGAGGTAACGTTGGATATGCCGTTGGCTCCTGCTGACTTCTTTTTCTTTAATGTATCGAAAATGAGTTGGAGCCAACCTTCTTTCGCCCTGCGATTATAGCATTTGCCAAAAATGATCTTAATTGAACCTAGTAAAACAAAGGTTCTCTGATCGCCATTGTGTGATGTATTTAAATCTTCTGTTGGGTCTGTTCTTATTGTTCTACACGTGCTTCAAGTATTTTGTCCATTTAAGCTTCATACAAAATATGTAGATACCTTGGGCTTTCACAGATTATCCCCCAAAATATAAGTAAAATTGTAAAAGTTTATGGAAAATCTTTGAGCTTGGCACACAGATTTGTGTTTGACGCGTGTTAATGTAGGCAGACAAATGGTTAATAAATAGTTCAACAACTCAAAGGCTTTTACTGACTTAACAATTACAATTACCTTCATTCATTTCGTTCATCAATAAGTTTTGAAAATAATTCAGGAAGCAAAACTAATTGATCGACGATAAATTTTTTTTAAATACATTTTTCAAGGTCAAGGAACGTGGCTTACAGCACTCGAAAACTGCAAACAAATTAAAAAAACAAATTAATTATTATGTACTCAACTACTCACTTTTATATTTTGGTGCCTCCAGTAATTATTGGCAAACAAAACAAACATAGATTATAAACAAAAATTGTTATTATTCATTGGCAATATACAGACAAATATTTAAGTTGAGTTAATATCCTTTCAAATCTTCTTATTTCTTTTGTAAGAAGTAAGAAGAGCAACATGAACGTTACATTTATATACATTTCTATGAACATAATGTATGAGCAATTTTGTACGATTCAGAAGAATATTTTAAAGTTTTTGTGATGTGAGCCGATCTACTTAAGAAGGTCGTGGTGTCTCTCAATGGGGACTCTACATTCAAGAGCCATCTTTCCATTGCATCGTTCGTCGTCCTCGACATCGACATCGACAGCGTCCTTGTTGTCGATGTCGTTGTCGTCTTCGTCGTCGTCTTCCTTGTCGGTTAGGTCGTCGTCTTCTTGAGGTAAATTTACTTAGATGCTGCTGCTATCAGATAATTTTATTTGTCAATATCGGGCCATTTGCCAAGTAATGAAAAGTGAATTTTCTTCCTCTGGTATACGTACACTCTAAGAGTGTTTTTCTTATTTATTTTTTTTTTGTATATTCTCTCCATATTTTTCTCCTCTGTCACATCATCAATGAAACTGAATTCAGGATCTCTAGGTGTCCTGTGTACTAGTGTACGGGGTATATATATAGTAAATTGTGTATGCGTGTTATGTTGTTTAGCTAAAGGGATATAAGGTACCTTCCAAGGTGACATTTTTTCTTCCGAACTCTATTCAAGTCTTACAAAAAAAAAAAAAGAGATCCAAAAGGGTTGCAATGTTACTGGGGGATAATTTTCGATTATTGCTTTGCTGGATTTCTTTTGTTGGAATGGGATTTATTGGAGGAGTTTTCTTCGATGTTTCTCTTTTTTTTTTTTTTTGCTTCATTTTCTTCTTCTTTTGCTTTGTTACAATCACCTTTTTGTTTGCCTTGAGGGGGCTTTTGGCAAAGGAACTAATCAAATGACAAAGAAGGTGTTCCTTAAATGTGCGATATGTCAGTTAACCTGATATGAGCTTATCTTCTTTGCGTCGAGGTATGGAATTCGAATGTGGTAAAGGTGCTATAGTTTGGGTTTTGAAAGGGACATTTTGAGAGTATGGAATGAAATTGAGTTTAGTGAATTACGACAAAAGGTATCTAATCTATAGCTAGAAAAAGGTAATTTATATATAATGAGAAACAGATATTGCTTTATCAGTAATGAAATCTTTTAGTTTGCTCCGAATTGGAGTTAATGGTGAGCTTTTGAGATTCCATAATATAATTTACTTATATTCCCATCAGCTTTAACACTTTGATTTGATTTACCGAATAGAATTATTTGGCTTTTCAACCAACTATGTGGAAGAATTTTTATTTAACTTAATTTTTTTGTTCGGTAATAAGAGTCATTTGTATATAACCTTGATGTGAATGGGTATTTTTACCATTACGAAGGAATTTGAAGGAAGAGGAAGACCCGAAATGGAATTTGCTAAAGGTCAGAAATTTTGTACTTTTTATAAGCCATTTGTGATTGGGTATTATAAAATACTTTTTCTACGTTAGCCATGTTAACCGTACGTATAGGGACCTAAATAGTTTCTACACATCGTCGGCTTTCTGTCAAAACCTCGTAAGTCTTAAAATGCCATTTTAACGTATTTTAAATAAAAAAAAATCACTGAATGCAAATTTCAATGCCCCGAAACTATATAATGGTTCCTTTTGGTTCCATTAACCAGTCTCAAAGCTTTTTACGGTCTAAGAATCCCATTTTATTAACTTTTAAACTGATTTTTTGTCTCTTTTATCTTTTATCACTTTTTCAAAATCAACATACGAGGATTTGACAGCCAACGATATGAATGTACAGTTAAGTACCTACATTCATCATATAAATAAATAGACTTAAGTAAATTTTGGGGTACCTATCATTTGCTCAAAAAAGTGTTCGACCGATTTAGATAAATTTTATATTGAAAGAAAGCCACTAAATGGTACCTGGAAAGTCATATAATCGTAGGAGGTTTGCGAATCACAAAATTAAGAACTGTGGGTCTATTTAAGTTAGGTAAGTTAGGCTAGAACCGCACTTGCGATTTTCTGTCATTGTGACTAAGAAATTTGATCGTATCCCAGTATAAGTCCTTGATATCATGTGTGTTCATTCATATTAATCTCATGTCTTCTATGTTTTGCAACTGAATGATCGCGTTGCAAAGAATCGCAAGTGCTTTCCTAACCTTAATTTTATAGCTAGCTAAGGATTTTTCCTGTTATACAACAAAGTTATAATAAAAGCTTGTCTTGCTTTTACCACTAAGACATTGCAACTTTGAATATAAAAATTATGTAACAACCAGGAGCGAAGTTGGATAGCAAGGACCAAACTTGGTTTCCAATAAATTGATTGTGACATTCAGTTATCATTGAACGGTAGCAATCCCTATTCACAGTAACGTGCCGGTCTTGATCATCACGGAAGAAGTACGCCCCAATGACGCCGCCGGCCCATAAACCACACCAAACCGTAATTTTTTCGGGATGCAATGATGACTCATGAAGTACGTCTGGATTGTTGCCTGACCGATACCGCATATTTTGTGTATTGACGAAGCCATTAAGCCAGAAATGAGCCTCATCGCTGAAGATGATTTTTCGATGAAAATCCGAATCATTTTCAAGTTAATGCTCAGCCCAATTCACGAACATTCAGTTCTTGCATCAATTTAATCTTGTAACTTTTACTATTTCTTTTCTGCTTTTTCCATTTTAGTTTATTTCTATTTCAGTTTGAAATGCCTCGCAAATAGTTTTTAAATCAAACAAGGATCTCATTACGAGCCCGTTCAGCCAAAATTGTTCAATTTCTATTAAACTTCATTCATGTCGAATTAAAGAGGCGCTTTGATATCTCAAGACACTCTCTCAAAGAAAGTTATGCTCTTCCCAGGTCAGCTATGGGTTTTTCAACAGGGACGCTACAAAAGTAGAGCGACAGGGACAGCAAACGACGGCATATTTCTTGCCGCTCTTTTGACATTTCTCTTCAGTAAGATTTGCCATTTCATGATGGAAAGAAATACGAGCCACCAACGAGTTGAAATTATTAAAATTTACTACTGAAATTCAGGGTCAGTGGCATAAACGTTAAGAGCGCTACGTGCAATTTATGGTCGTCATAATCAACAATTGAGCGTCTAGTGGAAAAATTTGAATCCACAAGCTCAGTACAAAATGTTCTCGTGCCAGTGAGATAAAGAAGCGCCCGTAGTGTCGAGAATATTGCTGCTGCTGAGGCTTCAGTTGCAGAAAGCCCAAATATATCTCTCACACGTCGTTCTCAAGCGTTGGACATCTCTGTGACGTCATTGTGGCGAATTTTGCAAAAAGATCTTGGCCTACATCCTTACAAGATTAAATTGACGCAAGAACTAAAGCCGCTTGACCACCAGAAGCGTCGTATGTTCGTGAATTGGGCTGAGCAACAACTTGAAAATTATTCAGGTTTTCATCGAAAAATCACCTTCAGCGATGAGGCTCATTTCTGGCTTAATGACTTCGTCAATAAACAAAATATGCGGTATTGGTCAGGCAGCAATCCACACGTACTCCATGAGTCATCATTGCATCCCGAAAAAAACTACGGTTGGGTGTGGTTTATGGGCCGGTGGCGTCATTGGGGCGTACTTCTTCCGTGATGATCAAGACCGGCACATAAACATACAAATATTTTTAAATATTTTGAAATTTAACTGCCAATAATATAGTTTCCGCTACATATTCCAATGGAAAAACACAAATTATTTCCAGGTCGATAAACGTTGGGATTTTGTGTTTGTTGTTTTTTCGATGAGAGAAGTTCTCGACAAAAAAAGCAGCGGGTAAAGGCTAGTGAATATTTTGAAATGCAGAATCTTGGATAACAGAATTATGAAAAACAGAATTTTTTTTTTAGAATTTTAGAAATCAGAATTCTGGATTTGAATAATTTTGAAGTACAGAATTTTGAATCTGAATTTTGGCACTTAAAGAATTTTTGATTTACAGAACTTTGAAATAATGACCTCAACCTGCCAAAAATGTATAAGAGCTAGTCCATTTCTCAACACGGATGTGTCATACATCGTTGAGAAGGTAATTGTAAGTAAATCATTTCCCTATATAGACGATAAGCTCTAAGCTACGGATGATTGGAAAGCGTTCGGGTTAAGTCTTCATAACAATCTTTCCCAATTAAATGTACTTTGCGATAGAAACCTTTCACATCCTGAAATTGATGATTTTATTTGCGAACTCAATTCAAAAATAACAGCTGTTGTAGAATCCAACTCAGTCATTGTTAAACAAAGTAAACTTTGAGTACCGTGAGTTCTCGTCTTGAATTCAATGTCTCTCCAAGCTCATCAATCAAAGGGTTAATATTGATCTTAACAATGCGTTCAAGAACAGACTTCAAGAAATTCGCCCTTCCCCCAAGCATTCAAAGCAATTGACAAAATCACTGGAAGAAAATTCTTTGGAACTAACATCACCAAAGATGTTCTCACATATAATGGCCGGAATTTGGTTGACATTCAATCGAAAATGACCGCCTTTCACGACTTTTTTTCAGACTTGTACAAAAAAAAGATTCCAAATGTTAATATTGATTTCATTAACGAGGTTTGCTCGATGGTAGAGGAATTTTGTTTATCTGATTTAAATACATCCATCACTACGTTCTCAGCATCCAATCCCTCATATAATCCTTCTATCTCACCATTTATTTCGCCACAGCAGGTCCATGTTTACAGATCTAACTTCAAAAATAAAAAGTCGTTAGGAATTGAATTATCAAATTTTATATTGCGGAAATGTTGCTATTCTCTCGATATTCTTCTCTCATCTATATTTAACCATTGCATTAATAATGGCTATTTTCCCTCAGATTGAAAAATCGCAAAATTATAACCTATTGCAAAAAAAGATCTGCCAAGGAAAAATAAAGTTTTAGACCCATATCATTGCTCTCAAACATTGGAGAACTCTTCGAAAAAATCCTTTCTGAACCCATACATTTATTCTGCGACGACAGAAACATAATTCCAGAAAATCAATTTGGATTTAGAAAAGAGCATTCTACAGAACACGCTACGATTCTTCTGTGCAGCAAAATTGTTCATAATTTCAGATCTTAAAAATGTACTATTTGTGTTAATACAGACCTTGAAAAGGCCTTTGATTCTCTCTGGCACAAGGGACTGATATATAAAATTATATTAATTTTAATTTTAATTAATAAAACATAGATTTCCCAAGTGGCTTATTCGAATGGTATTGAATTTTCATGAAAATCGATATTCCTCAGTATTTGTGCGATCTGAGCAATCAGATTTGTTCCTAATATCGTCGGAAATTCCTCAAGGTTCCATTTAAGAACCAATTTTATTTGTTATACACCTATTTGATTTTCCATTCCAAGATATGCAATCGATGAACCAGAAGCAATTCTTTTTGCTGATGACACCTTGATAACAACTAGTGATGTCAGACCACAAAAAGCTTTGCTGAAAATCGAACGGAAACTTCCCTTGCTAGTTGATTACTTTCAAAGATGGGGCTTGAATATTAATTGCCAAAAGTGAAATTTCACTTGTTTTCGGAACGGAAGAGGAAAGGGCCATTGTTTGGTTGTAAAAGAGGGCAAAACATGAAATGAAATACCTCGAGATTCACTTTCATAATAGGTTCCTTTTTAGTAAGCATGCACGAAAGGTGTTATCTAAGACAAAAGCTGTTACTGCTACACTAAAACCAGTACTGCACTCCTGAACAATGTCCAAAAATACAAAAGTACTCATTTATAATTCTTTAATTTGCCCAATATTGGCTTACGGATTCTGTTCATGGTTTACTATTTCTCCCACTATAGCAAAATATATCGAAAAATTTGAAAGGAAAATCCTGAGATTTTGTTGCGGAAAATTTAGAAGGGCAAACAATAAGTACTTCTCGAATAAAATACTTTATAAAACTTGTTATGTAACGCCACTTCTTACGTACATAATCAATCTCACGACAAATAAACTCCAGCGTACCGAACATCATCTGAATGCATTAATTAAATCCTTGTTTGATTCAAACCGAGCAGATTACTTGGAAAGCAATTTTTATATATCTCCCTTCAATTCACCTGATCTAAATAGAGGATCAAGGATTCCCATTTACGAGAAGTCTTCCACGCCTAAACCTGAGAGATTAACACATTCATTTAAAAAAAACACGCTCGTCTTATGTAAATCTTTTAAATTTTCTCTATGATTATATCTTGTTTGTTATTAAAAACTAGTCTTGAATTATTATAAATATTTGCTTTGGCATATTTACCAACATTTTCTGTGTTAATGTCTAGTCATAGTTTTGAGGAAAAATTTATGTTATTGAAATTAAGAAAGTATGCCTTGAGCAAGTATACAAATTAACTTGCTGTACAAATAAAAATTCAGTATCTTTCTAGTATGATTGATATGCCAGGCACAATAAGTAAGTCGGCTACATATTATTTAAACCTAGCAAAAATATTGTTGAAAAAATGTACATATGTTTTTTCAAAAAGCCTCCATAAAGAATTGAATTGAATTGAATGAGCTATGGAGCTCACGAGATAACTGATTTTGAAATAAGTATGAGTTCAATCACACCAAATGCCAACTTAAAGTTTAGTTTACATTTTTTTTAAATTTATTTTCTGTCTTCATTTTGTTGGTAAAGAATCTGACTTCTCTTTGGTTTTGTTTGTCTTCATGTTTTAACTAAATTTATTTATTCGTTACCGTTTCGTTTGCTCGTATCTCTCAGCTTTTTTTTCTTCTACATAATTTGTTTATTAATTCTGGACTATGTTTTCACAATGTTTATTTTATTTCCACTTGAACTCTTATTAAAATAATTGTCTCTCAGTCTCAAAGCTTATATACAAGCTTGAACTCGAGTACCCATCATGCTTTGCTCTTCAACGCATCACAAAAAAGATTAATTCATTTGTGTTTGAACGAGGAGTGGGTATAGGTAACGTACCTAGAAATTTGTTGAAATTAGAATATTTATGCAGATGTGTGCATATATGAGTATATTCTAGCCAACAAAAGAAAAAACATATTTACTTTTTCCCAAAAGCAATTTTTGTTCCAGACTCCAGCATCTAGCTGGATATGGAGTATGGATGGAAAACAAGTGGTGGAAAGAGTTGTTTGCCAAATTGAATACATGAGCGCTTTGCACCAATTAGACCACAGTGGCCAACAGGACTTGGTAGTCGTCAAAGTCGTCGACAACTTTAGTTACAAATGTACAACGGCGACAACGACGAAAACTACCACAGCTATTAACAGTATAACAAACACTATATACGCAAACAGAAGGACATTAAGTGTCAGGAATAAAGAAACAGACAAAAAAATCCTGACAACAAGAATCAACATATACCTATACAAACAGCATACAACAGCGCAATAATGTAATTACAGTCTCATCCATGGGATCTTATAGCATATGAGAGACCATTTAATTAAACAAAAGTTCTTTTTTCGTAGCACGGAAATATCAACACATTTATACAAAATGCATAAATACCAAGTCTAGACTAGACCTTACTATGCTCCCAAGTGTAACACGCATTACAGCCAAATATATGTATGTTAATTTCCATTTCCATGAAATTATAAAAATCTAGAGCAAAATAAGGGCTCTGAGATATTGTCAACCCTTTTTACAAAAAAAGCATGAATTCTAATTGGTCAGTAATTGGTCAAAAAAGTTAAAGAAATTGGAGATCCATAGGTTTTTCTTTAGTTTCTAAAATTATTACTTTGACGTAGAAAAAAAAAATTAATTACAAAAATAGTTACGGGGGTGGAACGAATAAGAAATCCAGCTGTCCTTTTATGACCATAGCCGTGAACTCTTGATTGTGATTCGCAAACAAATTTTTAGTGCCAACATATAGGAACTACGTTCTTTATGGTAAGTTATACATTTGTTAAAAAAATTTACCGAGATTTTGATCAGACTTGTCAATTGTCATAACGTTGATAGGGAAGGAAAGTGGAAGTGGGTCTCACAGTTCTGCCTATCTGTCTTTCTGTCTATCTGTCTATCTGTCTATCTGTCTATCTGGCTATCTGTCTATATGTCTGGCTGTTTTTCTGTGTGTCTGTTCGTCTACAGCCTTACCGGCCTGATTGATTTTCTTAAAACTTGGTGCATAGTGGCTTTTCGTGATTATGCCCACATATTTTTTCATTTTTTTTAAGAACCAAAAAGAACTGCCTTCATATATTTTCTAAGCAATTTTTCGTGATAGTTTTTTTTTCAAAAATAGCTCGACAACTTTTCTTAAAATAATATTCAGTAAATAACTTCTATGACTTCATTGGGTGGAAAACCATTTTTCAAAAAATGGTTGTTAATGGTACCTCCCAAAGAACCATTTTTTTATTTTCGATTTTTTTCAACACGGTTTGACTGATTTCAAAAATTTTTTTATACGGGGGCTTCCAATAACTACAAATATTTTTGTGTACTTAAATTAATAAAAAAAATATTTTTTGGATTTTTAAAAATGTTTAAAAATTTTTTTGAAAATCAAATATTTCGAAAATCCGTGTGATCGATTTTTTTAAAACTCGATGTTTAGGAAATTTTAGTACTCTATAAATTATTTTTAGAAACAATTTTAACATATTTATAAAAAATAACGGTAGCTTCCATACAAAAGTTTAAAAAACCGGAAAGGAGAATAGAACGTGTTTTTTTAATTTTGAAATTTCTCACTATCGGTTGATCGAATTTAGATAATTTTTTGTATATACAAATTCCAAGTAAGATTAGATAATCACCTGAGACTCGTTTTTATGACTCGTATTCGAATACAATCGTATGTTGTTATTCCAAGAGTCGCATATTTGACTTCATTCGTATAAGTATTGAGAAATTCAGTACATCGCATACGACTCTTAATATTTTTTGCTATTCCAAATCTCATACACTCCTCGTCAACTGAATACGCACAAACATTTTTGAATATATTTTATCCATTTTTTCCAAACAGTGATGGTTATTATGCCATCTGTTGATGGTAAAAATGTTCGTAACATATAAATAACAGAATTTCAAAGTTTTATCCAAAAACAACCGTGAGTTTTTCCTTCAACCACTTCCAAAGTGTAACTTATACAAAGTAGAAGTTTTTTTTTGAGTCAACTGAATAGGTACAAAAAGGTACTTCCACCTTTATTTTTAATTACTTCGTAAATTCGATCCGGCATGGAATCGTATAGCTTTTTAATGTAATTTAACGAAATTTCGCTCCACGCTAATTTGATTGCAGAAATTAAGGTTTCTTTGTCTTCGAACTGACGACCACCCTCATAAACTTTGCGTACTAACCATCCCCAGACATTTTCTATGATGTTTAGATCAGGTGAGTACGGCGGCCATTGAAGCAACTGCACTTGTTGCTCCTCTATCCGTGTTTTTATTATGCGCGCTGAGTGAATAGGCGCATTATCATGCTGGTAGGTCCAGTTTATGGGTCCAAAGATGTTAGAAAATTTAGGAAAATTTCTTTCCAAAATTACTTTATACCCAGCTGTTGTCATTCTTGATGTTACAACCTCGAGCTCAACTGTTCCATAATAACTGACTGCTCCCCATATCATGACACCTCCTTCACGACTATGATGGCGCTTTAAAAATCTTTTTTCTTTTCTTAAGTCGTGAAAATAGAAGTTGAACCCATCAGGGCCATCGAAATTAAACTTTTTTTCATCTGAAAAAACCACGTGATACCATTCTTTTTTTCCAACTCATGTGAAGTCTTGAAAAATCTAATCGCAACATTTTCCGTCTCTCGTCAAGTGGTGGTTTTTTCTTAAGTCTCATTCGTTTAAGATGGCTTGAGTTGTTGATTACTCTTAATACTGTTGAGCAACTTGCGTTTACGCCGACTTTTTGTTTTATTTTTGCCACAGAATCAGAAGAATTTGATGCATATCTTAAAATTCTTCGTCTCTCAGCTGCTGTTGTTGCTGTTTTCTTACCTCCCTTCATGTTTTTGCCGTATGTATCTTTAGTTTTCAAGTAAGAATAAACTACATTAAAACTTCGGCCAACTTTATCAGCTATTGCACGTCCAGTTAGGCCTTGGTCTCTAAGTAAATCGATTTTAGCTTTTTCAACACTGTTAAGACACGTAGATCTACCCATTTTTCTTAAAATTTGAAATCAAGAATTAAATTTTACTGAAAACACTAAAATCGTTAATTTAAACTGTCAAGCACTCCAAAAAACTTATAGACAACGAAGAAAATGGCGTTGTACCTATTCAGTTGACTAGAAAAAAAACTCCTACTTTGCATATAAAACACTTTGCAAGTGGTTGAAGAAAAACTCACGGTTGTTTTTGGATAATTCTTTCGGAATTATCTGCTTAACATCTTAAGGGAATAGTTAGCATCAACAGATGGCATAATAACCATCACTGTTTGGAAAAAATGGATAAAGTATATTAAAAAATGTTTGTGCGTATTCAGTCGACGAGGAGTGTATAAATATAATGTAGTATTAAGATGGCGTTCTTGTTTTTAATTTCAAACTCTCAACGAGGTTTGTTAAGATAATTTAAATATCATATTTCATGCTTTTCAACATTCTTCTCTCATAATTTCCACGTCTCTACATAATAATTTCCTTAAACCTTTAACGCCTTGAACATGAGAGCATGTACGTGCGACCCAGTCGTGCATTTTATTAATATACAAATCTTAAATAAAATTAAAAAATATTGCCTATTAAAATTGTCAAATAAATGTTGTTGAAATTTTTAAAAAACTTTCAACTTTTTTTGAAAATAAATTTTTACCTGACGGGTTTAGTTTTAATATACTTTTAGTTTATGTAAAAGCTTAACTTTTAAAAAGTGTTACAAGGATGACAAAACTGTCAGAAGCCGTTCTCTAGAACCATAGATCGGACGAAGACCAGAGTGGTCTCGTTGGATTCAGCATCCTTGTAACCAAATCCATCGAGAGGTCTCTAGTCGTCGTCCGACCTCTGATGGCTCGTGATTAATGGGCCAATGTATGAAGCAAGTGGCAACCCTTTTTCGTTCTTCTGGCAGCCACTTTGGCAATACATCTTAAAAGTAAATTGGTGATATGAACCATAAGTATACCGAGGCTCAAGCCCTCAGGTAAAAATGACAGGTATGCCCTCATATCGTGCACTAACGCCCCTACTAATATCTTAAAAAATGGGTTGACATTTTTTTTTTTTTTTTTTTATTTTAAGTGCTCATAAATAAAAAGGTCCGATTTGCGTACAAAATATTTTCAGAATTTAATACATACAAAACTATTTTATGAGAAAACCGCTCCAACAGTTTTAAATTTTTTTCTTTATAATCATATTCAATCAAAAATTTATATAGCGTTCATTTTTCATTTAAAACGCTCAGAAAAGTTGTTTTAGCTAAATAAATTATAGTATTTTATAATTTTAAATATTTTTCCCCCATAATTTCCATGTCCTCACATATTCTTTTCTTAAACCCTCAGCATCTTAAACATAAGAGCAAGAACATGCGACCCAGTTGTGCATTTTATTTATTTTTAAATTTCATATAAAATAATCAAGTGATTTCGAAAATATTTTTAAGAGTAGTTAAAGCAAAAAAAATATATTTTTATATTTTGTGAAAACTTGTTTTTATAAACAACTATATATTTATTTGTTTCCAAGAAATGCATATACGCAGTTATTTCCATCCACAACCAAGAGGTGCTATATAACCCACTCATTTATATAGTATTTGTTTGTAATATTTTATTTTATTTTTTATGTTTTATGAAAAACGGCTCAGCGTCCTTTTCTGTGCTCGCCTGAACTTTTCCGTAAAAATTTAACGAATTTCGTTTTTGGTTTGATTTTTTGAATTTATTTACTCGGGAATAAATTTTAAAAGGGATAACATCGAAGGAAGCGATGCATGAACATCGCGTCTTACCGGTATTTTCTATACGGATTCTCTGGCCACATCGCCACAAACACTGGCATTCTACTAGCAAGGAATACAAATAATGCTGACTTTAGCAATTTTTTTTCTGTGGCTACTTTTTTCGAATACACGTTTGAGTCCCTTTTTTGTTGTTGTTGTTGTTGTTCACTTATTTTGTACTCATTTTTTTTTTTTTAACAGAACAACAAATTTGGGGTAAAAATCCTTCGACCGGAAATATGGCCGATGATTCATATCCGCAATGAAATGGAAATTGTCCGACCAAACAGGATATGCACATGTGAGCTGAGCAATCATCGTCCATCCATATACTATATATATACGAGTAGAGAATCAGGGATATAGCAGATACGAATTCATCTCATGTCGTAGGTATTGAATGTATCCTAGCTTTGGATTTGTGATCCTTTTATAGAGAGTGTTCCTTCAGGGTGTGGGTTGAGCATCGCTACAGTGAGTTTGACTTCTGACTCGAATCTACACTTTATATTTGCGATGAACCAGTTAGGATTGGTTGACCATACAGTGGGATTGGAACGTTTTGAAAGTTTTTAAGACCAACAGTCAAGTCCTTAAGTATTGATTCACCGAATGAAATTGAAATTTTTAAAAGTTATTATATGTAAAACTTTTGTTTCAAACTAAATTTTCTGGTATTTCAGGTGTCCTTGCATCCTTCTTTGAGCATATGAATTAAAAAAATCCTTACTCTTTTATTGGATATAATTATTCACAACAAACAGAGCAAAAATTGCATTTACGACTACTAAAAATACTTAAAAGCTTAGGTGGTAAGGAAGGAGTGGCTCACATCAGTTAATACTGACAAACTTAGACCAAAGTTGGTCCGTTGTAACACCACATGAAAAGCTTATCCAAATCTAGATGTAATTTTAAATTTCCCTACTTCATTTTGGATCTGTTACTTATAAACTGTCGCATTCTCATTTTAACTTTAGAAATAATTATTTTTAACCTGACTGTAAATGTTGCTAAATAGAGAACATCATCATTTTAGTCTATTTGTCTGCTAGCGGTTTTAAAATTACGACTCGTATGCATTTTCGTCAAAGGTGAGCTAGACCGATGAATTCATCGAAAAACATCCCATTCTATATTTTTGTGTTTGACATCAGGATGGTGCTTAAAGGATGATTGAATGGATGTAGCAAAGGGTTCTGAAAGTCAACTGCAATCATAGAAATTTAAACCTTAAAAGAAAATTGAGGACATCATTAATGAGTATTTGTTCGAAGTAAATGGATACTTGAATGAATTCAACCTATATAATTACATCAGGATACTTGTTGTTGTCTTTGTTTACAAAACTCTTTAAAATTATGTTTAATTATACTTATTTGAAACTCTCATTGACGTAATGGTTTGTGCGTTTGAATGTGGTACCAGAGTGCTGAGGATGGAATTCTTGCTTAAGCGATCTGGCGGGAAAGTGAAAAATCTATGAAGAGTAGGTCTTGACAAGAAAAAAATATTTTTCAGACAAAAATTAGAAATGTTAGGTTGGGGTTTAAGTTGTTCAGCTGTAGACAAATACACAGAAAGTTATATAGAATCATTACGCAATCCACTTTTCCGTCTACTCTATAATCGAACCGATAAGTTTGATTAAAGTTTCATGTTCGTTCATTGGATAAATACCTTCTCATATTATATCTTAACTAAAATATATTTTGATTGCAAATTTTTTTCATCAAGGTTAAGAATAGAAACCCAAAATTGTTAGCACACTGGATCTGGGCTAAGCCATCTATCCTCTGCAATGACTTGATCTTTAAACAGAAGTGGAGGTTCAGACTTCTGGATTGGCTTGAACCTGACGAAGGATTCGATTCGAAGACACTTTTGGCTGAAACATTACGGTTCGTTCGGCAAACCAATTGAAGTCGCGTGTTTTGAACTCAAGAGTTTGCGGTTTTATCCCGTCCTTCTCACACACATGAAAAAAATATTCGTTGACGAATTTTTGAGTCCGATATTCGCTTTAACTTTCTATGCTTATCGCTGGCGCTCACAATCTAGGATGGACTACAACCTTAACCAACAAGCCACTCAAGCCAGCTCGGTCCCTAGCTAACTGCCTCCAGTTACGCACTTCAAGTTGGTTGAGGTCACTCTCCACTTGTGTGTTCCACCTTAGGTGGGGTCTTCCACTGCTACGCAGACCATTAGGGGTGGGTTCGAAAACTCGTGGGGCTGGTGCGTAGGTGTCAATACGGTCCACGTGTCTCAGCCACTGCTTTCAGCTTTTTGACCGTAGAGCTCGTTGTTAAATCTTCTCCTCCATACTCCAACGACACAGAACTGACCGAAGATCATCCGAAAATTTTATCTTTCAAAGCATCCAAGCAGATTTTCATCCGTTTTTGACATGGTCTATGCTTCAGCCCCATACAGCAGGATCGGTATGATTAGGGTCCTTGGTTCTTTGAGAGATGGCTTTACTACTCAAATGCCTTCTTAGCCCGAAGAAACAGCGGTTGGCAAGAGTAATTCTTCGTTTGATCTCTGCATTGATGTCGTCATTTTGCGATGTAATAGTGGAGCCCAGGTGGGCATAGTCTTTGACAACTTCGAAGTTGTATCTATCCAAAGTGACGTTTTGGCTGAGTCGACGATGTTGGGATTCCTTTCTTGATAATAGCATATACTTCTTCGTCCTCATTAACAGCCAAAACCCCTGTAGTTGGAACAATTCAGAGCATCTCCTTTTTTGTGAATTGGACACACTATACAAAGGTTCCATTCCACGGGCATACTTTCTTCCGCCCAACACTTAGTACAATAATTTAAGACTGAAGGTATAAGGGATTTGTAGAGTAGGTGCTACGTCTTACGTTTGAGGAGTTTTAATTTTATTTGTTGCGCACAACTAAAGCAGTGGTGTTTTCAAAGGGTAGTTCTTCGTCAACACTATGATCGGCATTAACCAGTGTGGCTTCAGGCCAGGCAGATCAACGATAGACCAAATCTTCACATTGAGGCAAATCCCGGAAAAGACCAACGAATCGAATTTAAGTCGAGACCCACCATCTTTTCATCTACTTCAAAGCCGCATATGATAGCATAAGTCACCAAGAGCTTCTATTGGCGATTTCGGAACTTGGGATCCCAAGAAAACTGATCCAGCTATGCCGAGGAAGCATTCACAGCTATTGATGAACAGGCGAAACGCGTTGGTCTTGAAGTGAATGAGTACAAAACAAAGCTTATACTATCAACAAACAAAGCTTCATCTGTCCATCGCCTAGGACAAAACATCACTGTTGGTAGCTGTAATTTCGAGGTAGTCAAGGAGTTCACCTACCTCGGAACAAACATCAACCCCACGAATGACACCATAGTGGAAATCTGATGAAGAATTACCCTAGTACATGGCTGCTTCTACGGTCTAGCCAAACATATGGGTTAAAAACTCCTTTCCCGAAAGACAAAGTGCACGCTATACCAAACGCTAATTTTACCAGTTCTACACTACGGTGCCGAGTGCTGGACGATAAGTAAAAAAGGGGAATTGATACTGGGCACTTTCGAGAGAAAAATTCTTCGGCGGATATTTGGTCTGGTCCAATATGCGAGGAGGGCGAATGGAGGAGAAGATTTAATCGTGAATTATACGATCTGTACCAAGATGTGGATGTAGTCCAAAGAGCCAAAACACGCTGACTACACTGGCTCGGCCACATCGAGCGAATGGACAACAATGCTCCAGCCAAAAAAATCTTCGAATCCCAGCCCCCAGGTTCGAGACGACAGGAAGACCGAACCTCCGCTACAGGGACCAGGTGGTTTCCGATGCAAGAACGCTTGGGCTGGATGACTGGAGGGAGCGTGCGAGTAAGTAAGTAAGTAAGTAAGTTCTTCGTCAGAATTCTACCTTCAGTCTTGTTTTCAAAGATAAATAAAATAAATTTTGTGGCGGGATTAGTCGTCGAGAACTAGGGCCTAGTGTGTGACTAACAACTTTCAAACATTTCTGTGTGCGTGATGTTACAAGGACTGGAGGAGAATTTTTTCCTGAGTTTGAACGGCTAGATGGAAAGCATTAATTCGGAGAAAAACATCTTTGTTTTTAGGTGTTGTGGTTAGGAATTAAACCCAGACTTTTACTTGGGCATGACACTCCACTCACTAACTATTATGTCACTAAATAGTCTTGCCCTTGTTTTCCTCCAAAACTATTCACCTGTTTTTATATTGCCGTGAAATATTCTATAACGGCACGGTGGAGCGGTATATGATGTCAATATTGTTGGCATACTCTTAATGTTAAAGTTCGTATGGGCTCTATGACAAGATTGAAGAAAACACAAGATAGCGAGTGTCCTTGTCGCTAATCTGTGGATATTGAGAATAGTTTTGAAGAACTTTTGCCTGGTTGTGCCATTACCCCATGTGTTTCCTAGTGCCACGTGAAATAGATATTTGTATGAATTTTTCCAGGAGCCGCTTTCCACTTAAAGTCAATGAATAGATGATGAGGCAAGACTTAAAAATTATTAGTCTTTTTCTGAAAAGTGAATATAATTTGGTCTATGGCTGCTTTGCCTGGACGGACGAATGGGTTATGTAATGTTTAGCAGATTATATGCCTTCATAGTTTTTGCTGGACCTCTTTTATAGATGGGGCATATGCAGGTGATAAACCATAGTAATCGAGCTTGATTCTTTTCAGCCAAATTTCGTTGGAGCATATTCCTTCCGTGCTCCACTAGTAATTTATCACATTAACCATAACTTTTGCTCAAGGTTTCTTATAGCTACTCGTAAGTCTACCTCTTTTATACTGGGCAGTGAAATTGAATCTTCAATGTTTAGGGTTCTCCTCTTTTCCTAATTCGCTCTAGTTGATGGTCATTTAGCTAGAAATGCTGAATAAATGTACATTTTTTTCCGTGGATAAGCTATTTTGACCGTATGGAACAGTTTGTATACTGGCTTAAAACCAGCAGATATTTGTTTGACCTTAGAGCTGGGAGGCTGCGTACAATAAACACTTCTCTTCACATAGATCTCTTCTTATCATTTCCATCTTGATACTCCTCCTTTGTGGCTCTTGCCACTCTGCAGAATTTTTGCATCATCTTCTATGAGATGTGTTTTATTATCATACGTCATACCCAGTGCCGTCTTTATGTATAGGCTCTGTAGGCTCAAACCTAAGGCCCCAGGCTTGTAAGGGCCCCAAATTCCACTTTTAACCCAATAAGCTTGAAGCTCAGAGAGGCCAAGTTCTCGAAGATTTAAAATAATTTAAATGCTTTCGCCAAAGCTACTATCCCCATAAACGATAAGCCCAATGCTCAGAGAGGCCAAGCTCTCAGGACGATTTTTAAAAAATAAAACTAAACCCCACAAACCCAATACCCAAAACGCAGGAGGTTGTGCCCTCGTAGACAATAGTTTTTTTTTTGTCAATCGGATACAAGAGCCAGTGGCGGTAAATTTCAAAATTTTTCCAAACTTTAAAATAATTTTTGTTAAATATTTGTAGTCTTATTATTTAATATACGTTAAATTTATTTACTTAACGTTTTTTGATTGTGCAGAAGCCAATAAGAGAACATCTAGCAGAGCTAAATTCAATGAATTTTTCTTTCATTTTTTCTTTTCAATTATAGGAGAGAATTCGGGTTTTTTTCTAATATCTACTAGAACTTTGCTTTCTAGCTTGCAGCACCCAGGGTTTTTTGGGTCGATGGCTTTGGGGAAAGCAATTGGAAATATTTTACCAGAGTTCGGTTTCTCTGCGCTTTGGGTTATTGGGGGTTTGGGGATAGCTTTGGAGAGAGCTATTCTCTTTTATTTTTTTAAATCGTCTACGAGAGCTTGGCCCCTCGGAGCTCCGGGTTTTTTGGGTTAATAGCTTAAAGGAGAGCTTGATTTCCGAGTTATATGGGATTATTAAGATGTTGATGATACACAAGGCCTTATTAGTTTACGTGGTATTTAGGCTATAAAGTTTGAATTTTTCGCGGTTTTAGCTGCCAGATAATGGGACCCTCAACGTTTTTAGCCTAGGGCCTCTTAAGTACGAGAGACGGCACTCGTCATACCAAAGTTTTTTTTCATTGAGATCAGTTGGTAGCTTTTTGTAGTTTAAGTGCCTCATTGATGATATCGCGATAGTGGAACCACTAATTTTTGGTGTCTGTCTGTGTTAAGTTCCAAAGTTCGTAAGGCATCCAAGGTTGAATTTTTTCTTCAGGGTAGTTGCCAGCTTTTTTTTCATTTGATAGAAATAGAAATGAAAGAAATGGTCAAAATCGACGTTTGCTTCTCGAAATATACACTGGTTTAAGATTTTGATGGATTTGTTTGGAGTATGGACCATGTGGCTGAAACTGTAGATAAACGCTGCCATTGATTTCATTTGACGAACTCTTGCACTAGCACCTGGATTAAAGGCAAAAGTGCAATAGATAAACTTCCCTTCCCCTCTTTTGTTTGCTGGCCTCAACAACCGTCCACAGGGATTAAAACCCTAAATCTATATGTGAGGTACTATAGGCATCCAATATTCACCTGATAGAGTTGAGTAAAGTTGTTTACGGCTCATTTTTTTAACCACAAAAACGGCCTATACACACCACACTTCTGTGCATACTTGTTTTCGAAAAATAAAAATTCCTTGGTTTTTGGGGGTGTCGGTGCTTTGCCTGGCAAAATTTTCATGTATATGGGCTGCTGAAAAAAGCAAGAATAAACTTTAAAAATACTCACCGTGAAATTCTTAGCAAAAATTAAGGTTTAGTATTTCGTCCTTTGTCCTTTTTCACAATATTAACGCATCTTTATTTTTGATATCTTCTTTTATAATTTCTTCCACCATTAGATTTTTACTTTTTTTTAAATAAAACAATTTGTTTGTTTGGAATTTAATTTAAAACTGAATCCTAAGAAAAAAGAAGGGAAAGTCCTTTGATGTTGGTGTTTTCCACCGCTGCTTCGCCCTGTAAGTGAAGTCCAACTATTTTGCTTTAATATAAATATAAGCAACACAGCGACAAAATAAAAACGACAAATACGGATGAATAATAATACAAAACGGTATAAAATAAAATGCACGATTAAGTCGCATGTACTTGTTTTTATGTTTAAGAGCAAGGCTGAGGGTTTAAACCTTAAAAGAGACATGGAAATTTTGAGAGGTTAATCTTTAATAAAAGAATAAAATACCATAATTTAATAGTTACTACTTTAATAACTTAGGGTACAACTTATTTGTAGGGAAAAAAAACACAAATCGTAGGTGGTTTTTTAAAAAAAAAAGTGATTTCTTATTAATCAAATTCTTAAAACATTTTTAAGGAAAATTTATGGTATGCAAATCTTTATTATTAAATGCCAACCAATTTTTGAGATACTCAAAAAATTCAAACTTTTTTAAAAAATAAAAAAACTGTTTTGAAATTTTGATATATGCAATATTATTTAAACTTATCAGAAAAAAATAATCGAAATCCTTTTAGCCGATAGTGATAAATTAAAAATAAAAAAAAAAAACGTTTCATGAGAGTTTGTATAAGTAGAAAGTAGTTGCTAAGTGTAAATTTTTATATTTTTTGCTTTACTTTTTGCTTTACTTTTTGCTCTATTTTAAGCAACTAGAAAAAGTTTTTTTAAAAATCGTGGGATTTGTATAGAAGGAACCGTTATTTTTGTGAGAACTACTACATTAAGGATTTGCTTGAGCCATCCTTGAACAAGTATTTAAATAATAATATCCCCTTTGTGTAAGGAGTAACTTACTAAACTACCTACGCAAATTCTAATTTTTAGCTCCTCAAATCGTTTTTTTTTAATTTTTTAAAAATTTAATTTAAGTTTAAATATGAATCCAATACTTTATATTGCAAAAAATATATATGAGATAGATTCAACAAAAATAAACAAATCTGGATGGTGGAACTCTGTGTTGTATAGTGATTATGTCCTTTTTTTCTGTCTGACTCAAATTAAATCCACGAGAAAAAAAAATACAAAAAACTTTGGCTTACGTTACCGCCAACGAATGAACCCATTCCTTCTTCAGGATTCTGTTTTGACGACAATAAAGAGAGATATACGAAAAAAAAACAACATTGGAGTAGAATTTTTTGAAAATTGTATCATTTCAAAAGTAGAGTCTATACTGAATTGAATAAAGAAAAGGATGCGCCTCGTGCGAAGCACCCAAGACAACCACCAACAACAATACCAACAACAACAACAACAACATGACAAACTCTTACAAAGAAAAAAAAAGCTAAGAAACAGAAAAGAAATAATTGTACACATAGAGAATGGAAAGAAACGTACCTATTCCATAGCGGACAAATCTGCTTTCGCTCTGTGCCTCGCTCCAAAGTAAAAAGATGTCTTCATTTACAATTTAATTGAATTTTCTTCATCCCCTTTGGTATTCAATTTTGGATTTTGTACTTACCTCAATGTCCCCACACCATACTCTTTATGTCCTTCTATAATTTTTTTCTTCTTCTTTTTACACGCACACCTATTAAGTGTGGTTCGTCAAGCTATAGTTACCCGTCAGGTGGATTTCACCCGTTCAATAATGAAACCCATCAACGAAAAATCCATATGGCTTAGTAGTTCATAAATGCATTTACATAATCAAAAATTGTAATGTTGTTACCTGTTTATCTGAGAAATAAATACAAATGTTTGTTTTTCTTACTTAAATATTGAATGGGCCAATATTTGTCCAAAGAAACTGCTTATTAAAAGCCAGCAACGGCAGCAGCAACTGCAGCAACAACAACAGCAGAAAAATATATACCCTTAAATTCCTCGGCGGTTGGCGCAGGCAACTCAGTGATGGGACTTATGAATTGTCCCTTTATACATGGGTTTTTCTTTTCTTTGGTTTCCTCTTTTTCTTTTTTGTTATCCTTTTTGGTTTTAAATTGATTACAAAACACGTTAATTTATATGCTTTCCGTTTTATTTAGTTCAAATTTGTTTTGCAAATTTAAGTTTGCGTTTATAATTGAAAGTTTTAAGAAAAAAAAGGATCTGCCAAAAAATCCAAAACTAAGACGTCTGCATCTGTCAAAAATGGTTGAACGAATGAAAAATTATTTCATAAGGCCGGAAGGGCATACATTTTATGTATTCTAATTGGATTCTTTTTAGTGGCGTTACGTTTCGTAATGCAAAAAGGGGTTTGTTCGTGGAGTAAGCAAAATTGTAGCGATCTACAACTATGCCTGGCTCAAGATGTCGTTAACAAATTAAAATAAATTTTAAGGAAACAACAGAATAACTGTGGAAATCTGTTTTTAAATGGTAAGAAGAAGATTAATTTATTATATTCTGGTTCGATCACCTCGGGAGAGGCTTTGCAGACAAAAATACGGAATCACCCATTTTGCCTTCTTAGAATAACAATTCCTACAATTCAGAGAAAAAAACAGGTATAACTAATCATTTTCTGGTTTATTATACCTGTTTTTCAGGTTGTTATTTTTCAAATCGGTAGATCAGATTAACTGCTTAACCACATACCTGATTTTAATATCGTGTTAAATCAACGTAGGTTTCAGGTAATATCTGCATGACATCATGTACATTTAACACTGCCTTAAAATAGTAAAACTGTAAATTTTACCTGAAAATCTTGCTAATTTTACCTGTAACTCTACTTTACTTTACATTAAAATCTAGTTAAGAAACATGAATAAAATATTCAACGTCCTGTAAATTAAACATGAAGATCTTTTTAATTTAACATGAATCAATATGGAATCAACCCTGTATCTAGTAGTTATTATGTCTTGGATCCATGCGTCTAGATCCTAAATGCTGCTAACCGACCAATTCATTTTGCATTATTCTGAAAGTATGTAAATTTATTACTATGTATATTACTTTATTTTAAAAACCACTTTGTGATACTCACTTAGTTTTGAACTGGGAACCTCTCACATATGGAAATAGCACGCATCCCCTGGGTCACTTCGCTGCAAAAAAAACTTTTGCCAAATATCGATAAGTTGAAAATCATTTTGTTTGGATGGCTTGTGTGTGTATGTGCTTTAACACTGGTGTAACGTTGAAATGAACTGGCAGAATCTTTTTTTGAGAAGAGGCCAAGTTAAATTCAACCAACAGGTAAATATTGTTAAAATAACAATATAAAATGTTACTTCAACCTGATTTATGGTAAAATTGAAATGATCGATATTTCTTGTTTACCAGAATTCAAAGTTAAAATAACAGTTCTTCTTCATAAATCAACTTGAATATTTGAATATGGTAATATAGGACAGGCTAATTTAACACTTAATATAAGGTTATTAAAATCAGGTGAATTTCTGAAATGTCTGTAACTTTATATGGGATTATGCACCTTGTATATTTAACAGGGCCCAGATTAATTATTTACTTGACTTTTTTCGTTGAGTGTATGAATACAGGGTTTGTGTTTAAATGTTTATGGACTCACTTTACAGATTCTACCTTAAGCTCTAGCTTGAGGCTAAAATATAAAAATACATTTCTGTAATATGTAGTTTTCACTCTAAATGTCATAATTACGACAGCAAAAATCATAAATTATATACTTTCTTATATTTAAATATTTAGTTGGCACGAGTAAGATTCGTTAATAACCAAAATAAACTTTCAATTATTAAAGAAAGATAATAGATCTTTTAATGTAATAAATTAGTATTTAGTACCATTATATTATTTTACAAACAAAAATCATTGAACTTTGTCCCTCGGATTTTTAATCAGTTCCTTGACGAATTGAAACAGTAAAAAATATCCTTAACTTTAACAACTATCCATGTTTCAGATCCAACAGGTCTGGTGACAATAAAATCATTTTCGTATCCTACGCCCGTTTGCTATTTCATTTGTTAAGAAGGTATTTGTGCGAGAGTTCATGGAATGTCCGTTCAGTTTCTCAGTCCCCTTATGAGTGCTTATAGAAAATATTACATACATTTTAATATAGGCTTAGTAAAACCTAAATTATATATATTTTTTTGTACGATGATTTTTTTCTTAAATGCATGTAAAATAAAAATAAATAGCCACACTCGATCGCTTGAACTTACTCTTATTTTCATGTGGTTAAGAAATTTAAAGACAAATTACACATGGTGTTTTGCATAAATTGTATAAAGATTTTTTTTTTTTTTTTTAATTAATTTTTATTTTTCAATTTTCTTAAAACTATCTTAAAGCTAGACAAAAATTGATAAAATCTAGCCTACTTATCAATATCTTAAAACTAACTTACTGGCCCCAATCGGGTGCTCTAAGTTAAACTATATAATAACTTAATGCTAATGCCTTTCGGGCCTAAGAACAATTTTAATACTAAAATCCAGGTCGGTTTTATTTGTTACCGAGAAGAATTTACGAAAAAACTCGGTCTCAATGTCTTTATTTTATGGTCTTATATAAAACTTAAAAACTACATAAAACTAAATTAAAGTTAATTAAAACTAATTAAAACTACTTAAAGCTACTTAAAGCTACTTAAGACTACTTACAACTAATTACAAACTAATTACAACCTACTTATAAGCTACTTACAGACTACTTACAAACTAGAACAGCCACAGTAAGCATTTTCCGGTTTTTATAATTTTTTTTTTTGTGCCACCCTGACTGTCCCTACTTAAAACTAACTAGCTAAACCTATGTAAGTCGGCCATACAAAAAGCAAGGTCAGCTTTTAAATGTGTGGAGGAACTTTATTTTCGTTTTTCAACCACCAGAACTTGTTCTCCTGCTTTACACTATCTCTTCGGTCCCGTTCGGACACTAGTCCTACTGAACACAAGGTGCTCAGCTCCATCTTGTGCGAGGACTGTACAGTAGCCGCCGATCTACAGTTCTCCGGCCGACGTGGTAGATTAGCGGTACCGCAGCCCTCGACTGTCTAGATGGAGGAATGCATCGGGTGGAATAAATCCGCTTAGACGCACACTCTCGTAGTATTCGTTGTTGGGGTAATAAGCCCCGACAATTATTTTGTATAAAAGTGCTACAGGGCACAGGTTCGGTCGAAACAAGAAAAAAAATGTGTAAGAAGGGGTATATTACTCCCCATTAAGGTGAGGGGTATGATTTTCCTTAAAAATTGTCTTAAAATAATAAAAAGTTAAAACATGTTCAGTTCTTTGGAACAACTGTTTTCAAAAAAGGCTGTAAAATCGTCGTTTTAAATTTTTTTGCCTGGCCGTTTTCAACTTTGTGAAAGGATGTTTTAAAGTTCATATATAGTTAGGTTTAACGACTTTTTGCTTCCAAAAGTGTTATGTGGAAATTATCATCATTTTATTCCATTTCTTGTAAATTTTATACATATTATATATATATATTTTTTTTTTTTTTTTTGATTTTAGGTGATTTGCGTGAATTCTGCCCACAAATTCAGAGCATGTTTGAAGTAGACAAGAGAAAAATCCCAGAGGAAATCCCACCGTTTTAGCTGAAGGGGAAATTTCATAAAAAGAATACAGTAAATAGAAAAAAATAATGAGAAAAACAACGGCAATATTGATAGTATTGTTTTGTAGGTTTTTGAAAAGCAAGAAGTCCATTCCTATAATTATTTTTTTTGAAATTAAGTTCCCTTCATCAATAGGTTCAGCAAAAATAGTGTTCAAATTAAAAAATTAAAAATTGATTTTTTTTTAATGTAAAAGGTCCAACAATTTTTTCTGAAAACTTTTCCTCAAAAAAACTTTATTTTAAAATTATGTATTGCCATTGTTTTCCAATTCGTTGTTTTCTATGAAATGTATCTTTTAATGGTATTGCCCCTCGCCAAAGCGGGGGGAAATATTACCCACCTCTTTTGGTATTTTTTTTCTTGTCTTCTTCGAACCTACAGTCTTTGAGTTTTTTGGTACATTTTACACGAATCACCAATCTAGACGATTAACGAATCTAGAAACCAAAAACAGCTCACAAAGTAAGACAACCAAATACCCAAAAATATAAATAAACAACTTTAATTAAACCTTAGCAAGAAACAACAAGAAAACAAAAAGAGACAAGCACAATAAACTATTAAGAACCTAAGCCCAAATTCATCATTAATTTAATAAGCCCTAAGATGGAATTTACTTCCATAACGCGTTGGTGAATATCTAATTAATAAAAATATTTGTTATATTAAAAATTCCTTTTTTTAGAAAACGTTTAATACAGCTTTAAAAATTTAAAAAGTTTGTAGTTATTTTATTTTTATTTGCAAAAAAGTATATGTTCCCGAAAAGTGGGGAGCACTTTTTTTATTAATAACAAATATCCGCCCCCTAAAGCTTAAGGATTTTGGTTTCCTGACTGGACTATAGATTGGGCGCTTTTTTTCAAACCACAAGCCATTTAAAATAGACTCCCAAGCTAGATCCCACCCACGTTATGTAAGGAAAGAATTTCAATCATAATAAAAAAATCCCCTCCAGAAAGGACGTGGGATCCGGTTTCCTAGCCGGAGTTTCAATACCCATTGTTAGACTGATAAAAATTTAAAAAGTATTTTCAATATGCTTTCTAACAAAAATACCTCTTTCCTTGCCTATTGAAAAAAATCTGCGCTAGTAGAAATCCAATACTTTTTTTCAGCATAAATAAGTTAAAAGTTTTTTTTCAATAACTTTTTTCGTTCCTAATCCACCAGAAATTGCTGAATTTACACAAGTTTAAAAACGTTTTGTTCGACTGAAATTAATCATAATGTTATATTCTGTAAACAGTTTTACAATATCCAGGCCTAGGTTCGATCAGTAATTTCCATTTCTTATCATACATAATTATTATTTCTTAGAACAAACAAATGTTCCACATATGCCCCACAGTGAACGTTAATAACTAATTAATTCGAAAAATTAAATATTTCACACGCCATAACACGGTTGCCACTGTGCGACTTTAGTCGCATTTTGACCCTTTAAAAACTTCTTTAAAAACTGGCTCTTTTTAACCTTTTTGAAAAATTGTGCGACTTTTCTGACCCCATCTCTAGAAAATTACATGGACAAGATTAAGTTTTTATTTTTTGGAGTAAAAAACTTCCGAATTTTCCATTTATATAAGGTTTAAACACATATCGAGTTGAAATAGGCTTTGTTTATGTCGATCACACACGCTCAGTAGAATTGAGTCAAAATCTTGCTAGCTCTACTTGCTAAAAGAGTTTCACAATTCTGTCTTGCCATCTGTCTGTCTGTTCGAATGGAGCCTAAATGGTTGGATCGATTTTCTTTTATAGGTACATAGTTATATTTGGGCATCCACCCACTCTTTTTTCATTCTTTTAGTAACCAAAAATAACGCTTTCTTCCATACATTTTTTCTCAATTGGAAAAAATTTTATTTTTCTCAAAAACTTATATTTACAACTTTTCTAAAAAAATTCAATAAATAACTTTTAGTGCGAAGGCGAAAAACCATTTTTCAAAAAATTCTTAGTAACTATGTTTCTCAAAGAACTTTTTGATTTCCTTAAAATTGGCGTGACTGGTTTAAAAATTATTTTTATGAAGAAGCTCCTAAAAAATACAAAATTTTTGAAGAAAGTATTTTTTTCTTCAACTTGGTACTTAACGGGCTTACAATAATTTTTGGTACATTAAAAAAATACTTTTATGCAAAAATAAAAGTACCTGTCAAACAGATGTTAAAAAACCTTTCAAGAAAATTTTTCTTATAAACAATTACGATTTAATTAAATTTTGTTTGTGGCCTAGAATAAGTGCGGTCTTAAATTAAAGGAAGGAATAACTAACAGAAAGGAATAACTATTAACAGCCTGCCGTCTTAGGGTGTAAGGGTGTAAGAGCCAAATTAAAAAAATGTGTTAGTACCATAACTGGAACGGTTAAATATATAATAAGATATTTTTTGTGTACTTCTCAACACTCATACTTCCAAATGCAAACGGCTAAAAATAACGAACGTCAATTTCAAGCGAGTTGCTTATGTGCCTATACTATCTAAGCTTATAAGTCGCAAGTTCATTTTTCTAAGTAATACCATTACTATAACTTATACGTGCGCTAGGTCAAATAAAATAATTTTTTACCAAGAAATCGTTCCTAAAAAAACTTTGAAATTATTTAAATAATTAAATTGCATTAACATACCTAAAACTACTTAAATGGACACGCGTCCTTTTTCCGTATGACTGCAGAGAAGGTACCTCCCCTAGAAGGTTTTTTTTAATTTGAAGGTTTTCATTATTGGCTCATCGAATTTAAATAAATGTTGTACACAAAAACTTTTAAAAAGTAAAAGTAAAAATTGGATGGATAAGATGCCTTAAACCGTTCAGGAACGAATGTAATTAATGAGAGATAGAAACAAAAAAAAGGAAAAGCGGATCCATTTTGAAGCGAAAAGAAAAATAAAAATTTCAAATCATTTTTTTTTTTCAAAATTCTATTAGATCAAAATTAATTTTTTTGAAAATTTAATTTTTCTTTAATTTTTTTTTTAAACTGCTCCAATCATTTTCAAATTATTCTTCCAAAAAATTCAATTTTTACAGGAATTCAGATGACATTCCCTTGTTCTATTTTAATTTTTTATTTTTCTTGAAATTTAAACGTATTCTAATTGATTTTCCTTCTGAGTGCGATTTTTTTTCTTTGTGCCCTTTTTTCTGCGACTTTTTCAAATTCCTCAACAACACTGCGCCATAATGTCGTTTAATTCTTAACGGTAAATATTAATTTAAATCAAAAATGTGTTTTCAATATTAGAGGTGTTACAAAAATGGTAGATATTTTCTTTGCAAACGAACCACTGCACTGTGAGGCTCAACGATCCTCGATGGCGTATATAAGACGTGACAGAGAGTGTCAAAGAATATATTAATTTGAGTTTAGAGAGGATTATTTTTTTTACAAAAAGAAATTTAAAAAAAAAAAATCAAAAATGTACACCATTAAGTAAAAATTTTGACATAGAGCTATGGTTTTTCTTAAAGAAAATTAAGGAAAATGGAACATGGCAAAAAAGTGAAAGGGAAATTCGACTTAAAGAAAGTTTCACTTAATGGAGATCGACTGTAGCAACAACTACTAAATACATTTGTTGTTGATATATTTTTACACCTTTACCAAAATAGTTAGCTCAGTTTAAAATTTTAAATGAAAGCTTTGTCTTTTCAATTTTAACTAACCTAACTTCTTACCTTCTTTCTATCACCTTTTTACTAATTTGAGTTAGAACCTAGTTCAAAGGTCATTTACATTATCTTTCCATAATCCCCTGTTGTTATTTCGGTCATTAAAACCAGTTTTTTTTTTTTGGAAAATTTTTTTATTAAATTCTGTGTTCTTAAAAATACCTTTTCTCACAAAAAGACTTATAAACATCCCTAAAAGACATTTTAGACCACAGTGCATATTTTTTGTTAAAGTTAAAATATTCAAGATCACAAACACTATTTCTGTGAATTATCTTGGTCATAAAGCTTATTTTTTATAAAACATATTGTTTGAGAACACCTTTTACAAAGAAATAGCTAGATTCTTGTGAAATTCACTTAAATCTTGTCAGCCACCCAGTATTTTGTACACCCTTTTCAAGAAATCTAGACAGTGAAACGTTCACCTTCTGTACAAAGTGAAGGAAAAAATAATTCAAACATTAAAAAAAACTCGTCGAAGAGTTTTTATGTGGGCCAAGAATAAAAGGAACAAAAAAAAGGAACTTTCCTTATTATGCACGGGAGGAGCTTACAGCTTAGTTAAAATTGAATAAGTTTCAAAGTGATGACGCTTTTATTTCGCATTTCACTTCCCTGCGTCGACCTCGTCGTCATCATCGGTTGGGAATCTTCTTTTTCTTCTTCCTTGTGTCGATGTTGATGTCGCCTTGTTCCATTTCTACTAAAGGTTTATATATTGAATAGAGTAGTGACTCCAAGAAATGCATTGACACCATCGGAAAGCACCCTATAGAGACATAGACTGGAGGACAACAGCGACGACGATGACGATGACTATGACGATGACAACGTGTTTGAACATCCAGCTGCAACAAACTGCAATCCTGAATTCAATAGAATGTTGGATGGATTGATTATATAAGGACACACGGTAAAGCAACCTTAGAGCTGAGCTAGTGCACTTACCTTGGCATCGACGACAACGACGACGACGTTTACCAAAATGTGCTTGTTGATTCTTTTGAAAAGCGATCGTGCAAAATGTATGTTGTTGGTCTTTGAGGCGAATCATTCGAAGTGTAACGAATTCCGTTATCGATGAAAAGATACATTTTTTCCAATTCGTTGATTTCATAAAGGAATACTTCTGATAGGTATATTGTGAATAATATAAAAGAAAGATTGTCATGTTTAAAAATCTGTTTATTTCACAAGGACTTGATTGAATCTGAGATTAAGGATGTATTGGGATTTTGGAATATTAAAAAAAAAAAAACTGTACTATTGAAATTAGTGTATTTTGTTTCCTTTGTATGTATCGTATGTAAATAAGCAATCTTTTATAATATTTAGACCCTTTAAACCCGAAATTGAAGTAGAGTCAGTTTCTTACAAAGAAACAAAAATCACCTCAATTTTTAAAGAAATTCCGAACTAAAGAAACATTTAGGAAGCAGCTTCCCATTGACGGTAGGAAGCAGCTTCCCATTGACAGTAGGAAGCAGCTTCCCATTGACAGTAACCTCATCAGATATCAGATAATATAGCATAAAGGTATAATTACTGCGCACTTACTGTTACTGGTACTATTTTTTGTTCTTTGTTTTCGGGTTTTTAATTGTTCTTAAGAATATGCAAAACTTGTTGATCTTCAAGTAAACGATACATTTTATCAACAAATAACGAAAGATCTGTCAGCCGACTAGGACCAAACGCAGTAGCTGAGTTGGCTGGGACACGTGGAATGTATGGACACCAACGCACCAGCCCGACGAGTCATCGAATCCACCCCTGATGGTCTGTGCAGCAGAAGAAGATCCCACACAAGTTGAGAACGACCCCAAACAACTCGGAGTGCGTAACTGGAGACAGCTAGCTAGGGACCGAATTGGCTGGAAGGGCTTGTTGGTTGAGGTCGTAGTCCACCCTGGACTGTGAGCGGCGTCTAAAGTTAAGTAAGTAAGCAACTTTAAGAAGTTTTTTTATAATTCAAATTCTATATACATAAGTAAGCAATGACAGTTATGTTGATATTGTCGGATATCAACATAAATATCGATATCCAACATTTAAACTATAGCAAACCGGTGATACTTCGGTGTGGGGCAACAAATAATGATTGGATTTGTGGATTTGTTCCACTCATTGACAGATGGATGGTCTATTTATCTTAAAACGTGGGTGAAAGTAGGTCTCCTAATGCAACTATTTGGAATGGCTGCGTGCCCAACCTTTTTCATTATTTAAATTTTTATTTGTAAAAGATGGAAAGTTAACCAAGAGTCGCCATCCCCCAAATTTTTGCAAAGTCCCAACGAAGTAGAGTAGATACGTGAAAAGAGGATAAGAATTGCCAACCTCTCCTTTTTAACTGAAAATAATTGTTACTATCTTTACATCGAATTCCACTACATTTTTTTAAGGAGGGGAAAAAATTTCAGTTTTCTGAGGCTCTCTTTTCGATAGTGAGTTGGGGTGAATCTGAAAAGATGGCAGTATGGTTTTGATCTATATATGTAGAAGCTACGAGTATCTCAGATTGAAGCTTATTTTGAAAATTATTGTGAAGCAAGAAATATTTTTATAGCACTTCAAGTTTAAGGTATCCAAATTGTCTGTAGAAGGTGCAAAGAGATCTTAAATTGAATCCAAAATATTTTTGGAAACTCATAAATTGTAAAAAAAAAATATTTTCCTACCCGTCTGTCCTCAAGTCAAATGATATTTCAAGTCATGACCTTTGGGTTATAACACAAGTATTTTCCGACTTCTTTTAAGTGCCTTCAACTGTGATACTAACATCTGTGATACCTTAAACTGTGATATTTTGACGGACATTTAAAATCTTTCTCTTTAAATACTGACATTAATTTTAATATAAATACTGACAAAATTTCAATGTTTTTATATAATCTAGACGATAGTTGTATACCAGGCCTTGATGGTATACCTTAAACTATTTTGAAAAACTGCGCGAGTCACTCGACGTTATCTTTGTTCATTATCTTAAGCTTATCAATATCCTCTTGTGTATTGCCATCTATTTGGAAAAATTCTTTCATAATCTCTCTACCTAAGAAAGTTAAAGAAGACTGAATCAAAAATTTATTATACTTTTCGAGGCTATTATCTGTGAATCTTTTTGTTCTTATGTGAAATCATTTATAGTTCCAAATCAACATGGTTTTACAAAAGGGCGCTCAACTTTTACTTTTTTACTAGAATTAGCTGAAAATTGTCAACACAATTGAAGAACAAAAGGCAAGAAGCTAGATTGCGTCTTTACAGACCAGTAAAGAGTTTGATAAACTCTCTCATCGAGTTTTACTATTTCAATTAAGAAAATTAGGATTTAGTGCTCATTTTGTAATGTGCACTAATGTAATCTTATTTATTTGATAGATCATGCTAGGTACTTTTCAACAGCTGTGAATCAAATAACTTTAAAGTTAATTCCGGAATACCACAAGGCAGCCATTTTGGCCCACTCTTAATATTTTACTGCCTGATTAATGCGGAAGATGTTAAACAATTTTTAAACATATTTCAAATGTTCGATATTGTGAGGAGTTTCAGTATGCCCTAAATTCTTCTTATTTTTTTATTGGTGCGTTCGTCATTGTTTATTTCTCAACATCGATAAATATAAAACTATAAGTTTTTCGAGGAAGCTTTTCGTTTCTTTTTTTAACTATTTGCTTACCGGTTTACTCTTGTCTTGTGTAAGCGATATAAATGTCCTTGGTGTATTATTCAATCGTAAACTTGATTTCATATACCACATCAGCTCCATAGCTAGTAAGGCGAATTCAGTTCTAGGTTGGATTGAAAGGGAGTCAGGACAGTTTTCTGAAATATGCCTGTCAGGTCTGGTGACCCCATTACGAATGTCATAAGGCCAGATTAATAGAAGTGCAAGCAAATGTTTGAGATTCGCGCTCAGAGGCTTAGTTTGGGAAAATCCATATGAACTCCCTCTTTACAACAATATACTTAAAATTATCGACTTGCCTTGCCTTGAGAGCAAACGATCTTATGTATCTTTTGTCTTTATTGCAAAACGTTTAAACGGTAATATATAATCTTTTGCATCTCCTACCTCGTATTAACTTTAATTTAAAAATTTAACTGACTTTTACTTGGGTAAAATACTTAAACTATTAATAACCTCAATAATAGATTTGATAATTTATTTAGTCATACTGTCTTTTCTTAAAGTAAATTTAAAATAACTTTTTCCAATTATATAATATATAGATTCAAAATTTTAATATTTAGGGCTTATGTTTTAGCTATGTTAAAGTTATTACAAATTCGTAATTTAAGCTCTATCTTTTAATTCAATATATTTTCACTGTTGGTTTCGCCACGAAGGTGTAAAGGAAAGTTTTTATTCCAAACAAATCACAGGTTCCTTAAGTTTTTTCTTCCAACAGGAACGCTCCTACAATCATCGAAGTATAAGTTTAATTAATTCATTTAATAAAATTTTTGTATCAATCAATAGTTTTATTGTCTTGAAAAAAAAAACTATTTTATGAATCCACCCCCTTGTTGAGCTTGAGCATAGTCATGGTTTTTTGTGTTGCCTGTTGAATTTTGTTTATTCGCTTGATTTTTACCGTCTTCTTTTTAAAAAAAAGTTTTCATTTTCTGTTTCTTTTGCCGGTCGATCGTGTTTTCGTTTGACAAAATATAAAAATATAGTTTTCAAATTAGTAGTAAATAATCGTGCAAAATAAAAGCGTGGCGAGGATTGGGTACGATTTCTCGTCTTTTTTTCATATCGACTCCATAAGGCCGATTTTTATAATTTCGAGAAAAAGAATCTCGACTGAAGACCGACTAATCAAAATCTAGAAATAAATTTTAACAATTTATAAAATGTCGGCTTTTTAAAATATGGATTGTCAAACTGTGCACAGTGGTTGACATATTATCAATCGACATTTCAACGGTCGATATTTTAACGGTCAACATTTTAACGGTCGACATTTTAACTGTTGAGATTTTGATCAAATCATAGTTTAGGGAATGATGAGAGAACTTGTCTGATATAATCTTCTATTTTGTTTCAAGATAATTCAATTAATCCCTTTTGTTTGTCTACACATATATTTCGAGGTATTAATTGCTTTTTCTTCACGGTAGTGTGCTTTTATTTAAATAAAAATTAAAGCAGACCAAAATGTTGCATCAAATATCGAGTTTTTCAATACGAGTGTTACAAAAGTTTTTTTTAAATAAAACAAAAACGGTTTTGGATATCAATGAAATTCCTTATTCCTGTGAAAGTACGTTCGATGCCATTATGTATGGAACTCGATTTCTTTTGCATGGCCACCACGGACACGCTTCCAGAAGTCCAGACGCTGAACCCAATTTTTGACGGTTTTCCAGCATAAATCGGCCGATACTGCTGCAATTTCACGTTCGAAATTCTTACGAAGTTCATCAATCGTCGCTGGCTTCCTGGCATAGACCATAGACTTGACGTAGCCCCGCACGAAATAGTCTAACGGCATCAAATCACACGACCGAGGCGGCCAAGCGACTGGACCATTTTGTGAGATAACAAGTTCTCCAAACTTAGTTTCCAATAAATTGATTGTGGCATTCGCTGTGTAGCTTGTGGCACCGCCGCCGTCCTGTTGGAACCACATGTCTTCCAATTGGGACCAAAAATATTCGGTTATCATTGAATGGTAGCGATCCCCATTCACAGTAACGTGCCGGTCTTGATCATCACGGAAGAAGTACAGCCCAATGACGTCGCCGGCCCATAAACCACACCAAACCGTAATTTTTTCGGGATATAATGATGACTCATGGAGTACGTGTGGATTGCTGCCTGACCAATACCGAATATTTTGTTTATTGACGAGGTCATTTAGCCAGAAATGAGCCTCATCGCTGAAGATGATTTTTCGATGAAAATCCGAATCATTTTCAAGTTGTTGCTCAGCCCAATTCACGAACCTACGACGCTTCTGGTGGTCAAGCGGCTTCAGTTCTTGCTTCAATTTAATCTTGCAAGGATGTAGGCCAAGATCTTTTCGCAAAATTCGCCACAACGACGCCACAGAGATGCCCAAAGCTCTAGAACGCTAGGACGATTGTGATATAACATAAATTAGACGTAGCGCTCTTGACGTTTAGGCCACTGACTCCGAATTTCGGTAGTAAATTTTAATAATTTCGACTCGTTGTTGGCTCGTTTATCTTTCCATCATGAAATGGCAAACCTTACTGAAGAGAAATGTCAAAAGAGCGGCAAGAAATATGGCGTGGTTTGCTGTCCATGTTGCTCTACTTTCGATTTATATTGACTTTTTGTATGGGAAAAATACCGACAAGTCGATATTTTCTCGACTTTTTTCGGCTCAGTCGACTTTTTGTCAAGTCGAGATTTCAAAATGTCGATATTTTAATTAGTCGGTAAAAGCAAACTTGGTATTTTAATTTGCATATAATTCAAGAAAAATCGACATTTTAACCAGTCGTCATTTTTTTTGTCGGTCATTCGTAAGTAACACATTTATGGTGCCGAGTGTTAAGTCTTAGAAAATCAAAACATGTCGACTACCTTTGGCTCAGCTTTACTGAGCGATTGCACAATAACAATCTTTCAGCCAAGAGAGTCTTTGAATTTCAGATAAGACTTGCTACGATATTCGAAACTTCATGAAACTTTCGTAAGTATGATTTTGGTATCGTCAAAATTGAAGAAATCAGTATTGTGTTAGTGTCGGTATCAGTCTTGGTCTCATAAAACTCTGTCTTGTACAACAAAGTCTAGTCCTGGTCTCGCTATCGGTATCAGTATCGGTATCATTTTAAATGCTTTAGAGCTGGTATCGTCTCGGTATCGTTTCGGTTTTGGTTTCCGATTCCGATACTAAATGTACCGGGACTCTTCTGGTAATCCAGAGCCTCCAGGTTTGTTAAGAGAACGAGGAATACTTAACCTCTGCACAACTGGTAGTTTGTTGAATTTTCTCCAATTCTTGATACAAATTAACTAACTTTGGTACATTTAATGATGAAACTCAACTAAGTTTTTTTTTGCATGAAATAGAAGCTTCTGAATTTAGCAAAAATGGTCCAAAATTTCAAAATTAAAAACAAAAGCATTGTCCAAGTCAGGAACTCAGTCGGCATTATTAGGTAAAAAAGAAATATAACATGAGAATATTTGATTATTTCAAGTTTTTGAGTAGTCGACCAAAAATTTAATTACCAATTTCTAATTGTCAAAATTGTCAGATTCGAACAGATATAAGGCCTTAAAATAATTGCCAAAATATTTCTAAGGAATATCACTAAAATTGTTTCTGATCCGTTGGAATAATTTTTGCTTTCATTTCATACAAATCAGCATTGGAGTCACTTTTATATGAAAGACATATTACTTTACAACATTTCATACATAACCAACTACTCAACTCAACTCCTGGACTAAGAAAATGCTTTATTATTAATTTTTGACCATGATCTGCCTTTAAATATAGGTTCCTGTGAGAAGCATACAAAAAAGAGAGTACCATTAAACTCGCCAAAATTCAACAAATGGACCATTGTACTCTGGGTGGAAAGACCGAGCCATCGTGGATGCCAGTGCTAGAAGGCTTGGTCTAGATGACTGGACAGGTACACTAAAAGTATAGGATTAAAGGTCACCATCATGGTTGCCATGTCTGGAACAAGTTCGATAGACCAATTCGAGAAATTGTGTAGCCCGAAATCTAAACCAAAAAAGGAGCTCAAAATAGTAGCCCAACACCAATACATTTTCCTACAAAAATTTGAATTTGGGGTGCAATTAACTGAAAGATGTTATTAAAGAAAAAATTGTTGCGGTTGATTCGAATTGTCAAAACCAAAGTAATCGAATATTCCGTGAATACAAACTGATAGAATATTGTGGAATGCGTTAAGCATATGAGTGGGAGGAGAAAAGAACATAATTTTTATATGATTTATTTATATGAAAAAAATATCGCCCAAGATAAGAGTTGGGCAACTAATAGCCCAGTTATGATTGATTGATTGTAAGAAGATAGCCCAATTTCTGATAAATAGCCCAATCTGGCAACTATGGTCATCATGCTCAGGCTGCGAACAAACCAAGGATGTTTTGAGTTGCAGAATATAAATTTATGAATGTGATTCGATTTTATTTGACAATCTATTTAGAAAACGGAATAATGAACTTCTATCATACTGTTGGTTAGGAAATAAACACTCAGAGAAAAATGCTGGTAGAACCAACCAATTTCTGGTGTAGTGTACCTGAATTTCAGGTTGTTATTTTTCAACTCGATAGATCAGGTAAGTGGCTTAACCTGATACCTGATTTTAATGTCGTGTTAAATCAACGTAGGTTTCAGGTAAAATTAACATTGCTTAAAAAAAGTAAAACTAGAAATTTTACCTAAGAATCTTGCTATTTTAACCTGTAAATCTAGTTCACTTTACATGAAAATCTAGTTCAAAACTTGAATGAAATGTTCAACGTCCTATTAATATAATATGAAGATCTAGTTAATTTAACATTATTCAATGTTGAATTAACCCTGTATCTCGTAATTATTATATCTTGGATCCTTGCTTGTAGGTCCCTTCTCTAACACTGCTTACCGTCCAATTCATTTTGCATTATTCTGAAAGTATTGAAATGTATTGCTTTGTATATTATTTTGTTTTAAAAATACATACTTTGACTTTGTGGTACCTACATAGTTTTGAACGGGGAACCTCTCACACATGGAGAAAGAACGCACCCCCTGGGCCACTTCGCTGCATTAAAAACTTGTGCCAAATATCAATTAGTTGAAACTGACCTAGTTTGGATGGCTTGTGCTTGTAAGTGCTTTAACACTGGTGTCACGTTGAAATAACCTGGCAGAGTGTTTCTTTAACCATGGCTTGTGAGTGTGTTTCAACGCTGGTAGAGGACTAGTTTAACAGGGGGCCAGGTTAAATTTATATAATTTTATTCGGATGGCCTGTGTGTGTGTGTTTTAACATTGGTGTCATTAAATTCAACAATTCAACATTCAACAAAATGTTACTTCAACCTAATTTGTGGTGAAATAGAAATTCATAACCAGCAGTGTTCAAAAAAACTTGTATCAGGTAAAATTAGCGCTATATTCTTGTCAAAATTTCCTGTTTACCTGAATTCAATGCTAAAACAACAGTTCATCTTCTTAAATCAACTTTAATATGGTTACATAGGCTACCAGTAGAGTTATTAACATCAGGTAAATTTCTGAAATGCCTGCAACTTTATATGGGATTATGCACCTTGTAAATTTAACAGGGCCCAGGTTAATTATTTACCTGACTTTTTTCTCCCACTTAGGAAAATACATTTTTACTTTCTCCAAATGTAATTCCTTCTCAATTTCGCAATTTCAGGACATTAAACTGTTTCTTTTGCTTCCATTAAAAAATATATTGGAAATTTTTATAAAAAAAAAAACATCAAAGTTCATTTTTACCGTAGGGATTGGTTCATACTGTGTCGTTTATTTATCACCTACTACAGTTTTCGTACATACCTCTTCCTCATATGATTTTATCTCTTTTTTAATTTTAAACGTTTTTTTTTTTTTGTGTTGTTGCTTCTCCCTTTCGAAAAATTATTGATAAATTAGTGAAATGACAATGCGCCTTTAATGATAGTGCACTTTAAATGACAGGCATCGTTGATTAACGACTTCGATTGATGCATTTCACTTCACTTCCTCTACTCCGTTGGGAGTTCAATTCATCGCTGCCAAACTGCCAACAATGTTATTGGCTTTAATCTACCCCCCCCCCCCCTCCCCATCTCTGCCCATCATTTTGCTAGATTTCATCCCCTTATTATATAGTAGATGCTCACATTCTACAATTTCCTTTTCTTCGTGCTCTTGCATGCATGAATTGCTACATCACATGAGAAATGGGGCAAACTTCGGATGTGAGAATTATAATTTATCCTGATGTAACATCCGGCAAAGTGTATTAAACTTTTCTATCCTAATCGATGTCTTTGGAATGAGTCTTAATGTATATTTTCCTTAGATAGGGCAGATACAAGTACATTTATTTAATAAAGATATTTTGTGAAGTGACAAAAAACTTTCTATGTTGTAAAAAATAAGATTTCTGTTAACACTCTTATAAGAATTTTCTATATTTATAAGGTCAAAGAAATCGTGTTTTTATTACACATAATAATTAAGCTCTTTATATAGTTAGAAAAGAGTGGATGATACTGTTTTTTTTTTGTTAGTTTTGTGAAGGCTTTTTTCAAAGTGTGTGAATTTGGATACCTGGGTAGGATAGCTCTAATTATTGTTCAATACCAAACTTCTGGAAGTAAAGGAATCTATTAAGCTAAGACAAACTTTTTAGTTGATAAGTGAACCCATTAGAACCTATTAGAATTAAATTAAAAATTGTTTTTTTAATTCAAGAAACTTATAAAAGGTATTAGTCAAAAAAGCTGTGGGAATTTTTTTATAACTGCGATTTTAAGCTCGTTTAATATTTATCTTAATTCTTGCGTTGATTATTGAAAAGAAGTCCTTTCAATAAGGACACCAACCAGGCAAAAACCGAATTCTTTAATTTTGTAAAAAGAAATATTTTTCTGAGAAATGGGTATAAATTTTTACCCATTTTTAATAAATATTTTTTTTAACCATTTCTTAATTTATCCAAATTTTTAGCAATTAAACAAGGCAAACAACAGAAAAACATCCGTTTTTGTACTTTTTTTTTTGTTTAAGAAAAAAAAAATTAACTTGCTTCTAGGTTCATCAGCAAGCTTGAAAATTTTAATGGCAAAATGTCATTTTTTAATATGCGATTTAAGATTTGGCGATAAATGGGTCTGTGGCTGAAATCCTTGGGAGTCCATTTTTTACAATTTTTCATACATATTTCTCAAAAAATCTTCCTGACTCCCGAGGCCTCCTTACCAATTTTTGGATAATGGTAGTGCGTTGGACTAATTTTATGAACAAATAACGAACCTTGGAAAAGTAATGAAAAACTCAAAATAGCTTTTAATGGCCTTTAGCCCTACAAATTGGCGTTTGGCCCGGCTTACTCACTTGGACTCCTCAGTGACATAGTAAGCGCCTTTATCATATGCACTTTGTATTATGTTTAGATAAACTTTGGTGGATTATTTGCAAAAACACCACTGAAAACTAAATCCAACAAGATTATAATTTCTAATCAACTATTAAAAGCTATTTTGATTAGGAATTATAATCTTAATGCTAATTCTTTTACTCTTTTCTGAGTTATTTCAGTAGTATATAGAATTTGGATTATAATTACTTTCACACAAAAACTTTTTGACCTTACAGTGAATCAAAGGAGCCTAAAAAATATACAGTCGAATCATTCTAAGTCGAATTTCTCTCAAACTCGAATACATATGTTCACCATATTTGTGTATTCCCTTCAAACTTCCATACTGTATTTATTTCTCTTTAAATTGAATTTTTGCAAAACTCTCTGCAACTTGGACTTGTATTTATATCGCATGAAAATTCTTCTTGCAGGGAGTTGACTGTATTTAATTTATATATCATTATTTAAAGATATGTATGTTGCTAAGCCGGAATTTGTGTTTCTTATCCCGTTTCTTTAAACGTTAAATTAACGTCAATTTGATCATCAAATAATCGTCATTCTTTGACGCATATATTCCCTTCGTTATTATGCAATCTTATATTTATAAACGTCAGAGACTAAGAGCGCATAGCAGATTTCAGGTGAGAGTGGTAGCAAAAAAAGAAGTACAGGCGTCGAAAACTCGAGTACAGACTATACAAAAAATCAAACTCTCTCGGTGTTTTAACATTGCATCAAAAATAAAATTTAAATGCAACTTCGAGGATAGGTATTCGTGTTAGTAGAAATTGGTTTCCAACGCTTCCTAGAAAGGATCCTGGATGTTGGATCACATATCAAGGAATCCGAGATTGATATTGAGTGTATAGTTTGTCCTGCCAGACTATTTTAAAAAAGGTTTTTCACTATGACCTTTAAATTTTTAAAACTTCACTTAGGGCGAACTTCGTCACTTCACCATTTTGGGCAACACCAAGTCATCATCAAGTAAATAAAGCCTTTCTTGATTGCAGGAGCCTTATAGAAAACAAATATTTGATTTTATTGAATGTAGGTATTGAGCATTGCAAGTATTCCAGTATTCTCAGGGGGGTTGGCTTTGAAATATGAAAAAAGTTATACTTGAATTTTAAGTGCTTAGTTTTCAAAGAACTCGAGAAATATCGGTCACTTGACAGCTGTAATAATCCTTGAAGTGACAGTTTAATTTTTCGCCGTCCTTATTCCAAAGCAAACTTTTCTAAAGTACTGCTTTTATTTTAAATCAGATTTTCAACAGTCAATAGCCTCACTTATTTGATTCTTGAAAATCTGTTCTTTCAATACTATAAATAACAGATATTGCCTAAAAGTTCATAATTCCTTTTTGAAAAGTACGATTGCATTCCATTAAGGTAAAAACAACCCTAAGAAAGTTTTTGTATTTTTGGTACTTACTAATTTTGGAATTGGTTAATCTCAACCATTATACATTTACTTTCAGTTTACTGCTGCTTTGTAAAATGCACAAGTATAAAATTCCGTCCTAAGGCTGAATCTTAAATAATTTACCATCAACAAAATATTTTCTAAAGTCCATAAACAGCATACCAAATCAAAAAGTAGAACTTTATTCAATCGTCTCAAAATATGTAATTACAAATAATTTCTTATAAAAGGCTATTGTTCTATATACCTACTGGATGTTCACTTTCTCGTTGAAATCCTTCTACAACCCTTTGGGAAAAAGTAATAGATATACGCCTCTGTTATAAATTTAAGTCATAATCGGAATTCATAAAATTTTATCTTAAATTTAAGCAATCATCTTTGGAATTCGGGAATGAATAAAATTTTACTTTCTCTTAGTTTTGTAATCGTTTGCCTAAGGTCAGGAGCATAAAGACATCAAAAGTCGTGTGAGCAAACTACGACGAACGAAGAAATGGAGGTTTTCTTTCAAAGAAAGTCCTCTAAATTAAGTTAAAACAGTTTTGCACACCATACCTATCCAAAGAGAAAGTATCTGAAATTTGAAATTCCTTATTTTCATCCTTAAAACCATTTGGAAAGAATTTACAAAAGGCCAACTTCGCAGAGTATGCCTTGGGAATGTTTACCAAGGACAAATCCATTGGATTCTATAAAGTGGCCAGAACCATAATCCTTCCTTAAATAAAAGCTTCGTCCATCTTCTCAGACCCTCACAACAATGTTTCCAATCCCCTTATATTGCCTGCCAATATTTGCCACATTATTCGGGCTCGGGGTATATATAAACGGGTTGGAGCAAAGGATATGGCAGCATTAACCGTGGCAACGTGACCGTGGGACAAGAGAAATATTTAAATTCAATATGCAGGAATTTCTGTGTGTTTCTCTGCACATCATTGAAGAAGATGTTAAAAAGCTGGGGATATAGACTAATGTTGGAGTCAGAACCAGAGCGGGATTATATTATAAAATATTGAAAGACGGAAGGAATATGTACAAACGGAACATACATGCATAGAATACTAAAACCAATGATTGTCATTCAACTTTTCAACTTTTTGACCTCATTCAATAGGGAGGAAGAATTACGTTCGTTAGCTTTTGACTTAAGCTCATTCATCATCATGGACTGAAAAAATATCAAGGTATGGGTAGGAAAAGATAATCATTGATGAAACTGCAACAGGATATAGGGTTAGAAGTAAAACTTTGAAATTAGGACAAATCTCACCTGTTTTTTCAAATTTTTTTTTCTGTCTAAAGTAGGTTACGTGCAATATAGTTTTTGGCCAAGGACAATTGCTTGGGACATAATTGATACTTTTGAGACCGAATGTAATTGTAAATTAATACAGTATTCTACAGTTGTAAAAACATTCACAATCAAACACAATCCAAAGTACCCAGTTCTTACCTTTAAATTATCTTTGATATAAAACATGCAAGCTAATTTTAATAAATTTTTCTTCATATGTAACCTCTTAATATAGCATGTCCAACTTCTGAGGAGGCTTCTGATTTCATAATTTTTAAAGATCAGGGCGTTATCGTATCCTAAAAATGTTGAGAATTTGAAATATCTTTTTTCAAGACTGTAAATGGCTCCAGAAAAAGAAACTACAATAAGCGAACCAGTCGTGCATTTAATTTTAACTATGGCGTTTAATAAGGTTAATAAGATTTCAATTCTGCTTCATCACAAATTTATCAAACAAATAAAACTTTTATTCCTCCAGTTCAAGAAAATAGGATATATTATGTTATCAGGACCGGACAAGCTATACGTGCAAGAGGTGCAACTACGCAGGGCACTAAATCTAATCGGCGCCTTTGGCAAGCATTGAAAAATTACTTTATACTTAAACAATTTTTTTTTCAATTCATATATTTTTGTGATAATGTTTTTTGACTTTAATTGACAATTATTTAATTTTCTTTAAATATTTTTATTATTGTGATAAAACATTCATCAACTATTCAAACTATTATTTTTATTGATCGTTAAAAAAACGCATTGCAAAGTCTAGTCCCTTAGGTAATGAGGAAATGGCTTCTTTCACCAAAAACCTTAATTGAGGCGCGCTAATGATGAAGCTTGCGCAGGGCCCTAATTTGTCTCGGGCCGGCTCTGAATGTTATTATTTCGGTATCAGCTGCGCTGTCAAATACTGGTGTTAAATTTTAGATACATCTACTCGACTTGTAAAAACAAATGTAAGGAGGAGGTTGTAGTGCTGATTTCAAGGCTTTGCTTTTCAAAATTCTTTTTATTTCACGAAATTTCTTTTTTAATATGATTATTTCTATTTTATTTGCTGAAATTCTGTTTTTCAAAATGCATTTAAATTTTTTTTAAATAAATCATCTTATTAAGTTTTTCTAGGATGCCAGGGCTGCCAGATATACTATAACGTAAGATTTATTTCTTATACAATTTTCACATCAATAATATAATTAATTAATCTATTATTCCCAGAGTTCCCGCCATCGAACAAGTTCAACACATAAGGCAACCATGCTACATATACCGACAAAAAAATTGTTTTCAACTAAATTGTTGCTTTTGATTGCTGCACATATTTTCCACCGCAAGAAGTTCATTTATGTGTTGGACTTATTGCTTTACAACTGTATGACAACACTATTTATTTGCGATATTCCTAACATTCGTAAGAAAAATGCGAACTCGAGATTTTGATCAAATTTGTTATTTCGATGATAGAAAAGACGAAAAAAGTTGGTCTCACAATTCTCTCTCTGCCTATCAGTTGGGAAACAGCGTAAATTGCTAAATCTATTTTCATTAAACTTGGTAAGCAATTTTTGGTAATTCTTCCCAAACTTTTCTTTTACTTAAATAATTTTTTAGAACGAAAAATAAAGGTACCTGCCTGCTCCTGACATGTTTTCCTGTTATTTTATTTTTTCCAAAAACGGCTCCACAACTTTTCTAAAAAAAAATCAATAAATTATTTTAGGTCTTCGGGGTGCGATAATTTTTTCAAAAAATGCTTATTAAGTGAAGGTAACTCCCAAATAACGATATTTTTATTTTCAATTCAAACTGGTAAGACTGATTTCAAACCAAAACGTTTTTCAAAAGTTGCTATAAATAAAAATAGTATTGGTTACCAAAATTAACAAAAAATATATTATTGTATTATTAAAAAATATTTCAATTTTTTTTTTTGAAACAGTATTTTAAGAACATTTCTTTCGAATAACGGTAACGGTAGGTACTTTTCATACAAGAAGGGCTGATACGATTTTGGTAAAACTTTTTCTGTAGGCTTATAACGGGTGATTTTTTAAGAGGTTTAGAACTTAAAAAAAAAAAAAAACACAAAAAATTCAAAAAAATGAATAAAATATTTATTTGAATCGATAGTTTGAATCTTGCAATTTAATGTTTAAAGATAATTTCATGCAAATGTTGACCGCGGCTGCGTCTCAGGTAGCCCATCCGCTGAGTCCAATTTTGGCATACTCTTTCACACATATCGGCCGGTATCTCACGAATGAATGCATGGATGTTGGCTTCCAGTGCGTCAATCGAAGCGGGCTTGTCCCTATAGACATTAGCTTTGACATACCCCCACAAAAAATAATCTAATGGTGTCAAATCGCACGATCTAGGCGGCCAATTGACCGGCCCGAAACGTGAAATTAACTGTTCACCAAACTCGCCTCGCAATTGCGCCATTGTTTCGCGTGCTGTGTGGCATGTGGCATCGTCTTGTTGAAACCACATATCATGCAAGTCAAGAACTTCGATTTCGGGCAAAAAAAAGTTTGTTATCATCGCTCGGTAGCGTTCACCATTGACAGTAACGCTGCGATTCGCATCATCTTTGAAGAAATATGGCCCAATAATGCCGCCGGCCCATAAACCGCACCAAACAGTGGCTTTTTCGGGATGCATTGGTAGCTGTTGCAATGCTTCTGGCTGATCTTCACTCCAAATGCGGCAATTATGCTTATTTACGTACCCATTCAACCAAAAATGAGCCTCATCACTGAACACAAGCAGCGCGCGATGAACATTTCGAACCGAGCACGAATTTTGATAGTAAAATTCAATAATTTGCAAGCGTTGTTCATTTGTAAGACGATCCATGGTTAAATTGCAAACCAATCTGAAGCTGTTTGACAGTGACACAAGGTACTAAACACACGTCAGCTGTCAAAACCAGTGTTGCCAAAACCAAACCAGCTAAAAAATCACCCGTTACAAACTACATTTTCATTAGAGCTAAAATAAGGTAACTTCGCATATCGCGAAAAAAAGTTTTTTTTTGTAATTTTGTAATTTCATTTGACGGCTCATTTCAATTTTATATTTCAACTAGCTGTTAATTTTGTTATTTTATTTCTTTCTACTTCTATTGAGCTATGACGTTTTCATACAAAACCCTTTCAAAGCTATGACCTTGTTCAAATGGGTGTGTTTATTAGGTTTTGACTCAATTTTCAACCTAATATCGTGCAAATTTTGTAAAAAATATCTCACTTAGAAATATGAATTTGTATATATGAAATGAGATAATTTCATATCGAATTTGGAAATTTTCAACGAAATTACATCATTGGGCCTAATGGAAACGTGGTATGAAATTAGTACGATCGACTACCAAAAATTAAATAAGTAAATTTGGTGGCGCAACAGTTCGTGGAGAACCCAAGCCTAGTGACTTACTTAGCTTAACTTTGACTTAAGTTTACTCTTGGAGGATTTGTCAGCTCCTCGCAAGAGGCAGTACCTCGGGGTGGCAGCGGCAGGGAATCGAACCCAGACCTTCGGCATGACAGTACAACGCACTAACCACAATGCTACGAGATACTACCAAAAATTAATTAGTATTAATAACACCTCTAATTAAATATTAATAATACCTCTCCTAGAATGGATTTTTTACTTTCAACCTTCTCACTATGAGCTCAACTAATTTTAATTTCTTTTTATACCCAAATTTCAAATAAATTGAAATAACATTGCATATCTAAATCTTACAAAATAAATATTTAATTTAAAAAAATATTTCAAATTTTTTTTGAAAATTCGGTTTGTCAAAACCAGGTTGACAATTGTTTTTGAAATTTAATTTTATATGCAAATAAATAAATACTTATCTTCGCTTCAGTTGAATAGACACACAAGTTTTTAAAGGAACTTTGTCAATTTTTACTTGCGATACAGGTAGATTAGATACTAAGGGCAAGTTTTAAATTCGTACAAACAAACAATTCGAGATAACAATCAAACGTGACATTAAAAAAGTGTGTGACACAATTCTGTCTGTCTGTCTATCCGTATATGGACCTACAGCCTATACCATTGATGCAATTTTCTTCAAAGTTTGAACTTAAGGTTTTTTTTTGAAACTCTCCAGAAGGAAAATTGAAAATTTTTTTAGAATCAAATATAAAGGTACTTGCCCTACAACCATAAATGAAAAGCTTATATACTTCAAAAAAATTGATCGAAAACCATCATTAAAGGTACGTGCCATATAACGGTTTTTAATTTTCGATTTTCTCATTTACGGCTTAAATGATTTCGGTCAAAATTTGAAAGGAATTTTTTTTTAAGTTCTTATAATATTGCATATCAAAAGAAAGAAAAAAAAAAAATAAAATAAATTTTGGGTTTTTAAGAAAACTTTTAATTTTTTTTTTAAAAATGCAATATTTCAAAAATGAGCTTATGATAAACTTGTAAGTGCGAGTGTTGATCAAGGAAAGCATTGCAACATTAAACCCATGGCCTACAGATTGGAGGTTAGTGCGATGGGCTAACGACCCGGTCACAGTAAAAAAACCAATTGTTATGAAAGAGAACCAAGAAGCCTGGAATGTAAGGACACTCTATACGCCAGGTGCTACTCAAAAACTTGAATCTGTCCTCACGCGGTACAAGGCAAATATTACTGCGATCCAGGAAATACGATGGATAGGATCAGTGGATCTGAAAAGAGAAGATTGCGAAATTTATTACAGCTGTCATCAAAGATTGCACATGTTAGGATGCGGATTCGTCGTGGGAAATCAAATCAGATCGAGAGATATCCCCATCAAAGCTACTTTCCAAAACATCAGCCTTATATGTGCACACGCCACTACCGATGAAGCTGAGGAGTCTAACAAGGAGGAGTGTTACGACCTCTTGGACGGTGCCTATGGATCCTGCTCGGAGGACGATGTCAAAGTCGTGCTCGGAGAATTCAATGCTAAAATCGGGAAGGAAAATATCTTTGGCGGATTAGTTGGAAAGCACAGGTTGGAAAGTACAGGCTCCACGAAACGACAATAGACAACGGCTTTCACCTAATCGACTTTGCTGCAGCTTGCAATACGGTGATAAGTAGCACAAGGCTCCCCAGGCGAAGAATACACACAGCAACCTGGCGATCTCCAGATGGTCGAACCACCAATCAAATCGACCATGAACAAACTGGCGCAAGGCACGCATCGAACATCTTGGACGTGCGAACTTTCCGAGGTGCAAATGTGGACTTTGACCACTTTCTTGTTGTGACAAACAACAAAGAAGCCCGACTGTTCAACGAAAAGAAAGCGAAGACCGCCCTAAGGAAGACATTCAACATTGCATGCCTTAGCACATCTGTGAAAGCCAGAGACTACAAGCAATTAACCGGGAAACTCTTTGCCGCACCCCCACAAGTGTCAACAACCAGCGGAACTTGTATCGAGATATCATTAAAAAGACAGCCAAGACCACCATAGGCTATCAGCAACCCAGATAAAAGAACCCGTGGTATGATGAGGAATGCGCGGTATTGAAGCAGGAGACGGAAAATGCACAAATGCAAATGCTGCAACGAAAAACAAGAGCAGCAAGAGAGGAGTACCGTGAAAAGGAAAGGAAAGACAAAAAATCTCTGCGTGGAAAGAAAAGAGCATCCGCAGCCTCTCAGCCTTTCCTGAAAGACAAAGACGCTATACAAAACGCTAATTTTACCAGTTCTATTCTACGGCGCCGAGTGCTGGACGATAAGTAAAAAAGAGGAATTGATACTGAGCACTATGCGAGGAGTGCGAATGGAGGTGAAGATTTATTCGGGAACTATACGAGCTGTGCCAAGATGTGGATGTAGTCCAGAGAGCCAAAACACTTCGACTACACTGGCTCGGCCACATCGAGCGAATGGACAACAATGCTCCAGCTAAAAAAATCTTCAATTCACAGCCCCCAGGTCCGAGACGACCAGGAAGACCGAACCTCTGCTACGAGGACCAGGTGGTTTCCGACGCATGAACGCTTAGTCTCAATGACTGGAGGGAGCGTGCGAGAGGCCGCAATATCTCAGGCAGAGACTCTCCATGGATCGGGAGACAGATAAGTAAGTAAGAAGATCTTGCATGATTTTCTCAGAATCTATTGCTTGTATGAAAAAAAAAAATGTTTGTGTAGGATAACATAAGCTACAAATTTAACCAATTTAAAAAAACTTGTAGTTTTCAAGAAATTAAGAAAATAAAAAAACTGAATTTTACCCCCAAACCCCCCTTAAATATTGAGCCCCAGCCCAAAATTACGGAACTTTTAAGGAAATGCTTAACACCGTCAAAACAAAACTTGTCACCAAAATTCAGATTTGTCTGAAGTTTTTCGTAGTTTTGCCATTTTTTTGTCTAATTTTCCTAGGCTAATTTATCGAGAATTCTTAGTAAGAAATTAATTTTTGATTATTATTTTCCATATTTTTTTAAAATTATTATCTCACTTCATCTTCTTTCTATTTCTTCTGTAATTTAACTCAAAAACATTTTTCCTTTTAAATTTGTTGTAGCTACATATTCAATGAAAAACCAAAAGCTATTTTTTCTCATAGCAAACAATACAAGAAGTTATGAGCAGGATGCGGATTAACCTATACTAGGTTGAATTTAATATATATTTGCAGCTACATTTCTAAACGTCTCCTTTGGAAATATACTTTCACAATATGGTTTGCTTTGTCGTTAAATAAACGAAGAAAACATCACATGAACATTAACTCCTTGTTCTAGGTTATAGGTAGAGTTAGATATACAGTTGAACCGGAAGGCTTTTATAGCCCCTATAGAATCTCAATGTCTACATACCTACATATATTCTACACTTTCATGTCCGCAATTATTGCAATATCTCAATGGCGATGATGCTGAAAAACGTGTCGTCTAAACTCTAAACTAGATCGCAAATAAATCTAATGTTTGTTTACCTATACATAATAAAACGATGCACATAAACACACAAGTATAATTTCTTAGCTTCGGTAAACGGTAAAAACGCACACGTGTATATTATATTTAGTATAGATATGTACGTATAAATGCGAACATCCTGAGTTTATGTTCCAATTCTTGAGAGAAAATTAAGCAATAAAATACACCGGATCCAGGATCCCAAGTAGACATAAGAGAAATCTTCTTCTTAAAATTGTTCTAATACTAGAGCTGCTCCTGCTCGCCTTTTGCCACATGAATGGTTGTATAGCGCTATATAGCTATGTTGTGTACAGAATTCTGTGGCTCATGGCAGATGACCAGGATCTGATTGTTTGGGAGGATGGAAATATGTTTAAATGGGCCCATGAATTTGTTCGCCCTTGTCACTGTTGTTGATTTGAACATTGTTTTTAAAAAAAATTCGATAAAACATGAGATAACGATGAAAGGCAACACCAAAAAGTGAGTGGCAAAATTGTGTCTGTCTGTCTAGCTGCCTGTCTGTCTGTTCGGGTACAGATAAAACAGCTGGATCGATTAAACTTGGTACATGGTGGTTTTTGATTTGTTCGTTTTTTTTTTAACTAAAAATAACGGTACCTGCCTAAATCTTACAAAATCTTATTTTTCTCAAAAACGGCTCCAAAACCTTTTTTTTAAAAAATTCAATAAATTTTCTTTTCGTAAAAGTTACCTTTGTACTGGAAACCATTTTTCAAAAATGGTTACTCATGGGAACTCCCAAAGAACCATTTTTTTTCATTTTCGATTTTCTTCAAATGGGTTATTTTGATTTAAATAATTTTATTTATAAAGAAGCTCCTAAACAATATTAATATTTTTTTTTCATAAATAAAAGATGTTTTTTTTATTAACTTAAGCCTAGTACGCAGATCGAGACAAAATTTATCTCCCGTATACAATTTTTTCCAGGATAAACTTTATCTCGGTTTTTTTTCCAACTAGTACGCAGCTCATGCGCAACATTTGATGTTCGTAGCCGCTGTACATGAAAAGTCAAAAGTAAGTCTCCACTATATTTTGCGCGGAAAAAGACGCTCGAAGCATTAATCAAATTGTGACGTTTTATGCTTATTTTACTTTTTATAAACTTAAATCCCCTCCCTGTTTCATATATTCCATTATTAAGACGTCTTGAGAACGCATGACTGAAATAAAATAACGGGTGCTTTTTTAGCTGGTTTGGTTTTGGCAACACTGGTTTTGACAGCTGACGTGTGTTTAGTACCTTATGTCACTGTCAAACAGCTTCAGTTTGGTTTGCAATTTAACCATGGATCGTTTTACAAATGAACAACGCTTGCAAATTATTGAATTTTACTATCAAAATTCGTGCTCGGTTCGAAATGTTCATCGCGCGCTGCTTCCATTTTATGGTCGGCATTCTCGACCTTCTGAGCAGTCTATTCGGAAGATTGTGACCAAATTTCGCACCAAATTTACTTTGTTGGACATTAAACCACCAACACGTTTACGTACTGTGCGTAGTGAAGAAAATATTGCGGCCGTATCAGCTAGTGTGACAGAAGACCGCGAAATGTCGATTCGGCGCCGTTCCCAGCAGTTAGGCCTTTGTTACAGCACTACGTGGGAAATTTTGCGGAAGGATTTGGGCGTAAAGCCTTTTAAGATACAGCTGGTGCAAGAACTAAAGCCAGCCGACCTACCACAACGCCGAATTTTTGGTGAATGGGCTCTTGGAAAGCTGGCCGAGGATCCGCTTTTTTATCGAAAAATTGTGTTCAGCGATGAGGCTCATTTTTGGTTGAATGGGTACGTAAATAAGCATAATTGCCGCATTTGGAGTGAAGATCAGCCAGAAGCATTGCAACAGCTACCAATGCATCCCGAAAAAGCCACTGTTTGGTGAGGTTTATGGGCCGGCGGCATTATTGGGCCATATTTCTTCAAAGATGATGCGAATCGCAGCGTAACTGTCAATGGTGAACGCTACCGAGCGATGATAACAAACTTTTTTTTGCCCGAAATGGAAGTTCTTGATTTGCATGATATGTGGTTTCAACAAGACGGTGCCACATGCCACACAGCACGCGAAACAATGGCGCAATTGCGAGGCGAGTTTGGTGAACAGTTAATTTCACGTTTCGGGCCGGTCAATTGGCCGCCTAGATCGTGCGATTTGACACCATTAGATTATTTTTTGTGGGGGTATGTAAAGGCTAATGTCTATAGGGACAAGCCCGCTTCGATTGACGCACTGGAAGCCAACATCAATGCATTCATTCGTGAGATACCGGCCGATATGTGTGAAAGAGTATGCCAAAATTGGACTCAGCGGATGGGCTACCTAAGACGCAGCCGCGGTCAACATTTGCATGAAATTATCTTTAAATATTAAATTGCAAGGTTCAAACTATCGATTCAAATAAATATTTCATTCATTTTTTCGATTTTTTTGTGTCTTTTTTTTTTTTAAGTTCTAAACCTCTTAAAAAATCACCCGTTATAAAATGCGTAGCAAAAATAATGAAATCAGAATTGAGAACAGAATATAAAGAACAACAATTTTAAATTAGTCAGTAGCGTAGCTAATGGGAAAGGGTACAAGAGGGCCACATACAAATTCGGAAAATATTTCTTCTATTCAGAATTTAAATTTATTTCCAAACCGAGTTAATTTTTAAATTGATAGCTTCACAGATAGGAAAAGAATTATCTACCGGAAAAAGTTTATTTTGATCCAAAAGTCTACACCAATTGCCCTAAAATCACTTTTTTCCGGAGAAGTAAAAAACTAAAATTTTTGTTTGAATTTATAGAGGTTTTGTAAGCCAACGACTTCATTAATAGACTGACAGATGGGGGACAAACTATGTTTTGACGAAAAAAGTTCAATTTAACCCACATGTCAACCAATCGCTCTGAAATCAAAATTTCGTAATTTTTAGAGGTGTTTTTTAGTCCATCGACATCGTTGTCATCTGCTTATTTTATCTGACAGTTGATAGCTTGAAAGATGGAGGACAAACTATATTTTAACGAAAAAAGTCTATTTTGGTACAAATGTCAACCAACTGCCCTAAAATCGCCTTCTCTAGAGAAACAAAAAAATGAAAATTTCAGACTTTAAAGGTATTTTTATTTATCCACATTATTTTATTCCCCAACAACCACAGGCTCTTGCTCTGCAAATGCTTTGAAAAAATCAGATTTCTGTATATAAATTTTTTTAATTTTTATTTCCAGCTACGCTAATGTTCTTATTTGACTCTTGTTTTATATCTACACCTTCAAAATTTGTCTTGAGAAATGAAAAAATGTAGAGATAAAATGTGTCTTTGCTCGATCTGCAAACTAGGATTTAAAGCACAAATGTATGTTTTAAGTTACTAAAAATAATATATTTTATTTATTAAAATAAGAAACACGTTGAAAATCTCCACTATGAAGTTAGTTTTTTTTAACCAAAACTTCCAAAAAAAATATTTTTTGGATTTTTAAAAAACTTCGATTTTTTTTTTTGGAAAACAAATACAGGTCGTCCGCCGGGAAGGTATACCACTTTGTTTTGCCTCCATTTTGGTAAGCATTTGTCTTAACAGTTCATATTTGGCAGTCGTGAATTAGACACATGGCAAATTTATTATGGAAAAATATTCGATAAACCAACGTGTTTTAATCGTTAGAACATTTTATCAAAATCAATCATCGATTACTTTCACCATGAGAAAGTTACAACAAAACACACTTTTTATTATGTGGGTCTGTAGGTAATAGGCCCAAGCATGGGCCACAGCGTACTGCAAGATCGGCTAAAAACATTACTGCTGCTGAAGAAAGTGTTCAAAACAATTCATCGACCTCAATTCGACGCCGTGCTCAGGAGTTTATTCTTCAAAGAGCAACTTTGAAAACTTTTTTACGCCAAAACTGTATGCTTTGGACTTGATTAACATGTGGTTTCAACAAGACGGTGCCACATCGCATACAGCCAAAATTACAATGGAATTACTGCGATGCCTCTTTCCACAACAAGTTATTTCAAGATATGGTGATGTTGATTGGCCTCCACGGTCGCCTGATTTGGCTGCTCCAGACTTCTTTTTGTGGGGATATCTGAAAAGTAAGGTTTATGCAATCAAACCAAAAACGCTTGAGCAACTCAAACAAAATATTTGTGATAAAATTAATGAAACACCGCGTGAAATTGTGAGACTAACAGAGGCTGACATTAACCTGATATTGTAATCCATACATAATTGCCGACATTAAATAAAACATTTATCAATACAAGATCCTTTCTGTTTCATTTAATCAAAAATTATAGACAAACAAAGTAGTATACCCTTCCAGCGGACACCCTGTATAAGTATGTATTATGAAAATTAAATGGTCCATTTTTATAATACTCTTTATTTCAGAGTATTTTACACTTTGTAAAGTATTTAATAAAAAAATTACTTCTATGAAAAAATTACGGTACTCTCAATACAAATGTTAAAAAACCATTAAGGCAAATATTTTTTTTTTAATGGTTCCTACGATTTTGAATTTTTTTATTTACTAACTATACTTACCTCTCTCTCATAGAGTGTATTTTTATTTAATTTTGAATTTTCTCATTATTGGCGGAACGGATCAGGATTTATTTTTATATACCAATTTAAAATAAGATTAAAAAAATATTGCATATCAAATTTTGTTTTAAGAATTTGATATATAAAAATAAGTTTTAAGAAAACTGCTCCAATGATTTTAAATATTTGTTTTCCATACAATTTTAGTCAGTTAAATGGCATTTTATTTTTTTTTTTCATTTAAAACTCTCAAAGAAGTTATTTTTGCTAATTCGAATACCGTATTTCATGCTTTTAAACATTTTTCTTTCAAAATATATATGCCCTTACATATAACGTGCTTGTCTTCAATATAAGACCCAGCCTTGCATTTTATTGTTAACAGTCATATTTGTGGTATATAAAATGTTCTGCATTATTGAATAAGTTATTCATTTATTTTACAAAAACAAAACGTTTAAGCGTTGATAGGACAAAACATTTTTTATTAGAGACTGTAGTACCTACCTCGTGGCATAATCGTTAGAGCATTGCAGTGTTGCCAGAAAATATTTTCTAAAATCTGGAGATTACAACCCAAGACTTTTATACAAAATTTATGACTTTTTTGTGAGAGTCTTTTCAAAAAAGACTCTAAGTCAAATAGACGTAAGATCGACTATTGGTATTGCCAATGCCTATTCGTAAATATTTTTCTATTTGATTTCTATGTATTTTTCTATTTGATAGAAATTTCAAATCAATTCTTTGAAATAAACTCTCGCAATAAAGCCCTTAGCTTTTAGCTTTTATTTTCGAATATATATTCAGATCATTTTCTTCACTCACTTAAATTTTATCATATTTCTAATGGAAAACAAAATTAAACTATTTGTTTGCAGGTAAAAAAGTCAGTTCGTCAGTAATCTCAGAGGACATATAAACACAGTTCCTCACAAAAATTCCTCACTTTTCCCCTTAGAAACTGGGACTGATTTTTTTGGATTCGCTTGTTCAGTTTTTTTTTTGTCAATGTCGAATCCATGTGCTTTAAAAAAATAAGAATTTTTATCATTTCAACCAAATTTAATAAAACAATTAAGAATTTATTTTCTTACAAAATAATGTTTGTGTACTTATTTTTGTGCAACATCTTTAAGCCTAGTACATACTTCCACATGAACTGAATAGTCACCAGTGGAGAAAGTGATATTTTTGATATTTCTCACTGGTACAGACTACAGACTGAAAATTTGTTGTGAACGTTTGACGTTTAAAACCACCATGTCTCAAATGACTAGTAACGAAGAGTTCCCGTAGATACGGAAACTGCTCGTGAACGAAAACTCTTCACGAGAACGTTCACGAATGAATAAAAATGCAAATTTTGTATGGGAACACGACATGATTCACAAGTATGTACTAGGCTTCAATCTGCGTTTTATTTCACTCCATGATTTTTCAAATCGGGCTTTCCTTCTTCTTAAAGATATGGAAAGATTGCCGGAACTTAAATACTGATGGCTTGAGTGTGTGTTGTTTTTGTTAAGCATTGCCTATTGTCTTATATTTTATATAATATAGTTGAGAGTTGTTGAAAAGGTTATATCAAGCGCCAAAATAAAAATTTTGCCTAGCTTCAGAAAAATGGGCTAATCATGATTATGGCAATGGGATTATCAAATGGGATATTTTTAATCAGACATTAACAGGTTAAACAAAGTTCTGCCAAAGTTCTTAAAAACTAATATACATATTAAAAATTACATATTAAATATTGAAAATCGGGGAAAAATATCGTATTTAGATCAAAAATCGGTGTACGAAAATAGGTCTACAAATCGGGAGATTTACGATTAATCGGTGTTTCTGGCAACACTGGTGCATTGGACTGTCATGTTGATGGTCTGGGTTCGATTCCCAGCCGCTGCCACTAAAACAAAAATGTTTTTCCCGAGGTACTGCCTCTTGCGAGGAACTGACAAATCCTTCAAGAGTAATTTTGTCAGAATAAGTGCTTCTTATCTAGCTATTTCTGACAACAACACGCAAACAGGAATGGTTGAGAGTTGTAAGTCACTAGACCCTGGTTCTCCACGAGCTGTTCCGCTACCAAATTTATTTTTTTATTAGAGGCTGACTTAAACTTTAAGACTGGATCATATACGCACTACTTAAATAGATTACAAAAGCAGCTAATAAGCATTATAAAGCATAGACACTAAGCTTTCTTCCTTTCGCCCTATTTTAATCTTTTCTACTTTTTCTCTTCCTTTTTTCATTTTCAGCCAAACAAATCCGGCTCTGTCCTTTTTTTTCAAATTTTCAATGTCCTGCAAGACGAAAGTAGAGATTCTTCTTATACAACATCTTCAAATCCCATCTGAGAGTTTATCTGCCATGTGGGCCAATTGCAGCCGGCTATATTCTGATGCCACTATCTGTCTAAGGCATTAAGTCAAGATATCGAAAACGTTCCAATTTCTTCCTGATGTTGCTTATGTATATTTGTGGAAAGAGGGAGAAGGAACCTTTGTTGCAAATGATCATTATACATACCTACTCGCTTGTACATGGTGATGATAGCACAAAATCGACCATCGGATGCATATGGTGATGGAGGCCAATATGGTGTCAATGGGTAAAGATAATTTTCCAAGAAAAACGGAACATTAAACGGTGATAAGAAATAAATGAATGTATTGTGGAGGTAAGCCTCAGAAATCTGAAATGCTCAGTTATAAACAGCGTAAGTATTGGCATGGCTATAGACGTAGCAGTCAAATGACAGAAGGAACTTCCAAAGTTTTTGCATGAATCAATTCAAAGCCAAACTATTTAAGGTTTTGCGTGCAGAAGTGCAGAGTGTATAGTACTTTTAAAATTTAAAAAGATTTACAATTTTACAAGGAAACATCATTCATTATGTGAAGAAAATGACCATTTCAAAGCCTCTCTAATAGCACGTAAACACAACAACAAATATTAACATTTGACAAAGTAAAATTTCCCTCGGTTATATACACAAACGTGGACACATAAATTTGAAACGTCATCTAGAAATCACCAGTAGGTCGATTTATGAGGGAGAACAAGAGCTCGCAAACACAAAATATTTTTTTAAAAAAATGGTACTTTGTATTTGTACTGCACGTCCAGTCAAATTAATATTTTATCTTCAAAAAATACATCAGTAAATTTGTTTTTTTGTATGTTAACGTACAAGACTAAAAAAAAAAATACAGCTCAAAGTGTGATAGAAACCGAGAAAATAGAGTTCACGTTTTGCAAAACCATTTTCGGAATTTTGCACAACACATGGAAGCTGTTTGTCCGAACTTTGTGGCTTAACATCTACACTCTCCAATAGGCAAACAAAAATTCGACGCAATATTTCTTGTAGATATTTCGAATTGTTTAATTTATTTCACTGGAGTATGCATGCAATATCTAGTATCTGTGATGCTACCTTTGATACAGTAGACGCTCGATATAGTGAATTAATAAAAACCAGGCCTGTGTCACATTTTCGAGATTGTTCACTTTTCTGAGCGAGAGTTTTAAAAGGCTTTCTAAAAATGATAATGTTCTAAAATGCACATATCGTTCGATGTTAATGTTTTACATTAATTAAGCGTTAAACATAGCCTTCATTGGGGGTTTATTTTATTATTTATTATTATTTATTTAAACAAAAACAGAAACAATAATTACTCAGTATTCCTAAGCAATGTTAAATGCCTGTGAGACTATTTGATACAAAATACATTTTTCTTATAAAATTGTATATGTTCACTACTGCGGATGGTAGTGAATGTCTAGTGTCTACTGTATTATACTGTGCTCGCATCAACATTAAACTATTACTAAGAAAAACTCTTTCAAAAAATAATATTTACACAAGAAATTTAATGGTACACAAAATTATTATTGATTATAAATGTCAATATAAAACAAAAAGTGTCACAGTTAACCTTTTAATTATACGTAGTTCTCTTTTCAATTTACTCTCTTCACTGGAAATTTAGTTTAGCATAATTTTTCAAATTGTACCCGTGAAATTTTGCCACCATTATTAATTGAATGAACATGGCTTTTGGGTGGTTGAATTGATGAAAACTAAAAATAATAAAATTATGATAAACTCAAATAAAACATTTTGGACTTACTCAGAATTATTGATTTCTGGAAGGTAATTGTTTTGATTTGGTTGGCTTTTTAATTTTTTATTAATAATTGTTTGAACGAAGAGCTATTTTCATAAGAATTAATATAGTTTTCTATATTTTTTTTTGTGTTTTAGATATGCTATTTATTTAATGATATATGTATCACGATTAACTTATGCAATGAGTAGGTTGTGTCACATGTTAAGGCTAGGAGGTTGGCATCTACTCACCTTTTGTGAAATGAAAAATTAAAACCGCTTCACAATACACGTGAATAATCATTATGAGTATACAAACATAATTAAGTTTACATTTAAATTTATTATTGCTACTCATTTTGGGATTTTAAAAAGTCACTATTTTTGATAGTTGTAAAAAGACAGAATCTTGAACCAGCTAGTTGTAACAAAGATTATTTTTTAATCCGTGTTGTTTTGAAATTTGGTTTAACCTACAAAATCAAAAAAAAAATTGACTATAAATTAAAAAAAATTTCATTTACGTTTTTCAAAACTTTTGTTCAAGTCGATAGAAAACATAACATTTCCCACTCTTTCGCGAATCTAAGGAGTAAGAAAGATAATATTACATATATGAAAAAAGAAGCTATAATAGATTGACTTCTCAAAAACGTTGCTAGTTCTTACAGGGGCGGCCTAAGAGGCGTTATCACCAAGGGCGGTAAAACAATGTTACACCCCTTAAAAAATTACTAAAAAAATACGAAAAATTATTTCATTTAATGGTGTTTATGAGTTTTATTGTACTGAATGTCTCGATTAAATCATAAAAGTCAATATTTTTTGTATACTCCTATTCGATTGAAAGTATAATTAGCCAGATTAGTCAACTTATTTTGGCTCATTGTTAATCTTAGCTAAGTCTATATTAATTTTAATTTTAAAAAACTTTGTTCACACGATGCCACTTAGACAATAAATCTTAAATAAGCATGGGAACAATAACACGCAGTTCTTCTGCCATTCAATACCACAATATTTTCGGCTGAAGAACTAAGAAAGCTGCCGAAATGTTTTTGATGGCCTGAACTGATGGATAAGTTCAGTGTAAAATGTGTCCTACACTCACATCTCTTCCAACGTCAAACCAGAGGCCAAATTACCACGTCAGTGACTGAGTCATTGAGTGCCTTCAGTGTTTGAATGAACGTGTGACCACTACAAATTTTGGTACCTATGAGTGAGTGGTTATGCCAAACTCACATATTTCAGTTACGTATTGCTCGATAACTGCTGTGGTAATTCGGCCCCTGCATCTTTTTGTTCTTCTCCGCCTTTCAATTGAAATTTCTAGTTCATTGTTCTCTTGCAAATATTATGGCCGTAAAAAGGCCGATTTTCTTGAAGAAAACTCACGAGTGCCTAAAGTTTTATTAAAATTTTTTCTAGAGTGAGTCCGGATTTTAGCAAGTATTCCTGTGCTAGAAAGAAATATGGTTGCAGCATCTCTTGTATCTGAATTTTGCAACTATCTTCATTAAATTTTCCTTCAATGGCTTAACAACCTCGTGATGAACGCTTCATCCAGTGTTAGCAAGTCCCTTGACTGACACACCAACATTTTTAGTAAGAAAATTTCAACGATTTCAGCGTAGATGCTGAGCAAAATGTGTTAAGTCTTCCCAATGTTCCAAAAAACGTGGTTCATTAAGGAGTGCTTCCCAAAGAGGGAACTCCTCAAAGGTTTAAAGAATGGCTTGGACAAAGTTTTTAGATTAATTTTCCGGATAAATTTTTTAACTTTTCCATGAACACTTACCATAGTCGCAGTATTATCATATCCCTGAGCTCGGATATAGCTATAAGCGATAAGAACCACGTACCGTTATTTGAAAACTAAACGAAGAAAAATACTCATAACTTAAAAAAAACCCGCAAGCACAAAGAATACAAAAGAAGAGAATACAGGGCTTAATGCGTGGTTTGTTTGTTGCTCTTAGACGTAAATGATTTTCTCGTTTCCATAGTTAGAAACATATCGTGAGGGAATAGGTCAGAAACGAAATTCATGTGCACATATTGAGGTAGGTGTTTGGGAGACAAATTCATTGTTTTATTTGTGTTTTTATTTTGTGTAAAGAGAACATTTTGTTTTATGCTGTTACTGATGGCACCCCCTATCAGTCTGCAACCCGGGGTGTGCCACCCCTCAATACCCCTTATTACGCCAGTGATTTCTTAGACAACAATGGTTCTATCTAAAAAAACTAATTTGTGAACTTTTACTTTGAGCGAATCAAAATACAAGCGTGGGTCAGTAAATTCCTTAAAATTTCTCCTTGTGATCTTGAATCCAATAATCTGGATTGATATAATTAGGGTTGTCAGAATTTTAATTTCATTTTTAAATTCAAAATGGGTATCGTGAATCTTGAAAAGGATTCAGAAAGAAGTAATTTTTGTTCTGGGACATTTTCCAAAATTGAATTTTGAGACCCCACGGCCGGTTTTAGGTAAAAAATTACGATTCGAAAAAGTGTTCAACGATATGTGGTCACAGTTACTTAAAGCGATTTTTTAACATGCTGCTAAGAAAATAGAATTAAAAACTGCACCTTAAAATGTCATCAATAACTTTTTACTTTAAATCTTTAGGAAAGCCCCCAAAAAATCTATCGATTTTCTAGCCATTTTCGATTATTTTTTTTTTAATGGAATGCTCGAATTGGCCCGACATTTTTATACAGCGTACTAAAATTGATAATCGGTCAATACAATTGAATAAAGAAATCCAAAATAAAACATAATAAGTAATTGTGACCACATATCGACGTGAATTTAAATGGTTTTTCTCAAATTTCAATTTTGGAAAATGTCCAAGAATAAAAACTACTTCTTTCGAAATCCTTAACAAGATTCACAATACCCATTCAGAATAAAAAAATTTAATTCAAATTCCGACACCCCTAATGTACATATACAGGGTGACTGGTATCAGGTGCACCAAAAAGCTGGAGCGAGTAGGTTGGGTTAAGGCAAGAAAAAATCGTGTGGGAGGGGGGGGGTCTATTTCCCCCGTTTAGGCAGGAGAGCAATTTTCTAAAAAAAATGACTTAAAACAGAAAAAAAAATATTTAAAAACAAAGGTACAATTACAATACTATGCTATAGCTTTTTGGAAAGCCACAAATCTCTTCTTTGATCTTCATTTTAAATTAAGTTGTGTTAAGGAAAAGTTTTTGAAAAATTAATTTTCAAACTCGCAATTTTGAAAAAAAAAAATAAAAAAAAACTTTCAAATTAATTTTTTTCAAAATTTGATGTAAACAGGTATAATTTTTATTTTCAAAATTCAATGCTCTTATTAGTTTCAATAAAAAATAGAAAATCGGATGTATCTTAGTTTTTGAGAAATTAAAAAAAAAATTACTTTTTTTCAGGGAAAATCCTTTTTTTGGTTTTCTCAATTTAACAAAATTGACCTGCACTTCTACATGTTACCCAAATTGAAAGGATTACCTGTATCAAATAAAAAAAAAAAACAAATAAGTCTTACCTTACCAGAAATAAATATGAAAGGACATTCTATTTGAAACTGATTTCTAAATTGCGTATCAAACCGTCAATACAAAACGATGGCAAGTTACTCTCGGCAAGAATTGACAGATATGCAGTATTGCTGCGGTTTAGCGTATGGTTCCAGTCGGTAAGCACAGAGATTTTACGCTGAAAGGTTCCCCAGTAGGAGATATGTCCCCACTATTCACTTTTTTCAAGACTTCACTACCATCTTCGGGAACATGGAGGGCATGCTCCAATCCTTTTTATATTGATATCAAACATCGTAATTGTTTCCAAAACTCTCCACTGTGAATAGTGCTATTTGCGTCACCACACTATCCATATTCATTGCTTGCAGTAGGTTTGCTTTCAAAACTCTTCTTATCCACCATAGGCTTTTATTTATTATGATAAATAAGAAGAAACTAAAACGTTCATGGGTTCTTATTTTAAAAATATTTAAATGGGTCATCGAAGGTTGGAAAGCAGCTAAGTACTGACTATATTAGAGGGTGAAATTGGGAGAGGGAGATAGTGTATAAACTGGCCACATCCAATCATTTGCACCAAAACTCTTAAATATTCATGTCCAAATCACAATTGGTTGCCCGATTGAAGTTAGATTAGTGTTAGATCATTGAGTCAAGGTTTCGGTAATAGCTATAATGCAGCCATTTTATGAGAGCTTCATTCGTTTTCTGCGTCACCATTTGAGCATTGAGAAACACGGCCACAATATACAAATGGAATTATTTTCAAATTTCTTAGCAGTGTTTATAACCTAGTTTCGTAAGTTTTTGTTACACCTGGATAATCAAACAATACGTCAGATATTAAAAAACAATCGAAACACCAAAAAAAATACAATTTTTATCAGAGTTTGAAGTTTGCTTATGTCTAAAAAAAATAGCTACGAGATTTCGGGAAAAAAGTTCTTCATTAGATCCGAGCCCTCGTAATCCATTTAATCTGCTTTATATTTTTCAAAAATTAAAAAAAGAAATTTGGATGACTCCCAAAAAAATCTTATAAAAGCAGATTAATATTTCATGAATGGCATTTCTATTCCATCCTATAAAACAAAACATATTCAAACTCTTTGTATGAATTGAAATGACAGATTGAGATTACATTCGTTTCTGCACTATTCCATAGCACGACGACATATTTATATTTCTTTGCAACGTGTATTACAAAACATAAATTTTCCCAATTTTTTAATTACGCCCTTTCGCAGGATCCTCTTTTGGCACACCAGTCATCCCGGGTGGAGTATGTGAATGTTTGGTGGAGCGGGCTCTTGTCTGTTAAATGGCGTGCAAGGAAATGTGATTCTTTAATATGGAAGCAGGGTTGACACTGCTTGGGTACCACAAGGTCCCACGAATGTGAAGTATTGTTTTTCTCAAAACAGAATGCGCTCTAAGATCCCTTTCGGTTGTTGTGGTCAAATGAATTGTCCAGAAAGTGAACAGGATGTGTACTGCACACAATACCATCTACATAATAATACTTCTACTTTTCAGCCTCTTGGACATCTGTTTTGATTGTTTCGCTCGCTGCATGAATGCATGTTTGCTTATGTATTTGTGAAAGGTAAAGTGTTGGTGTGCGGGCATATGTGTTTGTAGTAGATTTTTTGACCATTAATAGGCGCGAGCAAACGGCATCCATTCATCTTGAAAATTAATGTTGCAATTTGTGAAACCATAAAAGCGAATGTGGTGACACTATTCACCTAGCAGCGCTACAAAACAAATTGTGGTTTTCCTATGTCCTCTGGTGGTGGCCAGTATACAATATAGAGCAGCGAATTCGAATACCTACATTTTTCATCTTGATGCTCCTCTCCGTTTTTCGAAAGGCCAATGGTTTCTTTTTTTTTTTTTGTCGACGACGATGCTTTGCCGTTGTTTTCGGAAAGTTAGGTTCCCTTTTTTTTGTATTTTTGGGACAATTTAAGGATTTTGGTGAATTTATAGCTTGACAAGGAATTTGAAATGAGACCTGTGGAAAGAGAAGAAGACGCAAAGCATAACAAAAAAAATACACGACCACACTGAATTACGAGGTGGGTATTGTTTTTAATTGCAAAATGCCTGGACAAATTGTTTTGTAAGCTTATTTTAACTTCTTTTTACCGCAGATTACTAAGCCATTTTATCTGAGTTTTCGTTTTTTTTTTGTTGTTGCTTTTGTGAGCTTATCAAAGTTTTGGTAGCAACAGCAATATTGAAGCACAGTGCGGTGTGTTATCAACTTTTTGTTTAACTTCACAAATTGATGACATTTGTCATGTAGATAAATAAGGAAAGATACTTTTTTTTTTGCAACATAGAAGTCGGATGTTTGCAAAAAAACCTCATCAGTAAATGTGCTTCTGAAAATCTAAAAATAAATATTTATTTATAAAGATGACGTAGTTGTACTCGTATAAAGTTTACAAGATATGGTGAGTAATCTAGGTAAGTAAATGACCTAATTTTTTTTGTTTACTTAACTATAAGGTAAGGTAAAGGTTTTGTCCAACCTTGTTGTGGTTAGATGTTTGAACAAATATTTCAAGAAACATTATCAATTTCTTGACAACTTTTTACATCTGCACAGAGAGTAATTGAAACCAACATATGGCTTCTTTGCCAAAAATAGAGCCAACGACCTTTGATCTAGTCATATATTTTCCTTGTTCCTGACAACACAGTTTTTAGGTGAACTTATGTTTTATGGACAAATGATGAATAGGTGTGAGTGGAATGCTATAATTTTGTGATTCAAGCTAAAACATTATACCTACCTTCTTACTCAATCTTCTTAAGGTAGGGGAAGGGTGGTTAAAACGAAACATGTCAATAAAGTCGTGCCTGTCCTTATGTAATTTGGCTCTGAATGAAGAAAAAAAAACTCTAATTTACCCCCTCAGGATTTCATTTATTTCTTCTTTCAACCTACATGCTCTTAATTTTTTGCAGATTTTGCGTTTATTTCCAAGTATGCAAAAAAGGGCTGTTTTTTCATGAGGGCACACTAGTGCGCTAGTAAAAAGTGCAAGGGGCAAATATGTAGATATTTTAAAACGAATATCTTCTACCTAAATCAAGTTAAAATTGAAAGGTACTTTTTTTTTAATTTTCCGCCATTTTGATTATTAACCTACGAATTTTCAGGTATAGTAAATAAATGCATTCCGAATAGTTAAAAATTGATTGCTACACGAGTAACGAGAACAATTTTCAATATTTAAAGTTTTTTTTTAAATATAAGTATTATAGAGGTCGTTTACAAATCATCGTCCAAAATATGATAGAGAAGGTGGTCCAACAAAACATGCAAACCTTTCTTTTGAAGAAGTTCAGAGCAGAACCAGAGTTGTTCATTGTATAGTGGTCATTCAAGTTTAAATATGCATAACAGCTGTTAGCAGAAGTGTTTTTGATAATCTGGGGATCTATCTGTGAAACTGTAAAGTGATAAATCTGATTACGCTTTCATGCCAAATGCGTTTGCCGAAGTGTGAAAAAAAGAAAACAAATGCCAAAATGTTTTTATATGATAATTCTTTTATCACATACAATTCATTCTATGAAAACCTGTGAAAAGATAAATGATAAAGAGAATAAGATTATGATAACTTTTTTTCACTTCACGTTTTCACAGTTAGGGAATCGACTCCCAGAACCAATGGGACCTTAGCATCTCCATATGAAGTATTCACAGTATTTGTCAGAAATTCATCAAAACATATAAATAAACTAGTCTTAGAAAACTTGTACAAGGTCACCATATTTGGCACCTAATTAAAGGTATATTCAGAACAAATCTTTCATTTGTCATAATATGTTGGTCAGAAATTTCTTAAAAATGTTTCAAGGTCATATGACCTATGCAAACAAAATTTATAAAGTCATAAAAAAACCTATTACTGACCAATTACAGAAACTAGCTTACTTTTTATGATCAATCACTAACACAGTTAGCAAATTTATGTATTTTAATCAAGATGGGTCTGACTTTGTCGTTACAAAATGCCAAGTGACATAAGCCCAAATTTAAATAGTTGGTCTTATGTCACCTTAAAAAAATCGACATAAGGCCAAATTTTCAGAGTTTGCCTCATGGCGCTTTTTTAGGTGACATAAGGCCAAATATTTAAATTTGGCCCTATGTCGCTTGGCCTTATGTCACATCACAAAATCTGACATATGAGTCACAAAACTTTTATGATTTTATATTGATCCATCCATTGAATTTGACTTATTGAATATCACATGAAGACATGAATTGCATCCCCTTTTGGTTATGAGTTCAAAAAATCAAAATCTTAAAAAATAATAATGATAACAATTCATTTTGTTTTTTTAATTAAAGTTTATTAAATTCTTTAAATTAAAAAGAATGAATTGTATCAATATTGTAATACTTTTTTGTTTTCTGCTGAGGTAAGTCAGAGGGGTCCAGGGTCAAACCAAAAAAATAAAGCGAAAACTCGGTATGAAGAGAGTTCAGAACTCCAGTTCCCAAGTACAAATTATTGTTTATTTATGGACAGCTTAACAAGGTATTTTATATAATTTAACAATATTTTCGATCTTATAATAAACTAAAAAAGTATTTCAAAATAATTTCACAATAATGGCGTGATCAATTCCCTCACCCTGCACGGAGCTAAAGACAGCGGGGTTTGGGATAGAGTTCTTAGTCTTAGCTTTTCTGACGAAATTAACACAGTGAAGGTTGGGATAGAGTAACTAGTCTTAACGATGACCGTGGAGAAGAAGCCTTAGACGGTGAAAGTTGTAGTAGTTTAAGCTTTTAGAAAGCGGTGGTAGGTTTAGACAGCGAAGGTTGGGATAGAGTCCCCAGTCTAACTTAACTAAGGTGGCGGTGAGGAGAAGGCTAAGACAGCGAAGGTTGGGAAAGAGCCACTAGTCCTAGCTTTATGGAGGAGGGTGGAAGGTTAAGACAGTGAAGGTTGGGATAAAGTCCCTAGTCTTAACTACGGCAGCAGAGAAGAAAAGGCTAAGATAGCGAAGGTTGAGATAGAGTCCCTAGTCTTAGCTTTTCGGAGGAGGTTAAGACAGTGAAGGTTGGGATAGAGTCCCTAGTATAAGCTAATGATAAAGGAGAGAGAGAACGGATGGGGGTTTTAACGGCGGAAGCCAAAAAGTTTTGAAGCTACTACCTCGTATTGATATCCAGCAGTGTGTTTCGTTATTAGTTTTTATACTAATTTGTTTGAGATGGTTCTTCACCTTGTACACTTGATTGGTACTTTATAACACGATGGCAAGAAGGATCCGATTTTCGATGGATTTGCAACTCTTACTTTGCTGCCCGAACCAAATGTGTATTATAAAAACCACGAACGAAATTTATTTGTTGACGTCGCCAACTGTCGGTGTGTGTCCTCTTTTGAAATTTGCGTTGGTGCCTTTAAGGTATGCAGCATTTGTTGGTAATTCATTTTTGACGTCGTAGCCAACTGCAACTGCCTTGTCCCTCGTAGTTGAATATCGGCGTTAAATAAAGTAAAGTAAATGGCTTGGCGTTTGGGGGGAAATTTTTAATACATTATAAAGCAATATGTCCCAAAATATTTGCACTAAATTTTGGGGCACACATTTAATAAAAAAAAAGCTAATTTAACGATTATTGTTTTATACTTTTAAACTTAAGTAAATTATTAGGAACATAATATAATTATTATTTAAAATAAAAACAATGGTAATGGGTGCTTCCATCCTGGAGTTAAACAACCTCATACATTCTGTTGGGAAGGGCAAAATCTATCTGCTATTTCCATTGCAAATCACCAAACAATTTCGTTATGGATGAGAAAACCTTTTCGAGGATACCACTGTAAGACTTTGTATTCATACAAAAAGTCAGGAACTGCAACTCCAAAAATTTCCATGGTAAAGCCTAGTACGCTAATCCAGCTAAAATTCCGCTCACATACAAAAATCTCTCCAAAATTAAGCCAAGCTAAAATTAAGCCAAACATTTTAGCCAATAGGTACGCAGCTCCAGCTAAAAAACAAATTTTCGTTTCTTACTGCACGGCGCCATCTGTCAAAATTTAGAGCGTGAAATAAATGCTCTGTACATTAATTCTTGAGCTAAATTGTGGCAGGTTTTCTTATTTGTGAGATTATGTGAGCTTTATATTGTGAAAAAGAAAGTTGGGTACGAGAAACATTCAAAGACAAACGAATTATTAATGCCAAAGGGAAAAATCTATTTTATTTGGTTACATTCACTTAAAACATTGAAATAAAATTCTTTGAAATTGTTGAATATAATTTCTTTTCAGAGAACAGCTGTTTTTTTTGACGTAATCTCCACAAAAATGTTATGTCAAAATTAGCTAGGAGTTTTAGCTGGTGTTTGGAGAGAAAAGAGTGAACGAAATTTTAGCTCGATCTGCGTACTAGGCTTAACGTTATACTTCTCTGAACCATAACACCGCCTCTAATTGATGCTTCTATTTCCGCAAATCATGGAAGTATATCTATCAGGATCCTCTAGATGAATTTTTCTTTCATCGGAGAAAAAAAAAAACGTTGGTATACCTTAATCCTTACTCCATGTTATATTTGCACTGCAGAAAGTAAGGTGACGCTTTTAACGCGAGTGGTTATGCGGTGGGTTTTTCTTTAGTTTCAGTATTTTCAGGTGTTTAGCCTTTGAAATAACCCATTTTACATGGTTTAACTAGTTTTTTGGCATTTTTGACATTTTTTTTTCGTATTTATCTATGTATATACATCAAAAGTCATCAAAGTCAAAATTTGAACAATTTTTGCCGAGTCCGAATGGCTAGATGAGAAGCACTTATTCATGACAAGTATACTCTTGGAGGATTTGTCAGTCCCTCGCAAGAGGGATGAGTAATAAAGAAAGCAAATTTCATTCTAAAATCATTTGTAATACCAGGAGCCATTTGACGGAGACACTGTTTTTGGTGAAAAAAAAGGTTTTTACCTCATCCCTTTCTATCCTCTGCTCTATGAGAAACATGGCAATTTTTATTTTTCACTAATTTCAATAATTCTTATTAAATTTTGGCAAAAATAATCACGTGTCCTCATTATAAGACATTTAAACTGTCAACTTTAATCTATGGGGTCCAAGCGAACCCCAAGTTTCTTAATTTTGCATGCTGTAAGCTAGGGTTAACTCCAAATTTGCAAAAACTCAAAATCGGAAATTTTGTTGATAGTCTTTTTGAAATTATGGGCAGAATACCAGATCAGAGTTTATTTTCCGAGACCGAGTCATATGAGACCAAGACCGATACCGAGCCGATACTGAAAGTTTTCAATTTTGACGATACCGAGATGATTCTTAAAACAGTATCGTATGGTTTGGTATCGTAGGTAGCTCAAAGTATAGGTAAAAGAAACCATGCTTCTAAATAGTTATAGTCGTATTTAAAGGACAACGTTGGTATTTTTCTTTCATTTTTGTAACGGGTGATTTTTTAAGAGGCTTAAAACTTTAAAAAAAAAAACACAAAAAATTCGAAAAAATGAATGAAATATTTATTTGAATCGATAGTTTGAACCTTGCAATTTAATGTTTAAAGATAATTTCATGCAAATGTTGACCGCGGCTGCGTCTCAGGTAGCCCATCCGCTGAGTCCAATTTTGGCATACTCTTTCACACATATCGGCCGGTATCTCACGAATGAATGCATGGATGTTGGCTTCCAGTGCGTCAATCGAAGCGGGCTTGTCCCTATAGACATCAGCCTTGACATACCCCCACAAAAAATAATCTAATGGTGTCAAATCGCACGATCTAGGCGGCCAATTGACCGGCCCGAAACGTGCGTTCGCGTGCTGTGTGGCATGTGGCACCGTCTTGTTGAAACCACATATCATGCAAGTCAAGAACTTCCATTTCGGGCAAAAAAAAGTTTGTTATCATCGCTCGGTAGCGTTCACCATTGACAGTAACGCTGCGATTCGCATCATCTTTGAAGAAATATGGCCCAATAATGCCGCCGGCCCATAAACCGCACCAAACAGTGGCTTTTTCGGGATGCATTGGTAGCTGTTGCAATGCTTCTGGCTGATCTTCACTCCAAATGCGGCAATTATGCTTATTTACGTACCCATTCAACCAAAAATGAGCCTCATCGCTGAACACAATTTTTCGATAAAAAAGCGGATCGAACCGAGCACGAATTTTGATAGTAACATTCAATAATTTGCAAGCGTTGTTCATTTGTAAGACGATCCATGGTTAAATTGCAAACCAAACTGAAGCTGTTTGACAGTGACACAAGGTATTAAACACACGTCAGCTGTCAAAACCAGTGTTGCCAAAACCAAACCAGCTAAAAAATCACCCGTTATAAAACCACAGTGTTAAAGTATTTATAACATTTAAAAAGACCTTTTCATCTATAATGTGAAGCATATTATCATAATTCATAACCACTAGATTTTAAGCATTGCGTCGTCATTATGACCAGGACGTTTTTTGTATGGAAATAAAAATGGTGTGATAATTATTGTCAATTCTCATAAACAACATATGTACACTCGTACTTGAGGAAACTTTCACACTCATTTGACCATTTTTGCTATAACTAGCCAGCAAACCAACGGCTAATATCAACTAATAGTGCGTATGCATTTTCTGCTACAACTATCCTAGAGTATGTCTTCTTAAAAGAGACCCATCAAATCGGATAGCTTCTACAAGTCAAGTTGAATTTGTATGCAAAAAGTTTTCTCCATTATTACATTTAGTCGTACGTATATTGTTGCAGTGACATTGGCAGTGCCGCACGGTGTCACCAATGGGAAGCTGCATTTGGTATTTAAACTTTCAAGCAAACTCTAACTCTCTCTCTTTTTCTCTCTCTTCCTCTCCCTTCTCAACCCACCAAATAAAAACAATAAGAGTAAAACACTCCCAACCACACTTACTTAAAGTACCACATCACAGAACAAAATCTTAAGAAATTTCTGACAAAAGTGATTTTGCATGTGAATTAATTTAAGAATGGATAAAGTCTGTTAAGATTTAGTTAATAGACTTTTCAAAGAAGAGAGTAGAACTAAGTCAAAACTTATATTTTTATCACTGCAGCAGCGTGGAGATTTTTTTCAAGTTAGTCCTTTTATTACCTTATTTAAGGTTTATTAGCTAAAATTATTTTTGTCGCAGATGCTTTTAACGTCTATGTCTTAATGTTTTTAATGTCTTATGCCAAAATAAGATAAAATAATTAGCTTCGATAAGTAAAGTAGGAAGTTTCCAATTTAATAGTTGTTGTCTTCAAAATGTTCCACTGGGAAGGGGTTTGAACTAAAGTAAGAGTAATGTCTTATAACAGAACATTAACTCTGATGTTAATGAGTTTTCTTTTCAACAAGAGTTGTTGGAACTCCCTTCTTAAAAAAATTAACGCTTCATTGTTTTTTTTAAGTAAAACATTTCCTCTTTTCTTGATAAATTTCTTGTGGCAAAATGACGAAGGCCATGTGTCCCACTTCAAGTAATGCATATATTCAAATTTGTTCTTGGTGATTCATTAATAAGAAAGATTACTGCTATCTTAAATTATTTATAGATGATATACTTAATATATATAAAACAATATTTATTAAGTTTATTTACACTAAACTTTGAGCAAATTATGATTATACCCAGAATTTTAGACTACCAATCACAGAACCACTATCATTCGTTTTTAAAGTTAGTAATTAAAACAAAAATCATTTATTTTATAGCCAACAATTTTATATTTATGAGTTTACATTGCGTAAAATACAGAATTACAAATCATGATCCTTCTCCATTCCCTCAAACAATAAGAACAAAAATTCTCCACTCCACGTTGTCATCATCGTCGTTGTGTTCTTCTAGAAATTATACATCACGTTTGCATTTTATACTAAAAATTCACATATTAAAAACCTTCTCTGGAAATATCCGATTCCTGACTGGTTTTATATCGCGATCATAAAACCCACCGCCTAGGGAGTTCCTTTAACTACTTTCCTAGCCACCTGAAGTTATAGCTTGTCCTGCATTTATCTTCTGTGCGTCACAAGCAACATTTTTCTGTGCACAAAACGACAAGAAACAAGGCCAAGGTGAAATTCTTAAGGATATAAGGATTCTTGATGTTATATATGGCATCTGGGATAAAAACTCCAAGAGAGGGATAAACTCAGGACAACACAGGAGCGGATAGTGGTGCAAGTGGAAGTTAATTTCCGACTAAATCGCATACGTTGGGCACTTTCTCGTATAGCCAAATGGATTCGCTGCCTTTGTTTTTGGATTTCAATAGCAATATAACGGCAAGTGAAACAAAACCAGAAGCAGCAGTAGCAATAGCAGCATGTTGATTGCTTCCACTCATTCTGGAGTTTTATAAGGCTCGTAGTTTGGTCTTTTACGATCACACCAAATGGTCGCACATGGAACAATATAAAGAAGAACTCTGAAGGACGATGAACGGTATGTCTAGCGAACGAAGCAACAGAGAACCACTCCAGGATTGAAAGGATAGAAGACATTTACGAAAGCAATAACTTTGGAGTCGTCCTTAAATTTATTTTATTCTACATGCATGCGAAAGAAGGAAAGCATAGCAGCATTATAGCGACGTGTGTCATATAAGGTTCATCTAGTGTTATAGGGTTTCAAATGGATCGTTTGGAATTTAAATTTTCTATATCATTTATAGTTTTAGTCTATCGAAACCAGAACTCTCAATGTTCCTCATCGAGTAATGTCAATGAACTGGCCATTTATAAATCCCCACACGATTGTTCTTAGATGAAAAAATCTTGATAACAAAAGATTGAGTCCTTTTTTTTTATAAGTGAAAACATAAATGAAGAAAGGAAATGGAATTTATTTTTTCTGAACATCATGAAGTTCCATTTTTATGATAATCAAAGTAAATAACATATTTAACTTTGCATTTAGCTTGAGTTTTTTGTGTTTTAAAAGTCCCCACACCTTATTTTTTCTATAGTTTTAATTTCTAAAATTTGAAAAATGTATGGAAGTGTTGGAAGGTCGAACAAAGGTAATACACAATCAAGCAAAATATTTTTTCTATACCGTTACTAAACTCATTATTCTAAGCCAGAGTATTTAAGTTTTGATTAAAGAGGAAAATGTACCACCTCTGGCTCATTTTATAGTTAAGTAATATTGAAGGCCTACAAAATCCAATAAGTTCAGAATTTCAACACCATGACAACATGTGATTCTGCCAGATCTTAGGGTCTTGTGTATTAGGGTGGTCTTTATATTGGTTTTTTTGGAAAATATGGGATGGATAGGTATCAAATGGTTCTACATAGAAAAACAAAATTTTCCTAATTTTTTCAGATTTTTATTTCACTCCCCTAGTCTCCCTTTTTTAACTTTAAGGTTCTAACTATGGGGCTAGAATGATTCTAATAAAACGCGTAAAAACAATCTGAGGCTATAGATTAGATTTAGGCAAGAAAAAAAATAGTATCGGAGGGTGGGTCCATTTTCCCCCTTTAGGCGGGAGGGGTTAATCTCTTAAAATTTGGATCAAAACAGAAACAAATATTTAAAAAAAAACGAGAACACTTAAAATGCCACGCCTTTGCATTTTTTAAAGCCACGATTCCATTCTAAAATATGCTTCCTAAATAAAGTTTTTATTTCAAATAGTACAGTCGACTCTCCTTAAGTCGAATTTTCACGGGGTACCAAGATTTGTTTGAGTTAGAGAGAGTTTTGGAAAAATTCGAGTTATAAAGAGAAACATTTTTTTTATTTGATAAAAAAAGGTGAATAAAAATATGTATACTTACAAATAGCTAACAAAAAATATAGCTTCTTGCTTATTTAAAAAAATAATAATAAAATACAGACTCATGAATTCATGAAAATAAAACAAAAATATAAAGAAAAAAAAATATCTTCTTGCTAAAATTAAATAACATCACAAAAAAAAATATTACTTGAAAAAATTTGTTATTTTTGATTGTGTCATCACAGGTGGAGTTTCTGTTTTTTTTTAAATGATTCAAGTTCAAATTCGGTACATTATCTGATAATTCGATTGCAGATTGCAGGATTTCAATAGCGTTCTCACTTTTCAACTAAGAGAGAGTCGACTGTATTTGAAAAAATAATTTTCAAACTCAAAAATTAAAAAAACAAAAAGTTATAATTCTTTAAGATAAAAATAATTTTTCAAAAACTATTTAGAATAAAAACTTTATTATTAAGGTGTGGCATTGTAAGTGTTCCCGTTTTTTTTTTAAATAATTTTTTTCTGTTTTTGGCCAAATTTTTGAAAATTGCCCCTCCCGCCTGAACGGGGGGAATTAGACCCCCCCCAATACATTTTTTTCTCGTCTGAATCTAATATATAAATTCTGATTTATTTTCGCGTTTTATAAGAATAATCCTTTACCCATAATTAGTACCTTCAAGTGAAAATAGGGTGACCAGGGGGGTGAAATAAAAATCTGAAAAAATTAGGTAAAATTGTTTTTCAATGTTTTGAATCGAATGAGGGCTATCCAAGACTACGTCAAATTTAAGGACCACCCTGTTGTGTATAACTTAACATGATTCTGTATAAGGTAAGTAAATCGGTATTTCAAAAAGTCACTGTGGCGTATAAGTGCTGTTTTTTTGTAGGACAAAATGCAGGAAGCATTTTAGTAAGTATTAGTTTCATGTCAAAAAAACTAAGATATCAATCAAATACGTAGAGTGATTGAGAAGTCTCAAAAAAAGGGATTTTATCGTACTAGCTCCGGCTGTTTGTCTGAGCTGCTACATGCACGTTTACTTTATCCTAAACAGCTGAATCGGATTCATTAATTTTTGGCACTGATAATTTGGATGTTATTTTTTAGAGGCGAAATTCGAAAGTTTCTTTTCACTCATCCTATAAATATGGCTTCATGCAATGATTTTTATTATATTAAGAATTTATAATTAGAGAAGGTATAAAGGATAAAATATTAATGATTTTAAAGAAAATTAAACATATTTGACTAGGTCACCTCTAGCAGCTCTAATCCATGAGGGTAATGCTCTTCTAAGAATTACACGAGAACGGTTTCTAATGTATGAGCAGTTTCACCGTTCAAACTACGGTCGCAATGAACCCATTTCTCGTTGCATCAGATAAAGCAATTTAGTTTGCTCTGGGATTAACTTTTATATGGATTGCACCAGATAAACTTTTAAATCAATAGTTTTAAACAAAATTTAAATATAGTTATTTATTATAAATATGTATACTATTTTTTATAATTTAATAATAGATTAACTATATGTAAATCAATTAAATATAATTTGAATTGTATATACTCACCTACAAATTTGTTACTAAATTTTTACTTATGTATGTATCTTAGTCTGTAAGAGTACAATATGCTCTGATTGATGAATAAAATTAAACTAAACTAAACTAAATTAAACTAAACTAGGTGGCTCAGCAAAGTTCTTTCTTATTATATTTTTGCAATACGTATAGATTAAAATTGGGTAATATGGCACCCATTTTTTATTTTTCTTTGTTACTCAAAAAGCTTAAATGATTCCTATTTTAAACCTTACAAAATAATGTATAATGTTATTAATTTTAAAACGAAAAATAGTTGATTAGGATTAGTTGATTATTTTTTTTTTTTAAACAAAAGGCATGTGAAAAATATGGCACTTATTACATAGAGGGTGATATGGTACTTTACTTTTAAGAAACCTAAAATTTCAATGAAAAGTATTGCTGAATGAAATGGCACCATTTACCATGATCATACCAACTACTAAGCTGTAGGGGTGCCATATCTCCATTTTGATATTGCCAGTGCTTTGTCAAAATACTCAAAGAATTTTTTTTTTTTCAAATTCAGTATACAAAACTAACTGGTTTTTAGTTGTTTTTATAATATACCATTAGTAGTGCAAAAAATAAACTAATTCTCAGCTTTTTAAAGCTATTCGATTCTGAAACCAACCGACATGATCAATTTCTTGCACCGTATTGTGTAGATAAAACACAACATTTTTAATGAAGGATTCATTAGTGATGAAATTCAGCTGGCCGTCATATTTAGAACAGAAACTTCTATGCCTCACTTTTGGTTATATACGTTTCTAAAAAACATTAAGAACAACCAACAAATTTTACGAGTAAGTTTTGAAAAATAATTTTCATAAATTGATTTGAAAGTCTTTATTACTTAACTTAAATGTTCGAGGTGCTTGATTTCTATGCGTGGTAGCAGTGGTGGATTTAGGGGAGATGCCGCCTTAGACCCTTTTTGATGTGGTGCCCCTTTTCGTACGTAAAAGTATTATCAAAATCTAAAAATCAATATCTAAATAATTGTAAAATATTCAAACTTTTTATTGGTTTTCATATTGCACATTAAGTAGTAGTTTACATAAGTACTACATTTTCTTGTAATATTTAGCTCATGAAATCAATTTCGCTTTGGTTCCGGCGAAAATGTCAATTATATCTTCATAATCAATTTCTTGCACTTATTGAGCCTCTATGGACAATAATGTGAAGGCATTAAGTCTATCTGGACCTGGGTGAAAAGCTTTGTACGTGCAAGTGTAAATAGCTTTTCATCCTTTTTAATGTGGAAAAGAATCTTTCTCCCGAACAATTTGTACCTGGAATGGTTGAAAGAATTCTTCAAGCAATGTCCACATTAGGATCAACATCACAAAGCTTCCTCGAATGTAACACATGGTATATATTTCGTGCAGAGCAAACAACATCATTATTTTTCAATAGATCTCTCAGTTGATAATGAAAGTGAATACATTCATTTCCCAATGTCACTTTTAAATCATGGGATGTTTATTAACTAGTCGATTTGCTTGATTTTTCAACTCATTTGTATTTATTTCAGATGAATTATCTAAGAAATTGAAGATTAAATACGCTTTTACGTCTGGCTAATTGTACATTCAAAGTATCCAAAATAAGAAAATAAATATTTGTTTGAAAATTTTCTTGCCAAGTAATATGTGCTCTTTTATTTGCTCCTGACTCGCCTGACTGAAGTTTTCTGATTTGTATGCAGTGATTATCGCAATTAAAATAATCATGGACTAGAGAGAGTGTTTTGGCTTTTTCTTCATAATCAGAAAATTGTTTATCTCTCATATCTTGAAGAAAAGAAGTCAGAGAGGACCATACATTTGGACAATGGTTGATAAATCGACTTGACAACCTTGAAGATTCTTACTCACATCATTAAAACGCTCTAAAATTGTGTTCCACGCAATGACCAAGATAACTGTTTCCAATTGCAGTAATTTTCGTAGCAGCCCATTAGCTTCGGATCGCGTTTTCGGTTTATCATCCCTGCTTTCTGCAATGAAGTTCAATGTGTCAATTATTGCAGACCACTCTTTTTGTAAAGCATAATACGCACCATGTCGAGCAGACCAACGAGTTTGAGACAGACTTTTGAGACTTAATTTTTGTTCGCTGAACCAAGATCTCCCAACGATGTGTAGATATGGTAAGAAAACTACTTGCACAGTAGCAAAAAAATTTACTGCTTCAAGTACTGATTCCGCTGCACAAATTTCTACTAAATTTAATGAATTAGCAGTGCAAGGAACGTAATCCACTAAAGAATTAATTGTTTTAATTCGTGCTTGTAGTCCTGAATATATACCTTACATATTACAGGCATTATCATAAGATTGACCATGACAGTTCAGTATGTCAAAATCATTTTTTTCTAATGGTTGTAAAACAGCATTTTCAATATCATTAGTCTTTTGACCAGTATTTGGGAAACATTTTAAAAATTGCTTGACAATTTCAGCATTTTTTCGCATATATCTTATTATTATAGTAAGCTGATCAATATGCACAATATCTGGTGAGAAATATAAACAGGATTCCTCACAAAAATTTCTCACATTTCCCCTTAAGGCTGAAATTTTTTGGATTTACTTGCTCAATTATTTTTTGTCGCAGTAATATACATTTGAAGAAAAGAAAAAGGTTTTTATTTTGTACTCCTGCTCTGTCAAAAAAACTGAGGAAAAATGCTGAGCGCTCAAAAAGTATAAACTGGCTAACTGAATTCATTCGAGGTGTGATTTATTTGTCCAGTTTATATTTCATGAGTGCACACTGAGCTGAACGACTAAACGAAGATTTTTTTCCTTTGTTTTTGACAACAAAACTGGGAAAATTCTCTTAGCGCTCAGAAATATAAACTGGACAATTTTATCAGTGTTTTACACAAAGGAAACCACTTCCACTTCATAAGAAAAAGTAAAATATTTTGAGGTGCGCTGTCAAAGTAAACTTTCTTTTCAATTTTTTCATTTATATTGTTTTTCATACTTCAAAACTTGGAAATTTTTGGTGCCCCTAAAATATTGGTGCCTAGGCCCGGGCCTCACGGGCCTAAGCCTAAATCCAGCACTGCATTTTCATTTTGAAAGAGAATAGGGTATTATAAACACTGAACCGAAGTTAAATGTCCAAAAATTAAATTGAAAAGTGGTACATTTTTTATATTCAAAATTAATTTCATACATAGGTTCAAAAAATATCCCAAATACTTGATGTATTTTGGACTTTTGTTCTACATTCTACTTGAGAAACTACAACAGCAACAGCCAGCATTTTCCGTTTTTTTTTTTATAATTATATAAATTTTCTAGCGTTTTTGTATGTCTTATAATTTTTTTTGTGTTGCATTTCTGGCTGTCCTTACTTAAATCTAACTACCTTAACCTATGTATGTAATTAAGCCATATATGTAGAAAAAGAAAATAGCAAGCTCAACTTTTAAATGTCTGAAGGAACTTCATGTTCATTTTTTAACCACCAGAACTGGTTCTCCTGTTTTATCCTATCTCTCCGGTCCCGTTCGGACACAGCCTATTGAACCGAAGGTGTTCAGATCTGTCTTTTGCGAGGACGGTTTGACCGTAAAAGAGTTGCCGATCTACAGTTCTACGGCTGACATGGTAGATTAGCGGAACTCCCGTTCTATATCCTGGATCAGCCCTCGACTGTATAGATGAAGGAATATATTGGGTGGAATAAAGCCGCTTAGACAAGAGTGGTGCTCGTACTAGAGTAATAAGTCTCAAAATGTAAGCTGTTCGTCAAGGACATCGCTCTTGCAATGTGACCTTAATTAGCTATAGCAAAAAAAATTATCTATCCTGTTTATGTTAGCGCCGTTGTATAGAACCAGGTTGGAATAGTAATGTTTGAACTCCGTTTCGAAAACACTGCTTCTCAATCATCCGAATCTTTTCCATTTGGGATGGGGCAACGTTGAACCAAACTGGGCATCCATGGGCAATCATTGGCCGAGTGTGGGCCATGTAGCAAATTACCTTCACCCAACTGTCAAGCTGCTATAAAACAACCGTTTTGTGACTGCATAAGCTCCTCTAGCCCTGGCCAGAGAAGCATTTATATGTCTGTCCAAATATAAATACTGATTCCTCCAGATGCCAAGGCACTTTACTACACTTTTACTCGCAAGTGGATGTCTATTTGGATCTACATCACTAGCTTCTATCAGTTCTTTTTTGTATTCCTTCTGGTTCCATGCAATGGATTTCTAAACAAGATAGTTTCTTATTTCTGAAAGTTGATTTTTAACTTCCAGTCATCGCACTATTGCTGAATCTTCTCGAAGTCACGCTGCAAAAGAATCCCGATGACCTCGACTTTGGAGCTGATCTATACGCAATTCGATCAATTTAATACATTTGGGATCGCTGGTGTAAATACTGAATAGAATTGGTGAGTTGACCGCTCCCTTCTGCAGATCATTTTTAATATAAAAATTGGTGGCAAAAGTCACATTGCCACCCTTGGCAATAAACTTTCTACCATTGAGCATATAAAAAAGCATATAAATATAATAATGCTTTACTAATGCCAAGTCTGGTCAGCTTTAGATAGAGACCCTCTTACCTCTAACTGGTATTGAAGGCCTTCTCCAAATCACAATCACTAAGATTTGCTTTTAGATTTGTTCCACATCAGAAACGAGTTTGAACGTGGTATGAATAGAGTCATGTCCCGCCTTAAAATCGAATTGATTGTCTGGTATGATATTATGTTATTGATAACTTTTTCGAATACCTTGCTGATACTCGGAAGGAGACTTATCGACCGGAGATTTGCCAAATTATAGTTGTCCTTTCCAGCGTACTAGATAATACGCATTATTTAGAGTATTGTGAAACAGAGTGGTATATGTCTACTGCTTCTTGCGGTAATTGTCGAAGAACAACGTTGGATATGCCATCGACTCCTGCTGAATTCTTTTTCTGTAATGAATCGAGGATGAGCTGGAGCTTCACCTTCGCAATTAACAGGGAACTGGTCTTGTTTTTTTGGCGACTATGGTGTTTACCAAATAATCTTCATTGAACCAGGTGAAACTGGAGAGTAGAAAGACAATGAACAGAATAATACCATTTTCGCCGAGATATTGTAAAAAATCACTAATTGAGTTACCTACATAGTTCTTACAATCAGGGGACAAAGACAATATTATATCGGGTTCTTCAATAAGAGCTCTTCAAAAGTTTTTTTTAAATAAAACAAAGACGGTTTTGGATATCAATGAAATTCTTTATTCCTGTGAAAGTACGTTCGATGCCATTATATATGGAACTCGATTTCTTTTGCATAGCCACCACGGGGACGCTTGCAGAAGTCCAGACGCTGAACCCAATTTTCGACGGTTTTCAAGCATAAATCGGCCGATACTGCTGCAATTTCACGTTCCATATTCGTACCAAGTTCATCAATCACCGCTGGCATGTTAGCATAGACCATAGACTTGACGTAGCCCCACAGGAAATTGTCTAACGGCGCAAATCGCACGACCGAGGCAGCCAAGCGACTGGACCATTTCGTGAGATAACACGTTCTCCAAGTTTGGGTTCCAATGAATTGATTGTGACATTTGCTGTGTGGCTTGTGGTGCCGTCCTGTTGGAACCACAAGTCCTCCAAGTCCATATCATCTAATTGGGGCTAAAAATATTTGGTTATCATTGAACGGCAGCGATCCCCATTCACAGTAACGTGCCGGTCTTGATCATCACGGAAGAAGTACTGCCCAATGACGCCGCCGGCCCATAAACCACACCAAACCGAAATATTTTTGGGATGCAATGATGACTCATGGAGTACGTGTGGATTGCTGCCTGACCAATACCGCATATTTTGTTTATTGACGAAGCCATTCAGCCAGAAATGAGCCTCATCGCTGAAGATGATTTTTCGATGAAAATCCCAATCATTTTCAAGCTGTTGCTAAGCCCAATTCACGAACATACGACGCTTCTGGTGGTCAAGCGGCTTCAGTTCTTGCGTCAATTTAATCTTGTAAGGATGTAGGCCAAGATCTTTTCGCAAAATTCGCCAGAACTACGTCACAGAGATGCCCAACGCTTGAGAACGACGTGTGAGAGACACATTTGGGCTTTCTGCAACTGAGGCGGTAGCAATATTCTCGACACAACGGGAACTTCTTTGTCTCACTGGCACGGGAACATTTTGTACTGTGCCTATGGATTCAAATTTTTCCACTAGACGCTCAATTGTTGATGTGCTAGGACAATTATGACGACCATAAATTGGACGTAGCGCTCTAAACGTTGAGGCCATCAACTCCGCATTTCAGTAGTAAATTTTAATAACTTTACTGAAGCGAAAAGTCAAAAGAGCGGCAAGAAATATGGCGTCGTTTGCTGTCTCTGTCGCTCTACTTTTGTAGCGTCCCATTTGAAAAACCCTTTATTTGTTTTTTTTTTCTGCTAAAAAAATTTTTAGTGTAAAACAATTTTTGCTGAAACTCTTCTTTAATATAATTTAAAAGTAAAAAATAAAATACACTTCTATATAAAATATAAAAAAAATCTCTTAAATAATATAACAGTGAAACCTCCCTTAAGCAGAGAGTAACGGTCACAACATTTTTTTGTTTGCGTAAGTTAGTTGTCTGTTCAAGAGAAAAAATAAAAAAGCATTTAGTATTTATTATAAAGAAAGTATTTTTAGTGATAAAAATTGACAAAAATTAAAATATTTTAATCTTTCTGAAAACATTTAGAAAAATAAATAAAAAAAATTTAAGAATACAAAAGACAAGAACTAATTTCCAAAAAAAAAAGAATTATTTATTTCAAAGTTTCACTGTAAAAGTGTTGTTGTACTTTTTTTTTTAGGATAATTTTTTCAATTTAAGTTCTTTTTTTGGAAAATTGCCTTCTTAACTAAACAGACTGATTTTTCTACTTTTTTTTTCTACTTGTATCTAAATTTTAAAAAAATATAAAAACTAAAAACATTTTATTTTTAATTAAACAATATTAAATGAAACTACTCAAGCAATATATTTTTGTATAGTTTGTTATTTCTTTAAATTCGTATTATATATTAATTGACATTATATACATATATGAAATTCTACATTTATATAAACAAAAGACTTTATTCTAATTTAGAAACATGACAATTTATAAATATATACTGGCCTCTCATTTTCCTCTATACATAATAGTACACTATCTTATGGGTCATATTATGAGATTCTATCGTATTCAATGAATGAAATTCATTATCCTTGAAATTAAAAATTCCTTTTTTGTCATGAAGTTTCTGTGCCATCACATCAAATATTATATAAAAATGTGTACGTTATATGAGAAGAAAAGTCCAACATACAAAACGAATAGGAAAACATATGACTAAGTTTATTATATGATTTTGACTTTCACAATCAGCCCAAATGACGCCTATTTTATCTAAACACACAACCCCCTAACCCTGGCGTGTGATGATAGTCTCATACTACACACGGAATACTAAATTGGATAAAAAGCAGTTTCAAGGCAAAGATGACAAAAAAAAAAATTAAATAAAATAAAACAGAATGAGGGATGGCAAAAAGCGAAGACTTTATTCCTTTTTTTGTCATTTTTGTTTTCTTAAATTCATTACGGAAACTATATCTAGAGTATACATATAGGGAGAGCTTATAAAAATATTCGGATTGCAAAACACCCTTTTACGCTTGTGTTCACATGGGACATTCCTCAAAGATTGCTGCCATCAGCCTTTCTTTGAAAAGACAAAGCAACACATTGATATTGCAAAAAACATCCCCATCATGTACTATGTATGTATACCACTCCCGGATTTCACCACCTCAAGCGAAAACGCTTACGCAGATGATTTAAGCAGGTCAGTCTTTCCGGCTGGTGAGATATACGCGATGGTCCATTTTGTTTGGGCAAACGAAAGCAATTTAATGAGAACTTCATTATATAATGAATCCCGATTAACATTTCAAAGGACCTGTCAAACATACCATGTACGAGGATAAACTGGGAATATATAAACACAGAGAGAGAAGAAAATAGATTGACAGCAGGAAGGAAGTAGAACTCTCACGGGCGACGATGACAAGGAGGATATACAGTATGTACAGACTTGTACATATACTAACAAGGATGGAAACATAATTTAATTTCTTTTAACTCAAATAGATACGAAATGGATATACGAAGACATATACATACACATGCAAACGATTCATACAATTTGTACAAATGTCGACCGATGGATGGTAGGCCTGAGCGATTTGATATCACAAGTAGGGAAGAAGGAATCAGATTTAACGTCGTTACATCACAGTATCATCGCAAATGACTGCAGGCATATCAAATATTAAGGAGCTCTGCCTAGGATGATGATGATGATGGCGATATGGCGGCCAGGTTCTATGCTCGCGATTGGGTTAAGTAAGACCCAAGAGAAAATAGCTGAGCTTCACTCATCTGCCACCTTACCTACCATATTTGACTTTACGACTCACTAGCCAGTGCAGCAATGCCAGGTGGACACAATTTTACATTGCACGAATTTTTTAAAAATTCAAAGCAGATCCGAAGCAGAAAAAACAAATTGTAATATTTTTTTTTATTTTGTATTCATATTTTAAGGAGAGCAAAAGAAAAAAATAAATCAAAAAATTACAATTCAAATGCCTCACGAGTAACGACACTTGTGAGCTTACATCCAGAGTTAATGGGGTAGAGGTATCTGTTTTGATCAAATAAGCAGTTCCAATTTACACTCAAAATTAGGCGGGTATAAATCAGCTCCAAATACTTACGTTAACAAAAAATAATTGTATATTTTTAAGATTATTTATATTCATCCTTCGTAAACGTTGTTTACACGTTCATTCGAAAAAAAACATCAACAAACAAATAACAATTGAAATGAATTGATTTTCAAAACAATGGTCAAAATCATGACTAGTATTACAATAATATTTTTTTTTTTTGATCATAAGTGACGATTTGAATATATAAAATACATAATTATGGGAAACATGCAGTATGCCAAAACGTTGAAGGCATAATAACTTATAAGAGGTTACAGAAAAGTGTGAAAAAGACAAAAGTAAATAATATGAATAAAGGACAATCGGCAAAATGTATGTAAGTTGGTCTAGGAACCAAGAACAACAAGACGTGTGTGGTGCTGAAAACGTTTTTGCATCTACTACGATAGTCACTATGGCAGCTTATTATAAATCACTGTGTGAAAAAAGTTATTTCCTAAACAAGGTTTTGTGTTTGTGCATTTCAGTATGGCAAAAATCTATGAAATCTGTTCTAACAAATACCAATAAGATGTTTAAGGTATTTTTATATTTTAAAAATGCTCCCTCGTAAAGGATTATTAACCTCCTTTACATAATAAATGCCGCTCTAAGCTTAGAATATGTTCCGAGCCAAAGGAAAGTTGCGGAAGTCATAATGGTTTTGAAACCTGGCAAACCATCTCACGAAAAGAAGTCTTACAGGCCGATTTCTCTTCTTCCAATAATATCAAAAGTTTTTGAAAGAATACTACTCCTGCGCCTGCAACCGATAATAGAAGAGAAACAATTAATACCTGAACATCAGTTCGAATTTAGAAGCAAGCAATCGACAGTTGATGAAGTGCAAAGAATTACTGACGTTATTGAGAGAGCTCTTGAAGAAGAGAAAATCTGTTCGACTGTCTTTTTGGACGTGTCGCAGGCGTTTGACAAGGTGTGGCACGAAGGCCTCAAATTCAAGTTAAGACAAGTTCTGCCTGAAGAACTTTACAACATTCTAAACGGATATCTAAATGAAAGACTTTTTCGTGTAAAACACGGAAATGACTATTCTGATTTCAAAGAAATAGTGGCTGGGTTCCCGCAAGGAAGTGTATTAGGTCCAGTTCTGTACCTTTTATTTACACGCGATATACCTCAAACTGAAGATACTATTGTAGCCACGTTTGCTGATGATACTGGAATACTAGCAGTAGGCAAAACGATTAGCGAAGCTACAATAAAATTACAAAAAGCTCTTAATAATGTTAATGAGTGGACGAAAACATGGCGAATAGCGCTCAATGAACAAAAGTCAGTCCACGTGGACTTTACGTATAAAAAATAAATAGATTACCCGTCTTTCTTAATACCGCTCGTGTTCCATTTGCAAATGAGGCAAAGTATCTGGGAATGACTCTGGACGCGAAATTAAAATGGAAGCCGCACGTGAAAAAGAAATGCGAAATAATAAAAAGTAAATTAAGAGATATGAACTGGTTACTCGGTTACTGGTTACCTGCGATAAAAACTTAAATAACTTGAAAACGTTTGAAAATAAATTGCTTAGGTCATTTGTAAATGCTCCGTGGTATGTAAGAAACGAAGATCTTCATAGGGATCTTCCTGCGGTGCAGGAGGAAATAAAAAGTTTCGCGCGAAAACATAGAAATCGACAATTAGAACACGTTAATTCAACGATTATTGACATTCTTGACGAGTCGAATTTAGTACGCCGTCTGCGAAGAACAAAACCTTCCGACTTGGTGCGGTGAACAGAAAACCGCTTTAAAATCATGGATTAAGCAGGAACTTTCACCGGAAAGTAACCTGCAACACGTAACTTAACTTCGTTAAAAATAAATTGCTAGACAATTTTCAACTTAGTTGCAATCGGGAAGTGGAGGTGGTTTTAGTGTAGTAAGAATTTCACACTTCTATGAGCACGCGTTTTTCGGTCCTCAAAGAGCCTGATATGCAGGTTTTGCACCTACCACGGTTGAAAAAAAACTGTGTGGAAAATTATTATTCACTTTTTTGGTGAATTTTTGTTAAACAATAAATTAATGTGACGTGGGTAATAATGAGCGAAAAACATTTTTCACACAGTGAACACCAACTATCGTAGTGCATAAAAATACCTTTTCGACGACTACAACTCGTTGATTTTGGTTTATCTAGCGTTCAAACATTTTTTCCCATATTAAACAAAAACATTTTTTTCACTCTAAAATGCACCAAAATATTGTAATAGTTAGCAAATAACTTTGTTCATGGAATAACTTGAACTGAAGTGCTATGAAAGATATTGTAGGTCAAGAAAATACCATTCCAATGGAACAAATCTAAGAAGCAGTGTACGGGTGCCTGTCTGGTTGATTTGGCGAAGGCCTTCGACACCGTATGGTTAGAGGGTCTTTATCTTAAGCTGACCAGACTTGGCATTAGTAAACCACAATTATATATGCTTTATGATATGCTCAATGGCAGAAAGTTTGTTGTCAAGAGTGGCAATGTAACTTCTGCCACAACCTTTAATATTAAAAATGGTCTTCAGCAGGGAGTTGAAAATCAACTTTCAGAAATCAGAAACTATCTTGTTTAGGACTCCGTTGCGTGGAGCCACAAGGGATACGAGAAAGAACTGGCGCAAGCTGGTGATCGTAGGGCCAAATGGACATCCACTGGCGAGTAAAAGTGTAGTAAAGTCCCTTGGCATCTGGATGGATCAGTATTTGTATTTCGACAGACATAAAAATGCTGCTCTGGCCAGGGCTAAGGGAGCCTTTGCCCTGACGAAACGGTTGTTTTATAGCAGCCGGCTTGATAGCAGGGTGAAGGTGATTTGCTACATGGCCCTTATCCGGCCGATGATTGCCTATGGATGCCCGGTTTAGTTCAACGTTGCCCCATCTCAAATGGAAAAGATTCGGGTGTTTGAGAGGCAGTGTCTTCGACGCTGCCTTGGATTGCACAGAACACCAGAGTCGGAGTACAAACACTACTATTCCAACCTGGCTCTATACAACGGGGCCAACATAAACAGGATAGATAATTTCTTGCTGAAGCTTATTCGAGGTCACATTGCAAGAGCGATGTCCTCGTCTAACAGCTTAATTTTCGGGGCTTATTACCCTAAATACGAATACTATGAGAGTGTGCGTCTAAGCGGTTTTATTCCGCCCGATGCATTCCTCCAACTAGACAGTCGAGGGCTGATCCAGGATAGAGCGGCGGTTCCGCTAATCTACCACGTCGGCCGTAGAACTGTAGATCGGCGGCTCCTTTACAGTCGAGACGTCCTCGCACAAGACGGAGCTGAGCACCTTCGGTTCAGTAGGACTGTGTCCGAACGGGACCGAAAAGATAGGGTAAAGCAGGAGAACCAGTTCTGGTGGTTGAAAAACGAAGATGAAGTTCCTTCAGACATTTAATAGTTGACCTTGCTATTTTCTTATGTATGGCCGACTTACATAGGTTTAGGTAGTTAGTTTTAAGTAGGGACAGTCAGGGTGGCACCAAAAAAAAAAAAAAAAAAAAATTATAAAATTATAAAATCCACAAAAATACAAAAAAAATTATAAAACCGGAAAATGCTTGCTGTGGCTGTTCTAGTTTGTAAGTAGTCTGTAAGTAGCTTATAAGTAGGTTGTAATTAGTTTATAATTAGTTGTAAATAGTTTTAAGTAGCTTTAAGTAGTTTTAGTTAGTTTTAATTAGCTTTAATTTAGTTTTATGTAGTTTGTAAGTTTTATATATATAAAACCAAAAAAAAAATAAAGACAATGATACCCAGTTTTTTTGGTAAATTCTTCTCGGTAAAAAATAAAACCGACCTGGATTTAGTATTAAGATAGTTCTTAGGCCGAAAGGTGTTAGCATTAAGTTATTATAGTTTAACTTAGAGCGCCCGACTGGGGCCAGTAAGTTAGTTTTAAGATATTGATAAGTAGGCTAGTTTTTATGAATTTTTGTCTAGCTTTAAGATAGTTTTAAGAAAATTGAAAAATAAAAATGAATTATAAAAAAAAAAAAAAATACCTTTCCAATGATATATGAAGTGTGGGTATTGGTTTGACCAGATTAAATACATTTTTGCTACACTAAATACGCATTTTATGTATACTAAAATCCACCAGCAACCCAACCTTATTTAGCATTTTTTTTTCACACAGCGATTTGAAATAAGCACCCATATTTACTATTGTAGCACTGAGAAAACTGAGCTATGACTTATTTAAACAGAAGCATGTTTAACTATATGTTTAAATTAATTCAAATAGAATTTGATTTAAATCTAACTTTTGTCTATTCAGATTTAAAAGTACCATTATTTTGGGTTTAATCTATTTAAATCAAATACATTCATGTTTAATTATTACGTTGGGAGCTACACGCAATTTTTTACGTGAATTCAAGGCCATTTGAGTTTGATTTTTGGAAGACCTGTTAAATTATTTTACTCACTTTTACTCACAAATTTTTAAAATAAAATCAACAAGCACGAGTTTGTTTTAAATATGAATGCACTTAAAATTTATTAAGAAATTTATTAAGAAAAGAACGATATTGAACAGAAATGGTAAATTTAAACTCGAATCAATTTGAATTAACTCAAAATAATAAATTTAAATATGAATGCACTTAAAATTTATTAAGAAATTTATTAAGAAAAGAATGATATTGAACAGAAATGGTAAATTTAAACTCGAATCAATTTGAATTAACTCAAAATAATAAAGGCGTTAGCGTCTTTGATATTTGATCGGAAAATATATTCAAAAAGTTCCAAAATTAGCACCATCGCAATCCGTTCGGTCCAAAAGTAAAACTCGTTTAGTGTATTTATTTTCATTTTTTATTCAAGAAAATTTTTGCTGTCGTTCAAAAGTAGTTATCTAAATTTATTCGGGGCATAAGAATGATTTTACCCAAATATGCTACTTAGTTCACCCTTGTATGGCTGTTTCGATTATGAACTATTCGATTTTTTCGATCCGATCATCGAACAGTATATGAATGATTAAAATCACAAATTTTTATTTCAATCGATCCCAATCTCAATCATTTTGATAAAAATAGTAAAAAATTGTTATTGGTAAAAATTGTTCAAAAATTTGTGATTTCTTAAAGGTTTTTTATTCCGTCGACTCGTATAACCATCCTTCAATGGAGTTTGACAGTGGTTGCCTTGACAAATGGGGGAAAACTATATTTTGACAAAAAATTGTATTTGATCCAGATGTCTCCCAATGGACGTAAAATCACATTTTACCAAAGAAGTAAAAAAACTAAAAATTTAAGATTTTCTTTACAATTTTTAGTCTAATTAAATGGTATTGCTTGTAAATTTTGAATAATTTAGTTTTTAGTGGGGCTGTTAGTTAGACCAACCTGTTATTTTGACCTGATGGGTTGAACTTAAGTATACTAATATTTTATGTCCTAACTTTACTTTTAAGAAGTGTTGCCAAGGCCGGCAACACTCTCAGAAGAATTTGAAAAGAGTTGCCACTTGTTTCATACATTGGCCTATAAATCGAGAACTACAGGACGGACAATGACCAGAGAAATCTCGTTGGATTCAGTACTCACCATGAGACCACAATACTGATTTTCTCCCTTCTCTCTCCTTTCATGAAGAGGGTGAAAAAAAGCCTTTTGGGAAGGGACATTTTCCCTGCCAAAAAAAGTAAGAACAAAATTGGTATTAATAAAATTTTTATTGAAAAGAGAAAATGAAATTTGTCCACCTAGCTTGTTTTAGGTGAAACACTGTACATTGTAGTAAATAGCCATCATTTACCCAATTCAAACCAGAAATTTGCCTTGAATATTAAAGTCGAACTTACATAAGAAATCAATACTTATTTATAAAAAAGAAAGTCTGCCCGGTGTCCATGGTGCCGTTCCTTTCTAGTCTGTCTAAAAAATGTGTTAGCAATAGCAATTTTCTTAAGAGATAAAAGAAAGATAAAATAGTATGGATACAAGAATCGTTGATAGATATCCTCCAATACTTCTTCTTCATAGTAATTACATCGAAATCTTTGAAGGACTTATTCTTCGGAGGCGTTCTATACACCATTAAAATATTCCAAAAAGGTGTGCAGCTTAGGTTTGAGGAGATATACCCAACTTTACATCGACGCACGTTGTTCTTCAGTAATTTATTGTCTTGTTGCTGCAGAATGCTTTCTGGATGTATCGGTTCATAAACTATTGAACATTAAATATGAAAAAATTCTAGTATCTACTCATACAAAGTATCTGTATTTAAAAAGTACTTTCTTGTAAGTCCTTAATATACTTTTGAGCTCTGTTTGATCCTATGTAGGTACCTTTCTGAGAGTTGTTTGTCAAATTAATGACGATTCAGTGAAAAAAAAATGAGATAAAGTGAATTACGAAAATGGGATAGACCATCTGAATATCCTCCAGATAGTCTTCTATCGTTCAAAATGTTATCTATCATAAAAAAAATATGTAGGTTAGGTATATTTCCTTTTTTCATAAAAAAATATATTTTAAAATAAACAAGATTTGTTTGTTTGGCAATGCTGCCAATGACTTTCACCATTCCACTGCATTTTTTGAGTGAAAGTATTTCGTTTTTTTTTTATTTTTCTTTGAAACAGCCAAAGATCATGTCATTTTATTTTTATTTTATTGAATGTCCTTTACGATATGGCGTTTCATGTACGTACCTATATATATTTTTTATTTATATAAATGTATCTAGATTTTTTTTTTTTTTTACTCAGCTGTCCTATATTAACTGTGTGACTATAATAAAGCCCTTCTTCAGAGAAAAAATAAGGAGACATGTTGAAATTGTAATTCAGTCGAAATGATTCGTTTTTATTGGTAAGAGAATCCATAAGTAATGAACAAGGAGGTGATATGGTTCCTATTTTCGGCTCTATGTGTCCTTAGATTTTTATTGGTCACATGTGACATGAGCAACATAAAGTTTTCTATAGCTGCAGATGTTTTGGCGGCGCGACGTATACTCGTAGATAATATTGTCTTTGCAGACTTCCAATGTAAAACGTTGTTAAATTTTTGTTTTATTTGTTCTTATTTTTTTTTTTTTTTTGTCAGATGATGGATGTTTTGTCTGAAATCAGAAATGGCTAAAACCACGTTCTTTTTCTTTAATTTCGAAAGTCAATGGTGGAATGCGATGTTTGCGAAGACTAAAGTCATTAAAAGAATCGTTTTTATATAGCATGAAATGTTTTGACCTCTATTTAAGGACTAAACATACATATTTTTCTAAATAAAGGAGACTGAGAAGAAAACAGTAAAGCTGGAAATGAGATTGATACTTAACGGTTTTATTTTTAAACAAAAAGTAAGATTCACCAGGCTAATAGGAAAAATACTTAAGAAATAATTTCCTATGTGGATAAAAGTATATTTCATTCCTATAAAACTCTTGACATTGACGTCTCTACCTTCTTGTCGACTGATGAACATAACCTATATGAAATAACGGGCTAAAATCCTTGTAAGCAGGCCACCTAAAGGTCGTTACTGATGTCGAAGGAAATTGTAAAAAAAATTTAAGTGAATAACTAAAGTAAAACATTTCGAATTTTCACCAATGTTGCTGAGAAATATAAGTTTTACCGATAGATTCTAGAATTTTAATATTTCAGGGTTTTACGCTGTAAAAACAAAACCCAAGTCTTTTAATACTAAAATTATTACGTTTGATTGCTCCGGGAAACATTTTTTTATAAACCATTTATTGAATCATCATCTCTTCGAACTTAATTGAAAACAAATACTAAAATAGTATCTAACCTGGATACCATAAACCTACCCCCGATATAGATATACTTATAAGCTTCCCAAAGGCGGACATGACAAATATGTTCAATTCTTTTTCACTTGAATTTTAGTTCCATAAAATACTACAACTAAACTCTGTTATCAATTTCAACAAGCTCTAGAATAGAGATACCATTATGCTGCAGCTGCAGGTCATGAGTAAGGCATATACCATCATCTAAAGAGTGGTATACTGTATGGGGTATGGCATCACTTTTTCCATCGCGGACTCATTAATCACGCAGAACTCTGCATCAATTTTCAAAACCTAGTCACTATATGCCACCAACACACACCGTCATCATTGTTGCTTAAATCCTTAAAGCCACTTAATTAAATAAGCAGCGAAGCTTTGTTAGCTATACAAAAATAGAACGCGTTATAAGAACCAGATAAATCTATATTGAATCGAATATTGATGCGGGCATAATCTCTCGCACTTTCTGTTGCTAAAATCCGCTTACCAAGTAACGCACATTGGTATCTTTATATTCTTACTTGTACCCGAAATTCCATGAGTACAACTGTTGTACAACTCATATACATGCGTCTATCCCGAAAATGATAAATGGCGTGTGGTCTCACTGATCATAGAGATTCTATATAACAATAGAATAGAGATGATACCTTCATAATAATGGAAACAAGGTGTTCTCATATCACAATAAGTTTTAGTTCTGTTATAAATTTATCTACGATGGCGAAGATATCTTTTAATACCGTTTCGGTCAACAGGAGCATTGAAAATTGCATTTAGGTCTTTCAAAGCTTTTTTTCAAAATGGCGGACAACGTATGTACTTTTTTGTTCGAACTTTGTGAATTTAAATTCTCCAACACTGAATAAATCAATCACTGAATTCAAATTATAACTGTTTCACGCGTTCCTTTCCAAGCCTATAGACCAGTTTTTAAGCCTTTAAGTGTCAAGTATTTTATTAATTTTTGAAAGTGTTTTTTGTGTATCTATGTATGTAGATATCCTAATTTTCAATTAGATCTTGCGATTTTGACAGAAAGCCAATCAATTAGATCTTGCGATTTTGACAGAAAGCCAATGATATGATGCCTTTGGATTGCAATAATAACTATTAGTTACATTAATCTATTAAACGATTCCACTTTTAACTCATACACTTTCAAGAATGTTCACTGTACAATTAATATGCACTATTCTGAAAGCGCGTTTTTTTTGCGAAGTAAAATATAAAAATTAATTGATACAAATTTTAACCGCCATCAAATTTCGGTTCACTTGTGAAAAAAATGGCGATCATTATAATGTCACCTTAATATGATTCTAACATAAAATAATTGTTTGACTTACGACAAGATAAATACCCTCACAAAAATATTTTTAACTTCTTACCTGACACACACCATTACCTCATTCGATTTATTTCTAAAAAAAAAAGCAGAATACGAAAAAAAAATATGAGAAGACAAATTTCATACCTAATTCAGGCTTGCCAGATTGGGCTATCTTTATCCGAAATTGCCCACAGCAAATTCAGTATGACAGTCTAATCATAATTGGGCTACTTATAGCCCAAATCAAATCCTGGGCGATGTTTTTTTTTGTATAAATAAATTTTAAATAAACACTTTTCTCCCTCTTAACCTACTTTTAAAGCAATTTATAATTTGGCACCACTTTTTATTCACTAACAGTCCCCTATTACACAGTGATGTTTTGCGTCAAACTTCAAATTTCCTTCTTATTTTAATGAGCTAAAAATTTATTTTATATTCCGTTTTTTTTTTTTAAATTAAAAATAAATTGTGAGTAGCCATTAACGTTATCAGAACAATTTTTTATTGTTATTGGGCTACTTCTTCGGCTCACATTTTGGGCTACAAAAATTTCTAAATTGGGCTATCGAACTTGTTCAAGACATGGCAACCCTGACCTAATGCTGTTTTTTGTATCCTTTGGAAATCTTCAGAAAGACACTCGGTAATATCAGTACCGAGTTATGGGGGACTGTTTTCGTACTTAAACCACCGGTGAATCAGGGCCAATCTATGAAAGATTGACAAATGATCTTTCTTTCTTAATTTATAAATCACATTGTGGGAAGTTTAAAGTTATAACTCTTTTCCATAGCTTTGAGGCCATCTGCTCATGAAGTTTTGTTTCTTTTTAATATCCCAACCCTCGTACATTTAATACAGTCTCCATTTCGGAGTTGGAATGACTTTGCAGTCGTTGATTGTGTGATACAGCGTGTTTTTTAACCACTTCTGTAATCATTTCAATTTGAAAGTCATGATGTAGTTCCCTATCACGAAGGACTTTGGGTGGGTTCATACGAGTAGTTGAATGCCATTTATGTCCAAACGGGCTTTGATACTTGCTTATTTATAACATTAGTTTTTTCTGCAAAATAGATCAAAGTTCTTTCCTAGTACTCAATAAAATTTACTGTGGTTCTTTTCTTTTTGTTGTGTTCTTTCCATTTAATCTATGTATCCAAAGTTATTCCAAGGTATTTGGCAGTATTGGAGTACGGTACTGCTGCAATGCGTATAAGAATTGGAATATATTGTTTATTTTTTTTTTTTTTGTAAAGCTTATATGTGTCGATTTTGTTTCGTTTAATTTGATACGTCATTTTTGCGACTAATCACTGATTTAATCGACATTTGCATTTGCATTTTACAATTTTTGTGTAGCCTACGTAAAGGGTGTAACGGACACCAGTATAGTGTTATCAGCAAAGGTGGCCATGAAAGCATTGATGTCTACTAGAATATTCCTAATATATAACAGATATACAGAGTTGGTCCTAGGACACTTTCCTGTGGTACACTGGCTTCAATAATTTTCTTTAGTTCCGAGTAATTTTGGTCGTACCGTACTCTTAAGAGTCGTTTCGTAACGTAGGATTTCAGTAATTCGTAGTACTACCTGGGAAGGTCCCTATACTGTTTGTACTCAAGTCCCAAGTGTCAAACCTTGCTAAAGACTCGAACAACATCTAAGAATATAGCCGAGCACACATTTTCTTCATTTCTTTTATTTTAACAATATCTGTAATCCAATGCACTTGGTCTATCGTGGAACGTTTATTTCTAGATCCAAACTGAGGGATTGGAATAAGTCTTCTTTCTTCTATTATTTTGCTAAGCCTATTCAGATGCAGTTTTTTGAAAACTTTTGCTACAATTGGTATAATCGATATAAGTCTGGCGGGTATTGTGTCTGTGGTCTTTTTAGGCGCTTAGCTGCTTTCTATAAGGAATATTCTGTAGAAGCATCCTCCGTCAGACTATTCAGGAATCTACTGAGTGAATCACTTTTAAACTCACAGATTCCTTTCTTTAGTTCATTGTTAAGACCGTTAAAAACTGCCTTATCACCTGGAAATCTCCTAGCTTGCCATTTTCTCCGAGCTTTTCTTTTCTCCAAGATCAGCTCCTTTATTTCGACAGGATATTTTATTTCTTTTTCTCTTGAGTTCGAAATTGTTGAAGTACTTTCTTCTGCAGCCTGTGGCACATCAGCAATAAATTGTTCTACTTAATTCCCAATTTGTTCAATTGTTTGTATAGTTGGTCTAAGAATTATAAAACTTTCAAGTTTATCTCTGAATTCGTTTCAGTTTTTTTCCTTTTTTCACGAGCCTAGGATTACTTTCTTATTTCTGTTTCGCTCAGTGATAATATTACTGGAGTATGATCTGACGATAAATCGTAATTACTTTTGCCACTTATGTATATGATTTTGTTTAATACCTTACACTTCGAAAAAGTCTTTTAGGTCTTGTATTTTCTGAGTTTCAGAAGGCCTATATGTTGGCGAACCAGAAGAATAAAATTAGCAGTTGTATTTGCGACCTACTTTGTATAGCCGCTTACCTTTTGTTGAGCCTTGATCCTCATTGGGTGTATTTAGAATTGAAATCCCTACCGACAAGGAAGTTATACCTTACAAATTTAGGAGTTCTACATAATCTTCTTCGGAGGGTAGTATATAGCTGCTATTTTAAACGTTTTCTTCTTAATACCAATACAAGTTTGTGTTTCTTTAATTTTTTCATTAGTAAACTTAGGTTCTTCATAGTGATTTAAAAACTTTTTAGTAAGTATTGTTGATCCTCCCCTAGCTTTGTCAGCTAAGTGCGGAGCGTGAGAACACTTATAGTTTGGTAATTTATTATCAAGCCCTTACTCTATAGCGAGGTGAGTTTCGGACACCAAACAAATGTCAATATGCTCTTTGTCTAAAAAGATGTTTAGTTCTGATACAAGCTGTAGGAGACCGTTTGCATTCCATGTTGCAATTTTGAATGTTTTGTCTATCATTGTTTTTTAAGAGCGACTTCTTCGCTTAGCTGTCTTATGTTTAAATTTTGTTTATCAATGCTTTTAAGGATAAGTTCAAGCATTTCATAATATGTAAATGTTTCCTCGTTCTTCCGCACATTTCTTACATTCTTGGAATATCATTTATTTTCATCTCTTTGGCTGCAATTGCTTTTGCTAGCTAATTTTCAATGTAGTTTTCGACCGATAATTTTTTTGTTTTCAACTATTGCTTTTGTGTTTGTTGAGTTTCTAATGGCCGATTTCCACACAAAAGTACTAAGCCAGCTTAGTACCCAGTATAAGTAGACCAGGTACTAGGTCTGGATACTAGGTGCCAACAAAAAGTTAGTAGTACAAGAACATTTCTGCACATCACTTTTGTGCCGGATCTAGGTCCGCATCGGTACTTGAAATTTAATTCATCGGTTAGTACTGATTTTGAAAAAATTCACTTGGTACCAATTTTATGGAGCTTGCTAGTTCCAAGTCCCAACTAGTACTTGGTTCCAAACTGACAGGACAGGTACTTGTATGAAAAAATGAGTTCTTATTGATATGAAAATTCGGCACTATAGAACCGGCACTAGGGTTTGTACTCTGTGGAGAAATTGGCTGTCAACTTGTTCCCGGTTGTATTTTTTTCTTTTTGTGTCTTGGATTTTTTTTGACAACTGGCCATCCCCTGTAAATTGCAGAATGGTTGCCTTGACAGTTAACACATTTCGCTTTCTGTTCTCTACGCATGGGACAGTTGCATGCTTGCCTTCGCATTTAGCACAAGCAAACTTGCTATTGCTTACATTGTGGAACAAATTTTGACTTTTGCAGTAGTTCAATTTTAATATCTTGGACATAGAGTACCTATAGTTATTATCTAGAGTTGCGACTCGTACCCCTCTTGCCTAAAACACCCGCAAATTTTATTTGAGCACATTTAGAGAAAACTCTCTTAAATTCCCTGTCCGTGAATACGTGTAATAGCTCTAAGTGTGGCGTTTTCAATTTTTCGATTCAATTTGTTGTTGTTTTCAGTCTAATGAGCCAAAATCCATTAAGTTATCATTGTATTGGTAAGGTTCCATTTAAAATGCATTGGGCAGCTAACACAGCCATGTGGAGGAAATACTCACCGTGCAGTTTGTAGGGTGAAAGATAAAAAGCCCTGAAGTCGGTTCTCTAGATAATATAGATACTCTATGATTTTGGGCATGAAAAAGTTGCGAAGAAACCTATTTATGCCAAACACGTTTTGGAAATAAAAATTAATATTTTGAAAATTGATATTGAGAATATGCACCTTTGGTTTAAATTTCAATGTTGTCACTTTTCAGGACATATGTACTTTTTTGATGTCAAAATATTGAACTTCCCTCTTTTTTGGAAGTTTTTAACGAGTTAGGCATTTACATATAAGCGTTTCCGCAATTTTTTTATTTTCAAAATTTAAAAAATGATGAAAAAAGTGGGGTTCAATATGTGACTTTCAAAAAAGTATGTTCTTGAAAATTGCCAACACTGAAAATTTACCCGAAAGTGCGTCTACTCAGTAGGTACCTTTCTTTTAAGACATCAATTGTTATATTGATCTTTCCGCAAGATTTGAGTACATTTATTTTTTAATTAACCATTTTGCATAGGTTGGGCGCCATTTAAAACAATTTTCCCCAATGTACGTTTTCAAGAAAATCAAAATTTTAGAAAATGGTTCTTTAGGATCCATCATTAGTAGACATTTTTCGAAAAAAATATATTTTTTTTACTTACTTGTACCTAAGGAAAATAAATTTATTTAGAAAAATCTGTGGAGCTTTTTCGAAAAAAAAGATTATCCAACAGAAATTGTATACCTATCCTAATTTGTACCGTAACTTTTGGGTATCTTGTCGATCACTTCTTTTGTATAGTTCTGGATTTCTTGCATGGGCTAGGAAACTGAAAGTGATGAAAACAGCAGGCAAGTTTATTCCGAACAAGATACATTCACTTCGAAAAAAGCGAAGCCATTCACATCAATTCTGTTTTATAATTATGCATCGCTTACGTATTTCTGAAAATATTTTTTTAAGTTAATTTTATCATCTCTGACATTCAAGTAGTTTTTAAGAACTTTATTTAATTTATTAAAATTTTCAGAAATTTATATTCATTTATGAAACAGAGAAAGCACCCTGTTTGTTCTTTCGATGTCATTTATGAGTTGGGACGCGAGCTGCTATGCAAACGGCTTGATCTCCACCCTTAATTCTGTATTCTGTTTATATCTATGTAGGTATGTTGGAAGGCATTTTCTCCACCAACAACTTTTGGCGGTGCCTTTGAAATTTGTTGTCCGCCATCCAAAGTAAATAAATGTCAGGAATGTCCCGCCAGGCAGGATAAAAGGGAGGCATCCATAAAATTGCATGGTTGATGTTTTGGTACAGTGGTTCCAAGTGGACATGCTGAGAACAAAGGGATAAAAATGCCAAAAAAAGGAAATGAAATAACAAGAGAGAGAGAGAGAGGGAAAGAGAGGACCTGCTATGGCCCCCGAATACTCGTCGTAGCTCGTAGGTACGTACGATGGGTGATGCTCCGCCGCACTGCACAAATATGGTATTAGCGTGTGTAAGTATTTTGGGTGCATAATCTCTTTTTTGGCGCACATGGCGAAATATTGTTGGCATAAATTATAAAATTAATGTCTGCTAAGCTTGAGTCAACTCTTTATAAGTATATATATAAAATATACACACACAAATTTATACTCACGCTCTTTTCGGAAACTGGCTAACTCACTCTGGAACCTTCACAGTCGGTTTTTGTGGATTTCTGCTGCATGACCACATACTATGTGTGCCTGTGCTATGCTTGTGCTTGTGCCTGCAGCTAGCTCAGTTTGGGTAAGATTTAAAAATAAAAATAAAAAAAAAAAAAACTAAAAACGGAATCAACTTAGCATGGAGTCTGAATTACAGCGGTGGTCATGTGGAAAGTGGTTACTTGCGGTCGGTTTCATATAGTGGACCATGAAGTTTATTCGGGAAACCACCATTGAAGCATACAATGGAAAAGAGAACTTATTATATTTTCTTTTATCGTTATAAACAAAGCTTAAGGCCTTATATCTTGTGTGTATTATAATTTTGTAAAGTCATTTTCCATCTGTCAGTTTGCATATATTATAATTTGTGTACTCAATTACACATACATAATACGAGTATTATGTAAAATTCATGAACGAAAAAATTCAGATAGCTATGTACTTTCCAAAAGTAATAAATTAAAATTTTGCTTTTGTTGTTTTTATTTTTAAATTAAAATAAATATCATAAAATAAAAATAATAAAAACAAAGTTACAGAAACCAGTTTTGCGAGTTTTGGGCTTTCTTAAAAGTTGCTCTCACAGCCAGTAGGATAACCATTTTTTAATTTTTAATAGTTAATTTTTTGGTTTTGGAAAACGGGGTGGGGGAACAATTTAAAAACTTTAATACTTGAAATCGGTTTTAGAAACTAAATCCTGGAACAAAAATTCAGAAGATTACTAGATCAATCTGGAAATATTGGAACCCCAAAAAGGTGTTCAGAAATTGATTTATGAAACAATTTGTTTTGGGGATCATGACTTAATTTTTGACTTTGAAAAAAACGTCGGGATCAGCATTTTGTATGTGTCGTGATCGCTTTTTTAATATTTTTAAAATTATCGCAACCCTCCTTTACGTCATGGAGTCTATTTGGACCCCAGAGCATGTTTAAGCACTCGTTACTTTTTTTGTTTTTCATTTTTTCGTCTTTACTCAGTGAACAACATTCAATTTTATTAATAACTTATGTTTTAATGATCACCCCAATTTTACAGAATTTTCTGTGATTTTTTTACTGTGTTTTGTGATGCAGGTTTTGAACATGCAGCTCTGACTCCATCAGCTCACCCGCCAGTTCGGAAAGCTTAAGGTTCCTGAACAAATCTTTTTGGATTGATTTAAGATTGAAGTAACGGTTTCTTGGGCCACTACGTCTCAGAATTTGTAAAATGCAACCATCGGCATCGGCCATCGTTTTGTGTAATGTGTGCAAGTATGTCAAGGGACATAGAATCCTTCGAGCAGTGATGAAAATTTCAAGTTTGAGATGATCAACGTCTTCTTACCATTGAAGATTCAATTGGTTACCGTGGGCAAGCGTCAAACACGAATTTTGTGGTACGATTTACGCGGTCTAGAAAAGCCGAAGGCATACAAATTATATATCGTTGGAAAGGTTTTTTTGCACCAAAGCTAAATAATTAGATAACTGTACCACAAAAACTAAAAACAATTAAACAAAATTGTTAAATATAAATAAAGTGCGAGCGAGACCGAGTACATGCTTATTACTTGCTCACGACACGACACTTTATTTTATTTTTATATTTTCACTTTCAAATTCACAACATCACTTACTAATATTCGTGTTTGCCCTTTAATTAAATGGTTATATATACTGCACTTCCCTTTTGTTTTAATCCTTCGTTTAATTTTTGTATTCCTCATTTTTTAGTTTATTTTTTGTAAAAGTTTTTTCTTACGACGTCATGTTTAAGTGACATGTTGATTTTGTCCACCCTTCAACCAACCAACTTCACAGCTGACTGGAAAGATTATTGGAATGTCCGATGGCAGCATTCAGTGCTGCAGGAAAGTAGCTCAGTTCTTCTCGACGCTGGCTGCTTTTAAACGATGCAATTATTCTTGTGATTTTTACTTAATGTTGGAGTACATCCAAAAATCGTATTTTCCTATCGAAAAATTGCATGAAACAAAATGTCAATTTATGCTACAACTCTTTTTCTCAGTGTTTATGTTAAGTGCCTGGAATTCTCTTCGTTAACTTCGTTCTGTGCTACCAGCAATTTGTTATACAGAAAGTGTGTGTGAACCACGTTGGTAGAACAATTTTTCTCAGCGCTCTGTTTTTTTGTAAGCCAGAAGGGAATTGAATGAAAGAAACAATGTTGGTGCTCATCAGTTTACGAAGAATTTTCGGTGCTTAACTTAAGCACGGAGAAAAACTATCTTACCGGCATGAATTACATACATGTTATCGATAGTTTAAATGAAAGCTCCATGTTTTTTTTTCTGTGATGGCGTCGGTAATCCCCGATGTTGTTCTTTTCAACCGATTTCATGCTTGCAAGAAAGCTATTAATTGTCAACGTGTTTATAACTAAAACGTTCTTTGTTGTATTCACATTGGTAACACAGTTTTTCTTCGTATTCAAATTAAGTGCTGATAATTGTCTTCGCTTAAATTAGCCTATTAGATTAGGTTGTCCTCTACCTGCGCAAATGACTGTTATCGATAAATCGCATGCAAATGCCCCTTCAGCTTAGCCCCAATTCAGCTTAACCCCAATTTTACGCAAACGTCACTTTTGCTACGACCCGTCAACGCATTGACAAGTAAATTTTTAGTGTCTACTACACGCCGATATTACACTTTTTATCCGCTTTTTAGTTAAATACCCAGAATTCTATGCATTAAGCTTAACATAATGGCTCCAAGTGTCACCCAAGACCCAATTGCCTTAAAATGAACTAAATTAATCAAAAAATTGAGATTTTTTAGAGTTTTTTTATCCATTGATATTGTAGACATCCGTCATTGGATTTTGACAGTTGATGGCTTGAAATAAAGGAGACAAACTAACTTTTTTTTAAATGGATATTTCGATCCAAATGTCACCCACTTGCCTTAAAATCACCTTTTTCTGGAGCAGTGAAAATTCATCAAAAATTTGAGATTTATTAGAGAGTTTTTAATCCGTTGACGGTGTTTCTACCAGCTTTACGAGAGGCGACTCATTTTGACGTCTCTCATTTTTATCTCATTCCTATTTACTAGAAATAAGGAGATAACGAAGCGAGGTAGAAATTTTTGAAAATTTTAGAAACTTCTGACTCACTTGGCCATCTTTCTTTTCAAGAGATGAGAGAAAGGTAGGAATAAGAGACTTCAAAATGAGTCGCCTTTCGTGAAGCTGGTATGAACACCGTCATTGATATCGTAGCCATTCTTCAATAGAATTTGATAATTGATGGCTTGAAATATAGGGGCTAACTATATTTTGACAGAAAAGTGTATTACGATCCAAATGTCACCCTATTGTCTTAGGATCACCTTTTTCTGGGGCAGTAAAACTCCATTAAAAATTGGTGATTTTTTGAGGTATTTTAATCCATTGAAATCGTAGCCGTCAATGTCCCTGTTCGCACGTAAAAAAATTCAAGGAAACGACGAAAAACACAAAGAGGCAAACAAAATCTGCAGAATAATTTTCTTCACATCTGAGCACTTCCGTTCTTCACGTGCAAGCAGCCACAATGGAATTTGAGAGTTGATGTCTTCATGAATAAGGGTCGAACTATATTTTCAAAAAAGTGTATTATGATCTAAATGCCAACCAATTGACACGAAATCACATTTTTTCGGAGCAGTAAAAACTGAAAATTTCAGATTTTTTAAGCAATCCTAATTTTATTGTTTTTAAATTTGGATCAAATTGGATTCGGTAACGCATTGAATCGAAATGAATAAAATTGATTCGGAAATAAATTCAGTGAAATGAAAATTATCGAAAGATCGATGGGTTGAAATGATCGAATCATTTTGGTGATCGATTCTGGAATGATTCAATCATTTGAAATTAACGATTTACACAACTTATATGTCCTTCATGCTCACAAAATAATTTGTGAGTGAATTATAGCCTAATAAACCATCACTAAGAGTGCACACACTATCAACCAGCAGTCGGAATTGTCAGTCATGATCGATAATGTGTACAACGCTTTGCCCGAACTTTTACTACGTTTACAAGCAGAATTGAGAGATCAAGTTGAAATGGAGTCGAATATTCGGCCCAAGTTTTTCGTCACTTGAGTTGAGTGCTCCATTTAGAGTTGAGTTGAAATGATATCGAATAACAAATTAAAACAAAACTGTATTTGTACACAAACATCCATATAAACAGAACATAATGCATTATCTGTAAAACAAACTCCTGGTCCTAGGTTTTTCGTCCCAACAAATTTCAACTGGACCCAGCTTCCCCAGCGGAGGTGAGTCAAATCAAGCTCATTTCAATTCCATCCAGGTATATAAAGAGTTGAAGCGAGCTTGAAGCTTATACCTATACTAATTAATTTTATCGTCATTGTAATCGTCATCGTCACGTCATCATCGTCCTCGTAATTGTCGTAGGGTTATTGTCTTCATCAAATTTTAAAAAAGCGGTAGTAAAACGTTATTCACATACATATGCATATTTATTTCAAATTACGGAAATTCATACAAGACTATAACGTCTTTTCGGAAGAAATACGACACAACAACAAATCTTATGAACATACAAAATTTATTTTCTATTAGTTTCTTAAAAAATAAAACTAAAAGCTGGTATATTTCCAATTTATATCGAAAAATAATGTATTTTAGAACTTTAGTGAGTTCAATATATTTTCTAGGAGTCTATCAATTAGACGGTAGTATTATTAGCACTCCAGTTTCGAGGGCTGGACATACTAGTTATTATTAATGTGAAGTTAAAAAAGTTACAAAATTTTGTTTGTATGGAATATATGATATCTCAAATGGGAAGACATATTTATTAATTTTTGTTTGTAAATTCGTTAGTTTTCTCAAAATCAACTTTGTACCTTTTTGAACTTATCTCATTATATTCATGCATTAGAGTAAGTACATGTTGTACATGCGAACCAGTCCGTATGAGACGAAATACTTACTAAAACACGGTGTTTCATAAAATTTTGCACCGAAAATATTTTTTGGAAGGCAACGTTGTTTGGGAAGTTTTTTTTAAATAATTTCTACTATTATAAAGCAGCCTTAACCTGAGATCTTTCTAAAAAATTGAATTTGAAAAAGGAGGTTCAGAATATAATTGGATTTTGGATATTGTTGTCCGATAATAAACCCTCAAGAATAATCTTCCATCATAGTTTCATTATATTGACCTTGTTAACGTCCCTGGTGGGTGGTGCTCACACACATCACAACTTCTTCGTTAAAATGTTTTCTCTGTTCCACTAAATATGGTCCCATGTTGTTCTTGATATTTTATAAGCGATTGTGCAGCATATGCCATTGAAGAGACATCCTGAATATGTTTTAATGTTTTGATAATATGTTAATTTTGATATAGTCACCACCTATTTATAACAGAAAATCCATTATCATTAAGCTAACACAATTTTTATGTTATTTAAACTAAAAAAAAATTGTGCAATTGGGCACTTTAGAGCAGTGCTGTCATTTTATAAACGATCAGGGCAATACATTCTAAAAATATTTTGCATAATTTTGGGACAAAAGCAATACGAGATATTTATTCGTTTCCTTTGTTTAAGTTATGACTGCTTGATGCACTGTGTGTCCAAAATTGCTGATTTTAATGCAAAAATTATAACATTTGAACGCAAACAGATAGATACCACTTAATTTTTTTTTCAACTTGAAGTAAATTTCCAAAATTTTATAAATGGTAATTTTAGAGAAAATTGTTGTTCAGGATAGTTCGTAATCCTTAGCTGATATAAAATTTCATCAAAAAAAACTTCCTGAAAAGAAGTTAAATTACAACTTTAAAATCAGTCAAATTTTGTGGAAAGACACAGATTACCGTTTGCTCAATACTAAGTTGATTTAAATAATTAAACAACAAAAATAAATTACAAACGAAAATGCAATGTTGAATTGTGAACAAAGAATTTAAAGAAAACAATACAAGAGGGCAATACAAAAAGCAAAACGCAGTACAAAACAGAGGTTAGAAGTTTGGTACTACGCACAAAATGAAAGCAATACCAAAGGGTGTTTTTTTAGACAAAAAAAAAAATATTTTGGTTTGTGGTTTTCAATCTGGCAATACTTTTTTTGGAGTTGGTCTTTTTGACAGCTGTTATTTTATTCATGCTCAGTTTGATTTGCCATTTCATAATAAATAGACTTACTCCTAAGCAACGTTTGTGCAAAATTTTTACCTATCAATCAATGTATTGAATGAAACTTTTGAATAGCGCATTATCTCGTATCGTGGAGTTATGTGAAGTCCCTTGTTTATGAAGATAGACCTGAGACATAATTGACGCCTTCAAAGAAAATATTCAGGGCCTCACCAAAAGATTCCTTCAAAAAATTGATTGCTTCGCGATGCGTCGTGTGAACCGAATAATAAATTTGCACGATTTGCAAATTTTGTTCAGGAGTAAGTATATGACAACTACCAAGAAGACTAACTCCGAAAAAAGTATTGCCAGATTTAAAACCACACGTCTAAAATAAACGCCCTTTAGTATTGCAATTGCAGTACGTTCGACAGCACTGCTTTAGAGATATCATATGGGCGTAACAATTCCCCTACCCTATTTTTTATGAAAATATCCGACTAATTTGAGGAGAAAAAGTGCTAAGATCCATTCTTTAGTTTAGTTTTCAAATATTTGACTTTTTCCATGCTGAAATCAATGTAATTGTATTTAAAAACCTTTAACTTGGATTAATGTGTAAACCAATATTTTTGTACTCATTTTTCAAGGTAGCAGGTGACAAAAATGTTTTATTATAATAATATTATCAAGATTTTATTTAAAACTGAAATTTGAAAAAAAGAATTGTCAAAGAGGAAAATCAATATGAATATTAAATTAGAATTGTGAAAATTAAAAATTAAATTGTTTCATCTGATTATTAAAATTAAATTTAAATCGGTTTCCTCTTTCTTGAGTTCATACAAATCTTATTGAAAATGGAAGCTTACACTTTTAAATGAAATATTGTACATTAATGTAAAGTTAACAAAAAATTTAATTTCATTTAATTAAAGTAGATATTTAAAATTCATTCCTGGCACTCAAAAGTGTTTGATATTTCAGATAAGAGAATGTGAAAAATTAATATTGTTTTTATTCATACCTTTTGTTCATATATATTTACAATAGATTTATTAATTTTAAGAACTATAAAAACTGACCAAAAATTAGATTTAGATAAAATTTCCAATATAAATAAATCAACATTTAAATGAAACGTCAATCAAACTCAAAGAAAAAAAAAATTAAATTATCAAAAATATTTTTGTAGAAGAAAATTATTAAAACGACTACATTCAAACCAGATGCAAATATAAACTAGCAATTTCGTCACAGTTTGTAGATTAAATTACATAAAATATTCTATAAAAAAAATGTATATGTAGAGAGAAATATCAATACGCTTGTTTTATGATTCCGCAACAGTTAATTGGTATTCAGAAAATATAATTTATAGAAGGAATATTTAACGAAATTAGTTGCAAAAATTGATGGAATTTCAACCATTTTCATATATATACACACGAGCGTATATACATACATATATGAATATGATTGCAACTAAAAATTGAAAATAAAATAAATTAAAGTTAATTTCGATAACACTTTTATTTTCATGTTTGAAAATATAAAAAAAAAATATTTTATTAAATTTTTTTTCCTTTTTTCATATTGTACTAATCAATTTAAATAAATTCTATTAAAGCTTCAAATCAGGTGCCAAAGTAGTATAGTAACATATACCTAGGCAGACAGACGAAATAAATTTGTGCTACATTCCATTTTCGCGAATATCATTTATATGTACGTTGCTATGCTTTGCACTATATTATAGATAGCTGAACTAAATTTGTTCGGACGGCGGCGCCAAGCACTACACATCGTTAGGATGCTTCTGCATAAATTTAACGACTCTGCCTTTACTGCACGTTTGGCAAATTGGTACCTTAATCTGATTACCAGTTAGAGCAAACTGCATCTACTAAAGCCACCATCGGCAATGCTAAACAGGAGAGTCCAGTGAAATGTATAGAAATAAAGGCCAACTAGCAACTACCTAGTATTTGGTGACTGGGAATTGGGTATTCCAGTGATTTATTATGCAAGATGGGCCGAAGAACTTATTTTGTTTATATATGTTCCTAAATATAATGTTATGTAGGTATAGCTAACATCATGTAAAAAGTTCCGCATGCATTATTTCCATTTCCACCACGAAAATCTACATCACAAACGACATAAAAAGCCTTTTCCATATAACTGAATGTGCATAATTAGTCATATAAAATACTCGTACTACATGGACAGGGACACATATGTTTAGTCGACTTTGCTGAACTAGCCCCTCATTTAAAATTGAAAATAAATACGTTACAAAATTCACGTCATATAATTTTTAAAAAAGTACTGATTTTCGCGTTGAGTTAAAAATCTAAAAATCCATCTTGAATTAAAATATTTTTATGTTAGCCATGTTTGTACACACAAGACAAGAGAAATTTTCTTACAAAATTTATAAACATGCATATATCAAAACATGAAAAATAACGTATGATGACACATGCAGCTAGCGCCCCAAAAATCTACGGTCTCCCCAAAACTCTCAAGATAAATCTCCATTTAAGACCAATTTGTGCATAAACACACGTGAACCCTGCTATGAATTTTCGAAGTTTATTGTAAAAATTCTTCAAAACCTTACACGGAAGTCGCAATATAACGTCAAAAATGTCAAAAATTTCATTGGTAGAGCTTTGTATCTTCAATCGAATAACGATAACGTCTTGGTGTCATTTGATGTGCAATCTCTGTTTACTACTATTCTTATTGATTTGCATTTGATTCTAGAAGTTCTCAAGAATAAATGGAACTTAGGAATTTACATCAAGTGCAGCTAAAAAAGGCTAAATTAAAGAAAAAATTTAGTACCGTCATGAAACTTGGTGAAAACATTTCATGTTCAATGAGAATTAGGAATCAAGATCAACTCCCCTGAGCTATTGCTCTATTTGAGCTGGCACTAAATGAAATTCTGTTATGTTTGCTTCACAAACAAAAATCTTCACTGTTTCAGTAGATATCTTATGACATGATGGTTTCACACCGTGTTTGACATATGATCAAAATTCTGATGACACATGCGTTGATGCCATGTTCCCAATGAAAAGACCATGTTTTCCCCACCCCACATATGGCAATGGAAAAATTACACGAAAAACTACGGGTGGGTCAATAAGTCCGTGACTTTTTGAATTTCTGACCTCTTTACTGAAACAGCAACACTGCTCCTGTCAACAGGCATCTGTCAGTTGACTCCTGTCAAAATTTAAACTTGCTGCGTCAGTTAGTTTGTGTTTGACAGCTATTTTTATCAGAGTACTCACTAATTTGAGGAGAAAATGGAAAAAAGTGAATTTCGTGTGCTTATTAAGCATTATTTCTTGCGAAAAAAAACCATTACCGAGACCAAGGCTGGGCTTGATAAATACTATGGGGACTCTGCACCATCGATTTCAATGGTAAAAAAGTGGTTTACTGAATTTCGTTGTGGCCGTACAAGCACTGAAGATGCCGAACGTCCTGGACGCCCAGTTGAGGTCTCTACACCCGAAACAATCGAAAAAATTCACGATATTGTGTCGGCCGACCGAAGATTGAAAGTGCGAGAGATTTTGGTTTCAGTGGTTTCAATTTTGAATGATCACTTGGGCATGAGAAAGCTTTCCGCAAGATGGGTGCCGCGTTTGCTCACAGTCGACCACAAACGCAATCGTGTAACAACTTCACAGGAAGGTTTGGCGTTGCTTAATCGCAATATGGAGGAGTTTTTGCGCCGTTTTGTAACCGTGGACGAAACATGGATCCATCACAACACACCAGAGACCAAACAACAGTCAAAACAGTGGGTTTCTAAGGGTGAATCGGGTCCAAAGAAGGCCAAGGTGGGTTTGTCAGCCAATAAAGTTATGGCGACTGTTTTTGGGATGCACGCGGGATAATCCACATTGACTACCTTCAAAAGGGAAGAACAATCAATGGGGAATATTATGCCAACTTATTGGACCGATTCAATGACGATTTGAAAAAAACCGACCTCATTTGGCCAAGAAAAATGTTCTTTTCCACGAAGACAATGCAAGGGTGCACACATGTGCAGTTGCCATGGCAGAAATCCATGAATTGGGCTATGAATTGCTCCCTCATCCACCCTATTCTCCAGATTTGGCTCCGAACGACTACTTCTTGTTCCCAAACCTGAAGAAATGGCTTGGTGGAAAAAGATTTGACTCCAATGATGTAGTCATCTCGCAAACAAAGGCCTATTTTAAGGACCTCGACAAATCATTTTTTTTGGAAGGGATAAAAAAAATTGGAGAAGCGTTGGACAAAGTGTATAGAGCTCAAGGGAGACTACGTTGAAAAATAAAATTATTTTTTTATCAAAAAATCTGTGTTTTATTCCAAAAGTCACGGACTTATTGACCCGCCCTCGTAGTTTGAAAAGATTGTTTCGTTCTTATCTTGAAATCACAATTCATATTTATTTGTATCAGATGTCATATGAAAACATTTTTCTAAAGTAGAGTTATGTATAGTTGAAAAAGGGTTCAGTTTAATGTCTGGAATAAAAGGAAAATTTGAATTTTTTTTCTTTATTCACAATTCACCTTCAAATACCTCAAACTTAACGTTGCTTTAACCCAAAGATTTGATAACAAAACCATTACCAACTCTGATCAGTGTTGGTTCCTGGAAGGCTCTGATAATCGTGAAACAAATCCATCCTTAAACACATGTGGTTATTTGCCCCAGAGTCCAAAAACCAGCTTCCGTTACCTGCTGCATTTAAAACCACGTTTGAACCACAAAAGTGTGCCCAGTTCTTTTATTCTGCTGCTTTTCTTTTTTTTGAGGACACTATCGTTTTCCAAATGCCCAGCCGTCTTGCATATAAAACGTTTTCTATGCTTCCCACTGCTAGAAATATTCCGATTAACTACCTTTTGAGCAACGAAAGCACCTGACATACCACTTCCACAATGCACACCTAATCTAGACTCTTTCATACACAATGCCTCGGTGTTCGATTTTTCAAATAACGTTCATCTTTGGATGCAGATTCCCATAACGTAAAGAAATGTCCAAAGCTTTCTCGTAATGTCATAAGGATTTTGGTTATGAGCATGTTATCAGATATTTCTTCAACCAAATCCTTAAGTGGCTCTGATAGTCTGTGAAACTTAGAAATATGAACAGCAATGGAATCCCCAGCATCTTTTCTGTAGTTTAAAAAACTGCTGTTGCAGTAAATGTACACTCGTTTCTGACCTTTGCTTCTATACACTTTTCAATTTTGCCCACATTTTAGCTGATGTTTTATAATTCATTATATAAAGCAGCGGCTCCTGTCGAATAGTCCTAACTATAGATAAAGGACACAATAATTCTTCTTCTTCTTCTTTTACAAGAATCTACTGTAAACTATATCCAACAAGATTAAAATTCCTAATCATTAAGCTTGACCATTCGTGTGTGCGTGTTGTTGGCAGAAATGGAGGGGACCTACAATTTTTTGCCGAGTCCGAAAGGCTAGATGAGAAGCACTTATTCATGACAAGTATACTCTTGGAGGATTTGTCAGTTCCTCGCTAGAGGCAGTACCTCGGGAAAAACATTTTTGTTTTTAGGTGGCAGCGGCTAGGAATGGAACCCAGACCATCGGCATGACAGTCCAATGCACTAACCATCATGCCACGAGGTACTACCTTGGGATATTATAGGCGGCTCAAATTTTCGTGGATATAGTCAAGTTGTAGTTGTAGTTAAACTGTTCCGTTCAAAAAAACATGCCGTTCACAACTTTAAACGGAATGGTGACTCGAAAGAAAGTGAGTTAAGAAGGTCTGATTCTTGCCGGATCAGTTCGTCCTACCTTTCATTTTCCTCAATGGCACTGTGATCTGATACCCGGATTAAAGTGACTTAGTGATATATATTTAGTTTCAGATTTGCGAGCTTATAAGCCGTGATATAAGCCGTGTATCTCTCATAACTCATATTGTGGTGGTGGTTAGAAGACTCAGAAAAGATTAATTTCTGTACCAATATCACACACCATCTTTGAGACATCAGTAGGATTAGTGTCTCAAATCTCTCGCACAGCGTCACTACCCCATTTCTTTTAAAGATCCTTACTAAGGCTCATTGAGGAAGTTGTGCTATGACCCCACCAAAATGAAATCCGAATTTCGCTTAAGGGCATCTATTGGACAAGATCGAGGGGCCCACGTGGTGCCAAAGTTAAATGTTGATTTAACCAGCTTATGCTGAGATCGGTGTTTTCTTCTTTGTAAATGTTTTATTTTGTCTACTCAGCAAAAGAATTGGCTAGCCTCCATAGCACGTCATCGCAGCGATTGTTGATGTTTTGTATGTAAAATTAACTCCTGCCCTTTGATATAGAACAAACAAGCACAAACTTGCAGATCTTGAAATGGCCCTGGATGTAGGACATTTCTGGACAAATCTTTAATAAATTCGAAAGCCAGTATAGAAATTGTCCAACTGCATATTAAAAATGTTTATAAGCCAAATAAGTATAAAAATCATTAAAAAAAAAAGTGGTCTGTAGGAAAAAAGCAACAAAAAAAGAATAAAATTAATTTTTAAACAATTATATAGACATTTTATGATGAGGGAATCTTTTGATGGAAAGCAAATAGGCTTAATTAAAATTTAAGAAAATCACCTTGGTAGCGAATGTGAAAAACATTAGTAAAATATCAAATCTAAACCTTAACATTGCCCTTCAAATGTTAACTTAGGTCAACGCCATCTTCTAGCCGATAATCTGAATCTGTACCGTGTATCGGCCCCTAAATAAAATGTACCTCATGTACTTAATATGTATAAAATTCAACCTAACCTTGAGTTCATTTTAAAGTTTATTGTCGCAAACAAAAAAGTTCAATTTATTTCTTGATAGAAAGTTTTTTGATTGGTGCACTAATATCATGCATTGTAAATATTTCCTTTTAAATGATTTATTAACCAATGGGTAGTGAAAAAACAATTTTAAAGATATTAAATAAATAAAATTTCAGAATTTTTAAGTCACTGAAAGTGGAAAAACCGAAATTTTGAGCTTTCATAGATATGTTTGGCCCGAAAATGCTACTTAATTCACCCACGCTGCGTTTCTGAGAAAATGTCACACTGGCTACATTTCAAATATTTTTGGTATAGTTCCAAACCTAAGCCGAGTTTAACGATTTTATACTTAAAACCTTTTGTTCGAAATTAAATTTTCTATCGAAATTGATGGTTTAAATGATTTAAAAAAAAAAAAACAATTTAAGTTGGAAAATTTATCAAAAACCAACCTTAAAAAAATCGAGTGAAGATACTCAAGACTTGCTCAAGCAAAATAATAGAGAGTTTCAGGACCTTAATGTGACATGTTAAAAAAGCCACATTAATTAAAATTCTCAGAGTTGCAGCCATTCAATACGTGCAAGCGGGGAAAATCCTCAGGATGTTAAATCCAATGGGCATCTTGAGCCACCATTAAAAACTATATGTAGTCAATGAGTTGATTACTAATTTTTATATTTTTATTTTTCGAATTAATATTGAAATATTTTTTACCTAAACAATTTTTTTTTTAAGTTTCCATATTTTTGTGATGTGTTTTTTTACTTTTGTTTATAATTAGTTTTTTATTCTTTAGTTAATATTATTTATGTGATATAATATTCGTTTCATGGGTTTTGATAAAAATCCTATTTCTTTTTTATTTAACGTTTAAAAAAAATGCATTGCAAAGTCTACCTCTTGGGTAATGGGGAAATGACATCTTCCATCAACAACCGCAATTGAAGGGCGCTAATGCTGAGACTTGTACAGGGCGCTAACTTATCAAGGGCTGGCCCTACATTCCTTGCATCTAGTACCAAGTCTTATGTAAATCGAACCAACCGTTTAGTCTGTAGGTCTAGAAACAGTGGTGTTCTATTGTTGTTAGGGGCAATACTAAATGAGGTCACTTGTGTGATCTGATATTTTTTATCTTAATAAATTCACCTTTACGATAGTAAAAGTATCACTCTTAAAAATTATAATACGTGTCTTATAAAATAAAAATTAGAAAATAAGAAAAGGTACACGTCGGTATTAGGCATAGCAACCAACAAGTAGAGGACAGCAAAATAAAGAAAATAAAATATAACAAGAGCTTCATGTAATACTAGCGAAACACCCCGGATCTGTACAGGAAGCACTTTACTTTTATCAGACTTTCATGTGTTGTTTTCTATCATGATATATTTCTACCGTGATAAATTTCTATCATACAGATTTCTATCTCTAGTGTTTTCTATTACGATAGTTTTCTATCATGATAAATTTCTATCAATATATCAAGATAATTTCTATGATGATAGTTTTCTTTCATGACACAGTGTCTTGACACACTTTTCTGTCATGACTTTTTTCTGTCATACCTTTTTCCTGGCATTATTTTTTTCTGTCATGACTTTTTCTGTCAAGACATTTTTCTGGCATGACACTTTTCTGTCATAACTTTTTCTGTCATGACTTTATCCGCCATGATACTTTTCTGTCATGACACTTTTCTGTCATAACATTTTTCTGTAATGACTTTTTTCTGTCATGACTTTCTTCTGTCATGACTTTTTGACTTTTTTGTGTTATAACACTTTTCTCTCCAGAAACTTTTCTTTCATGACTTTTTTCTATCATAACAATTTTCTGTCATGATTTTTTTCAAAAGTGTTTTTAGGAAACTACAATCTAAGAGCAAATCTGACTAATGTGCAAAAGAATTTTAGTGCCTCTTTTTTTTCAAGCTTAACTCAGATATGTAATTAAATTTGTGAATAAAGGCTGAGCTCAAAACGTCACTAACCAAGCTAAGCTTAGATGTCTTTTTTGACCTTAACCCCACAAAGTAATTCCACAATTTATAAAAGTACAAAGATCACTTTAATAATTATTCATTTATTCCTTATGCCAGTCAGATCTAGGCATAAGTGAAATTTAATTTTGAAACACAAATAAATATCTATAGTAGGTATGCATATTATTTATAACAAAACCACTTACAGTTTCTATATTACATTATACAATTTATTTGCATCAAAAAGCACCTTATAAGCTAGCAGGCTTAACACACATCAAATATCAGAATTTCGCATTTTTTGTTGTTAAAATTCATTGAAGGATTCAATTACACAATACTTTAGGATGAACTGATACAACACTTACAAAAGCACTCGATTCGAGTACTTTATGAGGGTGTCAGTATTTGTTCACATGATAAAACTCAAATATACAAAAGCAATTCAGACATACACATCATCACATATTATTATTATGTAGATATGTTGTGGAATGTACTCTTATGTGCATTACACGAATATAAAGAAGATTGTCAAGGGCTGGACAAAGGGGTGCTGAAAACGAGACTAGTGATGTTATTCTAGAGTTTAAGACTAGCCTCTTCGAGGCAAACATACCCTTAACTTTGGACTCTTAAGTACTTAAGTAAGAATACTCCTGAAATGTAATCAAAGCCAAGCAAAAAGAAGATGATTTTAATAGTCTGGAGTTTTTTTTTTATATATTTTGTCCTTATCAAGGCTGAATGGTTAAGAGATTGATATAGTGTGGGAGGAGGGCAAGAGGGGGATTTGTCCCCCTGGCTCTGGAAAATACTACGCAACCAACAATTTTTTTATTTTTTAACAACCAATATTAAATATTCTACCTACTTATAATAATAATTTGAAAGAAAAGTATAATTTGGTCTATAGTTTTTGTATTACTTCCACAACTTTATTTTTGTAGTACTTTTCAAACTTTTTCACGATCTTTCAGGTGTTTTCCTTATGTTGGCATATAGGTACATGGTAAATACATTGTTAAAGTATTCATAATACTATTTATGTATGTATGTAGTCTTTTTATAAACTATCCAGCGCATTGATAATAATGTAAAGAAGGAATTTTGATAAAAGAACCTTAACCCTGTAAAAAGAAAGCCTACTTCAATCATATTCCACTCAACTGACCTCGAAAATTGGCCAAGATATAATTTTCTAAAACTTTGTTCGGGACAATAAGTTTTCTAGCCAGAGCAGAAAGCAGAGAGCAGAGCGCAACGCCAGCGGCTAGACATTTTAAGTTAGGGGTAAAAATTCATTGTCATTTCATTTCCTGAAAAACTTTTACTTTGTGAAACGTTTTACAGAATTTCGCAAATGAAATTAGAAAGGCTAAAAAGAGGACCAGCACCATCGCCAATGCCAGCGATAGAGGAGGAAAATAAAACTTTATATAAAAGAAGAATATATTTATAAAAAATAGAGAAAGATGAAAATGCAAGGAGGAAAATACTCGCAGAAGACGACTTGAATTGTAATTTGCTTTCTGCTTTGAGGCAATTAATAAGTTGACTTTTAACTTTCTCAGAATTTTTGCCTTAAGGTGCAGACTTTAATTGTAATGTCAAAAAACCTAGCAGTGTGTATATAGGGTAATAATTTGAATGAATGAGTTAGAAAATGAAGTAAATTTCAAGATAGATTTGGTAATAGGAATGATTAGAAAACAGAAACCAAAAAAAAAATATTTATTGGTTCAGTTGTGGGATAGAAAAATGATGATAAGAATGACTGTAAACACATCGAAAATTTTAATGTCCAAATTATGAAGAATAAAAATTAAATTTAATTTAATTAAATTAAATTAAATTTAGACAAAATAAAACAGTATTTTGTCTCTGTTTCGTGCTAAGCATTAGTTCTTATTGACAAGTTTCTTTTTAAGAAAAATGGAGTAAATGCATAACACTCTTGGGAGGCTATGTTCAACAACAAAGTTATATTTTGAAAACAATAAAAGGTTTTCATATTAGTTAGAGATGAATGCAAAAATTATCTAAAACTCTATTAATTATTTAGATTAGAAAAATGAAAAATGCCGATGACACCACTTTAGCAACCGAACACATGTTATTCAAAATATTTCATTTGTGTGCTTGAATAATAAAAACATACTTTGAGGAATCGTATCTTCGTAAGACCTTACAAGGACCAAAGACTTCAATTTTTCATCAAAATATCATTCATTCAGGAAGGTATTTCAGGCAGATAGACAGAAATAGCCTTAAAAAGAAGCGGGCTAAGTTGACAACCTCGTTTAACACCTGTAGATGCATTGAACTAATTTGAATACACTATTGCCATCTCAGTTTGTAGACCTATCAGAGAGGTAATACGGATTCAAAAAAGGCTGCTCTACGATCACTGCAGTTGAAGATGTAGTAAAAACAACCCAAAGCTGATCAGGAACATGGCTGAGTGGGACAACCGGAAACACTATGAGGTACACGTCACCCAGTCCCTGAAGTATTTCTAAACTTGGTCTAGGGGGGTGGGGTCAAAAACCGGTGCCACCGGCGGGCAAACGGGGTATTAGTAAAGTACGAGAATACCTTGTATGAGGGATAACCTGCCACACGGGGATGGGTTATTCCAAAAAGCTCTCTTTATGATGCATATAAAAAGTGTCTCCTTCCCCTAATAGAAAACAAAATATTTTGAGTTGATTGCTCTAAGTCCCACCTAATATTCGTTTAAAAGCCCGTTTCCTCCTACACAACTTATAAATCGCTGCGGAGGTATTATAAACAGTTGATGCATATACAAAATTTGAAAACTAAAGCATTCAAAAATTATAAGAATACAAATAATTAGGCTCGTTTTCAATACTTTTGAAAGCTGCGGAATGATTTTGATGTTCTGAATAAATTCATGGACATTGAAAGTAACTTATTTAATGACAGTAAGTTTTGTTGGGCCTATATCAAATCAAAGCGTATACTTCGTATGGTATTCCAAGCATAATGCAATACAAGGATGTGGAGGTAAAAGATATCAGCTCAACGTGTGAGCTATTTGCTAAGTTTTTTAAATCAGTGTATTCTTTTAACAGTCCTAGTAGATCTAACCTTATGCCTCTCAACCCAAAACTAGATCTGTTTCTAACAACCCTGGATTAAGTAGATTTATTTAACGCTTTCAAGTCCTTGAAACCTTCTGCTAGTCCCAGAGCTAATGGAATACCCGCTATTATTTTTGAAAAAAAACTGCATTGAAAGTATCACCTTTTTCAATAAGAGCGCTACAAAAGTTTTTTTAAATGAATCAAAAACGGTTTGGGATATCAATGATATTCTTTATTCCTGTGAAAGTATAAGTTCGATGCCATTATGTATGGAACTCGATTTCTTTTGCATGGCCACCACGTGCACGCTTGCAGAAGTTCAGACGCTGAACCCAATTTTCGACGGTTTTCAGGCATAAATCGGCCGATACTGCTGCCATTTCACGTTCGATATTCGTACGAAGTTCATTAATCGTCGCTGGCTTGTTGGCATAGACCATAGACTTGACGTAGCCCCACAGAAAATAGTCTAACGGTGTCAAATCGCACGACCGAGGCAGCCAAGCGACTGGACCATTTCGTGAGATAACACGTTCTCCAAACTTTGTTTCCAAAAAATTGATTGTCTCATTCGCTGTGTGCCTTGTGGCGCCGTCCTGTTGGAACCACATGTCCTCCAAGTCCATATCATCCAATTGGGGCCAAAAATATTCGGTTATCATTGAACGGTCCCCATTCACAGTAACGTGCCGGTCTTGATCATCAAGGAAGAAGTACGGCCCAATGACACCGCCGGCCCATAAACCACACCAAACAGTTTTTTTTTTGGGACGCAATGATGACTCATGGAGTACGTGTGGATTGCTGCCACATATTTTGTTTATTGACGAAGCCATTCAGCCAGAAATGAGCCTCATCGCTGAAGATGATTTTTCGATGAAAATCCGAATCATTTTCAAGTTGTTGCTCAGCCCAATTCACGAACATACGACGCTTCTGGTGGTCAAGCGGCTTTAGTACTTACGTCAATTTAATGTTGTTAGGATGTAGGCCAAAATCTTTTCGCAAAATTCACAGAGATGCCCAACGTTTGAGAACGACGCACAGTGGGGATTTTGCGGAAAAAAGTCGAAAATTAAAGTTCTTCGTAGAAAATTGAAATTTTATATCTTAATTCCAGAATAAAAACTGAATCAAAATCAAAAAGAATTAATGAAATCGAATTTATAGTTCTTTTTTAATAGCTTTGTGAAGTTGGTAGTTGTTGAAAGTATGAAAAATAGGGTAAAAATCCTCTTAAATAAAAGTAGTGTATTTTTTGTTCGCTTGAGCCGATTTATACATTTATATTTTTTCCTAAAAATACAATTTTTTGTTATTGTAAATCGAAGGAATAATTACATTTTAAGATTCTGGTGTTTTTATAGAATTATTTAAAGAAATAAGAAAAAAATATGACATTTTTTTCATATTTTTGTATATATAATTTTAGCTACATCTGCCTACAGTTAGAGACTATTACCATCTTTTTCCTTATGAAATTATCTTTCGATATATACCAAATTTAGGTGCCACCAGGTGCCACTGCGAATTTAATCGACGCTGGAAAACTGTAATTTATAGCAAAAATAATTTTAAATTCCTATTATTAAAAAATAAAACGCTATAAATTAGATTAAAAAAAAATTTGAGCCATAATTTAGACTCAAAATATTTAAATAACATTAATGAAAACCAAAAACTCCAAACAGACACACTTGAAATCCTACGCACTTGTCCGCCATTTTGTTTTTAAGCTTTTTAAGGATTTTCGCTTGTAGCTTGTTCAATTTTTATGATAGAGACAAACAATCTTTAACAAAGTTGTAGAAAATTGTATTTGCTACAAAATATATTAAACAACTTTTTTTTCTAAAATCTATAGTTTAGGAGCTATAGCTAATTTAATGTGCATCATATATTCGTCAATACTTTTTTTCTTAGCACTGAGAAAATTGTACTAGTTATCGTTGTCAGACTACAATACAATATAACTGTAGTAAAAAAATGAAAAAAGAAGTCTACAAATTGCAACACTTTTTTTAAAAAATCTACTACAAAAAATATTCTCTTGATACTCTAACCTTGGCTCAGAAAAAATGAATTAGCCGTTATTTTTTTTTTGCGTAAACGTTTTCGTCACCCGCTCAAATTAAAAACGTGTGAAAACGGATATTTCGTCTTCTTAATAAATAAAAATTATTAATTATAATGGGAGTTTTTAGCATTTCATACATAGATCTAAGCAGAAAGCTTATGGAATGCAACAAAGATAGATTAAAATTGAAATTGTTATTGGAAAATACAAATACGTTAACAAGTGAACTAAATATTGATTTAATTGTGAGTGAAGTGTACAAACGCTTATATTCTCAATTTAAAAAAAGGTTTTATTAATGAATAATGATTATAAACCAACTGTTATATTGTGTTGTGTTGTGTTGTGATAATTAATTATTTGAACAAAATATTCAATTTTGTTTGAACTAAATTAAATTTTATTGTACTTTTTTGAATTATAACATTTATTAGATTCTTAAATTTTTTAATAGTGATGATTTGAAAACTATTTTATCCTCGGGCTGTGGTTTTTAACTAATTAAAGAAGTACAACTAAAATTTAATTTGTTTTGACAAAAATTAAAATATTTTTTTTCCTTATTTTTGTTAATAAAAAAGGTGGTTGGAATCCAAACGAACAAAATCGCGATTTGAAGATAAGAACTACTCAATTTGGCTCGAGGGAACATTTAACATTGGTTTTGATTGTGATGAGGACGAGAATGACGTGACACCTTCAACTAGCCATAAATCTGGTCGACCGCGAAAATCATTTAGCGAGTGTTCTGACCGCGCTTAGCGATATACTCGTAAAAGGGAAGAAGTGCGTGCTTTGTTTCCCCAAGAGGTTATCAACTTCGCTTCTTCCATTCTTCCATTGAATTAAAATATGAATACCTTATGCACTTTTTAAATGTCATTATATAGGAAGGATGGCCTTAATATAATCACAATAAGAGTTCTTTAAAAAAAAATCAAAAAAGCTGATTTTTAATTATGAATTTTTTTGGTTCTAGGGGGAGGGGGAGAGTCAGTGGGTTGAAATGATTTATAATAACTTGTTATGAGTTAAGCTGTCATCCCTGAAAATTTCATCCAAATCGATTGAGTGGTTCAGTTTTTATTGAATTTTTTCCGCACTCCCATACAAATTTCCCCACTGTGCGACGTGTGAGAGACACATTTGGGCTTTCCGCAACTGAATCCTCAGCGGCAGCAATATTCTCGACACTACGGGCACTTCTTTGTCTCACTGGCACGGGAACATTTCGTACTGTGCCTGTGGATTCTAGGACGATTTTGACGACCATAAATTGGACGTAACGCTCTTAACGTTGAGGCTACTGACTATATCGTATATCTCTCCATCATGAAATGGAAAACCTTACTGAAAAGATATGTCAAAAGAACGGCAAGAAATATGGCGTCGTTTGCTGTCCCTGTCGCTCTACTTTTGTAGCGTCCCTGTTGAAAAACCCTATATTTACACGGTGCAAGTACCTATAATAAAGCTAAATTATATATCATTTGCACTTTTTAAACTTTATCACAAAAAAGCTTCTAGACAAAAGATTTATTTAGTTACTCAATTAAGTCAAAAGTACAGGTACAAAAATGGAAACAATTATGATACTTGTGTCCTTCCGGTACTAGTAAATAAGATGGTGAGAGGTTTTTGACAAAAAACAGTCAGTAACCGTACAAATTGGATGTTGATATAGTGACTAACAATGTGGTCGCACAGTAAAAGAAACTTTCAAAGAACGCAATAGAAAAACAACGAAATGTTCCCACTTCTGAATAAGTGTAGGAGTACCAGTATTTTTTTCTTTCTTATGGGACATGTGTATTAGACCAAGAGCCCACACCAGATTTTGGGTGTGAATGATAAGAAAAAAATAAGTATAGACGTCGAAAGAATCGTTTGAAGCTATTTAAAAAATCAAAGCCTTGCAGTTCATAACTGGGACCTTTGTGAATAAACAGTGCATCAAAAAAAAATATGAATGCAATTTCGAAGGTAATCGAGTTAGCCAAAATTGGTGTTCACCTTTTCCTAGTTAAGCTCCTTGGATCACATCCAAGAACATTTTAGTGCATAGCTTGCCCTGCCCGACCGTTTAAAAATTCGAAACTCAAAGTGAAAACGGTTTTTTTAAAACAGTCGGACAGAGCGACTTCAATATTTTTAATCAAAAGGTATCATACTTATGTTGTTTTTTTTTGGGGGTGGGGAGGGGTAAGATTCTGAAACAAAATTAAATTATATGGACCACCTACATATATGTATGTGTACATATAGTAGGAATATAAGGAATATAAATATAACTTCCATGTATGCGGTTACAGTAACCTTCTATTATCCACTCTTAAGTTAACATCGATCACCACACCCACTATACAGCTGCTGCAATTTTATTTAAATTTCATTAATATTAAATCAAAGTAAACATAAGTGTTTTAATATTATTATCGCATTCACATCAGAATGTATACATAAGTATCCAACTTACATGTTGTGAGTGCCCTTAATTCAAGCAATGACCCAAAAAGTCCAATTCACTTCTGACCCGTATATAAACCAGAATGTATAAAAATACCATCAGTAGCCGTAGAAGGTATAGAGGCAGGTACTATCTATAATATGCGAATGAAAGAAGTGCTTATTCCATCTGCATTGCAAATCAAAAAGAAGCAAAATACTCACCTCTTGCAATGCAAACATGATGCAATTACATAGGCTTCCATGTAATTTATGACTTAATTTAAAATTCCACAGATATACATTAAATGATTCCTCCTCTGCATCCTGGGCCTGCAGTCTGTAGCCTGCAGCAAAACATGATACACCAAATACCGCGGGTCCTTCGCATTTTCATCACCGCACCGTCACCATCACTATCCACCGTCACAGTCGCTGTCACGTTGTCTATTTCTACTCCCCTCTGTCAGACGATCGTGCAACAAAATATATACTTATAGCAGACTTCAATAGATAGATATGCGACGGGAACAGAGTACAAAGCTCCAGCTCTATCCACAGTCCCGATTAATAATTTCATCCGTATGTGCGGTTTAATTCATCGTCGTCATGTCGTCTCGCTGCACTGCCACTACATCACCGGCGGCCGCGTGCCACCCAAACCGCCAAAGCTGCCCACCAACATTCTGTCGGACAAGTAACACGTTTTTAATTACTTCCTTTTTTTTTTGACGACGACTGTGATGCGACGAGCAAGGACAAAAGAGAGAAGTGCCAGAGTCCTGCTTCTGCTCCTGATGCTTGTTGTATAGTGTTTGAAACCCGTGTCCATGCACGCGATTTTTTAAAAAGAACAGAATAACTCGGTCGTGGGACAAATTAAAAATGTCTTTATTTTAATTTTTGTTTTAAAAATCTTTTTGTAAAATTGGTTTCGCATTAATTATGTTGTTATTTGGCTTCAACTTTATATATGTATGTATATTTGTATGAATGTTGATGTGTTTGTTTGTGTATGTATGTATGTATGTCTGTCGTATATAGGGGTACGCCACAGCAGAGTGTCCGTACATCAGCTCGTCATATCCTTTGAAGTCATACATTTGGATGGGGGAATCCAGAGAATTTAATTACAAGGATGACAACCCCATTATTTTGAGTTTGACATATTTTGTATTATGCAAATTGTCAGCCAAATAAAATCACGAAGTAGGTCTATCTTTACACTCAAATTGATACACAAACAAAAAAAAAAACAAATTAAATTATTTTTAAATTTAATAACAGAAAAATTAAAGTAGAAATGGAAAAAAGAATATTTTCACTTAAAATACTTATAGCGTTATAGTTTTGTATTTATTCAAATAATGTGTATACTTTACCTTGCTGTATGGATATTCATTTTATACAGAGCTAAGGAAATTAAAAAGAAATTACCTTTTGTCAAAAATTCCTTCTGACCGTCTTAAAGTTATGTAAACGTCAATGGTTCTTAATTTAACTTAAATATATGCATATGAAGGAGCAGTGTTGCCATTAAATTTTTTACAGAAATCTGCAATAATGACGAAAAAAGATTGCAGATTTCTAAGGAAAAAATGTGTTCATAAATAAACATTTTCTATTAAAAAATAACATACATAAATAAGTTTCATTAATAAAAATAACATTGCATCATTTTTATGCACATAGTAAAGTCACCTAAATTCTTAAAGCATTTCATAATTAACCAAGTAAATGCAGTTAATATGATTTGATTTTAGGAAATAGAACTTGAGGCGAATTTTGAATTTTGAATTAAAAAAAAAAAGCCTTGTTAAGTTTATTTAGTCTCGAATATCTTAAAAAAAAATCATGCTATAGCGACTTCGAATTGCTTTTATTCTATCATATTAACGTGATAAGGAATTGATAAAAATATTAAAAGATATTAAACTTAGAGTTTTTTTAATAAAAAAAAAAAGTTGCTGAACATTTTTGGAAAAAAGAGGTTTTTCTCGAATATCTTGAGAGTAAATAATGATATTGGCTTCGGGGTAACTTTATTGTATGTATGTACTAGTTTACTAATCAAAATTGATAAGCTTTTTAAAAATATTGAATCAAGAGTTTCTTAAGGCAAAAAAAAAAGGTGCAAGTAATTTTACCAATAATTGTTGAAAAATTTTGTTTGCCTCAAATATCTTGAGAGCAAACAATTAGGTTGGCTTTGGGTTAATTTAATTTTAAAGACTAGTTTATAGTTAATAATTTAGAGGATTTGGAAAATAATTCGACATATCGATACCTTCCCGTAAGAATGTATTAAGCGACATTTCAAAAATATCAAAGGCATCGAAATAAACCTCTGGATTAGTTTTTATATGTGTGCATCTAAGGAAATAAAAAAAATTAGAAATAAATTTTCAACTAAAGATCCCTTTAAAAATCTGTTTATTACTAAAAAATACACAAATCAATAACTAAAAAATTAATTTAAAATTTTTAAAATGTCGCTCAATACATTTTTACAGGAAGGTATCAATATAGTTTTTTTTTAACCAAAAAAACAGAAATTGTACCAAAATCGTTGAAGTTTTTTTCTCCAAAGTAGCTATCCTGAGATCGCACAAAATGGTATTGGCTTCGGATTAATTAAATTCCTCACACTATAGTTCATTACTGAACTTTGATTGGTTTTGTTAGATAATTCAACCAACATAGTTTTTTTTTAAGTGAAAAAAACTGCAAGAAACTTTTCCAAAAATTGTTAAACAAATTTTTTCTTCTCAAATATCTTGACAACAACCAATGATATTGGCCTTGGGTTAGTTTTATTCTACTCACTTATTTTCGCTTGATTGCAAATTGTATTCCTAACAACTTTTTCAAACAATTTTAGTGGGCAATTTTTAAAAATAAAATAACATCGGGCAGCAGCTTCCGAGGGCACTAATGGAAAGTTAACAGTGTGGGTCGCATCCAGCTTGTTTTATAAATATCTTTGAAAATTTGCACATAATTTGCTGTGAACCATAGCAAAAAGATTTAAAATATCACAATTCTTTATGCTTTAGGCAGAGAATTCTATGCAAATTACTTACCAAAAAGCAATAGCTATAGTGGGACAAAATGACTTTGTACTAGCCGTTCAACAGCCTTCTGATGCACTAAATTGAAGAAAATGTAGTTACTCTAGCTGACCAAAAAAATTTATTCTTTCTGGTTAAAAAATATCCAAATCCCCGGGTTTTGATTGCATAAGAAACTTGTACCTTAAAATATTACCAAAACTGGGCTATCTTTGTAGATGATACTTGCATCTATTCAGTAGATTTAAATGGTTAATTGATTGAAATCAATTTGCAACCTGCCTTAGCGTCCAAAACTATTTTATTAAGTGGGAAATCAAATTAAATGCTGGGAAAACTCAAGCCATCTTTTTCACCAGAAATAAGAAAGCTTGTTTTCTTCCCAGTAGAAGCTTAACGATTATTGGCACACAAACAGAATGGAAATCCAATACTAAAAACCTAAGAGTATATCTAGGTAAATAAAATCAATTTGGTGACGTAACAGCTCGTGGAGAACCAGGACCTAGTGACTTACCACTCTCAACCATTCCTGTGTGCGTGTTGTTGGCAAGAATGGAGGGGACCTAAAATTTTTTGCCGAGTCCGAACGGCTTGATGATATGCACTTATTCATGACAAGTATATAATCTTTGATGATTTGTCAGTTCCTCGCAAGAGGCAGTACCTCGGGAAAGCTTTTCTGTTTTTAGGTGGCAGCGGCTGGGAATCGAACCCAGATATTCAGCATGACAGTCCTTTTTTTTTTTTTTTTAAATTCATTTTATTTTTCAATTTTCTTAAAACTATCTTAAAGCTAGACAAAAATTCATAAAAACTAGCCTATTTATAAATATCTTAAGACTAACTTACTGGCCCCAGTCGGGCGCTCTAAGTTAAACTATAATAACTTAATGCTAATGCCTTTCGGCCTAAGAACTATCTTAATACTAAATCCAGGTCGGTTTTATTTTTTACCGAGAAAAAAAAAAAAAACGACCTGGATTTAGTTTAGGATTACCAGTCCAACGCCCTAACCATCATGCCACGAGGTACTACGTATATCTTGGGAAAACAATAAATTTTGGATTAAATATCCAGAAAACTACTATAATAACTAATAACAAACTCATTTCAAATCTGGCTCTATGAACATTATTCATTTATTTATCAATTTATTTAACAATATAGATTTGTTTACTTATTTATTTTTTTCCGTGATATATTTTATTGTTAATTTATTAAAATAATTTTTTTTATTGATATTTAGTCTTTTGTGATATTTTTTTATCTTTTTAATTTAGTTTTTTATTTATTCATTTATTTTTTATTTATTTATTTATTTATTTAATTATATATTATTCATTAATTCGTTTTTTTACCAACTATTTTTATTGCATTTTCTTATTCAGTTAGTTATTTATCTATTTATTTATCAATATATTATTTATTATTTAATTGTTTGTTAATTTTTTTAGTTGTTATTCGTTAATTATTTGTTTATTGAGTTATTTCTTATTTATCTATTAAAATGTAAATTTCTGTAAAAAGTCAATGATTTGAGGTATTTGTCAGCTATTCCCTCCCCTTCTTTATGTCTCTTCTATTCGAAGAAGGTTTTTTCTGTAGCTTTTCCTTCTGCCAATCATATTAAGGTCTGTGAAACATAATATTTAATGAAAAACTGTTTAAAAATTCTGCTTCAGTAAATGATCTATCTATCATAATTCATAACTCTAAAACTCATAAGTCAGCGTGACATCCAGTGGAACAATGATTTTTTAACAAAGTTTTTTTTATTTTTTCAAATAAATTAATATTTATGAATTATATTTATTTCACCTTGAGGACGTTTTTAGTGGTGTCCCTTTTTAATTGAAATTTGGTTCTTTCTCAAAAATCTAAAAAGGCATCCCTGGTGATGAGAACACTCATCTATCAGCTATCAAAATGAAAATAGTATTAACTCTTCTCCGTCATCTACTATTGAATGCCAAAACTAGAAGTCTAGCTTATTTTGGGGCTCCTATCCATAAGAGATGCCTCAAAAGTACACCCTGGGGAAGTGAGTGCTCATAGGTGACTCTATATGGTTTCAAATCAGAAATCAGTCCAGGTTCCATCTCTGGTCTTCCAAGAAAGCCAAGTTTGGATCTTTAACATGACTTGCCAGAGCGTAGCAGCATCATTTTTTGACTCACCAGGCTGTTTTTTTGCATAGGTAATTCTTGTTTTATATGTTTATTTTTACTGATCTTGAAAATTTCCCATCAGTCAGCAGGTTCATTCAGTTAAAAAGCTTTATGGATTTAATCCTATGGATGGCCAACTCCTTAGGCCACGACCGTACGGAGTTTAGTCTACAGTTCAAGAACTTTCGTAAGTAGGTACTGTGGATAGTTGGGGAATTGAACAGGGTTGTCAGATTGGGCTTTTTTTCCCAAAGGAGAATAGGACAAAACGGTATACAAGACCAATAGCAACGAGACATTTGTCGTTGGAAACGTATTTTAGTGTACTACAATAGTTGCTATGGGGGTTTATTTTATTTATTTTTATATGTGAAAAAAGCAAATTCGCTACATAAGGTTTAGTTCTAGTGGATTATTTTAAAAATAAATTGTATTTAATATAGCCAAAATATATTTAAACTAGTGGAGCCAATATCGACAAAACATATATCATTGGAAAGGTATTTTTCTTAACTGCAATATATTTCATAGCAGTTTAACTGTATGAGCAAAGTTATTCGCTTTTTACTACCCACGTCACATCTAACTTTTTTGTATAGTAAAACTCACGATAACAACGAATAACAATTTCGCCACAGCGATTTTAAGTAAGCTGTGTTAGTAAATATTATTGTTTAAAAAATACCTTTTCGACGATATAGTTTCATAGATTTTTTCCATACTGAAATGCACCAACACAAAACCTTGGTTAGGGAATAACTTTTGTCACACACAGATTTGAAATAAGCTACCACTGTCACTATTGTAGCGCATGCAATTACCTTTCCAATGACATACATCTCGTTGGTATTGGTTCCTAGACCTACTTCCATAAGTTTTTCGCCGATTTTCCTTTCCCAGAAGAATTTGAAAAAAGTAACCCAATTTGATATCATAGTAAACGGGAATCAGTAGTAAAGCAATAAGAACCAGGCCTCCTCACGCTTTTGAGATTACTCACTTTTTCAAGCAGGAGCTTTAAAAGGCTTTCTAAATATAAATTTGTTCCAAAATTCATATTTTGATCAATATGAAGGTTTTTACATTTATTTAAGAGCTAAACAAAGCTTTCAATCAGGTTCAAGAAAATAGAAACAATTCCTTAGTGTCCGCAATATTAAATTCTACTACATTTAGGGCAGCGATTTGTACCTATTCCAATATTTCTCCTTAATTTTGTTCGTAGTTCTAGTAACATAGTTCAGAGAGTATGTAAGTATACCTAGTCGTAATTGCAACATTATCGAAACCTTATATGTATTTACAGAAACAATGAAATAAAAAATAACTGTTTAGAATATGTGTTATACCTTTTTTTCATTAAGCATTCTCCAAATTTTCCCGAAAGCTAGTTCATACAATTTTGATAGAAATTCTTCCCTTTCATTTTTATAACGAATGGTTGGGCTTTGTCTTTTTCTTCAAATTTTGTGAACAGCTTATACAGCTTTTAGGTATAAGTACTTAGTGAGTAAAAAGAATTACTTTAAACATTTTTAAAAATCTGTGGCTAAAGAATGAATAAAACTGTAGATTTTTCTTATCAATTTCGATTCTTTCAGATAGTTGTTATTATTTATGTAAGTTGCTTACTCACTATTTTTTTACTTAAAAAGTTCCACAGAGGTTATATAAGGCTCTAGAGGCAAAAGGCACTGAGACCTAAGACCATTTCCTGTTTTTAAAATTTAATACCATTTAATATCAACAAAGATAACCGACATCCGCTTTAGCTTCATCTTTAAAAAAGACACTAGGTTAATGATGTCGGCTTTCGAACCAGACACGTATTGGGATGAAAAATTGTGTTATATATAGTCACAAGCCCCCTAACATTCTTTTATAAGATGAATTAATTTTTTTTTAAGACTTTTTAATACCGAAATCCATTTCAAAATCATAAATTATAAAATTGTAGTTTTACGATAAATCACTTGGCTTCATTCCAAAAATGTTCGATTCTTAAATAATAAAATAACCATCACCAAAGAGGTGTTTCTATTTTCCAGTTAGTGTCATCACAAGAAGAAAAAAATACCTCAGCAGAAGATACAAATTACTAAGATAAGTGAAAATAAGCGGATTATTTATCAGTTTTTTTTTTTTCACTTCACCAACAAAAAATGCACACGCTATAAAACTTAGAAGGAACAAAAATTAACCTTTCAATAATGGCCACCAAATTGATACAAATGCTGATCGCTTGCCAAAAATGCCAAAAGCCATTCCACATATTAAATACTCGCGACAAGAAATTATAACCCGCAAAATGAATGAAACATCCTTGCCATTCCTCTTCTTTGTTATAAGGCATAGACCAAAAGCACACATATTCACTTATTCTATAACACTCTTGTGTCGCCGCCACCGCTGCTGCTACCATACCTAACTTGGCACTCACTCAGCTAGAGGGACAGAAAAACTTTAGGAAAAGTCCATAATTCAAAGGAGACGTCTCGCGCGGAGTCGAGCCTGAACTGTGTGGATGTGGATATAGCTAGAATGGCCCAACTGAAAAAAAAAAAATTTAAGGAAATTCAAAAAACACACAGAAACTGAGAATCCATTTAAATCGCTATTCGGATTTTTGGCACTTCATAAGGATTCGAGTGTCCTCCAGAGTGTGGTGTACAGAGCAGAAAGAAGAGACAAGGGCTGTTATACACAGATCCCCGAGTCCGTCCGGTCGTCAGTAATAAGTCACTGCTTGAAATGTAAAAGCACCCGTAAGTTTCCATTTTAAAGGCCTCACCCGGCCTTTTATCCCATAAAAATTTCAAATAAACGATCAGGAAACGAGAAAACGCAAACTTTCAGGATGTGTGAATGGGGCTGAAAGCTATGTAGAAAAGGATAAATAGGTGCTCCACACATACACACAAAACAAAGTCAGTCAAATGTTGCCGGACAGATAGCCGGAGACCCACATGGAAACTGGACAGCACACAGAGCCAAGGAGACCCTTTTTTAGCATCGACTCTTTGTGTCCTGGAATATTGCCCTTGTGAAGAAGGTTTACACAAATAATCCAATCGCATCATTTACCCACCACCATAGACGTTTTTGTAGTCCGGCAAAAGTTTACATAACGTATGTAGGTATATGTTTATGTACATTGTATATTTATAATGTGACCGCCTTGCAGGATAAAAGGGTGCCAGACATAAAATAACTGTTAAACCGGAAAGGATGGGGGGAGTTGAGGGCTTGAATAATCCAGTAACCAACAGCAACACCACTGAAGCTGAAGAAGACTAGAATCTGCGAAAATGGAATGAGTTATCGGAACAATAAAATAGTGATTGTGCTCATATATTTTATGCAAATTATTTATGGAACGACGTGTGTCCTTGAATTCAATATAAATACGTATATGCCTAGGTAATGTTTTACCTAACTCGTATAAATTATTCTTATGGTCGGAAAAAGTTGAGCATATTTGTATTATTTAACGCTCCTAAGGAATTAATATAAATGTGTGCATGTTTTGTAACAAATAAATATAGGTATTCGTAGTATGTACATATTTTGGTACATACCAAGTATATAATTTCGAAATCTTATTGTTTTCAACAATTGTATCTTAAAAATAACAAATAGTGTGTTTTTTTTGGAAAAAGCTACAGCTAGCTAGTTAAGCGATTGCTCTTCCTTGCAGAAACGACTAATAAGTTTCCAGCTGTATATTTGAAAGTATCTTCGTTTCGTATGAAAAAAGGTGAATACCCTAGAAAATTAAAGCTTAAACATGATGCTTACAGATTTTTAATTAAGTCAAAAGGAACCCCCTCCCTCATCGGGTTTATATGTATTGGCCGTATCCTGGAAATACAAATTCCTAATTTAATTTGAAACAATCTTGTTCCGGATTTACGAATAAGTGAAGCTTAAGTCAGCACTATTGTATTAAGGATGGATTATTATCAATAAACCGTTCCCGGCAGATAATATGGGTAGGTAGTGTGGGTATAGCACTACCTCCTCGAGATTTGACGGTATTTTCTAACAAATACTAATTGTGTTTTTGTACAAAAAAGGCAAAAATATAAAAATAAATAATGTTCAACATAAAATCACCAATTCGTTCAAACGGAAACGCTGTTGTCCCAATCTAAGGTCTATCTTGTCGTCCTAAGGAAAAAGGGTGTATCCTGCTATTTAAGTAGGTTTGAGTTAAATGCTCCTCTCACCTTTAAATGAAATAATTTTTAAAATTTTTAAGAACGATTTTTTATTTAAAAAAAAAGATAATGTTACTTTAATATGCGCATAGGTTATAATAGTAATTTTGGTAATGACTAAGGACTAGTTTTTCAGTGCGAAGTCATCTCAGTCTCAGGGTTAAGCCTGAGTTAACTCTAGAAGCGCGTTTTTTAGTTTAAGTTGACTCCGAGTTAGCTCACCTACTTTGGTGAGTTAACTCAGGGATTAAATGGAGTGCTTTTCAGTTGTGACACCATCTCTATTGTCTATTTCGATAGTGGAAGTTAATGTCAGTGCAATTCCATTGTGGTGCCATCTCAATTCTACCCCGTAAATAGCGTAGAAGAAAAATATCCAATGTTGCACATGGATGGCCCTAGATTTTCTACAGCTGAAAGATAAAGTAAATCCTCATCTAAAAAACTGTTTCTGAGTTAACTCAGGGTTAGTTTATTTTCAAAGGGTAGGCTATGCATTCAAGGGGGCATAAGCACCTACAGGTTTTTTGTTAAACCAACTTCTGTTTACCAACTCATACTCTCACCTCCCCGTGGTGAACATCGGGTGCCTAGTACCTCAATCGAAGATGGGGTTTCAATCCCTGTGAACGATTGTTGGTGGCAGCAAATGAGAGAGGGGGAAAGTAGAGTTCCCACTAAGGCACTTCTCCTTTCATCAAGGCGGCAGTGGAAGAATTCCCCAGATAGAATCAATGGTGGCGTCTACAGTTCCAGTCAGGTTGAATTACTAAGTGAACACCTTATACGGGCTACTACGACATATTCGGAGCTTTGGCCTATAAGGAGCAGTTAATCCGGCTCCCCGCCCTTGGAGTCATACTAAGGGTCTGGTCTTCCAGGTTTGGGGGTCATGCCATCGGGGTGACTTCCAGCCCACGTAAAGATATTTAGTTGCGAAGCAACAACAAGCCTCGGATAAGGACGGATTTACTTTTGACGAACCTAGCAAACAAAATAAGGACAATGAACTTCGGATCTGCACGTGGAATTTTCTGTCTCTTTTAAGACCACGTGCAGCCAAATATTAAGCGGAGGCCCTAGACTGCTATGAAGTAGATATCACCGCCATCCAAGAAGGGCGATGGGATGGGCCGGGTAAAAGAAAATTGAAAGACTGCGACGTCTACTACGGCGACTGCTACCGACAACAAGGGCAGCGTCTTTTTGGATGTGGGTTTATTGTTGGAGGCAGACTTAGGCAAAAAGTCCTGAGTTTCAACTACGTGAACGAGCGCCTCACGACAATTTGCATCACGGCTAAATTTGCCAACATCAGCCTCATATGCGTGCATGCCCCCACAGAAGAGAAAGATGACGATACCAAGGACGAATTCTACGAGCTCCTGGACAAGACATACGAGGAATGGCCTAGCTATGACATTAAGATTGTCTTGGGTGATTTTAATGCCAAACTAGGAAGAGAAGACGTCTTTGGTGGCACAATCGGAAAATATAGCCTGCATGACACCACCTCCGATAATGGACTCAGGTTAATCGACTTTGCTGCGGAGCAAAACGTTGTGGTAGCTAGCACGCAGTTCCCGCATCCCGATATACATATAAGGAGACATGGAAAATGCCTTGACAAACAACCGCCAACCAGATTGACCACATTGCGATCGACGCAAGGCACTCCTCGAGTATCAAGGATGTCCGAACGTTCCGAGGAGCCAACGTTGACTCGCACCACTACCTCGTTGTAGCCAAGGTAATGCTATGGATATACAGACCAAGGCCAAGACAGGGGAATACTGTGAGGAAGTTCGACGTTGGACGGCTACAGTCGCAAGAAATCACCAGGTCCTTTTCCGATCGAGTCTCTCGCGCTTTCTTAAACAGTCTTATGCCGTCAAATTCAAGCATCGAGAACCAGTGGAAGAATTGCCAGGAAGCCATCAGAGATGCTGCCTCTGACGTGCTGGGCCTCACACAACCACCACAGCAATACCCCTGGGTCGACGAAAAGTGCCGGTAAGTACCTGCAGGCAAACAACAGGCATATAAAGTGGCGCTGCATAGAAGGACCAGAGCTGCTCGCGAGCTCTACGAACAGAAGAGGCGTAAGGAACACCGTCTTCTCATAAGGAAAAAAAGGAGCTTGAGAAGCACGCGATCGAGTAATTAGAGGGATGCCATTGCAGGAATGAAGTTCGGAAGTTTTACCAAAAGGTAAAAAGAACCTCTCAGGATTACAAGGGCCGAACCGAAGCCTGCATGGACGAACAGGGGAACATCGTGGTAGAATCGCAGTTGGTGCTGAGTATATGGAAAATCATTTCTCCAAATTGTATAACGGTGATGACGAACTAAGTCCCGCTGCCATGCAGATTGCACCATTCAACCTGGAGGACGTAAGCCAACAATTCCGTCCACCCGATCTCGACGAAGTGAAGATAACTATATCTAAACTTGAGTTCGATAAAGCTGCTGGCCTCGTGGCTGGGAGTATGCACCAGCTCATCTGCAAAATATGGTCGGAGGGAAGCATGCCCAATAAATGAAAAGAAAGGTGATCCTCGGGACAGCACCAACTACAGAGGAATCAGTCTTCTTAACATCGCATACAAGATCTTCTCTGTCGTACTTTGTGGACGCCTGAAGCCATTCGTCAATAACCTGATAGGTTCATATCAGTGTGGCTTAAGACCAGGGAGGTCCACCATTGACCAAATATTCACACTACGGCAGATTGTGGAAAAAACCCAGGAGTTTAAAATCGATACAAACCACCTTTTCATCGATTTCAAGGCCGCGTATGACAGCATGACGAGCTATATAGAGCAATCTCTAGTTTTGGCATACCTTCCAAACTCGTCCGTTTGTGCAGGATGACGATGGAGAATGCACGCTGCTCCATCAAGATCGGCAAAGACCTCACCGATACGATATATGATGTCAAAAAAGGTTTTAGATAAGGCGTCGAACTGTCATGTGACTTCTTCAACATTTCTCTTGAAAGAATTGTGCAAGACTCTCACGTCAACAAAAGAGGCACAATTTTTGAAAAGTCCGTCCAACTACACGCTTACGCCGACAATATTGTCATAATTGGACGAACAAAGCGTGATGTCAATACTGGTCAGAGACTTTGTCTACCAAGGCTCCGCTATAAACTCAGCGACGATACCAGTGCTAAGATCAAACGAAGAATTTCTCTTGCCAATCGCTGTTCCTTTGGCCTAAGAAGGCAATTGAGAAGCAAAGCCCTCTCTCGAGCAACTACAGTGTCCCTGCATAAGACACTTATTATCCCGGTCCTGATGTATGGTGCAGAGACATGGACGATATTAACGGTGGATTGATAACGCTTCAGGCTGTTTTGAGAGGAAAATTCTCCGGGTGATTGTTGGTCCCGTCTGCATAGATGGGGAATGGAGAAGAAGATACAACCACGAACTGTACGGGCAGAAAGGCGACACTGACCTAGCCAGTAAAGTGAAAAGCCAACGACTGAGATGGCTGGGTCACCTAGAGCGAATGGACAACAATGCTCCGGCCCGAAAAGTCTTTGAATCCAACACCGTGGCGTACGCAAGTGGAAGAGGACCTCAACCAACTTGGCTTGAAAATGGAGACAGCTAGCTAGAAACCGAGCCGGCTGGAAGAAGCTTGTTGATTGTAAGTACCTTAAGTAATTTATTTTCAAGCTTAAGGTACTCGGATTTAATTCAGTTAACCCTGAAATGAAAAACTGGCCCTTAGAAATATGAACTTGTTTTTTAAGCTCAGTATTCATACATAAGCAACCTTCTTTAAGCCTGCTCTTAAATTTCCGTTCATGATTTTTAACCCAGTTGCAGTTGGTTATATACACAAAGTTAATAAACTACTTAGGGCCAGTTTTTCGGTACGAGATCATCCTAGTGTCAGGGTTAAACTTGAGTTAACTTCAGAAACGGTTTTTTCAGTTTAAGTTAACTCCGAGTTAATTCACCTTCTTTGGTGGGGTAACTCATGAACCAAATTGAGTGCCTTTTCAGTTTTGGTGCCATCTCGATATCGATAGTAAGAGCTATTAGATTTTTGACGGCTGAAAGATAACATAAATCCTCAACTGAAGAACTGTTTCTGAATTTACTCAGGGCTTACTTATTTTTAGGTTTAGCTAGCTCTGGTTTAACTCAGAGTTTACTTTGAACTGAAAAACTGGCCCTAAGTGAACAATAAGTGGTTCAGCCATAGAGTTCTTTCGCTACTATTTTGATGAAAGGAGAAGTGCCTCAGAAGGAAACACTCCCCTCGGTATCTGTATTCAAGACTTTTGGTGGCATCATTGATTCTCTATGCTGAGTTAATCCACCGTACACTATCCTTCTCATAGGCTTGTTCAAGACCTCAGCCGAATTGTCCATCCATACGTTTCCGGCAGATTATGTGTTATTGTTATATTTGTCTCTTTTGTTCAACAATCGGGCTAAGCTTATTGGTCGAACCTACAACGACTAGTCATCTTTGGAGCCTTATCGTGCCATGCACTCAATAGCCGTTTTCCTTTGGTGGTGACAAAGTACTCATAAGTAGATGAAAACCCTAATCTTTTAATATCAACTATACACTCATGCTCTCATGTGCTAAGTGCGAGTAGATACATTTTACATGGGAAAGCATTCCATTAATAAAGCTAGTGAGGCACTCATGAGTACTTTGTAATTTTAGTCTTCGCCAATTGCTTAAAAACCTATGAGTTTGAAAGTTCAAACTTTCAATTCTGGAAACCGTTCGTCAACAATCAATATAAAAGTTACAGAAGTTAAAATTTGTTAATCTTAACTGTTTTTAGAATTAAAAAAAATCATTTTCAAGAAAAATTATCATTAAATTTGCAAAGTGTCAAACACGACCTGCAATTCATTTTATTTAATTTTTGATAATTTATTATTAACTTGTCGGTATGTGACCCAAAACCGCCGATATTATGCTTTTGTGCTTAACCAGAACTTTATACGAGTATTTTGCAAAGACCCACTACCAAAAGCTTTGCAATACACACACACACACACACATCCAAGGCTACACGTTTGAGTTTTCGATCAAGTCCAGGTTTTGTTTGGCTTGCGGGGACTTTTTGCAATTTTAATAAATCATTTTGAACTTCATGTTCAAAATACAAATACCCCCATCCCCTATTTATTGTGGATAAATATTTCAGGCCAAAATATGCAATGAGCTTGTGTGTGTTTTTTCATATTGTTATGTTTCTGTACACCTGTATTTGTGCTCAATATGGTGACGGCTGTGGTAGCGGTTTCATAGTTTGATCCCAAACAAAACATAGACGATGAATTCGAGCTATGCACACAGAAACGGTTTATTAAATGCCTTGTTGGTCACTCTGGTCAGAGGCTAGATGGAGGATTTTTGTACATTCAAACAAAACATTCCTAATCTCCATTGCCATATAGGTACCTCACCTACTGCTATACACAATGTACCTGACGTATTTTTGTTTATCTACGCTAAAAATTAGAAAAATATAAAAACCAATAGCTATGTATGTATATGTAATTTTTTTTTTTAATAAATTTAAATGAACATTTTTTGTAACATGAATTTATCCCCCATAAAAAGGATAAAATTGTTATTTATAAAATATTTAATTAGGTAGGTTTTGTGTCTATATTTATTTATTTTTGGCCTTGATTATCTTCTGTTTGCATATTTCCACCACATTTATTATTCTAATTTATTAGTATTAGATTTTGAAATAACGTGAAATGGTTGCGTTATTGAATTTGAATAGGTATCTCTGCTTATGCTAGCAATGCATATAATATTTATTTTTTAAATTCAATTTTGGCTTTTCAATATACCTATATAGTTTGAAATGTTTATCAATAAATAAATTCCGTTCATTAAGGAAGGCGTTTAAATAGTTCGAAGGATGGAAAAGAGGCTAGACCGGATACCAAAATGCTGCTGCATGATTTTTATTTTTATTTAATTATATTTTTTTTTTAATATTTACTTGCTACCTATAGATGTTGGTGCTAATGATTTGTTTAATTAAAATTTAAATTCAATTTGGGCAGTAAATTGTTCTTGTTTGTGTGTACCTATACATACTGAAACACATTTTAGTATAAATATAAAGAAGTAGATTATAATGCTTTAAAGGAGTTGATAATAAGCTTGAACTTATATTGTCTTCTGTAAATGAACACCGGTATTCATAAACGCAAATAAAACACGAATTATCTTTAATCAGTGAGTTAAGTGTCAAATCATATCAATAAATTAAAATTCAAGTTAATAAACTAACTCACCAAAAGAGGTACATTAAACGAGTAATTAAGTTTTTTTTTTTTTTATAATAAGCACGTACTAAAGGGGTTGTGACTACCCTTAAAATGATTGAACACAGTGCGAGCGTTAGGAAAATAGGGAAGGATTTAAGAGGAGATACCGATGCACATTGGTTTTGTAGTTCTGAATATCAAAATGGGATGGAAATACAGAGTCAGGTAAAGCATTCCACATTCGGGTAGTGCGACTAAGAAAAGAATCTCTATACTTAACAGTACGTCCGAAATTGGGCTCAAGGGTAAACTGATGAGCATTCCTAGAAGTACGAGTATTACGGCGGAATTGTTTAAGGGGAGGAATGCAACTGGCTAATTCACTAGAACATTGCCGATAAAAATAGCGATAAAATAATGACAGACACGAAACATTGCGGCGGTGTTCGAGAAATGCAATTTTTTCCGTTGTAGCTCTATCACCTATCATTTTTAAAGCTCTATTTTGAATTCTATCTAATAGACTTAATTGGGTCTTAGGAGCACCCGCCCAGATATGAGAATTATACTCAAGCTTTGGACGAATGAAGGCCTTATAAATTACAGCCAGATTAGAAGAGGAGAAAAACTTTTTGCATCTGCGAAGAAAACCTAAACATTTTGCAGCGTTTTTGGCGATGTCGAATATATGATCATTCCACAGAAGGTGGTCTGTGATGCACATACCTAGAACTGAAAGATGTTCGGTTTCCTCGATGCAAGTGCCACTCATGGATAGTGGCAAAGGGGGTGGATTTCGCTTCAACGACAGAAGACATCATTGAGTTTTCGAAGCATTAAATTCTACACGATTTCTTATTCCCCATTCGACAATTCTGTTAAGATCACAATTTAATGAGCTTATCATACGCTGCCATTCAAATTCCACATCCGAAGAAAAAGAAAGTGAATCTGGAAACGAATATGAAAAGCTGAGGGTACTGTCGTCTGCAAAACAATTTAATGGATTGGAAGTTTCAGACAAAAGATCATTTATGAAAATGAGGAAGAGAGTCGGAGACAAAACAGAGCCCTGGGGCACACCAGCATTTATTTTATGAATGTCAGACTTGAACCCATCCAACACAACTTGTATTGAACGGCCCGAAAGGTAATTTCCAATCCAAAGAAGAAGAGATTCATCGATACTAAATGCACGCATTTTCGATAAGAGAGCTTGATGCCAAACTCTATCAAACGCTTTTGAAATATCAAGTGCAATAATCTTACTTTCTCCAAAACGATGTAAAGATTTGTTCCACTGCTCGGTGAGATATACCATCAGATCACCAGTGGACCTATTGCTACGGAAGCCATATTGCCGGTCATTAAGAAGCTTTCGTTCTTCAAGATATTTCTTAAGCTGATGATTAATCAGCGTTTCCATGACCTTGGAAAGAAGGGACGTTAGTGCAATTGGACGATAGTTAGAGGGAGAAGAAGATACGCCTTTTTTAGGGACAGTCTGGACAAATGCTGTTTTCCATCCACTCGGAAAGAGACCATTAGAGTAGGAAAGATGGAAAAGCTTACGCAGTGACTTTGCCAGCGTTGGAGAACACCTCTTCAGAACAATAGGGGGGATACTATCCGGACCAGCGGATTTGTGTACATCAAGATCATTTAGAACTCTTGCTACTGCACGAGTGCGAAAGAAGATTCGTCCCATAAAATCGTTGGAGCTCTCAAGTGCAGGAGGAGTCATGACACTCTCTGGTAGCGTCGAATTAACAGCAAAATGTGTTGCAAGCAAATTGGCTTTCTCTGTTGAGCTTACGTAGGGAGAGTCATTGAAGACGAGCGTTGGAACCGAAGACGAAGTTGTATTTCTAATATTTTTTACAAATGACCAAAAATTTTTACTACCTTTGGGACATTGTAGTATTTTTTGCCTTAACTTTTGATCATGCAAAAATTTTGTTCTTTGAATATGACCGTTACAGGTCTTTCTAGCTTGTTTAAACTTGATCCGGTTTTCCTCAGTAGGGTTGGCTTTATAACATCGGAAACTTACTTCTCTAACCCTGATAGCCTCTTTACAGCTCAAATCAAACCATGAATTCTCTTTCGGGGCGATAGATTTTATCCTATGAGGGATAAAATTTCTCATTCCGTAAAGAATCAAGTTTGTGATCATATCTGCACTGGAGTCTACGTCACTATCGAGGAAGCATAGTGACCAGTTAAAGTCCCTGAAAAAACTGTTCAGACCGTCCCAGTTGGCTTTCTCGTATTGCCAAACGGTTCTTCTAGGGTTTTTTTCTTTAACTGAGGTTTGCTGGCACGAGAAATTGGCAGATATGACACAATGGTCTGATGTGCCTAGAGGCGATAATACACTAACCGTGTATCTATCAGAATTAGAGGTAAGAAACAAGTCTAGGGTGTTGGTGGTTTGACCTGCAACGTCAGGCATTCGAGTTGGCTCATCGACAAGCTGAGTAAGATGATTTAGCTCAGCAAAGATCTCAACGTACCTTCCTTCGGGTGTTGTCTGGCCAGAAAAACGAAGCCACGCAGAATTGTGTACATTGAAATCGCCCGCAATGACTAAGTAATGAGTAATTAAGTTAAAAATACTTCTATCATTGTTGCCAAAAACAAATGAGAGAGTTATGTGCAAAAGTTCACATTTTGTGAGAAAGTATGTGTGTAGTTCAAAAAATAGTCTTTGGTTACAGCAGAGTTAGAGTTAGACTTTATTGAACGGAAATAGATATTTACAGTTTGTTCTTATTATATTGATACTTTAATTTGTTTTGGCACATTCGGGGCCTAATTTTATACATTGTTTTTATTTTTATACAAAATTATTTAAAAGATTGTGATTGATGGTTATATTTTATACTATGTAGATGATTCATCTCTGGTTTTTCAAATCCGGTTGTCTTTTTTGGGAGGATGTGGTAGTTCGACGCTGCATCTTCGTAAAACTGAATTGCCTCGTCTTCATTGATAGGAATGATTCCTTCGTCCAGTAGTGCTGTTACATCAAGGTATCGTGGATCGGTGTGTCTCTCTTCACTTATAATGGTTCTCACTAGAGGGTTTGGATGATTGCTAAGGTTAAAATAAAATAAAATAAATTTGGTGGCACAACAGCTCGTGAAGAACCAAGGCCTTGTGACTTACAACTCTCAACCATTCCTGTGTGCGTGTTTTTGGCAGGAATGGAGGGGACCTACAATTTTTTGCCGAGTCCGAACGGCTAGATGAGAAGCACTTATTCATGACAAGGAGGAGGATTTGTCAGTTCCTCGCAAGAGGCAGTACCTCGCGAAAAAAAACATTTCTTGTTTAGGTGGCAGCGGCTGCGAATCGAACCCAGACCTTTGGCATGACAGTCCTACGCACTAACCATCATGCCACGAGGTACTACGATTGCTAAGGTTGCTCGTCAGTATTTTGGCAGCACTGATCATGTATTTGTCAAGGGTGTTATTCCGGATGCCTCATAGAGTCGCGTGTTGCTGAAATGTTTTCGTCGCCGTTGGTCAAAGTGGAGTCCCGTGCAGAACCGCAAGATCTTCTTCTCGAACACTCCCTTCCAAGTTTTTTCAATGTGACGGTCGGTCTGAGATGTTGCTTATAAAAAAGCAACTTCGTCCTTTGGCTGAGTCCAATCCTTTACCTCATTAGGGGGTGGATGCGGTGGAAAGCGTAGTTTGCTTTCTTCAGAGTAGCTGTTTACATGCGTATTGAAGCGTAACCTCTCCTCAAAGTTGACACCCACATATTTCATCGATGGTTTGGTTGTCAGTTGCGATCCGTCAGGCAGATTGATGATAACGCTATGGCAGCTTTTAGCTGAGGGTGTACTTCGCTGTCCCGCTGGTCTCTGGAATAAGCCAGTTCAGATTTGGCTGAGTTGACTTTGATGGCCCATGTTGTGTAGAACTCCCACAGCCGTCTCACGTGTTCTTCTACTCTTTGGGCTGCAATGACTGGTGAAATAGATTTAGCGTATGTTAGTGAATCGTCGGCATAGAGAAAATTCATAGCGTTGTTGGGTTGAGGTTGGTCTGATGTGAAGATGTTGTAGAGGAACGGTCCCAGCTTTGATCCTTGAGCAATTCCTGCTCTGATGTTTTTGGTTGTTGACGTGTTGGATGAAAAACAATCTGGAATTGGGAAAACTGAAAATTATTTTAATTAATGTACCTGGAAAATTAAAGGTGGTTAGCTTATGAATTAGCCCCTGTATCCAGATGCTGTCGAATGCTTGGTTACAGCAGAGTTCTTGTTGATTTAGCGGAAAATTGAATAACTCGAAAAGTACTCCAGCTACAAATTTTTGGTTTGGGCAACAAATTAGCTACAAATTCAGATACCAAAAGTTTTTGATTCCGTCATAGAGTGTCCGCCAGAAGAAAAAGGACGTTGATTGTTGTTGATTTTCGTTAAGGTTTTGAACTTTGTTGAACGTTGATTAGTAGTTTATATTTTTATTAATATGAAATTTTAATTCGTGAAGTAACTCCTAGTCGACATTTTTATTGATAGGGCTCTAAGAGTTTGATTTTGTAATGCGAGGTTTTAACTTCTCTTAGTAAATAATTTTCATTTGTACGATGTATGGTATAAGAGGAACTATTTTTTATTATTTTTATTAACTAACCTCAGTGATAGCAATAATCCTATGTCCTGAACAATATTTTTTCCTGCAAATGCCCTTTTTGTGTTTTGACGTTAATAACTCAGTGAAATTATGTAAGATACAATATAGACCATGCTTAGTTTAATAAATATAAATACATTATGTAGTTCAAATTGAATTTATATAAGAACATAAAAACCAAATATGACAACAAATCAACACATTTATTTAATTAAAAAATTATATGTACATAGCTCTAGTAGGTAAGGTATATTAAGCTTAAGGCTTTAAAATTTAGTTTATTAAAAAATCTATAAATTAAAAAATTAGTAAAAGTATTAAAAAGTTTAAAAGTCAATTAAAACATTTATTTCAAGAAAAATAATACAATAAAATATCAATAGTAAATTAATTTTATTTCCTTAAATCCTTTTTAAACTATTTAGTATTAGCTTATTGAATATACCTTTAAAAAAGGAACAATTACGTGCAAGGGTTTTATTATTGAATTGTTCTGCCCAATAAAACCATGCTTAAAACCAAAAACAAATGCATTTCTGAGAGAATGGTCACACTGGCCACATTTCAATGTTTTTGCTATAATTCCGAAATTAAGAAAAAATTGACAGCATTACACGATAAAGCTTTTGTATAAAATTAAAATTTCTATAGAAATGGAGGCTAAAAAAATTTTAGGAAAAATAATTAAGCTGGAAAACAAAATTGCGAAACTACCTTAATACTTTTTGAATAGGTACTCCTTATAATCGTTAATTTCATCAAAATCTTGAATTCGAATATTTTCAAAGGTTCATTAGATCCAAAACTGCCAAAAATTATAAGAAATTGTAAAGTTTGATTGGTTACACCTCTGGGAATTTTTAGCAGAAACATATTTTTGAGTAAGTCATATTAAATTCTTTAATCTCTTCTTAACTGTGTTCATGCAGTTTTGACCCTATCTTTGCTTGAAAAAAGATAATGATCAATTTAGAAACTAAATTTAAAAACCTTTAATTTTTCAATTATTTTCTTATGTTGGTTTTTTTAACCTTTCCTGCTTAAATTTGGGTACACAATTTTTCAAACCAAAATTTAATTTTGAACAAAAAGTATTAAGAGTAAAATTGTCAAAATTGGCTTTCTTTCCGATCTATACCAAAAAAAATTGTGTACAACCATTCTCTCAGGAACACATCGGTGAATTTAGTAGCATTTTCTAGTTTAGGTATGCTTATGGGTCAAAAAATATATTCTATAATAAAAATCCTTGCACGTAATTTATCCTTTATAACCCGAATTTTTCGGTCTATTTCGGCAGACAATTTCAAATATGCTAAAAGCTGAAATTGGTCCCTCCGTCAACCGTTTGTTAAATTACATTTAAAGCAGTTCCGTTCCTTATGAAATTAGTTAACCCATAATAACCTATAGAATCCAAAACAATTTACCCTAGCGAATGACATTCAATGTATAAAAATAAAAAGATTGCATGAGAACATCAAAGCTGTGTTCACATGGCCACAAAACCAGTCTTGTCTTCGGCAACTTTTGAGTCGTGACATTTTTTGGAAATTAGTGAGTGCGAAGAAAAAAAAAATGATCTCACATTAGCATATAATTTAAAAAAAAAAGTAATGACTCAGCCCTCTTGTAATAGGGCACTAAATAAACACTCGGATCGTAGACGTGGTTTCGTATGTGCTCAAGTTAACGAGAGTGCATGGTGTTTTGAACAATGACTTAAAGACAATATATATTTTCTTACAAAAAATTAAATGAAGCTGTTTTCGATAGCAATCACCGTTCATGTGTTACAAGCGAAAAATCGATATATTGGTCACTTTACATATTTTAAATCCGATGTTTCCTAAGCGATCAGTCGGAGGAAGAAAGTTTTGTTATAAAAAAATATTATATTACATATCTTCAAGGTTTGTATGAAGTATGTTTTAAAAGCATTTACAAGTTATAAGCTAAAAGGCATTTTTTTGACATTTGACCTTGAATAACAACTAACGGTCACACGATTTGTCAATGATTCTTGCCTTTTGGGTGGATATTAAATGTAATAAAATAAACATATGGGTGATTCTTAAAAAAGTGGAATAAATTGATGATAATTTCGACACAACATTTTTGGAAGCAAAAAATGTTACAAACCAACTTTAAAACTTTAGAATGTCCTTTCACATAATTGAAAATGCTCCGTTAATAAATGTTAAAACAACGATTTTATTGTCTTTTTTAAAAACAGATGTTCCAGGGAACTGAAAATTTTTCAAACTTTTTTTATTTAAAGTCATTTTTTTTTTTAATTTATTCTTGTCTTAATGGGGAGACACACACCGTGCCCTCTAGCACTTTTATACAATTTTTTGCAAAACACCCTGTGTAAATAATCTTTATATTTCTAAACCACTTGAAAATAAGAGTGAGTTCGTGCAACTGAGTCGTGTTTTTTATTTTACAAGTATTTTAGAAGAAAAGCTGCATTTAATGAGCGTTTTTGAGGCCTCAAGAGATAAAATCAGTGATTAATGGTCAGGGGACTGAGGCCAAGGGGACTGAGTATTTTCATAGTTCTTGCCAATAAAACATGTTAACGCATTAACGCATTGTACAAAAAAAATTTTAAAAAATATGTGACTTAAGTTCCACTAAGCCTATATTAAAATGCTTGCATTATATTTATTTTCTGTAAATACTCATCAGAGGACTGAGAAACTGAGCAGACATTCCATGACCTCCCGCACAAATGCCTTCTTAAAAAATGAAATAGCAAACGAGCATAAGATACAAAAATGATTTTACTGTCAGCATACGTAATGCTTCATATTACTAGATTTAAATTTTTGTTAGTTTTCAGAGTTGAGGATATTTTTGACTGTTTCAAAAAAATATATACAAAATATTCATTTATATCATAAAAAGATTTAAATTATCAATAATTGAAAGTTAATTTTGGTTTTAGAACTTAAATAAAAAAACTGTGAGAATTTTTCTTTTCGAAAACGGGCAGAGGACACGCCAGGGGACTAATAATAAGACCCTTTAAAGAATTTTTTGAGTAATGAAAATACATCAGATCTTAATAATTTTGTCTGGAAGTATAGCCATCTCATCGATTAGATTTATAGTTATAAAAAAATCCGATACAATACTTGAATAGTTATTAAAATATCAGCGGAGCCGTAAAAAATTCCATCGTTTGAAGAATCACCCATATAATATTTGAATTTAAGAACTTTGACTTGGATTTTTTCCTCAGTGAAAGAACATTTTGTCTGGGCTATTTTAGTAGCTACCTTCCTCAAATTTTTAACTTAGTGTTTTATTTAAAATGAATTTTATGAAATAAAATGAAAAAAAATTGTTTTTTTTATATAAAAAAATTAACCTTGAAATTTTATTTATTTAAAAAAGCGTTATTTATCACAACATTATATTTAAAAAATGGCCCTCACTATACAACTGTCAAGGAAATATTTATTTATTTCAAAAACAACTAATGATTTTGATGAAAAAAAGTTAGTATGAGTATGTTAGGGTGGTTTTTATATTGTTTTTTTTTTTTTTTAGTACCAAGCCAGATAGGTATGAAATGGCTCTCAAAAGAAAAAAAAACTTCCTATTTTTTCATATTTTTGTGTCACCCGCCCTTGGTCTGGGTTACGTACGAATGACAGACAAAAAAATGTCGACTGGCGAGTTAAAATACCGACTTTGTTTTTATCGATTACCTAAAATGTCGAAATTCTGAAATCTCGACTTGACAAAAAATTACTGACCTGAAAAAAGTCAAGAAAAATATCGATCTGTCGGTATTTTTCCCCAACAAAAAGTCGATATAAATCGACATTTTAACCAGTGGACATTTTTTGTATCGGTCATTTGAACGTAGCTCAAAGAACAACGCTCTCTTTGCTTTAAATGATTGCACGGAATAAACATAAACTGAAGAATCATTAATTCTTGTCGGGCTGTGTAATAGGTACTTTAACATTTATTTGATGCTATCGAAAAATTTAAGTCTTAGGTTCTTATGAATATTAGTTTACTTTTATAATGTTGAGCTTTTTAGGTTTTTATTTGGTACAACCATTTATTCTGCTCGAAGACAGTTCAATAAGAAATTTGTTTCACCTACAAATTTCTAAGTCTTATAATTGCTTTTTTTACGTATGGTTTTGTTATAATATTAATACTAAAACACATTTCCCTAAAGAAGAGGCATTTAGTACCTCGAAATATATAGGCAAAAAATGGGATTAATTGAACTATCTTTAGGCAAAATAAAAGGTTTTAAATCAATGTTCATCAATCAAGGTTATATCACAAAAGTTCTTGTTCAACTTTAAATAGTCGCCTAACAAGTGCTTGAATTATGGTTGATGATATTGCAAAATTAATAAATAATGATCAAATCATAGATCTGATCTGATCAAAATCTCGACTGTAAAAATGTCCACTGTTATAAAATGTGGACTGTTGAACTGTTGAAATGTCGATTGATAAAATTTCGATATTTTGACAATCGACATTTTTAAAATCAGTACATTTTTTTCAAGATTGGGTTTAGTCGACCTTATAGATTCGATATAAAAAAAGTCGAGATATCTTACTCAATCTTCTTGGTCTTCTCTCTTCACTTTACGATATTTATGGGGTAAACAATTCAAACAGACTTCCTAATCTTACTAGACATAGACACAATGTTGGAATTTCCTGTAATTAATTAAAGTTATTTTCAGAACCTTTTCTACTCAAAAGTGACATAGATTTTCTCACTATCTATGCTATCCAGATACGCTTGTCATAAAGTTATACCTGATATGGACGTCTAATATTATTCTCCTTTATTTTTTTTTTATCTTCATTGCAAATGTTTATTCTTAATACCTAGTAAACAAGTGGTATCAAACTTATAACATAAAAAAAAAATAATTGAAAATAATTATAATCTCGGTTTTCCCCATATACATAGATCCAGTACATACCTGCCTTTTTATTAACTTTATTTTTGCTCCCCCTGGTAGTTCCTCTTTTTATGAAATGTCCATTCAAAACTCACCTTTTAATTTCAATTTGGACGTGTTTTAAGCTTCCCCCCACTTTGACATCATCGCCGTAATGTTTGCTGATCCTCTCTCACTTACCTAGGTAGGTATACTCTATGCTATGCCCTAATTATCTGGTCCAAGCTAATTACCGTAAGGTGGAATGGATCTACAGAAATTATTTTAAATAATAACAGTATTAAGCATGGGAATCTATACACCGAAAAAAAAAAGTGTAAAAAACCACCGTAAAATTGACAGTTTTCGCTTACAATTTCCAGCTGATGTTGTGTCATATCACTTTTCACATTATTGTCATATCAAATTTGATTTTGCGAATGTAGTTTTAACATTTTATTCTTGCGAAATTTACATTAAATTTTTAGTTCAAAACTGTTAATATGATATGAATTTAAGGTAACCTTGACATGAACAACGTTAGATTTACATTGGATTTTTAGTTCAAAAATGTAGAAATGATATGATTTTAATGTAGATTTGACGTTGAACTAAAAATAAAACTGTAAAAATTATGGGATTTCAATGCTAGTTTTACATGAAACAACATCAAAAAATGATAATGAAAATGTAACTTTTACGTTATTTCATGTCTTATTTACATTAAATTTTTACATTAAAACTGTAGAAATGATATGAATTCAATGTAATTTTGACATGAAGAAAATGTTATTTTTACGTTGTTTCATGTCAAATTTACATTGAATTTTTACATTAAAACTGTAGAAATGATATGAATTCAATGTAATTTTGACATGAAGAAAATGTTATTCCTACGTTGTTTCATGTCAAATTTACATTGAATTTTTACATTAAAACTGTAGAAATGATATGAATTCAATGTAATTTTGACATGAAGAAAATGTTATTCGTACGTTGTTTCATGTCAAATTTACATTGAATTTTTACATTAAAACTGTAGAAATGATATGAATTCAATGTAATTTTGACATGAAGAAAATGTTATTCCTACGTTGTTTCATGTCAAATTTACATTGAATTTTTACATTAAAACTGTAGAAATGATATGAATTCAACGTAATTTTGACGTGAAGAAAATGTTATTTTTACGTTGTTTCATGTCAAATTTACATTGAATTTTTACATTAAAACTGTAGAAATGATATGAATTCAATGTAATTTTGACATGAAGAAAATGTTATTCCTACGTTGCTTCATGTCAAATTTATATTAAATTTCCCTAGATTTTCTACATTTAAAACGTCAAAATAGCATGAATCTTACCGTCATTCAAACGTTGCAATTCGAGCTTACAATTTTAAAGATAAGGAAAAGACAAACATACACATACTTATGTATATTTGACTGGTCCTATACTCTTTTAAAAAAATGCTAGCTTAATAACAACGTAAAAACCAATTCACTTTAATGCAAATTTTACTTTTTCAATGAAAGAAAATAAAGGAAAAAATTTGATATCGAACATTTTTAAAATAATATAAATAAACTTTAAACTTGTTTCAATTATCTAAATTTTGAATATTTTTCTAATCTCTTCAATAAAGACATATAAATGAAAGAAGAATCAGTGTTAACTTACTTTGATTGATACTTTTGTTCGTCAACGACTCAAAAAGAATCCCGAAGTATTAGTCCCTTTTGTCCACTTAAACAAAATCCTGTTAGAGTAACATGAATAAACTCTCAAATCCATAACCAATGTTAAGTTTATACATATTAAGAACAATACTTAGATAGCTTAGTTATTTTCGTAATCTTATTCTTCATTTCTTTTAAATAAAAAGGATTTGTTAACTTTTTTTAAAGACTTTATTAAACAGGTTTTTTCAATAGGAATAATTAACATGAATTGTGTTTGTAACTTAAATTGACATTATATTTTTTATCTCAATAGAATTACAATAGTTAAGATTCGATGGCAGATTAATCTTATTGATGCATGATGACTTAATAAGATACTTAATTAACTATACAGACAGTATTTTTTAATGGCTTGTAAAAATTTGATCAAGGAATTATAATTATCAAGTTATAATGATGATTAACTTTACTCAACAAGTTGTAGCAAAATTATCTAAAGGATATACTAACTGCCTAACTGGGTCATAACCAACGCACAGCTTAAACATAGTAGAGCAGATGAGTAGCTATAGTATATTTTTAATTTAACGTTTTTTAAATTTGCAGAATTCAAGGATGCATCCTTAGGATAGCTTAGATTTAAAACTTGAAGAATTTTGAAAAAATTGTCAATATTTAAGAGAAAAGAATTGATCTTTTTAAGATAATGTTTCTAAGTTTTATGGGCTATTTTAAATATAGCTAAATTCATATTTCTAAGTATGCAGTTATTTCCGAATTTACCTACATAAAAATTGAAAGAAACGTTGGTTTAAAATAGAAAAAAAGTAAATTTGAGAGTCAGAATTTTAGTTGCCAAATTGTTTGAGAAATCTATCTATTGAGTTGAAAAATTTTTAATAAAATTTTTATAACCATAATTTTCCAAATCAAAAAAATAAGAACGCTCGAATTTAGATACATTTGGTAGACCAGTTTGATGATCGTTAAGGAAATTTGTGAATTTTAATGATGCTTTCATGCTTAGTGTAAAAGTGATATTTTTTCTTGAAGATATATTTCTTGCATATGTTTTAGCTTCTCTATGTTTAGATTCATATCTATAACTCCATAAATATTTCAATGGGCCAGAATGTCTGATTACCCTTACGTAATGAACTAAAAAGTGAAATTTTGGTTTTAGTTGTTTCTGAAAAAGTCGTATATAGGATTCATTGTGAAGTTTAACTAGGGACTCAATTTTTCCAAGCTGGTTTTCATCAAATTGACTTATTAATGAGAGATCAACTAGTTGTAATAAAGTGTAAAAAATTTCCACACCTCATTTTCGGAATGAATAAGACCACCAATAATTAAAGGAAGAAAATGGACAAAACACATCATATCTAAAGGTGGGGATAAATTGCCTATTTCTGTTTCTTCGTAATTAAACATTTGTTTTCTATAGTTAAATATTTCAATAGAGAAAAATTTTTTGGATTTGAAATGTATCAATACTTCACATAAATCATATATACAGACTCCTTCGAATAAATCATGAACAATATCAACAACATAATTGTTAGTAGCATGAAAGGAAGGCAAATCGTTAAACAAACAGTAACTCTTTATACCAGTGAGCTTTACGTCATTTGTTACTAATGCAGCGTTGTAATTATTTATATTCCTCAAAGATTCAGAGTGCTCTACAGCGTCTTCAAACATTTCACATTTTTGGCGTTTGCAAAATCGACAAAAAAAGCTAGAATTAAATGAAGTTGTGAAACCTAGTACATCATTTAATCCCAAATTATCTCCAAGAATATCACATAGGACAAAATGAATTTTATGAGACCCAGATTCTGTGTTGACTATTATTCCATTCTCTTCAATTTGTTTTAGTTGAGTTATGAGAGGACGAAAAAATGGGTCATTTCCATATATTTTTTGGTCTTTGGTTTTAAAATAGGTAGCTACGAATATATAATTCAAATTAGACAAAAGATATTGAGGTAAGGAAGGAAAACTGTAGTAAACGCCACAAACAGAATCAACATTGGCGTGACTACCTAAAGGATTATTTATTTCAAAGCCATCAAGATATATGAAAAATGGCATGATAATTTTACCTGTATAAACTTGAACCAAATTTTTGAAGGAAGATGAATTAAAAAAATGGTTTAAAGTTTTTGCGTTGATTTTTTTTTTGTCATATTCGCCATATTGGCATCTCAAAAAATTTACGGAATTGGAACTCAATGGGCATAATGCAACCTTGAACATTACTAGGTCCTAAAGTCGGTTCAAAATTTAAAATAATTTCAGAAATTTCATTATCAACGTTAAAAAACATAGGCTTAGCGAATTGATTTGAACTAAGCAAACTTTGAAATAATTTATATTCCGATTTTATTTGCTCGAAAGGGTTTGCGCAAATATTCAAAAAGCTTAAAAACTCTTCTTTCTCGGAATCAGAAATATAGCTTAAGACTCTTTGTTTTATTGTTTCTGTCATACTCGATGTTATAGAAGAAACTCCTTGTTGAATATCTAAAACATCCTTTCGGGTTATATTATTCTTTTTATGCAATTTCATGGAAAATTCCTTGCTTGTTTTGGACATTAAGTTTTTAGATTCTAAAAAGGTTATTTGTTTAGGGATTGAAACTTGATTTTCTGGTAAAATTGGTACAATGTATGAAAGCAAATCATCATTATTTATGTGCTCTAAATTTTTATTTTCTGAATTTGGTTCCTTGTCAACAATAACATTGGGGGAAATTTTCTTTAAATGATTTTTAGTGTGCCTTTGAAATGAGCTTATGTTTGAGAAATATTGGTTACAATCTGATAGAATACATTTAAATTCGCTATAAGAGTCTAAGCCATGGATAAGTCTGAAATGTTTGCAAAGTACAGACACTTCTTGGAAGCAAGCGTTACAAACAAAACAATTTATAGCCATTCTGGATTTTATTTTCATAAATTTTGGATACTTTTTTTTTGACTGTAAGGCTAGCTCAAAAATACTTCCTCAGAATAATTGATCGAAAGTTAGAAGAATTTAAAAGAAAAAACGGACTGTTAGATTCAAAATAAATTAATTTCAATAAAGATATTTTTTTAATGATTTTATTTTCTGTGATCGTGGAAAGATTTGAAAAGAAAGGATTTTTTCAGTTAGCTTTACATACAAAAAAGGATTTTTACATTTTATTTTTGTATATTATTGATAAATTCGGCTAGTGCCAGACTCTTTTCATCAAAAATTGTTTTTATTTGGAAAATATATTTTTGAATAAATAGCCAACTCAGTGAGGCTTCTTTAGGATATTTGAGATTGAAAATTTGAAATATCTTGAAACAAATGACAAGCGCAACTACAAAAGAATTAAACTTTAAAATACTGTTGCCGAAACTTACATAAAACTCCTTCAGTGTCGTGAGTTCGGTGCCTACTACATATATAAATGGTTGGATGGTGCTTTTATTGAGAACTGATGTTGTCATTTGGGTTTCCTTTGCAAGCTCCAGGTCGTTTATGGTGCGTAAATGGATTAAGATGCTGTTTATAGCATCTTTAATGGTGGTTTTCTGCACAGTGTTTATTCCTTCCTTCTTCGAGACGAACCTTGCAGTTGGTTTTAAAACTGTATTTAACAGCATCATCAATATACAGTCTCTGGAATCTTAAAAAAATGTGTGGTTCAATAAAATATGTAAAGTTTTCGGATCATATTTTACTTAAATAAAAGTTATATTTAAGTGCGCTATAGTTTGAATATTTGTTACAATTCTTTTTATTGGCGCACTCAATAATAGCACTTATTTAAATAAAAAGTTTAAAAACATTGTAATTATTTTTATACAATTTTTATTGTTTACTTACTTTTATTGATATTTTCGTCTTTTAAAGTTAAAGATTCGAACAAACTTCTGAATCTTTTGTCTTTAATATTTGTATCATAATAAAGGTAAAGACTTTTATTCAACTCTTCCCATTTATTAGTCAGTTCATACAACTTATCAGGATACAAAACCCCAAAGTCGTAGTTTATCTGTTATAAAAATATTAAGATGAGATAAGATTAGACGAAATTTAAAAAGTTTAATGTATTTTTTAAGATATATATACATATATGTGAAGCTGTGAGTGCAAAAGTGGTGTAATTAAAAAGAACAACTTCATTACTCAAAAATTGATGGTTATTAACTAAGTATAGTATTGTAAGCAAAATCTCTTGTTATTTACTTATTTTTTATTTTTGTGAACAAATCAATTGTTTCAATAACTTACTTTTGTTTAAAATCAAAAAGAATAATTTTTCTTATTTTTGTACAGTTTTATATTAATAGACAGAGGTTGTGAGATGAAACCGATCATGGCAAAAGAGAAACAGTACATTGAATGAATGATGGAATTTATTAATTCATTTTAAAGCACAAAGTCAATATTATTTTCACATTATTAGTATCCCAAATACATTGGGCTATGGCAAAAATAATGTTTTGTGTTCGTGTGTACCTGTAGACATTAAAAATATACCAACAACAATGATTCATGTTAAAATTACATTCTTTTTGAGCGTCTATAGTTTAATATATTTTTCATGAAAACGAAATTTTCAATTACATTTATCTCTAAACAGGAAATTTTTATTTATGACGATGTTCTTTTTAATGGCCGATATTATAAACTACAAAACACGAGAAAGAAAATATTTTCTGTTATTTATCAAAGGTTCTTCTATCGAGAAAATTATTTTCTTACTAGATTTCACAATCGGCCGAAGTTTCAAATAAGAAAGTATTTATTTTGCCAATAATATTACTATTGCCCCAAAAACAAGAAGAAAAAAAATGTCAAGTAACCTAGGCCTATTCTAAAAAATGCAGGTAGGTGGATCGTTTTCAAAGCAAGGTTTTTTTCTTTATTATCTAGGAAGTAAAAAGGTACTTTTTTTTTAAATTTTAAATTCGCTTTTGAGAATAAGAAAATACAAATCCACCATCGATATAAATCCGCTTTGCTATCTAGAATAGGGCGATCGCAAATGGTTTTGGGCCCTAGGCAGAATATTTAAGTATAATTAACAATAAAATTTACTTACCTGAGAGGGCGTCAAATGCATTTCCTAAGCCGAAATCAATTAGCAAATCTTCGAGTTTACTTTTGTCAAGTACATCATCTTCGACTAAATTTTGACCATTATTTATAACGAGATGAGTTGACGATTGATCTTGAGAACTAGGAAGCAATGCCATTCCGGGCTCCGAAAAACTGGGGCAATCATTTTGGAGGAGTTTATTTAGATCCTCCTGTGAAACATAAATTATTTCATCGGGATCCATTTTAGCAATGGTGTAAAGAACACGTACAAGGAATACGAAACGAACAATGAGCACCGGTTTTTACTTTACCTTTAATATTTGAAATATTTTAAATGTTTTTCTAAAATTTTTTTTTAAACACAATAAAAGATGAAGTCACGAGACGAACCGATCACAGCAAAAGAAAAACACTGAATGAGGGATGGAATTTATGAATTCATTTAAAAGCACAAAGACAATGTTATTTTAACATTATTAGTATCCGAAATACGTTGGGCTATGTTGAAAATACATTTTTGTGTACGTGTTTTTACAATGGAAATGTCCCAACGACGAAGATTCATGTTTAAATTACATTTTTTCTGAGCGTCTGTATATACTTCTCACATTAAAAATATCCCCAGCACATTGATTAATGTAAAAATGACATTTTGGTGTGCTTGTGCATACACAATGAGAATTTGCAAAAGTACGAGTATTTGTGACTCTTAGTCTTCTGATATTTGGCGGCAAGGAAAATTTCATGTTCTTTTCACATTAAAAAATATACCAAACACATTGGTTCATTTAAATTTGCATTTGTCACAGCGTTGCCATTATCTATTATTTCAGTATGTTAGATTTTAGGATGCTTTAATCTTTGGAAGCTCTATGCACAGGATAAATTCAAATTTCTTCTCAAACCTTAAAATGAATGCTTAAAAATGAAAAACGAGAAAATAAATAATTGTTAAACTATACCTAAATACAAACAAAAATACACACAGAAGCCATAATATATCCAATTTTTGAGTTTGAAGGAAAATATAGCATTTTTTTTTTTTTTTTATTAAAATTTCTCTCCTGTAAAACTTTTCTCTTTTTTGTTTTTCTGTTGTTATTTTTCATACGATTTTGTTAATTATATCAATTTGTATTGATTAATGAACAACTTTAATACAATCATACTAAAAACAAAAAAGAGACAAGCACACCAAACAACGAAGAATAAAGCTCTAAAACACCATTAAGTTTCTTGCGAATAATTTTTAATTTATTAATTGTGTACAAAGTTTTTTTTTTAGATTTTAATAATAAAACTTTTAAAATTATCAAATTTAGGCATTTTTATTTCATTCATTAATACAGAATATTTGGCGCTCGCGAAGAACAAAATAATTTGGGATACCTGAAGTGAATTATTAAATAAATACATTACTTAACGAAATTTTACCTGGTGTAATACTTTCCTAAAACATCTGAAAAAATGATGAATACTTTCTTACATATTATTAAGGTTCTGTGAATGATATTTAACATAAACCCCGACTTTCTAAATTTTGTAGGAGTCTGAGTTACCTGGTTCTTTACGATCGCCATGGATTTATAAAGTAGGATTTTTGTCTCAAAAATCTTATTTGCAGGTGTTTTCCTTCTTGATAACCTACCTACAATATCCCACTTTATATTAGCACATGTCATAAAAGAGTAAGAAAACGGAATTGGGTACAACGTCAATGAATTTTAAATTATGCTGACAATTTTTTGACTAACAGAAAAACTTTTAATTTCAGTTTTCTTAAAGTACACACATGGGAATACTGGTCTTCTTCATACAATCCCCATTCAGAATTCGCAATGTATTGTAATGTATATGTAAAAATATCCCAAGCACATTGATTCATGTAAAAATGATATTTTTGTGTGCTTGTTCAGAATGTGCGAGATTCGTGATTTTTGTATATATGTACCTACGTTAATTTATTCAGATTAAAAAAAAATAACTTGATTAATGTTTGTGTATCTACAATTATTTTTTTTCTAGATTTCTCAAAATAATATATAAACATCTCTGATTAAATAATTATAAAATAAATAACTTGAAAACTAAAAAAAAAATAACTTGTTGTTTCTGGCAACTCTTCATTTGCTTGAAAAATGTTGTTGGTTACCAATAATTTTGATATTTTGAATGTTATTTTCACTTTAAAAATATTCCAATGACGTTGAATCATTAAAAAATAGCATCTTTTGTGTGCGCAAAGTTGCCATAAGTTGAATTTTTTTTACATTTTGAAGATTTTTGTCCCAGCCGCAAAAATTAGCATGATGAATGATGAATGATGAATGAAACAAACGCATTAAGATGTTTCTGCTTAAACTTGTGATTTATAAAAGTGTGGGTAAAATTTCATTGTCCAAACTAGAAAAGGTCATGCACACACGTGTGATTTTTAATCGTACGATTATTTAGTTACCAGAAATGAGATACATGGTTTAATAATCATAACGTGAATGTACATATGCGACTTAAAAGTCACAACGATTAGAAAAATGAAACAAGTTCTACCTGTACAAAAAAAAAAATCACACAATTTTTCATATTGTAAAAGTACATTTGGAAATTTAGGTAAACGTTAATAACTTGAATACTCAGGAAAAAAATAACAAGGTGTTTCTGGCAACACTACATTTACGTGAAAATTTTTGATATTTTTCATGTTATTTTCACGTTAACAATATCCTAATGACGTTGAATCATGTATAAATAACAACTTTAGAATGCGTGAAGTTGCCATATAAGATCAAATTTGTTGCATTTTGAAGATTTTTGGCCCAGCCCCACCTACCTATTTTAATCTCATTTAACAATATTATCTCTAATTAAAAAGAAAGTAGTTTCAAATTTATTTCATCAAATCATATAAAAATATTTAATTTAACAAATCTTATGAATTCGAACAAAAAAATAGTCTGAATGTTACTTTGTCAGAGTATGTTTTATTTATATATATATATTTTTCGAGAGGAGTGAGGCAATTTTTTTTTTTGTAAGAAGAAATCACCATTTGCAGTACCATTTTTTGGTTTATTTTCTTTTCCATTTAGTAAGTACTAAGTTTTGTTTGAAATTGTGGAGCCATTTTTCATAGTGAAATTTCACCCAAATTGAAAAATGAACAAAGGCTCCAAATCAATGAAAAATAACCCCAAACTGCAAAAATAAAAAGATTTCTGGTATTGTTGCCTTATAGATACATTTATTTTTATGTAAAAATTGACAAAGATTTCAGTGCCTCGTTCGTTTTCCGTTTTTTTAAACTTGGTGAGAGTATGTTATTTTTTTTCATAATTCACATAAATGAATGAAATTTTAAGGTTAAAAATATTTCAATTCCATTGATTCATTACAATAGTTGTGTTTTACAACTCAAAATAATACTGTCTGAAAAAAACGGCAGCAAACAAAGCAATTTAAATGTCAAATACAACAAGAACTTTGTCCATATAGATTTAGCTATGTCCAAATAATTAAGTTAATTTAACTTTTGTGTCGCGATAAAAATGGCATTGCCATCATTATCATTATGTTATCGGTAATTTATATAGAAATGTCAAATGTTTGTTGGTAAGACAGTTCAATACAAAATGTAGAACCAAGGCAAATGTTAAAATGTCCCGATGTCGTTCTTTTCGCCAAAGTCCATATGGACATGCAAAAAAACGCAGCTAATGTAAAATCATCCTTTGGCATATCAATTTAACATTTGCAATATCAAAAATTCCTAAAAATGTAAAATTTATATTTTATTTTCAAATAAACATATAGAAATGTGAAATTGATATGGCAGAAAAACAAATATTTCAGTTTAATATTACATTCTCTAACAATGTCAAAAAAACATTGCAATATAACAATGTAAAATCAACATGTGGCATATCAATTTAACATTTGCAATATCAAAAATTCCTAAGAATGTAAAATTTATATTTTATTTTCAAATAAACATTTAGAAATGTGAAATTGATATGGCAGAAAAATAAATATTTCAGGTTAATATTACATTCTCTAACAATGTCAAAAAAACATTGCAATATAACAATGTAAAATCAACATGTGGCATATCAATTTAACATTTGCAATATCAAAAATTCCTAAGAATGTAAAATTTATATTTTATGTTCAAATAAACATTTAGAAATGTAAAAATGATATGGCAGAAAAATGTATGGTTCGTGTTAATATTACATTTTCTAACAATGTAAAAAAAACATTGCAATATAGCAATGTAAAATCAACCTTTGTCATATCAATTTCACATTTGCAACATCAGAAACTACTAAAAATATTGACTTTATATTTTATTTTGAAATAAACATTGAAACATGTGAAAATGATATGGTCTAAAAATTGATGTTTCTGGTTAAAATAACATTTTAAAACAATGTCAAAAGAACATTGCATTATTTGAATGTTAAATTTAACCTAAATAATATCAATTTTACATTTCCAATATCAAAAAATTACTAAAAATGTGGATTTTGTATTTTATTTTAAAATAAACATTTAAAAATGTTAGATTGATATTGTCTAAAATGGACTTTTCATGTTAATATAACATTTTTTAGCAATGTCAAAAATATATTGCAATGTAAAAATGTAAAAATGAACCTTTTGCATATCAATTTTACATTTCTATTATCAAAAAACTACTAAAAATGTAGAATTTATATTTTATTTTACATAAAATGTGGAAATGATATGGCAAAAAATTTGATATGAATTTTTGATGTTGCAGCGTAAATTTTACATTGCAAAAGTGTAAGCGTTTAATGCGTTTCTGATAGGAAAACTGTAATTCGGACGTTTTTTCTAGTTGAAAACACATTTTTTTCAGTTATTTTCAAATTTTTGAACGAAAATGAATTTGATATGACAAAAATGTCAATTTTACATTACTTTTTTTTTTCGGTGTAGGGATGGAATTAAAGTTAATCTTTCTAAAAAGTAGGTACCTTTAAACGGAATGTGTATTAGCAAAAGGACAAATGTATGTATGTATTATAAGGGTGTTAAAATAAATGTTTATATAAATAAACGAGAAATATTATGACATAGAATTTATTTAAGGTATCAATTTGCGTAGGTATTTATTTCATCTCGTAATAATGCTCGCTTGTGATACAACTTTGAAGGCAGCAGAAAGTTCTATGTGTCCTTCATCACTCTAATTTCGCTTGAAAATATTAAAATTTTTTTTTTTTTTTTGTGGTTATTTTCCCGTGGGTAGGTGCAAAACCTGCTATTCAGGCTCTATGAGGACCGAAAAACGCGTGCTCATAGAAGTGTGAGATTCTTACTACACTAAAACCACCTCCACTTCCCGATTGCAACTAAGTTGAAACTTATCTAGCAATTTATTTTTAACGAAGTTAAGTAACATGTTGCAGGTTACTTTCCGGTGAAAGTTCCTGCTTAATCCGCGATTTTAAAGCGGTTTTCTGTTCACCGCACCAAGTCGGAAGGTTTTGTTCTTCGTAGACAGCGTACTAAATTCGACTCGTCAAGAATGTCAATAATCGTTGAATTAGCGTGTTTTAATAGTCGATTTCTATGTTTTCGCGCGAAACATTTTATTTCGTCCCGGACCGTAGGAATCCCGAGATCCCTGTGAAGATCTTCGTTTCTTATATACCACGGAGCATTTACAAATGACCTAAGCAATTTATTTTGAAACGTTTGTAAGTTATTTAATTTGTATCGCAGGTACAACCCCGAAGTTATATACCATAAGTCCAAACAGGTTTAAGAGCCTGTCGGTATAAAATCAATTTATTTTCAATGCTAAGCTTTGAATATTTACCGATAAACCAGTTCATATCTCTTAATTTACTTTTTAGTTCTTCGCATTTCTTTTTCACGTGCGGCTTCCATTTTAATTTCGCGTCCAGAGTCATTCCCAGATACTTTGCCTCATTTGCAAATGGAACACGATCGGTATGAAGAAAGACGGGTAATCTATTTATTTTCTTATACGTAAAGTCCACGTGGACTGACTTTTGTTCATTGAGCGCTATTCGCCATGTTTTCGTCCACTCAATAACATTATTAAGAGCATTTTGTAATTTAATTGTATCGTTTTGCCTACTGCTAGTATTGCAGTATGCAGGTGGCGAGATGAGTTTTGATCACGACGGTTGCGCGGATTAAGTGCTCCACTTATTAAATTAATTTAAAGTTGTTATAAGGCATTGGCAACAATAAATTTTAGTGAAAAGTGAAATTTAACGATCATTTTATAAAACTAGTAAATTGTTTTCAACAAAAGCTGTTTTAAACGTCAACAAAAATAAAAATAAAAATAAAATTTAGTGATTGAACTTGAGTGGAAAAAGCTAACAAAGAAAAAGGAAAAAAAAAAAAAAAAAAAAAGAAAACTTTAATACATAATGAGCTCGCTTATATGCAAGTTGTGCAACAAGCACATAAAGAAAGAAAAAGACGGCATTCTGTGCAGTGGTGTGTGTAATGGAGTTTTCCATCTCTCTTGTGTTAATATTACCGAATATGATAAACGCTTAACACTAGAAAAGGAATGCATGCTCTTTCATTGCATTGAGTGTCAAAAATTTACAAAAGAGTTATTAAAGAGTTTAAATGATATCCAGACTCTTCTAATAAAAAACAGTGAAGTGGTAAACAATATTGAAAAGAAAATTAATAATGTAAATCCGTGTTCATCAAGTTTTATTCCACAAAAAAAGATAATGTATCCTTTGCAAATGTTTTGGTAAATGAACCGCCAATTATTATTGCCCCTAAGAATACACAAAACAGTGATGCCACAAAAAAAGCGATTAAAGGGAATATTGATCCTCAATCTCTAGCTTTAAAAGTTCAAAGTGTAACAAATCGCAAAGATGGAGCAATAGCAATTAAATGTGCAGATATCAATTCAAGAGAAAAGATTGAACGTGAAGTGTCGACCAAAATGGGGGATGATTATAGTGTAATGACACCTAAACTGAATGATCCTAATGTAATCATTTGTGGATTAAATGAAGAATGGGTAGCTGATGATTTATGTGAAGCAATAAAATCACAAAATGATATTATTGAAAACTTCAAATGTGTCCGCATTTGTAAATGTCCACGTAATAAAAGATTTAATGCAATTTTAAAGGTTAATGGTGATTTATATAAAAAGTTTTTAAATTTACAAGTGATTAATATTGGATGGGATCAATGTTCAGTGTATGATTATACATGGGTAAAAAGATGCTATAAATGTTGGGGCTATAACCATGAAGCCAAAACTTGCACAAATGATGCAGCCTGTCCTCGTTGTGGTGAATCCCATGAAGAGCGCAAATGTGAAAAATCTATGAAGTGTATTAATTGTGTACAGTATAATTCGAATTTAAAACTCAATCTTGATTTTGATCATGATAGCCGAAGTAATGAATGCCCGGTATTCAAAAAGAAAGTTCAAATTCAAAAGAACAAAATTAAATATTGGCAATCAACTGAAATTACTATTGTGTATTTTAATATACAAAGTTTAATACCAAATTTCAATGAACTTGAACAAATTGTAATAAATATGAAGTTCGATATAATTGTGTTAAGTGAAACGTGTTTGACTGAAAATATTTCGGATATTGAAATTAATATTGAAAATTACAATTTAATAAGATATGACAGTTTATCAAGACACACAGGTGGAATTGCTATTTATGTTAATGAAAATCTGCAGTTTGAACAATTGTATACACTAACAGTGGACATGAATATATGGTGTCTTTCTATTAAAATACGATGTGGGTTATTTTATTTTGTACTATCTGGTTTATATAGATCTCCATCGTCATCCATAAGACAATTTTGTGATCATTTTAGTGAGTTGATGGATTGTTTGGTTCAAGACAATAATAATGTTATCTTGATTGGTGATTTCAATATTGACTGGTTCGATGAAAATAATATTTATAGACGCGATTGTTATAAAATAATTCTTGAAAATGGATGTACCCAGATGATAAATGAACCAACAAGAATAACGAGTACTTCTAGAACTTTAATAGATTATGTTGTTTCAAATTGTTCTCAGTTAATAACTAAAGTTAATGGTGATTTTGATATTGCAGATCATGAATCCATTTGCATAAAACTTCCCCTTAGAGAAAAATCATATTCTGAACCAAAACTTAATAAAGTACAGATTTTGAGATATTCCAAGGCTAATTTACTATTAGCATTTGATCAAAGTCGTATAAATTTGTATGCTGTTACTGATGTTAACCAATTCGCGGAAAACTTTGTAAATAAATTATTCACTGTAGTAAATCAGTTTAAAATCACCAAAAACATAAGAAAAAATGAAAACCCATGGTTTAATCAGCACTTACATTCGCTTAAAAATCAAAAACGTGTTGCCAAAAGAAAAGCTAAATTTACAAATAGTCTAGACGATTGGTGTAATTTCAGAAATATTCGAAATACTTATACCAAAGAACTTGACTGTGCGAAAAATAACCATATAAAAAGAACTCTATCAAACTGTTCTAATCAGAAAGATATGTGGAGAACACTTAAGACATTAGTACTACACGAAGTTAAAAATGAAATAAAAAAAGTGGAATTTGGTGGTGATGTTATCACAGATGACAAAGAATTAGCAAACCGGTTTAATACATTCTTCATTAATAGTGTAAAAACAATAAATAGTGCAATTGACAATGTCCCTTTTATAATCCAAATAGACTATGTTGTTGAAAATCCCTTCCAATTTAATGTAATAACAATACATTAGTTAAAGAAAACAATTAAAGAGCTAAATAATAAAAAAGACAGTGATCTTCTATCCCCGAAATTTCTACTTGATGCTTTTGATGCAGTTGGTCCTGCATTGCTAAAAATAATCAATACATCGTTAAAAGACGGTCGGTTTCCATCCACATGGAAAATTTCAATCGTGACACCTATTGAAAAAATAAAAAAAACTGTAAAGTGTGAAGAATTTAGGCCCATTAACTCATTGCCCGTCTACGAAAAAGTTCTTGAAAAAATTGTGTATTAACAACTCTCAAAGTATCTGTCTGACAACAAAATAATTATTGAAAATCAATCTGGGTTCCGTCAATCCCATTCTTGTGAATCTGCAGTAAATATGGTACTGATAAGTTGGAAAGAATCTATCTCAAAAGGTAAGAAAGTAGTATGCGTTTTTCTTGACCTTAAGCGAGCTTTTGAGACAATCGATCCTTATATTTTGCTGGAGAAATTGTGCAAGTACGGAATCAATGATGTCGCTCTTGATTGGTTTCGTAGTTTTTTATTGGGGCGTTCTCAAAAAACCAAAATCAATAATGTCTTATCTGATCCTGAACCTATTGATCTGGGAGTCCCACAAGGATCATTGGGCCATTACTTTTTAACTGCTACATCAACGACATGAACAAAATTATTAAGAATTGTGAGCTTGCTTTGTTTGCAGACGATTCCCTATTATTTGTTGAAGCGGAAACAACCGAGGAATGTGAAAGACTATTAAAAGAAGACCTTGATATTTTAAATGTGTGGCTCAAGGCTAATAAACTTAAACTAAATGTAACAAAAACTAAGTGTATGGTTTTAAATGATAATGTTAATGTTAACATAACTATAGATCAAGAAATTGTAGAACAAGTATTATAAATAAAGTATTTAGGTGTAATTATTGACTATAAATTAAGTTTTGAACAACATGTGCAATATATTACGAAAAAAATTTCAAAAAAAGTAGGTTTCCTTCGAAGGATTCGAAATAAAGTGGACACTATAACTGCTATAAATATTTATAATGTAATTATTAAACCGCATTTTGAGTTCTGTTCTACTGTTTTGTATTTAATTAATCAAAGTTCTATGAGCAATTTACAAAAACTTCAAAATAAAGCAATGCGTGCAATACTCCGATGTAGTAAATATACTTCAATTGTAATTATGTTAAATACTTTAATGTGGCTGTCTGTTAAACAGCGTATTTATTTCAATGTCTTACTTTTTGTGTTCAAAATCAAAAATAATTTATTACCAACATACTTGTCAAAATATATTCGTTACGTCAGAGATGTTCAACCATATTTGTTAAGAAATAGAGAGGATTTTAGACTGCAAACGTTTAGAAATGCAAGATCTCAAAATAGTTTGATATATAAAGGATTTAAACTTTTCAATGATTTGCCAAATAATGTTAAACAACTAACTAATATGTTCGAATTTAAAAAAGAAATCATAAGTTTTGTTAAACAATCTTTTTAAATGCCAATGCTATTGTAAATAACATATATTTTATATACCTATTTATCACATATATTTATTGTAATTAGTAATAGCAAAATTTAGCTAAATAAATTGAGAGAATTCTCTCTAATAATTCAGGTAATTCAGTATCATCAGCAAACGTGGCTATAATAGTGTCATCTGTTTGAGGTATATCGTGTGTAAATAAAAGGTACAGAACTGGACCTAATACACTTCCTTGTGGTACCCCAGCCACTATTTCTTTGAAATCAGAATAGTCATTTCCGTGTCTTACACCAAAAAGTCTTTCATTTAGATATCCGTTAAGAATGTTGTAAGGTCCTACAGGCAAAACTTGTCTTAATTTGAATTTGAGGCCTTCGTGCCAAACCTTGTCAAACGCCTGCGACACGTCCAAAAAGACGGTCGAACAGATTTTCTTTTCTTCAAGAGCTCTCTCAATTACGTCAGTAATTCTATGCACTTGATCAATTGTCGAATGCTTGCTTCTAAATCCGAACTGATGTTCAGGTATTAATTGTTTCTCTTCTATTATCGGTTGCAGGCGCAGGAGTTTCTCTTCTATTATCGGTTGCAGGCGCAGGAGTAGTATTCTTTCAAAAACTTTTGATATAATAGGAAGAAGCGAAATCGGCCTGTAAGACTTCTTTTCGTGAGATGGTTTGCCAGGTTTCAAAACCATTATGACTTCCGCAACTTTCCTTTGGCTCGGAATATATTCTAACCTTAGGGCGGCATTTATTATGTAAAGGAGGTTAATAAACCCTTTACGAGGGAGCATTTTTAAAATGTCTGCCGTTATTAAGTCATATCCTGGAGCTCTGTTGGACTTAAGCTTCTTTATTTCTCTTTTTAATTCGGCAAGTGTAGCATTTCTCGTTATGTAGCTTTCATTTGAGGTAAAATTCATATTAATATTTTCGTTGAGTTCTTGTCCATCGAACGGCTTAAATGTTTCCTCTAAGTAATCGGCGAATACTGTCGCTTTTTCTTTGTCACTTTTAGCCCATTCATTTTGGCTTTTCTTAATCGGAGGCACTAGAAGCTTGGGTTTTTTCGTTGTTTTTATAGCTTTCCAGAGTGAGTAGTTGGATTCTTTCCCAGCTGTCAAGCCTTCAAGGTAATTTTCAACTTCAAGGTTTTTGAAATCTGATATCGCCGTTTTTCTAGGGCACCATTGAAGGCTTAGGGCATAGGGCTAAAAAAAAGTTAAATCCGGCTCTAGTGCGAGCGTTAAGAATTTAGTTGGAAGATTAAGTAGGTGATAACGAAGCACATTTGCCTTAAATGTCTCAATATCAAAACAGAAAGAATAAATAAAGCTGGGCCAGGAATTCCACATTCGTGTAGTGTGGCTGAGTTTTAAAATAACATTTCAAAATCATTTAAGAAAACAATGTTCTGTTTATCTCTGGAAGTCTGGAATTTTGGCATCCTCTATGTGAGGTATTCGAAAAAAATATCAAATTGCATTGAGGATTAGAATGTCAACTTTTTTTAGGTCAACAACCTATAGAAATTTTATCACTGATTAAAGTTTGCAAGGTCATATACAAGGTCACGATTGTTTCTTGGCACTTCGTTTGTGGAATAAAAAATAATTTTTACCCACTCATTTCAATGCAATTCAATGATGATTTCAATGCCTTCTAGAACATCGAATGCATGGTTCCAACAAATATTTAATTAAGACCAATAGCTTTGAAATTTTACAGTCAAGTTTTCCAATAGGACAGATCTAGCTTTGGCGTTAACTTTTAAAAGCTCAAGCTAATGGTTACATCACATTATTTCATCACACAGAAACAATTGTAGTTTGTAGAAATCTCTCCTAAAATAGTGGCCAACATTCCTTACCCCAAGATGAGCTTTTTGAAAATTTAATTAATCTCTTTGTTTATCATAAGCACATATTATTTCGAATGTTCACAAATATGAATAAAATGTTCCAACTTCCAAACAGAGATCATGTAATTGGTTTTCCATTCAGATTATTATATTTTCCGGCTGTTCGATCAACCGTAAATGAGTTTGCTTTTAAAGAAGACCTTACAGGCTAGTATTATTAATATTATGTGAACTAAGTTAGATTCCCTGAGGTAGAACTTTGAAGTACAAGTACCTGATTCGCATGTGGTCTTATTGTTTGGTACCTACAGTAATATTTTCATTAGGCTTTCATGTAAATATTACTATAGATACTTAACTTTGCAGCTTATACCTTGCAGACTTTATAAAATTCAAAATAAAATATTTTCGTTTCCTTTCGATTTCATGGTAATTAATTCGTAAAAGGAATAAACAAGCGAGATGGCTTGCGGCAGAAAAGGTACCGTTTATATTATTTTCCATAAACAATAAGAGCTGGGATTTTATTTTGCCTACCTATACACAATATATCCGTAGCTATGTTTGGATGTTGGAAAAAGTTGGCACAAATTACAAAACTTATTCATTACGTAATTTAAAAAAAAACGAAAAGAACAACAAATGACTTTCAATTAGAACCTTTGATATTATTGTGCTGTGAGTGTTTTTTTGTTTTTAATTTAAATAATTATAAAAGGACTTTGTTTTTCCTTGTTTTATTCGCTGCTTACGTTTTCAATTATAAATATTATTAGCAGGTATGTGAGCACGCAAGAATATTCAACAAAAAAAGATAACACACAACTTGGCAAGTTTTTTTTTGTGTTTTAAGTTTGTTCAATGCGCACTTTCATACGAAAGAACATTATACGAGTACATTGTGTATACGACGCGACGATACTCAACTGGAAAACAAGGGTGTGCGTTTAATAGCGTGTATAAAAGAACATGGCTGACAAATAATCACCCAATTTAGACCTTTCCTTAGTATAATTTCATCACTATGAAAGGAATTAAAAAAAAAAACAATATTTTAATTGTAGATTTATCTACTTGATTGGATAGTAACGACCTCTTTCGCTTAACGAGAAATGATCAAATGACACGTTAGACAAAATTTATGGAGATTATTACTTCTTTTTAATTTCAGAAAAACATACAATTTTATATTATTTGTTTAATATGTCAGCCAGCTTTTAGCCGATTGCTCTTCTTCGGAACTTTAAGAGTCAAGTGGAGTTCCTAAACCAAATGCAGTTTTAGATGTATACTGCGATAGCAATTCGAAAGTAATTACATTATTCGTACTGCAATCCCGCAATTTTGATATCAAAGTTCTTTCTCCGGCCAGAGTAGTTTTACTCATACTTTTGAATATAGGTAAATCATCAACTTGTCCTATAAGGCTGGTTGAAACATAGGGTACTAACAAATGGTATTCATCTTTCACAGTTTTTAACAAGATATTAAAGCTGTGACCACGTCTTTCTCTGGGAGCTTGCTTCTGCTAAAAAATGTTGATTTATGTTGTTATTGGTCATCACCCATCGTGTAAAATAAAAATTCCCTTTAAAGCACTGCTTCGCAATATCATCTTTAAATTTCCTCAGTGTGTGAATAAATCTATTGGCATTTGCGCTTTCCTATATCGAAGTCCAGACGCTCATGACTTGTCCGGCATCACAATTCATTGTTAGATATTGTAAGTTAGGCCACGTTTCCATTTGCAAGTAAGGTCGCAGAAGTCTTGCAGAATTTTCTAGCAGTAGTGTTTCCATTGTTATATGAATTGTTACAATTTCTTATGCAATAAATTTCTTGCAAGAAGCTCACGCATCATATTGTGGCAATTTATTGCAGAGGTATTTACAGAAGAGAGAGATATAGTAGCTGCAATTACAATTTTATTGTTAAAACTGAAAAAGAGGTCAACTTGAGTTCGTGATTGGATTTTAAAAAGAAGGGAAGCTAGCGTCTTCTACAATTTATCAAACGAACTAAATATTGAAGCCTCTCAACAATACTTAAATTTTACTCGTGTGGCCGCAGTTGATTTGGAAACTTTGTTATCAAAAGTTTCGGAGACACTTTATTGTCATTTGTGAGGAACTCTTCTGCGATCTCGTTAAGAACAGAATATTTTTCAATTTGGTTTTTATTATTTTCATACTTCGCGCCGGTTGTTTCATAAACACGGATTACACTCGTAACGTTAAATTAACCGCATTACTTCTTCGCAGGACCATTCACGAACTAGATATTTCTTGGCTCATTTTTTTCTTTTAAACAAAGACGTCAACCAGTCAACCACGAGCGCGATATATACGAAACTATTTCGATAAGCAGCAAGAACTGTAGCAATTCAATGCAAAACCTTTTTAAACCTGCAACTAATTACCTTCACAAATATTCGCAAGAAGTTTTGCAGGAACTGTCATAATTGAACTTGCTTATGGTACTAACTTAATTTTTGAATTTTGGTGTTTAGGCCCTTTTTTCTAAGGGTATGTGTAAGTATGTGTTACAGACGTTACTTCCAACTAAAAAATATGTGTGATCTAGCCTCTGCAACGCTGTCCCCTTATTCTGGCATCCATTCAATCCTTTAGAAAGTTAGTGTTACCCACTCTCTACCACGGTGAGGTGTGCTTAGGGATATTCCTTTCCTTGAGTCTTAGGGCTGAAATGGCGTTCTACCAATCTCCAATAGGACTGACTACGATACCTTGCCAAACAATATTTTTGTAAATATCGTCTCGGTATCGTCAAAATTAAAAAAATTCAGTATCGTCTCGGTATCGGTATCGGTATCGGTCTCGTTTAACTCAGTCTCGTTTGGTCTCGTATAACAAAGTCTCGTCTCTGTATCGGTCTTGCCTGGTTTCGGTCTATTCTCAGTCATAAATAAAAATAAAATTCACGACTTGGTAACATGTTCGTGATGTTGTAGTTGAATTCGCCTGGTATTTTTAAGATTTAATAAGAAATCATTATAAGACGTGTAATAAATTCTAGACTGCTAATCGGCGATGATAGCCAAAACTCCGGTGCGAGGCAGAATAATCCATTCAACCTGGACAACAATGGTCAAAATTTCCATCCACCCGACATATATGAAGTTCGGGTGATCGCCGGTCCAGTCTGTATCGATAAAGTATGGAGGAAAAGATTTAATAATAAGCTCTAGGGGCCTTACAGCTACGTTGACCTGGTCAAAAAACTGAAAATATAGCAGCTAAGATGGCTGGGGGAGTGTTCGAATTCACCCCTGATGGTCTGCGCAGCTATCTCAACCAACTTAGAGTGTGTAACTGGAGGCAGTTAGCTAGGGACCGAGCTGGCTGGAGGGGCTTGTTGGTTGAGGCCGTAGTCCATCCTGGACTGTGAGCGCCATCTTAAGTAAAGTAAGTAATCTTTTTTATTAATGTTTCTTTTTGTCTTAAATTTTTGAAGGTCTTGTTTCACCATACCTAAGTACAGTTCCGATTAGTTTTCCGATACATAAATTCGGTACAAAACATCATAGCAGTAAGGCTGGCCACGATTCCAGAAAAGTCTCGGTATTGTTTGGTATCGGTTTCGGAAAGCAAAACGATAACAGTTCCAAAACTAAACCGAGACGATACCAAACGAAACCGCATTTCTTGGACCGAAATTAACTGATACTGCCGGTAGTATCATTTGGTATCGGCAGAAAATATAGGTTTTTGAATACCATTATCAATTTATTGGAAACAAACAATTTTTGTATTTGGTTTCTTGGAAAAGGTTTTTCTCTTTAGCAGGGAGAAGGTTTAGGCAATAATTTTAATAACAACTGCCACTGTCACGCCCAAACCAACGATTTGTTTGAAATTTTAGACTTGGTTCCCTTAAATGGGAAAGTAACTTTAGTGAAATCCATGTGACCTCGCGTCAAAATTTTGTGTCGAATTCTTTATCGGAACCTTATAAGCCTTTAAAAAATTGTTAAGTCCACAAGAAAATCTGAAAATTGAATCTTAAAAATACCAAGCGAGTTCAACTACTTCATCAAGAGCATGTAATCAAGTCTTGCATTTCATTCTGCGACTCAGACCAGACCGAAACCAGACGAGACCGATACCGATACCGAGACTGAACTTTGTTATACGAAACCAAACGGGACTAATTTATACTAGACTGAGACCGATATACCAAGACGATACCGAAATTATTCGAATTTGACGTTACCGAGACGATATTTAGAAAAGTATCGTTTGGTTTGGTATCGTGGCCAGCCTCACATAGCAGAAAAATTATAGCTGTTTCTGGGAAACCGAGATATAAGAAAAATATGCGGGCCAGTAAGTGGATTTCATTAAAGTCATTTCCTCTTGTTGAAAAGAACCAAGTCTAAAATTTTAATTCAAGTGATTTATTTCAGAGAAACAGAGCAAAATTTAAATGAGCGTAGAAGTGGAAGCTCTTATTTGAAGAGTTCCTTACTACTAGGAAAAAACTGTCATTAAAGCCGTTATCGAGAAACCAATTACAAGAGAGACATTTCTAGTATCGTGGGCAGCCCTACTCTTACTCTTTAATACTGTTTTGATTTCATTCTTTCATACACTTTTCAATATCTCCAAGGGCGTATGCAGGAATTTGGGAATTTGGTGGGTGTAGGAGGGGGGGGTGGTTGGAAAACACATTCAGAATTTCATTTATGGGGCGCAGCCTCATTCAAAAATTGTTTTGGTGCAGAATCGTGGCCTTAAAATGCTTGCAAAAGAAGATAAGTTGCCTAATGTTTGAAATATATTGTGATTGTGGGGGGAGGGCAAGTGCCCTTACCTGCCCCTTTCCGTACGCTCTTGAATATCTCCCTTTTTAACTGACTTCATTCCCACGTAGTTTTGTAATTTCTGCTCTAACAACATCTATTTCTAATATTTTTATGTTGCCGTTAAGGCATCAATAGAGTCAGGTCTAGTCTAGTTTTCATAAATCTGCTTCATCGTTCTGTAAAACATTTTAAGCGGTTTCTTCTACTTCACAAGGGGCAGTTTGGCGGCCACAGGTAGGTACGTTTATCATTTCAACCTTAAACGATTCTTAATGGTATAAACAGCCTTAATTCATTTTTCTCAGAATTAGTTTCCTTAAATTAATAAAATTAAATTTAATGATGTTTTTAATGTAGTTTTTTTGAGCAAGTTTCTTTCAAACGTAATACAGCTATTGTCATTTTTGTAGGATCTCACTTTTTAAACAAAATAACTTCAATAGCTATTCCTTTTTTAAATTTCATTATTTGTAGGGATTTTTCCTATAAAAAAGCATATTAATTTGGTTGAGAGAGAGAGAAAACAAAAAATCAAACCTTAACAGAGTAATGGGCTTAAGAGTTTGATCCTTGACAAATTCTTTCAAATAAATATTCCAAATATTTTGAGAACGAAAAAGGAAATCCGGGTTAACCGAACATCCGAGAAGCCATTTATCAATTTTCATTTCCCACCTCTCCCACAAAAAACACCACAAGAACAAGGCAATCTCTACAAGAAAAAAAAATAGTTATCATTATTATGTTGTTGTTGTTGTTGTTGTTGTTGTTGTTGTTGGTATAGGTAGTTGTTGTATGTTATTTTTAGGTCGCAAACATTTATTCTATCTCCATGGAAAAGGACTTCAGTGATGGTGGCTTTCACCTATATGATGATGAAAAATTACATTGCATTGTTGGGAGAGATTTTCCATTGTAATATTTTCCTATTTTTTGCAGCAAAAAGCTGGTGGTGGTCAGGCCAAACAACCAAATCATTATGTTTGCTATAGGAGTGTATGTCTAGACTAAAGGACATGCGATGGGATTCCCGGGAACATATTAACACACACTCCCACATATAACACAACAATCTTCTTATGTGTGTTGAGCTATTAATATTTATTGCTTGAAAGGATAAATCATTTTTTAATTAACTTTTTTTTTTTTGTTAGAAGATCAGTGTTAGAGAGTCACATTTTATCTTAACAATTTGTTTTGTTTGTGTATAGTGTATGCAGTAAGGTGGGGTGAATTTTCTATTAGGGTTAGAGCATGTATGCTGATAACACCGGTGTTGGGATTTAATATTACGCCTCTAACCTGTGGGCATAAATTAAGTTTAAGAAGTGGTTTGCTTAAGATAAATAGAATAATATATTTTTTTTTTTGATTTTTGGCATCACACTCTTAGTGTTTTAACTCTCTTGTTTTTTGCTAGGTAATGGACATCTCAATCTGGAAGAAGACTAAAACTTAGATCACATTTAGGATTGTACTTAAATATTTGAGCATCATTCATTCCGGTATTTAACTAAGAGTGTGGGCACCTTAGAGGTCACTGAGATACAAGCCCTTGAAAACTTTCATATATCTCTCTCCATGTTTGGAACTAAAAATGAAAAATGGACAACTGAATTTAATTTTGATATGGATTTTGCCTAAGTAAAACAGAAATTATAACCTATGAAGTAGGTATATTATTATAAACTTTTTGAATGATTTTGATCTCCCAACAATATTCAGTATTTAATTAATTTAAAGTATAGGTAGCTACCTATTTAATTAAGGAAGAATAATGATAAGAGTCTTAAAAAATTATGTCGTGAATGTCAGTCTTAAGCCCATTCAATACTGTGGTTATATGTATTTCAAACGGTCAGAAAGACAACTTCACTCATTTTCAATAGAAAAGCTAGATGCCAAACCCTTTTAAGTTCCTTGAAAACATCAAGCTCAATAATTTTATTTCGACAAAATGAAAGAAAGATTGATTAGTTAAATCTTTTCGTATACAATTTGACCACCAGATCACCGGTGGACCTTTCTTTTCATAAACTGTATTGACGGTCTTTTAAAAGTTTTCGAATTTTAAGATATTTCATGATTTTTCAATGTTTCCATAAGCTTAAAAAGCAGTGATGTAAGTGCAATTGGTCGATTTGATTGGTAGATTTGTCAGCTTTGATTAACCCAAAAGCATCACCACTTGTGATGCCAAGTTCATTTGAAGTACCCAGTGCATTTAAGAGAATATGCTGTCATTTAGAAGCTCCACTTTTTTCTCCAGAATACCTTCTTGATACTGTTTAGCCCTTGTGTCGACCTCCTTTTCTTAAATATGGAGTTTTTTGGCACTTCATTATTTGATACAAACTATGAAGTGCCAAAAAACTCTATTCGCACTCCAATAAACCATCAAAAAGGCTGACGATGGCCTCTCTGGACCCTAGCAATCTTATATTCTTACCTTCTTAAGGGTCCATTGCGAGTACGTAATCATTTCATTTGTTGTATTTTTCCTAAACCGAGAAAATAGTTTAACGGGGAATATACATTTTTCGATTTTGAAGTAAAGCTTTCGGTCTTTCTAGACTTATTTTCTTAGAACATCTTTAAGCTAAGCCCTGTTGTACGAAAGAAAGCTCTTATTCTACGGTATTTTTTAATGAATCACAACATTGATCTTTTGCTTATTCTTATCGCCCTGTGGTCATCACTTTCTACTGCCGCAAGGGTTTTCTTTGAACGGAAGCCACTACTATTCTCACCACCCTGCCTGTATCCACAACCTTTGAGGTCACCTTTCATGGCTTTTTTGTCTTTGAAAAAGTTTTTCCGAACCGTTTACTCTACCGCATTTGAATAAAAGACTTATTAATAAAAATTTTGGAGTTTTTAAGTTAACGAATCCCGATATTCCTGACTTTATAAGTTTTTTTTTTTGCTGAGTGCTCTGATCTTTGACGCTTTGTGCTGCGTTAAATACAATGAATCAAAATTAAAACTGGATCCTATTTATAACTTTACTTACTTATTCGGCTCCTGGTCCCGATCCATGGAAGGTCTCTGCCTGAGATATTGCGGTCTTTCATCGGTTGCGGTCCCTCGCACGCTTCCTCTAATCATCGAGACCAAGCGTTCTTGCGTCGGAAACCATCACTGGGACTGGATCTTCATTGACTGGTCTCATGCTTTCTTGTTCTCCTGTCGCTTCCTCTACATAATGCCCACTAAGCAGCTGCTGGATATGCTGCTTAACTGCCTAAACAGAATGAAGACGCAGCTGCAACTGGAGCTGCAACTGTAATAGCTGTCAAAATGTTGAATACACACAAATCCATAGATACGAACAGAACACGACGCAGCTGCAGACGGAGCTGCAGAAGCAGCTGGACAAGTTGGCCAACTTTTAACTTTTGCATGCAGCTTTTTTGACGTTTCAAAATTGTGAGTGCAACCAAGTGTTTACATGGGGGTTGAAGAGAGTTTCAAACTCTTTTTAATCTCTGATAAAGAGGTGAAGTAATTTAAGCTTCCATTTCATCATTATTCATGCTAATTTTTGCTTAATTTTTGTATTTTTGTATTTTTGTGTTGAATTCAGTTCGTACAGTTGACTTAAAATGCCAAAAATGTCAGAAAGCTATACAGCACATTGTGGGCGAGTAAAAAATCACGTACAGCATTTTTTGACAACTATTCCATTTGCAGCTCCAGCTCCAGTTGCAGCTCTCTATTCTGGTCAGGCAGTAAATACGTCTAAAACTCCCTATGCTTCAGTGACTAGGTTCCCCTCGATGTTTCGAAGAGCTTGGGTGCACTCTTCTTTTCCGTTGCAGCATTTGCATTCGTGCATTTACCGTCTCCTGCATCAATACCACGCATTCCTCATCATACCACGGGTTCTTTTTTTAGGTGATTGATAGCCTATGGTCGTCTCGGCTGTCTCCTTAATGATGTCGCGATACAAGTTCCACTGATGCTTACTGACACTTTGTGGGGTACGGCAGTTTCCCGGTTAATTGCTCACTATAGTCTCTGGCTTTCTCAGAAGTGCTAAGACATGCTTTGTTGAATTTCTTCCTTTGGGCGGTCTTCGCTTTCTTTTCGTTGGACAGTCGGGCTCTGAACTTTGTCACAACAGGATAGTGGTCAGTGTCCACAGTTGCACCTCGGAAAGTTCGCACGTCCAAGATGTTCGATGCGTGCCTCGCGCCAATTAGTCGATTTGTTTGGCGAAATGGTCGATTTGGTTGGCGGTTCGACCATCTGGAGATCGCCAGGTTGCTGTGTGTCTTAAAATTCCTTCTTGTTAGACTCCTCAGCTTCATCGGTAGGAGCGTATGCTCATAAGGCTGATGTTTTGTAAGGAAGCTTTGTTGCGGATCACAGTTGGAACATTGTTTTTTTTGTAAAGTTTATATCAATCGATTTTGTTTTGTTCAATTTGAAACGCAATTTTTGCGTCCAATAAAAAACCGAAAAACTTTAAACCTTCAGCTTCAGCTAAAAGCAACGGGCAAACAGAATATTTATAAAACCTTTCCTAATTTTCAACTTCAGGTAATTATCTCCAGGTTGATGTATTATTTTATTTGACAAACGGTTATCATTTCCTTATTTACAACTTAAATACTATAAAATTTCAACTAATTTGTTTTAGTTTTTTTATAACTGTGCAACACGCGTGGCACAAAAGATCTAATAAAATATAGTTTAGTGTGGATCACTGCTAAGTTAAAAGCTTGAGTTTTTAACTTAAATTGAAAATATGTTTTATTTCACTTGAGAAGAGGAATAAAAAATTTTTTAACCAAATTATTGTTATTCACAAAACCCTATCTACTTTTTTTTTCTTTTAAATTAATTTCTGTGACCTTTATCTTTTGACATAGTAATCAATTAACTCTGATTTTTATTATATTTTCTTTTTACTCACAGTAAATAATTTCAAAATTTCCTGGTGCGGCCTTGGAGTTTTTATTATAAATAGTTCCTTAGTTATTAAGGGTTTGAATATAAAAGCAACAACTTGAGTGAACTTACCACCAACTTTATAGGTTGAAGTTATATGGCTATTTCACGGGTGCCAAGCCGATCATCAGATTCCTTTAGTATATGGTGCTTTGACTTTTATGTTCATTTTAATTGAAAAACTTTCTTCTTTACTGGGAATTCTACATAAACTGAATTTGTTAATTTTTTTAGAGAAATAAAAAATAAATAAACAGCTTTTATACAATTAGGTTACATATTTTTTTTTGTAAATTGAACTGAAACATGAAAAAGCACTTAACATTAGTCGTTTTTCAACCTTGAACCTCACATAAGATTATGCTCCTTCCATACATAAAAGGTATAGCTTATGATTTACCTTTAATACTACGCAGTTAACCCTTTTTAACAAGAAAATACACTAACTTTTGTATATGTGGATATATTTACACAGTCTATTTATCACTGTCATTGAATAACACCATCCAAATTGACTTCAAGAAGGTTTCATCATCAACTTGTCTTTGAGATTCTTATGAATCACATTAACTGACTTCTCTACCTTCAACATTCAACATCTTATCGAATTCACAAAAAAAAAAAAAAAAAAAAAAAAACAACAACAAATTCTACGACCTAACCTAAAAGTCCATCAGCTTGGTATTCCCCAGAGTATAGCTCTTATACTCGCAAAGTATAGGACTTACCGGCTGACTGCTTTTTCCGTTTGTGATGTTTGCAGATTTCACAATCCCTTATATTAAAATTAAATATTCCACGGTTGACTCTTGGCTCTGTTGCCATTATTTTTGTTGCTTTGTTTTCTTCACCTATCCTATATATCCATATATCCATGTAAAGCATTCATCATTAATTCTCGGGTCGAACGAGCTTATATAATTCAATGGAATCAACAAATTTAAGATACGAATTGATATGTTTGGCCAGAGATAAAAATTATAGGACTGTCCATTCAATACCGGTGTGCAGGAACTTTCGATAAGGGTTACCAGATGCTCTTAATTATCTCAAGACTGTTTCATTTTCGTTTTGCATTTACAACATAAACCATGTATTTTGTCCAAGGAAGTATTATTCTTCCATTTTAAGACAAAATTTGAAGACAAAATGGTGGCTAAAGTTCAAGTTCTCCAATAAGAACTAATATAAAGAAAACTTATCATAAACTCGTTCTTGGGAGTTGAAAGAATATACAAACATATTACCTGAACGCCAGCTATATTGCCAATATTGAAATAACAAATACAAGTCCTTAAGTAGATGGAAATCCGAATTTTTTTCGATATCTAAAAAATGTCCTTAAAGTCTGAAAAGATTCAATTTAAGGAATTTTGCAATTTTAGTTTTTTTCTAAATCATTTGATATATCAAAAAATTTACGAAAAACAATATTTGGTAACACCATCCATTTTCTGCTTATTTTTTTTCCGTTCCGGCCACCGAAAAACAATCCAACCATTCAATTTCAGCATCCTTCTCAAATTCCTACTTGACCTTCTTTCAATCAATTATGAATGAGAAACTAACAAAACATTTGGGAGGCCACCTTGTGCCAGCAATAAAAATGAGCTCCGAATTTCTGTCCAAGCATAAGAAGGCAACCGATCACCCAAACATCCCAAATCCCGTTGTGCATTGAAGGAAAACGAAAAGTTTATAGCTTTCCTCTTTTGTCATCTAATGGCATCCAGGAGCAGGGAGCAGAATCAGCTATTATATAGATACGTATGTAGGGTAGGTACTCGTATAGTCAGTAACAGGAGCTTGAGCAACCAATAAAAAATAGACGCACATATAAACACAATCAGAATTCCGAATGACGACAATGACACACAACATTCTTTAGGCCTTGCTTGCGTCGTCATCAATGGTAGGTATCACTTTCAATCACTTTTTAATCAACCATCACTGATATAGATTCGTGAAAGGCGCTGTGGATGATCGGAATCGGAACTGAATGAATGATTGAGAGTTTGCAGTATACAACCCTGCTACTTTGGGGAGGTGGGGGACTGGCTCTGCGAGAATTGATTAATAATAATCAGAACAAAATGTCCTATGATCCCAAATGGATTTGCTATTAGCAAGAACACCTGTTTGGTGGTTGTTTGACGACATAAAAAAAATGAAAATGAAGTAAATTGTGTCATCCTTGAAGAAGGGAAGCTTCCCCTTGTGGGTAAAAGAATAATTTTTAAAGTATATCCGGGTGGTATTTTGGTTTGTTTCATTTTTTGTTTGTGAACTTTTTGAATATTTGATAAGTTTTGTTTTGGAAAAATTTTGTTAGTTGGAAGCAGAGGATTTTAAGACTTCCGAATCCATATATTAATATTTTTTTGACCTAGATCTATTTAATGGTGATTTGTTATGGATATTGGATGTATAGAATAATTAAGGTATGGCTCTTGCGACTTCGTTATAAGATATATTAAACTCTTTTAAAATAAATGACGTGTTGACAAGTAGATTTAATTAACGTTATGAACTTAGAAAAGAAAGAGAGAAATTGTTCCAGAAATATGCATTTTGATATTAAACTCTTGCGCCATACCTTAGTTCCTCTTACATAGTATCTTAGCTCTTAAATACAAGACATTCAAAAAGGATACTATTATTGACACTTACCTGCCAAATCTGCAAAACTGACTCGTTGAGTTGTATCGCTGTATATAATGAATCAAATGGACCTCCTTTCTGAAAAGTTTTTTGACAGTCTTAACAGATTTACTCAGGGAAAAACGTCAGGTGATTAATTAACCTGAACCTTGTTAAATTTACAAGATGCACAATATATATATATATATATATAGGGATTTCAGAAATTTACCTGATTTTGATAACCTTATATTCAGTGTCATGTCAAATCAACCTGGTGGCCTTTATTACCATATTGAAGTTTGGTTAAAAAAGAAATTTTGACTAGAAATTTTTTTATCACTGTATGTTACAAGTTTCTATTTTACTACAAATCAAGTTGAAGTTATATTTTATATGGTTATTTTTACAATGTTTACCAGTTGAATTTAACCTGACCCCATGTTAAAGAAGCACTCTGCCCGTTCATTTAAACCTGACACTTGTGTTAAACAACAGAAACATAGGCCATCTTAGTAAAATTGTTTGAATTCAACCTGGCCGCCTGTTAAAGTACCACTATACCAGTGTTGAAAAGCGCACACAGAGACTATCCAAATAGAATGATTTGAATTAAACCTGGCCAAGAAATGACGCCGAGCAAAATTACGGAATTATTTCGCTTTACTTATGCGAAACAATGCCGAATTTTAGCGTTCGGCTTTATTTCGCTTTGGCAAAGTGAAATAATTCTATTTTAGCGTTAGTTCACTATTGAAAAGGACTAACGTATTTGTGTTGTTGAAAAATAAAGGGTTCATCTGCATAAAGTAAAGACAAAACACCAAATATTATTGTTGGATATAAAGGGTAAATAAAAAGTTTCTTTAAAGTTATATTCTTTAAATGACATCGCTAAAAGAGGCTCTTGGCTGCTTATGCTATCATATTTGGCTTTGGAGACGATGAAAAGTTGGTGGGTCTCGACTTGAAATTCGTTGGTTTTTTCCAGGATTTGCCTTAATGTGAAGATTTGGTCTATCGTTGATCTGCCTGACCTGAAGCCACACTGGTACGATCATAGACGCTCATTAAGACGCTCACATAGTACGTTGGATAGGATCTTGTATGCAACATTAAACAGGGATATTGCTCTATAGTTCTTGCAGGACATTAAGATCGCCTTTTTTTGTAGGTTGGGCATATGGAGCTAATTGACCAGTCTTCGGGCATACTTTCTTCCTCCTACACTTGGTTGATGGGGTGGTGCATGCACCCTTCCAGGACATTTCCTCCATACTTAAAGAAAGGCAGGTAGGCCATCCGAGCCGGCTGATTTTTGTTTTTAAGCTTGTGGATGGCTTTCGTAATCTCTTCAGTACTAGGCGCTGGGACTGGTCTCATGCTCTTTGTTTTCCTGTCGCTTCCTCTACAGAATGTTCATTGAGCAGTAGTTACTTGAGCTACAATTCCCTGTGCTTCGGTGACTAGGTTCCCTCCGCTGTTTCGAAGAGCTTGCGTGCCGGTTTTATAACCACATGCCAGTTGCTTGGCTGTTTTGTAGAACCGGCGGGTGTTGGTGGCGGTGCTAGACTCCTCGAGATACCTGAGATGAGAGGCAGCGGATGCTCTTTTCTTTCTACGCAGGGACTTTTCCCCTTTGCTTCTCTTTACACAGGACTCTTGCTGCTCTTGTTTTCCGTTGCAGCATTTGTATTCGTGCATTTTCCGTCTACTGCTTCAATACCGCGTATTCCTCATCATAGCACAGGTTCTTTTTTCTAGGTGGTTGATAGCCTATAGTGGTCTCGGCTGTCTCCTTAATGATGTTCAAGATACAAGTTCCACTGGTTCTTGACACATGTGTGGGGGTACGACAGAGAATTTCCCGGTTAACTGCTCACTGTAGTCTCTGGCTTTCTCAGATGTGCTAAGGCATGGTATGTTGAATTTCTTCCTTGGGCGGTCTTCACTTTCTTTTCGTTGGACAGTTGGGCTCTGTCACATTAAGAAAGTGGTCAGAGTCCACATTTGCACCTCGGAAAGTTCGTACGTCCAAGATGTTTGATGCGTGCCTTGCGCCAATTAGCACATTGTTGATTTGTTTGGCGGTTCGACCATCTGGAGATCGTTAGGTTGCTGTGTGTATCCTTCGCCTGGGAAACCTAGTGCTACTTATCACAGTATTACGAGCTGCAACAAAGTCGATTAGTCGAAAGCCGTTGTCTGTTGTCGTTTCGTGGAGGCTGTGCTTTCCAACTAATCCGCAAAAGATATTTTCCTTCCCGATTTTAGCATTGAAGTCTCCGAGCACAACTTTGACATCGTACTCCCGACAGGCTCCGGACAGGCTCCGTAGGCTCCGTCCAGGAGGTCGTAAAACTCCTCCTTGTTAGACTCCTCTGCTTCATCGGTAGGGGCGTGGGCACATATTAGGCTGATTTTTTGGAAGGTAGCTTTGATGAGGAACACAGCCAGGCGATCGCTGATTCGCTTAAAATCGATGACTCTCGATCTAAGTAGATTTCTCACAACGAATCCGCCTCCTAACATGTGCAATCTTTGATAACAGCTGTTATAAATGTCGCAATCTTTTCTTTTCATAATCCCTGATCCTATCCATCGTATTTCCTGGATCGTGGTAATATCTGCCTTGTACCGCGTGAGGACAGATTCAAGTTTTAGAGTAGCACCTGGCGTATAGAGTGTCCTTACATCACAGGTGCATACTAGTAGGTCGTAGTCCATTTTCGTTCCGGGTCGGGCTTTTCGCTTCTCTTTCATAACAATTGGTTTTTTTTACTGTGGCCGGGTCGTTAGCCCAATGCACTAACTTCCAATCTGTAGGGCCATGGGTTTGGTGTTGCAATTTTTTCCTTGATCAACACTCGCACTTACAAGTTTAGCAAGTAATGGCATAAAGCCAAGACCTGTATCCGGCGGTTAACAACTTGGAGGTAATGTAAGCACTTGATGTGTAGGAAAAGATACAGCTCGAGGCCCCCAGTTCCTTCAACATCCAACCACCCAAGTGTAAATAAGATCTTGAAAAACCATTCACCTATGAAGCAAAGCAAGTAAAGATTCGCGAGCGGGTTATTTAGTTGTTTTTAATATACTTTTCGCTTACAAGAGGATTTATTTGGTTTGCGAAATTTAATAACTCGCGCAGATAGTGACGTACATATGTATGGAGGTCATGCTGCCCCCCTGAAACTCCCCTGCTTGGGCTTACTATAGGATTTGGGGTAGGTAGAAAGTTGGGTGTATGCAAAATTTCTTTTACATTTAAAGAATCTGGGTTCAAAGAAACTTTGAATTTTGACATTACGATGATAGCAAACACCAAACAAGTGGGTGGCACAATTCTGTCAGTCAATCTGTCGGTCTGTCTGCTCGTCTACAGCCTCAAACCGCCCGACCGATTTTCTTTAAACTTGGTACATAGTGGTTTTTGTTTTTTTTTTCATTTTTTTTGCTTAACAATTTTTCTTTAAAAAAAATTCAGTGAATTACTTTTAGTAAAGACTTCCTTCATGTGGAAAACCATTTTTCAACAAATGTTTAGATATTAATGGTACCTCCCCAAAGAACCATTTTTTTAGTTTTAGATTTTCTTCAAAACGGTATGACTGATTTGAATCATTTTTTTAAACTGAGGCTTCCAAGAAAAAACTATAAATATTTTTTTGCACTTAAATTTAAAAAAAAATATTTTTGGGATTTTTAAAATTTTTTTCCAAAATTTTTCTTTTTTAAATAAAATATTTCGAAAACGATATGATCAATTTTTTTTGAAACTAGACACTTAAGAGTTTTCTTTTTTGTACTCATTAAAATATTTACATATATGTATGAAAAAATAACGGTACCTACCTTCCGTACAAAAATTAAAAAAACCAGGAGGGAAAATATTTTTTTTTCTCAAAAACGACTCCTACGATTTTGATTTTACTTTTTCTATGCACTAAAATTAATACGATCTATTACAAAAAAATAATAAAATCTTGCACTTAGCAACAATTATTAGTTGATACCGTCATAGAACGCGTTTTTTTACTTTGAGTTTTCTCATTATCGACTGAACGGATTAAAATAAATTTTCTTATGTACAAATTTCAGATTAGATTAATTAATATTGATTATCAAAATTAAAAAAAAAAAGTTTTTGAATTTTTAAATAAAGTTACACATTTTTTTTTTTTAAATTCGGTATTTGAAAAACAGGTTGACATTTTATTTTTGTATGCACATAAATAAATATACTTAAGATTCGCATACCAAAAGTCTTTCTTAAAAATATTTTAAGAATTTTATATATAAAAAAAATATATTTTAAGAAAATCACTCCAACGATTTAACATTTTTTTTGTCAATTCAAATATATTCAATGAAAAATTAAGATGGCATTCTTTTTTTCATCTCAAACTCTCAACGAAGTTATTTTTAGCTAATTTAAATATCGTATTCCATGCTTTTAAACATTTTTCTCTCGTTTAGGATCTAGCCTTATATCAAGCTGGTGCGTTGGTTCCTGGGCTACAGACAAACCAAACTTTTGTTTTGTGTCTTAATGCAAAAAATTGATGGCAAGGCGACACCTTCGATTATTACCATTGCCGAGCTCTTATTAGCGTCAAAGTAATTTTTTCTAGGGTTTTTTAACAACTAGATTGTTTTTACAGATGCATAGGTAATTTGCGCATGACAAGGCATTGCTTTCGTGTTCAAAATTAGCTACCAATTAATGAAATTAGCTGACCTTTTATGGCCGCTAAATGGCCTTCCAATTGGTATGTTTTTTTTTTTTTTTAAACGACCCAAATGAGGTGCCAAAAATTTGTTTGTGACCTTGAAAAAAACTTCAAAAATTAATTTAAAAAAATCTATGGCTGACCAATTACTGAAAGTAGTTGACCTTTTATTATCGTTAAGTAACCTTTCAAATGGTTTACTTTTTTTTTCAAATTACCTGAATGAGGTGCTAACTATCTATACTGTGACCTACATACAAATACTTTAAAAACTAATTAATAAAAAAATATGGCTGACCAATTACTGAATCTAACTGACCTTTTATGATGACTGAGTAACCTATCACATAGTATATTTTTTTTTGGAAAATTACCCAAATGAGTTGCCAAAAATCGCGCGTGACCTTGAGAAACTTTAAGTCTTTATAACTAGTCATCAAGGGCTGACCAATTTCTAGGACTAGGTGACCTTTCTTGACCAATTACTGACCAATTAGATGACATTCTAAAATATCAAATTTCCCATATATGAGGTGCCAAAGGTCCAGAGCCCTCAACAGCCCCAGTAAATTATCATGCCCGAAGCTTGGGCGCACGCCACTGCAGATCGGCGTCGGCTCTCGATTGGGGTAAATAGACAAACTTTTTTATATTTAACTGGTCGTTTAGGCCGGGTTTGGAACCTAGTTATAATGCCGATTCATTAATATAATGTGATGCCTTATATATAAATCAATGACTCAATCAATTTGACGTTCTTTACATGACGCGATGTTATTGATGTTAAGAGTTAAGTACAAGTTTTAAAATCTCAGAATAAATAAATAACAATTCCATTTACACTTTATATTTGCTTTAAATTCTTGGAATATTTTATATGATTTACAGCTGAGAAGAATGTAAGCAGAAATAATTTGTTTTAATTTAATAAATTCTTTTTGTTTCTCTTTTTTTTTAATCTGAACAAGTGTCGTCGTACTTCACTTTCCCATAAAATAAGTCATAGGAATTTCGTCTGAAAATTGGATATTATTATAATCCTTGTTTTTTTTTTTTTTTGTATTTCAACTTCCCTTAACGACAGAAAATCACAGTGAACTTAATGTGAGTTATTGTATTCAAATAACCTTCTAGTGCTTAATGTAGCGCAAAATAAGTTAAATAATTCATGTTGGATAATTTATTACACTCACGCATATAAAAAGGGTTAAAAGCAATGTTGGCCAGCAGCACCAGTAGCAGCAGCAGAAGCAGCGGTAGTTGCGATATAACGCCATACAGGGTGATGCACACAGGGTGAACGTATAAATTCCGCATTATGTGATTATGGCACCCAATTGCCATTCCTGTGCTTGCAAATTTATATGGAAACAGCTAGCAGATAGTGTGATTATTCGAGAGAAAACTACTTGCTTGCTCCATAGGATAGCTGCGCAAAAAAAAAAAAATAAGTGCTGGAACAGCAGCGTTCATACATATAAATATGTACCTACATACATTTATGTAGTGCTGATGCCTTAACACACATTTTTGGTATGTTATTAAATCGAAAATCGAATACATTTTTCAATTTTACTCCTTTGATATTTTTTTTTATTTCCTTTAGCTGTGTGTTGCTTTCGGAAAGAATTTGGCATTGGGAAAGTTATTTGCATACAATTACTTTAAATTTCAGGCATAAGCTGAGTTTTATTTTTTACTGTCCTTTTTTTTTGCAAATTGATTTGTGCGAGGTCAAAAATAAATTGAATAATTTGGAGTCCGTGGATTTGGTTTTTGAGAATTTTGTTCGTTGAAATTTTTATCAATTAATTTTTTTTGACAGTTAAATGACACCATTTTTTTAAAAAAGGTAATACATTACTGAAAAAAGGATATTTAGAGTGAATAGACAAATAGCGCACAGAAAATAGGCCTTAAGAATGTTTTGGACGTAACTGAAAAGTGCATTTTGCTCTACATAATTAATTGATTTTCAAATGGCCACCTTCCAGGGTTTGTTTCAAAAAAACCTTTTGTGCGTTAACAGATTTAAATTAAAATTAATTTGCATCAAAAAACATTCACCCACCGAAGGCGTTTTAATAAAGGTGGTTATAATATATATTTTTTAATGTTTTGAGATAGACTACAGAATTTGCATTTGAATGTGTTTGAAGATATAGACAAATGTTTATGATTTCAGGTTATTAATTATTAGGAATTATCTAATTATACAAATAAAAAATAGTTATTTTCTTGAATAACCAGGTTTTTTTGGAAATTATCAAAAATAAATTGCTTCGTAAAGAACTTAAATAAAATAAAATGCACGACTTGGTCTCACGTACTTGCTCTTATGTTAAAGGCGCAGGATGCTTAGAAAATTATGAAAATTATTATATTATGTTTAAAAGCATGAAATATGATATTTAAATTAGCTAAAACAACTTCCTTGAGAGTTTGAGATGGAAAAAAAGAATGCCAATATTTGTGTGCATATGAAATAAAATTTAAAAAAAATCAACCCGTTTTTGAGGTATCAAATATTAAAAAGAAATTAATTTTTTTTTATTATTCAAAAACTTTTTTTTTTTTTAAATTTTGATATGCAATATTTTTTGGCCTTTTTGGAAATTTGTACACAATATTGACTAAAATCTGTTCAGCCGATAATGAACAAATTCAAAATTAAAAAAAATGTTCTATGAGAGGTACTTATAATTTCGATAGTTGCTATTTGTAATTTTTATAATTTTTGGTAGTTTACCTATCGTACTAATTTAAGCATACAAAAAGAAATATTACCAAAAACGTACGAGGCGTTTAAAAAAAAAAAAAAAATATTTTCCTTAACAGGTTTTTAACATTTGTATGCAAGTTTCCTACCGTTATTTTTCATTCAAGTAAATTTTTTTCTTTATGAGCCCTTAAATACTGAGTTTTAAAAAGATCGACTATGTTGATCTGAAAACATTTGATATTCAAAACAAAAATTGCTTATATTTTTTAGTAAGCTTCTGTATAGAAAGAATATTGAAATCGGAAAACCAGTTTGCCTAACAACACTATTTTTGAAAAATGGTTTCCTATTCAAAGGTAGCTCTTACTACAGTAAATTCATTGAATTTTGTTTAAAAAATTTTGTGAAAAATAAGATTTTGTTATTTTTGGTTCTGAAAACAAAATTTTAAGAAATTAAAAATTTAAAAATAATAATAATAATAATTTAAAAAATTTAGGGCCTTTCAGGTGGTATTAATTTTTTGCAATTTTTAATAAGGTGGAAAATATCGCGAGTGACCTTGAGAAGTCTTAAGCCTTTATTACGACAAGTTATAGGTCTGACTAATAGTCTTAGATTCAACGACATAGAAAATCAAGTCATTTGCATACTTTTGTAATTGATATCAATAATAGTCTGTGAGGGGTTGAACTATTAACCATTTGCCTTCCTACCTTTACACGTGCCAAATATGTGTAAAATTTGACGTAAAATTTTAACATTGGTTTATTTCAAGGCCTGTTGGTCCAAGGGCAAAAGTGCGAATACAACAATAATATTAAGCTTGTAATTTTAAACAATTGTCTCAGGTCAAATTCTCTATATTGTTAGTCCCTTAGAAGATAGAAAGCAATGAAATTTCAAAAAATCACTCAAATTGAAACTTTACATCTGTTCGACACGTGTTAAGGTAGGGAGGCAAACTGTTATTGGTTCAACCCCTCAAACGCTATTATTGGAATAGTATGCAAATGACTTGTCGTTGGTTCTCAGTCTGTAATTTGTATGACTAGTTGACCTATTCTGACCAATTACTGACCAACTAGATGGCATTTTCTGTTTTCAAGTATCCTATATACGAGGTGCCAAAGGTCCAGAGCCAGAAAAAGGCTTAGAAAAATAATGCTGCAGTGCGCACCATTATTGAATAAAACCTTAGCAAGTAAACACGATAAATGGTGCGTTAAGGGCGCCAAAAACTGAAAATATATAAAAACTGCAATCATTAAAAAGTTTAGATTTTACAAACAAAAAAATAGTAAAATAGTTAGGACAAAATATGATCGTTTTTTTTGAATATACTTGAACACTTTTTTTTTAAATTGTAACTATTTAATGGAAAAAGTATAATTTATATTCTATTAATTGGTGCAAAAATTTGAAGCTCTGCCGATCATTGGTAATGCTAATGACAGTTGCAATGATGGTGTTTATTCTTACTTACTTATTTTTCAATCAATAAAAGTTTATTTCATTTTAAATATTAATATTTATATTTATTATTATTTTAAATTGTGTAAATATGTTTTAATAACTATTAATTATGAGCTCTAAAAATAAGTGTGCCAATCACTGGATTGACGTATGCAAATAATTAGAAAACCATGCCAATTACTAGAAAAATATACATACATATGTGTTTTACTAATTTATAATTTAATATAATATTTTATGTCAATTTGTATAAAAAAAAAAACTTAAAACCAAAATTGTGTTAAGTATTTTTTAAATGACAATGCTGTCGGAACAGATGCTGCCCACCCTTTTGCCTTTAAGTCCGGAAGAATGTCAAAATCATACCCGTTTTTAAAAACACAAATGCTAAAAATGTTCGGCCTATTTGTACAATCTATTTTCGTCGAAGGCTTTTGAAAAAATTGTGTTCGTGCCAATTAGCTCTTTTCAGAATGCTTCCAACATGCTAATCCCCGTGTAATCAGGATTTCAAGGAAAACATCGTTGCACCTCCGCTCTTGTGACAGTTGTTCACTAAATAGAACAAAATATTAATAAAAACCAAATAACCTTCCTCTAACTGCTTGATTTTTTACAAGCATTTAATACCGTCGATCATTTTGTTCTCTCCTGCAAATAAAATAAATTTAATTTTCACTTATTTGCTACTAAACTGCTATTTTCCTATCTGACTTGTCAAGAACAAGCAGTCTACATAATTATGTTTCTCAAATTTTATTGCTGTAGTTTCCGGGATACCTCATGGTTATATCTTGGGACCCATCATGTTTTCTCTATAAATCAAAAAAAGTGTCATTTGGTTCCTCTCGGTACTTTTGTAAGTATCGTCTCGGTATCGGTCTCGGTCTCGTATGACTCAGTCTCGTTTGGTCTCGTATAACAAGGTCTTGGTATCGGTATCGGCTCATCTGGTTTCAGTCTAGTCTGAGTAGCAAACCAGAATAAAATGCACAACTCGGTTACATGTTCTTGATCTAGTAGTTGAACTCACTTGGTATTTCTAAGATTTTAGACAAAAATCATTATTATAAAAGACCATTTTTTAACTGAAGTTTGTTTCACAATGTTTAAGTAAAGTGCCGATTAGGAGTTCGACAAAAAAATTTTTACACGGGGTTATCACTAAAGAGAACCAGTCTGAAGCTAGTATCGTCTCGGTATCGTTTCAGTTTCCGATACCGTTACCAAGATTTTTCTGGTATCGTGGCCAGCCCTATTCACATATACTGTCCTGTAGGACTTATTGAAGATTCTGTAAGCAGAATTAAACCTTACCTTGAGAACATCGCTAAATGATCCACGAAAAATGTTTTATTACTTAACTCGAAAAAGTCCAAGTGTTGTGTTATTACAAAAAAAACCTTTGTCCATCTCTTACTTTCCGCCAGTCGTTCCTTATAATGCACTTATCGAATATGTCTCTTAATTGCAAAAAATCTTGGAATGACTTTCAATAACACATTGACTGGGAGCAACTTCATTTGTTTAGCTGTAGGAAAAGTTTATGGCGTACTTCACTCCTTATGGGCATCTTAGTATAATACGCCAATAAAAACTTGAATTATTCTTGAAAGATGACTCAGTTTTCCAATTTTGACTTACGGTTGCAAAATTTATGGAAAGTGTGATGCATCCTGTAAAAGAAAACCTATTGTTGCCTTCAACAACGCAATCAGATATGTTTTGGCCATTGGAGATTTAATAAAATATCTCATCTTTTAAAGAAAGTTAGTGATTTAAAATTTGAAAATCTGCTTAGATTTTGTTCGCTATGCTCTTCATCGTACTAAAAACCCAACTACAACCTTTCAATAGAGTTACGTTCTGTGCTTCCACTATAACTGCACAAAAGGCCGTTCCTAGCGATAAAAACACCTGGGGCAAGCTCAAATAAGCCACCTTTTTTGTTACAAATAATACTGTTGTGACAACAACAGAACAAGCCGCCAGTAAATATTTTCCCACAATAACGCCTGCTACAATAACGCTTGCAAATATATTAAATTTAAAATTCTTTCTCACAGTAAAAAATGCAATGTCATTTTTATATTTTTTCTTGTATCATATTGTAAATTGAACTTAGAATTAAATAGTAAAATGTAAGCACATTTTGTATATAAAAGAAAAAGTATCTAAATAATAAACTCACTTGCTTTTACAACGGCAACCAATCAATTCGTTATTTATTTTCTGACTTCCCCCCACCAGAGGTAAGGTGTCATTTAATTACGAATTGTCGAATAAACAAATACAGAATTAGTAAAAAATCGGATGTTATTATATCGTATTGCTTCCACCGTCTTTATACCGAATCGAAACTAATATATAGGTTACCTTCGAATGACCGGCAAAAAGGTGACTTAACCAGCAGCGGCGTATACAGCTCCATTTCTTGGGGTGGGCCATACCAAAACAAATACCCAATTCAGTTCTTATAAATTTATTAGTTAAAAGACTGATCCACACGGTTTCAATTTTTTTCGCTTTTATTACTTTTTTGGGAATTAATTTCTGCTGGTCCCACAAATGTTACCAATTTTTTTTTAATATTATAAAGAGTTGGGGTCGAAATTTTAGCAAGGTCAAAATTCGTTTTGCAAAACCTTTCTTTCGAAATTTTGTTTCTCAATATTCTCCAAATTCCGTTTACATAATTTTGACAGAATAAAGAGAAGTTTGGAAAATGTAAAAAGGGCGTAATTTTTTCTTCTTCTTTCAATTACCTTTTTAATCATCTTAAAATAAAATACTGTAGACTCTCGATATAGTGAAGTAATAAAACCAGCCTGTTCATTCTTTCGAGATTGTTTCCTTTTTCTCATGAGTAGAAGATTTAAACAAAGCTTTCAATGAGGTTTAAAAAAAAACAAACACTTGTTCAGTGTCCTTAAGCAATGTTAAATTCTTTCGGGACATTTTTGTTAAAAAAAATATGTTTTTATAAATAATTTTGTGTATTCACTATAGTTGATTTTTTAGATTTACTAAATCGAGCGTCTACTGTATTATTATTTGCTGACAAAGCTTAAAAATTTTTATATTAAGTTTACAAATTTGATAAATTTATCTTTTGGTTAATGAACTGTCAAATTTTGGTCAAACTGGTTAAACGTCATTGTGACTCTATCTCTGATTAAATTACCTAGCATTTAATAAAATGTATAACAAAGGTCGTTCATGCAAACTTTTAACACAATTTGTAAACTTACGACGTTGCATTAATAACCTTATTATTTTCTGTGTAAAACACAAATTTTGTAGAGCTGAGTTTTGGAAACAAAATTTTGATCCACTCCTAAATTTTAATATGATCTTGAGGTTGTGTACCAAAAATATTTCGTATGGATTTTTTGTGCACGCTAAAAAAAAGGAGGTTTTGGAGATGTTAATCTTTATACGAGTATTTTACTTAATATTAATATTTTTTAATATTTTTCTTAATATCTTACGTTTAAAGACAGTTTTTAGGGACAGTTTGCATTAATTTTGTTTCTTATCTGATAAGGGGATAATAACGAGGGGATAATTTTCTCATTTATCAATCAAAAAGTGTGGTAGTTAGAACCACACTTTTATTGAAGACAAACATTCTTAGCTTTCACAATTTGTTTTTATTTATGTCTGAAAATGAACATGTGAAGTATTGGCCGTAGATCAAAAAATTGAATGCAAACGCAAAATGGTCTTGGAACTTTCAAAAATGTTTAAAATATGTGTTAATTTAAAATTACCTTCTCAATGGGTTTTCTCATGATAGTTGAAACATACAAAATACGCAAAATGCAAATACAAATTCTACTGCGTTAGTATTGTGTTCAATAGTCAAGTTCGCTAAAGTCACGAATTTGAATACATCATCTACGGTGCAACTGAGCAGTACAAAAATCGAGTTGATGATTATTGAAAAGTTAGAGAGCATGTTTGTAAATGTCAAAAGCATTAGCAAGTAAATTGACTGGCGTGTTGATGAAAACAAATTTTCAACAAACAGGATGGTTACATATTATTTGTCAAGACGCTTTCTGCGTCAAAAAACGACGATCATTTCACGAACAAATTGACTTTGATTGACCGATATTATGATCAATTCATAGCTTAGGGAATAATGTTTAAAAGCACGCTTAACTTGCGTTGGATTGTCATCAATCGAATAAACGATCGATACGATCAAAAGAAAATGTATTTTAAACATAATCCAAAATTAATAGTAACTGTTAAATTCGTGTTTAAAAGTCAGACAAGAATGTATGATTAGAGTTTTTGTTGATTTCATTCAAACATTCCAAGCAGAGCGATGTATTTTAAGTTACGTTGTGTTGGAATGAAATTAACGATAGAAAAAATATCGAACTAAAAATAAAAATGTCGACAGGTTAAAAAATCAATTTATATCAATTTTTTTTCTATGTACTAAATATTGGGAAGAAATATCGAAAAGTCGATCCTTTTCTCGACTTTCTTTTTAGGCTGCTGACTTTTTGTCTAAGTTCGAAACTAAAAATTTAATGAACTAGTAACCAAAATAAGTATTCTTACATGTAATAAAGTCGATATTAACCGACATTTCAACTAGTTAAATGGTTTATTTTTTTGCTGGTAATTCGTACGTATTCTATACTGAAACAAATTGGTACTGGGTTTGAGTCGGAACGGCCCTGGTGTATGAAATACGGTTTAAAGTAAAATTTTTGTTTTTCATTGTAATATTCGTATAATATCGTCTGTTATTTTTTTATCCATTCATTCATTTATTTTTTTTATCGAAGATGATTTCCTTGATATTTTAAACAAAAAATTTGGTCATGACCCCGTGACCCCCCCCTTGTATACGCCGTTGTTAACCAGTTGAAATGTCGGTTTAATTCGACTTTTTTGGTTACTAATTCATAAAATCTTTACCTTCGAGATAAGACAAAAAGTAAGCTACCTTCAAAGAAAGTCGCGAAAAGCATCGACTTTTATCGACTTTTTTTTCCTAATTCTTAGTTATATTCTGGAGGTTGTAAAAATTGGCTGTGAACGCGAGAAAAAAAATACATGCAAGCACAACAACAAATATTGACTGAACAAAGTCAGAATTCTAATGATATTACCTTATGTGTACTGTGATGCTTAACGCAGTAAAATTTTGGTTTTCAAACAGAAGACTTGCAGTTTGCGTTTAAGAATATTCTGCAAACAAATTTTTGAGGCAGATGACCGATGACGTATTAGAAACCGCCCATGAATTTCGACTTTTGAAATCTCGATTCATAAAGTGTAGATCACACTCGAAATTTTGGTGAAATTCTGTCTATTTTTTTGTGCAGTCGGTCTTTAAAAACTAGAAATTTTTGCTACCGAGATTATAAATATCGACCTTATCAACATATCGTACCCAAATCCACTTCAGCTTTTGGTCCATATAATACCAGTAATAGTTTCTCAATTTTTTCTACGTAATCTTGCCTAGTGTCAGCCTTCACGACATGGTGACACCTTTCATGGAACGTGGCGAGTCATTCAAGGTACGGAGTGGTGCCCTTCACAGCAAGATACCTGGGGCAGCTGCCCCATTCCCCCACCCCTAGGCACGGCCCTGACTGCACATATTCTTCAACCGCGTTTTTCCTGTTTGAAATTTTAACGTCAGTTCTTCGATTGCACTATCCGTCCCTGGAACTGGAACGACATATTTATGAGGTAAGAGGGGTTTTCAAAAACAACCCAGGGTACTTTTATTGACTTTAACTATTTTTTAAATAATAATGTGAATTAAGTTTTCTTAGCTTCAACTTTTTTCTCTTATTTCTTATTTTGGCTTTCACATATTGTAGGAAAGTAGATTGTTTTTATTGATAAAGGAATAGTTTAAAAAAAAAACAAATTTTTTTTGATTTGGCCTAACAACGTATCAGTTCCTTCTTTTGATAAAATATTGAATTAAAATTAATACATTTTTCAGAAAAAAGATTTCAGTGAAGCTATTGGAACCGACTTCTATTGGAATTATTTAATATTTTATTTAAATCTCATAGACATAAAATCTTTTTATGTGAGTTCCTTAAAGGAAGATAAAAAGCTAGATAGTATAGTACTAACCATTGGATATAACACAAAACAACTTGTTTTTACACAAAAAGTTTGGTATTTATTTTTAATAATATTTTTAAACTTTTAGAGCCATTCATGGTACTCTTAGGAATTTAGTTTTTTCTTCTCAAGGGATATGATTGTTTCATAGCTACAACATCGACAAGTGACACACTATATACTTTTGAACTCACCTCATTTCAATACTATTGCACCTTATGGAAAAATAAAAATCTAACTAGCTACAAATTCCCCCTCCTCCTCCCACATTTTAAGGCGAAAAAAGAAACGCAAATTTTCATATCCACTAAGCGCACATCAGAAGAGTCGTTAAAATTTTCGAGGTAAAACTATAAAAAGTTATGTTTGAAGGACTTCATTCTGCTTAAGAGATTTCGACTCTATTATGAAAAAAAAAAAAATAAGGTAGGGTTGAGGTTCGTACATTTTTATATACTTATGTAGGTATATGAACTTATAATTACCGCTAAACAAAGAGTGTATAACACTCCAAGGAAAATGGCATCTCAGCGCAAATAGCTAGCACAACTCAAAAAAGCGTGCTGAAAACATTCAAAAACGTCTATTTACCATTACTTAATTAAAATTATGATTATTTCCTCATGTATCACTTTTAATTAAAACGTACACACCTTGGCTGTGAGCTCTAGCTGGCCTTAGCTGAAATATACTCAGCCTAGTTGCTTTTGCTTTTAACACCAACAAAGCCTGGAGTTTGCAGCGACTAGCTGTGTGGGGCAGTGGCAGCGCGTAGATATAGCAGTGGCAGTGGCAGTATTTTGGTGCCTCAGTAAAATGTTGTTTTTATTTCGTTTAGCGTAATTGCGCCCAACAACAGCCACCTTATTCCCATATTCGTTTTGCACCCCGCTTCACCTTAAACCTAAATGCCTTTTGATGGCATGGCAGTAGCAGGATGGTACGGTGCGAGGCAGCGAGTTGTTAAGGGAGTTAAGCCATCCCAACCACACCAAAACAGCTAACTGCTTCTTCGACAAGTTTTAGCGCAAAATTATGAAACTGGCAATCTGCAAGCTACAATGAAGTGTTGTGTGTAACTTTTACACCTTTTCGACCTCGTTTCTTCATTGAAGATGTTATAAAGACACGGGGATGGCACTCAAGAGTGAACCTTGATAGTCAGGTAGCAGGTACTTAGCAATTTCTCTAGAGGAACGTTAATTTTAACGACAACAATGAGGACGGGGTTCAGTCACTTTAGGGAATATATATATGTAAGTATAAGTTACCATGTTTAAACCTTTTTCCTCAAGCGTAATATATTTTATAAGCATTTTGAAACAAAGAGAACGAATATAATGAATATAGACAATAATATTTTTATAGCTGCTTATAATGTACGTGATCAACACGTTATTTCATGCTCTATAGGGCAAGTATTGGTTTTGAGTAAGAAATAAAGTGGGACAATTGGATATTGTTCATATTTACTTTATACCTTCAAGGTGATAACATGGCTGAGTTGAGTACGAGAGCTATATGCTTGGTAAAAATATAAAATAAAGGCGAAAATCTGACTAAAGTCAAATGTAGGGTATAAGAAAAGTTATTTTTATCATTTTTTGTTATATCTACATTATAGGGTGGTCTTTATATGACTTTATTGAGTTTTTTTTATCTCGATGTTCCTAAATCAAACGTCTGTGAAGTTAGCAGAATAACTTCAAGCTACAGACCAGTGCCAAACCGATTTTCAAAGGCCAAAAGTTGGAAAATTATTAGCATCAGAAAATGAGTGATGAGGAAAATTATAGGATAAATAGCATATATAAGGGGAAAAATAAATTGCCCCGCAGCAGATGACCAGAAGTGGGGTGGGGGTGTAAAAACGAAGTTTTTTACGATTTCTAGCAAAAGTAGACCTCCTATTGAAAAACGTTATATGGGAAAGTTGTAGATATTTAAGAGACCTACAACTTTTGAACGGATCATTTTTTCACATTACCTCAAAAATATTGAGAAAAATACCAAAAACCAATTTTTTGATTTTTTATTTTTATCTTCGACAAAAAAAATTCGGTTTTGATGAAATTTGGTGAAAACTTACTTTATTATATTTCAAGTAAGCTGTAGTTTTTTTGGAGGCAAAATGTATATTTTTGTTTTTTTTAATTTAATTTGAAAAAATAGACTAATTTTCAATCAAAAAAGTTGACGAAATTTTTTTTTGATTTTTGAAAAACTTAGGACAGCGTTTGTTTTGCTAAAACCTCTTCTTTATGACAGTGTAAAGAAAACATACCATTATTGTGAAAAAACATAGTCAAAATGGCAAAAACCAAAAAAAACTTTTTTCAAGTTCAGTTTTTCCGTAAATGCCAATAATTGTTCATTTAAATGGAGTGTTGGAAATGATGCAAAACTGTACTTTAAATATAATTTATAATAAATAAAACCTTAATTAACCATTTAAAGTTCTATTTACCGAAATCCCTCAAAAAAAACTACAGCTTACTTGAAATACAATAAAGTAAGTTTTCACCAAATTTCATCAAAATGGAATTATTTTTGTCGAAGATAAAAATAAAAAATAAAAAAATTGGTTTTTGGTATTTTTCTCAATATTTTTGAGGTAATGTGAAAAAATGATCCGAATAAAAGTTGTAAGTCTCTTAAATATCTACAACTTTTGCATAAAACTTTTTTCGATAGGAGGTCTACTTTTGCTAGAAATCGTAAAAACTTCTTTTTTAAATATCCCACATATTCGCCAACCCACCCACTTCTGGTCATCTGCTGCGGGGCAATTTATTTTTCCCCTTTTATGTACGATTGATGCTTATTTTCCTTATCACTCATTTTCTGCTAATAATTTTTGTTTTCAAAAATTAATGGCACTGGGCTACTAGACCAATGGGACCGCGGCAAGAATGTGCAGTTTTTTTTTGCATTTTTAATGCATTTTTATTCCGGATTTTGCAGTTAACCAAAAAGTGGGTGTAAGCCACTCCCAACTTCACTGTGAAGTTAGGAGTAAATGCTTCTTTCTCAGAAACCGGTCTAGCTATGAATCTGAAATAAGGCTCTGAATTTGCAGTTTAACTGCAAAATCCGGAATAGAAATGCATTAAAAATGCAAAAAACTGCAAATTCCTGCCTTTCGTGTTTCGCCCAGGGCATTCAATTCTCAGTGTCTGAATTCAAACAAATTCCCTTAGAATAATAAAATTCACAGTATCTCCAATGCTGTGATTTTTATATTAGACGGTAAACATCGATACAATTTTTGCGTCTTAGAAGGGTACGATAGTCATCTAATTGATGAAACGCGAAATGGAGTTTAGCTCACGAACTTTTAACTCGAATTATTTTCAGTCACTCCCCTTAAAAAAGAAGAATTTTCTTCACACTCTATTTTTATAAATTTTATTTCGATAAATTACACAGGTCTGCAACGAAAATTGCCTTTAAACCAACACGCCTTTGAACTCAACACGAAGTCAAAATTGCTCTGGCACATTACGGTTTTGAGATATTTAAACGTGAACATGTTAAAAGCCCGTTTTTGGGGCACATTTGAAATCGAACTGCTAGACAACTAATACATTTTGGCAAAACTATTAATGGAATCTAAAAGAACTGCATTTCATCTTTTGAAATCATTTTTAATCTTTTCGAAATTCATTTTCTTCTCAGAATAGAAAAGTTTTTAAAAACCACTTGCTGAAAAAACGTAAAAACTGATGTTCTGAAACTTTGCCACCTTGTGTCTATTAAGGGACTAACTGATATTTCTAAAATAAAAATTATTTCTCCCCGAACAATAAGTGGTATTGAAATATATCAATTTTAAAAATAGAGTTATCAAATTGGGTTGGGAAGCGATGGAGGGGAAACATGCAAATTTTGTCTGTTATAATTTATACTTTTAGGAATAATAATATGAAAAGTCTACCCTGTTACGAATTTTTGTGATGTCAAAACCTGGTTTGACTGTTTTGTTAGTGAAATAAAGTAATGAAAAAAACGTTTTTGGATTTTAATAGCCTTAAATATTTTTTTTTTAATTCTTTGATCAAAATCTCCCTACTTATTTGACTTTATAAAATTTGAAGAGAAGTTCCATTATCCCCCAAATAAGATATATTTTTTTATGTGTAAACTAAAAACTACGCAATTTTGAAGTTTTTTTTCTAAACAACGGTTTAATGTGAGCAAACATTGAGGGATAAGAAAATCTGGATATGAAGACTAATATTTTGTGGAATATTTAGTTCAAATCAAGTCTTAAATTTTTAATCAAATCATTAATTTTCTTAAAAATCTTTGAACAAAACTGGGCATGATAGAATTTTTCTGAAACCAGATTTAAATCTAAAAAAGTCAAATCTAACATAATTTCAAAAAATCATTGGAAGGCGAGGGCAAAATTTATTTTCGCAGACCATTTTAATTGAAGCCTTCAGATGAAAAAAGGTGGTAAGGGACACTTTCGAAATTTGTCTGCTATTTTCACCAATAAAAAGGCTACATGAAAACCTATATTTCTGTGTGATTGGTATCTTTCTACAATCTTAAGTTTCCCATTTGGCTGTAAGAGAAACGGTTGATGCAAGTTGATGCAATATTAAAAGTTGTAATAATTTCATTGAATTTTGTAAAATGTCTACTTAAAGTCACAAATGGTAGTAATGTCCAACTACTGAATCTCCATCGAGAGAACGTATATAAAAAATTAATAAAGGTGATTGAAGATGAAAATGGAAGCATATTTGAATTCAGAACAATGTAAAAATGTTAGAAACTCTGCGATGTCACAAGTATTGTAAACATTATATATTATCATTTAGGTGAATGCATAATAACACATAAGTGAGCGGGATCATGACGTATTTCGAATGACACAAATCTCTAATGAAAAAAATCTCGAAATAAAAAATAAAAATCTAGAATGCACAAAAATCACGAAAGACATAATCTCGAAAAATCTCGAAAAAATAAAAATAAAATTCGAGATCTTTTTACTTATTTTTAAAGTTTATCAAATTATTAACTTTTCTGGGCAAAACTAAAATAAAAACAAAATTAAACAAATGAAATGAAACAAATAATATATTTCTTAAGAATAAAATATGAAAAATATATAAAAAATGAAAAAAAGCTACATATATGTACATTAAGGTGGTCCTTAAATTGAACGTTGTCTTGGATAGCCCTCATTCGATTCAAAACATTGAAAAACAACTTCCCTAATTTTTTCAGATTTTTATTTCACCCCTGGTCTCACTATTTTCACTTTAAGGAACTAATTATGGGTAAATCAGAATGTATAGAAAAGATTCAGACGAGAAAAAATTGTATAAAGACCCCCCTTTTTCCGCCCGTTCAGGCGGGAGGAGTAATTTTCTAGGAGTTTAGAGAAAAATGCCTTAGCTTTAAGTACCTCGTGGCATGATGGTTAGTGCATAGGGCTGTCATGCCAAAAGTCTGGGTTCAATTCCCAGCCGCTGCCACCTAAAAACAGAAATGATTTTTTCGCGAGGTACTGCCTCTTGCGAGGAACTGACAAATCCTCCAAGAGTATACTTGTCTTGAATAAGTGCTTCTCATCTAGCCGTTCGGACTCGGCAAAAAATTGTAGGTCCCCTCCATTCCTGCCAAAAATACGCACACAGGAATGGTTGAGAGTTGTAAGTCACTAGGCCTTGGCTCTTCACGAGCTGTTGTGCCACCAAATTTAATTTTTTTTTTTTAAAGCCACGATGCTATTCTATAATATGCTTCTTAAATAAAGTTTTTATTTCAAATAGTTTCTAAAAAATAATTTAAATCTTAAGAAATTATAATTTTTTTTTTTTATTTTTAAGTTTGAAATTTACTTTTCAAAAAATATTTGCAAAAAAGACTTTATTTGGAAAGCATATTATAGAATGGAATCGTGGCTTTAAAAAAAAAATTAAAGTGTGGTATTGTAAGTTTTCCCGTTTTCTTAAAATTATTTTTTTCTGTTTTGAGCCAAATTTTGAGAAAATTACCACTCCCACCTAAACGGGGAAATCAGACCCCTCTCCATTACTATTTTTTTCTTGTCTTAATCTAATCTAAGCCCTCACATTGTTTTTTTTTGCGTTTTATAAGAATCAATCTAACCCCATAATTAGTACCTTAAAGTGAAAAAAGGGTGACCAGGGGGGTGAAATAAAAATCCTGTGTAAAACCATTTGAATTATCTCAGAATTAAAAAAAAAAAACAATATAAGGACCACACTAATGTATATAGAATTATTAGCTAAAAGCAGTGAATTTGACAGTGTCACAGTGTCAAAATGTCACAGGGTGTCGGGTATCTTGGGCTTTAAGTTTGACATTTGTGGAACATTTTTGGATACTGCTGTCGAAGAAAACTGTTGACATAGGTTCCTATTTGGCTTTATCCTAAACGGAGTGGCCTACGCGGTACAAAAAACCCAAAAAGGGAATTAAAATTGTGCAGTGCTAAGAGACCCGATGCAATAAAGCCCGTGGGCCTTATTTCCCAAAATAAAAAGAAGAAGCACCCACGGGTTTATTTTCCATTAAAAAAAAAAAACACAAAAGCTATGGGTTTTGTTACCTTTTTTTTTGTGGGTTATAATTCCAATTATGAATGGAAAGAAGACCCATTCAACAAAATAAAATAAATTTAATTTAACATTAGTAACTCAAAGTTTCTTTAAATCCTGATTCTTTAAATGCAAAAGAAACTTTGCATACACCAAACCTCACACCTACCCCAAATCCTATAGTGAGCCCAAGTAGGGAGGTTGCAAGGGGAAGAATTCCCCCCATACATACCTCAACGTTTGTTTATTTGGTTTTTGAAATTTAATAACTCGCGCGAATAAACAGTTCGTCTCAAACATTTATATTATTCTAAATTTTTCACATTCGAGATTTTTGTTTTCGAGATTTTATAAGGTACTTCTAGACTTTATTTTTCCAAAATTTTACTTTAGAGATTATTGCTTCTAGATTATTATTTTCTAGATTTTGTGGTAGACCCTAAGTGAGCATTGAATGTTTTTGAACGAACAGTAAAAGATTCGTGGAAAAATCATTTTTTTATTGCAATCAATTGTTTTGAAGAATTTTAGCTTCTACTCGGTACTATAACTAGGGCCGCCAGATAAAATATCGAGGCATCAGGAACCAAAAATCGAGACAAATTGGGCAATAGAAAAAAAAACATGGAATTTTAAACATCAGCACATAGAAAAATGTACACACCTATATTTATAACAAAAAAATAAATAATAAAATTTTATCAAGTGCTGTCAAAATTCAGTTTCATTCCTTAATATTTGTTGGTACTACTATATACAAAAAAGGGTCTGGAATTTGGGCTTAAACAGCAATTACCATTTTTTGTCGTTGCGGCTAGAAAAAATAATCGCAATCCAGTTTGATTCCTTGATGCCATGTACTTTCATTTGAACTTAAGCTTCATGACTTTTATTTTTAACAACAGAAAATCGCAAGTGCATTCCTTTGCAAAAGTGAAGATTCACAGTTTAATTTTCAAGTCTTATAAATGAATTTTGTAAAAGACCTTTAAACAACATTGAATTGGTAAAAAAGGAGGTATTTTAATATTATTTTGTCTGTTTTTTTTTTTTTTAATTTTGGGTGGCAAAATAAAACAACTGACACATTTCACTCAAAGAAAAAAGTCAGGTAAATAATTAACCTGGGCCCTGTTTAATTTACAAGGTGCATAATCCCATATAAAGTTACAGACATTTTAGAAATTTATCTGATTTTAATAACCTTATATTAAGTGTAAAAGTAGCGTTATTTTAACACTGCTTGTTATGAATTTCTATTTTACTACAGATCAGGTTGAAATTATATTTTATATGGTTATTTTTACAATGTTTATCTGTTGAATTAAACCTGGCCTTATCTTTAAGAAACACTCTGCCAGTTCATTTCAACGTGACTCCAGTGTTAAAACACACACACACAGGGCATCCAAATAAAATTATTTGAATTTAACCTGGCCGCCTGTTAAAGTAGCCCTCTACCAGTGTTGAAACACATCAAAAGCCATCGTTAAAGAAACACTCTGCCTGCTCATTTCTACGTGACACCAGTGTTAAATCACATACACACACAGTCATCCAAACAAAATACGTTTCACCCTATTCATATTTGTCACATGTTTTTAATGCAGAGAAGTGGCCCAGGGGATGCGTACTATCTCCATGTTCGAGCGGTTCCCACTTTAAAACTAAGTAAGTATCACATAGTATTTTTAAAATAAAATTAGTAAGAAATTTCTATACTTTCTGAATAATGCAAAATGAATTGGACGATAAGCAGCGTTAAGGATGAGATATGCAAGCATGGATCCAAGTCACAATAATTACCGAAAACAGGTTGATTTAACATTGAATCATGTTAAATTCACTAGATCTTCATGTCAAATTTACAGAACGTTGAACGTTTTATTCATCTTTTTGAGCTAGATTTTCAGGTAAAGTTAACTAGATTTACAGGCAAAATTAGCAAGTTTGTCAAGGAAAATTTACAGTTTTACTTGTTTAAGACAGTGCTAAATTTACCTGAAACTAACGTTGATTTAACACGGCATTAAAATCAGGTATCAGGTTAAGCAGTTAACCTGAAAAATAACAACCGGAAAATCAGGTATAATAAACCAGAAATTGGTTGGTTATACCTGTTTTTTTCTCTGTGTGTTGTTTCAAAATTTATAAAATCATTTTAGTTAAAGAAAATTATTCCTTCTTTGACACATGATTTTTTTCATGTGTAAAAAAAAGTCGGGCCAGAATCGGGATATTCTCTCTAATGAGGCAGATATAGGGACAAGGTTCAAATGTCGGGATTGTTCCGCCAAAATTGTGACGCCGAAAAGTTATAACACTTCGAAACAGAAAATTTTGCAGTCGTAAGATTGCAATAAAAAAGCTTTTATCACGAATTGTCTTTTGTTATCGAACGGGGCATATCAGAAAACTATGTCGAAATAAAATGTATTAAAATCAATTTAATTTCAAAAAAGTTCAATTCTTTCAACAAACCTAGGCTTGAATTTTGAATAAAACACCAATATCAATATTTGGCGGTACCAAATTCTCCGGGTCAGCTAGTTTCTAATAATGTTTTTTTGCTTGAGAATTTGTAAAGGTGAGGGGAGAATTACACCGCATGGTGAACTGAAGGCCCGTCATGCCCCGTAATAGTCGTACGCTCTATTATTATTTTCTAAATCGGTGTGCAGGCTGTTGATTCAATTATGTATGTTTAAAAAATATATCAATTTGAGCATTCGTATTTGTGAAACATTTATAAAACACAAATATCATGAATGATTTATTTTTCCAATCCCATATTTATTCATATTTACTTCATATACCAATCTTATAAAACAAGCCTACCCAAATTCCTTTGTATCACTGTATCAAATAAATATATGTTTTTTCAACAAAAAAAAAATAATTTATGACTTTAAACAATCCAAAATTCTATGAAATGTGTATTTATAATTTCTTTTTCAAGACTCTATTCATGGTAATTATAAAATGAGTAAGACAGTACGTTTTACAAAAATACACAACAGCAAAACAAAACCAAAAAAAAAACAAATATGAAAAAATTAAAAACAAAAAAAAAAAAAATAATATGCTTTTCTACTAGCCTTACCCATTTTTGCGCCTTTTATTCAAGCTTGTATTGTATATGCTCATTCTTTTATTTTTTTAAATTTTTTGTTATGCATACAATCATAAGCTTCATTTTCCTTTCGTTGAATATAATTTTTTTTCTGTATGAATTCCCTCGTTATGCCATAGCGGTGAGAACAACAACAAATTAAAAAAAAAAGAGTAAAAAAGCAAAAAAAAACACAACACACAAAAATTCAAAAGCAAATATAGAGCTCAGCTATTCAGCATAAATCCTTGAGCCAGGCTGAGTTAAGTTGAGATGCCCTATCTTTTATATCGCTTTGTATATTCTTGTTTTTTTTTCTTCTTTTAGCTAGCTGTGCTGTTTGTTTGCTTGTCAGGCCATAGCAATAGGCGAACAAAAAACGAAAAAAAAAAAAAAAATTATAAAAACAAAACTGAAACCTACACAAAAAAAAAAAAAATACTGAAAATGAATATCATACTGCCCTATACATATTCATAACTTTGGACGAGAAATAAAAGACTTCTTCCCTGCTGCCTATACTTCCATTCTACAAAGTTGTTTTTTGTATTATTTTTTTTCTCTTCATTTGGGTATTGTGTCAAAAATGAATGCGACTAACTTCGTAATTATGCAAAAGCTTAAAATAGTACCAAATCAAATGGTTTCAAAGCAATTAAAAACTTTTGAATATTCCAATACTCGTGCACTGTGGCGTATGTGGAATATTTTTTTTTTGTATTCTTATTGTTTTGAGAGGAAATTATTGACATTTTTTTATTTTGAGGAAACGAGGTGTTTGCAGAAAATATAATTATCATTTTATTTTAAGAAATTCTGAGTAAGGATACGTATGTATGTATAAATATAGGAAGTTCGAGTAGTGAAAGGATATTTTTAATTAATCTGAATATTTTCCTTTCGCTCGGCGTGTTTCTCCGAAAATCAAAATAAACTTCCCATAATATCGGGAAATTTTTAAGGAGCACCGCCATTTGATTCTCCTGCGAAAAATATCCTTTTTCACTTTGATTATTGTTTTGGGAAATTTTCCTAAGGGATATTTATTCGGCATCCCTCTATTGGAAATTTAAATCGCTACAACAACCCCCTTGATATCAAATTCTTAAAACTAAAGAAAAATAACTTAAATATTGACCGACCCGAGGGAAATTTGTATTATCAAATAATATAAGTTTAAACGATATCAATAGATTTTCTTCAAAATTATTATATGAAGGACATTTTTTTTTCGGACAACATTCCGATTCCGAAATTGACTCTTCTCGTAGAGAAATTCCAAGCAACAACTACTTTGGAAGATATTTTCAGTCCTGCGCAATTGATGCTCCATTTCCGAATTCAAAATATTCTTAGTTGTATCTCTCTTGTTATCAAGAAAACAAATCACCAATACTTAAACTATCCAAAATACCACAGTTTAGTAAGAAATAGAGACCGAAATTCGGCATAAATTATTAATGAGCGCAAAAATGTACCCACACTTACGCAACCAATTCGAGAGAACTCCTTTTATTCGTTGTGTTCTTTTTGTGAAATTTGAAAACTCTCAAATACTATGATGGCGAATATTGTTCATAGAAATTGCATTGCAAAAACGTACCAAACCGTTATACACATGTATGGTCGGTAACTTGGCATGGCAGGACATTGAATGAATTTTCCGATGACTACGAGTATGAAAATACACGACACGAGTCTCTCTCCGAAAAAGTCATCTCTGTGTGTTTTGGTCTACACACTCCCGATGTTGATAGTAGTATGTAGTATGCTTTATGCCCAAACACAATTTCTATCATCAACGCCATCTCCAGCGTCGTCGTTGTCGTCGTCGCTGTTGTGGTTGTCACGGCTTTATTCATGTCGTCGTGTATCCTCGTGGGTTTTTAATGTTTTTTCTTTCGTCTTTTTTCTGGTTCTTCTGAAGTCCTTCACACAAAAAAAGTGAAAAACTTCGAAAAAGCTTTAGTTAGAACAGCGTCGCCTTACGGTTTAGTACGTTATATTAAGTAAGGATCCTGTTGTGTTTAACTGTTATTATTGCGATTAATCTTGCATAGTTCCTGTTTTACATCGGCGTGTTTTTTTTTGTCCTATTTTCGTATACTGTTATCACGCAATTGTCCTTTTTTATCTGCAAACAGAAAATAAATTTATTCAAATACATATTTTTGTAGGCCCCATTAGATGTTAAATTTAATGAAATATGAAACAATTGATATTTTTTTGAGGAAAATGCTTCACAAGATAATCCTAATAGCCATCTTCAACACAACAATAACACAAGGCTACACTAGCGCCGCACTCGTCTATATGGTGTGTTAACCTAGGTCCTTTTGTATGAATAACTTTTCAGTGGTTTCAGATTATCTTCAGCTTTGATAACAGGAAGTTGCATCCATTGAGAAATCCGGGTTTTTGATTTTTGTACATTTTTAAGCGGTCTTTTGCGGAAGTTGAAGATAACAATCAGAAGGAATGTTTTCAGAAATTTCAAACCGATTATGAATTGGTTTTTCGTTTTTCAGTAGGTATTTAATTCGAGTACTTTCCGGTTGGGTGCCGTGTTTGTTTTTAATCGGATTAGAATTTAATTATCAATCCACAATCGATATATATTTTGTTTTCCTTTTCGTTTTTGACGTGATATTTATTTTGAAATTCTATTCTGGTGTTAAAGTAATTATATCAGTTGAAAATAAATAAAATAAAAATCAATTATTGTGTTCATAATAAAAAAGTTATAATTAATTATCAACAAAGAAATAATATAATGTTGGCGATGTCAACATTGATGATGCCAGCACCAACAATGGCAATTGGGGCACCACAAATTGCTATGGGCCCACACAAGCCACCTGAAGCCAAGTTGCTGGCTATTCATCCAGCCCATAACCAGGTACAACAACAACAGCAGCAACAACAGCAAATTCAACATAATGGACAGCATTTGCAGCAACAGCCTCAACAGCAGCAGCAACAACAACAACAGCATCAGCAGCAACAGCAACAACAGCAGATGCAAATTGCGACGAGTATTAAACAAGGTAAGCAAATAAACATTTTTTTTCATTTATTTAGAAAATATTTTAGTGATTTTTTTTAATTTGAAGAAAAAATAAATAATGCACATAATTGAAAAAAAAAAAATCATATTGGTTCCAATCTCTACACACTTATGTTACCGAACATTATTATGTCAGAGCTCATGTATGAGATTTATTTAAGAAAAAAATAATTTCCATTATAAGTTTTTTAAAATAACGACAAATTTCAAAGTCAAGCTGAAGTCGAGATACCTCTTTTGAATACGCCGCATTTAGTCAAACATCAAAAATTAGTTCTCTCAGTATTACGAGGACATTAAAATGTTGCTCAAATTCGTATCTGCTGTATGTTACAAATGTTAGAAAAAAACGAAACTAGCAAAGTTTCTACAGCCTGAATCACGATGCTAAATTATTTTTTATAAAAGCTAATCAAAATAATTAAATATCTCTGCGTCACTTTTTTATTATAACTCAAATACATCATCTTAATGATATAAAAATAATATTTATCTTGCTTTCTTCACACGCAATAAATATTGTTATAAGCTTGTATTTTGTATAATTCAAATATACTCGTATATGTAATAAGGTACCTCAGTATTTCATCACCGGAAATGAGATTCTGAGTTTCCCAGAAATCTGTTGTAGTAACTTTTTTCTTACAAATATTTTTTCGTTGGAAAATTATTTTATGGTACGTTTTTAACTTTAAACGTTGCACTCAATTTGTCAACATTTTATTATTATTTTTTTTTTGTCAATTCTGAGAAATTTCAAAAATGTTTAAAATTTGTTTTGGTATGGTACCTATACGCAAGTTTTCCTACAGTCACCACCATAGAGGAAAACTAGTGGCATTTTCTAAGAACCGATCTAAAAACTAAAAACTTACTTATGTAGTGTTCTTTTGAATTAATTAATTATTGTAACGTTTTCTAGTCAAAAAAGAAATTATTTTAAGAAACAGGTACTTAAGAGATAGACTTTTAAATTCATGTTGAAACTATGTAGTGTAGCACGTGTAGGGTGAGGATTTTTCTCAGCCCAGAAGTGGCAATGGGCATGGCTATTGAAAAACCCTTCAATTGTTAAAATAACTTCTTCTGTTGAAATTATTTTAAAATTAAATCTGAATACTGTGTCATCCGCAGAATATATTGTCAAAACTTAATCAATAATTCCTGGTTACCAGCATGGTGAGGATACTGCATTTTCCTAACGGTTATTTTTATTTTTTAAACTGTTTTCATCTGTTTAATTCAAAACAGCTCAACGGCACTCTTCATTCATATTTATTTAAAAATTTGATTTTTTTTTAATTACCTATTATCTGTTTGTTTTTTTTTTAAGTTAAAATTCATAAAAAAAAGTAAAAATTATAGATTCAGAATAGCTTTTTATTGCCTTTAGTCCTACAAATAGGAATTTTATCTGGCAATCTCACTTGGACTCATCAGTGATATAGTTAGGGCCTTTGACTTACGCAATTTATATTAAGTTCAGTTAAACTTGAGTGGATTTTCTGATGAAAAACAACTGGAAGCACTATATCCAGAATTAGAATCTCAATCCAGAGGCGGCGGCGATAGGCTAGACCAAAACGAGGTGAGATCAATTTTTCGAATCAAGCACTTATTTTTCCACAAAGATGAAAAATTATTTAAAAAAAAGGAGTCCGCCAGGGTGCGGGCCAGTCTTTTTGAAGACATCTGAAAAGAGATGGTATTCAAGACAATAATACGCAAACACTTTCGGTTACGGTTTAAGGCATTAACGTGAGGCATGCATAAAACTGTTTTTGATTTAAAACATTTTGTTTACTCGTAAGAAATAGTCTGCCAGGTTTTTTTGTCAAGGAATTTGTGCTCATTTTTTTTAACTGAAGGGTTAACAAGTCAACTTCACTCAAAACACTGGATTTGATTAAAAAAATTTGAATTTCAATATTTTCAAACATGTATACTGGGGTGTGCGTGTAGAGATTCTGGTCTGTTTTTTTTTTCAGTGGCACTACTTGTTGCTAGTGCCACGTAACGAATGGCTTTAAAACAAAAACTGGCATTGAGAAATTGCGGAATTTGTTTCGAGATTTTTATTAAAAAAAAAAAACAGTCTAACAATTGCTTTATTAAATAAAATTTATCATAAAGTGTTACATAAATAACTATGTGGGCATACGTATTCCTTAAATAGTGGTACCATTTTTCCTTAGACAAATAAAGTTGAATTGCTATAGTTTTTTTTTTGCCTTTTTTCAAAATTCCGTTAAATGTCTGCAGCACCAGATGTCTGCCAATTATTATATATTATTTTTTTTTTCATCAAATAAACTATTAAAGTCAACATATTTATAATGCAGATGATTTGTTCCAAAAATATTTTTTTTTTTTGCTTTCAAAAAATTGTTAAACTGAACTTTAGTTTACGGATTGGGGTTCGCGCGAGCCCCAGTGCATATTTGAATGCTTATAACTTTTTCAAATCATATTGTCGACTTGAGATAAAAAGTCAGTGAACGAAATTTATTTTTTTCGGCTTACTCACTTGGACTCATCACTCATCAGTGACGTAGTGAGGGCCTTGTCATACGCAATTTGTATTAAGTTCAGTTCAACTTGCATGAATTCTTTTACAAAAATTCACTGTAAACTATATCCAACAAGATTAGAATTCCTAATCATTAAACTGGAAAAATTTTTGCCCGGGGCCAGGCATAGTTTCAATTAGAAGATTTTTTTATAATACAAATTCTATATACTACTGAAATATATGAGTAAAGTAAAAAACTTAGATTTTGAGACAAGAAACAAGGAAGCCCAGTAAAATTAAACAAAATATTCGGCTATTAACCCAATAAACTGGGAGCTCAGAGAAGCCAAGTTCTATCAACCCCACAAACCCAATACCCAAAACGCAGGAGGTCGGGCCCACGTAAACGATAGATTAATTTTTTTTTCAATCGGATACAAGAGTTTTCTCTGTGCATCAAATTTGGGGGTTTAACGATTCCCCGTGTAAGAAATTATTTTTATTCCACCACGAAAAAAGGAATTTATTTTTTAGGTAAAATCAAAATGCAAAAGACTAATATAAATTTTTCTTTATTCGGCCACAATCTTTTTTCTCATTTTTTGGTGAGAAAAGTCAACAATTCTTTTTTCAACATCAGAATATTAGATTCAATAAACATTAACGCTAAACTAATTAATCTTTTTTGCGTCATCTTGCTACTCTGGTCATTCTTTAAATAACTTAGAGCTGAAAAGGATCGTTCTTCACTACAAAGTTTGAATTCTTCGGGGGTTTAAGCTGCCGGATAATGGGCTCCTTGTTTAAAAAAGCAACGGCAACACTTAAAGCTATGTGTGCTACATACGTTTCAAAAGATAGAAGTTTGTTCTATCATCTCATGTTGAAATTTAAACCATATTATATTTTCAATATTTTTGGAATAACAAACCCTTTCAATATGAAAGTTATTTTTGTTATCATCAATAATTTTTCTTGAAAATTCTTGACAATATGACTTTGCACCTTCAAAAACTTACAGGACAAAGTTGTATGTGTTCCAATTTTTTTTTTTTTCATTTTGAGAATCTTTTTTCAGAAAATCACCCCTCCAGACTGTACCTACATATATACCCACCTACTTAGGCTGTGTACCAATTGCGTTAAAAGTATGGTTAAATTTGGTCCCAAGGCTAAATTTTGACAAGACTGAGGTAAATATATAGGCTAAAATTTAAATTGCTCAGGAGCTCATTAAAATTTTAGAAAGTATTTATTTTTGGACATGTCTATGCTAATGAAGGAGTGAGGGGGATGAATGCAGAAAAATATTTTATTTTGCTGTCTTGAAGTCACGAATCCTATTGGGAAATATGAAAAAAAAAATCAAAAATCGAATGAAAAGATTAATAAATATAGGCAAAGCATTATAACAAATAAAAGTATGAAATTATAAAAAAAAAAAAACATTTAATAATTTTTAGTTGTATTATGTCTCGTGGTTCTTTTAAGAGTATCAATTTTCAACCGTAAATGTTGGCAGCCACTTCGACTTATATCCTTATACAATTTCAAATTTCTCTCTACTGTTTGTTTAAATTACCTGTGATACATTTTTGAAAGAAAAGAATCAATAAAATTTATTGAAAATACTTTTTCAGATCATCATTCATTTTGCGAACTGAATTGTTTGTTTTGCGTACTGTCATTAATGAAAAAATATAACAACAAAACTAATGAAAAACATTTGTTTAAAAAAAAACCCATTTGTTTGAATTGGAGCACCAAAAACCTTTAATTTTATTCATCCCTACAAAAGAGAATGAAATTAAGCTGGGATAAAATTTAACCAAAATTTTAATGCAATTGGCACATGGCCTTAGTATTAAAAATACTTGCATTATATTCTTCTACAAGAATCCATTGATATTTTGTGCCACAGTATGAATCGCACTTTCCAATAAGGAATTATTTGATGGATATTTGCAACTTTGTAATGCTTATTTAAGACATTTTTTACTATACCTACATACATACATAAAATCTAAATATACAAAATGAATTTTTGTGTCCCAGAAAAAAATATTTAAATAATTTTTTACTCCGATGAACAAGAGGCGAGATAAAACTGAGAAGCATTTCGTCACGTAAATTCTTATTTGTCGTACAGACCCCAGCTCTTAAATTTTCAGGAAAGGGTTTTTGATTTTCAAAGTAGTACGAGTACTTTTACTTTGTTTATTTTTAACTTTTCGAGTGTTTGAATATTTGTCCATTCACGCAAATCATAGTTTTCATTTTAAGTTGGTTGAACATTAATTTAAATGAGTTTAAAAATAGTAGCAAAAAGGATATAGGTCACCTTTCTATATGTTTGCAAAACTCTATCAAGTGAATTTAAGATTCTGATCCTTTCTTCCAATGTCCCAATCCTATTAGAATTCGTATTGGATACAGGACACAGTAAACACACAAAAAATCTAAAAATAAATAACGGAAGCAAGTCAAACGCACTATAAATTCACATTTCAAGTTTCACCTTAAACTTAAATGCCATTAAATTTTAAGCTTAAATATTTTTATTACGTAGCTTAGTTAGGTAGGAATGGCGGCACGGCAACAGATGCCATAATCGTTTTTCTGCACGTTTCCTCGCTAAAATTTTCAAATTTTCATTGAAATGTTTCCGAGTTTCAATGGCTACTGTACTCCTACTATAAGCCTTAGTAAGGATCTAATTTTACTGATATTTTCTGAGTCTCCTAATATCTCTAGGTCCCTTAAGCTACCCAGCTTGCGTAGTGTATTTAAAACTGATTTACTTTCAATTTAAAAAACATACAATCCTCAAAATTCATACAGCAATTATCGAGATACGCTCGCAAGTCTGAATAATGTATCACAAACTCACTCTTTTGAGGGAAGTGAAAGGTAGGAAGAACTGGTCAGGCAAGAATTAGTCCTTTGTAACTCACTTTCTATCGGAAAGATTCACCATTCCGTTTAAAATAGTGAAGGGCATATTTTTGCTACGGAACAGTTTAAGCAATTTGACTTTATCCAGGAAAATTTGGATAGCCTAAGAATTAATCTGAAATGCAGACAATGATGGTCAAAACATGACCATCAGGTTCATTGCAACATTTATAATGAATAAAAAACACTAGCCAGTATGAGAACTTCTTAAAAATGCTTTTTTTGAAAACTTTTACCAATTTTACAAATTGAAAATCAAAGAATTTATCGCTCTAAACGAACATTGGATGTTTCTGAATTGTGTTCTCCGTCAATTTCCTAAGACCACGTACAAGCAGATTACCGATTTTATAGAGAATTCATGGTAAACTGAACAATGAATGAATGTAAAAACGGTGGGATTCACTGCGTTTCATACCATCCTATCAGCAATATTCTAACTCCCTTTTTATTTTAAAGCGTAAATTGTTTCAGAGAATACTTGCAATCCAACTAAGTGCGTATTAAGATCAGTGTTGCCATTAATTTTTCAGAAACCTGCTATAATTGAAGAAAATATATTCATGAAAAAATATTTTCTATTAAACAATAATGAAAAAATAAACTTAAGTAAATTTCATTAATTAAAATAAAATTGTTTCTTCTTTATGTACATAGTAGAGTCACCTTAATGTTTTAGGCATTTCAGAATTTACCAAGAAAATGCAGTTATTATAATTTGATAGGGAATAGAACTTGAGGCGATAAGAAGCAAAATTCTCCATATCCATGCCAAAAAACTCTCCACAGCCAGATGTAGTTTTTAAATATCTTTTTGACGAATTTTTTTATTGCTGTAAGCCATGACTAAAAGATTTTTAAATCTATACCTAATAAGATGTTTAAAATTATTATCTGAGTACTCTTATACAAAAATTATTAACCAAATAAATTTGGTTATGGAGAGTTATTCTGACATGTATAATGTATATGGCGAGTTGTGGTTCTGATCGCCTCACTATTAGATCACAGCAAAAGTATGCACAAGTGCAGGATAGTTTCAAATTTCAAAAGTCTGTGGATGGGTTGAAAACCTGCATAATGCAGATAAATCTGCACTTATGGCAACGCTGGTTAAGATCCATCTCCTAAAGATTCTTCAAACATACTTAAGTATGTAACATACGATAACTATAATCCAATTTTTCAGTTATGGCATGAAAACCGTGCCACCCCGCCATTCCTATTTAAGCTTAAAATTTAATGGCATTTAAGTTTTAGGTTTTCAATAGCAGCAAACAAATTTACACATTTATTTTATTTACAAGATTGAAGGGCTAATGTGGTGCCAAAGCTAGCTGTTCGTTGAACCTGCTTAAGTTAATAGGTATTATCTGCTTTGTTAATATTATTTTGTCTACTCATCAAAAAATTGGCTAGATTCTAAGCACATCGTCTCAGCGAATTGATGTTGTTCTGTATGTAAAATAAACTTCAGCCCTTTGATGTAGAACAAACAAGCACAAGCTCGTAACTCTTAAAATGACCCTATCTATTTGCAATTTCATTGAAACATTTTAACTCATTTTCAGCCAAAATTTTTCGTAGGACAAATGCGAATTCACGTGATGATTTTGTACTCAAAAATTTTGACCATAACTTTTCATCTAAAAAAAATGTCAAAAATGTTTTCAACAAAAGTTGTATAAAACAGTCTTTTCTTCAAAATAAAAAAATATATCGCTCTACGTTCAATAGGAGTCGAGAAATGAGAAAATCACATATGGGCAATTGCATGGTAACTCATGTTTTATTTGGAAGAGTTTTAAGAGCTTTTTTATTTAAATTTTCATACTTATTAAAATATTAATGAAACAAAATATACAGTTCATGCAAATTAATGATTTCGAATACTAGGAAAAAATTTAATTTTTCGAGGGAAAAAATTCTTTCTTAGTAAAAAATACGCAAATATGTTGGTAACTCACGTTACATGTTTCGGATAAGGGCTTTGTTGAAATACCTTGGAAATTTTCTTAAAGTTAAACAAACCGATAAGGCTTAAGAATTTTGTTAAATTAGACACAAGAACATATCAACCTATTGATAACTATATAACTTTAAATTACTGAAAATATTTTATACAAATTTAATAAAGTACATGGTAACTCACGTTCCAAAAAGTCGGTAACTCGGTTACGCCTTTTATAATTTCATTTTATTTTCAGCCATATGTTTGTTACTGGAAAGATATTTTTCATATCAAATTATAAAAGTAGCAAACAATAGACAGAAAGCGAGATAAATTTTCCATTCTTCTACCTTCATGTCCACTTTTTCATAGAATTAGCCATTTAGGTCTTTCTAAGCTTATTTTAAAAATGGCAAACAAGGCTATTTTTGTTTTTGGTCGAACTTTGTGGATTTAAATTTCCATGAGATACTCCTTAGGAACTAAACAAAAATTTTACACAAAAAAGCTGAGATTACCAACAAGAACAAAAATATAGTATAGAATTCTACAAATAATCTGCTATAATTTATTAATTTCATTCGTCGAACAATGTAGATACTCCACAACGAAAAGTAGAACAAAAGATGTATGGTTTCGTCATTTTGTATAGGATTTCCGTTTCGCATCAGCAATGTCCTAGCACAGATCCAATACAAATAAAAGTGACCATTTTTTCAATGTTTTTTCATTGCAAGCTTTTTTTCTTCCTCAAAAATCGAGTCAGTTGAGTAAGTTTATGTAAATCCATCCTTTTTACCATTACTTTAAATCACACAATATTGATATCACTAGGAGTTAGCTCTTCGTCCCACGATAAGGAAGTAGTGTTTTTTATTTGTTCTGCGATATCTTCAATTGTAGTTAAAATCATGGCATTGTATACATATAATAATATGATATTATAAACGTGATGTATCCTCTGAAGCAATGTTATTTTTAGCGAGTTTTACTTTAAAACATTTGAATTTGCATCCCTTTCACGAGATTTGTTCCATTATCAATACAACACACCAGTAGCAAAGATGTTACACAACACAATCATCAACAATTATAATGGAAGTATGGAATTGAAAGCCTATATACAACTACACCTTATAGGCATTTTAGCAAGTTGAATAGAATTTCAATTTCATAACAAGGAAATATTGCTTTTAGGTTAATCAAACAATAACGCCGAAATCAAACAACATACGCAGGTATTCAACGTTCATAATATTATACCTGCATCAGTAATGTTTTTTAAACGATTCATGTTTCTGAGGCATCATTATTATTAAATCGTGAGAACTCCAGCCTTTCCGGGTATTTGTGTAGGTGTTGGTTATTTTCTGTACTTTGCCATCAGCATCAGCATCTCATTCAGAGGAGCTTGAGGTTATTTAACTTAATTAATTCGCGGAGCAACTTAAAGTGATTGAATATTATACATACTTGATTTTTTTTGTTTGTTTTTGGTTTTCAATTTTACACACTGATTACCTATTTATTTATAGATTAATTAAGATTACCGTTAACTCAAGATTACTTATTTATAGTCAAATATTTAAACATCATATTATTTATAGGTACTCGTACAATTGAAAATGTTTTTATTTTAAACTCCAAATTAAAAAATTAAGGTACATACCTAGACTAAGATACCTTTGACGCAGAAACAAAATTTAAAAATCAAAGAAAAAATGAAACATTGTTTCTGAAACAAAAGTTTTTGCCTATAAATCTATTAATTAAAAATAAATTAATGGCTTAGACCAAGGCAACCATTTTGGCCTTGAATATTTAAAATATTCTGCTAAAGTCCCAACAGTGCCAAAAATTATAAAAAAAAGATTACGTTTGAATTAGTATATATTTTTCCATTTTGAATTTAAATTACTTTTTGAATATTTAATATCAAAGCCTGGAGCTTCTTCTTTATTTCGTCAATGCATATCTTTGAGCCTACCTATTTTTGCTTCAAAAAAAGTTTTGCGCAATTCATGGAAAAACTAAGAAATCTTGAAATGTGATTTTTTTAGGTTGGTTTTTGTTAGCTTTAAAGGTCGGTTTCTTAAACCTTCTATTTTGAAAGGAAATTTAATGTTTGACAGTAAATTTTTAGGTGTATAATTTTTGAAAGAGGAAATCTTTTGTCCGTCAAAATAAAACTGCGAACTATAATATTTCTTATTAGGTATACAAAAAGGCTATTGAATAAACCTTTTAAAAGGAATAATTATGTGCAAGGGTTTTTAATATTGAATTTGCCCATGCATTTTTGGCTCTGGCCACTTTTCACAATTTTTGGAATAACTCCGAGTTATTTTGACAGTTTAACATTTCAATTTTTTTATTAAGAGTAAAAGTTTCTAACGAAATGAATGATTTAAAAAATAGCTGGAAAAAATATAACGAAAAATCAAATATTTCAAATTGTTTGCTCTAAATTGCGCTTTTTTTTGGAGCAAAGAAACTCTCAAGATATACCTTAACTAAATAAATTTACATATATGTCATGTTCAAAAAGCAAAAAAAAAAAAAATAAAAATTACAGATAGCCATTCAAACCCTACAATTTCTTATTCTTTTTAGCAATTTTTGCCCAAATTAATATTTTTGGTTCTGCATTACAAAATTAGTAACATTTCTTGCATCAAGTACCAAGCATAAGACTAGCTGACTAATGTAAAATTTGACTTATTGTACCGAAAAAGAGGCTATCGAACTAAAACTGTGAAAAATTATAAGAAATGGTAAGATTTGAATGGAGAAACCTTAGTCAATTTTTAATAGAAATGACTTTTTGAACATGCCATATTGAAATTTTTAATCTCTACTTTATATTGTATTGGCAGGTCTTTATCCTATCTTTGCTAAAAAAAAAGTTATTGGCAATTTATAAGAAGATTTAGAATTCTTTTATATTTTTTAGGTAGTTGTTGCTTGACAACTCTCATTTTCCAGACTATTCAATAGCCTAAAACAAATAACGAGATTCAAAAATAAAGAACTGAAAAACAAATTAGACTATGTATGTATATTTAATTTTACGATTAAACCTTAGAGTTACTAGATATACTTTTAAGTAGCAAAGTGTATTAATAAGATAAGTAAAAATCCTTACACTTCCCTTCAAATAAATTAATATTAATTTTAAGTTACAGAAAATCTTAATATATTTAAAAACTCTGTGTTAGGTTACATTTTACACTGGTTGCAATGAAATATACCTTTTTTAATTATTTGTTTTCTTCTCAAAACAGCAGAAATTCAAAAACCCACTCGGGTAAAAAACGAAAAAAACTTGTGTTTGAGAGCTTTTCCACTTTCTGGCATTCGCTCTTTTCATTTATTTTGTGAATCCTTTGATCAAGATTTTCTTTATATACATGACTTTATGAATATTAAAGAGAATTATCAATATCTCCCACAACAGATGTTATTTTTTATATTATAAATCATAAAAATACGGAACTTTGATATTTTTGCAATTTTTTTTTTAAACGACGGTTTAAAATGTTAGTAAACATTGATGAATAAAAACAAATCTGGTTTCATAAGAAAGCTGATATTATGTGAAACAAGTCCTCCAAATTTGAGCTGAATCAACCAAAAAAATCTTCGTTGTAAATTTTACAAACAGTGGCAGTCAAACTAACAATTAATTAAATAATTGTGCATTTAACAGCAAATTGGTTCACATTGACTATAAATTGCAAGTTGAAGAGCATTGGCTTTCATTTTTGCAATAAAATTGTAAAAAAAAAAATTTCCCATCGGTAGGTGCAAAACCTGCATATCAGGTTCTATGAGGACCGAAAAACGCGTGCTCATAGAAGTGTGAGATTCTTACTACACTAAAACCACCTCAACTTCCCGATTGCAACTAAGTTAAAACTTAACTAGCAATTTATTTTTAACGAAGTTAAGTAACGTGTTGCAGGTTACTTTCCGGTGAAAGTTCCTGCTTAATACGCGATCATTTTCGGTTTTCTGTTCATCGCACCAAGTCGGAAGGTTTTGTTCTTCGCAGACGGTGTACTAAATTCGACTCGTCAGGAATGTCAATAATCGTTGAATCAGTGTGTTCTAATAGTCGATATCTATGTTTTCGCGCGAAACATATTATTTCCTCCCGCACCGTAGGAATCCCGGGATCCATATGAAGATCTTCGTTTCTTATATACCACGGAGCATTTGAAAATGACCTAAGCATTTATTTTCAAACGTTTGTAAGTTATTTAAGTTTGTATCGCTGGCACAACCCCAAAGTTGTATACCATAAGTCCAAACAGGTTTAAGAACCTGTCGATATAAAATCAATTTATTTTCAACACTAAGCTTTGAATATTTACCGAGTAACCAGTTCATATCTCTTGATTTACTTTTTAGTTCTTCGCATTTATATTTCACGTGCGGCTTTCATTTTAATTTCGCGTCCAGAGTCATTCCCAGATACTTTGCTTCATTTGCAAATGGAACACGAGCGGTATTAAGAAAGACGGGTAATCTATTTATTTTTTTTTACATAAAGTCCACGTGAACTGACTTTTCTTCATTGCTATTCGCCATGTTTTTTTCCACTCATTAACATTATTAAGAGCATTTTGTACTACTGCTAGTATTGCAGTATCATCAGCAAACGTGGCTACAATAGTGTCATGCGTTTGAGGTATATCGCGTGTAAATAAAAGGTACAGAACTGGACCTAATACACTTCCCTGTGGTACCACAGCCACTATTTCTTTGAAATCGGAATAGTCATTTCCGTGTCTTACACGAAAAAGTCTTTCATTTAGATATCCGTTTAGAATGTTGTAAAGTCCTTCAGGCAGAACTTGTCTTAATTTGAATTTGAGGCCTTCGTGCCACACCTTGTCAAACGCCTGCGACACGTCCAAAAAGACAGTCGAACAGATTTTCTTTTCTTCAAGAGCTCTCTCAATTACGTCAGTAATTCTATGCAATTGATCAATTGTTGAATGCTTGCTTCTAAATCCGAACTGATTTTCAGGTATTAATTGTTTCTCTTTTATTATCGGTTGCAGGCGCAGGAGTAGTATTCTTTCAAAAACTTTTGATATAATAGGAAGAAGCGAAATCGGCCGGTAAGACTTCTTTTCGTAAGATGGTTTGCCAGGTTTCAAAACCATTATGACTTCCGCAACTTTCCGTTGGCTCGGAACATATTCTAACCTTAGAGTGGCATTTATTATGTAAAGGAGAGGTTAATAATCCTCTACGAGGGAGCATTTTTAAATTTCAGCCGTAATTAAGTCATATCCTGGAGCTTTGTTGGACTTGAGCTTCTTTATTTCTCTTTTTAATGCGGCAAGTGTAGCATTTCTCGTTATGTAGCTTTCATTTGAGGTAAAATTCATATTAATATTTGCGTTGAGTTCTTGCCCATCGAACGGCTTAAATGTTTCCTCTAAGTAATCGGCAAATACCGTCGCTTTTTTTAGCCCATTCATTTTGGCTTTTCTTAATCGAAGGCACTGGAGGCTTTGGTTTTTTTGTTGTTTTTATAGCTTTCCAAAGTGAGTAGTTGGATTCTTTCCCCGCTGTCAAGCCTTCAAGGTAATTTTCAACTTCAAGGCTTTTGAAATCTAATATCGCCGTTTTTACCATATTACTCAAGCGATTTAAATGAGCTTTGTGTTGAGGAGCACGGGTTTTCTGCCATTTTTCTCTTTTACTAAATCTTTTATTTCTTGCGGATATTTTATATCTTTAAAGCGAGGCATTAGCCTTTGATAAGGTGTGTTATCCCAAGCTGCTTTTTGTATTATATCAACAAAGGTATTTACTGCGTCTTCAAGCTCAAGAGGCGTTTGTAATGATACCCTTAACTCAACGTTGTCCTCGATATCTATTTTAAATCCATCCCAGTTGGTTTTACTGTTTGTTATTTGTCAAAATGATCATAATTTCTTGTTGTAAAATTAAGAGTGCGTTGTCAATTTACTTTGTTAGATCTACAGATTTAATATTTTAAAAATGGAAATTTTTGTACAATTTAGGTCAAAACTTTTGAAATGCACAACACTCGCGTGTTGAATAGTGAATATGACAGCTAATTTTACAATAAGTTTTCAGTGTTTTTCTTGTTTCCATTCATTCTATAACAAAGCGTTAAAGTATAAAGTTCTTCTATACATTTCTATTTCCTTTTTTTATTTGAAAATAAAAACCTATCGTGAGCATCTATAGATCTTTTGAATTTTTATTTTTTTAAAACTGTTGTTTGTGGTAATTTTATCGCAAGTACTTAAAGATTATATGTTTTATATTAAAAATTAGATAATAAGCTTTCAAGTCCACTAATTCACTAATGTAATTGTAAATACATTAATTATGGGACAAAATTTTTTCAGAAACAAGTGTATTTGATTTTTTGTAAATAAATCAAACAAAAAGTTTAAAACCTAAGACTTTTATTTTGGAGAGCGAGGAGAAGTTAAAATAGAATGATTAGGTAGCCACAAAATGTTGTGAATAAAGCAACAAATGAAGCTTGCAATTTCTGCAAATCGAGCTGTTGCATTGTCTATAAAATTTGCATTTTTACAAAGAAATTGTGAATAACACAGAAAAGCTTGTAGGTTCTACAAATCGGAGTTGTAGATTTCACGTCACAAATTTCATTTTGGCAACAAAACGTTGTGAATAATAGAACAAAAGCCTATAGTTTCAACAATGAATGCTTTTGAGTTCTCATTTTTTCTAGTTGTAAGATCTACAACTGATGTGGCAATTTTCACCATTAGGGTTTGAAATCAGCAATCATACCTCTATAAAATTGAAAACATTAGATTTCGGGTCGATTATTACAATTAATGCAGTCGAATCTACAGCGGTTTTTAACATTTTTGCAACTAATTTCTTTGATGTCGACACAATAGTTTTATTTTTTTACCAAGTCAACCTTATCATTATAGGGCTTTATTCTTCGAATCATTCATCTCTTCAAAAATCAACTAAATTTAGGGCCCGTTTCAAGACATACGGATAAGGTCTCGGATAGCCTACCCGGAACTTATTTGACAGATTAACTTCAACTTTTGGTTTCAAATGTCTCGGATAGTGATATCCGACAGATTAAGTCTCGGATAGTATATCCGCCAGTTCAAGTGGCTGTTAAAAATTGTATCCAGAAGATGCCTAACTGCTATGAGTTTCCATCGTCATATTTTGAATTTCGCTTTGAATTGATCCGTCATGGTTCATACTGAATTATTATATTAAAAAACAGTGACATTTCAAATTAAAACGATAAGGTTTTTTGTTTCGACAACAAGAATTTAATTTTCAGTATGTTTTTGATGTTTTATGTTGTTCTCAAACTGTAAATTTATCCACCGATTAGTTTATCCGAGACTTTGATGATGAAACAGAATTAAAATAATAGCCACTTTTATCTTCCGGATATCATTATGTGCCGGATATCTATCCGAAACTTTAACCGGAACATTTGAAACTGGCCCTTAGATTAACAAAAGTCATAATTTCAAAAAATTATTTGAAGGTGAAAAAAGTAAATTTTTGCAGAATAGTTTTATCAGCCAACTTTTCTTACGTGTTGACATATTGTAGCGTTATTTTTCCATCGTATGTTAGTTTTTTACGTCTTCCAATTTGGAATAATTTTGGGTAACTACGTCTAGTTCTAACAGCTGGTTCCGAAGTTGGTTCTTAAAAAACACGCGTCTTCCAAATTTTTGATTTAGATTTAATTTCAATTTCTGGATTTTAATTTTGGAGAGGCACATTATCTGTAGATGAAGATACTTTTTCAAAGGAAAAAATGTCCAATGATTCAATGATGTCATTAACTGTCGCATCCATAGATTTTGGTTAGAAATTTAAGCTGAAAAATTGAAAAATTCAATAAGAATTTTTAAGTAAAATGTTCGTTCTTCAGAATGACCATAAACATTTTTCCGAAAAAAATACCTTGACACAAAATATAGCCACAAATTTGCATAAAAAAATGCCTTTTTATTATATATTTAGATTCGAATATCTCTAAAACATGACATGCTAGAGTAATTTCAAGACCAGATTCGAACTCAGTGCATCAAAGACCATTAGAAAAGTATATCTTAGTTCATGTTTTAAATAAAAAATTAAAAAATCACATAAAAGGAGGATTTTCGAAAACAATAAAAATACGTCAATTTTCAACCAGCCCTTGAGTCCAAATAGATTGTTGCCAAAATCAGCATGCTTTGGTGTGACAATTAAGAAAGATAAGGATCTAATCTCCGTTTAAGGTAGAAATAACGTAAGTGTTATAAATTTCATCACGTCACTGACTGACTTGCTACAACATTTTATATTTTTCCCTTGAATTCCTTAAAGATATGATTTCTCGCTTATGAAAGCCTAACTTACATATTCTTGACAAAAAAAAACAGTCATAGCTATCCAGTTATGGATTTTACCAGGTTTTGTCCCAAAACAAAAATTAAGTCATAATGCAAAAAATGCATAATTTCGTCATATCCTTAAGTTTTCTGTCGTCGAACAAAATATCATTCTTTATCTTAATAATATTTCAAAGTAAAAACAAAAAAAAGCACTTGATAAAAATAATAATAATAAAGATACTTTGAACTTTTTAAAGAAAAATTTTCAAAAATTTCAGATTAACAAATTGAAAAGCAATTCTATGTTAATTTAAGCACATAAATTCAACTCGCAGAGAGTTTCGATGCGGAAAATTATAAGAAATCTGTGACTTCAACTTATATAGTACCTACTATACAATTTCCCACTTTCTTAGTTCTACAATTCTTAGAGTGGGGTGTGGGTATCTATAGCCATTTGTTTATATACTTCGGTGTCGTTCTTCTAGCTAATAAGGAAATTATTTTTGAGAGAGTATCTTTGAAATAAACTTGGAAAACTTTTCTCATTAACAAAAATGTTTTTCACACCATCCGATGTATAAATGACTGTTTCGTGTTGAATTTCTTACAGGGCAGCAAATTTCGAACTCTAAATCAAGAAAATTTATTTGAATAATCATAAAACTTATACAATATTTTATTTGTGTGATGAAAAAAAAAAAAACACTACGGACTTAAAGATAAGTATTTATTGAAGAAAAAAGCAAGTATAAAATTCTAGAGAATTTTGTATAGGGAAGGATTTAAATTGTTCTCTTTTTAATTTTTAGCATTTTTAAATAAAATTTTGTTTGTAAGAAATATGATGTAAAAAAGGAACTGAGTCAAAACTCTACCAATAAATTTCAGCTTTTCAAAATACTGACTATTTGGTTTCTTAAGCTGAATTCAACATTCCGCACATTGTATATATTTGCCTTGGTATATTGAAATGAAAAGAAACAAATGTTTTGGTCAACAATATTCCTGTACTATAATATAAAAAGTGTTTAATGTCATCCTTTGTACCTGCACATATCTTAGGTGGAAAATGAGAACTGTCAGATGCATTCATGATGGCCGGGCAGCCGTTCCTGTCACCGCGTCTGCTGTATTACAACAACAACAAAAACCACAAATACGAAACGATAATTTAAAAAAACAAAAAAAAAAACAAGAAAGAAGTATATTAAAATAATAAGGGTATTCATGCAACTTCGTAAAACTCTAGATAAGTTTACAAATTGGATAGGTTTATCTTTTGGTTAGTGAACTGTCAAATTTTGTATGGGAAATGATTTACACAATTTTGTTAAACTTATCAAAGGATTTTGTTGTGTAAAATTAACCATCATTCATTTTAGCGTCATCCATTAAATTAACGTCATTTTGACTCACTCTGATTGAATTACACAGCATTCAATCAAATGTATAGAAAAGGTATTGTTCATGCAAACTATGCGTAAACTTATCATTTTACACAATTTTTAAACTTACCACATTGCCTAATACCCTTAATATTAATAGGTGCTGAAAAGCTTGAAAAATTATATTTGCTGATAAACATATAACAAATGAACACGCAAAACAGAACATATTGTAAGGTTTAATGTTCCACTGTTTTTGTCAGATGCAGAATTGTGCAAAACTCTCACGTGAATGCTAGAGGCCCATTTTGTTCAAAAATCCGTTAAACTACTCGCTTACACCGACGACATTGATATAAAAGGACAAACAAAGCGTGTTGTCGGTGATGCTTTCGTGAATGTTGAGGAGAAAACCAAAAAGATGGGTTTAACGGTGAATGGAGGTAAGAGCAAATATATGATGTCAGTAAAAAAGGACACCCAACACCGATTGGTGACGTCTCGTTCAGAACATCACTATAAACAGTTCAAATTTGGAGGTGGCCAGAGACTTTGTCTGCCTAGTCTCCGCTATAGGCTCAGCGAACGATACCTGAGATCAAACGAAGAACTACTCTTGCCAATCGCTGTTTCTTTGGGCTAAGAAGGCAATTGAGAAGCAAAGCCCGCTCTTGAGCACCTAAAGTGTCCCTGTATAAGACGCTTATCATCCCGGTGCTGGTGTTCAGACACATGGGCACTATTAGCGGTAGATGAGAACTACATAATTATTTTTGTTGAATTAGAAGTTTCAGATTAAAGATTGTTGTATTGGATTTTTAGAATTACAGATTAACGAATCAACGGAACTTGTATTGATCGGTCTGAAAGGTAATCTCTGATCGAACGAAAAAGAGATTAAATGCACGCATTTTCGATTAAAGATCTTGATACCAAATAAAAAGATAAAATATAAAAGACCTTGCTATCAAATGCTTTTGAAGTATAAAATTCAATAATCTTTCTCTTTACAAAAGTGGTCAAACTCGTCGCAACACCCAGAAAGAGTCTGACCGACCATTGGTTTTAAGTGGAAGAGCAGTCTAAGCTTTCGTTTGATAATGAGTCATTCCATATGAAAACGTCGAAAACAAAAAAAATTGAACTTGAGCTTTTTAGATTTGTTTCAAACTTTGTCAGAATATTCCTTATGGTTCAAAGGAAGGATATCCACCGTGTTTTAATTTTCTCATGCCTCATTCCCCTTCTGTCCTCATTGAAATATTTGAAAATCGTCAGTTTAGTGCTTCAGTATTTTTGCTTTAAAAAAATTCTATTAAAGATATCAAAACGTTTGATATGATATATTAAAGCTTAAAAAGAGTGAGTAATACTGTTTAAGAAAATTGAAAATAATTTTTTTATTTTCTCCTTATAGTACTAAATATATGTACCAACTTTGAAGATTTCCATCCACTTTTACATTTGTTCTGAAATTTTGAAAACACTGAAAAAATACCCATGTATTTAGTATGAAAAATTTCAAGTGCTTGTCGGCACGTGTTAACGTTGACCGATTTCCAAAAAATTTTGCACAAAATTTTTTTTAATTGCCTTGATTACTTTTAGGGGGGAGAAGGTACCCTAGTATATATGTAAATATAGTAAGACATTAATAATACTTTTCAATAACCTTTTATTTTTTGACTGATACTTCTTCTTTTAACCCACTAGCAAGCGTATAATGGAATAAAATAACAAACGAAACTTACAGGATTTAAAGATCAAGATAACAACTGGATGTTCTGAAAGTTTCAATGTTTTTCATTCTGTCAAACATGTCAATATTACAGTCTAAAAACTGCGATTTTTCATAATCTAAAAATTTCAAGTGGAGATTTTTAATACAATGAGTGGGTTGAACGAGTCCATTTTTGGTTTGGCTTCTTTTATTGTAAGTGTACTTGATATTCAAGAAAAATAATGTAGTTGGATGCAACAGTCGTGACACCAAAGACAGTTGAAAACGACAAAAAATTTGAAAAGCACTCGTACTTTCGGCACCGTTTTTGATATTGTTTGACATTGATTATGTGAATTGAGATGTAAGTCACAATTAGTACTCTTTTTAAGTTCTAATATGTGATACCAAACGTTTTGATATCTTTAATATACTCGTACATTTTTTTAAAGCAAAAATACTGAAGCACTAAAATGACAATTTTCAAATACTTCAATAGGGACAGGAGAGAAATGAGGCATGAGAAAATAAAAATCCAATGTTTTTCCTTCCTTTGAGCCATAAGAAATATTCTAACAAAGTTTAAAAACAATCTAGAATGGGTTGGCATTTTCGATTTGATGATTTCATATCGAATGACTCTAATCCATTTATAGAAGTTGCTCATTTAATAGGTACGATAAGCCAAAAATGCACCATAAAAATGGATTTTCTAACCATTGTCCCCAAATAAAGCTTGTCCTACCAGTAGTTTTGTAAATGTTTGGACTGAAGCTATAGCTATTGTTTTTTGTTCCTTTTAACAACTGGGAAATTTCATAAATCCACCTTTTTTGTAACTAGAAACAACAAAAGTTTAAAAAAATTAGAATAAACTTGATGCATACTTGAATAGTAGATAGATTTTAACCGAACGTCAAGATGGTTGCGGACTTGTTTTAACAAGCTAGTTAGAAACAACCGTAGTATAGAATTAATCAAGTGGTGGAGAACTTCGTTCACAAAATGTTTTTATTTTATATTGAGCATTGAAGATATGAATCCAAGAGCAGACAAAAATATTTAAAAATGCTTTTAAATAGATCCTAATCCATGTGCTGTTTTTTGAGTGCGACATACAAGTTCTTGATTGGCTAACGGAAAGTCCCTCCCACAAATCACGTTTGCTCACAAATAAAAGCAAATTTTACAGAAATGGTCTTCACTTGTTGAATAAACATAGTTGAACAAGTAATAAGTTGTGGAGTAGTTGACTTGTTGTACTGTGTTATAGGCAGCTATCACCAGAAAAATAGAAAAAAAAAAAAAATTTGGTGTCGCAACAGCTTGTGCAGAACCAGGGCCTTGTCACTTACAACTCTCAACCATTCCTACAATTTTTTGCCGAGTCTAAACGGCTAGTTGAGAAGCGTGTGAGTGGCTTAAATCCACTTTCTCAAAAATTCATATTAATTATATGGGGCACTTCGGACTGTTGTATAACGATGGAAAATGGTAAGTGAGGGCTTTCGGTACGTACAAAAAGAAAAATCAAACAATTTAGAATTCTCTGGTCAGAAGGCTTGACATCCAACCACGTTTTTTAAAAATTGTACTAAAATAGTGCACTTCCAATTTTGCAGAGCAATGAAAATTGGTAGACCGATAGAACTTGAAAAGCGTATACAGAGAAAAATAATATAATTGAGATTTTCCATTCAAGGGGCATTGCATCCACCCACTTTCTTAAAATTGTTAAAATTTATATTGAGCAAACCACAAATGGCATCTAACAATCAAACTATCGATAATTTGCGTGTTCCAAACAGAAATAAGTTTGGTTGTTTTATGGCCAATTTCATAAACAAGTTCTAAAATAGTTTGTATCTAAAATTCTTCAAAATTTTATCAGATATTTTAAATTTTTCAGTTTCACCAATTTAGAGAAGGGATATTTTAGGGACATTTAAATTAAACTGAATTTGCCTCACGTAACTGGGACATAAAAAAGTTGTTTCACTCGCACATGCGATGCGTATGAGAAAAAGTGAAAAAGCATTATGGATGAAAGGACAATTATTCTGAGAACTAAAAATCAGCTGTTGCTGACTGGAATGGCTGAACCAAAAAGACTTTTAAAATAAAATGAGACAAAAACGAGCTGTTAGCTTGTAAGAGCAATAAAATCTTCTTAAATTGACAAGCATTTAGTGAAATCCAAAAATCATCATTTAATGGCTAAATGGCTTTTAAAATTATTAAAAGTCTTTCGTGAAATTGGGCATTCGAATGTTAAAGTTTGGTACAATGCTATCTTAACAACTCCTTATTAGGCCAGAAATTTGGTATTTCAAATTTGGTGGATTTACTTGTAAAGTTTTCTCTAATTACTTATAGTTCCTCGAAATTCAGAAAGAATGCTAACTCATGACCATCAGAGAAACCACCATACTTCAATCATTATGAAGTTAGTAAGGAACATTGAGAGTTTATATGAGTTCATAAAATCGATTTTGATGGTCATCCAGCAACAAAAACCTGACCCGGGGTATTTCAGTGTGACGGAAGCCCCAGAAGACAACAGTTTTACAATGGACAACGAGGAAGCAAATGTCATTGAACTTGAGATCGAACTTAAATTTGGAAGAAGGATTTAAATATAACTCCGCTGTAGGTTCTTACTTCAAAGACCGCATTTCGAAAACATTGAGTTGGTTACTTTTATTTAATGCCCACGTATTTTATTTTAAAAACGCCATCAGCTTTCCCTCATCTTTAAGAAAAATAAAGACTAAGCCAAATTACACAAAAAAATTTGATTAAAGCAAATCCCAAAAAAGGGAGGTTTTTCATTATTAATTTTCAAGTTAAAAAGATTTAATTAAAATACGTCTGATTGATTGAGATTTAATTTATCTAAAAATCCACAAACGTCTTCTTGCAATAATTGATTGATATCTTTAATATTTAAGTACAAACAAAAATCTTACCCGAAGCCCATCAACGTTGAATCTAATTTAAGAGAAAAATAACTTTACTCTTCAAATCCAATTAGGTAACAACAATAATTATTATAAGGCTAAGTCATAATATAATAATTATTGTTTAATAAACCAACAACTAATTGAGCGAGGTCGTGCTAAAATTATCACAAATGATTTATGAAAATATTCTCTTCAATGATGGTTTGTTTCTATACCACAAGTTGTTATGTCAGCCATCCGCCATGCATCTCTTTCAACTTATATTTAAGGGCATCAACGTCGTATAAGGTCAAACAAATTTAGAAAACCACGCTCTTTGCTAACCTATCAATTTGAAAGCCGATTAGTGTCAATCAAAGTAATTTGTGGATGAAGTTTCATTTCAAGGAAAGGAATTTATCAAATAATATTTATGTGTGTTGTGGTATCAATGAATTAAGATAAACGGAGTGTGCGTGTGAACAATATATAAAAAAAAGAGAAGAAAACAATAAGTCAAGCATATTATACTATATAGCGTTACATATATGAATGAGATTTAATGGAGTTTAGATCTTTATTGGTGTCTTTTGATATAGGGTTAACATTTAACATTATGAAATGATATCAATATTTTTTGTTTGTTTTTTTTTTTTTTTTTTTATAAAGTTTTGGTAAGTTTTAAGATCGTCTACTTAATGGAGTCTCTTTAAATAGTCCTGCATGATTTAAATCATTGGAACCTTAGATGAGTTAAATTTTAATTTTAAATTTACTAACACAAACAAAGATTAAAGCCAGCTACAAGCACATTTTTCACTAAATTTAGTTTTTTTTCAATTTGAATAAAAGTGAATAAAAAATGTTTAGGTACTTTATCTATTATTCGTTAAGGCTAGTTTATACATCCATGCGAGTTTTCCTATAAAAAAAATAATTTTTTTCCTATGCGTGAAAAACTGTCAAAAATTAAATGCAATTACATATTTAGGCGACAAGGAGGAACAAATTTGTCTCGAAATAAATGCAGTTCAATGGGCTTCTCCAAACGACGAAAACTATTTCTTTGAAAACCCTTTGGGGCATAAATTATTCATGTCTTATTTCATATTTGATTTCACTTCACTTTGAAGCATATACTAGGCTTTAAAAAAATTCCGCTTGTCATTTATGGGCAGTTTTATTTCCTTTTTGAATTTTTATTTTTGCTTAACCCCATTTTCCTTCATGTTTTAAAGTTCAACTGGCATATAGATGTATAACTTTGACATTCCCACTGTCAACTAAAATGGTGTCCAAAAATTTCTTGCACTTCTCTTAGTAAACCATAGAAAAAGTCAAAGCTAAACTTTACATCACATCGAATATAATAATAATTAAAGACGGCGACTGTTTTGCAGTAATTTTTGAACGTAACTTAATCAATCAACACCCATCGAAAGAGAAAACCTCATCTCAGCCACCACACCATCATCATTGAATGGTGATGGCGAGATATAGCAATTCTGACACAGAGTAGTATAGGTACATACTGTACTGCCCGTCCATCACCGCCAAACGGTATTCGTACTGTTTCCTCTAATTTCTTTGCTTGTAGAACTTTTTAGCTCCCTCGCGTCGTTAATGAGCAAAAACTAATCCAACTAAGCGGCGTCCTCTCTCACTTCTATACTCCACCATCCATGATGATCCATGTAGTTTATTTTAAGCAATTCGCTCCGAATTCCCAAAAGAACATAGAATAGTTTATTCTCTTTATGCAAAGAAAGAGAGAGAGAGTATAGGTAGATGATGGCCCACCTCCACACACACAGCCCACAGAAAAACCCACTGCCTTTACCCTGTCTTGTCTTTCAATAGAGCTCTTGCAATGTGATGCAATTCACTTCTGTCGAGCTATCCCTCTTACATGATGTTTTCAAAAGTTTATCCTGATGGCTGCCGAACTGTGAGTGCGGCAGACGAGGGTACGGTTTGAAACGCAGGGAAAATCTACTTCCGGTGCGCTTTTTACGACAATTTTTCCCAGTGTGGATAGAGAAATATTTTTAGAAAATATGAATTCGTTGGTTTGGAGTTTTTAACAGTTTTTAGTTTTAGTGCTTTGTGTGTATGGATGAGTTGATGGCTGACATCCTCATTCCTCATCGTTAGTTAAGCTTTTTCTTACTACACTTTTTGAGACACAATATCTTGAGACTTTAAGTTCTTGCTTGATTTCATTCATGGAAATCCTTGAACCCAGAAACATTTTAAAATTAAAAATTGGATTTTTTAAATTTTTACCAATACAAAAAGTCAGTTAAATAACAAAAAAGTTAAAATGATTGCAATAAATGTATTAATACATTTGGAGCATTTTATTTACTTGGTGATGTTATAAAGGATAGGTATGGAGAATCTTTTTAGATCCTCGTGCCAATTTTAAAAAATAATTAATTTGAAATGCCTTTGGATTGCCAACATACTGTCTTGATCTAGTTTTCTAGTGACTACTAGCGCAGTATTTTATTTTGAAACATATTCGTTCGAAAAATATTTCATCCGAAAAATTATTGTGTCCCCGGAATTTTAGAAGCTATTATGCGTTTCGCTTGAACCTATTTTTACTGTCGAAAGATAAGTTATAATTTAAGCTCCAATTTACGAAAAATTTTGAGAGAAACGATTACCCCTAAAAAAGTATAATTTTTGTTTTTCGGGTGAAACTCATAATAAGGCTGAATAACTAATTTTTAAAACTTACAGTACTGAATTCATTTTAATAAAAAAAAAGCAGATTCACAAAAACAAAGAAATAAAGAAAAACATAAAAGACAATGAAAAAACTTTCTTTGTATGACTATTGTTGTTACGCAGTGGATGTTAAAGTAGTTTATATCAGGGCTGTGTTTCGCCACGTTAAGCAAATGCCACCTGAACTGGAATCATCTGACAAACGGTTTTCAAGCGAATTGTTTATGTTATCTATTAATTTCTAAAAATAAGGGCATACACGTCGGCTCTGAACCTTTGGCACCTCATATATGGGAAATTTGATATTTTAGAATGTCATCTAATTGGTCAGTAATTGGTCAAGAAAGGTCAACTAGTCCCAGAAATTGGTCAGCCCTTGATAACTAGTTATAAAGACTTAAAGTTTCTCAAGGTCACTCAAGGTCACGCGTGATTTTTGGCACCTCATTTATGGGAAATTTACAAAAAAAAGGTGCCATCTGAAAGATTTGTGGATAGTGATAAAAGGTCAACTATTTTCAGTAATTGGTCAGCTATAGTTTTTTTTCTATGAATTTTCAAAAATCGTTTCAAGGTCACAAAATAAACTTTTGCCACCTCATTTGGGTCATTTCAAATAAACAAGTATGCCATTTGAAAGGCCATTTCACGGTCATAAAAGGTCAGCTATTTTCAGAAATTGGTCAGGCATAGTTTTTTTTTAATGAATTTTTAATTTATTTAAAAAAAAATTTCAAGGTCATAGCGATTTTTGGCACCTCATTTATGGGAAATTTGCAAAAAATATATACCATCTGAAAGATCTCTAGATCTATATAAAAGGTCAGCTATTTTCAATAATTGGTCAGCGATAGATTTTTTTTAATAATTTTTTTTTTAAATTTCAAGGTCATAGCGATTTTTGGCACCTCATTTAAGGGAAATTTGGGAAAATTGCATGCCATCTGAAACATCTCTAGATCTATATAAAAGGTCAGCTAGTTTCAGTTATTGGTCAGCGATAGATTATTTTTTACGATTTAAACAAAAAAAAAAAATTCAAGGTCACGAACGATTTTTGGCACCTCATTTGGGTAATTTTCCAAAAAAAAATATACTATGTGATAGGTTACTCGGTCATCATAAAAGGTCAGTTAGATTCAGTAATTGGTCAGTCATATTTTTTTTTTTAATTAATTCTTAAAGTATTTGTATGTAGGTCACAGTATAGATAGATTCGGGTAATTTAAAATTTTTTTAAATAGATATAGATCCAATAGATTCTGAGAAAATCATGGTGGATTAAACCAAACACTTTCTTTTTCAAGATGGCGGTCATTCCCTTACCCCGGCACCTCAAAAACTTGGTTTCTCAAAGAAGAGATGCAGCCAAACTCAAATCGTACCCATCGATTATGGAAATTTTAATAAATTTTTTGACAAAATTTAATCCACCATGATTTTCTCAGAATCTATTGCTTGTATGAAAAAAGTATGTTAATCTTTTTTGTGTAGAATAACATAAGCTAAACTTTGTATCTTCACATTTTTTTCAAAAAAAAATTATAATTTTCGAGAAACTAAGAAAAAAAACTGAATTTAACCCCCTTTAACACCCCCCAAAAATGTAAGCCCCGGTCCAAATTTACGGAACTTTTCAGAAAATGGTTAACACGCCAACATAAAGCTCTCTACCAAAATTCAGCTTTGTCGGAATTTTTTCGAAGTGAAAGTCTAATTTTCCTGGGCTAAAAATTGCTGGCAAGGCGACACCTTCGATTATTACCATTGCCAAGCTCTTATTAGCGTCAAAATAATTTTTTCAAGAGTTTTTTAACAACTAGATTGTTTTTACAGATGCATAGGTAATTTGCGCATGAGTAGGCATTGCTTTCATGTTCAAAATTAGCTACTAACATTCTCTTATACTACTGACGAAAATTCAAAAACTCATACAAAAACGTCTATGGCTGACCAATTACTGAAACTAGTTGACCTTTTATCGCGATCTACTGGCCTTTTAGATGGTATAAATTTTATGCAAATATACCCCAAATGAGGTGCCAAAAATCTATACTGTGACCTAGATAAAAAAAAATATAACACTCATAAAAATAAATATATGGCTGACCAATTACTGAAAGTAGTTGACCTTTTATATAGATCTAGAGGTCTTTCAGATGGTATGCAATTTTCCCAAATTTCCCGTAAATGAGGTGCCAAAAATCGCTATGACCTTGAACAAAAATTCAAAAATTCATTAAAAAAAATCTATGGCTGACCAATTACTAAAACTAGCTGACCTTTTATATAGATCAAGAGATCCTTCAGAATGTATGCAATTTTCCCAAATTTCCCATAAATGAGGTGCCAAAAATCGCTATGACCTTGAACAAAAATTCAAAAATTCATTAAAAAAAATCTATGGCTGACCAATTACTAAAACTAGCTGACCTTTTATATAGATCAAGAGATCCTTCAGAATGTATGCAATTTTCCCAAATTTCCCATAAATGAGGTGCCAAAAATCGCTATGACCTTGAAATTTAAAAAAAAATTATTGAAAAAAATCTATCGCTGACCAATTATTGAAAATAGCTGACCTTTTATATAGATCTAGAGATCTTTCAGATGGTATATATTTTTTGCAAATTTCCCATAAATGAGGTGCCAAAAATCGCTATGACCTTGAAATTTTTTTTTAAATAAATTAAAAATTCATTAAAAAAAAACTATGCCTGACCAATTTCTGAAAATAGCTGACCTTTTATGACCGTGAAATGGCCTTTCAAATGGCATACTTGTTTATTTGAAATGACCCAAATGAGGTGCCAAAAGTTTTTTTTGTGACCTTGAAACGAGTTTTGAAAATTCATAGAAAAAAAACTATAGCTGACCAATTACTGAAAATAGTTGACCTTTTATCATTATCTACAAATCTTTCAGATGGCATCTTTTTTTTGTAAATTTCCCATAAATGAGGTGCCAAAAATCACGCGTGACCTTGAGTGACCTTGAGAAACTTTAAGTCTTTATAACTAGTTATCAAGGGCTGACCAATTTCTAGGACTAGTTGACCTTTCTTGACCAATTACTGACCAATTAGATGACATTCTAAAATATCAAATTTCCCATATATGAGGTGCCAAAGGTTCAGAGCCATACACGTCACACAAAAAATAAAATATTTTCAAGATATCAAACTTCGGTTTTTCAAACAGCTATAAGAAGAAGTCTAAGTTTGAAGTAAATTGCTGATGCTGCTGCTTAAATGGCGCGCCCATAATATTTCGTCACGTGCCGCCAATGGCACGCATGCCAATGGTTCGCCATCACTGCAATAGGATGTACCAATGAAAAGAATTTTTTTTTAGTTGAATATTATATTTTATTCCATACAAAAGTACAAAAAATATAATATTGGCTTGTTGTGGAGGAGAAGCAAGAGCATATTCAAGGAGGGAGCATGGGAGGGGGCTTGCCCATTCCTAATCAAGATATATCTCATGCATTGAATTGAATAATTTTTATTTAACGCTGTCAGTCCTGTGTAATAGCTTCGAATGTGAGAGCTGATACTGAAAGGTGAATTGAATAGCAGCAAGATACAACCGCGAAAGCCATCAGCTATACCAAAATGCCAATGCGTTTCAAAAACCAAAAAACTTATGGTCGGGTTTCTGTCAAAACCTTGTAAGTCTGTTTTGAAAAATTGCTAAGAACACACAAAAAAATCAGATTTTTAAATAGTAAATGATTTTAAATACGGTAAATAGAATCAAAAGGAACCATGACACAGTTACGAAACACTAATATTTGAATTCAGTGAATTGTTTTGATCTGAATTATATAAAAATTAAATTTTAAGAATTAAGAGGTTTTGACCAGAAAGCCGACGGTATTTGTTTTGCTAGGTCGAGCGAATGGATAACGATGATGCAGCCAAAAGAGACCGAAATTCTACCTCCACCTCCGCTTCGGTTCTAAGACCAACCCATTGGGGATAATAATAGAAAAAGTTTTGGTGGCGCAACACCAACAGCTCGTACAACAACACGCAACAGTAATGGTTGAGAGCTTGTAAGTCACTACCAGAGCCTAAAGTGACTTTTCTTCGCATATTATAATGTACCGAAATGAGTCTTCTTTTAAGATTTAAAGCCGAGCGTTTCTCAATTTTAAATTAAATTATCCATTGCTATTTTTTTTTCAGCTCCTACACTAAATCTCTTCGAACCATCTTTTCAATGTTTTTAAAAATCTTGTTTTTTCATTTTTCATTTAATTTTTCTCTTTTAAAGCCTAGTACTCACCTCTTGTGAATTGAAAATTTTAAACCGGTTCAAAATACACGTGAATTATCATAATGAAAATATCACTGTTTCGTTTCGCGTGAATTTTTGATACTCTGTTTGGAATTTGGAATTGGAATTTTTAAAACTGACTTTGAGTGGAAAAAATAAATTGATTTTTATGAAACTTATTTGACTGAATCTTGAAAGATTTTTAAAAGAATATTATTTTTATTTCGTATTTTGTTGTATTTTCGTGTCTTGTGTTTTTTTTTGTACTGTCAGTAGAAATAAAAATAAATTAATCGACAAATGTCAGACTTTTCCATATCTCCTTATTTTTTCCCAGTGGTTGTACATTGTGAAATGAAAATGATCTCGTGAAATATATATCGAACTTAGGTACTCACCTCTCGTTGCGAATTCCATCGGTGTGAATTAACCGGCATTTTTGTATGGAAGTTTGATTTTCACTCGAACTGAGTACTAGGCTTAATTAAGCATATAAATAAGAGATAGTATTCTACAATATGTAGCATGAAATAAATAAATAAAATAATTAAACTGGCTTTTCAGTGGATGAATGAATGAATGTTGCACTGTGACGTCAAGATCTATTCCAAGATCTGCCTTCACCTTAAAACTGGATAAGATTGCTCATCTAAAAGTTTTTCCTCCAATTTTTTTTTCCTCAGAAATTTATAGTATTTGGAGGACTCTTAGAGAGGAAATATATCGCTCTCTTCGACTTGGTATTTTTCCAGGTATTTTTGTCCGTTAATGCATAATTGTATCACATTTCCCTTTTATGTGGTATGGTGTTTCCTCATGTTTGCAGCAAAATCTGCATAATGGACTGCTAACTAGACCAAGATTCCCTTGGCGTCTTTTTAATTTGCTGTAGCCAGTAAGGAGACCAGTTATTTTTATTTATTGATTTTTTTGGATCCCCAGTTTTTTTTTTATTACATTTTCGCCTATACCCTAATAGGGTTCAGGCCCCATTAAGGGATGGAGACATTGTCCCTATTTTCACTAAGGAAGCTGCTTCTTCATTTCCCTGGACACCAACGTGACCAGGTACCCAATAAAGTGAGACTTTGTTATTTTTGCCAAGGACATTCAGCTTGTTCACACACTCTCAAGTTACTTTAGAGTTTGTGGCGCAAAAGCTCAGTGCTTTGAGCATGGCTTGACTGTCTGACTTAATGGCAATAATTTTTTTTGGTAGATTCCTTCGAGATTACGATCTGCACATTTATCTATGGCGTGAACTACTGCCTGAAAGATGCTAGTAGACTGTCCCATCGAGATAGAAAGTTTAGTTTAAGGCCCAAAGATTCCAGACCATGTTTTTTTAGCAGTGTTGTTCCTCTACGTGTCGAATTTAATCAACAATTAGGTCAGCAATGTTAACAGTAGCTTTTTGATCTGTCACTGACAACCTCCAAATAAACTCATTCAAGAAATTCTAGTTGTATATTCGCAGCAAACGAGTTCTTTTTTCCCCATTTATTTCTTCCTTAAAACATTCGTCATTTTTCTATTTTGTCGTTATTGGCATAATCCACAGCAACATTCAAAGCAAAGGTTCAAACCGCCTATTCGACGGCAGCGCTAGTGGCGTAAAGTGATAGACTGAACTGAAGTGAAGTTGGCTCCTGGCAGTCCATATATAGTAGGTCAATGTTCAAAACGTTGTTATATCCTATCGAACACTGTTGCAAGATTTATTGAGAAGAAAAAGTTTTAGGGAAAGAAGAATCTGAATTTGAAATGAATTAAGCTTTGATTTAACTGGTAATTGGATTTAAAATTTATATATGTCACTTAATTTTATTTTTACAAAAATTAAAATATTTTTATTAAATTCTTATAATTTTGCTGGTAAATTTTAAAAGAAAAAAATCAAGAATTCCTGCTACATGACTTTTCTACATTGACTACATTGTTGACAAGCTCGTGTCGATAACTATCAGTTGTCTACGTTAAATTGTTTTCATGTAGACAATTGTGTAGTCTACGTTTATACTCTACAAGGCACAAACACTGCCTTTCAGTTCTTCTCGATAGTATAAGAATTTTTCTCGAAGCTGTTTCTTAGGCATGCCATCTTTTGGAATGTCAATTAGGTTTATTACCGCTAATTTTGGAATGCAATCCCTTACCCTGAGACTTATAGGTAATGATGGGTCCTACCATCAAGGTGTACATCCACCTAAGGATAGTCTAAGTCTAGTTTGCAGCTCCATGATTTGCCTGTTAGTCTTTTGCAAATTAGGAGGGCTTTTGTGGCTCATCAGCAAAACCGATGCAGCGAATGCCTGGAGAAGTATGCTTTTCTAACAGTTCATCAACTACAAGACTCTACAGCAAGGGTGATAATACCCTTCCCTGTGGATAACCTCTTTTTAACATTTTCCACGTGTTTGGGCCTGCTAGTGCCTCATTTGTTCTATAGTGGCTAACATCTCACCAATCCATAAGGATATGATGATGCTAGGTACGCTTTTCCTTACAAGACTTTTATTTACCGCTTCATTGGAGGTATTGTCAAAAGCACCTTTTATATCTATAAAGGCAGATATTGCTTTTTTCTTTGCGTCAAAAACTTTCTGTATGGTGTTAGTTAATTCAAGCAGAGCGGTTTCGGTTTTCAGTTAATGATTGACTTTTACTTTCAGTAGTTGTCAAAAATCCAAAATCCATTCATATCAAGGAAATCAATATTTCACTATTAAAATCTTGACATAATCGCTATATAAGGCACTAATATACGTTCTCACAAAGTAGTAACACATGTCAGAATAACGTGGGAAAGAATTTCATACGACTGCCAAATTTGTGTGCTGAAAATGGTTTTCATATTTTGCTTCCACACTCTTCAATCCAAACAAATTAGTTTCACCATAACCTCAAACCCCTAAGTGGAATAGAAAGTGTGATGGTTTTAGAACCGTTTCTTAATATTTTCATGTATAAACATAAGTCAAATCGTGCCGAATGCGCTCTAAAGTTGTGTGTGATGAAATTTCATATTTTGCTTCCACACTATTATACATGATTTTCTTCACACTTTTTTGACATTGTATTATTACTCAATTACGCATCTGTCAGAAATATTTGTAAAGATAGTCGTGGAGATAAATTTCATAAATAGAATGATCTCACCAGCGTTGCCACAAAGTGCCCGATTGGGCCTTTTGGCCCAGTGTTTTATAATTTGGCACTTGGCCAGGGTCAATAAGATTTGACCCCAAGTCTTAATTTTAGAAGGTTATTTATCAAAATTATAGTTTTTACAATGATTAAAAAGCTTAGAAGAAATAAGTAAAGAGAATCATGATATTGAGGCTGTTAAATGGTAAAAACAGTAAAAAAAATTGAAAATTTTTGCTGGTGATCATTTATTTAAAAATATTTTATCTATTGCAATGAATTTATAAGTCTTTCACACCACACAGTGAAGGGCAAGTGCATCTGCTAAGATGATTGAGCCTTAAAAAAGATCTTTGGCCAGGCAACTTGAGTAATTCTGATAACTTTATTCCCAAACCAGATTTTGTAAAACGAGCTAAGAAATAAATAGGGACATATTGTACTTACTTAAAAATATAACTAGATTTAATGTATCATCTGTGAATTTTTTTTAACTGATTAATAGAAATTTAATGTATTCAATAAATAATAACAATAAATAAAAAATACTATATAATTAATTTTAGTTTCATTTTTTAATGAAGGATTTATGGCCCAGCTTTTGACAAATGATGAATGAAAGTTTCGAAAAGGCGCTCTCTGTTTTTTTCTTGGCAGCTACGCTGGATCTCACACTGAAAAACTGACCCTAAATCGATGGTAGCAGCAGAAAAGAAACTAAACCAAGACAATACCGAGATAGAACCCAGATTAGAGATTAGACCTATAAATGTGTTGTCTTGAAGCAAACCTTTAAGTGACAACCACTTAATGTTTCACTTTAGGGTTAATTTTTATATTAAAGTTAGCAGTTTTAAGGATTACCCATGTTTTGATATAACGACTCCTCCAGTATGAGGGTGGTATAATTCTAGCACAATACAAAATCATATTTTATTTCCATTAAAAGTTGTAGGGCTTTGATACTTTCTAAGCCTCTTTTCTGACTAAATAAATCAAAAAGGCCTCTCAAGAAAAACATCGCAAACCCTCAAAAATTGATAACACACTGCCAGGGTCCGGAATGTAGACATTACACCATTTTTATTATATTAACAATGAGCTTTGGTGTGGTGTTGATGTAAATTTTAAAGGTTAAATCTTAAAATAGAACTAAATAAAATCTTGGGGAGTTAAGAAGAGAAAGGAAAACACAACCAAAATATGTAACTCTAGACGCACTCCAAGTTTATTTATTCTTGTCTCCTTTTGTTTGCTCTCAAACACGTTGATTGTAATTGGAAAAATAAAAGTGGTGTAATATCATAGGCTTCTGTCATCTAGTGTTTATCACCTGCTTCTGTACCTATAGGATGCCTCCACATCTTCTTCCCCACTCTCGCTTTCTTCAGTCCTATACCATCATCAATATACCAATCGAGAATCGATATTTTTTTTTAAAGTAGCTCTAGATAGCGTGGTTTTCTTTTTAGTCAAGGTTCTTTCTTGGTATGTACATGCTCCTTTCTAAGGATCTATGGTGTTTGCTTAAACAGGGTATTCGCTCCCTCCCGGACCTCTTCTCATTTTCACTCCCTCTCTAAATATACCTTTGTATTTTATGTGGCGAAAAATCCAAATGAACAAATGATGTGAAATTCATTGTGTCGTGCGGATGTAGGTAATCGTTTACTGTTGTCTTCCTAATGGGAATTTCCTCTCAAATTGGAATCCTGCGAAGCATAAAATCGAGTTATCTTTAAGTGATGCTGTTTATTTATTTTTTTTTTTTTTTGTTTTTACTTTATTTTTAGCACTAAAATAGATCTCTCATTTTTCTTTATTTCATCAGGAACCGGTAAAATCAATTTAATTTTGTCATCATGTTGGAAATTCGAAATAATAAGATGGTTTTTTGTTGCATGAAAAAGACATAGGTACTCGTACTCCTATAATAAAATTACAATTTTTGCAATTACGAGTAGCTGTACCTGTATGAGGTTAAAATTGGGTTGAAAGAAAATTCCTTTTTTTTTGACAATATACATTTCTTGGAAATGGAATTTAAAATAAGAACACATTCACCTAATAAACTTAATTTGATAAATCCAATGTGATGTTAATACGCTGACATTTCAAGTTTTTTTGGTTTTCTTTTTCAATTTAAGATAATTAAATTATGAAATGTGTTGAATCTTTGAAAACCTGATTAATTTTTTAATCGTTAGGTTTTCAAAATGGTAAGAAAAAGCTATTGCAAAAGTTTTGTTTATTTATTCAAAGTAAAGTCTACCACTTGACAAATGTCAGGTGTTGAGTTTTTTTCTTAGTGTTTTGCTTAATTTTGAAATTTATATTAATTTGTTCTGTGCCATTAAGATCTTTTCATTTATTCAAACATTCGAATAGCGCTGATACCGAAATCCTGGTAACCCTATGTCCATGTAAATCGGCTTTCTTATGTAAGAATTTTGTTGGAAAAAATTAATTTTTTCTTCAATTAAAATAAAATCAAATATATGTGTAACTCCTTACTTCAATGGCTTTTTCGTTATAGCTCCAGCCTTTAAAATTTGTATTTATTTTATTATATAAACAACACGTACCACCGATTGGAATTTCAAAAAACGCGAGATCTCCCCCTCAATAACTTTGTATTTATATTATTAGGTCCGTCCATTGCAAATTTTGAAATCCTTAGTCCAATTACCGTTCTGCCAACTAACCATATCTAAGTATTAAATCAAAGGTAATATTGAGATTTATTTGTTTTATATTTTATGGGTTAACATTATTTTGGTAAAGCAGATTGTGCAAATTAGATACTCCACGGCGCTCCAACCCTTGGTAAACTATAAACTTAGCTTTATCTGTGCAGAATATTAATCCTATGTCCCTATAATAATGTAGTTAATTCCAGCTCCTAACTACCGGCATTATTTTAAAGTTAATGAAATAAAGAACATTTTCAACGCCATAATGAGATTTTGTTAAAGTGAAGACAAGATTATTTTGATTTGAGGTTGTAACCGATGATGGCGTTAGAAGACGTAAAACAGAGACTTGTGTATATATTTTTTAGATACAGGGTGTCTGCCGGGAGGGTATACTACTTTGTTTGCTTATAATTTTTGATTAAATGAAAGAAAATGGATCTTATATTGATAAATGTTTTATTTATTATTGGCAATTAAGTATGGAATACAATATCAGGTAGATATCCGCCTCTGTTAGTCTCACAAACGCGAGCCCATTTGAGCACATTTTTCATTACATTCTCACACATTTCATGCGGTATTTCATTAATTTCATCACGAATATTTTGTTTGAGTTGCTCAAGCGTTTCTGGTTTGCTTGCATAAACCTTTTCAGATATCCCCACAAAAAGAAGTCCGAAGCAGTTAAATCAGATGAGGCCAATCAACATCACCATTTCTTAAAATAACTTGTTGTGGAAAGAGGTCTTGCAGTAATTCCATTGTAATCTATATGCGATGTGGCACCGTATTGTGAATACCACATGTTAATCAAGCCCAAAGCAAGCAGTTGTGGCATTAAAATGTTTTCAATCATATCACAATATCGCTTCCCATTCACATCACAGATACCGTTACGCCGTTTTCTTTTGAGGTTGATGGATTGTCTTGAACGCTTGCTTAAGCAGCAGTAATGTTTTCAGCCGATCTTGCAGTTCGTTGTGGTCCATGATTGGGTTTGTCACCTGCAGACCCTCCTTCTTCGAAATCATTCACTACACGATAAATAGTGCGATTTGTTGCCACGTTGTTTCTCTCAAAAATTTCACAGTAATCGATGATTGACTTTGATAAAATATTTTAACGATTAATACACATTGGTTTTCCGAATATATTTTTTTATAATACATTTGCCACAAGTCTACTTCACGACTGCCAAATATGAACTGTCAGGACTAATATTTACCAAAATGATGGTAAAGCAAAGTAGTATACCTTCCCGGCGGACACCCTGTAGAAGCTTCATGATAGTGAGTGTAGGATATCGTCGGCTTAGAGTGTAAAGCAGCTAACTCCTATTTTGCATTTTTTACAACCAAATATTTCAAAACAAAGTGTTCGCATTACTTGAATAAACCCGCAAAATTACATTAAATATTTTGCAACACTCGTTATTGCCAAATTCAGTGAAATTGAAAAGATTTGATAGGTTTTTGTATTTTTTAGCAATTTTTGAAGTGGTCTATAATGGTAAAAAAAAAATGTGGAGTTAGCCGCTTTACACTCTAAGCCGATGATATAGATGTCATAATTTTTTATAATGTAGAGCAGTGATTCAAAAACTTTTAAAAATGTGGATATCCTCTAGAAAAACTTATATATATTTCTGAAGTCCAATGCTTTTCCTTAAAAATCCATTTTTGCGTCATTTTCTGCTTCTTTTTTTTTAGTGTTGCCTCACGAAATTTTAGTCGAAAACCTCAAATTCAGATTCAGTACCCCCAAAAACATAAAACAGGGCAAGATCAATACTACCCCAAAAATATAAATTTGGTGGCACAACAGCTCGTGAAGAACCAAGGCCTAGTGACTTACAATTCTCAACCATTCCTGTGTGCGTATTTTTGGCAGGAATGGAGGGGACCTACAATTTTTTGCCGAGTCCAAACGGCTAGATGAGAAGCACTTATTCATGACAAGTATACTCTTGGAAGATTTGTCAGTTCCTCGCAAGAGGCAGTACCTCGCGAAAAAAACATTTCTGTTTATAGGTGGCAGCGCCTGGGAATCGAACCCAGACCTTTGGCATGACAGTCCTACGCACTAACCATCATGCCACGAGGTACTACTACTATTTGCAAATTTGCATGGTAAAAATACATTTTGACTGGACAATAAATCAATACTTTTTACACAAAATACATAATTATTAATCATCGTCAGTTAATTTTAAGGCAAACGCATTAAAAATCTACGATTTTACATATTTTGTTCCGTCAATAAGATTTTTATTTGTGATGTATTTAGGTGGGTACTTTTGGTTAGGTACGATGACCATCCATTCTCTTTTTGAGAGCACAGTCCTCTTTTTCGGTACCATGACCTATAAAGGATAGTAATTTGTCCTCCTTTAAGAAGATTGTCTTCTTAAAATAACTTTTTTTATCTTGAAAACCATTTTTTTAAAATAAAAATAAATTTTTGAATATTGTCTAAGCCTTACCGATTTCCAAACCTTGATTTTTGTCTGGTTGAAATTGTACACATGTTTGCGGTTCACTCAGACGTATACGTACCTTTTTAAAGAATGCTAATCAAACATTTTTCTTACATTTTTTTTCTACGCTTTTCCGATATTTTGACCCTTAATGAATAAGCCAACTTACTATCTTAATTACTTTACCACTTAAACATAAACAGCCGAACTTATTAGATTTTCTTAAAATGCCTATTAGAGGTCATTTAGTTAAGTTTGCTTAAATATTTAAGTTGCCTTTAAATAACGTTACTTAAATTCGCATCTTTAATCAATTTTCCATTGCTACTAAACAAAACGATTGAAATGTTACGTAACGTGAGAAAACTCACTAATACATGTTCTTTTCAGCTGTTTTTTGACAGCTTAAAAGCAAATGCAAACAAAAGGTGAGCACATGTATTTATAAGAAAGAAAGAGAGGCAACTGGTTTACTCCATTTTGGTTTCTGATGCTTTGATGTTTGTGTTCAGAAACTCTATTATTCAATTTTTTGATTCACACCTTGGCGTTTTGATAGAAAAATATGTTAATAAATCGAAACAATTTATTTTACAATTCATTTTACTTAAGGAAACCACAAATCTTAAAACTGTCATTAGGTACCGACAGCAAAAATATGAAAACTCTACCCACAAACATACATAGGTATACCTATATTTCTGAATAAAAAAAAAACCATTAGTCTCAAATATCAAAATATGTTTAAGATGGCTTTAAGTAACCTTTAAACGCGTTTAATGGCGTTTAAGTTAAGGTGCATTTAAGTAACGTTGCTTAAAAGTGAAAATTGATTATAGGTACCGATTTCGCACTTAAGAGTAACTTAGAGGCATTTTAAAGTTACGAAAATTTTAAATTTTCTTTATAAATACGGCTGAAACTGTATACAGCAGTGAATTGGATTCAAATTCAAACACTTTTCTCATGTAGATATAATAGAGTTTAGAAAAGTTTTTAACATCAATGGTGGCTGTTCTGATAATCGATCGAATTGAATCCGTACGGATTGAAAACGGCCAATAAAGAGATACCGGAATTGAAAACGACTTATAATGGTGGATTGGGGATCCATTCGTTTTGCCTAACGTTTATGATTCATACACAATCGGGGTTTCTTTTTGTTTTCTGTTTTCAATCCGCACGGATTCAATTCAGTCAAATAACAAAACAACCGTGAATGACGAGGAATTAATGTACAAGGCTAGTTAAGACAAATTGTAAAATGCACAATTTTTCTTAAGTTCTTTTTTAAGAAATCTTTAGAATTTTTTAAAAACTTTGATGAAGAACATATGGAAGTGAAATGATTATGAAGAACACAAAAAAGGTGGGTGGCACAGTTCTGCCTGTACCTCAATCTTCAGCCTTAGCTATACTCAGAGAAAAAAGCAGGTTTACCTGACCAATTTCTGGTTTACTATACCTGATTTTCAGGTTTTTATTTTTCAACTCGGTAGATCAGGTTAGCTGCTTAGCCAGATACCTAATTTTAATGTCATGTTAAATCAACGAAGGTTGCAGGTAATATCTGCATTTCATCATGTAAATTTAGCCCGGCCTTAAAATAGTGAAACTGTTAAATTTACCAGGAAATCTTTCTTTTAAACAAATTAACTTTACATAAAAATTTAGTTAAAAGAATCTATAAAATGTTCAAAGTCCTTTAAATTAATAAATAATTTAACATGATTAAATGTTGAATCAACCCTGTATCCGGTAATTATTAAGTCTTGTATCCATGAGTCTAGGCCCTATCTCTAACACTGCTGACCTTTGAATTTATTTTGCAGTATTGAGAGTATAGAGTATAGATATTTATTACTATGAATCGGGTTTTTCAATAAGAGCGCTACAAAAGTTTTTTTAAATAAAACAAAAACAGTTTTGGATATCAATGCAATTCTTTATTCTTGTGAAAGTACGTTCTATGCCATTATGTATGGAACTCGATTCCTTTTACATGGCCACCACGGATGGGCACACTTGCAGAAGTCCAGACGCTGAACCTAATTTTCGACGGTTTTCAAGCATAAATCGGCCGATACTGCTGGAATTTCACGTTCGATATTCGTACGAAGTTCATCTATCGTCACTGGGTTGTTGGCATAGACCACAGACTTAACGTAGCCCCACAGGAAATAGTCTAACGGCGTCAAATCGCACGACCGAGGCGGCCAAGCGACTGGACCATTTCGTACGATAACACGTTCTCCAAATTTGGTTTCCAATAAATTGATTGTGACATTCGCTTGGTGAATGTGGCGCCGTCCTGTTAGAACCACATGTCCTCCAAATTCATAACATCCAATTGGGGCCAAAATATTCGGTTATCATTGAACGGTAGCGATCCCCATTCACAGTAACGTGCCGGTCTTGATCATCACGGAAGAAGTATGGCCCAATAACGCCGCCGGCCCATAAACCACACCATACCGTAATTTTTTCGGGATGCAATGATGACTCATGGAGTACGTGTGGATTGCTGCCTGACCAATACCGCATATTTTGTTTATTTACGAAGCCATTCAGCAAGAAATGAGCCTCATCGCTGAAGATGATTTTTCGGTGAAAATCCGAATCATTTTAAGTTGTTGCTCAGCCCAATTCACGAACACACGACGCTTCTGGTGGTCAAGCGGCTTCAGTTTTAGCGTCAATTTAATCTTGTAAGGATGTAAGCCAAGATCTTTTCGCAAAATTCGCCACAACGACGTCACAGAAATGCCCAACGCTTGGGAACGACGACTGAGAGATACATGAAGCCTCAGTGGCAGCAATTCTCTCAACACTACGGGCATTTCTTTGTCTCACTGGCACGTGAACATTTTGTACTGTGCCTGTGGATTCAAATTTGTCCACTAGACGCTCAATTTTTGATCTGCTAGGACGATTATGACGAGCATAAATTGGACGTAGTGCTCTTAACGTTGAGGCCACTGACTCCGAATTTCGGTAGTAAATTTTAATAATTTCGACTCGTTGTTGGCTCGTATATCTTTCTATCATGAAATGGCAAACCTTACTGAAGAGAAATGTCAAAAAAGCAGCAATAAATATGACGTCGTTTGCTGTCCCTGTAGCTCTACTTTTGTAGCGTCCCTTTTGAAAAACCCTTTATATTATTTTATTTTGAAAATACTTTGTGATATCTACTTATTTAGCTTTGAACTGAGAACCTCTCATATATGGAGATAGCACCCATCCTTTGGGCCACTAAGCTGCACGAAAGACTGGTGCCAAATATCAATAAGTTGAAACTGATTTTGTTTGGATGGCTTGTGTGTATGTGCCTTAACACTGGTGTCACGTTGAAATGAACTGTCAGTTAGTTTCTCTTACGATGGCTTGTGAGTGTGTTTCAATACTGGAAGAGTAATACGTTAATAGGCAGCCAGGTTAGCTCAAATAATTTTATTTGGGTGGCCTGTGTGTTTCTGCTTTAACACTGGTGTTGAATTTAATTGGCACAGTGTTTCTTTAATATGAAGCCTGGTTAAATTCAACAAGTAAACATTGTACAAATAAACATGTGAAATGTTACTTCAACTTGATTTGTGGTAAAAAAGAAATTCATAACATACAGTGTTAAAAAAATACGATTTCTTGTTTACCAGAATTTAGTGTTAAAATAACAGGTTATCTTTTAAAATCAACTTGAATATGATTAAATTGGCCATTAGGCTGATTTAAAACTAAATATTAGGTTATTAAAACCAGGTTTATTTTTGAAATGCCAGTATTTCTATATTGGATTGTGCACCTTGTGAATTTAGCAAGGTCAAGGTTAATTATTTACCTGTCGTTTTTTACTGAAGAGTTCTTTCTTAATTTTCCATTGACCCCATAATATAACCTAATAATGAAAAATTCAACCGAAAGTGACCATTTTGCAGCCAAAAGACTCAGAAAAAGTCTTGAAAATTTCGTTAAATTTATCAATCGTTAATGGCCAAATTTTCCATTGATTTGATGAGTTAGGAACTCTTACGACCACACTCTGGACTACTAGTATGTTAATCGAGAATTTTGTTCAGCAGTGTGGACACTGTTTTAGGATCGTCTTTAGAAAAACTACCCATTTTGTTCAAACTCCGGTATATTGTTTAAGATTGGTTTTAGTTCTTTGGTATACCATGATTAGCAAATATTACTGCATTTTTCGTTATTTTTATAAGGATAATATTATTTATGCAGTTATCAACATTAATATCTTCTAGACTTAACCTTTTTACTTTAAGTCTTACTGCAATTCCTTTACATATTTAAATTGATAATGATGATGAACAAAAAAAAAACGCTTATTGTTAACGCACTAATATACAAATCCAATTTCCTTTTATTTTCAGGTAAATAGAACATCCATTAAAAATCTTAAATTTCGAAGTTTGTTGTAGGTAAGTTGTTAGCAATTGTTAGCACATGAACTTCCTTAATATGTATTTGAAGAGTGTCCTTACAATGTTGACTTGTTATCAAATTGTCATGCAATTCAGTTACGTGAAGTGGTGTCATTAGCTATAAGAAAAGAAGAAAACAAAAAATAATCTATCAAATTAGTTAAACAACTTAATACTTTGAATGATTTAAATAATTTATTCCCCAAAATGGGGAAGGAAATTACACAACCTGTTAACCAATACTGCCGTAAGTTTATAAGGTAAAATGTAGTTACTATTTAATTTTCTTTCCTGCCTTTGTAACTGTTAAGTTTGTTTTGTATTCGATTTAGCAATTTTTAAATAATTCAAGCTCTTAAGTCCAAAGTCCTTCCAAGATCAACCACCTGAAAAAACCTTATGGGTGGATATATAAGACGGATTGACTCACAAATACATGTTTTTAAAGCTATAAATTTTTTCATTTTGAAATTCTGAACTTTACCTCTAAGTTTTTAATTCTTAGCTTAAGGTACAAAAAAGATCGATTCATATCTTTTATGAAAATTGTAGCTAATACGTCATCATTTCGAGATTTTTGACTACCAGCTCGTGTTATAGTTTACCTATCTATCGTTGATCTTCTCATAAAAACAATGATCAGTGACAGATAATATCTCTAAACACCTGAACCTAGAGTTGCTGCAGTTTTTTTTTATAATAAACTTAGTTTTTTTTTTTCTATAAAGATTGAAATTCTTTTCAGTAAAAAAAAAAAAACAAAAAAAAAATTGTTAAAGAACAGAAAACAGATACTTTATTTTGACAAATCACTTGAAAAAGAAAAATCTGCTCAACTTCAATTTCGTTTAGAAAAAAAAAAATTGTTTGCATTTTGCTGAATGCAGATGCATAGCACGCAATAAATCATTCATTCTACGGGGTTGAATGGTAATATTCCATTCGTCGTCTTTTCATTTTCTTTCCTAACGTTCAAAGTTTTCCTCCTCCATATCCTGCAGAGCCATTTTTTTTCCTTTCGATTTTTTTTTTTCGTTCGTTTATTTTGTTTCTCTAGCCGACTCTGATATCTTGTGCTATTCTTGGAGTATGTCGTTTGTTTGATTGTTTCCTATTAATATTCGCAGTTTGTACACACAAACAGCATTTTCAACGTTTCGAGAACGAACACTTTGCATATTCATGTGAAATGTGTATATCTTTCTACCTGTTCTAAATAATAGCATATTTAAAAATGTAAGGAAGAGGAAAAAGTTGGAAAAAACAAACAAAAAAAAAATAGGGAAAAAGAGGACGATTTGCCATTCTAGAAGCAATAGGGCCCAGATAAAACGTGAAAAAAAAAAATAAGAAAGGTAAAAAAAATACACCCAAGATATTGACTTTATGCACCTGACTAGAGCATTTTGCATGGGAAATGCAAAAAATAAAACGAAACGACCTTGGTATCATCTTCGTCATCATCATATTGCACCTCATCGTATTATATCTTTTGCGAATCATCTTTGCTCATATTATTATTCCTATAGCGAGGAGGAGTGTGTGTTGCAGAAAAAATATACTTGGATATTATACAATGTACATATACATATAGCTATGGCTTCAAAAAGTGAAGTATGTGGCACGAAAACTGGTCTAAAAACAATGATGATGACGATGAATGCGAAAATCGAGAGATAAAACTCGAATATAAAGAAAAGTGCTTAAAGCCATCCACAATAATGGCCTTAGGAATAAACGCCCTTATTTAAAGCACACTCTATTAAATCATATAAATGTGGTACGTAGGTATACAGCAGTTAATATTTACTATGCCTAAGCATTTGATATCTGACATATCGTTTAAAAGATTTCAATAAATCTCGTGAACAGCAAAACCTTAATTTTAAGGCCAAAAATATATTATAAAGTTCCGCTAAACCCTAAAAATTTTGGATTAATCAACTCACCCCTAATGGATTTCGCATATAATGCTAATTTTACTTTTAAACTTTTTTATTTTCAATTTTAGAGTTTATTAAAAAATAAAATGCATGACTGGTACGAGTACTTGCTTTTATGTTCAACTCGCCTAAAATAAAGAACTTTTAAAATATGAAAGTAGTTACATATAAAAATTATAAGAAACATAAAAAAGCATTTAAATCGTTATTTTAATTGTTAAATTACGAGTAGTTAAAAACTAAGAGCTCAAAAGAAGTATGCCATTTGATTACTTGAAAAAATATAAATATGTAAAAAAAATTAAAATCGTTCCTTAAAATCTATATTTTATATAGAAAATTTAAAAAAATGTTATGGTATGCCAATTTTAAGTATGTATTAAAATATATTTTGAAACCTAGTTTCATTTTTGAAATATTGAATTTTCAAACAATTTTTTTTTAAATTTTTTTAAAAATCCAAAATTTATTTTTTTTTCTAAATTTTGATATGCAATATTATTATCATTTTAAAAAAGGTTTTGCATACAAATTTTGATTTGCTACGTTCTTGCCGTTAATGAGAAAATCGAAAATTAAAAAAACCGTAATTTTTTGGAATTTAATTTTTCTTGAAATGTAAATCAAACAGCATATTTTTAGGCTAACTGCTCCCAGTGGGGAATAGGACTGTCACTACCAATTTTTAGTTACCTCCGCTGCTGAGAAGACGACTGTCATGATAACTGACTGAGAAAAAATAATTTTTTTCAATTTTTCTTTCAAATAACTTCAAAGAACTTTCAAGCTTCATTTTTCTTGAAACGCAAAAATAAAATGCAAATTTGGAAACTTGCTAGAAGTTTCGAGCTGCTATGCTAGCTTAACACAGAAGTTTCATGTAAATAAACTGGGTAACACCCAGCGATGCCAACTGAGGCTTTTTTATTCCTTTTAGGTATTATTGGCTGAGGCCTTAGGGCTTGTTTTTTTTATAAAAAAAGCATCTTTTTTATTCAAAAATATTTACTTTTTTGAATTCAAAATACTGAATTTATATCTTTAAAAAACATTCTTAAAAATTTAGGCCAAAAAGTGTACTTCACCAAAAAAAGTAACTCCTTAGATAAAAAGTGCTACTGCAATTCAAACAAATAAAATATCCTTGTTTTAAAAATCAAATTATGATTTCAAGGACTAAGACAAGCTAATGGCATGAACCTACTAATGAAACCAAACTATCATACGAGTACATTTTGTTCCTTTTATGAATTTTATCTGTCTGTGTTTGTTTTTGGAAACACAATTCTTTTTGTTTTTTGTTTAGGATGCCAGTACTGGTACCTAAATAAATAAGGCTCACAGTTAGTCAGAGAACTGCATTAACAGGTAAAGCCTAGTACGCATATCAAGGAAAGACAAATTTATTTCTACATTTTTTTTCTCAAGAAAAATTCTAAAGGTGATAAGAGATAAAAACGAAAGTCAATTGACAGCAGTGTCTTGGCTTTAAATTTGAAAAAATCCCTTCATTCACAAAAATTTGAAATACAGAAATTAGATTTTTCAAAGCATTTGGAAAGCAAGAAAAAATTTATGGGTGAAAAAACCTTTTAAAAGTCTGAAATTTTCAGGTTTTATACTTCTCTAGAAAAAAACTTAACTAAACATTTTCCGTCAAACTACAGTTTGTCCCCCATCTGTCAAGCCATTAATTGTCAAATTATGTTGAAGAATGGCAACGATATCGATGGATTAAAAAAACTCTAAAAATTCCAAAATTTTTGAAGTTTTTTTATATCTCAGGAAAAAAGTGATTTGCAATTGGTTGACATTTGCATCAAAACAACTCAGTTTGCTGATTCCAACTCGGTTCTCAAAACGTCTGAATTATGGAATAATTAAAATAGAGAGAGATGCTTTTAGTTTATGAAAAGTTAATAATACATAAAACGTCACAATTTGTCCGGAAAAATAATGCTTCGAGCATTCTTCTTCTGCGCAAAATTAAGTGGAGACTTTCTTTTATTTAATCACGTACAGCGGTTACAACTGTCAAATTTTGCGCTGGAGTTGCAGTGTCCACACTATACCGATCAACATTGTTGGTTTAAAATGTCAATCAACATGCTAGTGTTTACGTCTCATTGTTGACTTGTTGACTGTCATTTGTGTCAAACTATTTTAATATTTTTATTTTAATAATTTGTTTACGTTGTTTTGCATAAGAAGTCAATATAAATGCAGTACCCGATGAAATTAAATGAAGAGTTGTCAATTATGTAGATACCACTCCTATACTTAAAGGGTTATGTTCTATTGAACAACTTAATTGATTGCTATCCATTTGAATAGGGTTTCTTTCGGGCCAACAAATGTTGATTGGCATTGCCAATCAACACGTCTACACTTTCACAATACTGTTGATCATCGATGTTGATACACACTATTCAACATAATGTGGACGCATAATTAAAAAATACTACTTAAAAAAATTATTGAAACGGAGTCATGTAGTAAAGAGTTGCTGGTAGGCGAAACAGTAAACCACACTCTTAAAACAAAACCGATACTGATACCGATACCGATACCGATACCGATACCGATACCGATACCGATACCGATACCGATACCGATACCGATACCAATACCGATACCGATACCGATTGAGATAACGATACCGATACCATGACGAGACTTTGTTTGACGATACCCAGACAAAGCTGAGTTATACGAGTCCCATATCTAAACGATATTGACATTTTTCAATATTAACGATACCGCAACGATACTTAAAAAGGTAACAAATTTGGTAAATGTCCTTGGCAATAGCAACAGGGTCACACACTTCATATTGTGTCTGATCACTTTGGCGTTCAGGGAAATGAAAAGGCAAATTCCTTAGCGAGAACAGGGGCGATGACTCCCTTAATGGGTCTTGAACCCTATTGTTGCATAGGAGAAAATGTGATAAAAATCAAAATCAAGGAACTAGAGGAAGCTCTATCAGCCTAAGTAGGAACAACCTAAGCATTAAAAACTGGTTTCCTCACTGGCCACTGCAAACTAAAAAGACACCTTGGCATTCTCGGTCTAATAAGTAGTCCCTTGTTCCAAATGCAGATTCTGCTGCATACAGAAGAAAACACCAAACCATATGGAGGTGGGCTCACTGCATAGAAGTGAACAATTCAGAAAAAGGAATTTCGAAGATAATGGCAGCATTAGTAGGTAAATAAACTAGAATTATTTACTAACATTTTAAGTAAATAAGTAAGTAAAAGTAAAAGTAAAGTTTACTTGTTATAAATAAAATTTTAAAGTTTATTATTACGCTTTTATGTTCTATTTAAATATTAAAGTTTTGTATGAGTAAATGGGCCTTAATTTTCTTCTTATTTAAAAATAAAAAAGTAGAGTTAAAAAATATTCACTAAAATTGGCATCTTGCCTTTCATATTTGGAAGATGAAGGAAAAAACACATGGAACACTGCCAGATAGAAGAGAGCGATCTATCCTCTCTAAAGGTTCTCTTTCTCTATAGAATACTTACATTTTTAAGAGAAATAAAATAGGAGGAACAGTTAATTGTAAGTTGAGCAATCTCTTCTAGCTCTTGGTGGAGAGCCACTTTAGATCGCAGTGCAACAACTCCAATATTTAATTCAATCATTTCATTCAACGTTTTTGGGACCTACGCACATATTTCGATGGAAATTAGTTAGGTTAGCTAAATGCGATGCTCCAAAATATTAATTTATTCATTGCATAGCCTCGGTCGGCAGGTATAGTGTATACCTACATTCTTAGGAAAAATGGTTGGATCGTTGCATAAGGAACTGAGAAAGCACCACCTCTCATACAAATGTTAACTAAGCCTTGGTGGTACAAAGTTTAAAATTGTATGAGTTGCTTTTGAGAAGTTCTATTAAACTTTAACAAGTCGTTTATAGAAAATTCATAAATCCCATATTAGCTATGTAGTAATAGATTTTGAGAGGTGGTCCTGTATAAGCTTTTCCTAGAACAAATACAAGCCCAACGGACGGACGCACAGACGATCAAACTTATCAATTTTTTGAGTTCTCCATCATCTCAATACGCAATTGCGTCAAATTTAAAACAGTTTCCTTCTATAAAACCAATACTTACCCCAACAATACTATGACTGGCACAGTTTTTCAAACCAACTACGAGTACTTCAGAGCTCAAATTAATTTCTTAGTAATGCATCTAACTATGCACTAAACAATTGTGATTGTTGAACCAGTTAACAAGTCCTGCAATGAGTCAACTTCATCGTTGGACGAACTAATTGCTTTAATTAGAGCTTAAAACTTTGTAGCTATTTCCGTTTTCCGTATATTTTCCTATTTTTTGTATAAGGAACGAGAATAGAACCCTTTTACTTTTCGACTACTCTTAGGTCTAGCGAAGGTTATTGTCTTAAACGAAAATGGAAAAAGGCTATGATTATGCAGTATTTTTCATGTGGAAGAAGCATTTTTGCAAATGGACTTCTCGCACTCTTCTACTTCAAAATTCGAGATACTATACACGATACACGAGTAAAATGTCTTTAGTGCATATATTTTGCATGTGCTGTGCTTTTCGTATATGTGTGAATAAATATATTTCTTTTCGAGTGGAATCGTGAAGCCCACACCAACAACATGGCCCTTCAGAGATGAAAACGACACCCAACAACAACATGAACGAACAGCGACATTTACCCCCGAAGGCAGAAATGGAAAAATAACATTTTTGACATTCGAAAAAGAGCCACAGTCATGCACACATGAAAATATCACACAATTTTTGCAGCAACCAACGACCAACAACTACAAGCCGTAGAAGTAGGATACGGATACCACGAGACATGTCCCTTTTGGAAATGTTTTATGCAGAGTGTTTCGGTTTTTTTTTTGTTAAATATTTTTTTTTTTTTTGCAAAATGTTGCATCAATTTGAACCGAATGCATATCGTAGATACTCGTACTATATATTATGTTGTGTTTTGTGGATATATCTCGACATGCAAAAATACATCGCACATAGGATTCTGGAGGAGGAGATAGAGATCCTTTTTGCTTCTGATACACATAAACATGTATTTTTGCCATAACTCTTCAAGACACGACAAGACAATCTACAGCATGTTGTTCTTTTCTTATTTTGTATTATTTTTTTTTCTTGCCGTATCACGGACGAAGGCAAGGTGGCGTGTGATTTCGGTGATGCAGTTGTTAAGGGTTAAAGGTTTAAGTTTGAAGAAAACCGTGCAAAGATTGTTGAGAATTTTCAAAAAAATAAATAAATACTTAGTAATAATAGAGTTTGTTAATCATATTCAAATCATCAAATTTCTATAAATGAATTTAACACAAAAAACTTGCGAAGAACATTACTTAATTTAAGATCTTGATTAATTACTCAAAATCAGGTTTAATTAACGTTAAACTACGTTTTTCGTCGTTAACGTGTAATTATTCCGTTTTTTTTGTGTCTTAAAAAGTTCCGATTTTGCTAAAATTAAATTTGATACTTCGTCAATTTTTGAAGATTTACTTTAAGAAAAAAGCTGATTAAAATGAAAAATTTGAAAGAGCTTCATGGAAAATTAAAATTAAGCTTTAACAATGTTTTCAGAAAAAGAACTTCAAAATTCTTCATCAATTAAAATCCATTTTTTGATTGGTTTCATGAGGTATTGACGTTTGAGCAATCCTATAACCATTGCAATTTGTTGAGCACTAAATCCCTCCAAAAACCTCCAGGATCTAAATTTGATAATCATATTTTTAGTGAGTAAACTTTAGGCACCCAAAGCTATAACTAAAAATTTTTTGAAAGCAAATTTACCTATGGTATTTGTTACCAAGTGCATTTGAATACCTTGTTCCGCGGGAGATACATTGCATTCACTGTAGTTTGCACAAGAAAGATTTTACTTTTGTAACTTCCTGCGTTTTGGTTTTTGTTTATGAATTTTTCGGGAACATTTTTATCTCGAAAGAGGGTGGGTGGTTTCGTACTATTGGTACCAGCAAGGAAATCAAAAATACATTTTTTTCCAAAATCTTTTCAACAAAATATTTATCTAGTTCCTTAAATTGGAAAACCAGCCCAGGAAAATAAGGAAACGAAATGGCAAAACTACAAACAAATTCCGTCAGAGTTAAATTTTGATGGGAAGCTTTGTTTTGACTTCTCAAGCATTTCCCCTAAAAATTCTAAAATTTGGGATAGTGCTTAATTTTTAGCGGTGGCTTAAAGTGGGTTACCAAATAATCGGGTTCTGTGAAATAGTCTTCAGGTTTCCGCGAATTTCCTTAAATAAAAACAGTTTTTTTTCTTTTTGAAATAGGTAAGGTAGTTTCAAAAAAGTTGCAATTGGAGCAGCAGTAAGAGTGGGGGTACAAAAATTGATTAGTGTCGTGGTTTTTAGTAATTTTAATGAAAAATCATTATAACTGTTTTTGTACAATTAAATTAAACACAAGAACTGGATGGCACGTACTTGCTCTTTTGTTCAAGATGCTGAAAGTTTAAGAACATAATATGTATAGACATGGAAATTATGAGAGACAAATTTTTTAAATCGTGAAATATGATATTTAAATTAGCTAAAACAACTTCTTTGAGAGTTCTAAATAAAAAAAATCTTAGTTTTTGGGTGGAAAAAAATATAATAGTTGGAGCGGTTTTTTTTTTTAAATAATTATGTGGACCGAAATTTTCCTTAAACAGAAGGACCATATTTTCTTAGACAAAAAAGTGGAATTTCTATAGATTTTTTGCTGACCTTTTTTTTCAAAATTCCGTCAGATGACTGCCGCACCAGATATCGGCCAATTATTTGTTTCTATCAAATAAACTATAAAATTCAACATATAAATGATGCAGATGATTTGTTCCAAGAAAAATAATATTTGTTTTGTTTTCAAAAAAATGTTTAACTTGAACCTAAATTTTTTCGTTTTGTTCTTCAACATTTAAGGTTTGGGTAAGGTGTTCAAGGAATTTTTGCCAGGGTTTCAAGAAATGTTGTGTGCAGTGGCACTCACGGCATATGCATTCCGCCGCCACTGTCTCAATCATAAAGCTGGAAGATCTTTTGCCTGGCTTCTATTTATAAGAAGGCTTTTCATAATGTGAATTCTATTAACTACTGAAATAAATCAGCCAAGTAGCAAGGCTTATCATTTGAGACAAAATAGTAAAATTAAACAAAATAATTCAAAATATTTTTAAAAAATACTGATAGAATTTTCTCTGAGTTCTTGGAGAGTTTTAATCGACAAGGTTCAAACAAAAAGATTATAGGTATGCGTTGTCCGCTATTTTGAAAACAAACATTAAAATACCTAGTGCTGGGCACGATACCAAACGATACTTTTGTAAGTATCGTCCAAATTGAATAATTTCAGTATCGTCTCGGTATCGGTTTCGGTCTTTATAACTCGGTCTCGTATAACAAAGTCTTGTCTCGGTGTCGGTATCGGTATTGGCATTGGTTTCGGTTTCGTCTGGTTTCGCTCTGGTCTGATTCGCAAACCAGAATAAATGCACGACTTGGTTGAATGTTCTTTATGAAGTAGTTGAACTCGCTTGGTATTTTTAAGAATTAAGACAAAAATTATTATTATTATAAAAGACAATTTTCTTAACTGAAGGTTTTTTTTTGTGGACTTTAAATTTGTATAAGGCCATTTTTCACAAAGTAAAAGTAAAGTTCCGATAGGGAATTCGCCACAAATTTTTAACGCGGTGTCATAAGTTCACAGAAAAACCACGGACACGAATATCTTATAGATTTTACTTAAGTCACTTTCTCACTTAAGAGAACCAAGTCTAAAAATTTAACAAAAATTGTTTCTTTGTAATAAGAAAATAATAATATTCAAAAAACTATATTTTCTGCCGATACCATACGATACTATCGAGAGCATCGGTAAATTTCGGTCCAAGCAACATGGTATCGTTTGGTATTGTCTTGGTATTGTTTGGAGCTGGTATCTTCTCGGTATCGTTTCGGTTTCCAATACCGATACTGAGACTTTTCTGTTATCAAGGCCAGTCCTAGAAATACCTTAACGTGATTTCTCGGCTCCTATTGAACATAGAGCAATATTTTTTTCTTTGATTTTGAAGATAAGAATAGAACTTAACTTAAAAGAAATTTTACTTAAAATATTTTTCAAATCTCTTTCAGATGAAGAGTATTGTCAAAAAACTGTTGAAGACTGTGGACATTTTTGGGTAAAAAATGCTTCTTAGTGTTTATCTCTCTCTCTCTCTCTCTCTCTCTCTCTTTCCTCTCTCTTCTTCATCTGAGCGAAAAAATTTTTAAATACTATTTTGCAGAACGCAATTTCTTACATTTTTGTATATTTAGATTTTATGTATGATAAGAAATGTTTTAAAAAATGTCCAAATAATTCCTTGTGGGAAATTATAGTAACGGATTCTTGTAGAAGAATACAATGTAACTATTTTTTTATCTTAAGAGGGGGCTGTTTTTTCCTCCCGTGCAGGTAAGAGGAGTGATTTCTTTAAAAAGGATTCTCAAAATGAAAAAAAAAAATTCAAAAAAAACAACGGCAACATTTTAAACTTTGAATATTTGGCCATCTAACCCAAATCAAAGTTTTTATTTTAAGTTCGTGTTCGTGAAATTTGCTATTTTTTTTTGCATTTCTATTCCTGATATTGCAGTTCGCCAAATAAGGGTGTAATCGAGTGACATGCTAACTTCACAGTGAAGTTCCTTGCATGTTTGGTTCGTAAACAATGCGTTTGTCCAACCAATAGAAATCATCACCCAGCATTTTAAATTTCCTGGCATTCCTTATTATGTCTAACTCTGACCCCGTGTCAGTCTCTTTAAAAAAAAAAACAACATTTTGCCTGCCTATAATAGTGCATAGATAGCAGAAAGTAAATTTTATAAGTTACAAAACATTCTAATAGATAGTTTTAGAGTATAAGCCAGTGTTTCCCAACGTGGGGCCCACGTCCCACAGGGAGGCAATTCAATTTTTCAGGGGGGCAGTTATACATTCTAATACTTGACATCCATTTAAGATTTCAATATTAACAGAGTGCCAAGGAAAAAAATCTCACTTTCGTACTAGTTTATTTTTGAAAGAGTCCGGACTCAATCTTAGCTTGTTCAAACTTTAGCTTGTGCTAAATTGTGAAAGCTTTTTCTAAGTATTCTATAAAGAACAAAATGTGAGCATGAGGGACTTTCACTGTTTTAAAATATTTTTGGAACTTTTTGATTCTCTCAAGCAATAAACTAGAAACAAAAATTTGCAAACGTTCGATTATAAGGCATTTGAGAGTCTTAGTCGATATTTTCGCAAAACCAGACTCATTTAATAATCAACTTCAGGGAAAAAATATAACCCTTCCGGAAGCAAAAACGAAGATCCTTGGCTTCACTACCCTTATTGATATTTCAGACAATCATTTACAACTCAAATTTTAACAGGTTTGAATGTTTTCAAAAATGTGAAGTGACTGCAATAGATGTGATTGCTTACCACCTGGAATATTTATCGCTGGATTTAAAAACATAATTTTCTGGTTCTGGTAATTTCTTATTTATTTTTAAAAATTCAAGTTCTTAGTGAACATTTTAAAATTTTTAATGTTGAAAATAAAAACAATTTGGGGGGATATTAACATTTTGGAAATGTCTCGGTGTGGCATAGCACAAAAAAGGTTGGGAAACACTGGGTTAAGCTTATTTTGATTTTTTTGCTTCCCAACACCATTCAACAATCTTGACTTACATAAAATTTCATAGTTTATATTAAACAAAGGTTTAAAGATTCTATACGAAAATTTTGTTTTAGTTTCCTTGCGGTACTATACATATGGACTTGAATTCAATAAAGTTGAGTTCGTTTCTTCCGAAACACTGCCTTCACATTTTTTTGGAATGAAAAATGAGTTCTTCTTTTCTCTTAAAAGATATAACAAGAACAACTTCACTCCTTAAATAAAGATGGGGAAACCCTTAAAGTCCTTGATAGCTGAAAATTCAGATTTAAGTAGCTTCCTATCAATAAAAAAAAAAACATCTTCCTTATCTAAGAACTCCAAAGGTATGTATATTGGACTATTGTATTTCACTTGCAGTGTTCTCTGATTCCCAATCTCATTTCTATTGCTGATTTTTGCTATGTTATACCTTCCAGCATTTTTTAAAAAATAAAGAAAGAGGCGATTAAGTTTTTGATGTTTTTTTTTTGTTTTTGATATTTTATATTTAACAAAGGCTGATTTTCGCAACATGCCGAAGACAATGTTCTTCGTATCGTAAGAATATTTTCATATTTTCTAAGCAAAATTTTAATAATTTTCCTTCAAAACAGTTCCCTTAGGGCATATTTGTGGAATATGATAAATGAACTATTATTTTCACAAGACTTTTCGTTATGCTCCACCATCACACCACTGCCATCATTGACTTTTCAGTTTGTTGTATTAGATGCGGTCTTACGGTGTTTTTCGTATTAATTTCCCTTCGGAATATTTGAAACTTTCTCAAATTCTTGGATTAAGGATTTTAAATTTACAAATCCCTAGAGGTCAATGTTTAAATTGCTTCAAACAAGAAAAATTGACCTTCGTTTGTCGTTGGTTCGTTGTGTCGAATTAAGTTGACATTTTTGTTCTTTAAAAGATAATTTTCGCGTAAATGCCTTGGGGTGGTATCAATAAGCGTTAGCGCAATGTCTGGCTAAGATAGAATGTCTTATTTTTAAGTTTAAAATACAAAGTTTATTAAATTTTAACTTTTAAACGCGCTTTGTTTGTTCCTGTGAAAATATAACTTTGAATCCCTAGGGGTGTAATGAATAAGCATAATTAATGAATAGCTCGAAATCTATTTTTTTTTCGGGAGTAGAAATATTGAACTTGTTAAAATCGTTTGAAAACTTGTGCAAAAGATTATTTGGTCCATTTAAAATGTTTTCTTATTACCCTCAGTTGACAATTATGAGAAGGTAAGGTATTTTTGAAGAAGGTCCATTTATTCCCAAATCCTCATCCTCTTAAGGGAGCACCGGAAAATTTGGGGTTTTATTAGACTAATCTAAAAACAAACTAAAACAAATATTGACCAAATGCTGGAGGAGTACTTATGCTAATTTCCCTACAATTTACCTGGTGTAAAAGTTTTCGAACTACTTTTCTCGAAAGTAATATTATTATTATTCATAATGATCATCAGAAAAGTTTCATTCCAACCACTCGATCATTTGGACCACAATGTTAGCTCCTTTGAGGAATATTCAACAAAACTGATCCTATTACTTGTTTTGAAACTCTGCTTACATCAAGGGAACATTCAACACTTTTCCTCACCTCTAAGTTAAGACAAATAAACCAAACTGACACACAAACATTATTCAAAGAAAAACTACAAATTGAAAAATTTTACCTGGGAGAAAACTAAAAACTTAAATGTTCTGACCTGGTTTTCTTACTAAAAAAAACAAAAAAAAATCGTTTTTCCTTTTAAACCCACTTTATGCCATAGCTAAAGAGAAACACGTTCCCCACATATACCCATACCTGCATATACATATGCACTTCTTCAATATTTAATATGCAAACTCAAAGCAAACACCTAACGAACAGTACCAATTGCAACTTGGACTTCATAAAAAATGAATAAAGGAGTAAACATTGTGATGCGCCGAGAAGAAGAAAAACTGGTAACTTTATCAAAACCCTGCTTCATAATGTAGAAGAGAGGTAAAATAGCAAAAGAGTGTAGGTAGGTATCCTTCTAAATAGTGAATGGTGTAGGAAGGAAGAAAGCTCGGGTATAGGTTCTATGAGGGAGGACGACACTGTGATGCGGTGGTATCTTTATATCTACGAAAGGCTTTTATACGTTTCGAAGTTGAGAAAACTTCAAACTGTTGTTTTTATTTTTATGTTTTCCCTATGCATGTAGGTACATTTAGGTGCATACTGCAGGATGCACAACTTTGGAAAGTACATTCATTTGTGTGAAGGTGTGTGTGCATGTGAAAAGTGTCTTTTTAAAAGGTCCATAGTTACAAAAAGCACAAGCAACGTACCAACTTAAATCCTAAGACTATTGTCCTTAGAAATGCAAGTTTTTCTATAGTTTTTGGTCTTGCCGCTGTTACAACCCACCAATTACTTTTTCATCAATTTTTTAACGTGACATAAGTACGAGAGAAAACATTTTTGCTCTAAACTTTGAACTATATACAGATGCACAGGGGAACTATTCGTTTTTTAAGCTTTTGAATTTTTTGGACCAAAAAAGTTTCTATAGTTTGTGTATAAAACATTCATGAGAATCGAGTTAGTTTGGTTTGCTAGTGATAATTTGAAAAATATCATCAAACTTAGCTAATATGTATTTTGAGTAGGCCAATTTGTTCTTTGATTTATGTATTTCATTGTTGTGAGTAGAAATGGCTTTAATATTTGATTGTTTACAAAACTGTGGTTGAAATTGTGCCGTGGCATAATACCTAGCATCATAAAGCCATATTTAAAAATATGGCCTTATGACTCAAAGCCTTATGTCACAGGACCAGTTTAAATATCTCTACACAGTCCAAGGTAGGCCAGGGCCTTAACCAACAAGCTTCTTCTAGCCTTCTCGGTCTCTAGGTAGCTACTGTCTCCAATTTTGCATGTTAAGTTAGTTAAGGTCTTCTTCCACTTTCATGCGGCACCTGTAACGTTGTACTCCTCTATTGCGTGCCATCCCATGGGTTTCATGGCCGGAGCATTGATGTCCATTCCCCTCAGTCGCTAGTTTTTTACTTTTTTGGCTAAAATATAGTGCCACTGTTCCAAAAATCCTTCAGAGAGTTTTCCTCTCAAAACAGCGTAAAGTGTACTCATTCACCGTTAATATTGTCAATGCCTCTGTAACATACATCAGAAGCAGGGTGATAAGCGTTTTATACAAAGACACTCTAGTTGTTGGAGAAAGAGCTTCGCTCCTGAGCTGCCTTTTTAGTCCATACAAGCAGTGATTGGCAAGAGCAGTTCTCCGTTTGAACTCAGCACTGATGGTATCGTTCGCTGAATTGATAATGGAGGTGGTCTCTGACCACCCCAAAATTAAAGCTGTCTACAGTGACGTTCTATCCGAGACGTTGGTCAGTCGGTGTTGGGTGTCCTTTCTTGTTGACAGCATAATATTTCATCTTGCCTTCATTCACCGTTAAACCCATCTTCTTCGCTTCCTTCTCAATACTCACGAAAGCACCACTGACAATCCGATTTGATCGTCCGATTATGTCAATCTTTATACCTTTTTTGACATCAAAGGCATTTTTGAGGGCTGACCTTAATGGAGCATCATGCATTCTCCATCGTCGTTCTGCATTAATAAACAAGTTTAAGAAAGATGTTAAAACAAGACATTCTTCTAAATAGCTCGTCTCTACAGATGCTATCATACGTGGCCTTGAAATCGATATAACGGTGGTGAGTACCGATTTGAAGTTCCTGGGGTTTCTCCAAGATCCAATACTTTCTTTGATTTACGCCCCGCACTTATGTGGTTGTCAGGTTGTTGACGAATGCTTTAAGGCATACAGTCATACACAAGCATACAGTCAGTGAAGATTGTTGACACGATGCTAAAGAGACTGATTCTATTATTGGTTGTTTAGTCCAGACGACTATGGCTGGCCACGATACCAAACCAAACGATACTTTTGTAAGTATCGTCTCGGTATGTCAAAATTGAAAAATTTTAGTATCGTCTCGGTATCGGTATCGGTCTCGTATAACAAAGTCTCATGGTATTGGTATCAGTATTGGTCTCGTCTGGTTTCGGTCTCGTCTCAGTCACAAACGAAAATAAAATAAATTCTGCGTCAAAATATCATAGCAGGAAAACATTGCTGTTACAAAATCATTGGAGCCGTTTCCAAGAAACCAAGATTTAACTTCCTCCAGCTAAAAGAACCAAGTCTAAAAATGTCATTCAAATGATTGGTTGCAGAAAAACAAAGCAAAAGAAATGAAAATGTCATCATTGTATATATAGAATCCATAGTATTATTATGATGGCAATCGATAGCGGCGACATCTGTTACACATTAAGACAACTAAGAAATTAGATTAGAAATATGAGTGATGTCGCCGCAGCGCCACAGCAGATATCAAGACAACTACGAAAAGTCTTTTCATAATAGTACTATAGATTTTATATACAAAGATGTCATCTAAATGATTAGGTTCACAGAAACAAAGCGAAAGTAAAATGGGCGTGGAAGTGGGTGGTTCTTATTTAATTATCCGCTTAAACCTTCTCTTAAGTAAAGTGAAAAAGTTGTAAGAATGTCATTTAAACCGTTAGATCCGTTTGCAAGAATTACAAGAAAAAATTGTAATATTAACAAATATTTTTTCTGCTGATACCAAACGATACTACCGAAAGTATCGGTAAATTTCGGTCCCAAAAGTAAGATTTGGTTTTGGTATCATATTGTATGCTTTGGAGCTGCTATCGTCTCGGTATCACTTCAGTTGCCGATACCGATACCAAATGATATCGAGACTTATCAGGTATTGCGGCCAGCCCGACCACCTTTCTGGAAGATTGGGCAAATAATGCTGACGTTCTACTCATCGGACATACTTTCTTGTGACCATATTTTACAAATGAGTATTAGAGATATAGCTATCTTCACTTCTTTGAAATCCGGTAGACGAAATTGTTGGCCTACGTCGCGTCGTCCAGGTTAAACGGTGCATTCAGCATGGCAGCAGAACTCAGTTCGACATTGCCGTTATAAAATTTGGAAAAGTGATTTTTCCATATCCTTAGCAGCGACTGTGATTCTACCACGAAAATCTTCTGATCGTCCTCGCAGGCTTAGACTTGGACCTTGTAACCATTGGAAAATCTATTTACTTTTTGTAAAATCTTCCAAAATTTATTTTCAATCTTGCAACGGCATCCTTCTATCTCCTCGATTGCATGCTCTTTATTTTTCTTTCTGATTCTTTCTGAGAAACCGGTGTTCCTATCTCCTTTTCAGCTTTCAAAGCTCGTGAGTAGTTATGGTCTTTCTATGCAGCACCTCTTTGTATGCCTGTTGTTTGGCTGCATTAACTTCGTCAAATCAGAAGTTTCGCTGTGGTGGTCGTTTGAGGCCCAGCACGTAATAGGAGGCAGCTCTGATTACTTCCAGGCAATTCTTCAATTGTTTCATAATTACTGAAATTGGCGGCAAAGAACTATTTAAAAGGGTTTGATAGACTAGATTGGAAAAGGACATGGCAATTTCTTGCAACAGAAGCCACCCGGCGTTGAGCTTCCTCAAAGTATTTCTCTGTTTTGACTTTGGTCTAGATATCCGTAGCTTTACCTTCGCTACAACGATGAAGTGGTCCGACACAAAGTTGGGACCTCGGAGCGTTCGGACATACTTGATACTGGAGGAGTATACCTCACGTTGATTGCAAAGTGGTTAATCTGGTTTGAGGTTGATTGGCCAGGAATTTCAAATGTCGCTTTATATATATTGAGCTGCGGGAACTGCGAACCAGCTACCACAACATTTCACCCCGCAGCAAAGTCAATTAGCCTGAGTCCGTTGTCGAAGTTGGTTTCATGTAGGCTTTATCTTCTGATTATGCCACCAAAGACTAGTTTGGATTTAAAAATCATCCAAGACAATCTTAATGTGATAGCTAGGGCATCGGGTATATGTCATGTTTAGGAGCTTGTAAAACTAATCTTTGAATGTCATCATCTTTCTCCTCTTTTGGGGCATTTGCGCATATGAGTCTTATGTTGGTGAATTTAGCCTTCATGCGAATTATCGTGAGTTGCTCATTCACATAGTTGAGAATCCGGACTTGCTTAGGTTTCGTCTAACGACGAATCCACACCGGTAATATTCGCAATAGTAGGTATACCAGTCTGTCATTTTTCTTTTGTCCGGCTGATCCCATCACAATTCTCAGATGATGGTGATGTCTGCTTGGAAGTAGTCTAGAAGAGTTCAGCTGCATGTGGGGGGCAGAACATTTCACGTACAGATCAAAAGTTCGTTGTCCTTATTTCTTTCGTTGCTTCGCAATCAGCCTTACGTAGTCGGGAAATCACCCCAACGGTACAGCACCTTACCAGCAGGACCCTGCCTTGGGCCTAAAAAACAGACCATTAAGTTGATGGCTACTATACACGACAGAGCCAACTAGCCAAATGGCCCATCAGTTGTGTGTGGGATGGGTCGTTTGCTGATCCATTGTTTTTTGAGCCAATTTGAAGTCCAACCGAGCCAAAGGGTCAGATGTTTCGGTCTTGTGTGCAGCTGTCTGCAAGCAATTTATTAGTAAAAAAATCAAATATAAAATTGTTTGTTGTCTACTAATTTAAAATTTAAGAAGAGTATTATCTTCAATATATACCTTTATACATAATTCTTTTGAAAAATTACCCATCTTTTGTAGAAATGTTTAAAATTTTTTTAAATCTTACTAATTGTTTTATTCTAATAGAATTTAATATCTTTTTTTATAAAACTTGCAAAAATGTATCCATTTTTCTATAAAATGTGTTGCCGATGCAAATAGATAAAATAGATTAAATATTTCCTTAGAATTTTTTTTGTTATTGTTCCGAACAAAAACTGTTCATCCAACTTTATATTTGCAAATAAATCTAACAAGGCCAAATAACGAAACTAAACAAATAGAAAAAAAAAAAACAAATACATCAATCAGTTGCCTAAAATATAGAAAAACCCATCAACTAAATCGAAACAACAAAGTTTATTTAGAAAAAAGCTTAAACCAATAAATCATATCTCATCCTGATGAATTACAATACGTTCATCTACCCGCTTTGTCACTTAACAAACTCAGATTAATCGATTACAAAAAAAAAAAAAAAAAAAAAAATAGAAATCTATAGTACATAGTAGGTATAGCTTAGCTATACAAACCAAACACAAGAATAATAGGAACAGGAACAACCTATACACACAGCTGCATAAACACACATTGTACATTGTATACACATCCACAGGACCCACTCAATGTCATTTGGAAAATGTTTGATTTGTGGCAGTTGACATTCAACCCCAAACATACATCAAACTTTTGTTTCTCCATGCAGTAGTAGAAGCTTTTTGGTTTTGTGTTGAAACCATAGAAAGTATAAGGCAGTAAAAAATAGAACCACTACACTCCTGGTCTCCTGCCCTTTCCTTCCTTCCACCTTCAACCTACCATATCTATCTATGGGTACTACACTTACTCACGAGTGTGTGCAGGCACATCCTGGGATCCCATCACTCACTACCTCTCCGACACCAATACAAACTATGTGAAAGATACAACAACTCATCCAAAAACTGTACCCCGACGCCCGACTATCAATCTATCTCTCTAGCTGAAACAATTTTTTTTGACACTTTGATGAATTATTTTTTTTTTTATTGGTAGGTACTCGCGTTCTAGCATACGAAGCTGTTTTTATTTTGTTAATTTTTTTAAATTTCAAACAACTGTGTATGTGGATACACTGTGTACAGAGCCGTTTGACAAAAAATACTGTCCAAATTTCGTCACTCCCTTGGAGGAAGTTGTTGAAATGTATGAGAGCTATGCGACTCTAGTGCCAAGCCACGGTAGTTTTAATTTTAATTTTTATTGAAAAAAATCAGTTTGGATTATTTATCTATTTTAGTTTTGTAAAAGACGACGTAGTAGATACTTATTTACTTACTCATAGGAATCGTCGGCTTTCTGCCAAAACCTCGTTAGTCTCAAAATGACATTCAAATTAACAAATCACTGAATTCAAATATCAATGTCTCATAACTACGTCATAGTTCTTTTTGGTTCCATCAACCAGTATTAAAACCCTTTACGATCTAAGAACTCCATTTTATTACTTTTTAACGGTATTTTGTGTCTTCTTCGCAATTTTTCAGAACAAACTTATGAGGTTTTGACAGAAAGCCGGCGATATGTATGTATATGAATATGAAGCTTAGTGAAATAATACATAATTATGTATGAAACCTATGATATTGTCATGAGATTGATAATACTACCAGCTCCGTATCCATTGGGGGGCAAACCCAAGCATGTACCTCGAACGGCATCCCTCAAGGGCGTCAAATCCATGTGCCTAAAATACGAGTAGTTAAGAATTGCTGATCTTAATGAAGTGAAATGAGATGCAGCAATGGAATTTTAAATTGTGTTTCTCAGTCAGCCTTTAGCAGTTTTTTTCTATCATCTTACCATTTAAGCCTAGTACACAGATTCAGCAAAGACAAGTTTTATCTCAAAATTTTTTTTTTCTCAAGACAAATTTTGAAGGTGTAGAGATAAAACAAAATTCAAATGAGAACAGTAGCGTAGCTAGAAATTTAAAAAATTATAAGATTTCCTTCAATTCACAAATTTGAAAATTTTATACAGATTCTTTCAAAGCATTTCAAAGCATTTGTCAGATTTAATTGACAGATGGCTACGATGTCGATGGATTAAGAAACCTCTAAAGATTACGAATTTGTTGAATTATTTTTATTTCTCTGCAAAAAAATGATTTCAAAGCAATTGGTTGACATGCGAATAGCGCTCGATAAACAAAAGTCAGTTTACGTGCACTTTACGTATAAAAAAATAAATAGATTACCCGTCTTTCTTAAGACCACTCGTGTTCCGTTTGCAAGCAAATAAAAAAGTATCTGGAAATGACTGTCTGGTTCGAAAACTTTTCTTAAACAAAATTCAGTAAATGACTTTTAGTAAAGGCATCTTTTGGGTGGAAAGCCATTTTCCAAAAAATGGTTATTAATTGTACCTCCCCAAAAAACTATTTTTTTAATTTTCGATTTTCTTTAAAAAGGTAGGTGATGACTGATTTCAATAATTTATTAATACAGAGACTTCCAAACGTTATAAATATTTTTGTGTACTCAAATTTAAAAATAATTTTTTTTTTGGATTTTTACATTTTTACATTTTTGGGAAATATATTGCGAAAAACTAACCGCTGTCAATTTTTGATTTTTAAGTACGGTATGTAGTAAAGGATTCTTCCATACAAAAGTTAAAAAACCGGATAGGAAAATTGTTTTTTTTTTCTCAAAAACGACTCCTACGATTTTGATTAAACTTTTTTCGTATACTAAAATTAATAAGATCTTCTACAAGAAATTATAAAATTTTGGATTTAGCAACTATTAGTAGCTAGTACTTGTCATAGAACGTGTTTTCTTATTTCGAATTTTCTCATTACAGGCTAAATGAATTTAGATACATTTTTCTATATACAAATTTCAAATAAGATTAAATAATACTGCATATGAAAAATTTCCAAAATTTTTTTTTTTAATTTTTAAAAAAGTTTTAACAATTTTTTTTGAAAATTCGATATTTCAAAAATGGGTTGACAAGTTTTTTTTGCAAATTTTACTTTTATGTGCGCATAATTAAATACTAAAGGTTTGAATTTGGTATACAATAATTATTTTTTAAGAAAACCGCTTCAACAATTTAAAGTTTTGTTGACCTTGCAATCATATTCAGTAAAGAATTAAGATGGCGTTCTTTTTATTCATCTCAAGCTCTCAACGAAGCTTATTGACGTCTTAAGACGTTTTACTGTCAAAACAGTTCTTTTCGGTGTGAATGTTAAAACTAAATTTTAAGAAAGCTTATGGTAGTTTGCCTTCTTTTACATGAATTCAGATTTTAAAATTTGAATTTTCACAAATTTTTTTTGCATCAATTTTTTATTTTTGTTAAAATTTCTTTAAACTGGAGGAATCTAAATAAATTAATTCATTTCTTCTGGTTCATGGACTTATTGTTATCGAATATAATTTTAAGCTGACTTTAGAAATAATCAGGGTAGATGCACCTTTATTCAATTACAATTATGTATCTAATACGTGCGATAAGTAGTAAATCCAGAAAGATTAGAACACACTAAGTAACTATCGCATAAATTTGAGTACAAATTTCATATACTGAACCGGAAATATATTATTTACAAATACATTTCTAAAAATTTTCGGGGTGGAAGATCAAACCCCTTGTGTTTGTATTGTATAGAGTGCAAATCATTAAAAAGTTTTATCTTCCGGTTACTAGAAAAATTGAACTGAGTATGCTTTTATAACATTTTTTTAATCTCAAAAACTGGAGGGGCGGCGCCAAACTCAAGTTTTTGTCCTGGTTCGGAAAAATCGTAGATCCAGGGCTGACTTCTTCTTCCAAAAGGAAAGTCTTAGAGTTGGCTTAAAAGAAAGAAAGGCAATGAGATTCCATGGTTGATAATCAAACAGAGGCTACACAAAATTTGAACATGAGACCCCCTAAAAGGGCGAAAACCTGTAGTTTTTAAAATATTCAAGATAATTCAATGCAGTTAATTTTAACTTATTTATTTAATAATAAAAGGACATTTAACTTTCGTCCTATAGTGAAAATTACACAATTACACAAATTTATAGTGAATTTAACTTCTATATTATAAATTTTTTTTAAAATTGGATCTTTTATTGCTCCATCGTCACTATTCATTAAATTATTTATATTTTTAAAAATGTAAGGAAACCTGAAAGCACCTAATTTATAAGGATTGTTTACATTACGTCTTAATTTCAAATTTTGTAAGGTAAAATTATGGTTATTATCCAGCGTCCAGTGTTGTGTAACACTCGACTTTATTTTACATGTGCAAAATTTTCTTTGAATCTCTTTATAATGTGTCTTCTTGTCTGTCCTACATATTCCTTCCTACAATCGCTGCATTCAAAAGAATAAATTCCTGATTTTTAACTTTTTCAATTTTATCTTTTACAATTAATAATAATTCACAGAAAATTTTCTACAGTTTTCATTATATAGAATCTAGAATCTTAGGAACAAAAAATAAAAATTAAGTCAACGACTCAACGCAGCAATCCTGAGTTCCTTCTAGAAACTCAGAGACAACATCTAGTTTATCCTGAGTATCTTGCAAAGCCCTTGAGCCCTTAAGTCCTTGATTTCTCCCCAATTTCCATGTCAATGGTCTTTCAGAAGTTTGCTGACATTATTCCATTTGGTTTCTGAAAGAGAAACTCCTGAAGGCAATGATCTAAGATTCATTAAATCAACTCTTTTACCGGGCTCGAGGGCATAATTGACCTTAGAACTCCAACAAAACTATTAAGCTCCCTTTTGAAAACTAATTTTGTTAAATTGATTTTATTTAAATAAAACCTAGAGGTGTTTTAAAAACTCATATAAATTTGCCTAAAATAAACAAAAAAAAACTTGTGCAAAGTCACCAGTGCAGTTGTAACAAAGCGTTACAAATTGCACCCCTTCAATGCAAGTCTGCATCAGCAACCTAAACGTGATTGTATTTTCTTTGGCCGTCACTGGAAGCGTTGAACTATTCAAAATGTCTTCTACTCTTTACCCTTTCTGAGTATTTTATCTGTAGGCCGGGCATAGATTAGAGTTTCTTTGAGCTTGCCACTGAAAGCGAGGATCGAATAGACTTAACCGAGCTTAAGTTAGCTACAAAACACAATGTTGAAATCTGAATGTGGGAAGTAGGAGGGGGGGATTTTAATTAATTTTGCTTATGTGCGACTAAGTCAATTATGGCCCAAGGAGTGCATTTTAGACGCTATCTGCCAGCCCGGACCAGACTTGACCTTCTTTCAGCATGCCCTTGGAAGCGGGAACCAAATCCCAACTGCCTTTTCTGCTCTGCACCCCTTCTGAGTTTATAGTAGACACTCTCTGCCACCCTGGACCAGATTTGACTTTCTTTCAGCCTGTAGCTGAAAGCGGGGACCGAATCCCAACCAGCTTTTGTGCTCTGTACTCCTTCTGAGTGCATAGTAGACGCAGTGTGCGGGACCAGACTTGTATTTCTTTCAGCCTGTCGCTAGGAGCAGGGGCCGAATCTCAATTTCTGCTCTGCACCCCTTCTGAGTGTATAGTACACACTGTCTGGCACCCGGGACCAGGCTTAACTTTTTTTACGCCAGCGGCATAATCTTGTGAAACCAATATTCGACAAAATACAAATATTTATATCGGAGTTTGAAACTATCAACCCAAGTTTTTTTTACTTTCTTTGGGATAAACCCTGCACACCGACGAGTCTACCTCAGCCTTGATAAACATTAAACGCTATAACCTATGTTTTTTCGTTTGTTTATTTCCAAAAAATAAGGGACAATTCAAGCTCTTAATTACGATACATCAATACTCACAGAAAAGTCGAATTTTCAGTTAAAATGACAATTTTTTTTGGGCATGTTTTTCACGTGAAACTCACAAAAGGCTGACTTCATTTCTCAGTCAGGCTTTAGCACTATTTCACTTTTTAAAATAAAAATAATTTCAAACTACCTAATTACACTTTAATTAAATTAAAGTAAAATATTCTGTTTTTCATTTGAGAAAATTAAGTATTAAATATGCCTTCCTTTATTTTTTCATTTTAACCAAAAATTAAAAGAAAATATTTATTTGCATACAAAATTATTTTTGTTTACTCATTTTTGGGGAATATCTTTTATTTGGGTCTATTTTCGGCTCCGTTAACTTGCCTTAGTCAAAATATTGCCACCGTTTGCAAAAATTGTAGATTTAGGACTGAGGCCCTTCCAATATCTACTCACCCTTAGTAGTCTCTAGAATTTCCCAAAAGTAGGTACTTAACCAAGATACTCAAAATTTTAAATTAATTATTTTTTTTTCTTATTTCTCGAAAACGATCAGTTTTTTTTCCGACAAAAGTGCAAGAACTTGCAAGTTTAGTCGAACAAAAACTTATTGATTTTTTTAATGATTCCTGTTTGAGTATATTTCTTCATTAAAAAACCGTGCAGGGGATAAAGAGAAAGCCACTACGTAAAAAAACAGAATAGTTTAATTTTTTTTTTAAATTACCTACTCTTTCTTATTCAATTTAACAACAAAGTAATAGGATCGGCCTGATTTCAGGACACTTTCTAGGAAATGCCTCGGATATCCAGATATCACTGCTTACCAAAATACAACTCCCACCCTTAAAAACTAATGCTACAGAGCTTAAGTAATAATTTAAGTAAGTCGAAGGTGTCTATCAATTGTAAAAATGGAAAATGGTGTAAAAATGATGCAAGTAGCTCTTGGCAACAATCATAATGCCATAATTAAAATTGAAGCAGCTCCACAACATTTTGCTTGTAAGAATGCTATGTACTTTCAATACTTCCAACCCATGTAATAAGCAGAAGAAATAAAGTGGGAACGGTTATGAAAGAAGGAACTGTCAGAGAAATTAACTCCCAAATTTCTACAAGACACTCACATGAAACTAATTTTCAAGAGTTAAATAGCGAAAGTATAATCAAATGAACACGCTCCTCAAACTAAGGATGAAGAAAAAAGTTACTTTGACTCAAGGGATTTTAATTGTATTTCAGAAAATAAAGGTAAGCACAGAGAAGTTGTGCGATCTACGAACTTCAGCATCAGACCAGGGCGCTTTTATTTATTCCTGGTAGGTTTATTATTACAACTTAAAACACTTTTGCAATAAATTCATCAGCATCACAATTTCTATTTAAATGACTGGCTCTTTCTAGAACACAAAAAAAAAATCCTACTATGGCGACTGAAATGACAAAGTTCTGAAAAAGAAAAAACGACCTGAAAAAAGAACATCCTTCGAATGTTTTATTTTATTTGTTTTTTTTTTCCAGAAATTTTCCATATTATTTTAGTTTCTTTCTTTTTTTTTTGTTGGCTTTGGCTTTCGTTTTAATTTCTACAAGCAGATTTGCCCAAGCACTTTGCATAAAATCCACATTTTTCAATGTCATCAACGGGTCCAGTGTCCTTAGAACCGGAAAAATGTGGGGTAATAATATGAAAAGAGGGGGATATAAGAGAACAAAACAAAAATGACACCGACTTAGTCATAGAGCTTTAATATATGGGCATCTGTCATAGAAAAAAGGCGAGAGGTAACGATAACGATTCTATCGATGAGAATATTAAATTTATTCACTTGAATTGTTAAAAAAAAAAGAAATATAAAATAATAATGATTGTCTCAGCCTGATGGCAACACATTCAGTATTAATAACTCGATTATTGATGATAAATTGGACAGACCAGGCGTCATAAACAATTTATTATAAAATGACACTGACAAGATTTTAACAAGGAAGAGGGCAGGGAAGAAACACAGAAAGAACAGCATTATTTTGTTTACTTTATTTGAAACCATTATTTCAAAGCATTCAGACGCTAGGTCGAAGGATCAAATTAACAAATAAATGTATAGATATTGTATATCATAGTTTTTTTTTTTTTAATAAATACTTACATAGGTACTTATGTATTTATATTTAGTTGATAAACGGATAGTCCTAGAGCCAACGATCTAAGTCATATTAATAATAAGCCTTTGAGGTGTTAAACCAATTTTCTGCCTACTTAAACACTCTTCGAACAGGTGTAAAATTTGAGGTAAATTTTTAAAATCGATTTACACGATGCAACCACACCAAGAAAATGATGTGAAAAGACTTAATTTTGAAAAACTGAAAACGCAAGAGATCGCTAAAACTTTTCCCAACCACATCTCTCTCTCTCTCTAATTTATTAGGAAGCCTCTCTTACCAGCATCAAGTTTAGAGAACTAGTGGAGACATTGCCAAAAAGCCATCTAAAGCTCGGCAACTGGGTTTCACAAGGTGACCATAACGAAACTCCTGATGGTTCGATGAAGAATGCTTTGATGAGTGATGAGGCCTACCAAACAATGCTGCAGACGAAAACAAGAGAGCTACTTAGAGAGAATCCCGGGAGCTCTTTGGACAAAAAAACGTGGGAGGAGCACCACCCCATCTTCTCTGGAAGTAAAAGATTAAGTGCTAGAAGCGGGAAGGATTGTACCGGCAGGAGAGAAACGATCTACCCAACGCTACAAGGGCAGAACAAAAACCAGAGATGAGAACGGGAACATGGTAGTTAACACTTCGACAGTACTTAGGATCTGGTAGGAACACTTTTCTAGATTGCTTAACGTAAAGATAGTAATTGTATTGAACTTGGACGATGATGACCAACTATTCAAAGCAACGGGTGGGAGAGTGCACGAACTCAGCTCCAAAATTTGGTCAGGTGAGAGCATGCCCAAAGAATGGAGCCTTGACAAAGTGTGACTCACCCACCACAAACTAGATGCTCTGACCTATTCCAACTATTAGTGTGGTCTTATGTCAGATACATCAAGTTTTTGAGAAAAAAAAACAGAAATTCCAGATCCAGTCAAAAGCATGGGCTTAGACGAATTATAAACACAGAATTAATTATATATACAGAACTATACCTTTTTTGGCATCTTTGCCAAACTCATCCGTTTATACAAGATGGAGAAATCTCGCTGTTCCATCAAAGTAGGTAAAAACATCACTGAACCGTTTGGTGTTGAAAGAAGTCTAAGGCAAGGCGAAGCGTTATCATGTAACATTTAACATCGTTCTTGAAGCGATTGTGCAGATATTGCAGGTCAATACCACTGGTTGAATTTATTAAAAGTCCGTTCAACTACTAACCTATGCATTATCGGCAGAACTAAGTGAGCTGTGGTTGGTTCATTTCCCAGTATTTAATTCAAAGTGGCGAGAATGACATATGGTGTCAATGAAAGACAAGACGAGATATTATGCTATCAATGAGAATATAATTTCAACATCATCGACTTTGGCAAAAGGTCACAATGGGTAGGCATTAGGAGTGTTGGAATTTTTTTAATTTGTTATATTCAAAATGGGTATCGTTTATCTTGTTAAGGATTTAGAAAGAAGTAATTTTTGGTCTTGGATATTTTCCAAAATTGAATTTGAGGTAAAAAAACTATAATTCGGAAAAGTGGCCAAAAAAACCATTTAAATTCGCGTTGGTATGTGGTCACAATTACTTATTATGTTTAATTCTGGATTTCTTTACTCAAATGTATTGGCCTATTATCAATTTAAAAACGCTGTACAAAGTTGTGGGGCCAGTTCAAGCACTCCAATAAAAAAAAAAATTATCGAAAACGGGAAGAAAATCGATAGATTTTTTGGGGGCTTTCCTGAAGATTTGAGGTAAAAAGTTATTTAAGACATTTTAAGGAGCGGTTTTTATTCTATTTTCTTGGCAGCATGTAACAAAACCAACAAAAAAAAAATCACTTTAAGTAATTGTGACCACATATCGATGCATATTTAAATGGGTTTTCTGACCACTTTTTGGAATTGTAATTTTGTAATTTTTTTTTTTTTTACCTAATTTTGGAATATGTCCCAAAACAAAAATTACTTTTTCTAAATCTTTTTCAAGATCCACGATACCTATTTTGAATATACAAATAAAAAAATTCCCACACCCCTAGTAGACATATCTTCAAAGTTATCAAGGACTTTCTCAATTTGGGATTTACTATTACCTCATAAAATTACATCAGTGCGGAGATCAAATACAGAATTAATTTTGCCAATTGCTATTTCTTCGGACTAAGAGGGAATATTTGAGTAGTATGGCACTCTCTCATAGAACCAAGGAGACTTTGTAAAAGATTTTATATTCATACCTGTCCTGGCTGTATGTAGCATTAGCACTACAATTACATCAGAGAAAAAAGCTGGTATAACCAGCCAACCAGTTTCTGGTTTATAATACCTGATTTTCAGGTTGTTATCTTTCAACTCGGTAGATCAGGTTGAATGCTTAACCTGATACCTGATTCTAATGTCGTGTTAAATCAACGTTGGTTTCAGGTAAATTTAACACTGCTTTAAAAAAGTAAAATTGAACATTTTACCTGAGAATCTTGCTACTTTTACCTGTAGATACAGCTAACTTTACATGAAAATCTAGTTTAAAAACATGAATAAAATGTTCAACGTCCTGTTAATTAAACATGAAGATCTAGTTAATTTAACATGAATCAATGTTGAATCAACCCTGTATCCGCTAATTATTATGTCTTGGATCCACGCTCGAAGGTCCCATCCCCAACGCTGCTTACCGTCCAATTTATTATGCAATACTCTGAAAGTATAGAAATTTCTTACTATGTACACAATTTCATTTTAAAAATACTTTGTGATACTTACTTAGTTTTGAACTGGGAACATCTCAGACATGGAGATAGTACGAATCCCCTGAGCCACTTGCCAAATATCAATAATTTTAAACTGACCTTGTTTGGATGGCTTGTGTTTGTATGTGCTTTAACACTGGTGTCACGTTGAAATAACCTGGCAGAGTGTTTCTTTATGAATGGCTTGTGAGTGTGTTTCAACACTGGTAGAGGGCTACTTTAACATGCGGCCAGGTTAAATGCAAATAATTTTATTCGGATGGCATATGTGTTTGTGTTTTAACGCTGGTGTCACGTTAAAAATAACTGGCAAATGAGGTTAAATTCAACAGTTAAACATTGTAAAAATAACCATATAAAATATTACTTAATCCTGATTTGTGATAAAATAGAAATTCATAACAAGAAGTGTTAAAAAACCTGATCACAGGTAAAATTAGCGCTACATTCTTGTCAAAATTACTTGTTTACCTGAATTCTGTGTTAAAATAACATCAGTTCATCTTCTTAAGTCAAGTTGGCCTAGGTAATATAGGATACCAGGCTAATTTAACACTTAATATAAGGTTATTAAAATCAGGTAAATTTCTGAAATGTCTGTAACTTTATATGTGATTATGCACCCTTTAAATTTAACAGGGCCCAGGTTAACTATTTACCTAACTTTTTTCCCTGAGTCGGCACTATAAGACAGGTTTTGGATTCGTGCAAAAAAAAAATCGAGGTAAACTTACATTACGATGATAGAGAACATAAAAAAGTGGGTGGCGAATTCTGTCTGGTTGAATCGATTTTCTTAAAACTTGGTTCATAGAGCTTTCAAGCGATTCTGCTCAAACTTTTTTTCATTTTTTAACTAAAAATAACAGTACCTGCTATAAAATTTCTTTTAGTAATTTTACAAATCTTATTTTTCTCAAAACTGGCTTCACTTACTTTTCTTGACAAGAATCCAATTTATTTCGTTTAATAAATGCTACCATTGGATGGGAAACCATTTAAAAAAAAAATTATTATTTATGGTACTCCTACCAACGAACCATTTTTTTATTTTCTAATCTCTTTAAAACGGTTATTTTGATTTCATTATTTCTTATACAGAAGCTTCTAAATAATGAAATAGTTTTTTTTTTTTTAATTTTCAAAGAAATATTTTTTTTGATTTTTTAAAAAGAATATTAATTTTTTTTTTTTTTGAAACACTAACTATGAAAACTAAATGATCGATTTTTATAAAACTCAGTATTTAAGTTTTTTTTTATTCTCAGACTCTCAGTAAAGTAAGAAAAATATTTTTTTGTGAAAATATAACGGTACCATCCATACAAAAAAATTTTAAAAAACCTCTAAGGAAAATATTTCTTTTTTATCTTAAAACAGCTTCTATGATTTTTGGCTCTGGACCTTTGGCACCTCATAAATGGGAAATTTGATATTTGAGATTAATTGGCCAGTAATTAATCACAAAAGGTCAACAAGTCCTAGAAATTGTTCAGGCCTAGATAAATTGTAATAAAGGCTTACAGTTTCTCAATGTCACTCAAGGTCACGCGTGATTTCTGGCACTTCATTTATGGGAATTTCGCAAAAATTGTTTAATATCTGAAAGATCTCTAGATCTAAATAAAAGTCAGCTTAATTCAGTAATTGGTCAGCCATAGTGAATTTTAGTGAATTTTTAAAAGTTTTCAAGGTCATAGCGATTTTTGGCACCTCATTTATGGGAAATTTGATCAAAATTAATACCACCTGAAAGGCCTTAAAATCTACATAAATCGTCACCTAGTTTTAGTAATTGATCAGCCTTAGATTCGTTTTTACAATTTCTTAAAGCTTTTTTTCAAGGTAACGAACGATTTTTAGCACCTCATTTGGGTAGTTTCAAAAAAAAAACTATACTCTCTGATAGGTTACTAGATCATTACAAAAGGTCAGTTTGATTCAGTAATTGGTCGGCCATAGATTTGTTGTTATGAATCTTTATCATTATGCCAAAAAACGTTCGTGACCTTGAAAAACAAACTTTAAAAAAACGAAAAAAAAAGAATCTGTAGAAATTACTGAGACTAGCTGACCATTTATATAGATCTTAAGGCCGTTCAGGTGGTATTAATTTTGTTCAAATTTCCCATAAATGAGGTGTCATAAATCGCTATGACCTTGAAAACTTTTAAAAATTAACTAAAAAAATCTATGGCTGACCAATTACTGAATTAAGCTGACCTTTTTTATAGATCTAGAGTTCTTTCAGATATTAAAATTTTTTGCAAATTTCCCATAAATGAGGTGGCAAAAATTACAATGACCTTGAATTTTTTTTAAATTCATTAAAAAATTTGTATGGTTGATCAATTACTGAGTTGACCAACAGCTGACCTTTTATGACCATGAAGTGCCCTTTCAAATGGCATACTTAATTTTTTGGAATGACCCAAATGAGGTGCCAAAAGTTGTTTTTTGACTTGAAACGAATTTTGAAAATTCATAGATATGGCTAACTGATTACTGTAAATAGCTGACTTTTTATCACGTTCTAGAGATTTTGGATGGTATACTGTTTTAGTAAATTTCACTTAAATTAGGTGCCACAAATCAAGCGTGACCTTAAGAAACTTTAAGCCTTTATTACAAGTTTTCTAGGGCTCACCAATTTCTAGGACTTGTTGACCTATTCAGAATAATTACTGACCAATAAGAGCATATAAGCATTCTCAAATATCAAATTTCCCATATATGAGGTGCCAAAGATCCAGAGCCACAATTTTCATTAATTTTTTTTTGTATGCTGAAATTAGTGCGGTTACCAAAACATATAAAAAATTACAAATAGCAACTATTTGATAGTACTTTTCAGACAACGTTTTTCTTAGTTTTGAATTTTTGTATTCGGCTGAACAAATTTGATTATTTTTTTTACAAACTAATTACAAATAAGGTTAAAAATAGTGAATATCAAAATTTAAAAAGAAAGTTTTTGAATTTTTAAAAAAAGTTAATTTTTTTTTTTTGGAAAATTCGATATCTCAAAATTGGGATGACAATTTCTAATTTTTAAATTTTGTTTTATATGCTAATTAATAAATATCCACTTGCGATTTGCCTATCCAAAATATTTCTTTAAAATGTTTTAAAAATTTGGTACCTACATATACAAAAATTAAAAAATTATTACTTAAGAAAACCGCTCCACTAATTTTAAATATTTTTTTTTCCATAAAATCATATCCAAACAAGAATTTAGATAAGTTTTTTTTATAGAAATTATTATAAATACTATTTTTGGTGGTGTGATATGTTTTTTTTTTTGTAAAGAAGTAGATACTTGTATATACCTAATGAAACTAAAACCAAATGAATAAAAAATATCTCTTTAAATAAACATATTTTAAACTTTCTCTTAAAAGCACAATAAATTATGCATTCTGGTTTGGCAACATGACACGAGACAAAAAATTTAATAAATCGTTTTTCACTTGAAACGATATTCAAGGTCTATAATTCTGTATGTTTTTGTAATAATTCAACTTAACTGCTTTATCTATTAAGTTTAATTATTTGCATATCCGAATTTGAATTTTCAAATTCCCAAATGGCTAAAATTTGTTTGCCTCTCACGTTATCTCTATGAATTGAGAGCATCCTACGCTATAGAGGTACATTTATACACACATTATGTATGTATTCTATATGAAATATAGAATTCTATGTGAAATCGTGTGCCTCACGCTCACCCTTTAGAGGATATACCAGGAAAGAGAGACTTAATGTGGTTTCAAGATTTATGTTGCCAGCCCTTGCACTATATTTTGTTTGCATATAGCCAAAACCTAAACCTATACAATAAGCCTTATCTAGGCATAACCTACCTTTTCTCTTGATAGATTCATAAATTGGATAGGAGCACAGCCTCGCCTAGTACTAAATGGAAATGGAAAGAGAAAAGTCGTCAAATAATTTATTATTCCCCAATGTGTTGTAGAAATGTCAGTAAAAGTTGTTTTTGGCCAACCGCAAGGGGGCAGCACAGCACAATACCTCTCGCAGCCAAACAAAACAAAAATAGTTTATTATATTTTTGTCAATACTTGTATACGCATTAATATTATAAAATTATTGACTGCATGCACATTCACATGCTCACGACTTATACACACAAATACATTGTAGGTAGAAGTTTTAGGGTGCTGACACATTGCATGTTCAAAATTGTAAAACATTGACATAATCATCGAACCGACCAATTGACAATATCAGAATTTTATTTATGTAAATGATTTAGCGCTGTTCTGGGGTTAATGTGATATGGCTTTTTTGCTTCCTGTCTATACTCACTCGCGTATCCTTTATTATTATTATTATTATTATTTTTTTTTTTTGAAGGCATGTTTCACACCAGAAAATATTCAAACACGAATCAGTGAATCGAAACAGGGGAATCGATAAATTGAGAGGTAAATTGCATGTTTGTTTATTTATTGGCACAGGAAGCTATGGAATAGAGTCGTTTTCTGTTCCTGGTATACCATACCCACCTATTCACTGACGCACGCACATTTTGTCATGCTTGAATGGCATAGTTAGCTCACCTGAAATGAAAACAAAAATATGAGAATGAATTAGCCGAAAACAATAGAATAACCAATTAATTATTTATAGGTAAATCAATAAAAAATGTTTAGTTTTTTCTTTTTTATTTCTTATTAGTTTATATTATTATTGTTGTTCAAAAACTATATTTTTCTATATCCTCTACATGCCTACTATGGCAGAGAGCAAATTAAAAATAGAAATTAACTTTTTGAACACATTTTGTTATTTATTGTTGACCTAAAGAGAATTGATTCGGTTGAATTGATTTGAAAAAAAAACAAAAAAAAATTAGTTGAATAAAACTTTTAGAAACCAAATGTTTCTCTTTAAATTGATACAGGTATTTGGCATACAAATTAAACTCACTTAATAACAAAATACACTTTAAGAGTAGGTAAATCAAATTTAAGCATCCATTTTGAAATTGAAAAGTTGGTTTTGGCAAGTTAAGTGTTAAGACTAATATTTGCATCAATAGCTATTTTTTGTATTTCATGTGGACTCTAAAAATAACTTTTCTCAAAATTTATATTTCTCCCAATTTTCCAGTCAATTTTTGCTCAAAAGGGCCCTCTACATGTAAATTGTGGGGTAATTTTGTCTCGCTTTATGTTTTCGAGGGTGCTGAATCCGAATGTAATGTTTGTGACAAAAATTTCAGGACGCAACATGGAAAAAATGCAAAAAATGATGAAATGCATATTTTGGGAGTTTATCACTTATTAGCTCGAAAATTATAAATCATTCGTAAATTTCATCAAAAAACAACTGAAAGCATAAAAAATTTCTACCAAATCTCAGTTTAATGTTTTTTCTGCTACAATCCTTTTAAGCTCAAGCACTTGTTGAAAATTGACGTATTTTTACTGTTTCCGAAAATCCACTCAAAAACACTACCTAAATGTTTACTTTGTGGGCAAAATTGAAATTGAATTTGAAATTGGACTTAGAATACCTGTAACACGTTACGTTTTTAAGATCTTCGAATCTAAAGTTTTTAAGAACATTGCGTTTTGATACATATTTGGCGTTATATTATTTCTTGAGGTAATTTATTTTTTTGAATTAAATTTGTATGTATGTTTATTCTATTCTTAGATTAGATTAGATATTCTTAGATTTCTTAGATAAAAATAGGAATGGATTGTTGCAGAACTTTATGCTAAAATTTGTAGGAAATTTGTACAAGTAGACACTATACGTAAATTTATACAAATTTGTGCATTTTAAAAAAAAATTATCTCGAGATTTTGATCAAACTTGTTATTACGATGATAGAGAAGACGAACATATTGGTCTCACAATTCTGTCTGTCCGTTGAGCTACAGCCTAAATGGCTAGATCGATTGTATTTTAACTTGGTATGACGCGTTTTCGGTTATTCCCTCCTCACATTTAATTAAGTTTTATTCTAAGAACCAAAAATAATAGAAAATAACGGTACCTGCCAATCATTTTGTTTAATTTTTTTTTCCATAATCGTAATTTTCTCAAAAACTGCTAGAGGACTTTTTTTTAAGAAAATTAAATACTTTTAGTAAAGGCTATATCTTGGGATATAGGAAATCATTTTTAAAAATATCGTTATTAATAGTATACCACCCAATGATCCAATTTCCTTATTTTCAATTTTCTTCAAAACGGTCTAATTTAAATATTTTTTGAACAGAAAATTATACATAAATATAAATATGTAGAACATTTTCTTAAAACAATATTTAACATTTTTTTTGGAAACCAAATATTTAGAAAATGAAAACTTCGATTTTGTTTTAAACTCAATACTCTACAGTTTTTATAAAATAATAATAAATAATTCCATACAAAAATTAAAAAAAATTGATTTTATAGCTCTAAAATAACGGTACTTTGCCATACAACCGTTAAGGAAAATTTTATTTACCTATATTAAAAATGGCTCCAATAATTTTGATTAAAAAAACAATGTGTTATTGTTCGTATGGTGTACTTTCTGGTGATAACAAAATCGCCGATAAACCGTTATGAACATGAGTGACAAGTTAGCAAAGTAACTTTGAGGAATCGAAAAACAAAATAGGTGGAAAATTTGCCGTTAATTAGTGTTTAATAAGTTGTGACAGTTTAAAATTAGTTAATTAGTCATTAATTACTTGTGACAATTAAGAATTTTTCGTTCAATATTTTCTATGTTTTTTTTTTTGGGTGCTTTTCACCCTGTTGAAAATCAGTTTAAACTTCTTATACCTGATGGTTGCTAAATAATTTGCCATTTATAAGTCGTTAATTAGTTGTGACAAATTCAATTTGATTGTGCAGTATTTTCTATGTATTTTTAAGGTGCTTGCTCACTTGATAAAAAGAAAAGCAACTCTCACATATCGAAAAGTGATTAGATGCATAATTTGTCTTTAATTTGTTGCGACGATGTCGAATTTGTCGTTCTATGTTTTCATATTTTTTTGTGGAAAAGTTGTAAGAACTTCTTAATTTTGATGTGGTAGTGGTTGATAATCTGCCGTCAATTAGTCGCTAATTAGTTGTGACAATATCAATTTGTTATGTGATTTCTTGTATGTGTTTTTGGGTTACTTGTTTTCTATGAGTATCAAGCGACTTTGACAAATCTAAAAATAGGTACGTGGACAATTTACGGTTAATAAGTCGTTAACTAGCTGTGACAATTTGTTGAATTTGTCTCAATAATTTGATTCAATAATTTGCCATTTGTTAGTCTTTAGTTAGATGTGAAAAATGTTATCAAATCGTACAGTGTTTTCTATGTTTTTTTGTGCGTCCTCTGCTAGCTTGATATCAAGTAAGGAAAGAATTACTTAAAAAAGAGGTAAAACCTGCTAGTACCGACTGGTTTATGGCTTAATATTTTGTCGTTAACTAGTCTTAAATTAATTGTGACAATTTCGAATTTGTCGTGCAATGTTTTCTACTTTTTTGGCATTCTTTGTTAACTTCATATCAGGCTAGCATAGCACTACCTCAAAAAGTGATAAAAAAATGCTTGAACTAAATGGTTTATGGCCCAATAATTCATGGTTTCTCAATCGTTAGTAAGTTTTGAAAGTTTCAAATTTGTCGTCCTATGTTTCCTATGTTTTTTTTTTTCGAAAAGTGGTAAAAACTTCTAGACATAACATTTTATTATTTAATAATTTGTTTCTAATGAGTCGTTAATTAGTTATGACAAAATCAATTTTCTTTTGCAATGTTTTCATAAAAAAACATAGAAGGAAATCATCAAAACTTATCATAAATTATAAGGCCATAAATCATTTGGTTTAAACAATTTTCACCACTGTTTGGGGTAATGCTAAACCAACTTGAGGTGAGTATGTACAAAAATGTAGAAAATACTGCACAATAAGTTCGAAATTATCACAAAAAATTTAAGACTAGTTAAAGGCAAATTAAAAAACTGTAAAACATTAAGTATAAGAAGTTCTTACCGCTTTGGTTTTGAGCACTAAGTGTCTTACGAGTTCCTTATGCTGATACCATTAAAAGGACGATTTAAATCAGTGTTTCCTAACCTTTTTTGTTATATGCCCAATCAAGATATTTCCAAAATGTTTATATCCCCCCAACATTATGTTTAATTTTTAACAGTCAAAATTTTGAAATGTTCAATAAAATATTAAAACCAAAAAAAGAAAATTATGTTTTTAAATCGAGCGATAAATTTTCCTGATGGTTAATAATCACATTTATTGCAGTATCAGCTTCTTCACATTTTCGAAAACATTGAAACTTGTCAAAATCTAAGTTGTTTATGGTTATCTGAAATATCGGGTTTTTCAATAAGAGCGCTACAAAAGTTTTTTTAAATAAAACAAAAACGGTTTTGGATATCAATGAAATTCTTTATTCCTGTGAAAGTACGTTCGATACCATTATGTATGAACTTCAATTTTTTTTGCATGGCCACCACGGGCACGCTTGCAGAAGTCCAGACGCTGAACCCAATTTTCGACGGTTTTCAAGCATAAATCGGCCGATACTGCTGCAATTTCACGTTCGATATTCGTACGAAGTTCATCAATCGTCGCTCGCTTGTGGGCATAGACCAAAGACTTGACGTAGCTCCACAGAAAATAGTCTAACGGTGTCAAATCGCACGACCGAGGCGGCCAAGCGACTGGACCATTTCGTGAGATAAACACGTTCTCCAAACTTGGTTTCCAATAAATTGATTGTGACATTCGCTGTGTGGCTTGTGGTGCCATCCTGTTGGAAGCACATGTCTCAAGTCCATATTATCCAATTGGGGCCAAAAATATTCGGTTATCTTTGAACGTTAACGATCCCCATTCAAAGTAACGTGCCGGTCTTGATCATCACGGAAGAAGTACGGCCCAATGATGCCTCCGGCCCATAAACCACACCAAACCGTAATTTTTTTTGGGATGCAATGATAACTCGTGGAGTACGTGTGGATTGCTGCCTGACCAATACCGCATATTTTGTTTATTGACGAAGCCATTCAGCCAGAAATGAGCTTCATCGCTGAAGATGATTTTTCGATGAAAACCCGAATCATTTTCAAGTTGTTGCTCAGCCCAATTCACGAACATACCACACTTCTGGTGGTCAAGCGGCTTTAGTTCTTACGTCAATTTAATCTTGTAAGGATGTAGGCCAAGATCTTTTCACAAAATTTGCCACAACGGCGTCAAAGAAATGCCCAACGCTTGAGAACGACGTGTGAGAGACACATTTGGGCTTTCTGCAACTGAAGCCTCAGCGCCAGCAATATTATCGACACTACGGGCATTTCTTTGTCTCACTGACACGGGAACATTTTGTACTGTGCCTGTGGATTCAAATTTTTCCACTGGACGCTTAATTGTTGATCTGCTAGGACGATTATGACTACCATAAATTGAACGTTGCGCTCTTAACGTTGAGGCCACTGACTCCGAATTTCGGTACTAAATTTTAATAATTTCGACTCGTTGTTGGCTCGTATATCTTTCCATCATGAAATGGCAAACCTTATTGAAGAGAAATGTCGAAAGAGGGGCAAGAAATATGGCGTGGTTTGATGTCCCTGTCGCTCTACTTTTGTAGCGTCCCTGTTGAAAAACCTTTTATCAATAAGGGTAGTGAAGCCAAAGATCTTCATTTTTGCTTACGGAAGAGTTATATTTTTTCCTTGAAGTTGTTTATTAAATGAGTCTGGTTTTTCGAAAATATCGATTAAGACTCACAAATGCCTTAAAATCGACCATTTGCAAATTTTCGTTTCTAGTTTATTGCTTGAGAGAATCAAAAAGTTTCAAAAACATTTTAAAACAGTGTCTCCATGGTCACATTTTGCTCTTTACAGAATACCTGGAAAGAGCGCTCACAATTTGGAACAAGCAGAAATTTTAACAAGCCAAGATTGAGTCCGGAATTCTTTCAAAAATAAATTAGTGCAAAATTGAGATCTTGTTTTCCTTCGCACTCTTTTAATATTGAAATCTAAAATGGAGTTAAGCATCAAAATGTAAAATTGCCACCCTAAAAGATTGAATTGCCCCCCTGTGGGCCGTGAGCCCCACGTTGGGAAACACTGATATAAATGCTTGTATATTTAAGAAGTTGTCATCGAGAGCAAGTACATGCGGTCCAGTCATGCATTTATTTTTTTGTCCAAAATATTCTCGTTATTAGGTGAACGGATTTATCTCGGTCTCGGTCTCCGTCACCAACCGAGTTGTGAAGATCTCCAAAGATCCATAAAGGCAATCAGCTGAGTTCTGATGGAGGCCTGCAGAGATCCGTAGAGTCCACCAGCTGAGTTCAGAGGGCCGTCAAAGATCCGTAGAGGCCATTGTCCAATTTTTGGGGGCCTGGAAATATCTTTTTTGGTCCACAAAAACTTAATTTTCTGTAGAGTCCAATTTTATTAGAAAGTTAAAAAAAAATAGAAAAAAAATATAAACTTTTTGCATGCTTGGGGCCCACCTGGCAAAACCCAAGCTGTCGAGTGGCCCAGTCTGCCCCTGTACATAAGTTATTTAATTTCAAATTTTAAGGTATTTTAATTTATAGTTTTGAATGATAATCTTGTATGTATGTACTCAGCTTGTTTATGTTAGGTAGGGTTGATACCAAAATCGATATTTTATGTTTTTATTTAATCCCTTTTTCAAAATACTATTTCTATATAAACTTTTGGATGATATTAACTTTTGACACTGGAGTGGCAGTCAGAACTTGTAAGTTTAATCCTCTGTGAAAGAGGATAAAGTATAAAAGTCTTATATAAAATACATTTGCCATAGTGCAGTGAAGTATGAAAGAAAGAAACACGAGAGTACATTAAATAAGAAATTTTAAAGGAAGAAATTACAAATAATTTATCTATACATTCTTGTAATTAAATATTTCAAATTTAAGCAACGCAAATTAGAAGCAATCAAATAGATTTAATGAAAATTGCTTAACTTAAAAAAAAAATATTTGTAATGCAGAGGATAATATTGAAATTAATACAAATTAAGATTATAAGAGCCTATTATGAATATGTTTGGTAAAAGCCCTTGACATTTCTTGAAATTGAAATTAAAATTGATTGATTTTCTAACCTTTCAGTATTATAAAAGTCAGTTTCGTCTTCTTAAATAAATCTGTATATACATGATGACAAAAACATTTTTACAGAAACATATTATTTTGACACAGATTTTTTTTTCATCTTTTGCTCATTTTCATCCAAACGATGCGATGTTGGGGAAATTATGGCGACACTATAGAATCCATTAAAGTCAAACATTGAAAAACAGATATCGTCCTTAGTTAAGCAATCTCACCACGAACAACACTTGTCCTCGTGTTGAGTTTGAGTGAGTGAATGAATATAATACACAAAGCTTTGAAAAAAAAGAACTCAAAATAGAAATGATAAAAAATATACTACTAACAAAAAAGGAAAAAAAAGGAACAAAGCATTTTTCTATGCAAATTGCGTCACGTTCCCTTCTCGCCTTACAAGGCATCATTATTTAATTTACCCTAAAATAATTAAGATGCTCTATAACGGAAGCCAGCCAAGCCGACATCCAAAGTAACCTCGTTTCCATCCATCTACCATCACTATGTAATATTGGAAGAACTATGATACTTTAAGAGAGTAGGTGATATCCTTTAGTATCTCTGCCGCCCGGTTAGTCGTTACCGGATGCATCAATGTGTGTTTGTAAGTATCTATATGATGGGTATAAGGTCTTTGGCCTTAAAGTTTGTCATAATAATTTTTCACTTTCTTCGTCCTTTCTTTTTTTTTTCTTCTTTTTTATCTTATGGCTTTATTTTCAAGAGAATTCCATCAAACCAGTGTCTCATGAATTTGCTTGCGATATTTGTAAAAGGATCTCAAGATTTTTAACTAAGCTAGCAATAAAAAAGCGGGCAATTCGATCTGTCTAATGTCTGTCCTCCACCTTCGGCTTAAAACAATTAGTGAGTCTTCTTAAAATTTTGAAATTAAATTTGTTCGTCGTTATAGAGAAAAAAAAAAGTTACGGAACACTTGTAGCAAGCAATTGAGAAAAACCTTCTTTATATGAAAAATGGCCTTAACGACTTTGATACCAAAATCTGAAGGCATGTTTTACTTTTTGAAAAGAAAACAAAATTTACCAAGAACTATTTTTAAGATTAACAGTAACTGCCCTGGCATACCTTTAACTAATTTTTTTAACATTGTCAATAACAGCTATGACTTGTGCTGTTTTTTTAGACGTGTGGTTTTTAATCTGGCAATTTTTGACAGCTGTCACTTGAATTATGAATAGACTTACTCCTGAACAACGTTTGTAAATCGTGCCATTATCTCGAGTCCTGAGGCTATTTCTTGTGGTAATGTGAAGTTGCTTGTCTACGCGGATAAGCCCGAGTCGATTGACGCCTCGGAAGAGAATGTTTGACTTTTTTACCACGATCGAGAATTAAAAAGAGACCATACAAATTTGTATGTTCTGAAAGAGATATTGAGAGATAGTGACATTGGTTTCAAGAAATACAGTCACTTTCACTTTAAAAAGCCAATAACTTTTTAAAGGTGCTTGTATTGCATTTTATTAGATCCATCATTAAAAGATACATGAACCATTTAACTTAATATATATGAGGGGTAGGTTTAAACTCTTCTCTTCCACTTTTGAGAATTTAAAGTAGAACCAAAAAAACTGTTAAAGGCTAGAAAAGTGATATTTGCGATCAGTTTTAACCCTAAAATATAAGGGATGAACTTTTATAAATTTTGTATGGTTTGAATCTATTAAGTGAATCTAGAAATTACAAAAAAAATCAATTTTATTTGGAAAAGAAGAGTTTTGAAAATTACGATTTGAATTGTATGGGAATAAATGAGTTTTGATTCTAAAGCATAAAGCCTAGTACCTACGTAGATCGAAACAAAATTTATTTCCTATATAAAATTTTTCGCAGATGAAATTTTATCTCGGATTTTTCTTTGCAATCAGTACGCAAAATTTGACAGTTGTAACCGCTGTACGAGAAAAGATATAGAAAAGTCTCCACTTTACTTTGCGTGGAAAAACAATGCTCGAAGCAATATTTTTCCGGACAAATTGTGACGTTTTATGTATTATTCGCTTTTTATAAACCAAAATCATCTCCATGTTTCATTTTTTCCATTATTAAGACTTTTTGAGGATGCATGACTGAAATAAAATATTAAATGAGTAAAAAAATGATGACATATGAATTGAGAATAGAATAAATAGAACAGCTGTTTTAAATCAGTCAGTGGCGTAGCTAATAGGAAAAGGGTGCAGAAAAGGTATAGATTCGGGAAATATTTTCTTCATTTCAAAGTTTAAATTTATTTCCCAACTGGGTAAAGGCTCTCCCAAACCAATTCGAAAGCGGAGCGATTCGCAAAAAATCAATCACAATAATAAAAAATATGACAAATACACAACGCTTAACATAACAACAAACAAATCAAGCAATTGCCCTAAAACCGCCTTATTCCATAGAATTAAAATAATTGATAGTTTCAGACTTTTTATAGATATTTTCATCCAACCGCATTATATTGTTCCCCATCGCGCTTAGGCGCAAAATTTTTCTTGCTCTATAAATGCTTTGAAAGAATCTGATTTCTGTATATAAAATGTCTGTTCGTGTACTTCCGAAAACTACGAATTTCTACGAATTATATTAATTTGAGTTTTGACAGAACTTTGGGCTGAATTCGTAGACTTTCGTAGTTTTGGGAGGTACGCGAACAAACATAAAATTTTCAAATTTATGTGAATTGAATGAAATTTTTTAATTTTTTAAATTTCCAGCTACGCTACTGTTCTCATTTGACTTTTCTTTTATCTCTACAACTTCAGAATTTTTCGGGAGAAAAAAAATTTAGAGATAAAATTTGCCTTTGCTCGATCTGCGTCCTAGGCCTAAAAATTGAAAAGTTTTGAAATCAAAGAAAATTATTTTAACTATCAAAAAACAATTTAAAACTGAAAATATCACAAATGTCCACGTTTTTAAATGTCGTTGGAATACACGATATCCTAAAACGACTTTGTTTTGCAGGGAAAAAAAGAGAATTGAACGACTGGTTGGAATAGTGCAGTTTTGAAAAAAAACACCACTTTACAAGTATCAAAAAGTACAGGAAATTATATTTTTTTATAAATTTTAGCTTATTATCTCGATAAAGGACCTACTAAAGAACACTTCCTCATACTTTAACTCATTAAATCCACTTAAAAAGTGGAAAAGAAGAGTTTTAAAACTATACCCCTCATAATAAAGAAACCTGGATTACATATAAATACAAAAACCCTAATTTTTTTTTTGCCTAAAAAAAACACAAGATAGCTAAAAAAATTAATAAGAAATGTTTTTGTCTCGAATATCTCGTAGGCAATGGCCCAAAACTTTGTTCTTCAATTGATTGGATATTTAAAAAAGTAATTGAGAATTAGTGATTTTCTAAAGCAACAAATAGGAAATTTTGAAACTTTTAGTTAAGAAATTAAGGCAAAATTATTCGCTAATCGACGCTCGAGAATTTTTTTGTCGTACAAAAATGCACTTTTTTAAAGGGGTATGCAGTCCTATGTTTTAAAAAGGTCCTCTTTCCATTTTTGCAATCAGATTTGGCTTATCGCGTATTACCGATATAATTAGTATGCATAACAAAATAACACATTCCTTAATTTTGGTTTGTCGTAAGCGCCAGATTTTTGGATATACGACGAAAATTCCATGCATTTTCATTTAATTATTTGTTTAGTTTTGTTATGTCAAACGTATAGGCTCAGCAGAAACGATACAAAGAACTGTTTTAGCGTACGACTATCTGATCATGTATTAAAAAAAATATACATACAACAAAAATACAAGAAAATAATTTTAGATACTCTTGTTTTGTACACGATGTATCGGTGATGCGGTAGCATCATTGTGCTTGGTTCAAGTTGAAGGGCGAGGAAGTCTTTAATCTATAAAATCTGAAGCAGTCACCCAATTTGAATGAAATTTTCAGACATGATAAAAAATATCATAGGAAATCATCTGAATAACATTTCTGCCCACTTACCTATGTATATGCCCACTTTTTAAAATAGGTAAATCAAATCGTCAAAAATGATATAAAATTAGGTTTTTTTGCATAGAACAGTTGTAGATAGTATGATTTGTAAAAATTTATCTTTATAAAGCTTTTAAGACAGGAAATGTTGTTTTTTGATAAACTTATATAAAAAGAAAACAAATTTCAAGATTTCAAATCATAATGATGCACAAGGCTTGTAACGCCCACCTTTGATGTAATTTTTGACAGTTTTTTTTTTTGTTTTTAATTATTTTCACAAAAAAAGAAAAGGAAATGTCTTTTTAAAAACAAGGTTTCATACAAAGTTTCAAACCACGCCTACGTTTTAGAAAAAAAGTAGTGTCTACCAAAATTAAAATAAAATGAATCGCTCTATTTCAAAAACGATAGAACAGGGCGTTGGGGAAGTCATAAATTGGATTATTAATGCCAACTTAAAGATTTTCTTAAAAAAGTCGATATAAATGGTAGGTTCTAATGCAAAGATTTGGTGTTTTTGAAGGTTCATAAAATTTAGTCCTAGAATTGTTGTTGTAATTAAAATGCTACTTTTTTCTAAGAGAAGGTAAGACTGCACTAATTATGAAAAGCTGATTTTTTTGTTTGTATTCTATACGTGACTTCCAGGCTAAATATATGCTATAATTCTAACTGGGGAGAACTAGAGAATATTAAGTTTTTCTTAATTGAATTCTCTTAAATTAACTTTAAAAAAAACTACAATTTTCAAACTAAAAAAAAAAAAATAAGTATGCTCATTCTATTTTCAAAAACGCTCCAGTTTCTTTTATCAACTTTGGGGTTCCTAAATTTATAGATATTTAGAAACTGATTTTTCAGAAAAATCCCATTTCTTGTGATTTAACTACTTTTTTTTGCAAACTGCATACCAGCACAGTGATCGTTGTATCAAAGTATCATGCTTTATGCTACAAGCTTTATATTAATAGCCTTATTTTTTTAGAGTGCCACTTAAATGTTATTAAGTTAAGTTTGCTTAAATACTTAAATTGCCTTTAATTCACTGAACTTGGAATTTCTATTGGCTTCAATATTATGGAGGTCTAACAAAATGACTACCTAACAAACATCCTAAAATCTCTTGAACCAAAATCTTCTGTTAAAAAAATTAATATCTTAAAGTAAAATTAATTACATAATTTAATTTAATAAATAAAAATAAGTCCTTATGCTTACAATTATAACGTAGTCAGTTCTTTTTAATTTGTTTCTTCTTTCTTTATTTATTAAAAAAATTTAAAATCGGCATTTTTAATAACAAATTCAATGCACTTTTTTCTTCCCAAATTGTATTTTATTAATTTTTTTTTTAATATACGTACATTGTCTCATCCTGTGCTAAATCCGTATCTGACGTTTCCGACTAAGATGCAACATGCAAAAATTTGAAAAAAAAACTGCTACAAAAATGCAAATTAAATGAATTTTTTGAATTACGTAGTCTAAAACAAAGACTAAGAATTTCTCAATTTCTCGAAGAAAAATGAGGGTATTTGAAAATTTCAAAAATAGTATGAAGTTAAATATTAAAATACCTCGTTAAAAAAATACCTCGACAAAAAATATAACCCCAATTTTGGATACAAAAATGCATGTTTAGTATACATTTGGTCTCGAATATCTATAAAACTTGACATTCTAGAGCAATTTCAAGACCAGATTCGAACTCAGCGCATCAAAGACCATCAGTATATCTTGGTTCATGTCGTGGGCAGAAATTAAAAATTTTCACATAAAGTATTTAGTGCTTTGGAGTGTATTTTTGAAAACAGTAAAAATACGTCAATTTTCAACTACCGCTTGAGTCCAAATGGATTGTCGCAGTAAAAAACCTTAAACAGAGATTTATTGGTAATTGCTTACACTTTCAATTGTACTTTGATGTAATGTTCGAATAACTGGTAGTTTTAGAACTATTAGTGAAAAACTCCCAAAAAATGCATTTTTGCATAAGTTTTGCTTTATTTCCATTTTGCGTCACGAAATTTTACTCGCAAACCTCAGATTTGGATTCCGCACTCGTAAGAACATAAAAGAGGGGAAAATCAAAACTACCCCACAATTTGCAAACTAAAAATATAATATGACTGGACTAATATCTATTTTAAACTACTGACGCTTTCACTTTTAATATCATGCATAATATTACATTAGATTTGTGTAATGTGGTGAATACTTGCTTTTTTATATAATGGACGCATTTTAACGATTTTTGGCTGGGAATTATCCACCACTAAGAGTGCTAATATGTAACGACTACTTGCGTAAGCCATCTTGCTTGCAGACTACATGCATACGTTAAAGAACAAAAAATTACAGGAAAAGGGTAGCATTATTTATTAGATAAGAAATTAATTTCTTTGATCTCAGGGACCTTTTCGAGACCGACCTATGAACAGTAAACACAATTTTCTGCAGGATTATTCCATTCAAAACTAACTCAGGTTTATCAATGGAAACAAATCAAAGGAAATGCCGTTTTTTAATATTCAAGTCTACTTATCTGGAGCACAGACATAAATTGGGACAAGCCGATTTTTGATATTTTTTTTCATTTATTTTAAATAATATTAATAAATAAGGGTATACACTTTTTTTTAAATATTTTGTATGCCTTTTTAAGCATCTACTACTGCTTTTACACGTTTTGGTATTGATAATACCAACTTTTCACAAACATTTTTGATTTCTGCATCGTGAAACCATACATCAATAACTGCCGAAATAAACTTGTTTTTCATTATAAAGTCCTCTTTTCTAAGCCGAGTCTTAATAATAGCCCATAAATTTTCAATCGGGTTGAGATCTCAGGCCATTCCAAAACTTTAATATTCTTCTCTGCCATTAATTTCTTCATTTGGCTTGGACGTGAGTCAGGGTGAGTGACGTAAGAAGGATTGACCAAGAAAAACTCGGACCTGGCCATGTTGTTCAAGCCCCTAAACACCCTCCAAAAGCTATGTTCAGATTTTGTTTTATTTTTGAGGGTCCTGGAAACTTAAAACCCATCGCAGGAATGATGAACACTGACAAAAACACTAATGTCTTGACGCAAATGCTTCTTTTTACTAACCGAAAAAGAGCTTCTGCGCGAGAGACAGTTTTTCAACAAGACCTTGCTCCGTGCATCACATCCGACAAAAATGATGAAATTCTTGGCAGAGAAGAACATTAAAGTTCTGAAATGGCTTGAAAACTCACCTGATCTCAACCCAATAGAAAATGTATGGGCTATTATTTAGACTCGGCTTAGAAAAGAGGACTGTATAATGAAAAAACAAGTTAATTTCGGCAGTTATTGATGTATGGTTTCACGATGCAGAAATCAAAAATGTTTGTGAAAAGTTTGTACTATCAATGCCAAAACGTGTAAAAGCAGTAGTAGATGCTAAACGGGGAATAAATATTTAAAAAAAAGCGTATACCCTTATTTATTAATATTATTTGAAATGTAGGAAAAAAATATCAAAAATCGGTTTGTCCCAATTAATTTGCACAACACTGTATCAGTCACAGGTGACGCATAAATAAAAAAATGCAATACGCTCCAAGAAATTATGAATGAAACGAAGTTGTAGAACATCATTGATTATGTATTTATGATTATCGCACGTTTGAAAGTTGTATGGTATCTGAATTGTGTCTTAAAAATTGTTTTTGTTGAACATAGAAAACATCGCACAAAACAAATTTATTGAATGTCTAATTATTGTGGGATTTTAATTTAATTCGATTTATTTTAAAACAAAATTAAATAATTTTATTTACTTAAATATTTAAGAATAGTTTAAGCAAATTCAAAAAGTTAATTAAGAAGGTTAATTCAATTAGCCTATAGAGTAAAAAAAAAGAAGTTATTTAAGTTGGAGCTATACGGATGTCTTGGTGGCTTAACTTCTTATCACCATATGCCTCTTCGCCTCATTCTCCGTTATCATCTTATTAGTGGTATCAGCTGGTTTTTGTTTTTAGAGAAAGCTTCTGGGCACTCACATAACAGGGTGATGCAACTTTATTAATGAAGTATGCCTAAAATATAAAATTTTAGAAGTTTTAAGCACTTTTTGAAATAACATAGAAAACATAGAACAACAAATTCAAAATTATCAAAACTTGTTCATGACTTACTAACCATGAATTACCTGTAAAGCCATAAACCATTAGGTATAAGCCGTTTTAAGGCTTTTTAAGATGATGCTATGCTAAATTGATGTCAAAAAACAACAAAATATAGGAAACAATGCATGATTAAATTTATTTTTTCACAAATAATTAATGGCAAGTTAAGAAACTATAAAACAATAAATACTTATAGGAACTTTTTTCCACTTTTTGAGTTTGTATGTCATGTTAGCAATAAAGCACCTAGAAAAACATAAAAAAACATTATACGTTATACATTTCTTGACTCAATTTAAAATGTAATAGAAGATATCAGGAAAATGTCCAAAATTAATCTTAATATCAAATAATTAAAAGAATTATTTTATCTAATATATAACCGGCTAAAAAGACACTAATATTAAATTCATTATAGTTTCTTTTTCATCATACCAATAAAGGTCCTTTAGAACAAGTGATGAAAAATGAGTGAAAGGTAGCTTGGGATGTAGGCTCATTTTATTTTGACTAAGACGTATTTGTATGTGTAATGTAATAGAGGGCGATGATTGTTAGTGAGTGTTCACAAATGGGTGCCCTTATTTTTTCCTTGAATGAATAATTTTGGGTCTCATTTTTTAAAATTCCATCCACGTCATTCTTAAGAAGAAAAAAAAAATTAAGTAAGAAAGTAAAATGAAATGATATTGAATTAAGGCCCTCTTCATTTTCAAAAAAAAAAAAATAAATAAACCTTTTAGAGAGCCACAAACAACTACCTTTTAAAGTACGTTTTTCTAAATACTTTTTTCTTCTTGACCCTGTTCATGTTCGACACAAATTTTTGTGAAACTTTGAAGGATGATTGATAAAGGCTGCTGATGTTTAATCCATTCAGTTGCTTGGGCCCTGAGTTTAAAAAAAGTTATCTGTTTTAATTCATTGCCTTTGGGTGATCTTGGTTAGAGGGCAGGGTGCGTTTTGTATACCTTAGTCCTACCTGTCTTTTTTTTGGTTTTGACTTTGACAAAGATATGCACACCGTTATTGCCTACAGCTATTTCTTACGGTCCACATCGGTGGTGATTAAATAGACAGGCATATGATTGAAAAGTTAATGCTTACAATTTTGTGACTAAAGAGCTTGGGGATTTTGGCAATTTAAAATTCTGAGGGTTTGTTTTACCTATACTACAGCGTTTTTTGCTGGGCTCTATCCATTGTTGTCTCTCTTTTTTTTTTGTATTAATAAATTAGGCCTGCCTTTTGTATATAAGAATATAAGGTGTTGGTTTCGTAGATGATGTTGAATAGTAAATTAGCTTGTTTAATCTTCCCTTGAGTGCCACTTTGATGTTGATGTTGGTATATTTTTTTGTTCTTTCTATAAGATGGAAGGTCTAGGGGTGTGTTTGTATAATGAATGTATACCAACTTTTACCAAGAAATGTTATACGTCTGTTCACTGTAAAAGGTTATCATCTGAAATTGCTTCTGAAGAAAAGTTTTATCATAGGTAAGCGATGTGATATTCGAGGAAGGAGAACTGCTTAAAATTCAAATTAATTACATTTACTTGTTCATTTTTTTTTGTTGTCAAGACTTTTAACGTTGATACTTGTTTTTCAGTAACAAACATATATTAAATGTATAAGTGTTAGAATAGGGGATAGGATAAAGTTTTACGCTTAATTTAATGTTGGCATAATATGGTTACTTAGATCAGAGTTGTTTGACTTAAAAGTTGTGCTAACTTTGATGACGATTCTGACGCGGTTTAGTTATAGCGTCAATAGAGAGTTACAACTATTCAATTCAATTTATTTTGTGTAAGCGTAAAGGTGTACACAAACTATAGCACAACTTAAGTTCACCAGGCGTTGCTGTCATTCGAGGAGTATAACATAGACATGCTATTCGATTGGTTAGAACTATGGAGATATTTCTGCTCGATTAGAAGACCACTAAAATATGTCAGATTAAGAAAGTATTCTACATTAGTTTTAAAAATAATTCCACCATTAAAATTGTTATTTTCATTAATGAAATAATAAAAATATTAAATTGAAGTAGCCAAAAATATTTTGGGAGACTTTTATCATGATTTATCATGGTTTAAATACATAAACCTCCAGAAACAAAATGTACATAGGAAACTTATTGTAGGGAAAAGTATGGGTCACATGGGGTTTAAAAAAGGACTATATTTGATACGCATTTTCAACTATCACTTTGCTTAGAAGAAAATTGATTTTGGTAAAGATATTCAAACAAAGGAAAAAATAGAAAATATTGTAGAAAATTTGAAAAAGGAACCTCCAGTGGAATAATATTTTGACCCATCTAGTCAGCTCCTAAATTTGAATTTCAATATGAGCGAATTTACAAGAATACTTAGATTTTTCTCCAAACAAAAGCGAATTTATATATTTTGAGTAGGTACGCTGGCCCTCTTGATGACCTTGGATTCTTGAAGTTCTTCGGTTTAAAGAATATTTTAACTTCTCACAAAATAATGCCTCTGGAATATTCTTAACTTTCACTTTCACGCCTTTTGATTTTGATTCAATGTCAATTCGGTCATGAGTTTGATACTCTTGGCTGGCCGCATGCCATGTTGTTGAACCTTCCACTCCAATCTATAATGTAGAGTAGCTCAATGAACGCATCCAGTCTGCCTCCATCCTATTATGCCTCAATTTAAGTATGAAAAGAAAAAAACAAATCCACACGATCAAAGTCCCCATACCAAAACCTTCCACTTCCACCCTTTATCAATCTTAAATTGCGGAGAAGAATTAAGTTTTTAGCATGAACCATGAAGTTAAAATATTATTAGCACCGTACCTTCGTGGCGATTTTTTATTTTTATCAATATTGACATGTCTGTCAATGTAAAGTTGTATTTGAAAGTAGATGTGGGCCGTCTGTCACGCAAATGTCGTTGGACGCCTGCCACACACATTAATATGGAAAGTGCACCTTATCCTTCTATGACAGTTCAAAATCTGTGATCAGTAATCACATATATGATACCTGCTACGTCCACGTGTCAGCTGTCACACGTTTATTCGTCGAATACCTGCTTGTTTTGTATTTCCAAGAAGTTTTAGAAGCAGGCTTCTGCCTGATAGACCAGGTTTGCACTGAGCTTTGCATTTTAAAGTCACAACAAGAGTAGGAGGATTGTTATTATAAAAAGGGATAGGAATCAGTATGAACTTGTTGTGGTAAAATTTACCACAACAAGTGTTTCGTTTGAGTGTTTGGAGCACTCTTTTTGCAGTACTTTTCTAAACACAAACACAGATAGTCAAAAACGCAAATAAAAAATGATTTATCTTTGGTAAGTGAGTTAAGTGTCAAATCTTATCAATAAATAAAAATTCAAGGTAATAATATAATTAACCAAAATACAGCACACGAGTAATTAAGTTAAATACACTTTTGTCATTGTTTCCCAAAACTAGAGATTAATGAAAGCAGATGCTAATGGTGACACACGACTTCAAATGAGAGAGTGTGTATGCAAAAGTTCAGATTAAGTGAGAAAGGCTATGTGCAGTTCAATACATAGTCTTGGTTACAGCAGAGTTTTTGTTGGTTGTAATCAATTTTAGTAAGCTTTACCTGCGTGGATTATCAGTTTACATCTTTATTGATATTAAATTTATATTCGTGAACCATCGTTTTAGTTACTTTGTGAATAAGAAAATATCCGAGCAATTTCTATCGATCGGGCCAAAAATATTTGTGTGTTAATTAAAAACTTATTTAATATATATAGACTAAGAGCTGACAGCAGATTTTCGGAGTGAGTGATAGCAAAAAAAGAAGTATGGGCGTCGAAAGCTTCATTAAAAGCTATTCAAAAAATCGAAGACTTACAGTCCACAACTGGGGCCTTTGTGATTGAACAGTTCGCTAAAAAAACATATATGAATTCATCTTCGAAGGTAAAGCTTAGTACGCAGATCGAGCTAAAATTTCGTTTACTCTATTCTCTCCAAACACCAGCTAAAACTCCTAGCTAAATTTTGACATAATATTTTTGTGGAGATTACATCACAAAAAAACAGCTGTTCTCTGAAAAAAATTATATTCAACAATTTCAAAGAATTTTATTTTAATGTTTTAAGTGAATTTAACCAAATAAAATAGATTTGTCCCTTTGGCATTAATAAATCGTTTGTCTTTTAAATATTTCTCGTACCCAATTTTCTTTTTCACAATATAAAGCTCACATAAATCTCACAAATAAAAAAACCTGCCACAATTTAGCTCAAGAATTAATGTACCGAACAATTATTTCACGCGCTAAATTTTTACAGGTGGCCGCGTACAGTAAGAAACGAAAATTGTTTTTTTTTTTAGCTGGAGCTGCGTACCTCTCGGCTTAAATGCTAGGCTTAGTTTTAGCTTGGCTAAATTTTGGAGAGATTTTTGTATGGGAGCGGAATTTTAGCTCGATCTGCATACTAAGCTTAATCGTATAAACCAAAATTGGTTTTCACTCCTCCTAATTTAATATTTGAAGAAAAAATCGTTTGGGAGAAAAACTCTATCAACCATTACAACAACATTACAATTAACCAATTTCTGAAAAATTGACTTTAAACACATTTTTTTTAATTTCTCAGAAACTAAGAAAGATTTTTACATTTGGTTTTCAGTATTTGACTAAAAATTCATCATGAAATTGAATAATAAACACAAAAATAGCACCTTTTAACGCAAAATGTAAAAAAAATCAACTTCAAGAAGAAATTGACAGTATTTTTCATAATATTGGAAACTTGGAAATTTCATTTCTCAAAAAGTATTCCTTAAAACAATTTGATTTGAAAAACAAATAAAAGAATGGAGTATAAGCTTTCAAAAAAATTACAGGCAGCATATTGTTTAATGTACTTTCATTGTTTTTTAATATTTTTTTCTTAACTTACGCTAATTTTCTTAGAAACTGCCCCCCTCTAGAAAGAGTTTTTCCCCCTCCGAATTTTTTTCTTAGAATATATTCAAGAATTTTTAACTTTAATATTGCTCACGAATTATCGTATTTAAGAAAAATGAAATTAAAGATAAATTAATAAAAAAAACAGAAACATTTAATAAGTGGTCACAAGTTGATTTTTAGCTTAGAAAATACAAAATAAAGAGTAGAATTTTTTTAATTTTTATGTTTAAATCGGAGGGGTCGCACTTTTTGAAATCGACGAATTAAATTTCCAAACATGAATAACTACTTTCTTATTTCCTGAAAATACATACATTTAGAGACGAAAGAAATGATACCCTACTTTTAAAAATATCGTATTAATTGTCTATATTAAATTGAAATACATTTTCTTAAAAATTCAAAAAATCGATTACTAAATACCGGTTGAAAGTTGATGTTCAAGTTGTTTTCAATGCATACCACAACATATCAAAAAATGAGCGTAATCGAAAAGGGTCGGGTCAAAAACTTGGAATACATTTTCCCAAAAAAATTTAAAGAAAAAATTTGTTGAAATATGTTTGAGAATTGTAAACTTCCCAAAAATTTAAAAGAAAAAGATTTGAGGTTAAAAAATGTCGAGGATAACAAAATTCAAAAAAATTAAAAAAAAAGTTTTCTCGATTAATTTGTTGCAAAAAAGGTACTGCAAGACAAACTTTTAACCAAAAAATTTTGAAATAAGAAAGAAACATGCTTTTTGTTTCAACTCACAAGGATTGGTGAAATTATTCAAGAACACCAAGCAAAATTGATTAGATAACTTTGTTCAATCAAAACCGCGTTAAATATTAAAAAAATATTGACTTATAAACTGCTTGTATATTTATAGGCAGAGCGATATTGAACATATTATAATATTTAAAATATCTAACAAGCTCTACATACATAAATAGTTGTACATTCCCTTCTCATATATTGTTCTTGCTTTGCCAACCAATAAGAACTAATTAGAAATTACACAACTCTAAAACGTACAAAAAGCCATTTTGTTTTCATTTTGGGCAAAAATTAAATCCAAATGAACTAAGAGAATTTCTTTTTTTTTTGCAAGCAAGCAGGCTGCTGCAGAAAACATAAATACGTGCTCAAAGAAACTTCAACTTTTGCTATTCAATATACAAAGTACAAACTAAATGGGCACCAATAGTTTTCAAAATTAATTTAGAATATACGAACATGCATAATTGTAAAATTCAATGTGTTTTTATAAATTTTAGTAAATTGTTTTATGTTTTTTAATTGAATTTCTGTTGAATTAAGGGTGAGGGTTTTTTTATGGTTGATTTACACGACCAACAAAATGCCATATTATTTGCGTCATATTTTAGGCATTAATTCCATATTCATGTTATGTGACAGGAAACATGGTGATTTTATCACTAGCGTGTAAGGTGTAAATCCACCATTATATCAATCAATAATTCTATTTGTTATGTCAGAAACAAAAAAAAAATATGTAAATGTAATCTACTTAGCCACATTATTAAACATTTTGGCCCTATTCATTTCAAACACAATTATTTACCTCATTAGTAAAATGTCAACCATAAAACATTACCTTAGCAGCCAATCAGAATTAAATGTCCGAAAGGACTTAATATAGATATTATGAGAATTTAAAAGGGAAAAGGCTTTATTTGTGTTTCCTGAAGTTGGTGCAGTTTTGGGCATCCAGAGAGTTCTTATAATACAAAAATAAATTATCCACAAGACAGGAAAAACAAACAAACAAAAATAAAAATAAAAATCGCAAAAAAAAAAAAACAAGACAAAAATAACTTAACAACGTAAACGCCTTGCATAATATTAAAACTTTAATTTTCATCCCAACCAGGAAACACCACAGCCTTGCTATACAGCGCTACCACGTTCACGTGACATAGCCAGAGAGGTTCCAGTTTCATTTAGATGACAGTATCCTGTCAAGGAGATGGGGGAATCAGAGGGTAGCAGGGTGAAAGGATGCATTAAACTGTACTGTTTTTCATTTGTGTTTTGAGATTGTCCTTTTTTATGTTAGCATGGCTATAGCTATAGTTGAACATCACAAGTTCGTATCCAGACGGGGGTCATAGTAGAGTTGCCCTTAACTTTCATTGTACTCCTGAGAGTAAACAGAAAGCAAATAATTCCTTTATTTTCGTGATCTCTCTTGTTTGTTAAAAAAACATTTAAAGTTCTTAATTTTAACTTTTAGGTTTAAGGTATTTTTTTTTTTGTATAACTTATCACAGCCCTAAATTAGATTCGACCAGTACAGCCGCAGAGTTTATAACTAGAAAACACAAACAAAATTAGTAAAAAAGGTTGATTATGGCATATGGGCCTAATGAAGGAAAATACTGACAGTCGACGTTGCTTTAATGGCCGCTAAGAGGACATGTGAATCTGGTCACAAGAGCTAGACGATCGTTATAATCTAAATTACCAAAAATATCATTTTAAATAATATCCATCAGTCGGGGGCATTTTATTTGACCCCGACGATACATTCAAATTTGTTTTTATAAAAACTAAAGAACAAAAATCTCTTGTAAGAAGCGACTGGTGACTTTGACTGAAGGTATGTTTGTGCTGTAAAACCTCCTATTAAGGAATTTTTTTATTTGTAAATTTCTACAATTCTTTTCAGCAGTAATTTTCTTAATTCTTTCACAGAGGTAATTGATGCAAAGTATAAAGACTTATTCCAGTAAACAGAGAAGGATTTCCCTAAAAAAAGGGCGGATAATTGTAAATTTTTAATTTGTAGTATGGTACGGTTGGTGGATCAAAATTAAAATTCTTGAAAAACCACAAAAAATAGGTATTTTTTCCAGTTTTTTACCTGTAACTTTTTTCCGCTGAATTTTAACGGAAAAACAAGTTCTATGAGAATTTGTAGAAAAAATAATTTTCTAAAAATATTATTCAGGAAGTTTTTTTGTGCAACTACTACAAACGGCTCTTTGTTGTTCCCATCAAAGGCTAAGGTTTCGTATTTTGTAAAATTTTCAATTTGTTCAATCTTTACAGCGCAAAAACTCCTTAACCTTCGAGTTTATGCAGACATTTTTCATTATCAATTTTGAAGATAATTTAATTAGACTGCATGTAAATGTTTTGATTTTGTGACCTGAGTCCTGTGAGGACCGAGAAAGTGCTTAGCATTCAAACATTTTAACTAACTCACTTTCAATTTGTCTGTTTTATACAGTCCTTCTGGAGTCCTTTAGAATTTTCATTGCCTTTAATTTTTGGTAGGAGAATCAGAAAAACTTGGATAAAAATCAATAAATTCCGAACCCCCCTGTTTAAGACATTATTTCCCAAATGTTGGACATCACAAGATTCCATAAAATCTAAACGACTACACCCTGGCTGACTTTTCGTGTGATATCTGTTTCTTTTGCTCATATAATTATTTGTACACTCAGAGAAAAAAGTTGGTATAACCAACTTATTTCTGGTTTATTATACCTGATTTTCAGGTTGGCTCCAGGTTAAGTTAACACTGCCTTAAAAAAGTGAAACTGTAAATTTTACGTTACATGAAAATCTAGTTCTAAATCATGAATAAAATGTTCAAAGTCCTGTTAATTTAACATGAAGATCTAGTTAATTTAACATTATTCAATGTTGAATCCGGTAATTATAATATCTTGGATCCATTCTTGTAGGTCCCATCTCTAACACTGCTTACCGTCCATTTCATTTTGCATTATTCTGAAAGTTTAGAAATTTATTACTATGTATTTAATTTTATTTTAAAAATACTTTCTGATACATACTTAGTGTTGAACTGGGAACCTCTCACACATGGAGATAGTATGCATCCCCTGGGCCGCTTCGCTGCATAAAAAACTTGTGCCAAATATCAATAAGTTGAAATTGACCTTGGTTGGATGGCTTGTGTTTGTATGTGCTTTAACACTGGTGTCACATTGAAATAACCTGGCAGAGTGTTTTTTTAATCATGGCTTGTGTTTCAACGCTGGTAGAGGGCCAGTTTTACAGGCGGCCAGGTTAAATTTAAATAATTTTATTCAGATGGTCTGTGTGTTATGCAGATGAGGCTAAATTCAACAGATAAACATTGTAAAAATAACCATATAAAATGTTACTTCAAACTGATTTGTGGCGAAATAGAAATTCATAACAAGCAGTGTTAAAAAAACCTGATCTCAGGTAAAATTACCGCTATATTCTTATAAAAATTTCTTGTTTACCAGAATTCAATGTTAAAATAACAGTTCATCTTCTTAAATCAAATTAAATATGGTAATATAGGCCACCAGGCTAATTCAGCACTTAATATAAGATTATTAAAATCTGGTAAATTTCTGAAATATCTGTAACATTATATGGGATTATGCACCTTGTAAATATAACAGGGCCAAGGCTTATTATTTACCTGACATTTTTTTGTGAGTGTAGTCATTTTAATTACTAGCATATAAGCACTCGGTTGATATTAGTGGTTTATGTTTTAAGTGATATTTCACAACGGATTGTTGTTAAACAGTACATTACAATATTGTCCAGAAAAACATTATCAATTTAACAATTTGGTCTTTTAACATTTATCCGTGATATAGAACATCAATCTAATAATATGCACTACTGGGTTGCATGAACTTGCTGTTAAATTCAAGAAGCTGTAGAGGTTTAAAACCTTGAAGGTATAAAACGACTTGAAAATTGGGAGAGAAAAATGTTTTAAAGTATAAAATACGATATTTTAGGCAGCTAAAACAACTCCATTAATAGTTTGAGGTGAAGAATATTGTAGAGAAAAAAAATTAAAATCATTGGTGCAGTTTAAACAAAATTATTTTTTATTTATCAAATTCATGAAAAATTTTTAAGGAGAAATTTTGGAATGCAAGTCTGAAGTATTTATTTACATATCGTCCCATAGTTGCAAGAACTAGATTACTCAATTTTTAAAATTTTGGAGATAGCAACGTTCATAAATACCTAGCTTCTAGAGAGCGATTAAAAGTTAAAATTATATGTTTCCCACACTTCACAAATATATTATATTTTTCTTTGGTAAACAAAACTTGGACGACTAGCTAGTCTTCAAAATTGCACAAAATAATAAAGTTTTTGCCGAGATGTTGTAGAAATTGAAAATTGAGTTACCTCTTGCAATCAGGGGACGATATGTACTAAAATAAAATTTCAAACCAATTTTCAACCAGGTTTTAAATTAAGGAATTTTCGAAAGCAAAGTTTGAAACATTTTAAGAAATTGAAATTTTTTTTGGAAAATTAATGGTTTTTAAGTTGATAGATATTGATATAAGGAGCCGTTTAAAAAAATATATATTTTCCTTAGTGGATTTTAAAAAAATTTGAGCAAAGTACATTTAGGTACCGTTAATTTTTCGTAAAAATTTTATTTTTGCTTACCGAGTTTCAAAAAAGTCAACCATGTAGTTTTCAAAATATTTTATTTTCAAACAAAAATTCTGAGTATTTTCTTTTTTAAATCCAATAATTAAAAAAAAAAAAAAAAATATGTATACAGATTTCGTTTTTTATCAATTGCAACAACGACTATCATTTTTTCTCACACATTATATCTAACACACTCAATCTTGCTATTCAAGTCAAGAACTATTTTTATATTAAGTGGCGCGGTGTGTAGTGCATCGCAAGGTTCATGGTTTGCTCCCAGATGAGGGCAAAAGTGTTTTTCAATTAATACGAGCATAACCAGACTGAGCACCACTAAAGGAGTCTGACGATCGGGTTGGCCCCCGTGAAATAGCTATAACTCCAGCCTATAATACTTGTGAAAGCCTGGACTAAAAGTAAAAGTTCTAGAATTATTTTAGAAATAAATAAGATTTTGTTAAGTTATACCTATGTATACTTAAAACATTGCGGGTTCTAAATAAAGTAATAAAAAAACGTCTTGAGCGAATGATCAATTTTGTACGAATGAATAAATGGAAAAAGCTTCCCGCAAGTATAAAAATAATTTAACAGGCGGGTCAATAAGTCCGTGACTTTTGGAATAAAACACAGATTTTTTGATAAAAAATAATTTTATTTTTCAACGTAGTCTCCCTTGAGCTCTATACACTTTGCCCAACGCTTCTCCAATTTTTGTATCCCTTCCAAAAAAAATGATTTGTCGAGGTCCTTTGTTTGCGAGATGATTTCATCATTGGAGTCAAATCTTTTTCCACCAAGCCATTTCTTCAGGTTTGGGAACAAGAAGTAGTCGCTCGGAGCCAAATCTGGAGAATAGGGTGGATGAGGGAGCAATTCATAGCCCAATTCATGGATTTTTGCCATAGCAACTGCACATGGGTGCACCCTTGCATTGTCTTGGTGGAAAAGAACTTTTTTCTTGGCCAAATGAGGTCGGTTTTTTTTTCAAATCGTCATTGAATCGGTCCAATAAGTTGGCATAATATTCCCCATTGATTGTTCTTCCCCTTTGAAGGTAGTCAATGTGGATTATCCCGCGTGCATCCCAAAAAACAGTCGCCATAACTTTATTGGCTGACAAACCCACCTTGGCCTTCTTTGGACCCGATTTACCCTTAGAAACCCACTGTTTTGACTGTTGTTTGGTCTCTGGTGTGTTGTGATGGATCCATGTTTCGTCCACGGTTACAAAACGGCGCAAAAATTCCTCCATATTGCAATTAAGCAACGCCAAACCTTCCTGTGAAGTTGTTACACGATTGCGTTTGTGGTCGACTGTGAGCAAACGCGGCACCCATCTTGCGGAAAGCTTTCTCATGCCCAAGTGATCATTCAAAATTGAAACCACTGAGCCATGCGAGATCCCTACGGCTTCCACAATCTCTCGCACTTTCAATCTTTGTTTCGGTTGTAGAGACCTCAACTGGGCGTCCAGGACGTTCGGCATCTTCAGTGCTTGTACGGAAACAACGAGATTCAGTAAACCACTTTTTTACCATTGAAATCGATGGTGCAGAGTCCCCATAGTATTTATCAAGCCTAGCCTTGGTCTCGGTAATGGTTTTTTTCGCAAGAAATAATGCTTAATAATCACACGAAATTCACTTTTTTCCATTTTCTCCTCAAATTAGTGAGTAGTCTGATAAAAATAGCTGTCAAACACAAACTAACTGACGCAGCAAGTTTAAATTTTGACAGGAGTCAACTGACAGATGCCTGTTGACAGGAGCAGTGTTGCTGTTTCAGTAAAGAGGTCAGAAATTCAAAAAGGACGGACTTATTGACCCGCCCGTATTTCCAGCTGTAAGCAAAATCTGACCCACCAAACTTAAACTCCAACTTCTCTAACATAATTTTTTAGGAACTGTTGTCAGCTCTTGGGCCTGAATCAGGACCGTAGATTAAGCTGGCGGGCATACGGGGGGGGGGGAGGTAAAATGAAATATGTGGGACCCTATTTCTTAATTACTGGCATAAATTAAATCATCAACTTAACTTTAAATCTATATGCCGTGCTTTTCGATTTTCAATTTATATATATGATAATTGTTGTTGTCGAAAAGACAGGCTAAACATTTTGAGCTATTTAAATACCTTTCAAAAATATTGACCTGATAGAATACAACTGGAGCTGAAAAGTCAGATAATAAGCCACTCATTTTTTTTTTTTTTTTGAAAATACAAACTTTTCTTTCAAATAACTCTTTTATGAGTTTGTCAAAAAGAGGAGGGTTGTAAGACTTAAAGGGTATTTAACACATTTTTTAATACATTTTTAAATGTGATGATGATGTCGTAGGTTTCAATTATGGGACAGAAAATGATTACATAGAAACGCATCTGCTGGATCATCAAATCTCATTATCATGGCACAGCTCATCATATAGTAGTTAATCTTGATCTCAGGTAATCTTCTTTCAACAAACTTCCTGTCAATATACTTCTCTAATCGCAAATCATTGATGCACCTCCCTGTATTTACTGAAATCACAACAATGTGATAATTTCGACATAACACTTTTGGAAGCAAAAAGTCGTTAAACCTAACTTTATATGAACTTTAGAACGTCCTTGCACATAATTGAGAACGGCCAGTAAAAAAAATAAAAAACAACAATTTTATACCTTTTTTGAAAGCAGGTGTTCCGAGGAACTGAAATTTTTTTTAACTTTTTATTATTTTAAGTCAATTTTGTAAGAAAATCATACCCCACAACTTAATGGGGAAAAATATATCCACTGAAAAACAATTTCTTTCTTGTTACGACTGAAACTGTGCCTTCTAGCACTTTTATACAATTGATGCAAAACACCCTGTTCATGTGATCGAGTCTTGTTTTTTATTTTACCTGTATTTAAGAATAAAAGCTGAATTTTGTGACCTTTTTGGGGGTCTCAAGAGATAAAATCAGTAATAACAGGTCAAGGGACTGAGGCCAGGGGATTGACTATTAAACATGTTAACACATTGTAACGGGTGATTTTTTAGCTGGTTTGGTTATGGCAACACTGGTTTTGACAGCTGACGTGTGTTAAGTACCTTGTGTCACTGTCAAACAGCTTCAGTTTGGTTTGCAATTTAACCATGGATCGTCTTACAAATGAACAACGCTTGCAAATTATTGAATTTTACTATCAAAATTCGTGCTCGGTTCGAAATGTTCATCGCGCGCTGCTTCCATTTTATGGTCGGCATTCTCGACCTTCTGAGCAGTCTATTCGGAAGATTGTGACCAAATTTCGCATCAAATTTACTTTGTTGGACATTAAACCACCAACACGTTTACGTACTGTGCGTAGTGAAGAAAATATTGCGGCCGTATCAGCTAGTGTGACAGAAGACCGCGAAATGTCGATTCGGCGCCGTTCCCAGCAGTTAGGCCTTTGTTACAGCACTACGTGAAAAATTTTGCAGAAGGATTTGGGCGTAAAGCCTTTTAAGATACAGCTGGTGCAAGAACTAAAGCCAGCCGACCTACCACAACGCCGAATTTTTGGTGAATGGGCTCTTGGAAAGCTGGCCGAGGATCCGCTTTTTTATCGAAAAATTGTGTTCAGCGATGAGGCTCCTTCTTGGTTGAATGGGTACGTAAATATATAATTGCCGCATTTGGAGTAAAGATCAGCCAGAAGCATTGCAACAGCTACTAATGCATCCCGAAAAAGCCACTGTTTGGTGCGGTTTATGGGCCGGCGGCATTATTGGGCCATATTTCTTCAAAGATGATGCGAATCGCAGCGTTACTGTCAATTGTGAACGCTACCGAGCGATGATAACAAACTTTTTTTTGCCAGAACTGGAAGTTCTTGACTTGCATGATATGTGGTTTCAACAAGACGGTGCCAAATGCCACACAGCATGCGAAACAATGGCGCAATTGCGAGGCGAGTTTGGTGAACAGTTAATTTCACGTTTCGGGCCGGTCAATTGGCCGCCTAGATCGTGCGATTTGACACCATTAGATTATTTTTTGTGGGGGTATGTCAAGGCTAATGTCTATAGGGACAAGCCCGCTTCGATTGACGCACTGGAAGCCAACATCCATGCATTCATTCGTGAGATACCGGCCGATATGTGTGAAAGAGTATGCCAAAATTGGACTCAGCGGATGGGCTACCTGAGACGCAGCCGCGGTCAACATTTGCATGAAATTATCTTTAAACATTAAATTGCAAGGTTCAAACTATCGATTCAAATAAATATTTCATTCTTTTTTTCGAATTTTTTGTTTTTTTTTTTTAAAGTTCTAAACCTCTTAAAAAATCACCCGTTATAAAAAAAAATAAATATATAATTAAGGTTTTCTAAGCCTTTAATAAAATGCTAAAATATATATCTGCTAACATATAAATATTTTCTGTAAACACTCATCAGGGGACTGAGAAATTGAACGGTCAATCCATGGGCCTCTCGCACAAATGCCTTCATAACAAATGAAATAGCAAACGGGCGTAAGATACGAAAATAATTTTATCGTCACCAGACTTAATGCTTCACGCTGCTAGATCTAAAATTTGGATAGATTTCAAAGTTAAGGATATTTTTGACTGTTTCAGTCGGTCTGGGAACTTTGTAAAAATCCAAGCTACAAAGTTCAATGATTTTTTTTTTGTAATATAATATAATGTTACTTAATATTCCTTTATACCATAAAAAGATACAATAATTGAAAGTTAGTTTGGTTTTGGAACTTAAATAAGAGAACTGTAAGAATTTTTCCCTTCGAAAACAAGCAGAGGTCACGTCAAGAGACTGAGAATCAGACCTTTGAAGAATTGTTTGAATAATAAAAATATGTCAGATCTTAATAATTTTGTCTGGTCATGTAGATATCAATTAGATTTGTAGTTGTAAAAAATAATCAGATAGAATACTTGAACAGTTATTAAAATATTATATCCTTTTTTTTCGTGACCTTTTTAAATGTAAGTTATAGGAACTTAATTTAAGTTATTAAAATATCCAAGGAGCTCTCAAAAATTCTATCTTTTTTAGAATCACCCATTTTCAAGTTTTTGGTATATGACAATGTATTTTGAAGTATTATTCATATCATAAGCAAAAAGCAGTTTGATATTATCTGACTGTATTTTTATTTTCTTGGTATAAATATAAATTTGGCAGATTTCATCATTTTATCAAGGTTTTAACACAAAATCAAGAGTCTCAATTTTCTTTGCTATTTTTAATGCGGGGTATCTCTCACAAGAGGCTTGTGAATATATTTACTTACCATTTAACAAGGACAAACTATGATCAAAGGTTTTGCTTACCTATTCAATTTGTTTGTTTGGGCATAAGCATAGCATAGGTACTTAAAACGGAAAACACTACTAAATTTATCTTAGCGTCTTGTGGGAATTGTCATATTGCCCACTTTTCAATTAGTTTGGTTTAAATTGAAAGTGAAATTAAGCCAAATTTCAAAATCTTATACTCAAAATATTTTTTTTTAATTATAATTTCCTATCGAATTGAATGGTGTCAAGAATAGCTAATTGTATAAAACAATTTAATTATAAATTAGCAAAAATAACAATTATTTTTTTATTGAATTGACTACAACTTTCTTTTGAAGCAGTTATAGGCCTTAGACATGAATAAATAAAATAAATTTAGTGGCATAACAGCTCGTGAAGAACCAGGGCCTTGTGGCTTAGAATCCTCAACCATTTCTGAATTCATGTTGTTGGCAGGAATGGAGGGGACCTACAATATTTTACTGGGTCCAAACAGCTAGATGAGAAGCACATTCTTCATGTCAAGTCCAAGTATACTCTTGGCGGATTTGTCAATTCCTGGCAAGAGGCTGTATCACGGAAGAACATTTCTGTTTTGTACGTGGTAGCGGCTGGGAATCAAACTGAGGTCTTCGGCATGACAGCCTAACGCACTAACGATTATACCACGAGGTATTATACATGCTCAAGACATGCTAAAATAAAATAAGGCTTTATGTTTATGGCATGCTCAGAAAGCCATATATATCTAAAACTGACTCGCAGTTTTTGGCCAAAAGCCTATATGTCTGGCCAGTCTATATATGTCTGGAAGAATTAGAAAACAGCCGGGAAACAAAATCGTGGGCCTATCTACTTTTCAAATATTTTCTATTATCGTATTGTCATATTTGTCAAATTTGATCAGTTTTGAATAAAAATGGCTTTTTGAACATGTCATATAACAGTCTTAACCCCCTTCATTATTTTATTATTTGGTATTTGAATCTTGTATGTCATGAACTTACCTTTGGTTCGAAAAAAAAATATGTGCAATTTTGTAAAAAAAAGTCAGAACTCATTGATATTTCGATGTCTTTTTGGTTGATTTTTTAACTACTCATGTTGATATTTTATTACAAATTTTTGCTAACCAAAACAAAACAAAATTTTAGTGTGAAATTGACAAAATCAGCTTAGTTTCCGAGTCTTAACTACCTGACATTATATGAATGACATATTGAAAAGTTGACAGTGTGACCTTTTTCTCAGAATTCTGGTTTCAGAATGAATATTATTATTTTCCTAATTTTTAGTGATATTTTTGAGTGACCACACTCTTCTCAAATTTGATATTTTGTATCCGCGCCTGGTAAACGTTCGTTTCTATAAAGGATTTTGTGTCTGCAGAGCCAGTTAAATGTGCACCCAAAGCATCGTCGTCCTTAACTCACATTACCGCTTTCTATATTATTTTAATTTTTTGTTCTCAGTATCCTCGAAACCATTTTCTTTTGTCTCATTTCACGGATATCCCTTTGCTGCATAAAGACGAGATGACTATACGAAAAACAAAAAGCAAACGAAAAAAAAAAAACAAAAGGAAAAGGTTTCTTTTCACTCAAGAATATCGGTGTCCTTTTTAAGAATGCTATTTCTTATAGGGTTATTGTATTTTTTTAATATTTTTCTTATGAAGTGATGCAGGTTCTTTATCCTTATCTTATACTTTGTGCGTTTTATAATAAATAAATGTATGTATGTATGAATGTATTTGTTGTCGTCCAGTGAACGATTGTTTTTTCTTTTGCAATTTAAATCGAAAAACAAAAAAAATATTCACTCGGGTTGGCTGTACTGGCAGGATAGCAATTCTGAAATAGAAAAATTAAGTTGAAGAAATTTAAAAATGGACTTTGTTCATAATATTTCAAAAGAAGAAATTTTATTTAAATTAATTCAAAGTTCTTATTTTTTTTTTTTTTATTTTTTGCTTTTGGATAATAAGACAAAGTTTGAAGTGAGAAACTGTTGTTGTTGATTTCAAATATTATTTTATGTAAGGATTTCCTTGAATTGTAGGTCCCCTCTATTCATGCCAACAAAACGCACACAGGAATCGTTGAGAGTTAGAAGTCACTAGGCCCTGGTTCTCCACGAGCTTTTTCACCATCAAATTTATTTATTTTTTATTTCCCTGAAATGATTTTTATTTGTTGTATAGCAGAGCTGCTGAGAGGGCAGCCCGTGAGCTCTACGGGCAAAAACGAAAGGAGGAACGCCGACTTCTCAGGGAAAAAGAGAGAGCATGCGAAGCGGGCGGTCGAGTCTATTGAGAACTGTAGCGGCAGGGGGGACGTTCGAAAGTTCTACCGAAGAGTGAGGCAATCTACCCAGGGTTACAAGGCTAGAACGGAAGCCTGCCGAGACGAGAGTGGGAATATGGTGGTAGCCACACAGTCGGTGCTGAGGATCTGGAAACAACACTTTTCTAGACTGCTAAATGGCGATGATAGTCCAAATTCCGCTGTGGGGCAGAATAATCCATTCAACCTGGACGACGATGGTCAAAATTTCCGTCCACCTGACCTAAATGAAGTGCGGTTAGCGATAGCTAAGCTTAAGGCGTTCAAGGCTGCTGGTGCAATTGGCCTGCCAGCCAAGCTATTCAAAGCAGGGGGAGATGGTTTGGTAGGGAGAATACGCCAACTTATCTTCAAAATTTGGTCGGAAGAAAGTATGCCCGATGAATGGAACCTCGGTATAGTGTGCCCCATCCACAAGAAAGGAGATGCTCTGAATTGTTCCAACTACAGAGGTATAAGTCTCCTCAACGTCGCATACAAAATTCTGTCATCTTTACTGGGTTAAGAAAGCCTGCATAGCTTTCTATGCCTGCAGAAAAACATTTGGTAAGATGTGGGGCCTACAGTCGAAGATGATCTTGTGGACGTACACTGCCGTGGTTCGACCGATTTTATCATACGGATCGATTGTGTGGTGGCCTGCACTTAGCAAACAATATAATATTGAAAAACTTAAGAAGGTACAAGGAACGGCTAGCGTCGGCACTACAGGAGCCCTCCGAACTTGTCCAACAGATGCCCTTAGCGTTATTCTGCACCTTCTACCACTCGACCTTTATATAAAATATCTAGCGGCATGCAGTGCTGTAAGACTAAACAAATCTAATTGTTGGTTTTCAAAACCCTATGGTCATGGAAATATAACAAAATTGATTCCTCAGGATATTGATCTAACGAACACCGACTACTGTATTCCCCCTCTTGGCCTAGGCGGGAACTTCAAAGCCGTTTTTCCAACCAGAGAGGATTGGAAAAATGACATTGTTACGAAGGACTACGACACTATAATCTTCACTAATGGGTCTAAGATGGAGTGCGGTGTTGGTTCTGGAATTTTTTCTAAGACCCTTAATATATCCAAGTCCCTCAGACTACCAGACTTTGCTAGCGTATTTCAAGCTGAACTACTAGCAATCAGGGAAGCATGCAAGTTACTCAAATCAAACCATAATCAATTCAGGAACACAGCAATTTGCTCCGACAGCCAGGCTGCCATTAAGGCTATTAAATCGGCTACATCCACCTCTGTACTTGTCCAGCAATGTCGAGATGAACTATCAAGTCTGAACATTAACCTCCAGGTCACTCTATTTTGGGTTCCAGGTCACAGTGACATAGAGGGTAATGAACGAGCTGACGTCTTAGCTCGACAAGGCTCGGCCTTTCATAGCTCACTAGCGGTAAATGTAAATATGCCTATTGGTGCTATGAAGAGAAATATTTTCTCGATTTTTCTCGATGAATCTAATCTCAGATGGAGCAGTCTTACAAACTGTGTCATATCAAGAATGATATGGCCATCCTATAACAAAACTCGTTCTAACGATCTTATATTCAGACCCAGGCGCGATATAGCCAGGATCACAGCAATATGCACCGGACACTGGCCCATTGGGGAGCATGCAAGGAGGCTGGGAATCCCCTACAACTCTCACTGTCGTAGGTGTGGAGACCCTCAAGAAAAAGAAACTGTAGTTCATTTTCTTTGCAACTGCCCTGCTTTAGCCAATTCTAGATTGTCATCTTTTGGAAAGGCCTTCCTCGATGACCCAAAAGAGCTTTCTGAGAAGAAAATCAAAGATCTGATTATCTTTCTGAATGCGACTAAATGGCTCTAACAATAGTCCGTTAAAGTCTATAAAGCCATATAATTCCGTATTAAATCCCTACTAGGTTAACACAAGTAATTGGTATCAAAACGGCGCACTCCAGCGCTAATTGAGTCGCGAGGCCAGGGCTAGCGACTGCCATCTCTACCTACCTACCTTACTGTGTGATCGCTTAAAACCATTTGTCAACGATCTGATCTGCCCCTATCAGTGTGGTTTTAGGCCCGGCAAATCAACCGTCGACCAAATGTTCACACTCCGACAGATTTTGGAAAAAACCCAGGAGTTTCAAATCGATACACACCATCTCTTTATCGATTTCAAAGTCACGTATGATAGCGTAAACAGAGACGAGCTGTACAGAGCCATGTCGCATCTCGGCATCCCTGCTAAACTCGTACGCCTATGCAGGATGACGATGGAGAAATCTCGCTGCTCCATCAAAGTCGGTAACAACACCACCGACCCCTTTGATGTCGAGAAAGGTTTGAGGCAGGGCGATGCATTATCATGCAACCTCTTTAACATCGTACTTAAAGCAATTGTACGCAACTCGCAAGTCAACAACCGAGGTACAATTTTTCAAAAGTCCGTTCAGCTACTTGCTTATGCAAATGATATTGACATCATGGGAAGAACGAAGCGAGCTGTTACCGGTGCGTTTGCAAGTATTGAAGTGGAGGCGGCGAAAATTGCTGTTAATGAGGACAAGACGAAGTATATGATATGAGTATCATCGAGAAAGGAATCTCAACATCGGCGACTTGGGCAAAACGTCACGATGGATAGGTACAACTTCGAAGTTGTCAAGGACTTTGTCTACCTGGGCTCCACTATTACATCGCAAAATGACATCAGTGCAGAAATCAAACGAAGAATTACTCTGGCCAATCGCTGTTTCTTCGGGCTAAGAAGGCATTCAGAAGCATGGACTCTGTCAAAAACGGATGAGAGTCTGCTTGGGTGCTTTGAAAGGAAAATTCTTCGGGTGATCTTCGGTCCAGTATGTATCGATAGAGTATGGAGGAAAAGATTTAATAATGAGCTCTACGGGCTATACAGCGACGTCGACCTGGTCAAAAAGCTGAAAATACAGCGGCTGAGATGGCTGGGCCACGTGGAACGTATGGACACCTACGCACCAGCCCGACGAGTATTCGAATCCACCCCTGGTGGTCTGCGCAGCAGAGGAAGACCCCAAATAAGGTGGCGCACACAAGTGGAGAGCGACCTTAACCAACTTGGAGTGCGAAACTAGAGGCAGGGACCAAGCTGGCTGGAGGGGCTTGTTGGTTGAGACCGTAGTCCATCCTGGACTGTGAGCGCCATCTAAAGTAAAGTAAAGTAAGTAAGTAGGTGTGTAAGCCTTATTGGTAAGAAAAGAAAAAAATAAAAAAGATTTTGTTTATAATCAAAACAAATTTTCTTTAAGGACATTGTTTTAAGAAAATTTTTTAGCTGCTAAATATAACTCCACGTTCTTATTACCTACTTCTTAATTTTATGGCAAATATAAACATAAAACGGGAGAAGGTCTTGATACTTTAATTTTCTAGCTATTGCATGCTCATTTTTAATTAAATATTCCTTACTCTGGTATTTATTCAAGCCCCCAACGGACTTGTGTTAAGAAACCAAAAAAGTCTTTCCAACCAATTGAATCGTGTAGAGGATAGTCTAAATTTGAACTTGATACCTTTTTAACATATTATATGTGCACTTAGCAAAAAATGCAACGTGAAAAGTACAATTTCTAACCATTGCTACTAGATAAAGCTTGTCCAACCAGTGGTTTTGTAAATGTTTGGACTAAACCTATCAGTTTTGCATCCTCTTTTTGTGTGGATCTGATGGCTGTCTTATGGTTGCTTCCCGGACTATTACATGAAGTCAGATTTTCTAGGACTCCTTTATTAAAAAAAAAAAATATATTCACAAAATGGTCAACATCCTCATATAGGTCATAACGTATTTTGTTATAAAATCTTAAGTGACCCAATAAAATTTAGAACTTTTTCCAATTTGGAGAAAACATTATTCCCTGAACAAACAAATAAAATTACAAAAAAAAAAAAAAACAAACCGGAACCCCTTACACGTAGTTGATCTTTCTTTTTCAGCATAATGTGCGGTGCCTTTGTGGTTAAAAGGAACAAAAATTACAAAATCCTTTCCCTGGCGCTTAAACTCTTCCTCTTGACTGAAATCGATACCACTTTGTGAACTCCTATATACATATGGCTATAATGTGAACATAGTAATTGGTTGAGCTTTCAAAAATGTTGCTTAGCTTTTCAAAAAACAAGGTATTGTACTTTATAATAATACCAAAAAAAAAAAACTCTACCAAACAATAGTGTATACTACTAAGCATTTTAAGTATGTACCTAAAGAGTAAAACTATCAACCTGCTGCAGGATACTTTCGTCCTTTGGCCATTGTAGCATAATGATTTACCTTATGTTGGCCAAGAATACGACAATGAGCGCAGTTTACTTAATGTTGTTCACAGTCAGGACATTTTTTTTTATATTATTACGTACATACCTAGCATTGTGTCTCCTTGGGTATATCCTTGGGAACCTTCATATCCTTTAAGGTTAGTGATATTCTTTTTGTTGGCTAAATTTATGTCTGCCAATAGATATTGATATTGCTTGCGGTTTATTGCGTTGTATCCTTTCATCTGATTTGGATTTTTATAATAATGAGTGTGTTGGTCAGAAGGGATATGTTGTGTGTCAGAAGGCAAAAAACACAAAATGATACCTAAGCTATATACGGTTCAGTATTTTTTTTTTTGGACTTAAGGTAGGAAGGAAGATAAGGGTATGAAAAATAAAATAAATTGCGGCATTCGATTGCGGTGAGAAAACAAATCTATAGAAAGGATACACTTTCTACCCACAGATTCTAGTAGATATTTGATTTTGCTAAGTCAGGGATGAGAAGGGCTTTCCTTCAGAATGGGGTTGTATAGGCTGTAGCTGTTGGATATATGTATATGTACCTGTACCTTCATACCTATTTAGTTTTTTTAATAATGAGGGACCGGACATACTGCAGTATACTTGTGTGATTAGCTAATTGCGTCCTTGTTCTTGATTTTTGTAATTTTTCCTTACGTGGCGTAGTATTGAACGACATTATTTAATTTGGTCATTCAACCAAATCAAATAGAGCCATTTATGAAATTATATTCACAGGTTGTGTGATGGACCCAATTTAATTAATTAATATTATTTTGACAAAAATGACGAAATAACGCATACGTGACTTTGTGTTCATATAAGATAATGTGGTCTTACATTTAGAAGCTGAGATTTTATTGAATAAATGAAGATTAGTTGTTTTTTTTGTATTTAAAAATAGGACTATCTCTAGACTTCTTTTCAAAAAGGCTTTACATAAAATATATGTTACTTTTTAATAGAGGCTGAGGTAAGCTCGTAATTCAGAGTATTCCCGAAGAAAGCAAGTCAAACTCGGGCTAAGAAGGAAAAAAAACTCGGGGATGGACACCAGTTATAAAACTTTCGAGTTTTATTTACAAGCATAAAAGAAGGGGTTTACAATCTTACAACTAATTATAAATAACACGGTATTTTATATATCGGCTTTTTCAATAAGAGCGCTACAAAAGTTTTTTTTTTAATAAAACAAAAACGGTTTTGGACATCAATGAATTTCTTTATTCCTATGAAAGTACGTTTGATGCCGTTATGTATGAAACTCGATTTCTTTTGCATGGCCACCACTTGCACGCTTGCAGAAGTCCAGACGCTGAACCCAATTTTCGAAGGTTTTCAAGCATAAATCGGCCGATACTGTTGCAATTTCACATTCGCTATTTGTACGAAGTTCATCAATCGTCGCTGGCTTGTTGGCATAGACCATAGACTTGACGTAGCCTCACAGGAAATAGTCTAACGGCGTCAAATCGCACGATCGAGGCGGCCAAGCGACTGGACCATTTCGTGAGATAATACGTTCTCCAAACTTGGTTTCCAATAAATTGATTGTGACATTCGCTGTGTGGCTTGTGGCGCCATCCTGTTGGAACCACATGTCCTCCAAGTCCATTTCAATTGGGGCCAAAAATATTCGGTAATCATTGAACGGCAACCCATTCACCGGTCTTGATCATCACGGAAGAATTACGGCCTAATGACGCCGCCGGCCCATAAACTACACCAAACCGTAATTTTTTCGAGATGCAATGATGACTCATGGAGTACGCATGTAGATTGCTGCCTGACCAATACCGCATATTTTGTTTATTGACGAAGCCAATCAGCCAGAAATGAGCCTCATCGCTGAAGATGATTTTTCGATGAAAATCCGAATTATTTTCAAGTTGTTGCTCAGCCCAATTCACGAACATACGGCGCTTCTGGTGGTCAAGCGGCTTCAGTTCTTGCGTCAATTTAATCTTGTAAGGATGTAGGCCCAGATCTTTTCGCAAAATTCGTCACAACGACGTCACAGAAATGCCCAACGCTTGAGAACGACGTATGAGAGACACATTTGGGCTTTCTGCAACTGAAGCCTCAGCGGCAGCAATATTCTCGACACAACGGGCACTTCTTTGTCTCACTGTCACAGGAACATTTTGTACTGTGCCTGTGGATTAAAATTTTTCCTCTAGACGCTCAATTGCAATTGTTGATCTGCTAGGACAATTATGACGACCATAAATTGGACGTAGCGCTGTTAACGTCGAGGCCACTGACTCCGAATTTCGGCAGTAAATTTTAATGATTTCGGCTCATTGTTGTCTCGTATATCTTTATATCATGAAATGGCAAACCTTACTGAAGAGAAATGTCAAAAGAGCGGCAAGAAAAATGGCATCGTTTGCTGTCCCTGTCGCTCTACTTTTGTAGCGTCCCTGTTGAAAAACCCTTTACAACTAAATTGGTACGGTAGAGCTACAAGAGTAGACTCGGACCACAATATTCGCTTAGAAGAAAAGAACCAGGGACAATACGGTAGGAATCTTAGTCCAGGCCAAGACTTACCCCAAGGGAAAATTACTTTTGTGTCCAATCTCTCACTCAGAAAGAGCAAGCAGAGCTTTTACGGTAGGAATCTGAGTCCAGCCCAAGAAAAATTTACATTATTTTTGACGGCGGAAGCCGAAAAGATCAACTTTAAATGGAACAAGAGTGCACCCATAAAAGCAACCTGAGCTTATCAAAGTTCGTACTTTGTGATCATGATTTTTCTGCCACAAGGCAATGTGAACTGTAAGGAAGACGAATGTAAAAGTCGTATAACGTTGACTCAATGGCACCGCACTGCGTTGTTGTTTGTAATGTAATTTGGTGTACTATAGTTGTTGATCATTCGGTGGGTGGTGGTGGGTGTATGTTGGTGTAGGCATATGTAGATATTAGGTGGTTTGGCTATGCAGGGTGATGGTGTATAATATGACTGGCTTATGGTGGTTAAATGGTTAGGGTGCTGGTTGTTTTTTTACAAATTGTTTTATATTTTTCTAACCCCCGCTTCTTTATTGAAAGAAAGAAATATGAGATGGCTTATGACAGTAAGCTATTCTGTAAGCCCAATTCTGAAATACTTTTTCCTTGATTTTGACCCCTATTTGAAGAGTTGCTTGACCAATATTATTCTGGAGTACTTAACATTTAATGAAACCTCACAAAATAGTCCAACGACATCAAATAATTACTCTATTCTGGCCTTATAACATTACTAAAACATAATTACATACGATTACCCGACTTTTGAGCAAAAGTGTGTCCAATTTACTGATAAAATAGGTAATTAGTATAAAGAATATATTTTTTACCAGTAAAATTTTGTTTTTATGCGTCAAAAGTACACTGCACGCTGTGATGGAACGGCCTCTTTGAAAAAAATGAGCTACTGCTCTCACTTTAAAGACCACTCAATTGCCTAAGTAAAGGTTACCGAGCCCCAAATACGGCAGTTTAGCTTTCTTGATTGTTTATGAAGTCAGCGAGAGAGAGATCCGCCCATATAGTAATAAACTCACAGCTCACAAATATGTTGGTATCGCAAGTACCAAAGGAAGAGTGCCTCCGCTTGTTATGTTCTCCGTTACGAATAAAACCAAACACGAAAATATATATTATTGTCAACCCAAATTTAGGCTAGGCAACTGCAATTGGTCCATCATGTCTACCGCATCAAAAGCTACCAACATAATAGTGCTGGTCACGATTCTTGAAAATTATAATCGGAAGCCACAGCGAAACCGGTACGATGCCAGCCCAGCCCAGCTATTATTATTAATTTATTAAAAACAAAAACCAATTCCTGTAATTGGTTTCTTGGAAATGGCTCTAACAATTATTACGACATTTTCATTTTTTTTGTCTAAGCTGCTTAATTTATGATTTTAGTTAGACCCACCCACTGTCACGCTCATTTTTCGTAATTTTGGTTTTTTGAAACCAAGGTTTTTAACGAAATTTTCAAACTTGGTTCTTTTAAGCTGGAGAAAGTGACCTAAGTGAAATTCACCCACTGTTTATTTGGATGTTTGTAGTTACTTTCGTACAGTGGTACGTTTGTACGTTCCTTCAATTTTTTCGGTCACCATATTTCTAGAACGAAATCGACTTCGGATGGATTTTATTTTAAAGATAGTTGTTTCAATACGTGCAGAAAGGATTTCTAATTCTTTTTTTCAATATATTGAATTGGTGATTTTTTAATAATAATAAATGATTATCGGGACGCTAGCTTCCAATGGCACCAATCACCAATGGGAAGTAACCAGTGTGAGTCGCACCCTAGGCTCTCTTCTGTATATTGTATTGTAGTAGTAAAAGTTTGAAAAGCACTATTTAGAATAGTATTTTATTAGAGAAACTTTTAATTTGATGCTAGTGTAATTAATTCATTGTGCATGTGCAGTAGTTTCTGAGTAATTATAGTTTCTTGGTTGCTTTTTTAAAATGCATTTCGGTACGACTATAACTACTTACTTCTATTTCTACTAAAAATAAAGATTGCAGCACAAGCTAACTAAGACGTAATTCCTGCATCATTAAAGTTTTTAATTTCTTCTGTGTCGGTGCTGTCTTGATGTCTAGTAAACACTGCTCCAAGTTTATGGGAAAAAATAACTTAGTATGTACCTAAGACTTCAGCATTTAATAAGCACCTAACTAGCTATTTCAACTAACTATTGTATGCTGATCATACATCTAGACAGACCTACATTTTTTGATGAATTGGATGTGAACGAGTAAAATTATCCGATCTTTTACTTTCAAGCCATTAAACTTCTTCCTATAAGGCCATCTTACATTGCTGGTGAATGCAAGTAAATTGAATTTAATTGATGCCTCCAAGGTTAGCATAAACAATTGTCATTCAGGAAATACAGCAATTCAGCAAAACCATAGATTTTTATATTCTTTTCTTCACTTAAATGTCTAAATCAAGCTGCTACTACGATATCACGTTTTTTTTTCACTGTTTCTGATTCCATACGTTTCTTCTTTCTTTCGGTACATATTTGCCTTTTTTTCGAAAAGTTGACCAAATTTACCGAACTGTCTCATGAGCTGTTCTAAACTCATTCTAGCTATATTCAGCCGGTTTCAGTTTATATTCCGAATTATCGTTTATGTTTTCAACACAAATGGATATTCTTAATGACATGCGCTGCGTTTTTTTTCTCTAGGTGGCTTTGATTGTTTGTTTAAAGCATGCAATTTGCGACTTATAGAGCAAATCTCTGTTAAACATAAATTCAAAGAAAGCAACTACCCCACATTACCACCTCCCTGAATATTTATATCAAATAAGCACATACTTCAAAATCAGAGAAAGCTATATGTACATACCTATACGTATGTATGAGTAATAATGTACACATGTTAGTATTATTGAATTGCAACTTTCAATCTATGTATGTTGTAGGTACATTAAAGAAAGTGCTGTCAATCAATGTTTTAATCAACAACAGTAGCATTACTTACAACGCGCTTTGATTTATTCAGTAATTTGTCATTGCCTTGTCATTTGTCATGTTGAATCACCCTTGAGCACATTATGTACCTACATACTTTACCTACTTATACTCTTGATATCGAAGTCAAATAAAATTTGGATCGCATAAGCGAAGCGTATCTTGATAAATGTCGCTTTTTTATTTTGTTTGAAACAAGAAATCAGTTAAATTAATATTGATTTCAGAGATTCTTTTAGCAGTTTTATTTTAATACTAAAATAAAATGCACGAAGGGATCGCACGCACTTGCTGTTATGTATGTAGTTTATGAAATCATAGTTATGTTTGTATGTAGAGAAAATAAGGCAGTGATATATAATTGTAATGACAATGTAAAAAAATAAAAGTTAAATATTAATTTAGGGTCACTTAGCTTTCATAATCAAAATTAATTACTTGCAGAAAACTTTTTTGCGCAAGAGACCTTTAGACATTAAAGGTACGAAAATCAATTCAAATCATTAAAAATATTATTTTTATTATTTTCGAGACCCAATTTTTTTCAAAATAAAAAACACGGTGAGTGTGACTCAGACTTGTAACTTTCCATATTGTACCCTTGGAAACCAGAGGCCTGATGTTATTTTATTATTAAAAAATCGCTAGTTCAAGATCTTTGAAAATATTTCAGATGTTCAATATTGATACGAGTTTGCAATGAAGTGAAGACCAAAGATTGGTTTGCTTTCGTGATATAAGAGTCAAAAACATTGTTAAATTAGTGTGTAGGATAAAACTAGCCCGAAGTCAATATAATTGGTTGTTCTCAAAATATTAAAGACAAAAAAAAAATTCAAACAAATTTTGGTTCTTAAGCGTTTTTCGCTTTGAGAAAACTCTTGGTTGAATTTTTAAAAATTATAAAAACTTATTAAACTAGTGGGAGGAGTTAAATTAAATGAAATCCACAATATCACTGTTTGTTCATAAGAGAGCTATTTAGGAGAGGATACAAATTTTTTCACAACTTTTGGTAAAGTTTTTTTGTAGCTTTTTCGTTAAAAAAAAACAACTTATTTAATATTTTGACAAATTTTATCAATTATTGCTTGTAAATAAGTCTAAAGAATAACATTACCCTTAAACTAATATTGTTGTTTGTTGTCAAGACATTCGAGCCAAAAAACTTTTTTCAACAGTTTTCAGCGATTGTTTTTTTTTTATTTAAAAATAAACATATACGTACAAGCACAGCCATATCCCTCGAAAACCAATAGATTCCAATTCTAGAGAGTTGGAAACGTGAAGATATGACAAAATTTTCGGTTTGACAAATCGGATCAATTATAATTACTTACTTCCAATGGTAATATAATATTCAGTTTCAGAAGTTTAGTATACCTACTCATACAAGTAAAGTGCATTAACAAGAATAGTATTCAAGCTTCATTTCTGTCATTTTATATTTATTGCTTCACTTAATTACAAAAACGTTTTTCCGAGAAATAGTTTTTTTTTTTATTCAACTGTAACTGAAAATGCTAATTTGAACTTATGAATGTAGGTACATTTTGTAAGCTTTATTATTATTATTTTTGACAGCAATAGTTGAAATATATAGAGCTCTAGTGCTCTTTCCACTAGCAAAACATCTTTTCGGTCTTTTTTAAACGATACACTGTGGCGTAAGCGTACTTTAACTCAAAAGTATAAAACTATATTTATGCAAACAGAAATATACTATTAAAATGGTTACATACTTCCCTTAAAATTGGTGAAAAACATGTATTCGTAGGTGTAGAAATTGGAGTTGTTCCTAAAAAAGTTTATTGCTTTATTTTAAATCATGCAACCTCCATCAATTTCTCCCAAATAATTTAAAAAAAAAAAAACAATAAAATTTGACTCATTTTTCGCCTTTAACCCGGCTCCCAAGACGAAATAAGTCTTAAATGAGAAAATACATGTAAAATGTTCAATCAAACTCTGAATTTTAATAAATTTACAAAAACATGAATTTTGGTAAAAGTGTAGACTATGACAGCATCTAAAATTCAATACAAATCTAACAAAAATTGAATCGGAATTATTTCTTAATTTAAGATAGGAATAATATGCAAAAGTGCATGATTTAAGAAATATATCCTAATATATTAATAATATATCACTTGCATAAGTGACTTTATTTGTAAAAATATTTCAATTTTTCTATCAACTTTAACCAAAATCATAAATGATTCTGACCGGGTTAAAAATAAAATAATATATTGAGCCAAAATGGTTCATGCAGTTTTTGCTAAGACTGTCCTTCTTTTCCTTAATTGAATTGAGTGTGTGGTCAACACTATCTTAAAATAGTAGGTAGAATAACAGGCAGTACTCGCGGTGAGGTAACTTGCAGAAATTATAACCAACATTTTTGAACATTTTACTGACCCTACGCTTGAGCTTGATAAACTAACACAATGTTATATAAGGTAAGTGCGGGTAGTAAGGCTTAGTTTGAAAAAAGCTAGTTAAAATAGTAGCAGCGTTGCCAGACTGTTGGCATGTCGTTACACTCATAAATGACTCTTCACACTAGCGTTGCCAGACTGTTGGTATGTCGATTCCCTTTTTTTCGTGAAAAATTATTTTCTTTTCCTTTTTTGATGTAAGTTTTTCTCGTTTATATTGCTTTTTGTTTTCATTCAATAAAGGAAAAAAAAACAATACAAGAACATGAATTTAAAAGATCAAGAATATCTTTGAACGAGTTAGCGTTCAATTAATTTGTATTACAAATAGCTTAGTACTTAGTACATCTTTGTTCATCATAAGAACCTACTACTTGCATGTAATCACAAACATTTTTTGTCTATTGCTAATTCCATAGAATTATTGTCTTTCATCAATATTAATTTAGGTTTTCGAGCTTTTGAGTTAACTAAGTATTAATCCAGCCCACTCAGCTTTTGCTCAATTGTGCAGAAGACAGAATATATATGAAACAAGTTTTTAATATTCCGGAACCGTATCATCCATATATTAAATCTCGTTTGCAAAATATCATTTTCAAATTTTTTTACGCTTCTGAAGGCTATCCCAACTAACATTTCAGTTTCTATTGACTTAGAAATATTGATATGCTGCAAGTCTGGATGTGTATAATATTATGTACAGTAAAAAATAAATTTCTTATGGAAGTCATGAATTCAATAACTGTTTCTATAAAATTATTTGTAAGCTAGATATGGAAAATTTATCGAGACCAGCATCTGCTTTCAGATAGACCTCTGTAAACAAATTATTAGAAGAGATATGAAGGTATGACTCTTAAAAGATTCTATAAAGTTATTTTATTGAAGTTTGACAGCAACTTCCTTAAAATAACTTTATAAGACTTTTAAGAGTCATAGCTCCATGTCAGTCTTCAAAAGGTTTTTGTAAGAATTTTTATAAGTTTTATCAAAAACATCACTTTGACGTTTGGAATCTTAGACACAAACCAGAAAAGAAAACGTCAATTTATATTAGGCTCAAGCTTGTAAAAGTAATTTTAAAGAAGCTTTTTAAAATGATTAAAAAATATTTAACATTATTTCTTCCCTCATATGAAAAAGGGCTAACAAACAGATTTAAAAAGTCTTTCACAAATCTACAGCTTTTGTTTTCCCATCTAAACGGGTATCGAAGCTGGTATTAGTTCTAAAAAAGCTAACTTAGTTTTTGCATCTTCCAAGTTAAATCCAAGATGGCCGAGTGGGTAGAGTGCTGGGCTGCCTTAGGCCGAAAGGCATAATAAGTTATTATATGTAGTTTAACTTGGAGCGCCCGATTGAGGGAAGTAAGTTAGTTTTAAGATATTGATAAGTAGGCTAGTTTTTATGAATTTTTGTCTAGCTATAAGATAGTTTCAAGATGGAAAAATAAATAAAAAAAAAGAGTGCTGGACTGTCTTATAGCAGTTCTAGGTTCGACCCCTAGAATGGTTAGAAAAATAGCCGTGTTTTATAATTATTTCCAATACATTAATTAACAAATAATCGTATGTAAAACACATTTTCAGGTTACAAATGGATTAAATGCAGCAAAACACTATTTCAAAGAAATTGAAAACAGAAATTCTATTTTTTTTTATTTTTTTTCAACCTTTGTAAAAGTTGTATTATCAACTTTAAGTAGATATTATACAACCTATCCATATGACCTGATAACTCTTTTAAACTTGTATTTTTTTCATAACAGAAACCTTTTTGAAGCTATCTCTCAACATCTAAGCTTCAATAATAATTTCGAATAGCGCTGGTTTAAACTTCTTATAGACCGTCAAGGACTTTCGTTAGAACTTTTTTAATGTTCTCCTTTATATGTTTAAGGAAATTTTACAAATGGTTTTCAGAAACAAGAAAGGCTATTCAGTTAGGCCGAAACGAAGCTCATTTTTACAGTGATTGGAATAATAGATTTGAGGAGCAAGTCTTTTTCCATCATCATAAAAATTTAATCGCTTCAAAGTTTTTCAAAAGATGTTTTCAAAAAACGTCTGCATATTTTTTAAACAAACACACTTTAAAGCTCTCCCTAACCAACGCGAATGCGGAGCGACGACGATTTTTGTTATTGTTTAGCGTTGTGTATTTGTCATATTTTGTACTATTGTGAATGATTGATATTCACATTCACATAGCGTTGTGTATTTGTCATATTTTGTACTATTGTGAATGATTGATATTCACATTCGCGTTGGTTTGGGAGAGCCCTTAAAATTACTGATTTCATGTCATTTTGATATAATAATTTCAGTTATTGATCCGACAATTTTTTTTTTTGAAAATTACACTTCTGTTCAGATATTTTCTTTAAAGTTTTCCGTTATTTTCCAGTTTGATTAATTTCTATTAAAAAAAAATTGTTATAGTTTCAATAATAATTTATTTAATTTTTCTCTACAAATGGTATCGGGGGCTATTAAGGCCTACAAAATTTTACGGAAGGTCTTATTATCCTCTTTTTCTTTGTATTAACATTTGTATGTTTTAAAGTTTAATTAATGTGTTTTTCAAACCTGAAGTCATGTAAGTAAGCATCCAAATGATTGCTAATTAATGTATTCTGTTTTAGTGACTTAAATTACGATGCCCCTCAAACTAGCAATCTGGTTTAGAAATGATTGTGTGTCGGTTGTCAGAGCAAAAAAGGCTGCTGAGGATATATCTACATTTTGAGTGTCCTTTTGGTGTTGAACAAAGAAATATTGTATCGTTTTTAACATTATTAATGCATTTTTTTCTTTTTTGATCTCAATTACCAAATACATTTTGATTTTAAAGAATATTCAAATCGTAGACAAAGTATTTAAAAATGTTGAATTTCGTTTTTGTTAAAGATAGAAGCTGACATGTTATTGTTAACTAACTTTAATAGTATAGCAGTAACATTAATAAACAATAAACTTTGTTAATTCTAATAAATAGTTTTTGTTTTATTTCAAATCTCTCTAAGGTAGGCCTTAATACCCACACCTACCTTAGTTCTTTAGTGAAATTGATAAAATGTTAAACCAAAGATAGAAAATAAAAGAGATTCAAATTTGGTCTCGTGTCACCTTAAGAAGATTTAAATAATTTTGCCAATATAAATTCAATTTGGGCCATGTCTTTTTCTGTAAGAATATAGTCTGACTAAATTTCAATTTTTGGTTTGGGACATTCATAGGCGCCAAAATCCAACATATCAGTTGCAGTACTCGAAGCCTACAAAAACAAAAAAAAACTGCACTCTTTCTTGGGTTATGTCAAACCTTAGACCTGGTCGATGACAGACATTAGACTATGTCTCTGTTCATGTCTTGAGGCCAAAATACCATAATGGAGGAATATGTCATACTTGTTAGAGTACTTTCCACTCTTCAGTATAGGTTAAGTTCCATATATGCTTACGTTGTCTGATTGAACTAAAACCAACATACATAGCTACACATAAAAAAACAACAAGAACAAGAAAACACATCTATCTATGTTATGTACTTATTCAGGCACTCTAAAGTACGTTCTTTGGCACGCAACAATCATAATCTCACAAAGAGGCTCCTTTTGCCTTAGCATTGTCGTCTTTTCTATAACAACACTACAACTGATGTCATATTCATACCTAGCTAAATGTATGTATTTCTAGGTATGTATGTATGTTTATAACGAAAAATATAAAATAGCTCCTCATAAAATGCCCTAAAGCCAAACACACAAATTCCTTCTGCGCTCTGCCAGTAGTTGTGGAGTAGAGGTCCTTGGAACAAGCAAAGAGGACATAACTAAAGATTCTTATAACTGGGAGAGTCCTGAAAGCAGTTTTCGTATAGAGATATGATGCATGCATGTTGTGTGTGGTATGGTGTGGTGTGTTTTGTGTTGTACAAGAAGAACAAACAAGGAAATGTGAAGCATAAAGTTGGATCCATTTCGAAGTCCTTTATTTTATAAATATGAATTAGCCCCCGTTATATTGGGTGGTTGGTAGTGAAGAGAGGGATTTATAGTTTCATGGCAGTGGTGTGTCTATTTGGGTAGACTTTTTTTTTGTATCTGTACCTACCTTACCTACATGAAAAACTTAATGAAGGTGGCGGCTAAACGACTCGACTGCAAAATGCAAGTGGATTTCGTGTCGTGTGCTCTAATTAGCCAAATAGTGAGCAAGTTGAGATTAATTTATTCATTTCAAGACAGTTAAATAAAAAAATAAAATCCTTTTATATACATTGGAATTTATTCTGTACCAGAGTCCTGTATTTAATTTAATTGCAGGCAGGTATCCACCTTATAGTGCAGCATTTTAAACATGTATCTACCTACATGTAGATATATTATGGTGTTATCTTCATTAGCCCTAAATTGCATTTAGTTTGACCAAACAAGAGACGAAAGACCCTCTCTGCGGATGGCAGAAACAAAATTATAATTATTTTGAAAATAATTTGACATTCCATCCCATAGTCATAGAATGTAGAGTCTAATTGGCAAACAAAACTTGAATTTGCCAGAGTTTATTCGATTGTTTAGAAATCCATATATAAATATATGTGCCTATAGGATATAATGCAGAGCTTCATGCTGCTGTCGAAAATTTCATAAATTTCATAAGCCTTGGGGTTTAATTAATTGTAAGGGTCGTAATTTAATTAGTTTCTGAATTTGTAGCCGTTTATTGGAATTTTGAACAGAATTGATGAGGATGGGGTGTAGAGGGGAAATAATGGAATTTTATCAACCCTTTATAAATGCGGCTATTTTCGTGTTACTGTTACATCAATTACTTTGTATTATTAAAGGCAATTTTCGTATTTAGTTTGTTTAGCAGACTTAGTTAGTATCGTTTGAACATAACATAATATAGATTGTATTGAAGGCCTTAGTTCATGGCTTTGTTTATATGGTAGTTCAGCCCAACAGACTCAAGTATTGTGTTGGTATTAAAAGCAAAAATAAAGTGGTGTTGACTTCAGTCAATAATTTGTCTAAAGTGGAAATGCTGAACAAAAACTTAAATAAGTATAAATCGATGTTAATAGAAGGGCTCAAACACTGACCGCAACTGGTGAAATAATGAAGAGAATAAATTGTTTGGATTTTTAAGTCCTGTGAAGTTAGCAAAACAAAAATTTCAAATTGAATATAAAATGAGAGTTCCCGGTATCAAACAAAAAGTTCTAGAGTTCCTCATACTTTTTTGCAACAGTTCTGGCGAATAAAGTATTAAAATTAAACAAAAGTTTTTTTTTTGCTAACTTCACCCAGCAAGGAATTCTTTTTAGAAAAAGAGTTCTGAGCATCTTTTGCAACTTCAAATCAAGAGTTCTAGAGTTCTTGATGGGTTTTAGAAAGAGTTCTGCAAAATTGAAAAAGTAAGGGCAAATTAAGGAGCCCAAATTGACTTAGAACCAACAATTTTCAAAAGCCAAAAAAATAAAAAAGGAGTTCTGATGAAAGTTCTCGATAGCAAACAAGGAGTTCTGAACATTTCTCTAATAACTATTTTTTCTAAAACAATATGGAACTCGATTTCTTTTGCATGGCCACCACGGGCACGCTTGCAGAAGTCCACACGCTGAACCCAATTTTCGACGGCTTTCAAGCATAAATCGGCCGATACTGCTGCAATTTCACGTTCGATATTCGTACGAAGTTCATCAATCGTCGCTGGCTTGTTGGCATAGACCATAGACTTGACGTAGCCTCTTAGGAAATAGTCTACCGGCGTCAAATCGCACGACCGAGGCAGCCAAGCGACTGGACCATTTCGTTGGTTTCCAATAAATTGATTGTGACATTCGCTGTGTGGCTTGTGGCGCCGTCCTGTTGGAACCACATGTCCTCCAAGTCCATATTATTCAATTGGGGCCAAAAATATTCGGTTATCATTGAATGTTAGCCATCCCCATTCACAGTAACGTGCCGGTCTTGATCATCACGGAAGAAGTACGGCCCAATGACACCGCCGTCGCATAAACCACACCAAACCGTAATTTTTTCGGGATGCAATGAGTGGATTGCTGCCTGACCAATACCGCATATTTTGTTTATCGACAAAGCCATTCAGCCAGAAATGAGCCTCATCGCTGAAGATGATTTGTCGATTAAAATCCGAATCATTTTCAAGTTGTTGCTCAGCCCAATTCACGAACATACGACGCTTCTGGTGATCAAACGGCTTCAGTTCTTGCGTCAAATTAATCTTGTAAGGATGTAGGCCAAGATCTTTTCGCAAAATTCGCCCACAACGATGTCACCGAGATGCCCAACGCTTGAGAACGACGTGTGAGAGACACATTTGGGCTTTCTGCAACTGAAGCCTCAGCGGCAGCAATATTCTCGACACTACGGGCACTTCTTTGTTTCACTTTGTACTGTTTCTCTAGATTCAAATTTTTCCACTAGACGCTCAATTGTTGATCTGCTAAGACGATTATGACGACCATAAATTGGACGTAGCGCTCTTAACGTCGAGGCCACTAACTCCGAGTTTCGGTAGTAAATTTTAATAATTTCGGCTCGTTGTTGGCTGGTGTATCTTTCCATCATGAAATGACAAACCTTACTGAAGAGAAATGTCAAAATAGCGGCAAAAAATATGACGTCGTTTGCTGTCGCTGTCGCTCTACTTTTGTAGCGTCCCTGTTGAAAAACCCTCTATAAGCTATCGCCAAGTTGTCGTCTTTGAAAATGGACTGAATGTGAATTATAATATTGAATGAAGTTAAATAAAATGAAATGATCGTTAGAATTTGAAATTTGAAAATGAATCTTACTATTTGAATTCTATAATTAATTTTGAAATCAGTGCGAACTTTAAAGAAAATGAAATGAACTTTAATCATTTAAATATTAAAATAAATGTTATGATGTTAGTTATAAATATGTATGTTGTTCTGTTACAATATTAAAATTAATTAAATAGAAGAGAACATCTCAACATTTGGAAATAATCCCAACAATATTTTATATATTTGTAGTGAAGCAAAAAGTAAAAGATATCACGCAAGGCAAAATTTTATATAACAAAAATTTGTGTTTTTAGTCACTAAAGATGAAGTTAGTTAAGTTAGTTAAAAATTTTAATTTTCACAATCTCGCAGTTACAAAATCTTGCTTTTAACAATCTCACACTGACAAATCTCTTAAGTTTCAACCAAAATCTTGCAAGTTAAACGCTAGTTATTAAAAATCTTGAAAATCAAAATCTCGGAAATTCAAATCTCACAGCAACGTATAGCTTTGTGTTTTATAATTCCAATACACAAAAATGGTTCGGAGGGTGATGTTAACAATTATCGTCCATATCTAGCTTTCCCACATACTCAAACTTTTTGAAAGTAATTTGTGTGAAATGTTAAGTTTCCACTGCAAATCTCTCAAATACCACAGACAATATGGCTTTCTCAAATGCAGATCTATAACCACTAACCTTGTTCAATTTGTGTCTTTCACGCCATGGATTAAGGTTACGAACTCGATGTTATGTCAACCGATTTCAGTAAGGCCTTTGACAAAATTTCCCATACACTAATATGTACTTTTCAAACTGTCCACTCTCATTCCATATTTGTTAAAATGGATCTTCTCTTAACAAAATAATCATTATTGAAGCGTTTGTTTTAGAACCGCCACCTCTTGTTACCTCCGGTGTCCCCCAAGGCAGCCACCTAGGTCCACTTTTGTTCATTCTTGCTATTAACGATATGGAAAAAGTCATCAAACATTCTTTTATTTCACTGTACGCTGATGATACCAAGTCTTTCAAGGCCATTTCTCGATTGCTGCGAAGTTTTTATTAGAACATGAGCTTCTTTGATATTAACCTCAGAACTCCTTCTTCTGAACCACCCTTTTTCAACCTTAACTTAGCTTAAGTTCTTAGTTTTTAAATTAGATTAAGAATTACTTGTATTAAGCCGAATAAATGGAGGCTTTTGTCCCAACCAAAATTAAACTAAAACCAATATTTACACAGAAAAATAAAAATCATGTAATTGTAAAAAAAAACTCGAAAACCAAATTTTGTAATTAACAACTATTTTTAGCAAGTAACAAATTAAACTTTAAACTAGATTCTTTATTTCTTAAAAAAAGCACAATTTTCACTGTCTGTCTGTCTGTAACTCGATCTACATCCAAAGCACAGAAGCGCCTAACTAACAATTTCGCTTCTATATTCATCCATAGATGCTTTTCGTTTTTATTCAACCTACGCATATAAGCATTGCATAAAACTCCATAGGGTGAAAAAGGCGACCTATTTTCACCCCTATTATAGCTTTATGGAGGTTATTATGAGAGTCTCTAAGAAGCTCACATTTATTTAAATAAAAAAAAACTTGTTGTTGGCAGTTCCAGGAATCGTTCCGTGTCTCTCTGGACCAATTGTCTTGCTCGCTGACCACTCCACCAATCTCTAATAAACAGTTCAATGCATTAAATTGGAATCACTTTTATCTTGAATTGTCTCCTATGAGACATAGAAGCTTGCATTATTAAGAAAAACTTTGTTTAAGAAAATATAAAATAATATGGCTATAACAATCACTATTATTAATTAAATAAAAAGAGATTTTATAGATTAAATAATTAATTAATACCAACCTAAAATATTGGCAATAAAAAACATATATGTGTTAAGATTAATTGAATATAAATTATAAAATGGCTGATTATAGCTAGGCATCTCCATATTCACTTATACAAGCAGTATAGAAATAAAGACTAACATAAAGATTGTATAATAATTTTACGGGATTACTATTGAAGTAAAAGTATGTTAGTTTTTTCATAAGAGCATTATAGGGGGATTAAAGAAACATTGATACATCGCTTCAGTTAAGCTGATATAATTTGCATCAGAAAATATAAAAGGATTAAGTAAAGGCTAAGTGGAGCACTAAAGAAACAAATTAAAGTTTAATGTCTAAAATGCGAAGCAATTTTGTTGGTTGGCCGATTTTCTTAAAATTTTGTAACTTTGTTTACGTGATCCAAAAATAACGTTACTTGACATACAACCATTAGAAAAAAGCTTTTACATTTTAAATATGGCCCCACCGGTTTTGATAAAAAAAATCAGTGGATTACTATAGGTACGAGTATATTGTATATTTTGGTAAAAAAAATTCCCAAAATTTTATTCAAAGTTTTATGTAAAAGTTTCTTTCAAATGTAGATTAATGCATTTCCAAACTTTGATTAATATAAATTTTGGATTATAAAAAAAAAATAAAACCACCCCAATAATTTTGAATTTTTATTCCTGATTCATTTGGCCCCGATAGATTTCAGATTGGCTAGTTTCAAATGGATCGTCGACTGATCTATCGCACACACCACCGATTTTGCATTGGGCGGTGTCATTTGGCACTGTCATGTATGGCCAGCTTGAATTGCAAGCAACTTGAACATAAGTACAAGTACGTAAGATCCAGTCGGACATTTTTTTAATATTTGCCACTCCCTACATCAAAAACTTATGTACAAAAAAAAGTTTTTGATCAATAAAACTTTATTCCTAGCCCATCTCTAGGTCATTAACTCACTCTTCTAAAGTAATTCTCTTCTTATACAAATATCCATGGGATTTTTGTGCTTAACACGTAGAAAGACATACCTAATAATAACTTTTCAGTTTCAACAAAATTCCCAACATAAACCCGCCAACCATAAATGGAACTCCACTTCAAGTTTCGGATACCGCCAAATACCTTGGTGTTGTACTTGACCGTAAATTGAACTGGAAAAAGAATATTAAAGAAAGAGAGGAAAAAGCCTCAGTAGCATTCTATACGTGCAGTCGAATTTTTGGTAGAAGATGGGGTCCCAGCCCTAGAACCATTCATTGGATGTACACAGCCATTATAAGGCCAATCCTAACCTACGCATGTATGGTCTGGTGGCCAGCCTTAGATAAGGAGACCAATCTAAAAACCATGACTAAAATTCAAAGACTAGTGTGTATCGGCACAACCAGTGCTATAAGAACCACACCAACGGCCGCCCTAGAAACTTTCCTTTCACTTACCCCACTCGATCTGCTTACGAAAGAGTTGGCGGCAAAAAGTGCTTTACGACTGCAACAATGTAATAATTGGAAAAAGGGCCTCTTCGGTCACAGAACTATAACGAACTTTACAGACATTGACATTCAAACAGACTATGTTTCGCCGCACATTGATTTCAACCCAGTAACCATGACAGATATCCCCACCAGGGAACTCTGGAAGGAAAACAGGGTCATAAATGCAAATCATGTTTCGGTTTTCACCGACGGCTCCAAAACCTTGGAGGGTGTTGGGTCAGGCATCTATTCAGATAACCCACCCATATATCAATGATCAATGAAGCTTCCCAGCTTTTGCAGTGTATTCCAAGCGGAAGTGCTGGCAGTTTGTGAAGCCGCGAAGCATCTTGCCTCACGTGAATAAGTCAACTATAATATTGACATTTTCATAGATAGCCAGGCGGCAATTAAAGCCATTTCCTCAATCACCATAAAGTCCAAACTGATCGATCGTTGCCGAAATGAGTTAAGAATACTCAACGCAACGAACACAGTTACCCTAAAATGGGTCCCAGAACATAGGGATATTCACGGAAATGAAATGGCAGATGAACTGGCCAAAAGCGGATCATCTCTTGATCCGAGCCAAATCGTAGCCTCGGTGCTCATGCCACTGGAGGAAGAAAAAAGTAGAATACACCAGGGTTTCTTGGAAGCTGCAAATGTCAGATGTTCATGTATCGACACCTGTTGGGTTTCACGGAACCTCTGGCCGAATATTTCGAAGAAAAAAACTGAATACCTACTCAAGCTAAGCAGGCCTCAATTATCACTCATAGTTGGCGTCCTAACGGGCCACAACTCTATGGGAACCCATATGAAAAGAATGGGCATCAGCTCATCGGACTTCTGTAGAGGGTGTCATAATGAAGAGGCGGAAGAGGGCTCCCTTCACTTCTTATGTGAATGCCCCAGCCTAGCTAGAACCAGGAAAGCAGCCCTAGGAGAATATTTTTTCGATAAAGTGGCGACATCTCTGTATTGCCACTGAAAAACATCCTAAAATTCATTCAGAACTCAGGATGGTTCAGGGAGGCCCCCTACAACTAATACTTCTACTCAAACCCCTTCCTATCCCTCTTCACCATCAACCTTTCGCTCTGGGGAGCGCATGGATCCACTGAGATTCGAGTGAGATGATGCGGCTCGCCGTATCATCACCCCTTCTAACCTAACCTAACCTAACTTTTCAATGTCGAAATAATTAGTATCGAAATTGTATTTATAAATTTTGAATGAGAAAAAAATTATAAACAAACATTTAAAGAATATATTTAGAGAGAAATACAATAAAAGTGGAAAGAGCAAAACTTCTATTTATATTTGTAAAGTAAAAATATGGCCCTAAGATACAGATTAACTATCTACGACAATACTCGTATTTATTTTATGACACACACGTTTGAATTAAGGGGTGTTGCACAATTTTTGTTTGTGAATTTAACGAACACCCTAATGTACCTAGTGTTACACGTACTCATATGTTAAAGACCTTCTATAGTGTCAAATCACACCTACATTCTTAAATAATTTAAGCTCTGACAATCTAAACAAATGGCAAAAAGTTTTCTTCAATAATGCACCCATAACAATAACGACCTACGTTTATACTTCTTGTATAGCTTAATCATACATTTACACCACCCCCAACGACTATTGTCAGAATTTATTTACGATAACGCAATTGTATAAAGGAGAGCGCACAGTTACCGCACTATTAGCACTGCGTATAATATTGATCCATTTACGAAGCGTCAAGTCGCCATTGTCGTCGCATCGCGTCGGTCGTCCTTGTTGGCTCAAAGCTTGTAGTCTATATTGGTGTTATTCTTTTTTTGTATTCATATTAGTCAACTCAGTTTATATGTAGAGGGGATCATCTGATAGAGAAGGGTTGAAGTAGTTATAATTGTATCAGTGTGCTGTTCAATTGCCACAAAGGAAATCACACCCTCTTTATGCAATTGCTCAGATTTTATAACAATCTTTGTGTTGAAAGTCGTTTGGTATTAGATGCACAGGGGACAAGGATTGTATCGCAAGCTTCAAGCAACTACCATTCCATTCTATACATAGTCTAAACCTCTTCATGACTATCATTAACAAGCTCACTGCTGGAATGGGTTAGTGCAATAGGGGATTATTATTTACTGAAGCTTGCTTTCTATTTTAAATAATCATATTCTTATTAAAGCAGAGGGTGTTGTTAAAGCCCACTTCATATTTGATTATGGGTGCTGCTGCGCCCTGTTGTGGTTGGTTAGATATTTGTTTGAAAAGCCGCAAAAGAAAGGAAGTTATAATTGTTTTTTGAAAAAATTATGCTCTCCCTGCGTGTGTTTGTTCTATATTAATGAAAGGGTATTTAAAAAAAAACTTTGAGTAGGCCTTTAATTGCAACACACATAGGTGCTTTAAATCCATAGAATATATCATAATGGATAAAATAAAAATGAAGATTATGATTAAAAGCAAGTCTAGCCAAGTTCTCTTAAGCAACTTTAATTAGGAACTAATTAAGTCTAATTATCATGCCTATTAAATGAGAACAACACTTAGAGTAGGCAAACATGCCTCAGTTAGAGAAAATATCTCAGTATGATCCATGCGCTTGTTTATACATTTTTAGTTGCGATATAAGATACCTACTAAGCAGGTTTTGGATTCGTAAGAAATCAAATCAAATTGGCGAATTAAATCAGAGTTTATTTAGTAAAGAACATGTAAAAATGAGTCCTACCATTATGTCTGTCTGTCCTATCTACCTGTTTGACGGTATTTTTGTCTCGACATAAGTAAGTCCTAAGCTACTCAATTGAATTTCTTAAAATGTTGAACATAAGGAACTGTGGACCAACTGTTTTGTTTGAATCACCCCTTAATCTGGTAATCAAACTGACATTACCAAAGTAAAACAAAACAGTTGGTTGACAGACCAAAGCCAGCACCGAAAAAAAAAGGTTTGTCTTGCATTTTAAATAATTTATCATAGGAATACAAAAGCTCAAAGAACACTTTAGTTGTAAAAGTAAAAAAAAAATGCAATTATTATTAAGAATGAACCGGCTATACGCGGCGTATACGTAATCTAATATGTAAATACCATTTCTTGTGTAACAACCCAACTAACAAAATTGCTTCGCATTTCAGACATTAAAGGGTTATTTGTTTCTATAGTGCTCCATTTAGCCCTCTGACAGAGAGTAAATTTTTCATTGGAGCATTGCTGAATCCTTAAATATATTCTGGCGCAAGTTATATCAGCTTCATAGAAGCGATATATCAATGTTTCTTTAATCTCCTTATAATGCTCTTATGAAATAACCAAGATACTAATGTTTCAATAGTCATCCCATAAAATTCTTATGCAATCTTTATGTAAGGCTTTGTTTCTATATTGCTTGTATTAGTGAATATGGCGTCACCAAGCTATAATCGGCCATTTTATATTTTATATTCAATTTAGCATCCGAGCACATATATTTATTATTATTGTCAGTGTTTAAAGTATTAATTTATTGATTAATCAATTATACCTCTATTTATTTAATTAACATATGGGTGTGTTATAGCAAATCTGTTATTTTATATTTTTCTTAAACAAAGTTTTTTCTTATTAATGCAAGTTTCTTGTCTCAAACAAAACATTTCAAGATAAAAGTGATTCCAATTTAATGCATTAAATTATATATCTGAGATTGGTGGAGCGGTTAGCGAGCAAGATAATTGGTTCAGAGGGACACAGGTTCGATTCTTGAACCTGCCAATTTTTTTTATTTAATGTGAACTTCTCTAAGACTCTCATAATTAACTCCATAAGGGTACAATAGGAGTTAAAAAAGGTCGCCTTTTTCACTCTATGGAGTTCTATACATTGGTTATATGCGTAGGTTGAATGAAACCGAAAAGCATTTATGGAGTAATATAGAAGCGAAATTGTTAGTTGGGAATTTTATTAATTTATATTTAACTTTAAGTTTCCAAAAGAACGCTGATTAGGGCGCCAAATACTTATGATTTATTATCTACCAGCAAGATTTTTTATACGTTAGGATAATTTTAAGCTATTTCACGTTAAGTAATTCATTGATTCACTTTTCATTTATTTCGTTACAAAGACAATCTTAATTTCTTTTTTTTTTTAATTCGTTCGACCAAAATTTATTTTGTATTTGATTGTTTCATTTTCGATGACTTAATTTCTGGATTATTTCACATTTAGTTGTCATCATTTTTGATGGTTTAATTTTCGAATACTTTGATTTTCTTTTGAAAGTTTCGGCCTCAGTTCGACTTTCAATTTTGCCATTATTTGTTTTTTTTTATTCGACTTTTATTTTAAGAATCAATCAAGAGATGAAACTATCCTAAAACTAAGCAAGAAATAAAAAAGTTTGCGAAACGAACGGAAATTGTTTCGAACAAAATTTTATAACAGAAAGCAAATTGAAAAAGGAGAAACCCCAAACTTAATTCTTAGCATATTTTTAAGGGAAATTTTTTAGTATGCAAATTCTAAATATTTTTGTATCTACTTAAAAATAAAATTTCATTAAAAATTGCCTATTCATTTTTAGATATCGAATTTTCAAAAAAAAAAAAAAATTAGACTTTTTTTTTAAAAATTCGTTAAAGTTATTTTATGGAGCCGTTCTGACCATCCACTTACACACCTATTAAGTATTAATATTATAATAAGGCTTCTTTTAAACAGCCTTGTGATTTAGACGACATCTTTAGAGTTTATTTGTATAAGCAAGAAAATAGTTGGACAGTTTTTTTTTTTTTACTAAAATCCACCTACTACCAACCGACGGATCTAATAATTTGGTCATGTCCGAAAGTGTCATTTATACGACTTTATGTTAAGTACCAAATTGTCAAATAGAGTTCCCTGCTCAGACAGCCTTAAACTAAATCACTCCTTTTTCCTTGTCATTGTAGTATATTCCAGTTGGAACTTTTATTTTTTGCCATGAAAAAGTTCTGTATTTAGTTTAGGGAAAACATGATATAAAATTCCGAAATATCTCACCACCTCAGCCCACTAAGCACTATTGAAGCCTAGATTTGTTCCATTTAAGAGCCCCCAAATTGAAAAATTGATCATTTGCTATGAACATGGTGCAGCAGCATAATAATTACTGCCATTTGATGTCGGATAATCTGGTAATTCAAGGAAAATGTTAGGCTGGAAAACAGCAAGGTGAATAAGCAAGCACTTAGTATTTTCCAAATAGGGTGAGTATAACATCGTCAAATGATCTATAGACTAAAAGCTGACAGCATATTTTTGGGTTGAACTCATAACCAAAAAATGAGTAGGAGGTGCATGTGTCTTGACATAAAATTCAAAAGTCTGGCAGGATTTTTTTGGCACCCATGGTAAGGACGAGGGGTTGAAAATAGTGGTTTTCAGTCTTTTGCATTAGGGCCACATGAGCTTCACTTCAATTAAAAAAAAAAGAAAAGAAAATAGTGCTCTGACATTTTCCTTAAGTCCAAAAAGTTTAATTTTTACGATTTGATTAAAAGCACGCAAGATATAAAATTCTTAAGTGCACCATATCGAAAGATATATAAATTGGAGAATTACAAAAATAAAAAATCACAAAAAAAGTCTCCAAAATAAAGCCAATAGGGTTTGCTTCAAAAGCTCATATCTCATATGGGTTTTATTTTTCAAATCGTTAAAATAAAAGTCTGTGAGCTTTTAAAAAAATGACAGAGCATCTTTTTTCACATTTAATAAATTAATTAAAGTACATGTAACTCAAACACTATAGTCTGAAAACCGCTATTTTCAACCCCTCGTCCCTACCACGGGTGCCAAAATACAATCCTGCCAGACTTTGGAATTTGATGTCAAGATACATGCGCCTACAGACCCCCATACTCAATTTTTGGTTATGTGCTCAAACCAAAAATATGGTGCCAGCTCCTCGACTACTAATTCTTGCAATCAGGAGACGATATATTGGTTTACTCATCACTACATTTGAACTTATCCTGAATTAAGATGTTATTAAACCTCCTTAACAATACGTAAAAAGTCATACAAATAGACATGGGGTCCATTTGGACCCCACAATGCAATGTTTTGATACACAGCTTTGATATATTATTCAATTTTAACTTTTCTGGCTAGTGTACTTAAGAGAGATTAGCTAACATGTTTAAGAAAAATTAAGTTGAACAACTTGCAGAATCATAAATATATCAGGTCATGGAAAAATTTGTTCACTTCAAAATCAATGCAAATTTCTCCGAGTTCTCTTAGCGCAGATCCCTTTGAGGATGAATGAATTGCAAGCCTATTTTAGAGTGATGGGGCCTATTTTAGCACAGCTAAAACTGGCTAATTACATCAACTACATCTAGATCCTGCAACTATAGTATTAGCATTTGTCGCTGATTCAAACATTCAACTGGAGTTATTAACTGTGGCTGATGTAATTGTTAAAAAAAGGTGTAAATTTTCCATCTAAGAAGCACTGAACAAATTACAGGACTCGGTTGTCGATTTGATGTGGTGATGTCGTTGATGCCATCATATTTCGAAACTAAACTCAACCTAACTATTGAAAACTTCTTCACTTCCCTTGATTTGGCCATGTGGTTGCTTGATAAAAAATCTAAATCCTTGGCGAAATCCGGAAAAAAACAAAAGAGATGTGCCAGAACTTTTTGTATTTAAAGAGTTTCTTGATGATCATCTCAGCCCGTAAAAGTCAATAACAGAAATCAATATCGCCTAGTCTACTCATTGATCCTTGGATTTCCTGAAAAAATGGTGTTGGTGACAGAGTTGTAAGGACTGCAGCCTTCAAGTACTGCAGTTAATTGACCTAAAGACTAATTTTAATAAGTCTTTCAACTTACAGAACGACTTTAGCTGTAACTCAGCAGTTATCAGAAGTACAAATATTCAAGACTGTACACTCACCAAAAGCAGTCAATTGACTAAAAGTTAATTAACTGCAGTACTTTGTGACTGGTTTTAGTCTTTTAGTCAGTTGAAAGTCTTCAGTACTGGCCTGCAGCACCATCACTGGCCGTACAAATCGTATTGTCCATTTAGGAAATCTAGTGTTCTAAAAAAAAGTATGACATAATTCTGTTCTGTCAGATGAACAAGAGCAGAGTAAAAATGCCTAAAACCATTTTTTTCTAAAAATATCGACAGTTTTTGACAATAACTTTTCATTGGAATGTGATGACGAAAATGTTTAAAGAGTAAGTTTTATAAAATCTTGTAACCTACAAAATATAACAAAAAATTTTACCCTAAGGCCAATAGGAGCTGAGAAAATCCCATTAACAATTTGTAAAGCCTTTTTTCAAAATGGCGGACAACACAACATTTCTCACCACTCAGACTACTGAATCTAGGGACCTAGAGAGGACATAATTAAAAAAAAAAACTTGTCGTACTAAAACGACTTTTTTTTACGTTCCCAACTCTCGTACTATTACACAAACTGAAACCATTGTGAACAACATAATTGTTTCCCCGTTTTATTCCATACTTATATAATACTAAAATCCAAAGACTTTTAGTCGAAAGACTTTAAAAGTCTTACAGTTAATTGACTGCAGTTAAGAGACTTAAAGACTAAAAGTAAAATCAGGCCAGTACTGAAGACTTTCAATTGACTAAAAGACTAAAACCAGTGCAGTTAATTAACTTTTAGTCAATTGACAGCTTTTGATGACTGCACAGTCCTGAATGTTAGTACTACTTGCGACTGCTTATTTTACAGTTACAGTACTCAGTCAAAGTATTAACTTATTAGTCAATTGTGAAGTTATTAAACTGTAATTTGCCTGACTGCATTTCCAGAGTACTGGATTTTTTACAGCTCTGGTTGGCGAGTTATGTTTCAAAAACACACAAGCAAGTGATTTTGCTGTCTACTTAACATAACTGTGAGAAAGGCCTTTTCAGTTATCAAAATAAGCCTGTAATGATACCTGGCTACTACCACACACCAAATGTGGAGTCGATATGTATTCGACCAAATCGTATCCATGGTTGTATTTTACAACTTACTAGACGTGGCAGCCCTAGCAACCATAGTAACATTTTTCGACACTTCAAACCGCCCTCTAGTAGCAATAATTTGTTCAAAAAAGATAAACTTATCGAGCTGGAAGGCCAAGGAGCTGGTGGAGTCGGAACTGAATGACCATTCAAAACCTGCATCACACAGGGAAAAATAGCTTTGAATAATCTCTGCATTATGAGGAGAGTTCAGTCGGTCTTACGAACAGTATCCGAGAGGTTTCCATGTAAAAGAAGCAGGTGTCCACTGTGCCCACGAGTAGAAGACAAAACAAGAAGAAACACTTGTGATTGTTGTGGTAGATATTGTTACTTCGCCACATAAATAATCTTTGCAAAAAATGTCTCCCAGAATGACCAGAACTGAAAATAAAATATCCAATTATTAGAAAAATATGATTTTTCTTAGAATTTCAGTAGTGGGGTCCAAGTGGACGCTATGTCAGATGTATGGGCTCTTTCTAGAAACAAATCACAGAAAATAATCAAAGTGGGATCTGAAGATAAAGTGTTTGCTATCTTTAAGCAGATTATCACCGTTATGGGTGTTATAACTGGACACTATCTAATTAGCAAGCACGCAATTGGGTTTGAAGCAGATTCAGACTGTTTTTGATTATAGAATCTGTGTGAACGATGGAGAATCGAACTCTCTCTCATCTTTGCACTAGTACATAACATCAAGTTCCATCACAGTGTTAGTGATTTTTTTTCCTGGCAGCTATGTAGCCACTTCAAAAACTCATTAAAACAGTTTTTATAATTTTTGTCACTCTTCCATGTACAACGTGTACCACTGTTTTTCATACAGTGGTCCATTTAGATTAAATTGGTTTCAAAACTTAATCCTATTCTGAATTATAAATTTGCTTGAATAACTAAAGTATAGATGAAGCTTTTTAAGCATGATTCAAAAAATAAGCAATTTAAACTTTTGTAAAAATTCAAGGATACATTTCTAATTCAATCGGAAGCATTTTGAACGAAATGTTTTCTTAAAAAAAAATTGATTTTTAGGGTCTTCTTCAACATTAATTTCAAATACCTATGTATTTTCAAATCCGTTATAAGAACAAATACACAAATGGCACTTAGGTATACCCTTTAAAAGAATTCAAATGGTGTTCTTGAAAAGTTCTAGGAATAGTAGACACAAAGGGATATTCTGTATATTTTGGAACAAAAGACAAAAATATGGTTTGTAGATTATTTTTCCGACAAAGCTGACAAAAAAAAACCACCTTAATTCTCTGGGGTAAGAAAACGATGCCAAAAAGTTGATCGCTAGGGAGTGTAGAAGAGAGAAATGCATTTCGAAAATAGAAAATGTGTTGCACTGTCGCTATTTAATTTTCAATTTTTTTTTCTATGTAAATTCTCTTACATTTTTTCTTTGTCATTTTTTGTATCTCTTCCATTTCTTATTTAATATTTCTTTTTGGGTGATGGTGGATTTTTTGTTATTCTTGTGCGGTGGTGAAATGGTGCTGTGGCAGTGGCAAACACTGCTGAGCGAGACACTTGTCAGGCGGTGGGAAAATATGTTTGGGGGTAGGATGGGGAAGAACTATAACTTCTTGCATTAAAATATATGGAAAACCCTAAAAAGATGTTTATTTTGCTGCGGGTTAAGTTCATCCTCCGTCACCAATAAACAAAGAACGTTTCGTTTATATACACAAAAGGAGTCAGTTTCCCTTGGCCCAAAAAACAACATAACCGAGAGTAGCAATACAAAAACAACAAGGATAATAAACAAACCACACACACACACAAATACACACACACACAGTCATACATAAAACCCACACTCAATTTGAGGATTCTGGAAAATAGAGCAAGTATTTCATCTACTGGCAGATTCTTCCAGAGAAATAAGGAGTGAGTGTGCGTAGGTTAAGAAAAACGTGGGTATGGGGCTAAAGATGGGCGAATAAGGATAAAACCAACTACATATCTATGTATGTACAGTGCAATGAGTAAAGCTTACAGGATTACGGACAAGGATTATACACAGAGATGAACGTGCATTCGCTTGTTCGCTCCCCCGAAAATGTTATTTATGAAGAAATTGGATAGCAGACTCTGAGCTCTATACACACAAATTTATATAGGATGTCTTTGAAAGACTATCCGCCACGCTTCATAATTTCCCATCCAAATATTGTTCATCCGGCTTCATATCGTCGTCGTTCAGTGGCACACAGCGTTGTTGGGCGGGGGTGTGTATGATTTTTGTTTTCTTTTTTTTTTTTTTGTGTTGCTTCCCGTTTTGTTCTTGTTTTGCGGAAGGTTATCATAACTCAAATATGCTGCCTCCACACGCCAACCCCATTACTTTACCAATTTGTATCCTTTCGTTGAATTCATGTGCATAGGATTCGAACATCCTTTTAGCATCCATCAAGTATTCTCGATCGTTTTATTTATGTTCTCTGATGATTCTGCTACTTTGCTGGACCCCATTTCTTGTGTTACATTGACGCGATGGTGTATATGGTGATGATGACGCTGAAAAAATGTATCACAAAGTACTCGTAATATAGGGTGTTTTCGAAAAATTTGATCAAGCCATAAAATTATATTAGCGGTTTTTTTATATATTACAATTTTTTTCTCATTTATTCATTTTGTTTTTTGAATATAATAGAAGTTGAGAATAGAGAATACCTATATCTAGCCTCATTTGTTTTTCGTTTAAAATAAAAATTGGTACAAAGCTACTGAGCCATAGAAAAAAGTTGGCGCTTACGTCCAAAGTGTTTTGTTAAATCTCCTTCCACTGATTAAGGGTCTTCTTCTACTGAACCGCTCGTCCCTCAAGGATGGATTCAACTTTCCGGGCTGACTCATTGGTGTTCATTCATTCTGGGTGATCAAACCACTGGATTTTTAATTCCTTAATATTTTTTTTTGTCACGGCAAAGAAGGATAACAACAACTTCTAGAGTGCGTGAACGTAAGTATAAACACTGTGTTGTTTTTAAATGCATCAAACACCCTATTGAAAGCATTTGGGATTGTTACGTTACATTATTTTTGTGAATTTATTTTCTGAGTGATGCCTCTGATGGTGTGCCCCATGATCTGACAAAATTGAAAATATAATGGTCTTGGATGAATTGACTATGCACCCAATAGCAGTACCACGATTTAAATGCGGATATATGCATGTTTGAAAAAGTAATTCATTTGAATAAATAGTGGTTAGAAGATAAACCACACTGCATATACCTACTCAAAATGTTTTGAGCGAGTATTTAAGAAAAATAAAAAGAATAGAGTAGATGATAAGCAGCAAGATGACGTAACTGTGACGTAAAATAAGCCCCCACGAAATAAGACTAAATCTCAAATCTAGCCTAATTTCACTTTGAAATTGGTAATATGGCTAAATTACCTTTATTTCCATTTTAAAACCGAAATAAGGCCAATTTTCGTCTGGAAATAAAGCCAAATCTTATAATGAGCCCAAGCAAGGGGATGCAGGTGCAATATGGCCCCCTATACATACCTCACTGTGTATGCGAAATCTTTTGAGAAAATGGTAAGTTTTTTTAGGCAACAGTACCAGCAAATAGAACATGAAAACGAAATAAGCCAAATTGGTCTTATTTCTTTTTCTAAAGCGAATCAATTCCAAGTTAAAAATTTGGCGTTATTTTCACATTGATAACGCGAATAAAGCTGAATTTTGAAATTTTGGCTTTATTTTGTTTGGCCATATTTCACGTCATCGCTCGCTGTCACTTTTCTGTTTTAAGGTTCTATTCTGAATTAAATACAGTTGGTTTGCACACAGGCGCGGATACAGGGGTAGGACAATTGCCCCCCCCCCCTGAGCAGGAACGAACCAAGCATAAAATATTAATTCATTAAAATATCATCAAAAAATGCTTTTTCGTTCTACGTTTATAAAAAAATTTCTTGCCAGTGAAAAGAAGGCTATACGTTTTTATTTTCCGGATTTTTTATTTAACGCTATAATTTAAAGACGCTAAAACAAACGATTTATCTCACCTCTCCCAGATGTGAAGTGCAGAAAAAGAAAAATGCCGATATGCAAAAATAGCCTTCAAATCGAGCGATTGTAAGGCTTATAACGTCAGTTTTAAAGCGTCCAATCTTAAGGTCAAATAAATTTAAGGTCATTAATTAAAAGGTCTACATAGGCTACATTCCTATGTAATACATTTTTGAGAATAGTTAAATTATTCCAGACTAGAGATCTGATTTCACTTTTCAAATGTGAATGCAAATGTTAATGAAAAATTACCCAGTTTCGAAAAACAATATTCCTAAAAGTTAATGCCCCAACCCTTCTCTACAAATACGTCAGTGTTTTTTTCAAAAGGTCAATTTTATTAGTTTTGAAAATTCTAGCTTTGCTTCAAATGCTCAGATGAACAAGGTAAGGATATTTAAATAAATTTATACAAATTATTGAAAAATAGGTATCACAAAATTTCATACTAAAAAGATGCGTATCCATTTGACAGTACTTTCACTAGAAAACTCTCGAGGATAATTTTCGGATGTCTTCCCCTCTGGTGAGTTAATTTCATGAATGTGTCCACTTGCGAGCTTAACACTCTAGAGGTTGTCCCCATTTTTTAACTCTCTTATGTATTTCGAGTGCGGTTCAGTATGAAACTATGTTGCACATCTTTTTAAGCCATAACATATGTTTCTGATCGTAATACAGTAGACGTTCGAAATAGTGAAATAATAAAAAATAGGCCTGCTTAGTGTTCATTCTTCGAGATTGTTCACTTTTTCAAGCGGAAGCTTGTAAAGGCGTTCTAAAGATGAATTTGATCCAAATGCAAATTTTGTTCGATGTGAATGGCCTATTTATAAGTTAAGAAAAACCGAAAAATTCCCCAGTGTTCTTAAGTAATGTAAAATGCCTGCGAGTTATTTTTATAAAAAAAATCTGATTTTGTAGAAAATTTTGTGTGTTTACTATTGTGAATGTTAACTATCTTGAAAATCACTAAATCAAGCGTCTACTGTATTCGTGAAGGTTTTCTTTCACTTTCATAGATGAGTTTTAGGAACTTCCGTACTATTCATCCACAAATCAAACAAAATTTACTTCATCGAATATTTTAGAAACTAAAGGTTTTTGCCCATTTACTTGGTTTCAAATTCATTCTTTGGTTGCCTCTGTATGATTGTTAACGGCACGGTGCCAGTCAATTTTGCTTGCAACCACATTTGACGTTAACGCACACATTCTCTGGCTTCTGAATAGTTATTTGTTCCGTCAGCTCGATTTTCTTACGGTGCGGTGAAATTGCACTGTAGATGATATTTTCAAACATCTGACTTTAGCAGCTGCATTATTGAATACAGAGCTATTGCAGTAAAACTTTTATTTGCTTTTTTGAATAGAAGATTTTTTCAGGGAATATTCTGCATTTCTTTCTGACTCAGATAAGTGCCTTTAACTTGTCTTTGGCCACAGAATCATAAGATTCATAGCAATGGCTAAAACTTTTGCTCGAACTCGAAAGTTATGTGTGGGAATAGGAACATACCGATGTGCTTTTATTCTTTCCGAAATTCTAGGTGGTGCTACAAAGATCTAGAGGGAATTCAAAAACGCTGTTAAAGCAGCACCCTATTACTGCCACAAACTGCATAACTTCATTTCACGAAGTTCCAAAGTACCCGCTACTTGAGGCTCTGTGGAGATATAAAAGAGGTAATTGCGTTCTTTAAATTTTGAGTAGTATGAAAAGAACTCGAATTGTCTGTAGATCTTATGATTATGTAGAATGCCAGGCTAAAGAAGACCAATTCTCAAATTTGGCCTTATTTCACTTTGAAAATGAAAATAAAGCCAGATTGACTTTATTTCCATTTCATAACCTAAATAAGGTCAATTTTTTTAAGGTTTTAAGTGACAAAAACTGAAAGGACAGAATCTAGAAAATGAAAAAAAAATTGTAATCTAGAATTTTTGAGATAACATTGTTTCAACAGCTCAGGAATTCAAGCGAGATTACAGGGGGCCAGTAGGGGGAAGCGTGCACATACCTCACTGTTTATACGGCGTAATGCTGGGTGCTATTTATGTAAGCCAAGACAAAGTGAATAAGATTTCGTAAAAACCAGTAACTTTTGAGGCCATTATCAACATTTTTCTATGTAAACAGTGGGACCGACCTGCAAATAAAACATGAAAAAGAAATAAAGCCAAATTGGTTTCATTTCGTTTTCTCAAGCGAAATAAAGCCAAATCGAAAATTCGGAGTTATTTCCACATTGAAAACAAAATGAGCCAATTGAATTGTATTGAAATATCGCTTTATTTCTTTTGGTCTTTTTACACGTCACCCTCGAAAATATTCCTTTGGAAAACATGTTTTTTAAAGAGACTTTACCGTGGACCTACTTTAAGCTAGTGTTATTGTTCCGATTTAAATAAAGAGTGATATTATTTTATTTTAACTAGGGCTGGCCACGATACCAAATCAAACGATACTTTCGTTGGTATCGTATCGGTATCGTCATAATCGAACATTTTAAGTTTGATCTCGGTATCGGTCTCAGTCTCGCCTCGGTATCTTATGACAAAGGCTCCTCTCGAAATTAGTATCGGTGTTGGTATTGGTATCGGTCTCATCTGGTTTCGGTCTTGTTTCAGTCGCAAAAAAATGCACGACTTTGTTACATGATCTTGATCTACTAGTTGAACTCGCTTGGTATTTTAAAGATTTAATTAAAAAAGTGATTATATAAAATATGGATAGTAAATTAAAGACGTTATTTATGACTAAACTTAAGTTTTTTTTCGTTATTTGGTTATTAGGTAAAATTGTTACAAAAATCTTTGAAGCCATTTCCAAGAAACCAAAATATGGGAAGAAAAAGGGGTCGCAGTTGGTGGATTTCAATTTAGTCACTTCCTTCAACTAAAAAGAACAAGACCCGGAAGTTTCATGAAAATCATTTGTTTCAGAGAATTTTTGATAGCCCAAATCTTCTTTCCGATAAAGAGAAGAAGCTGTAAAAATGTCATTCGAATTATTTGTTTGTAATAATGTAATAATAATACTAAAAATTTGCCAATACGAAACGATACGACATCGGTACAAAAAGTACGGTACGTGTTGATATCGTTTCGGATACTTTGAAGCTGGTAATGTCTTGGTATCGATAAAATTTTTGATACCGAGACTATTTAAGTACCGTGATAGCCCTAATTTGTATACTGTATAGACTAGGGTATCTTAAAAATATGGCAAACAGTGTTTTTTGAAAGTTTAACCTCAGTAAACTTTGATCAGATCAAAATTTTCACATCGTCTAAGAAAACCAAGGCAGTATTTGTGACCTTTTCACATAATTTTATCAGAAACGCAGCTACCGTATGAAATATTAAGGGTGCTGTCATCAGCAAAATAGTTTAGTGGATTAGATAGTGTTGTTTCAGACAAGAGATCATTTATTGAAATAAGTAGTAGTGCCGGACACAATACGGAGCCTTAGAGCGCACCATAATTTATTTTGTGAAATTTAGACCTAAAACAGTCCCGAGCAAATGGAAGGGTCCAGGGGAAAAACGGATTAAATCCAATTTGGTTGATTCCGAGAAAAATTGTAAATTTATTACTAAAAAATCTTAATTCACAGGAAAATGAAAGTAACATATTATTTTGCTAAGAACTTAACTAGGCCAATATTATATGAATTTTAACTTCTAGAATTTATTCCGTGATACATGAAGATGAACCGGCTTTTTAGTTACTGGATGCAGTTGCACAAATACTTTTTTCCATCCATAGGAAATGATGCCTTTAAAGAAAAAAGGTAAAAAGGCTCTTGCGCAGTAATTTTGTCATATTAAGAGAGCACTTTATTCAAGACAATAGGTCAAGTCAAGCGGCTTTCTTAATGTCGATATCTGTTAGTACCTTTCTCTAGCAACTTTTATGTTTTCTAGTAAAGGTTGTACCCTGTCACTTTTTGGCCGCATTGACTTTACTGTAAGTTGTTCTACAAACAAATTGGCCTTGCCTATGGGACAAATGACATATTATTCAAGATGATCGTGGGAACCGATCAAAATTTTTCTATTGAGTTTTTTTTTTTTTTTTGTCGATTTTAGTGTGGAGATTTAGAGAGACTATTGCTTTAACGTAACTATAGGACTTTATTCTTGGAGGGGGCAAAATAAGTTTTTAAGTGACCAAATTGTGCGATAGCTTTGACACAATTTCCACAAATCTCCATGTAAGGTTGTTTTCTCCAACAACCAATTTTATCTTAAGCGCTTATTGAAAATTAACGTGATTTTAGTGGTTTTGAGTGGATTTTTGGAAACAGTAAAATCACGTCAGGTAATTCTGTACCTTGGTTCTCAAAGAACCAAAGTTGAAAATGTTGCTTTATAATTTATGAAAATGCTCATTACTTTTGAAAAGCCTATTTGTTCTTACTATAATAGTCGAAGAACATCCTCCGCTGAGTAAAAAGTGTTCTAGGTTAATATTGAAAAAAATGGACATTAGTCACATTGAAACAGAGTTACACTGTGTGATAAAATTTGAATATTTGTCTCTAATATGAACCAAAATATACTTTTCTGATAGTCTTTGACGTTCTGAATTCGAATCTGTCATAGTTTTGAGATATTCGAATTTAAAATTTTGGGTTATATGCTTGAAATTTTTAGTTTCAAAAATTATAATTTAGTTGTTTGCCTTCGTTTCAAACTGCCCAATGAGGTTTTGGGTGTTATTGCATAATTTTTTCCATTTTTTTTCCATTTTACGTCATAAAATTAAACATAAGACAGGGGCAAAATTAAAACTCAATATGTGCCATTTTGTGCAAAAACTGACCGAATTTTTCGAATAACGCATAGTTTAAGACGAAGGCTAAGGATTTTTCGAAGATGAATGTTGGTATTTAAAAACGTCTAAGAGAATTTTGAAGTAAAATGTCCATTCTTAAGAATGTCCATAAAAATTATTTCAAAAACCTCGACAAAAAATAAAACTCCAAATTTACATTTAAAAAACCCATTTAATGATATAAAATCCTTGGATTCGAATACCTCTTGAGCATACTAGAACCATTTCAAGACCAGTGGGCCGAATTACAACGTCAATGACCAAGTGAGTGAGTGGAATCAGTGATCGAATGAACAAGTAACCACTTAAAATGTTGGTATACTTGGTAGCACGAAACGAGAGCGGTAGTGCAAAACTTACATATTTTGGTCTATAACTGATGGGGAAGTTTGGCCCCAAAATCGAACTCAACGTATCAAAAACCATCAAAAAAGGGATATCTAGGTTCATGATTTAGACAAAAAATACAAATTTAAGCATAAAGTAGTTACTTAGAGGATTTTCGAAAACAGTAAAAATACGTCAATTTTTAGCTAGCATTTGAGTCCAAATAGACTGTCGCAGAAAAAAAACCTTAAACAGGTATCTATTGAAAAATAGTAGACCTACTTTCAATGGTACTTTGATAGTTTTCGAGCCATTTGTTAAAAGCCTCCAAAAAAAAATGCATTTTTGCATTTTTTCCATGTTGCTTCAACAAATTTTAGTCCCAAACCTCAGATTCAGATTCAGCCTCCCCGAAAACTTTTAACAATTAGCGTTTGATATATTTTAGCATTTTAAGCATGCTCTCCAAACAGTTTGACCCCCAGTGTGCGATTGACACTGCGAGAACATAATAGTTTTTTTTTGAGAGATGTACAATATAAGTCTATTTAACTTCAAAATACAGGGAGAAAGCTCCCTCCAGTAAGGCAGGTGAGGCAATCTCCTAAAGAAGCCATTGAAAGTGATGAATAAAACATTAAAAAAACAGCAACGTATTATGCCTTTTTTGAAAGCGCAAAAATCTTTTCTTGCTTGTACCTGTTTTATTTGAAATCAAGTCAAATACATCATAGCTTTTAATTATTGTCAGGTATTTAATACCAGTTTTAAGTTTATGAATGTAAAGAATTTTCCTTCCAAGATAATTTTGTCCTCATTTGGAATGGCACTCTTGTTTCATTAAAAAATTCAAAAAGATTTAATAAGTTTTTGTTTTTTCTTTCATCCTGTGTATCTCCATTTTAAATTTTCCAAATTTTCAAAGCCAGTTCTAAAACAAAAAATAAATAAATATTTTAATAACAAAATATAAATCTACGAGGATTTTCATATGGCCATGATAATACGTCATTGTCAATGTTTCTAGAGTAATCTAGAAAATCTAAATTAACGTATAAATTTTCCTTCTCAAATGTAAACCTACTTTTCTACTATTATAATTAATGGCTATCATCAAATGTTTCCAAACAGAATTCACCCATTTAACAGTTCATAAATGGCATTTAGGTCAACAATCAATATATTCTTTTATTGCCACATATATTATATTCACAGAAATTCAAAATTGTTACATAATTCACTATCTATACGATGATATTCCCATTTAAATTCATTCAACTCAAATCATAATAATAGAAAAAGGAGACTTTGGCAACAAAACAACAACAACAAAAAAGATAGGAACCCAAACTAAATCCAAACCGATGAAAAATTGTTTTAGAACCTTCAGGAGCCAGAAAATAAATGGGTAGCCTAAACTAGCAGCAACAAAAAAGGAACAAAAAAAAGAGAAAAAAAAATTCAGAATATGCAAAGGATCATCACAAGGATATAATCGAATAAAACAAGCTCAACTGACAAATTTGATTATGGCGACATTGATGCCATTATCTTCTGTATCTCCATGTCCTCGACATTCTCTCTCATCTCATTTCTCTTATCTCCATATCCGTCTACTTTGATGCTTCTATCTGCATACCCTACACTACTCTTATAGCGTCTACCCTTTAGCCCAGTCAGGCCAGGCCAGCCAAGCAACCCAACCAGCCCCCCCGCCTCCAGCCTCCAGTAGTCGTTGTTCATTGCTCTATCTGTATTTATTAGAACTACTATATTTATGGTGGTGTATAATGTATTGAGCGAAAGAGACAGAGAGAGAGAGTTGAAGGATGAAGTTTTTACCATGAATATTATTTATTATATCGGTGTTGGGGGTTCTGTGAGTTAAGCTCCCTATCACTTAGAATGACAGATGGGACCGAATAATGGGGTGGCATTTAATAGCCTTACATAAGTAGATACTGCAACAGAGCAAACGGAACAGAGAAGCGACTCCTCTGCTCCTCGCTGGTGTCTCTGTATGTTGCACAAGGGATGATGAGAAATAACCAAAAGAGAATGCAGCATGTTATTTATAAATTGTTTTACGACAGAGCCTTGACATTAATTTATTTGCACCACTCGAAACGAAAGGACTAATGATTATTTTGAGGTCGATGTGCGACAATGCTTCCGCAACTTTTGATGCGGTTGTTTTTGTGTTATTGGTGAGACGTATTGAGGGCTCAAGGGTTCTATATGTTGCTAAATTGCAAATGAAATGTATATTGAAGATGAATTTTTTAAATCCAGATAAAAGAATATATTTCATCATTTGCGGAAGTCAAAATGGGAATTTTGTTTTCAAACACGCCCAATGGAATTTAGACCTACGGGTAGCATAACGTCTATTGTCTTAGGTTTTTATATACAAAAAATATTTTTATGATCTCACATTACGCGAGCTTGAATTTCTACCATTCATGTACAAATATGAAATATTTAGAGGCAACTTAAGGTTACAAAATTTAACTCACACCATCATAATATCTCAAAGGGGTAAAATTTTTCCGCATCGCTAATTACGTTTGTTTTAAAAATGGAAGCAAAAACATATATATGATATTAATACACTTCCATCATACCTGTTATGTCTGTCGTCTATTTCGCAATTTTTTTTTTTTTGGCAATTTAACAAAAATTTAATTTTTCTCATAATTGGCTCCACACATTTAGCTTTAATAATGTGGCATTTTTTGATATTGCTCAAACTATTGCTGTTTTAACCAAAATTGAAACTATTTTTTTTTCAAGAAATGGGCTGCTAACTTTTTTCATATTTTCAGGTAATGAAATAAATGCAATTTATTGCCTCTATCTTTGAATACTTGCAAATATATTAATTGGAAGTTACTTAAGATGGTGCACTGGGGCGTATACTTACTTCTTTTTATTGATTTTTATAATTATCTTCAATTTTTGCTTTTGCATCTTATATTGTAATTTTATTATTTTTTTTAAGTATTTAAGAAACATTTGTATGCGTTACTTTAACAATCAGTGTTAAAGCTTGTTTGAGCGAGTGAAGAGCATTTCATAGTGATCATACAGTTGAAAATTGAAAAAAAAAAGTTATATGCATCTACCTTTTCCCAAAAAATTTAATAAATTCTATTTGGTGGCACAACAAGTCGAAAAGAACCAGGGCTTAGTGACGGACAACTCTCAACCATTCCTGTGTTCTTGTTGTTTAAGCAGGAGTGGAGGGGACCTACAATTGTTTGCCGAGTCCGGACGGCTAGATGAGAAACACTTATTCAGGACAAATTTACTCCTGCAGGATTTGTCAGTGACTTGCAAGAGGCAGTACCTCGTGGAAAAAAATATGTGTTTAGGTGGCAGCAGCTTGGAATCGAACCCAGACCTTTGGTATGACAGTCCAACGGACTAACCCTTTCCCAACAAAATACACAAACAAAATACTCGTATTATTTATGAATTAAAATGTTTTGCGTCAAGAAAATAACAGAACAAACAATCACTGGAAAAAAGGTACCTTTTATTTTTATTATTTCGAAAACTAGGAAGGAGTTTTACATTTGGTTTTTAGTATTAGACTAAAAATTTAAGAAAAATAGTATTTAAATACGCAAAATTTTGAAGAAGTAAAAGTACTAAGAAAAAAACAATTTTACTTCAAAAATTTTTAATTTCAAGCACATAATTTCTCAAAACTATTCATTTAAACAACTTCATTAAATAATCGCATACAAAAATGAAGTATTCTTTTTTTCAAAAAAGGTAAAGCACTTAAATTTTTAAATTTTATTGACATTTTTTCAAATGCAGGACATTTTCAAGTTCTATTTTATTTTAATGCAAAAAATTTGATATTGCATTTTTGTTTCTTGCAAACGAATTTCGAGTAAAGTGCTTTTATTGCATTGAAACTATGACAAAAATTTGTATTTTTTGATACTTAATTTTGCAGATGGTTTCAGGAGTGAAAAAGAAAATAGAACAAATATACTTAAATGAAAAAAAAAAATATGCCCTAAATCACACTAAATCACATGAACCTGCTCTTGTGGTTTAAAGATTTAAAGTGGGTTAACTGTTAACAGCGTTATTTAGTAATTATATTATTTTCTGATATTTTTGAACGCGAAAATATGAACAAAAATCAAAACTATTACAAATAAAATGCACGACTGGGTCACACGTACTTGCTCTTATATTCAAGACGCTGAGGATTTAAGAACATTATATTTAAAAACATGAAAATTATGAGAGGAGATTGTTTTAAAAAAATTATTTGAGAGTTTTAAATGAAAAAAAAAATGCCGTCTATATCTTGATTGACTATGATTGTATAAAAAAAAATATTTAAAATCGTTGGAGGGGTTTTCTTAATAAATAATTTTTGATAAATCAAATTCTTAACATTTTTTAAGGAAAATTTTTGGTATTCAAATCAAGAATATTTTTTAATGTGCATATGATAGTAAAATTTAAAAATATTGTCAACCCGTTTTTGAGATATCGAATAAAAAAAAAGAAATATTAAACTAATCGAAAAAATTAGAAAATGTTTGTTTTGAAAATTTTGATATGCAATATTCTTTAATCTTATTTGAAATTTGCATATAAAAAAAATTATTCAAAATCTATTAAGCTGATAATGAGAAAACTGAAAATAAGAAAACTTTAAATGAGAAATACTATTTATAGTTTCTATTTGTAATTTTTTTCTATAATTTTGAGCATATCACACTAATTAAGGCATAAAGAAGAAGTTTTCTTAAAGTCGTAAGGAGTCATTTTTAAAAAAAAATACTTTCCTTAATGATTTTTTAACATTTGTATGGAAGGTGACGTTAGTTTTCAATAGAAGTAATTTTTTTCTTAAAATGCCCTTAAATAACGAGTTTAATAAAAATCAACCATTTAGTTTTTATAATATTTGATTTTCAAAAAAAAATTTTAACATTTTTTAAAAATCGAAAAAAATATTTTTCTGAAAATTTTGGTTAGAAAAACTATTATACATTGCATCTGAACTTGTCCTCTTTACAAGGAAACATAAAATTCCGAATATAGACCCTCCATCATTTAATGGTCCACTTAACTTCTCAGATCAAGCTAAATGTCAGAGTCTGATTTTATGCAAAAAGTTGAGCTAAAAACAAAATATACAAGAAAGAGTTAGAAAGGCCACAGTGGCACTTTTCTCCTGTAAAAAAGCTATTGGAAGCAAATCGGGCTTGTCGCCACATATCACCCACTGGCTATACACAGCGGTCATCAGACCGATACTCACTTATGGGTTGGCAGTATGGTGGACTGCTTTTAATAAAGTTACTTATCGTGATAAGCTATAAGCAAAGTGAAGAGATCGGCTTGCATGTGTATCAGCAGAGTTCTCCGGTCGACACCTTCCGCTGTATACACTAAACAAGTGCCAGCGAGCACAGCTATTCGTCGCACAACCATTTCTCAATGGACCAATAACTCTATTGGCCACACTATCATTCCGAACAAATTCGAATCAATCCCTAAATACTCCGACTACACCATCCCTCAGCTGGTTTTTGGCAAAAATTTCCAGGTCAAAATTCCAACAAGATCCACATGGGATGATGATGAATTTTCGCGAGATGAAGCAATTCATTTCTACACGGATGGCTCAAAAACCGAAGAGGGGGTAGGTGGCGGCGTGTACTCAGAACGACTAAACATTAGTCTCTCCTTCCGTCTCCCTGATCATTATAGCGTGTTCCAAGCGGAAATCCTGGCGATAAAAGAAGTTTTATCTTTGCTCAAAGAAAACGTAATATCTAAGTTGAATATCCGTATCTTCTCAGATAGCCAACCCGCCCTTAAATCATTTGGCTCTGTTTCTACAATCTCCGTAACTGCCCAAAACTGTCGATTTTCTCTAATGGAGATGGCAGAACAGTTCAACATTCACCTTTTCTGGGTGCCGGGTCACAGTGATATTCCAGGAAACTGTAAGACCGATGAACTCACCAGGATAGGAACTAGTACACCAATATCACCTAACATGTTGAGTATTGGAATACCGATCGCTACTTGCAAACTTATGCTTAAGCAAGATTCCATGCTGATGACAAACAGCAGATGGACAGGTATCACTACTTGTCTGGCGACAACACTGGATCCGAAGCAATTAAATGTTTGTTATCGCTAAGTAGACTGCATATTAGCTCCACAATTGGTATCATTACTGGAAACTTCTTCATAGGCAAACACGGCAATAGCCTCGTTATTTTTTCAAATGATTTCTGCAGAAGCTGCTTGGACGAAGAGGAGGAAAAAACTATTCCACACCTTCATTGCTCATGTCCTGCTCCTTCTCAAAGACGCAAGATAGACTTAGAAAATTTTTTCTTTGATGATCCCAGTCACTTAAATAAAATCGGCATTCACAGTCACTATCGCTTTATTAAAAGCTTCAATTGATTTAATTAGCGAGGATTACCTCGCATTCTTTATGTGGTATCACAATAGGACTATTCTGGTCTAAGTGTGTCAGCATTTTTCCTGACAAACTCGATGCACGAAAAACATATCACTACCTTAATTTGTTTTCAAACTTTTACTTCAACTTTTATAAAGAGCGTTTTTTTTTTTAATTTCAATTGAAAAGACAGAAATATTTATTTATATGGGGATACTTCGATTAGCTCATAGCTCCTATTTAACAAAATCAAGCAATTTAAAATTAAATAATGATTGTTTAATGGAGGTAGATATCTTGTTTAAACTTATTAGGTACTAGATTTTTTCTATCGTTTTTAGTTTCGTTGCTTAAATTAATTGCAGTGTGATAAGTGTGCCTTGGCCTTAGAGACACTTCAGAAGAATGACATTTTGGGTGTTTTTAGTTGAAAAGCGGTTTTGATAAGTTATGAGAAAATATACCTAAGAATCTAATAATTTTCTAAGAAATAAACAAACACATTTTTTCAATTACTTCTGCCGAGGCTTGTGTAAATATCAGAAGAGATTCACAAGTGACAATATCAAGAATTCAATATTTTTACTTTTGTCTCATCCTATTTTAATTCAAAAACTAACTGTACTGAAGATGAATTTGCAATTACAATTATTAAAATGTTCTTACTACATACATTTTGTAATAAAAGTAAAACTTATAAAAATCCCATAAACCTTTTAGCTAACAATTCCTTGTTCTTAGCTTTGATTTTTCTTAAACCTCCTAATAAAACTATTCAACCTTTCAAATAAATAACTATACTTTCTGCAACAAAAATAAATTTTAAAATTTCATCATCATCCCCAGAAAAATCATAAAAACACAAACCTATAGAAATAAAAAAAAAAAAGGAAAAATCGCGAGAAGCATTAAACCGAACGAACATGTTCAATTGCTGCATTTGCTGCCCAGGAAGTCCGGATGTTCAAAAAATGAAAACAAAAAACAAAAAAATATATAAAAATTCTTAACAAATAAAAAAAAAAAACTTATTATAGTTTCCAACTTTCCAATTTGAGGGCAAAACAGGAACAAAAGACGAGCAAAACTGAAATAAAGTAAAATACAAAAAAAAAAAAATCAGAAAGAACATTTCTAACAAGGATAACACAAGGAAAAGAATATAATTTTGCGGTCGTACGTGATTCCATTAATTCTGAAGCAAAATCAAGTGATTTTCCAAGCAATTCCCTCGGCGGACAAACGAACGAAGCGAACTAACCTACAACCGCTCACTCACTCACCGCACAGAACCTTCCATATCGTACAAAGTCACACTCTCGACTTTCTTCCTTTTTTTGTTTTTGTATCCTTGTTTTCTTATTTTATTTGAAATCATCATCGTCATCGCCACCATCGCCTTCATTGCTCGCTGCAGATCCAGAATGACGGAACAACCAAGGATATGGATTGCGATGTCGACCGACGACTGACTACGAACAAGAACAAGAACACGGTAACACGGAGAATACCTTTGAGAGTTTACCCATTCCAACCCAATGAAATATCCAAAGAAATACGCTCCTCCGCGCGTGTTCCATGGAGGGAAAGTTCTACTCCTTTTTTTGTTAATTACCTTTGGGAAGGATTCGGATGCACACTACGGGTGTACCAAAAGTTTAGCCCCGTTCAGAATGTTGGATGGCATGTGGTTACACTCACGGTGTACTCGTATATCCTAATTAGTCGTGTTTTCGTTTTCATCTGAAAACTATTAAAAAAAGATATCCATGCAGAGAAAATATTCCCTGCAGTAGAAACAAAAGGCTTTTATTTGCGCGAAAAAAAAAGAAAAACAAAAAGGACGAAGGTGCACGCAAAGTTGGTCGTTTTCTGAGTCCTGGCTCCTGGTTCTGGGGCTTATTGTAAAAGTTTTTGTGAAATCGTGGACCGCTGAAAACGTTTAAATTGTAATTTCCACACCTCTAATACTGACACAACTGATTCCCAAGTCGATACGTGTTTGTTGCATGTGAGCTGCCGTAGTTGCCGTACCCAAAACAAACAACAGACGGGCGGGTGGCTTCAGGAGTTCTGAATCCTGACAACAACCCGAACGGGAGAGGTGGTAGATTTTTAATCTTTTAGTATTGCGCGCGGTTCAAGAATCCTCCATGGGGACCAAATCGAATGACTTTGCAAGCAACGGATGACTATGACGAAGTCACATATTTTCTTTTCTTCTATTTTTGCAAACTCACTCATTCCGCAAATGGTGGAGAGGAGGTGTTTCTAACACCTTCAAAGCTATATTTAAAAGAGGATTGAAACTTTCTCTTGAAAACTTCAATTACTGCCGCAGAGGACAGAGAAGGTAAAGGTATGGTTGGTGGAACAGGAACAACAAAGAGTTGAGGATACTGACTTTGGTCGAATGGATTCGAAACTTTCTCATTGTATTTGAAGGAAGAAAGCTATACCTAGTTTTACGAGCATTCAGGGAAGTGTAATGGTTTTATATTTCAAAATGCACTCAAAAAATTTAACTGCCACTGACTTACTTTTTCGCGAAGAGTACATAATACTGTTTGTTTTACTCAATTCAATAGTGCGGGAATACATTTGAAAAATTATTTTATACGATATGGTCATTTCGCTTGAAAGATCCGTATACCGTAAACAAAATTGTTAGCATATTTTGTTGTTATTCCGTAGCTCAATTTAAATAGCCAAAGTTGCATATTATTTGGAAATTATTTTATTTTTTGGTATTTTTGGTTTTTACTTGCGATATAGCATCTATGGAGCAAGTTTTGGATGTATGCAAAGAAAAAAATATCAAAATAACAATCAAACATAACGTTGCAATGTTAGAGAACTCAAAAAAAGAGTGGGTGGCACAATTATATCTGTCTGCCTGAGCCTCGGCTTACAGGCTAAGCCTCTGAAGCGAATTTCTTCAAATTTTGAAGTTAAAGTTTTTTTTGTAACTCTCCAGAGAGGAAATTGAAATTGTGTGTGCTCCAAAACGGCACACCAGTAAGGAAAAGCTTATTCATCTCAAAAATTTGCACCAACATTTTTGATGAACAAAAAATAATCAGAGGATTTCTATAGTTAGGTATAGTTTACGTTTTGGTAGAAAAGGAATTACAAAAAATTGTTACTAACTAACTATCCCAACTAACAATTTAACTTGTATAAGGTTCTATAGAAGCTATTTTCAGACAGCTATAGAAATAGTAAAAGGCCTTATGCAAGTCATTTTGGCGCATTTACCCAAGCTAATTAACTGCCATAAGACTTTTGTTGACAGCAATTAGCTTTTCATGAAATGCTATTAGCTTGGGTGAAGAAGCTATAACTTGCATTGGATGTTTATATAAGGCCTTAGGAAAGTTATTTTGATAGCTTTTATCAATAGCTTACCTTGGATGTTTAAATAAGGCCTTACCAAAGCCATTTAATGACAGCTATTGTCAATAGCTTGCCTTGGAGGTTTATATAAGGCCTTACCCAAATTTATTTTGCATAAGCAATCCATCGAGAATAAAATTTGTTTAGCAAAGCTGGTTCTGAAATAAAAAAAATATATTTTTTTTATCGATTTTTGATTTTTGAAAAATGTGAATGATTTGGAGAAAAGAACGTTCTAAGATAAGGTTGTGTTGGTAGAAAAAAAATAAAACTACTGTGACTATTCAGCTCAAATTTGGAGGACTTATTCTACATAATGTTATTTTTCACATGAAACCAAGTTTGTCTTTATTCTTCAACATTTACTCACAATAAACCTTTATTTGAAAAAAAAGCAGAAGAAACTAAAAAATTCCGTAATTTTAATGGCTTGCACTGTAATCAAAAACTTCTTATTTGGAAGATAGTGGAACTTCTCTTCTATATTTAGAAAGTCGAGTATATAGAGAAAATTTTGACCAGGGAATTAAAAAAAAAAAACATTAAAGCGTATTTAAATCCAAAAAAACTTGTTTTCATTACTTAATTTCACTGATAATACAGTCAAACCGGGTTGTGACATCACAAAAATTTATTACTGGTTAGAGTTTTCATATTATTATTCCTCAAAGTCTAAATTATAACAGACCAAATTATCGTATTCCCCCTCCGAACGCTTCCCAACGCATTTAGCCAGCTCTATTTTTAAAATTGATTTATTTCAATACCTATTGGTCAGGGAGAAAAAAATGTGTATACAAAAAATATTAAGCTTACAATTTTAAACAATTGTGGCCATACATCCTACTCTCTGTAATAGGACCCTTAAAAGATACAAAGCGGCAAAGTTTCAAAACATCAGTTTTTATTTTATTTTTTAAGCGAGTTGCTTTTGGAAACTTTGCTTTTCTGAGAAGAGAATAAATTTCGAAAAGATTCAAATTGATTTTGAAAGATGAAATACAGTTCTGTAAATTCTCATTAATAGTTTTGCTTATGGTGAAAAAATTCAACTTCAAACCCAAAAAACGGATTTTTGGTATGTTTATATTGAAATATCTCAAAAACGTGACGTGCCAGAGCAATTTTGACTTCGTGTTCGTAACGTGGACGTAACTTAATAAAAGGTATACAGGCCGATGGATAGGCCGCTTGCACTAATTTTGTGGTCTCCACGATAACCGGACTAGAATCCACTAAATTTTAAGGAGTATCGAGGCAGCTACGCTATAGAACTTACCGAGCTGAGTTTAGAAGAAGCTTAAGATGATCATTTATTAGGAGGTGCGATTGGACATAAGAGTGGTAGGAAAGCAATTTCAACATTTGGCTAAATTTATGAAGTGTATTTTTACAAAAAATAACCATTCATTTCTTTCATTTTTATTCGTAATATTCAAAAACATAAAACAATGTAACGAAGTAAATTATTTTATTTTGATCGCTTTTTTTTGCATATTACCAGTAATAGCTATTTACTTTTTTACTCTAGATACTGTAAAAATGTATACGATTCTAAAATCTACATTTGTTGTGATAATTAAAAAAATAATAAAAAATTCTTAACAGGGTTTCCATACGAATTTTGTTATACTACAGATGCTTAAACTTTTTCATTGTTTTTTTAATTTTTTCTATTTTTGGAATTTAAAACTAATTTATTTTTCTTTAATAAGAAAGTCAAAGAGCTATTATTATTCCTTACAAATTATATGTATTTTTGACCCTTTAAGATGGCCCATTTTTATTTCCGGTTTCAAAGGAGTCATAAAGTATTCTATTCGCTTTTAACCAGACACCCTGTATAAAATGATTTTTAAGGATCATCTTTGGCTCAAAAAAACGAGCTTAAATTTTTGTAATGTAACTGTTAGTGACATGTAGAGCCCTTGATTTCAGGCGGGTGATTATTTACATGGGTACCCGTGATACGGTTATACGTGTTTTAAGGAATTGATACCCGTAGATCCGTGTACTTTTTTAAATGCACGTGTAAATAAAAATACACGTGGTATTTAAAAAACCTTTGAATATAATAAGAATTGATTTTCAGTTCTGGTATGAAGACGACCTTGACGACGGCTGATGTTTCTAAAACCAATTTCAAAGATTTTTGATTTGGTTTCAGGAAACCAAATAAATATAAATATAGTGTATTATTCCTATCAGTAAAACTATTTGCTTGTAACTATTCAAACAATAACTGTACCTATTTTCAACGTGCATTAGAAAAATTATAAAAACAATTTCAATAATAACTACACGTGTATTGCTATATATACGGGTAATTATAAATACACGTGTAAATATAAGGACACCGGTTCATGCAAAGATAATTAATTACACGGGTAATACGTGTATTTAGCTACACGTACATTAGGGGACTCTAGTGCCATGCGGTAGGTTCAAAAATGTTAAGCACTTATACCATCAGAATAGTAACTAGATCAGCAATTTATTTTTTAGTTATTTTTTTTTCTATTTTCAAAGTCTAAGATACCCTCATTTGGGTTATCTAAAGAAAACAATTTTGTCAATTGACTTTTATGTCCATTAAAGCGATAAATAGAAGTTGATCAGCCAAAATTTTTTATGAATTTCAGTTTTATGATTATGAAAATATGGATCACTCTCACTAGCTTAACATATTAGAATAGATTAAAAAATCAGTTAGAACAGGTTAAAGAATACTTCTTTTTTCTATATAGAACCAATAATGAGCTTATACTACAAAAAAAACATTTTCAATTTTATGGGGCCTAGCTATGTAGCCAGAAGTTGTTATAAAATGTTAAAATAGTGCTTACGTATGGCTTTTAACATGTGCAATTGATAACATACATTGATGAATTATTCTCGATGTGCATGTGACTTATGTATATTCAGTAGCCAACATCTAATAACTTTAATATTTTACTTTTTAAAACCTGGAAAAATGTGGAGCTAATACATTCATTCCAATAAAAGTCCTGTATATAATTTTAATTTTTTGTATGACATTTATCATCTTAATGTTGCTTTTGTCTATGTATTTTCCTAAATAAAGATTCAGATGAATTAATAACTCACTTCAAGAGCCAAGTAAATTACTTGAACCCCACTTGAGGAAACAAACTTTTTTGCTAAACTTATTAACTTTAAAATCAGTTTTATCAAATTTTCTTTTTCTTTTTCTTTCAGGTAAGGAATTATTTGTTATTGCAGCAACAGGTAAGACATGACAATAATCCTCAAAAAGGTTGTTTACTATGAATACAATACATATTGATTTTTGGAATGAAAGTCAATATTCCTGTTGTTTATACTTACTTATGTTTATATAACCAATAAATAAATACTTAGATTTTAACATAAATGAAAGTAAATAAATATGGCACATGATCTCGAAGTATTTTATTGATTGAATAATAAATCGATTAGTTTTGCTGTTACTGGTAGATCCAGGAAATCATCCGCAAAACTTCTTAAATCAGATACTTTATGCTAAGAACTTGGCTACATAATTTTGAATTCCCTTTAGTCTTTAGTGAACAAAGAATTTTTACCAACTGGATTGAAGCTGGGTTGATTTTAAAATTTCTAAAATTTGATTTATGATTTTTCACATACAAAATGTTCTAAGGAACAAATTTGGTCAGTGAAATTGTTAATCCAGCAGTTTTGACTTGTGTTTATTTTTTTAATTTTTGTGGAGCAACAGCTCATGCAGAACCAGGGCCTAGTGACTAACAACTCTCAACCATTCCTGTGTGCGTGTTGTTGGCAGGAATGGATGGGACCTACAATTTTTTGCCGAGTCCGAACGGCTAGGTGAGAAGCACTTCTTCATGACAAGTAATTCTCTTGGAGGATTTGTCACTTCCCCGCAAGAGGCAGTACCTCGGAAAAAAACATTTCTGTTTTTAGGTGGCAGTGGCCGGGAATCGAACCCAGACCTTTGGCATGACAATCCTACGCACTAACCATCATGCCACGAGGTACTACTATTTGACTTGTGCTAAATGCTTTAAAAACAGACCTTTTCAAATTTCTTCAATATTTTGATTTTTAAAGAGCTGTGTCTTTGTGGTCATATTGAGTTGCAACACAAAATATACAACAGTTAAGTGTTTTTTGTTTCGATTTTTGTTTACAAATAATTTTTTTTGCAGTACCGTTATTGTGTTATGGCTAGAAATGACAAATAACATAATTTTTATAAGAAGCTTTTTATAATACTTATTCCATATACTAATGAAATAAGACAGCAGACTAGAAGATTTAGCATTTAGGATTGGACTAATTGAATTATTTATTCAAAATAACTTTTTAAGACTCTTAGTCCAAAGAACTGGCGTTTCGTCTGACTTACTCACTTTGACTCATCAGTGACATAGTGAAGGACTTTGTCATTAGTTCTGTTTAACTTGCTGAAATTTTTTGACAAAAAACCACTGAAAATACTGGAAGTTTTTTTGCTCGGAAGATTCAAGGCCATAAAAAACTTAAAAATTAAAGTGTTTTTGAACGAAAAATGTTCTAATTTTTTTAAAATTTAGTTTTTGAAAAATGTCCTTTTTATCTCAATACAATCACTTATTACAAAGAAACAGTATTTCAAAAAATACTTACAAAATTTGAAAAAAAAAAAATTGTTTCTTTTACTTTTTACTAGTTTTAGCAAATTTTATAGAGAAAATGTTTGGTTATGACTTTGTATAATAGTATCTTTAGCAAAATTCTAATACTTTTCATTAATAAAAATTTATTTAATACAAAATTCAATCACCCATCTATAAATAATTTCTTGACGAATCTCAATAATTATTTTACTATATTAGTCTGACATTCTACCTTCATTTAACTTTGACAAATTTAAATTTAAGTTATATACTAAAACGTAATGAAGTTAATACTACGTTTTCATTAGAGCTGAAATGAGGTAATTTCTTAAATCAGAGAAAAAGTGTTTTCATATGGAATTTCGTTTAAATTTCACGTGGCTGTTAAACGCTTTTTGTTGTCGTTTGTTCTTTCTTCTTCCATTAAGCTTTAACATTTTCATACAAATCCTTTTCAGAGCACTTCAAACTGTGGCCAATTGAGTGTGTTCAATAGGTTTTGACTCAATTTCCAACCTAATTTCGTGTAAATTTGGTTGAAATTATCTCATTTCGAAATGTGAATTTGTATGGGAAATGAGATGATTTGGTATCGAATTTGGAAAATTTCAACGAAATTACCTCATAGGGCCTATAAGAAAACAGCCTTACATATAATTATTAGAAATTTTTTGGACTCACTCTTTTGTACTATCAAAAAGAAAATTTAATTCGACACACATGCATATATACGTATATTATGCGGAAGAATAATATATAATACTGATTCGCACATTGTTGTTGTTGCAAACAACAGAGGAATAAGTTTGGCTTTATCTTGAGAACATTTAGAATTCGTCCAACATACCACAGAATTCTGATAAAGCCTGATTCGTTGCAAAATTTTCCTTTATCGAAAAATTTGATGTCAAAACAATCATAGCATTTGAACTGCAACGATGTCAAAGAATCTGACTTTTCTAACGGCACACGCTTCCTTAATTTTGAGTGATATTCTTCCGAAAAATAGCAGTGGGAGCTGTAAAGCGTACCTAGTAGTTGAATATGAATCTAAATTTTTATTTCGTTGGGAATTCTTATATTTCTGCATTTAGCTTTGTTGTAGTAAAATGAAAATCCGTAACTGTTTTTCTTACTGTTTCATGTGGATGCAAATTACTAAAGGGTTGCCTTTCAACAACAATAGTATATTTGTTTATATTTGAACATTTTAGAATCTCTCCTGGGAGCTCTTGGATATTCATAGCAGATTACTAATCCAACTATCATTTCAGTTTATATTAACTTAGAAATATTGATATGCTGCAAGTTTACGTAGGTATGCATAAAATATTTCACAAAAAATAGATTTCTTATAGAAGACATGGTTTCAATAATTGATTCTTTAAAATTGTTTGAAACTAGATATCGAATATTAAACGAGGCTATAGCATCTATTTTCAGATAGACTACTGTAAATTAATTTAAAGAAAGAACATGAAGCTATGACTCTATAAAGATTCTATAGTTATTTTATTGCAATTGCTGTCAGTCAGTCTTCAATGCCCAACTAACAATTTAACTTGTATCAGGTTCTATACAAGCTATTTTCAGACTGCTATAGAAATAGTAAAAGGCCTTATGCAAGTCATTTTGGTGCATTTTTCCAAGCTAATTAACTGCCTCAGGACTTTTGTTGAAAGGTCTTATAGCAGCAAATAGCTTTTTATGAACTGATATTAGCTTGGCTGAACAAGCTATAGCTTACCTTGGATATTTATATAAGGCCTTGCGAAAGCCATTTAGATAGATATTGCCAATAGCTTGACTTGGATGTTTTTATAAAGCCTTACCCAAATTTATTTTGCATAAGCAATCCATGGAGAGACTAAATTTTTTTTAGCAAAGCTGATTCTGAAATTAAAAACAAATTATTTTCTTATCGGTTTTTATTTTATTTTTCTGATGTTGTATTTATTATTGCATTTTATTTTATTGTATTTTTTTTTCTCCTCAGTCAGCTTCCAAAAACCTATTTTCTGTATTTTGTAATGAGTCAAATGTTAGTTTAATTATAAAAATGAAAAGTTTTTTTTTACCTGGGATTTGAACTCGATTCCTTCCTCGTTCCAGTCTAGAACTCTATTCCACTATGCCAATTTGCTGTTGAGTAAAACATAATCAAAAGTGAATAAGTTGATACCATATACTTCACCTTCACGTAGAGGAAACAGTCAATAACTGTGCGCATCTAATATCTGTTCTTTGTTCTTTCAGACTTTTTGAATGGTCTCTGTCTGTTTTAAGAATTGCTTCTCTGTTGTTTCTCACTTATCTTTGGTAGGTTCCAGATCTTTTAGATTTTTGCCATGAGTTATACATTTTTAACTTTTGCTAAAAAATTCAATGTTGGGTTCTTACCGTTCTTATTTATTTTAATCTGATTTTTTTTATAAGCACAATATTTTATAAGACGCACTTGTTGATCTTCACTGATTATTTTAATTTGTATAAGGCCGTTACAAACAAGCCTAATTCAAGTTGTTTGCAAGGATTTGTCGTGGAGAGTCTTATAGCAGCAATTATTTAAAACATTTTCAGTAGACAACTTTGGAAGGCCTTATAAAAGTCATTTATAACTTATATTTACAAGCCTTGTATAGAACTTGAGTAACTCATATTTTAAAGCCTTATAGCAGCTATTTGTTTAAATTTTAGGTGGAAAATTCTTGGCTTGCTCAAGATTGTCTCATACAAGCTCTATACAAGCTGTTACTTGCCAAATTCAAAAAATTTTACCTTATACAAGCTAAAATGTTAGTTGGGTAGGTTTCTGTTATAATTTCCAAGAAGTTTTATCGAATAATTTACTTTGACATGTGAAATCATAGACACGAATTAGTTTCACATGTGAAATTTTCGACATGAACCATAAAAGAAAATGTCAACTAGTATTACAGAGGCTCAAACTTGCAAAAGTAATTTAAAAGAAGCTTTAATGCCTTGTTCTATCAAAAATTTCTTGTAATAAGGCAAAAATTAACGCACTAACACCAATCATATTTCTGTACCGAATGAAAAAAATTAGAATTTAAATTAGTTTAAAAAAAATCAAGTATACAAATATCGATCTCATAGTAAGAACAAATTTTTTGGTGAGAAACAAAAATGGGTGAAAAACATATTTTACCATACTTAATACAAAATTTAAATAAGTTACACTTTTTCCTTTTATTTTTCAACCTCTGTAAGAGCAATTAAATTCAATTAAACTTCAGTAATATTTCGAAAAGCGCTCGTTTAAACTTCTTTAAGACAGTCAGAAACTTACTTTAAAACATCGATAATGTTCTCCTTCTCATGTTTGAAGAAATTTTATAGATGTTTTATAGATATACGAAAGCCTATTTAGTTACGCCGAAACAATGCTGAAATGTAAGTTGGGTAAGTGTTCTGCTAATCTTGATTTTATTATTTCTCCCTTAACACATATTTGCGCATAGGAATATGTTTTATTAAAAAATAATATATTCGAACAGATATTTAAAGAGATTTTAATAATAAATTTGACTTAATTCTTGACTTTGACTATACTTTTCTTGCATTTCGAAATTTCGTACCATATTTTGACTTTATTTGAGATGCCCTTATTTTTAATTACAATAATTTTTCAGTATCTATCACACCAATTGATTTAAGTGTGTTTAAATAGGTTAGCTAATTAATTTTTAATAATTTTCATCAAGATTTAAGCCTCGAAAATTCACCAAATGGACCACTATGGAGGGGGGTACAGAAATGTAAAAAAAAAAATGTTCTATTAGATTTTGTGTAAATATAAAATGTTTGATGTATACTAAATGTTAGAACACTTTTTAGTCTTTTTTTCACAAATGTCTTTATAGGCAGACATGTGCTTATCAAGTACAAAACCTAGTCGATATCTTAATTAGAATGACTTTGGTATGAGCAGCTGTGGACCTGAGACTTGAGACCTATGGCTTGAGACTTCTATTTAGTCATATAACTTAAGAAACGTTCAATCGCAATCTATCTCAATACTATTTTTATTTTCTCAAAATGTAGGCCAGATGGCAGCCATAAACAAATTAAAAAAAAATCACATTCAACCACTTAAAAAAAATTGTATAGAGTTAGGGTCCAAAGACTTTTTAAACTCTGCTGAGCCTGAAAGATAATTTTTCACTCAATGCAAACACCTCTGTGTGTCTGAATTGCGGTTTTCAATTTCTGAAAAAATAACATATGTATATGCTGTCCTTTAGTTCCTAAATTACATTTCTCTAAAGGTTTGAACAAAAACACAGAATTAATGCACATTTACACTAACTCACTAACACTTCTTTCGTTCAATTCCCAAGGGGTTTGAAAAAAATATATCTTTCATGTGAATTGAATTCAAAAAATCTTTCCATGCCCCAGATATACTCGTATTACCTATGACTATGGTAATGAGTACAAGCCCTAAGCACTGGATACCAACATTAATATTCATAACAAGAATATAATATTGAAACCAATGTTCTAATGTCAAAAGGTTTAGCTACTTCTATCGGGTTATCGATTAAAAGTTAAAAATGTGTTTTCTTATTGTGATCATTTATTTCTCATGTAGGCCCTTTTCTTAGTAACTATATCTATGATAAAAAAAAAACACCAGAAATTAATAAAAACTCTGAATTATATCACCGCCTTATGGCTATCTTTACTAAAAAGGATAACACATCAGAGTTGCCACGGTCGGTGTTGGCAACACAAAAATAAGCAGCAAAAGCTGAAGCAGCATGGGCAAATCTATTTGTTCAGGAAATAATTTCCACCTCTAGGTGTCAGCAGCCATGTGATATGCTTCTGCCTTGGTTAGATACACATATACCAGAGAGTACAAATCTGCAGAAGCATCCTTTCACTGCTTTCCCCATTCCAAGTCTCAACCTATTTTTATCAAAATATAAAAACGCTCGTGCGAGCACATTCATGGCCTTAACTTTAAGAATTTCTCGTTAATGCTTTTCTGCTGCACCTGAACGTATAGTAAATTTCCATTACATTTCCCATTGTGTAACCCCTTCCCATTGGCTGATGGCTGTGTGTAGTGTGTTATCCATTATATTGTTGGTACACTGTTTTTCCTCAGCCCTTGGTTCTCAACACCAATCCTCTGCGTTCCATTTCCGTTGCCAGTGTTCAAACTCTTGTTTATAATTTCCAAGCGCACAAATGAAAAAAAAAAAATGCAAAGAAAAAGAAATGTAAAGCGTTGGCGTTTGGCTGGCATGAAGGTTGAGTTTATATCACAACAACCTACAGTTTGAATTGGTGGTGTCGGGTACGGGTGGTGTATAGATGCAACGAATGTTGCAACATTTATGCTGGAGAAAAATTAATAAAACCATAGCAGACGTTAGGGAAAAATCTTAGGAAAATGTACAACGAGGGATAATGGGATATTAAAAGAATGCCAGACGTTGAAAATTATCGGATTTGTTAGAACTTCTTTCACAATTGTTGGAAAATGTGAAAACACAACTAAAACATTATAGGTATACCGTAACAATGAAAGAAAAGATTAAGATGAAGTTTTTTTGTTTGTGTTCTTGTAGATAGCGATAGGTACCCATATATTATTAGAACAATACTAGTCTTTGATGGTCCGCTATAGAATCCAGCATCCCGATGGCAGAGATAAGTTAAACTCTTGTTTATAGTTCTGATGGTTTCTTATCTGTGTTAAAAGTTGCTGGAAATTAAATAGTTTTGCTAGTTTGAGGTCGATTTAATTATTTTTAAAAATAACTTCTGTAAGCTTTTTCCTAAATATAGAAAATAAGCTGGAAAATTTACTAATAGGGAATTATTAGCATTTACAGCAGCCTAGCACTTTTAATCTTGTGGAGAATCTTCGAAGCCAGCATTTTATATGAAAATCTTGGAAGAATCTTAAAACATTGTTGAGATGTGAAGACATTATACCTATACCTAGGGTTAGATGGTTGCACTGTTTTATTGAAATATTAACATAATTTAATGCTTAATTGGTTCTAATGAACTTGACTAATTGATCAAAGTTATGAAGTGGACTAAATCCTTTTCCACGTCTTCGAGAAATTGGTGGTTTTGATATTTTCAGTAGATATTTCTGAAAATAACGGAAATATTTATTTTTTTTTTTTTTTTATTTTTAAGACATACTTATTCTAGGACACAAATCCATATATATAAAAATCGTAGTTCATTATGAGAAAAATTAAATTTTCTTTAACGGTTTTATAGCATCTGTTTGGAAGGTACCGTTATTTTTGTATGTAAATAATTTTTTCAATATACTAAAAAATGTTGAAAACCCATTAAGTACAAAGTTTAAAAATATTCATAATCCAACAAATACTATACATTAAACATTATTTGGAAGCTTCTGCATACAAATAATTTTAAAACAGTCACGCGATCAAAAAAAAATTTAATAACAAATCTTTGGAAATACCGTTGATATATAAATATCACTTAGACGTATTCTAAGATTGAATAAAATCGAAGCAACCGTTTAGGCTCTAATTGAACAGACACACATTGTCAAACCTTCTTTTTCCATCTTTGACTTCATCGTAACATTGACTCCAGTGCAGATATGATCACAAACTTGATTCTTTACGGAATGAGAAATTTTATCCCTCATAGGATAAAATCTATCGCACCGAAAGAGAATTCATGGTTTGATTTGAGCTGTAAAGAGGCTATCAGGGTTAGAGAAGTAAGTTTCCGATGTTATAAAGCCAACCCTACTGAGGAAAACCGGATCAAGTTTAAACAAGCTAGAAAGACCTGTAACGGTCATATTCAAAGGACAAAATTTTTGCATGATCAAAAGTTAAGGCAAAAAATACTACAAAGTCCCAAAGGTAATACAAATTTGTAAAAAAATTAGAAATGCAACTTCGTCTTCGGTTCCAACGCTCGTCTTCAATGACTCTCCCTACGTAAGCTCAACAGAGAAAGCCAATTTGCTTGCAGCACAGTTTGCTGTTGATTCGACGCTACCAGAGAGTGTCATGACTCCTCCTGCACTTGAGAGCTCCAACGATTTTATGGGACGAATCTTCTTTAGCACTCGTGCAGTGGCATGAGTTCTAAAAGATCTTGATGTACACAAATCCGCTGGTCCGGATAGTATCCCCCCCATTGTTCTGAAGAGGTGTTCTTCAACGCTGGCAAAGCCACTGCGTAAGCTTTTCCATCTTTCCTACTCTACTGGTCTCTTTCCGAGTGGATGGAAAACAGCATTTGTCCAGCCTGTCCCTAAAAAAGGCGTATCTTCTTCTCCCTCTAACTATCGTCCAATTGCACTAACGTCCCTTCTTTCCAAGGTCATGGAAACGCTGATTAATCATAACTAATCAGCATAAGAAATATCTTGAAGAACGAAATCTTCTTAATGACCGGCAATATATCTGATGGTATATCTCACCGAGCAGTGGAACAAATCTTTACATCGTTTTGGAGAAAGTAAGATTATTGCACTTGATATTTCAAAAGCGTTTGATATATATATTTGACATCGCCAAAAACGCTGCAAAATGTTTAGGTTTTCTTCGAAGATGCAAAAAGTTTTTCTCCTCTTCTGATCTGGCTGCAATTTATAAAGCCTTCATTCGTCCAAAGATTGAGTATAATTCTCATATCTGGGCGGGTGCTCCTAAGACCCAATTAAGTCTATTAGATAGAATTCAAAATAGAGCTTTAAAAGTGGTAGGTGATAGAGCTATAATGGAAGAAATTGCATCTCTCGAACACTGCCGCAATGTTTCGTGTCTGTCATTATTTTATCGCTATTTTTATCGGCAATGTTCTAGTGAATTAGCCAGTTGCATTCCTCCCCTTAAACAATTCCGCCGTAATACTCGTACTTCTAGGAATGCTCATCAGTTTACCCTTGAGCCCAACTTCGGACGTACTGTTAAGTATAGAGATTCTTTTCTTAGTCGCACTACCCGAATGTGGAATGCTTTACCTGACTCTGTATTTCCCGCCCATTTTGATATTCAGAACTACAAAACCAATGTGCATCGGTATCTCCTCTTGAATCCTTTCCTATATTTTCCTAACGCTCGCACTGTGTTCAATCATTTTAAGGGTAGTAGTTAGTGCTTGCTTATTAAAAAAAAAAAAAAAAAAAAAAAAAAACAGGTTTGATCAAAATCTCAAGTTAAATTTTTTTTCACGAATGCAAATAAAAATTGGTTTATAACAGTACGAAACAAATGTGGGGAATATTTTTCAAAACACAAAAAATAGAACAGTTATTACGTTTACGTGCAGAATCGAAAAATCGAATTGGATTTAAAGGGCAGGTAGCAAGATTTTGACTCAATTCTACTGAGCGTGGCCTTTTTCAACTCGATATGTTTACCTTAAGCTGCATTAAGACCATTGTTCTTTATTCGATGAGCGTTGTGTTCAGTGTTATCATTTACACCTTCGTTGTTCCGTGTATGGGCAAAAACGAAAAACGTATATACAAAAGATAACACCGAAGGTCTAAATACGGCTTTATAGAAAATTTAGAAGTTTTTTTTCTCCAAGAAAATAAGAACTTATTTAATCTTGTCCATGTTTTATTCTATAGATGGGTTCAGAAAAGTCACACAATATTTTAAAATGGGTATAAAAAGACAGTTTTTAATAAAGTCTTTTCGTGGTCGCATGAGGCAAAATAAAGGGGTCAATGTGCCTTCGAGTGGATTTTCGAAAACAGTAAAAATACGTCAATTTTCAACTAGCACTTGAGTCCAAATTGATTGTCGCAGAAAAACCTTAAACAAAAATTTATTTGAAATTGTGTACACTTTCAATGGTACTATGATGATATTTTCGAATAACTGGTCTTTTTCGAGCCATTAGTGAAAAACTTTCAGAAAATGCATTTTTAAATCATTTTTTGCAAGTTGCGTCAGGAAATTTTAGTCGCAAGCCTTAGATTTAGATTTAGCACCCCTAAAACATAAAAGTGGGGCAAAATCAAAACTACTCCATAATTTGCTCTCTAAGAGCCTTTTTGAGCACAAATTGACTGGACTTTACTATTTTCCTAACATGGAAAAATTGAAACCAATATAGGAAAACGTAGTGACACAGTCTTGTTTTAAATGTTTTTTTAATTAAAATAACAATAAAAATAAGTTTAAAATTATTATTAGAATATTTTTATATTTATATGCATTTGGTTTTATAAAATGGAAAAATAGTGGTCGTACGTAGACTTTTGTTGGCTACTATATGAACTTTATAACGGTGGCAAATTTAATTTGTATGTTACTTACACCTTACAACTATCACTTATTTGTCTATACACAAAAAGACTGCATAAAAACTGTAAATTGTAAACAAAATAATACCATTTTTCCCAGATATTATAAATAAAATGTACAAATACAAGTTGCCTATAGTTCGTGGCTACAGCCAAAATGGCTGCATCAATTTCTTTCAAACTTTGTACAAATGGTTTTTAAATTTTTTCTTAAAATCGAAAATATTGGTTACTGAAATACAATTTTTTGTAGATATTTACAAGAAATTATTTTTCTTAAAAACAACTACACAACTTTTCTTAAAAAAAAAACAAATTACCTTATTTTAGTGAAGAGATTTCCAAGGGAATACTATTTTCAAAAAATGGTTAATAATGGTCAGATACCTCCCAAAGACTCTTTTTCAAAAATTTTCGATTTTTCGAAAGCCGTGCAACTAATTTCATCATTTTTTTTTCATCCTGAAGCTCTATTCAAAAAATATAGTGTTCTGGGAGTAAAAATATTTTATTTACAGCTAGAAGCCCTGGTAGCTATTAGCTTTAAGTATTATACTGTACATTAATGCTTAATATAATAATAATAATAATAATATTTTATTTGAACTTGATATTCAACGGCTATTCAACTTTAAGAAAATATTTTACCTTATGCAAGACTAACGATGAAATCCATAGAAAAATATTAAAAAGCCACAGAAATTAACTCATTTTTCAATTTCAATTAAACTTTTGTTTGAGCTGAAATAACGGTTTACTTTAAATTAAAAAAAGTAACACTTAACCCCTATTAGCACTATTAATTATGTAGGTATGCAGATTGCTATATTTGATTTTGAAGTTTGCTCTTGTTGGCTGATTGGAATTAAATACACTTTCCCTTACAGAAATTTCCAAAAACATATAAGAACTTTCAAAAAATATTTTGTGAACTAAAAAAAAATTTTGAAAATGATAAAAACGTTTGGTTTGCATACCAAAATGTTTGTGAGTGTCAAGTTAGCAAAGTAACTTTAACAAATCAAAAAATAAAATGCTGGATAATTTGCCGTTAATTAGTCGTTAATTATTTGTGATAATTTTGAACGTTTTCTATGTTTTTTTGGATGCTTTTCTAACTTGATATCAAGTGTCAGGTATGTTGATGGTGGGATCGAAAAATGGGTAGGTGGATAATTTGTCTTTAGTAAGTGTAACAATTACGAATTTGTCGTTCTATGTTTTCATATTTTTTTTTTTTGAAAAGTATTAAAAGCTTCTTAAATGTATAATTTTAGTGCTAATTATTTTACCGTTAATAAGTCGCTACTAGGATGTGAAAAAATCAATTAGTATACTTAGTTAGCAAAGCAACTTTAATGAATCAAAAAATGCGTAAATGGCTGATTTGCCGTTAATAAGTTCCAATTTTTTAACGCTTTGCTTTCTTTACATATCTTGAAGAGCAGTAAAAACTTCTTATACTTAATATTTTATGACTTAATAATTTGTTGTTTGTCAGAAACAAATCGCAGACATCACCAACGGAAACCAGGGACCAAATTACCGCGTCAGTGGCCGAGTGAGAGAGTGCACGAGTAACCACTCCAAATTTTTCTAACCTAGATTACTTGAAACGTAAGCGGTAATGCCAAACTCATATAATTTAGATCAAGGGAGCAGGATGGCAGGATTAGAGGGTTCAGGTGGGCCTCTTGATGATACGTGGAAACTTTGTTTTGTAAGGATACAGGTATGTTGTTCCAATACTTTGGTCAAATAAACAAACTTCTTTTAAAAAATTCTCTACATGGCACTTTGATGTATAGGACCTTTTTTTAAACACATGTTATTTCATGCAACTCCAGTTGTGGAACTTCCACTATATGCAACTCGTGGAACGAAATTGCAATGTACATTTTTCTCATTTTATCGTCTATACATTTTTTCTCGCCTGTCGTATGTCTTGAGGAAACATCAAGGAACCATCAGTGAAGAGCACTGCTTTTAAGTCGTCCTCAGAACAGATTGCAAAGTTTTTTGTGCAAAAGCAACACGCGTTACCTTAAGGCAACTGTTGTGAAGGGAAGCCATTACTGGTCCTTACAGTCCTGATACAAAATCTTCAATTCATCTTCTTATAGTTTTTAGTGATACACGAAAATCTTGTACTTCCAGAAGTCTGTTCCTAGCCTCAACTGACTTCTACAATCTATTTGCGCAGACGCCAGGTCTCAATCAAATTTCTAATGAGTGCAATTTATTGCTTCAAGTTCCTCGACCAACAAAATTTCATGTTCTTAGTATGGAAATGATTTTTGCGCAAAAAAACTTAAAATTTGTTTCTCAAACTGATGTTTAATATTCAAATGAAAACTAATTTTATATTCCCCACAATATCACTGACATTATTTTGTGGACAAAAAATTTCGTTTGGCATTTGTGTTTGCTTTAGCCTAGTTAGCAGTTCCCGTGCGCTGGGCGCAAATAAAAATCTATGCAAATATTCTCGCATATGTCAAAAATGATTTCACAGTTCAGAGTTTCATGCAAAAAAAAAAACATTGCTGTGATGAAATGTCATACAAAACAATGAACTGGCAACTGTTTTGCATTCAAAAAAAAGTGTGGTGAATAAAATATTTTTTCATTGATGGTTGATTTACACTTCACTTCAAGGCATTATTTGCATGCAAATCGTTTTTGCATAAAAAAATAATTATTTTCCTTTTTAATGCTTATAGTTTATTGATGTAGGCTAAATTAATGACTTAATGGTTAGTTTGGGCCAAGGCAAACGTTTTATGCTTTGAATATTATACAATTTGCTGCACAGAATAAGTGGAAAATTGTTTTAAAAATTTTGTTTTTTTTTTCGCATGAGAACTGTAAAATAAGCAGAAAAAAAAATTGGATAAATCATAAAATATCGGGGCTTACTGACTCACAGCTTTAACCATTCCTTTATCAATTAAGGACTCATCAGTTAGTTGCAAAGAGGCATAGAGTACCTCATCAAAATATTTTGTATTCTTAGGTGGTAGCCTGATAGTGACTGGGAACCTAACCCAGGCCTTAGGCATTAAAGTCTAAAGTCTAATAAAGGTATACTTTTGCACAGCGCCATCTCAATTTGATCTTTTTTGCATGGACAATTTTTCTTTGGTAGAATTGTTTTTCTCGCCACTTAGCATTTCAAAGAACTGTGTTCTAATCACATAATTATTTTACTAAATTATCAGAAATTTGACAACTAAGTAAATTTATTATGGGATTACTTTCATATATATAATATATGTAAGACCATCCCGTAATTCTATAGTTAACCGTACAAAAAAATAGGTCCTTCAGCAGTGTAGATTCTTTGCTTTTGTAAAGTATTTTTTTATTTAGGTAGGTAACTACTTACCTAATAATAATATGTATAGATATATTTACATATGCATGCATGTGTGCATCAGTAATTTGCTTATATAAAATCATTACATTCGTCAAACAATTGAATGTGATTATTTACTCAAACTACAAAATACTCCATCTTAAACTTTAATCCCTAATTTTTCTAAACTCAATTCGCTAAATCCTCTATATTCAACCATTTTTTTTTTCATACACTACAATAAACACACATAAAACACAAACTCAACATTTCTCTTCTAAAATTACTAAACCGTTGACCTCATTTCCAACGGTTAATTCCATAATCCCCAAAGAGTAAATTGCATCAACTCAAAAACGAACACACGCAGCCAACTGCATGCAATTTAGAAAACGCACATAAAGATATCCAATACCACACAACTTTGTCGTCGTCATTCACTCAAAAGAAGAATGTGGACGAGTAGCTATAGCTATGCGAGTATATGCATAGTATAGAGTGCTCTTCACAAATTGGTAGAATTGGAAAAAGAAACAAAATAAATCAAGCTTCCCAAGCTAGAGCTACAGCTCTGTATAGGTAGATTTCATTCTGAGGACCCCTTTATAAGGTCGATAGAATTACAGAGAACCCGAAAGGACTTACGAGGGAATCGATTAGAAAATCCACTCCTTCGCTCTATACTCTGTGATGAGATAGTGCAGGAAGTAAAGGAATAGCTTACACACAACCCACAACGACAACAATAATAACAAACACCGTTAGGAAGGACCTAAGTCTGAGTGGCATTAAGAAGCTTACATAAACAATAGTTTCGGGTGTGTGTAAGTCCGTTTGAACTTCTCTATTGGCTAACAAGTCAGCACCTTTCATTGAATATAAGGATGAGCGCCGAGAGTGAGGTGTTCCGCTGGCTCGTTTCGTTCTTCTTATCGTTTGTACACCCGACCCGCTAACAACATCGTTCTTTATACTCGAGTAGAACTATGGACATGTGTGGCACCTGGGTTACGCTACGATACGAGTCCTTTCACCACTGATGACATAACACGCTAAATCACGTTAAATCGCTGTTGAAAATCTCCTACCCACTTAGTTCGGGGAAAAAATATCGTTGCCAATTTTGCGCAAATGCCCAAAGGTAGACAGGATCTGCCTTCTCTGCTATATGTCGCGTTGTTTGCCTCATCCTCCCACCTCTCTTTCCCCCCACCTTACCGCCATTTTAAAGTTTTGTTTCCCGTTGCAAACAATCGAAGGGTTTTATTGATGTTACAATTTCCGTAGAGGACAGTATTACAAATCGGTTCACACACAGAAGGTACCGAGAGAAAAAAGGACGACAAATGATTCTATGTACGTTAAGTATTGGTAAATATAAAAAAACACATTTTAAGGATACTAGTTATGTGCGAAAGGTGCTATTAAGTAAATGTTGAACTGTGAGAGCTTATCTCTGGAGGACTGTTGCATAAAAATTGTCCATTAGCCTCTCCCTTTTAGGCCAATTCATTTGGGAATTCATTGTGATCTATGTAATACTGACTCAAAAGAAAAATCAGAATTTTTCAAACAATGATGTCCTGGCGGAAATCCCTTTGCCCATTGCTGTCGTGTTCACATTTTTGCATGTTGTCCAATTTCCCATCTCTCTATTTTCTACTCTACTCATCTATGTCATACATCTGCATACACAATTCCAATAATGGTCTGAAAATTGAAGGTTCATTGGCATGGAAGCAACCCATAGACATTTATATTGAAGCGGAAACAACAAGGGGATTGTTCTGTTGCTGATCTCGTCTTTTCGTCCTTTTTGTGGAGATATTTCTTATCGTGTATTATACAGCAGTTGTTGTGGGCTCCTTGAAACACATGCTATTCGTTTCGCAGTTTATACATTTCTAGTGGTTCCATAATGCTATACTTTCGTTTGAAATACGTGCGGTGAATGTTTAAAAAACGGAAGTTGTTTTATGCATCGTGATACAAAAAAAAACTATCAACCTTCGTTTTTTTTTTGTATAAAATTTCCTAACATTAAATTGGGATTGGAAGTATAAAAGCTGGCTAAGCTTTTCACCAGTTGTGTTGTACTTGTGATATAATGTTAGAGGTAGGTACTAATTTACTACAGTAAATATCCTCTACGCGTTCTTATTAACAAAGTACTTTAAGAAACTTTAAACATATTAGCTACAATATAATTATTATTATTAAATTATATAACAATTATCAGCAACACACAGAAAACAAATTTTAACCGATTCCGTTTTCTCGGTGGGTTAAAAAATAATGTGTCAAAAATAACTTTTTTTCAGCTAAAAACAACGTAGTGTATTAGGTTAAAATTATTACAGTCGTCTCAATATAAAATAAACCAATAAACTTGTTTAAGATTACAATTTACTTAACCGTATATAGTTTCAGTTATACAGTATACTGTAATGTGAATATTTCGATTGGTAACAAAACAAAAGATTTATGACAACTTTTCAAAAGTGTGTAGATACCATAAGACACTTTCATTTTATTGATAACACCGTTTGAATGTTTAAGTGGTACTTAAGTGGCCAGTATATTGAGGACTTGACTACCACTTATTCAGTTTAAGTGATGTGAACTGTGAAACTGGACCTAAATAAAAAATGTTAGGAAGATATCTTAAGACATTTTTGAATCCAAGGATCCTCTCACTTCAAAAATGTAGAAAAAATTATATTATTCTTATTTGATTTTTAATATTTTTGCTTTTGTTTTTTGTTTGATTATTGGAAAATGCTTTGAAACCCCAAAATTCACTAACAAAATTTTGTTTTTATTTATGATGATTAGGAACAATGAGGAAACCTAGATATTAATCTGCATTACGATGAAAGATGACACAGAAAAAGAAAGAAAGGTCCCTTTTTTCTGTTTGTCTGTACTTTGACCTACAGCCTAAGCTTGGTGAAGTAATGTTATTGAACCTTTTGGGACTTAAGGTTTGTCATAAGGTGATTTTTTTTATCCAAAAACAACTTTACCTTTGATGATAAACCCAGGAAAATTAGATTTTTTACTTCGAAAAATTTGAGCAAAGTTGGAGTCTTAAGCATTTTCTAAAAAGTTCCGTAAACGGACAAAATTTAGTAGGGTGGTTAAAGGGGTAAGATATCAGTTTTTACTTAATTTCTCAAAACAAAATTTGAAGGTAAAAATTGAAGCTTTTGTTATTTTACACAAAAAAAACTAACATTTTTTTTCTTTACAAGCTATAGCTTCGGAGAAAATCACGCAAGAACTTCACGGTGGAACAAATTTTGTCAAAAAATTTATTTTAAATTACATTAATCGATGGGCAAAATTATTTGTATCATTTGAGTTTGGCTACATCTCTTCTTTATAAAACCAAGTTTTTGGGATGTCCGGCGTAAGGAGAAGACCGTTGTATTGAAAAAGAAAGTAATTTCGTTTTTATTTAACAACTCGTTGACATTTCCTTTTAGACAAAAAAATTGTCTACAAAATGAGATAATGAAGAACTCTGCAAGTTTATTAATCTTGAGGATATAGCGTGTCAAAGTCACACTTTTGATTTTGTACTGTACTTGGACAAAAAACAGTTTTTTGTTAATATCGGGTTGCTCAATAAGAGCGCTACAAAAGTTTTTTTTTAAATAAAACAAAAACGGTTTTGGATATCAATGAAATTCTTTATTCCTGTGAAAGTACGTTTAATGCCATTATGTATGGAACTCGATTTCTTTTGCATGGCCACCACGGGCACGCTTGCAGAAGTCCAGACGCTGAACTCAATTTTCGACGGTTTTCAAGCATAAATCGGCCGATACTGCTACAATTTCACGTTCGATACTCACACGAAGTCATCAATCGGTGCTGGCTTGTTGGCATAGACCATAGACTTGACGAAGCCTCACAGGAAACGGCGTCAAATCGCACGACCGAGGCGGCCAAGCGACTGGACCATTTCGTGAGATAAAACGTTCCCCAAACTTAGTTTCCAATAAATTGATTGTGACATTCGCTGTGTGGCTTGTGGCATTGTTCTGTTGGAACCACATGTCCTCCAAGTCCATTCCAATTGGGGCCAAAAATATTCGGTAATCATTGAACGGTAGCGATCCCCATTCACAGTAACGTGCCGGTCTTGATCATCACGGCAGAAGTACGGCCCAATGACGCCGCCGGCCTACAAACCACACCAAACAATAATTTTTTCGGGATGCAATGATGACTCATGGAGTACGTGTGGATTACTGCCTGACCAATACTGCATATTTTGTTTATTGACGAAACCATTCAGCCAGAAATGAGCCTCATCGCTGAAGATGGTTTTTCGATGAAAATCCGAATCATTTTCAAGTTGTTGCTCAGCCCAATTCACGAACATACGACGCTTCTGGAGGTCAAGCGGCCTCAGTTCTTACGTCAATTTAATCTTGTAAGGATGTAGGCTAAAATCTTTTCGCAAAATTCGCCACAATGACGTCACAGAGATGCCCAACGCTTGAGAATGACGGGTGAGAGACACATTTGGGATTTCTGCAACTGAAGCCTCATCGGCAGCAATATTCTCGACACTACGGGCATTTCTTTGTCTCACTGGCATGGGAACATTTTGTACTATGCCTGTGGATTCAAATTTTTCCACTAGAAGCTCAATTGTTGATCTGCTAGGAAGATTATGACGACCATAAATTGGACGTAGCGGTCTTAAACTTGAGGCCACTTACTCCGAATTTCGGTTGTAAATTTTATTAATTTCGTTGTTGGCTCGTATATCTTTCCATCATGAAATGGCAAATCTTACTGAAGAGAAAAGTCAAAAGAACGGCAAGAAATATGGCGTCGTTTGCTATCCCTGTCGCTCTACTTTTATAGCGTCTCGTTTGAAAAACCCTTTATCTCAGCAAATGTATTTTTTCAGAAAATTTTTATTAATGGTTACTCCTTAAGTACAATCTTTTTATTTTCGGTTTTCTCCAAAACGATATTTATGATTTCATAGATTTTTTTTACCAGGTGCATCCTAAAAATAAATAAAGTTTTTTTAAGCAATATTTAAAAAAAGATATTTCTTGCATTTAAAAACAAAAATATGAAAATTTTGTTTTGAAAATTCAATATTATATTGAAAACATCGTATTAAAAGGTTTTTGAACACTCTCTAGAATATTTTAAGATAAAAATTTAATTTTATAAAAAAAATAACGGAATCACTTAAAACGGAAACTTTTAAAAAACTTTTCCATTTACTGAAATTAGTATAACCTACTACCAAAAATTATAAAAATTTTCACTCATAAGCTCAATAATATCTACCATACAACTAGGAAGATAGTTCTTCTAGTAACTTAAGATGTTAGAAATGCCTTCAATTCTGCCAGATGAAGTAACATGCTACACGAACTTGAAAATGCTTTCTTTCAAAATCCCAGATTATATCCTACCTACATCAGGAAATACATCAAAAGCCGAGAGTTTATCTACAATACCATAAATGGCCAGAAAAGGAAGAAGATCTACTCCGGAGTAGCTCAAGGCTCGATCCTAGTACCTGACCTCTGGAACATCTCATACAATGACGAAAAGTCACAGTGGAAGCTTGACTAGGTCATGCGTCGAGTACACCTGTGGATGAGTGAACATTGCCTGAGCCTAGCAACGGAAAAAACAGAAATAGTTCTGCTAACCAGAAAAAGAATATCTACCCTAATAGGTTTCCAGGTTGGACCCGAGTTAATCAGAAGCAGTGAAGCCATCAAATACCTGGGACTTACTCTCAATTCTAAAATTTCTTACTAGCAACACATTAAGAAAGCAGCAGATCGGGCATCAAAGGTGACAGCGTCTCTGCAACAGTGTCTCGGTCAGCAAACAGAAACTACTGATGGTGACAACACACTCCATTCTCCTCTACGGAAATGAAATCTGGGCCGATGCACTGCGACAAGAAAAGTATCGCAAGCAGATGGCTGCGGTACAGAAACGCGGAGCCTTACTAGTGGCCAGCTCCTACCGCATGGTCTCGAAACTAGCCAGCATGGTAGTTGCAGGAGTAACGCCAATAGACGTTTTGGAAGCAGAACAAAAGTGCGTGCACGGAAATCAAAACTGATTTGGCAATCACAGAAGCAGAGGCAATTACGCAACAGAAGTGTCAGGAACGACGAGAGACTGAAAGCATAGGGCGCTGGACTGCGAGGCTTATCAGAGACATAGCTGAATGGGGAAATCAGAAACACGGCAAAGAAGACTACCACGTCACTCAATCCCTCACTAGATACAGGTATTTTAACGCATTCTTGATCAAGATAGGCAAAGTAAGAAGTCACTCAGTCAGTATGGAGACTCAAATACCGATGAGGTCTACCACTCTGCATTTAAGTTCAGCAGATGAAAAACCCTCCGCCAGGACCTACACAGAAACATCGGTGAATTAAGTCAGGAGAACATCATCCCAAAGATGCTTGAAAACGAAGAGAAATGGCAGCAAATAAGTGCGTACCTGATCCAGTTTCTGAGAACCAAAAAAAGAGAAGAGCCAGTTTACGAAGAGATAGAACCTGCATATGAAACAGGACTTCCCCTTGAAGTAATACAAAAGTGGTCTCGAGGGGGGATCATCGAGACACTTTTAATAGTTAAGCCAGTATGCCAAGGTTGAAATCCCTTGAAAAGTCCACGCACTCGTAGAGGTATGGATATCTCCTAAGGGTGCGTAACGTATTCCCTAAAAGTAAACAAAAAACAATCAACTTTGTATTTTTTTACATTAAAATTCACAACGGTTGAAGATAATTTATTTTTATGTACAAATTTCAAATAAGATAAAATAATATTGCAAATCAAAATTCCATTGCTTTTTAATTTAAAAACGAAAATATTTTTTCAAAGTTAGAAATCTCAAGTAAAGCTGGCCATGATTCAAAACACTTTGGTAAGTATCGTCTCGGTATCGTAAAATCTGAAGAATTTTAGTACCATCTCGGTATCGGTATCGGTCTTGGAAAATTACTCAGTCTCGTTTGGACTAGTATACCAAAGTCTCGTCTCGATGTCGATGTCGGTATCCACTTTGGTTTTGGTCTGTTTTCAGCCACAAACAAAACTTAAAGGCACTGTGACTTGGTTTCATGTTCTTGATCTTGCAAATGAACCAATTACAAGAATAATTTATTTCCAATAAATTAATATTATTCAAACTCTATTTATTTTTGACAACACAAAATTATACTACCAAAGGTATCGTTAATTTTTGATCCCAAAAGAACGGTGTCATATAACTCAGCCTTGTAACGGGTGATTTTTTAAGAGGCTTAGAACTTTAAAAAAAAAAAAAAAAAAAAAAAAAAAAAAAATGAATGAAATATTTATTTGAATCGATAGTTTGAACCTTGCAATTTAATGTTTAAAGATAATTTCATGCAAATGTTGACCGCGGCTGCGTCTCAGGTAGCCCATCCGCTGAGTCCAATTTTGGCATACTCTTTCACACATATCGGCCGGTATCTCACGAATGAATGCATGGATGTTGGCTTCCAGTGCGTCAATCGAAGCGGGCTTGTCCCTATAGACATTAGCCTTGACATACCCCCACAAAAAATAATCTAATGGTGTCAAATCGCACGATCTAGGCGGCCAATTGACCGGCCCGAAACGTGAAATTAACTGTTCACCAAACTCGCCTCGCAATTGCGCCATTGTTTCGCGTGCTGTGTGGCATGTGGCACCGTCTTGTTGAAACCACATATCATGCAAGTCAAGAACTTCCATTTCGGGCAAAAAAAAGTTTGTTATCATCGCTCGGTAGCGTTCACCATTGACAGTAACGCTGCGATTCGCATCATCTTTGAAGAAATATGGCCCAATAATGCCGCCGGCCCATAAACCGCACTAAACAGTGGCTTTTTCGGGATGCATTGGTAGCTGTTGCAATGCTTCTGGCTGATCTTCACTCCAAATGCGGCAATTATGCTTATTTACGTACCCATTCAACCAAAAATGAGCCTCATCGCTGAACACAATTTTTCGATAAAAAAGCGGATCCTCGGCCAGCTTTCCAAGAGCCCATTCACCAAAAATTCGGCGTTGTGGTAAGTCGGCTGGCTTTAGTTCTTGCACCAGCTGTAAAAGGCTTTACGCCCAAATCCTTCCGCAAAATTTTCCACGTAGTGCTGTAACAAAGGCCTAACTGCTGGGAACGGCGCCGAATCGACATTTCGCGGTCTTCTGTCACACTAGCTGATACGGCCGCAATATTTTCTTCACTACGCACAGTACGTAAACGTGTTGGTGGTTTAATGTCCAACAAAGTAAATTTGGTGCGAAATTTGGTCACAATCTTCCGAGACTGCTCAGAAGGTCGAGAATGCCGACCATAAAATGGAAGCAGCGCGCGATGAACATTTCGAACCGAGCACGAATTTTGATAGTAAAATTCAATAATTTGCAAGCGTTGTTCATTTGTAAGTTAAATTGCAAACCAAACTGAAGCTGTTTGACAGTGACACAAGGTACTAAACACACGTCAGCTGTCAAAACCAGTGTTGCCAAAACCAAACTAGCTAAAAAATCACCCGTTATAACTTTCGGGAACAAAGGAACGGGTTAGTCATTTTTTAATTTTTTTTTGAAATTTTACTTTTATTTTTAAAAATAATTAAATAATTTGATATTTAAAAATTTATTTTAAAAAAACCGTAAAATGCTCCCAAACAACAGATGAAAAACTGACCCAAAATTGGAGTCTTTTTCATATTGAAATACAGCCCCATTTTTATGTGAAAATAGCCCGAAAATACCAAAATAAGGGCCCCAAAAAGTTAAAAAATACTCGAATAAAAATTAGGAATCACCGCAAAAATTATATGAAAAACAACAACAATTTGAATTGGTTTACTTTTATGGTTAGGGGTAATTTTTCATTTTTAGGTACCTAGGGCCTTTTTTCATTCAATTTATTTTTAAAATAAATGATTTTGGGGCATTTTTTCATTTTTAATATGAGGTAAAATTTTACTATGAACAATTTCACAAATTCGAAAATGGAAAATAAGCCTCATATGAAATTTAAAAAGGCCCTTAAACTTATTTTAAAAACTGCCTTAAAATGGCTTCTATTTGCTATTATTTTATTACTGTCGTAAAATGATCTATTAAATATCTGATTAAATAATCGGAAAATAAAATCTCGTGATTTTTTGGCAGAACTTCAACCCGAAGTATTTAGAATGAAAGGTAATTTTGTATATTTTCTTGAGGTGTTTTTCTAAAAACCATTTTGTTTAATTTGTGAAGCCAAAAAAGCTGGTTTTTTTTAAAAGTATGGTATTTTGCGAATTTTTCAAGGAGATATATTTTATCAGATAGAACTCATAAAAATCTACAAATCTGTATTAATGTATTAAATTTAATTCAAGATGGCACCCCACCATTATTGCACATAATAATTTAAAGGACTGTGAATGGTGGGAATAGTAATGTTTGTCAATATCATAAAAAAATATTCACTTGGGCGTATACTCACTTTTTTTATTTTATGGAATTTTCAACTCTTTTTCTTGAATTTTTTTTTACTTTCCTCTTGTTTGAGGCAATGAAAATTTCATTATTTTTATAATTTAACTTATTATTTTTTATAACTAAAGTGACTAAAGTAAAGTAAGCTGTACATCGGTAAACAAAAAAAAAAAAACAAAATGTGTAAGTATAAATAATATAAGCAAACAACAAAACTGCACTGAAGATCTAAATATTTAAGATCTGAACCTGCTGCTTGATATAAAATAGCGTTCGACTGTAAATACTTGCGATACACTTCCATATCATTAACTATATCACGATTTTATGTATCACATAAGGACCCGTTTTTAGTTTTCCAAACTGTTTGAGCGATCAAGTGAGTTCAATAGTAATAATTTTTGGATAAATCTCTGATAACATCAGTGGCTCTGGCTTGGCTAGTTATGTGAACTTGACAGGGCTCTTATATTATTCACCGTCTTCCCTTAAAATTTTTCCCCCTTGTATAATGCCCTTCTATTATTAAGATTTAAACTGATATGAGATACGGTTTTCCCATCCCAAGAAATGGGGCCCTAGATCTTAAACATCTCTTGGGATTTTATAAACGTCAAAGGCCTATTCATTCTCAAAACTTAATGAAATTTATTTTAATTCTATTAAATTCAATTATTATTTTGTTTAATAACAACATTAGTTCTAAGAACCTGGGGTTGGGCAAAAGTCTTATGGTTTCAATTTCTATGCGTATTTCAGGGTAAACTATTCTGAATGCGCATTTTTAATTATACAATACAAACCTTCATAAAAGTATTCAAAATTTAATCAACTTCTTAGTATTATAATGACAAAATTAATTCAACATTTTGTTTGCATATTATTATAATATACTAACTCCTTTTCTACATCAACTCGATATTATCTAACATAAACAAATTGAAATTCTTAGTTAATAAATTCGATAAATGAAATTTTAGTCATGAACCCATCCAGTTCATTATTATTCAAATGATGTTCCTAGCTAGTGTACTGCTCTGCTCTTAAAGTTGATCCTATTCAGGATAATTTCTTAATCCAGTATGAAACTTATGAGCAGTTGTTTTCTATTCTATAAGCAAACCATTCCAAAAACTTAACAAGTAAAAGGAAATTATGTTTCTCTTCTCCATCTCTATTTTGTGCCTTGCAAAATTTACACATTCTACCCGCATTCGTATGTCTTTGTGTCTGTAAATAGGTATTCCTTTTTATGTATACAAATACCTAGATATATCTATTTTATTATGTTGGAGTTCATTCAACTAAACTTCAGTGATACAAAGCTATTGAAAATGCGTTCACACGCAATACTTCCAGCGTAAATAGTCAGACTCGCTTGTTTCAATGTAGATTATGTACTGTCTTTTGTAGCAAAAAATGTTTTGAAACCTGAGAGAATTCCATGATGTATAATCAAGATGAGAAGAGATGCTTTCGGAAGGTTCTAGTAGAGTCACGGTATAATTGGCAGGAAATTATTGAATCATTATAAGAAAATTATTAAATATTAAAGCAATAAAAAATGAAATATTAAAATATGGAAGAGATTTCTAGTATACAGATTGGTAGGTTTATAGTAGATGATGAACAGAATATCCATAAAGTGCTGTTATTTCATTTTATTAAAATATTGTAGATACAAAATGTATAAAGATATTATAAACTGAGAGCCAAGGACATAAAAAGTCAAGTTATTTGCCATACTTTTGTAATTAGCATCAATAATAACCTTTGAGGGGTTGAACCAATACCTGTTTGTCTGTCTTTCTTAACACGTGTCAAACAGGTGTAAAATTTTACGTAAAATGTTTACATCGATTTATTTCAATGTCTATTGGTCGAAGGGAAAAAGTGTACCTACAACAAATATTAAGCTTGCAGTTTTGACCAATTGTTGTCATAGGTCAAAATCTTTTTAGTTAGTAACTACGAACTACTCCTGAGTGGTTTTTGGAAACTTCATCGCTTGTAATTAATAATTTAGTAACGCTAAATTAAGGGGTACTAGCTTTTTATTATTTTATTTCTCAAATGAAAATTTCACAATTAAAAGTCAACATAGCTAGTTTAAATCTAAAAATCAAAATAAAAGGAGTTTTCAACCCTCGGACTGAGTGAAAATCATGTTTGAAATATCTCAAAATATGTGCATTCAAGCACTTTTATAATGAAAGTACTCCCATTAAAGATTTTTCGTTTTTTAGGTTAGCCTAAGAAATTTTTGGCTACTTCGAGCTGTCAAAATTTTTAGTTTGTTTTCAGATTCGATCATATATAAGTTATAATTTATTGGGAACCGGAATTCATCATTTTGATGGGTGGGTTGTTCTTTGTACAAAGATTCGCTACATTGCAAACAAAAAATTGAACCAGTTTTTTCTGAATTAGGTAATGCATTTTTTATTATTTTGAACCATTCTTCTCACTTAAATTATGGGAAGCTCCCACTTTAAAGGGAAAAACGGCATCTTGTCATCATCATTTTGAGGATTCATAAGTATCTGGTTTTGAGGAGATGTTTTGATAGGAGTTCAAGGAACCAAAAGGGTGATGTTTTTTTTTATACGTGTGGTTTTCGATCTGGCAATACTTTTTTCTGAGTTGGTCTTTTCGGCAGCTGTCACATGATTTATGCCCAATTGGCTTGGGATTTCATAATGAATAGACTTACTCCTGTACAACCTTTGCAAATCGTTCAAACTTAGTACCAAAATAATGGTTTGGTTCGTGTGACACATCGCGAAACAATCAATTTATTGAAGGAAACTTTTGGTGAGTGCGTTATCTTTTTTGTGGGGTTATGTGAAGTCGTTTGTCTACGCAGATAAGCCCGAGACGATTGAAGCCTTGAAAGAGAATATTTGGCACCTCACAAAAAGTTTCCTTCAATAAGTTGATTGTTTCGCGATATGTCTCGCGAACTGCACCATTATTTTGGTAATAAATTTGTCCAATTTGCTATACTTGTTCAGGAGTAAGTCTATTCATTATAAGATAGCAAACCGAACTGAGCATTAATCAAGTGACAGCTGCCAAAAAAACCAACTCAAAAAAAATGTATTGCCAGATTAAAGACCACACGTTAAAAAAAACACCCTTTACTTACAATATAAAACTTTGCTTTGATACTTTAATTTAAAATTTACTATTATTTTGAAAACTTTTAAATGTCGGGTGAGTTTTAGAACTCTTCTAAGGTGTCTGGTGACTTGATAAATACTTTGAATATACTTGTCTAAAGTTAATAAAATGTTTACCTTGACACTAAAACGTAAATTTAATTACTTTTTAAAAACTTTATAGTTGTCTGGTTGAAATAAGGTTCCACTGAAGGTATCTGACCGCTTGGTAAATATACTAGTCACAGTTGCCCGAAGAACATATATAAAATTCAGCTATGATACTATAACAACGTAAATTTACCGATTTTTTGGCACCTTTAAAGGTGTCTTTGTGACATTAGGCTCCAATTAAGGTGTCAAAATCATGTTTATCATAACTTTTCTTGAGAAAAATTAAAAATATCAGCTTTGGTAAAATAACGTAATTTTGCTGCAATTTCATGCACCTTTCGCACTTAATACCTCCGAAACGCAAGGAGGTCAAAGGTTCATATCATCGATTAATTCTTACTCACTTACCTACTTATTCAGCTTCCGATCCATGGAAAGTCTCTGCTTGAGATATTGCGGGCTTCCATCGTTTGCGATCCCTCGCATTCTCTCTTCAGTTGTAAAGACCATGCGCTCTTGCCTCTCTGTAACCGTCTAATCCATATAACGGTAGTGGAGGTTGGGTCTTCCTACTAGTCTCGAATCTAGGGGCTAGGATTCGAAGATTTTTGAATTTTTGAAACTGGCGCATTGTTGTCTATTTACTCAATGTGACCAAGCCAATTTTGGCTCTTTGGACATCTTGGTACAGCTCGTATAATTCACGATTGAATCTTTTCTTCTTCTCCTTCTTCGCATATAGGACCAAACATCTGCCGAAGAATTTTTCTCTCGAAAGTGCCCAATATCAATTCCCCTGCAAACCTACTGCTACCAAAAGTCCTATACGATGGACAGATGTGGCTTTGTGTCTTGATAACATATACATACTTTGTTTTGTTCTCATTCAATTCAAAACCAAAGCGCTTTGCCTGATCATCAATGGCTGTAAATCAGAGTAGTAAAGTATTAAAGTTCTTCGTAAGTATTCGGTACCTTGAAATTGAACAAAAGTACCATGTCAAGTACTAAGTACAAGTACTTGAAAAATACTAAGTACAAATACTTTGTCAAGTACTTTTTCCAAGTACATGTACTTTACTACTTTTATACTGCCAAGTACATTTTTAAGTACTTTTTAAGTTAAAGTCCATTTCAAGTTCTTTTCAAGTACAAGTCTATTTGAAATACTTTCCAAGTTCAATTCCATTTCAAGTACTTTTCAGGTACAAGTTCATTTCAACCACTTTACAAGTATGTACAAGTCAATGTGAAGAACTTTTTAAGTACAAGTCCATTTTAAGTACAATTCGTTGAGTAGTTTAGTTGAGCTATCGAATAATGACTATTTTAACTCAAAAAAAGTTTCACAAATGGGGTCATTATTCGATAGCTCAAACGCAAAACTCAACGAATTGTACTTAAAAACTACCTAAAATTATGTTTTTTTGAAAAGTACTTGGAATGGAATTTTACTTAAAAAATTCGTGAAATGGACTTGAAAAGTACTTAGAAATGTACTGGGTAGTATTAAAGTACCACTTTGTTCCACTTGGAACAAAATAGTCGATAAAGTACTTGTACTTGGTGTTTTCCAAGTGCCAAGCACATTGTTCTTGTTTTTTTCAAGTACAAGTGTAAGTACAAGGTAACTGGGTACTTGACTAGAAATTGTACTTGAAAGCTTACAGGTCTGATGTAAATGCTTCAAGTACAGCTCGCTTGGAGCGGCCAATGATGGCGATTGAAGATTGAAGGTTGAAGAAATCACATGATGGTGCATCTCCTTGAATCCTGTATACATCTCTGGAATTGTTCGAATAAGCTATCACCCATTTGCACGCTGCATCACGTATTTTTTAACGTCATGTGGCATAGCTGAATCAGTTTTTTTGGGGATCCCGAGTTCTGACATCGCCAGTAAAAGCTCTTGGTGACTTTTGCTATCATATTATTATATTTGAAGTCGCTGAAAAGATGGTATAGATCTCTACTTTAAATTCGTTGGTCTTTTTCAGGATTTAGCTCAATGTAAAAATTTGGTCTATCTGCCTGGCCTGAATCCACATTGGTACGTTCCGATCAAAGTCTTGCAGAAAGGTTTTGTACGCTTGTAGGCAACATTGATGCCAATAATTCTTACCTAACTTACCCTAATAAATATTTTAGTCGTACAATCCATGATTCAAAGATACTTGTTCAGAGGGAAATACAGAAAAAAAGGACACGGCTCTTGTGCTATACCCCCAGTTTTTTATTTAAAAAAAAAAACAGTTCTTTGAATGAGAGCCATTATGTATACCACAATTATCACTTCATTTTATTTATCAACTTTTTTCTAAAAACCTTAACCTATAGCTCGCCGAAACTTTACAAGTCCATAACTCCAGCACCAGAGCTCAAATTCAAAATCCTTGTGTGAGTAATTATCAAATAAAGTATAGTTAACACAAAGATGAGTAAATTTCAAGACCCACCACTTTTTTCGTTTTCCAATTCTCGTGGAATTCACATTATATAACTTCTCGTTGAACAGTTTTTTTTTAACTAATCCCAAAAAAATCTTAAAATCAAAGGCTTATAGAAAAGCTTACAGTGAAAATTTCCAATTATTTCCATCTTCACTTACCATACCTAAATTATTAAAAAATAAAGAAATTAACCGTCAAAATTTACCTAAAAACCTTAAACATTAAACTCAACTCCACCATCAAGATGACCGATATTTTCAAATAAATACCCAACAGCTATGTTTAGACGCTTAATTTATAACACGACACTCGACCTGTCATTTAGAATTGTACATTGTATGTACTCTGTACATATATCTACTAAAACAATATTTGTCATCATAACGGAAAATCATTATTGCTATCTAGAAAACTGTCAAAGCATTTCAACAATCGGAGGACAAAAGAAGTTTTTTTTTATTATTTTATATTTATATATTTGTACACTATAAAACCAAAACATCAACAAGAAAAAAAAAATGAAAAAAGAAAAAAAGTGAGGAAATGTGCAAATTGCACGTCAATCGATCGATTTGCACCCTTCCTGTGTTGTTTGTATGTGTATCGTGTATATTGTTTGTCATCATTGTGTATAAAATAAAAACCTCAAAAAGGACGAGTAGTGAGTAAGTAAAGAGTGTTTGACGCCATAATAGAACACTCTAGAGTGCCTATACTCACGAACTAACAGCAATATAATCGTGCAACTGACAGCAAATAGTCTTTCATCGCCCATCATTTTTAGTAAAAGAAAAGGCACCAACTCTTCTCCACCCGTTAGACAATAATAATCTATGATTTTTGCTTTGGGTACCCACCGCCCGCAGACGGTGTTGAGAGAAGGGACAAGGGAGTTGGAAAATCAGCACTTTTTTTATTTTTCAAATTTCAGCAGGCTCATTTCTGTGGGAAGTGAAAACTGAATGAAACCCTCTCACTCTCCCTCCCATGCAGATTGTAGAAGTCACACAACTTGTGGGGTATTAGTGTGACAGGACTCTGTGAACTGTCATTAACTGTTAAATGCTTTCATAAAAATGATACAAGGACGAAATCGGTAACACGTAGTCTAAACCCCAGACAAAGGAATACAACAAAAATAAGAACAACAAAAAAACTATAAAAAAGGACTCAAAGGAGCTGGGCGAAAAAGTGACAATCTATATATAGAAAGGAAACAATCGTGAAGAAGATATGTAGTTACAGGGAAAGGACATGCACCAAATGAGGGAAATGATCCTTTTGTGCAATCATTTCTCTATTTCTGATTAAATAAGTGCAGGACTAAGGACATAGTCTGGAGACAGAAACGCGACGCGAGCACCATTCACTTTTGCATCAGACATAGCGACAAGAGGCAATCAGCATTAATGACAATTTCGCTCTCCTCCATCAGCCATATAGAAGGTATACAGCTATTGCCAACACCACCCACCATCCACTTCCATCAACCAACCACCCACCAACCTCAATCCACCTCCATCATCTATTCAGGACTTAGAGGCGTTCAGGATCCAATGACAAAAACCAGTGATGTGAATTGACGAGTAACAGTTGCTTACTGTAGTTCCATTATATATGCAAACACGCTAACGCAATGTCTGCGGTGCTACAAAGCATCGCAATCGCAACAATTGAAAATGCTCCTTCGTTGTCTGTCCTTTCGTCCTTTGGCACTGCCACCTAAATCACATGCACAAACCCACATACATACACAGCAGTGTGGCATTCGGTAGAGACTATATACCTACTATTGTCAGCTAGAATGCGATACGAGAAGGATTAAATTGTAATTTCACTAGCGTGCACCAAACAGGATTATAAATGGGGACGGGTTGAGTTCGGAGTGTGGTTTAGTGAGGGTGTATGGGAAAAACTATGGCGAATGTAGTGAAATGGGGGCGCGAATGAGCACAATTGTCAATTTTAGATCAAACGGTTGGATAGTTCTGTGGTAAGCCATTGAGCAAAGCAACAGTGGTATTGTGATTTGCTTGATGTGTGTGTGTGTGTGATCGCTTTTAGTTGACAATTTTTGTCAATTAAATTGATTCACATAAGATTAAATTCAAAAACAGAATCTAAATGCTATTGGATGGAAGTTAGAAAAAAAAATACTAAAGAGTTTCAATTGAAATTGAAACAAACAAACAGCATTGTCTAGCAAATAATAGTTGTTGTTGTGTAAAGACCATTTTGTTTACGAAAAAAAAGGTATTTTATTATTAATTGTGGAAAAGCTGATAATTACTATTTGGGTTAGTTAGGTATGCACATTGTTTTGTACGTGGATCATCATGCACTCGTGACTGAAAACAAAGACAAGTATGTTAAAATTTCCAAATAAAATAATTTGAAATATGTCGATAAGGTAGTTTTTCCAGAGCCAGGAGGGGAAATGGCCCCCTCTCTGGGCAGCTATGCAGAGGTGCCTGGAGAGGGGGCAGATATAATAGATCCAATCCAAACCATGGTTTTTTTAATTTGTTAATTATAACTCCTTTCCATGTCAAAAGTTTTAGAAAGTAAGGTTTAGTGTCAAATAATGACATAATTTCAGGTTTAGATGAGGGGTTGGGTCTATCTCTGTTTTCAGGTGGTTTTCGGTTTTGTCCCCATAATAAAAAATGATGTTCTAAGAACAAACTTTCATTAGGTATGCATTTCATTTCTGTTGGTCTTACGCACAGGCTCCATGGTCCTTTAGTAGAACATAAGCGCCTACGTGACAGATTAAGCAGATTAAAAAGTAGAACACAAGCTTTTTAATTGAACATACTCGGAAACGCAATTACTTAAAATAGCTGACCTTTTAAACCGTGAAGTTGCCTTTCAAATGGCATTTTTTGTTTTAAATAAACCATGAGGTGCCAAAAGTTTTCTTGTGACCTTGAAACGAATTTTTAAAACTCATAGAATAAAAAATTATTGCTGACCAATTACTGAAAATAGTTGACTTTTTATCACGAATAAGAGATCTTTCAGATGGAATAAATTGTTTGATTATTTTCCACAAATGTGATGCCAAAAATAGGACGTGATCCTGAGCAATTTCTTAGACTAGTTGACATTTTCTTTTTTCAAATTTCCCATTATTGAGGGGCCGGGCCTTTCTGTTTCTGGTGGAAAAAAATCATTAATACACTCCTCATCTAGTTTTTTTTTATATTAATCGATCATATCGAGTTGATATTAATTGTAATAATTGCAAAAAATTAATGTTAGCTCAAATATTTAAGCATTAAGAAAATGTTAATGCAAACTCGAAAATTTAGTGCATAAAAAAAATTAATACAAGGTAAAATGTTTTGCATTTAAAAAAAAATGTTGATGTAAATGAAAATTTTTTGCATTAAAAAAAAGTTATTGGGAATCAAAAATTATCCGCATTTAAAAAAAAATTAATGTTATGAAAATTGTTTGCAATTAAAAATATTAATGCCAATAGCAATAGCTATTTGTTGCATTAAAAAAATAGCTCAAGCTCATCACGTGATACAACAACGATTATATCTTTGATCCAGTTGAAAAACTTTCAACTCTTCGTGAATTTCATTTAACCTTGTTACCAACTGCTTTTCTTCAAGAAAGCCATCGGAATAAAGTGTAAAGTAGAAACGGTTCATTCGTAGATTAAAAGCCGACAGCAGATTTTGGGTGTGAGTGATAGCAAAAAAAGAACTATAGGCGTGAAAATGTTAATTAAAGTCTATTCAAGAAACTAAAGTATTGCAGTCCACAACCTTGGCCTTAATGATTGAACAATGCATCAAAAAAATATGAATGCAACTTCGAGGGTAATGCTTAAGAAGATTTTTTTTCAAATCAGATTTCTTTCAACAACTACATAATGATGCAAATTGCATGCTATCTGGAACTCCTACCAGCAGTTTTACTTCGAAATTACTAACAAAAACTATTTGGGTACTTAAGTACTTCAAGAAATTCGTGGAACCCTGTTTATTGGGTTCCGTCGAACACAGTTTGGGAGCCGAGGCTCTAGATGATAATGAACACTTCGAAACGTGTCGTGTCGTGTAAATAATATCTAATTATTAATTTAAAAAGTTGTGTAAATAATATATTTATGCGTTTTTATATTTATTTGTCTTTTCGTTTTCAAACCCAACACAACTGGGAGACATACACCAACATGAAAAATTTGACAGTTCATTAATTATATTATTGAACTTTACCAATTTGTAAACTTATCTAGGATTTTACGAAATTGCATGAATACCCTTAAAAAAAGAATGAAGTATTAGTTTTCAAAAAAGCACATTATTGTACGAATAAGAAGTAGTCCAGTCTTATTGTATTTTCATTGTGCAAATTGTGGGGTAGTTTTGATTCTGCCCTTACTTTATGTTTTCGGGGTTACTGAATCCGAATCTGAGGTTTGCGACAAAAATTTCGTGACGCAACATGGAAGAAATGCAAAAAATTATGCAAAAATGCATTTTTTGGGAGTTTTTCACTAATGGCTCGAAAACTACCAATTGTTCTAAGGTCAAATTAAAGTACCATTGAAAGAATACACGATTTCCAATAAATCTCTACCTAAAGTCTTTTTTCTGTGATAATCCATTTGGACATTTGGAAGTGCTAGTTGAAAATTGACGTATTTTTGCTGTTTTCAAAAATCTACTCGAAATCTACTCATATGATCTTTAGTGTGTTGAGTTTGAATCTGGTCTTGAAATCGCTCTGGCATATCACATTTTCGAGATATTCGAATCTAAATTTATAAAAAAATACGTTTTTATGCAAATTTGGGGTTATGTTTTTGTCGAGGTAATTTTTTTTTTGAAAAAATGTTTGTAGTCATTCTAAAGAATAAATGTTCTACTTCAAAATTCTATTTGAATTTTTTAAATACCACCATTCATCTTCGAGAAATTATTTGCCTTCGTCTAAGATAAAAATTCTTCACATAAAGAAGTTATACTTACTGCTTTTGAGTGGTTTTTTTCAAAACAGTAAAAATACGTCAATTTTCAATTAGCGCTTGAATTCAAATGAATATTTGCCGAAAACACCTTAAGCAGACTTTTATTAGAAATTGTGTATTCTTTAAATGGTACTTTGATGTAATTTGAGAATAGTTGGTAGTTTTCGAGCCATTGATGAAAAACTCCCAAAAATGCATTTTTGTATTTTTTCCATGTGGCGTAACGAAATTTTAGTCGCAAACGTCAGATTTGGATTCAGCATCCCCAAAAACATATGTAATTAATTAATTTAATTGAATTTAATTAAATTTAATTAAAGTCAATTTTTCAGAAATTCTTCCCCCTGCCTCAGGGCGGGATATAGAGTTTTCCTTCTGTATGATTTGTTTTCATAGATATTAGGTATATGCCCTTAAATACTTTAGGCGAATTACCGAACAAAAATTTCCAACATATTTTTTAACGCAAGAAATTTGCATGTATCGGGTTTTTCAATAAGAGCACTACAAAAGTTTTTTTAAATAAAACAAAAACGGTTTTGGATATCAATGAAATTCTTTATTTCTATGAAAGTACGTTTGATGTCATTATGTTTGGAACTCGATTTCTTTTGCATGGCCACCACGGGCACGCTTGCAGAAGGCCAGACGCTGAACCCAATTTTCGACAGTTTGCAAGCATAAATCGGCCGATACTGCGGCAATTTCACGTTCGATATTCGTACGAAGCTCATCAATCGTCGCAGGCTTGTTGGCATAGACCATAGACTTGACGTAGCTCCACAGAAAATAGTCTAACGGCGTCAAATCGCACGACCGAGGCGGCCAAGCGACTGGACCATTTCGTGAGATAACACGTTCTCCAAACTTGGTTTCCAATTAATTGATTGTGAAATTGGCTGTGTGGTTTGTGCCGCCGTCCTGTTGGAACCACATGTCCTCCAAGTCCATATCATCCAATTGGGGCCAAAAATATTCGGTTATCATTGAATGGTAGCGACCCCCATTCACAGTAACGTGCCAGTCTTGATCATCACGGAAGAAATACGGTCCAATAACGCTGCCGGCCCATAAACCATATTAAACCGTAATTTATTCGGGATGCAATGATGACTCATGGAGTACGTGTGGATTGCTGCCTGACCAATACCGCATATTTTGTTTATTGACGAAGCCATTCAGCCAGAAATGAGCCTCATCGCTTAAGATGATTTTTCGATCCGAATCATTTTCAAGTTGTTGCGCAGCCCAATTCACGAGCATATTACGCTTCTGGTGGTCAAGCGGCTTCAGTTCTTGCGTCAATTTAATCTTGTAAGGATGTAGGCCAAGATGTTTTTACAAAATTCGCCCCAACGACGTCACAGAAATGCCCAACGCTTGAGATCGACGTGTGAGAGACACATTTGGGCTTTCTGCAACTGAAGCGTCAGCGGCAGCAATATTCTCGACACTACGGGCACTTCTTTGTCTCACTGGCACGGAAACATTATGTACTGTGCCTGTGGATTCAAATTTTTCCACTAGACGCTTAATTGTTGATCTGCTAGAACGATTATGACGACCATAAATTGGACGTAGCGCTCTTAACGTCGAGGCCACTGACGATAATTTCGGTAGTAAATTTTAATAATCTCGACTCGTTGTTGGCTCGTATATCTTTCCATCATGAAATGGCAACCCTTACTGAAGAGAAATGTCAAAAGAGCAGCAAGAAATATAGCGTCGTTTGCTGTCCCTGTCGCTCTGCTTTTGTAGCGTCCTGTTATTTGTTTTTTTTTTTTAAGGCAAATCATTTTGAAAATTTTGTTCACATTTTTTTTAGTGCAAAAAATTTTCAAATGCCTTTTAATTAATTAAGAGTATATTTATGCAATGTCGTAAGTTTAGAAATTGTGTAAAATGATAAGTTTACGCAAAGTTTGCATGAACGAGCTTTTTTAAATATAAGATTAAATGCTTGGTAATTCAATCAGTGTAATTCAAGCAATTGGCTTTTATCTAAATATTTTGGTCCATCATTCAAATTCAGCTGGATCTTCCCGGCAATAACTAAAAATTATATTCAAACCCGATCCACCATCCAAAGCCTTAACTAATATTTAAAAAATGTCGTATTCCATACTCAATACCAAATATGGGCTTTTATTCAATTTCAATACCGACCCACCCTTAGTGAAAAACCCTTTAGTAACTTAGAAATTTAGCTTGGTTACTCAATTTAAACAATTTATATTGAAAGATCTCTCCACTGTAAGTCAAAATTGGAAATTTGGACCTGTATTTCGTAACTCTTCCAATTTTTTAGATAATGCTTTATTGAACATTCATTTATGCACATTGATAAATCTAATGAAAATCATACATTTTCGTTCCATTACTTAATTTTTTTTTTCTCAGACAAAATTGTCTTATTATTCCATCAAGAATTTATTTTCCCACTGAGAGTGGTTTCTGTTAATCCCCTTGGCACTGATTTGCTCATTCTTTTCTTTTTATTGTTTTCCAAATATATTTATATAATGCGTTGGCGCCCATTAAAACCAACCAAACCAAAGTCCCCAGCTGATGATTTGATATTTGAATTAGTGAAATCTACAAATACTCTTAGGTGCTGCTTGTAGAATCTCTGAAAAGATAAGATTACTAAAAATAAAGTCACATTCACCTATAAAAACTGTGATTGCAAATCGTGAGCAAAATACACGACCACTTCTCTTCAATTCCCATAATTACATATCCTCTCCAAAAGTACCATTGAAATCGAGCCCACAGTTATAACGTTTTTTATTTTGTAAAATATATAAAAAAAAAATAAACATCCCTTTACGCATCAGTTATAGCTACCGTAAAAGCTTCTCCTGCCTCACGTCCACACCGCCACCGTGCCCTTGGTGGTTTGTGCAATGAAAATTCTATATCTATTACGATAGGTAGGTAATTTCCGAATATTACGACAGCAATAAAACCGATTATGATACGGAATTATTATTCAATGACATTTGCGCCATATCCCCATGCCAGACCACACCGGTGCGGTGCGGTGCGGTGTGGCGGATATAATCTAACCACCTCCCCTAGTAATCATTCTACCCGCTCGTGCTCGTTATACCTGATTTGGTCTCATTTCCTGGTTTAAATGATCGGGGAATTTATTGAATCAATTCCCCGGGGCCTCCCCGACGGCACCCGTCTGATAATTTCCCAAAAATAATGTTAATTTTAATTTTATGGTCATTGATTGAAATCAGCAAAATTATTGTTTGGTAACTGGCTAAATATTAAATCACAAGGATGTCGTATATCGGCAGGCGGCTATATGCCTTAGCATGTATGTACCTATCTATACTAACAGTTTGGCAAATAGGTGTCGGTGTCAGTTTGAACTGGCAAAGATATTTTATTATTATAATAAATAAATACATATATCCACAGGAGCCTTTATTGAAATTGGAAATTCTATAATAATGGCCTGAATATTGATGACTGTTTTGTCATAAGCACACACACTGCAATAAAGATGGCAATTTATATAGAAATATCTGGGTTCACTGATATCGAGGAGGGTTATTATTGTGAATGATTTTGATGATTTCGAGTTCAAAAAATTATTTTTTATAAAACTAGGAGCATCAAGAATGTTGAACTTTTGAGATATTGGTACCATCACAATTATTGTGAATAGGGTTTTGGACCAAAGGTCTTTTTAATGACTTTGAATTGCACAGAACTTGCTAGAAGGACTATGAGCCTAGGATGAAATGAAAAGAATTAAATGGGTCCAGTTAACGTACAATAATTATGTGTGTCCTTAGACCTTAGACCATGGTAGGTTACAAGGTTCTGGGGTTTAATATAAAAGTACAAATTGTACAACTAAAATCCGATTTGTGCACAATTTGGTGTGAAATCATACTTGACGGAAACAAAATCTGCGTCCAAAAACAGCAGTCATTTAACGATACCTTTTGACTTTTATTCTCCATAGCATGTCAGACAAGGATTCATGATTCGAACTTGTGCTGATTTCGTGCAAATTCCAAGCAAAGCGTTGTATTTTAAGTTTCAAATGAATGAATGAATGAAAAATGTTGAATTGTTAAAATATCGACAGGTTAAAACATTGATTTATATCGACTTTTTGTATTTACTAAGGAAAGTGTTCATACCAGCTTCATGTTACGCAAGTCATTTTAACGTCTCTTATTTTTATCACCCCATCACTTGGAAAGAAAAGGATGGCCAAGTGAGGCAGAAGTGTTTAAATTTTTGAAAATGTCTACCTCATCTCTCCATCTCCTTCTTTTTAAGAAACTGACATGAGATACAGAAAAGGGCCCGCAAAATGAGTTGCCTCACGTGAAGCTGGTTTCAACACCGTCAAGCGTTGGAAAAATTTTTCGAAAAGTCATTAATAGTCGATCATTTTCTTTACTTTTTTTCAATGCAGCAGGTTTTTTGTCGAGTCGAGATTTTCAAAAAGGTCAATATTTAGTGAATTAGTAAGAAAACTAGGCATTTAAACTTGAAAGAAAGTCATTATAAACCTATAATTTGTTATTTGTGGGTTATTCGAACTCAACCTACTGAAATATTTAGTAATGGGTGGAGTCCAGTATTAGGTGCCAAATATAGCCATTGAAACTTATCATTGACAATTTTGTTCCTTAATTTTGAGGTATTAACAGTACTATTATTGACATTATTATTCAAAACCAGTTTTAACGAAAAACTAGTTGAGTTTCAAGTTTTGAACAAATCGGTATTATTCCAACAAAAATTGACATCCTAAACTCGAAATCACAAAACTAGTTTTGGACAGAACTAGAAATTCATAAAACCAGAAATATCTAGTTTTAAGGACTTCAAAACAAGTTCTTAAGCTTTTTATATTATTCACCACCAAAAAAATCGAAATAGTCACAAAATATTTGAGCATATTTAATGCCAGTTTATATTTCTTGAGCGCTCAGTATTTTTCCTCAATTTTTTGACAGAGTAGGAAACTTAAATATAAACAGTACTCCTCAAGTAGAAGTCAAAACAACCTTCTTTTTCTTTTTTTCTTATGTAATTTACTGCGACAAAAAATAAAAATAATGGAGCAGGTGAATCCAAAAAATTTCAATTTCAGATTTTAAGGGGAAAAACGAGGAATTTTTTAGAGGACTCCTGCTTAAATTTCTGAGCGCTCTGAGTCCTCTGAGATCACAAAATATATAAACTGGCTAAATAAGTTTAACCTTGGCGACTAGAGGCATATTTTTTGAACTAGTTTCAAGAACTTTTTGTACTGAGAAAACTCAACTTTGACTTATTTAAACAGAAGCATGTTAAACATCGTGCTTAAATTAGTTCAAATAGAACTCGATTTAAATCTACCTCTTATCTATTCAGATTCAAAAATACTATTATTTTGGGTTAAATCTGTTTAGATCAAATAGATTTTAATTATTACATTTTACATGCAATTTTTACATGCATTCAAGTCCATCAGAGTTTGATTTTTGGAAGACCTGTTAAATTATTTTACTTACAAATTTTTTTACATAAAATAACATGCACGAGTTTGTTTCAAATTGAATTGATTGAACTGAAATGTTAAATTTAAACTCGAATCAATTTGAATAAAAATCAAAGTAAAGAAGGCCTTAAGCGTCTAAGATATTTGCAAATGAGTTCGTCTCCCATCCTGAGCTGGATAAGCTATACGTGTAAGCGGTGCAAATGCGCAGGGTGCTGAGAGCAATGGGCGCCTTGAGCAAGCATTAAGAAATCCACTTCCTCGAACCCCTACTTAAATACTTTTTTAATTTTCACTTCTTTTAATAGCTCACACCAATATTGATCAGACCAGATTATTCTGAATTTAATGACAGATATTCATTTATACAAAGGGTGTTCTTTTTTAGACGTATGGTTTTCAATCTGAGAATTCATTTTTCGGAGTTGATCTTTTTGACATCTGACTTGGAAGAGAATATTCAGCGCTTTATTGCTGACCCCAATTGCCGCAAAAAGTTGTCAAAAAATTGGGCCTCGGCTGGAATTTATTCGAGCCAGCCGCGGCGGGCCAAAATCATTATTAAAATATAATAACGAACCCTTATCTTTATAATAAAGCTAAATTCTTGGCCATACAATTAAATTATATGAGTTTTATTTCTTCTTGAAAACCACACTTCTAAAAAAACACTTTCTATATCTACTATTACAAAAATATAAGTAAAAAAACGTACATCACAAAATTTTTGCCAAGTGCACGATTTTAGTAACCTTTTCGGGATACCTCGTTCGCCTCTTTGGGATACCTCGTTGAAAAATCGCATTACAAAATCTGCCCCTTAAGAACTGAGGAAATAACTTCTTCCACCAATAACTGCGATTGAGGGACGCTAAAGATGAAACTTGCACAGGGCACTAGTTAAGCTCAGGCCAGCCCTGCTCCTATTGGTCGGAAGAGATATTTAAATAGTTTCAAAATTAGTGCCATCATAATACTGACGGTTCAAATATAAAACTCACTAGCTAAGTGTGGAAAAAAATATTCAAGCAAATGAGAATGAAATGCGTTTTAAATCTAAAAAGTATCATTTTGTCCGGTTTTATAAGACATTAAAAGGTATGCACGCGAATTTAATTTTAAATTTAAAATGCGGAAAGGGATTTTTCAGTGTCAAAAAATATGTCTCAATCTGAATTCATTCAGAAGTGTAATTTACTAATAAGTGAGTTTAAACTTTGAACCGACGATGTGATATATGTTGCATGTGTTATAGAAAACGTTACCATCATTACAAATAGAAAACATTTGTATTTAGTTAAAAAGAGCTAGCATCTGTTTGGAAAACCAACATTAATATCATTTGATTTAAACAGAAAACAGAAAATATTTAAAAAGATAAATATGATTCTGTTTAAAACAACCATCAAATAAAGTTAAAACAAACAGAAATATCTTTACGTTAAATAGAAATCATATTTAATTTGAACAAAATCATGTTCAAATTATTACAACAATGAATTCCTTCGATTCTTTTTAAATCAAATAGAAATCGATTCCATGCGAAATCATATGTATTTGAGTTTGATTAAAATTTAAATGATTTCAAGTTTTTTCTCAGTGTACTTAATTTTGTAATTTTAAAATCCCAAGATTTTTATTTTACTTGTAAGTTTATTTCCAAATTAATAACAATAGTTCAGCTATATTGAATTTTTACTATTTCATGGGTGCTGTATCTTAATATGAAGTTTGTCACTAAAATTTCGTGACGCAACATAGAAACAAAAATATGAAATTATGTAACAACTCCCATTGGAACTCAAGCACTAATTGAATATTTGTGTATTTTTGCTGTTTCCACAAAAACCCATTTGGTAGACAAAGGCTAACAACTAAATTAAAGGTCTGTTTACAATCGTGAATATTCTTGCAAATTTTCACAAATTCTCACAAATTGTCACAAATTCCTGTTTGTTAATTTAAAAAGTTGCATCAAGAGCACGCAATGAGTGAGCAGACTTCCACTCCATTGAAAACTTGCGAATTTCTGCTACAAACATTTCTGAAAACACGAAGTATTACAACTTCTGTCAAAAATTGTGGTGGTCAGTTTTTTTCACAGCGCTGCCGCTTATCAGAATATGATTTTTGAATTTTTCGAAGTAGGTTTTTCAAAAAAAATGCAGTATATTCAATTTTCTTACAGAAGATCTGCATACTCGTATTTCAATTTTACTTTCGTTTGTAAAATAGAAGAACATAAGCAATTAATTATAACATAATACAGCCGTAGGAATAGTATTGATAAATTTGTGTACGATATCAATGCCATTATGTATGGAACTCGATTCCTTTTGCATGGCCACCACGGGCACGCTTTTCAAGCATAAATCGGCCGATACTACTGCAATTTCACGTTCGATATTCGTACGAAGTTCATCAATCGTCGCTGGCTTGTTGGCATAAGCCATAGACTTGAAATAGTCTAACGGCGTCAAATTGCACGACCGAGGCGGCCAAGCGACTGGCCCATTTCGTGAGATAACACGTTCTCCAAACCTGGTTTCCTATAAATTGATTGTGACATTCGCTGTGTGGGTTGTGGCGCCGTCCTGTTGGAACCACATGTCCTCCAAGTCCATATCATCCAATTGGGGCCAAAAATATTCTGTTATCATTGAACGGTAGCGATCCCCATTCACAGTAACGTGCCGGTCCTGATCATCACGGAAGAAGTACGGCCCAATGACGCCACCGGCCCATAAGCCACACCAAACCGTAATTTTTTCGGGATGCAATGATGACTCATGGAGTACGTGTGGATTGCTGCCTGACCAATACCGCATATTCTGTTTATTGACGAAGCCATTCAGCTAGAAATGAGCCTCATCGCTGAAGATCATTTTTCGATGAAGATCCGAATCATTTTCAAGTTGTTGCTCAGCCCAATTAACGAACATACGACGCTTCTGGTGGTCAATCGGCTTCAGTTCTTGAGTCAATTTAATCTTGTAAGGCCAAGGCGAAGATCTTTTCGCAAAATTTGCCACAACGACGTCACAGAGATGCCCAACGCTTGAGAACGACGTGTGAGAGACACATTTGGGCTTTCTGCAACTGAAGCCACAGCGGCAGCAATATTCTCGACATTACGGGCACTACTTTGTCTCAAAGGCACGGGAACATTTTGTACTATGCCTGGTGGATTCAAATTTTTCCACTAGACGCTCAATTGTTGATCTGCGGCCTTAACGTTGAGGCCACTGACTCCAAATTTCGGCCGTAAATTTTAATAATTTGGACTCGTTGTTGGCTCGTATATCTTTCCATCATGAAATGGCAAACCTTACTGAAGATAAATGTCAAAAGAGCGGCAAGAAATATGGCGTCGTTTGCTGTCCCTGTCACTCTACTTTTGTAGCGTCCCTGTTGAAAAACCCTTTAATATTGACTTTGTACTCTATTTGCATCAGCGGAAGTGTAATAAGGGCCAATAGGCATTTCAAAAGTAATGAGCTTTTTTAGAAATTACAAAGCAAAATTTTCAACTTCTCAAAAATAAACAAATTGGATATTAGCTCAATCAAGGTACCTACAAAATTATTTACAGGTTTCGAGTGGATTTTTGAAACAGTAAAAATACGTCAATTATATTAAATAGCGCTTGAGTTAATGGGTTATAGGAGAAAAAAAAAGCGAAAATTAAGATATTGAAATTATTTGATCCCGCCAAATTAAGGGACGTCAGTTGAGCCATCTTTTAAAATTCTAAATTATAATTGAACACAATTCGGTCAGTTATAACAGTGCCATTAATGAATTTGTCAACCAATTTGTGCATCACTCGTCACAATGGCAAAAATGTAAATACATAGCTATTAAAATTGTGTTTTTATTTCTTTTATAACTTTGTTTTTTACATTGAAAATGTTTATAGGGTCGTTTTGGATAAATTATGGTGTTACTAAAATGAATAAAGTGAATAAATGTGTATATGAGATGAACGCTAGCGTATACGGGGGTACGATTGAATTTTTGGTTGGTGTTACTAAATTGAATAAATGAATTTTAATTCTATATTTTTATAGTTATTAATGCAGTCAGCAGTTTATTGTGCAGCTTTAACTATGTGTTGGCAGTTTAAAAAAAAATGACTTGAAAAGAAAATGTATGTAAGAGTGCAAAATTATGTTTTTTTTTTTTTAATTTGAATTATAGAATAGGGCTTTTATGTGAAATGGTCGAAAAGCCAAAAATCTAAATAAAATGTGCTAGAGTGACAATTTTTTTGTTTATCGATAGTAACGTTTAATATAACAATTTCGTTCATATATTTTGAAATTCCAAGAAATCTACGAAATGAGATATTAAAGGTTGTAACTTCAAAATTCAAAAATAGATGGTTCATAAATTATTTACTACACATTAGGGTTAGGTCTGATTGTAATAAATTTTATAGGTTGAGAAAGATAATAAATAATTAATTGTTTTTCTTTGAGGAAATTTTCATTAATTTTTTTTTATATTTTTTACAATTTTTTTAGATATATGTACTAATTTTTGTTGATCAATTTTTGGCAGTTATATTTTTTGTCTTTTTAACGATTGTATTTAAAAATCTCTAATTCATACAGGTGATAGATTACATAGATCTTCATATAATATGTTAAATTTGAATTTTTTGAAAGTATTTCCGTTGACATAATTACATATTACTGTTCATTAACATACTACCTAATAGCTCATTGGTCTGTGCACCTATACAATTAGTTTTTTTTTTATTCGCAAATTCAATAATTGACAATTAATTTGATGTATCATAAGTAGCCGTAGGTTCTTGAAAAGCCTCACAAATCTAAAATACAATAATTAAAAAGTGGTACTTAATATTCAATCAATATTCCTATAGTTCATCGTCATCGTTGATTTGCAAGTTTGTGTGCGGGAATCAGCCCAAATAAGAAGAACACAAATATTTCCCATAGTCCCACAGTTCATTCAAAATGTCTCTCTCTCTCTCTGTTCATTTTTTTGATTTGTTTCATTATTTGTCTCTCTGTCAGTGAATTACTGAAGAAAATGACTTTTCATTCAAGTTCAGTATTCATGTTCACTCGTTCAATGTTCTTGTTGCTTGTTCACTGTTTGTTCAGTCGTGTAGATGCTTCGAGGGGGGTAGTTTGCTCTGCTGCTCGGCAATTATTTTTTTCTGCTAATACCTACCTAGTTAAATTAATAGAATGCGTTTGGTTATACTCGTAGATACTTTAGTAGGCAGAAGGGTAAAATGCCTTATTGGATATGTTTGGTTAGTAGGTAGGTACTTTAGTAAGTTAGGTAGGATGCTTGTGAGATTCGTTGTTTTTGTTTTTATTTTGTTAATAATTTTACTTTTGAGTTTTATTTAGGTAAAATTAGACGGATTAACGAAAAAAATAAAGATATGAAATAAAAAAACAAGAGGAAATAAAAATATACATAGGTCAATGAAATCTGAAAACTAAAACGTAAACCGCTTTATTTATTAGATTTTTTATAAGGTTGACTAGTTAGACAGTTGTTTTAGAAGTGAAGATAGTTGAAAATATGCCTTATGGATATAGTAAAATAAAACGTCAGTTTAGAAAAATTTTAGACAGCCGAAGCCTTTGCCCAAGTTAGACAAATTTAGGACAGCAGTAAACAAAGTTTATTAATACATTTTTGGAGTTGGACGGTTGTCTATACTTATAGAAAAAGCTTATAAATTCGACTGAAAATGTATTTTCTATTTTTGAAAATGCGACAAACGCCCTTATTGGGATAGTTATTCAAAATAGACTTGTTGAATAGAATAAAAGTCGATTTATTGTTATTGCAAATTTCAATTTTATATTTGACTATTATGATCGACTTTTGTCCATTCAATTTCTTTTGGATAGACTTGCAAGAAGCCCCAAAATTAAAGAAAAAAACACAAAATTGGGAAAAATAGAATTTTGCGGAGACGTTACACTCACCAGCATTGAATATTTGTTTGTAGCCATATTTAAGGGGAAAATTCAATTTATTAGTTAGCGTTGCCTACAACACACGTTATAAGAGCTACGAAAAATAAATTCCAATTCAAGAAAAAAGTAACATCAGCAGAAATATTGAATTTTTGGTTGGTGTTACCACAAAGCTAAATCAAAAACAAAAATAAAGTTACCACACAAAGAAAATGAAAATATAAAGATAGAAGACAAGCGGGAAAAATAAAGGTCAGTAAAATGATAAAAGATGGGAAGTGTACAGCCTCTCTGTTTAAAAGAAGGTTTTTTCTTGTATTTTTGAAATAAAACAAAATTAAAAACCCACAAAGATAATAAGTTTTTAATATGTTGTGCAGACGTAACAACCCCTAGCATTTAATGTTAGTTTGTAGGCATGTATTAAGAGGAAAATTAAATTTAAGTTAGCGTTGCCTACTTAAAGGATTTAGGAAAAATAAATACAAATACAGACCGAAAAAAAAACAAGGAATGAGGGTTGAAATTTTTAATTTTTGGTTGGTGTTACAACAACGCAAGAGAAAAAAGAAAAAGTGAGTTACCAGACAAGGATAATAAATAATATGAAACTAGGAGACAAGTGACAGAAAATATAGGTCAATAAAATGACATAAGGAAAATATTAAATGTCTTTTTTATTTTTGCAAATGAAACAAAATTTGAAAATAAAAAGCTACAAACGAATTGGACAAATAATATTTGTTTGAGACGTAACAACTACCAACATTGAATATTGTATTTTTGGAAAATCAAATTTTAGCTATTGTTACCAAAAACGAGGAAAAACCAATACACAACAAAATAACAAAACAAAAATAGCAATGTGTACATGCTAACATCATTTTGTCCATAGTCAAAATTCTGTTGATGATGGAACAAAGGGAATATGAAATATTTAACCGAATTTTTAAAAGAAAAAATAAACGAAAATCATGCAACAGTATAGCCTTATTTTGGGTGTTGTATCATCTTTGTATATTTGGTTACTTGATAATTTATTTTATTTAGTTTTGTTTGTATGAAGCAATGAAAAGTTCAGATGATAAAATTTTTGTTGAGACAATGGCTCAAGAATGATCAAAATACGCAATGATGAAATGGCTTCAAATTCCTTAAGTGCTCTTAGAGCTGTAGAAAAAAATCTATTTATGTGTAATTATGTGCAAGTAAAGATAGAAATGCGAAATTAATTTTGGTTAACAATTTTTTAAATTTTTTTTTTCACTTCAATATAATTTTTAAATTGGTCCTAGTAAAAATCATGATTAAAATTGATATAAATTGATGTGCTTGGAAACCGGTAAGGATAACATTCAATATAAAAGAAAGATTACTAATTATAAAGATTAAAGATTTATCTAGCACAAATAAGTCATTTTCAATGTCCCCATTGTTACTCAAGGAGTGAAATCTGTAAATTTTTATTTTGAAGTGAACTTATCTGTTTTCTGTCAATTAATAGAGCGCCAATATTTGTATCTGCCCGGGGCACCTAATCTTAAAATTCGCCACTGCATCTGACCATCAAACTCTCCAGTCGTAACAGATTGGGGGTTCAGTTTCAAATCATCCCTTGAGAGAATAAATTGAATTCTTTTAATTACATTCATATGATCGTCTCATTCCACTTTTCACATAAAAATTTAATAAACAAAACATTCTTCTGGCGTTTTTTTTTATCAGAAATTATTATATATATATATATATATATATATATATATATACATATATATATATGGAGTTATACTATATATATATATATCCAGTATCTGTTCCTCGAAAGCCATACATAAAAACTTCTAAAAATGTGTATAATTTTTGTTTGCATATAGCTACTGCATAGTTAAAATTTTTCACAATAATTACAACTTCGAGCATACAGATTATCAAAAACGACTGGTAAAATTAATTTTTTACCTAGAATTTATTTCTATCATTTCTTAATTAACGTGCGTAGGTTCCTATTAATATATTTGTGGTTTGAAATTGTTATGTTGTTGTATTGTTTTACTAGAATTGATTATTTATTAAAATATTAAATTCAATTTCAATAAAGATAAAACATTTTTTGTTCAAAATAACAAAAAAAAATATTTAAAAAAAAATAAAATAAAACAATGCACTTTCCATCAATTTACTAATCACAATTCGTATATATGAAATCGATTAAACTTCATCTGCAGAAATAATAGCAATAGCAGCAGCAACAGCAGGACAAAAGCATTCCCCGAACCACCTCTTCACAAAATGTCATGTTAAATTGCCTCAGAGTGCATATGTCGTACGCGAAAATTGTGAATTCGCAGCATTCGCTTGGAAAATAATGGAAAATTAACAAAAAGCAATCGAAGGAGAAACGTTTTCTATTATTTCCCTTCCATGAACCATGACACCAATCAATTTTTGTGCCCCCACTCTTGCTGCTGCTCCAACTATGCAACACCCCGCGCCCATTATCCAGTGAGCTCTATTAACAAATTGCTTCGATGACAATTGCATAACAAGAGTTTTTCGTTGGATGCACACAGAGTGCAAAGCACACGTGTCGTTTGCATCCGAATGCACCTGCTGCTGCAAATCAAAATCGGAATTACACATTATAGATAACTCTGCGCCACCACACACTGACACCCGAACGCGGGCGGGTAAACTGCGAACAGTGTCAAACGGGACGGGTACGGGATATGAGCCAAGTCAAAGCCAAATAAAACGTATCCTTTTAGCCATTGAGTGGGTGTGTGGGTGAGTGTGCGGTTGGTGCGATAACCGCAAACACTGAACATGCCTCTGCCATCATTATCAACAATATCCTTGTCGATGACATTAGTCCGTCTGTGCTCGTCGTTGCATACCTGCGGTTAGAACGATTTCGCAATGCAAATAAAAAGGTTTTGTTGATTTAGTGGGACTGCTGCGAGAGGAAGGTCTGTGTGGGTGGCCCTCTATGTGGTAAATAGGGTTGAAGGCGATATAATATGGTAGAAATGGTTTTACACAACTGCATTGGGTGGAACGGTAAATATCCAATTGAAGGATGAAAAATCTTATTTGCCGACGCGTCTATGTGAAAGCGACGACGACGACGCCTCTAATGTCATTATATCGTAACCTGAGCCAGTATTTGCATTCGATAAAAGTGATTGGGGGCGATTACGTGGGTGAATGGTTAGGATTTGTTAGGTTGTTTTTTTTTAAGCTTGTCCCAGCAAAAAAAAAAAATAAGAAAAGCCAGAAAAATGTCGGTCGAGGTTACAAAAAGAAAATATTTAAATCCTCATTCTGTTTTTGATTGATTGAAAGATCTGTATTCTGTATACTTTAAGATAATAAAAGGCATTTCTCTTTAGAACTGTGTTTTGTTTCTTTTTTGAGAAGGTTGTAGTATTTAGATTGTACCTGCATAATATTTAATTTGAAAATAATTAAAAGCAGGTATTTTCATTCAAACGTATTTGTCCTACAGCAAAAAAAAGGTGTTTAAACGAGTACCTTGGCAACTTCAAAGAATGGCTAAACATGGAGATCAAAGAGAAAACAGATAACAGAAAAGATTAGATACAGACAAAGATTAGAAATATCAGTTTACCATCTTGCAAACAGAATCAAGTGCATAAGAAGAGTGAAATTCATAAACAAAATTTTTTTGCTGTTTTTATACTTTCAATGACTTTTGATTTGTGTATTCATGGAAAGTAATATGCAGCTGGTTATTGATATTATATGATTTGTTTATTCATTGCATTGAAGAAAATTCTATTTGCTAAGAAAAAGAAGGAAAGAAGATTGAAATAGAAATATAAAAATGAAAAAGGAATTGCTAGGTATGTAAACGGTTTTCACAGGGACGCTACGCAAGTAAAGCGACAGGGGCAGCAAACCACGCCATATTTCTTGCCGCTCTTTTGAAATTTCTCTTGCCATTTCATGATGAAAAGATATACGAGCCAACAACGAGTCGAAATTATTAAAATTTACTACCGAAATTCGGAGTCAGTGGCCTCAACGTTAAGAGCGCTACGTCCAATTTATGGTCGTCATAATCATTCTAGCAGATCAACAATTGAGCGTTAAGTAGACAAATTTGAATCCAAAGGGACAGTACCAAATGTTCCCGTGCCAGTGAGACAAAGAAGAGCGCGTAGTGCCGAGAATATTGCTGCCGCTGTGGCTTCAGTTGCAGAAAGCCCAAATGTGTCTCTCACACGTCGTTCTCAAGCGCTGGGCATCTCTGTGACGTCGTTGTGGCGAATTTTGCGAAAAAATCTTGGCCTACATCCTTACAAGAATAAATTGACGGAAGAACTGAGGCCGCTTGACCACCAGAAGCGTCGCATGTTCGTGAATTGGGATGAGCAACAACTTGAAAATGATTCGGATTTTCATCAAAAAATCATCTTCAGCGATGAGGCTAATTTCTGGCTGAATGGCTTCGTCAATAAACAAAATATGCGGTATTGGTCAGGCAGCAATCTACATGCGTACTCCATGAGTCATCATTGCATTGCAGTTTGATGTGGCTTATGAGCCGGCGGTGTCATTGGGCCGTACTTCTTCCGTGATTATCAAGACCGGCACGTTACTTTGAATGGGGATCGCTACCGTTCAATGATAACCAAATATTTTTGGCCCCAATTGGATGATATGGACTTGGAGGAAATGTGGTTCCAACAGGACGACGCCACAAGCCACACAACGAATGTCACAATCAATTTATTGGAAACCAAGTTTGGAGAACGTGTTATCTCACGAAATGGTCCAGTCGCTTGGCCGCCTCGGTCGTGCGATTTGACGCCGTTAGACTATTTCCTGTGGGGCTACGTCAAGTCTATGGTCTATGCCAACGAGCCAGCGACGATTGATGAACTTGGTACGAATATCGAATGTGAAATAGCAGCAGTATCGGCCGATTTATGCTTGAAAACCGTCGAAAATTGAGTTCAGCCTCTGGACTCCTGCAAGCGTGCCCGTGGTGGTCATGCAAAAGAAATCGAGTTCCATACATAGTCGCATCGAACGTACTTTCACAAAAATAAAGAATTTCATTGATATCCAAAACCGTTTTTGTTTTATTTTTTGTAGCGCTCTTATTGAAAACCCCGATATATGTGCATGTTTTTTTTAATTTTTAGCCAGTGCCATTGATGGTAAATTTTACAAGCGTTTGTAATTTTTCAAATGCTATATTGCGGCGTTTCTTGTCAGCCTAGTGAAAAAAATCAAGGCAAAACCTTTTCGGGATGGACATGTGCAATGTGCAAAAATGAAAATGTTTTCAAGAAATCATTTTTGAAAGTTTACTGCGCTCATGATATTAGAAGGTTTGGTTTTTGGAAATAAAATTTGTTTGAAAATTGCTTTCTTATCATGCTCTTCAAGCTGACATAATTTCTGTATTGGAGCCATTTGCCTTGTCTGAAATTTGGCACATTCCCCAACTAACAATTTAGCTTGTATAAGGTAAAATTTTTCGAATTTGGCAAGTAATAGCTTGTATAGAGCTTGTATAAGGAAATCTTGAGCAAGCCAAGAATTTTCCACCTAAAATTTAAAAAAATAGCTGCTATAAGGCCTTAAAATATGAGTTACACAAGCTCTATACAAGGCTTGTAAATATAAGTTATAAGTGACTTTTATTAGGCCTTTCAAAGTTGTATACTATAAGGCTCTCCATGACAAATCATTGCCAACAACTTATATAAGGCTTGTTTGCAAATGCCCTATACAAATTAAAATAATCAGTGAAGACCAACAAGTGTGTTTTATAAAATATTGTGCTTATAAAAAAAAAAACAGATTAAAATAAATAAGAAGGGTATTGAACATCGTAAACAGAAAAGATGTGCTTACAGTGACATTGAACTTTTTAGCAAAACTTAAAAATGAATAACTCATGGCAAAAAATTAAAAGATCTGGAACCTACCAAAGACAAGTGAGAAAAAACAGAGAAGCAATTCTTAAAACAGTCAGAGAACATTCAAGAAGTGTGGAAGAACAAAGAACAAATATTAGATGCGCACAATTATTGACTTTTCCTTCTGCGTAAACTTGAAGTATATGGTATGAATTTATTCACTTTTGATTATATTCTCCTCAACAGCAAATTGGCATAGTGGTAGAGAGCTAGACAGGTACGAGGAAGGAATCGAGTTCAAAGCCCAGGTAAAAAAAATTACATTTTTATAAAAAAAACTAACATTTGACCCATTACAGAATATAGAAAAAAAGATTTCGGATGCTGACTGAGGAGAAAAAAATACAATAAAATAAAATGCAATAAGAAATACAACATCAGAAAAATAAAATAAAAACCGAAAAAAAAATATTTTTTCTTATTTCAGAATCTGCTTTGCTAAAAAAAATATGCAAAATAAATTTGGTAAAAATTGAAAAATCAACGGTTTTTAAAATTTTTTCCTAATTGGACATAATTTTTTTTTAAGCAAGTACTGGTTCAAGACATGCGTAGACAAAATAAAGCAGAAACTAAAGGCTTAAATAAAGCATGACCATACATAAGTTCATTTTTATTCAAAATTTGGTAAGATATCGCCATTTAAACTCAAGCATTTCTTATATTTTTGGCAGTTTTGTCCCGAATACCCCTTTTTCGGTACAATATGACAAATTCAAGATTTTGATAAAATATGACATTACGATTATGAAGAATATTTAAAAGTTTTCTGACTCTTTTTGAATACTTCTAAGCCTACACTAAGAAAAAAAATCAGGTTAATACTTAATCTGGGGTCCTGTTATATTTACAAGGTGCATAATCCCTTATAAAGTCAAAGATATTTCAGAAATTTACCTGATTTTAATAACCTCATATTAAGTGTTACATCAGCCTGGTGGCTTATATTACCATATTCAAGTTAATGCAAGAAGATGACCTGTTGTTTTAACACTACATTATGATAAACAAGAAATTTTGACAAGAATATAGCGCAAATTTTAACTGAGATCGTGTTTTTTAACACTGTATGTATGAATTTCTATTTTACCAGAAATCAAGTTGAAGTTTTACGTTTTACATGGTTATTTTTACAATGTTTGCCTGTTGACTTTAACCTGGCTTCATATTAAAGAAACACTCTGCCAGTTAATTTGACACCAGTGTTACAACACACACACACAAGCCATCCAAATAAAATTATTTGAAGTTAACCTGACCGCATGTTAAAGTAGCACTCTCATGCAGATATTACCTGCATCCCACGTTGATTTAACACAACATTAAATAAAAGTATCTGGTTAAGCATTTAACCTGATTTACCGAGTTGAAAAATAATAACCTTAAAATCAAGTACAATTTACTAGAAATTGGTTAGTTATAACTGCTTTTTTCTCTGAGTGTACAGACTAAGCAGCCGGTCCGATTTATATAAGACTTGGTACTAGATTAGGTGCATAATAATATAGTGGAATTCGATGTAAGGCTAGTAACAATTATTTTTAGTTGAAGAGGAGAAGTTGGCAGACTTTTTTCACTTCGTGAATCTACTCTATTTCGTTGGGATTTTGCGCAGATTTGGGGGTCTTACATATAAAAATTTAGATTATAAAATAGGTTGGGCGCGCAGCCATTCTCAATACGAGTAACATCATCATTTGGGGACCAAGTGTCACCCATGCTTTTCTGATATTTTGGTTTGATCAGACCACCCATCTGTCAAATTTGGTACTTGGATTAGGGGACTAACTGTCACCCGCACTTTTGGATAAAACAGATCACCCATCTGTCAATGAGTGGAACACGTCCACTTTTAGTGTCAACTTTGACACATCGATTTTGTTTCTCAAGATACTGAGAGAGTGAACCGATGGCTGATAGATCATGGCTGCTTTTCTCTCTCTAAGTAGCTAGGTTGAAAAAACATCTGGTAAAAAAAAGAAAATTGGGAAGAAAGAAACCGAGGATTGGGAATCGAAAAAGACTAGTTTTTTTTGCGGTTAATTTTACCGTAACACAATTCTGAGCATAATTATTCGTTTTCAATTCTTTTTACTAACAAATATACCACAGATGTAAGCAACAACAGCATAAATGAGATTGCTATAACATGCATAGGTCAGCCAGGGCCAAGTTGCTGTTATTATCAAAGTGAAATACGTATATAGGCGCCTGATCATAAAAAGCGACAATTTTTTAATTTTATTTGCTAGTATTGCTTGGTCAAGAACATATTGAGCGTTTTCAGTGCTAATTAAACTTGAGTTAAATTGGAATTAGGAAATGCTGCAAATAAATTAAATACTAGTAATCTGTGAAGTAGTGAAAAGTAGCCGATTATTTTTGACTTAGCTAGTAGTTAAAAATTAAAAAGTTGAAGTGTGATAATAGGGATCTTGCCATTCCAATATTGAATCAGAATTCCACTGATATGGCACTTCCATTTTTAGAATAGGATGATTTTGCACAGAAAAATTTAGCTTTAATATTTTGGGTTTCACTACATAAAACAAATACCAAAGGTTCGAATCATGAGCATTAAGTCCTATAAGTCAAACCTTCAGCCAGAGTTAACAAGCATAATTTTTATGGAATGAGTATGAGTATTCAAAGGTGTAGTTCCTCGTGGCATTATGTTTAGTGCGTTGGACTGTCGTGCCAAAGGCCTGGGTACGATTCTCAGCCGCAACCATTTAAAAACTGAAACGTTTTTTCTGAGGTACCGCCACCATTTGTGAGGAACTGATGACAAATCCTCAAATAGTATACCTACTTGTCATCAAATCATCTTGTCGTTCGGACTCAGCAAAAAATTGCAAGCCCCTCCATTCCTACCAACATCACAGGAATTGTTGAGGATTGTGTATCGCTATAGGTTCTAGTCCTTCTCGAGCTGTTGCACCACCAACATTTATTCAAAGACGTTCCTTTTTTATAGAAAGTTCTGTTTAATAATAAATTAATAAATAATAGTTTCTCCAGTTGCTTATTCCAAAAAAAATTGGTGTATAGGACAAAACTGTCAAAATCTGATGCGGACCTGAGTAAAGCCATACTATTGAAGTACCTTGTTAAAATAACACAAATAAAGGTTTTGTGAGCATTTAAAATTCTCACAATAACTTCATTCAACCATATGCGAGTGACATCTGGCTGTATGTGAAAATACAAATTTATGGCGAAATGAAGTTGTCTATTCCGAAATATTTGCAATATTTGCTTTCGATTGATTAAAGTCAATGCCAATACGATTTTTCAGCCCCAGCACCTATTCTAAATACGTACATATTTGTTTATCTATTCATTATGTGCATGTGTAGAAATTAGAGTTCATGAAGGTACGCTGGTTATGGTTATAGGTTGACAAAACATAAACTATACTTCTAACTGATTTAACAAATCATCAGCACCATGAGAATTCTGAGAAAATATTGATTTTTATGTGTCATGTCTATCGGAAGAGTGGGTTTACTATTATATTAATTTTGTATAATTAAGAAAACCAACATTTTGTGGTTTAAAACAACAACAACCTAGCTATATTAATACTTTGTTTACCAACTGCAGATATTTATTAAAAATACAAACAATTAAAAAATGCATACATAATAGGTATGTGTCTTTAATATTTGAGTGACTGAATTTTGTCAATTTGTGTTAATAACTTTCATTACAAAATAGAATTAGCGACAATAAAAAAGTTTAAATATAAGAAATACATATTATATATATGTATTTAAAATTGAAAAAATTTAGAGACTTTACTGTATAATAACCAAATATTAAAAAATGTTTTCAATTTTAATTAAAATAAAATTCATATCTATTCCTTATTTTTTCTGAAACAATGTTTTTATTAACATTTAGATGTTGTTTTTTTTAATTATGTTTATATTATTATAATAAATGAAAATCATTAGATGGTGGAAAATTTATAATGACCCGAAAGAACAGTCTCTCACATGAACTTTTTGAAGAAAAAAAAATTATTTGAAATTTGCCAAAAATTACGAGCATAATTTTGGATCACTCTTTTATGCATTGCAACTGCTATTTTTGCAATTACGGCAATAATGTTCATTTTCAAGCCCTGAACTATATCTGTCTTTCTCTTATCGATGAAGACATTCGATTTAACATGATTTCAAAGAAAAGAAAATCCATAAGTTTGATATCTCACATTCCAGGACAGGTCCAATACGCGAATGAGCTGCTTAGTACAATAATTTCTCCATAAAACCATGACTTCATGGGTTGCGTTGCGAGTTGCACTGTCTACTTAGTACCATTAACTGTCTTGGAGATCATGGAATTCAATTTAAGGCGAGAAATAGTCCTTTATCATAATAAAGTCAACAGGCTCGTTTAACTGTTATGTTCTGATGTCTATCATACTTTTGAAAAATATGGATATGGACTCATGGATTATCAAACAGCCCATAAACCAAATTGTTGTTTCTGAAATTTAGCAAACTGGCGTAACCAAACTAAGCCGGAAATATGCCTTATAGCTTGAGCATTTTTTGTCGAAAAAACTCGATGGCTTCCTGAAATTATGCAGTAGGAAATTTGTCAAATAGGGTTTTTGAAAAAAAGCCTTCATTTTGGAAAACATCGCCCAAAATTAAAGAAGAAAATTTGGCAAAAAAACGTGAAAATTACGCCTCAGTTTTGCCAAAAACTTTGTGGAAAAAAAGCAAAATAAGAATCTGTCTCATAAGATTTTTAGGGAATTGAGCCCAAAACGTATTTTAAAATAAAAACCAAAAAGCGTGCAACAAAAATTTGTTTGTGTTGAATTTTCGTTAATTTCTACTTTAGTCCAGTCAAATTAATATTTACAATGAAAATTGTGGGGTAGTTTTGACTTTGCCCTCCTTATTTTTTGAATATGAGGTTTGCGACTAAAAAAAGTGATGCAAGGAAAAAATGCTAAAATGTATTTTTCGGGACTTTTTCACTAATAGCTCGAAAACTACCAAATTTTCGAAAATTAAATCAAAGTAGCATTAAAAGTGTACACAATTTCCAATAATTTTTTTTCCTCTGTGACAACCCATTTGGGTTGCGCTAGTTGAAAATTGACATATTTTTACTGTTTTCAAAAATGCACTTGAAAGCACTTAGTGACTAACTTTAACTTTTCACTTTATGTGATTTTTTTTTAAATTTTCGTCTGTAATATGAACCAAGATATATTTTCGGTTTTAGATGCGTTGAGTTCGAATCTGATCCTGAAATTGCTCTAGCATGTCACGTTTTTGACATATTTGTATCTGAAGATACAACTTTAATACTTTATGCAAATTTGTCGTTAAATTTTTTGTCGAGGTATTTTTTTCGAAAAAAGTATGAACATTTTACTTCAAAATCCTTTTTGATTTTTTAAATACCCTTTGCATGAAAAAGCTTTTCTCAATATCTTCAGATTCAAACATCTCAAAAACATGACGAGCTTGAGCAATTTCGAGACCAGATTCAAACTCAACGCACTTAATACCATCAGAAAAGTATATCTTGATTCTTGTTAGCGACAAAAATTAAAAATTTTCACATATAGTAGTTGCTTAGTGCTTTCAAGTGAATTTTTGAAAACAGTAAAAATACGTCAGTTTTCAACCTGCGCTTAAGTCTAAATGAGTTCTCACAAAAAAAAAAATGGATTTTTTGCATTATTTTGTTCATGTTGCGTTCCAAAATTTTAGTCGCAAACCTCAGATTTGGATTCACCATCCCCGAAATCATAAAAGATGGGCAAAATCAAAATTACCCTACAATTTGCTCACTAAGAGCCTTTGTGAGCACAAACTGACCAGACTACTTTCTATTAATAAGACGAGCACAATTTGGGTACTCATTCGTTCTTAATGTTAGTTATACAGTAATGGCATCATGATGCAGAATGTCGGTTTAACAACCTTTTTATCTTGTTTAATTTTTGAATTTTTTTTAGGCAAAACAAAGAAGCTTAAAGCTTAGAAGGCAGGAAACATACAGAATCATTCAAATCGATTTATTCTGTCAAATGAAACAACCATTTCATTGCGTTTCATGGGCCAATGGGCACCAAAAGCAGAACAAAGCAAATATTTTTACACTTTTTCTTGCTTAATGAATCAAATTTTTTTCTTACTGATTTGGTGTTTTTAATTCTTGCTGAGCTTAGTATTAAATTTGTCAGAATTTCTGCCACAAACCTGGCCACATCTATTTAAAATGTCATAAGTTTTTACAAAGTCATTAATGTTGATCTGACAATATTGGCAAAGCGTTAAAAGAATGAGGACAACGATTATTAGTCCTGTAATTTGACATAATTTGCAAAATGGTGTCAGCATAATAAACGCAGTGCAACTAGTTATAACGGAGCAAAATTGCATATCAGTTGCACTTGTCAATCTTATGACAAAAACACACGCATTCTAAGGATCCTTTTTTTATGCAGTCATAAAAGCAGGAAAAATGTAAAATATTATTACCAAATGTTACTCATGTCATTCTGAAACTATTTAATAATATGTTTAGAGGAATATCAACAAAGAAGAGCTGGTAGCCGTACAAAAAGGATGTCAATCTTATTAACAACAACGTGATGGCACAGGTATACAAAATTCCAAAGTTCACAATAGAAATACACCAAAATGTTCCCACATCTGAGCACTTGTAGTGTTGAAATACTGTTATTATTTTTTGCTATTAAAGTTTGATAATATTGTATTTTAAATATATACTTACGTAATAAATTTTGAAGCGAAAGCTAACACTTAAGAAGCACTTTTTATATTTTTGTATAGAGCTGACATTTACTAATGATAAACAATGCACAGACGTAGATAAACGAAAAAAGTTTAATTTTGTTATAAAGTGTAATTAAAGGCGGAAAGATTGCTAGCGTTCACTTAATTTTGGGCTTTTTTTCCACGAAAATAGTTTGAGCTATTTTTACCAGCGATAAAAAGAAACTATATAACTGGTTATACAATATCAGAAAAAAAATTGCAAAAAAAGTTTTTTTGGATTTAGAAAAAAAAGTTGAATACTCTAAACGTACCTGCGTATTTAAAAAAAAACGACCGAATTTTGATACTTAATGGTTTCTAAGACTTTATGAGAATATTTGAAAAAAAGTATTTTATTGTTTGGGAAAAATAACAAGAGGTCAAGTAGGTTCCTCCATACAAATGTTAAAAAACAATAGAAGAAATATTTTTTTTCCCAAAGACGACGACTTCTATATCTTAAACAAAAATAACACTTAGCTTAACAATACTTCCATAGAACGTTAATTTATGTCGTTTTCAATATGATTTTCTTACTGTTCTATTCCTTTCTTATTCCAAACCAGTAGCTTAGCTACCTTGGCGCAAACTGGGATGGCACCCCAGAGCTTCGAAGATTTTCCGAAGCGAAAATAAAAGTTTTTCTTATCTTTAAGAAAGTTTTAACTCAGATTGTTTAAGTTTTTAGGTATTAAAATCAAGAAAAATTTCTTGGGGCCAAATTACCGCACAAGTTATCGAGCAATACGTGACTAAATTATATAAGCTAGGCATTACCGCTCACGTTTCGATCAATCTAGCATACCAACATTTGAAGTGGTTACTCGTCCATTCAATCACTGATGGCACTTTCTCACTCGATCACTGACGCGGTAATTTAGCCCTTGGTTTGAAAATAAATGTTTACAATAATTTATATTTTAAGACAATGCCAGTGTTTTAATTTTAAAATTACGCTAATTTTTCCTAGTAATTTCTTAATAATCGTTATTGTATCTTTTGATATTGAAATTTTTAATTCATAAAAGGCACTTTTTGACAGAAACGTCACGCTTTGGAAGTTAATTTTACAAAATGGTTTCTTAAGTACAATAAAATACCTGCAAGTGACCAATTAGTAAAAATACAAAGTATCTGATAGATATGAAAAAACAGCCTTATATATTCAAACAAAAATTAGCAAATTACTGGCTTTGTTCACTTCGGAATACTTTTAAGGGGCCCTATTTTAATTTTTGCCCCAAGGCTCTCGTTCATCTAGCCACGCAACTGTTCCAATTGAACATTAAAGCATCATGTTGTCAGATTTACACAAACACTATCGCATGGCCTTTTAAGAAGTTGGAGTTAAAATGGAGCAGAAAAGGAGTGAGTAGTCCGTACGTCCAATCGAAAACGGCAATAGATTTTAAATTTTTTGGCTGACACTTCGTGCATGTAAAAATCACCCAGAGAAGTTTCCGCTGAAATCAGCCTAACACGATCTCATCTACCGTTAATAGGGTCCATGCCTCTACACCATACATCAGGACCGGGATAGTAAAGATCTTATACAAGGACACTTTAGTTGCTCGAGAGAGGACAAAGAATCAGCGATTGGCAAGAGTAATTTTTCGTTTGATCTCAGCACCGGTATCGTTCCTTGAAGTTATAGTGAAACCAAAGTAGACAAAGTCTCTGACTACTTCAAATTTACAGCTTACAAAATTACAGCTGTCTGACCGAGACGTCAGTGTTAGGTGTCCTTTCTTTTTGACAGCACATATTTGGTCTTGCCTTCATTCATCGTTAAACCCATCTTCTTGGCTTCCTCCTCAATACTCACGAAAGCAGCATTGACATCACACTTTGTTCGTTCGATTATGTCAATATCTTCGGTGTAGCGAGGAAATGAAAGGAATTTTTAAAAATTTTGCCTCTAGCGTTGACGTGAAAGTTTTGCACAATTCTTTCAAGAACGATGTTAAAAAAGTCGCATGACAGCGTGTTGCCTTGTCTAGAACCTTTCTTGACATCAGAGGTATCGGTGAGGCCGTTGTACTTGATGGAGCAGCGTGCATTCTTAACCGTCATCCTGCACAAACGGACGATTTTGGGAGGTATGCTAAAACAAGACATTGCTCTATATAGCTTTGCCTCTATAGATGCTATCATACGCGGCCTTGAAATCGATGAAAAGGTGGTGGGTATCAATTTGAAACTCCTGGGGTTTTTCCAATGTTGGGTAGATGGTGGACTTCCCTAGTGTTAGGCCACACTGATATGGACCTACCAGGTTGCTTACGAATAACTTCAGGCCTTCACAAAATACGACAGAGAAAATCTTGTACACGATGTTATGAAGGGTTATTCCTCTGTAGTTGGTGCAGTCAAGATCACCTTTCTTGAGGAACGGGCAATAATGTTGAGGTTCCATTCATCGGGCTACTTTCCTTGGATCATATTTTGCTGGTGCATCCTCTTACCTAATTCATCAACAGCCTCTTTGAGTAGCTCGGCTGCAAGGCCATCCAGCAGCTTTATTAGACCTAAGCTCAGATTTATCGGGTGGACGGAATTATTGGCCTACGGCGTCCAGGTTAAATGGTACAATTTGCATGGCAGCGGAATTCAGTTCGTCATCGCCGTTATACAATTAGCAGAAATGATTTTTCCATATTCTCAGCTCCGACTGCGATTCTACCACCATGTTCCCTTGATCGTCTTTGCAGGCTTTGGTTCGGCCCTTGTAACCCTGGGAGGTCCTTTTTACCTTGTGGTAAATCTTCCGAACTTCATTCCTGCAATGAAATTCCTATAATTACTCGATCGCGCGTTTCTCATGCTCTTTTCTTTCTTCTGAGAAGCTGGTGCTTCTCTCTCCTGTTCTGCTCTGAGAGCTCGCGAGCAGCTCTGATCCTTCTTTGCAGCGCCGCTTTGTATGCCTGTTGTTTGGCTGCATGTACTTGCCCGCATTCTTCGTCGAACAAGGGGTTTCACTATGGTGGCCGTGCGAGGCCCCTCACATCAGAAGCGGTATCTCTAAGGGCTTCTTGGTAATTTTTCCACTGGTTCTCAATGCTTGAAATTCACAGTATAGGACTATTTAAGAGGGCGTGAGGGACCAGATCGGAAAAGGACCTGGTGATTTCTTGTGGTAGTAGACGCCGACGTCAAACTTCCTCACAGTATTTCCCTGTTTTGGCCTTGGTCCAGTTATACGTAGCATTACCTTGGCTACAAAGATTGCATCGATCGCAATGTGTTCAATCTTGTTGGCTGTTGATTGTCCAGGAACTTGCACATGTCTCCTTATGTTTATGGAGATGCGGGAACTGAGTGCTAGCTACCACCATGTTTCGCCCTGCGGCAAAGTACCTCAGGAGGTGGCGTTTCGCAGGCTTTATTTTCACATTGTGCCACCAATGACGTCTTCTCTTCCTAGCTTAGCATTAAAATCACCCAAGACAATCTTAATGTCATAGCTAGGGCATTGCTCGTTTGTCTTCTCCAGGAGCCCGTAGAACTCGTCTTTTTATTTTTATAATTTTCTTAAAATAACAATGTCATAGTAATTTAACTGTATACGTGAAAAAATTTGAATTTGAAGCTAAAATTAAAGACATTATTAAAGAAAATAATGTCTTAGCAATTACTGACACTTGCTGAGCTCTTATGACCGATTAGGTACTGACCAATAAGATGGTGTACTTGTTTTTGGAGCAATGGTGGCATTGCCTGCGATTTTACTCCCAGACCGCTTCCGTGATAAGAGTTCAATGCACTTAATCCTTACGCCATCACACTTAAATAACTATGATGGTGTAGCTAAAATGAATAAATAATAATCAAATACAAAAATGAGTCATCAGCTTTAACGTACAATGATGGATTAACAATCGATTTTTGTTGCGTGGTGTTACTAATCCAGAAGAAAATGACAAAAAACGAATCTAATTTGTACTTATCTATTTTTATTGCGCGTATACCAACATAATGAAGTAAGAATCAAGGGCAAATTTTGAAATGCCAAAAACCAAAATAAACTGTAGCTATTGATGAAGTATGTGCCTATAATAGCCTATTTATTATTGATTGGTATAAGGCTAAAAATTACAAATTATTCAATAAAGTGACAGGAAAAATAAATAAAACAGAATTAGTGAAAAGACAAAAGCAAAAATAAGGAAAAGGGCATTGTAAAATTATGAAACAACAGGGTACCTGTTAACATCTGTGCTCATTTCTCCATGAAAATAATTTACTTAATTTTTGTATTTTAATTTAGTTGTTATGCTGAATTGAGCTTAGACACTTCCAATTCTCACGAACTCCAATTGTTACTTTATGAATGAAATCTTCAGATTTGTCAATGAAAATATAGAAGAAATTTGTATTTCATTTTGCCTGTTTCTCTTATTGAATTGAAAAAAAAAAAAACAGCAATAATTTCTGTTATTTCATTTTGGCAAATTATATTTGGATAATTTGGTAATTCAAAAGTTTTCATTCCAAACAAAAAGCGGGAAAACAAACAACGAAATAAAGTTTAACTTCACTAACATAAGGAAATATTTAAGAACTCTCTTAAAAAATAAACTTTTCTCATTTGCCTGATGTACTCTTCTTTTGGTTTTGTTCTTTTTAGAGATTATCTTTGTGATAAAATAATCATTATTTCCATAAGTTTGAATTTATTTTTTATCTTTTATCTGTGAATCGTGTTAAATAAACATTTCATATTACATCTGAAGTCACTCAAAGGTTCTCATCACCTTCACAACATCTTCAACCTATACAAACTTCCATTTGAACAACTTAATCATAAACTCAACATGGAACAGTCAATGAGAGGCAGACTGACAAAACGCGACTCAGTGATGCGTCGAACGAGCACAACCGATCCATCCAAAATACACCCCCCCCAAAAAAAAAAGAAATGGTTTCGAATAAATCAGAAGCGAACTGTCACCATTAGTGCCATCATTGTGCGTTAAACTGGACCAGAATTACCACCATTTGTTCACACTCCTCTGGCTTTTGAAAAACTTTGTCAATGAGCAAAACTTTTCATCTGAATCTTCAAATCTACAAAAACAACAAAAACAACAAAAACTAAGGAACAGATTCCACTGGGAGCCAAGAAAATAAAAAAGAGAAAAAACTGTAAATTTATTTGAAAATTTATTAGAAATGCAAATTGGCAGCTACAAGACGCTCCTCATCGTCTTCTTTGGTCGACAGGACTCACAGGCTAAGGCAGACTTCCTGGCTCAATCGATTTGCAGTGTGCGGTGGCGGCTAACTTCATATTTAGGCAGTAACAGTATAAAAGAGTGATGAAAAAGTTTTTCAATTTAGCTGGGATTTTTCCTCAGTTTATGTCCAAGTCGTGCAGAAAATCTTTAAAGTGAATAACATCACTTTAAGGATGTAGATAGGTACATTTACCTACGAAGGTATCTTCTACCTTTTCTCTGTTTTTGATTTGCGTTTAATTTTTGTTTTTCTTATCTTTGTATTTTCATTTGAGTTTTTCTTATGTTTTCAAGTAGCATTTTATTTATCTTGCAGCTATGCCATCCATGGTTGGTTTATATGGACAGGAAATTTGTGTAGAAAAGTTGGGCTGGCATATGAATTTTTATGAAAGCTGTTAACAACAACTACTTATAGCTGCATACTTCCGAAGTCACACATACGTAGAAGAATAACATCGTTTATTTGATCGCTTGGAAACACTGGAAATACGTGAAAAATACGCAAATTTTATTAATGTAGGCCGTGTGTTGTTTTTTGTTTTTTTTTTATTTATTATAAAATAAATTTTGCAACATTTTTTATCAAGAAATCACAATTTAATTATATTTAAGACAATTTGTGACAGCAAAATTAGAAAATTAAATAAGTTGCATAAAATTGGAACCATGCTTGTTTATATGCATAGTGTAAATATAAATATAAATATAAATATAAATATAAATATAAATATAAATATAAATATAAATATAAATATAAATATAAATATAAATATAAATATAAATATAAATATAAATATAAATATAAATATAAATATAAATATAAATATAAATATAAATATAAATATAAATATAAATATAAATATAAATATAAATATAAATATAAATATAAATATAAATATAAATATAAATATAAATATAAATATAAATATAAATATAAATATAAATATAAATATAAATATAAATATAAATATAAATATAAATATAAATATAAATATAAATATAAATATAAATATAAATATAAATATAAATATAAATATAAATATAAATATAAATATAAATATAAATATAAATATAAATATAAATATAAATATAAATATAAATATAAATATAAATATAAATATAAATATAAATATAAATATAAATATAAATATAAATATAAATATAAATATAAATATAAATATAAATATAAATATAAATATAAATATAAATATAAATATAAATATAAATATAAATATAAATATAAATATAAATATAAATATAAATATAAATATAAATATAAATATAAATATAAATATAAATATAAATATAAATATAAATATAAATATAAATATAAATATAAATATAAATATAAATATAAATATAAATATAAATATAAATATAAATATAAATATAAATATAAATATAAATATAAATATAAATATAAATATAAATATAAATATAAATATAAATATAAATATAAATATAAATATAAATATAAATATAAATATAAATATAAATATAAATATAAATATAAATATAAATATAAATATAAATATAAATATAAATATAAATATAAATATAAATATAAATATAAATATAAATATAAATATAAATATAATAACACATTTGATATTTTGTGATTTCTTTACATTTTTCATTGTCTGTCCAGTCTTTATATAAAGTAATAGATATTGTTTTGAATAACTTTAAAACACTTAAGCAGTACCGTTTTTACGTTATTGTTTTTAGTTTTTTATTGTTTTTCAAAAATATTTTTATTTTTTTTGAGTTAATTAAATATCTGTGGTGTTTGGGGGAAACATGATTACTGCATTTTAAAATTTGCTTCCTTAAGTCCACTTTAAATCGAGCTAGGCCGAAACGAGCTTACCGATTTTCGTCAAATTTGAAACACTTATGAAAAATGTCTTTAAAAAATTGTATTCTTAATTTGAAGAAAATAGGTTTATCCGTTTAGGCTCTAGCTCGATTTGAAGTGGACGTAAGGAAGCAAATTTTATAATGCAGTTATCATGTTTCTACCAATCACCATAGATATAATGGTCAGATAACCTGTTTATTCATCGACAATTTAATTTTTTTCATCGAACATTTTTTTTACACGGTTTATCTCACTTTGATTACCAATATCTTAGCAAAAAAAAGGCGTCATAAAAAATTAAAGGTAAGTTTTGGAAGTACCTCGTGGCATGATGGTTAGTGCGTAGGACTGTCATACCAAAGGTCTGGGTTCGATTCCCAGCCGCTGCCACCTAAAAACAGAAACGTTTTTCCCGAGGTACTGCCTCTTGCAAGGAACTGACAAATCCTCCAAGAGTATACTTGCCATGAATAAGGGCTTCTCATCTAGCCGTTCGGACTCGGCAAAAATTGTAGGTCCCCTCCATTCCTGCCAAAAATACGCACACAGGAATGGTTGAGAGTTGTAAGTCACTAGGCCTTGGTTCTTCACGAGCTGTTGTGCCGCCAAATTTATTTTTCTTTTATTTAAGTTTTGGAAATTTAAGAAAGTTTCTTACATGATTTTTTCCTTTGACTCTCCACCGTTAGTTTAAAAAACGTTCTAAAAAACGATTTTTTGTGGCCTTTCGGTAAATCTTTTGTAACTTTTTAAGTTTTGATTAGAGGACTTGCATTGGTATGCTGATTTATAAACTTTTACAACATCAATATTCCTGTTAATTTTTAAATTGAATCACAGAACTTTCAAAGTCTTCCCAACCAATAAAAGCGACAAATTGTGTTGTGTTGTTCATCAAAAACAACAATCTTCGTTGACTTTTTCACATTTTCGCATTAGTTAGATATTGTTTTGACTTGAAATGAAATAAAAAGTATATTTTTCCAAACAAATTTTTAAGAAATCGAAATTTTTTTATAAAAAAAAAAAACTAAAAATTTTCTTTTTAATCTGCTCAATTTAGCTGGCACTAACCCAACCATTCTTAAGAACAAAATCAAAATTTGTTAGTTGGTACCAGTTCATTGCCAATGTCATGTCATGTCAAAAAAATCAGAGCAGAAAAACTAGTGATGTCAACAAGACGTTGTTGAAATGGATTCAAACTAACAGAAGCAGAACCTTACCAGTCCAAGAGTATAATTAAGGAAAAAGCTGAAAGCATGAAGATAAAGTTAGATGAAAATTGATTCGGAATACCTTAGCTTCCAATTGATTGACAAATTGAATTGTTTCTTATGTAATTGCTGCAATAAGACACTTAAAGTAATTAAGAAAAAATGTTCAATCGAATTTTTTTCTTAAAAATTCTCTATTACAAACTTACATAATTTTTATCCACTTGTGTTCCTTGATAAAAGCAATATTTTCAAATATTCAATTCTTAAAATTCGAAAGTCAATTAAACAAACGAACAAGTATTAACGACCCAGTTGTGTATTTACTTTAATTTTTTATTTTTAATTTTAATAGAAAAAGTAACAAACACAAAATTATTTTCCATTTTTCTTGATCATACCTACATTGTTTAATTTTGTTGTTGCATTTCTTAATAAATCCATTACAACCAACTAAGCCATTTCATAGCTTGAGGCCTAATAAGAGCATATACATACGTGAAAACCCAGTCATGCATAGGTACATACTTTTTGTACACACGATTAACATCCTTAAGCTTATATTTTTGTTTGGCAACATCTTAAAAGTTCATAACGTATTCTGTCAATCATCTGCCCATACTTTTGTATTTTTTATGTGTGCTTAGCTTTGTTTGTACATACACTTCAACAATTTCATTGTTTTATTACCTTAATATTTCTTTTTCATACCAACCCTCTATCTTCGGGAAACAAATATACCAACAATTTTTTACACTCAATCATCTCGTCATCTCTCCCGGAACAACATGAAAAATGACTCTCGCGAATCTACTTCACCTAATGCGGAAGGACAAGTTCATTGCAAGCATCCGATCATTCTCATCCTTCTTCTGGCTGCCACTATAGTAATATGTCCTTCGAAAAAGGATATAAACATACAACCATCAGGTGCTTAGTACTACTCTTGCCTTACAATGTAAATAAATCTCTCGCTCTTCATGGAGAATGCGAACCTGCTTTCCGAGATCCAAAGCCAGCAGCCCTAGCTAGTGCCAGAGCCAGCGTCCAGTGCAACAGCTTCCTGCTGCAAAATACCACTGTGTCGGTTTTATTCCACCTTTCCCGACCGTGTCGACCGATGAATTTGTGTGTGTGTATTTGTAGTTGGGTACGCCTTCGTTTGCTCTTGCTTTTCAGGACTGTCGACTGTTCGTGTTCGTGTCCAAAGTCCGACCGTCCGACCACACGAATGGCAAGGAGTAACCTGTTGTTCAGACGGTCGAGCACTGGATAGACATATACATAAAATGGGAAGAAAACCCCCATCAACCTGGTGCAGTTCATAGATTCGTGTAGCTACATATTACATCGAATATCTTATTCGATGAACGTTCCATCCATCGGGCGGCATTTTGGTCGTGTGCATTTCTTCCTATCCCATTCCAATGATTCACCTTCTCTACCTGTAGTAAGCCATGTTGACGCGGAGCCGCCCGGAGGAAAGGATAACGACCACCACCGAGTTCACTACTCAAACACTACTATCGTCTTTCCCTAAGGACACTACCAGGCTTGCCTTCGTTCTGCCTCCGCACCAGAGTCAACATTCAGTGGCATTCTTATATAGACGAACTATCTTCCAACAAGCAACAACACGGCTATGGTTACGGATATGGATATCTTTTCGACGAGGACTTTGGTGGGCCGGCTGGCAGCAGCTTTTGGTTGATAGGGTGGCTTTTTCCAAAGCGTTATGCGGAACGTGAACAGGACGAATAATGGAATAAGTACCTACTTATGGGCGCTACATGCAGTTGCAGCAACAGCAGCTCCAGAAAACGTTTCCACATGACATGACCGGGAGTACAAAAATGTACAAGGAAATTGCACTTCAGATAAGTACGTATATCGTTCCGGGTAGTTAACGAATGAAATTTTGTGTGGTTTCCTGTTTTCTGATTGATAACATTTTTTGGGGATTTTCGCTGATACCCGCGTTTCTGACATTACTTCTCCGTCTGAAGGATGATAGTAGTTGTGGTGCAGTGTTCCAATATAGTGGCAGAATGATATATCGGATTACGTTCAGAGGCTCCTGTTGCAAGCCTGAGCACGCAACTTAAGAGGAGAATTTCTCCTGGACACTCTTTTGAAAAGGTTTTGTTTCTCAATTCAAGTGTTTCATTCTATATTCAATATCATAAGTCGACAATGATCATATTGAAAAGAGTTTCTAGTTTGTGGGCTTGGAAGAATACTAGATACATCTTTATTTTTATGAATGCTACTTCCTCATAGCCATCGCTATTCTTTAACTGCTCGCTTTAATAATGATGCATAAATAATTCATTTGAGTATTTTGAGATGAAAGCTCCATATAAATTCTTGAACAAATCAAATACTATCGGTATCGGTACGATATCCCGCAAGTCAAAATCTCAAATAACGAAATTTTACATTTTTTCAAAAATCTATGTAACTGAAGTTTTGCAAAAAATGATGTTATTTCATAATCTTCCAATCACAAAATCTTATATCTCGCATTTGCAACTCACAACTAAAAACTTGCAAAATTCAACCAAAATCTCGTTAATTAAAATCTCGCAATTTAAAAATTTCATAGCTATGTACAGGGCCGGCCCAAGATTGCGGTTTTGGGTTAAAGGCGTCACTTCCCCATTACCAATGGAGTAACTTTGCATGCATTTTCTTTTTCAACGATAAATACAAAATAAAGAGGATTTTTACTAAAACCTAGGAAATAGAATATTATATCACAAAAATAATAGCAAGTTTCCTATTACACGATGACTTTTGAGTCATTGCTTTTTTTCAAAATTCTATGAGTGTAAACGAGAAAAGCATCTGATCCTACATTCACACCCATTTAGTTTAAAAAAAAGTCATGACCCAAAATTGGTAGTGTAATAGGGTACTAACTAAAGAAAACAAAAATAATTGTTAACTTAAGTTAAAAAACAAATCACAAATAGAAACTTTTATTTGTTTAAGTACAAAATATTTAAACAGTATGAAATTCAAAAACATAACAATATAAAAATAAGTAATAACCTCATTAATTAAGTGGCTTTTTTGCTTGCTCAAGGCACCCATTAGATTCAGTGCCTTACGCATTTGCACCGCTCGTACGTATAGCTTGTGCGGCCATGGCTATGTTTCCCTCTGGGTTTCACAGTGAAAGATTAAAATCTTGGAAAATGCAAATTTAAGGAGAAAAACTTTTTTTTACTTTTATTGTTTAAAATTATTGAAAATGTTTATAAACACAAACTAATTTCTTTATTAAAAAAAAAAAAACAAAAAACAAAAAAACATACAAATTACATTTTTAAGCAAGTGAATTTAACAACTTTTCGCAAAGCATTAAGCTTTTGATGTATGAATTCTTTTGTTAAGAATATTTTCCAAAAAATTGTTTAAATAAAATAATTAAATAAATTTGGTGGCCCAACAGCTCGTGGAGAACCAAGACCTAGCCTAGTGACTTACAACTCGCAACCATTTCTGTGTGCGTGTTGTTGACCGGAATAGAGGGGCCTGAAATTTTTTGCCGAGTCCGAACGGCTAGATAAGAAGCACTTATTAATGACAAGTATACTCTTCGAGGATTTTTCAGCTCCTCGCAAGAGGCAGTACCTGGGGAAAAACATTTCTGTTTTAAGGTGGCAGCGAAATTGACAAAAAATGTTTATGGAATAAAAAATATTATCTAGTTCAAGGACAATACGATTAATGCAATTTACTTATGGCGCATTTGCAAAGTTTTCATTAAAAAAAATGTTTTTATGTTGTAATATATGTAAATAAATTGTGCAAGATTTTGATTTCTAAGATTTTATTTTACGGGATTTCATTATTGTGAGATTATGAAAAGCGGGATTTTGTTAAATTTTGTTTTGTGAGATTTCAAATACGAGATTTTAATTTGTGAGCTTTCGTACCCAACCCGTTCCTATAGAATTTAGAATGTCACATGATATCGATAGTTCAATCAGCTAAACCAAGCTTATCATCCCTCGTGAAGTGAACAATTGCCAGTGAAGAAAGTGAATTTTTGACATTCCCTAATCGTTCAGACTTGCAGCAAATATGTTGTGAACGTTTGTCGTTACTTTTGTAATCGAACTTTCAAATATTCACCGAGAGTTCCACCACATTTTGCTCGTGAACGAAAACTCTCCTCACCGCTTCACGAGCACGTTCACAGGTGAACAAAAATACTAATTTTGTATAGATCAATGACATCATTCATAAGCATGTACTACGCTTTATGCGAAAAAAAACTTTTTGTTTACCGTTCTTAATATTGTATGCGCACACGATTTGAAAATAGACTTTTTGGTGAGGGTTGGTTTCCTAGGTCACATTAAGTACTTGCTCTTAAAACTGGTGACTCCGAGTTGAAGGTAAGTGTTACTTAAAAATATTGCAGAGTGCCATACAAACCTATAGAGACTTGAGCCATACAAAATTTATATGAACGAAATTTTATTATTTTCGGGCGGCATTTTAAAAACTTTGTAAAAACACATTTTAAATTATTTTTATCCACAAAAAGCAATGTTTTGTGATCAAAGTAGTGACTTTAAATATGCCAATCTGTCAAAATATATAAGCATTTACATTTTTTAACAGTTTTTTACGATTTGATATTTTTTAGTAAATTTTCTTCATTATTTACCGTCTTTTAACTATAAAATAAAAAAATCAGTTTTTTTAACTCAAATCATTCGTTAATGTGGACTTAGAGCTATCGGGTGGCACCATCTTTTTGTCCAGCCGCAATGACACAGGTATTCTAACGATTTCCTCCCGGACTAACGCTTATAAAAACAATTTTTACTGAAAAAAATCGACAGATTTTTGACAATAACTTTTAATTGAAAAGAGATGTCGAAAAATTTGTAAACAATGATGCTAAATGATATTCTAACCTATCAAATCCAACAAAATTTTTAATCTTAGTCCAAAAAGATCCGAAAAAAATGTAGTTACGCATAAGTTGATCGAAAATGCTAACCAGGAATTTTGGTCAGCCTAATGTGCATGCTCTTAGAGTGATTTCTTTGATAATTTATACACTCTGGAAATCAATATTTATCTAAATAAATATTTTGTTTTTTATTAATGTTTCCCGTGGGTAGGTGCAAAACCTCCATAAGTCTTTATGAGGACGGAAAAACGCGTTGCCATTGATGAGATTCCTACTACACTAAAACCACCTCCACTTCACGATTGCAACTATATTTCCTGCGAAAATTCCTTCTAATTCCAACATTTTAAAGCGGTTTTTTGATCACCGCTACAAGTTGGAAGGATTTGTTCTTCACAGACGGCGGCGGCCGGCGTACTAAATTCGACATTAAGAATGTCAATATCGTTGAATAAGCGTTTTCTAGTAGCAAATTTCTAAGTTTTCGTGTGAAACTTTTTATCTCGTCCCGAAACGTAGGAATCCCAACATCCCTGTGAAGATCTTCGTTTCTTATATACCATGGAACATTTACAAATGACCTAAGCTATATATTTTCAAACGTTTGAAAGTTTTTTAAGTTTGTATCGCAGGTACAACACCAATTGTATACTATGAATCAAAATAGGTTAGAGTACCTGCCTGTATAAAATCAACTTATTTTCAATACTATTTGAATATTTACCAAGTAGCTAGTATGTCTCTTAATTTACTTTTTAATTCTTCGCATTTATTTTTGCAGCTTCTATTTTAATTTCGTGTCTTGATGCACTCCTAGAAACATGTACTTTGCCTCATTGGCAATTTGAACGCGAACGGTATTAAAAAGAACGAGTAATCTATTTATTTTTATGTCTCATGTTTTTGTCAACTCATTTACATTATAAAGCTCATTTTGTAATTTAATTGTAGTTTCGCTAGCCGTTTTGGCTACAGCTAGTATTGCAGTATCATCAGCAAACGTGACTACGACAATGTCTGAGGTATATCACGTGTAAATAAAATGTACAGAACTGGACCTTATACACTTCCTTGTGGTAACCCAGCAAATATTTCTTTGGAATCTGAGTACTAATTTCCGTGTCTTACACGAAGAAGTCTGTTTTCTTAATATTCCTTTAAATATAAACTTCTTCAGGCAGAACTTGTATTAATTTAAAATTGAGGCCTTCGTGCCACACCTTGTCAAACGCTTGCGACACTTCCAAAACAAATTTTCTTATCTTCAAAAGCTTCCTCGATTACATCAGTAATTCTATGCACTTGATCCTTTGCTTCTAAATCCGAACTGATGTTAAGGTATAAGCCGGATTTTTCTATTATTGGCTGTAGGCGCAGAAGTTATATTCTCTCAAAAACTTTTGAGACTATATTAAGAGGCGAAATGGGTCTTTAAAAACTCTTTCACGAGATGGTTTGCCTGGTTTTAATAACATAATTTCCACAACATTCTATTGGCTCGGAACATATTCCAGTCTTAGAGCGGCATTTATCGTACATATAAAGGAGGTTGGATAATGCTTTATGAGGAAGCATTTTCAATATTTCTGCTATTATTAAATCATAACCCAGAGTCTTTTAAGACTCAAGTTTCTTTATTTCTATGTTCAATTCGGCGAGTGTAGTAGTTTTAGTTATGTAGCTTTTACCTTAGAATATAAAAAGTGATTTAATAAATTATTGATGTTTGATTTTAAAGTCACATCACCAATTCTCATTACAATAAATTAAAAGCTGTCATATAATAAGATTTGTGTTCAATGTATTTTTCTATTTTGACCTGTACACTTTCGCCAGAGCAACAAAATATTAGGCCCTACATTTGAGCCATTCGCGGTGCTTACTTCTCCGAAATCATTTTTAAAAACTTTTCAATAAAGCCAATATCCATGGCCATTAATATTATATTTATGTTTCTTATTTCATTTTAAAGTGTATGTATGTACATACAAAAATCAATCTCTGTAAGCGAAGTTATATGGATTACCAAAAGAAATGCTTTTCTTAGATGAGTATGAGCATAAAACACATCTGTTTCAAGGTTTATAGCTTTTTTCGCTAAATTCAATTGCCTTTATTTGTTTGGTTTTATCCATTTAATATTTTATTTACTTCACAAAGATTAACTGACAATTTATGAGTATGAACCTACTTTGAAACAAAATGTCAAATAAATAAAAGCCTCCACTGCATCGTACAAACTTGCTTTTACCCTACTTTTAATTGATAAGTTTTATAATTTTGGCATAGTGACTAATGACAAATCACAAATGACTAATTGAAACTAATGACTTATTATGAATAATAACTTATGACTAATAACTAATTGCTGATGACCGATGACCAGTGACTGATGACTGAAGACTGATGTTATGACTAATGACTAATGCTTATTACTTTTTAATTAGATATTTTTTTAGGAAATCACATCACCAAAAGCAATAAGGAAAGACCACTCTATTCTTGTTTCATGTATAGCCATAATCGTTTTTTTCTACAAGAGCCAGTGTGATATCATATCTTTGTCTTGGGATAAAGACCGAATAAACTACTGAATTATGATCAGTTTGTACGATTTTAGTTAACATTTTGATCCGTTCAGCAATTTTAAATCACCGATTTTGGCTTCTATCATACTATCGTTTTTAGGATTAGATTAATTCCTCACCTCTCACCCTGATAAATTAACTATCAGTGTATTCAGTAAAAACTTTTGTTCATTCGTCAAAAACATCAGAAATTCTACATCTTCATCGGTTCCTACACTCATCTACAATTATAACGCTGTTAAAAGCTCAATGGATAAAGCCAATCTATCTGTAGAACAATTTGCAACTAACTCAATACTATACCTGATAGCGATATGAGACCACCTGTGCTTGAGAACGTAGAGTTGTCTATGAACAAAATTCATTTTCGCACTTGTACACCCTCTAGAGTATTCAAAGATCTCGACATACAAAAATCCTGATGGTATACTCGTATCACCCATTGTTCTGAAGAGGCGTTCTTCCACGTTGACAATATCGTTGCGTAAGCTATCCTTTCCATCATATTCTTTAGGGCATTTCCCGACTGAATGGAAAACAGCATTTATCCAACCAATTCCCAAAAAAGGTGAATCATCCATCCCATCTTTCCAAGGTCATGGAAACGCTGATCAATCGTCAGCTTAAGAAATATTTAGAAGAACGTAAGCTTATAAATGACCAATAGTATGGCTTTCGTAGTAATAGATCCACGGGTGATTTGATGGCATATCTTACAGAAAAGTGGAATCAAGCCTTGCATCGTTTTGTTTTGGAGAGTGCAAGATTAAGGCATTCGATAGAGTTTGGTACACAGCTCTTTTAACAAAAATGCGCGCATTCGGTATCGATGAATTTCTTCTTCGTTGGATTAGTAACTACTTTTCTGACCATTCAATTCAAGTTGTTTTGAATGGTCTTAAGTCTGAAGTTCGCAAAATAAATGCTGGTGCCCCCCAAGGCTCTGTTTTGTCCACAACTCTTTTTCTCATTTTCAAAAATGATCTCTTGTCTGAAACTACTAATCCACTTAACTGCTTTGCAGACGACAGCACCCTTAGCTTTTCATACTCATTTCCAGATTCACATCCCTGTTCTTCGAATGTGGAACAGCAACGGCAGCGTATGATAAGCTCAATAAATTCCAATTTAAATAGTATCGTTAAATGGGGTATCAATAACCGCGTGGAATTTAATGCTTCCAAAACTCAATGCTGTTTGATTTCGTTAAAGCAAAATATCCCACCTTAACCATTATCCAGTAGTACCTCGTGGCATAATGGTTAGTGCGTAGGACTGTCATGCTAAAGGTCTGGGTTCGATTCCCAGCCGCTGCCACCTAAAAACAGAAATGTTTTTCCCAAGGTACTGCCTCTTGCGAGGAACTGACAAATCCTCCAAGAGTATACTTGTCATGAATAAGTGCTTCTCATCAGCCGTTCGGACTCGGCAAAAAATTCTAGGTCCCCTCCATTTTCCTGCCAAAAATACGCACACAGAATTGGTTGAGAGTTGTTAATCACTAGGCCCTGGTTCTTCATGAGCTGTTGCGCCACTAAATTTATTTTATTTTTAACCATTATCCATGAATGGGACTTGCATCGAAGAAACCGAAAAGCTTTCCGTCTTGTAATGCACATTACTGACCACCTTTTGTGGAACAATCACATACTAGAAATTGCTAAGAATTCAGCGAAATGCCTAGGTTTTCTAAGACGATGTAAGAACTTTTTTTCCCTTTTCGATCTGCCAATTATTTATAAAGCATGCATACTCCCAAAGCAAGAGTAGAATTCCCATATCTGGGCTGGTGCATCCAAAACATCTTTACACCCTGCTAGATAGAGTCTAGAATAAAACCTTAAAAATGATCGGTGACTGATCAGTTTTGGAAATATTTGTTTCATTTGACCCTCGAAGAAAAGTCTCTTGCTCACACTATTCTATCAGTGTGCACTAACTAACTAACAGTGCTCTAGTGAAATAGCCAGCTGCACTCCATACCCTTTAATCAATTTAACAGTAATACTCACTCAGCCAGGAATGCTCATCAGTATATCCTTGATTTTTGAGATCCCGCGGATGTCTCTTAAAATTGGAAAAGTGGCCAGGAAAATCATTTAAATTGGCGTCGATATGTGGTCACAGTTACTTATAGCGATTTTTTTTGCTTTTGTAACCTGCTGTTAAGAAAATCGAATTGACCTGACATCACTATACAGGAAAATTAAAGTCAATACAAATAAGTAAAGACATCCAAAATAAAACATAATAAGTAATTGTGACCACATATCGACGCACATTTAAATGGTTTTTCAGACCAATTTTTCGAATTATAGTTTATTTTACCATAAAACGGACGCGAGGTTTCAAAATTCAATTTTGGAAATACAAATCTTGTCCTTAGTTAACTCAGAGACTAAACTGATATAAAGGATGTTTTCGATGCGTCATCATTCCGATTTCGTGAGTAAAAGGCGTACCCTCTTTGGTAAGAGGGTGATAGCTTAAGGGCCATTTTTTTAAGTGCAGAGTTAATTCGGAGTTAAATCAGAATCAAGTCTGAAAATAAATTAACCCCGAGTTTACTGAGGAACAGTTTTTCAGTTGAGGAGTAACTTTAACTTTTAGTTGCCAATTGAAATTCATGTGCGATACTATGGATATCACCCTTATACGCCTTTCACTATCGAACTATAGATGGCACCATAATGGAACTTGCACTCTCAATATATTTCAAGCCACAACGAAAAAAGCTCTCAATTCAGTCCCTGAGTTAATTCAGAAAATTACATAGTTGAGTTAACTCAAAATTAAATTTAAATTTAAATTGACTGAAAAATACGTTTCTGGAGTTAACTCATGTTTAACCCTGAGACTAGAATGATATCGCATTTAAAACTGATTTTAAGTGTCGCACTTTGATTTCATTAGATTTTTGACAACTGAAGTTTTGAATTAATACTCGACTACGAAAAACTCTGGTTTATATTATTTTCAGGATTCGATTCGCCAAGTCTGATTTAAATCAAAGTTAACTTAGTACTGAAAAACCGGCCCTAAGAGTTAGGAGTCTAAGGTTCGAAGGTATCACCCTAACGCCTTGCACTAGAGTGAAATTAAAAGTTTAAGATCCAATTTATTTACTCTGAGTTAAAGTTAAAATCGCCAAATTAATAAATTATTAATAAACTGCAGATAAAAGTTTAAACACTTAACTTCAAACTATTGTGGAACGTAGATAGGTATCTGCTTAATATTTCACAGAAGATAATCATACAAATGTAGATATCACGCTCAAATAAAATTAAGCTTTTATCTCCTTAAAATGTCTCCTTTTCAATATTTACTTGTCGGTTAAATTAAAACAAAAAAAAAAAAACTTGCAAGGAATATCCTTCCAACCTGATGAATTTCACCTTTTTTAAGTGCAGCATAATCAAATATTTGGTTTTGTAAGCTGCGCTGACTATGGTTCGTTGGTTGGCTGGTCGGTTTGGTAGTGGTATGTTATCGGTTTTGCTGTGTGGGTAAAGTAAATAAAATATTTTAAAAATGTATTTCTTGCCATCCTTGCCCGTGGACATTTTCCTTTCAGAATGAAATACGAAGAAATTGAAAATATAAAAACTTAATCGGATGAGAACGGGAAAGTGAATACATACAATCATACCATATATATGTATGTATCTATGTATCTATGTGTGTTTATATACATTTTTTTTTTTGTTTAGCATAAGTACATCAAGTTTTCCTTAAGTTAAAATCTATTTGAAAAGAAATCCTATATTCCGATATTGAATGACAGAAGAGATGGAATGAAAAATTGTTTGTTGAGTTGTGTCAAAAGCCTGTTTGTCTATTTGTTTGTGTGTTTACCTTCCTCTTTGATTTGATTCACTGGTTTTGTAGGACTCTTATTTAATATTTATTTATGTTTCATTTTTTTTTTCTCTTTTTTTTTTTGCAGAACAGTATCACATATTCGTTGGGGATTTAAGTCCGGAAATCGAAACGCAACAGCTTAAGGATGCATTTACACCATTCGGAGAAATATCGTAAGTGGATTTTTGTATTATGTTAAGTTCGATTGTGTAAATGTGTGATTAAGAAGATTTTTTTGTCATCATCGAAGTAGATAGTGTGTCAAATAGATAAGTTTCTCATACATTATTCATGGCTGGTGAAGATATGGAATCACTTCCAAATAACTGCTCCTAACTTTTTTTTTATTGAATGTTAAGTTTTTATTTAGCTGTATATATTTACCTTGGTATGTTCTATACATATGTACACATATTTTTATGTATATTTTGGGAGTGAAGAGGGATTTGTTGGTGAAAAGAATTTAATATTTATGATTGGAAACGGTCATGGTCATTGATTTAAAATTAGATTTTTGTTTAAGATAAGGGGTCGTAGGTATTCGACTTTGGTTCTTGATTCATCTTAGATTTATATTTAAATTTAATTATAATAAGAACTAGTTGATATGGTTTAAAAATCAGTTAAATATACTCGTAATATTTACTTAATTGTAAAGCGAATAAAAGTTATTGAATTTATGAGTACCTATAAGGTACTTTTGAACAAAATTCATATGGACGAAAATAAGAAACTTCCATTTTTATTCTTTAACATGATTAACACAATTTTCATAGGGATGAACTCATACTCTTTTAAAACTCACAAGTGAAAAAAAAAGAGAAAAACAAAACAGCTGTATCAATTTGCCAGGTATAGCCATTAGTCATATTGAGATGAAATATGGAACAGAAAGCATTTAAAGGACTTATATTAAGAGAATGAAGTTAGAAGGACACTTTTGGAAATTAAGAATAAAAAAGGATCACATCATAACTTGGCAATTAATTGCGTATTTGTTACGAACAAAAAAATTTTTTCATTCATATGATAGATAGATAGATTTTATTCAATATAAAGTTGTGCATTTGTTATCATTAAGAATGAACAATTGAATAATTAAGGCATGACAATATCTGTCGTCTGCCAGAGTGGCATATTTGCTAAATTTAACAATAATTTCAATTTTAAAACAAATTTATAAATTAATAATATAATTAATGTTTTTGTTTAAATTATTTTTTTTAAAGAGCTTTTAGTTTAGCGAAAACAAAACATTTTTTTTTATATAAAGGCTTTTAGTTTTGCGAAAACAAATTTTTTTTTTTAAAACATAAGGAAGTCTGAGTTAAGGTAAAAAAAAAAAACATCACACTAAGTTATTTTTAAAACGATTGCAATTTTAAAAGCTTTCTGTGGTTATTCTTCTTCTATAAGCGCTGCCCTTTTGATAGTAGCTGAACAGAAGTTTCCATTCTAACCCGTTTAGGTACTTTTTAAATTCATCGAATTCAAGAGTATTTTTTCCAAAGAAAGATCGTCTCATCTCCTTCAACACGGGGCATACTCCAATAAAATGAAAGATATTTTCTCTCTCTCTTGCAGGTTGCACAAATCACAGTTGCCAGTTCCTTCGGTTCGATGTGGTTAATAATTAAGGCTTATCAATTCTTCTCTTATTTTGAAAATTGCTCCGATCATAATGCATGAGAAAGTGCTATTGAAGTAATTTGCTTCGTTTAAAATATAGTTAACTTTCGAGTAATAAAGCCTCTCTGTTGACTCGCGGGCTTTTTCAATAAAAGAGCATCTCCAATCTCATCAGTTGTCCGAATAACTTCATAAAGCGTCTGTTTCCATTGGTCCATTCTAACTTCCGATGAATTCAACACTATACCACAATCTGCAGCCAATTTTCTCCAATTTTTGGCAAAAAGTATATTCTTTTGGACTGCATATCGCAAAATCTGCTTTGGTAGCCGAATTTCATCCATTTTAACCACTCTTGATAAATAATCAGCATGTAGCTTTAGCGATGAGATAAACAGTGATGGTAAGCCCGACTCAAGGTAATACATATATTTGGGGGTGTTGAATGGCAAACAAAAATTTTCCTCAGAAAAAACCGTAGCAAGTGTTCCACAACTCGAATCGCTGACCACCCCAAACTTGTGCACCATATAGAAGTATGGATTGCGCTGTTGCATTAAACACACCATATTTTGAGCTAACAGCAATAAGTTTGTTGCTAAAAATTCTTTTCCAATTCACTCATATTGCTATTTTAGCCTTATCTACGTTGGTTTTCAGGTGCTTTTCCATGTTAAGGTTGTAAGCCAGCTCAATTCCTAGGTAGGTGTATTTTTTTACTACCTCTAGGTTAAAGTCACCATATTTCCATTTTTCACTTGCCGCTATCCTGCCTGAGCCATTTTGGAAGATCATAACTTTTGACTTATTAACGTTGACTTCTAAGCCCCACATTGTGCAATACCCGTACAGTTTGTTGATCATTAATTGCAGTAAACAAGCTGATTCCGCAAGTATAACTATGTCGTCTGCGTACATGATGACTTTTATTTTTATGCTGCCAATATCTACACCACATGTAAGTGAGTCCACAAGATCATCTAAAAAGAGTGCGAATAGCTGAGGACTAAGATTGCAGCCTTGCTTAACTCCACGGTTTATTTCTAATTTTTCGGAATGCTCATTTTCTTTACCAATATATGCCGTTGATTGTTGATATAGTTTTTCTAGAGCTCTGATAAACTTTGAGGATAATCCTAAATTATGTAACTTATAGAACATCGCATTTCAATTTATAGTATCAAAAGCCGCTCTAAAATCCACAAAAAATGTGTACAGCTTTTGATTTTGGTTCAACTTCATTTCAGCTAAAGATGTAAGCACGAAGATGTTATCAACTGTCGAATAACCAGCACGAAATCCAGCCTGAAACTCACTGAGTTTTTTGTAAGAATTTACCCATACATTCAGTCTCTTGTTTAATAAAGTTGTATACGTTTTTAGCGTTGAGTTCAGGAATGATATGCCTCTGTAGTTAGTCGGATCGGACGGATCACCCTTTTTATATATCGGGAAAATCAACGGGAAATCAACGTCATAAAAGTGTTCAGGTAGAGTTCCAAAATTGAAAATTATGTTCAGTGCTTTTGTTAAATTTACTTTAAAAGCATCTGTGTTGTATTTCGAAAACTCAGCTGGAATTCCGTTTGACCCTGCTGCTTTGCCGTCTATCAGAGAACTTAGTACACTTTTAACTTCTTCCAGTTCAATATTCTTATCTGGCTTCAACGTATTCTATTTTTATGCTTTGTGCCTCATAATTTCGCAGAAGATTAAGAAGTTCAAAGCATTTTTTTCGTAAATTCTCGCATTCAAAATCGTACCACTCAGATTTTGTTTTAAAGAGGATTTCTTCGGTAGTAAATTAGCTGCAGAATAAATAATTTCCTCCAGATCACATATCGTCACATATTTTCCTATTAATCCACATTTTATGGCATTGAGGATGGTGTCAACTTTTTTCTGAAAATCGTTTTCTTTACGTTTGTTCCACCTGAGGCACCTGTTTTCAGTTACGGCAACTGCAGCTGTTGAGTCTGGGAATATGTTATCCATACTTATCGTCATATGATCTTTGAAGGACAATAGATCAACCATTCAGAAAAAGTTGGTTGCAAAGAACTAAAAACAAAAATAATAATTATTAGTCTTTTGGTTTTTCGAAAAATGGTTATCCTGTTAGCTTTGTATGAGCACGGCAAGAATACTTTCTCAAAAATTAAGATAATCGTTCCGAAAAGACACTGGTTATTGGGATCTTAGTTTTCATCATAGTCACGCAAAAATTATTTAATTCAAATAAAATTAATAAAAGCTACATATTAAAAAAAAATCAAATCAAATTTGATTTTTAAAATCAATTTTAAGAAACAAAAGAACTACCCGTAATATGGGTTAAAGTTTTGTATTCCAAAAAAATTGATAAGAAAAGAAGTTTTTTATCATAAAATTTTGAGAATGGTTTTAAAAAAGTTTCATTTAATTGCTTCTTAAATAATGAACTTTTTATTTATCTAGCAGCTTAAAGACTAGAGTTTAATTTTTATAAAATAAATAAGTGGGGTTAAAAGACATTAAAAATTTGTTAAAAATTTATTTTTGGTGCGTGCTCAATGGGTTATAAAATATTGAAACCATAAATATATTTTCACAGCTACTGTTTGTGGAGTCTTCTCTACAGCATTCATTGCAAAAAAACTAAGGAATATGCAGTTTGACATTTTGGAAAGAGGCCTTTTAAATGTCAGATATTGAAATGAAAAGCAAAAAGGAAGGAATTCCAAAAAGAGCGTGTATTATGGTGAAAATGTAGCTAGCTCTTCAGAGCAACTGTTGAAAAAAAGGGGTGCATCCCACTTAAGCGGTTGAAGATATTTTGTATTTTGGATGCATTTAATTCCACACGATTATTAATACCCCATTTGACAATGTTGCTTAGATCTGAATTTAATGAGCTCAACATATTCCACTGTTGAAATTCTCCACATTTGAGGAAGAGGGAGGTGAATCTGATCATTTTTGAATATAAGAAATAGTGTTGGAGACAAAACGGAGCCTTGGGGGCATATCTGCATTTATTTTTTGAATTGCAGACTCGAAACTGTCCAAAAAAACTTATGTCTTGTGTCCCTCTACAAGAATCTCCTAAGAAATTATTTGCTGTATATTGGCAACTCTACTATCCTGTATTTAAGACATTTTTTGTTTCTCATAAAATAAAAAAATATACAAAAATGTAGGAACTCATGTGCTCTTCAAATAAACAAGAGGTGAGATGAACGCAAAAAGCCATTTGTCACCAACTGAATTTGATAGTTTTTCATAAACTTGTTTTCATTAGAAAGAGATGTCAAAAATAATAATTGTGAACACAAATTTTATAAATGTTTTAACCTGAAAATCAAAAAAAAAAAATTTAACCTTAGGTGCCAGTTAGGCGCCAGTTATAGCTACGAGTATAATTTAACTCATCATTGAAAATATTTATGATTGATTTTGAGGTATTTAGAAAGCAAATTTATTATTTTAATTATTATTTTAATAGACAAACAAAGCTCAAGATTTTATTAAAATTTCTAGTTAAAAAAAAATACAAATAGACCCAACTTTCCATTTTATGTGGCTTTTAAGATTCCAATGATCACAAGTACAGTAGTTCAATCATGTTTGAAAGCTTGAATCTATAGGACCACATTTTATAATTTCAGCTTCCCCCCTGCTCTGCATTTTTACTATTACCGGCTATTCAACTGATCCAACGTGGCCATTTTCCGTCCAAAGAGTGCAGGGGAGGGGGGAGATTGAAATTTAAAATGTGGTCTTATGGTTTCAAGCATGCTTAGTTCAATAAGAGTTCTCTAGTAAGCTTCCGATATCTGGTTCTCGCATTTATGAGTTTGAGCTCGGTATAAGAGTTCAGGTGCCAGGTAAGTCTTTTTACTATAGTTAAATTGATGTAACTTCTTAATGCTTTATGTTACGGACAAACTTTATGGAAGTTTTTTTATGGGAAATTACTAAAGCTTTATAGAACAATTTTCTTTTCTAAACCTAACTTTTTTGAGATATTTGTCAATACCCATTTGCGCGACTTTTGACCCCTTATAACTGACCGAGCGGTCATCGGATTTTTGAGAACTTTTCTCAGGTTATAAGCAACATCAATTCCAACGAGCAAATACTCCTTACTGGGCTAGATTTTAATCTTTTTTTTAATAATAGCAAAGAGAATTATTTTGAATTTCAAAATTTTGAGAAGGGGCTGGTGGGGAATGAATAAAGTAATACATTCGTTTTGTTAAGATTAAGCCACTGATTAAGCATAAATTTATAAGAAATGTTAATACTTAAGGTAAGGTATTCTATGTATATTTTCTAGAAAAAAAACAAAGTTTTTCCCAGAAAAACTTTTGAATTTTTTTTTGAAAAACGGAGCTAATAGGGTTTTGACAAAATTTAAACACTCAAATATGTATGTTTTTTTAAGGCTCATTTTGAGGCTTGTTTTGTATATTTAAGGAAAAATAGTTTTTAATAGATGTTCAAAATTTGGAAAAATGTTTTCAGAACACTTTTCCAAACTCTTAAGGAATTTAAGAAGTACAACAATTTGATAAAAAAGGGACTAATTTTTTTTTAGAATTTTTCCTGTAACTTCTGAAATTTTTAACATCTAAACGTTAATGAATGTCCAAATACTTAAAACAATCTTCAGAACAACTAAAAAATCTGAAAAAAAAAACTTTCAGATTTTCGATTTTCAAAAAAAGATGGTGTTGACGAAAACGGTTTTTGTGTTTAAAACCTTCATTTTTAAACATATTTTTCAAACGAAATTCAGAAAAATCCAGAAAAGTTTTCTAAAAAATTAATGATATGTTTTTCCTTCTTGACGAGTATTAAATATTTTCCATGGGTCTAGGTATTAAAATAAGAATAGTAACGCAGACCTGAAAAAAAAGTTTCTGAATCACAAAGTTCTGAAAAGACATTGAATTTGCCAGACTACACAATTATTATTTTTGTTGCTTTGAAGTAAAAAATTTGAGCAAGTTTGTACGGTTATAAGGTCTATTTGTTTGCATGAAATTTCCTGCAAATTTTTTTACAAATTTTCACAATTTCTGACAAATTGTTACAAATTCCGGTTTGTTTACTTAAAAATTGCATCGAGAGTACGCAATGAGAGAGCAAATAATTTCCCCTCCGTTGAAAACTTGCAAATTCCTGCTACACAAATTTAAATTACAACTACTGTCAAAAATCATGGTTTTCAGTTTTTGTCGCAGCGTTGCCACCAATCGGAAAATTTTCTAAAATAGATTTACAAAAAAATGCAGTATTCAATTTTCTTACAGAAGATCTGCATATTCCAATTTTTAATTTTATTTTCAAAAAACAAGTACAAATGATGGAATTAAAATTAGCAATTAATATAATAAATTATGCTGTCACGATTGTTAGCAAAGCAAGCCAATATAATTGGAAAATTAGTTGACTGAATTTTGAGGAATGATAATTTTCTTTTCCGAAAAATAAAGTACAGTAGACCCGATTTAAAAACAGTAGATTTGTTTATCGAAAAGAATGCATTTGATCTATTGAAATCATAACAAAAAAAAAGTTCTTGCCCATTTATACACAAAAATGACTTTTCTAACAAAGAAGTGGTGCAATTCATGGCTCAATGCGTTCTTAACTTTTTTTCAAATTTCCCCAACTCTCATAGAATGTTTCCCTCTCCTTTTAAATTTGACAGATTTTACACATTTTTTTGGAAAAGATACCAAACATACCTCCATACATAATCAAGTTCATAATACATACAATAGTATAGATTGCGTGCATTCAATGGAAACCAAACTTTTTAAGTTTCCTCTATCATGACATGCTATTTAAGGTTTGATTATAAATCTGAATTCCATTTATATAAAATTATGAATGTTTTTACAATGTAAATAAATTTATTATTTTACCCAAAACACCTACATCTCCTCTTCATAATAAAATCAATAAATTAAATTTAAACCGCACCCTTACAAAGGACTTATTTTTTTTTTATATACATTAAATTTCATGACCCATTATCCTTTTGGCAAAGTGAAGCCCAAAGTGCATTTTCTCGTAAACAGCTATGAATCCTGAAAATGTATTCCCATAATAATAACAAAAAAAAACCTCAAATTAAATAAAGTGATCATATCTCGATAGAAAGGCGAAAATATATTTATATTCCACCTCTGGAGTAACTTCCATAAAATTGAATTAAACTGCTCATTTAGCGTCGACACACAAAAAAAAGAGTCATCATTTCCATTTGAACCGCCTACAAAGGCGACTCTGAATCTCTTTTGAACGATAAAATGAACCAAAATTGATCAACCTAGCTTTTTTTTGCTTTGGCAAAACTTCAACTAACAGCTTTTTTGGAATCGTCAGTTGCTTTAGAAAAAAAAAAATAGGTAGGTACTGCCCAAACAAAGAAGGATGCTAACATGAATAACTACCAGGCTGAGTATAATTCCGTAATAAAAATGGAACTCGTTGGTTTTGTATTACGAGTTACGTCTATATACCCCGAACGTCTCTTGGTTGGCCATACCATACTGTCGTCGTCGACAAGGACCAAGCAAAGCTTCGTTCTTCTCTCGTCGTCGCCATCGTCCTTGACGACAACGTCTCTATTTCGGCCTCTGAAATTCGAATTAATTTGCAAGTTTAATCAGTTGGCAGGTGTTTCTGGGATTGTTGCTGTGTCTGATGCTCAATTTAAGAAATTAAATTGGCAAGCGTTTCGGAAAGTCTGTAAGATTTCCAAAAAAAAAAAAATTACCTATTCCTGACAGAAAAAGAGGATTCCATTGTTTTGATAAGTTGAAAGTCGAGATTTAAGTAAATGTTCTTTTATCAAAGAGGAAATTGTATGTAATCGGAATGAAGTTTAAGCTATTTCGTTTTTTTTTGGTCTTCATTTGGTATTTAAAGAGATAATTTCGTTTGATTAAATAAATTTGCTACAATTGAAATAAATGTTTTCTAATCCTTAAATTTAGCTTTGAGTTATGTACAACATATGCAAATTTATTCTTAAATATGGATGGCTGTTGCTTTGGAAACTCTGCGTAGCTAGTTGTTTTTTGTAAGAAACAGTGTTTATGAGAATTTTAAAAAATGCCAAAATCATGAACCCATACGATCCAAGCCTTGTAAACTCTTCTCTAGCATTGCATATTGTCTAAAATTTGTTTCTGGCAGAATCAAAACTCTTTTGATATAGGTACTTGTATCCAATAAAAAACTAGTTTGAGGTGAATATAAAAATAATTAATTGTATTTATTACTGAGAGAAATGGTATTTTTTTTGGCAACCATAAGATTACCTATCTCATCGTGTGCCTAGTTATTGCAATGCAAATAAATTTTTCGAGAAATCGACTGCCTACTTCCTTTTATCAATATTAGTTGTTGCTTATTTTTCAATTTTTTGCTAAGAGAACAAGGGAGAACATGGTCTTGGAACTGGAAAATAAATATTTTTAACAAAAGACTTCACATGTCAAAAATTGATTACTTTGCGAAGCATTGCTAAACGCACTTTGCTGGCTTATAAATAAAATTGATTTTACTTACGAGAAATAAGAAATATTTTTTTTTCTATAAACATAATTTACCTTTTTTTATAAAAAATAAGTTACATTTCTCGAATTGCGAAAAATAATTGTTAACAATAAAAGTTGAAAAAGAGTTTTCTCTTTCAATTTTTTATTTTGCATTTGCAGGATTTTTATTCAGTGCGAAACACATTAGCCATTAGATTTGAGCATGTAAGATTTTGATTTGCCAGATATTAAAATGTGAAATTTTGAATTTGCGAGATTTGGCTTGAAAATTGCGAAATTTTTCGATTCGAGATATTAATTCCGAGATTAAAAGCGAGGTTAAAAGTGAAATTTTTTAATTACGAGATTATGAAAAACTAATTTTCATGATTTCGTTATTCGAGAATTTTAAATAAATGCAGATTTCATTATGTAAGATTTAAGTTTGCGGGAAATCATATTGCGCCCCTAAGTAAGCCCAAAATATATATCGGAACCCCATCACTTAACCTTCCGAAAGCAAGCCTTTTTTTTGTACGTGAAAGGCAACTGGGGTTGGTAATCACCCCACCACATTTTATTGTAAATAAAAGTATATTTAACGTTAAAATAATTCTTATTTGCTTAGAGATCTCAAACTGAAAAAAAAAATGTTTCTTTATTTTTTGCCGAAGTCTAATAACCTAATTTTTGGAGTTAAGCTAAAAATCTTAGCGATTTTTAGTGCATGTGAGTAATTGCCATTTTAGGCTTGATTTTCTTAACTTTTCTGTCTCGTTTTTTTCTTTTTCTTAAATTCTGACCAAGGTTTATCTCCAAAATGTTCGTGGTTCATATTTAGAATACCTCGTAATGTGCTTCCTAATTCTCATAGAGAATCTTATGTCAGTCGAAGCATCATAATGGGTTTCTTCAGTTGTAATGTCAACAAGTTTTAAAAAATTGATTCAAAACTTATTTGGAAGTAATTTTCATTTTGATTATCTGAAAGCAAAGCTATTTTGGTTTAAAAACTAAGCATCGAAGTGAGCACTTCTAAGAAATAAAACATACGTAAAAAGCAATGGGTTTGACAGGTAACCCTACAGCAATATGAATTGTTTAATAAAACCAAAACAACTAGTTACCTCAGCAACGTTAATACAAGCAACATTCTGCCAATTTCAATTCAATAATTGTATGGGTTACAAAATAATTTATCACTATAAATACATTGATAAATGGAAGGATTTTGTTGGCACATATGAAGGGGGCCTAACGTTATACATTGAAAAAAAAATTAATACAAATAAGATTAATAATTTTTGAAAACTTATTATAAAAGTCTGGTTGACTTTGTCGTCCTCAGGTTGTTCAGTCTCGGTTGTCAAGTGGCAGTATTGGTTGGGGTAGAATTGGCGTTTAGCCACAATAATGGGCTGACCCTATAACAGAGTAGTGTCCTGCTTCATCGTTGATTGTTGTATTTATATCCAGGATTTCCTTAGCTCCTAGGTACCTTGGTGCCGAATATCGTTGTTGGTTTATCATCGTTCTCATCAGTTGATTCGGGTGGTTGGCTATATTCCTTACCAGCTTATCTGCAGAAAGCATTAAGAACTTGTCCAGACTACTTTGGCTTCAGAGTAGAGTTGCTCGTTTTGGAAATGCTTACTCCGTTGACGATCGAAATATAGTCCAGTGCAGATCCTCAGGATTTTTCTCTCGAATATTTGCAGTTCCCTCATAGCTGTTTTGGAGATGGTGAACCAAACTGGGAAGCTGTAACTGATAACTGGCCTCAGAAGTTGCTTGTAGACTAAAACTTTTGTCTGCTGGCTTAGCCCAGTTCTTTTTTTCATCAATGGGTAGAGGCGGTGGAAACCAAAGTTGGCCTTTTTGAGTACAGAGCGTGAATGTGGGTTGAATCTCGCTCATTGAAGCTGATTCCTAAGTACTTGGCGCTGCGTTTGGCTGGTAATCTGGTACCATCTCGGAGTGCTATGGTGATACTTCTGCAGCTTTCAGCTGAGCGACCGCGTCTACCCCCTGTTTTTCTGAAGCAAACAAGCTCTGATTTTAATGAGTTCAGCCGGATACCCTATTTTGGTGTAAAACTGAAACAGTTTGCGGATGTGTGTCTCGACTTCTCGGACAGCTATCAATGGAGAGAATGATGAGCCATATATTAGTGAATCATCAGCGAAGAGAAGGTTCTCGCATTCGCCTGAAATTGGTTGGTCAGAGGTCATGATGTTGAAGAAAAGTGGTCCAAGCTCCGACCCTTTGGCAACTCCAGCCCTGATGGTCTTCACTGTCGATTTGCAGTTCCCCAGTTGCACCAAAAAGTTCCTGGAAGAAAGAAAAGCAACATTCTGCCTAGAATATACATTTTTACATATGTAATTAGAGAAGAAAACGACCTATAGAACGATACAAGACATTATATATAAGGGGATTTCTTAGATAGTGGGGTGATGGGTAACCCCACTTACCTTCGGAAGGTTAACAAGAGCAAAAACTGAAAGGCAAATCATGGCAAAATTAATTTTGTTTTTATTTATGATATTTCATCCAAACTTATTTTGAAAGAATGGAAATATTTCATTATCTATGATGTTTTAAGATTCCAAAATGAAGTTAAGATTTTATTTTCAAAATTATCACGTTTTCAGAAAATACAATTTAATAAGAATCAAAATTTAAACATAAACAGTCGTATTTATAAACTTTGTCTAACTTTAGACAGCCGTCCAACTGCAAAAAGTTATTAATAAACTTTGTTTACTGTTGTCCTAAAGTTGCCAAACTTGTATAATGGCATCGGTTGTCTAAGATTTGTCTAACTTGACATTTTATATAATTAAAAAAGGCATATATCCAACTATTAATAACTTTTAAAAAACTGTCTAATTTGTCAACCGCCTAAACAATCTAATAAATAAGGCTGAAAGTATATAGGTGCAAAGTAAAAAGTCTTAATTTACAACACCCCCACTAGATTTTGGTTCTTTTATACCAATTAAGTTGCAGCAATGGTTATATTTTGTTGGTGGAAGTCCTTTGGTCATAAAATTGGCAGGCATGTCTCCTATTTTTAAAAATTCGATCTTCAACTATTTGTCATTCACAAGATCCCGTATGAAATGGTGTCTGATGTCGATGTGTTTGGAGCATAATACATATTGTCTTGCAATACATCTCAATATTAATTCGTCATTCCAATTAGTTAGTTCTTTCAATAAAAATTGGAGGCATAGTGCTTCTTGAGAAGTTGAAGCCATCAAGGCCATATACTGTGCTTCTGTAGTAAAAAGAGGTCGGTTGCATCTTTGCGTTCCACAAAAAGGGTTCTGCTTGGTATTTAATTGTAACCAGTTGTAGATTTTTTATCCCTTCATTGCTGGTCCAGTCTGCATCAGAAAATCCTTCTAGATGTCCTTAGCAAAATATAAATTCAGGCTTCGCATTTAAAAGCTTCGTTGCATCCGTTTTAGTACCAGAAACGGCCTACCATAATCCTTTCGTTTGGAACTAAGCTGCGACTGAAAATATATGGTACTTCATTTCAGACATCTTTTTTAAATTAATTATCTTTAATTTTTTTCTACGTGATAAGGCCCGAGCTTTCAGAGAAAATACTTTAATAAGAATTAAAAAATAAATGAAACAATCGTATTTATAAAGTTTGCCTAACCATATACAGTCGTCCTACTCTAAAAAGTTATTAATTAGCTTTGCTTACTGTTGTCCTTAGGTTGTCTAACTTGGATAACGTAAACTATATCCAACAAGATTAGAATTCCTAATTATTAAGTTGGACATTTTTTTTCCGGGGCCAGGCATATTTCCTATACAAAATTTGTTTATAATACTTCTCTACACTACATAAATTAATCAGCCAAGTAGAAGACTTACAGCCCTATTATTAAGAATTTGTTACTAGAAACAAAACTAGTTTTAGGTAAAACTAGTTTTGTTTCGAGTTTTATAAAAACTAGATAGTTAAAAAAATTCGGTAACAAAACAAGTTTAGGTTTTGAAACGAGTTTCTTGTTTTGACCGTATAAAAAAAGTTTTACGGAAATAGTTGTATTTATTTTGATGGTTTGGCTGGTTTTGGGTCAGGTGCGCCAAATTTGTTGACATTCAAAAGCACCCTGCCAAATGTTTGAACTGGAGCCAACAAAATCCACCGTCTGTCAACCAAGTTGAAGAATTGCTTTTACAAAACGAATTGCCTGGCACCGAAACCGAAGCAATTAGTTCAAATAGTGTGCATTTACCCACGACTCCGTTTCCTAGTCAGGTGTAGTTTTTCACCACATCTTCTTAAAGGCGTCCAAATAATGAAAGTCGTCGTCAGCCGTTAAAGGGAATTCATCCGAAAAACTCACCAGCTGTAAAGGATCGACGTGAGAAAGAAAACAAGCATTCTGCTGAGATGCATTTTGAGAATAGAAGTGCGCCAAATTACTTCCGATCGACAGGCTAAGAGTGAACGTCATGCCAAACTACGAGTACATGCGATGGAAGCACTTTTTAATCAACGCAAGTTGTAAGTCAGCGACTGGACATTCGGTATCGGTGGTTGATAGTAATAGTGATAGGCTTCCGCTCCACAGAAGATAGTTTAGTAACCGGAGGTTACATTTGATACCCTGCTTAAAAGTATTTTGATCAAATAGCTACAGATTGACTTTTTAGTGTGTTGAAGACTGTTTCTTAGCGTGCTTTTGGATGCCAAATTCAAACCCGTCTTTCGTTTTTGGGCAAGGTTTATTTTTTTTTCAAAACATTCCTGTTATAAAACTAATAATTTTTTTGCTATTTTTTAGACCTTGTGACATCGAGAAATAATTTTTGTTCAACAAAATTTGCTCAACTATCTTAAAGCGATATAATCTTTTCTTTCAAATATCAGTTTATAGGTATATTTTTATTTTTTTCAAAAAACTTTTTTCCCTTACATTTTTGGCGAAACGGTTTTAAGTTTGAATCTATTTTGTGTAATTTTGTTGAAAGCTCATTCTGAAACAATCTTAATATATTTTCCAGATATTTTCTATCAATTTAAAGAAAGATAAAAAAATACGTTCTTTTTCGGCATTTAAATTATAAACAGTCATGTATTTTATTTTTTTGACTGTAAAATGTTTCCTATTTTTTTAACAAAAAAAAAAAAAACAATATAGCCAAAAAAATGCCTCGCAGTTTTGAAAAATCCTTTGTACCGCATAACATTTTCAATATTTTTAAGCAAGAAAGTTAATAAAAAATAGATAATATTTCCCAATTTCTGTTGTCAAAACTTTCATAGGCATAGGCGGGGTTCATTAATATTTTTTGTCTGTATTTTAATTCCCAACAACCCATAAGCTACGAAAGCGTGACTGGCAATAAGAAGTCATCACATAATAATATTATAATCTTCATTTAATGTGCCATCAACATTCTTCACAAACAACTTTAAAATCCTTTGAAAAAACAAAACTTTACACTCAACGCCTACACTGCTAAAAAAGGGATCACTGTCACCATGCATAAGTATGTATGTATGTTAGAATAATCCTCTTGACTCAATCGGGAATGCGCGCCGGAGATAGAAAACGAGTTAAAACGGAAATTGTATGATTTCAAAACGACGCTGACAATCATTTGAATATATATTGGTAAAAAAGTTTACTTTTGTTGTTTTTTGTTTGTCTCGCTCAGCGTTCCTGACATTTTTTTTTTCGTTTTTTTTTTTTCAAGAAAAAGAACTTTTCCACAAAATCCACACGCAAAATAAGATGAGAAGAAAAAAAAAAACATTAAAGAAAAAAAAATTAAAAAAAAAATCCCACAGGAATTATTTTGAGAAGGATAAAAGTTTTATGATAGTTTATCGTTGCATTTATGTGTAGGTGTGGGTAGTGGGTATATATCTTTCGGAAAAGAGGAAAATAAAGAAAACCATAAGAAAAGAAAGACATATAAAAAAAAAGAAAATTCCGGACAACAAAAAAAGGCTAACAACTAAGTGTGCATCCTTATAACTCCTTGAGGGAAGCACCTGGCAAATTAAAGGAAGCAGTTTCCGGAATGAAGTATTTTGTATTTGTCCTGTCCCACCATCAACAAAAAACCAGAGATCGAAAAAGAAACCAAATTCCACCGAAGTAGGTAGGTAAAGGTACATTATAACAAAAGTGAAGTTGTGGTTGGTAAAAAGTAGAAAAGTTTCAACTAAGAAAATATTACAGAGTACTTTATGTGCCTAACTGTGTCGCATGAAGTGGACACTAGACACCTACTAACTTGAGCGCCTCTGACATTTTTTTTTTGTAGGGATAAGCCAAAAGTAATGGATTCAAATTGGACACGTTGAAATGTATGAGTTGTGGGTGTGAGAAGTTGACAGTGGCTTTCAAAAAAAAAAATGTATGAGGATATTGAAAAAAAAAATATTTTACTGACTACAAAATATTACTTTATACTCGGAATCGAAGTTCATACTGTTGTTTTCAATGAATTTAAAATTATGATTCATTCAGCCTTTCCTTATACTAGATGAGACAAAAGATAAAGAAAAATATTTTATTTTACTATCCGCCGAGGTTTTAATTTGTTGCTTATTTTATTTTCATAATTCAAATACCATACCGTGAATTGTGTAAGGAGCCAAAAAAGAGTAAACTAGTGGCGAAGGTACAGCTAATAACAAAGCGACAACAAGATAATAGAGGCAATGAAGTTCACTGAAACAAAAGCACCAAGGTAAACGTTGAAAAGCGGTTGAAAAATTAAAAAAAAAAAAGAAAATAAAAATATATAAAAACTTGTAAAAAAAAAAAACAAAAATAAACAAAAGTATACTTCTTGAGTGCGCTGCAGCTTGTGGTGGTGGCAATGGCGTAGACAGTGAAAGAGCAGGAGTAACCATCATGTCACTATGGGATTTCCTGTGAAAAGGATTGTTGTTGTTTTAAAAATCCATGCAATTTTTTGGCATTTCATTGGAACGGACACAACGATGACAATAGTGATAAAAGTGCTCCATGCTGTTGCTTGTTGAACACTTTCTGACTTAAATAATCATGACACAATGCTGTTGGAGGATTTAGTTGATATTTAGAATTTTACAGAGTAATGATATTAATAATCCTTACTTAGAATGTATAAGCTCTTAAGGTCTTTGAGACAATGGCATTTTTATATGGTGATTGCAATCGCCGTTTAAACGATTAAATTTTATTAGAAATAATTGTGTGGTAGGTTAAACCTAAGATAATACTTTTTAATTCTTGTGGTGTCTGTTTTTTTTTTCGCTGTTCAAGGCCAGATCCACACTTTTGTGCCAATACCGATACACTTTCGCTACTATAAGATATTTTTACATCAGAATCAATGAGAGGATAGAAATCGAATCAGGTATCGATGATTTGAATATACTCATTGTTTCTTGTGTAAGAATATTTTATTTTATCGAGACTTAATCGATATTTGAAGTATAATGTGAATCTGGATAAAATGCCAGTGAGACAAAAAAGTGCTCGTAGTGTCGAGAATATTGCTGCCGCTGAGGCTTCAGTTGCAGAAAGCCCAAATTTGTCTCTCACTCGTTCTCAAGCGTTGGGCATCTATGTGACGTCGTTGTGGCGAATTTTGCGAAAAGATCTTGACTTACATCCTTACAAGATTAAATTGACCTAAGAACTGAAGCCGCTTGACCACCAAAAGCGTCGTATGTTCGTGAATTGGGTTGAGCAACAACTTGAAAATGATTCTGATTTTCATCGAAAAATCATCTTCAGCGATGAGGGTCATTTCTGGCTGGATGGCTTCGTCCATAAACAAAATATGCGGTATTGGTGAAGCAGCAATCCACACGTACTTCATGAGTCATCATTGCATCCCGAAAAAATTACGGTTTGGTGTAGTTAATGGGCCAGCGGCGTCATTGGGTCGTACTTCTTCCGTGATGATCAAGACCGGCACGTTACTGTGAATGGAGATCGCTACCGTTCAATGACAACCGAATATTTTTGGCCCCAATAGGATGATATGGACTTGGAGGACATGTGGTTCCACCAGGACGATTGATGAACTTCGTACGAATATCGAACGTGAAATTGCAGCAGTATCGACCGATTTATGCTTGAAAACCGTCGAGAATTGGGTTCAGCGTCTGGACTTCTGCAAGCGTGCCCGTGGTGGCCATGCTAAGGAAATCGAGTTCCATACATAATGGCATCGAACGTACTTTCACAGGAATAAGGAATTTCATTGATATCCAAAACCGTTTCTGTTTTATTTAAAAAAAACTTTTGTAGCGCTCTTATTGAAAAACCCGATATTTCTTTTTTTTTAATAAAGAAATGAGTGGCTGTTTAGTTTTACTTTTTAACTGTTAAAAATAATTTTTAGCAATAAATTTTGATCAAAATAGTTTGTTATTTTCGAGTTTTTATTTTTCATTTGCAAGATTTTTATTTTTCAATACAAAACAGAGCACGTTGCTGTGAGATCTAAATTTGGGAAATTTAGATTTGCGACGGTCAAAATTGCAGGATTTTAATTAACGAAATTTGGGTTGAAGTTTCTGGGATTTTTGGTGCGAGATTGTTAAAAGTGAGATTTTTGAATTGCCAAATTATTAAAATCAGGATTTTTAAAATGCAAAAAATTGCTTATATCCCGAATGACAAATTCCGGAATAGATTAAACTCCAAGTGGTAAAAATCCCAATTCGTTAAAATCCCAAATGCCAGAATCCTAAAAGATATTATCTTAAATGCCAAAATATATTCCGTATTGTTTGTCATTCTAGATCTTTGTACAATCGAAATTTTTGCATTCTAGATTTGTTTTGTTTATTTTTCGCTTTTCTTTTATTCGAGATGTGTAACATTCGCGATAGCCATGATGCCGGAGTGAAAAGAAGTCATGCCATTTAAAACAGTTAGCAAAATAGTATAATATGTAATGCGGGAGTTTTTGTCATTCGATATTTTCTCTTTAACGATTCTTATGTTCATTCTGGAATTTTTTGCCATTCGAAATTTAAACATTCGGGATTTTAAATTTCAAATTTCTTTTGTTAAAAAAAAAACAATTTTTTGATATTGTTGATTTAAAAAATTACAGACCAATAAAGTTAAATAATTTTTGAAAATTCAGTCCATTCACTATCAAATATTTAATTAAACTATACTTGTAAAAAAGAATTAAAAGTACAAGATTTTTTCAATTTTTATTTGTGTTTTTTGAAAATTTGTATCTTTGTGGTGAGTTGTTGTTTTGATTTGAAACAGAAAGTATTCCACAGTTTAACGTTTCTTGTTTTTAGATTGGTTTGCCAATATTTTTTTTGGCAGTACCTATACCATTATTTTTCCAGATTTCTAAAGTTAGTCAGTCCGGCACAATGACAACAAGCACTAGCTGAGGGTTAAAATTAGGAAAAATATGGATGTAATGAGTGTAGATATTGTTGGGAAGTTGCACTTACAGACCCTTCCACAAAAACCATTGCTATTTCCCTATCACAATATTTGATTTTTCCTTCAAAACAAGTGTCAGAAGTATTACTGTTGATTCAATTTTTTGAATAAGCATCAGGATATCATTCGCGGGAGAGAGTTGACCATGTAAGAAAGCTGATGTCTGCAAGAAATTCTTCTAAATTGTGACGTGCAATATTATATTGTTGACTCACAAATAAAATGCTTCAAGAAATGTATCTACATAAAGAGCCTTGAGCCTAAAATAAATTTTAAATACATCGTGCTCCCATAAAAATAAATAATTCTTCATTAACGTGTCAATCCAAATATAAAATTCATTTAAAAAAATATATGAAAACGTTTTATAAAAAAAATTATTTTTTACTTTTCTAATTTTACAAAAACGATAATTCTATAAGTTCATAGGTATATTAATTATTAAAATTAAATGAGGTAAAGCTCGTTACCTTACTTTTTTTTTTTTTAATTTTTTGTTGACGTTACTGTCACAGATATATTTTACTCCTTTCTATAAATTTTTTGTCAGTTCATATCCATTCCACCATTAGAATAATTCAGTGGTGGATCGTAATTAGCTTTTTGGCACTCTCAGCTTTTTTTCAGGGAAGTTAAAGTTAGAGTAAATTTAACAAATTCGATCACGATATTTATATTTCGTTTACGCTGGGTTTATCCATTTGTTTTGCTAAAACAACTCCTTTTGGACTTTTGTTTATATCTTTTTTATTTTAATTAATTTTAATTCATTTCATTTCATTTCATTTCATTCTATTTTATTTTATTTTATTTTATTTTATTTTATTTTATTTTATTTTATTTTATTTTATTTTATTTTATTTTATTTTATTTTATTTTATTTTATTTTATTTTATTTTATTTTATTTTATTTTATTTTATTATTTTTTTCAAATTAAACAATATAAATAAATTTAATTTAATTTAGCGAATAAAGAAAAAGAGTTCTGGGAAGGGATCAAAGAATGGGAAGTTGTAGTGATGATAGAAACGTGGGTAGAGGAAAAGAATTGGGAAAAATGGAAAACACAACTGCCAAAGGGGTATAAATGGACAAGACAGGGAGCAAAAAAGAAGAACAAGAAGGGAAGAGCAATGGGGGGGATGATAATGGGAGTTAGAGAAGAAATGGCGATAGAGGGTGATGAGATTCAGGAACAGGAAGAAGGATTAATGAGTAGGAAAGTTAAAGCAGGTGCGGATGAATGGGTTATAGTAGCAACGTATGTAAATGGTGACATAGACAAGAAGTTGGAAAGCTTAAGAAGATGGATGGAGAGGCAGTCAGATGAAGAAAGAGTGATAATAGGGGGGGACTTCAACGCGAGAACAGGATTGGAGGGTGGGAGAGTGAGGGGTATAGGAGACGAAGAGAGAGGGAGGAGATCGAAAGATAAAAAAGTGAACACCGAAGGTAAGAAACTAACGCAGGTGATAGGAGAATTAGGGTGGGAAATTTTTAACGGGAATATAGAGGGGGATGAAGAGGGAGAGTTCACGTATACAGGAGGCAGGGGGGAGACAGTAATTGATTATGTACTAGGTGACGAAAGGACGAGAAGAGGAATAGAAAGGATGGAAGTAACAGATAGAGTAGAGTCAGATCATCACCCATTGGTGATCACTATAAAGACAGGAAGAAGGAGAAAGAGGGATAAAGCAAAGGAAGTAAAAAGAATAAAAACGGGAAGATGGTCGGAGGAGATGAAACGGGAATTCGAGAGAAGAATGCGAAGAGTGAGCTTGGAAGAGGGAGCAGAGGATTCAGAAAATCAGATAGGGGAGAGGATTAAGAGAGAGATTGAACAAAGTGAGGAGGTAGGGGGAAGGCAAATGAAACAGATAAGGAGAGGATGGTGGGATGAAGAATGTAGGGAGAAAAAAGAAGAAGTAAGAAAGGAGTTAAGGAGGTGGAGGAAGAGTATCGGGACGAAGGAAAAATACAGGGAGCGAAAAAGAGAATATCAAGCGATGATTGAGAGAAAGAAAAGAGAGGAGCAGGATGAGATGATAAGAGAAATTGCAGAGGCCAATACCGAAAACAAAGTGTGGGAAATAATAAATAGAGATAGAAAGAAGAGAAAGACGATGGGGGAAGGGATTGAAGAAGAGGAATGGAAAAAATATTTTATGAGTCTAATTGGAGGGGTGGAAGAAGGAGTGAGAATGGGAGAACAGGTAACGAGAAGAGCGGAAGATGAGACCGAAATTAGTAAGGAGGAGATCAGAAAGGTGGTTAGAAGACTCAAAGAAGGAAAAGCAATGGGAACAGACGGTATACCTAATGAAGCGTGGAGATATGGAGGAGAACAAGCTATAGAGGTAGCATGGGGCATCTGCAGGAAGGTGTGGAGAGGAGATGGATGGCCAGAGGGGTGGAAAGAGGGAGTAATTGCCCCGATAATAAAGAAAGGTGTAGGAACAAAGGTAGAAGAATACAGAGGAGTAACGCTCATACCATCGCTGTATAAAATATATACGACGGTTTTAGCGAAGAGGTTAGAAGAAGAAGCGGAGGAGAAAGGGATGATACCACCAAATCAAACGGGTTTCAGAAGAGGAGTAGGAACGATAGACAACGTATATGTGCTGAACTATTTGGTGAACAAAGAGGTTGCAGAGGAGAGGGGCAAGCTAGTGGCACTGTTTATAGATTTAAAAGCTGCGTTTGACTCAGTAGACAGGAAAATTATGATGGAGGCGTTGGAGGAAAGAGGAGTGAGAGAAGGGCTCAGGGAAAGAGTAGGGGAGGTCTACGAAGAAACAACGAGTAGAGTGAAATCGGCAGGAGTGATGGGGGAAACATTTTGGACGGGAAAGGGGGTAAGACAGGGGTGTCCGATGAGCCCAATACTGTTTAACTTGTTGACAGCGGATATAGAGGATGAACTGGGTAAAGGGAGCTGGGGAGGGGTAAAAGTGAGAGGAAAAAGAATTTGCTCGCAGGCATACGCAGACGATGTGGTGGTAATGGCGAAAAATGAAGAGGAGATGCAAAGCATGATAAGAAGACTGGAGAAGTACTTTGAGAGGAAAAGACTGGAAGTAAATGTGGGAAAGACGAAAGTGATGAGGTTCAGGAAGGGAGGAGGGAGGAACACAACAGTAGACTGGAGATGGAGAGGAAAGAAGATCGAAGAAGTAAAAGAATTTAAATACCTGGTGGACGCTAGGGGTAGCATGGCAAACTCCAGGGTATATGGTAAGAGAGGAAACAAAACGAGATAAGATAATGATTAGAGCACGGAAAAGGGCATGGAATTATGAACAGAAATTAACAGATGGAAAAGGAAGTGACATAGCAAGGGAATGTTTAGAGGAGATGAAAGAGAGACAGAGAGATGAACGGGGAAGAGGGTCACGATGGGAACAAGGAAGAGAAAAAATAAAGGGAAGAGAAGACAGTATGAATGGATACGAAGCAATAGAAAGAAAAGACTGGGGAGAGCAAGAGAAGGAAAGAAGGGAAAGAATAAGAGAATCCAGTTACAACAGGTGGTACAAAGAAATAATGACAGAAGGGATTCCACAATATTTAACAGCGGGTTGGAAGACAGAAAGAACAAGGAGAATTGCTAGAGTCAGGCTAGGGAATGAGGTGAGGGAAAGATGGTACTGGAAACGTGAAGAGGAGAGAATATGCAGAATATGTGAGGGTGAACAAGAGACATGGGAGCATGTATTAGAAAGATGCAGATCTGTCGGAGATGAAAGAAAATCAATAGGGGAAAGGATGAGGGAAATAATGGACGAAACGGGGAAGGGAGAAGAGTGGATAAAGGAACTAGAGGCAGTAAGAAAAGATAAGATGATAGAGAGGGGTGGAGAGGGAGCAGAGTAAGGAAGCGGGAGACTTGTAACCCTTAGGGGAGCCAATACAAATCAATGTAATGTAATGTAAATAAATTTAAATGCCGCGCCGGGATAAACTATGATATAAAATGTTAAATATTTTCTTTCTTCATGACCTTTTAATTGTAAAAATGATCATGGGCTGCAGGTCAATTATTGATAATTCTGATATAATTGTATCCTGTTGTGACGCTTCGGCCTTTTATTTTTTCTGTAAGTTCTTGGGAAAATGAGCAGAATTTATTGAATTTACAATACTGGTTTGTCAAAATCTTATTGTGAACTATTCCTACTTAGGGCTGGCGACGATACGAGAAAAGTCTCGGTATCATTTGGTATCGGTATTGGAAACCAAAGTGATACCGAGATGGAGAAGTGATACAAAGATACCGAGAACAAACCAGACTTTTGTGACCAAAATTTACCGATACTTTTGGTAGTATCGTTTGGGTATCGTCAGAAATTTTTTTGTTTTGAATATTATAATTAATCTATTACAAATACAAAATTCTTGTAATTGGTTTCTTGGAAACGGCTTTTATGGTTTGAATTAAATTTTTACACTTTTTTCTCCTTTATAAGCAGAATTTTTAAGCTAAATTATTTAAATTAGAACCACCTACTTCCGCGGCCATTTTTCTTTCACTTTATTTCTCTGAAACCAATCATTTGATGGATGATATTTTCAGTAATGGCTTTTTATATGGAGGAAGTGAATTTATTAAAATCCACCAACTGCCCCTCATTTTTTTTTCTAATATCTTGATTTTGATTTAAAAAAAATATTAAACTATATACTCTAGATCCAGACTTTAGATCTGAATTGGTAACTTACCTAATATTGTGAGCTCATGAACTTTAAATTTAATAACATCATGGCTGATTTTTAAGTCTGTATATGTGTGTTATGAGTTATTTTTGTAATATTAGTTGAATTATGAAATAAATTCATCGACACAATGAAAAATTTGTTGCTTACTTAATGGCACTGATCCAATTAAATCCATCATCTTATCACGCTATCGTGTGAAATCAAATTTACGTTGGGGTTTTATCCTGAAACATATTTCAAATATTAAACATTAAAATACTTAGCTATTAATATTTGAACAAATTTTTTTTTATCCGTTAAAAGCTCATATTTCTTAAAAAAATATTTATAAGACTTTATCAATAGTTATTTTTTAAATCATTGATTTAAAACGTTTTGCAAGAAAAAATACGTACAAATAATGGTTTTTGAAATCTAGTATTCTGTTTTTTGAGTTCCCATACGATTTAGCATTTTGAAATCTGAGATCTGCAATTTGAAATCTGAAACTGCGTGTAACTACATCCAAATAATTTAAGAAAAAACTCAGGAAAATTAAAAAAAAGTTTTTTAATTGCTGGGTTCACCCTTAAAAAAAATAGTTCAAAATAAAAATGTCGGGAGTTTTTACTGTGACAACAGTAATAATGTTACCAGCTATTTTAAAAAAAAAGCTTCAAAAAATTACATATTTTAAAAAAATACTAAGCAGAAACGACGAATTTAACCCTCATGTTAATAAATGGACAACATGCTAGCGTTTATACTTTTGTTAACTTGTAATTCTTATAAACAAATGTGTTATAGCCAGTCACGTATGATAACGTACAGCTAACTTGAACTCGCCAAATTCTGCGAATGAAACATTCCTGCACACGTGTGATTGGACTGTTTTCTACTACCAGTATACACATCTTAAGGCTGTGCATACATGTGACACATATACTGTAAAATCATCGCAATTCGATGAAGTGAACTTGATATACATATATAGATTTTAAGATGATGTTTTTAAATTCGAACCATAAATACTTATTTCTTCTAATCATAAGAGACTCAAAGACCCTTCATATCCATTCAATCAGATCAATTGATTCAAAGGCCAGCCAGGGCATTCACCGCCAATATGTTTATTGTTTATGGTTCAATTCAATACAAAATAAAAACTAAATTACTATGAAAGAGAAAAAAATCCCAACTCTGACCACATGACACATCTGAAACAGTTCATACAAAAATATTGCTGAAAGAACCACATTGACGGCTGCTAGTTACTTCAGCTAACAATAATAGTAGAAATCGCAACACGACAGATTACAGCATTGAACCGTATACACAATTTTCCATTGGACATGAGTGCGTATTTATGGTGTGTTGTATGTTGTGGCATGTTAATTTGTTAGCACGTCCGTTGCACACACCAACATGCGAAATATTCTATTCCGGTTGAATGAAAACAATGACAGCTAAATCAATCAATATTGTCATCTCTAGTATATAGTATCTGGAGGTCATCAGGGTTGTTTATCCTTCCACTTTGGGATTAACTATTTTATGTGTCTATTCACTATCAAGTGTAGAGTTTATCTAGGGAGAGAATAACGAGTGAAAAAAACAGCATTAAAGGTTTTTTTTTGTGAAATCTTCGTAAAAAACATAAAACAGAAAAATTAACAAAAAAACAGAGATTATGTGAAATGTTGTAGGATCGAATATTTCTTATGGAGAAATTAAGTTTTTGTATTGCTATTCATGAAAACTATTTTAATGGAACTTTTCTTAAAAACAGAAAAAAAATTTGTTTTATCGAGTAATTTTCTTCTGTGAATGTTGTTTCATAGAAAACCAGAAATATGAATTAGTATGGAAAATGTTTAATGTGTAGATTCCTGATAACAATATAATGAAAAATTTCATAGGAAAATCCCCAGGTAAGGGGAAAAATTATTAAGTGAAATGTTTCATTACTTAGGAAATAACCTACTCAAGAACCATTAACCTCTAACTCTAATTCGAAGAAAAAACAAATGAAACAAAGGATTTTTCTTCTTTTTGTTGTTGATTCAAAAATGTGAAAAATTGTATGAGCTCATCAGGGTCTGCAGGGCCTGATGGAATAGTTCCAATTATGCTCCAAAGCTCTAGGACGTAATTTTTCCATTTTAAGGGGCTGTCTTAACATCACCTATATTCCTTTTAGTTGGAGAAAAGTCAAAGTAATTTTCATTCCAAAAGCTGGCAAGCCCACCCATACTGAACCGAAAGACTTCAGGCCTATAAGCCTCTCCTCTTTTCTTCTAAAGACCTTAGAAAAACTTACTGGAACTTATATTCGCCTAAAACTTAATGATGGCGTGCTCTGACAGGCCCAGCATGCATACATGAAGGGCAAATCTGTTGAGACAGCGCTTCATGAGGTGGTTGGCGTAGTCGAAAAACAGTGCAATTCGACAAGCCCTATACTCTATTGACATTGATCCGATACTGATAAAATGGATTGACTCCATGCTCCAAACGAGACTTTTTAATGCGGAAATGGGTGATACCAAGCTAAAAGTAAGAACATGTAGAGGTTATCCACAGGGTGGAGTCTTATCTTCTCTCCTTTGGCTCCTTGATTCTGCTAAAAATAAAGCTAAATGGCATCAAGGTCGTTACATATGCCGAAGACATTGTGTTAATGTCCTCGGGAAAACTCGCCCCTTCTCTGTAAAAGCTTCTACAAACAGCCCTTGACAAGCTCAGTAATTGGGCCAGCAGCTGCGGACTTGGTGTTAACCCACAGAAGACAGAACTGGTGATGTTTACGAGGAAATATAATATTCCGAACATAATCCCGCAAACCATTAACGCAATTCCGTTGAAGGTTTCGGGTACTGCCAAATATCTTGGTGTTGTACTTGATCAAAGACTAAATTGGAAAGAAAATATTAAAGAAAGAAGGAAAATAAACTCAATAGCACTCTACACCTGCAGTAGAATTTTTGGCAAAAGATTGAGGTCCCAGCCCCAGAACCATTCATTGGATGTACACAGCCATAGTAAGGCCAATTCTTGTCTACGCATGCATGGTCTGGTGGCTCACCTTAGATAAGGAAACCAATCTAAAAGCCATGACAAGAATCCATAGAATAGCGTGTATCGCACAACCAGTGCTATGAGAACTACTCCAACGGCAGCCCTAGAAAATTTCCTTTCACTAGCCTCCCTCCGATCTGTTTACGAAAGAGATGGCGAACAAAAGTGCCTTAAGACTCAAACAGTCCAATTATTGGAAAAGGGGCCATTACGGCCATAGAATAATAACGAACTTTACGGACATAGACGTTCAAACAGACTACATCATACCACACATAGATTTCAACCCAGTGGTGATGACAGATATTCCAACAAGGGATTTCTGGAATGAAAACAGGGTCATTAATGCGAATCATGTTAGTTTTTACTAACGGCTCCAAAACAAACGAAGGGGTAGGGTCCCACCACGGAAAACCCACCTATCAATAGATCAATAAAGCTTCCAAACTTTTGCAGTGTATTCCAAGCGGAGGTGCTTGCAGTTTGCGAAGCCGCGAAGTATCTTATATCTCATGAAGTAGTCAATAGTAATATCGACATTTTAATAGACAGCCAGGTGGCAATCAAGGCTATTTTCTCAATCACTATAAAGTCCAAACTGGTAGAATGTCGAATTGAGCTGAGATCTCTTGGTGTTATCCTTAAATGGGTCCCAGGACATAGTGATATTTTTAGGAATGAATTAGCAGAAGATCTGACCAAAAACGAATCATCTCTTGATCTGAGCCAGGTTTAAAACTCGATACTTATGTCCCACTGGAGCAAGAAAAAAGTAGAATTCACCAGAATTTCCTCGAAGCTTCAGACGTCAGATGGCCATCAATTGACACTTGCTGGGTTTCAAGAAATTTGTGGCCTAACATTTCATTTCAAAGAACCGAACTGAATATATACTAAAGTTAAGCAGCCTTCAACTATCACTCCTGGTTGGAGTCCTAACGCGCCACAACTCAATGGGAAACCACATGAGAAGAATGGCCATCAGCCCATCGGACTTATGTAGATGGTGTCAATATGGAGAGGCAGAAGAGAGCTCATCACATTTTCCTTGGGAATGACCCAGCTTGGCTAGAACCAGAAAAGAAGCCCTCGGAAAATAGATATTTTTTCGACGAAATGGGCGAAATATCTTCGTTGCCACTAAAGAATATCATGAAATTTTCAAAAGTCTGGATGGTTCAAGGAGGCATCCCATACCTAAGCTCCCCTGAATCCTCATACCTACCTACCTTAACCCTAGGGAGCGCAATGGATCCATGAAGATCCGAGTGAGATGATATGGATTGCCGTACCATCACCCCTTCTGACCAAAGAAAGACCTCCCTAAGCTGAGACAGGCCAAACTTCTTGGGGATTACAACCAAACACGATTCCAATCCTGCATCAGCTTAAATAGAAATAGACTAAGAATAATAATGGGACTCCTCACAGGCCACGGCAAGTTTAGGAGACACCTCCACATTCTTAGTCTAGAAAACAGTGCCATATGCAGATTCTGCAATGATCACGAGGGAGCCCCGGACCCACATACTATGTAGATGTGATGCACTCCCAACTAACATACTCTCGAGAGCTAAGCTCCCGTTTTCTCAAAAAAACGCTCATAGTACATTTTTAGATCTTATTGCTAAACTTAAGACATGATCTGTCATAATGAAACATAAATTTGTCTCATAGTGTTTTCATTAAATGATGTAAGCATTTTTCTTGGATCAAATCACTTTAATCTTATACCTAGAACAATTATTACTCCTGTATGTAAATTGAAAATCTTATAATAATTTTGTTTTCAAATTTTAACTCTAAACGTCATTTTTAAGTCTTTAAAATCTCTTAACAAGAGCTAATAAAGTAACAACTACAAAACTCTAACTATAGGATTCATATGAGATGTAGCACTGACAGCAGCTTTATTTGGTTCATACAACAGTCGTTCTTTTTTTTAACGTTTTGTTTTCTGGCGTTCAGTTTTCTATTGGTCTGTCTACCTGAAGGAAACATTGGATGCTGATGCCGATTACTGTTTAAAATGTATTTTATTTTGTTAAAAATGTGAACTTTCGGTGATAGACTTTCATTTTATTTTATTTCGATGTAATATAAGGTTTTTTTTAACGGCGTTAGCCCGTTGTAAACGTTTTAATGTTTTAAACTTCTTAACTTTGTCAGAATTTGTTTGGAAAATTAGACAGATTTACGCAGTTTAAAATTTTACTACGAATATCAAATATTATAGTTTTGTTGCGGAATGTTAATTTTTTTGATATTCTTTGTCCATTTATTCCAAAAATTATGACGTTATAATGAAGATTTATTGTTCAGAAAAGGTAATGCATAAAATTTAATATTTCAAACTTTGAGATTTCATTTTTTTTTTAAACATCAACAATAATTCACATTCTTAAGAAAAAAGGGAACGCATCACCGATTTGTTCTTGGTTCATTTGATAGATGTCAAAATAAAGTCGCATTAAAGCATCAGACTTCTCATAAAAAAGTGTTTATTTGCATACCAATATTAATGGACAACACTCTCATAAAATGCCTTTTTAAGAGTTAAAAATATCGATACGACAGCAGCCATATTTAAATTTGAACGAAGTGTTTTTTGTATAGTTTGAGGGTTACCGTGATATGAAATTAAATTTTGAAATAATTTATTTGGTTTTCCATTATGATGAATCTATTTAACGTATATTTACGTATATACGTGTATTGATATTGATGATTATTTGGTTCAACATTAAATACAAAAGAAGTATTTGTTCTAATAACAAATGTCTAAAAATATAAGTTCTGATTTATTATTTTTTCATTAAAACGTCTCTTAACCTCTTGTAAATTCTTAGATTACAAAAACAGGCATACAAGAATAAGATTATCAATTCGACATATTATCTGCTATTATATCTTTTTCGTCATATAACATGAATAAATACCATAAATAATGTCAGCATAAAAAGTACTATTCTAATTAAAAGCAAACATCAAGGTAACCCTTTTTGCAATTCAAAATAAAATTAAAATAATTTAAATATCAATTATTTTGAAAGCGCTTCGTTATTTTTCGAAGTAAAATGTGTAAGTTAGTACAAAAAGTTTCAATCGCACTAAGATTTAACTCCACATATGTGACAAACTATAATTATACTAACGTCGCCATGAAATGAAAATATAAATTCACACATTCATTTTTCAACATGAGACAATGACGATGACACATACAGACATAAATACTTCGTACCAAGTTTGCGAGAGAAGTATACAAATGTGAAAGATAAGTATCTGTTTTTTTTTTTAATTATGCGCATACTCTTTCTCTTTTCATCAACTCCCACAAGAAGTGACGCATTCTCCTAACAAGATTAATTTAGCATTTGTCATCCCATAGGAACATTAAAAATGTTTCTATAAGAGGAAATTAACTCCTATAAGTGGGCCATTTAAGTCTTTTAACGTTTTCATAAGGATGTAGGAGTACTCTTCTAGAGTGAGAATAACTCCCGGAATAAAGTCTCACAAGCCTCTAGGAAACTCTTATGAGAGGAAAATTGTTACTTGGGCTTGTACATCAAAGACTAAAGCATCTGGGAAGTCACCAGATAGAGGACAACGAACTGTCCCCTCCAAATAATCAAGTTTCTTAAAGATACTAATTTGGAGGACGAGCTGTAGAATGAGTAACTTTATCTAGCTCTAGTGAGGGGGCACAATAGATCTTAAGGTCGCAGTGCACTTATACGCTGAAGCATTTCATTCATTCATTCAACCAAACCTAACCTATAGGCTCATTAAAATAATTATTGGTTTATTTTCGAAAAGGTGGACAGAAACTTTTCTTATAGGCTTTTTAAAATGTACACTCGGGCGTATACGTGATTTTTTTTCTAAATTGAATTTGAACATTTACTTGTAAATCTTAAATTTGTTTTTGCCAGTTTCATTTGAATATTTTAAATGTTGGTAACTTTATCGATGAATTAATACACATAAAAACAATCTTAAGAATGTAGTGACATTTTGTTTATGTTAGCGGTTTAGTAAAATTGATAGCAACCAATGTCATATATAAATCTTCAATAGCTATTGTATACTCATACAAAGAGCTATTACCACACACAGCTTAGGGGTTTGTTCCTTTACTTGCGTGAGATCTATTATCCTTCCAAAATTAGCCACCTCCCAATTAAGAAGGTTTTCCCGTATTCTCCTCAGGGCTTTTGTTCCCTACGAGCATACATAATTAAAACATAAGCACAAATCTGTCAAAAAAGCATAAACTGATTGAAATATAAACAATGGTTACCACCGCATCTGAGGTAAATATGTGGGAGTCGAGGAAGCTGTCACATTTGAACATGCGAAATTAATAAAACAAAGTTTTTCTTTTGCCCCGAAAAGTTTCACGCAATAATAAATCTTGCACAGCATACCATCAGAGACCCAACCACAGTCAACCACATCCCCAACATCCGTTCATGAGTCATGTCTACGTACAATATAAGTAAGCGGAGATAATGGAATTTTGAACTCTTCCTTTTCTGCCTTTTCTATATTCTAACATATACATTCAACCACGGTGTGATGCTGGTTGCTCCAGTGATGATGGTTGATCAAATCAAAATTTTCCCATCAGGACATGCACGGCACGTCAAAAAATATTATCCTTTTGTTTCGTGTTAAATAATAATTATTATGAATTAGGCCATTCTCCAATCAGCACATCAAATAATCATAATACTTCTCCCATTCAATTTGGAAGTCTAAATTATATTATCAGAGCGTAATTTTTTGCCTCTAGGGGCGACTCTACGCGGCAACACTGCTAATGTGGAAGACATAAATTATCATAATGAACACTGAACAGAATTATGAAATAATTTTCGCTTATCATTTAATTTAACTGATTTGCCCGTCAACGGAGCGAGTATAGTTGTATGGAAATATTGACACAAATATTCGCTGAGTGTTCAATTAAGTCTCGTTCAAAAAACCTAAAGGTTATATTGAATAATTTATTTTATAATGTATGCCCAGAAAATGAGTATAATCAGTTGATTCTGATTTTTGGGTACATTTTTGTATGTAAAAGAAATGACTGTGAAACAAAGCGTATATATAATACAAGGACGTGCGTTGGAAGAATAATATTCGAATGGGACGTTGTAATTATAATATGTTATAATTTCAGCTTTATATGTTAAGGCCTATACATGCCCGAAGCACTTCTATTTTTTTTAAGGGAGTGTATGGAAGAGTTCTGCTGGCAAAGTGGATTGAGAACCAGGTGGTCATTGTCTAATGAAATCCCATGGACAGCAGGCACTTATAGAAATTTATTTCCCCTGTCGTAAGCTGTCACCACACAGTGATGGTGCACTTTGTACAGGTCTAATTTGTTGAAAAGAAGGCTAGTTTTTATGAATTCTTGTCTAGCTTTAGATACCTAGTGACTTAATTATTATATTTTTTAGGCATTTGACAAGTTAGACAGTTTTTAAAAGTCGTTTTTAGTTGGGAATATGTCTTTTTAATCAAATAAAACATCAATTTAGACAAATCTTCGCCAGCCGATGCCGTTGTCCAAGTTAGACAACCTTAGAGTTGTATGGCTGCCTAAAAGGAAAAAAAAATATAAATATAAAGAGCATTGATAATAAAAATGAAAAAAAAACTTTGAAAAAAGGTCAAAAAATCTTAAAAAACTCAACCATTTAGGCAAATAAATTAGGGTATACTAATACTGAAGTACTCACTCATGGGAACTAATTTTTGCTTTCTTCTCATATTTTGCTCATGAACATGAACAATTTCAATATATTTATGAATATGAATATGAACAAAAGTAAGAAAATAGGAAATGCTCACCCAAATAACATTTCAGCTTCGTTTCGGCCTAACTGAAAAGGCTTTCCTGTTTCTGAAAAACATTTGTTAAATTTCCTTAAATTAAAAAAAAGAACATTTATAGAAGTTCTAAAGTAAGTCCTTGACCGTCTATAAGAAGCTTATCGAATGCTATTCGAAATATTACAGAAGCTTAGGTTTTGACAGATAGCTTCAGAAAGGTTTCTATAAAAAAAACACAATTCTAATAGAGTTATCAGTTAATATGCATAGGTTGTGTAATATCTACTAGAAGTTGATAATACAACAGAGGTTGAAAAAAAAGAAAAAAAAATGTGGGTTTTCAATTTTCAATTTCTTTGATGCATTTAATCCATTTGTAACCTGAAACAGTGTTTCACATTAAATTATTTGTTAATCAATGCATTGGAAATAATTACAAAACATAATTATTTTTCTAACCATTCTATGGATTGAACCCAGAACTTCTATGTAACAGTCCAGCACTCTACCCACTGGACATCTTAAATATAATTTAAAAGATCCAAGAACTTAATTAGCTTTTTCTTTTTTAGAACTTCAAAATATTTCTTAAGACTAATACTAGCTTCGATACCCGTTCACATGGGGAAAGAAGCTATAAATTTGTTGACGACTGTTTAAATTGGCTTTAGGAACCTTTCATTTTAGGGAAGAAATAATGTTAAATATTTTTTGATCGTTTTTAAAAAGCTTCTTTAAAATGACTTTTACAAATTTGAGCCTCTGTAATATAAATTGACATTTTATTTTATGGCTTGTGTCTAAGATTCCATTCGGCAAATTGAACTTTTTGATAAAACTTATAAGAAATTGGTACAGAAACTTTTTGAAGGCTAACTGACAGCAACTTCAATAAATAAACTTTAAAGAATCTTTTATGAGTCATAGCTTCATGTCCCTTCAATTAATTTGTTTACGGATGTTTATCCGAAAAGAGATGCTAGTCTCGTTAATTTTTCAATATCTAACTTTCAAACAATAAATAAAGAAGCAGTTATTGAAATCATGACTTCCATAAGAAATTGTTTTGATGAAAGCTGTAAAGAAGAATATTTCTTAGCTAATAGAAACTGAAATGTTAGTTGGCAACACATCACAGTGTCTGGACAGACCTTGAATAAATAAATGCTCACTTCACGAGCATGAGCAGTTCGGAAAAGCTCATGAGCAGAGTTTTCAGGGTTTTTCTTTCCAAGGTCTCACTGTGCCCGTTTACAATTGGACGAGTTTATCGCTTTGGTCTTATTGTGCCTTGACATTAACACGTGGGCTTTGGCATTGAGCATGGCTTTTTGCAGTCATCTTGCTTTGGATAACTTTAGCCCCACCAATGTTTTTTTTTCAGAATAAAATCTTCAAAAAGTTTGAAAAGTTTACAATTTATATTTATTGAAAACGCATAATACTACGTTTTCATTAGAGCCGAAATGAGGTAATTTAGCAAATCACAGAAAAAGTATTTTCATTTGTAATTTGGTAATTTCGTTTGACAGCTCATTTCATATTTGAATTTCAACTTGCAGTTAATTGCTTTTTGTTGTTGTTTTTTTCTTTCTAATTTCTTGCTTTGACATTTTCATACAAAGTGTTTTTAGAGCTCTTCAAACTGTGGCCAATTGGGTGTGTTCAATAGGTTTTGACTTAATTTCGTGCAAATTTGGTTGAAATTATCGCATTTAGAAATGTGAATTTGTATGTAAAATGAGATGATTTCATATTGAATTTGGAAATTTTCAACTAAACTATCTTATTTGGCCTAATGAAAACGTAGTATAAAATTCTTTTCAAGCGTGCTTCAGTGAGAATTTATCGCATTAAAACTCGGTAGGGTAAAGCGTAAAGGTTTCCTAAAAAGATAAAACGGTTATTTTTCGTTGTGTTTCCTTAGTGACGAGTACGCTTGAAACGATTTTAAACTTTTCAAAAGAAAATTTTTGTTAGCTGATGATGTCAACTTTAAAAAAAACTGCATTTAAAAAAAAAAAAACTTTGGCGAGACTAAAGCGAGCTTAGGGTGAGATAAGGTCAGAACATTCTCGATGATGACATGGTCCATAGCAAGAAAGCTACGACAATGATTCAAGTGTAAATAGGCACAGCGAGACTTCAACAAGACGACCATTACACTTACAACCACGTTTGGACTTTTTAACGGCGTTTTAAGCATACCTACTTATTTTTTCCATTTTGAAAAGTTTTAACTTTGCTAGGACTAAAGTGATATCAAAGCGAGATGATGGCAAAACATGTTTAATGACTAGAACCTCATGTGAATGTCACGGTGACACTCAAGCGAGACAATATCAAGAAAACCTCAACACACTTTGGTGGATAAACAGCATAGCGAGACTTCATCAAGACAAACACATAATGAACACGACTTGACCACCTTTGAATGACCACGGTGAGACTTTAGTGAGATGATGCCAAAACATTCAGTGCAGCCATCAGTCTTTGTAATTGTTTTTGCATCGAAATTTAAACAGCCCTCTTCATGAGCAATGGTGAGCTTTAAGTCAATTAGTCTAAACAACTAGTGATTTATGAATTTTTGTCAATTTTTCACGAAAAATTTAATAATAAATAAATTTAAAAACATATATTTTTCAATGTGCTCACAAACACTATATAGCTGAATTTCAAAACATGTTCATAAAGCAAGCATATCCGTTAATGAGCACTAATAGAGTGATCATGGAATGATCATAAGCATACTTAAACAATCGTGAGTATGAGCAAAACAAATAAATGTTGACATCCTTACTACTCATGAGTAGGAGTCTATCATAAATTTGCATTGTTTTGCTTACCCATGAACAGCTCATGAGTGAGAATACTTGTTCCCTAGCCCTGACTAACCTAGTATCAAATAAGAAATATATTTTTTTATTTAAAATGCTTTTCAAGAAAGTTGAAAAAACAACAAAATTATTATTTTTTTTTCTTAACTTTTTTATTTTAAGTCATTTTTTTTAGAAAACCATACCCCTGACCTTAATGAGGAAAATTCTTTTTGCGTTTGAAGTATAAAATACAGAGTGGCGCGAGGCAGATCATGATGGATTTGGAAAATTCATTGCTTCTTTTAAACGGTCATAGAGGATTGAAAGTAGAGTACAACGAGATTTTTTGTATGAAGTCAATTTTGCAAATACCCGTTCGATCTAGGTACTATATAGGTACTATGGGGCATGTTTTGAACTCGTGCAAAAAAAAAATTAGAGATAACAATCAATCATGACATTACGATGATAGAGAACACCAAAAAAGTGGTTGGCAAAATTTTGTCTGTCTATCTTTTTGCCTGTACCTTGATTCAAATTTTGAACTTGAGGTTTTTTTTTTAAATTGAAATTTTTTTTAAGGAAAAGCTAATTTATATCGAAAATGGCTACAAAGATTTTAATAAAAAACAATCAGTGTTTTATTGTAGGTAAAGTGTAATTTTTGATAAGAAAAAAGATTACTGAAAACCGTTATTAACGGTACCTGCCATATAACGGTTTTTTTAAATTTCGATTTTCTCATTAACGGCTTAAATGATTTCATTCAACATTTTTATACAAAAGCTCATTGAAAATGTTATTAATATTGCATATAAAATTAGAAAAAATTTATTTTGGATATTTTAAAAAATATTAAAAAATTATTTTTTTTTTTTTTTTTTTGAAAATTTAATATTTCAAAACGAGTTAATGAATTTTTTATTAAATTAGGTTAAAAATATATTTTAATAAATACTCACAATTTTTATATTTTTTTAACTAGCTTTAAGTTTTTCAACTGGTTGCTTATGCAATTCAAAGAATGATTTAAATGCAATTTTTATATTTTTATATTTTTCTTACAATGATTTTCTCACGACCTTGGTGCTTATAAGAAACAACATTCAAACTCACATTCTCTAAATACTTGTGAAAATGCTTCATAGAGTGAAAGAAAACTTCAAGGTCTACCATTTGGCCGATACCTTGTTTACTATATATCTACATAAAATCACCACGAAAAATTAAAAATCAATAATTTTTGAACGAATTGGTGTTTAAGAAATACAGCCACGTACCCTTAACACAGTAAAAAAGAAAATAAGAGGCCAACCATAGGAGCCTTTCATGGACTTTGTTGTCAGCATCAATTCTGTTGTTTTGGAGGATAGTAAAGCGGGACAGATAATTTGAATACATGAAAAGTTTACTATTTAAGATATATATATATATATATGTCTTTATTATGGCACTTCTTAAAATCTGTATAAAAGAATAATATAAACGAATCCTCCGCATTTTTGTATTCTCTCTTTTTCCAACAAAAAATTTCACAATATACCTTTAAACATCCTACTTATTCATAAAAATTAAGTATTACCATTGCTTTTGTACCCTTTCTTCTGGAGTTCTGCCAAAGCACCTGTTCAAACTAAGAATAAGAATCAATGTGAGGCTTTGTTTTGGTGGAAAATAAATTCAGAGTCCTGTATAAATCAGCATTTGACAAAATACAAAATAGAGACCAATACTCGTTCTTTAAGTAACTGAAGCCCAAATTTGAAGTATAAGTCTGCACGATAATTTTAAAGAATTTTTATATTAATTTTTTGAACGACTTTCCTATCCAAAAATATCTATTGATGAAAAGCCTAAAAATCTTTTAAGTCGTTTAAGCTAAGTAATAATTCTGATTTACAAAATCTCGAGTGTAGTTCTATGAACTATCCCTTTATCGCTATTATCATAAGTTTGATGTAAATCTTAGTTTCTATTTTAATAAATTTGCAAACCCCAATATATTTTTGCTAAATAAAAAAGGATAAAACACAAACTGATTTAAAAGGGTTAAGAATATTAACAAAAGAAAATCGAATACACCGAAATAAATTAAAACCCAGAAGCAGTATGAAATCTGACCAAAAAAAAAAAAAAAAACATTTAAAAAAAAAAATCAATAGAGGGTGTTGCTCCTTAAAGCATACACCTTCAGCAACCATGAAATTCAAGGATATCCATGCGGATAGAATCAAATCAGCCTTCTTCTCTCCCATCATGCATGCATATCATACTCCAATACTTCAAAAAGGATGAACCCGTCCGATTACAGAGAGGAGGACAAAGTATCAAGAGAGGGTACCCCATCAGGACAACGACAACGCTAACAATATTTGCGAAGAATCTAAAACGTATCACCCAGGAATAAAAAAAAATTAAATAAAAAAATTGAAGAAAGAGAGAAAAAGAATGAAAGCCAAGGACAAAGACGACTCTGGGTGGTGGAAGATTGAACAAATTTATTTGAAATGTTCGTCTTGCCAAAAAGGCAACATAGCACACAAATATACCGTTATACTCGTATATACTGGTGATTTAACGAGGAAAACACGAACAATAGGTTTGGTGAAAACCCGAACCGGGTACAGTTGATAAAGCCGGAGGAGCAATGACTTTCGGAAGTAGGAGTGGAACCGTAAGAACAAATGCCAAGAATTACACGCAAGAGATCTGTCGGCGTCTTCGTCGTCATCGTCATAGTCATCGTCCTCATCCTTGTCGTCGTAGTCCTTTTCCTTATCACATCTACGTATATGTGTGTGCTCGTGTTCATGGAGCCGGAGACAAAATCAAGTTTAAATTTTCGCTCAAATTCCTTTGCCGAAGAAATCGGGACCAGAGAGCGTACAGCAATGATTATGATGTACTTACATGTACTATACGTATGTAGTTTTAATAAAGCAACAACATCAATGAATATGAAAGCACTGCAGGCCATTGTGTGTGTGTGCCTGTGGCACGTTACATTTGTAGGACATGTTATGGATGAGCAATGTAATCCGTTGATGTGGTTTGAGGTAGGCAGAGGTTATCCTTATCTGCCGTTTGCCTATATCGATGTGACACGTACATAAGAGAAAATAACTGGTACTTGAATTGCTTTTGTCTGGGAATGAGTTTCTCAAAAGTTGTTATATTAACCCTAAGAAAAAAAAAAAAAACATCAGGCGCCCTTACAGTATAAAAAAAAATCGTTTTTGTTTTGGGTTGGCTTGTAAAGTACTTGCTTTTAATAAATCATGAAGTAGTTAAATGGCTTAAAGTTCAAAAGCAGATACGGTTATACCTAGAAGCCTTAAAAAAGTTTTCATTACTTATCTAACCAGCTGAGCTTTATTAAATTTTGTATTGAGTTTTTTCTGAATATTTACAAACAAGTTGATTTTAAAACAGATCTTTGTTATAAGAAACTAATCAGAAATAGAGGGAGGAAATTTTTGTTCTTAAAAGTTGAAATAGCAATTGAATTCAATTTTTATTTCTTAGGCTTTTGTCCAACTTTCTATCAATTTATACTTTTGTGAAATAATTTTGGGCTTAAATCCACACAAATGCATAGAAAATCACCTAAAAAGTAAACCATCAGACGCAATTTATTTTATAAGCTTCATTTTCAAACTTTTTTTCAATAAGTACCTTTTTGGTTACGGTATTTGTCTCTTTTTTTAAAGATTGATACCAGTTTCAGAGTCTTGTTTAAACTTTAAACCGGGTTTAATTGTTCTTCTGAACCTAAGTTTAAACCATAAGTGGAGTTTAAACTTCCACTGTGAAACTGGGGATGGGATATTCAAAATTTTATGTTGGAAAATATTACTAACACCACTTTTCTATTTTAAGGTTCTCAGTACAGTCTCTTAGAATTGTTGTTGTGATATCTGTGGCAAGGCGAATCATTTTAAAAGAGACAATTGTTAATAATCAATACCATCAATAATGAAAAATAAAATCACAAAAACCTGTCAATTTTTTCGAGGTTAAAATTTGTATACAAGTAATTGTCTGGAAAATTAAAGATTTGAAAAGTTTTTTAGAGTCACACATTTTAATATATTTTAAACTGAAAGATTCATGCCTTTTAATACCCAATGAATGGAGATGATATAATTTTCTTTATTTTGTTTTTTTAGTATTTTTAAAGATAGAATTTAATTTTTGCTTATAAACAATTTCAATTTAAAAGTACCTAGATAGGTTCACTGAGAGTTGTAAAATACAATTAGTTACTTTTGGGGAAATACATTTAAAGTTAACTTTTTTTCGGAAAAACTATAGGTTAATTTTCTTGAAAATAAAACCTTCTTAAAGAAACTATGAAACTATTGCCTAGGCAGGCATCTTTTGAAAAGATGACCATTTAAATGACTACTTTTGACAACCCTTTAACTTTTTTTGACCACCCCTAGAAATTTCGTTTTGATTTTTTAATTTTTTACATCGATCTTTTTTTCTCGATAGACTCCTTTTAATTTATTTAATTTTTGAAATTTGAAAGATGGCCATTGCGAAAAACTCTATTATTTAAAATAACTATCCTTTAAAATTCCTCTAACTTAGCCAAAAATATTTATTTTAATTTTGAGAGATGACCATTGTGAAAAATAATTTATCTAAAATGACCACCTTTTAAAATTCTTCTGTCTTATCAAAAAGTAATTTTTCTTTAATTTTAAGGATGGCCTTTGTGAAAAACTCTTATTTTTTTTAAATGACCATCCTTTAAAATTCCTTTAACTCATCCAAAAATATTTCTTTTTAGTACTGAAACATGCCCATTGTGGAAAAAACTCCTTTATATGGACGTTATTCAAAATAGCTTAATCTCTCGTCTTTTTTTTTTGAAAGATTGGAGAAAATATGTATTGAAACACAATAATTCTTATAAAGACGTATATATATTTATAACATTTTATTGTTCGCTTTCAGTAATTCTAAACTTCTGTTTACAATACAACAGTGGCTTTGATTGCATATTTTTCAAAATTAATAATTCTTTCGACCTTTTTGGATAAGTTAAAGGAATTTTAAAGGATGGTCATTTTAAAAAAATGAGTTTTTCACTATAGTCATCTTTCAAATTTCGAATATTAAAAAATTAAAAAGAAATCTATCAAAAAAAAATTGAAATAAAAATTTCAAAAATCAAAACAAAATATTTCTAGGGGTGGTCAAAAAAAGTTAAAGGGTGGTCATTGATATTGAAAAAAAACCTCTATCGAAAACATTAATCAAATTTGTAAAAATCGATTTTTGAGGCGCAGCGTTCATTTGGCCCACCATTTTTAAAAATCATTTTTTTCGAAAGCTTTGGGTGGTCAAAAAAAGTTAAAGGGTTGTCAAAAGTGGTCATCTTTTTCAGAAAGGAAAAAAAGTAACACTTTTACGGGACAAGTGAACACAGCTCTCACTATGTCGCTGATGAGTCAACGTGAGTAAATACGCCAATTCTAATAATGAAAGAAAAATGTATTAATTTTTTCCAATATGCCAATCGATATTCGAAAATATTCGCTAAGTAAATCAAAAATCGCATTAATTAAATCACGGTTCAGTTAGTTTTTTTTTTTAAATATATAATTAATTAACATTTTAGTAGAAATAAAATACATATTTATAGGATCATAGTCTTAATTTTTAGTTGCGATATGTGTAGGTTCTGTCGGAGAAGTTTATGATTCGTGTAAGAAAATTGAAATAACAATCAATCACGACATTACGATGATAGAGAGCACCAAAAAAGTGAGTAGCAAAATTCTGTCTGTCTATATATCTGTCTAACAGTCTGTCTGTCTGTCTATTTATATCTGGATCAGATCTGCAGGGTAAACCAAACTAAGGATTTTTGGTTATACTCCAGAGGGGAAATGGACGTTTTTTTCTTTTCTCAAAAAATAACGCTATTAGCAAGTCACCGTCAAGTAAAATCGTATTTATCTTAAAAACGACTCCTACAATTTTTTGAAAAAAAGTGTGTTATTGTACGTATGGTGCACTTTCTGGAAAAAAAATTTGTATACCGAAACGGTTATTAACGGTACCTGACCTATAACATTTTTTTTTCGATGTTCTTATTAACCACTCAAATTGCAATCAAAATTTTTACACAGAATATCCTTTCAAATGCCGATAAAATTGCATAGCAAAATTTTGTTATCAACAATTTATTTATAAGAAATTAGTTTTTAAGAAAACTGCTAGAAGAATTTTTTTTTTTTTGTTTAAGGAAACCGTCATAGCCCAAAACACACGATTTTTGAGTTAATGATGAGTTAATGGACAAAAAAAGATTCTCTTATCTTTCTGCCAAATTGGCATAACTGTAACATTGAATCCTGCTATATGGACTTTGTTCCAATTGTTACACTATTCCTATTCATGCTTTGTATATGATGAACACCGACATAATTTATCATGCGCCAGTTGTTCGAGGTGATCGTAGGTATAACTTATTTGCAAAAGTGGCATATATTCGTGTTGTGACAGTATTTATTATTAGATTGCATTGAAAAAAGAATTAATTTGTGCTATGCCAGTTTTCTTCATAAATTGAGCACAATATTATAATATATTTTATTCTTTAAAATAAAATGTGTCACTTTTCTTGATAAATTTAAAAGAACTAGTTTTTGCAATGGCATGTTCCTAGCTTCTGCCATTTTTCCTTATAACATTTTTGACTTATAATATAAAAATTTACGTCAATTTGTCTTATCAAACTATATCATGTCATGTCAATATTCTATTTTCTTATACAACTGTTCTATAATGTTAGTTTCTCCTGTTTTCTTTTAACAAAAATGCTTTAAATTGTATTCAACTTATGGCATCAAACTATGAAATTTCCAATGGTATTTTTAGTACATTTGACAATAACAAGATATTAGAAAAGGAAACTGCTGCTAAATTATTAGACGAAGCTGTTGATTACTTGACTCTTCAAACGGCAACGGCCTTGTTTAGTGAGATGTTTAAAAGCAATAGCAAGGGGGGCGAATTAGAGTCGTTCCCATTGGATATAGGGGTCATATGTCCCGCTTTTTCTCTTCCGCGGCGATATAAAAATGCGTGTAGGTCTCTACAATTCGCCAAATGAACCACAGATACTATTTTAAATCCCTGTTGACACAAAAAGAAAAAGGGACCATAATACATGTTAAATGAATTTTCAGTTTTGCTTCTAGTCTGTCATTTTTAGGCACCTATGTCTGAGTACAGAGTACAAAATCTGTCACACTTTTTATGAAAAAATAACTAAAATAATAATGAAATTCTAAATGAAATTAATTCTTTACGCTCATGTGTGCATGAAAACAAGCTTAAGCTAGCAAATAGAAGATATATTCTAGTAATAGCTATTCGAAAATAGCCAAAGCTAAATTCGTGTTTTTCCAGATTAAGTTCCAGTTTTTGTGAATAAAAATAGCTTAAGCTAGAGTATTATAGTTGAAGCTACAAAAATATCAAGATTCTTGGTCCGTTACTGGAAAGCTGTGACTTGTTCTCATTTTCAAAGAATTCTCTTTAGTTATAGTACGATCAATGAATTAATGTGGCTAGGAATCGATGTCATATGGCATGAATATTAAAATGTTAATGGATAAGGGTGTTCAAATGTCAAAATTACTAAACAAATATTTTATTCTTATAAATACAAAAAGTCATTTGTAAGACTTTGGAATAAAAAATTTGTTCATAGTTTGTAGAAATATTTGTGCCAAAAGTATATAAATAAATAAAAATTATAAAAAAAATAATTTGGTGGCGCAACAGATTGTGGAGAACCAGGGCCTAGTGACTTACAACTCTCAACCATTCCTGTGTGGGTGTCGTTGGCAGGAATGGAGGGGCCCTACAATTTTTTACCGAGTCCGAACGGCTAGATGAGAAGCACTTATTCATGACAAGTATACTCTTGGAGGATTTGTCAGTTCTTCGCAAGAGGCAGTATCTCGGGAAAAACATTTCTGTTTTTAGAAAATTATATAAAATTAATATATATATTCTCAAAAAACTTAAGGCTCTTTTTCCGTTCCGTGCTTTTTTTCCAATAATCTTTAGGTACAAAGTTAAATAAAAACCCTAAAAGACAATTTTTAAACTATTTGAAAATATCAAAACCATTTTATTTGAGAAACCTATCCTAGATGGGCTAGGACACGAGTTCAAACTTTTCCGCTCGGAATGACATAAAAATGCTCTGATTTTGAAAAAAAAAATCGGCCTAACCGTACAAACGAACAGAATGATGGACAGTAGGTATGATACAAAATATTTCTTGGACTTATACATCAGCATCGTAGTGTTTAGTGTGATTAAAATATCGAAATTTTCTTTTTACATGCAAACAATACTTGCCATAGAGAGCAAGTATAAATAGTTTTGGTAAATCAAAATCCCAAGTCCAGTTGCATTGCTTTTTGGTTCCAAAAATAATAGTTTTAGCTGAGGTTTAGTATCATTTTGTGTACACATACGACAAGGAAATACTTAAATGTTGGCAACCTTGCAGATACATACTAAAAATTTTAAGGATATTGTCTAGGAAACTAAGGAAAATACCAAAACCCGGATTTCGCTAGGTTGTAGAGAAAAAAAAAATCAAATAGCAAAACTGCATTTATATTTCAAAATCTGAGTTTTTCACAGGTGATGAAATATCATCAAACTGTCAAAAACGAAAAAAATTATTTGAAAGTTATATCAATGAGCATGATCCTATGTTTATTTTCAGGTATCCAAATTGCTTTGTATTGTTTTAAACTGTTTGTTGTTAAAAACAGCTGATGACCACTTGCACAAAAACAAACTTTAAGAATATTTTTGTAAAGCTAGATAAACATATCTAATAAAAATAATCAATCCAACATCCAACGAAACGGAAATAAACTCACCCTTAAAGAATTTGTATAGTCTGTAGAATATACAAGAAAACCCAAAAAAAAAAAAATGGGAACCTTTATTTTAAAAGAAACATTTTTGTATATAATAATGATTTAAAATTCACAATCATATTTCCTGAAGCCCAAATGTGTCTATTGTCAAAATCCAAAATTAGCTCATGTTTTATTATTAAAAGATGTGTCACACAACTCAAATAACAAAAAAAAAAAAAACAGTACAATAGCAAAAGCATAAACGGGAACGGAATATTCTTAACTTAATACGATTAAACGGAATTGTCGTGTTGGGAAACACTCTTGTCAGCAGCGATAAATCAACAATTCAACCCGACGGCTCTCTGAAGCACAATCATTTCCATAATTTCCATAATTTCCGACAATAAAATTAAATTTTCCTACTCTTCCTTCTATTAAGAAGACTTGGTCCGGAAGTGCCATTGCAAAACCAGACATACACACCACGCCCCATCCACACCGCCTTCCATATTTCTAAAAATAAAATACCTACAAAAAAAAAATATTTCTTCGTTCTCAAATAATGTGGCATCATCATCATGGCCATTATCATCATTCAATGCAACCAGGTGAACGAGGTTTTATTTTTCGTTTTTATTTTATTTATTTATGCTAATAATCCCCAACCACACCTGGCTGCTTTCCTTTGGTCTCCAAAGTCGATGTAGCATGAAGGATATATATCTACCATCGTCGTCATCAGGCATGTTTGTTTATCCAGAGTATACGAGTAGTATAGTTGTTCGTCTGGATGCTGCATGCGTCCAAATCCAAAGATGTACCAAGGAACATCTTCTAGCTTCTCATATGGCTGTGGTTTTGGCTGTTAAGGATATAGAGAAGCAGAGAGATGATGGTGGAAGAAAGGATGCAGATATAAATTCGTCTCCTTAGATTAGGACGAACTTTAAATGCAATTTATTATACGAATGCAATCAGATTTGTTATCCTCCTCCATTTGTATCCAACTACTTCAAACATAGACCAAAATACACTGCTCATCAGGCTGCGAAGAGACAGAATATGCAGCTACAATGCATTTACCTTTTTTGTTCATGGTTGCCAGATAAGTGAACTTAAATAAAAAAATGCTGCCCAATGTGGGCCAAATTATTAAATACAAACAAATATTTGAAAAATGTCTGTGGCTAAAATAGCAGTTGAAGTCTTAAATCATAGATGTTGAACAGACGCCTCTTGGAGAAAAATGTCAGTGTCACCACTTTTCGGGAACATACTTTTTATGGGAAAGAGTGGGACTTTCACTTTTTTTTGGTAATATTTGATATTTTTAACATGAAAAAAGTTATGGAAACGGCTCTAGATGCTGAAAGCATGCTAGGAAAATAACGATAAATTTAGAAAGGTGTTGGGTAGTTGCACTTACCGGTAAAATTTCAGTGTTACGGAAAGATATCTACTTTTTTTAATCTACTTTCTAAAAAATTTTAATTTGAACTTGAAACAAAGTTATGGAAACGCTTCCATATGCGGAACTTGTTTCAAAACTTTTTCGTGTGTAAAACATTAAAAATTACTAAAAAATGTGGTTCCCATCCTTTTTAATATAAAGAAAGAATCATCCCGAAAGAGGCAACACTGACATTTTACCTGAAGGTACGTCTACTTAACACTTATCTTTATAGACATCGACTGTTATTTTAGCCTAAGACTACTCATACTACACCATGAAGTTCGTGCATGTTTTTCTGTGAATCTATTAGTATTAGAGCTAGCAACATCAAAAAAGAAGTAATTTTACTATGGCTGGTTTTTCACATAAAAGTCCACTCTTACTCCTTAGATTTTCATTAGGGCAGTCTGGCTGATAGGAAGTAGTACGTTGTCCACCATTTTGAAAAAGTGAGTTGAAAAATAAAAATGCAATTATCTCTGCTCCTATTTTTTTATTGTTTGATTTTGTAAGTTCGAATATTTCAAAAACTTTCAAATTTTGTTAAAAAAAATTGTTTTCATTTGAAAAAATAAATAAATAGTTTTTCCAAGAGTTTGTACCTGATTTCCTGCATTTTTGTATCTTTAGATTTATTTAGAGTAACAAGGTTGCCAACATAAAAAAAAAAATGTTTAGGGATGCTAGGATTCGTACGGTGCTGCAAAAAAAAAACCGATTCTTGTAGAGAGACACTAGAAATGTGTTTTATTAGCTAAGAAGGGGGGTTAATCTCTTACTATTGACAGACGAGGGGCACTTTTATAAAAAAAAAGCAAAACAGCTAGATATCCTAGAAAAAATTGCTTAATTCAATATTAATGTTGGTTGGGATCGACACAAAATTTCAGTCTCTTACAGGTATATAGTCATAGTATCCAAAAATCTCCAAATTGATTTTTTGTGCAGAGGCAATTAAAGAGCAGTAAAGGAAAGTGAAAGTTTACTTACTTATCCGGCTCCCGATCCATGGAGGGTACCTGCTTGAGATATTGCGGTCTTCCATCCGTTGCGGTCCCTTGCACGCTCCCTATAGTTATCGAGACCAAGCTTTCTTGCGTCTGAAACCAACTGGTTACTTTCTGTAGCGGAGGCTCTGTGTTTCCGGTTGTCTCGAACCTGGGGGCTGGGATTCGAAGATTTTCTTTAGCTCGAGCGTTGTTGTCCACTCGCTCGATGTGGCTGAGCCAGTGTAGACGAAGTGTTTTGACTACATCCACATCTTGGTACATCTCGTACAATTCACGATTGACTCTTCTCCTCCATTAATCTTCCTCGAACATTGGACCGTCGAAGCATTTTTCTCTCGCAAGTGCCCAAAATTGGCCAAACCAAAGTAGAAAGAAGGGTAATTCTTCGTCGGATTTCCACTGAGGTGTCATTCGTGCGATTGATGTTTATTCCGAGGTAGGTGAACACCTGGACTACCTCGAAATTACTGCTACCAACAGTGACGTTTTGTCCTAGGCGATGGACAGATGAAGCTTTATTTGTTGATAGCATTTACTTTGTTTTGTCCTCATTCACTTCAAGACCAACGCGTTTCGCCTGTTCATCAATAGCAGTGAATGCTTCTAGTACAGCTCGCTTGGAGCGGCCGATGATGTCGATGTCGTCCGCATAGCCAAGCAGTTGCGAAATCCTGTTGAAGACAGTGCCTTCCAGGTCAACACCAGTCTTGCGAACTGTCTGCTCCAGGACTAGGTTGAAGAAATCACATGATAGCGCATTCTCCTTGTCTGAACCCTTTACGTGTCTGGAATAGTTCGGATGAGCTGTTATCCATTTGCATGTTTCACTGCGTATTTTGTAACGTCGTGCGGCATAGTTGTAGCAGTTTTTTCGGGATCTCGAGTTCTCACATCGCCAATAGAAGCTCTTGGCGACTTTTGCTATCAATGCGGCTTTGAAGTCGATGAAAAGATGGTGGGTCTAGACTTGATTGCCTCAATTTGAAGACTTGGTCTATCGTTGATCTGCCTGGCCTGAAGTAAGGATCTTGTACGCAACATTAAGTAGGGATATACCTCTGTAGTTTTTGAAGGACATGGGATCGCCTTTTTTGTAGATTGGGCATATGGAGTTAATTGACCAGTCGTTGGGAATACTTTCCTTCTCCCATACTTGGTTGATGAGCTGGTGCATGCATCCTACCAGGATATCTCCTCCATACTTCAAGAGTTCCGCAGTTAGGCCATCCGAGCCAGCGGATTTGTTGTTCTTAAGCTTGTGGATGGCTTTCTTAATCTCTTCAGTACTTGGCGCTGGAACTGGTTCTTCATTGACTGGTCTCATGCTTCTTTGTTCTCCTGTCAGATTTTCTACAGAAAGTCCATTAAGCAGCTGCTGGAAATGCTGCTTTAACACGTCTGCAATTCCCTGTGCTTCGGTGACTTGGTTCCCTTCGCTGTTTCGAAGAGCCTGCGTGCCGGTTTTTTATCCACATGCCAGTTGCTTGGCTGTTTTGTAGAACCGGCGGATATTGGCGGTGGCGCTAGACTCCTCAAGATACCTGAGCTGAGAAGCTGCGGATGTTTTTTTCTTTCTACGCAGGGTTTTTCTCTTTCCTTCTCTTTTCACGGTTCTCCTCTCTTGCTGCTCTTGTTTTCCGTTGCAGCATTTGCATTTGTGCATTTTCCATCTCCTGCTTCATTACCGCGTATTCCTCATGATACCACTTGTTCTTTTTTCTGGGTGGTTGATAGCCTGTGGTGGTTTTGGCGTAATGATGTCGATACAGGTTCCACTGGTCGCTGACGCTTGTGGCTGGGAGTACGGCAGAGAGTTTCCCGGTTTATTGCTAACTGTAGTCTCAGGCTAGATACCGAATTGAGACACGGTGATGTTCGGAACTCTTTGGACCTTCTCCGGAAGGACCAATTTAGTCTGATTATCTAAAGTTTTTCAAAAGTGCCGACTTGTGCACCTCCTCGTGGTGGTATCTGGAAATGCATCTGTGAAGATGGGACTAGTAGCTAAGAGCATACAATGAAGAAATTACCCAGATCATGATGAACTTGTTCCCTTGATTGAAAAGACGACTATCACTTATCACAATAGGCTATCGGGCATAAGCGAACTGTTAGTAGCCCATAGCCGTTCAATTTATGCAAGGAATATCTTTCCTGCTTTCTGCAGGTTCTACGGAACAAAGCGAAGACTAATCAAACAAACTGCAGTCGTTGTTCGTAGTGAACAAGGCTGCACATGGCAAGTTATTGGTTATTAATATTTCCATAACTTTAGACATTGTTTACCTTTACACAGCAGAACTGAAATCAGTGAATTAAAGGTACTACGGGATCACAAGAAGTGTTCCCTGCTAATCCAGCACAGCCCTCTTGTGATATGGGCAGGCTCCTTTGGGGCGGAGTGCCGTAGTGGCTGTGGTTGTACCAAATTTGCGGTGAATCATAAATGTTTGTACCACTTTTGATTAGATAACCAAAACTTAATGGCGGTTTTTTCACTAGTACATGGATGATAGAACCTTCATGCTAAAGCAAGTGTCTCATTGTTGGATGCCTGCGAGCTAACGAGGATAGCCAGTTCTTAACTGGACCGTCAGGTATGGTAGGCCATACCATGGAATTAGGCCTTAATTGGCAGGTGTCCATGTAAAACCTATTCTGTATCTGTAGTCTCAGGCTTTCCCAGATGTGCTAAAGTGAAAGTTAATCAAAATTAATTTTTTTAAAAATATTTTACGTATATGCAGAATATTCCCATCAAAAAAACTACTTTTTACTCTCAATAAATTTTATTTTTTAAATTATTTGATTTTTGTTAATGAAATTAAATTTTCTTTCCCCTACAAATATACTATTTTTAAATAATTTCTCGGCAACAATTTGGATTTAAATTTATTAATTTTGTTGCATCCTGGCAATACTTAGAATTCGACCAATTGTGTATGAGTGCCAACCTCAGCTTTAAGTTTTTTTTTTCGACATAGTTTTGGTAAAAAGGGAAAAAGAAACTTATCCTTCTTTAGATTCGTCATTTTTATTTGCTCCTGCTGGCTTTTTTGTTTCGTCTGGTATTGAACCCAGACATTAGTTTGGTTAATGGTGATACCGTTGTGCAATTTTCCTGTATCTAAGGAAAATTCGCAAGGAAAGTGAACAGCTTGAATTGTAAACAGTCTTAAAGAAATAGTTGTTGTAATAGTAGTGCTCGTCTCGGCTCACAAACATCCAGCCATCCAGCCAGCGTCTGTCTTGAGTTTCAATATTATTCTTTTCTTTCCAAAACTCCACTCTCACTTAGTTTGTTCGTTTGTTTCAGAAATCTGCAACGAGCCCATTCCATTTCGTCTTAAAATCCTTTTCTGTTGCTTAAAGAGACTCGATTCCTGCAAAAGTATTTGTGTTGTGCGGCTGGCTATGTGTTGTCTTGTCTATACAGTCTATATTTCTGCATAGTAGGTATATGTTAGAAAATCCATTTCCTCTGCTGGCATTGTTTTATGTTTTCCCATCAGTCTCGGTTGGTGCTTTAGTGCTTTTCAAGGACGTCCACTTCACAAGTATAAACATCACGTCTCAAGATGATATTTGAATCCCTCACACAGGATACAATTCATTTTAGAGATAAATGGATGATGCGCTTTCTGATTGCTGCACATGTTTAAACTTTCAAATATTTGTGCGGAATATAGAATTTCCTGTCATTATTTCAAGTCGAATTTATTTTTGTTTTTATTGTTTCAATCCCACGCCATCGCCATCGCCATCGTCATTCACCATCACCATCACCAAAGCATCGGAACAAAATATGAGAAAGACTATAATGGAAGGAGGATGATGGATGATCAATTTGAATGGCGATAGCAATGGCGGAGGCCTATAGTATTCTGAGTCAAATGGCAAGCTAGGCTATAGATCTAGAACTGTGCAGGGGAAAGAATCATTGAGTTATTCGTCCTGCCAAACAATGAATCGAGTCGCGTTTTATAAAATGAAAAATAAATAAAAGAAAACAACTATTCCAAATGATTCGTTTGAAAATAGGACAACAAAGTGGATCCGGGGCAAGTGCTGCCTCAACGAACTTCCAATTCCAAATAATAATGGAACGTCTTCAGAAAGTTTATTATTGTATTTTCCCTTTGCAAGTTTTGTTGAAGAATTTCTTTTTTGCAGTATATACGTCGAGAATTGAATGGGGACATTTTTACGACGACCGACTTTAGTGTAGGTGTTGATGGATGTGTCTTTTGCTGGAACAATATGCCTTAGATCAGGGAAAAAAAATCAATAGAGTTGTCTGTTGAGAAAGATTTTCTTTGCAGTTTGTTATGTTTTTATTTATTTCTATTTTTATAAATTCGTTTTTTACTTTTTATTGGAACAGGTTGAATTTTTTTTTATATCAGATAGAAGTGTAAAGTTTAGAGAGACTATTTTTTTCTTTGATTTAAAGTAAGCACTCTTATTTTAAAAACTAAGAGAATTAAACAGAATACTTGGGAATACAAAAAAATGAAAATGCATCTGACGGAAACGAAGAAACAAATGTGAAAGTAGTGACTTGTTGATTAATTTTGAAATTACATTTTTGGAAATAAGGAATTCACTTAAACTGCCTGCCATTTTTTTTCATTTAATGTACAAAAGATCTTAGAAGAAGTTTTTTGTGGCAAAGCTTTATCTGTTCTGATGTGATACCGAGCGGTCGCCTAAGAATTGTTCTGTGACATACGGGAGTGTGGTCTAAGAGTTAGAAACAGACGGTATCTATGGTAATTTTGTATGCCTACTAATCTCTTTCAATTATTGATTTGAAAATTTGAAAATCAACGGTTTGTATTACATTATTTTGAACCATCAAAAATTTTTCTAAACAATTTTCTGTAATTATTTTGTGAAAATACTTAGTTGTTTTTCATGTGTGCACATACTAAATACATTATGTATACCATGACAACAAAAGATAGCGAAAACATTAACAAAAGTTGAGAATGGGTGTGTTACACATAGATTTTTGTTAAAAAAAAAGCCACTGAACGTGGGACCAACAAATATGTCAGTATTAGTTTGTACTTTAAATAACATCCTTTTAATTTTATATTCTTATTTACGGTACTTTTTAAAAAAAGTAGTTAGCATCAATTCGGGACCAGACTTGAGAGTCTCCATATGTAATAACAAAGCTTAAGAGGGAGCCAACACTAAGTTTTCTTTTATCTAGAGTAAAAGCCCAACTAACAACTTAACTTGTAAAAGGTTCTATACAAGCTATTTTAAGTCTGTTATAGAGATAGTAAAAGGCCTTATCGAAGTTATTTTGGCGCATTTACCCAAGCTAATTCACTGCCATAAGACTTTTGTTGACAGGTCTTATAGCAGCAAATAACTCTTCATGAACTGCTATTAGCTTGGCTGAACAGGCTATAGCTTGGATGTTTATATAAGGCCTTACCCAAGCCATTTAATGACAGTTATTGCCAACAGCTTGCCTTGGATGTTTATATAAGGCCTTAGGCAAATTTATTTTGCATAAGCAATTTTTTTTAGCAAAGCTGATTCGGAAATAAAAAAAATATATATTTTTTTATCGGTTTTTTAATTTATTTTTTTGTTGTTGTATTTTTTATTGCATTTTATTTTTTCAGTTAGTTTTGAAATCTTTTTTTCTGTATTCTGTAATGAGTCAAATGTTAGTTTAACTATAAGTTTTTTTTTTACCTGGGATTTGAACTCGATTCCTTCCTCGTACCAGACTAGCACTCTACCACTATGCCAATTTGCTATTGGGGAAAATATAATCAAAAGCAAATAAGTTCATACCATATACTTCACGTTCACGCAGAGGGAATAGTCAATAACTGTGCGCATCTAATATCTGTTCCTTGTTCTTCCAAACTTTTTGAATGTTCTCTGGATGTTTGAAGAATTGCTTCTCTGTTTTTTCTCACATGTCTATTTCTTTGAATTTCAGGTGGGAAATTCTTGGCTTGCTCAAGATTGCCTTATGCAAGCTCTATACAAGCTATTACTTGCCAAATTTGAAAAAATTTAACTTATACAAGCTAAAATGTTAGTTGGGAGAAGCTATCTAATAGGCGCAAAGCCGATCATCAGACTTCTACATTTTATTTTTATTTTTAATTAAAAAATTTTCCTGTCACTGAGACCGGAACATAGAAGGAAACGGACTTCAGTAGTGCTAGTCACACTACTTAAACCTAACTATTCACTTTTACTTCGTGCTGGTGAAAGCCCTCTAAATTGTAAGTTAAAGTCATATGTATATCGTCAGCTTTCTGTCAAAACCTCGTTGCGCTTTGATTTATAAGGACGTGTCTCTTTTGTATTTATTCAATGGTTTAAATTGTACTGTATGAAGCTACTTTTAAGTGTATTTTTAAATAAAGACTTTTATTTGAAAGCCCAAAATATATCGATTTTTTTTCGAATTGTAGCATCCACCTCCATGACTCCTTGCCAATGTCAGATATTTACCATTAGGGGTTTTTAGTACTATCAGGCTCGTTAGATCATGTTAAGCTCGATTGATAGTGGGTATAAATACAAAAACGTCTACTTATTTTACTATTTGCTTCAAGTCAGTTAAAACATTGATATCTGAATAACCCTCTAAAATTTTACATAGCATCGGGTTTTACAATAAGAGCGCCACAAAAGTTTTTTTAAATAAAACAAAAACGGTTTTGGATATAATTGAAATTCTTCATTCCTGTGAAAGAACGTTCGATGTCATTATGTATGGAACTCGATTTCTTTTGCATGGCCACCACGGGCACGCTTGCAGAAGTCCAGATGCTGAACCCAATTTTCGACGGTTTTAAAGCGTAAATCGGCCGATACTGCTGCAATTTCACGTTCGATATTCGTACGAAGTTCATCAATCGTCGCTGGCTTGTTGGCATAGACATAGCCCCACAAGAAATAGTCTAAAGGCGTCAAATCGGACGACCGAGGCGGCCATGCGACTGGACCATTTCGTGAGATAACACGTTCTCCAAACTTGGTTTCTAATAAATTGATTGTGACATTCACTGTGTAGCTTGTGGCGCCGTCCTGTTGGAACCACATGTCCTCCAAGTCCATTTCAATTGGGGCCAAAAATATTTGGTAATCATTGAACGGTAGCGATCCCCATTCACCGGTCTTGGTCATCACGGAAGAAGTACGGCCCAATGACGCCGCTGGCCCATAAGCCACACCAAACCGTATTTTTTTCTGGATGCAATGATGACTCATGGAGTACGTGTGGATTGCTGCCTGACCAATACCGCATATTTTGTTTATTGACGAAGCCATTCAGCCAGAAATGAGCCTCATTGCTGAAGATGATTTTTCGATGAAAATCCGAATCATTTTCAAGTTGTTGCTCAACCCAATTCACGAACATACGACGCTTCTGGTGGTCAAACGGCTTCAGTTCTTGCATCAATTTAATCTTGTAAGGATGTAGGCCAAGATCTTTTCGCAAAATTCGCCACAACGACTTCACAAAAAAGCCCAACGCTTGAGAACGACTTGTGACAGACACATTTGGACTTTCTGCAACTGAAGCCTCAGCGGCATCAATACTTTAAGAGTAGGTCTTTGGCTGATGGACGCTTGATCTACGCCTGAACGCCTGATCTACTGACTCTAAAGCTATTTTGATTCGCAACGGAAAGGAAGGCTTAAAATGTAAAAAAGGAAAAGAATAGGTTGTTGAAACTTGTTGTGGTAAATTATACCGCAACACGTTTTACTTATTTACTAACTAAATAGATACATACATTTGAGAGGCCATACAATTTTCTTTTAAATAAATTTACTTTATGTCTTTTTCGTGTAATGCAAAAGTGTATCGATTTTTTTAAAAGTGTATTTGTGTACTTTAGTAAAGTCGAGTGTATCGAAAAAAAGTACAATTGTATCGACTTTTGCAACCCTGGCAAGGCTGCATTAGTCTGCGTTTTTGTTCTTAGTTTTCAGAGAAGTATCGCCATATTGAAAAGAGTAGGAAGTGATTTTTGTTTTTTATACCTCATTCAAATTTTACATAACAACAAAATTTTAAAAGATACATTTTAAGGCAGTAATAAAATATTGTTTACTGTAAGAGCAATCGATTCCTAGAAAAGAAAATTGTCCAAACACAATTGATCCCATCAGAAATGCTATCCATTAAAAAATGCTATTTTAAATCATTTTTTAGACTAAATTTACTATGTCATCAGGTCTTTAATAACCTTTATGTACGCAAGAGCTACAAACAATTTTTTGTATGGATTATGTACATTTGCTAATAAATATAACAAAGTTATATTTTCAAATAAGGTGCTTGGGTTAAACTTACTAACATACTATTTGATTTGATTTTTGTGTAATTGCTATAGTAGTCCAGTCGGATTAGGCAAAAAAATGAGCTGAAATGAAAAATATTACATAGGGGCTTTTTTTTGTGATCTTAATGGTTAGGGGGGTTCATAGAGTCTAAAAAAAGTTTTCGACTTTCTAGCTCCATTGCGTTAGCCGCCATCTTGAATTTAACGAAAATCGGTTTTTGGAAGATAACTCAGCTATTTTCAACTTTTGAGCAAAAACGAACTTAACAAAAGTTGTTCAAAATTCAATTAATTACAACTTTTAAAAAAATATCAACCGTAAACAAAAACGATAATAACCCAAGTTGAAGATAATTAAATTTTGAACAACTTTAGTTGAGTTAATTCTTACTCAAAAGTTAAAATTAGGCGAGTTATTCCACAAAAATCCAACTAAAAAGGGGTGGGTGGTCGAAAACTTGTTTCCAAACTCCTTATGTTATCCTCTTCTAATGGGTCGAAAAAAACATATAACTTTTTTTTACTTGGAAAATGTTTATTATGCGTTTTAACCGAGAGTTAAATTTTAAAATAGAGTGTGACCTTACGTGACCCTGAGAAACTTAAAGTTTTCTAAGACTGACCGGTTTCTAAGAATAGTTGACCTTTTTTGACCAATTATTGATCAATGAAATTACGTATTTTCTTTTTGCGAATACCCCAGATACGAGGTACCAAGATCTTAGAGCCTCAAATGCCTCTATACAAAATGTTGCTTATATATACAAGTGTCTCGAACAATATCATTTTCAGAATCAATTTGACATTATCCATGTTGTTGAAAACTTTTAGCAAAGGTACATAATGAAGGTAGATATGTTTATTAAATTGTAGGAAACACTTTCATTAATGAATTTTGAATTGGAATACATTTATAATTCCCAGCCAAGTTCTTGCTTGGCATCGTGTTTTTTTTTTCGAATCATTTAATTATTTCTTGTCTCGAACCAATCTACACAAGTACATAGTCTAAGTCTATAGTCTTTTTTTGCGTTTCTCTGTAAGATGAACTCCCTCTTTTTTTTTTATTCAACCGTTCATTAAAAAACTTGGCACAATTTTCTTGACTAAATGACTTGAATGACAAAGAACCTTTTTCTTTTACAAAACTTTGTAAAACTTTTACTTTTACAGTGGATAGGTATTGAATACGAAAGAAAATATATCCCTACTTAAGTTTTGTTATACATAGAGCAGCTATTAATCAAACGCATATTATTTGAAAGGTATTATATCCTTGGTGACATCAATTTGGTATACCTATACAAGAAGATGGAATAGCATTATTTTGGAAGCTGCTGGAAATAAAAACTTGGTCTTTGCAAGAAATGGGCAGTTGGTTTTATTGTTTAGTTGTTTGGAGTCAAATAGAAACTATATAGCTTTTGGGTTTTGGCTTATATTGAATGTCACTGTAGGTATAAATATTAACGCAATAAAAAAAAACAACTGGGTCGCACGTACTTACTCTCATGTTGAAGACGTTGAGGGTCTAAGAACATTGCTTATGAAAAGGCATGGAAATTATGAAAGAAAAATGTTCAAAAACATGAAATACGATATTTAAATTAGCTAAAATTACTGCTTTGAGAGTTTTAAATAAAAAAAATAACGCTATGTTAATTCTTGATTTCAGTTAATTTTTCGTTCATTTTTTTGTATTGAATATGATTTTGTGGAAAAGAAATATTTAGAATCGTTGGAGCGGTTTTCTTAAATAATAATTTTTATAAACAAAAATTCTTTACACATTTTTAAGGAAAATTTTTGATATGCAAATCGTTAGTATTTATTTATGTGCATTAGGGGTGTCGGAATTATTTTTTATATTCAAAATGGGTATCGTGGATCTTGTAAGGGCTTTAGAAAGAAGTAATTTTTTTCTGAGACATTTCCCAAAACTGAATTTTAAGACCCCGCGGCCGTTTTAAGGTAAAAAAAACTACAATTTGAAAAAGTGGTCAGAAAACCCATTTAAATTTGTGTCGATATGTGGTCAAAATTGCTAATTATGTTTTATTTTGGATTTATTTACTCATTTGAATTGATTGTATAGCAATTTAAGCACGCTGTATAATGCTGTCGGGCCAATTCGAGTATTTCATTAAAAAAAGTAATCGAAAACGGTTTGAAAATCAATATATTTTTTCGTGGCTTTCATTAAGATTTACGGCAAAAAGTTATTTTATGACATTTTAAGGAGCAGTCGATGGAAAATGGGTTTTCTGACCACTTTTTGGAATTGTAATTTTTTACCTAAAACCAGCCGCGGGGTCTCAAAATTCAAGTTTGGAAAATGTCCCAGAACAAAAATTCCTTTTTTCTAAATCCTCTGCAATATACACGATACCCATTTTGAATATAAACAAATAAAAAAATAATTCCGACACCCCGAATGTGCATATCAAAATAAAATTTAAAAACAAGAAATTGTCAACCTGTTTTTAAGATATCGAATTTTCTTCCTTTTTTTCGTCCTTTTTGCTGTAACAAATGCTATTGACTCATCCCTTATTGCCGTATCTTTTTCCCCCAATCTTGATTATGTATCTATTAAGATAACACTTCCCCTTAAGTCGCTTTACGTTATTTGTTGTTACATCTTACCATCACAACCCATCGAATCATATGAACTTGCTATTAGAACAATTGACCACATAATTGATCTGTGTGATCCACATGATGAGATCCTTCTTTTCGGCGACTTCAATCTTCCTTATTTAAAATGGAGTCCATCAGACGATCTTTCGTTCTTTATTGCTTCTAATCCCACATCTGCCAAAGAATATGTCTTTCTAAATAGCCTTGCTGATTCAAGCCTTTGCCAAGTCAGCGGGATCATAAATTTCATGGCTAGACAACTTGACCTTATTTTCACAACCGACCCCATTAACTCTTCTGTCTCAGCTAGCCCCCTTTCTCTTTCAACCATCGATAACTACCACCCTCCCCTTCTTCTCTCATTTTTTCACGACTCCCAAATACAATCCACTCCCACTACCGATCTTTATTCTCATGACTTCCATAAAGCAAACTTTCGTCTAATAAGCGAATACCTCAAAAAAATCTCTTTTAATTTTGATAACTTAACTGTAAGTGATGCCACTACTTTATTGTACACTGAAATATTTAATTCTATTGCCCTTTATGTTCCTTTTTCTCGCCACAAAACTTTGTCTTTTTCTCCACCTTGGTATAATCGTAAACTTCGTTGTCTGCGAAATAAGAGAAATAAGTTGTGGGAAATTTTCCTCTGCTCTCGTTCTCCTACTAACTATTCTAACTATCTTGGTTCTAATCTACATTTTAACGAGCTATACAACTCCCTTTACCAACGCTATCTAATTACCACGCAATCCAACCTAATCAATGATCCTAAGTCATTTTTTCAGTTTGTCAACTATAAACGAAAATCCGATGGCTACCCTAACACTCTCTCTTTCAATAACGAAACCTCAAACAATCCTAGGACTATCGCCAACCTTTTTGCTAAATTTTTTAAACAATCTTTTGTAGATGACTCCATTGCACCTGATTCTGCATATTTCAATTATCTACAAGACTTTTCTCTTGGACCGCTTCTCCCTCGCACTGTGGATCCGTATCTCATCGAAACTAAATTAAATCAACTAAACTGCCATACTTCTTCCACCCTTTCTCTTCCTCTCTCAAAACTTTTTAGCCTTTCCCTTAATCTTGGTGAATTTCCTCAGATATGGAAATCATCTCTCATTACCCCAATACAAAAAAAAAGGTTCGAAGAGTGATGTTAACAATTATCGTCCAATTGCCAAGCTTTCTCACATACCCAAAGTATTTTGTATGAAACGCTTAGCTTCCACTGCTCTCCCCCAGACAACATGGCTTTCTCAAATGCAGATCTACAACCACTAACCTTGTTCAATTTGTGTCTTTCACGCTATCAGCCATGGAAAAAGGTTACGAAGTCGATGTTATCTCAACCGATTTTAGTAAGGCCTTTGATAAAATCTCCCATAAGCTAATACTTTTCAAATCGTCCTCTCTCGCTTCGAACCTTTTTTGTTAAAATGGATCTCTTTCTACCTAGATAACCGTTATTATAGCGTTCGTTTTAGAACCGCCACCTCTTGCTCTTTCCTAGCTACCTCCGGTGCTCCCCAAGGCAGCCACCTAGGCTCACTTTTGTTCATTTTTGGTATGAACGATATTAAAAAGGTCATCAAACACTCTTCTATTTCACTGTACGCTGATGATACCAAGTTTTTCAAGATCATTTCGTCAACACATGACTCTTCCCTTATTCAACAGGACCTTAACAGTTTTTCAATTTGGTGTCTTAAAAATTGCTTGGAGCTCAACGTTGCCAAATGCCAATCAATCACTTTCAATAACACTTTCAATAAACATACTAAATCTCCTCCCCGGCTTTACCTCCTTCATGATCAACCCATGCCCACCGTTGAATTTATTCTTGATCTTGGCATAATATTTGACCCGGAACTTAATTTTCTCTCCCATGTAGAATTTATCATTCTCAAGGCAAATTCAGCCCTCGGCTTCGTCAAAAGATGGTCAAAGGAATTCTCTAACCCTTATGTGACTCGATCCCTATATATATCATTTGTTCGTCTACTCCTCGAATACATTTCTCAAGTTTGGTCCCCTTATCAACTTATACACATTTCCAGAATCGAGAGCGTCCAGCGTCGCTTCCTTCGCTTTGCTCTTCGAGGCCTTGAATGGACCAATCCCCTGATCCTGCCTCCCTATCTAGACCGCCTTAAACTAATCAACTTGAATTCTTTGAAAAATCGTAGAGAAATGTCAGACAATCTCTTCATTCATCGATTATTTTCTGGTTCCGTTGACTGCATTTCACTCTACAACTCTATCTCCTTTAACATTAACCCTAGTTTTTAAAATTCTCGTCTTTTTTATCTTCCAACCCACAGGACCTCCTATGGCTCAAACGAACCTATCTCTCGAATGCTGCGAAATGTTAATCTGAACATGAACTCCTTTGACTTTCACCTTAGTACCCCATCCCTAAAACTCCGTCTTCTGAATCGCCCTCCCCCTCACTAACGTTAGCTTAAGTTCTTAGTTTTAAGTTAGATTAAGAATTAGCTTGTATTAAGCCGAATAAATAGGGGTTTTGCCCCCACCAAAATTAAATTAAAATTAATGCTCCTAAAATTTTGGACAAAAAAGATTCTGACACTTCTTTTCGTAGGAGCAAAAGATTTCAAGACAAACTTGCACAAACGTTATAATAAGAGCTTTTCACCGTAATGAATTTTTTTTCTTCATTTTGCCTTGGTAAAATCGGTAATCACCGCGTTTGTGCACATTTTTCTCAAAATCTATTGCTTCTACAAAAAAAAGTGTTATACTCTTTTTTGTCCAGAATTTAATCGCCATTAATAAAAACTCATTAGTTTTTTGAAACAAAAAATATATTCGCTTAGATATTAACATAAAACCGTTATTTGTCCATTTACAGTACAAAATAAAAAGCGTTACTTTGATACGTTATAACTTTAAATTTAATGAACCTACATAATTTGTTAATAGCTCATTTTTTAGATAATCTTTTTTGCCTAGATGTTATTTTCTCATGACTTTGTTGTAAAAGGAAATTTCATCGAGTTGTTGAACAAAAACCAAATGACTTTCTTTTTAAAGGGTCATCCCTTACCCAAGGCACCCCAAAAACTTGGTTTTATAAAGAAGAGATGTAACTAAACTCAAATGAAACAAACATTTTAGCCCAACGATTAATGAAATTTGAATAATTTTTTTGACAAAATTTACTCCACCGTGAAGTTCTTGCATGATTTTCTCAGAATCTATTGCTTATTCATTTGAAAAAAAGCATGTTAATCTTTTTTTGTGCCGAATGACACAGCCTACAATTTGTACCTTCACATTTTTTCAAAAAAAATGTATAGTTTTCGAGAAATTAAGCAAAAACTCAATTTTAGCCCCAGCTCAAATTTACGAAACTTTTCAGGAAATTTTTAAGATATCAAAACAAAGCTCTCTTACAAAATTCAGCTTTGTCGGAATGCGAATGGGCTATATGTACCAAGTTTTGAAAAAATTGATCCAGCCGTTTTAGCTGGAGACGAACAGACAGACGTAGCTGTTTATGTTTGATTAATTTCACGATTGTTTTTTTGCACGAATCCAAAACTTGCCTTATAGCTAGTATCTTTATCGCAAGTAAAAATAAAAAGACAACATAATTTGAAGCCAAAAAATGTTTTTCCTTATGAATACAAATAACTAGGTACCCAAACTTATCAATCGATTGCATCGAAATGGTTAATTTTAATATTTTTCTCACGTATCACAAAAGTTGAGTCCTTAATTGTTGCAATTGAATTACAATATTATTTTTTCAGTTTTCTTTATACTCGTTAAGGGTAGTAGCCTGTGCAGTGGACAGTTTATTCGAAAGTACTCTCTCTCAAAATATGAAGTATTCACAAATTTAAGTATACATAAAGCTAAAAAAACGAAGAAAGTGATTTATTACGATTTTTAGTCCCCAGAACTTCCCCTCCTATGTTGGACGCTTTTGTAAAAACAAATAGATATATTCTAGATACCCCCATATCGTTCGAGTATAAAAAGTGTGTTTTATTCCAATCTCACCTTAAAATTCTGAACATTTCAGAACCTATTCTTTGAAGTTAGTGTCCAAGAAAGATAAAAGAGGACTTCAAAGTTCACCGTTTTCAGGTTTCTTGAGTCAAAACAAAAAAGCTGACTTTTGTAACTCTTAGATCTTGCTTCCCTCATCTTTATCTAACTACAGACACACTGACTAGAAAAGTTCATTATTCCCAGCTAAAAATGTTCGTGTGAATACCAAAAGATATTGAAACAAATCAGTTTCTTATAAAAAGTGGTAAAATGTTGGTCGGGTTGGCAGTGCTGAGTGAGAAAAATGTCTCTACCCTCAAACTAACTCGAAAATTGTTTATTTAAAAACAGAATTCCAATAAAAAAGCAAAATAAACCTTTTTTCTTGCAAAATGTATTGTTTTAGAATCCTTTCTTTAGTCCTAGTCTTCGATGACTGGAAGAGGTAATTTAATCCTTCAAAGTAAAATAATAGAGAAGAAACAAAAGAACACAAAAAAAGAACAAGTTTTACTGCAAGAATCAGAGACCGACCAACCGATTGGCAGCACCCACCGTCGCCGCCGCCGCTAGCTCTGCATCAATGTGGCAGGATATGGTTAGAGTTGGATATTGAAAGAAACTAAAGAAAATCTGAAATTATTCGAGTGCAAGCAATAAAACATTTTTAAGGATTGTTTTTGGATAAAGCCAACTTAGATAAGTGGTTAAATGGATCCGCTAAGGATTTAATGGCATTGTACACGAAACAGAAGGTCAGGATGGTTGTATATAAAACTAACAAGGATAGCTTTATAGATGGGTTGGTGCTGATACGATGAAATATGTTTGCTTCTTTTTAAGGATTAAGCTGTGAGAAGCTTTTATCAAGGATTTTTTTTATTGAATTTACAAAAATAAATGATCCAAGAATTGGGTGGAGCAGAGATACTTAATATGGGTATAGGATAAACCCATTAACCATCGTTTACCCCATTATATACGGTTTTGACCCTCTGATGCATATAAAATTGAGTTGAATTTATTAAAGTTTTGTATTTTTTATTTTTTTGGTTAAAATAAAAGGTCATTTTAATTAAAAGAAAAAAAAACTTTTTATTTTTTGTTTTTAAACAATAATTACTCGCCTCGTTTATGGTGAATTTGTTGGTCTATTTAAAACTGGCCATGCATAAAAATAGCTCCATGCATTCATGTTGTGCTCTCTATTTTTATTTCAGTTCAGTTTTTTTAAAGGAAAAAATAATAAAAATAATGGGTATACGAAAAAAAAAAAATTGGGTTTGAATCAACCATAAGAGTTTTGCCAGTGGACATTCTAATTAAATGTTTGTATGCGAGGACCCATTTTGCATCAATTAAAATTGATGAATGGGGGAAAAATGAGTGGCACGTTAAAAACGGTAACTACGCTCGGTTGAATATCGAAGTACCATCATCGCATAAAGGACTACCTATATATGTATATTCGAGTATGCTCCTACGTAGCGTATAGAGGTTCTCTGTGGAGTAGGTATATTTTCGTGAACCATTTTGAGTGAGTAATTTTAGTGTAGAGCAGAGTGTATGAACAAAATGTGTATGACTGTAAAATAATAATATTATAACTGTGAACTCGAACGGAACCACTAGACCATGAAGCGGAATGTCGATTGTATTTTATTTCTCTACAAAAACAACAACAAAAAATGGCATATAAATTATTATAACTGGTATAGACATCAGTGTATGTGAGTGTGTGTGTACTCGAATATTAACTAGTTTTTTTGATTGTGTGAAAAATGTATCAAAAGACTCTTGTGATGGGAAATTTATTGAAAAATTTAATTTATAAAAACAAAGAAGTGAATGAAAAATGTATTTAATGACTTTTACCAAACCAGTTTTCCTAGTTCATATTTGTAACTCACTCTTCTGTTGTTAACGTTTCAAAGCGTGGTGCTTTATCTACTCTCCAGTCAATTTGATCTCTAGCCCACAATATCATCCATATTGGAAAAACTTTGTGTCTCGGAAAGCGAATACAAGCCGAGACGATATTTATCAATAATTTGGTTGCCCTTGTTTGTATCCTCGCCAGAAAAACAGCATTTTTGTTTTTATTTTTTTAATATTTAGAGTTTTTGAAAAGAAGAAAGAAATTGCCTTCGAATTCGAAAATATTTTTAAAAATAGCACACAAAATAGTTCTACTAATTGACCGAGAGCAAGCGACATAAAAAGTCAAGTCATTTGGGTAATATTGTAAGTCATATCAATAGTTGTGTTTTTTTGCAACTCCAGTAAAGTCTGTCTGAAAAAAACGACAACAAAACAAAGAAATTTACATTTCAAATACAACTACAACTATTTCCATATAGAGTTAGCTATGTCCAGATAATTAAGTAGATTTAACTTTTGTCCCGATAAAAATGGTATTGCCAGACTACTATTGTCGTTGTGTTATCGATAGTTTGTATAGAAATGTCAAATATTTGTTGGTAAAATTATTCAGTACAAAATGACACACCAATGTCGTTTTTTTCGCCAATGTCCATATGGACATGCAAAAAAAACCAGCTAATAATAGCTTTTGAGGAGTTGAACCAATTACCGTTTGTATGCCTACCTAAGCATGTGTCTCTGTGGTTAGGTCTCTAGAAAAATGTTGATTTGGCACTTGCCTAGCGATTGGACACACAGCCTTTTAAAATATTACAAAATTTTGGTCCAACCGTGAATTTTGGGTAAGCCAAAGTTTTTTAATGTTTTTTGGTGTAAAACCCAATTTCCGGGGTGGAAAGCCCTACCATTAAGCCACCATCTTGAAAAAAGATCAAAAAGTTAATAAACATTAAACAACTTGGTTAAAATATAAGAACTTTTTTTTTAGAAAATATAATAATATTGAGAAAACACTTAAGATTGTCATATATTTTAAATTGTAACTTATTTATTTTCAATTTAGCACTAAAAGGTATGTTAACTTAAATTGAAGATAATTTAATTTTCTCCAAAAAAGTTTAAATAAATCAACCTTTTGTTAAACCGACAGAATACCAAGCAGTTGAAACTGCAATAATAAGAACGTGTAGCCAAGTCATGCATTTAGTTTTGTATGCGACTGAGACTAGACTAGAACTAAACGAGACCGAAACCGATATATGCCGTCACCGACAACGAAACGATACTGAAACGAGACTTTGTTTTAGAACACTGAAACCAAAACTATTCTTTGTTATACGAGAACGAGATGATACTGAAATTTTTCGATTTTATTTAATCTTGGTTCGCAAATCACACACTTAAGTGTGAAGCTACTAGAGAGCAGTGCCATGAATCCTCCTGTACTCGAGAGCACTAACGATTTTATGGGACAAATTTGATTTCACAAACGTGCAGTGTTACTTACTTACTTTTACTTTAGATGGTGCTCACAGCCCAGGATGGGCTATGGCCTCAACCAACAAGCCCCTCCAGCCAGCTCGGGTTCCTAGCTAACTGCCTCCAGTTACGCACTCCAAGTTGGTTGAGGTCACTCTTTCCGCTCCAAGTGTCTCAGACATCTCAGCCTCTGTACTTTCAGCTTTTTGACCAAGTCGATGTCGCTGTAAAGCCGGTAGAGCTCGTTGTTAAATTATCTCCTGCATACTCAATCGATAGAGACTGGACCGAAGATCACCCGAAGAATTTTCCTTTGAAAGCACACAAGCAGATTCTCATCCGTTTTTGACAGAGTCCATGCTTCAGCCCCATACAGCAGGACTGGTATGATTAGGGTCTTATATAAGGTCTCCTTGGTTCTTTGAGAGAGGGCTTAACTACTCAAATGCCTTCTTAGCCCGAAGATAAAGCGATTAGCCAGAGTAATTCTTCGTTTGATTTCTGCACTGATGTCATTTTGCGAAGTAATAGTGGAGCCCAGGATACAAAGTCCTTGAAGACTTCGAAGTTGAACCTATCCATCGGGACGTTTTGCAAGAGTCAACGATGTTGAGATTTCTTTCTCGATGATAGCATATACTTCGTCTTGTCCTCATTAACAACCAAACCCATTTTCGCCACCTCCAATTCAGTACTTGCAAATGCGCCGGCAACAGCTCGCTTCGTTCTCCCCATGATGACAATATCATCTGCATAAACAAGTAGCTGAACGGACTTTTGAAAAATTGTACCCGTATTGTTGACTTGCGAGTTGCGTACAATGGCTTCAAGTACGATGTTAAAGAGGTTACATTATAATGCATCGCCTTGCAGATTTCTCCATCGTCTTCCTCCACAGGCGTACGAGTTGAGCAGGGATGCCGGGATGCAACATGGCTCTGTAAAGCTCGTCTCTGCTTACGCTATTTTACACGACTTTGAAATCGATAAAGAGATGGTGTGTATCGATTGAAACTCCTGTTTTTTTTTTTTTCAAAATCTGTCGGAGTGTGAACATTTGATCGACGGTTGATTTGCCGGGCCTTAAACCACACTGATAGGGGCCGATCAGATCGTTGACAACCAATTTTAAGCGATGTAAATCTGGGTAGATTGCCTCACCCTTCGGTAAAACTTTCGAACGTCACTCCTACCGCTAGAGTCCTCAATAGACTAGACCGCCCGCTTCGCATGCTCTCTCTTTTTCCTCCTGAGAAGTCAGTGTTCCTCCTTTTGTTTTTGCTCGTTGAGATCACGAGCTGCCCTCTCAGCAGCTATGGTTCTTATTTGCAGCATTGACAAGTAGGCCTCGTTCTTAGCTGGCGGTACTTCTGATGGCTTTTTGAAGTGTTTCCAGTGGTTTTCTGCAGTTTGTGCTGGGGGCAGAGCTGCTGACAGGTTACGAGAGACTTGGTCAGTAAAGGTCCTGTCGATCTCTTGCGTTTTGAACTTTCCAACATCAAATCTTTTCACTGCATCTGTTCCGTTTTGTGGTGTCATAGATATTCGCATACGTACCCTAGCTACAACAAGGTAACTGTCGGAGTCAATGTTTTCCCCTCGGAACGTTCGAACATCCAGTATACTGGAAGCATGTCTGGCGTCTTTCGCAATATGATCAATCTGGTTGACGGTTCGTTGATCTGGAGACCACCAGGTATCTTTGTCTATATTGAGGTGTGTATATGTTGGTGTTGTATGATGACATTCCGCCCCGCCACCGCAAAGTCAATCAGCCTGAGTCCGTTCCCGGAAGTATTATCGTGCAGGTTGTGTCCTCCGACTATCAAACCAAAAATGCCCTACTTTCCAATTTTGGTGTTGAAGTCGCCAAGAATGATCTTGACGTCGTACTTCGGACACCTATCATACGTACTCTCGAGGAGATCGAAGAAGTCTTCCTTGGTTGAGTCATCTTTGTCTTCCATTGGGGCGTGGGCACAGATCAACGTAATGTTCTTGAATTTACCTTTGATGTGGATTTTGACCATGCGCTCGCTTACATTTTTGAAGACCAAGACTGTTTGCCTAAGTCTTCCCCTTACCACAAATTCACAACCAAAGAGCCACTGACCTTGCTTCTTGGAGCACTCGCCAAAGTAGATGTCACACGACTTCATCCTTCGTATGCCCATTCATTGTCCTTGTTTCGTTTGCTGAGGTCGTCAACATTAAGATCATCCATATCCGAGGCTTGTTATTGTTTTGGAACCGTTAATATTTCCCGTGGTAGGGAAGTTACCCTAACGCACAACCCCCGACCTGGAGGACCAGACCCTTAATATAACTCCAAGGGTGGGGAACCGGTAAACAGCTTCTTATAGGCCTAAGTTACAAATATGTCGTAGTAGCCCATATAACATAACTTTCTAACTAACGCCACTGCTTATTCTTTCGAATTCTTTCGCTGACGCCTGGATAAAGGAGTAGTGCCTTAGAAGGAACACTCCTCCCCCTCTCTCGTTTGATGCCCTAAAACCGTCCACAGGGATTGGAACACCATCTTCAGTTAAAGGTACTAGGCACCCGATGTTCACCACGGGGAGGTCAGAGTAGGAGTTGATAGACAGAGGTTCACTTTCAAAAAAAAGCTTGTGGACGCTTGTGCCCTCATGAATGCACCGTGTCTACCCTTTGAACATCAAACGTGCAGTGTTAAGATTTCTTAATGATCTTGATGTACATAAATCTGCTGGCCAGGATAGTAACCTCCTATTCTTCCGAAGTCGTGTATTTCAACGCTGACAAGGGTACTGTATAAGCTTTTTAACCTGAACCGCTCTACTCGTCTCTTTCAAAGTGGAAGAAAAACTGCATTTGTCTAGCCTGTCCCAAAAATAGATGGATCTTCGTCTCCCTCCAACCATCGATCAATTGCGCTTTTGTTTGTCTTCTTTCCAAGGTCATGAAAATGCTGATATTTGCTTAAAAAAACATCTTAAAAAACAGAAGCTTCTCAATAACCACTGGTGATCTGATAGTATATCTTACCAGGTAGTGGAACCATTCTTTACATCGTTTTAAAAAAGAACTTGTTGCATTGTGCTCATCAAACACATTGAATTGTATGAAAAATTAAAGAGTAAAAGTAATGAAAAATTAGTGAAAAAGCGTTTATTTTTCTAGCCTCCTAGGCAGAAGTTGCATTACTGGTGAGGCCCTAGAGAGTTCCGATAGTCACCCCTGCTTAGGCCCTTGCAAGCATCAATCTAAAGCTTTCTAGGGCTTTGTTAAAAAAAAATTTGTCTCTTCAGGCAGTTTCCACCACCATATCAATCACAGTCCATTTATCTTACAAAACTTTTCACACATGTGATTTGACCTTGGAACGTATCCAAATGTTCACACTAAGGAAAGGAGGTCAACAAACCACACTTTAACTGCATCCAATCCCAACATTGTTTTCCAAGCTATGTCGGAACTATATTTATTAGCTTATTTTTTTTTATTTTTTACTGAATATTAAATGTTTTTAAGAAAAAAGCATGAATAAGAATATAATTTAATAAGACTTCAACATTTAAACTTACACCAAAAAAAATGTTGAAAAACTTAATTTCAAGTAAAATTAATTTCTTTCATTTTAATTTAGTTTTTCTTTTTTTTTAGTTTATTAACTTTCAAGAATTTTTCGCTTGCATTTCCTCATCCAGTCACAGTTAATATTTCTTTTTCGCTTTTTATTTTTGCATTGTTGATTTGTTTTCTTAACTTTCGTTCAATTTAAACGCTCAGTTAGGAAGAGAAAAATTTATAACGATACATGTGGCAAAAACTAACTTAATGTCCTTCCAACTACACAAAACGAATCAAAAGAAAAACTATTCGAGCAATAAGTTTTTTTGTTTCCAATCGGCCTTCCAGCCGCTTTTATAACTGATTGTCAGTGTGCTCTACCCCAGCAGTTTCTGCATTACTTTTTCCCATTTTCTTATATTCTTCCCAAAAACCCCATTTGATGGCATTTCTTGGGTATTAAACTCTTTTTTGCTTTCATCATCTACTCCTTTTTTTTTAAATATTTTTCTTCCTTCGCTCTATGAGCGGAACGATTTAAAGCTAACTTGATCCTTATCTTTAATGATTCTAGAATAGAAAGCAAACAAAAGCGTAGACAAAACGAAAGAAAATCATCATCACGAAAACAGAGTACAGCGGGGGTTTGCGCAGCTGAGCAAAACGGCAGAAAAAAAAAACGTAAAATAAATCTTTGTTCTTGTTAAATTGAAGAAGGAAGAAATTATAGTGTCCTTTGGCAATTTTTTTTCCTTACCTCATACTTATAAAAATAAGTGAGTTTTTTTTTTTTTTTGCTTGTCTTGTTTCATCTATGGTCCAAGATAGTATTTGATCCTTCTTATACTTTACGCTCTTATTTCTTGTCGGAAAGTTTTATTTTTCTTAACTTTTTAAACATTTTTATTGGAAATGAGATTAAATCCTTTGTCTTTTTTTTTTTTGTTTTGTTTGTTTATACTATGGGGTTTGGTGTAACGTTCTTCCACTTGATGAAGGATTCTATTGTTATTTCCAACCCAAGTTAAAATTAGTAATCCTTATATTTTTATTCGTTTGGCATCAGAAAGGACACAGTGAAGGGATCATTAGTGTGGGCGAGTTGGAGGTATTTTGTATTTTTTATTTTTTTTATTGTTCTTTGCGTTTTGTTTCTTGGTTTTGGTTTGAAGGGATTAAAATGTAAAATTCTTATCGGAATGCTTAATGAAGCGATTAAATGGCCTGTCACTGGATTATCGAAAGAAGTTGAACTGATATGGTAAAAGTGAAGATTTTGTTTAATTTATTTGTAGATATTGAGGTGGAGATTTATTTTGTTGGTGCTTTTTTTTTAAATATTATGTAATAAGACAGCTTAAATACATTCCCTTACAATTTTGATATTAAAATCTTGAAAAAAAGTTATTTTTTTAATAAATGGTGCATGAATACGGATTTAATTCCATTTGATTTCGGATGAATAATGCCTAATTTTTTAGTAAGATGGATGGTGGTGAGTTATTTTGTTTTGGTTTTTGTAAACAATTTTTTTTTAACGAAAATTGTTAATAACTTTAAACGATTCCCAACAATGGAACTACGTTTATATCTGACGCCCTTTAAGTTTTTTTCTACAAAACTTTGAATACAGATAATACCTATATAACTTCCGAATACAACATTGATATGTACTAAATAACTTTTGTTCTAAACTTCAATTATAATATACTGTGTATAAATCATTTACTCACTGTATTAGCTGTAAGCTTCTGCGGTTTCTTAGCTTTTACTTGAACACTATTATTTCAGTGAGGTTTATAGCGTTGTAACATAAAGAGCTCCAATAAAGCATAGAACTATTTTATATACTTAATCTAAACGCGTGTTTTATTACAAACAAATATATTATTTGGCGACGAGAATAAAAATTAAAGATATATAAAAGTGGATACCTTAAATATAAAAATAAAAATTGATCAAAATAGTGACAGTGGTTCTGATCAATTCGACGATACCCACGAAAGTTTCAATTCTGAACAAAAGAAACACGTGGATGAATGCAGCATGACGCAATTCTTTGGTTCAATAGAATTTTTTCACCTGGTGACGATTTTGATAGCTATGCAGAGCGATTGGATCAATTGCTAGCGATTAACAAAATTGCGGATGATAAGCTGCAAGGATCATATCTAATTACACTTATGGGGCCTGACACGTATAAGATTGTTAAGTCGTTGGTAGCTCCAGCTGAACCTCACTCTAAAGGGTATAAAGAATTAATTAAAGTTCTAAAAGCACACTTCAAGCCGAAGGCAAATATCATTGCCGAAAGATTCCAGTTCCACAAAAGATTCCAACAAAACCATGAATCTATAGCGGACTACATCGTTGAGTTGAAAAATTTAGCAGAAAAATGTGACTTTAAAACGCTTTTGGATGAGTCACTGCGAGACCAATTTGTTGTTGGTATTAAAGACGAATCAATTCAACAAAAATTATTAAATGAAACATCGATGGATTTTGATAAAGCATGTCAAGCAGCGAAGTCTTTGGAGCTTACGAAAAACAACATGCAGCTACTCCATCCCAATTCCATAAATTATGCGGAATATCAAAACGTCAACAAATTTCATCGTAGTCGTACACCGCAGAGAAGAAAAAAACACAGTTATCAGCAGAGAGATGACAAGAGAAGTTCACCAACAGTTTCAAATAGAGCAGTGCAGAGTAACAACAGCAATTCAACCTTCCAATGTTTTAACTGTGGACGCAGCGGTCATTATGCCAGAAACTGCCGTTCACAAAGATCATCATCAACCGCACGCTCACGGAGAGGAAAAAACAACACCCAAAATTATCAGGCAAATTGTATAAGTTTAGAAAAATTACAGTTAGGTCATTTAAATCATATTTCTAACATAAATAATGCATGCAATTTAAATATAGAAATTAATAGTAGTCTAGTATTTATGGAAGTTGATACTGGAGCTTCTGCTTCAGTTATGAGCAGTTTTGATTTTCATAGATTATTTTCACATTGTGGTTTGAGAACGGCTGATAAAAAATTATGTTTGATTACAGGTGACAATGTTTGTGTTGAAGGTGTGTGTGATGTTCAAGTTAGGGATTTGCATGAAAATAAATATTTTTCGTTGGAATTAGTTGTGGTTCAATCAAAAACAAATTTTACGCCATTACTCGGAAGATCGTGGTTGGATATCCTCATGCCCAATTGGCGGGATCGTTTTATGAATAGGTTGAACAGTCTTAAGGACATGTGTTATTTTAAGAATAAATATAGTTCGGTGTTTTCGCAAAATTTAGATTGTGCTATAAAAAATTTGGAAGTGGAGGTGATTTTAAAGGATAATGCCACACCCATATTCTTCAAGCCTTACACCATGCCGTTTAGCTTACGAGAAGCTGTAGAGATCGAATTAGATCGACTTGTTTCAGAGGGTATTTTAGTGGCAGTTCGCCATAGTAGATGGGCATCACCCATCGTAGTTGTGCCTAAAAAGGACAATAAATTGCGTATCTGTATAGATTGTAAGGTTTCAGTAAACAAATTTGTTCAGACGGAACATTATCCTTTGCCAAAAATCGATGAGATTTTCGCAGGTCTCAGTAATTGTGCATATTTTTGTGTACTTGACTTGTCAGGTGCATACCAACAGGTAAAAGTTTCTGAAAAATCTCAAGAATATCTTACTATCAATACGCATAAGGGTCTGTATCGTTATACTAGACTTCCTTTCGGTTTGAGCTCAGCTCCCGCGCTTTTTCAATCTATTATAGATCAAATTTTACAGGGAATTCCAGAAGTGTTTGGATATTTAGATGATATCCTCATTGGTGGTGAAAGTTTAGAGGATTGTGAGAAGAAACTTGAAGAAGTTTTAAGTAGACTTGACGCTTACCAAGTTAAAGTTAATGAAGCGAAATGTAAGTTTTTCCAAGAAAAGGTGCAATATTTAGGTCACGAAATATGCAAAGAAGGTATTAAACCAACAAAAGATAAAATGGATGCAATAAAGTGTGCACCCCCACCTCATGATGTCACAAGCTTGAAATCTTATTTAGGGTTATTGAATTTTTATGGAAAATTTTTGCCATCACTTTCATCTGAATTAAAACCGCTTTATGATCTTTTGCGTAAGAATTCAAAATTTGTTTGGACAAATGATTGTCAGTCAGCGTTTCAAAGAAGTAAGGACTTACTTATGAACAATCAAATGTTGGTGCATTTCGATGCAAGAAAACCGATCATAGTTTCATGTGACGCTAGTCCATATGGTGTAGGGGCTGTCCTCTCACATATGATCGAAGGCGAGGAACGTCCAGTACTTTTTGCATCGTCTACCCTTAGTGACTCAGAAAAGAAATATTCCCAGCTTCACCGTGAAGCATTAGCAATTGTTTATGCTGTTCGAAAATTTCACAGATATTTGTATGGCAACAAATTTATTTTACTCAGTGATCATAAGCCTCTTCGTGAAATTTTTGGACACAATAAACAAACGCCTGCAGTAGCAGCTGCACGTTTACAAAGATGGGCAATATTTCTAGGGCAATATTCGTATGAAATTAAGTACAAGAAGGGGAAAGAGCTTGGACATGCTGATGCCCTTTCTCGATTACTGTCTGTAGAACCTACAGGTGAAGAATCTGATAAGATTTGTTATTTAAACGTTCATGGTTGTATGTCTGATTTACCCGTTAAGTTTTCCGAAATAGTAACTGAGACTAAGAATGATATAAATTTAAAACAAGTAATGAAGTATGTAATGGAGGGTTGGCCAAACAAAAAGTACATTGATGAAATAGGTTTATATTTCAAACAGCGAAATTCGTTGTCATGCGAAGATGGTACTTTATTTTACGGCTCGAGAGTAGTTGTACCTTGTACAATACGAGGAAAGGTTTTAGAGCTATTGCATGCTGGACATCCTGGTATTGTTCGATCTAAAATTCTGGCCCGTGGTCATCTTTGGTGGCCAAGGATAAACCATGATATAGAAGAATATATTAGGACCTGTTCAATATGTGATTTATCTCAAAGACATTTATCTGATAAAAGTAAACTTGACTGGCCAAAGACATTTTATCCATATGAACGAGTACATATAGACTTCTTTAAGTTAGAAGGAATAGATTTTTTGATTCTGGTTGACCATTACTCGAAATGGATTGATGCTGCAATAATGAAAAATACTAACGCAGAATCGGTAATAGAGCAATTATCTTGCTGGTTTTCAATCTATGGATTGCCTAAAGAGTTGGTTTCGGACAACGGACCACCATTTGGCTCAGGCTTGTTCTTGAAGTTTTGTGAAGCTAATGGCATTAGTGCGTTAAAAAGTCCACCGTACCATCCTGAATCAAATGGGCTTGCGGAAAGAGGCGTCCAAACGATCAAAACTATTTTAAAAAAATTTTGCTTGGAAAAACCACGTACGAAGAATGATTTTCAAAGAGTCCTTAGCTCAGCATTGTTTAATTATAGGAACACACCAACAACAACAACATGCAAAACACCTTCTGATTTATTATTTGCGTATAAACCAAGAACAATGTTAGATTTAATTAAACCGGAATATGAAAATAATCAAAAAGAAAAAAAGGAAAATGAAGAAAAAAATGAAAATGTTATAAAACCAAATATAAGTAAAAAAATTAAAGAATATAAAGAAAATGAAATTGTATTATATAAATGTGAATTTAAAAATTATTTAAAATGGAAACCTGTAAGAATTATTAGAAAATTAAGTTTGGTAAGATATTTAATTGAAAAAGATGGAAGACAAATTCAAGCTCATGTAAATCAAATAAAGAAATCATATGCAAAAAGAGTTAGATTTTCAAACTTCAGACATTATTACAATCAACCGAATATTGATAAAAACGATGAATTAAATCAGAAATTAAAAGAAAAACAAAATGTTAAAAATAATCCTTCTCCGATATCCACTAGATTGAGATCTAAGTTAAACCTAGAGATTGATTAAGAAAAATATTATATTGAATTTTATAATTTTATTGAATTTTGAATTTTATTTTATTATACATACCTTATTATAGTATATACTATAAATATTTTTAACGTATTCTTGTCTTATCTTATTGACTTATTCTTTATTTTCCTATTTCAATTTTTATTTCTAAAAAAAGTTTCAAGAACATTTATTTAGTATAATTTTTGTATATATGTAGTTACCTAATATTACATATAAAAATAATTTTTGAACTTGAAGTAATTAACTTTAATTAAGGAAGGAGTTGATATGTACTAAATAACTTTTGTTCTAAACTTCAATTATAATATACTGTGTATAAATCATTTACTCACTGTATTAGCTGTAAGCTTCTGCGGTTTCTTAGCTTTTACTTGAACACTATTATTTCAGTGAGGTTTATAGCGTTGTAACATAAAGAGCTCCAATAAAGCATAGAACTATTTTATATACTTAATCTAAACGCGTGTTTTATTACAAACAAATATATTAAACATTTTTGATTTTAAACTAATAGGGGGGCTTTTCTTGAGACCCTGAGACCAACCTGCTTAAGAATTCTCAAAGCTCATGTCCTTATTTTACTTTAAAGAAGTTTTGGTGGCAAAACTGACAGAGGGTCGAGAGAAGGGTTGCCATGAACCAGTTTAAATCCGTAAATATTTCATAAATTGGGCTATAAGTTGAGAACTAGGGTTCGGACGATGACCCGAGAACTCTCGTGTTAGGTTCAGCATCTTTTTAGCATTGGGACTATATTATTGTTTTTCTCCCTCCCCTCCACTTACCCCAGAAGACGGAAAAAGCCAATATGGGAGAGGAAAATTGTAAAGCCAAAACAAGTAAGAAAAATAATTATATTACTAAAATTTGAAGATTTGTGTTGACGCAGAATTTCACCATCTACTACATTATATCCAAAGTTAATTGAAAAACCTACTTTGGTTTTATAAGAAGACTAAAACTAAAATATTTATATACGGATAATCTTAACATATGACACATGATGTGAGGTTGTTTTATACTGTTCAATCTTATTAAATCAAAATGAACTCAATACTTGTAGTACCTCGTGGCATAATGGTTAGTGCTTAGGACTGTCATGGCAAAAGTCTGAGTTCGATTCCCAGCCGCTGCCACCTAAAAACAAAAATGTTTTTTTCCGAGGTACTGCCTCTTGCGAGGATCTGACAAATCCTCCAAGAGTATACTTGTCATGAATAAGTGCTTCTCATCTAGCCGCTCGGAATCGGCAAAAAATTGTAGGTCCCCTTCATTCCTGCTAAAAATACGCACACAGAAATGGTTGAGAGTTGTAAGTCAATAGGCCTTGGGTTTCCACGAGCTGTTGTGCCACCAAAATTGATTTTTAGAACTCAATACAACCATTTTAAAAGTCTTTTTCATATAATTTTTAATGAATTTTTATTGTAACAAATAAAATGTTACCATATTCCAACAACAAAGTGATGAAATTTGGTCCTCATATTTAATTTGTCATAAGCTCACCACAGCACATTGCATTTAGTTCATCGAATTACCAGAGATATAAAAAATAATTTTAGGACGGGTAAAAGTACGGGCATGGTACTCGTTGACATTGAGAAAACATTTGATACTGTTTGGCATAATACATTATTACATAAACTTTTAAGACACAATTTCCCGATGTATCTTATAAAAACCATTCAATCTTTTCTGTCTAAAGGGAATTTAAGGTTTCAATAAATAATTAATTCTCTGAATCTTAAAATACTATAGCAGGTGTACCTCAAGGTTTGGTGCTAGGTCCAATCTTATACACTATCTTTACCTACGACTTTCCATGTCTAACAAATTGTGATAAGGCTATTTTTACTGACAACCTTCTGGTGCTTATAGTGCCAACCACTTCTAACTTAATTAGTATACCATTGTTCTAATTGAAACAAATTACCAAGTAACAAAAAATATGTTTTTTGTTAGAACTTCCAAATGGACCCCACTATTTGCTATTTTCAGACAAAATTCACGGAAAATTATGTAGAATATAAAAAAATTAATAGAAAATTGAATTTTCTTCACTGATGAGCATTAACTCAAAGCCGAAAAAATTGAACACAAAAAAGTTAAGAGCGTCCAAATTGACCCCATCATATAAAATAGGGTTTGCAATCAAAGCTGACTTTTTCTTAGAAATGATTCCCTTACCAATTCATATGTGGATTATACTATACACCTGAATATTGGAATGTCGTACGTGAATTAAATTTGTCGTACGTGTATAGGATTCAAACAAAAGGTCATTTTCGCGGCGTATACGACAAACTAATTTTGGGTGAAAACCTTTATAATTTGAAAACTAAAACTGACTGGACAGCTTTGAGTACATTAATCAGAAGAAAATATTCCACAGAATATTCTACCTTTAAATGCGATTTCCCAAAATCGTGGAATTTGGCGTATTCAACAAAGCAACTCTCGGGTGACGCTTCTAGACCTACGGACAAAACGGATAGTCAGATTTATATTAGACTAGCTACTAGATGCAAGGAATGTTAAATTTGTCATGTAGTACCCAAAAATAAGCTTTTGAACAAAAACTGCGAAAATTTACTTGAAAATTCTCAATTAATATTATTTTTGAAGGCCTTAAGTATTTCTTGAACTCTGAAAAAAGTTATGCGCAATTTAGAAAAATATAAATAAAAACATTTCGATTACAGTAAGCTAGGGTATTGTGGTATACATGTTTTTATTTTTGACTTGACAGACAAAGAACTGACACGAATGCTTCCAAATTTGGTAAATTTTAGCACAAAACGTATAAGCTACTTTATTGCCTGCTATTGTCGGATTCTAAGTTCTTACTGTAACTTACAAGGATTTTGACAAAATAATGATATAGCCTCAAAATCGTCACTTCTGAAAAATAATGCGTAATGTGGTACACCGGGCTTGGTGTCTAATATGGTATACTAAATCACGTAGAGCTCGAAATGTCTTAAAGATAAATAAAATGCTAATTTAATCATTCCTCACAGCACAAATGGGTCTTCTGGATATCTTTCCGATCCCATTGTCTTTTTTCATGTTTTTGGGGAATTTTGACAGAACAACCATTGCTAAAGCACAAATATAAACTGACTGATTTAAGGATGGATAAGGAATATTATATACCACTAGTATACCAAATAAACCGAAACTCTAAATTTTTACAAAAAAACAAAAAATTAAAATGAAATTAATTATTTTAGAACAAAACTAACAACTAAGCAACGTAAATTATTAAATACATTCTCCCAACGCATTGACAAACTGGTTTGAGACTCAATTTTTCAATGTGCACAATCATTTTTTGTTCCACCCAAAAAAAAAAAAATCAGCTACAAACTATTACGGTCTTCAACAATTTGGTCGAATTAATGCATTATTTTTGAGCTGTTTAAATACGCATTTATACTTTTACTATAATAACCACCTGCTGAAGCAAAAGCCATTGTGAAAGCATCCTTGGTTTTTGAAAAAACGACCTATAGCACGTTACCAACCTATTCCACATTACCCCAACTTACTCTACTTTTTAGGTAGGCTTTTGATAAATTTTCCTGTTTTAATTTTTTATTAATTTTTGTTAACCATCTATTATAATGGAAAATACAGTAAAATTGTCAAATTCGGCTTAGTTTCGGAGTTATACCGAAAATGTTGTTGGCCAGTGTGACCATTCTCTCTGGGTGAACTTAGTACCATTTTGGGCCAAACAAACATATTCAATATTAGAAACCCTTGCACGTTATTGTTCCTTTTTAAACGGTCCTTAGGCGAAATATTTGTTGTAGAAAAATTCAGTTTGAAAATGTATGTAATTGTAAACATTTTCACCACGAGGTGGATTAATTTTTCAATTTGCACCATCACAAGCAGGTAAACTTTGTACTTATATGTAAACACTTCATACTTGATACATCTATTTGTAATAATGTAAAGGTACCTTCACAAAATTAACGCAAATAAAATGTGATATGAAGAAAGATTTTTTAATGCTGCATTAGCAGAAATTTTTGGTGGGTTAATTTTAAATACACCAACCCTCTAAATCCTGTCCACGAAAAAAAAATAAACTCCCAAACAAATGGATTTATGACCTAGAAGCAGGAATAAGTTGAAGAAGCATATAGGAGGAGTCGCTATACACGAAACGCAAGCATGTACTTTAGAACTCAATGGAAATAAGGTTCAGGCGGTCTTTCCATTATTATTCGCTGTTGCATATATAGCCAGGGTAATTATTCTTAAAAGCACATTTTACCCATTAGCATTTTTATGTAGATATCCTTTTAGCAACCACACAAACAAAAAGTTAAAAATTAAAAAAAAGCAAAGCCAAAACCAAAGCCAAAGCCAACCAAAAAAAAATTTTTTTAAAATACCAAGAAAATGAAAGAAAGAAAGTCTAAAGAAATCGACCGTAACATTTATATTATGTTTAAGAATACATACAGTACCTATAAAGTATATGAAATTATAAAGGACGACTTCTTTTTTGTGGAACAAAAACAAGAACAAAGAGTTGACTGCACTTAAAGGTACTTACTTGGAAAGCTGGTAATAAAGTGAAAATTATTTTTACCTTATACACAGTTTTCTACTTAAGTTTGAGTTACAGGTTTTCTTTTTCTTCTCGTTGTTGCATCAAAATATAACAAAAAAGTCAAATGCTCTTTTTCTTAACAATAGCTATGCAACAACCGTTTCTTTTGTTAATGAGAAAACATAGAAAGAATGTATTAATGTGGTTACGCATTGTGTTTTTTTTTTGGGTTTCATGCTATTTTCGTATTTGATAATAAACCATACAATGTGCCTACGTAATTGAAAAAATCATCTGGTGTACCAACTTTACTTTGAGTTCAACAATATTTTAAATGTTTTTATATTCAACAAAAAGTGGGAATTGTCTGCCTGTGGGTTACACTTCAAAACGATGGCCAATACTTAAATTGGCAGAAAATTTTTAATAATTTCTTTGTTAATAATCCAAACTTTTAACGTTTCTTTTTCGGTACATCCATATAACTTTTATGTACTGAGAAAAAAATAATTATGTTGTAATATCCATGTGAAACGAACACATTAACTAACATGTTTGCCTAGGAAATTTTGATGGAACAAAAAAATATTTGACTGGGTACCCATTTATGGTATTATCATAGAGTGGCAGCACTGGCGTTAAAGTGAAGTGATCTAGTATTTTTACAGACAGACTCTAATGATTTAGGTGACATTTTAAGGGCTTTTCTTTTTAGTAGGGCGAAGATTTTAGCACTAACTGCCCATTCAACTTATGCTGGCTTTCTCTGAAACCAATAATTTGGATTAAATTTTCAGACTTGTTTTCTTAAATGAGAAAGTGACTTTAATAAAATACATAAAATATTTGTCTGCATTCTTTTCCTGTGAACTTATGACCCCGCGTCAAAATTTTGTATCGATTTCCTTACCGAAACTTTAATTAGACATTTTAAAACAAGCCTTTAAAAAATTGTTAAGTCAAGAAAAGAAACTTCAGTTAAAAAAATTGTCCTCTAAACGATTTTTGTCTTAAATCTTAAAAATACCAAGCGAGTTCAACTACTACATCAAGAACATGTAACCAAGTCGTGTACTTTATTCTGATTTGCGACTCAGATCAGACCAAAACCAGACGAGACCGAGACCGAGACTGAGACCAAGACCGAGACCCATACCGATACCGATACCAAGACGAGACTTTGTTATACGAAACCAAACGAGACTTAGTTATACGAGACCGATACCGAGACAATACTGAAATTTTTCGATTTTGACGAAACCGACACGATACTTACAAAAGTATCGTTTGGTTTGGTATCGTGGCCAGCCCTAGGCATGACCGTCCAACGCAATAACCATAATCCCACAAGATACTATTTTTTTTGTTCTAACTATTAGTTATTTTAGAGCAAACTTGTATCTGTTGTTCAACAGTTTTAATTAACGGATTTTGGAGAGTCAACTGGTTCAATTGTGATTAAAGCATATTATTGGCTATTTTCACATCTACTTGAAATTTGAACCATGGTTGAACCCCGGTATATTGGTAAAAATCAATAAAATTAAATTGATGAACTATGGATCAAATATTTGAACCAAGTTTGTAAAACTGACCCTAGCAATCAAAAAATCAAGTTTTATGTTTTTGAACTTTCTTCGAAGAAAACATGAAATTACAATTTAAACTAAGTCGATAAAAGAGGGAATTTGGGTTGGCTTGCAAACTCTTTAACCATTGGTTATTATTGTTCTGCAGCGAATGAATAGTAACATAATTAGTTAAGTAGACAGAGTAGACGTTGTGATATAAGTCCTTAACCCTTGAAGCATACTACGCTGCTGTTGCGAAATGAAAACCCTATATACAAATGACGTGAAATGAACAATGGCCAGTCGAGAAAGTCATTTTTTGACTTTTTTCACTGATACAGACTTGCAAATGTTTTTTGAACCTCAAATGCTTCAGTTACCTAGAATAAAATAAACACAGAAGTCCAAAAAGAATGTTTTTAATTTTTCAAATTCACAAGCACACAAGAGAACTGTCAAGGGTTCAACAAAGAACAAAGATTTTCCGTACATTTTGGAGAAGAATTGCTCGCAAACAAATCTCCACTTTCTTCTCCACACAGCTTCACGAGCACATTTACCGGATGAACAAAAATGGAAGTTTTAAATGGATTCACGACTCATGATTCATGAGTATGTACTAAGCTATATGTACGTTGCGAAAAAACATCTTAAAACTTGTAAAATGTGTCTCATAACTTTTATTTTAAGTTAAGCTTAGTCTATGAACCCCACCCCCGTTTTACCAGGGGCCCAGCAAATTTGATTTCGCACTCGCAAGAGTAGGCTGAGCCATTCGGATTAAAATCGAAAAATCAATGTGGATATATGAAACTAAGCGAAACTTAAAACCTTGCCGATCTTTTTTTCAACGGCTGTTTAACAAGAAGAAGCGATGCTATCGATGACAAAACACTGGGCGCGTTCGGCTGCGTGTGTTTAACGATCCGGATCTGTTTATGTTGCAAAAAAACAGCTGATGCAAAAACAACACAACGTGCCTGAAAATATTTGGATTATGGAAACCCTATCGCCTTACTAGCTGAACGCAACCACTGACAGAAGAGCTTGACAGACCAATTGTTATCGATTCGATTTCAAGCCAAAAGCACAGAGATGTTAAAGAGGACCCCAACACATATAAATCTATTTTTCAAAATTTGTAGCTTATAATGTTGGTGGCTTTAGTAGAATAAGATTTTGTATCCTCAATTTTTTTTAATTATTACAGCAAATAAAGGGGATTAGGGGAAAAGCTAGTAGTGTAATTCTTATAGCAATACAGAAGGAATCTTTCTTCGCTTTTTCTTTGAGAAAAATATTCTTTTTGCTTTTAAGCACACCCACCAAAATATATGTTTTATTTAGAAACAGGGCTTCCAACGATGTTTATTTCAACCCTTAAACTCAATGCTTATAGAAGAAAATAGGTTAACAAAGAAAATTTTGAAACTTATAGTTAGGCAGAAGACGCTCTTTGTAAAGGATTGGAACCAGTTAGTAGCGTACTGTGGTATCCTCTTTAATCTATCCAATATTAATAAACCCAACTGGAAAAAATCCCATAATCCATAATCATAGAAAAAGCACGATCATCTTCTGAGAGACTTTATGTAGGTTAAACCTATACGAAAAAAATTACATCCCTAGTGCGAATGAACACTAGGACCATAAAAGCAACAGTTTTTTTTAAAATATTAGGTAAAGCTTCATTACAGGCCTCAACAAAATGAAGGAACGGACATCTGGTACCCTTTGTAATCTATATGAGAGGGGAGATGTGCAACATTTCATTGGGGTCTGTCCCGTACTGAAGGAGATACGGAGACTAGCCCAACTAACAATTTCGATTCTATATTCCTCCATAGATGCTTTTCGTTTTCATTCAACCTATGCATATAAGCATTGCATAAAACTCCAAAGAGTGAAAAAGGCGAACTTTTGTCACTCGTATTGTACCTTTATGGAGTTAATTATAATTGTCTTAGAGAAGTTCACATTAAATTAAATTAAAAAAGAAACTTGTTGCTAGAACCAGAAATTGAACCCGTCTCCCACTGAAGCACTTGCCTTACTCGTTAACCGCTCCACCAATCTCAGATATATCGGGTTTTTCAATAAGAGCGCCACAAAAGTTTTTTTAAATAAAACAAAAACGGTATCAGGAATAAAGAATTTCATTGATATCCAAAATCAATGAAATTCTTTATTCCTGTGAAAGTACGTTTGATGCCATTATGTATGGAACTCGATTTCTTTTGCATGGCCACCACGGGCACGCTTGCAGAAGTCCAGACGCTGAACCCAATTTTCGACGGTTTTCAAGCATAAATCGGCCGATACTGCTGCCATTTCATCCAATTGGGGCCAAAAATATTCGGTTATCATTGAACGGTAGCGATCCCCATTCACAGTAACGTGCCGGTCTTGATCATCACGGAAGAAGTACGGCCCAATGACGCCACCGGCCCATAAACCACACCAAACCGTAATTTTTTCGGGATGCAATGATAACTCATAGAGTACGTGTTGATTGCTGCCTGACCGCATATTTTGTTTATTGACGAAGCCATTCAGCCAGAAATGAGTCTCATCGCTGATGATTTTTCACTTCACGGACATACGACGCTTCTGGTATTCAAGCGGCTTCAGTTCTTGCGTCAATTTAATCTTGTAAGGATGTAAGCCAAGATCTTTTCACAAAATTCGCCACAACGACGTCACAGTGATGCCCAACGCTTGAGAACAGCGTGTGAGAGACACATTTGGGCTTTCTGCAACTGAAGCCTTAGCGGCAGCAATATTTCCGACACTACGAGCACTTCTTTGTCTCACTAGCACGGGAACCTGTGGATTCAAATTTTTCCACTAGACGCTCAATTGTTGATCTGCTAGGACGATTATGACGACCATTAAATTGGACGTAGAGCTCTTAACGTTGAGGCCACTGACTCCGAATTTCGGTTGTAAATTTTAATAATTTCGAGTCGTTGTTGGCTTGTATATCTTTCCATCATGAAATGGCAAACCTTACTGAAGAGAAATGTCAAAAGAGCGGCAAGAAATATGACGTCGTTTGCTGTTACTATTGCTCTACTTTTGTAGCGTCCCTGTTGAAAACCTTTTATTTGAAACAAAACATTTTTTAACACCGCACACACACTTTATTTTATTCCATCAATCCACTCTTATTGAATAACATATTCTGAATAGCAGCCACTTCAAATTTCAAAGTATAAATTATTTGGAAAAGTATTTTAGGATTACTCAAACAACTTTAAGAGATTAGTCCAAAAATTGTAGCTATTTTTATCATATTCCAGTAATTATTTTTGATTTGACTCTTGGGACTTGAATAAAAATCGTAGGGAACTTCCCAGGCACTACTTCTAAAAACTGAAATCCAACGCTACGAACTGAATCCTTAAAATACGGTACAACCAACATTGCTTGGAACAAAAGAAAATTAAAGTACCACAAGGAGGTGTGCAAGGACCATACCTGTATCTGTTATATATAAGGGATATTGTTTTGCTGGTTTGCTGCTGCAATACTGGGGCTAGAAAAATTGCAAAATGCAGGCGAAAAAGTTTGTGATTGGATGCAAAAATGGCTTGTCAAACTAAACGAAATATAATCGATGCATATAAACTTTAGAAACAAAAAAATAAGCAATGTAAACAGTACTGCAATAACTTATTCCAAATACCGTCAAATACCTCAAAATAACTCTGGATGGAAAGCTTAAATGGAAGGAGCATTTAAAAAGAAAAGAGAAGCATTAAACTTAAAGCACAGAAAAATTAACTGGTTACTTACTAGTAAAGAACTCAGGCCTATCTATTTGGAACAAACTAATGCTATAGAAACAAGTATTGATTATAAATGTTTGGAGATTAAGAAGAACCGACCCTCATGAGCTAATGGTCTAATAGTTATGGGGAAGTGTTATAACTTGACTTTAAACATCCCCCAATGTGGTTTATAAATTAAGAAAGAAAAATCAGTTGTTGTCGATTTTTCATAAACTGGTCCTGATTCCCCGGTGTTTTGGTGAGGCAAAAGTCCCACATTACTTGGTACCGATTCCGATTCTCACCGAGTGTCTTTAGAATATTTCCATCGAATACAAAAAAAATATTGTCATTAACATCTCTCATATTTGAGAAGGATTTAATTTTAGTCAAAGGATAAATATTTGAACTCCATACATTTGAGGCAACTCAATCAGCAGCCTGGTACTGGATCAAGCAATGAAAGGCTAGATATAGATAGGTATATTGTATGCCTAGTTTTTCGCTCTTTTACAAGTTACCATGGATTAGGATCTATGCTTGTGTTGAGCATCTGGTGCTTGTGTTGAAAACTTTAAGGCAGTACGATTATTTATCAAGCATTCTCTTTTCATGGTCATTAATCCACACATATTGGGACCTGACCCGGGTCATCACACTTGGACTCATCATGTAAGCAAATGTTTTCTCAATGTACCTATATTTTATTATCTTATCTAGGTCAAAGATCAAGCACACACTTTTTAAGACTGTGTAATTTATTTGGTCAAAAATCAGAGTTTAACACATAATTCAGGGAATTTAAGGACATGAGTGAGGCAAAGGCCTTTTTTGTGGTTATCTCTTGTTTTCTTTTTTTGGTATCCAAGAAGTTATTAGAAAAATAAGTGGTTATTTTTTGGATATAGCACCCATACACCAATGCAAAATTTTGTGGTTAGCACCAGCATGAAACTTTCAAGTTTGTATTAGGATAAAGAAGATTATGTTTTTTTGTTGTTTAAAACCAAAAAAAAACGGAAAAAAGAAAAAGGAAACTTTTCACACAGAATAAATAAGTATAAAGCTATATACCTATGTAGTAGTATATAACTACTGTGATGTGCAAAGTGAGTTTGAGTTCTTCTTTTTTTTTCTATCTTCAAACATCACCTCCCTCGCTTTGTTTCGTTACTTCAGGACATTAAGTTCATCCTTTTGGTCTGTTAAGAGCTGTAATTCCTCTTAAATGGTTACAAGTAGAAGGGAATCCTTCTTCTTCTTTTTTTTGTGTAGGTATATCTATGTAAGTATATTTCCCTATACCACATAGCAAAGTCGTAGAATCCTCTTCTTTATATACCTTTCTGGGTTTTTTCATCTTCTTGTTTCAAGTGAATGTATGAAAATATTAAGTGGAATTTTACAGATGGTGATGTGGTTGGTACTTAGGACTCGAGTCTTCCTGGCAGAGCAATTTATGACTCCTGTCATATTAGAGAGTGCTCTATACACACAACTACTGCAACTACTTTGTATGTTGAAGTTATGTTAGTCGGGTGCTGAGTACTTGTTAGTTGCCGGTTACAACAACATACTATTTTTTTTTCTCTTTACTTTTAGCTGAGAGTGAAGTATGTTTTAGGAGAATATTTGTAGAGCAAAAGCCACACTAGTAGAAAGGGACCCAAATATGAAAATCTAGAAGTAGATTGACTGACTACGAGTACATAAATGATAAAAAGAGTTCAACAAGTTTATTTTTATGGGTAGGTGTAATATAAATAAAATACAAATCTGTAAACAAACAAAATATAAAGTTGGAAAAATATTATTTTAATAGGTAAAATGATATTTAAAAATAAGTTGGTAGGTATAGGCATCCAAAAAACAACCTATGCCAGTTTATTCAATGTTTAGGTACTGTTTGATAAATTTGTCACCTTAATTTGAAAATGAATCCATTATATGTAGAATAAGTATTTCTAAGAAATTGAACTTTAACAAGAGTTGTGGTTTGGACCAACGGAATTTGAAAACAAAATGAAAAAGAGCCAACACATACTTTGTTTTTTTGATAATACATAATTTAATTTTTAACTGTAGATTTCTAATGAAGCAATTCTAGTACTTCTCAAAATAATAATACATTTTTAATAAAGTTTTTTCTTTCCTTTAACAAAAAATAATTAAGGTATTTTATTTAAGCATGTAAAGTAAAAATACTAAACAAATAAATAAAATGCTGGACATTTCAGCTTGATATATAGCATTTACATTTGACGGATAAATTGAGTTTGTATTTAAAAACACTTTTTGTAACTTTTAGTTTATTTTAGTCAAAATAAAATATGGGATTTTATCAACTTTTAGTTAATTAAAAACAAAATTATGATTCTGGTAGCTTTAGGGTTAAAGTAGAACTAATAAAATGCACGACTGGATCACACTTATTTGTTCTTATGCTCAAGTTGCTTGGAATTAAGAACTTTAAAAATATAAAAGTTATGGTAAAAATAATATAAAATTATAAAAATCATATCTTCCCACTGAAGGGTATTTTTTTCAAGGAAGACCCAGCTAACAAAATTCCTTCGCATTTCAGACATTAAAGTGTTATTTGTTTCTATAGTGCTCCATTTAGCCCTTTGACCGAAAGCAAATACATTATTGGAGTATTACTAAATCCTTGAATATTTTCTGGTGCAAATTATATCAGCTTGATTGAAGCGATGTACCAATATGTTTCTTTAATCTCTCTATATTGCTCTAATGAAGTAACCAAGATACTTTCGCTTTAATAGTCCTCCCGTAAAATTAGTATACAATCTTTATATCAGTCTTTGTTTCTATATTGCTTGTATTAGTGAATATAATGACGCCAAGCTATAATCGGCCATTTTAAAATTTATTTTCAATTTAGCACCTGAGCACATTATTGTCAATGTTTATCTGATATTAGTATTAATTAATTATAATTAATCTATTATATCTCTATTTATTTAATTAAAAATGTGTGTTTGTTATAGACATACTAATCTATTATTTTATATTTTCTAGAAGAAAGTTTTTTCTTATTAATGCAAGCTTCTTGTCTTATACGAAACAATTCTAGATAAAGTGATTCCAATTTAATGCATTGAACTGTAAAGGGATTTTCAACAGGGACGCTACAAAAGTAGAGCGACAGGGACAGCAAACGACGCCATATGTCTTGCCGCTCTTTTGACATTTCTCTTCAGTAAGGTTTGCCATTTCATGATGGAAAGATAAACAAGCGAACAACGAGTCTAAATTAGCAGAATTTACTACCGAAACTCGAAGTCAGTGGCTTCAACGTTAAGAGCTCTACGTCCAATTTATGGTCGTCATAATCGTCCTAGCAGATCAGCAATTGAGCGTCTAGTGGAAAAATTTGAATCCACAGGCACAGTACAAAATGTTCCCCTGCCAGTGAGTCAAAGAAGTGCCCGTAGTGTCGAGAATATTGCTGCCGCTGAGGCTTCAGTAACAGAAAGCCCAAATGTGTCTCTCATACGTCGTTCTCAAGCGTTGGACATCTCTGTGATGTCGTTGTGGCGAATTTTGGCAAAAGATCTTGGCCTACACCCTTACAAGATTAAACTGACGCAAGAACTGAAGCCGCTTGACCACCAGAAGCGTCGTATGTTCGTGAATTGGGCTGAGCAACAACTTGAAAATGATTCGGATTTTCATCGAAAAATCATCTTCAGCGATGAGGCTCATTTCTGGCTGAATGGCTTCTTCAATAAACAAAATATGCGGTATTGGTCAGGCAGCAATCCACACGTACTCCATGAGTCATCATTGCATCCCGAAAAAATTACGGTTTGGTGTGGTTTATGGGCCGGCGGCGTCATTGGGCCGTACTTCTTCCGTGATGATCAAGACCGGCACGTTCAATGATAACCGAATATTTATGGCCCCAATTGGATGATATGGACTTGGAGGACATGTGCTTCCAACAAGATGGCTCCACAAGCCACAAAGCGAATGTCACAATCAATTTATTGGAAACCAAGTTTGGAGAACGTGTTATCTCACGAAATGGTCCAGTCGCTTGGCCGCCTCGTTCGTGCGATTTGATGCCGTTCGACTTTTTCCTGTGGGGCTACGTCAAGTCTATGGTCTATGCCAACAAGCCAGCGAAGATTGATGAACTTCGTACGAATATCGAACGTGAAATTGCAGCAGTATCGGCCGATTTATGCTTGAAAACCGTCGAAAATTGGGTTCAGCGTCTGGATTTCTGCAAGCGTGCCCGTGGTGGCCATGCAAAAGAAATCGAGTTCCATACATAATGGCATCAAACGTACTTTCACAGGAATAAATAATTTCATTGATATCCAAAACCGTTTTTGTTTTATTTAAAAAAAAATTTTTGTAGCGCTCTTATTGAACAACCCGATATATATCTTGGGTAGGTCTGGCCGCGATACCAAACCAAACGATACTTTTGTAAGTATCATCTCGGTATCGTCAAAATTTCAGTATCGTCTCAGTATCGGCCTTGGTCTCGTATAACTCAGTCTTGTTTGGTCTCGTATAAGAAAGTCTCGTCTCGGTATCGGTATTGTCTGGTTAAAGTCGCAAACTAGAATAAAATTCACGACTTGGTTACATGTTCTTTATGTAGTAGTTGAACTCGCTACGTATTTTAAAAACCTAAGGCAGAAATCATTATTATAAAAGACGATTTTTTTTTACTGAAGTCTTTTATTTGTAAACTTAACAATTTGTTTTACAATATCTAAGCAAAGTTCCGATCAGGAATTCAACACCAAACAATGCATACAAATATTTTATGGATTTCACTAAAGACACTTCCTCTTTAAAAGGAACCAAGTCTGATAATTTCATCCAAATCGAGGGTTTTACAGAAAGCCAGCATAAGTTAAATGGGCGTGGCAGTGGACAATTGTAATTAAAGTTTTTGCCTAAGCCTTCTAGTTACTTGCTAAAGAGAATAGCTCTGAAAATGTCCAAGAAACCAATTACAAAAATTGATTGCTTGGAATAAATTAGAAATTTTGTTTCAAATTTTCTGTCGATTTTAAACTATACTACCGAGAGTATCGTTAAAAAAATACGGTATTTTTTGGTATTGTCTCAGAACTGGTATCTTTTCGGTTTCCGATACCGATACCAAACGATACCGAGACTTTTCTGGTATCTTGGCCAAACATATTTGTTAAAATATTTGTTATAAAATTGTTTGTTAAGGCCAGATTTTGGCTTTCGAGATATAAACAAACGATATTTTGGCGAGTTTCAGTGCGAGATGTATATGCGAAATTATTGAAAGCGAGGTATTGTAATTGCGAGATTATAAAAAAAATTAATTTGTGACATTTTGGAAAAAAATGCAAGATGCAATGCAATTGACTCCCGTCAATTGAAGTCATATTATCCGGAGAACATATCTGAAGGTTTTTTCACTAATATAAGAGCAAATGATAGAATATTAAAATCGCACGGTTTCATCCTTGTTGCTTTATAAAATATTTTGATCGAGATCAAAGGATGTTTCAAGTAACCTTTCAGCACTAGGTTTTACTTAACAAGCTCAGTGCTAATAAGATCAATTAATACAAGTTATTTTTATTCGATCTCTGCATTTATCCAAATATAAGTTTGTTGCCTACATGTTAGTGAAATTTTGAATATGTAAATATTTGACAAAATTTTTGAAGTTTTTGCTCACATTTCTCAAAAAAAAATGATAGTTTCCGAAAAATTGGGAAAGCACTTTACTGCCCTTCACCTTCCTTGAATTTTTTCGCAGACCCAAACCAAGGGTAGGTATGTACATTTAAGGGTATCTTTTAGTCCGTGAAACAAAGGTCTTCGCCAAAATCAACTTTGTCGGAAATTTGTCTTAATTTTGCAACTTTTTCGTCTAATTTCTCTGAGCTATAGATACACTACTCACGGTCGTAAAAATTAAAAATAACAAAGAGTACAAAAGTATGGGGGCCGTATTCAGGGTGTATTTCTTTATTTTTCCCTTTTTAAAAAAAGTGAAATTGCTTAAAAACAGAATACAGCCAATTTATTCCAATTACTAAACTTTTTAATTTGATTTTCTCTGTTTAGAGAACCATTTCATTTGGATAACAACAAACTGTCAATTAAAAATCCTGTCCGCAAATATATCTACCTAAACATAACACACCAGTAAAAAAAAAAAAAGATCAAAAATTAATTCAACCATAAACAGTAACCACAACAAGAAGCAAAGTCTATTTTCTATTCCTGTCGAATACCTTAACTTAAAATCCTTCGATATCAACACGTGCATAAAACCCACTTCCTATACCTTTTCTTCAGGTTCGTTTCTTTATTGAGGATTGAGCACTTCATGCCTTCCTGTAGTAGCAGTCGCCCATGAAATAATGAAGGTTTTTTTTTTAACTTGTGAAAAAAGGACTAAATGGACTTCCTTTGAAAGGATGATGACAACGCGACGGGAACAGGACACTTTTAGTTAAGAGTATGGTCACAAACAAAAAAGAAAAAAAGTTAAGGATTTTGTTTATTTTTTTTTTTTATTGAGGGAAAATAAAAATGTTAAATTACTTCTTTTTCGAGAAACTTTAAAATAAAATAGAAAGAAACCAACGGTAAAAACAAAGGACTCAAGAGCAAGAAACTAAGAAATATTATACAAAGATTGAAGTTAATTGAAATTTGTACTTTCAATCTTTTAATAGTATTAAATTATGGCTAAATGAGTTTTATTTGTTGGTTGTAGGTACTTTATGGATTCTTAATACCTAAACTAGCAATGATGGTCTGGTCTTCGTATGGAAATATTTGAATTGGAAAAATCTACTAGCAATTCTAAAAAAATATTTAAAAGATTATGATTTTTAGCAATAAATGTAGGTTAGCCTAATAAAAAAGCTCCATTAGTAAAAAGGATTGATATTCTCCTTTCATGAATAATTTTCTGCCACTTTTTTTTTGAGAATATTTTTAATTCAAAATAAATTGGATGACTTGATAGCAATTTTCAAAAAAATTTCCAACTGAACGAAAATAGGTTATGTAAGCTGCAAAGTTTCCAATAAAGCATGGTTTATAACGGGTGATTTTTTAAGAGGTTTAGAACTTAAAAAAAAAAAGAACACAAAAATTTCGAAAAAATGAATGAAATATTTACTTGAATCGATAGTTTGAATCTTGCAATTTAATGTTTAAGGATAATTTCATGCAAATGTTGACCGCGGCTGCGTCTCAGGTAGCCCATCCGCTGAGTCCAATTTTGGCATACTCTTTCACACATATCGGCCGGTATCTTACGAATGAATGCATGGATGTTGGCTTCCAGTGCGTCAATCGAAGCGGGCTTGTCCCTATAGACATTAGCCTTGACATACCCCCACAAAAAATAATCTAATGGTGTCAAATCGCACGATCTAGGCGGCCAATTGACCGGCCCGAAACGTGAAATTAACTGTTCACCAAACTCGCCTCGCAATTGCGCCATTGTTTCGCGTGCTGTGTGGCATGTGGCACCGTCTTGTTGAAACCACATATCATGCAAGTCAAGAACTTCCATTTCGGGCAAAAAAAAGTTTGTTATCATCGCTCGGTAGCGTTCACCATTGACAGTAACGCTGCGATTCGCATCATCTTTGAAGAAATATGGCCCAATAATGCCGCCGGCCCATAAACCGCACCAAACAGTGGCTTTTTCGGGATGCATTGGTAGCTGTTGCAATGCTTCTGGCTGATCTTCACTCCAAATGCGGCAATTATGCTTATTTACGTACCCATTCAACCAAAAATGAGCCTCATCGCTGAACACAATTTTTCGATAAAAAAGCGGATCCTCGGCCAGCTTTCCAAGAGCCCATTCACCAAAAATTCGGCGTTGTGGTAGGTCGGCTGGCTTTAGTTCTTGCACCAGCTGTATCTTAAAAGGCCTTACGCCCAAATCCTTCCGCAAAATTTTCCACGTAGTGCTGTAACAAAGGCCTAACTGCTGGGAACGGCGCCGAATCGACATTTCGCGGTCTTCTGTCACACTAGCTGATACGGCCGCAATATTTTCTTCACTACGCACAGTACGTAAACGTGTTGGTGGTTTAATGTCCAACAAAGTAAAGTTGGTGCGAAATTTGGTCACAATCTTCCGAATAGACTGCTCAGAAGGTCGAGAATGCCGACCATAAAATGGAAGCAGCGCGCGATGAACATTTCGAACCGAGCACGAATTTTGATAGTAAAATTCAATAATTTGCAAGCGTTGTTCATTTGTAAGACGATCCATGGTTAAATTGCAAACCAAACTGAAGCTGTTTGACAGTGACACAAGGTACTAAACACACGTCAGCTGTCAAAACCAGTGTTGCCAAAACCAAACCAGCTAAAAAATCACCCGTTACATCCAAGCAAAAGCGAAATTTTCATGAAAAAATAATTTTTTTCCCAGGCGTGAAACGTCGAATAAAATTAAATGCAATTATTTTGGCGACAAGGAAAAACAAATATGCAAAAATTCTCTTAGAGTAAAGACAACGCATTTTAAAATTAATTTAAAAAATTTGTAATAAGAAACGAAAATTATATAATCGGATGTGATTCAGAGATTTGGTGCAATCTTGTGTTCCAAAAAAACCATTTAATATTAAAATGCCAGAATAAATACCGCTGTTTTAACAGGGTTTGGTAACGTCACCGATTACCGGTTACCGATTTTACAGAATTGAAGTAAAATTTTACCGCAAAAAGATTGCCGAGGAAATAAGTAAATATCGGAACAGAATATAGAATGAAAATTTAAGCAAGCTAGAGAAAAGTTCAAAGCCAAAATAATCAAAAATGAAAACAAACAAATACCTAATCTTAAAAATGGTGAAAAGTTTGTTTACCAAGACTCAAGAAAAACTAACGTAGGTATATTTACATCAACTTTATTGAAAATTCATACTGTAGTGCAGCACTTTAGTGATGACAACACTTAACACATTGTAGTTAACACGGTGGGATCCGTAAACTCTGCCGTAACTCTGCCTGGCCGTTAGAAAAACCTTAAAAAGTCATCTCAAGGGATAATGGTATGAACTCGTATTTGTTTAACTTATCCCTATAAAATACTCCTCTGATACTCCAGTCATATTTTTTTATTATGCAAATTGTGGGGTAATTTTCATTTTGTCCCCCATTTATGTTTTCGGGGGTGCTAAATCTGAATCTGAGGTTTGCGTCTAAAATTTCGTGACACGACATTTAAAAATATGCAAAAAATGATGCAAAAATGCATTTTCTGTGAGTTTTTTACTAATGGCACTACCAGTTATTCTCAAAATTACATCAGAGTGCCATTGAAAGTGTATACAATTTCCAATAATAGTTATTTAGTGCTTTCGAGTGGATTTTCGAAAAAAGTAAAAATACGTCAATTTTCAACTAGCGCTTTGAGTCCAAATGGATTGTCGCAGAAAAAAACCTTGAACAGAGATTCATTTGAAATTGTGTACACTTTCAATGGTACTTAGATGCTATTTTCAAATAACTGGTCGTTTTCGAGCCATTTGTGAAAAAATCCCAGAAAATGCATTTTTGCATTTTTGTCCATGTTGCGTCACGAAATTTTAGTCGCCAACCTCAGATTCGGATTCAGCACCCCCGAAAATATAAATTTGCTCTCTAAGAGCCTTTTTGAGCACAAATTGACAAGACTATGATAACAAAAATGTGTACCCAAGACCATTTGGTGGTGGCTGGAATTCTTCCAGGCAGTTTTAAGATTTTAAAAGTGTTAAAAAGGATAAAGAGCTCAATTTGACTAAGAAGCGGGTGTATAGATAAGACTGAGACAAAAACAATCTGGTATGGGTGGGGGGGGAGGATTATAACCTCCCGTTTAGGTGCGAGAGGGGTTCTTTCTTGACATGAATAAAAAAATCTGAGTTACTACCACTATCCCTTGTGATTATTTTTTCTGGTTTTTCAAATGATATGGCAGAGTTACGGCCGCAACCAAATCGTCTTCGGCACACATTTTTGAAATCAGTGGAGCATTATCTAGTGATGTGAGAACACAAATTTAGGCTTATATACAATTACAAATAACTGAAATTACTTTTTGATTTTTTTTTTCAAATTTGTATACCTAAGAAAATTATTCCTAATCTGTTCAGCCTATAATGAGAAAACTCAAAATAAGAAAACCGTTCTCAAGAGGTACAATTTTTGGTAGAAGATAGCACTAACCAAAGCATAAAGAAAAAATTCTGAGAACAAAATATTTTCTTAATGATATTTTGAAATTTTTATGAAGGCAATTATTACAATTATTGTTTTTATAAAATGAAAAATATTTTTTTTAAATATTTTTAAAAGTATTAAAAAAAATCATAAGTAGGTATCTTTTGAGTTTAAAAAAAAAAAATAATAAAGAATTATCATTTTTATTTTTGTTTTTTGTGGGATAGCTATACTTAAATTTAATTCATATTTAAAGTTTTTCTGACTTTTAGTCCAATTGCATTCCGTCCAGGCAAGACAATTGGGCTTATCAGTTAGATTATCTTCAATAAATTGAATGTTGTCGAGTGAACCAAACAATTATTTTGGTAATAAATTTTCACGATTTGCAAACTTTTTTCTGGAGTTAATCTATTGACGGTGTTCACATTGGACTGAAAAACTGGATTTTCTTTGACGTTTCAGTATTTACATCTTCCTTTACTGAAGAAGTGGGAGCGAGATGTGAATACTGAAAAATAAATTAAATTAAATAAATAAATTTGGTGGCACAACAGCTCTTGGAGAACCAAGGCCTAGTGACTTACAACTCTCAACCATTCCTGTGTGCGTGTTTTTGGCAGGAATGGAGGGGACCTACAATTTTTTGCCGAGTCCGAACGGCTAGATGAGAAAGCACTTATTCATGACAAGTATACTCTTTGCCAGTTCCTCGCAAGAGGCAGTACCTCGGAAAAAAACATTTCTGTTTTTAGGCATGACAGCCCTACGCACTAACCATCATGCCACGAGGTACTACTGTGAATACTGAAACGTTAAATAAAATCCAGTTTTTCAATCCAATGTGAACACCGTCATTCATTATGAAATGACAAACCAAATGGAGAATAAATCAAGTGACAGCTGTCAAAAAGACAAACTTAGAAAAAAGGAGTACCAGATTGAAAACCACCCGTCAAAAAACAACCCTTAGGAATGTATATTAGGGTGGTTCTTAAATTGGACATATCATTGGATAGCCCTCATTCGATTCAAATTTCAAAGCATTGAAAAATAATTTCCCCAATTTTTTCAGATTTTTATTTCACCCCCCCTGGTCCCCCTATTTTCACTTTCAGGTACTAATTATGGAGTTAGGATTATTCTTATAACATGCGAGAAAAAAATCAGAATGTTTAAATTAGATTCAGTCGAGAAAAAAATTGTATCGTTCTACTTCTAGATACTTCCCCCGTTCTGGCGGGAGGTGAAATTTTTTTAGCAATTTTATTCAAAACAAAAAAACATAATTAAAAAAAAAAAACAGGGCAGTTACAAGCCACGCTATAACTTTTCTTAAAGCCACAATTCACAAAAAAGTTCACACAAAAGTTTTTTTAAATAAAACAGAAACGGTTTTGGATATCAATGAAATTCTATGTTCCTGTGAAAGTACGCTCGATATTATTATGTATGGAATTCGATTTCTTTTGCATGGTCACCAAGGGCACGCTTGCAGAAGTCCAGACGCTGAATCCAATTTTCGACGGTTTTCAAACATAAATCTACCGATACTACTGCAATTTCACGTTCGATACTCGTACGAAGTTCATCAATCGTCGCTGGCTTATTGGCATAGACCATAGACTTGACGTAGCCCCACACGAAATAGTCTAACGGCGTCAAATCGCATGACCGAGGCGGCCAAGTGACTGGACCATTTCGTGAGATAACACGTTCTCCAAACTTGGTTTCCAATAAATTTATTGTGACATTCACTGTGAGGCTTATGGCGCCGTTCTTTTGGAACCACATGTCCTCCAAGTCCATATCACCCAATTGGGGCCAAAAATATTCGGTTATCATTGAACGTGCCGGTCTTGATCATCACGGAAGAAGTACGGCAAAATGACGCCGCCGGCCCATAAACCACACCAAACGATCAGTATTTGTATTTCGACAGACATATAAATGCTGCTCTGGCCAGGGCTAGGAGAGCCTTTGCCCTGACGAAACGGTTGTTTTATAGCAGCCGGCTTGATAGCAGGGTGAAGGTGATTTGCTACATGGCCCTTATCCGGCCGATGATTGCCTATGGATGCCCGGTTTGGTTCAACGTTGCCCCATCTCAAATGGAAAAGATTCGGGTGTTTGAGAGGCAGTGTCTTCGACGCTGCCTTGGATTGCACAGAACACCAGAGTCGGAGTACAAACACTACTATTCCAACCTGGCTCTATACAACGGGGCCAACATAAACAGGATAGATAATTTCTTGCTGAAGCTTATTCGAGGTCACATTGCAAGAGCGATGTCCTCGTCTAACAGCTTAATTTTCGGGGCTTATTACCCCAACAACGAATACTGCGAGAGTGTGCGTCTAAGCGGCTTTATTCCGCCCGATGCATTCCTCCACCTAGACAGTCGAGGGCTGATCCAAGATAGAGCGGCGGTTCCGCTAATCTACCACGTCGGCCGTAGAACTGTAGATCGGCGGCTCCTTTACAGTCGAGACGTCCTCGCACAAGACGGAGCTGAGCACCTTCGGTTCAGTAGGACTGTGTCCGAACGGGACCGAAGAGATAGGGTAAAGCAGGAGAACCAGTTCTGGTGGTTGAAAAACGAAGATGAAGTTCCTTCAGACATTTAATAGTTGACCTTGCTATTTTCTCTTGTATGGCCGACTTACATAGGTTTAGGTAGTTAGTTTTAAGTAGGGACAGTCAGGGTGGCACCAAAAAAAAAAAAAAAAAAAAAAAAAAAATTATAAAATCAACAAAAATACAATAAATATAAAAACCGGAAAATGCTTGCTGTGGCTGTTCTAGTTTGTAAGTAGCTTATAAGTAGGTTGTAATTAGTTTAAAATTAGTTGTAAGTAGTTTTAAGTAGTTTTAATTAGCTTTAATTTAGTTTTATGTAGTTTGTAAGTTTTATATAAAACCAAAAAACAAAGACATAGATACCGAGTTTTTTGTGAAATTCTTCTCGGTAAAAAATAAAACCGACCTGGATTTAGTATTAAGATAGTTCTTAGGCCGAAAGGCATTAGCATTAAGTTATTCTAGTTTAACTTAGAGCGCCCGACTGGGGCCAGTAAGTTAGTTTTAAGATATTGATAAGTAGCCTAGTTTTTATGAATTTTTGTCTAGCTTTAAGATAGCTCTAAGATAATCGAAAAATAAAAATGAATTTACAAAAAAAAAAAAAAAAAAAAAAAACCACACCAAACCGTAATTTTTTCGGGATGTAATGATGACTCATGGAGTACGCGTGGATTGCTGCCTGACCAATACCGCATATTTTGTTTATTGACGAAGCCATTCAGTAAGAAATGAGCCTCATCGCTGAAGATGATTTTTCGATGAAAATCCGAATCATTTTCAAGTTGTTGCTCAGCCCAATTCACGAACATACGACGATTCTGGTTGTCAAGCGGCTTCAGTTCTTGCATCAATTTAGTCTTATAAAGATGTAGGCCCAGATCTTTTTGCAAAATTCGCCACAACGACGTCACAGAGATGCCCAACGCTTGAGAACGACGTGTGAGAGACACATTTGGGCTTTCTGCAACTGAAGTCTCAGCGGCAGCAATATTCTCGACACTACGGGCACTTCTTTATCTCACTGGCACGGGAATATTTTTTACTGTGCCTATGGGTTAAAATTTTTCCACTTGATCTGCTAGAACGATTATGACGACCATAAATTGGACGTAGCGCTCTTAACGTTGAGGCCACTGACTCCGAATTTCGGTAGTAAATTTTTATAATTTCGAATCGTTGTTGGCTCGTATATCTTTCCATCATGAAATGGCAAACCTTAGTGAAGACAAATGTCAAAAAAGCGGCATAAAATATGGCGTCGTTTGCTGTCCCTGTCGCTCTTCTTTTGTAGCGTCCTTGTTGAAAAACCCTTTATTTATATTTATAATAGATACTTTTATTTAGGAAGGATTGGCATTGTTAGTGTTCACGTTTTTGTTAAAATAATATTTTCTGTTTTGAGCTAAATTTTTAGGAAATTGTTTTAAAGTATTTGATGCCTATCCGAATTAAAATTTAAAAAAAAAAAAACATAAGGACCACCCTAATGTACATAGTATCTATCTTATGAATGTAATATATCGCAAGTAAAAAGAAAATAAATTCAATTTTTTGACTAGGTACATTGTATTTCCTAGTTTTGAGAATTTATTATTTCAAACAACAGAAATTTTATTTATTTTAATGTTTATTTTTGTTTTAAAAAAAGTAAGAAAGATCAAAATCAAAATCAAAATTAATAAGTTGTTTCCTAGTTATAGAAAAATGTTTATGAATGTACATACTTTCATTGAGACAGTGAAATTTTCATAAAAAAAAATAATTTTATTAAATGAAGTATTTCATAGAGTCGTTAAACTGTAAATGTGTTGCTATAGTTTCAGGCAGGCTTTATCTTTTAGTATGAAGGTATGTGGTAGGTAGTAGATATATTGAAAATACGTAATACGAAATATTTAATTTTTTTATTCTCGGAAACTGTAGATCGTTTAGAAAGGTGGCATTTATAACGTGCCTTAAAAGAAATCTTATTTTGCGTTTCTAATAGAGTTGCGTTGAAACTCAAGAATAAAAAGTCTTTGCTTGAGTGTTAATAAGAAACAGTTCTTTTAAGCCCGTTTTGAAGACTTTTCATTCACTAAGGAAAACCACCACCCCCCCCCCCCCCCCGAACCCCCCAACGTTGTAAATATCAGATTTTTCAAAAACTATTACCCAAAATATTCAGAATTTTCCCCTTAAGCTATGAATTCGTGAACATAAAATGCAAAAATAAAACACAATCCACAGACATTCAGACAGCACACATACCTATACGAAATACGAGTATAATATTCGTTTGTTTCGAAATTATTAGCCATTCAGGTTCTGCATGCCAGTGCGCGCTATATGGGGTAATGTTGGGTGCAGTTTGACTTGACGCTTTTTTCCTTTCGAAAATGTGTGGTTTTGCATAGCAGAGCATTTATTATTCAAAAAATACGGAAAAGTTATTTTCTCCCCAATCGATTTGAGTATTCTTTTTGGTCCTTGGTCTATTTCGTGCCATAGCCATTCTGTGTGAATTACATATACAAAAATATGCAGGCAAACTCTGTATAACTGTTTCATATGGGCTGATGTGTCCTCTAACACCAGAGACCAGACACAGCACAAAGAGACAAATAGAGCGTCAGAGCTTGTAGTTCACTATGCCGCCGTCGTACGCCACGCCGCGCCGCGCCGCGCTGTGCTGTGCTGCTCGCTGATGTACCATTCCCCTTGGGTAATAATTCGAAATTTGCATTCCAATCTTCAAATTGTCTAAAAATGGAATTGATTTTATGCAGATGAGCATGAGGTTTTGAAGTAGTGTTGGTTCTTGGCTGGCTTAGTATTTCGTGGCATTTGGTATTGGTGCTTCATTGTTATATCATTCTATCTCTATGATGTGGTTGGGTCCATCGACTAAATTGTCAGACGGCCTCTTCGTCGACAGTGTGCTCAAAACGACTCCTTTTCCGGTGCAAAAATGTCGTCTTTTTCACAGTATTTTTTTTTTTTTTTTTTGCCATGCAATTGCATTGAGTGGAGATTTTCGGATGAACCGGGATAGGTGGGAGGGTAAGGCAAGGATGATGATTCCAACAATGGGATGCAATTGGTGTATGACGTCTGAATGTCAATTTCTAATTTTTGGCTCCACTGGCTATGGAATTTTTCGTTTAAGTGGGTGTGGATAGACTTGAAAAGCCGTCGCGTCGTCGTTGGTTGTCTGTTGTGTGTGGATTGAAATTTGTCGAGAATTTTTCTTCCTCTGTTTTTTTTTTTTTTTTGCTTTAAAATTGGAATAAATATGAAGTGGCAAGAAGACCGATATTGAGTTGTCATTGTTGAGTTATATAAATTTATGAAATTTTATTACAATCATGAGCTGGAAATAGTTATTTTAGTTTTTATAAGTTTTGGTTTCTTTTCAAATTAATTTTGTTTTCGGGAAAATCTTATCTTATAATACGTCAAAATACCTTTAAAAAAAACGAAAGACTACATAGGGTCCTTCAAAAATATTTATATTATAATATTTTCCATATGAGTTCGGTTTCTCTCAGAAACTTAATTATTTAAATACAAATACAAATAAAGAATAAAGAAAACACAACTGGGTTGCACGCACTATACACTCCTCGTCAACTGAATACGCACAAACATTTTTTAATATACTTTATCCATTTTTTCCCAAACAGTGATGGTTATTATGCCATCTGTTGATGCTAACTATTCCCTTAAGATGTTAAGCAGATAATTCCGAAAGAATTATCCAAAAACAACCGTGAGTTTTTCTTCAACCACTTGCAAAGTGTTTTATATGCAAAGTAGGAGTTTTTTTTCTAGTCAACTGAATAGGTACAACGCCATTTTCTTCGTTGTTTATAAGTTTTTTGGAGTGCTTGACAGTTTAAATTAACGATTTTAGTGTTTTCAGTAAAATTTAATTCTTGATTTCAAATTTTAAGAAAAATGGGTAGATCTACGTGTCTTAACAGTGTTGAAAAAGCTAAAATCGATTTACTTAGAGACCAAGGCCTAACTGGACGTGCAATAGCTGATAAAGTTGGCCGAAGTTTTAATGTAGTTTATTCTTACTTGAAAAATAAAGATGCATACGGCAAAAACATGAAGGGAGGTAAGAAAACAGCAACAACAGCAGCTGAGAGACGAAGAATTTTAAGATATGCATCAAATTCTTCTGATTCTGTGGCAAAAATAAAACAAAAAGTCGGCGTAAACGCAAGTTGCTCAACAGATTTTTCAAGACTTCACATGAGTTGGAAAAAAGAATGGTATCACGTGGTTTTTTCAGATGAAAAAAAGTTTAATTTCGATGGCCCTGATGGGTTCAACTTCTATTTTCACGACTTAAGAAAAGAAAAAAAGATTTTTAAAGCGCCATCATAGTCGTGAAGGAGGTGTCATGATATGGGGAGCAGTCAGTTATTATGGAACAGTTGAGCTCGAGGTTGTAACATCAAGAATGACAGCAGCTGGGTATAAAGTAATTTTGGAAAGAAATTTTCCTAAATTTTCTAACATCTTTGGACCCATAAACTGGACCTACCAACATGATAATGCGCCTATTCACTCAGCGCGCATAATAAAAACATGGATAGAGGAGCAACAAGTGCAGTTGCTTCAATGGCCGCCGTACTCACCTGATCTAAACATCATAGAAAATGTCTGGGGATGGTTAGTACGCAAAGTTTATGAGGGTGGTCATCAGTTCGAAGACAAAGAAACCTTAATTTCTGCAATCAAATTAGCGTGGAGCGAAATTTCGTTAAATTACATTAAAAAGCTATACGATTCCATGCCGGATCGAATTTACGAAGTAATTAAAAATAAAGGTGGAAGTACCCACTACTAAACTTAAACAAAAACTTGTTTCATTCCATTCCAATACCAATTTTAATTTTTGTACCTATTCAGTTGACTCAAAAAAAAAAACTTCTACTTTGTATAAATTACACTTTGGAAGTGGTTGAAGGAAAAACTCACGGTTGTTTTTGGATAAAACTTTGAAATTCTGTTATTTATATGTTACGAACATTTTTACCATCAACAGATGGCATAATAACCATCACTGTTTGGAAAAAATGGATAAAATATATTCAAAAATGTTTGTGCGTATTCAGTTGACGAGGAGTGTATATTCCAAGTCAAAAAAGTGGGCTATAGGTATGTCTGTGAAGGTCAACGATGATTTATCACGAGTTAAGAAGGGCCTATAGGGGTGTCAATTGAGCATACAAATGTACCGACTAATCACTTCAATGCAAAGCTGATATCTTCTTTATTCTGAATTTTACCAATATTTTTTATGGAAATACGTAATAGATACATATTGTACATTAAGGTGTTGGATTTTTTTTTACTCTGGTATCGTGGATTTGTAAAAGATTTAGAAAGAAGTGTAATTGTAATGGTTTTTCTTGACCATCACTTTTTCGATTTGTATAGTTGTTTTACCATAAAACGGCCAAGGGGTCTCAAAATTCAATTTTGGAGAATGTCCCAGAACATAAGCTTCTTCTTTCTAAATCCTTTACCAGATCCACAATACACATTTTGAATATAAAAAAATAAAATGCACGACTGTATACGATATTTAAATTAGCTAAATAACTTCATGGAGAATTTTAAATTGATGAAAAAAAAGAACGCCATCTTGGTTCTTCATTGAGATTGTACGGAAAAAAATATTTAAAATCGGTGGAGCGGTTTTTTAAAAAAATAATTTTGTATATATCAAATTCTTAAAACATTTTAAGGGAAATTTTTTAGTATGCAAATTTTTAGTATTAATTTATGTACTTATAAAAAAAATTTGAAAAAGGTTGGGGAGCGGGTTTGAGTTCTGGTTTTCAAAATTCTATTTGGTCAAAAAATTCAAAATTCTGTGCCTTTTTCTGTGCAAAATTTTGGTTTTCAAAATTGTCTGGTAAAAATTTTGTTTTCCCGAATTCTGCTAGTGAAAACTAAAATTCTGTTTAACCCATTTACTACCACTGTACTTGGGTACAGAAAATTGAACAACTTTATGGTTTTACCGTTGTCTTTCTTTAAATTTGTTTTGATGGAATTGGATTTTTTTTGTACGTTGACATGTTTTCAACAAGTAGGCGTGCAGTTCATTGTAAAAATAATAAAACGGTAGTTTTTTTTATTACTCCACATAAGGTGCGACTGTGATTTTCTTGTTTTTTTGGAGGTTTGCCTATATTTTGTAATAAAAAAATATTCGTTTTATCAATTTTTTTTTTGTTTTTTCGGAAATAGTTTAAAATCTTATAATAAAATCAGATAAAATTGAAAAATCAAGTGCTCATTTATTTTTACGCTAGGTAAGTACGCGTGAAGTTAGGTGTACCCGCTTGGGTACAATGGGAAAAACTGAAATTTTTTTTTAGAATGGATTCCAAAGCATTCTCCACATCATCATTTTATGAAAGGAGATTCGATAGTCTTCCAAATGCAATAAATGCAATCGAAGAAAATAATCAAAACGCTGTGTTTGATATTGCAGACGAGGATGAAATAGACACAGAACATTTGGATAACGATCAAATACCCAATGATGTTCCAGGTAACATTGAACTTCTCATTAGGGATGAGGATTTCGATAGCGAGGACGAAGTTCCTTTATCAGTGATAAGAGCCTCAATATCTGGGCAATCTCAAACCCAACCACGCTGGTCTAAAAGAGGTACTGATATGACGATGCACCGTTCTAATAACTTTGAGGTACATAAGATGAATATGAAATGTGATTTAGACAATAAGTCTCCAGTCGAAATATTTGAAACACTTTTTGATAATGAGGTAACGGAATTGATCTTGAATCAAACTAGACCTTACGCTTCTCAACATAATTATCATAACCTCAATTTCCAAAAAGAAGACTTGGAAATTTTCATAGGCATTATGTTCTACAGTGGTTACCACTCAATGCCCAGGGAGCCCATGTATTGGAAATTAGATGAGGATACAAGAACCGCATTGGTAGCCAACAACATGCCGCGAAATCGTTTTTATGAGATCAAAAAATACATTCATTTCGCAGATAATAATCAATTAGATGCTCGAGACAAAATGGCAAAGCTTAGACCGCTTATGAATCTTTTGTGCCTAAAATATCAACAATGGGGCTTCATGCACGAAAAATTATCCATTGATGAAGCCATGATCAAGTATTTTGGCCACCATTCTTCAAAACAGTTCATAAGAGGAAAACCTGTTCGTTTTGGTTTCAAGAACTGGATGCTGACGAGTAGTTGTGGCTACCTATATAACTTTGATACTTATTGTGGTGCAAAAAATGTGAACGCTGATCTGTTACAAATGCCACTGGGATCTCGAGTTGTACTTGACCTTCTAGAAAAAAATCCATTTCCTTCCGACCACATAATATATTTTGACAACTATTTTACTTCCCATGAGCTTTTGCGACTGTTGAGAGAGAAGGGCTTTAGAGCTACAGGGACAGCAAGAGAAAACCGAACAAAAAAATGTCCATTGAAGCTGAAAAAAGAATTCAAGAAGGAGAAAAGACGACATTTTGAGCACGTATACGACGTAAACAATAATATTCTTTTTGTAAAATGGAGTGATAATAGTGTTTTTACTATAGGCACAAACTTCGATACTATCCAGCCCATGCATTATGTCAAACGTTGGTCATCAGTAGAAAAAAGAAAAGTTTTGATTCAGCAGCCGAACCTTATTGCGGATTATAATAATGGTATGGGTGGCGTTGACTTACACGACCAGTGTGTCAATGCCTATAAAATCAAAATTCGAGGCAAAAAGTGGTGGTGGCCGCTTTTTACATCAATGCTAAGCTCTACATTGGTGAACGCTTGGAAACTATACAAAGTCGCAGCTGATTCCGAAGATGACTTGCTATCGTTTCAAAGAGATATTGCCCGATTTTATCTAAGAAGATATACAATTCTCCAACCTTCGACATCAAAACGCTCCATATCTGCAAGCGTTACTTTATCTGAATGTCACCATTTTCCAAAGAGAATTGAAAATCCTCTTAGATGCAGAGTATGCCACATGCGAGTCAGATGGGTTTGTGAGTCCTGCGACATAGTTCTCTGTGTTGAAAAAGAATGCTTTAAGAAATTTCATGTACAGAATTAGCAACCATATTTTCCCATTGTACCTGCTTGGGTACAGCTTAAAAACCACACTTCCTACTTTTTTTTTAATTAAAAAAAATATTTTTGTATTCCTTTGACACTATTTAATAAAGTTATGTTACCAAAAATTTGAAATTTTAGTTTTAAATGTCTTTGGTAATAAGTGGGTTAAAATTGATTCTCATTTAAACAAAACATTTCTTGTGGTTTTATACACCCAGAGCCCACACCAAATTTTGGATCTGAGTGTTAGCAAAAAATGAAGTATAGGCGTCAAAAACATGAGTTTAAGCTATTTCAAATATCAATGTCTTGGAGTCCATTTCCGGTTATGGACTGCAAGACTTTGATTTCGGGAATAATCATGACTGAAACTTTCGACGCCTAACTTTATTCCTTTTTTAGCTATAACTCTCACGTTACTTTTGACATATTAATGAAGTTTTAAGTTTTACGACGTTTATAACCGCTTTACGTTGTTGTATGAATACCTTTACTAAAATTTGATTTCGTGGTTTTTAAATAACCAATATAGCTTTCAAGTCGTTTTTTTATGACTCGCTGAAAACTTTTTTTATGTGGTCCCCATTTTTTACTGTATTCACCTGCGCTTTTGCCAAAAGAAGATATTTTTCAGCTTTTAGTCTGCGACTCAAAACATTGAAAATGTTTTATGTTCTCGGAAAAACTTTCGTATTTGGCTTTTCATCATCAAAAACAGACCAAAACTCTGCCTTAAGATAGTGTCTATTCTAGTTAATTTAAAATCGTTTCAATTATGTTTTTAGGTTCTAACTACATTTAATTTAGTTCCATAACAATAAATGTGTTTCCGAAATTCTGTATTAATAAATTCTTTAAATATGTTGTAAAAGAGAAATCGTCTTGTTAATGTAAGAAATTGCGCACTTTTATAAATAATCAAAAGGATTTCTCTTTAACAATATTTTTACAGAATTAATTAAAAAAGAGTTTTGAAATAAAGAACTTTGAAAAACTAAATTTTGGTCATGCAAAATTTTGTTTAACCAGTATTTTGAAAAACTGAATTTTGACATGCAGAATTTTGAAAGCAGAACTATGACTCTACAGAATTTGGAACCAACCCAAAAAAAAATTCAAAAATTCAAAAACAATTTTTTTTCTTTTGATACGTAATATTTTTTTATGTTATTTGAAATTTGTATACAAACAAAAAATAATATAAATCTATTCAGCTGATAACGAGAAAAATAAAAATTATAAAAACGTTCTATTAGAAGTACTATTAGATAATAATAGCTATTTGTAAATTTTTATAATTTTAAGTAATATTTCCCACTAATTTAAGCATAAAGAAAAAGTTTGAAGAAAATCGTAGGCGCCATTTATATGAAAAAAAAATATTTTTCTTAACGGTTTTTTAACATTTGTGTGGAAGGTACCGTTTTTTCATAAAAGTATTTTTTTTTCTTAGAATACTTTACAAAGTGCAAAAAAAAGGCCTTAAATACCAAGTTTTATAAAAATCTACTATTAAGTTCTCATAATATTTGATTTTCAGAAAAAAAAAAGAAGAATTTTAACAATCACAAAAAAAATTTAGTGACAAAAACTATTAAAATTGCTTAGAAGCTTCTGGTATAAAAAAAATAATTGAAATCAAAATAACCGTTCGAAGAAAATTAAAAAGCAAAAAATGGTTTTTTGGGGTGGTACCATTAATAACCATTTTTTGAAAAACTATTTCCCATCCAACGGTAGCTTTTTCTAATGGAATTTATTGAATTTTTTTTAACAAAAGTTGTCGAGCCATTTTTGAGAAAAATAAGATTTTTTAAAATTGCTAAAAAAAATTGTATGGCAGGTACCGTCTTTTTTATTTCTAAGAAATATGAAAAAACCGTTTCGGCAGAATCACCGAAAACCACTATCTACCAAAATTTAAGAAAATCGACCCAGCTGTTTAGTCTGTAGCCGAACAGACAGACAGAGTCTTGCCACCCACTTTTTTGGTTGTTATTGTCATGTTTGATTGTTGTTTTGAACTTTATTTGACACAAATCCAAAACTTGTCTTAAAAAAAGTAAAAATTTCGACACCCCTATTGTACCTACATAATAGACTTACCTGGTTTTGAGCTCGGATCATTTTAGGGACTTATACAGTATGCAACCACTAGGTCAAATCACACACTGAAATTCTGGTAGAAGGTAGAAAAGAAACGTCAGTGGCTCCGTGAGGAAAAAGGCCAAACTAGACGGAATTTCACTTGAACAGGACTGCGTAACACTATAGTACTTGGCAGTTTTTTTGTACTCAGCTCTTGAATTAAAATCTTTCAGATTGTTTTCAAGGTTAGAGGAAATTGCTTACTATGAAAATGCGTGTTTCCTTGTATTCTATTCATATATTATTACGTTCGTCTCTCCCAGTTAACTTTTAGTAATAATAATAATGGTAATGACCATAATATACGTTTAAATATGTTTGGTGGAAAAATTTTAGTCACAGGTTCAGTGAAAAATAAGTCAAACACATAGGGTAAAGCCGGGAGTAGGGGTGGTTTTAATTTTCAACTTTAATTTAAAGTTTTAATTTAAAAAACATATTTTTAAGATTAATTAAAACACCTTTAAAAAAAGATATGTCAAATAATGGCGAGTGACATGGCACCTGCTAGAAAGTGATATGGAACTCTACTTTTTGTATGAATTTTTGCCACACTCAATGCAGTACATATTATGTCAAATGTAATGAGAAATGTCAAATAACTTACTTGTTCGACTAGAATGTTAAAGAAAGCAGTTCTTGAAAGACAATGAAAAATTAACCAAATGCAATAGTGGGTGAAATGGCACCCTTGTAATATATACTAAGCTTAAGGAGTGCCATATCTCAATTTTGATATTACCACTATTTATCAAAATTACTCAAAGAAAACAAGTAGGCTTAGTTATAGTGGTAAATAAAAAAAATTAAACACGCATCACCCTTCGATTTTTCGAGCGAACACCTGGTGGCAAGGACTTCCGTTGCTGCACTTTGTTAAGTTATGCACAAAGAAAATATGGCTAAAATTTAGTCACTATTTTTTTTTTCGGTTGTGGTATACAAGTTAAGGACGCTATTTCAGTTTAAACTGCATCAATTGAAAGCTTACGTTTAACTTACTGATATTTTAATATTTTTGTTTAAAAAATAAGAAATTAAGTAGGAAATATTTAAAGGGTGTCATATTTCCCCCGGTGCCATATTACCCGACTTTACCCTACATACCTCAAAGAATAGGTGCAGGGAAATAATTCCACGGGCATCTGCTCCACATGGGAATCTATTCCACCTTAAGTGGGAACCTGTTCCACTTTTCAAAGTGCAATTTATTCTCGTGACGAGAGGGTACTTACTACACCCGAAATTTTGTGGAATTTTTTCCCACCTAAAATTTGGAATTTGATATATTATTGGAGTTGGCTACGTTTTCCCGAATCACGTTTTCCCGAATAACGATGCATTAATTGGGTGCTAAACACTGAGGCAACCCCCCTGCTTGGGCTCATTATAGGATTTGGGGTATGTAAACTTTCTTTTGCATTTAAATAATCTGCATTTATAAGTCGCTAGGACGTTATTCAGGCAAACGTGATTCGGAAAACTGAATTTCGGGCAAACGTAAATTCCAGTGATATATGTATGGGGGGGCTTGCTGCAACCTCCCTGCTTGGGCTCATTATAGGATTTGGAGTAGGTGCGAGTCTGGGTGTATGCAAAGTTTCTTTTGCATTTAACGAATCTAATTTAAAGAAACTTCGAATTTATCCTTTATATCCAACAATAATTGTAACTGTATCATTTTGATATCTTTATATAGAAAAGTTTTCAAAATCAGAGGTATGGATTATACTTAATTATACATACATTGAAGACTATATGTTATACAAAAAATACCTCCTAAGAATGAATCAAAGAAAAAGAAGTGAAATTGATTCTCATACCAAGTGGGCAAAAACTCCACTTTCCGAGTGGAGATCTTTCTCACTAAAAAGTGCAATAAATTCCCTCTCTTGGTAAGAATAAATTGCACTTTGAACAGATTCTCACTTAAGGTGGAATAAATTCCCATGTGGAGCAGATGCCTGTGGAATTATTTCCCTGCACCTAAAGAATATAGGATCTGCCAAAAAACTTCGCCGCGAAGAGCATGCAGGAGAAATTGAGAAAAGTAATATGATCAGACAGCTAATGCCACATTAGGCATTTAGTATAAACGATTTAAGGGTAGGGTTATCTCTCAAAGGTGATGTTAGACCCCGTCAGACTTTTTTTTGGGATTTCTGAAGTTGCAAGTATATGTCATTGGACGTCCCGTATCAAATTAAAAAAATCTAATTTAAACATTTTTTGACTTTCTGTCTACATGCATATCGTCCAGGTACAACAAATGGGCTCATCAGTTAGATTTTGTCGTACATATAATTCTTAGTCGATGGAAACCCATGTGCATTGAGTTTCTCTAAGATGGATCTGCCGATTAAGTGTTATTAAAGAACCTCTGACGGTAGGCTCTCAGCCTAGAAGTTAAATGTCATAGGTGTATACTTTAGTATGCAGGGCCGTTCCTAGCCCTAAGAGCACCTGGGGCAAGCTCAGAGATGCCGCTACAAACAATTTTAAACAGAGTTAATAAAAAAAAATAAAATCATAAATAGTGTCACTTCCACCGTATTTAGGCGCCAGTTATAGCTATCATTGAAACTCATCATTAAAAATTTTGTTCTTCAATTAAGAAATACTGATTAAGTATTAAACGCTAAACTGCTTTCTTAACATCTCAAAATTAAAGTACAAAAGTGTCGATGATGAGTTGCAATGATGGCTATAACTGGCACCCAAATACGGTGGAAATGGCACGATCCAAAATAAGTCACCTTACATGAAGTTGGTATGAACACCGTCCTTATTACATAAAAAAAGTCGATATAAATCAATATTTCAACCTGTCCAGTTCAACATTGCCTTGGTTGCTGAAAATTGCTTTTGGCAAATTCAGTCAATTAACTTGCAAATGAATTTGACGTTTACAATCACGCCCTTTGACTTTTCAATATTTCGTTCGGCAACACGATTTTTACTGTTCAGCTATACCACAGATGATGCTTTCGAACATTATGTCGTACCCAATTCATATCGGTTTGGTCAATATAATAGCAATAATAATTGCATAATTTTTCCCAAATAAATTCACCTTTATGCCGTGAATGGTGCCACTTTCACTTTCATGCCCCATTGTCCCACTAAGGAAACCACTTGCCCCATCTGATTTGGAGAAATACAAATATTTCTGCGAATGGGCTTAAATACTTTTTAATTACTTCCTTCTTCTGAATTTAAAAGTGGCCGGCAAAACTTTGTGTTTCTTTTTTTTACCTACTTGGCAGCCATATACCAAAAATCACTGACAATGAACTCCATGAAAATCACGTAACATATGATTTAACGAAAATAAAAAGCATATTTTAATGCCACCCACAAGATACAAAGTAATTTTTTTTTGTTTCTGAAGATAATGCCTCCTGATAGATAGTACGATAAACACTGTTTTCCTCTTTGTGCATATTGCACACAGTCATTCCTCCAATATCCTTGCTCGAAACGACGACGAGGACGACTGAGTCTGAGTCTGCTTTTGATTAAGCAGCAAACACATATTTCACCATCAATTGCATAGTGTGATTGATGGCATAGGTATGACGAAGGAGGGGTGAGTTGAATTATTGGTTTTGAAATGCAAGGTAGGCTTTACATGCGGCGGCAGCGGTGGCGGCGCTGCTGGTATGTAAATCAACCAGTATAAATATATTGCAGTCACGCTTTTATCTCATAATGTGGATACTATACAGAGGAGTGTAAGATGCTTAAAGAAAACTATGCTGGCTGTGGTAGTGCAGGATTGGATGCTGGTGGAGATGCTCTGCTATACTCCCACCGCCAACCAGTCAACCATTAAAGCCAACTATACTGTCAGGAAACTATATAGAATGAGAGAGAGATTCTGTGTGTGCACGCTGCACCCCCAACAGCGACGAACTGGCAGAGGTACCATGAAAAATCCAGATTCAGATCAGCCAGCATGTATGGGAAATCTACACCTAGGGTGATGTTTGTTTTTGAAAGAATGGCAAGGCGGTTTTGCTTGCGGTAGGCAAGGTAGAGCGCACAAACGTGCAATCCAATGATGATGAGGATTGTGGTAGCGAATCGTAAATACCTTTTTTATATTAACGCTGAATGCATAGTGTACGGCTTTTATTATTCATTTTTTTTTTTTTCGTTTTGTAATTGAAGCATTGAGTTGATTTTTCCCATTTTGGCTTTAAGGAGTTGCATTTTATGTATTTTTTTACAATTTCATTTTACGGAAAGGTAGGTACCTATAGACAGCTATATTTCATTTTCTTTTATTTAACTTAAAATTTGGCCTAGTTTATTTGTGTTCTTTTTTAAATGTTGAACCAAGTTTACTTTTTCGGTGAATGAAGAGGCCATTTCAATGTAAAAAATATTTCCTATTTTATTTTTAGGCTTAAAAGCTTTTGTTTGGTTTACAATTAATACATACTCTTTTTGATTATAAAGGTAGCCATCAGGCTTAAACTGGTGGTATATAGTAAAAGTTATAATTAAATTTTCTAAGATTACTAAATAAAAGGAAATTTGATGGAAGCATTCGTGTGTAGGTAATAGTTGGCAATCACACAAAAAAATACATGACTGGGTTGCACGTACTTGCCTTCTTGTTCATGGGGGTTTAAGAAAACAATATGTAAAGACATGGAAACTATGGAGACAAAAAGTTTAGAAGCGTGAAACACGATATTTAAATTAGATAAGAAAAACTTCACTGAGAGTTTGAGAAGAAAAACCAACGCCATCTTAATTATTTATTTGAATATGATTGTATGGACCAAAAATTTTTTAAATCGTTGGAGTGGTGTTTTTAAAAAATATTTGTTTATATATATAGAACTCTCAAAATATTTGTAAGGAAAACTTTTGGTATGCAAATCTTAAGTATTTGTTTATGTGCATATAAAATTTAAATTTTAAAACAAATTGTCAAGCCGTTTTTTTAATAACAAATTTTAAATAAAAGGAAATTTGAAACTTTTTTTCTTGAAAATTTTGATATGCAAAAAAAAAAGTTTAATCAAAATGGGAAGAGTCGTTTTTGAGAAGTAAAATATTTCCCTTCCCGTTTTTTTTTTTTTTAAGCTTTGTATGGAAGGTGCCGATATTTTTTGATATATTATGGGTGTTTCCATCGTTATGGGTGGGACAGTGAGAGTCCATATTTTATTAGTAGTTCACATACTATTCCTAATTTATAAATTAAATCTTTACTAGTCCACAGGACACCTGAAACATTTTTATAAATTAGTATATTAAAGTTCGAAAAATTAGTGGCTCAGTTTAAGGATCTAATTTAGTTGTGTTCGGGTGTGATAGAACGATATCTAATTTTCATGTCGTGTAAAATATTGCGTGAAAAGTGTGCATCATTCTTTTGCAAATATCAACCCTGATGATAGATGATCTTCAGTTTGGTTAAGAAATGAGAAGCAAAACTATAAAAAAAACAACACAAAATATAAATTTGAAAACGTTACAGGTACGACAGGTTACAGTTCGGGTGTGACCGAGTATGATTTGTACATATGCATGAAATCATTATAATAAACAATATTATTACGGGAAATTATTGTCATAGATGTATAATCCTTTCTCACATCATGTGAGAAACATTTTTTCTAGCAAAACTAGGCTGTTCTCACTGAAAATTGAATATGTTTCTCACTTCAATGAGATTTTATCCGTTTTTTTGGAGTAGGAAAAACTTTCTCTTAAAGCAGATTAAATTTGCACTTAAAGTTGATTTTTTTAGAATTAGATCCCTACGTAATGAATTTTATACTTTGTAGCAACAAAACTAAAAATGATTTGAAAAACAGAAGGAATATGTTTTGAAATGCCTACCAGTTACGAGTGTGACGTAGACTTTAAATTTTTAATACAGACTCAGCATTAATTTCAAATTCTTTGAATTTCGTCTGACAGTTAATCAAAGTATTCTCCCTTTTTTCCAAATTATTAGTTTGTTAAAATTTTAGTATGAAACTTTTATTACGGGCGTGACACTGGCAACTTTATGAATCAACTGCCGAAAAACACAGTTTTTATTTACTGTCGAATATCTAAATGACGCAAAAACTTGCTTAGACTCCTGATAAGCGAAAATAAGCACCGATTCTCAAATTTGAAAAAAAAACAGTCAATTATTGAAAATATGGTATTGAGCTTCTGATAGTAAAAAAATGACTTTTGGAGACCAATTCTGCTAAGTGTTCTCAAGAACGAAATAAGCAGCAAATAAAAATTATTGATATTGTAAACCTATTGGTAGAAGAAGTATTTGAATTTAAATTTTTATTTTAGAAATTTGATATTAGTTTTTTTTGTATTTATGTGTACTTATTTATGAAAAGTTTTAAGCTTTTTTTCAAATTCAAATACTTCTGTTTTTTCAAAATTTTGACATGCAATATTTTTAATCTTATGTTAGAAATGTGTATATAAAAAAAATAATCTTAATCATTGTAGCTGAGGATAAGAAAATTCATAATTTCAAAAAACCCTTCTATGAGAGGTACTGTTAATAGTTGCTATTTATAAATTTTTATAATTTTTGAAAGAAGATGGCACTAATATATAAGAATACAAAAACAGTTTTGAAAAAATCGTGGAAAGAATCGTTATGTAGAAAAAATGGTTTTAAAAAGTTCAATACTGGGTTTTTAAAATATTTGATTTTGAAAAAAAAATAAAAGTTTTAACTTTTTTTTTAAATCCGAATAAAATATTTTTCTTTTTATAAAAAAAAAATTTTGAAATCAAAATCACTGTTTTGAAGAACTACGAAAATAAAAAAAATGTTTCATAGCAACATGATATCCCATCAATAGTAACTATAAGAAATTTACAGAATTTTTTTGTTTTAAGTTGTGCAGCCGTTTTTTGAGAAAAATAAAATGTTGTAAAATTGCTTAAAACAAAATTATTATTATGGCATAGGTTAGGTAGGCATAGGTACATAGCGATATTTTTAGTTCTAAAAATATGAAAATATTGTGTTAGCAGAATCACCAAAAACCACTTTTTACAAAGTCTTAAGAAAATTGATCGAGCCGTTTAACCTGTAGCCAAATAGGCAGACAGACAGAAAGACAGAATTGTGAGACCCTTTATTTTCATCGTCATCTTGTCATCGTAACGACAAGATGTGTGAACAATCACATTTTTTTGCCATTACTGTTTTTAAAGCAGAAATAGGTATAAGCAATGTTTTATTCAAAGGATAGCTAATTAAATTTTCTTTAAAAATAACTCATTGAAAAAAATTTTGTCACTAAAAGTAAGCCAATCTTCCGGTTCTTATAGCGTTTTTTATCAGCATTACTTCAATGCTTATTTTTTACAACAAAACTAACTTTCAATTAATGAAGTTAGAATTATTAGTAAGTTTATATTTTCAAAAAATTGAAATTGAAATACAAAAATAAAATAGTGTGAAAATCATAGTAAAATGCAATTAAAACAGGTAAAATAGTACAGAAATTCCTTCAAAACAAACAAAAACCTTGAACGCATCATGAAGCTTGGTGAAAACGTTCCATTTTTCATGTTGACAAAACTTTTTTTCAATGAGTTTTTTTAAAAGAAAATTTAATTATCTTGCTTTTATATCAAGCATTGCTTACACCTATCTCTGCTCCCAAAAGAGTAAGCAAAAAAGAAACAAATGTGGTTTTTCACATTTCTTGAAACTTTTCTTTTTTAATTTATAATAATTTTTTTAATTTTTTGATGCGTTTCAATGTTAAATTGTGTTCTCTACAAAAAATATTTTCAGCAATATCTCGAAATTTTGCCTCGTTTTTAACTTTTTACAAAAAAAGAAACAAAAATCGCCCCTTCAAAAATTTCACCCTCTAATTTAAAAGTATTCCGTGGTCTTTTTATCTTCATGATATTCAATGATATTCAATGATTTTTGCCTTTTTGATTTAAAACCCTTTACGTCTAAATTCCTTAGTGGCCTGTTTTTCTAAAAATATTAGATTTTTTTTTTAATTTAATTTAAAAAACCCAAATTTCAAGTTTGAACAAAATTGGGACAATTTCTATATCGGGTTTGTCCCACGAAAATTGGAATGTCTGGCAAACTTTTCTATGATTGTGGCCCAGGTATTTTCAATTTTGAGATGGATTCAAAAATTGGGATGCTACCGAGTAACGTAAATAATTTTTTTTGTTTTAAATTAATGCTGTTGAAGTCAGCCACGTTTATTCTCATCAAGACGCCAGCGTCATATGCCACCAGCAAATCGTCAAAAATGACTCTATGTCTATGGTGAGGCAAATTGTCTGTATGAGTATCTATTATTTCTCGAAATGAAAACTCCAATTAGCCGCTTAGATCGTGCGGTTTTATATACAGGGTGTCCGCCGGAAAGGTATACTACTTTGTTTGTTTATAATTATTGTTGATTAAATGAAAGAGAATGGATCATATATTGATAAGTTTTTTTATTTAATGTCGGCAATTATGTATTGAATACAATATCAGGTAAATGTCCGCCTCTGTTGGTCTCACAAATGCGAGCTCTTTTGAGAATATTTTCATTACATTCTCACGCATTTCACGCGGTATTTCATTAATTTCATCACGAATATTTTGTTTGAACTGCTCAAGTGTTTCTGGCTTGTTTGCAAAAACCTTGCTTTTCAGATATACCTAGAGGAAGAAGCCCGGAGCTTTCAAATCAGACGACCGTGGAGGACAATCAACATCACCATTTCTTGAAATAACTTGTTATGGAAAGAGGTCAAGCCCAAAGCATGCAGCTGTGGCTTAAAAAGTTTTCAATCACATCACGCTCCTGAGCACGCCGTCGAATTGAGGTTGATGGATTGTTTTGAACTTTTGAACACTTCCTTGAGCAACAGTAATGTTTTAAGCTAATCTTACATTGTGGCCCATGCTTGGGCCTTTCATCTACAGACCCTCCTTCGAAATCATTCACTATACGATAAATAGTGCGTTTTGTTGTTTCTCCCAAAAATTTCAGGTAACTTTCTCATCGTGCGTCGATGAGACCATTGATTTGATAAAATGTTGTAACGATTAAAACACGTTGGTTTATCGAATATTTTTCCATAGTAAATTTGCCACGAGTCTACTTCACGACTGCCAAATATGAGCTGTCAAGACTAATGTTTACCAAAATGGCACCTTCCCGGCGGACACCCCTTCATTTATTTCGAAACTTGTAAATTAAAGATTTGGAACTTTTGCCTTAAACATTTTTCATTGAACATTTCTACCGTAAAAATATTTGGACACGCCATTATAGTGTCTTAGTTTTCCAAACCGTACAAAATGTTTAAAATGCTTTTGGAGTTGGAAGAAAGTTTTAAAGTTAAACATTGCTTGAAATAGGCACTGTTATAATTTATAAATGTGGATCAGAATATTGATCCTTTTTTATTGTTTTATATAAAAGTTTTTTTCGTAACTGTCAATTTGAGTTTGTACGATTATGATTCCAAAAAGCATATCTTCTGGTAAAAATGTATTAAGCGAAATTTTTAAAATTTTAAACAAAAATTTTTAAGCCCCTCTTGTTCAGTTACTTATATATTTGTGTATTTTTAAGTAATAAACAGATTTTTAGGGGGATTTTGAGATTTAATTCCAGTTCCATATCTTTTTATTCCCTTAAATATGTACGCAAATAGATAATTGAACAAGAGGTTTTTTCGATGCCTGTTAATTTTTTTAAATGTTGCTAAATACATTCATACGGTGATGTTTCTTGAAACTTTTAGCTTATATTAGGTTTGATCTGCCTATAACAAATGCAATGCAATTTCATCTTATGTCTTAATTGTTTTTACTTAAACATTTGTACTTCATCTTAAATCGACTTACTATCTGAGAGTTGCATTGTAAAAAATAGGGAAAATTATCTTAAGAAGACTTAAGTTTTTGTAAGTCAATAAATTCTTAAAATTGAAAAAAAGACAAAGTATCTTATGTCATATTTTTGCCTCATAAAATATAAACAATTTCGATTTGTAATAAATTAAAAAAAAAAGTTCATAAAATTTTACCTGTAAAAAATTAAACTCAACTTGTCTATGCTCAAAAGACTTTTTGGGAAGCTTCTTTGAAGAGTATTTTTGATCTCCTGAAAAATGTTAAAAATGGACCTAAGATAGTTTACATTTTGTGTCGAGTGTTCCTTAGTTCGTCCTCTTCTAGAGTACTGTAGCATCATTTGGTCATCTTTATTTGATGTCGACGTTAAAAAACTAGAATGTGTACAAAAACAATTTTTTTATTTACACTAAGAAACTTCATTCGAAATCGCGAGAATTTCGTGTTGCCACCATACAAAAGCCGTTTAAAACTAATAAATTTGCTAAATCTTGCAAACCGTGGGATGCTTTCTGAAGCCCTCTTTGTTTTTGATATTTTGAATAGTAACATTGCTTAAGCCATTTTAAGTTCTAAAATATGTTTACAAAATTCTCGTTGCCTAAGGCACACCAAATTGTTTAAAGAAGACAAAAAAACTATGCTAATCATAAACCGTTCCAGCATTGTAACATTTAAAAAATAAACTGACTCCTACAATATCAACAGGACCGGCCTGAGTTAAATTAGCGCCCTGCGCAAGCTTCATCAATAGCGCCTCTAGAGTGCAGTTATTGGTGGTAAAAGTAATTACCTCATTACTTAAGGTGTACACTTTGCAATGCATTTTTAAGGAAAACAAATAGAATTTTTATTAAAAACTAAGAAATCCAATACCTATATATATCACAAAAATAAAATTACCTAATGAATACAAAAATAATATTGTAAACTAAAGACTAAAATAAAACATAAAAAGAAGGTTGGTATTGGGTTATGAGGTAGTTGCTTTTTTAATACTTGCTCAAGGTGCCCATTGTGTTCATCGCCCTGCGCTTTTGCACCGCTTGCACGTATAGCTTGTCCGACCCTGAATATCAATATGAGTAGAAAAACTTGCAAAGAAACTATAATTGTCTCGAATGATGAATGCATCTTCTTTGTAAATATTTTTATCTGTATTCTTGTTTTCATATTTTTTTAATATTACTTAAATTTACATAAACAAATATTTAAATAATATGTATTATATTAAATTACCAATCCAATATATAGTAGTTTCTAAATTATGTAAATCCATTTTCTTACCTTAAAATGTTGTCTGACATTGATAAAAAATTAAAAAACTAAAACTATCAATTAAAGTAAATTTACCTCCATATGCTCGTAGATAACTGCACGTCTACCCTATCACACCATCAACAACTTCTTTAACTCTATTCAATGATAAAAGTTTATAAATATATGCAAATCGGCTTTGAAGGAGCGTCTAACATAACCATAACTGTGCGGTAAAAAAATGACTTTACACAGACTTCTCTTGGTTAACGTACTACACTCATACATTTTTTTTTATTCTATCGATTAAAGAGAATTCTTTTAGTAAAAAAAAAAAGAAAATTGAATTCAAATTCAAGATAAATACACATTTGCATTAACGTTAAGTCGAGGGAAAAGTTCATCTCTAGAAATAAGGAAAATTATAACATAGCATATCTACGAGTATACATATACCCAACCCAACTACTTTCTTATACAAACATTCATATCATGAGTATCTGTGATGCATATAAAAGTCATTCATCGAAGTTTTTTCTTCTTATTTTCTATTTTGCAGAGACTGCCGAGTTGTGCGGGACCCACAAACATTGAAATCGAAAGGATACGGATTTGTATCGTTTGTGAAAAAAACTGTGAGTGCAAAATGTTTCTTTACCATAATTATTTATATATATATGTAGGTATGTGTGTGTATTTTAAATATATATTTATTATTCAGCTCTCACTACTCTATTTCAGTTCGAATCTTTTTTTAAAGTATTTTTATGTAAGCTTCAAAGAAAATTAGATAAAAACAAACCAAAGTCTTTTGCAAAGGATATACATTTTTTATAATATTATCCTCTATCCACTGATGATGAAAAATGTTAGCTTGTAAGATTTTGTAATGTAAATAAAATGGAATTCAATAGTTTTGAGGATATAATTTCAGCTGATTTTTTTCTTTGTGTGCGTTCTATTTCCCCATAGAAAATTTCTTTTTAAACTGAGTCAAAGCTTAAGACTTTAATTAAAACAATTTTTTTAGAACTGGACCTGTGGCTACTATTGAAAGGGATTTTTCCGTATTTACTATTGAAATATTTTCTGAAATCAAAGAAACCTGTAGGCAAGCAGCAAAACGGCGGTTTGCATGATATGATTCTTAAATATTGAATAAATTTGGTTTTTAATTATTTTGCTGACATATTCATAGGTTTAGACACACATGCTTTCTTTAAAATATTATTGTTGCCAAAAACTAGCTTTTTGTTGCTTTCTTGGTTAAAGTTCATGCTTATTTCGCGATTTTAAAGCGGTTTTCTGTTCACCGCACTAAGTCAGAAGGTTTTTCTTAACAGACAGTGGTCTAAATTCGACTCGTCAAGAATGTCAATAATCGTAAAATTAGCGTGTTCTAATAGCCGATTTCTATGTTTTTGAACGAAACTGTTATTTCGTCCCAAACCGAAAGAATCCCGAGATCCCTATGATGATCTTCGTTTCTAAAATACCACGGACCATTTACAAATGATCCAAGCAATTTATTTTCTAAACGTTTGTAAGTTGTTAAAGTTTGAGATGCATCGCGTGTAAATAAAAGGTACAGAACTGGACCTTATATACTTCCTTGTGGTACCCAGCCACTATTTCTTTGAAATAAGAATAATCATTTCTATGTCTTACATGAAAAAGTTGGTTGGATATTATTTGCTTAGAATTTTATAAAGTCCTACCGGCCAAACTTTATTTTAATTTTAATTTAATTTTAATTTGAATTTGTGACATTCGTGCCATACCCTTACAATTGCTTGCGCACATCCAAAAATAGTGTCGAACAGATTTTCTTGTCATCGAGAGCTCTCTCAATTGCATCTGTAATTCTATGCACTTGATCAATTGTCGAATGCTTGATTCTAAATTCGAAGTGTTGTTAAGGTATAAATGGTTTCTCTGCTATTATCGGACGCTGGTGCAGGAGTAGTATTCTTTTAAAAACTTTTGATATTAGGTGTAGGAAGAAGCGAAATCGGCCTGTAAGACTTATTTTCGTGAGACTTTTCATTGGTTCGGAACATATTCTAACCTTAGAGCAACATTTATTATGTAAAGGAGGTTAATAAATCCTTTACTAGGGAGCATTTTTAAAATTTTTAACATGAATAAGTCATATCTTGGAGCTTTATTTGACTCAAGAATCTTTATTTCTCTTTTTAATTCGGCAAGTGTAGCATTTCGTGTTATGTAGCTTTCATTTGAGGTAAAATTCATATCAATATTTTCGTTGAGTTATTGCCCATCGAACGATTTAAATGCTTTCTCCAAATAATCGGTGAATGCCATCGCTTTTTCCGCTTTTTTCAATCGAAGACGCTGGAAGTATTGATTTTTCTTTTACTTTAATAGCGTTCCAAAGTGATTATATAGAATCATTTTTGCTGTCAGATTTTTAAGGTAATTTTCAACTTCACGATTTTTGAAAACTGATATTCTCGTTTTAAGCAAGTTACACCAGCGATTTAAATTAACTTTTGAGTTGTGTATTGCGTCTTCAAGCGCAATTATCAATTATTTTCCATTCCTGATTCATATAGCATTCGACCCTTTTGAGATATGCATCTTGAGGCCTCGAAGGTATGCTTTGAATAAAAATCCCCACCAACAATTAAGTTAGAGTTATCAATTTTCAACACTGAGGGCAATATATGTAAGATACATTGAGAGGAATATTTTTAGTTTTAACTTGTACACTACTTAATAGCATAGTTAATAAATTTATTAGATTTGTACAAAAATTGACAAACAAGTTCTTTTTTTAAAGCGAATTGTCAATTTGTTACCTAATGATAAAATAACATCAGGCCTCTTGCTTTTGAGGGCACCAATGGGAAGTTCCTTGGGGTCTCACTCAGCCACTTTTTTTCAACACCTAGAAATGGGAATTTTCCTCAAATACTTACTCTTTTTAACTAGGTGAAGGTCTACAATATAAAATTTCAAAAAAGTTTTTTTTTTTGGAAAAACGTTTTTCTAGCTTTTCTAGCATTTTTCTAGCTTTTAGGAACTTTTCTAGCTTTTTTTTTAAATTCGGTTACTCTTAAGGATACTACGCCATTTGTCTACCTCTACTATTTTTGAATAACGAAAAAATGTATAGTGTAACTTTTAACATATCAAAGAGACAGAGACCTACTACTGTTTGTTTTTTGTACTATTACTTCGGATTTAGAATGTCCATTCCGTGCTCAGCAAGTTTAATATGAATTGTAGAGAAATACGAAAAGTCTGCCAACCGCTGGTTCTCACAGTTCTGCGAAATAAATACTATACGAAAAACGGGTAGAGCGGGAGGCAACAATACAGAACTCCCACCCATCGAGGTAAAGAAAAATTTGCTTATATTGCATTGAAGAAACAGGGCAAGTGTTTAAAAGCCCTACAAGTAATGGGTAATGGAATTTTTGTTTATCATTCAATTTCAAAAATATAAGTTAAAAAAAGAAAAAAAATCGCATGATTTATATATCGCACCTTTTATGGCCAAAACAAAACTTTGCGAAAGACTGTAGCGTGAAGTTAGCACCGCCATTTTGGATTTTCAAAAAAAAGTTGTGCTGCATTGTGCTCAATTTGTGTTACGGCAATCTGTAAAATAGCAAATTTGCAAATTTTACAGATGAATATTTTTCAAATTTTGCAAATTTTGTAAGAAATTAAAGTTGTGCTCTTTTTTCTTCACTTTATGCTGCCATATTCAGAAAAGATAAAAAAAACTTCGCATTTTTGTAACTTTTACGGCCAAAAAACAGTTTTGCAAGCGTGAAGTTAGCACCACCATTTACGATTTTCAAAAAAATTTGTGCTGTAAATATTTTTAAAAAACAGTACAACTTTAACTTTTTTTTACAAAATTGCAAATTTGAAAAATGTTTATCAGTAAAATTTGTAAATTTGCGATTTTTTTAGAAATATTTTTGGCACAAGTTGAGCGCAACACAGTACATTTTTTGTTTGTTTTTTTTGAAACTAGAAAATGGCCGTGCTTACTTCACGCTTCGCAAAATGGCCATAAAAGTAACAAATGTGCAAATTTTTTATCTATTCGGGGTTTGGCAGCGCAAGCTGAATGCAATGTAGCACGAGTTAGTTTAAAAAAAAAAAATGTAAGACTTAAATAAAAAAATGATTAGTACATTTTTTGCCCAAAAGTTAAAAATAAGCTTTTTTTTGTTATCTCTTCTGAATATGGCAGCACACATTGAACACAAAACAACACACTTTTCACTTTAAAGTAATAACAATATTTAAAAAAAAAAAATCTTTCGGAAAATATGCAAATTTGCGAATTTTTTAATATTATTTACGGCACATGGTGGCACAAGTTGAGCATAATGTAGCATAATGTACCAAACCTTTTTTTTTAAATCCAAAATGGCGGTGCTAACTTCACGCTACAGCCCTTCGCGAAGTTTTGTTTTGGCTATAAAAGTTGCAATAATGCGAATTGTTTTATTTTTATTTTTGGTTCTTAGTAGCATTTTTTGAGCACAAAGCTCAACGTAATTTTTTCGGGATGCAATGATGACTCATAGAGTACGTGTGGATTGCTGCCTGACCAATACCGCATATTTTGTTTATTGACGAAGCCATTCAGCCAGAAATGAGCCTCATCGCTGAAGATAATTTTTCGATGAAAATCCGAATCATTTTCAAGTTGTTGCTCAGCCCAATTCACGAACATACGACGCTTCTGGTGGTCAAGCGGCTTCAGTTCTTGCGTTAATTTAATCTTGTAAGGAGTCCAAGATCTTTTCGCAAAATTCGCCACTACGACGTCACAGAGATGCCCAACGCTTGAGAACGACGTGTGAGAGACATATTTGGGCTTTCTGCAACTGAAACCTCAGCGGCAGCAATATTCTCGACACTACGGGCACTTCTTTGTCTCAATGGCACAGGAACATTTTATACTGTGCCTGTGGATTCAAATTTTTCCACTAGACGCTCAATTATTGATCTGCTAGGACGATTATGACGACCATAAATTGGACGTAGAGCTCTTAACGTTAACCGCATAACTCACGTACAAGTGCTTAGAAATCTATCAATTTTCCAACGATTCGACTACGGAAAACTCTCCCTATGGAGTTGAAAATAGCTGCAAATAACATATTTTAACATAATAAATATTATCTTTAATTCTAACACGCGAGTTATCAGTAAGGAAATATTTTATTACCGCTTTAAACATAACCTTATATCCCTTCATCTAACTTGTAAGTAACTTTTGAAAAAATATGGACATCGTCTTTTCTACTTATCTCATCACAATTGTCCAGCAGCTTCATCCATACACATTTATCCTGTCAAAACAATAAACTTATAATTTCCGACCTTGACAGTTATTTCTACTCTCGAGCTTCTTGTTCTATCAAAACTCCGTTATCGTATTACCTTTTGAACGACAAAGTGGCGATAAAAAAATAACTTAAGTTCAAACTTTTTTGAGTGTGAAAATGTCTTTGAAGTCAACAAACATTTCAACCATAAGAACTTGCCTTGCATCTAACCATACACTATATACCTAAAAAGACTACCACACTTTCCACTCTTTTTCTATGAGTTTATGCAACGTCCTTTTTTCTTCAATAAGCTTTAGGTGTTGACTTTTGAACCAAAAAAAAAAAAAAATTAAATAGAAAAACCATTCCACACTTTCATTGCCATTTCTGTCAATTTTGTCCTTACACAAAAATAAATTTGAACTTTCCCATTTGAAGCAGAACAAAAAAAAAATGCTTTAAAAAAATTGTAGCTGAATATGGTTCCTATTGCAAATCTCCTGAAAAAAAATCTTTGAAACTGAACTCTCCTCCACTGATTCCCTAACTTAAATTGACTTTTTGACGATATCGACTTTTTCTATATAAATCTTTATGTTTGTATGTTCCTTTCCCATCGAAGAAATTTTGATGATAAGAAAAAAATGTACATAAGACGGTGCAAAGGAAAATTGATTAATTTTGCACTCTCTCTTCCGCAGCAACATGTTGACACTGGTTGTTCCCAACAGGACTTTTCCTGCACACAAAGGCCAACGATAAATAAGTATAAAAATCCACGTTCCGCTGCGATACGGCAATCTCATCAATCGCATTGCTATTGCTGTTCATTAAACGTTCAGGTTGTTTCTGTTTTCTTTTGTCAAACAACTCCAATCGATCAGTTTAAATAAATTGAACACATAACAAGTGCCAAAGGACATTCACAGTTGTGTACATAAAAAAAAGGATCACGTCTGCACTGAGGGAAGAACTGATCGAATAAAATTGAAAGTCGATTAAAAAATAAATATATTTCGATAAATGGATTTGTGAGTTAAACTCCTTTCAAAATTGTATCACTGCACCAATATCCTTTCCAATATCTGTATATGTACCTAACCTACTCGTTTGCTGAATGTTTGTTTAAAAATATTCATTCAAGAATGCAATATCCTTTTTGGTCTATTTTGTCCAAACCAAACTATATAGAATAACTTTGGCAATAATTTTGTGAAAAGTTGAACGCAGACATTTACCAACTTCCACAATTCTTCATATGTACATGTGTAGACTTAAATTTTAGTATATTTTGCCCAAGGATGAAACAAGGGGCAATTCATCCTTTTTCGTTTCATGTGGAATGGATATATTATATGTGTACCTATTCCCAACTGCATTGGTCCATTATATTGCAAGACCCAGAAACATCTTAGTGAGGAGAGTGCAGAGGGAATGCATGGAAATATTAAATAATGAATCAAAATATATAAAATGGAAACAGGGGGTGGTTGCATAGGTAGTTTGGGTCGAACCCCCAAAGAATCCTTTTTGGATGGAATTCAAATAAATTCATTGTCAAAGTTCTGTGTTGTTGCGCTTGTCCTGATCGGAAAATCGGAAAATATCCGCCTCTTTGGTTCTTGCATATTTGTAAAGGAGTGAAGATTGTGTTCTAGATATTTTATAATTTTCCTTGAGGACTCGACTCGACTCAGAGTTGGTGTTGGATGTTGGTTCTGGGATTAAAATACAAACCAACACCACACCACACCACCAACACCACTGATCTCTGTGCAATCGTGTTATATTTATGTATACAGACATAAATATATTTTTTAGATTATTTTTGGATGTAGAAAAAGGAATGTTTGGTTGGAAATGAATACATGCCGCATGATTGGACTTCTGGGGCGGGTCTTCTTTCTACTCTGATGGTGCGGTTGTATAGTTTTTAGATGCGTCGCCTGGGAAGGAAGAATTTTTGGTGCACTCTCGACACAGAATCTATAGAAAAGAGTGATTTATGGAAATTGTTTCCGATGCAAAAAGTTTTTTCTCTTTTTTTTTCTTGCGATTGTTTCGTCCATTGTTTTCTTTTTTTTTTGTTGCATGCTCTTTTTCTTTCCTTTAATATCTTTCTTCCTAAATAACTACTGGGGAGACATAGAGAAACTTTTCTTTGCTGATTTTGTTTTGTTGAAATTGCATATTGCATTTTAAATTTTTGGAAACATTTTCTTGTCTTTTCGTTTAAAAATTTGTTCTTTTAAGAGTTTTTTTTTTTTAATTTTTCTGTTTTGTTTTTTTGTATAGAATAAAACCGGACATGCTGTATTAGACTGGGGAAACATTTTAGGTAAAACTTTGTATTTATACTTTGAGCTGAGTAAATTTTTAATCTCATTAGACCATAAGGATGGAGTCTCGGGTAAACACTTTGGGAATATACATAAGTACGAGTATAGAGCTAAATGAGAATTTATACAGAATCTTTTAGTTAATTTGTTTAAAAGTTTTTAACAAAGTTTTTTTGTGATTCATTCAATTAAGAAGGACTATTATAAGATGTGCTTTGAATAGAGTACGTGATATGTTTTTCGAGGTGCATTTTGTCCATTGTTCAGTTATATTCATATAAATGCATTCATATAAGTCCATTGCTAAAATAATTTACAGTTAAAACTTTCTGCTGGGTAAGCTAATTGTCAATGTAACTAACATTCATTACTAAGAAATACATAAATGACTAACATTTCTAAGTGAGCAGTAATGCGGGTGGCCTAGAAACATTACAAGACATATTCTTAAAGAATGTGTGACCTCTTCGCAAGAGGAAGTGCTTCTAAAAAAAGACAGACATTCTATATTGTACCACTTTCTTAATCCTTGAATAAGTCAACTGGCCTAAATTTGCACCCGAAAACAACTAAAATTTGACAAACTATGCGAACAAAATGGTAGTTAATTCGACAACGGTATTAGTGTTAGGCTCCCAGCGAGCGAATTGTGGGTTAGTTTTGATTATGTCCCTCTTTTTTGTTTTCAGGGGTGTTGAATTCTAATCTCGACTAAAATTTCAAGACACAACATAAAAAAAAAAAAAATTCCAGCCAAGAGGCTCAATTTTCGACCACTTTTTGCAGCAATGTCAGCAATAATGCATTCTCTACCAAGGTTTAATCGTCTCGGGATTATCTGCGTAGACAATCGACTTTGCATAACCCCACAAAAAATGGTGCAGCGGTGTTAATTCACACGAAAACAGGCCTACGACGTGAGATAATGCGCTAACCAGAAGTTTCCATAAATAAATTGATTGTTTCGTTGGATGCGCAATTTTGGTAATAAATTTGCATGATTTGCAAACGCTGTTCAAGTGATAGCTGTAAAAAAGACCAACTTCGAAAAAAGTATTGCCAGATTGAAAATCACACGTCTAAAAACAACACCCTTTACTCTAAGTGACAATTTTCAATACCAGATACTATTTTCTGATGGTATTTGATGCACTGAGTTCGAATCTGGTCTTAATTTTGCTCTAGCATGTCACGTTTTTGAGATTATCGAATCTAAAGATATAAAAAACTGCGTTTTTTATGCAAATTTGGGGTTATATTTTGTGTCAAGGTGTTTTTTGTGTTAAAAAAATGTTTATAGTCATTCCGAAGTATGAACATTTCACATCCAAATTTTTGAATTATTTAAATACCACCATTCATCTTCGAGAAATCGTTGGCCTTCGTCCTAAGCTATACGTAATTCGAAAAAAAAGTCATGAAATTTTAGTCGCAAACCTTTAGCTTAGGATTCTGAACCTCCGAAAATGATGTAACAAACAGTGATTTTCTAAGGAGAAAAAACTATAAAAAAAAAACTTTACTGATGAGTCCAAGGAATCCTATTTTTTATGGTCAAGTCTCCATGTTGTATTTTGATATAATTACATATTTGAAACAATAAAAATACAAAATTAAAAATTAATTTTAAATATTTCAAATTAATTTAATTTTAAAAATTCACATTACTAAATTTTTAACAATAGAAAGAAGCAAAAGAACACCAAGCATCAATAAATTGAGGCCAATGATGTTTTCTTGTAACCAAAAATTAAATAAATTAAAATTTTTTAAAACAAATTTTTAAATATGTTTACTATAATTTTGTCACTATAGTAGGGAGGTTGTGCAAGATTAAAGAGTTGCTGTCAAAAAGCCAGCTGTTCTTTAGACCTCCTCAATTTAATCAATCAAACCCTATGTGCAGTTAGGTTGCCCCACCGATATTTACATTCAAAAGATTGTCTCTGATAATCCACTATTTACCAAAGGTCTTACAGACCATTCTGTTCTGCTTCTGACTCAATTCTTTTCAATGTTTAGCTTTCCTTTTATTAAGATCAAATAAAAATTAAATTAAGTGAATAGGTATACATATTTTAGCTTTTGTAGTAATTTGCATCAGATGAATGCAGAGAATAGCTTCAGTTCAATTTCGCAGAAGATAACTTCTGACTAGTAGACCCAAGCTCTAGTTGAAAATTGACGATTTGTAACTGTTAACGAAAATCCAATCAAAAATACTTATTTTTTATTATATGGACAAAATTTGAATTTTTGTCTCTAGTATAAGCCAAAAATATATTTTTCTGATGGTTTTTATTTAGCTAAACTCGAATATTTGATGAAATTTGTAAAAAAAAAAAAAACAAGCTAAAAACCGTAAGAAAATGCATTTGTGTACCACTTTTTACTTTTTCGCAAACAAAAGAGTCGGATTCTACACCTTCAAAAAAACACAAATTAGGAAAAAAATCAAAACTACCCTTCAATAAGTGCCCTTTTGAGCACGAATTGACTATATTATAGCACATTTTTGAATAAGGCAGTATAAGACGAAGGCTAACAACTATGTAAATACTGATTTCTCGAATATAAATTAAAATATTTGAAAGATTGAAAAATAAATCCGAAGGGAAATGTTCATACCTCGGAATTACTGTGTAAGTTCATCTGCTAAAAATTACCTCGAGAAATAATATAACCCCAAATATGCATCAAAAACGCATTTTTTTTTAGACTTTAGATTCAAATATCTCAAAAAAGTGACGTGGTTTAGCAATTTCGAGGCGAGATTTGAGGTCAGAAAATAATGGTAGAGACAAATAACGTGTAATTTGTGTTTTCAAGTGGATTTTCGGAAACAGTAAAAATACGTCAATTTCAACTACCGTCCGGATCCAAATCCAAAGGGGTTGTCACAAACTCAAAATTTTGTACAGAGATTTGTTGGAAATTGGGCATACTTTTAGTTGTACCTTGATTATATTTATGCATAATTTTTATAGTTTTCGATCCATAATTGAAAAACTCCCAAAAAACTAATTATTGCATTTTTTTCCATGTTGCGTCAGGATATTTTAGTCACAAAATTCAGATTTGGATTCAGTTTCCCCGAAAACGTAGAGCATCATGAGTTAAATCAAGACAACCCCACAATTTGCCTCATAGGAGTCTTTTTGAGTACAAATTGACTTGACTTTTATCACAGAAGGTATTTTACTTTACACTATTATCACCAAATCATATGCAAATACTGAACCGCTTTCTTACCAACTCAATGAGGATCTAGTTAATGACTTAAAGAAATAGAAGACGAGTAAAATTACCACCCTGAGGTGTTCCTTTTCTATTCTTAACTGACGTGTTTTGTTGAGTGTGTATATAAAATAATAATTCTTACTTCCGCTGAAATCCTTCACACTGAAGTTTCAATAAGTAACACTAGGCCAGATTTTGTTGTCACGTTGTTGGAATCCTTTTATTCATCAAAGAAGATAGTGAAAGTTTTTTTTTATAAATATTTATTTTTCATAACATAGTTTTGAGAGGAATCTAACAAACTTTAAGACTCGTGGCTCTGACGATAAAAATAAAATTACAATAATTAATTGCTTTGCAAGCTTCATGTTACGTGGTAAGCTTACCTGAGCTTAAGGGCGTTGAGCAATCACCGCACTGCGGATTCCAGACTCAGGGCAACATTGGTGAGTCCATGAGATCCATATGGAAATATACGATTGAATCCTGAAAGGAATAGAAGAACAAAAATTAATTTAGATACTATGTCTGTTTTTGTAAAACTCCAGATGTTGAATCTAAATTTTTACAATACAAATAACACACTACCTACATAGGCTATACTTACCTCGAAAGTATTGCAAAATAGTCAAAATGATCTGAAAAGAAATTAGAGACAATAAAATATAATTAAAATCACTTTTATAATACAAATTTAAAAAAAATAAAACTTACCCATATAATTTTACTCCGCAGCACAGCCATGATGTTGTTTTGTTTTGGTTTTTTTTTGACATTTCACGAAGTTCAATTCTTCAAGTATCCTGCCGTTTTCTTCTGCGCATGCAATAGTAGCTTGGTCTCTTTTCACACAAGGGAAAAGGGGGCAGAATAACTATTTCTAGCGCATGCGTGCATGAAATGAATTCTAATGAATTTTTAAGGTGCGTGTTTAGGATAAGTGTTAATACATGTGAAGGAAATTTTAATAAAAGGAAATTTTAATAGTTTAGATAGTTTATTTGACTTAATAGATGGATAATAAGATTAGAAGAATTATGTGATATTAGATTAGTGGAAGAGAATGAAGACTGAGACAAACATATATAAGGGCATGAGCGGTGGATATCTGTGTGTGCATAGAATTTTGGAGATGGATAAAGGGGGGAAATGATTAGTGATAGGGATAGAAGATAATAATCCAACTATAATTAGTTTTGTGTTTTTTTTAAGCAAAAGGGTTGAAAATAGTTATCTCACTCAGATGTAGTGGTATCTATTTACTTAGGTATTAGAATAGAGGCCAGGAACTAACCTAGGGATTTTATGGTCATTGTTTCTTGCGATAAGGTAAAGCGAAGAAGTAATTTTTTTTTGAAAGTTTAACTGCCGGTTAATTTTAAGCCCGAATTTAAAATTGAATTTTTCTTAAATTAAAACTTGTCACGTTATTTTGTGAATAAAACAAAAGTGTATTCTTTTAAAAAAAAAAGATAAAATTGAGTTCAGGTGGAATTCAATTTAAATTGAAGGTAAATTTAAAAGTGAAACAGTGATCGGTATATATATATATATATACATATATATGAACTTTGATTCTTCTAGAAAGAATAACGTCCTGAAGACGAATTTAAGGGTAATATTGTGAGGAGTTGCGCTTTTCCAAATTTTTAAGCAGAGGTATGTAACCATAATGGAAATCTTAAACGCAGGCTTTCTGACGAGTGTTTCTTTTAATTTAGGTTTAGGTTTGCTTTGTGCGAACGTAAAATTCACTACAATGACCTAGGTCTCTGCCATTTTTTTTTGTCTTCTTTTGACCTTCACTAAGGACATCTTTTAAGGCGAAAGAGTTCCTTTGTCCAAAGTGACAAAGGTCAAATCTTTTGAGGACACAAAGACCTAAGTCTACAGGAGGATTCTATACATATAGAAATTATATATATAGCTATCAACAGAGGAGACGCTACCGGGAGGGATTTGTGAAAGAAGGAGGTGTTTGGAAGGCAACAGGGATAGATCAGGAGAAGGAAAGAAAAGTGAAGTTTAAAGAACAAACTGAAATATAAAAAGCTAAAGGAAGAAGTGGTTAAAGAGAAAAGAAAAAAAAATACAATTAGATATATACATACTTACCATAAGTCCAAAGTTTAACGTAACGTAAATTACCAAGTGTGTAAAATTTGGTTCTCCAAATGGTTTTTTTTTTTAGTTATTAATTTTTTTTTTTTTTTTTTTTTCTAACTAAGAGAAGTTAAAAGTGATCTTAAGATTTAGTGATATATCAATTTGCTTAGAAGTGGTAGTTAAAGTGTTTACTCCTGATCTCCAGTGTGCTGCCGGCAGAACAACGAGGGACCAAGGTAAAAACAAGTGAGTAGTTGATAATTGGTTGGATATAAAGGTTCCAAATATCGGAAAGCCTTAAGGTCAAATTTGCTTAACTTTTGTTTTTATTTATAGTAGTTTATTTTTTTTTGAATTTATACATATATATTCGGGAAAAGAAACGAGTGGGAGAGCTCGAATTAGTTTGTCGTTCTTTTTTTTATTTAATGAATTACATAAATAAAACTGGTATTTGCAGTATAAAACTAAAAACCTATGGTGTGCTAATTTCATAGCTTACGGTGTGTGGAGGCTTGGTAATGCCGTCCTGATGGATTCTGGTTAAAGACGTGACAGGCCGACTTTTTACTATGAACTAATTCGTAACTGGTTGGGTCAACATATGGGCTATTTCCAAGAACACTTGGCCATGGAAATAGCGAAGGGAGTGTCTACGCGATACTTGGGTGGGCTGGCCAGACCTTCGTCAATAACATCAGACGAACGTTTTGGAATTCGGTGTGACGATATCTAAGGGTGATAAAAGGAGGTGCTTTAGAAATAGGACTTAGGATTTTATTAGGGTTTAGTTCTTTTTTTTTTAATCTTTTACCTTTTATTTTTTTTATTATTCTTTTGGTAGAAGGGTTGGTAGAAGGGTATATTTAGTTAGTTTAGTTAGGTTAGTTTTTTTTTTTATATTGATCTTAATTTTTTTTTTTTTTAAATTAAAATTCGAAGCACCAAACTTAACTTTTCTCTTGGATATCGTCAGAGTTCCTAGATTTGTGTCACATTCAACTTATTGTTACCTTAGGCACGAGTATAAATTAATGTTAAGTCGAGCAGGAGGTGCCTTGAGAAGCGGCAAGAACCACCCCATACGATGAGCTGAGCCGTGAAATCACAAGCGTGCTGTAGCCACTTCTCGGGTACCGAAGAACTCCCCTGTGGAACCTTGGCTCCTAACATTCATTATATTGAAATCTTCGATTTTTTTTTTTATAATGGAACTTTCTTTTGTATTGTTGAGGCTACCACCAAATAGAAAAGACCTCAAACAAAATGTTAAATCATTAATTCTGTTTGTACAAAACTCTGCAACCCCAAAATTTTGTTATTCAAAATTCTGTATTTCAAAACCTTACATCAAAACTGTATTTCTGTTTATCAAAACGATTTTTCTTTTACAACATATTTACAGAATTTTTAAATACAGAATTTCGAAAAACAGATTTCTTGTAATGGAACTAAATTAAACGTGGTAAGAACATGCATACATAATTGAGACGATTTTAAATTAACTAAATACTTAAAATCTTAAGGTATGTTTTTTATGATGAAAATACGGAAGTTTTTCCAAGAGCATAAAACTGTGTCGATGTTATATAAGTCACTGACTAAAAAGCTTGGTTGGAAAATGAAACGTGGGTAATAAAGGGTGATTTTTTAAGAGGCTTAGAACTTTAAAAAAAAAACACAAAAAATTCGAAAAAATGAATGAAATATTTATTTGAATCGATAGTTTGAACCTTGCAATTTAATGTTTAAAGATAATTTCATACAAATGTTGACCGCGGCTGTGTCTCAGGTAGCCCATCCGCTGAGTCCAATTTTGGCATACTCTTTCACACATATCGGCCGGTATCTCACGAATGAATGCATGGATGTTGGCTTCCAGTGCGTCAATCGAAGCGGGCTTGTCCCTATAGACATTAGCCTTGACATACCCCCACAAAAAATAATCTAATGGTGTCAAATCGCACGATCTAGGCGGCCAATTGACCGGCCCGAAACGTGAAATTAACTGTTCACCAAACTCGCCTCGCAATTGCGCCATTGTTTCGCGTGCTGTGTGGCATGTGGCACCGTCTTGTTGAAACCACATATCATGCAAGTCAAGAACTTCCATTTCGGGCAAAAAAAAGTTTGTTATCATATCGCTCGGAAGCGTTCACCATTGACAGTAACGCTGCGATTCGCATCATCTTTGAAGAAATATGGCCCAATAATGCCGCCGGCCCATAAACCGCACCAAACAGTGGCTTTTTCGGGATGCATTGGTAGCTGTTGCAATGCTTCTGGCTGATCTTCACTCCAAATGCGGCAATTATGCTTATTTACGTACCCATTCAACCAAAAATGAGCCTCATCGCTGAACACAATTTTTCGATAAAAAAAGCGGATCCTCGGCCAGCTTTCCAAGAGCCCATTCACCAAAAATTCGGCGTTGTGGTAGGTCGGCTGGCTTTAGTTCTTGCACCAGCTGTATCTTAAAAGGCTTTACGCCCAAATCCTTCCGCAAAATTTTCCACGTAGTGCTGTAACAAAGGCCTAACTGCTGGGAACGGCGCCGAATCGACATTTCGCGGTCTTCTGTCACACTAGCTGATACGGCCGCAATATTTTCTTCACTACGCACAGTACGTAAACGTGTTGGTGGTTTAATGTCCAACAAAGTAAATTTGGTGCGAAATTTGGTCACAATCTTCCGAATAGACTGCTCAGAAGGTCGAGAATGCCGACCATAAAATGGAAGCAGCGCGCGATGAACATTTCGAACCGAGCACGAATTTTGATAGTAAAATTCAATAATTTGCAAGCGTTGTTCATTTGTAAGACGATCCATGGTTAAATTGCAAACCAAACTGAAGCTGTTTGACAGTGACACAAGGTACTAAACACACGTCAGCTGTCAAAACCAGTGTTGCCAAAACCAAACCAGCTAAAAAATCACCCGTTATAAGCTCATAAACAACCTGAAAATGAACTTCTTTTCACAAAAGCGCAGGTGAATACAGTAAGAAATGGGGAGCAAGTTAAAAAAAAAGTATAGTTTCAGTCAAGATTATTCCCAAAATTAAAGTCTTGCAGTCCATAACCGGCAAATAACTCCAAGATTTTGATTTTTGGAATAACCTTTATTCATGGTTTTGACATCTATACTTCCTTTTTTGCTATCACTGGCATCCAAAATTTGCTATGGGCCTTGGGTCATACTAGATAATAAAAAAATATTTTGTGTCATGAAATTTTTTTTAGACAAATTTTAGTTCTAAAAAGCAGAATTTGGGAATATAGAATTTCGATCAGACAGAATTCTGACATACAGAATTTAGCACTTACAGATTTTTGAAATATGTAGGTACAGAATTTTGGCCAAACAGAATTTTTTACCAGACAGAATTTGCAAAGAAAAGCAGAATTTTGACTAAACAGAATTTTGAAAACCAGAATTTCGACTTACTCCTTTAAATATAATATTTTGAAGTTTTATTTTTTATTTTTAAGGTGATTTCGTTCCAATTTGAAGAGCTTTGAAAATATTTTGTACGAAAATTTCATAGCTCAATGTATGAAAAACAGAAGAAGAAAGAAAAAAAAAACAACAACAAAAAGCTAGTAGGAGGCAGCTAAAATTCAAAAATGAAAAGAGATGTCATTCGAAACAATCAAATTATACAAATGAATACACTTTTTCTGTGATTTTAGAAACTACATCATTTCGGCTCTAATGAAAACGTAGTATTAATCAGTTGTAAGTTCTAATCTTGTAGCCTCTACTTGATTATTATTAACATCACAACTCTATTGTGCTTCAGAATTTGACCTTAACTATGCAAATTTTTAGTATTCCTTTGAAATATTCATTTTAAACTAATCGATTACTGTGCTGGAAAATATTATTTAAGCTTGACGTTAAAAAGTAGTGTCGAGTTTTAAAGTATTCGCGTAAACACTCCCCAATACTTCTTCTATATACGCGTATGTATAACTATACACCCTTCATAAGTCATGAACAAATTTCTGCTGTTTTAACATCTCAAAAACTTTATTTGTTCAGCAACAACTTTTTTTCGGCGCAGCCAGTACTAGGTTTCAAAATTAGTATTTTTTTAGTTTGCATTCTCAATTTTTTTCACAAACTGTTGACAAAACAATCAAAGGAGTGAAACATGAATTTAAGAAAATGCAATTTTTACTATATTCACTCTTTAGGGTCAATACTAACCGATAACATTATGGAAGGAAACAGTTTCGGACGACATCCACTTTGTCTACTAGGTTCTTAAGATGTCTTCCACCTTCGGTTTTAAATGTCGAACCCATTTTTATGAGAAATTTTAAATGTAAGTTTGAAACAGTGACTATGTATATTGCCCAATTTAATCGAACTTAATTGAAGATTTGCTAATTTTTGCTCAGAAAATAAAATAAAATCTTTAAAAGACTCAGATAATATGTTCAGCAAAGTTATAAAAGAATATAAAATCATAAAATAGGCCCTCTTTAAATTTTCTATGGATTCTTGTGTATATAGACCTCCAGTTTTATCTTGCTAACACTAAAACCAAATGGAAATCCGTTTTCTTAAATCCCCAAGGGAATAATTTTTAATATCAGTTTTTCCTCATTTTTCTTCTTCTCTTTCTTCTTCTTTGTAAAAATTTCACCAAATACACGTAATAGAAAACCCAAAAGGATCTACAAAAGGTGAAGAGGAAAGAAATTATATAATGCCCTCAAGTATAGGCGCCGACAATGCGATGGGAAGGAAAAAAATGAAAATATATAATATAAGTAGATCCTTGAAAAACTTATGAATGTTTCCTTCTGCCTAGGAGTAATAATCCTGAATAATGGCGGCTTTTCAAATTCTCGTTTTGTTAACATAAGCTGTTAAGCAAATAGACAAGTTAACAACAACATTATAAGAGGAATGAACAAAAAAAAAAAAACAGAAATAACACCAAGCATTGAGGACTCCCACAGAGCATCAAGACTCTCCAACACACGACAGCCAAACCAACATAGCAAAAGTGAACGAATAGATTTAAAAAAAAAAAAATTATATATAAATATAAACAGCTCAAGGAACCGGGAAATGAAAATGCTATAAGAAACGATACTCAAAAAGCAAATAAGGATACTCGAGACTTGACGCACTTTAATTATTGATGAACGCCAGTCATATTTATGTATTTATATTTTTTTTTTTTTGGTAGTTCATTTTGATGGTGCTGTTTTTTCTCATCTTTATGGTTATGGTTGTTGGTATTGACAGCACATTTTTTCTAACATATACATTTTTGTTTGGTTATTACTGATAACTTTTGTGGATGCTCTTTAGGAATAAGAAAAAGGACATCGTAAATTTAAAGCAAAAAGAAAGATACAACGATGAAGTTAAAGATACTTCAAAGTATTTCAAATGTAGGCAAAGTTAAAGTTAACATTTCTGAATGAAGGTAGCTAGTGGTCGGAATTTTTTGTCAAGTCGTATTTACTTTAATTTTCAGGAATAGCATTAAATTTTTTTAGGCCATTTACGTATATACAAAAACATACCTATTATGAGGAACATATGTTTAAAACCATTCTTTTAATTAATAAAGCAATTGTTATAGTTTAAGGGTGACAAAATGAAATGAAATTTGAATTTCTGAACAAATTAATAAAGGAATATGTTGGAAAGCAAAAAAAAAAGTTTAAAAAAATCTTTGGAGCTGTTTCATTCTTAATGAAGAACTTTGTGTGTAAATTTTAAGTGTTTAAATAATATTCATGTCAAAATTAAATTTCTTATCTGTTTTTGAGATATCGAATTTTTCAAAAAAAAAAAATTTTAAGTTTTTTTAAGGAATCTTACCACAAATCAACAATAGTTTTAAATTGTAAGTAGTAGCCCAAGTAAAAATAAACTTTCTTATGGAAAAATGTTATAACAGGCTGATTTTTGGTAGAGGTACACGTTGGTACTGAATTTACCTATGCAAACAGAGAAAAGTCCTGAAATGTCTCATTCCAATGGCCGCTAGGTCAGTTATAAGGGGCAAATGTAAGACAATATGGTGTTTTGCCAAATAAAGCTAAATTAGCTGAGCTAATTTTTCATAAAAAACTTTCTCAGATTTCTTTTTCGTAGCATTAATCGTTAAGAATATATAGAACTTCAAAACTCCTGCTCCTGGCACTCGACCTCAAACCTCAGGTTAAGAAGAAAAAAACTCTGAACAATTACCAGTTTTATAATATTTTAAACTAGGACTTGCCACGATACCAAACCAAACCATTCTTTTGTGGCCGCCTTATTATTCACTGTGGATTTCAGTGAATTTTAAATTCAACTTAATTTATTTTATTAATTCAAAAATGTTATTAAATTATTTATAACATGCCTTAATCCAATGGATTTAAAATGCCCTTAATCCAGTTGTAAAATGTTTCTAAATCCAGATGTAAAATCGCTTAATCCAAACGTCAAAACCTCCAAACATCATATATCTCGACTTATAGTTGAAAGTATACAATTTTCACGAGTGAAAACAAATATTCATCATTTGAGTAAAAATATATTATTAAAATGGTTTTTAATTGATAATTATAAATAAGAAGTGACCAAAAAAAAATTTAATAAACTTTGATTTCAAAAGCAAAGTTATTGGCAAAACCACAGTGAGACTAAACCAAGATCAAACGAGACAATGATAAAACGTACAAAATAATAAAACCACATGTAGATATCACTGTGAGACCAAAACGAGACTATAGCATGAAAAGCACTCAGATAAAACGCAGGTATAACCAACCAATTTCTGGTTTGTTATACCTGATTTTCAGGGTGTTATTTTTCAACTCGGTAAATCAGGTTAACTGCTTTACTAGGTACTTAATTTTAATGTTGTGTTAAATCAACAGGTTGCAGGACATCATGTAAATTTAACACTGCCTTAAAATAGTAAAACTGTTAATTTCACCTGAAGATCTTGCTAATTTTACCTGTATATCTTATTAACTTTACATAATAATCAAGTTAAAAAAATTAATAAAATATCCACTGTCTTGTAAATTTAACATGAAGATCTAGTTAATTTAACATGATTCAATGTTGAATCAACCATGTATCCAGTAATTATTATTTCGTCGATCTATGCGTCTAGGTCTCATTATTTACGGTGCTTATCGTTCAATTAATTTTGCATTATACTGAAAGTATAGAAATTTATTGCTATGTATATTATTATATTTTAAATATACATTGTGATACTTACCTACCCAACTAGCAAAATTGCTTCGCATTTCAGACATTAAAGTGTTATTTTTTTCTATAGCGCTCCATTTAGCCCTCTGACAGAAAGTAAATACCTTATTGGAGAATTACTGAATCCTTAAATATTTTCTGGTGCAAATTATATCAGCTTGAAAGAAGTGATGTACCAATGTTTTCTTGATCTCTCTATAATGCTTTTATGAAGTAACCAGGATACTTTCGCTTCATTAGTCATCCCGTAAAATTATTATACAATCTTTATGTAAGTCTTTGTTTCTATATTGCTTGTATTAGTGAATATGTTGACGCCAAGCTATAATCGGCCATTTTATAATTTATATTCATTTTAGCACCCTAGCATATATATTTCTTATTATTGTCAATGTTTAAGGCTGGTATAATTTAATTAATCAATTTATTATATCTCTATTTATTTAACTAATGGGTTTATTAAAGACATATACTAATCTATTATCTTATATTTTTCTTGAAGAAAATTTGTTCTTATTAATGCAAGCTTCTTATCTCATACGAGACAATTCTAGATAAAAGTGATTCCAATTTATTGTATTGAATTGTATATCTGAGATTGGTGGAGTGGTTAGCGAGTAAGGCAGTTTTGGTTTTGAACTCGAAACCTCTCTTACACATGGAGATAGCACGCATCCCCTGGGCCACTTCGCTACATGAAAAACTTTTGCCAAATATCAATAAGTAGAAACTGATATTCTTTAGATGGCTTGTGGGTGTATGTGCTTAAACAATGGCATCACGTTGGAATGAACTGGCAGAGTGTTATTTTAACGATGGCTTGTAAGCGTGTTTCACCACTGGTAGGGTGCTACCAGCGCTAACAGGTGGCCAGGTTAAATCTCAATAATTTTATTTAGATGGCCTGTGTGTGTGTGTTTTAACACTGGTGTCACGTTGAAATTGGCTGGAAGAGTGTTTTTTTAATAGTTTAAATTCAACAGGTAAACATTATAATAATAACCATATAAAACGTTACTTCAACCCGATTTGTAGTAAAATAGAAATTCATAGCACAAAGTATTAAAAAAACACGATCTTAGTTAAAATTAGCGCTTTATTCTTGTCAACATTTCTTGTTTACCAGAATCTAGGGTTTTAATAATAGGTCATCTAGTTAAATCAACGTGAATATGATAATGTAGGCCACCAGATTGATTTTACACTTACTATAAGGTTATTAAAATCAGTTAATTTCTGAAATGACTGTAACTTTACATGGGATCATGCACCTTGTAAACTTGACAGGACCCAGGTTAATTATTTATCTGACTTTATTCTCTGAGTGTGACACAGATAACAGTAAAAATGGGCACGGTGAGACTATTGTTAAGGCCCCAGCCCATAGAATCCGATGTGGTGACTCACTCAACCAACAGATGGATTGAACATGAATACATGTTTTCTTATGGGAACCAGCCCATAAACGAAGTATGCATCAGCCGCAATGGAAAAAATAGCTGAACTTTTAACTTTTCCTCTCCGGTTGATGCGTGGATAGCATTTTTTTTTTGTGTGATTGGATTTCAAGTGGTTGTTATGTGGGTCACCTCAATCATTCGTATCCGTCAAACGTCAATGAATCCACCCCCGCAACGGACGCACGGATTCTATGGGTCGGCGCCTTTAGACGACCATAATGACCACAACACTAAAAACCACATTAGGAATTTTTAAGCATTTTGAAAATGTTAATTTTGAAAAAAATACTATAGTGAGGCCAAAGCGAGATGGAAAAACTTTTGCAATAATGCCAAAGACCACGTGTCACTTTCATGGCAAGACCCAAGCGCGACCATATAGCTAGAAAATCACGCCACAGATTGGCATGGCGAAACTAGCGAGTGAATAATATGGAATTGGGTCTATATTTTGGATTAAAATAACTATTAATCTAGATTGCACAAGACGGAAGTAAGCGTTTTCCGTTTCTTCAAAATCAAATGAAAAATTTTAGAATCGTCTCGATATTGATCTCGTTTAACTCAATCTCGTGTCTCGTCTCGTTCTCGTATTACTATGTCTCATCTCGGTATCGGTCTCGTCTGGTTTTGGTCTGGTCTAATTCGAAGACAAATGCCACTGGCCAAAAAAGTTATATCGAAATAGTACTCGAATACATCACAAGGAGTAACCTGACTTTAGTTGCTAAAAACTAACATGAACTCGAAACTACAGATAATTAAATTTTAACACGAATTGTGTTTCACTTTTCTCCAAATTCATACTTTATCTTATTAGTTTGGCTGGGAGTACTGGGTGTGAACTGAGAGAAGTATAAATGAAGTAAATGTATTTTGTAAATGTTGTAATTGTAATTGTAAACACGAAAAAAGTGGGTGGCGCAATACTGTCAGTACAAGTACCTGCGATCCAGTGGAAACCAAGGTGGTTCTAACTTTCACCCAACCAAAGGCTAAAAAAAACCTGAAATCGTGGTGCCTTAAGAGCGACCAATGGAACAGTGTTACACGCCTACGACCTGTATAAAGGGAACTTTAATAGATTCACCTAATTTCAGTCATTTCTATGTAATTACAAAAATTTTGCACTCAAAAATTTGTATTTACCTACACAAGTAAAATTTTACTAATTAAACTCTAATCTGCAAAAAATTATGAACATTTTGTGGAATCAATTGGTCAAGTGAAATGTCTGGGACATGGGTATTAAGTACCTACATATATCTGACCGATGAAGGTTTGTTGTCAAATCCTTAACACACATAAAGTGATTAAAACAACTTAAAGCTTATACTTATGCCTTTTTGGCATCAACTAAATCTCTTCGTTTAGTCAATAACAACATTGTTAGACATTTCCCCTTTCCTAACTTAAAGATTTTGTCCAAAAGAAAATAACCAATTTACTTACCTAAGCTTAAATCGTCTGTCCCTAATGAATAAAGAAGCTAAGCTAAAAAAATATACCTATACCTACCGTTTATGACATTTTCTGACGTGAGTTTGATAAGCTATGTATGTAGGTATGTGATGTGTATAGAAACCTTTATACAGGACGAAACATTAATTAAAACTTAACTACCCCATGGAAAAATTGCACTTAAAACCCAAAGACCAGCATTATTTGGTTTTATGTCAGCCATTTTATCTTCGTTGTTGTTTGTCACTCATACCCTACTTGATCCTTCTTTCTCTGTCCGACTATATTTAACTCAAATTGAAGCTGCTGTTTGTGATTTATCCTGATTTTCTCCCACTTGGATCCAATGGACGTTTTTATTTGCTGCTAATACTCATTTTTATTTCCTTTTTCATTCCTATATTATCCAAAGGACACATAGCATTCCTTTTTGGTGAAGACCATCGTTGTAAGGATGTTTGTTATTAGGCCTGTGTGTCCTTATTACAACAACATTGGGGGAATCTTCGGTTTGCCGGATTAGGTACACCGTCAACATTCGTTCATCGGTCGGGCTGTCTCTTGAATAAAATGGAACCGGAGGAGGACGGTTTGTACATATACAAGGACCAAATAGAAAAGGCAAACCAACAAAAACGAATTCATCCTTTCAGACCATTATCCCTCGTAATGGCAAATTTTATATTTGATGAAACCTCTGAGTCGTTTTTCACAGTCAGTCAGTTTGGCTCATCTTTGCTTGTTTCGCATGGATGGTTGATTTGTCCGCCTTTTGATTGAACGATTTACCAAAAAAAAAAAAAAAAGAACACGACATTGCTATAGCATAAGGGTGAGAGACGTCCAAAAGACAGTCATCGGAGAGATAAGCTAAATATAAACAACACTCGGAGGCCAACGTAATGCCAGTTTATTTTTATTTATTTTTTTTTTTAGTTTATTCGTGGCCTTTGAAGTGAAATTAGGACCAATAACACAAAAAAAAAGGGCAGAACCAATGAATACAAAATTATAGTAGGTATACCTTTACTGATTTATGACTGGATACTTTTTAAAAAGCTTCTTAGTTTTGATTTATTTTGTTTCAAAAAACAGCCATATTAAAAAAAAAAACGATATCTCCTTCTTACAACACGTGCTAGGTGCACAGCGAACTTGTCTATGTTGTAATATTTTTTTTACAAATAAATAATTATTGCTTCGAGATGTCATTCCAAACTTTATCACTGGCAAACGATTAAAAGTAACTAGGAAAAGCTGAGAGTAGAAATTAGTAAAAGTAACCAGTGAAAGTAACGGGTAAAAGTAACAAGGAAAAGTAACAACTAGGGCTGGCCACGATACCAGAAAAATCTCGTTATCGTTTGATATCAGTTCCGGTAACCAAAACGATAGCGGGACGATACCAGCTCCAAGCATCCGAAATGATACCGAGACGATACCATACTGCCCACTGCCGTGTCCATTTAAGCTATATATACTTGTTTTCTCTGAAACCAACGATCTGGATGAAATTTTCAAACTTGGTTTTCTTTAGTGTGGAAATGACTTTAGTGAAATTCATAAAATATTTGTGTGCATTGTTTTCCTGTGTAAAATGTTTGTGTCGAATAGCTAATTGGAACTTTACTTTACTTAAACATTTTATACAAGCCTTTAAAAATTGTTAAGTCAACGAAAAAAACTTTAGTTAAAAAATTGTCTGTACAATGATTTTTCTATTCATTCTTAAAAATACCAAGCGATTTCAACTACAAGATCGAAAACATGTAACCCAGTCGAGCATTTTATTTTTGTTTCCGATTAAGACCAGTCCGAAACCAGACGAGACCGATACGCATACCGAGACGAGACTTTGTTAAACGAGACCAAAGGAGACTGAGCCGAGACCAATACCGAGACGATACTGAAATTTTTCGATTTTGACGTAACCAAGACGATACTTACAAAAGGTATTGTGTCGAACCTAGTAACGATTAAAATCAATGAGTCAAAGCAATAAGTGAGAGTAACATGGAAAAGTAACGAATAAAACTAAAAAGTTAGAGTAAAAGCAACGAGTAAAAATAACGGATAAACGTTGCGAGCTACTTTTACTCGTTACTATTACTTTGTTACTTTTACTCATTACTTGTATGGAGGTACTTATAATTCCTTAATAGATAAATGTAAAAAATTAAAGGCAACGAGTAAAATAAAAGAGTACGAGTAAGAGTAAGAGTTAGACTTATTCAAGGATTTTTGACAAATCAGCCTAACCTCTTTTGTGCTTAACACTCTGGAGCGTATTCTAGACCCATATTAGGGACTTACTTGAGGAATGTCCCCTCGAAAACTCTCAACATAAAATAAAAAAATTAATTTGGTGGCACAACAGCTCGTGGAGAACCAAGGCCTAGTGACTTACAACTCTCAACCATTCCTGTGTGCGTGTTGTAGGCAGGAATGAAGGGGACCTACAATTTTTTGCTTTTCATGACAAGTATACTCTTGGAGGATTTGGCAGTTCCTCGCAAGAGGCAGTATCTCGGAAAAAAACATTTCTGTTTTTAGGTGGCAGCGGCCGGGAATCGAACCCAGACCTTTGGCATGACAGTCCTACGCACTAACCATCATGCCACAAAGTACTACAAAACTCCTCAACATGCATATCTCAAAGGTAAGTCCACGGAGACGGGCCTTCGTGAGGAAGTGCGCACAATTGAGAAAACCATAAACTTCAAAGAATATACCCCAGCTACCTTCTTAGATGTAAAAGGGGCCTTTAATAACGTGCTAACCGAATCCATTCTTGAGGTACTCGTTGACTTTGAGGTACAGGACTACATCAGAGAATGGATAATATCCATGATCAACGACAGAAGGATTCATGGCACTTTAGGTAATGCCAACTCGACAAAACACATTAGTAGAGGAACATCCCAGGATGGGGTTTTTTCACCACTCCTATATCTACTAGTCATGAACAAAATCCTCGTTAAACTGTAGTGATGTGGTGTGAAGGCGGTTGCATATGCGGACGATTTGGTGATATTGGTATCACAGAAATGACTCCGAGAAAGGTTAGCAACTGGGCTACGAGCTGTGGTCTAGGAGTCAACCAGAGCAAAACTGAACTGATGCTTTTTACTACCAAAACTAAGAAACATCCCTTCACTCCACCCCGTCTTAACGGCCAACCACTCTCACAATCAACCAGTGCAAAGTATCTTGGTGTCGTCATTGACCCTAAGTTAAATTGGAAAACAAACATCGAAGATCGGGTAAGGAAGGCCTGCATAGTTTTCTACGCTTGTAGCAAAACCTTTGGTAAAAAATGGGGCCTTCAATCGAAAATGATTTTGTGGATGTATACAGCCGTTGTACGGCCAATTCTAACTTATGGTTTGATTGTCTGGTGGCCCGTACTAAACATAGCATATAACATCGACAAACTTAAAAAGGTTCAAAGAACAGCTAGCATTGGTAGCACATGAGCTCTTAGATCTTGCCCAACGGATGCCCTAAGCGTTTTTTTGCACCTTTTACCACTTGATCTGCACATTAAATATCTAGAATCTTGTAGTGCATTAAGACTCAAAGAATCAAAATGTTGGGTTGCCAAGCCCTATGGTCACACCAATATCACAAATTTGATTCCCATTAAAATTTTTTCAACTCCTTCTGACTACCGTCTACAATGAAACTCAGTAAAGATTTTAAAGTTTTATTCCCATCTAGAAAGGACTGGGATGATGACGTCGTGACGAGAGACTTCAACACAACTATCTATAGTGATGGCTCAAAGATGTTGGTTCAGGAATCTTTTCCGAGTCTTACAATATCTCAAGGTCCTTTCGTTTACCCAATTATTTAAGTCTGTTCCAAGCTGAAGTACTTGCAATTAGGGAGACATGCAGAATACTTAAACTAGATCCTAACCAAAATCGTAATACAGCTATCCTCACAGACAGTCAGGCAGCTGTCAAAGCTATTGATTCGGCTACTTCATCTTCTAAATTGGTCTAGCAATGCCGGGAGGTGCTCGCAACCCTTAATGTTAACCTCAAGGTCACCCTTATCTAGGTTGCTGGCATAGGAGCATTAAGGGAAATGAATAACTCACTTGCGGAAAGAGTCAACATCCCCCTGGGAGTTATGAAGGGCAATTTATTGTCAATCTTCCTTAGTGAATCCAATCGTAGGTGGAAAAGCTTGACCGAATGCAAAATATCCAGAAAGTTCTGGCCCGCTTATAATAAATCCCGAACAATTGATCTGTTATGTAGACCCAGGCGAGACATAGCTAGGGTCGTTACAACCTGTACTGGACACTGGCCAGTAGGGGAACATGCAGTGATAATGGGTATTCCTTACAACACTCACTGCCATTGCTGCAATGATCAGCAAGAAAAGGAAACAGTCCTTCAATTTCTTTGTAAATTCCTGCTATGGCTAGAATGAGAGCACATTCGTTAGGAGTGGCCTTTTTAGACGACTTCAACGAACTTTCTGAAATGTAAATCAAAAACTTGACTTCCTTTCTTAACGCGACGAAATTAATCTAAGACAAAATCGGTTGATTCTGTATCATGTTGCCCCCCAGACCCAAAGACCGTGAGCAATCGGAATACAGGCCTCTGCTGGGTTTCATGATGCTCAATGACAGCGATCATCGGTTGGATCTTTCGCGCTCCAGTCATTCTGCTATCTGCTGAGCTCGGCATATCGCAGCTGGATTTGGGCGGGATGCGATCCAATCAACTGAGTGTCTTAAGTCCCGTCTCTTGACGTTGGTGCTAGCCCAAAATATACTAAAACCATATTTCAAATCCGTTCTAATTCAAATCAAAGAACTCTGGGCTCTGCCTACCTACCTAAGAGTAAGAGTACGAAAAAATCTTAGAAGCAACCGGCTACCGGAAAATTATTGGAATAAAGGAGCAATTAGGTTCAAAGGTTTTTATTTATAAATATACTAGTTTTTTTTTTTTGCATAAGCACGCCCTCCGTATTCTGAGAGAATGATCACACTAGCAACTTTTTAATATTTTTAGGCTAGCGTGAATTTTATACTTTTTAGGCTTATTTTCCAAATAAAGGGTGGTTTTTTTAGACGTGTGGTTTTCTGGCAATGCTTTTTTTGGAGTTGGTCTTTTTGACAGCTGTCACTTGATTTATGCTCAGTTTGGTTTGCCATTTCATAATGAATAGATTTACTTCTGAACAACGTTTGAAAATTTTTTAACAAAATATCGCGACGCATCGCAAAATAATCAATTTTTTGAAGTAAACTTTTGGTGAGCACATTGTCTCGCGTCGTGGCCTCTGGTGAGGTGCTGGACTTTTTTTGTGGGGTTATGTTTGTGAAGTCGCTTGTCTACGCAGATAATACCGAGATGATTGACGCCTTGGCAGAGAATATTCGGCACGTTATTGCTGATATACAGCCCCAATTGCAGCAATAAATGGTCGAAATTGGGACCTTGGCTGGAGTTTATTCAAGCCAGCCACGGCGGCCACTTGCCCGAAATCGTTTTTAAGAAATAATGGCAAACTCTTATCTTTATGATAAAGCTAATTTCTTGACCATAACATTAGATATTTTCTACGCGTTTTTTTTTTTCTTCTTGAAAACCACACGTCTTAAAAAAACACCCGTTACATTTTGGAAATTATTAGGCTAGAAAAATCTTTAATACTTTTTTTATTTCCAGATTCATATTCGAATAATATTTCGATAAAGATGTTCTTCTGACATTTTCAAAATGAATTTTTGACTATTAAGTTTATCTTTTTTGGGAACTGTTTGCGTTAAAATATTTGGCTTTTTGGTGTGATTTCTTATTTAATTTTGGGGGCATTTTCCAAAATTCATGTCAAACAGTTTTAGGTTTTTTTTGTTACACTTTTTGGCAAAATTTTCTGTTGCATTATTTCACGAAACCTTTAACACAAAAATTAATATTTAATTTTTTCATGTTTTTCTTGCAAACTGATTGGCAGTAGATTACCACAAGATTTTTAAATAAACTCATAATATTTCTCATAGAGGTTTCCTACAATATCCACTGTTTTTGCGTTTTTTAGTTTTGTGCAGGGCTACTTGCAAAATGGATAGTTTTGTGATTCTGCCAACTTTTCTTTGATAGTTATTAAAAATTTTTTTTACTTTTGACTATGACTCACAAAAAATTCAAATGTCGAGTGTCAAGATTAAAAACTCAACTCTCCGTGAGCTACTCTCGAGACTATCAAGAGGTATTCGAGGTCTACTCGCAGAATTTTTTTGCTTTAAAAATTTTTTACTGTACTTTTCCATTTGAGAGTACTTTAGCTTGTGAGTTGCTTGGAGTATTTCTACTTAAAAACGGATATGCAGCACCTTAATGGTCCCTTATATCATTTTAGGGGTCATCAGCTGGCACTCTGATTTCATCACATGACATTCAATTATTATTGTAAAGAAGTTAGGGGCCCTTTTCTTCTCCATCTCTTTCGACTTCCTAAGGTAATCGGAAGTGTCGACAATGTTATAAATAAATATGAAGAGAGACCTCCTTATGTAATAATTATTTAAGCTCCATCAAACAAATGCCATTGAACACGACCACCAGAATAGTGGTTAAGAAAAATCAATTTCAGAAACACACCTTTTATGAATAAATTATGTTTTAAGTATCTGAAAGTTCTCTTCGTGGCCTATAATTTGAAAATTAAATTCTAATGCCTTTTCATTAGATATATACTTTGTGCCTCGAGTTCGGAGTTACTTTGAGCGCGTGCATTGATTTCAGCCGAGTCTCCAACTCTTCCCCTTTCAACCTCTACCTTATTCAACACTCACATCTTATTCAAGGAATGATAATTACCTTGATTGCTTAGATGAAAACCAACGAAATAGCCAATGATTTTGATTACACACGATGTGATTTGCCACTAGAGACTCCAAGGAAGGGGATATATTCTGTCTGATGCTAAATCATCAAATCTTCGAAGGTCTTATGAATACGCATATATAGCCATCATCATCAATCTAGCCCACCGATGATGTCGACAAAGACAACTTATATAGCTATGTTGCGGTGCGGTGTATAGGCCGAGCATATCTTCTATGGCACAGGATTAAAGCTTTTGTATTCGAAGGAGATTTCTCTTTGTGAAGCATAATATCCTTTCTCACATTATGTTTGTGTGCTCGAGCAGGCACGAATATAGTCGAACACGCACTAACCCACAAAGCAAAATAGATGACAAGCAATTTGAGGGTGGATCTGGCCAATTAAGTGGTTCATCTCTTCAATTTCAACGCCAACTTTACTTTGCGGAAGCCTGGAAATCTAATTAATTGGGATCTGGTGCCTAAGTCACTTTGAGCAAATACCTCTAATGGGTATGTGAGTTTGAGAACCCGATCGACACACACAATAATACACGCACCAAGACGGTATATATGCACAGACACACCTCACCATCACCACCCTTAACTTTATCCAGAAACTCCTCAAGTGACCGAGTAGTACCACCCCTTCAAGGGGGTTGTTCGGTTCGATTCGGAACGGTGTTATTATGAGCTAGGTAGGTCCTAGGACTTAGGTCATTTGGAAGCAAAACTGACGCAGGGACTTGGAAATAAATAATAACCCTTGATGTCCCTCGGTATAAATTTGTTCGATTCAGTGTTGTTCTTCTTGTGAAAGTGATTGTTGCTGGGATATTATATAAGTTGACGAAAGGGGCAAAACTTTGTTAAGCCATTTAATGAACTGCTCTTAACAAATTAGCTTCAATAGGCTCGGTGAAGTAATTTGACGCGGAGTGAAGGTTATTGATTCTCTATGAACAATTTGTTGCTCGCGTCCTTCATCCAGGCGATACTGGGACTGGATTTTTTGTGAACGCGATGATAGGCCGGTATAGCGGTGATGATAATAAGGTCATAGTTCAAGACAATGGAGTCCTTTTCTGTGCCAGTGCCTATTATATTTTGTGTGGGTAAACGTAAACTCCAGCTATAGACAGCATAATGTCAACTAATTTGTGGTTTTGTATAGATTTATTTATATAATTTTTTTTTGTCCATCAATACCTACTTAAGACTATCAATATATATGACGCTCATGGGTTTGTGGTTTTAATGACCTTTTGCTTTTGGTCATTAACTTTTTGATTAACGACTGACAGAAACGTAACAAGCATAAGGAGGGTGTGCTTTTTATTAGTCTCACAGTGATAATTATACAGGACAAGTGCCTTGTGATTATTTGAAGGTGAACTCATTTGGAAATAATTTAATCATATATCCACTGAGATTAAAATGAATTATTTAATGTTAACACAGTTTTTGTTTGGGTTTGTTAATTGAGCAATCATGCAAAGAGAGTAGAGGTACTTTTTAATCAGTTTATGTGTGTTTGTTTTTAGTTTGTTAACTAAATTGAAAAAAAAAAGTCAAGAGTTAGTTAAAGGTGGGATATTTCAATAAATTTAGGACTTTAGGATGTTAGATGTTCTATTAACACGGACACTTGACATTTATGAGGTTATGTTGTTAAAACAACATCTACTGTCAGTTTTATCTTTAGAAATTGTTTATGGTGTGGTCTAGATAGGTCCAAAAAAACGTTTGTGTCTTGTCCACTACATAAATTTTGTTACCTAGATCAATCGAGTTATCGGCACAAAATTTCAAGTTCTTAGGTATAATGGATGGCGGTGCTCAAGCGACTTAGTTTTCATAAGTTTTGCGTTTAGGTCTTGAAATGCTTTTTTCAAAATGGTGGATAACGCATATACATACTTTTTTTGTTCAAAATTTGTGGATCTAGATTCTCCAGGAGGTACTTTTGAGGAAATACATAAAAAACTCAACTCAGTACTTCTTGTAGATATTTCAAATTATTAAATTTAATTTTACTGGGCTAAGTATACACCAACAGGGGATTATCTAACAAAACTTAAGAAAAGTAAGCCGCATGAGCACCGCCTTCCATTATACTAGTCCAGTCATATTGTATTTTTACTATGCAAATTGTGGGATAGTTTTGATTTTGTCCCTTTTTTATGTTTTCGGGGGTGCGGAATCCGAATCTGAGGTTTGCGGATAGAATTTCATGACGAAACATAAGAAAAATATGCAGAAAATGATGCAAAAATGCATTATCTGGGAGTTTTTCGCTAATGGCTTGAAAACTACCAGTTATTCGACAATTACATCAAAGTACTATCGGAAGTGCATACAATTTCCAATAAATCTCTGTTCAAGGTTTTTTTCTGCGACAAATAATTTGAACTCAAGCGCTAGTTGAAAATTGATGTATTTTTACTGCTTTCGAAAATACACTCCAAAGCACTAAGTAAATACTTTATGTGAAAATTTTTAATTTCTGTCCATGACATGAACCCAGATATATTTTTCTGATGATCTTTGATGAGCTGAATTTGAATTATAGATATTCGAATCTAAGGATATACAAAACATGCATTTTTGTATGCAAATTTAGAGTTATATTTTTTGTCGAGGTATTTTTTTTTATTTTGTATTTTATCATTTTCTCCTAGGCGACAATAGGTTTCAATCCTCATTTCCGTGGACTTCAACGTGATCAGGTGCCTAATGAAGTGTGACACTGTTGCTCTTGTTCAGGACATTCAGCTTGTTCACACACTCCCAAACTACTTCGAAGCTGATAGCGTAAGAGCTCAGTGCTTTGAGTGCAGCTTATGACTGTTTGACATAGTGGAAATGTTTTGGTTTCGGTAGTTCGGTAATAATTACTCTCTACGCATTTAGCTATGGTATGAAAAGTCTGGTTCTAAGCCCAAAGATTCCAGCGCCAGACCCTTCAGTTGTTCTTGATCCATCAGTGTATCACTTTAAGGAATTTGTTTTTGTAACTTGTTTTCATTTGAAAGTTCTTCTCGAAGTTGTATTTCTTAATCATGCCATCTCTTGAAATGTCAATAAGAAGGTTTGTTACCGCTGACTTTGGAGTGCAGTCCCTAATCCTGGGACTAATGCATTTACCAGTATCAGTTCCTTTTTTGGCAAACCTCATGATGGCTCCCTTTGCAGCACTTGCTATGGCTTCATGTAAAGGGGATAGATGAAGGATAACTTCCATGGCTGCTGTTGGGCAAGTTCCAATTGCTCCAGTTATGGATAAGCATGCGAGCCTTTTATCTAGTGATTTTGCACTTGTGAGCAATTTGGTTTTTTATGCCATGCCACCGCACCATAGGTAATGATGGGTCTCAGTCGATCTCGTACTGTGGAAGTGTTTAGACGTTTTCGGCTTCCCCAGTTTATTTAAATTAAATATTTCGGAGTGACAATTTAAAGTTTAATTACAGTCAAGCTATTTTCAATAGTGCCAATAGCACAGAGGAAGAGGTGGCAGACCGACAACCTGAGGATCACGGGTTCGAATCCCAGTCGGGCAAAAATTATTTGTCTGCTTTTTTTCACAATCGTGAAGTAGAAAACTTCATCGAGTGGGAAGAGCAGCAAATGCTAACCAACAACACCGCGGGGACATCGAAAGGTGCCCCAGCAACAACAATAAAACCAGCTATGGCACCACCAGCTAAAGCCACGACTAGTGCCGTATCAACAACAACAACAACAACCAAGCAAGCGATGGCACCACCAGCCATACCATCAACTAGTGCCGTAGCAACAACGGCAAAAAAAGCAACGGCACCAACAGCCGATATCAAGAATAAGAGGAAAAAGAAGATAAGCTGTGCGTCGAACTTGGTCAAGCGCCGCTCCACCACCACCTCAGCCCAGCTGCCAGCCGGGGTGAAGGAGACGGCGCGCACAGCGAAGACGTCAGCAGCAGCAAAAATCTTACAACAATTGGATTCCTCGCCATCCGATGACGACATTGAATACATGTCAGAAGGTGGCGAGGGATTATTCACAACAGGGGACTCCAACAGCAACCTGCTAGTGGACTTAGCCTCACCAGAGGCGTCCTCCGAAGAAGAAGATGGGGCGCAAGTCGCAACAATTGCACTTGATGAAAAAGCCATCAGTGAAAAAATCGATGCCATTCGGGGGGAAATGGAAAGGCTTAACGCCATAGTTACCCCTCTAATTCAAGCCTTAAAGGATAAACAGGAAGCTCGAAGAGAACGGGAGAGACAGGAGCGCGAACAGAAAAAAGCGCTACATGGGCCACCAAAAACAGCGCCACAAAAAGCAGCGCCTACAAAAGCTGCACCACAACAAGAGCTGGCACAGACAGAGCAAAGGCTAGCTCAGCAGCAACAACAGCAACTGCCACAGCAGAGCCAACAAGTGCAGCAACAACAACAGCTTTCAACCGAACAACCACAGCAGCAACCGAAGGTGCAACGCACAAAACAACAGCAACAGCAGCAGCAACAAAAACCACAGGAGCAGAGTCAGCAGCAGCGAGGAGAACACCAGCAGCAGCCACAGCCGCCCCAAAATAAAAAAGAAAAAGTGCCACCAATAAACACTTACAAAATGGAATTGCAGGAAACTATTGACCTATGTAAGTCGGCCATAGGCCAAAACTTTTTTATTAAACGTTTAAATAAAGATAGACATGCTATCCACTGCTCAACAGTGGCGCAGCATAAAATTATAAAAGAATTGTTAAAGAAATCCACGACTGAGTTCTTCAGTTTTACCCCCAAAGTGGATAAATATCAAACGGTCCTCTTGAAGGGCATAGATTCCTGCACGGAACCAGAGGTGCTCTTAAATGAGCTCCGTCAAAAAGCGAGCGACGATCTCGACTTTATCGGGGTCAAGCCGTTCGCTACAGTCAGAGCCAGACGGGAGAAGCGGTCTTTGCCGTTCTTCCTTGTTCAGCTATCGCCCAACAGCAAACTGGATAGGTTGAGGAGTATCTCCGTCCTCAACTACCAGGTTGTTACTTGGGATAAATTAAAGAGACGTGGCGACATGCTTCAATGCATGCGCTGCCAAAGGTTTGGCCACGCTGCAGCAAACTGCGAAATGCAGCCACGCTGCGTTAAGTGTGGTGAGGACCACATTAAGGGGGAGTGCAAGCTCGGTGAAGAACGGGTCGAAGACATGACCCAGCTTAAATGTACACTTTGCGGAAAGGAGGGGCACCCTGCTAATTATCGGGGTTGCTCAGCTTTTCAGCAAATTCGCAACAATAAAGCGGCTAAGCAGACAGCGGTAGAGATACGCCCATCAACGCGTGCTCCCACAGCAACGCCCGTTAATCCCCAAATTTCCTACGCCCAAATGGCGGCAGGAAGGGGAAAAACGGTACAGCCTGCAGCTAAGGCAGCCCAGCCGGCCCTAGTGCCAAAGGCGCCGGACGCTCAGGCCGAAATTAGAAGTATGTTGCTGGCAATTCAAGGCCAGTTAACAGGACTTCAGACCCAGATAAAGGAGCAGGCGACTAGGGTAGACTATCTCTACTCTGTTTTGCCTAGCCTAACGCAAATTAGAGGTTAAAGGCGCGCTGTCGGAGAGGCCTCTTAGGATCCTTGCTGTGAATGTAAATTCACTGATTAGGACCGAACGTAGAGCTAATCTTTTCCAATTGTTGAAAGACCAAAGTCCAGATGTGTTTATGGCCAGCGAAACTAAGCTGAACCAGAAACATAAGTTGACTAACAACAATTACAATATCGTTAGAAGAGATCGACCCAACTCCACTCAAGGGGGGGGCGTCGCAATCTTCATACGAAAAGGCATTAATCATAAAGTTATATATAATAGTGATCTGCGCAGATTTCGGCTGTTAGAGGCGTGCATCGTATGCATTCCTCTCCAACAGGGGAAGCGAATGTATGTGATCGCGGCTTATGCACCGGCATCACATCAGCCAACTGATTTTATGACAGAGCTTGAAAAACTTTTCGAATGTCTACACTTGAGCTTGGAAGAAAATTACTTTCTCATGGCCGGTGATTTGAATGCCAAACACCAAGATTGGGGAAATCAAATTCAAAATCAAAGAGGTATTCATCTTTTCAATTGGATGAGTCGATACAACACTGAGTATGGTGTCGACCTGCTGGCTACGGATCGGCCATCGTTTCCAAGAAGCGGTGCCTATCTGGATCTATTGCTAATAGACGCAAGACTGACAATTACTGACACTGTGGGTCAAAGACCAAGAAACTGCTTACGAACGATCGAGTACGACAGTGATCACTGCGGACTCGCCGCCGTAATACAGCTTCCGAACGAGCTCGTGGAGTTGGATGAGTATGTACCTGTGCATACTTACAATTACAGTAAGGCGCGCTGGCCACGCTTTACCAACGCCTTATCGAGCGAAATCAGTTCGAATAACATATTCCCACCAAATGACAGGAATTTGACAAATAACGAAATAGACCAATACCTAGAACAAATGGATGAGACAATCAAACGAACAATGAACAGAACAATACCGAAATACAAGCAACGGGAGGCAACCGACATGTATCGAAACGCAACCATTGACGCACTACACAGACAAAAAAGTGGACTGCTGACAAGACTAAAACTCTTGTACCGACAGTTTACTGACCCACACAATCTGGAGATTAAGACACTGAAGTCGTCGATCAAGAACATCAATCAACTAATTAAAGAAAACTATCGGTTGTCAATTAATTTGTATTGGGATAACAGAATTCGGGCCGTTAACTCTAGCGATCCAAGCATGTTTCCGCAAATTAACAAGATATTTAGAAGGAATGATCAGAACGATCTTCCGTGTCTAAAGCTTCAGAGAACGACAGACAACAGAGACGTACTTCTGACAGCAGGAATTAATCCAGAGGACGCCGTCTTGGACGATGACCTCTTTACTGTCGAAGATCCGCAGAAGAAAGTGGAGGCTGTGGGGGCTGCTTTCCAGCAAGTGTACAAGGTGAATGCGTGCATTCGCCCGAATCACGACCTGGAAAACAGAGCCTTGCTCCATCACTTCTACCTTCGGAATGACATCACGCAATGGCGATCAGAGAACCTTGGTTTCACCGGGTTCAATGAAGATCATTTGGCAAACGCCATAATCGCCGAGCGAAATGGGCCCAGTTCCCTGTTAATTACGAAGGTGGAGCTCCAGCTCATCTTCGATTCACTAAAGAAGAAGAAGTCAGCAGGAGTCGATGGCATATCCAACGTTGTACTTCGACATTTACCTCAAGAAGCAGTAGACATTTATACCACTCTGTTTAACAACGCTCTGAATAATGCATATTATCCAGTGCGGTGGAAGACAGCTGTGGTGCATCCTCTCCCGAAAAAGGGAAAGGACAACTCCAATCCGGCGAATCTCCGGTCGATAAGTCTTCTTCCGAGTATCAGCAAGGTATTCGAAAAAGTTATCAATAGAGCTCTGTCTAAGTGGGCAGAGGACAATAATATCATACCGGACAATCAGTTCGGTTTTAAGGCGGGACATGACACTATTCATGCCACGTCGAAACTCGTTTCTGATGTCCAATGGAACAAATCTAAGAAGCAGTGTACGGGTGCCTGTCTGGTTGATTTGGAGAAGGCCTTCGACACCGTATGGTTAGAGGGTCTTTATCTAAAGCTGACCAGACTGGGCATTAGTAAACCACTGTTATATATGCTTTATGATATGCTCAATGGTAGAAAGTTTGTTGTCAAGAGTGGCAATGTAACTTCTGCCAGAACCTTTAATATTAAAAATGGTCTTCAGCAGGGAGCGGTCAACTCGCCGATTCTATTCAGCATTTACACCAGCGATCTGATAAGTAGTCTAACTCAGGCAATTGCGTATGCCGACGATCTAATTGCGTACAGAACAGCTGCAAAAGTCGAGGACATCAGAATTCTTTTGCAGAGTGACTTCGATGAGACTCAACGATATTGTGATGACTGGAAGTTGAAAATCAACTTTCAGAAATCAGAAACTATCTTGTTTAGGACTCCGTTGCGTGGAGCCACAAGGGATACGAGAAAGAACTGGCGCAAGCTGGTGATCGTAGGGCCAAATGGACATCCACTGGCGAGTAAAAGTGTAGTAAAGTACCTTGGCATCTGGATGGATCAGTATTTGTATTTCGACAGACATATAAATGCTGCTCTGGCCAGGGCTAGGGGAGCTTTCGCCCTGACGAAACGGTTGTTTTATAGCAGCCGGCTTGACAGCAGGGTAAAGGTGATTTGCTACATGGCCCTTATCCGGCCGATGATTGCCTATGGGTGCCCGGTTTGGTTCAACGTTGCCCCATCTCAAATGGAAAAGATTCGGGTGTTTGAGAGGCAGTGTCTTCGACGCTGCCTTGGATTGCACAGAACACCAGAGTCGGAGTACAAACACTACTATTCCAACCTGGCTCTATACAACGGGGCCAACATAAACAGGATAGATAATTTCTTGCTGAAGCTTATTCGAGGTCACATTGCAAGAGCGATGTCCTCGTCTAACAGCTTAATTTTCGGGGCTTATTATCCTAAATACGAATACTACGAGAGTGTGCGTCTAAGCGGCTTTATTCCGCCCGATGCATTCCTCCACCTAGACAGTCGAGGGCTGATCCAGGATAGAGCGGCGATTCCGCTAATCTACCACGTCGGCCGTAGAACTGTAGATCGGCGGCTCCTTTACAGTCGAGACGTCCTCGCACAAGACGGAGCTGAGCACCTTCGGTTCAGTAGGACTGTGTCCGAACGGGACCGAAGAGATAGGGTAAAGCAGGAGAACCAGTTCTGGTGGTTGAAAAACGAAGATGAAGTTCCTTCAGACATTTAATAGTTGACCTTGCTATTTTCTCTTGTATGGCCGACTTACATAGGTTTCGGTAGTTAGTTTTAAGTAGGGACAGTCAGGGTGGCACCAAAAAAAAAAAAAAAAAAAAAAAAAAAAAAAAAAAAAAAATATATATAAAACATACAAAAACACCAAAAAAAAAATTATAAAATCAACAAAAATACAAAAAAATTATAAAAACCGGAAAATGCTTACTGTGGCTGTTCTAGTTTGTAAGTAGCTTATAAGTAGGTTGTAATTAGTTTAAAATTAGTTGTAAGTAGTTTTAAGTAGTTTTAATTAGCTTTAATTTAGTTTTATGTAGTTTGTAAGTTTTATATAAAACCAAAAAATAAAGACATAGATACCGAGTTTTTTGTGAAATTCTTCTCGGTAAAAAATAAAACCGACCTGGATTTAGTATTAAGATAGTTATTAGGCCGAAAGGCATTAGCATTAAGTTATTATAGTTTAACTTAGAGCGCCCGACTGGGGCCAGTAAGTTAGTTTTAAGATATTGATAAGTAGGCTAGTTTTTATGAATTTTTGTCTAGCTTTAAGATAGTTCTAAGATAATTAAAAATAAAAATGAATTTACAAAAAAAAAAAATGATGGGTCTTACCATCATGGTGTAAATCCACCACCACCAAGATGTTGGGTTTGCAACCTGCTAATCTTTTGCAGATCTTGAGGGCTTTTTTGGCTTTCCGGACGGTTATTTCTACATGTTTATGCCGAAGGATTTAACTGTCTAGTGTGATACCTAGATATTAAACCTCACTTTTTGTTTGAATGACTTTGCTGTAGGCATATTTTCGTACATTTAGAGGCTTGACTACTAACACTTCCAGTTCTGATTTTATAGAGCTGTCAATTATTTTTTCCAGAGTTTTCAGTACAAAAAACATTAGGTTTATTGGCCTGAAAGACTTTGGGTGGGTTGTATCTTTCTTCCCTGCCTTAGGAATAAAAATTACTTTAGCTCTTCCCCATAAGCTTGGTATATACTCAAGAGCTATACTACCTCGAAGTATGCTAGTTAGATAAGACATAAGATAATCTTAACCCTGTTGTAATATGGCTGAAAAAATACCATCCACACCTGGTGATTTAAAAGGTTAAAAGGTACTAATTGCCCATTCAATCCTTTTACTTGAACAGATAGTTGCAGCTGATTACCACTCTTCTTTTTTAGGTTTGAGAGGTGTTCTCTCAACCGAGTTCCCTTCTATGAGTAGACTTTACTTCTTAGAATGAAGTGCACACAGAAACGTCTGATAAGATCAAACAGCTGATGATCAGTGAACCATGAATTGTATATTAAAAATGTAGGGGGACAAAATTTGATAAAATTAAAAAGGCTCACAAGTTCTGGTAATTTTTCTGCGTTATTTGCCTATCGGTTCGGAGTTTCAAGAAATCCCCGTTAGATATATTCTTTCAATAAAACACTCAATCAAATATATACCTACTGTATTACCAAAGTTGTTCTATATTAAACACTTGTGCCCAGATGCATCTTAAAGCGTGCACAAATGCAGTAATCCTCATCGCGCATCAACTAATTTTTTTTTTAACGTCGCCTTTAAAAACAAAAAATGCCTGCTTGCGTATTATCCAAAATATAAACACCCCATAAAAGTGTTAAGTTGTTTTTCTTATTAAGCCAGATCTATCCAAATTCGACATGCAGACATCGCAAGATGCAACACCATAAACACAAACTCGCACGTCAATACTTTATACCTACATTTTGAAGCAATTACATTCTATCATTTTATGCTGCCGCTATTATTTCACATTATTACTTTGCAGCATCAGGCATCAAGCTGTTAACTGTGCAAGACTCATAACATCATCCATCAGCTAAAGTGCCGTGCCCACACTCTTAACACCCACCAAACCAACCTATTTTCGCGTAAGTTGCAAGCTCACAACTCCGTATTCCGTAATGCAACAACATCATGGCTTATGGAGGAAAAGACTTCTTATGCGATAATACACTAACACTATGGTGGAAGCTGGATAAGGATGCATACCCTCGCTAATGCCCGACTCCCGTTACAAAATAAAATATTACGAGAATACCTTACAGTTGTTGAATTTCCATTATCATGATAAAATGTTCACATCTGTGTATGATCTTAAAATAGCAAAAAGCGCCTTTTTCTCCACACAACGCGGCTTCTCTTCTATATTTTCTTTTTAATGTCAGCATCCCTTCGTAAAGCACATGTATGTATAGGTATATTTGTGTATGTGAATCGGCCGAAGAAAATCCAGACAACGATAATGATGATGATGATAATTTTTTTTTTTTATACAATCATTGCTGTATCATATTTGAGATGATAGGACAGTCATGAGTCTGAGCGTGAGCGTGAGTGCTTGGATGGCATCGCTCACGTCCTGTGGTCCTGGCTTTTGCTTCTGGGATGTGAAGTTCATGAGGGCTCCTATTTATGTTTCACTAATAATTGCAATATTTTATTTTAAGGATATTACCAAGCATTAACAACTTTTTAGTGATTAAATCATTATACCTTGGCTGCTGAAGGATGACAATCAAGAAGGCTTCTTTATTTTGTTCACGAGGCCTCGTATGGTTGATGATTCTGACGGTATGCTCGTATTCTACCTTAGCGAAACAAAAGGATTCCTCTTCCATACAACCCTTTGTTGTGTGTAATTAAATTTCTCTTCCTAGTCTCCATTCTCCAACCCACGCCCACCGTGTGGTGAAATTTTTAATTTGTTTTCATGCTCCTCCCGTGAATAGATGTATGTAGGTATGTAGATTTGTATGTAAATATGTATAAAAAATGTTTTATTATCATTCATGTGATAAGTAGGCTTTTGGGAATAATGACATACAACAATATAATGACGGGGGAGGCCAATTGAATTAAGCTGTTCTTTGTTGTTGTTTTAGCTTTTTAATCGAAATAATAAAACAATTGCTGCATTGCGAGTTGTACAACCAAAAAACCACACACATGCTGAGCCATCATCACCAATGTTTAACCCTTTTTGTATGATTTAATTTTTTTTTCTTTTTTTTTTGTTTAATTTCAGGAAGCGGAGAGTGCCATCAGTGCGATGAATGGCCAGTGGTTGGGCTCACGGTCGATACGAACAAATTGGGCCACGAGAAAACCACCAGCAGTAAAAACGGATGGTAAGTACTTAACCTAATGCATTAAAATATAAGTAATTATTTTAATTTTAAAGAAAAACTTTTTAGTTAATTTTCATAATGTATTTCCAAAGGCAACGATAGCCAAAAGTAAACAGAGGAAAAGAATATTTTTTATAAATGTGCAACATTTTGAAAAACAATAAAAATGTAAGAAAAGTTTTGGTATCTAAAATTTAGGGATTTGTTAATCTGCAGTTAAAAAGTAAATTAAAAAAAAATCATCCTGTTTCTGAGATACCTCTCCCTATCAATGTTTCAAAATATAACTAGTACATTTATAATATTTGGCTTTTTTCAAATTAAAAAAAAAAAAAAATGCTAAGAAATTTTTAAAACGTTTGGTTAATTTTAATAAGTTTAATTTTTTTTTAATTTCACAGTAATTTTATTTTGAACTTGAAAAAAAAAACTCTAGAAATCCATGGCCAACAACCAGACCCGTGCTCAGAAGTTTTACACAACCAGGGAGGTTTTCATATTATTCATAGTTAAAAAGATCATTAAAAAAGATATGAAACTTGATTTTTCATTATTAAAAATTTAAATTACATAAAACCCTACAGGGTGTCTCAAAAAGAAACCTGTATAGTACACGGAAAAATAAAACAAACAAAAACTAGTACCATCATAAAACTATGTACCATGAGAATGAAGAATCAAAGGTGTCTATAAATTTAAATAAATTAAGTAAATGTTAAATATAAAAAAATTTATATTTAACATTTACATACACTGAAAATACAATCATCCTAACATAAAAATGACAATAACTTTTTTCTCGGAGGTCGTATTGATTTGGGTTTAGTATCATTTGACTCAACTTTAAAAACTACCTCAGAAACATGTGTCACATGCTTAGGTTGTAACAAGGTAAATTTTTCCTTTTGATTCACCCCAACCTCCGCCCCTCTTCCCCTCAAAAAAACACCCTTCCATGTGAAATATTCTTATAGACTCTTTTGACTCTTCCTTCTCATAATACATGAAACGTTTTTTCTTATTCGAAGGCCTTTCTGTATCAAAGTTTCTGATATTGAAATACCTCTTTTTTTTAAATCTCGAAAAAAGAAATTTCGAAAATTTTTAATCTGACTAATTTATATTCACACAATTACAAAATCTTACTTTTTTAAAAGTATCATAAATATCAAAAGTAAATTTTACAATTAAAAATCTTACAAATCAAAATTTCGAAAATTGAAATCCGAAATTAAGATCACTTTCTGCAATTTCACACACAGGCAATTTCAGAGTTTTAAACATGAAATCATCAATTTGATCAGAAATCATAAGCATTAGCCCAGAAAAATTAGACTTTCACTTCGAAAAATTTCCGACAAAGCTGAATTTTGGTGTAGAGCTTTGTTTTGACGTCTTTTGAAAAAATATTATATTTACTGAGATATTTACAAAAAAAAACTTTCCTTTTTTCCCTTTTGCTGTATAAATCTAAAGTGTTACTTTAACTTTAATAAACTTATTGAGTTGGTTCACAGCTTATTTTATTGTTAAAATATTGTTATTTTATAATTTTGTTGTGAAAAAAATCCAATCAAGTTGTTGAATAAAAACCAAATCACTTTCTTTTTCAAGATGATGGCCCTCCGTTTAAACCTGATTTTATAATGATGAGATTTAGCCAAATATAATTCGCACAAAAAATTATGCCCATCAATCAATAAAATTTTGTTCTTGCATGGTTTTCACTGAATTGATTTTATTAAAAAAATAATGTATGTCGTTTTTGTGTAAAATTACTTCACATTTTTTAAAAAATACTGATAGTTTTCGAGAAATTAAGAAATAACTGAATTTTATCCCCTTTCACACTCCCTTCACAATTTTGCCCCGACTCAAATTTACGGAACTTTAAAGAAAATGCCTAAGACAGGCAACCTTTTTAGATCCCCATGCTATTTTTAAGAAATAAATAATTTAAAATGTCTTTGGAGTGCCAACAAAGACGCAGTTTTCGAAAACATCAAGCCTAAACCAACTTGATAGTCCAATGAAAATCATTTTTGACACAGATACTGCGATCGTCAATTGTGCAATCATCCTGCTTGCACAAAATTGGTTTGGTCAAATTAAGTCAATTTACTTGCAGACGCATTCGATGTTAACGAACACGGTCTCTGACTTTTTAATATTTTGTTCATCATCTACAATTTTTTCTGCACAGCTGCACCGAGGATGATGTTTTCGAACATATTACTTTAGCAAATACGTTTTTGATGTAGATGACGTTTTAGAAAACGCCAAAGCTTTGATCTAATTTTCAAATGACATTTAGGGAAAAAAAATAATTTCACAGTTCGTAAGCTTCCGACTTTTTCAAACAGCTATAAAAAGAAAACTGATCATGATGTAGACAGCTGCTGCTACCACTTAAAGCCCTTCCGCACTAGCCCACTGAGGATTAATACATGTTAAATTGAAAGTGGGAAAGAATTTCTTGCGACTGTCAAATTTGTGGGAAATATGACTTTCAAATTTTCCTTCCACACTGGCTTGTATTAATACACGCCAAACTTGTGTTGACACACAGATGAAATGTATTTTAAAATTAAAACCAACCCTAAAATTTTTAAAGTATTAATCCATGTCAAATCATGTATGGAGAGCTGTCAAGCTGTGTAAGATGGGCTGTCACATCTTGTATTAATACCTGTCATATTTTGTTTCCACACTATATACACATTTTTTTTTGCCACTTTTTTGACATGTATTAATACTCAGTTGCCTAGAGTGGAAGGGCTATTAAAGGTACAAACGGATTTCTCAATTTATGAAGGTGCCCATAGTTTTTCGTCACGTGCTAACATTGGCACGCGTGCTATTGGTTCTCCATCGCTGGCCTAAGACATCAAAACAAGGCTCTCCACCGAAATTCAGCTTTGTCGGAATTTTTTCTGGACTAAGTAATATAAATTATAATTGTAATTTGTGGCTATGCATTTAAATAGGTTACAAAATTTTTATCTATTTGACAAAAATTTAAAGAAATTTGACAAATAAACCTAAGATTACGCATCAGAGTAGATATATAAATGGCTCCATAGAAGAATATTTCAAAAAAAATAACTCCTTAAAGTACTGTAAGTTGATATACCCTTGTACAATTTTAAATTATGTTACCCACTACTACCCACTACTACCCACTAGGGCTGAACATGATCTGCCGGGCCTGGCTGACGAAACTAATTTCAACATTTTCGAATTTAACGGTCGAAAATTTGGGTACCAAAAAGCTTCATTCCTATGGCCTATGGAAAAATTGAAGTTGTAAGAGTGAAAAAGGAGTAGAAAAGGAGTACTCAAAACACCCAATCGAAAACGAAATAAATATCTTTGGAGTTTGGAGAAACATGATGACTCCATTTTAAAATTTGCGTTTAACGTTCACTCTACATTGAGCTGAAGCCTTAACGAGCTTACGGATATTCTTCAATGGAATGAACAATATAATTGAAAACTATTTTTCAAATTTGAAGAAATTCCGTTCGCTCGATGTAAAAACTTTTAAATGGACTTATCATGTTTCTGCAAATGACCACATATATTCAAAAGTCCTGGGAGAGGTCATTTATGGTGTACGGCGTACATTGAAATTTGGATTGCAGCCATGTGTGCCAGACATAATTTTATTTTAGGGTAGGGGGACTATTAAATTTTTCAAAAATTAAGTTTCACCATTTGATCTTCTGGTCTGCAGCAAGTATGTAGGATCGATAAATTCCTCTGTGTTAATTTCAATTGGCAGTTACGCTAATCCTATAAATCTTTCTTGGACGGTTAAATTTCTTAGGTATGTGTTTAGACGTTTCACTGGTCAAAACAGTTCTTTCTGGTGTGCAGGTTAACACAAAATTTGCCTTCTTAAGCATGAATTCAGACTTTAAAATGTGAATAGTTTCATTTCATATTTTTTGCATAAAACTTTTGTATTCGTTAAAATATTGTTTATTTTTGCCAAAAAAAAACTGATGAGACCAAAATGCACAAGGAAGAAATTTGGACGTATGGCTCTCGAATCTCATTCTAAGCTGACTTAATAAATCATCATATAAGTCATATCTATATTCATTTAAAATTATATACTACGCGAGCTTAGTAGTAAATGCTGAAAGTTTTGAACACAAATAGTAACAATTGCAGAAATTTGAGTACAAATTTCTTATACTAAACCGGAAATATATGATTTACAAATGTATTTTAAAAAAATTTTGAGGTGGAAGATTAAACCCTGTAATTCCCCTCTACATGCGGCCTTGTGCTTGTATTGTATAGAGTCCAAATCATTAAAAACTTTTTCTCTCCCGGTTACAAAAAATTCAACAAAGTACCTATATGCAATTTTTTTTATTAATCTCATAAAATGTAGTACTTCGTGGCATAATGGTTAGTGCGTTGGACTGTCATGCCGAATGTCTGGGTTCGATTCCCAGCTGCTGCCACCTAAAAAACAGAAATGCTTTTCCCGAGGTACTACCTCTTTCGAGGAACTGACAAGTCCTCCAAGAGTATACTTGTCTTTATTGAGTGCTTCTAATATAGCCTTAAGGACTCGGCAAAAAATTGTAGGTCCCCTCCATTCCTGCCCACACACGCACACAGAAATGTTTGAGAGTTGTAAGTCACTAGGCCCTCCCAACTAATAATTTAATTTGTATAAGGTTCTATACAAGCTATTTTCAGACTGCTATAGAAATAGTAAAAGGCCTTATGCAAGCCATTTTGGCGCATTTACCCAAGCTAATTAACTGTCATAAGACTTTTGTTGACAGGTCTTATAGCAGCAAATAGCTTTTCATGAACTGCTATTAGCTTGGCTAAATAAACTATAGCCTGCCTTAGATATTTATATAAGGCCTTACAAAAGCCATTTTGACAGCTATTGCCTATAGCTTGCCTTGGATGTTTATATAAGGCCTTACCCAAGTTTATTTTGCATAAGCAATCCATCGAGAGAAAAAAATGTTTTGCAAAGCTGATTCTGAAATAAAAAAGATATATTTTTTATCGGTTTTTATTTTATTTTACTGATGTTGTATTTTGTATTGCCTTTTATTTTATTGTATTTTTTTCTCCTCAGTAAGCTTCCGAAATCTTTTTTCTGTATTCTGTAATGAGTCAAATGTTAGTTTAATTATAAAAATGAAAAGTTTTTTTTAACCTGGGATTTGAACTCGATTCCTTTCTCGTTCCAGTCTAGCAGTCTACCCCTATGTGATGTTGGGGAAAATATATTCAAAAGTGAATAAGTTGATACCACATACTTCACGTTCACGCAGAGGGAACAGTCAATAACTGTGCGCATTTAATATCTGTTCTTCCAAACTTCTTGAATGTTCTCTGGCTTTTTAAGAATTGCTTCTCTATTTTTTCTCACTTGTCTTTGGTAGGTTCCAGATCTTTAAAATTTTTGCCATGAGTTATTCATTTTTAAGTTTTGCTAAAAATTTCAATGTTACTGTAAGGACTTTTTTTCTGTTTTACGATTTTCAATGGGTACCTACGTTCTTATTTATTTTAATCTGATTCTTTAATAAGCACAATATTAAATAAGACACACTTGTTGATCTTCACTGATTATTTTAATTTGTATGAGGCCTTTAAAAAACAAGTCTTATAAAAATTGTTTGCTATGATTTGTCGTGGAGAGCCTTATAGCAGCAATTATTTTAATCATTTTCAGTAAACAACTTTGGAAGGCCTTATACCAGCCATTTATAACTTTTATTTACAAGCCTTATATAGAGCTTGTGTAACTCATATTTTAAGGCCTTATAGCAGCTATTTGTTTAGATTTCACGTGAAAAATTCCTGGCTTGCTCAGGATTGCCTTATACAAGCTCTATACAAGCTATTACTTGCCAAATTCGAAAAATTTGACCTTATACAAGCTAAATTGTTAGTTGGGCTGGTTCTGCATGAGCTGTTGCGTCACCAAATTTATTTATTTTTAAACTGGAAGTTGGTGCCCTTCGGTTTCGGAAAAATTGTAGATCCTGCTGCGTGGACCTTAAAACCCCACCAAGCATCTGTGGGACTTTTTGGTAAAATGAAGTTCAAAAAACTCAAATATATTACTAGCAAAAACCCCATCAAAGCTGTAATTTTGGAGAAACGGAACACAATTATATCAAAAGTTAGTTACCAAGCTTTGAAGCTTGTGTTTGTAATAAAAAATTATGTCAGATATAACTATATACTCAATAAGGACCAAATTTTAGAAAACGTTCTAAAAATGTGAATGAATCAAAAATGTTTATAAAAAGGCATCAAATACTTAGGGATAAGGTAAGCAATAAAAAAAATTAACGTTGCACTAATTTTAAGAAACAGATAACATACATATGCTATGTATGTTCAGATCCTGTACTTATTATAATTCAATATAATACAAATTTTAATTTGATTGTGCTTAGCTTAAAAGTTCGTGGGTAGATGATAGTTCAATTGATAAAATAACCTACACATCTAACAGGATTAATTATACATAGTTGCTTTTATGAAACTAATTCTATAGCAAACCTTTTTTTACTCACATATTAACTTTTCTAACAATACAATATTTTTTTTTCACTGTTCAACAAAAAAAAACTAAATTCAAGTAATGGTGCGAGTACTCTCGAAGCATATTATTTTTTCATTTCAAATAATTTCTAACTTTGATTGTAAAGTAAAGTAAATACAAAAAAAAAAATCATTCACTTATTTATTTTAACATTCCAGTGAACTCGAAACCTTTGACATTTGATGAGGTGTACAACCAAAGTAGCCCAACTAATTGCACCGTGTATTGTGGCGGAATTAATGGAGCACTCTCTGGCACACTAACTGAGGAAATATTGCAGAAAACTTTCTCACCCTTTGGTACAATACAAGAGATAAGGGTATTCAAGGACAAAGGATATGCATTCGTTCGGTAAGTTCTATTTTAATTTAACAACTAATATTATATGAACATATATTTACCCAACCACATACACACACACACGACAGAAACCCCTGAGCCACCATAATATAGGAAACCCTTGCCATACAACATTCAACTAGACTGAAAAAAAAATTGCACTTGGTTAACAAAAAACTGAAAAAGTGAACTCAGACAGGACTTTACTTTTGCCATGCATTCGAGAGAGAAAAACTAAAAAGCAAATAGATGGAGTTTTATGGTGGATAGGCTCCATTATCCCCAAGACAACATTCACTTGCACCATTAATAAATCAACAATACCCTTTGTTGGTTGTTAAAGGACCGACGACGCACGAGGCTGCAAGCCAGGACCCACATCAGAAGAAGCGAGAAGTGTGCCATGGTGCGATGATGTTGCTTCTCTTGGTGTTTTCATTGTATATAAGTTCCATACCATAACCACACCATAGTAGATTGAAAAGCATAAGCGTCTTTTACGGGATAAAACACGGAGCTGAACATTGGATTCTCTTCAGTGTTTTGGGTCAGCGCAGTTGTAGTCCTCGGACAAAAGAGAGGTTCCTCATTGTATGGCATACATTGCCACATTCATTATACATAATGTACATCGTTTAAGTAAAGATTATTTTAAAAATCAGGGCTGTAGTTGAATAGGGTGAGCTTTGAAAAAAAAAACAGAAAAACAAAAAAATTTAAATAAGAAATTGGTATATCCCACAGAAAAACTGGCCTTAAAAAACACGTTTCAGGAGTTAATTCAGGCTAAGTCTCAAAACTAGAATGATATTGGAAAGCAACTTTGACGAATTGATAATGAATAGAATGCCGTTAATGAGTCGTTAATTAGTTGTTAGTTAATGTTTTCTATGTTTTTTTTTGAGTGCTTTGCTAACTTGATACCAAATTTTTTAAGCCATAAAACATTAAGAATAAGAAGTTTTTACCACTTTTCGCAATTTTTAAAGTTAGCCAAACCACCAAACAAAATATAGACAACATTCAACAACGAATTCAAAATTGTCACAACTAATTAACGACTAATTAATGCCAAAGTTCTATCCATTTTTCGATTCGCCAGAGTTGCTTTCCTAACTTGACATTCATAGAAATCAAATAACCCAAACATCGCATGATTAAATTGATTTTTTCAACGGCAAATTATTTATTACTAAAATATTAAAATTAAGAAGTTTTAACTACTCTAGGCACATCAGACCATTGTGTCATAGCTGCCAATTTCCCGTGCCAACAAACCTCAGTTAAAGAAAAAACCTCGGGGAGAAACTTTTGGAAATACGAGAAAGCCAACTTTGAGGGTCTCAACAGTTTCTTCAGGGGCTTTAACACAAACTTGTTTCTTTACGGAATGAAAAATTTTATCCTTCATAGGATAAAACCTAATCTATGAAACCGAAAGAGAATTCATTATTTAATTTGAGCTGTAAAGAGACTATCAGGGTTAAAGAAATAAGTTTCCGATGTTTTAAGGCCAACTTTACTGAGGAAAACCGGATCAAGTTTAAAGAAGCTAGACAGACCTGTAACGGCCATATTCAAAGAACCAAATTTTTCTAATGATCAAAAGTTAGGGCAAAAAATACTATAATGTGCCAAGGGCAGTCAACATTTTTGGTCCTTTGTAAACATTTTTAAAAAGTATTGCGGTTGCAACGCTCGTTTTTAATAACTCTCCTTCTGTTAGCTCAACAGAGAAAGCCAATTTGCTTGCAGCAGTGTTTGCTGTTAATTCGACGCTGCCAGAGAGTGTCATGGCTCCTCCTGTACTTTAGAGCACCAACGATTTTATGGGACGAATCTTCTTTCACACTCGTGCAGTGGCAAGAGTTCCAAGAGATCTTGATGTACACAAATCCGATGGTCCTGATAGTATCCCTCCCATTGTTCTGAAAAGGTGTTCTTCAGCGCTGGGAAAGCCACTGCGTAAGTTTTTCCATCTTTCCTACTCCACTGGTCTCTTTCCGAGTGGATAGAAAAAGCATTTGTCCAGCCTGTCCCTAAAAAGGCGTATCTTCTTCTCCCTCTAACGCTGATTAATCATCAGTTTCAGAAATATCTTGAAGAACGAATGCTTCTTAATGTCCGCCAGTATGACCTTCATAGCAATAGGTCCACTGGTGATCTGATAGTTTTTCTCACCGAGCAGTGGAAAAAATCTTTACATCATTTTAGAGAAAGTAAGATTATTGCTCTTAGGTTAGGTTAGGTTTGGTTAGAAGGGGTGATGATACGGCATGCCGCATCATCTCACTCGAATCTCCGTGGATCCATTGCGTTCTCCAGGGTTAAGGTAGGTAGGTAAGGGGAAGGTAGGGGGTTTGAGGGGAGCTTAGGTATGGGATGCCTCCTTGCACCATCCTGATTTCTGAATGAATTTCAAGATATTCTTTAGTGGCAAGGAAGAGATGTTCATTGAAAAAGTATTCTCCGAGGGGTTCTTTTCTGGTTCTAGCTAAGCTGGGGCATTTACAAAGAAAATGTGATGAGTCCTCCTCTGCCTCTTCATCTTGACACTTTCTACATAAGTTCAATAAGCTGATGCTCATTCTTCTCATGTGGTTTCCCATTGAGTTGTGTCCCGTTAGGACTCCAACCAGGAGTGATAGTTGAGGTTTGCTTATCTTAAGTATATATTTAGTTCGGTTCTTTGAAATGTTCGGCCACAAATTTCTTGAAACCTGACAAGTGTCAATTGATGACCATCTGACGTCTACAGCTTGGAGGAATTTCTAGTAAATTCTACTTTTTTCTTGCTCCAGTTGCACAAGTATCGAGGGTTTAACCTGGCTCAGATCAAGTGATGATCCGTTTTTGGCCAGTTCATCTACTAATTCGTTCACAAAAATATCACTACGTCCTGGGACCCATTTAAGGGTAGCAGTGTTTGCTGCACCAAGAAATCTCAGCTCAATTCGACAACGTTTTACCAGTTTGGACCTTATAGTGATTGAGGAAATAGCCTTGATGGCCGCCTGGCTGTCTTTGAAAATGTCGATATTACTATTAACTACTTCATGAGATATAAGATATTTCGCGGCTTCACAAACTGGAAGCACCTCCGCTTGGAAAACACTGCACTGTTGAAAAGCCTCCTTGAGTTTATTCAAAATGCCGACAGCTCATTTGACTACCATACGGGGTTGAGTTTGCCTTTACCTTTGGTTATGGGGAGAGAACTTTATTGATGGCTAACGTTAGTTTATTAACATTTGTTTCAATCTCCAAGCATTTTGTCAGTGGTTGATTTACATAACGACTCAGATATGAGTCCAATCTTATATTGAAGGCTTCCCAGGTTGTTTTTTTGGGATTTCTTTAGGGTTTTGGTGTTTCTATATTATGCTCTATTTGGAATGTTATCATACTATGGTCTGAGAATGTAATATTCCTTGAGACCTTCCAATCCCTGACTGAAATAGAGTTAGAGTTAGTGGAGAGCGTCACATTGAGCATTTCTCTTCTGTTTCTAGTAACGAAGGTTTGCTCGTTACCTTTATTTGAAATCAACAAATTTTCCTTAATGATAAATTCAAAAGTGACTCACCTCTTTTATTTGTGTCCGTACTCCCCCATTCTGCATGATGAGCATTTGCGTCACAACCAACTAGAAGGTTCCAACCATTCTTACCTCTTGTCGTAACGTGCTCATCAAAAGCGGCTGACGGCGGCGCGGCCGGCGGCGGTGGCCCCAGTGAATCATATTGGCATAGAGAGTTTGCCATCAAGTTCTCTTATCGAAAATGCGTGCATTTCGTATCGATGAATCTCTTCTCCGTTGGATTGGAAATTACCATTCAGACCGTTCTGTTTTGTCTCCGACTCTCTTCCTTATTCTCATAAATGATCTTTTATCTGAAACTTCTAATCCATTAAATTGCTTTGCAGACGACAGTACCCTCAACTTTTCATACTCATTTCAAGATTCACTCCCTTATTCTCCTGATGTGGAATTTGAATGGCAGCGTATTATAAGCTCATTAAATTGTGATCTCAACAGCATTGTCCAATGGGGAATAAAAAACCGTGTAGAATTTAATGCTTCAAAAACTCAATGCTGTCTTCTATCGTTAAAGTGAAATCCACCCCCCTCCTATGCAACTATCCATGAGTGGCACTTGCATCGAGGAAACCAAACATATTTCAGTTCTAGATATGTGTATCATAGACCACCTTCTATGGAATGATCACATATTTGACGTCGCCAAAAACCCTGCGAAAGGTTTAAGTTTTCTCCGAAGATGCAAGTAGCTTTTCTCCTCTTCTTATCTGGCCGCAATCTTTAAAGCTTTCATTCTTCCAAAACTTGAATATAATTCTCATATTTGGGTGGGTGCTCCTAAGACCCAATTAAGTCTCTAAGATAGAATTCTTAATAGAGCTTTAAAAATGATAGGCTAGAGAGCTATAACGGAAAATTTGCATCTTTCGAATACCACCGCAATGTTTCGTGTCTGTCATTATTTCATCGCTATTTTCACAAGCAATGTTCTAGTGAATTAGCCAGTTGTTCTCCTCTCCTAAAACAATTTCATCTTAAAACTCTTATTTCTAGAAATGCACATCAGTTTACCCTTGAGCCCAATTTCCAACGTACTGTTAAGTATAGAGATTCTTTTCTAAGTCCAACTACCCGATTGTAGAATGCTTTACCTGACTCTGTATTTCTATCCCATTTTGATATTCAGAACTTTAAAACCAATGTGCATCGGTATCTCTTCTTGAATCCTTGCCTAATTTCCTAACGTTCACACTATGATTAATCATTTTAATCGTAGTCACAACCGCTTAAGTGCGTGCTTATTATAAAAAAAAAAACAGAATAACAAATTCTAAATTGTCATAATTAACCTAAGATTAATTATTGACAAATGCTCCACCTAACTATAACTCATATCTATTCCTGCATATAAGTCACTAACTAATTACTATTTAATGTTATTTTCAAACCATCAAAGAATTGGTATATACTCGTACTTTCGATAAACATTAGGGTCCAGAAGGTAAGGTAAGTTTCAATTCTCTAATGCAACAGCTGTTTCAAATTATGGAAATTTTTGTAGCATCATCTGGCCAGTTAAATATTTGAAATTTGCCATACCTTCCTTAGTCCCTTATTATATAATTTTCATTTAACGTGTACCCAATTATTAGAAACCCATAGGATGATTTAATTTAAGGTTTAGAGTGAAAGGAATGTAGAAAAAGAGTCCTTATGTATGTAAAGTAGTAGGTATGATGTGTTATTAAGGCCATATCTTTGAAACCTAAGAACAAACTGCATTGATTTTTAAAATGTTTGCAAACACTAAAGAGTGAAAGGAAAATGATTTTATTCTATGTAGTCTTCTACATCAGCTGAAACCTTAAGGCAGAAAATGAAGTGATTAAAAAGATCAAGAATGATAGCTAAGTCTTATGAAAGTTATCCATAAAGCAGCTTATTTATATTTTCTACAATCATAATAAAAAAATCTCAACTAAAATATTCTAAGGAAAAAATTACACTCTTATTTAACTAATTAAAATTCATTTCTTAGTGTCAAAATATAATTTTTCAAAGAACTAATATAAAAACACGATGTCCATAATCTCGTGAATGAGGTTTGAATATTATTTATAAAGGTTGACCTTCTAGCCTTTTTATATTTTTTATTACTAGACCAATAGTGACAATAAATTGTACAACTCTATAACAGTGTCTAAATTAGTTTTATTATTATTTAGTTTATTGCTATTATACTGACCAAAAACTGAATTGGGTTTGGGTACGATATGTCGATAAGGTCGATTTTTATAATATCGGTAGCAAATTTTTTTAGTTTTTTAAAGACCGACTTATCAAAAAATTGTCGGAATTTCACCAAAATTTCGACTGTGATTGACCCTTTATGAATCAAGATTTCAAAAGTCGATATTTTGAAAGTCCCGTGCGGTTTCTAATACGTCATCTTCCTTAAATAATGATTTAGAGAATATTTTGTTGGAAAACCAAAATTTTACTGTGTTAGCATCACAGTACCCATAGGGTGATATCAATTCCAAATTCTGATTTTTTCAACCTCCGGAATAAAAAAACTCAACCTCCGGAATATAATACCTCTAGTGCGATTTAGTACGGCCAGTATAATATTTCACTTGTGGAATGAGTTTGCACTAAATCTGGTGATCTGAAACTGTTTGAAACTCGGCGTGTAGCAAAAATAATACCATGTACTTGTGTACTGTGCGTTAGCATTGCTTTCAATAATCAAGTTTGCTAAAGTCGCATGTTTGAATTCATCATTTACGGTGCAACTGGGTAGTACAAAAATTAAGTTGACGAATATTGAAGCGTGTTTGTAGACGTCAAATGTGTTTGAAAGTAAATTGAATGGCATTGATCAGTAGTGGCAAGTAGTAAGTAACAGTCACATACTCCTTGTCATGACGCAATATCTGCTTCAAAAAACAAGGATCATTTGACGATCAAAATGACTTTGAATTGTCGTTTTCGAAAACGGTCGATATTGTGATCAGTTTATAATTTAGGGAATGATGTTTAAAAGCATCAAATAGCTCTTAAATTCATGTTATAAAGTTAGACAAGAATGTATGACTTGAGTTTTTGCTGATTCCGTGCAAACATTCCAAGTAGAGCGTTGGAATAAACGGCAGAAAAAATATCGAATTGTAAAAATGTTGGTTTACATCGACTTTGTTGTATGTACTAAGGCGCCAGTTATAGCTATCATTGAAACATATCATTGAAAATTTTAATGATTGATTTTAAGACATTTAGAAATCAAGATAAATAATTATTTTGACGGTTAAATAAAGCTCAAGACTTAGTTAATATTTTTAGTCCAAAAAATTAAATAGGCCCAACTTTCCACATTAAATGAATATTAAGATTTCAATGATCGTTGGTAAGGTAGTTCAATCATTGAAATAAGAAGAGTCTAACTATGTGAAAAGTAGGGCCTATTTGAAATTTCTTTTTGACCTGAAATATTTCATGAAAATAATTAAAGTATTTAGCTTTCTCGTTAAAATTTTCAATGATAGCTAGCTATAACTGGTGCCTAATTATTGGGAAAAAATATCAACAAATCGATTAAACACGATGCTTTTCTCGGCTTTTTTCAAGTCAGCTTATTTTTGTCTGAGCTCGAAGGTAAACATTTCATGAATTGGTTGCCAAAAAAGTCAATATAAATCGAAATTTCAACTTTTTGCTGGTCATTCCTATGAAACTTATACTTAAATAGTATTGATTAGGTATAAAGACGGTGGAAGTAATGTGAATTAATATTCGATTTTTTGTATTAATTCTGCATTATTTATAGCAAAAAAGGCGACTTCTTTGAGCTTTACTCAGGTGTTCTAAGAACTAGAAATGGCCCCGGCTATGTATATTTTTATTTAAGAAGGCTTTTATGACACAAATTCTACTATATACTTCTGAAAATAATTCAACCAAGTAATTTCAAATAGGCCCTACTTAGCATTAGGAATTGTTTAATTATTGATTTAAAAAAACTTTTAATGACCTTAATTCCCACAGATTGGCATTTCCGCCTGGCTTACTCACTTAGACTTATTTTTCACATAGTGAGGGCATAAGTTATATATCAGGTACCGTAAAGTACAGATTTTGGTATATTCTTTTCTTACCAAAAAGTACACCATACCTTTGTTAACACACATTAATTTTTTTTATATATAAATCGTTGGAGTTGTTTTTGAGACAAATACGCTTTTCTTTAAAAGTTGTATGTTATTTTTAGGGAACTTAAAAATTTCAATTTGCCCTCTCAAGAATCACCAAAAAGTCATTAGTTCAAAATTTAAAAAAAAAAATCACTTAAGTGGCCTAGGCTGTAGGTGGAGGTATAGACAGATAGAATTGTGGCACTCAATTTTCGTAGGTCTTCTATCATCGTAAGAGCCTGTTTAGATTGGGAAATTTGAGTCCGCCTCGTGAGTCTCATCGTGTCTTCATTCTACCGTTTGAGGCGCCTCAAAACAAATGGAAACAAAAACAGCTTCAATGTTTGGCACTTTAAAACAACAAGAAATGAGTCTCATGAGGTCGCGGTCGGTGTTTATATTTTGTTCATGCCTCACGACATCCCTAACTTCTCTTGTGCAGAAACTACCGTGAAACCGGTCTCAATCTTCCCAATCTAAAAGGCGTCTAATGTCATGTTTTAATGCTATCTCGATATAAAAAATAAAATGCACGATTGGGTCGCACGTAATTGTTCTTATGTTCAAGGCACTGAGGATTTAAGAAAATTATATAAAAAGACATTAGTGTTATGAGAGAAAATTGTTTAAAACCAAAGTACAATAATTAAATTAGCTAAAAAACTTCGTTGAGAGTTTGAGATAAAAAAAGAACGCCATTTTAATTCTTTATTGAATATAATTGTATGGAAAAAAAATTTTAAATCGTTGGAGCGGTTTTTTTTAAAACAATTTTTTTTATATATATAAAATACATACAACATTTTTAAGGAAAACTTTTGGTACGCAAATCTTAAGTATTTATGTATGTGCATATAAAAATAAAGTTTTAAAAAAAATTTGTCAACCCGTTTTTAAATATCGAATATTTATTGATCTTACTAGAAATTTGTTCTTAAAACAATTAACCAAAATCTGATTCAGAAAATGCAAAATTAAAGAAAACGTTCTATGAGAGGTGCTATAAATATTTGCTATTTGTAAATTTATATATTTTACAGTAGTAGATCAAACTAATTTTAGCCTACAGAAAAAGTTTAATAAAAATCGTAGGAATCGTTTGAAAAAAAAAATATTTTTCTAAACGGGTTTTTAAACATTTGTATGGACGGTACCATCATTTTTTCATAAAAGTAAAATTTTTTCTTAAAATACTTCAGGAAAATGTTAAAAAAAACTGCACCCATTTCGTACAACTTTGCTTCAAAAACTATGAAAAAGACTATTGTAAGTGTAACTATCCCCCCTGCGAAGGCAATTTTTAACTACAAACTATTTCGATAGAATTCAAAGCGCATTTTGTTGCGAGTAACATTGGGCGGTGTTTTTTTTTGGATTTTAAATTTTATTTAAAGTTTGACACTTCCAAAAACACATTTTACCGAGGGATAGTTTCAGTTACCACAATCTTTTTCATAGTTCTTGAAACAAAATTGTACGAATTGAGTGCAATTCTTATGTTGATTCATCTACCCGATTGCGTAGTTACTGTGTTGTTATAATCACCTTTATTATAATTTTGTATAGCCAGGCTTATTTTGCAAACTATTGATTATTATTTTGTTCGTTTCTAGCAAAGTTTTCCTATCCCGAACTTTTAGAAACAATTCACAGCACTTTTTTAGCTACCAATTTTTTTCCTCAATAAAGGGCTTAACGCAACCCGTTTTAAAAACCTGTTTATAAAAACATTTCAAACTATCAATCGGTAAACAAAGATGGTCGTATAGCCAACTCAGTTTGATGTAAACTTCTATTATTCGCAGTGAAGCTACGCAAGTGGCCCAAAATATGGATATTTTTGTTAATTGATATGACCAAAGTAGCATATCAAAATAACAGTGCATTTCACAAGTTGATTTTATATCTGAAACTGAGTGTTTCAAATGGCCATCAAATATCTGTAAAAAAAGGGGGTACATCCAAAAAAAATAAAGGAGAACAAGAATAGTGTGGCAAAATAACTGAACCTATTCAAATGGCCGTCAATGTTTGTATCTGCATTTCAATAAAAAAGACAAGTTTGTCTTCGATCACTAATATTTCAGCAAAATAATGACAACACATACAAAAATTCAAACTTGAATGAGTTCTTATTCCAAAAAAATCCTTTGGGGAAAGAGGGATAACACTTTGTTTTTCTGTTTAAAAAAAAAAGTGAAACAATCATCAATTAATAAACTTCAAAACTTTCGGGTATATTAAAGCTGTAATTAATCTGAATACCAACATTAACCAACCAATTAATATTTGTAAATAAACAAAAAAAACATCACAAAAACACAATCAACGGGTAAAGATAAACAAAACTACCAAACCTTTAAAGGGTCTTTCAGAATACAATATTAAAGTTTTTAAAACTGTCTTGAAAAAAATTCCAGAAAGTGACACCCTTCAAATATTAAAAAATGTTTGACCTGCGAAGTTACCTTAAGAAAATATATAAACAAACAACCTCAAAACACGACAATTTAAGAGCTTTGTTTGAGATCGATTTCACATTCATCGAGTCAGAACTTTTGAGATCGAACTCATTTTTTTGCAAAAAACACCGAGTCCAAGTTTGGCTCTGCTCGATTGTTCTCACATGTGAGTTCAAGCTCGTTAGCTCCGACTCTGAAATCGTGCTCATCTTTTAGCATGCCACCAATTTTTATTGATTCTAAAATATGCTCTTGAATCAAAACTCATCTATTTCCATACAAAACAAATCAATTCAAGTCGGAATCTCGAATGGATAATAATAATTTGTTTGTGTTAGCATCTTATTTATAGGCTTGAGTTATACAGTGGGTAATCAAATTATTACGGCCATCAAGCAAAAAATACTAATTTGGAAAATATGGTCCAAATAAATGCGCAGCAACCTATTTTTCAAAGAATCTTAATTTCTGGCTATTAAGCTTTGAAAGTTATAAAGAAAAACAATTGTAGAAGAAACCGCAAGCTTTTTAAAAGTGAACTCATTTTTTATTTTTCGAGCTTTTGAAAGTTTTTGTCGGAAAATTTCTAGCTTTAAACATTTTTAACATGGTTTTTAGCAAAAAAGTGAAATGTTTATTAATTTTAAAAATGGAACTTAAGAAAACCTTTCCACTTTTTTGCTCTTCATTGGTTGTCCATTATTTGATCTTTCTCGTCTCCCTTGATGTTCCAGCCAACGGAGTCCTAAATAAAGTAGTTTTTGGTTTCTGAAAGTTGGTGTTAAACTTCAAGTCATCATAAAGTAAACTCATCTGTAAAAAAAATCTTAAGTTGTCAACTTTTGAATTGCCGGAGTAAGACTACCTATCAGACCACTAGTGTAAATGCTCAATAGAATCAATGAGTAAACCGCTTCCTGCTGCCATTTTTGTTAGTAAATTTTTCACCATTGCTACCGAAATTATTGGTTACTGGTAGCTTGTGGTCTTCCTTCTTTAAATTTTAAAATTAAAAGACGGCCCTGGATTGTGGAAAGAAAAGCAGGAACAAAAGACAGCCTTATATCCTTCCATATAAATGTAAAAAGTGATCCTACACTTACTCATTCATTCATTGCAGAGACCATTCCGACTGAAACAAAGGAAAACACCAAGGTAAACAAAAAGTAAAATAATAAAAAAAAAAAAAACTTAACTGAAAACCGAGTGTACAACACTGGATGGTAGAAGTGCCCCTAAATATAAGTAGAATAATAATTTTGCTGTCTGAAAAGAATCTTCGCCTTCCTTTTTAATAGCAACGGTCATGGCACTGGCAGCAGCGGTAGGTACTGGAACTATGTTGGTTATGGTTAGTAGCTTTGTACAATTTTTTTCAACAGCGTGAGGCGCTTTTGCTGTAGCCAGCTATTATAATTGCATAATGTTTTATGTATAAAGTTAAACTTGTTGTTTGTTAGCCGTTGCATGTTCATTGGGGTGACTGCATGAGAAAGCTTGGACAGAGTAGGTACCAGTGACTATGTATATAATATTGCTCCTTTTGGTTCTTTTCTTCCAAAACTACTATTACCTAAAATTCACTACCACAAATAATAATAGTAGAATGATGTACCATATTTTTTCTGGTATGTTCATTTGTTTGGATCTGGAGTCTCGACTTGTGCAATGTACATAGGATGAGCGCTATAAACAGGGTGATTCTAAAATTTATAACATTGAACTGTCACTGAATAGAAGATTTCTTTTCGAAACTCAGGTGAATTTCGAGTTGGAATCGACATACATTTTGGGAATTGGAGCTCACAATTCTTTACAAGAATCATAACCTGCTTTCATGAATATCACATTATACAGTCATGGTGTGGTTTTTACATGTTGGTTAGTTTGACTTACCCAGAGTATTAGTAGTCTGGATTCGATTCCCAACAGCTACCACATAAAAAAACAGACAAGACAAGAGAGGTACTGCCTCTTGCGAGGAACTGAAAATTCCTCCAAGAGTATCCTATTCATGAAAAAGTGCTTTTCATCTAGCCGTTCGGACTTAGCTTAAAATTGTAGACTCCCTCCATCCCTGCCAATAACATTTGTACACAGAAATGGCTAAGAGTTTAAGTCACTATTGGCCTTGGTTCTCCAAGAGTTGTTGCGCCACCAAATTTATTTTACTCGTATTTATTTACAAAAATGTTACAAGTTCTTTTTTTTTTTAACCCACCCTGTACTTGCCTACATGTGAGTTACGAAGAAAAAGATATGCTTCTGCTGTTGATTCTAATTTCTAATGGTTTTTCTCGCTTTAACTTCAGTGGCTGTACCAGTGATGCAAAGACGGATGAAAGGAGATGATTTTAGAAGTAAACTTTTTAATGAAAACTCATTTGAAAAATGGAAAGAGAGTACAGCGATAATGTTGCTCCATTTCGTTCCCCTTGATACCTATACTTGAGCGTACAGAGGGAAGGAAGATGCTTATAAAATGAGGGCATGATAGATACTCGTATATTTAGTTGATCAATGTTGAATTTGAAAAGTTGAAGAGCTTGAATTGCATTCATTTCAGGGACATTACCCTCTATGTTGTAAAATATGAATTTAAATTATGAATTATTCCTTATTTATAACTATGTATAATTGTATACATAAGAACAAAGATAAAATGTGATATAAATTTCATTTTAAATTTTATTTTATTAATTTTAATGTCACCTTAATTTGATGGAGGCACCTACCAAATGTTTTGTTTTTCTGAATAGGGTTTTTTTCTGATAACTTACAGACTGAAATACATTCACACCATTGTTGATAATTAAAATTCACCAGAAAATAGATAAGAAGGACGAAGAATTGTACCCCTTACAGGATATTCAAAGTCAAAAACAAATTTTAAGAAAAATGAATTTGACCAGCGGAAAATAAAGATAAACAAATTGCAAAATCTCCTGATATCACCGTTGCAAATCGATTTCATATTTCAGAGGCTCTTAATTAGTGCAGTTAAAATAGTGCAGAAGTCCTTCGAATAAAAAAAATTGGTACCATACCACGACACTTGATAAAAACGTTTCCTGTACCACGAGGATAACGAATCTAGCCTATAAAAATATTTCACATGGTAGGGCGTTTTTTAAGGAGGAGAGGGGGGGGGGGAAATTGTGGTGTATCAAACGGAAAAATGTATATTGTTACAACCTAGGCAAATGACGCATGTTTTAAGGTATAGTTTTTAATGTTGACTCAATTGACACCAAAACCAAGCCAACACTATCTCCGAGAAAAAAGTTATTATAAGTTATACAAAAATTCCAGCTTAATGATTAGGAATTCTAAACTTGTTGGATATAGTTTACAGTGGATTTTTGTAAAAGAATTCATGTAACTTTAACTGAACTTAATACAAATTGCGTATGACAAGGCCCTCATTACGTCACTGATGAGTCCAAGTGAGTAAGCCGTTGTTGTCATTTTTATTTTGGGATGACTGTATTTTTAGAACAAATGTTATTCCCGGCCACTGCCACCTAAAAACAGAAATGTTTTTTTCCAGATACTGCCCCTTGCGAGGGACTGACAAATCCTCCAAGAGTATACTCGGAGGAGAATAAGTGCTTCTCATCCAGTCGTTCGGACACGGCAAGAAATTGTAGGTCCCCTCCATTCCTGCCAACAACGCGCACACAGGAATGGTTGAGAGTTGTTAGTCACTATTTATATTTCAATTTATTTTTTTTTACCACCATGAAACTTGGTAAAAATGCCTTATGATCTAACAGAATGAAGAATCAAAAGAGTCTATAAAAATGTTTCACATGGAAGGTTGTTTTTTTGAAGAGATTGGGAGATGTGGTGTTATTTTTCGAAATTCTTTAAAAAGGATAGTAGCCTCGTAGCCTCAAGAAGTGTGTTAAAAATGTTTCCTTTACTACGCGAATGAACAATAAAAGAAATCAACGAAAAATATCAAGAGTGAAAGGGCGTTTTTGCGGATTTCAGTAAAGGGTGTTACTTTTTTTGGAAACAATTTTTGTTTTTATTTTTTTTTTTTTTTTTATCCGATGGAAATCTTCAAAAGACACTCGCTAAGAATCGGTACCAAGTAGTGTGGGACTCTTACCGCACTAAAACCACCGGGGAATCAGGACCAATCTATGAAAGATCGACAAATGATTTTTCTATCTTAATTTATCAGTCGCATTGTGGGAAGTTTAAGTTATAACACTTTCCATAGCTTTAAGACCATCAGCTCATGAGGCTTGGTTCTTCTTAATCTTCGAACATTGTCTCGTACCTTTAAGACGGTCTCCATTTCGGAGTTGGTATGACTTTGCAGTCGCTGATTGTGTGATACAGCGTGTTTTTTAACCACTTCTGTAACCATTTCAATTTGAAGGTCACGGTGTAGATCGCTATTTCTTATATACCAAGTGGCATTTATTATTCCGCGAAGGACCTTGCTTTGGAATTTTTGGATGGTTTCAGCATTTGTTTTCTTTGTACAGCCCCAAAGTTGGATGCCATATGTCCAAACGAGTTTCAGTACTTGCTTATATAACATTAGTTTGTTCTGGATAGATAGGTCAGAGTTCTTTGCTAGTAACCAGTACATTTTTCTGTACTTTAAGTTTAGTTCTTCTCTTTTCTTTTTGATGTGCTCTTTCCATTTAAGCTTTGCATCCAAAGTCATTCCAAGGTATTTGGCAGTATTGGAGTAAGGTTCTGCTGTACTGTTTATAAGAATTGGAACATTGTTTATTTTTTTGTTTGTAAAGTTTATATGCGCCGATTTTGTTTCATTTAGTTTGATTTGCCATTTTTGCGTCGAATCACTTACTTTATCGACTGCAATTTGCAGTTTTTGTGAAGCTTTCGTAATGGATCTATCTGGCACCATCATTGCAGTATCATCAGCAAAGGTGGCCATGATAGCGTTGATGTCCACTGGAATATCTCTTGTATATAACAGATACAGGGTTGGTCCTAGGACACTTCCTTGTGGTACACCGGCTTCAATTTTCTTTAGTTCCGAGTAATTTTGGTCGTACCGTACTCTAAAGAGTCGGTTCGTAACGTAGGATTTCAGTATTTCGTAGTACTGCCTGGGAAGATCCCTTTGCAGTTTGTACTCAAGTCCCAAGTGCCAAACCTTGTCAAAGGCTTGAGCAACATCTAAGAATATAGCCGAGCATACTTGTTTTTCTTCAAGTGCTTTTTCCACAACATCCGTAATCCGATGCACTTGGTCTATCGTGGAATGTTTATTTCTAAATCCAAACTGATGGCTCGGAATTAGTCTTCTTTCTTTTATTATTCTGCTTAGTCTTTTCAGAAGCAGTTTTTCGAAAACTTTTGCCATGATTGGTATAAGCGATATAGGTCTGTAAGATGTTACTTCTGTTGGTGGCTTACCTTGCTTAGGTATAACAATGACTTCTGCAATTTTCCAATGATGTGGCACATATCTTAGTTTAAGGCATGCATTTATTATAAATTGGAGTTTTTTGAAGGCTGTCGAAGGCATTTCTTTCAAAACCTGAGCAGTTATTAGATCGTACCCTGGTGATTTTTTGTTAGACAACTTATGTTGACACATACTTCTTACTTCTTTGAGCGTGACAAAAGGAATTTCACATTCGTCGTTTCTATCAACAAACTGTAATGGATCTGTAGCTGTGGTTGCTGGAAATGGCTTAAAAACATTCGCGAGATGTTCAGCGAAGAGATCAGCCTTTTGTTTTGGGTTTCCGATCCATTTACCATCTTGAGATTTTACTGGCGGGTTTTGTGCCTGTGGTCTTTTTTGGCGCTTAGCTGCTTTCCATAAGGAGTATTCCGTAGAAGCATCCGCCGTCAGACTATTCAGGAATCTACTAAGTGAATCACTTTTAAATTCACAGATTCTTTTCTTTAGTTCATTGTTAAGACGGTTAAAAACTGCCTTATCACCTGGAAATCTTGTAGCTTGCCATTTTCTTCGGGCACTTCTTTTCTCCAAGATCAGCTCCGTTATTTCGACAGGATATTTTATTTCTTTTTCTCTTGAGTTCGAACTTTCTTCTGCAGCCTGTTTCACATCAGCAATAAATTGTTCTACTTGATGATCAATCTGTTCATTTGTTTGCATAGGGGATCTTAGGTTTATAAAACTTTCAAATTTGTCTCTGAGTTCGTTCCAGTTTGTTCTTTTGTTCACGAGCTTAGGATTACTTTTTTCTATTATTTCTGCTTCGCTCAGTGATAATATTACTGGAGTATGATCTGACGATAAATCGTAATTACCTTCGACACTTATATGGTTTCGTTTAATACCTTTTACTACGAAAAAGTCTATAAGGTCTGGTATTTTGTTAGAAACAGATGGCCAATATGTTGGTGAGCCAGAAGAATAAAATTCGCAGTTGTATTTGCGGCCTGCTTGATATAGCCGTTTGCCTTTCGTTGTTATGAGCCTAGATCCCCATTGGGTGGGTTTAGCATTGAAGTCGCCACCAACAATGAAGTTTTGTCCTAACAAATTTAGGAGTTCTGCATAGTCTTCTTCAGTTGGAGAGCGCCTCGGAGGGCAGTATATAGATGCTATCTTAAACTCTTTTTTTTTTGTACCAATACTAATTGTTGTTACTTGCATGTTTTCATTAGTAAACTTAGGCTCTTCATAGTGTAGTTTAGTTTATTAGTATTGCTGATCCTCCCCTAGCTTTTGTTTTTGAAAAAAGTATTATACTTTCCTGCATCCATAAAAAATGTCCTTTTACTATAAATATTTTTAAAAACTCTTCTGATTCTTCATTCTGATAGTTAAAAAAAAAACACTTCTACAAAGTTTCATGGTGGTATCATTTAATGTTAAGGTTTTGTGGTGTAATAATTCCATTACAACCCCACTCCCAAAAAAAAACACCTTTTCACCACATATATTTTTATGGATTGTTCTGATTATTGTTTTGTAGGAAAAATTTGTATAGACTCTTTTAATTCTTCATTCTCATGGTGCATAAAATTTTTTCACGAAGTTTCATAATGGTACTAATTTTTTTTGTTTTATTTATCCTATTTTACCTGTGCTAAATTCCTATTCTGAATGAGTGAATCAAAAGCGTAGAAATTTGGGTTTAAAAAAAAGCAGCAGGGTTCCATAGAGTCCCATATGAATTCTTTGCTGATATTCCACACTTAGTAATAGACATAATAATAAATTATGTGCAATCTGGGAAAGTGGAACCAGCTTTAAAAAATGGAATTATGATACACGATTTTTATAACTTCTGTGATGTTAACATAACAATTTTAAGCTATAGCAATGGGAAAATGGCGGGGATTTGCAGTATTTCTTGCATTTTGTATGCATTTCTATTCCGGATAACCCACTCCTTTTCTCATATACCGAGCTAGCTTTATATCTGAAATGAGGCTATGAATTTGCAGTTTAATTCGAATTTCAAGAAAATATTGCTCGAAATTTTGAAGTCTTTACACAAAAAAAATTACTAACTGTACTACTAACTTCAATGTGAAGCTAGCATAATAGTTAGTTCTTTTCTCAGTAACAGACCTAGCTAAATGTTTGCGATAGTAGACTCCAAACTTGCAGGAAGGGAGTTTGATATCAAACTCCTGTTATCCTGGCTACAGTCTTGGTTACAAGTCACAAAACTGGAAAAAAGGTGATTCAGACTGCATACACCGATTCTAGGAAATCTTAAATATGAGAAAATTGAAGACGGGAATTAAAAATGTTCAAATTAGGAAATAAAAATGTTCCCGAAAAGGAAATATTTGTTTAAGAAAGTATTGATAGCAGTCAACTGCATAGCAAGGAGCCAGAATATTGATCGGGAACGTGTTATGTGTATTATTATCTAGTTTGTACTTATAATAAAGCAAAGTGCTCAGGTTTGATCTCTTTATTAACACTGACTATGCAATGTCAGATATCATATGATAATATATAGTACATACTTAGTACCACAGTCATAACAAAAAGTGATGACGAAGAATTAAAAAAAAAAATACTATAATTATATGTTCGTATTTGTCCATACATAAATATGTATAAATATCGGGTTTTTCAACAAGAGCGTTACAAAAGTTTGTTTAAATAAAACAAAAACGGTTTTGGATATCAATGAAATTCTTTATTCTTGTGAAAGTACGTTCGATGCCATTATGGATGGGACTCGATTTCTTTTGCATGGTCCAGACGCTGAACCCAATTTTTGACGGTTTTCAAGCATAAATCGGCCGATACTGCTGCAATTTCACGTTCAATATTCGTACGAAGATCTTCAATCTTCGCTGGCTTATTGGCATAGACCATAGACTTGACGTAGCCCTACAAAAAATGGTCTAACGGCGTCAAATCGCACGACCAAGGCGGCCAAGGGACTGGACCATTTCGTGAGATAACACGTTCTCCAAACTTGGTTTTCAATAAATTGATTGTGACATTCGCTGTGTGGCTTGTGGCGCTGTTCTGTTGGAACCACATGTCCTCCAAGTCCATATCATCCAATTGGGGCCAAAAATATTCGGTTATCATTGAACGGTAGCAATCCCCACTCACAGTAACGTGTCGGTCGCCGGCCCATAAACCACACCAAACCGTTATTTTTTCGGGATGCAATGATGACTCATAGAGTACGTGTGGATTGCTGCCTCACCAATACCGCATATTTTGTTTATTGAAGAAGCCATTCAGCCAGAAATGAGCCTCATCGCTGAAGATGATTTTTCGATGAAAATCCGAATCATTTTCAAGTTGTTGCTCAGCCCAATTCACGAACATGCGACGCTTCTGGTGGTCAAGCGGCTTCAGTTCTTGTGTCAGTTTAATCTTGTAAGGATGTAGGCCAAGATCTTTTCGCAAAATTCGCCACAACGACGTCACAGAGATGCCCAACGCTTGAGAACGACGTGTGAGAGACACATTTGGGCTTTCTGCAACTGAAGCCTCAGCGGCAGCAATATTCTCGACACTACGGGTACTTCTTTGTCTCACTGGCACGGGAACATTTGGTACTGTGCCTGTGGATTCAAATTTTTCCACTAGACGCTCAATTATTGATCTGCTAGGACGATTATGACGACCATAAATTGGACGTAGCGCTCTTAACGTTGAGGCCACTGACTCCGAATTTCGGTAGTAAATTTTAATAATTTCGACTCGTAGTTGGCTGGTGTATCTTTCCATTATGAAATGGCAAATCTTACTGAAGAGAAATGTCAAAAAAAGCGGCAAGACATATGGCGTCGTTTGCTGTCCCTGTCGCTCTACTTTTGTATGAAGAAAAACGTCTCCAATAAAATAGGATAAGTTAAAGATAAATTTGTATATTTTTCTGCTAGAAGTGGAGACAAAAACGAAATTATACGAATATAATGACAAAACAAAAATCAAGTCAAAACTGAATCAAGCAAAGGATTTTGGGCTTGTCTTGGAATACATTTTTACTGGTCCCAAAAATTTTGTTAATCAACTTTTTTGTAGATTTTTAAAATTATAAATCAATTAATAAAAAAAAAAAATATGAATTCATTGATACCGGTTTTTCAAAACTGTTTTATTTTAAAATTCTCATGAGAAACAATCGTTTTTTCATACTTAATGATCAAAAATGATTTCATGAGTTTTCCCTAAAACAGATCCCAAAACAAAAATATTTTAAGAAATATGAAACATCAATAATATTGATTTCATAATTTTTAAATACTTAATGACTTTTAACTCAATAATTTTTTACCCAACTTTAATATGTTTACGGCTTTAAACTGAAGAATGTTGCCCCTTTTAAAAAATATTTATTTTATACACATTTAAAACCATGAGAAAGTTCATCTTAAATTTACAGCTATTTAACACATTTTTGAATGTTCGAAAACATTTTTTGGTGTGAATTCATACTTTTTTGATCTGCAGTAAAGCTATGAGTTTATGTCTAACATTAGAGTTAGGCTAATTCCAACTACCTACCACAAATTTTGGTCAATTAAGAAGAAAATTTTCTCCTCTTATTTTATACCTACTGGTAAAAGTAATCCAAACTTTTGCTAAAAAACTATCTTGGAACGTCGAAAAATGTGAGAAATATGTATACAATTTTCAGATTACATACCATCTCCCAAACCTACATATTTTTTTAAGCGTGCACAAAAAAAATCGAGACACGACCTTAATTTCATGTTTAAAATTGCGGCTGATCAAAATTTTGGTTTCAAAAATTCAGCTTCCGAAGAATTTTTTTTCAAATATGAATATGCTTAGACCAAAGTTGCTTCGTTGTGACACCACATGAGTCTGGAACTCCTTCCTTACTCGTTAAACCACTTAGAGCTCCTGGCGAAGCGTACGAGACTATTAATGTCTGTTTTTTTTTGAGATCACTAGAATCGTCATAAAAGAATTCAAGTGACCTACGTTTGTGGAAAAGAGCAGGGCATGTACAGAGAAGGTGAGGAATCGTCTCTGTAAAAGTCGTTTGAAAGTATGCCAAGCCGCGTTGCCTGCCTGACTATTAAACAGTGTCCCGTTATGACACCTACAACAGAGCTAATGTGCAGTCTGCTTAGAGATATAAAACACATGAAGCGCTTTAAATTAAGGTTTGGCCATACAAGTTTTGTCGCCAAATAATACTAAGCAGGTATAACTAACCAATTTCTGGTTTATTATACCTGATTTTTAGGTTGTTATTTTTCAACTCGGTAAATCAGGTTAACTGCTTAACCAGATTCCTAATGTTAATGTCATTTTAAATCAACGTAGGTTTCAGGTAATATCTGCATGACATCATGTTAATTTTAAACTGGCCTTAAAAAAGTAAAACTGTAAATTTTACCAGAACATCTAGCCAATTTTAATTGTAAATCTAATTATTATAATATGAAAATCTAGTTCAAAAACATAAATAAAACGTTCAACGTCCTGTAAATTTAACATGAAGATCTAGTTAATTTAACATGATTAAATGTTGTTTTTTCCGGTAATTATTATGTCTTGGATCCATGCAGGTAGGTCCTATTTATTTTGCATTATTCTGAAAGTATATACATTTATTAATATGTTTATTATTTAATTTAAAAAAAACTTTGTGATACTTACTTAGTTTTGAACTGGGAGCCTCTCACACGTGGAGATAGCACGCATCCCCTGGGCCACTTTCATGCATAAAAACTTGTGCCAAATATCAAAACGTTGAAACTGATTTTAATTGAATGGCTTGTGTGTATGTGCTTCAACACTAGTGTCACGTTGAAATGAACTAGCAGAGTGTTTCTTTAACGATGGCTTGTGAGTGTGTTTCAATACTGGTACACAGTTCTATTTCAACAGGCGGTCAGGTTAAATTTAAATAATTTTATTTTGATGTCCTGTGTGTGTCCGTTTTAATACTGGTGCCACGCTTAAATTAACTGGGAGACTGTTTCTTTAATTTGAGGCCAGGTTAAGTTCAACAAGTAAACATTGTATAATTGAAATTCATAATATACAGTGTAAAAAAAACACGATTTCAGTTAAAATTAGCTCTATGTTCTTTTCAAAATTCTTCTTTACCAGAATCTAGGGTTAAAGTAACAGGTCATCTGCTTAAATCAACTTGAATATGGTAACAAAGGCCATTAGGCTGGATATAACACTTTTAATATAAGATAATTAAAATCAGGTAAATTTTGTGAAATGTCTGTTACTTTTTATGGAATTATTCACATTGGTAATTTAACAAGGCCCAGGTTAATTATTTACCTGACTTTTTCCTCTGAATGAAGTGATGATCTTATTCCACCCAATATCCTCTCTGTTCTGTTCTCTCCAAAGCTTCCTGCTTCAGCAAAAGTGTACACGATGGGTGTACCAATATTTGTCTTTTCTGGTAAAATATGTAGGAATGTTCCACTTCTATTGAGTTGATCAGCTAAGCGGAATCATACAACGATTGCAATTTTTCTTAGTTAATTACTAAAAAGTACAGGTTAAATAGTACAGAAATTAAGTTAAAAAAATCGTCTTATTACGAATTTTGGTCAAAAAGTTTCATATAGGCACCAAGAGAATAAACAACCAAAAGAGTATGTGGAAATATTTATCATTAACTTTATACTGGAATACCTAATAGTCATCCTTACATACATAAAAAAGACAATAAATTTTTCATTTCTTACATAAAATCTTTTAAATCTTTATTCTCATGGTGCATGAAACGTTCTCAGCAATTTTTCAATTTTCGTTTGTGTATTTAAATAAATATAATGAAGCTCTGTATACCAATAAAGTTAAGATGTAAAAATATGTGTTTATAACTAAAGTTTAATTAACTAACATTTATGTTCTACAAAATTTGAAATTTAATAAAAACAAGCTGTTCAATTCCCATTTCAATATTCATTGTATACCCCACACCAATATACATAATGTACCTATACCTAATTACCCAAAAAAAAAACTTTTAAATGGAGTACAAATTATAATAGTAGGTAGGTGTCTTACAATTAAAAGTTTTCTCTTTTGCAGATTTTCAACAAAAGAAGCAGCCACCCATGCCATCGTTGCCGTTCACAATTCCGAAATTAACTCACAACCGGTCAAATGTGCGTGGGGCAAGGAAAGTGGTGACCCCAATAATGTTCCATCAATTGCCAGCCAAGCTTTGAGTCAAGCGGGTTTTCCATTTGGTACAGCGGCTGCTGCAGCAGCTTATGGCCAGCAAGTGGCTGGCTATTGGTATCCCTCTGCACCAACATATCCAACAGCAGCCCCAGCTCCTACAAATGCCCTGCAAGCGGGACAGTTCTTGCAAGGAATGCAGGGCTATGCCTACAGTCAATTTGCCGGCTATCAGCAAGGATATATGGGGTAAGTGGATAAACTATAACATCGTTGTCGTCGTTGCGCATTGTTCTTGTCTCTAAACTTACTTTCCTATGCATTGTGTCATTTTTTGTCTTTATTTCTCTTTACCCTCACCAACTCACCCCCCCCCCACCCATTTCCTTCTTCATGTTTCATTTTGTTCTACATTGTTGTTTTTTTTTTTTTTTTATTATTATTTTTACAGAATGGGAGTGCAAATACCGGGAGCCTGGCAAAGCGTACCACCTCAAGCACAAATACCAGGTGCAACAGCACCACAAATAGCACAAGGAGTTGGCAGTGCTCTGCCGCAGGCAACTGGTGTTGTCGCATACCCTATGCAACAGTTCCAGGTTAGCCCTCAGGTGAGTAGTAGAGTATATAGAAAGTTATTTTGTGAGTGCGAGGAGTCTCCATCATACCATCTCCACTACGAGTATTTGAAAGGTGCAACAGATAAATAAAAACAAGGACTATAAAAGTCTTTCCTTCTTTTGCCAAGGAGTTTATCATTTTGTTCCTTATTCCATTATTTTGTTTTGTTTTGCACTCAATACAAAATTGTTTCGTCTTTGTTCATGAACACTGTCTCTTCTTTGCAATATCACCATGGAGACAAATAGAAAACGACAGGTCCGCATCAATGATGATGATGAACAGATGTAGGCGCTTCAAGGTTATTTGTGGTAAACTTTTTTCAAATCATATTCTGTGTAAAATATTATTCACAAATGTTTTTTTTTTTTGTGGGTAGGTGTAAAACCTTCATAAGGCGGTATGAGGACTGAAAACGCGTGCTCGTAAGTGTGTGAGATGAGATTATACTACACTTAAACCACCCCCACTTCCCGATTGCAATAAAGTTGAAACTTAGGTTTACCGAGTAGCCAGTTTATATCTCTTTATTTAATTTTTAATTTTAAGCAAGCAATACGGGTAATATTGTTTTGTTATACGGTAAGTCGAAGTGGACTGACTTTTGTTCACTGAGTGCCTTGTCTTCTCATTATTAACATTATTAAAAGCACTTAAAAACAGAAATGTTTTTCATGAGGTACTGCCTCTTGCGACGAATCGACAAATCCTCCAAGAGTATACTTGTCATAAGTAAGTGCTTCTCATCTAGCAGTTCGGACTCGGCAAAAAATTGTAGGTCCCTCCATTCCTTCCAAACAACACGCACACAGGAATGGTTGAAAGTTTTAAGTTACTAGGCCCGGGTTCTCCACGAGCTGTATGCGCCACCAAATTTATTATTTTTAATTTTAAGTAGTTAGTAAGAATTCAATTATTTGATTTTTTTTAATTTAAGGTTTTACAAAATATGAATTTAAAAGCTATGGCTTTGCCTTCAGCTCGGTTAGCAAAAATTTTGTTTGTTATGTATTAATAAAAATATATAGAATATATTTTAATCCAAAATATATAATAAGAAAATGTTATTGAATTACTTTATGTGAATTCTATTATTACTAACATTCTATGCGCATAAATTTCTTTTGAAAAATTCAAAAGGGATTTCCATTTGGCCTAGTTCAAAAATTCGATGGTTTCCTGCATCGTTAGAGAGTTTTTTTTCGAAGTATTTGCGACGATGAAAAGAAAACATTTGACATATGCTTAGAAAATGAAAGCTGCCTTTTTTGATTTAAGATTGCACAGAGATCAGAACTGGTTAAAACTCTTGGTTTAAAAATAAGATATATTTCTTTATAGCTTAAGATGTCACGAAAGTAGTTTTTTTCCATTAAATTACTACTGAGCTGAGTGTATCATAAGTCTACTTTCTGATTCGCGAGCTTTCACTACAAACAAATAACGAACATAATTTTCATGCTTGTTAGCCAGTAGTTGCTTAACTGCACTGAGAGGGATCCTTGCCTTATTCCATTGTCCACTATCAACGAAATTTTCTATGTGCAATAATAATAAACTAGAAACATGCATATTTTTATTTTTTTTTTAATATAGGCTGACCGAATTTTAATAAATTTTCTTATACGAGAAACTCAAAAACAAAAACTAATGTTGCAATTTTCCAAAAAATATTTTCGGAAATTAAAAACAAGTTAATATTTTTTTTTGAATGTCATTATTTGAAAATTCGCTTCATTAACTGGTTTACAAAAATCACCTATTTTGATTTTTCTTTCTTTTCTAATATTGTGTCAGCTGTCACCTGTGTCAATTTCAGTGAAATCGCTCAAAAAACCACGAAATTGCAAAATGTTGAATTTTGTTTGAAACACCCTGTTTTGAAAATATCAAAATGTAAATGGCTTGCCCTAAAATCTACCTTTTCAAGAGCAGAGGGCCTTAATGCTTCGGTATCGTAGCAATTCTTATACAGGATTTGACATTGAATGGCTTGACAAGACAATCTACAGATCATTTCATATGAAGGGTTTTTCGGCCCGTTCGACACAAAATAGAGCGACAGGAACAGCAAACGACGCCATATGTCTTGCCACTTTTTTTGACATTTCTCTTCAGTAAGATTTGCCATTTCATAATGGAAAGATACACGAGCCAACTACGAGTCGAAATTATTAAAATTTACTACCGAAATTCGGAGTCAGTGGCCTCAACGTTAAGAGCGCTACGTCCAATTGATGGTCGTCATAATCGTCCTAGCAGATCAACAATTGAGCGTCTAGTGGAAAATTTGGATCCACAGGCACAGTACAAACTGTTCCAGTGCCAGTGAGACAAGAAATACCCGTAATGTCGAGAATATTGCTGCCACTGAGGCTTCAGTTGCAGAAACCCCAAATGTGTCTCTCACACGTCGTTATCAAGCGTTCGGCATCTCTGTGACGTCGTTGTGGCGAATTTTGCGAAAAGATCTTGGCTTACATCCTTACACGATTAAATTGACGCAAGAACTGAAGCCGCTTGACCACCAGAAGCGTCGTTTGTTCGTGAATTGGGCTGAGCAACAGCTTGAAAATGATTCGGATTTTCATCGAAAAATCATCTTCAGCGATGAGGCTCATTGCTGGCTGAATGGCTTCGTCAATAAACAGAATATCCGATATTGGTGAGGCAGCAATCCACACGTACTCCATGAGTCATCATGAGTTTGGGGTGGTTTATGAGCCGGCGGCGTCATTGGGCCGTACTTCTTCCGTGAGGATCAAGACCGGCAAGTTACTGTGAATGGGGATCGCTATCGTTCATTGACGAATATTTTTGGCCCCAATTAGATGATATGGACTTGGAAGGCATGCAGTTCCAACAGGACGGCGCCACAAACTACACAGCGAATGTCACAATCAATTTATTGGAAACCAAGTTTGGAGATTGTGTTATCTCACGAAATGGTCCAGTCGCTTGGCTGCCTCGGTCGTGCGATTTGACGCCGTTAGACTATTTCCTGTGGGGCTACGTCAAGTCTATGGTCTATGCCAACAAGCCAGTGACGATTGATGAACTTCGGATGAATATCGAACATGAAATTGCATAAGTATCGGCCGATTTATGCTTGAAAACCGTCGAAAATTGGGTTCAGCGTCTGGACTTCTGCAAGCGTGCCCGTGGTGGCCATACAAAAGAAATCGAGTTCCATACATAATGGCATCGAACGTTCTTTTACAGGAATAAAGAATTTCATTGATATCCAAAATCGTTTTTGTTTTATTAAAAAAAAACTTTTGTAGCGCTCTTATTGAAAAACCCGCTACTTGTCGTGAGAGAACTATAACTCTACCTGAACTTTATTTTTCCAATCTCTCGGAAAAAAAAGGATATAATTTTTTCGTGAAGGAACTATAAAATCGAAAATATTATCATTTGTAGACTATATTTTTTATGGTTCGTGAGAAGGTCGATAAGGAATGGTAAAGATCCGTATTTTATGATTCGGGGGTGATATTTTCCGAACCCTGGTTAATATAAAAAAGTCTTTCTTTAAATTAAGCTTCTTTGTAGTTAAGTTAAAACAATTTCATTTAATGAAAGCAACTATGTACGTTAAAAATTATGTTTCCAAGAAATATTAAGCGAACAATTTTGAACAATATTATTGTGATATGAAGGTCTGACTCTCTGTGCAGTTTGTCCCTGATAGAATTTGTCAAAGTTTCGAAAAACAACTTTCTTGTTCTTTTACCCGAGTAGATTTTGGAAACATTACTGTTTTGAGAAGAAAAAGATTTTTGAAAAGATTAGAAATAATTTTTAGGAAAATGAAATACAGTTCCTTCACACCCATTGAATTTTCATTCAAGAATATGACATACTTCAGCTAATACAGGGTGTCCGCCGGGAAGGTATACTATTTTGTTTGCTTTTTGAGCACATTTTTCATTACGTTCTCACATATTTCACTAATTTCATTAATTTCATCACGAATATTTTGTTTGAGTTGCTCAAGCGTTTCTGGTTTATTTGCATAAACCTTGATTTTCAGATATCCCCACAAAAAGAAGTCCGGAGCAGTCAAATCAGGCGACTGTGGAAGACAATCAACATCATCCTTTCCTTGAAATTACTTGTTGTGGAAAGAGGTCTCGCAGTAAATCCATTGTACTGTCTTGTTGATACCACATTTTAATCAAGCCCAAAGCATGCAGTTGCGGCGTTAAAAAGTTTTCAATCATATCACAACATCGCGCCCCGTTCACAGTTACCCTTTACGCCGTTTTCATTTTCAAAGAAGTAAGGTCCAATAATTCCTCCTGACCAAATTGCATACCAGACTGTAACTTTTAATGGATGCAAAGGTGACTGATGAATAGTTTAAGGGTTTTTCATTGCCCAGAACCGACTATTCTGTTTATTCACATATCCATTCAAATGAAAATGTGTCTCGTCACTCAATATGATTTTTTTCATTTTTCACAGTAATCGATGATTGATTTTGATAAAATATTTTAAAGATTAAAACATATTGGTTTATCGAATATTTTTCCATAATAAATTTGCCACGAGTCTTCTCCACGACTGCCAAATACGAACTGTCAAGACTAATGAAGAAAATTTGAAAAGTAAAGTTATTAGCAACTGAACATAATTCAAGCTTAGACATCTGTGAAGTTAGCAGAACAATTAAGCTAGACCAATGGGACCAACTGCAAACTGCAAATTGGGAGTATTATTTCAGATTCAAAGCTAGCCCGGTTTGTGAGAAAAGGACATGCACTGCTAACTTCACAGTGAATTTAGCAGTGCATTGGGTTACACCCACTATTTGGTGAACTGCAAAATCCATAAAAGAAAAGCATACAAAATGCAAAAAAAACTGCAAATTCATGCCGTGGTCCCATTGGAGCTTAAAATTGTTCTGCTAACTTCACAGGCGCGTTTAGTTAAAGTGAGCTCCATACTGAGTTTCGTCCAGGCCCAGGTACGATAGTTTCGTAAACAATTTTTGGAGTTCTAAGATGCATTATTGTTTTCAGTGTAGTCCCACGGTTAAGAAAAAATTGAAAGCTTATAAAAACATGGGGCTTTAAGAACTTCTTAAAAATGCGTTTTTTATTCTTTGATTTTTCCTAAATTTTTTAAGGATGTAGTTCTTTTAGTATGAAGCAAACCAAATTATGAAAAATAGTTTAAGGCCAGAAAAATATAAATGGCATAGTAGTCGTCACGCCCATTACTAGCTCCAACGAATATTATTTCAGCCCTGGCATGGCAAGACTATACAAAAATCATCTCCAGTGCAGTAGCTTGCTCATCAGTTCAGGTGTAAATTGCATCCTTTTCACATTCCAGCACAGTAGCTGTATAGAGGTCGATGGTTGTGTTCGCGTTTTTATGTCTTTACCGACCAGGCTCATTATTATTTCAAATTCTAAGCGAACACAAAAGACATTCCCCCAATTCCGCTCCTTCATATCATTCATTCTCAAACCATAACTGCAGCAGATGGAACGATATCAATGGAATAGTGTTGCTGCTGCTGCTATTGCTGAGGCTGCCGTGACGTGTGGTGTCTTTGCCAGTACACTGAAAGTCAATTGTTCATTGCAAAAGCATTGTTCCCAGGTGTTGTGGATCCTTACAATTCAAAGAAATGCACGAGGAACTTCTGAATCCTTACACAATGCAATGAGAATTCACAAAAAAAAAGAGTTCTTGCACCTCAAAATGTGTAATTATTTCTACTTAGAGTTTGCGGGGTTTCATTTCATCGTGTTGTGTTGTGTGTCCATGATGCTTGTCGAAGGCGAAACTATCGTGACATTAAAATACCTGTGGGTATTGTGTATCTAGATGCATGTATATAGCATAAGAACCAAACTACAGTGTTCCTTGTTGTGTTTTTCTAAGAAGTATAATTCTTCCTATTATTCATTTTGGTGATTTTTTGTTGTCTTCTCGTCGACAAAAACTTTAATGCAAGCTACTGATATTGGTATGCTTAGTTTCGATGACTTTATCATTAGGAACAAGAACACAATGGTGGTTTATTGTTTTTGATGAAAGTTATTTTTGGTTTTGCTAATCTGTAATCTTATTATTGTGATATAAGTTTGATAACACTTTAAGAGGATTTATTTTTGTTGTGTCTTGATTTTCGATTTGACTGTAATGGTTAGGGGAAACTGTAATAACTTGGAGTTTATTCATTTACGTATTTGAAGAAAGGTGACATAAATACAATTCAAATTAACATTCAGTTCAGCAAATGCATTGTTGATATAATACAAAAAGCAGCTTGGAATATCAAAGGCTTATGCCTGGCTATAAAAACATAAAATATCCGCAGCGAACACGTGCTCCTCACCACAAAGCTTATTTAAAACGCTTGAGTAATATGCTAAAAACGGCGATATCAGATTTCAAAAACTTAGAAGTTGAAAATCACCATGAAGGCTAGACAGCGGGGAAAAAATCCAACTACTCACTTTGGAAAGCTATAAAAACAACGGAATAACCAAAGCTTCCAGTGCCCATGATTAAGACAAGGCAATATGAATGGGCTAAAAGTGACAAAGAAAAAGCGATGATATTCGCCGATTACTTAGAGGAAACATTTAAGCCGTTCGATGGGAGAAAACTCAACAAAAATATTAATATGAAATTTAACCTCAAATTAAAGCTACATAGCAAGAAATTCTACACTTACCGAATTAAAAAGAGAAATAAAGAAGCTTAAGTCCAATAAAGCTCCAGGATATGACTTAATTACGGCAGACATTTTAAAAATGCTCCCTCGTAAAGGGTTTATTAACCTTCTTTACATAATAAATGCCGCTCTAAGGTAAGAATATGTTCCGAGCCAATGGCAAGTTGCGGAAGTCATAATGGTATTGAAACCTAGCAAACCATCTCACGAAAAGAAGTCTTACAGGCCGATTTCGCTTCTTCCTATTATATCAAAAGTTTTTGAAAGAATACTACTCCTGCGCCTGCAACCGATAATAGAAGAGAAACAATTAATACCTGAACATAAGTTCGGATTTAGAAGCAAGCATTCGACACTTGATCAAGTAAGTGCATAGAATTACTGACGTAATTGATAGAGCTCTTGAAGAAAAGAAAATCAGTTCGACAGTCTTTTTGGACGTGTCGCAGGCGTTTGACAAGGTGTGGTACGAAAGCCTCAAACTCAAATTAAGACAAGTTCTATCTGAAGGATTTAATAACATTCTAAACAAATATCTGGATAACAGACTTTTTCGTGTATAAGACACGGAAATGAATATTCTTATTTCAAAGATATAGTGGCTGGGGTACCACAAGGAAGTGTATTAGGTCCAGTTCTGTACCTTTTATCTACATGCGATATATCTCAAACAGATGACACTATCGTAGCCACATTTGCTGATGATACTGCAATGCTAGCAGTAGGCAAACGTCTAGCGAAGCTACCATTAAATTACAAAATGCTTTTAATAATGTTAATGAGTGGACAAAAACATAGCGAAAAGCGCTCAATGAACAAAAGTCCGTCTACGTGGACCTTACGTATAAGAAAGTAAATCGACTACCCGTCTTTCTTAATATCGCTAATGTTCCATTTGCAAAGAAGGCAAAGTATCTGGGAATGACTCTAGGCGCGAAATTAAAATGGAAGCCGCACGTAAAAAAGAAATGCGGAGAACTAAAAAGAAAATTTAGAGATATGAACTTGTTACTCGGGAAATATTCAAAGCTTAGTATTGAATATAAACTGATTTTATACAGACAGGTACTTAAACCTGTTCAACTTTGAGGTTGTACCTGCGATACAAACTTAAATAACTTACAAACGTTTGAAAATAAATTGCTAAGGTCATTTGTAAATGCTCCATGGCATATAAAAAACGAAGATCTGCACAGGGATCTTGGGATTCCTATGGTCCGGGACGAAATAAAAAGTTTCGCGCGAAAACATAGAAATTGACTAGTGGAACATGCTTATTCAACGATTATTGACATTCTTGACGAGTCGAATATACTTGTAGTACGCCGTCTGCGAAGAACAAAACCTTCCGACTTGGTGCGGTGAACAGAGAACCACTTTAAAATCGCGTACTAAACACACACTTTCACCGGAAAGTAACCTGCAACCGTTACTTAACTTCGTTAAAAATAAATTGCTAGATAAGTTTCAACTTAATTGCAATCTGGAAGTGGAGGTGGTTTTAGTGTAGTAAGAATATCACACACCTATGAGCACACATTTTTCGATCCTCATAGACCTTGATGCAGGTTTTTCACCTATCCACGAGGAAAAAAATCAATTGCAAGCTTAAAATTAACTCATTTCACAGGGTGGCTGAAGAGTCTATATGTCTATAATGAGCTTATTGCAGGGTGAATTATTCTTTATTACTTTTTAGTATAAGTATGGTCTCTGGCTTATTGACGTAGGTACATAAGTACCTACATATAAATTTTTTTAACTATTCAAAATATTAGGGTCTCTTTCTTTACCTACCTCTTCCATCGGAAATAAAAAAGGATATTTTTGTGGAATATTTGTTTTTTTTTTTAAATAATTCAACTACACTCAGAGAAAAAAGCTGGTGTAACCAACCAATTTCTGGTTTATTATACCTGATTTTCAGGTTATTATTTTTCAACTCGGTAGATCAGTTTAACGGCTTAACCTCATATTTGATTTTAGTGTCATGTTATATTAACGTGGGTATCAAGTAAAGTTAACATTGCCTCTTAAAGGTAAAACTGTAAATTTTACCTGAGAATCTAGCTGTTTTCGTCTGTAAATCTAGTCAAATTTACATGAAAATCTAGTTCAAAAACATGAATAAAATGTTAAACGTCCTGTTAATTTAACATGAAGATCTAGTTACTTTAACATTTTTCAATGTTGAATCAACCCTGTATCCGGTAATTATTATGTCTTGGATCCAAACGTGTAGGTCCCATACCTAACACTGCTTACCGTCCAATTCATTTTGCATTATACTGAAAGTATAGAAATTTATTACTATGTATATAATTTTATTTTAAAAATACTTTTTTGATACTTACTTAGTTTTGAACTGGGAACCTCTCACACATGGAGATAGTACGCGTCCCCTGGCCCACTTCGCTGCATTAAAAACTTGTGCTAAATATCAATAAGTTGAAACTGACCTTGTTTGGATGGCTTGTGTTTGTATGTGCCTTAACACTGGTGTCACGTTGAAATAACCTGGCAGTGTGTTTCTTTAACCATGGCTTGTAAGCGTGTTTCAACACTAGTAGAGGGCTGCTTTAACAGGCGGCCAGGTTAAATTTAAATAATTTTATTCGGATGAACTGTGTGTGTGTCTTAATACTGGTGTCACGTTAAAATTAACTGACAGATGAGGTTAAATTCAACAGGTACAAATTGTAAAAATAACCATGTTAAATGTTTCTTCAACCTGATTTGTGGTAAAATAGAAATTCATAACAAGCAGTGTTAAAAAAAAAACCTGATCTCAGGTAAAATTAGCGGTATTCAGTGTTAAAATAACAGTTCATCTTCTTAAATCAACTTGAATATGGTAATATAAGCCACCAAGTTATTAAAATAAGGTAAATTTCTGAAATATCTGTTACTTTATACGGGGTTATGCACCTTGGAAATTTAACAGGGCTCAGGTTAATTATTTACCTGACTTTTTTCTCTGAGTGTATCCTCTCTCAATTTTAATATAAATATTTTATTAATTTTTGTATTTATTTTAATATGTTTTCAGTTAGCTGAAGATGAATGGTTAGCAACTAGTTTACTCGTGTAGCTCCCATGATGGCCACCACCCGTATGCGGTTGCAACCCTATAACGAATGATTACCCACAAGGTTTGACGTCGTTGTACAAACAATCCATTTAGTTAGATGTTTTATATATAAAAAAAAATATATACATAATATAAAATAAAATACAAACAAAATGCAATTAAATAGTTGATAATTATAATATATGTAAACTAAACAAAATATAGTTAAAAAAAAATTAATGTAAATGCAATTAACAATTAAAAAACAAACCAAAAAAACAAAATGAAAATTAAAAATTATAAACATGAAACTAGCAATAAACATAGGTACATTATAAATAGATTTAGAACTGTTGTAGTGTTCTTATAATGCTTCTAAAACTAGAAAACAAAAAAGTAAAAATGGAATATTGGCCGGGAGTGATTGCAACACAAATTATTTAGGCAAACATGTAGAGAAATTAAATGTAATAATATAAATTATTATATTATATATAATTTATTAGAAAAGAAAACACTTTAGTGAAATTAATGTAGGACTATGCACGATATATCTGTGGAATGTGTAAATCAATGCAAACATAAGTAAAAACCATAAAAATGTAAATAATAGAAAAAAGTAATTAGGTTAAAAAAAAACATATAGTAAATAATCAAACATAAGGAAAAAAATGTTTTTTTTTTGAAAAATATGTTTTTAATTTGAAAATTTAAAAAAAAAAATGAGAAATAAGAAATTAATTTTGTACGTTTAAAGTTTTGTTACATTAAGGTTTATAATTTTAAAAAACATTGCTTAAATTGATTTTTTCAAATTTGCCCAAGAATTAAAAACAAAGAAAATCATCCAAAATTATATCTGTGTTGTTTGGTAGAAGCCTTATAATCCATAAAATAATTTATATCCTTACGTCCACTTTACATCGAGCTGGAGCCTAAACGGGTAAACAGAGTTTTCTTCAAATTTAAAACATAATAAATCTGTTCCTTGAAAAACTATGTTCCAAATTTAAGGTAAATCGCTCAACCCATTCAGACCTTAGCTTCATGTTACATGGACATTAGAACTTAAATTATTGAATAGAGCTATTAGGTTTCTATACTAAATACTCACGGATACACATAAGTAGGAAAGGTATCTTTTGTGTGTAGATGATCCAAGCTTATATAAGTTAATGGGATTAGACATAAGAAATGTTTAAATTTTTACTGTAGTATTTTCACCCCAACATTCTAAAGAAAAACTAAAAAAATATGAAAATATTTTGCAGTCTATAAAAGAACAATTTTTATTCTATAAACTACGAGTAAACTGCGAATCAAAATTTTTTTCTGAGCATTTTGCCATCACAAATTAAACATTTCACTTCTGAGAATTGGTACCGAAAACTTAGGAAAATAATTAATTTGTTTTTAGTTGAGGTAAGTTACCAGGGTCGGGCAAATTATACGTGCAAGCGGTGCAAATGTCCAGGGCGATGAGCCCAATGGGCGCTTTAAGCAAGCATTAAAAAATCCACTAAATCAATGAGTAAATTATTTATTTTTATATTATTCAGTCTAATTGTGAGCTTCACATGGAAAATACTTCCCCCGAATAATGTTTGTTCAAGAGGAATTTTAAAAACTATTTTAGCTTGAACTTCTGTTTAGCCTAAAATAACAAAAACTTTTGCAAAAATCACCAGTGCGATCTGTTTTTTTTTTTTTCTTCGTCAAAAAATAAGCGATAATTTAAGCTCCTAATTGCGAAACATTTCCGAAATAAGTTATCACAAAAAAGGGGAGTTTTCGTTTTTCGTGTAATGTTGTTCAAGTAAGATCACAATAAAGCTGATTATGTTTTTGAATTAGTTTTTAAATACTTTTTACTTTAATAGATTTTTTTCAGTTCAGTATTTTTTTGTGATATGTTTTTTGACTTTTGTTTACCTACAATACTTTAGTTACTATTATTTTTGTGATATAATTATCCATTTCATATGCTTTAGTAAAATCCTATTTATTTTGTGTTTATCGTTAAAAAAAAAACCATTGCAAAGTCTATCCCTTGGGTAATGTAAAATGAATTCTTCCACCAATAACCGCAATTGAGGGCGCTACTGATGAAGCTTGCACAGGGTGCTAATTTATATCGGGCCGGCCCTGTAAGTAGTTGAAGTTCATTTTTAATAACCTAAAGGACTGAACTTTTACTGAGCAAAACTTTTCAACTAGAATGGTGTGTTGTTTTCGGTAAGGCAAAACTTAAAAAATTATAAATTAAAGTGAGATTTTGTCTTTTTTTTTCAAAGTCACACACATAATGCCGAAAGCCGAGGCAAAACCATGTCCCACAATTTATTGGGATAAAAATCGAAATAAAACACAAACTAACTTATCGGAAATGATACGAAAACGAACTATCAACCAACAAAAAAACACTATACTTATCTTTTTAATCTGTCTGCGGATCTCCTATTTACCTTTTTTCCTGTTATCACCTCGATTTTTTGTCAGTTCCCGTCAAAACTGCTTCACACCTCGAATCACTAATATTTTCTTCCAAAATTTCCTCGATAACTTTTCTTAAAAAAAAATGTCCTTTTTCTCAATTTTCTATTTCCTTTCAAATTTTCCTCCAATTATCCAAGTATAACTTTTCGCTAGAAAGTTCCCCAAGGAGTGAACTTTCCATGCTAAACCTATTTTCGATTCAAAATAGCTTTTTATGGCCTTAAGTCCTACAAATTGGCGTTTTGTCCGGCTTACTCACTTGGGCTCATCAGTGACGTAGTGAGGGCCTTGTCATACGCAATTTGTATTAAGTTCAGTTCAACTTACATGAATTCTCTTACAAAAATCCACTGTAATCTATATCCAACAAGATTAGAATTCCAAATCATTAAGCTGGAAATTTTTTTGCCCGGGGCCAGGCATAGTTTCTATTAGAAGGTTTTTTTATAATACAAATTCTACGAGTATATACTACTGAAATAAATGAACTGAACTGAACTCAATACTAATTGCATATATGACAAGGCCCTCACTACGTCACTGATGAGTCCAAGTGAGTAAGCCGGACGAAACGCCAATTTGTAGGACTAAAGGCCATAAAAAGCTATTTTGAATCAATAATTCAACAAGTCCAACTTTAATGCTACTTGGCTGATTTATTTCAGCAGTATATAGAATTTGTATTATAAAAAAACCTAATATAAACCTATTTTCTACCTTGGCCATTGCAGTCTCTCACACATTCATACAACATTTTTGGGATCTTTAGTCACGGCTTTCTGGAAAGCTACGTGCTCTCTTCGAAAACCTCCGTTCCTCCGTTGTTGAATCTCATCGAAACTTTGCTCTCACATGCACATTCAATGATTCAGCAAGTTGTTGAATGTCTTTCCAAAAATGGCCGAGTTCAGAATTCTTTGAACTAAATTATTCGAGAAAACTTAAAGGAACTAAAATCAAGAAAAGATTTCTTCTAGGCATTCTCCCTGTTACTCTTAAACAATCGCGAGTGATTCGAAACGCGAAGCAATCCTTCTAAATACATTTCTTTAAATCCTGAGATCTACTTGGTTCTTTTCTTTTGGCGTGTCAATTCCGATAAATGCATTTCACTAATTTACAACCTTTAGATTTTAGAATTTAAGAACACGTTAACAGCCCATTTTTCTGCCAAAATATAAAGCTACGTTAGTTTTAGTTAAGTTACGTTAAATAAATAATAATGTTGGTCTGTTAAGGTAAAATTAAGAGTCCACCTGACTCGCTTACTTCTTCAACTCATCCGCTGGTACCTCGAAAAGAGACCGCCCATCTTCTTCATAAGAAACCTCGATGGTTTTGGAACCAACTGTTACACTCAGTTATTTGAGAACCTTTCTTTGTTACTTTTCCAAAACACTTTAAGAATAGGTCACTGGCTGATGGACGCCAGGTATCTAATGACTCTTCAAGCATTTTGGAGCCGCAACGGAAAAAAGAAAGGCTAAAAATGGATAGTGATTAAGAATAGGCAGGTGTAACTTGTTGTGGTAAATTTTACCGCAACACACTTTTGTTTGACAAACTGTCAATTTGGATCACCTCTCGTTTATTAAACGAGCTAAATTTATGTCTTTTATCTTAGTTTCAGATTAGCAAACTCTGAAGAATCAAAAAATGGATAAGTTAATCGTTTTTCGTTAGTTAATAATTGTGATGATTTCGAATTTTTCGTTCAATATTTTCTTTGTTTTTGTTGTGGTGTTTTGCTAACCTGATATCAACTTATCAAGGCACCCATTTGAAAATCGGTCAAATTTTCTTATACCTATTGGTTTATGACTGCCATCAATTATTCGTTAGTAATTTATGTTAAATTTAACTTAATTTTTCAATGTTTTTGTTGGGTAATATCAAGTGAGAAAAACAACTTTCATGGATCGCAAAATGGGTACGTGGATAATTTTTTGTTAATTAGTTGTGATATTTCTAAATGTGTTGTACTGTTTTCTATGTTTTTTTCCAAAAGGGGTTAAATTTACTAAAACTTAATATTTTATTACTATTCAATTTGCCGTTAATTGCTTATTAGTTGTGGCAAATTTTATTTTTTTTTATGTTTTTTATTTAATATATTCTTTTGTGATTTGTGTTCTATGTGCAAAGTCAAGCTAGCAAAGATTTCACAAATCAAAATATAAGGGGGTGAATAATTCGCAGTTGTGTTGTGTTTGTGTGCTTCGCTAATTTAATCTATCTCTTAACAAATTTAATGGTTTGAGACTTAATAATTAACCAATAACTATTGGCTAATTGGTTGCGATAAATTAAATTAAATCGTGCAATATTTTCTATGTTTTTCAAATGCTTTTCTAGCTTGATATCAGGTTATTTAAGCACTGCCTTAAAAAGAAGTACAATATTGAATGTTTTATTGCTTAGAAATTTTCCATAAATTGTTGTTAATTAGTTCTAACTATTAAGGATTTGTCATACAATAATTTCTATGTTTTTTTTTTGGTCCTTCGGAAACTTGATATAAAATAAGAAAAGCACCAGCGGTAAAAAATACTTATGCCGAATACTTATATGAAATCAGCAAAGAAATCCGCCAAAGTTCTTAACACCCCTATTATATTCAAATATTAATATTATTAATTAATTTCAATGATTTGTCGTTTGTTAAAAATGGATTAAACATGAAAATTCTGTAATGTTTGGAGGAAACATGATAACTCCGTAAGCCCAATGCTCTGTTTTTTGCTCTGAAGATATTTTTGTTTAAATCTCTTAATATTTTTTTAAAACATTTTAAACTGCACTGAGAAATACCTATTTAAAAAAAACAAATTTTGGTACTATTGACTGTACTACCTTGTTGGAGCATCTTATTAGACTAGAAAACTGAAACAATTACTCAATACAAGAAAGGAGAGCAATATGCTCTCCGTAGGTACCTACATTAATCAGTGTAAGCATCGCATAGACTTCTCCAAACATAATTAATGTACTGAGTACATTTTAAAATCTGTAATAGCCACATACCTATGTGTAGTGAGATCAAAAAATACCGTAAAAATCATAATATAAGTTAATAATAATATAATTTTCTAGTCGTCTTCTAATCTTCATTGTCAGCTTTAGTCGTCGATTATTATCCCTTCAGTTTCCTCTTTATTTGTAAATATCCAAAATTTACTTACTGGATCCCTCCAGGAACGGAATAAGCATGTAAGCACTAAGCTGGATTTGTAATAACAAATACTATAGCAATTATATTATGCACCATGCTGTGACCAACAGAATATAAACGAGACATGTTACTCAGAACATGGTGCTTTTACTAGTAGAGAGTTTAAAAACTGGGGCCCATGGGCTCTTTACGCAAAAAATGGCCATTTGGTTACTAGAGGGGTCAAACGACAATGCTGTGTGAAGATTGCTTAACTATGATCAGTAAATTTTTAAATTTGAATGGCGTATTTTAAGTAGTAATGTATATGTAGCCATTACATTTTTACTAGACAGGTGGTCCAAAGTAAAGTAAAGTACATGCTGTCTTTGTTCTATTTTCTACATGTGGTAAATTATGTTAAGATTGACTTCATAAATAATATTGAATTATTTCCACGTTGATGGTTGGTTTCATTCGGCATATTAAAAAACAATTGTAGCCAGTGCATGTCATCTGTCAACCACTCATTGTAGACTTTTGCATGTGCCATGAAAAATTCAAATGATGAAAACAAATAGGCTTCAATAGCATATTATATTAAACCACCAGCAAGCAGTCGTCTTAGCATTTCTTTTATGTTAAATATCAGTCATAAACAATAATTTCCAGTTATTTAAGACTGCATGTTCTTAAAAAACGGAAATGTGCATTTTTCTAATACTACCAAGTGCTAGCTACCTGTCGCTTAACGAGTTGAGCTACTTTACCTATATTTTTTTTTTCGTAATAATTCAACACCAGAATTTTACTGTAAATCAGCACCCATTTTCCAGTTACGTGGAACCTATTATATGCTTCATGCTTTTTAATTGCATATATAAACCCTGTTTTAATATTTTTTCCCCAACTGTGCTTGTGGAAAAAAATAAATAAAATCCATTAATCATACTCACTTGCATTCTAACACTCGAAATTACTATGACGTGCGTGCAGAACTTGCACAACCATCAATAGCATTACAAAAAAATGAAACTGCCTGTTTAAGGACTTAGCAAAAATATATACCTACATCCCATCACCACCCTGTATGCACCCCTTAATTCTAAATTTAATTGCCATAAAACAGCATTTAATCGAAGAAAGGAGTTTCACAAAACAATTTCGTGTCCTAAAATACCGTAAAAACGAATTCATACACAAAAAAAGTGAAACCCTTTTTAGCTATAGGTACCCAATGTTGTTGGTATACGCGCACGCCAGTATACCCCCACTTCGGAAATGAGTCTTTCGCGCGAAAAAATAGAGACATAAAAATGAACGGTTGATTGTCGCAATACGTAAAATTTAATTGTGCACACACACTGGTTGCAAACTGCAGTGCCAAAGCATTATGTAGGAAAATATATAAAAATATATAAGACTTCCCTTTTTGTATGTGTGTGTGTGTGTGTTGCAAGTTCCAAACAACGACGAGTGTAACGAGGTCCTTAAGCGACGCCATTTAATTTTTATTGGAAGGAATGTTGTTTTTTTTAGAGTTTTTTTTTATGAAACCCTTACCTAAATTACTGCTAAGGTTTATTTGAAAGAGTTAAAAATAAAAGAAGAAAAAAGAACTAATAGGATGAGTGTGCAACGACAGAGAATATACTTGAGCGATAAACGTTCCCAGTTTTCAGTGCACTTACACACCATAAACCAATTAAAGGTTTGGTTTTACACACAAAAAGAAACATGCATACATTCATCAAAAGGACTTTTATGACTTCATTTAGACTAAGCCTCAAAGCCTTTTCAATTTTTGGGCTAAAAATTCATACCACTTTGTTAATTTTTATATTTTTTATTTATTTGTAATTAAAAAAAGTGAGTGTATATAGTCAAACGGGTGAGAAGTGGACTCGTGACATAAATAAAAACATACTTAGCTCAACAAAATGGCATATAATTTTGTTTATTTACAGTAATTAATTTTTATTCCCATTTTCAATTTTATTTTTCAGTATTTATGAATTCATTTGTCAGAATAACATCATAGAAAAAGTAACTGAAAATATTTTGAAATAAGTCACAGTATTTCTACGACAAACTATTCTATGGATAATTACAAATGACCTGCTTCACGTGAGTTTACTCATTTTGACGTCTCTCGTTTTTATCTCACTCCTTTTACTTGGAAATAAAGATATGGCACATCTTTTAACATTTAAAAACGTCAGCCTCACTTGGTCATCTCTTTCTTTCCAAGGGATGGAAGTGGAAAGTGAACAAAAATGACAGACGTCAAAATGAGTTGACGCACGTAAAGTTTGCTTGAACACCCACAACAAATTCAAATTGTGTCAAGATGTAAAAATCAGAAAAAAATTTCGAAATGTAAATTATTTATCAATTTAAAAACAAATAAAACAACCTGCACCTGCACCTCACTTGTCATCGCTGTCTCATTATCGATATTTGTTTTCGAATTAATTCATTTTCAACTCCTTCTGTCTTCCGCGAATACTTTGAAACTAAAACCTTTCAATCATCCGCCAACAGTATCAGTGGTGTCCGAACGATCCGAAGAACCAACGTTGACTCCGACTACTCTCTCACTGTAGCCAAAGGTAGTACTATGGACCATCCAGGCCAAAGTCAATACAAGGTAATATTTTGAGGAAGTTCGACGCCAGACAGCTGCAGTTGCAAAAAATCGCCAAGTCCTTTTTTAATCCAGTCTTTCGAGCCCGCTCAAATAGTTTTATACTGCCAACTTCAGCCATCGAGAATCAGTAGAAAAATTGCCGCAAAGCCATCAGAGATGTCACCTCAGAAGTGCTGGGCCTCTAACTACTGCCACAGTGAATTCCCTGGTTCAACGAAGAATGTCGGCAAGTACATAAAGCCAAACAACATTCTTACAAACTGGCGCTGCATAGAAGGAACAAAGCTACTCGCGAGTTCTATAAGCAGAAGAGGAGAGAGGAACACCGTCTTCTCAAAAGGAAAAAGAACAAGCATGAGAATGAGAAGCTCGCTATCGAGGAAATAGAGGGATCCATTGCAGGAATGAAGTTCTGAAGTTTTACCATAAGGTAAAAAGTGTTCTCGTGAGAATCGAGAAGTTAAGCAAAAAGTTGGGTTTGACGATGAATAAAGTATATCCAAACTTTGTGTTCGTGATCTCCGCTTTCAACTTAGTGGACAATTTTAGTGCTGAGATCAAGCGATGAGTTTATTACTCTTGTCAATCGCAGCTTTTTCCTTGGGCTTAGAAGACAATTGAGAAACATCTCTCGAGAAACTAAGGTTTATTTGCGCAATAAAACAATATTTTTTTTATTAGAAAAAAAGAAAAACTTAAAGAAATGTACTTATTCACTTTTCAGTTACTTATCCTGCTCCTAGTCCATGAAAGGTCACAGCCTGTGACACTGTAGCATTCTATCCTCTATTATCACGAGCATGCTGCTTGAAGTTATCTTAGCATCTGATGGCTTGGTCTTAAGCCCAGGGGTTCAGTCTTCTTTTTCTTTCAAACTTGATGGGGGTTAGGATTCTTCAAAGACTCTCTTGACTGGAGCATTATTGTCTATTCGCTTGATCTGCCATAGCCAATGTAGTCTTGATAAATTAGCTCATTGACATAGAGCTTACAGCCGTATCTTTTCATCCATTAGCCCTTCTCGCTCACGGGATCAAATTCCGATCAAAGAATTTTTCTTTCGAAAGAGCCCAGTAATAGCTCCCCTTTCTGCTTTTCACCCAGCCCTTGCTACCAAAAGGCAGGACTGGCAGTATAATAGTTTTATAAAGCGTGAACTTCCTCTTCCATGCGACAATTTTTTGACCTATCTGTGCTCCAAGCTGAAGTATAAATCTTTGTCGTGGGATAATGTTTACTCCAAGGTAGATGAACTCCTTCATTACTTCGAAGTTGTTGCTATCAACAGTGACCTTTTGTCCTAGTCGGTTGGCAGATCTCTTATTGTTTGTTGATAGCATGTATTTGGTATTGTCCTTTGTAACTTCAAGACCAAGGAGTTTTGCCTCTTCTCCAATTGCCGTTAAACTCTCTACAAAGGCTTTTTAGAAGCGGCCAATAATGTCGATATCAGAGCGACAGATCTGTTGAAGAGTGACTTCAGTCTTATAGCCTGGCCTGCACACTATTTGCTTTGGGAGATTGAAGAAATTACATGATAGCAAATATTCTTCCAAAAACCCCAAATATGTTTGGAATAGTTTGGAAGAGCTTTTCCCAAGTTGTATTTTGGATCGTGTATTTTCCAATACCAGGTGACACATCTGAACAGTTTTCCCGGAATACCAAGAACCAGCCACAGCTAAATAGAGTCTTTTAGGATGATTGCGGCCTTGAACTCAGTAAATATATAGATGGTGAATCTCAACCTGAAATTCATTAGTATTTTCCTGGACTCGCCTGGGAGTGCAGATTTTTCCTATGGCTCATTTTCCTGACCAGAGGCCACACTGGTACTTAACGATTATAGTGTTCCAGAACAGCTTTAAACGCTCACACAGTACGATTGAAAGAATTTTGTATATGCGGCGTGTGTCGCAGAAAAACACCTCGATAATTACTGCAGGACATACGATCACCATTTTTCTAGATGTGGCAAACGGATCTGATGGACCAGTCACCGGGTATGCTTCCTTCAACCCAAATTCGGTTGATGCATGCACTTTCAACAAATTCAGATCCCCTGCTAAACCATCAGATCCGGATCCAGTGGCCTTTTTGTTCTTAAGCTAGTTAATACCTTAGTCTACCGCTTCTATTCTGGGTGGTGGGATTGAGTCTTCATTGACTTGTACTTTCTCTTCGTGTCCCATTTGTCGTACTTCCTGATACTCATTTAGTAACTGCAGGAAATGCTGCATGAATATATATAATGTTCCCTGTGCTTCGGTGACTTGGGAACCTTCGCTGTTTCGAAGAGCCTGGGCTTTCTTGTTTTGAAGCCAGTAGCCAGTTGCTTGGCTTTTAATTAACATCCGGGTGTGTTTTTGATCGCGAGGTTCTGCAATTTCATTAAGCTGGGAGGCTGCATACGACCCCTTCTTACTAAGCAAGGTCTCCTTCACTTCTTCTTGCTTAATCCTCCCTTCTGTTTGCTCTTGTTTTACGCTGCAGCTTATTTGCATGTGCATAATATCACTCAGTTTATCTGTTGTTCCCAGAATTCCCATTTTTATAAGAAAAATTGATTGGTATTGGGCTACTATTTGGGCTACTTTTTCGGCATCGATTTTGGGCTAAAAAATTTTTCAAATTGGGCTAGCGAACTAGTTCAAAGCATGGCAACTCTGTCCACGGGTTTATTTTCACGTTGGTATCGTGATGAGACTACTGGTTTCCGCCGCACCGTATGTGGAACAGTGGAAAGGTTCTCGCTCAGATGTTCTCTGGAGTGGAATCGACTTAGGTGATTTTCGATAGTTGATAGTCACAACTCCATAGCAGTTCTATTTTGTTGGACTATCAACTATTGCAATTCACAAATCACCTTAGTCGATTTCACCCCTGTAAGCACTGGTGACTCTTAGAAGATATGCTTAGGCGATCAACGAGGAATATCTTCACTAGGGTGGTTCGCAGTTTCTTTTCATTTGACAATCTTTCTTGCATCAACAAGGAAATGGTCAGAGTTTGACATTTGCCTTTCTACGCACGTCTAAGGTGTTAGAAGCGTGCCTTGCGTTGATTAGCACATGGTCGATTTGATTGGTGTACAATGGGGTGTAAGTGGTTTAAAATACCTCCAGTTTACATTTTTTTTCGTTATCCTAGTAGTTAGGATAATATACTTTTATTCTTCAAGAACAATTTCAAATCACTCCAAACCCACTTTTTTCTTTTTCGAGAAATAGTCATTTACTTCCACCTGACTAGCTCCACTTGATGTGTAGAGTCCAAGACAACTCCAAAATCAATTTAGTAGCAGGTTGATCATCTTCGTAGAATCGGTAATCAACTAATCAGTTATCTTACTCATATTCACACCTTAGCTAATAAATATATGTAACCCGGTAATTTATGAAGATACGAATAATCATACGAAGAATCTTTCACAAGCCTCCCAATCGGGTATTTTGACGTCGAAATGTCTCCATCGTTCTCAAAAGTCTTCCGAATAAATATAATGCTGTAATGACAACAAATACATAAATAGATCGTAAATATTACAACATAATCATCTTACAATGAGTAGGAAAGCTATACATAATATATTTTCTTAAGAAATTCGCTTTAAGAAATCAAGAAAATAAAATCATCAACCAAACACATTTTAGCATTCATACATTTCACACACAAAATCTATAACAATTCCTAACTATAGGTACCTACTTTTACGAGTAGTACACACAAATATAATATTATGTCACTGTATGTGCTATTATAAAGGATCTTAAGAGGAGATTATGGGTGATGTGTGAAACTTACCTCTGAACTACTGAACCAAGTAGTTGAAGTGGCACTCAATTAATCTTCGAAAGGCTTTTGTGCTTCGGATGTTGTTTGCAGTCCTATATTATTATAACTTATACGTATAAATGTGTATGTAGGGCTTAATTGATAATAATCTTGACATGCTACTTGGGTTTTCTACTTAATCATAATTGATTCTCTTTGATAATATTCATGGGCTTACTTTTTTGAGTGTTTCTTCTTCTGTTTGACAGAAAACCGCAAGTTGTTTTGGAAGTGCCATTGTTAAGAAATTATACAAGTGATGTGTGATTTTTTCTGTAGTAAGTACGTGTATTTATAAACACTATAGTTTAAGAATATAACTATAACTAACCTTGTTAATTAACATTGTCAGTTTCACAAAAAAAATGTTATTATTATTTTTAGTTTTATTATTTATCGCATCAATTCCATTTTCCGTCATTACGTGACCTGTGGAACCCGTCAGAAGATGTATCACATTCAATATTTACTTTATTTACTTAAAGCAGAGTTGGGTAGTAATGACTAAAAAACATTTCAATTACAATTACTTGTAATTTAAATCTCCAATCAATTTTTTTAATTACTTTTTGATTTGATTAAAAAAATTTAATTACTAATAATCATGTAGGTAGTTTGAAAGTGTCAATTGCTAAGAGTATTACCGTATTTAAATGATAAAAAAATAAAAATGTAATGTAACTATTACTATTTTTAAATGTAATGATTACTTTGTTCAGTATAAGTAGCCATTAAGGAAAATGTAATGAACTTATTGCGCTTTTGTCAATTACATTTAACGTTATTTTAAATTTATAAAAACATATAACGAATACAATAGTTAACTAGGTACATTTCAAGAAATCGATTACCTTTAATGTCATTAATAGAGTCCTTTCCTTCAAATTGCTTGCAAATACACGTTACTATTTTCAATTACATGGAATCCGGAAGTGAGTTTTTTCAATTATATTTGAGGAGTGTAGCAACAAAAGTTGTCATTATTGCTTACAACTCGTTTTTTTTTTCAAACCGGGCCGAAGCACTTGAATTATATCCTTTACCAAGGAGATTTAATAAAAATATGTAAAGGGTACAGGTTAAAAATGGCTTGAGTCACTTAAGAAAAAAACTAAGCTAATGATGAAATCTTATAGATTTTTCTATGTACTATCTGATGCAGTAAAGCTTATTCACATAGGATTTCTTTAAACTCGCAAAATAGCACACCTTTTCAATAACTTTTTTCGCAAGTTTTTTTTTTTGCTCCAACAATTAAACAAAGTGATATTAAAAAAGTAAAACTTGAGCCCAGACTTAGCTATGCATATGTCAGGTAAATAATTTTAAAATAAAATACCTATCCAATATTCTAGAGGAGTAAAGTCGAAACAAATACGTTTTTTTTTAACTCTTTGCTTTTTTAGATAATATCCCAGGAAAATTAGACAAACAATGGCAAAACTACGAAAAGATTCCGACAAAGCTGTATTTTCGTGAAGAGCTTTGTTTTGACGTCTTAAGCGTTTCCTGAAAAGTTCCCTTTAGTTTGGGCCGGTGCCAATTTTTTTAGGTGGAGTTATAATGGGAAAAATTCAGTATTTTCTTAATTTCTCCAAAACTGTAAGCTTTTTTGAAAAAAATGTTAAGGTACAAATTGTAGCTTATGTTATTCTACACAAAAAAGATTAACATACTTTTTTTCATAAAAGCAATAGATTCTGGGAAAATCATGCAGGAACTTCATGGTGCAGCAAATTTTGTCAAAAAGTAACGAAATTTTGTGTACGATTTGAGTTTGGCTACATCATCTCCTCATAAAAACCATGTTTTTAAGGTGCCTGGGGTAAGGTGAAGACCGCAGTATTGAAAAAGAAAGAGATTTGGCTTTAATTCATTTGCTGGAATATTAAAAAAAACTGCCATCTGTCTTTTTACATTACAAAATCAAAAGTTTAACTTTGACATCCTATAACTTCAAGATTAATGAACCTACAAAATTTTGTTTGCAGCTCAGTTTTTAGACAATTTTATGGTCTAAATGTTATTTTTCATGATTTTGTATTTTTGATTTTTTTATCAATATTGCGGTCTTCCCGTTACCCCAGACACTCCAAAAACTTGCTTTTATAAAGAAGAGATGTGCGATGTGATTAAGCTGGTGAAAGAAAATAAAATTGAACCAAATTTGTTTGAGTAATGATTATCAATATTGTATTTACTTGGAGCTGGTATGATTAGTTTTATTTGGTTTTTGAAATAATTTGTAGATTTTTTAAATTATTTTAAAAAAAAACTTATTTTAAAGCCATTTTTTCATTTTGGTTAAGCTTTTAAGAAAAGTTTGGCAGTCTTTAGTCTTGTTATTTAACTTGGTGGAAATTCAAAGTTTGTATGCTTCTTTGTGCTTACCTTTAAAATATTCAACTTTTGTGGGACAAGGCCAAATCTTTAAAACCAACATATTTATTATAAATTGATTTCTTTTAATAAAAACTTAGGAATTGATGATGTTATAACATTTATTTTGATAAAATTAAGGACAAACAAGGGTTCCTTGAAAACAAAAATATTCAGAGTCTAAAATTAAGTTTTTTTTGACTCAAATCTTGAACGATGATTGAAGCAATGTTCAAAGGAACCATGCTCTCTTTTAAGAAGTATAGTTTTACACTTTCTGGTAGTATTTCAACCTATCTACAAAAATGCATCACTTCTTGATGAACAAGGAACTAATCGGGAAAGCCCCAACCCCATTTTTAGTGAGTCAAAAAGACAAAAAAGGAAGATTTTGCGAACCTGCTCCAAAATCATATATTTTTCTAGCATATAAAGGAGGTATGTAAGGTGGCGAATATAGTTAAAAATATTAAGTGTTTTCAACTCTGTTTCTTATTCAAGCTTACGAAATATTATTCACATAATCTTAAAAGCACTTTTTAGGAAGCAAACAATATTAAAAAATGGGAGTGGCAGTGGGCGGAAAGAGCCAAAAATTTTTTGTATGTTTTAATTCACCTAGAAAATCTAATTCCTTAAATCGTATTCAAGGCTCACAAGCCGTTTTTAAGATATAAATCATAAATTAAGGGGCGTGACAAGGTACGTGAAAATTTCCTTATATTTTGTAAAAACTCTATAATATTATTACATTTACAAAGTCAACTTAGTCCACCATCTCCATACCATCGACGAACTGTGCGTTTGTGAAAATTAGTTTGTTTTCAAACTATGAAGATGAATTTAAGGAAATAATACCCAGCGTAAGGAAATTAAAAAGAAAATAGTTCTACGGTAGCAACACTGAAAACTTCACATGAATTTCACCAGGGACCTTGTTGCTTGCAGAAACGAATGAAAATGGGTTGTCTTTATGGGAACAAATGTTTAATCTTGACGGACCAGATGACTAGGAATCTAGTATTTACATATATTTAAGAGAAGAAGAATTCTTTCTGTCAGGTATTCATAGTCGTACCACAGGTTCTTTGGGTTGGGAAGCTATCAAAAAATATATGACTTAGTCAAATTGTGGTTTTTAACTACGAGTATGAACAACAACTAACGGAAGTAACTATAAATATCTGTTGTAATGGTTATTTTCTAACGTGAAATACTTGGATTTTCACGAAAAGGCCGCACTCCTTTCCAAACACCTAGGGTAGCAAGAAGCTGCATTCAGTCAAAAGAGGGGGAACTTTTGCCATAGCCATCATTCTCACAACACTTAAAATGATCGGATGGGTATGTTTGGGCTTGGCTATATAGAAAAGTTTTAGGAGCTGGTAGATATTTTGAAGATAAGATTTTGCTGGATTTTCTTAGAAAATTGTAGTATGATTCGAATCCAAATTGTCTTACGGCTCTTATGACAAAAAATTAAAATGCATGACTAGGTCACAACTACTTGCTTTTATGGTTCAAGATGCCCAGGTTTTAAGAATTTTATATTAAAGGACTTGGAAATTATGAGAGAACAATTTTTCAAAGCATGAATACGATATTTAAACAAACTAAAATAACTTTTTTGAGCGTATTAAACGAAAGAAAAGAACGCCATCTTAGTTCCTGATTGAATGATTCCTGTAAAAAAAAAAAACATTTAAAATCTTCGGAGCGGTTTTCTTAAGAAATAATTTGTTTATATATCAAATTCTTAAAACATTTTAAGGAAAATTTTTTGTATGCAAATCGTAGGTATTTTTTATACCTGCGTATAGCTTATTTGGACTTTGTATATAAAAAAAGTATCTGAATCTATAGTATCTGAATGATAATAAGAAAATTCAAAATTAAAAAAAAATGTTCTATGAGAAGTACTTATTAATAGTTGCTATTTGGAATTTTTCTAATTTTTAATAATTCTAGCATGCAGAAAAAGTTTACTGAAAGTCGTAGGAGCCGGTCTTGAGAAAAAAAAAATACTTTCTTCAACGGTTTTTGACAATTGTATGGAAGGTACCGTCATTTTTTCATAAAAGTAAATTTTTTTCTTAAAATACCTTACAAAGTGTAAAAAAAATCTTAAATGCCGAGTTTTAAAAACTTTCATTTTCATAATACATATTTGATTTTTCAAAAAAAAAATGTTTGATCATTTCTTTTAAAAAAATATTTGTTTGAAAATTTTAGTACATTGGCTTAGAAGCTTCTGTGTTAAAAAAATTACTGAAATTAAAATAACCGTTTTGAAGAAAATCTCATCAATTACCATTTTTTGAAAAATAGTTTCCCATCCAAAGCTAGCTTTCACTTGATTTGCCCCTAACTTTGTCAGAGGTAGTCCGCCTTTTCAAGGTGATTTAACTGGATTTAAATTATTTTTTGAAATATCTGTAATTAATGTTTAACTTCAAACCATAGGCATACTTGACTAGAATTTCTTAAACATTCAAAATAAAATCATCAACACTTCAAAACCCATAATTATATAATTGTGTACAATCATTTAAATACGTGCCAAGATTTTAACAATATGATTTTTAAGTTAAATAAAAGAAAACAAATATAAAATTATTAAAACTTTCCGCATTAAAACGGTTAGAAACATATCTATCCCAAAAGTGTACATAAAAACTTGCACATTCCTACAGTAACTATAATTATCTAAGAAGACAAGAAAAAATAACAGACATAACAGACAAATCTAAGAAATATAAAAATATTGTAAAACAGTATAAATAAAAACATATAAAATAATAAAAAAAAAAAAACAAAAATATTAGTGGAAATATATTTAACAACAAAATAGACGAAACTTGATATAAGCTTCAATTTTATGACGAAACATTCTAACTTTTTCTTTTTGAAACCGAAATGTAAAAAACAAAAAACTTAAGGAAAATAAGGAAAATAAGTAATAATATGAGATTTATAGATCGACCGTTCCTTGTTCAATTATACAAATACAACATCAACTAACATAAGGTCGATTTAGAAATTTGAAAATGTTTAATTAAAAAATTAAATCATTTACAAAAAGAAATAACAAATAATATTTTTAGAATTGAAATAATGATCTTAAAATTAACAAAGATATATATAAGGCTTATCATAAAACAGACATACATAAATGTATTAAATAAAGTAAAAAAAAAAAAACAGAAAATATTAAATAGAATTTAAAAATAAAATAAATACATTATAACAAAAACTTTGCACCAAAAAAAAAAAGAAAGAAAAATAAAACAAATGTGTAGACGCACTTATTTGATAAAATATTAGAAAAAACACATACTTGCTAGCAAATATATAAATCAATGGAGAAGCTGAAGTTCATTTTGCTTGGAAAATTAAGACTACATTTAAATATGTTCCATCGACCTTACGAATTAAAAAATGTCCCGAAATTCCAGCTCAGAAGAATTTGAAAAGAGTTTAAGAATCACAAAAATGTTTTTACAATAAAATGGCAGAAAAATCAAATCAAAAATTTTATCTTTGCAAAAAAATTAACTTAAAAAAATTGAGTTTTTCGGGATCTTTCTTTAATCTTGCATAAATATTTTCCAAAAAAAATGACTATCATCTTCTGCACTTAACAAACGAAACTGAATTTTAAATAAACTAATATGAACAACATTATAAATGTGTAGGCTTGTAGAAAATGACACGATATTACAAAATAAAATACAAGAAAATAAAATCTAATCTAAAAAGAAGAAAATACTAAAATATATTATGTGAATAATATGAAAAAGTTTACATGTTAGAACAATTTGTGCATTAAAAATAGTTGAAAAAGATATTATTATAACGAAGCTATATAAGAAAAATACAAAGTATATATTTTTTTGCCGCAGAGATTTAAAATTAGTATACATAACTAAAATCCCAAAATAAATAAATATATGATATATAGAACATACATTTAAGGGTATTTATGATTTCTGCTTTTTATACCAAAAAAAAAAACACATCTAAACAAAACAAAAAAAAAATATTTTGGAATGATTATTTTTATTTTTGTACCTTTTAATTTATATATAAAAAAAGAAGAAGAAACAAACTATAAAGCATAGTTTTATTTAGAAATTATACATATATTATATACATATATAAATAATATCGATGAGAAAACATAAAACATATATATCTACAAGAACAATGCGTGTATAAAATAATCATATTGATATTAAAAAATAAATGCAAACGAAAAATAAAAATAAAAAATTAGAATTACACAAAATAGATATTAGAAAAACAAAGCATAAACCAGTACACGTTAATAGAAAAAAAAAAACAACTATTTCAAAAATGAAATAACGAAATATATTCATAAATGCAAAAAAAGAAAAACAAAACAAAATAATATTGTTATAAGAGAGAAGATAGAAAATTGAGCATAAAAATAATAATCAAATAAAGAAATGTTAATCAAAACGTTAGAGAAATTTGTTTTTATTCAAAAGTCCCCGTTCTTTTTTCAGGAGATATTTATTTTTCCATGAAAAAGATTTAGAGCCCATAGAATTTTTAACCAAAATAACTAACTGAAATAACTTTTAGACAATACACGACTCTTTCAGATCCATTGTGGCATAATTGCCAATTGGGAGTTACTCCCAATCCCAAGTAAATGCATGTTTTGATCTTTATCGAATATGAACTCACTTAATTCCAACACAGAAAGTATTCGCGAGTAGCTGTCTAGAGTCATTATGACACAACAATGGGCATTAATACTGTTGTAGGAGAGAAATCAGCTCTTATAGAAATATTAGTTTTTATTGAAACTTTGTGGGAAAACAACTGATAAATCATTAAATGACAAAAACAAAAATTTTAAACAAAGTTTTAAAGCAGGGAATATAAGTAATGAAATTCGTTTGAATTCAATTTTATTATTATTCCTTTATTGAGACTTGTAAAAGACTGCCTAACTTATTACAAACTTAATATCTAAAACCCTCAAACATGCAATGCTTTGGATACCTTGCAGCTCGTGCCAGATATCGCATTTCATCCTTCTCGTCGTCGGTTCTTGACACCAGTCTGTCTCGCTTATAGAATCAGCTGTGTCAGCATGGTTCGTTATTGATGACGACGATGTGTGGCTCGGCGGATGTTAGGCGATCGTGTTAACTCCTCCCTCACTTAGATGAAGGCCGTCCTCGGGCTTCTTGAGAGCTTTGATGACTTTTTGAAGGTCGACATTTTGGCGCTGCTTCTTCTGGCATTGCTTTAGTTTAATGATGGTATAAAAAACTGTAATGAGTGCAAGTGTCGTGAGGCAAGCTATAAGTGGATGGGTCGTCAATTTTGTCTCCATCTCACCAATGTAATGCAAATTGTCCATGTTCATTCTGTGAAGGTATGGTAGGCTCAATATCTCTCTATGACCGGTGATATTAAGGAGCGAAGATGTTGCACTACCGGGTTGCTTTTTCTGGACATTATTTCGATTGATAAACTTGGACCCATTGATCCACACAGCATCATCAAAAGTCAGCAAATACGTCCCGTTGATGTCCGTCTCAAAATCATTCTCCCTTATTCTGGCATTTCTGTTGTTTATTATAACTATGCCATCATCAATAACCAACACGGATTCCCGATGGTCCGGCTGTGTGTTGCAATGAGCCATGCCTCCAGAGTGTAATTGTTGAGCACATGTCTTGGTCGGTAATTCCTTGCAAAATGTTAACGTTGTTGCTACGTTGCAGTCCTCAACAGCTAGCACTTGTCTTCCACATTCCGCCACCACATCATCTCCATTGAAGAATAAAATATTGCCGTTATGAGCAACAGGGTAGATTATTACTTTCTTACAAACTAACTTAGGTCTAGGATAATTAATTATGAAATGTAAAATATAATCATTTTGCAGAACCTTTACATTTGCAACTTCCATAAGTTCTGTAACACTAACATTAAAAAATTGTTCATTTATTATGACTTTTAAGTCATCATCATCTAAAATTACTGGGTTTATGACCCTGAGCTTTGCAAGTGTTATAGAGAACATTAAATTTTGAATTTCTGAAATGAGCATTCTATTTCTTGCTAACAAGATTTCATAAACATGGACAGTGTCGATTTCTGATTTTTTTGAATAAGCCAGAATATTATTTACGGTGTCTGTTAATCTATTAATTTGCTCCTGAGATTTTGTGTTTATTACAGATTGTCTATTGTTGGAATCGATCAATTGGGCTTGATTAAATTTAATTTTTTCGAAGTCGTCGAAGTCAGGGGTGCCAGCCACAATTTTCAAACCTGTGCCTAAGAAATTTAAACTCCTTGCGTTTCTATGGTGGATACTTATACTCTTGAAGAGTGTTTCTAAGTGCTTAAGGTCTATTTCCACAATCTTTCGCATATGAGACTGTGGAGGGAACAGCTCGCTCATGTTTTTTGATTCGTTTATTATTTGCTTAAAGGCAGTCAAATTTGTTGTGTGGCGTAAGTATCCGTTACCCTCCCAGACAATGACATCCCCGTCTAGTATTGGAATATAGTTAGAGCTGGTGTAGTCTGTTAATTTAGCCACGACTGTTGTCATCATAAATAATAGAAGAATCCTGAAAGATTAATTGCAAGAATAGAAAATAATTAAGGTTCTATTTTAGATTGTCTTTATGGACCACCCTCCCTTTAATTAAAACCGTTGTTCCTAAATCGGCTTCCACTTTTTCTTCAACGTATAATGGAGTTAGCTTATTACCTAATCGTCTATTTGTTTTTACTAATACCTTTTCTCCTACTCTGAAAATTCTGTTCTGCCTTGTTTCATTTTCCCTTAGCAACTGTAATTCTTGGGCCTTTTGAACTTTATTTTTAATTTTTTCTCTAAAATCTGTCGGGGAGGAGTGTATTACATCAATTGGTCTTTGGTTTGTAACAGAATGAACGGTCCTATTGTATTCTACTGTTGCTAATCAATTCGACTGTTTCTTCGACTTTTCTGTCAAGTTTTAGACATCTTGCAATTTCTAATAGAGTGCTGTGAAATCTTTCTACCTGACCGTTGGATGTACTGTGTAAGGGTGGAGCATTTACTATGTCAACATTAAAATGATTGAGCAAAATTGACCTAATTGTCTCGGATTTTAAAGAAGCCTCATTGTCACAAAAGATTTGTTTGGTATTTGGGAAGATGTTCATTATCTCCAGGATTGGAACTTTTACGTCTATTATTGTACGCGATGGTATTGGCATCACAACCGTAAATTTGGAAAACTTGTCAATGCAAGTTAAAAAATATTTTTTATCCGTGGAGAATATGTCAATGTGAAGCATTTCTCCAGCATACGAGGGAACTGGTGTCTCGCCAATCAATTGTTTTTTTGGATGCCGATCGTACTTCGACTTTGAACATATTTTACAGTTGGCCACAATCTCGTTTGCCTGTTTCGTCATTTTTGGAAAGAAATAGTCACATAGGATTTGCTTAACGTTTTCCTGAGCCGCTCTATGTGCTCGGTTGTGTTCAGTAATTAAAATTTCTTTTTGTTCATTCGGGTCGAATATATCTAACACAAATTTATTCGTATGCCAAAACTTAGTTGATGGAAATAACTCGACTAAATTGTGTTCGACAAAAGCTAGAACTGGCAGGTCACAATGAATTACGTTGACGACATCTATTTTAATCACATTTTTTAAAGTGTTTATCAATGTATTCCTGTCTGAAAAATTAATGAAATGTCTAGATTTTTTACCAAATATTATAAATGTACGAGTTGAAGCAATTGGGTCTTCCTCTATAACTATTTGATTTCTGAAGCAGTTTAAAGGTTTATCCGTTGTTTCGATTACATAAGTCAAGGATAACTCGCTGTGAATTGTAGCGGCATCAGAAGATGCCTCATTCTCCAGTGCATGAATATTTTGTCGCGAAAGTGCATCAGCGACATAATTCTCCTTTCCTGGCTTGTAAAATATTTGAGCATTATGCTCGTCTACATACGCTTTCCAGCGCTTAATTTTTGCATTTGTATTTTTATCCGAAACTGAAAATGAAAGAGGTTGGTGATCTGTAAAAATATTTAGAGTTTTCACTCCATAGAGATAGTTACGTAGATTCTTTAATGACCACACAATGGCCAACAGTTCTCTTTCATTTGTTGCAAATTGCAACTCTTTACCTTTGAGTGTTCTTGAAATCATTGTTATAGGCTTTCCGTTTTGTGATAAAACAGCTCCAAGACCATGTGATGAAGCGTCCGTCGTAAGATCGAAAGGCTTCGTGTAGTCTGGATATAACAATGTGACGTCTTCTGACGCCAAAATTTCTTTTAGTTTATTGAATGCTTGGAGTTCTTTTTCTTTTAATTCTATTTTAATTTTTTTTGATTGATTACCACTTATTTTGCCATTCTCACCCTTTAATAAATTAGTAAGTGGTTTAGCTATTGATGCAAAATCTTTAATAAAGCATCTATAATAACTAGCTAGACCTAGAAAGGATCTTATTCCAAAGAGTGTAGAAGGTTGTGAATAATTTTTAATCGCCTCCACTTTAGCAGGGCAAGTTTTTATACCATCCCTCGACACTATAAAGCCTAGGTACTCTACATCCGTCTTAAAAAAATTTGATTTTTCTCGCGAAACCCTCATGTTCGCTTCATACAATTTTTTTAAAACCGAATCAATATCTTTGACATGTTCATTCTCAGTTTCTGAGAAAACAATTACGTCATCGACGTAAACATAGCAATTTTTTCCAATTTGTTCACGAAGGACGTCATCTATAGCCCGTTGGAAAATACTGGGGGCGTTTTTCAACCCAAACGGAAGGCGACAAAATTCGTATTTTCCACCGTTAACGGAAAAAGCAGTTTTTTCCCGATCCCTTTCCGCTAATTCAATTTGGTGTAACCCTGATTTTAAGTCTAGAGTTGTAAAAAATCGTGCTTTGCCTAAATTTGACAAAATCGTTGTAATATTTGGGATAGGATATTTATCGTCTATGGTTTTTTGGTTGAGCTTTCGAAAGTCCATTACTAAACGTTTCTTTTTATTGCCCAACTCATCTGTTCCCTTTTTATCAACTACCCAAATGGGATTATTGTAAGGTGACCTTGACGGTCTAACAATGCCATTCTTTAGAAGATCCTTAATTTCATTATTTACGAAATCTGTCACACCCATAGGATATGGGTAAAATTTTGAGTAAATGGGGTCTTCACTTACTGTACGAATTGTGGCAACGATGTTAGTGTTATACGGCAAAGATTCATTTGAATCTGCAAATGTTTTTATTCCGGTTGATATTGTTTAGTATTCCAAAAGTTCTTTCAAGTTGGGCGCCAGTAATGAAATTCGTTAGAATTCAATTTTATTATTATTCTTTTATTGAGACTTGTAAAAGACTGCCTAACTTATTACAAACTTAATATCTAAAACCCTCAAACATGCAATGCTTTGGATACCTTGCAGCTCGTGCCAGATATCGCATTTCATCCTTCTCGTCGTCGGTTCTTGACACCAGTCTGTCTCGTTTATAGAATCAGCTGTGTCAGCATGGTTCGTTATTGATGACGACGATGTGTGGCTCGGCGGATGTTAGGCGATCGTGTTAACTTATACTGTCATATTTTCTCAGGTTCGTTAATAAAACCTATTCACTTTATTTGAATTCTCCACTAATTTACTTTACAAAATAAAACACTTTACTTTTACAACCACAAATCAATTTATTGTTTACAACTGAAATTCACCACTTTACTGTTATTACAACCAACTTTACTCATTCACGATTAAAAATAAACTGCGTGCTCTGCCGGTCAGACATGTGCTTTTATACTTTTCACAAGGTTCCTGAAAAAGCTGGAAGGTTATAGTATTTGCTTCTAGAGCTTTCCATCGGGGAAATTTCCCATAATTTCCCTTTCCAAAGCTTTTATTCTGACGGTATTTATTGAAAGTTCTAAAGCTCACGAAAGCTCTCCGTAGGTTGGTTTGTGCCATGTCTCCTCCGGAATTTGGTGCTTCTTTTATTCGAGAGTGGTTATATTTCATTCGAGAGCCATTATAATATAAATGTGTTTTTTACTGCTCAAAGATTTGTGGACATTTCATTTACATCAGTGCAAATGATATACCACCAATCTAGCAGCGTAAAAAGTGATATATGTACCAATGTCGATTTCAATACATTTTTGACAGCTCAATGGTAAAGTTAATCCTGAATTTTTATTTTTTAACTTTATTGTTTCAGAGCTAACTCACGGTTAATTTATTTTCAGGATAAACTCAGAGCTGAATCGGTACTTAAAAGCTGTTCTCTAGCGAATATTTCTTTTTCATTCTAACTGAAAACAAGCTATCAAACGGTAAACGGACGTGATTATGAAAGTACTCTCAGGAAATTAACTCTCTGAGTTCTCGATACCAAAAACCTACTTACTTTCAAATAAAAAGCCACCCGAGAGTAAACCTCGAAAGTTTACTAAGGAGATACTCTCAAATAGTCTTTAGGGTATTTTTCCAAATCACTGCGCATGCAAAAAGAATCAAGTCTCATGAGCTGATGGTCTAAAAGCTATGCAAAAGTGTTATAACTTTAAACTTCCCCCAATGTGAATTATAAATTAAGAAAGAAATATCTTTTGTCGATCTTTCATAGATTGGTCCGGATTCACAGGTAGTTTAAGTGAGGTAAGATTCCCACACTGCTCTCTACCGATTCTTAACGAGTTTCTTTACGAAGATTTCCATCGGATAGAAAAAAATTAATGCAACTAATGGGCTGTCTATTGATTGCGTTTAGAAATCTCTGCTCAACAATATTCCGCCAGTTTTGACATTTTCAAATTTGACAACAATGTGTACCGAATACTCTTTACTATTTTATAAAAACGGTGCTAAGCACACTTTGCAGATATTTGATTTAAAGTTTAAATTTGAGAAACAACGCAAGATGCGATTTCCGATGTGATATTGCAATTGTCTAAAAATACATTAGAAGTATTTTCTGTGCAGTTATTTTCCCTGACAAAACGAGATAGAAGACTTATCAAAGTATTTTTTGTCATGATCATATCCATTGGTCTGTGTGTCAAGACTGCCGTGAGTCCTTACGTCCTTGCGTTTACTTTACAATAAGCTGTTAATCTATACGTGGGGGCTTGAAATTATTAGACTCTGACCATTTTTGTAATTCCCTAGCACTACTACCAAGCAATTTAAACATTTTGGGTAATACTTATAGACAAAAGTATTTTTTCTCAATTTTCAATTTCCTAGGACCCAAATAGAACTCAAAAAATGCACAACTTTTTGCCGTCATACCAGAGAAATTCTATAGGTATTTGTGTGTCGCACATTTTTGTCGACCAAAGTGGCCCTGAAAGGAAAAGATCTCGTGCGCACGAAAATGTACGAAAGTAGTTTCCTGAATATGTTCTCAATAAAGGCTCATATTTCATCTTCTGGCGAAAATTCGATAGGTGATCAAAATGCTAGTCTGGCAAAGAACGTTTCAGAAGAACACTAGCACAAAAATGTAGCTCATCTTCAACAACAACTAGCTATAAAATTATTTCGAATTAGTTGAAGAAAGTGATTTTTTGTTTAACTCATGAAAGTTTTTTTTCTCGAATAAAAACATAAAAAAAATCGAGACAAAATGGGGACATTTTAAAAATATGGACAAATAGAGAGACATGCTTTAAATATCAGAATTGTCCCCTCAAAATCAGTATGTCTGGCGGGCCTAATCAAAACCCATTCAAAATAGTTTGAGGAGTGATGAATACTACCCGAGAGAGTAGATTTATCATCTCTTAGTTGGATATATATTTTGTAATGCGGGCCAAAATGTTAAACGTGAGCACTGATTTCACGGAGCCATTATACAACTTTTTAAGACATAACTCTGTATGGATAGCGTATCACCGGGTTGTTAATTAGAAGATAATGACTAATAAGCGAGTTTTTTGCAGTTATGCAATATAAAGGGTAGTTAAATTTTAAGGGCCGATGTTGATTTTGAAATTATTAACATTTCTTTATACTATGATAATATTAGTATGGTTCAGTTATGTATGGAACAAATATCGGCCAAACGGCCGCCGTGACCTCGGCGGCACACCTCCATCCGACGGTCCCAATTTTCGATGAAGCTGAGGCATAACTGAGGTTCTATGTCGTAAATGTGCCAAATTATCTCATTCTTTTTCTTTCAAATAACCCCAAAGAAAGAAGTCCAACGGTGTCAAATTACATGATCTTGGCGGCCAATTGACATCGTCACCACGTGAGATAACACGGCCATTGAATTTGTCACGCAAAAGATTCATTATTTTGTTAGCTGCGTGGCAAGTGGCACCGTCCTGTTGAAACTATATATAGTCCACATCCATATCTTCCAATTTGGGCCACAAAAAGTTCGTTATCATCTCATGATAGTGAACACCATTCACAGTAACTGCTTGACCGGCCTCATTTTCGAAAAAAATACGGCCCGATGATGCCACCAACCCATTAACCGCACCAAACAGTCACTCTTTGTGGGTGCATTGGTTTTTCGACAATCATTCTCGGATTATCATTCGACCAAATGGGGCAATTCTGCTTATTGACGAATCCACTGAGGTGAAAATGTACCTCATCACTGAAGATGATTTTCTTCGAAAATTGTTCATCCACTGTTGCCATTTCTTGCCACCATTCTGACCATTGACATGGTTCAAATCCGTTCATGGCTCAAATTAAGTTAGTCTGAAATTGAGAAATGTCAAATGAAAAGCAGAAAAATAATTTGACGGTAAGGTGTGGTTCACAAACGTACAAACGGCAATGGGGTCCACTTGGACCTCACAATGTTTTCCATGAATTTTTTCTTAAGTCTATGTCAATTATAATAATTATTGGTGCAACTAATGTATGAATCTCTTGCATACATTAGATAATAGTGAAGTTGAAATTTAACTGGAAAAGTCATATAAATCAGGTCATCGAAAAATTTGTTGACTACAAAATCGATAAGAAATGCCATAAGTCCCTAAGCGCTAGCAGATTTGCCTTCAAAAGAGATTATTGTTTACTCATTTTTCGGTCGTCAAATTGGTTTTATATAAACGGAATGAAAAATCATTGCAAACCAATCAGTCGCAATAGGTATGTACACATTTGCAAACTATGTATATCTCAGAAAATGAATAAGAAGAATCTGATTATGAAGACATCGAGGCAACTAGTCCACTAGAAAATTTAGTGGAACCCAACGAAATTGTGATCCACTTTAGCAAGAATTATCGACTAAAGAGTTTTTTTTTGATCCAACTAGTCGAAAGTGCATGAAAAACCCAGAGGTAGCGGTTTTGTCTCATGTGCGAATATCCTTAGATCTCAAGCTTCGAGGATTTATTGTTGCTTATTAGAAGCATGTATATCTCCTCGAAATTTTCTACCAGTTTTTCAACAACAATATCAAAAATGAGATCATCAAATGGACAAAGAAAAAGCCCATGATGACTACAGAAAACTAAATACCAATCGTTAAGTGCAAGGTGTTTGGTAACTTTATCGCAAGCCTATTAAGAGTCCTGTGATACATTAGAGCCTTTAAAGACTTTTTTAGAATCCACCAAGAAAGAGACATTCAATGTATTGAGAGGTAATGAATATTTCACGTTTTGATATGATCAACGTTGTCCTTCGTTTTGATGGTTCAGTTAGTCGCCATGGACAAGCTTTAGAAAATCAAAACCAGATCTCGCCAGTTCAATTAATTTAGGATGAGTTCAACCAGTCCTTATCGGTGCACTACATTCCATCTGAAAATTTAATAATCGATTTATCAGTTAAAAAGATTCCGTGGCTGTTGTAAATATGGCCAATAAATGACAAGCAAGCCTGTCAAATTTGTTTTGAAGTTCTGTTGGCTTGATGAAAGTTCAACGATTGGATTTCGCCTTGAGGTTGCTCGATAAAAAATTGCCATTCTTGCCAAAATCCGGAAAAACAAAACCACCAGAACCCATCGAAGTGAAGGATTGACCATAATGACCTAAAAAAAATTTTATAGGTGCATAATAGGGTGATTCAAAAAAACCGTTTTTTTTTATTTTATGACCCTTCTACCACAGAATTTTGTTAACTATATCAATTTCGTTACATCGTCATTGTATAACGATTCTATATACAGGGTGGCGCACGAATCGTGCTACAAAAATAAAACGTAATAACTTTTTTTCTGTGTGAGTAATCGGCTTATTTTTTTTTTATTTTGTAGGTTACTATTTAGATTTATAAAAATGGATGCTTGGGATACGGAGAAAAGAATTTGGATAGTGCAACGGTACCATGCTTTGCAGTCCGTCATTTCCGTCCAAAGGGAATTTAGGCGGGAGTTTGGCGGTAATCCCCTGAGTAGATGGACCATTATGAGGTTTGTAAACATGTTTGCCGAATCTGGAAGCATCGCACGAAGGCCGTACCATCGAGATGCCAATGTTCGGGTTCAGGATACAATCGCAGCAGTAGCATCTGCAATACAGGCTAATCCGAGCGTTTCGACCCGAAACTTATCGGGGCAAATTGGAGTTAGTAGACGGTCATTACAACGGATACTTCATGACGATTTAAACTTGTTTCCGTACAAAGTCCAAATTACTAGCAAGTTAAACCCTCAGGATTTGCCTGTTCGCCTGGAATTTTGCCAAAAAATGATATCAATGGCCGAAGAAGACAACACATTGATCAATTGTTTGTTCATGTCTGATGAGGCCCATTTTGATCTTAACGGCAATGTAAACAAGTAAAATTGCCGTATATGGAATGAGTCTAATCCAGAAATGCTCCATGAGACGGAACTGCACCCAGAACGAGTCACTGTGTAGTGCGCAGTTTCATCAAGGTGTATTGTCGGGCCGTACTTCTTTGAAGAAAACGGTGTAACCGTTACTGTCAATGGGAACCGTTATTTAAAGATGTTGAAGGAGTATTTTTACCCAGAATTGCGCCGAAGACGTATGCCATTCAACAGCGTTTGGTTTCAGCAAGATGAAGCAACTGCACATATAGCCAGACCAGTTATGGCGGAGCTAAACAAAAAATTCGCAAACAAATTAATTTCTAAGAACTCCACTCTTCGCTGGCCCCCAAGGTCACCTGACCTGACTGCATCAGACTTCTTTTTATGGGGTTATGTCAAGCAAGAGGTGTATAAAACGAAGCCCAGGAATTTAACTGAATTAAAGCAGTCCATAACGACAATAATTGAGGCGATCCCAACTTCAACTCTTCAGGCCGCAATGAATAATTTTTTGATCAGGTGCCGCATATGCGTGGGAGAGCGTGGAGGTCATTTGCGGTCTATAATCTTTAAAAACAACTAACTATTTAAAATAAAATTTAATTTTCTAACCAATAAAAAAAAAATAAATGAAATATATCGATTAAAAAAAGAGTTATTTGAATTTCTTATTGTAGCACAATTGGTGCGCCACCCTGTACAATGATATCGTCACAAAATTTTAACCTCCTAGGTATAATAGAAGGTGTTGCTCAAGTGACTGACTTTTCTTAAGTCTTGCTAGAAAATCCACTATAATAATGTTCGTGTAAACTGGGTAATTTCTAATTCATGCCTGATGTCTTAGGAGATGATTTCTGGTTTCATTCAAAGAAAAATATGCATGGAATGAACATTTTATCCCCCACCCTCTGAGGCAATTGAAGCTATTTTTGAAAAATTTACATTAAATGTAAAAAAAAAAACTTATTTAAAACCAACGGAAGCACATACAATAATGTGTAATAGTTTTTCTAGAGCCCAATATTTCATTCTTTTATTTGCTTTTTTTAAATTAAGTTGTTTGGAAGAAAAGCTTTTGAAAAACTAAACAAGTTGGTCGCTGGTCGGGTCATAACAATTAAAAAAAAAATTGTTTTTTTGGATCACCCTAGTGGACAATTTGCAGTTAATTATCTAATTTTTGGTGATAATTTCAAATTTGTCGTTCTATGTTTTCTATGTTTTTTTTTGAAAAATCGATAAAACTTTTAAAATTAAATATTTTAGTGCTTAATAATCTAACTGAAATAAGTCGTTAGTTAGTTGTACAAAAATTAATTTTGTCATGCGATGTTTTCTATGTGTTTTTGGGTTATTTGTTGTTTATAAATATCAAGTTATCAAAGCAACTTTGATGAATCGAAAAATGGAGAGGTGGATAATTTTCCATAAGTAAGGTTTAAATAAGTCGTTCAATGTTTTCTATGTTTTTGAGTGCTCTGCTTATTTAACTAAACTCAAAAACGCGGTAAAAATTTCTCATACTTAAAGTGTTCTGGCTTAATACTATGGCATTTAAATAGTCTTTTATTATTTGTGACCATTTCGAATTTTTAGTTTAATGTTTTCCACGTTTTCCTAATTCGTTGCTAACTTGATATCAAAAAACTGTTTAATCCGAATCATGTGAATGGCTGATGGAGGGATATGTTGCGTACAAAATCGTAAACATTATATTTTTTAATACATCCAACAAAATTCCTTTTTTGTTTTTGAGTTCGTTACTCCAAGTTGTATGTTTATGTTCAGGAAACCATCATTCATATAATTATTTTATTATTAACAGGAAAACATCATTATTAACGTTACATACTAAGTCTAAATTAAATAATAGCTTATATTTATTTTAAATATCCTGATTAGTTCGTATATGTAATTATGATTATACGTTCTCAACAAATTGTTACTTTCTTTCATCGAAACATCTTCTATACATATACAAACATACAAGTGTACCTACTACATACCTAACCTACCTACTCATTATCAAAATTAAATTTATATGAGCATTTTTTATGCTTGTTTTTTTTTTTGTGTTGCAAAAAGTGATTGATAGGAAATAATTAATCTTCTCACTTTTAGTGCGAGAAAACATGCTTATCCACAACCCAAATAGTGATATTTCCAAAAGGATAGATGATTTTATGTCAGCGAAAAGCAACACAATAACACACAGGACAACAACAACAAAAAACAAAATTGTAAAACGTACCTATGTATGTATGTACATATATAATTTGCGAAAGCAAACATTCTCCTTGTGTTCAAATTGTAGCAGGTAACACCAAGCTGCAGATAGTATAGTAGTTGTTGGCATCTGATGTTTTTGGCATGTTTCCCTGTGCTCTAGGAGCTCTATATAGCACTTAGCCAGGATTCAGGATAGAAGGTGGTTGACAGCCAAAAGTGCCACGTATGATGAATGAATTTCGGTATTGATTAGTTTGCTGATGTGTGGCAAAAAGGATTTAAAAAAAAAACACACACACATGAGAGAATTCCCAAAGTATCAGGTGAGAAAACAGAAAAGGTTGCAGAAAAGTTTTTGTCAATTTCACTTAAAAAAATAAATTGCCAAAAAAAAATGTCAAATGGAATTGAAATCGAGAATTTTAAATGGATCCTTTTCAAGAAGGACCTTATATTTAGTTAGGATTTATAAAGGAAGCAAAAACATTATTTAATGTAGGACAATTTTTTATTTAGTCTTAAAATCTTTGCAAAGTTTCTTTAAATAACAATAAATACAAATTCAAGCATTTCGAAATATTTGAAAAATCCATGTAAGAATGAACCTCATGCCAAGAGACTCGCAGATTAAATTGCAGTTGTAAATAATTTAAGCAACTCAAGTGCGACGACGAGACGTCAGTTAAGTGGATTTTTCTTACAGATAGCTGGCTTAAATGTCTTGAAGGTTATGTTATTTTTTCTCTATCCAACTTTTGAGAGCACCTACAAAGCTATAAAAATATTTTTACGATTAAATTTAAAATGCAATCCAAGCCATATTTTGATCTTCTTCTTGGGTAGAAAACTTCTGCTGATTCACATTTACATGCACTTTTAAGTCATAAAAACAATGTTATCCGAAAAAAAGAAATGTGATTCAGAAGGAAAACATGACTCATCCTTTATTAAATTATTTTGTTGCCCAAGAATGATTTTTTTATTCTGTCTGTTATTACTTGAAATTTGAAATAATTTTTCGGTTTGTTCCATAATTGTTTAAGTCCGATGACCTCTATTTATGTACTCTTTGGTTAGGTTCTGTTATTTCCAGTCATGTAATTCGATATTAATAGAGTTATTAATCAGCATGGTGTTGAATTTAGTTTAAACTTTTTGCTTAAAACCCATAATTCAGGTGCATGTTGTCAGTAGGAATGGTGCGGACCAACTTGTTTCTAATGAGTTTGAACAGCTAAAATTTACTAAAATAAAACTTACTTTCATGAAAAGGAATACACTTGGAAAATTTTTCACTTCCTCCATGTTTTAGTTTTAACCACTAGCTATACGGTGTATTATCCTTAAAACCCTCAATAGCTTCTCAGAACTCTATTCTAAGATTGGCCCACAGTTGTTCCTTTCTATGGTCCAAGTCAAAAAACTTCTATAAAAACCAAACGGATAACTCGATCTTGCTGATGAAAGTGTTAATGGGACAAGTTCTCAACATGATACATAATTTATGGATTTATTTTAGAGAATTAAGTGTGGGTACGCATGGGTAAAATTAAGCGTACACACACTTAATTTTCAAAGAATAATATGACTTAACGGTCTACAAGACAAAATAACTAAGAGACGTAAATCGTTGGGAAGGGATATTCTTATACGAAACTGATACTTTTATGTCTTTCAGCGATTTTAAGTATTTACTAAGTATTTTTTCCTCTTTTTACAACTGTATAAACTACATAGAAGGTTATATGTTCGATATATGTAAAGGGTTTTTCAACAGGGACGCTGCAAAAGTAGAGCGACAGGGACAGCAAACGACGCCATATTTTTTGCCGCTTTTTTGACATTTATCTTCACTAAGGTTTGCCATTTCATGATGGAAAGATATACGAGCCAACAACGAGTCGAAATTATTAAAATTTATTACCGAAATTTGGAGTCAGTGGCCTCAACGTTAAGAGCGCTACGTCCAATTTATGGTCGTCAGGTTTCAGTTGCAGAAAGCCCAAATGTGTGCCTCACGCGTCGTTCTTAAGCGTTGGGCATATCTGTGACGTCGTAGTGGCGAATTTTGCAAAAAGATCTTGGCCTACATCATTACAAGATAAAATTGACGTAAGAACTGAAGCCGCTTGACCACCAGAAGCGTCGTATGTTCGTGAATTGGGCTGAGCAACAACTTGAAAATGATTTGGATTTTCATCGAAAAATCATCTTCAGCGATGAGGCTCATTTCTGGCTGAATGGCTTCATCGATAAACAAAATATGCCATATTGGTCTGGCAGCAATCCACACGTACTCCATGAATCATGATTGCATCCCGAAAAAATTACGGTTTGGTGTGGTTTATGGGCCGGCGGCGTCATTGGGCCGTACTTCTTCCGTGATGATCAAGACCGGCACGTTACTGTGAATGGGGATCACTACCGTTCAATGATAACCGAATATTTTTGGCCCCAAATGGATGATATGGACTTGGACGACATGTGGTTCCAACAGGATGGCGCCACAAGCCACACAGCGAATGTCACAACCAAGTTTGGAGAACGTGTTATCTCACGAAATGGTCCAGTCGCTTGACCACCTCGATCGTGCGATTTGACGCCGTTAGACTATTTCATCTGGGGCTATGTCAAGTCTATGGTCTATGCCAACAAGCCAGCGACGATTGATGACCTTCATACGAGTATCGAACGTGAAATTGCAGCAGTATCGGCCGATTTATGCTTGAAAACCGTCGAATATTTGGTTCAGTGTCTGGACTTCTGCAAGCGTGCCCGTGGTGGCCATGCAAAAGAAATCGAGTTGCATACAAAATGGCATCGAACGTTCTTTCACAAGAATAAAGAATTTCATTGATATCCAAAACAGTTTTTGTTTTATTTAAAAAAAAAACTTTTGTAGCGTTCTTATTGAAAAACCCGATATTTGCAAGCTCAATTCCACAAAGAAATCACTTAAACAAAATAATTTATACCCCAAAAGTCACTACCGTGGCATGTCTCTATCCTGAATTTACCAACAATTTCGTTGGAATTCGACTTTAATTAAAAAACAAAAAAGTGTGCATATAAAAAATATTAACCATGTGATTTTGAACAATTGTTGTTATGGTCAAAAGGGACTAAGAGAAGACCCTGGGTTAGACCCTTAGAAGATAGAGAGCAAAGAAGTTTCAAAAATTAATCACCCAGGTAATATTTACATAACCCGGAGTGATTTTCAGAAGCTTCATCGCTCTCTGTCTTCTTAGGGACAAACTACAGAGAGTTTGACCTATGACAACAACTGTTCAAAATTGCCAGCTAAATATTTAACGTATGCACTCTTTTTCCTTCCGACCAATAGGTATTGAAATAAGTAGATACAAAAAATTAACGTCAAATATTACACCTGCTCGCCACGTGTTAAGGTAGGCAGACAAACGGTTATTGGTTTAACCCCTCAAAGCCTATATGATTGATATCAGAGCTGTAAAAAATACAGTACTCTGGTAATGCAGTCAGGCAAGTTACAGTTAATTAACTTAACAATTGACTAATAAGTTAAAACTTTGACTGAGTACTGTGACTGCAAAATAAGCAGTCGCCAATAGTACTAACATTCAGGACTGTGTACAGTCACCAAAAGCAGTCAATTGACTAAAAGTTAATTAACTGCAGTACTTTGTGACTGTTTTAGTCTTTTAGTCAATTGAAAGTCTTCAGTACTGAAATCAACGACTGATCACACTAAAATGTGCTATATCTTTAGAAAGCTTTAACTTTGTTCTTGTATATGATGTTTGGTGTTTCGTCTAAGTTGATTGAGCGAATAGTTTTTGAGAAACTTAATTTGTTTTTCGCTTGAATTGTGACTTAGAATTTAAATTACTAAAAAATAGGAAAAGGAACTATACTAAAATCCAAAAACTTTTAGTTGAAAGACTTTAGTCGAAAGACTTTAAAAGACTTGCAGTTAAGAGACTTAAAGACTAAAAGTAAAATCGGGCCAGTACTGAAAACTTTTAATTGACTAAAAGACTAAAACCAGTCACAAAGTACTGCAGTTAATTAATTTTAGTCAATTGCCTGCTTTTGGTGTTTGTACAGTTGTGAATATTAGTACTACTAATAACTGCTGAGTTACAGTTAAAGTCTTTTTGTAAGTTAAAAGGCTTATTAAAATTAGTCTTTTAGTCAATTAACTACAGTACTTGAAAGACTGCTGTCCTTACAACTCTGATTGATATGAATTACAAAAGTATGCAAATGACTTGACATTATATGTCGTTGGCTCTTAGACTAACAAATTTTAATATCGAATCTTATTCCAAATCCCATTGTGAAATAAAGTTATTCGCAAAATAAGATTATATTTTGGTGTATTATGCTATGAAAAATAAAATGCACGACTGGATCGCACGTACTTGCTCTTATGTTCAAATTGCTTGGAATTAAAAACTTTTAAAATATGAAAGAATAAACATAAAATTTAAAAAAATATGGGCTTCAAAGAAATGTACACCCAACATTTATACTTCTTTGTTTTAGAATTGAATGAAAACAATTTAAAAAATACTTTTTTTCGCCAATTTTGAATGAGCACAGTCGAATTGATTGAAATCGATGGTGAAAAAATTGCTGGTGAAAGCTGATTCAAAAGTACTTAAGGTTTCTTAATATTCAACCTGACCAATTTTTGAAATTTGGGAAAACTTCCTCTCTTCCACTAGCAGCGCATTCATATTCCAGTTCTATACTCTTAAGTATAGAATTTTGCATGCATATTTTAAGTGCCTAATTTCCATTTTTGAGTACATGAGAATTCTAGCCCCAATAATGAGTAATGTATATTTTCATGTGATTTAAATTACTGTGTAAAAAAAGTTATGTAATTTTCAAAAACAAAATTAGTAATTCTGGCTCTAGACTAGTCAAATTGTTGCGGAATCTACTAATTGGAAAGGAACATCTATATATGAAAGTCTTATTGGAAATTTTGCGTAGAATACGATGGCGAAAAGTCTAGCACTCTCCCATGACGCGTTCGGGAAATATGGCCGATTTTCCAAAATGGCAGCGCATTATTTGACATTTAAGTGTTAGACTGTTAATATATGACCAAATGGGGTATCATTTTATATGTTTTTTTGGGTCGGGAAACTCAAAAATACCACCAAAAAATGTTATTGATGAGAATTATATATATTATAAATATTGGCTGAATATTTTATAGAGAAGGTTAAGTTAGGTTAGGTTAAGGTGGCTGTCAGGAAAACTGCTGACACACTTAGGCCAGAATAGGCCCATTGTGATACCACATAAAGAATGCGAGGTAATCCTCGTTAATTAAACCAGTTGGAACTTTTAATAAGGCGATGGAGACTGTTAATGTCGGTTTTATTTAAGTCACTGGGATCATTAAAGAAAAAATTTCCTAAGTGTGTTTTGCGTCTTTGAGAAAGAGCAGGACATGAGCAAAGAAGGTGTGGGATAGTTTCTTCCTCCTCCTCGTCCATGCAGCTTCTGCAGAAATCATTTGAAAAAACACCGAGTCTATTGGCGTGTTTACCTATGAGGTAGTGTCCAGTAATGACACCAATTCTGGAGCTAATATGCAATCTACTCAGAGATAACAAACATTTCGATCGCTTCGGATCGAGTGTGGGCCAGATCTGTTTTGTCGCCAGACAAGTAGTGATACCTGTCCATCTGCTGTTTGTCATCATCATGGAATCTTCATCTCCAATATTCATCTTGCAAGGTGATATTGGTGTACTAGTTCCTATCCTGGCGAGTTCATCGGCTTTACAGTTTCCTGGAATATCTCTGTGTCCCGGCACCCAGAAAAGGTGAATGTTGAACTGTTCTGCCATCTCCATTAGAGACGATCGACAGTTTCTTGCAGTTACGGAGTTTGTAGAAACAGATCTTAATGATTAAAGGGCAGCTTGGCTATCTGAGAAGATACGGATATTCAAAGTAGATACTCTTATTACGTTTTCTTTGAACCAAGATAAAACTTCTTTTATCGCCAGAATTTCCGCTTGAAACACGCTACAATGATCAGGGAGACGGAAGGAGAGACTAATGTTTAGTCGTTCAGCGTACACGCCGCCACCTACCCCTCTTCGGTTTTTGAGCCATCCGTGTAGAAGTGAATTGCTTCATCTCTCAAGAATTCATTATCTTCCCAAGTGGATCTTGTTGGAATTGTTACTTGAAAATTTTTGCCAAAAACCGGCTGAGGGATGGTGTAGTTGGAGTGTTTAGGGATTGATTCGAATTTGTTCAGAATGATAGTGTGGCCAATAGAGTTGTTGGACCATTGAGAAATGGCTCTGAGACGAATAGCTGTGTTCGCCACCACTTGTTTAGTGTATATATCGAGGGGTGTGATGTTAAGCAGTATGTCTAACGCAGCGGAAGGTGTTGAACGGAGAGCTCCGCTGATACACATGCAAGCTGATCTCTGTACTTTGCTTAGCTTATCACGATAAGTTATTTTATCTAAAGCAGTCCACCATACTGCCACCCCATATGTGAGTATCGGTCTGATGACCGCTGTGTATAGCCAGTGGGTGATATGTGGCGACAAGCCCCATTTGTTTCCAATAGCTTTTTTACAGGAGAAAAGTGCCACTGTGGCCTTTCTAATTCTTTCTTGTATATTTGGTTTCCAGCTCTACTTTTTATCTAAAATCAGACCCAGATATTTAGCTTGATCTGAGAAGTTAAGTGGAATACCATTTATTGATGGAGGGTCTATATTCGGAATTTTATATTTCCTTGCAAAGAGGACAAGTTCAGTTTTGTGGGGATTTACACCTAGTCCACATTTGTCTGTCCATTCAAGTAGTTTGTTGAGACCGGTTTGCATTAATTCTGTTATGATTTGAAGATGCTTTCCCGATATTGCAATGGCAACGTCATCAGCATATGCAATAACTTTGAAACCATCCGCTTCTAGATTGACTAATAGGTCATTAATTACGATGTTCCATATGATTGGAAGAATTTCGGGCATGCGATCAGTCTCCATGTCAGAGAAGCTGATATTGGTAGCCTCAGGAGGCGGGTTAGTAGGGCATATTCTCGTGTTGGAAGTACCCGGTGCATCTACTTCCATTGCTGGTTGGTCGACGCAACGAGTATTTTCCTCCACAGAGGATATGACCTGTGATGGTAGAGGTGTTTCCTCATCTTTTTTGTAGACTTTCAGGATAGCGGTAGTCCAACCAAACCTAATAACACCTTGAGTTGACACTAGGGGAGCCAGAGATTCCTTATTGAGTACCATGATGGCAGATCTATAAGGACCAACTGGATCTTCTAGCTTCGCAACCTTCCAGTCGTGAGTAGGGAGAGTTGGATTACCGTACCTGATCTTCTTTAGGATTGTATCCTTGCAGGATAGATTTCCTGGGATTCTGATGCGAGCTCTAGGTCTTCAAAAGGAATGTCTTCCTTAGCCAAGACTTCGAGCTTAGCACCAGGCCATAGCCCCTCTAACCTACTAACAGCAAGCTTATATAGATAATATGATCTCTGGTCATCAAAGGCGACGAGTTTGGACCGACCCTGGTGCCACCCTGCATCTTCAAAGACAACAGGCTCTCCTGGATTCTCCATTATAAGAGTCTAGTACGATTCCTGAAGTTTATTTGAGACCGTCGTCCACTGATCAGAAGAGATCATACCATCCACATTGCTTTTGTCGATAACAGCTACAATAGTCTTGTCCTTTAGCACGTACTAAAGAACAAGTCTTTTTTGGCATAGGAGGTGTTATGCACCTTTGGTTTTTTGGGGTCCGGAGTGCCTCCCTCTACAGACCGTTGTCGCTTCGACGAGCTGGTCGTAGGTTTAGCAAGAATGCTCCTGGCCCAAGCGAGTTTAGTGGATTGCTTTGAGTCTAGATCGGTCGGTGGCATACTTCCAATGACTTTCACTATTCTCTCTGCGGCCCGTCTCTCGCTGCGTGAGGCGTTTTTGTTTCTCTCGCTGGTGGAAGATGAGCTGTTTGTCACAGTTCTGCCATCAGGGAGGGAACCCTCCACTGTGTTCGGACGGGGTCTGCTCTCACCAGTGGTAATATCGCGCGTCGCAGATATTTTACTTGTCAGAACAGCCCCCTTCGAACTCGTGAGAGGTCTAGGAGAGATCTATAGAGAAAAAGAATAAAGTTTTTAAAATCAACGAAAGCACATAGGTACAATAATGCTCTAAAGCTTTTTTGAAAACTAATATACTTCAATCTCTTATTTGTCGATTTTCTTTTCTTCGAATATATACAAGAACGGCTTTGACGGCTTTTAAAAATTATATTTGCTGAGATATTTACAAAAAACTTTTTTTTGTCCCTTTTTCAGTCTACAATCAAAAGGTTTACTTTGATATAATAAACTTACTGAGTTTGTTTATATGTAGCTTGTTTTTTTATATAATTTTACTGTCTAAATATTGTTATTAATGATTTTGTTGTGAAAAGAAATCCAATCAAGTTGTTGAATAAAAACCAAATCACTTTCTCAAATAAATACAAATCGCAGAAAAAATTATTCTATCGATTAATGTAATTTTAATAAATTTTTTGACTAAATTTGCCCCACCATGAAGTTCTTGCATGGTTTTCTCTAAATCTATTGATTGTGTGGAAAAAAGTTTGATAATCTTTTTTGTGTAAGATTATATAAGCTTCAATGTGCACCTTCACATTTTTTGAAAAATACTCATAGTTTTCGAGGAATTGAAAAAAACTGAATTTTATGCCACTCGCACTTTTACACTCCCTAAAAAATTTGCCCTTACTCAAATTTACGGAACTTTTCAGGTAATGCTTAAGACGTCAAAACAAGCTCTTCACCAAAATTAAGCGTTTCCAAATTTTTTTCTGGATTAATTTAAATTAAATTTGTAACTATGGATACAATTGGCAACGTTGGTTTGTTATCGATTGAGATTAAAAGTGTGCAATTTTATGATTTAATTTTTTTTTTGGTTTTTATTATATTTTTTGCTTTGAAATAATTACTTTTATTTATCTCAATTACTTTTCTTTGATGTACGCAGCTTTTCTCGCCGCTAAATTTAATATATTTATAGTGGATTAAAATAAAGTAAGACTTATTCCTTACAACTTAAACAGGAAGTGGTTTATTTCAATGTACACCAAGATATAGTTGAGATAAGTGAGTTACATTATATAATTATGATATATAATAAACGTCATTAAACCTTGCTTACATCTGGTTACGTAGGTACTAGATTTTTAATATGTAACATGTTCCATATCCATTTTTAAATTTACGACCTTTCAAACATTTAATTCAATCAAACAGGGATACATAAAACATGAACTAATTATACAATTACAAATTAACGAGTATGAGCATTTTCATACATATATAAATACCTTATAGCTAATATAAATTGCTCCAAATTATTATGCTTGTGTAATCAATTCCTGATAAAGTTGATGTTTTTTCAAAAGAATGGTTTATTACAATAATTAGATTTTGAGATGGCACAGCCGGCATATTCAACAGAAAGACTATTAACTTTCCCACATTCCTACTTATTCCCGACCGTTACGGATATTTGTATAAATATGAACTTCCATTGAATATTAAAATTAATGTCACAATTTTATCGACAGCTGACATTCTCATGTCATCCTGTAAATGTGTGTATAGGATGGTATAATATAAGTTTTTCATATTGTGCAACTACAAATAAATAACAGCCGATGGATAAAATCAATTTATCTAAAAACAATAGCAGATAACTAAATCGTTTTCCTAATCACCCACTGGCTATTAAAATAAACAAAATAATCCAATTTAATTTTACAATGAAAAGACTGTTCTCTTTTATATATATGATGATGCTGCTGCATACATACCTACACTCTTGCATATAAAAATTCCAGCCATCACTGCATCTAACACTCAATCACACATCATCCTTGTCTAGGAAATGCATGATATCCCTGCAGCATGTTTCATTTTCAAATATACTTACCTACATACATAGATGGAATATAGAGGCCTATAGTTGAGCTAAGGTCTATTCGATTAAGCAACGGCCAGGGGCAATATAATGTTCACATTAATTATAGCTACGAGTATGTACGAGTTAAATGGATGACACGATGGATGTATATAGGAAAGAGGATTTCAATATTCGTTGCAAATAATCTCTTTCTCTAAACAATTTGGCTTGCAGCTATTTGAGAAGTTGGATTGTTAATTGATAAAATATTACGAATTCAAAAAAAAATTAAATAATTATTCAAATAGTCTAGTTGGCAGGAAGTAAAAATCAGTTCGCTGTAGAAAAACTGGAATTTGTCCTGAGAAAAACAGTGCATGACTGGGTCGCACACAAGGACTGACTAAAAATAATTTTTCAATAGGAATGTACAGCGCCGAATTAAACTTTTTTAGGTCTTAGGTCTAAAAAGTAAAACGTGCCCTTTCTTTTATGAATTCAGATTTATATTACGAAATAAAACAAAAAGAAGCCACGCTCAAGCGAATTCATTGTAAAAAGAAAAATTGATATAAAGTTAAAGGTATTTTGTAGTTCAACCAAGGAAAAGCAACATTGTTACGGTAAGATTTACCGCAACAAAAACCTCTCTTTATTCGGTTCTTAAAACTTTCTTCTGACTATGTTTTTGGTCATAGTCTAACTCTCGTTATCTGTTTTCCCCTCCACCCCAACCAATCCCGTTTTTCGACCCTCAATTTCGTCCGTTGTCCTCATGGAGCTTGAGAGTGGCTCGGGGAGGATGACAAAATAGGTACATCATCGATCTATATTCTTTCGTGCTGAGCCAGCGGACGGGCTGGAGACTCGCACGTCACCTACGTATGAGCTGAGCCTTCTTCCTTCCTTCCTTCCTTCCTCGAATAATTTTCAAAAAGTTAGAAATGTAGAGTAGCTGAGAGAATGCTCAGAATTATGTTTTCAACTTTTGATAGTTTTTTTTGTTTTCTTCTCAAAATTTGTTATTGTGAATATGTCTTGCTCCGGCCTTGGATTCGTCAAGTTTTGGGACGACACCAAAAACTTGGGGAATCCATTGAATGTGGGACTGAGAGATAGTTTCGTTGGAACTCAACCTCGGAGTGTAACCGTAACAGAGTTCCACGAAAACCATATGTATGAGTGTGAGAATTTGTGCGTGAGAGAGAGGCCGTTGGAAGATAAAAGGCTAGGCAAAAACAACCACTTCTTGGTTGACTGTTATAGCCGAAAGAGGTTTGAAAAAATTTTGTGGAAAATTTTGAAAAATGGGTTTAATAGAAATAGTTGGTGATTTTTAAAAAGTGATTAAAAATTGTTTGTGGAGGGAGTCATTTTTTTTAAGAAAGTAATCGCCAGAACGGGGCGAATTGGAAAGTAGCAGGAAAAGGAAGAGGAAGAGGAAAAGAGGAATTACAAATCCAAAAGATAAGTATAGTGAAATTTAGTTTTGCTAATTCGTTTTGTGGGAAATTGTTAAAAATATTCTTTTCGGTTGGCCTTTGATTTCGTGTGATTATTCCCTGTAATTTTGGGACTCGTGACCCTTTTAACGTAGTTTGTTTTATACGGTTGATTTCGGGACCGGTGATAGCTGTCCATTCTTGCGGCTTTGGTTTTCATTGTTTGGTTTATCTTCTGTTCTTTTTTTCTTTTTTTAATTTGCTTAATTTGTTCTTTGAACAATTACCTTTTTGTATTTATTTTATTCTTGAAATGATTCTGGGTTTTAATCCAGGCGTAAGCCAAGATTTCCCAGACCTTTTTTAATAAATCTTTAAACTCACCCTCAGGGAAGTATAAACTATTTGCTTTCTTTCAATTTATTGAAGAAATATTTTCAGCTACCGGTCAAGGCAAACGACCATAAAAGTTTCCTGGCGCCCACCCTTAAGCGTAAGTACGCCCTTGTACTTACCTTTTTATCCCTTTAATTATTTTCCATATAATATCATTCAATTCGACCCAAAGTATTCTTCTCTTTTTTTATTCACATAAAAAAAAAAACAAATTCGGCGAACCCACCCCCTGCTGACTAGCCGGTTGGCTGCATCGTTGTGGAGTATTTTGTCTTCTCTTTTTTTTTTCTTATCTTTCTTCGATCGTTTTGACCATTGTTAATTCGATAATATTCTTCGCGTGTGCCGGTTGCACATTTTACTATCTTAATTTTTTTTAGTTCGTTTCATAATTTTAATTGGATGCGCAAATCCATAGTTCGCGGTCTTTAAGTATTTCGTCACAGAAATCATCCTAATCATCTTTAAAATTCGGTTAAAAATATTGCAACAACATTTTAAGGGTAACTAATTTAAAACTTAGTTTAACAACCATTCCTCTGTACCACCCAAGCGCGTATCAGGAATTCAGTTTGAGGGTCAAAAAATTGAAACATCAATTAGTGCAGATATAGGGTTGTTCCTTGATCAACACTCGCACTTACAAGTTTAGCAAGTCATGACATAAAGCCAAGACCAATATCCGGCGGTTACCAACTTGGAGGTAATGTAAGCACTTGATGTGTAGGAAAAGATACAGCCCGAGGCCCCCAGTTCCTACAACATCCAACCGCCATCCGAGGCTTCTCGCTTCTCTTTCATAACAATTGATTTTTTTACTGTGGCAGGGTCGTTAGCCCAACGCACTAACCTCCAATCTGTAGGGCCATGGGTTTGGTGTTGCAATTCTTTCCTACGGACTACGACCTGCGAGTATGCACCTGGAATGTAAGGACACTCTATACGCCAGGTGCTACTCAAAAACTTGAATCTGTCCTCACGCGGTACAAGGCAGATATTACCGCGATCCAGGAGATACGATGGAAAGGATCAGGGATTATGAAAAGAAAAGATTGCGACATTTATTACAGCTGTCATCAAAGATTGCACATGTTAGGATGCGGATTCGTCGTAGCTAATCGACTTAGATCGAGAGTCATCGATTTTAAGCCGATCAGCGATCGCCTGGCTGTGATCCACATCAAAGCTACCTTCCAAAACATCAGCCTAATATGTGCACACGCCCCTACCGATGAAGCGGAGGCGTCTAACAAGGAGGATTTTTACGACCTCCTGGACAGAGCCTACGGAGCCTGTCCGGAGTACGATGTCAAAGTCGTGCTCGGAGACTTCAATGCTAAAATCGGAAAGGAAAATATATTTGGCGGATTAGTTGGAAAGCACAGCCTCCACGAAACGACAACAGACAACGGCTTTCGACCAATCGACTTTGCTGCAGCTCGTAATACGGTGATAAGTAGCACTAGGTTCTCCAGGCGAAGGATACACACATCAACCTGGCGATCCCCAGATGGTCGAACCGCCAATTGGCATTGCTAATTGGCGCAAGGCACGCATCGAACATCTTGCACGTGCGAACTTTCCGAGGTGCAAATGTGGACTCTGACCACTTTCTTGTTGTGACAAAGTTCAGAGCCCGACTGTCCAATGAAAAGAAAGCGAAGACCGCCCAAAGGAAGAAATTCAACATTGCATGCCTTAGCACATCTGAGAAAGCCAGAGACTACAGTGAGCAATTAACCGGGAAACTCTCTGCCGTACCCGCACCCACAAGCGTCAACAACCAGTGGAACTTGTATCGCGACATCATTAAGAAGACAGCCGAGACCACCATAAGCTATCAACCACCTAGAAAAAAGAACCCGTGGTATGATGAGGAATGCGCGTTATTGAAGCAGGAGACGGAAAATGCACGAATGTAAATGCTGCAACGGAAAACAAGAGCAGCAAGAGAGGAGTACCGTGAAAAGAGAAGGAAACCCTGCGAAGAAAGAAAAGAGCATCCGCAGCCTCTCAGCTCAGGTATCTCGAGGAGTCGAGCACTGCCACCAACACCCGCCGGTTCTACAAAACAGCCAAGCAACTGGCATGTGGTTATAAAACCGGCACGCAAGCTCTTCGAAACAGCGAAGGGAACCTAGTCACCGAAGCACAGGGAATTGTTGACGTGTTTAAGCAGCATTTCCAGCAGCTGTTCAATGGGCATTCTGTAGAGGAAGCGACAGTAGAACAAAGAAGCATGAGACCAGTCAATGAAGATCCAGTCCCAGCGCCCAGTACTGAAGAGATGAAGAAAGCCATCCACAAGCTTAAGAACAACAAATCCGCCGGCTCGGATGGCCTACCTGCGAAACTCTTCAAGTATGGAGAAGATGTCCTGGCAGGGTGCATACACCAGCTCATCAACCAAGTATGGGAGGAGGAAAGTATGCCCGACGACTGGTCAATTAGCTCCATATGCCCAATCTACAAAAAAGGCGATCCTATGTCCTGCAAAGGTATATCCCTGCTTAATGTTGCATACAAGATCCTATCCAACGTACTATGTGAGCGTCTTAAACCTTTCTGCAACACTATGATCGACACGTACCAGTGTGGCTTCAGGCCAGGCAGATCAACGATAGACCAAATCTTCACATTGAGGCAAATCCTGGAAAAGACCAACGAATTTCAAGACGAGACCCACCATCTTTTCATCGACTTTAAAGCCGCATATGATAGCATTAGTCGCCAAGAGCTTCTATTGGCGATGTCCGAACTCGGGATCCCGGAAAAACTGATCAAGCTATGCCGCATGACGTTACAAAATACGCGGTGCAACGTGCAAATGGGTTACAGCTCATCCGAGCTATTCCAGACATGTGCAGGGTTCAGACAAGGAGATGCCTTATCATGTGACTTCTTCAACCTAGTCCTGGAGCAGATAGTTCACAAGAGTGGTGTTAACCTGGAAGGCACTATCTTCAACAGGTCTTCGCAACTGCTTGGCTATGCGGACGACATCGACATCATCGGCCGCTCCAAGCGAGCTGTACTAGAAGCATTCACAGCTATTGATGAACAGGCGAAACGCGTTGGTCTTGAAGTGAATGAGGACAAAACAAAGTATATGCTATCAACAAACAAAGCTTCATCTGTCCATCGCCTAGGACAAAACGTCACTGTTGGTAGCAGTTATTTCGAGGTAGTCAAGGAGTTCACTTACCTCGGAACAAACATCAACCCCACGAATGACACCTTAGTGGAAATCCGACGAAGAATTACCCTAGCGAACCGCTGCTACTTCGGTTTTGCCAAACAAATGGGTTCAAAACTCCTCTCCCGGAAGACAAAGTGCACGCTATACAAAACGCTAATTTTACCAGCTCTACTCTATGGCGCCGAGTGCTGGACGATAAGTAAAAAAGGGGAATTGATACTGGGCACTTTCGAGAGAAAAATTCTTCGGCGGATATTTGGTCCAATATGCGAGGAGGGCGAATGGAGGAGAATATTTAATCGTGAATTATACGAGCTGTACCAAGATGTGGATGTAGTCCAAAGAGCCAAAACACGCCGACTACACTGGCCCGGCGACATCGAGCGAATGGACAACAATGCTCCAGCCAAAAAAATCTTCGAATCCCAGCCTCCAGGTTCGAGACGACCAGGAAGACCGAACCTCCGCTACAGGGATCAGGCGGTTTCTGACGCAAGAGCGCTTGGTCTCGACGACTGGAGGGAGCGTGCGAGGGACCGCAACCGATGGAAGACCGCAATATCTCAGGCAGAGACCCTTCATGGATCGGGAGCCGAATAAGTAAGTAAGTAGTAAGTATAGGGTTGTTCAATAAGAGCGCTACAAAAGTTTTTTTTAAATAAATCAAAAACGGTTTGGCGGAGCAAAATCGCATCGTCACCTCCAAGTGGTGCCCGCTGGATAGCCAATTAGGTGAACTAACGACGAGCGTTGGATCTATTGGATCCAAGAGCTGAGACACCTGAGTTACCTTTTCAGGAACTAGGAGCATATGATAAGACATCGCTCTGAAGAACCAGCTCTCCATGAAACCCAAGAGCGTCTGACGCATAATGTGCGGCTCATTGGTCAGCGTCTGATCCCATAGGGGCGGCTGTATTAAAGACCTTGAATAGAAAAAGTAACGAAGCTATTTATGGGTAACAAACAAAAGTTACAAAAAAATAAAAAAAAATATGGCAATGAATAAAACAAATAGATATTGTACCCCAGGTGGCAATCCAGATAAACTGGTAAATCCACTCTCTTCGGAGATCGGTCCTACGGATTCTGGGGAGGACCAATTATTGCTAACAGGAAGTAGACGGAGTTCTAAAACACTGAGGACTCCACCAAAAATATTCTCAAGGGTCACTCCATCGAAAACCCTTACCGAAAAATCAAATGACAAAGAAGTCATTAACGAAAAAGGAACCAAAATCTATGAAAAGATCGAAATAAAAGATCCGCAGTGTTCCAAAAAAAGCAACGAGATCCACCAAGTTGAATCCGAAAATTATTTCGAGGAATGGCAAAAAGAAATAATAGCCAGAAAAAAACTTGAAGTGCTCGTTGAAAGTCTTCCGGAACAAGTTAAGAGACTTGAAGAAAAAGTCAGCTTGCTAGACAAGAAAACTTCAAATAATGACAGCAAGACTAGTCCAAAAATACTTGTAGTGAAAAGCCCACCAAAAACCATTGAGTTTCATACTGATGAGGAAGAGCTTCTTTTTGAAACAGATGGTAACAGAAATAAACGTAAATCCAAGAAACGGAAAGCAGAGGGTAGCCCAGAGACTGTTCAAAAAATTAAGCAGGTAGCTTCAAAAGCGGATATTCCTGCAACAGTGAAAACATCAAACAATGAAATAAAAGATGTATCCCAAAAGAAGTCTTTTGCTAAAGGTACTAAGCAAACTTCACCACCTCCAATCATGATTTCCGGATTGACAATGTTTGGTGAGCTTAAGAGCATAGTAGAAAAATGCAGTAATAAGGCATGTAAATATACATCATACAATAAAGACAATTGGAAAGTCATAGTTGAAGACGCCGATGCGTATAGATCTATCACTGAAGAATTGAACAAAAAGAGAATTCAGTGGCACTCGTACGAAAATAAAGCTACAAGGTCGATAAAGGTAGTAGCAAGAGGCCTCCACTCTTCATGTGATGCCAAAGATATTGTCGAAGACCTTATTCAAAAAGGTTTCCAAGCTCTCGATGCGAATAATCTTATTAAAAATGAGACAATCAAAGACTCCACTGGGGTATCAACGACAACAAGGAGATCTCTACCTTTATTTATGCTCACCTTTGAAAATAAAGAAAGTCTCGATAAGATCTACAGTATAAAATCAATTATGGGTATAGTTGTCAAAATTGAACCACTACGAAAGTCAAAAATTGTTCCACAATGTAAACGCTGTCAGGCCTTTGGGCATACACAAAAATACTGCAATCGTGAGTTTGCTTGTGTTAAATGCGAAGGCAAGCATGCAACTAAAAACTGTCCCATGGGCAGAGAACAGAAAGCGAAATGTGTTAACTGTCAAGGCAACCATCCTGCAAGTTACAGAGGATGTCCAGTTGCCAAAAAATTCCAAGACACAAAAAGAAAAAACAAAACTGGGAACAAGCTAAGAAACCCAACAAACACAAAAGCAATAGTTGAAAGCAAAAAAGTAGCCGTTGAAAGCAAAAGTGACGAAAATAAATCCTATTCCCAGATTGTTAAAAATGTGCGGAAGAACGAAGAAACATCTATTAAAGAAATGCTTGAACTTATCCTGAAAAGGATTGACAAACAAGATTTAAACATAAAACAGCTAAGCGAAGAAGTCGCTCTTAAAAAACAATGATGGACAGAACACTCAAAATCGCAACATGGAATGCAAACGGTCTTTTAAAACATGTATCAGAACTAAACATCTTTTTAGACATAGAGCATATAGACATTTGTTTGGTGTCCGAAACTCACCTCGCTATAGAACAAAATCTTGATAATAAATTACCTAACTATACGTGTTATCACGCTCCGCACCCAGCTGACAAAGCTAGGGGAGGATCAGCAATACTAATAAAAAAGTGCTTAACACACTATGAAGAGCCGAAGTTTACTAATGAAAACATGCAAGTAACCACAATTAGTATTGGTATAAAAAAGAAAGAGTTTAAGATAGCATCTATATACTGCCCTCCGAGGCGCTCTCCAACTGAAGAAGACTATGCAGAACTCCTAAATTTGTTAGGACATAACTTCCTTGTTGGTGGCGACTTCAATGCTAAACACACTCAATGGGGATCTAGGCTCATAACAACGAAAGGCAAACGGCTATATCAAGCAGGCCGCAAATACAACTGCGAATTTTATTCTTCTGGCTCGCCAACATATTGGCCATCTGATTCTAACAAAATACCAGACCTTATAGACTTTTTCGTAATAAAAGGTATTAAACGAAACCATATAAGTGTCGAAGGTAATTACGATTTATCGTCAGATCATACTCCAGTAATATTATCACTGAGCGAAGCAGAAATAATAGAAAAAAGTAATCCTAAGCTCGTGAACAAAAGAACAAACTGGAACGAATTCAGAGATAAACTTGAAAGTTTTATAAACCTAAGATCCCCTATGCAAACAATTGAACAGATTGATCATGAAGTAGAACAATTTATTGCTGATGTGCAACAGGCTGCAGAAGAAAGTACTCCAACAATTTCGAACTCAAGAGAAAAAGAAATAAAATATCCTGTCGAAATAAAGGAGCTGTTCTTGGAGAAAAGAAGAGCTCGAAGAAAATGGCAAGCTACGAGATTTCCAGGTGATAAGGCAGTTTTTAACCGTCTTAACAATGAACTAAACAAAAGAATCTGTGAATTTAAAAGTTATTCACTTAGTAGATTCCTGAATAGTCTGACGGCGGATGCTTCTACGGAATACTCCTTATGGAAAGCAGTTAAGCGCCAAAAAAGACCACAGGCACAAAACCCGCCAGTAAAATCTCAAGATGGTAAATGGATCGGAAACCCAAAATAGAAGGCTGATCTCTTCGCTGAACATCTTGCGATTGTTTTAAGCCATTTCCAGCAAGCACAGCTACAGATCCATTACAGTTTGTTGATAGAAACGACGAATGTGAAATTCCTTTTGTCACGCTCAAAGAAGTAAGAAGTATGTGTCAACATAAGTTGTCTAACAAAAAATCACCAGGGTACGATCTAATAACTGCTCAGGTTTTGAAAGAAATGCCTTCTATCGCCTTCAAAAAACTCCAATTTTTAATAAATGCATGCCTTAAACTAAGATATGTGCCACATCATTGGAAAATTGCAGAAGTCATTGTTATACCTAAACAAGGTAAGCCACCAATAGAAGTAACATCTTACAGACCTATATCGCTTATACCAATCATGGCAAAAGTTTTAGAAAAACTGCTTCTGAAAAGACTAAGCAAAATAATAGAAGAAAGAAGACTAATTCCGAGCCATTAGTTTGGATTTAGAAATAAACATTCCACGATAGACCAAGTGCATCGGATTACGGATGTTGTGGAAAAAGCACTTGAAGAAAAACAAGTATGCTCGGCTATATTCTTAGATGTTGCTCAAGCCTTTGACAAGGTTTGGCACTTGGGACTTGAGTACAAACTGCAAAGGGATCTTCCCAGGCAGTACTACGAAATACTGAAATCCTACGTTACGAACCGACTCTTTAGAGTACGGTACGACCAAAATTACTCGGAACTAAAGAAAATTGAAGCCGGTGTACCACAAGGAAGTGTCCTAGGACCAACCCTGTATCTGTTATATACAAGGGATATTCCAGTGGACATCAACGCTATCATGGCCACCTTTGCTGATGATACTGCAATATTGGTGCCAGATAAATCCGTTACGAAGGCTACACAAAAACTGCAAAATGCAGTCGATAAAGTTAGTGATTGGACGCAAAAATGGCGAATCAAACTAAATGAAACAAAATCGACGCATATAAACTTTACAAACAAAAAAATAAACAATGTTCCTATTCTTATAAACAGTACAACAGTACCTTACTCCAATACTGCCAAATACCTTGGAATGACTTTGGATGCAAAGCTTAAATAGAAAGAGCACATCAAAAAGAAAAAAGACGAACTAAACTTGAAGTACAGAAAAATGTACTGGTTACTAGGAAAGAACTCTGACCTATCTATCCAGAACAAACTAATGTTATATAAGCAAGTACTGAAACCCGTTTGGACATATGGCATCCAACTATGGGGCTGTACAAAGAAAACAAATGCTGAACCCATCCAAAAATTCCAAAGCAAGGTCCTTCGCGGAATAATAAATGCCCCTTGGTATATAAGAAATAGCGATCTACATCGTGACCTTCAAATTGAAATGGTTACAGAAGTGGTTAAAAAACACGCTGTATCACACAATCAGCGACGGCAAAGTCATACCAACTCCGAAATGGAGACCGTCTTAAATGTACGAGACAATGTTCGGAGATTAAGAAGAACCAAGCCTCATGAGCTGATGGTCTAAAAGCTATGGAAAGTGTTATAACTTAAACTTCCCACAATGCGACTGATAAATTAAGAAAGAAAAATCATTTGTCGATCTTTCATAGATTGGTCCTGATTCACCGGTGGTTTTAGTGCGGTAAGAGTCCCACACTACTTGGTACCGATTCTTACCGAGTGTCTTCTGAAGATTTCCATCGGATAATAAAAAAAAAAAAAAAAAAAAAAAAAAAAAAAACGGTTTTGGATATCAATGAAATTCTTTATTCCTGTGAAAGTACGTTCGATGCCATTATGTATGGAACTCGATTTCTTTTGCATGACCACCACCGGCACGCTCGCAGAAGTCCAGACGCTGAACCCAATTTTCGATGGTTTTCAAGCACAAATCGGCCGTTACTGCTGCAATTTCACGTTCGATATACGTACGAATCATCGAATTCATCAATCATCGCTGGCTTGTTGGCATAGACCATAGACTTGACGTAGTCCCACGTAGGAAATAGTCTAACGGCGTCAAATCGCACGTGAGATAACACGTTCTCCAAACCTGGTTTCCAATAAATTGATTGCGACATTCGCTGTGTGGCTAGTGGCACCGGCCGTCCTGTTGGAACCACATGTCGTCCAAGTCCATATCATCCAATTGGGGCCAAAAATATTCGGTTATCATTGAACGGTAGCGATCCCCATTCATAGTAACGTGCCGGTCTTGATCATCACGGAAGAAGTACGGCGCAATGACGCCGCCGGCCCGTAAACCACAACCAAACCGTAATTTTTTCGGGATGCAATGATGACTCATGGAGTACGTGTGGATTACTGCCTGACTAATACCACATATTTTGTTCATTGACGAAGCCATTCAGCCAGAAATGAGCATCATCGCTGAAGATGATTTTTCGATGAAAATCCGAATCATTTTCAAGTTGTTGATCAGCCCAATTCACGAACATACGACGCTTCTGGTGGTCAAGCGGCCTCAGTTCTTGCGTCAATTTAATTTTGTTAGGATGTAGGCCAAGATCTTTTCGCAAAATTCACCACAATGACGTCACAGAGATGCCCAACTCTTGAGAACGACGTGTGAGAGACACATTTGGGCTTTCTGCAACTGAAGCCTCAGCCACTAGACGCTCAATTGTTGATCTGCTAGGACGATTATGACGACCAGAAATTGGACGTAGCGCTCTTAATGTTGAGGCTACTGACTCCGAATTTCGGTAGTAAATTTTAATAATTTCGACTCGTAGTTGGCTCGTGTATCTTTCCATTATGAAATGGCAAACCTTACTGAAGAGAAATGTCAAAAGAGCGGCAAGAAATATGGCGTCGTTTGTTGTCCCTGTCGCTCTACTTTTGTAGCGTTCCTTATAAGTATTGTGTTTTTATTTTGATTTCTAGCTTACTTATTTCTTATTAGCAAATCTATGTTGTTTCGACAACATAACATAGGCTAACACTTTTTACTTGAATCATTTTTATAAGAAAAGATGAATAGCCAAAATTACTTCATGTGGAAAGCTGGATTTGATTAATCCATAAATCTACCAACGAAAGATCGACCGAATACTCACCCAGATCTATCAGAAGATTCCGAAAAAGTTTCTTGTCTAAATTTAACTCTGTGAATTATATTAACTTTTTGTAATTTGGCATACATAAGTTAAACATTTACATTCGTATTTATAAGACTTTTTTAGAAAAGTCTTGGATAGAGGTCGATACAGTCATTGCCTAAATAGATTAGCCATCTCCATAATAAACACTTTCCTACAAAATTTCAGTTTTGAGTAAACGTGTGGGTACTTTCCTTTAGTTCTCATTTAATTTGAAACTAGCCAATTAAAAACAAGGAACTTTCCCCTTATTCATTTTTCTACTGTACAAGTATTTAGATACCCAATTCCAGGGTCTTAGTATTCCAAACTGTAAATGCTTAAAATGCTTTTGGATTTGAACCAAAGTTCTAAAGTTAAACATTGCTTAGAATAGGTTTATAAATACGAATGTTATAATAAAATAATGTGGATCAGAATACATATCGACCTTTTTTTTGACAAAATTTTTGTTCGTACCTGTCAATTATAGTTCTTTAGATTGGAATTTCAAAAGGCATAACGATACCTTCCAATATATATTGAGCGAAATTTGCTAAATATCAAATTAAAATCTTAAAACCCCTCTTCTTGAGTTTTTATATGGGTATTTTTTTGTAATAAACATTTTTTTTAGGAGTTTTTGATATAAAATCCTGTTCTATATTTTGTTATTTCTTTAAATCCGCCTTTAAAAATCTGAACAAGAGTTTTTTTCGATGCCTGTAAATTTATTTTTAATGTTGCTCAATAAATTCTTACAGGCATATATAAGTTCATATAAGTTATCATTAGGTTATAGATTGTATTTTCCTATGGTAAACCCAATCTCAACCCGATCTCAAACCGATCTCAAACCGATCTCAACCCGATTTCAAACCGATCTCAAACCGATCTCAACCCGATTTCAAACCGATCTCAAACCGATCTCAACCCGATCTCAAAACCGATCTCAAACCGATCTCAACCCGATTTCAAACCGATCTCAAACCGATCTCAACCCGATCTCAAAACCGACCTCAACCCGATCTCAAACCGATCTCAAACCGATCTCAAACCGATCTCAAACCGATCTCAAACCGATCTCAAACCGATCTCAACCCGATCTCAAACATATCTCAAACCGATCTCAACCCGATCTTAAACCGATATCAAACCGATCTCAAACCGATCTCAACCCGATCTCAAAACAATCTCAACCCGATCTCAAACCGATCTCAAACCGATCACAACCCTATCTCAAATCGGTTTGGGATCGGGTTGGAATCGGATTGAGATCGGTTTGAGATCGGGTTGAGATCGGTTTGAGATCGGTTAGAGATCGGGTTGAGATCGGTTTGAGATCGGTTTGGGATCGGGTTGGGATCGGATTGAGATCGGTTTGAGATCGGTTTGAGATATGTTTGAGATCGGGTTGAGATCGGTTTGAGATCGGTTTGAGATCGGTTTGAGATCGGTTTGAGATCGGTTTGAGATCGGTTTGAGATCGGGTTGAGGTCGGTTTTGAGATCGGGTTGAGATCGGTTTGAGATCGGTTTGAAATCGGGTTGAGATCGGTTTGAGATCGGTTTGGGAACGGGTTGAGATCGGGTTGAGATCGGTTTGAGATCGGTTTGAGATCGGTTTGAGATCGGTTTGAGATCGGTTTGAGATCGGTTTGAGATCGGTTTGAGATCGGGTTAAGATCGGTTTGAGATCGGTTTGAGATCGGGTTTCAATCGGTTTGAGATCGGCTTGAGATTGGTTTTAAATCTCCAACATCGAATATCGAACATCGAACATCGAATATTGAACATAGAACATCGAACATCGAACATCGAACATTGAACATCGAACATCGAACATCGAACATCGAACATCGAACAACGAACATCGAACATCGAACATCCAACATCGAACATCGAAAATCGAACATCGAACATTGAACATCGAAAATCGAACATCGAACATCGAACATGGATTATGGAACATCGAACATAGAACAATAAAAATTGATAAATGATTATCTCAACCCGATCTCGAACCGACCTCAACCCGATCTCCAACCGATCGCAACCCGATCTCAACCCGATCTCAAACCGATCTCAATCCGATCCCAACCCGATCCCAAACCGATCTCCAACCGATCTCAAACCGATCTCAACCCGATCTCAAACCGATCTCAAACCGATCTCAAACCGATCTCAACCCGATCTCAAACCGATCTCAACCCGTTCCCAAACCGATCTCAACCCGATTTCAAACCGATCTCAAACCGATCTCAACCCGATCTCAAACCGACCTCAACCCGATCTCAAACCGATCTCAAACCGATCTCAACCCGATTTCAAACCGATCTCAACCCGATCTCAACCCGATCTCAACCCGATCCCAAACCGATCTCAAACCGATCTCAACCCAAATTCAAACCAATCTCAAACCGATCTCAAACCGATCTCAACCCGATCTCAAACCGACCTCAACCCGATCTCAAACCGATCTCAACCCGATCTCAACCCGATCTCAAACCGATCTCAAACCGATCTCAAACCGATTTCAAACCGATCTCAACCCGATCTCAAACCTATCTCTACCCGATCTCAAACCGATCTCAATCCGATCCCAACCCGATCCCAAACCGATCTCAAACCGATCTCAACCCGATCTCTAACCGATCTCAAACCGATCTCAAACCGATCTCAAACCGATCTCAACCCGATCTCAAACCGATCTCAACCCGATCTCAAACCGATCTCAACCCAATTTCAACCCGATCTCAAACCGATCTCAACCCGATCTCAAACCGATCTCAAACCGATCTCAACTCGATCTCAAACCGATCTCAAACCGATCTCAAACCGATCTCAATCCGATCCCAACCCGATCCCAAACCGATCTCAAACCGATCTCAACCCGATTTCAAACGGATCTCAAACCGATCTCAAACCGATCTCAACCCGATCTCAAACCGATATCAAAACGATCTCAAAACGATCTCAGCCCGATCTCAAACCGATCTCAATCCGATCCCAACCCGTTCCCAAACCGATCTCAACCCGATCTCAAACCGATCTCAAACCGATCTCAACCCGATTTCAAACCGATATCAAACCGATCTCAAACCGATCCCAACCCGATCCCAACCCGTTCCCAAACCGATCTCAAACCGATCTCAACCCGATTTCAAACCGATCTCAAACCGATCTCAACCCGATCTCAAACCGACCTCAACCCGATCTCAAACCGATCTCAAACCGATCTCAAACCGATCTCAACCCGATCTCAAACCGATCTCAACCCGATCTCAAACCGATCTCAACCCGTTTTCAAACCGATCTCAAACCGATCTCAAACAGATTTCAAACCGATCTCAACCCAATCTTAACCCGATCTCAAACCGATCTCAAACCGATCTCAAACCGATCTCAACCCAATCTCAACCCGATCGGTTTCTTATTGGGTTGAGATCGGTTTGAGATCGGGTTGAGATCGGTTTGAAATCGGTTTGAGATCGGTTTGAGATCGGGTTGAGATCGGTTTGAAATCGGGTTGAGATTGGGTTGAGATCGATTTGAAATCGGTTTGAGATCGGGTTGAGATCGGTTTGAGATCGGTTTGGGATTGGGTTGGGATCGGATTGAGATCGGTTTGAGATCGGTTTGAGATCGGGTTGAGATCGGTTTGAGATCGGTTTGAGATCGGGTTGAGATCGGTTTGAGATCGGGTTGAGATCGGTTTGAGATCGGTTTGAGATCGGGTTGAGGTCGATTTGAGATCCGGTTGAGATCGGTTTGAGATCGGTTTGAAATCGGGTTGAGATCGTTTTGAGATCGGTTTGGGAACGGGTTGAGATCGGTTTGAGATCGGGTTGAGATCGGTCTTAGATCGGTTTGAGATCGGTTTGAGATCGGTTTGAGATCCTATTGAGATCGGGTTGAGATCGGTTTGGGATCGGGTTGGGATCGGAGTGAGATCGGTTTGAGATCGGGTTGAGATCGGGTTAAGATCGGGTTGAGATCGGGTTGAGATCGGTTTGAGATCGGTTTGAGATCGGGTTGAGATCGGTTTGAGATCGGGCTAAGATCGGTTTGAGATCGGTTTAAGATCGGTTTGAGATCGGTTTGGGATCAGTTTGAGATTGGGTTGAGATCGGTTTGAGATCGGGTTGAAATCGGTTTGAGATCGGGTTGAGATCGATTTAAGATCGGTTTGAGATCGGTTTGAGATCGGTTTGAGATCGGTTTGAGATCGGTTTGAAATCGGGTTGAGATCGGTTTGAGATCGGTTTGGGATCGGGTTGGGATCGGATTGAGATCAATTTGAGATCGGTTTGAGATCGGTTTGAGATCGGGTTGAGATCGGTTTGAGATCAGGTTGAGATCGGTTTGAGATCGGGTTGAGATCGGTTTGAGATGGGTTTGAGATCGGGTTGAGATAGGGTTGAGATCGGTTTGAAATCGGTTTGAGATCGGGTTGAGATCGGTTTGAGATCGGTTTGGGACCGGGTTGGGATCGGATTGAGATCGGTTTGAGATCGGGTTAAGATCGGTTTGAGATCGGCTTAAGATCGGTTTGAGATCGGGTTGGGATCGGTTTGAGATCGGATTGAGATTGAGTTGAGATCGGTTTGAGATCGGTTTGAGATCGGTTTGAGATCGGGTTGAGATCGGTTTGAGATCGGTTTGAAATCGGTTTGAGATCGGTTTGAGATCGGGTTGAGATCGGTTTGAAATCGGGTTGAGATCGATTTGAGATTGGTTTAAGATCGGTTTGAGACCGGGTTGAGGTCGGTTTGAGATCAGGTTGAGATAGTCATTTATCAATTTGTATTGTTCTATGTTCGATGTTCCATGTTCGATGTTCGATGTTCGATGTTCGATGTTCGATGTTCGATGTTCGATGTTCGATGTTCGATGTTCGATGTTCGATGTTCGATGTTCGATGTTCGATGTTCGATGTTCGATGTTCGATGATCGATGTTCGATGTTCGATGTTCGATGTTCGATGTTCGTTGTTCGATGTTCGATGTTCGATGTTTGATCATCGATGTTCGATGTTCGATGTTCGATGTTTGATAATCGATGTTCGATTTTCGATGTTCGACGTTCGGTGTTCGAGGTTCGAAGTTCGAAGTTCGATGTTCGATATTCGATATTCGATGTTCGATGTTCGATGTTTGATGTTCGATGTTCGATGTTCGATGTTCGATGTTCGATGTTCGATGTTCGATGTTCGATGTTCGATGTTCGATGTTCGATGTTCGATGTTCGATGTTCGATGTTCGATGTTCGATGTTCTATGTTCGATGTTCGATGTGCGATGTTCGATGTTCGATGTTCGATGTTCGATGTTCGACGTTCAATGTTCGATGTTCGATGTTCGATGTTCGATGTTTGATGTTCGATGTTCGATGTTCGATGTTCGTTGTTCGATATTTGATGTTCGATGTTCGATGTTCGATGTTCGATGTTCGATGTTCGATGTTCGATGTTCGATGTTCGATGTTCGATGTTCGATGTTCGATGTTCAATGTTCGATGTTCGATGTTTGATGTCCGATGTTCCATGTTCGATATTCAATGTTCGATGTTCGATGTTTGATGTTCTATGTTCAATTTTCGATGTTCGATGTTCGATGTTCGATGTTCGATGTTCGATGTTCGATGTTCGATGTTCGATGTTCGATATTCGATGTTCGAGATCTAAAATTAATCTCAAGCCGATCTCAAACCGATTGAAACCCGATCTCAAACCGATCTCAAACCGATCTCAACCCGATCTCAAACCGATCTCAAACCGATCTCAAACCGATCTCAAACCGATCTCAAACCGATCTCAAACCGATCTCAACCCGATCTCAGTCCGATCTCAACCCGATCTCAAACCGATATCAATCGTATTCCAAACCGATCTCAAACCGATCTCAACCCGATCTCAAACCGACCTCAACCCGATCTCAAACCGATCTCAACCCGATCTCAACCCGATCTCAAACTGATCTCAAATCGATCCCAACCCGATCCCAAACCAATCTCAAACCGATCTCAACCCGATTTCAAACCGATCTCAAACCGATCTCAAACCGATCTCAAACCGATCTCAAAACGATCTCAACCCGATCTCAACCCGATCTCAAACCGATCTCAAACCGATCTCAAATCGATCTCAAACCGATTTCAAACCGATCTCAACCCGATCTCAAACCGATCTCAAACCGATCTCAAACCGATCTCAACCCGATCTCAAACCGATCTCAAACCGATCTCAAACCGATCTCAACCCGATTTCAAACCGATCTCAAACCGATCTCAACCCGATCTCAGACCGATCTCAAACCGATTTCAACCCGATCTCAAACCGATATCAAACCGATCTCAATCCGATCTCAACCCGATCTCAAACCGATCTCAACCCGATCTCAAACCGATCTCAAACCGATCTCATCCCGATCTCAAACCGATCTCAAACCGATCTCAAACCGATCTCAACCCGATCTCAAACCGATCTCAAACCGATCTCAACCCGATTTCAAACCGATCTCAACCCGATCTCAACCCGATCTCAAACCGATCTCAAACCGATCTCAAATCGATCTCAAACCGATTTCAAACCGATCTCAACCCGATCTCAAACCGATCTCAAACCGATCTCAAACCGATCTCAACCCGATCTCAAACCGATCTCAAACCGATCTCAAACCGATCTCAACCCGACCTCAAACCGATCTCAAACCGATCTCAACCCGATCTCAAACCGATCTCAAACCGATCTCAACCCGATCTCAAACCGATTTCAAACCGATCTCAACCCAATCTCAACCCGATCTCAAACCGATCTCAACCCGATCTCAAACCGATCTCAAACCGATCTCAAACCGATCTCATCCCGATCTCAAACCGATCTCAAACCGATCTCAATCCGATCTCAACCCAATCCCAAACCGATCTCAAACCGATCTCAACCCGATTTCAAACCGATCTCAAACCGATCTCAACCCGATTTCAAACCGATCTCAAACCGATCTCAAACCGATCTCAACCCGATCTCAAACCGATCTCAAACCGATCTCAAACCGATCTCAACCCGATTTCAAACCGATCTCAACCCGATCTCAAACCGATCTCAAACCGATCTCGACCCAATCTCAACCCGATCTCATACGATCTCAAACCGATCTCAACCCGATTTCAAACCGATCTCAAACCGATCTCAAACCGATCTCAACCCGATCTCAAACCGATCTCAATCCGATTCCAACCCGTTCCCAAACCGATCTCAAACCGGTCTCAACCCGATTTCAAACCGATCTCAAACCGATCTCAACCCGATCTCAAACCGATCTCAAACCGATCTCAACCCGATCTCAAACCGATCTCAAACCGATCTCAAACCGATCTCAACCCGATTTCAAACCGATCTCAAACCGATCTCAAACCGATCCCAAACCGATCTAAAACCGATATCAAACCGATCTCAAACCGATCTCAACCCGATCTCAAACCGATCTCAACCCGATCTCAAACCGATCTCAAACCGATCTCAACCCGATCTCAAACCGATTTCAAACCGATCTCAAACCGATCTCAACCCGACCTCAAACCGATCTCAAACCGATCTCAACCCAATCTCAAACCGATCTCAAACCGATGTCAACCCGATCTCAAACCGATCTCAAACCGATCTCAACCCGATTTCAAACCGATCTCAACCCGATCTCAAACCGATCTCAACCCGATTTCAAACCGATCTCAAACCGATCTCAAACCGATCTCAACCCGATTTCAAACCGATCTCAAACCGATCTCAAACCGATCTCAACCCGATCTCAAACCGATCTCAAACCGATCTCAACCCGATCTCAAACCGATCTCAAATCGATCCCAACCAGATCCCAAACCGATCTCAAACCGATCTCAACCCGATCTCAAACCGATCTCAAACCGATCTCAACCCGATCTCAAACCGATCTCAAATCGATCCCAACCAGATCCCAAACCGACCTCAAACCGATCTCAACCCGATCTCAACCCGATCTCAAACCGATCTCAAACCGATCTCAAATCGATCTCAAACCGATTTCAAACCGATCTCAACCCGATCTCAAACCGATCTCAAACCGATCTCAACCCGATCTCAAACCGATCTCAAACCGATCTCAAACCGATCTCAACCCGACCTCAAACCGATCTCAAACCGATCTCAACCCGATCTCAGACCGATCTCAAACCGATCTCAACCCGATCTCAAACCGATATCAAACCGATCTCAAACCGATCTCAACCCGATCTCAAACCGATCTCAACCCGATCTCAAACCGATCTCAAACCGATCTCAACCCGATCTCAAACCGATTTCAAACCGATCTCAACCCAATCTCAACCCGATCTCAAACCGATCTCAACCCGATCTCAAACCGATCTCAAACCGATCTCATCCCGATCTCAAACCGATCTCAAACCGATCTCAATCCGATCCCAACCCAATCCCAAACCGATCTCAAACCGATCTCAACCCGATTTCAAACCGATCTCAAACCGATCTCAAACCGATCTCAACCCGATTTCAAACCGATCTCAAACCGATCTCAAACCGATCTCAAACCGATCTCAAGCCGATCTCAAACCGATCTCAAACCGATCTCAACCCGATTTCAAACCGATCTCAACCCGATCTCAAACCGATCTCAAACCGATCTCGACCCAATCTCAACCCGATCTCATACGATCTCAAACCGATCTCAACCCGATTTCAAACCGATCTCAAACCGTTCTCAAACCGATCTCAACCCGATCTCAAACCGATCTCAATCCGATCCCAACCCGTTCCCAAACCGATCTCAAACCGATCTCAACCCGATTTCAAACCGATCTCAAACCGATCTCAACCCGATCTCAAACCGATCTCAAACCGATCACAACCCGATCTCAAACCGATCTCAAACCGATCACAACCCGATCTCAAACCAATCTCAACCCGATCTCAAACCGATCTCAACCCGATTTCAAACCGATCTCAAACCGATCTCAACCCGATCTCAAACCGATATCAAACCGATCTCAAACCGATCTCAACCCGATCTCAAACCGATCTCAATCCGATCCCAACCCGTTCCCAAACCGATCTTAACCCGATTTCAAACCGATCTCAAACCGATCTCAACCCGATCTCAAAACCGACCTCAACCCGATATCAAACCGATCTCAAACCGATCTCAAACCGATCTCAACCCGATCTCAAACCGATCTCAACCCGATCTCAAACCGATCTCAACCCGATTTCCAACCGATCTCAAACCGATCTCAAACCGATCTCAACCCGATCTCAAACCGATCTCAATTCGATCTCAATCTGATCCCAACCCGGTCCCAAACCGATCCCAAACCGATCTAAAACCGATTTCAACCCGATCTCAAACCGATCTCAACCCGATCTCAAACCGATCTCAACCTGATCTAAAACCAATCTCAATCCGGTCTCAAACCGATCTCAAACCGACCTCAACCCGATCTCAAACCGCTCTCAATCCGATCCCAACCCGTTCCCAAACCGATCTCAAACCGATCTCAAACCGATCTCAACCCGATCTCAAACCGATCTCAACCCGATCTCAAACCGATTTCAAACCGATCTCAACCCAATCTCAACCCGATCTCAAACCGATCTCAACCCGATCTCAAACCGATCTCAAACCGATCTCAACCCGATCTCAAACCGATTTCAAACCGATCTCAACCCAATCTCAACCCGATCGGTTTGTTATTGGGTTGATATCGGTTTTAAATCGGTTTGAGATCGGTTTGCGATCGGTTTGAGATCGGGTTGAAATCGGTTTGAGATCGGTTTGGGATCGGGTTGGAATCGGATTGAGATCGGTTTGAGATCGGGTTGAGATCGGTTTGAGATCGGTTTGAGATCGGGTTGAGATCGGTTTGAGATCGTATTGAGATCGGGTTGAGATCGGTTTGAGATCGGTTTAGGATCGGGTTGGGATCGGATTGAGATCGGTTTGAGATCGGGTTGAGATAGGTTTGAGATCGGTCTGAGATCGGGTTGAGATCGGTTTGAAATCGGTTTGAGATCGCTTTGAGATCGGTTTGGGAACGGGTTGAGATCGGTTTGAGATCGGGTTGAGATCGGTTTGAGATCGGTTTGAGATCGGGTTGAGATCGGTTTGAGATCGTATTGAGATCGGGTTGAGATCGGTTTGAGATCGGTTTGGGATCGGGTTGGGATCGGATTGAGATCGGTTTGAGATCGGGTTGAGATTGGGTTGAGATCGGTTTGAGATCGGTTTGAGATCGGGTTGAGATCAGTTTGAGATCGGTTTGAGATCGGTTTGAGATCGGGTTGAGATTGGGTTGAGATCGGTTTGAGATCGGTTTGAGATCGGTTTGAGATCGGTTTGAGATCGGGATGAGATCGGTTTGAGATCGGGTTAAGATCGGTTTGAGATCGGGTTGAGATCGGTTTGAGATCGGTATGAGATCGGGTTGAGATCGGGTTGAGGTCGGTTTGAGATCGGGTTGAGATCGGTTTGAGATCGGTTTGAAATCGGGTTGAGATCGGTTTGAGATCGGTTTGGGAACGGGTTGGGATCGGATTGAGAGCGGTTTGAGATCGGGTTGAGGTCGGTTTGAGATCGGTTTGAGATCGGGTTGAGATCGGTTTGAGATCGGTTTGGGATTGGGTTGGAATCGGATTGAGATCGGTTTTAGATCAGGTTGAGATCGGTTTGAGATCGGGTTGAGATCGGTTTGAGATCGGGTTGAAATCGGTTTTAGATCGGTTTGAGATCGGTTTGAAATCGGGTTGAGATCGGTTTGAGATCGGTTTGGGATCGGGTTGGGATCGGATTGAGATCGGTTTGAGATCGGTTTGAGATCGGTTTGAGATCGGGTTAAGATCGGTTTGAGATCGGTTTGAGATCGGTTTGAGATCGGGTTGAGATCGGGTTGATATCGGTTTGAAATCGGGTTGAGATCGGTTTGAGATCGGTTTAAGATCGGTTTGAGATCGGTTTGAGATCGGTTTGAGATCGGATTGAGATCCGTTTGAGATGGGTTTGAGATCGGGTTGAGATTGGGTTGAGATCGATTTTAGATCGGTTTTGAGATCGGGTTGAGATCGGTTTGAGATCGGTTTGGGATCGGGTTGGGATCGGATTGAGATCGGTTTGAGATCGGGTTGAGATAGATTTGAGATCGGTTTGAGATCGGGTTGAGATCGGTTTGAAATCGGTTTGGGATCGGGTTGAGATCGGTTTGAGATCGGGTTGAGATCGGTTTGAGATCGGGTTGAGATCGGTTTGAGATCGGTTTGGGATCGGGTTGAGATCGGTTTGAGATCGGGTTGAGATCGGGTTGAGATCGGTTTGAGATCGGGTTGAGATCGGTTTGAGATCGGTTTGAAATCGGTTTGAGATCGGTTTGAGATCGGGTTGATATCGGTTTGAAATCGGGTTGAGATCGGTTTGAGATCTGTTTAAGATCGGTTTGAGATCGGTTTGAGATCGGGTTGAGAATGGGTTGAGATCGGGTTGAGATTGGTTTGAGATCGGGTTGAGATCGGTTTGAGATCGGGTTGAGATCGGTTTGATATCGGGTTGAGGTCGGTTTGAGATCGGGTTGAGATAATCATGTATCAATTTTTATTGTTTTATGTTCGATGTTCGATGTTCCATGTTCCATAATCCATGTTCCATGTTCCATGTTCCATGTTCGATGTTCGATGTTCGATGTTCGATGTTCGATGTTTGATGTTCGATGTTCGATTTTCGATGTTCGTTGTTCGATGTTCGATGTTCGATATGCGGTGTTCGATGTTCGATGTTCGATGTTCGATATTCAATGTTCGATGTTCGATGTTCGATGTTCGATATTCGATGTTCGATGTTCGATGTTCAATGTTTAATGTTCGACGTCCGAGATTCGATGTTCGATGTTCGATGTTCAATGTTCGGTGTTCGATGTTCGATGTTCGATGTTCAATAATTCGATGTTCAATGTTCGATGTTAGATGTTGGATTTTCGATTTGAGATGTTCGTATTCCAAACCGATCTCAAACCGATCTCAAACCGATCTCAAACCGATCTCAATCCGATCTCAAACCGATCTCAAACCGATTCCAAACCGATCTCAAACCGATCTCAAACCGATCTCAATCGGGTTGAGATCGGTTTGAGATCGGTTTGAGATCGGGTTGAGATCGGGTTGAGATTGGGTCGAGATCGGTTTGAGATCGGTTTGAGATCGGGTTGAGATCGGTTTGAAATCGGGTTGAGATCGGTTTGGAATCGGTTTGAGATCGGTTTGAGATCGGGTTGAGATCGGTTTGAGATCGGTTTGAGATCGGTTTGAAATCGGGTTGTGAAAGGTTTGAGATCGGGTTGAGATCGGTTTGAGATCGGGTTGAGATTGGTTTGAGATCGGTTTGAGATCGGGTTGAGATCGGTTTGAGATCGGGTTGAGATCGGTTTGAGATCGGTTTGATATCGGTTTGAGATCGGGTTGAGATCGGTTTGAGATTGGTTTGAGATCGGGTTGAGATCGGTTTGAGATCGGGTTGAGATCGGTTTGAGATCGGTTTGAGATCGGTTTGAGATCGGTTTGAGATCGGGTTGAGGTCGGTTTGAGATCGGGTTGAGATCGGTTTGAGATCGGTTTGAGATCGGGTTGAGATCGGTTTGAGATCGGGTTGAGATCGGTTTGAGATCGGGTTGAGATCGGTTTGAGATCGGGTTGAGATCGGGTTGAGATCGGTTTGAGATCGGGTTGAGATCGGTTTGAGATCGGTTTGAGATCGGTTTGAGATCGGTTTGAGATCGGTTTGAGATCGGTTTGAGATCGGGTTGAGATCGGTTTGAGATCGGGTTGAGATCGGGTTGAGATCGGTTTGTGATCGGTTTGAGATCGGTTTGAGATGGGTTTGAGATCGGGTTGAGATTGGGTTGAGATCGATTTTAGATCGGTTTTGAGATCGGGTTGAGATCGGTTTGAGATCGGTTTGGGATCGGGTTGGGATCGGATTGAGATCGGTTTGAGATCGGGTTGAGATAGATTTGAGATCGGTTTGAGATCGGGTTGAGATCGGTTTGAAATCGGTTTGGGATCGGGTTGAGATCGGTTTGAGATCGGGTTGAGGTCGGTTTGAGATCGGTTTGAGATCGGGTTGAGATCGGTTTGAGATCGGTTTGGGATTGGGTTGGAATCGGATTGAGATCGGTTTTAGATCAGGTTGAGATCGGTTTGAGATCGGGTTGAGATCGGTTTGAGATCGGGTTGAAATCGGTTTTAGATCGGTTTGAGATCGGTTTGAAATCGGGTTGAGATCGGTTTGAGATCGGTTTGGGATCGGGTTGGGATCGGATTGAGATCGGTTTGAGATCGGTTTGAGATCGGTTTGAGATCGGGTTAAGATCGGTTTGAGATCGGTTTGAGATCGGTTTGAGATCGGGTTGAGATCGGGTTGATATCGGTTTGAAATCGGGTTGAGATCGGTTTGAGATCGGTTTAAGATCGGTTTGAGATCGGTTTGAGATCGGTTTGAGATCGGATTGAGATCCGTTTGAGATGGGTTTGAGATCGGGTTGAGATTGGGTTGAGATCGATTTTAGATCGGTTTTGAGATCGGGTTGAGATCGGTTTGAGATCGGTTTGGGATCGGGTTGGGATCGGATTGAGATCGGTTTGAGATCTGGTTGAGATAGATTTGAGATCGGTTTGAGATCGGGTTGAGATCGGTTTGAAATCGGTTTGGGATCGGGTTGAGATCGGTTTGAGATCGGGTTGAGATCGGTTTGAGATCGGGTTGAGATCGGTTTGAGATCGGTTTGGGATCGGGTTGAGATCGGTTTGAGATCGGGTTGAGATCGGGTTGAGATCGGTTTGAGATCGGGTTGAGATCGGTTTGAGATCGGTTTGAAATCGGTTTGAGATCGGTTTGAGATCGGGTTGATATCGGTTTGAAATCGGGTTGAGATCGGTTTGAGATCTGTTTAAGATCGGTTTGAGATCGGTTTGAGATCGGGTTGAGATTGGGTTGAGATCGGGTTGAGATTGGTTTGAGATCGGGTTGAGATCGGTTTGAGATCGGGTTGAGATCGGTTTGATATCGGGTTGAGGTCGGTTTGAGATCGGGTTGAGATAATCATGTATCAATTTTTATTGTTTTATGTTCGATGTTCGATGTTCCATGTTCCATAATCCATGTTCCATGTTCCATGTTCCATGTTCCATGTTCGATGTTCGATGTTCGATGTTCGATGTTCGATGTTCGATGTTCGATGTTCGATTTTCGATGTTCGTTGTTCGATGTTCGATGTTCGATATGCGGTGTTCGATGTTCGATGTTCGATATTCAATGTTCGATGTTCGATGTTCGATGTTCGATATTCGATGTTCGATGTTCGATGTTCAATGTTTAATGTTCGACGTCCGAGATTCGATGTTCGATGTTCAATGTTCGGTGTTCGATGTTCGATGTTCGATGTTCAATAATTCGATGTTCAATGTTCGATGTTAGATGTTGGATTTTCGATTTGAGATGTTCGTATTCCAAACCGATCTCAAACCGATCTCAAACCGATCTCAAACCGATCTCAATCCGATCTCAAACCGATCTCAAACCGATTCCAAACCGATCTCAAACCGATCTCAAACCGATCTCAATCGGGTTGAGATCGGTTTGAGATCGGTTTGAGATCGGGTTGAGATTGGGTCGAGATCGGTTTGAGATCGGTTTGAGATCGGGTTGAGATCGGTTTGAAATCGGGTTGAGATCGGTTTGGAATCGGTTTGAGATCGGTTTGAGATCGGGTTGAGATCGGTTTGAGATCGGTTTGAGATCGGTTTGAAATCGGGTTGAGAAAGGTTTGAGATCGGGTTGAGATCGGTTTGAGATCGGGTTGAGATTGGTTTGAGATCGGTTTGAGATCGGGTTGAGATCGGTTTGAGATCGGGTTGAGATCGGTTTGAGATCGGTTTGATATCGGTTTGAGATCGGGTTGAGATCGGTTTGAGATTGGTTTGAGATCGGGTTGAGATCGGGTTGAGATCGGTTTGAGATCGGTTTGAGATCGGTTTGAGATCGGTTTGAGATCGGGTTGAGGTCGGTTTGAGATCGGGTTGAGATCGGTTTGAGATCGGTTTGAGATCGGGTTGAGATCGGTTTGAGATCGGGTTGAGATCGGTTTGAGATCGGGTTGAGATCGGTTTGAGATCGGGTTGAGATCGGGTTGAGATCGGTTTGAGATCGGGTTGAGATCGGTTTGAGATCGGTTTGAGATCGGTTTGAGATCGGTTTGAGATCGGTTTGAGATCGGTTTGAGATCGGGTTGAGATCGGTTTGAGATCGGGTTGAGATCGGGTTGAGATCGGTTTGAGATCGGTTTGAGATCGGTTTGAGATCGGTTTGAGATCGGTTTGAGATCAGTTTGAGATCGGTTTGAGATCGGGTTGAGATCGGTTTGAGATCGGGTTGAGATCGGGTTGAGATCGGTTTGAGATCGGTTTGAGATCGGTTTGAGATCGGGTTGAGATCGGTTTGAGATCGGTTTGAGATCGGGTTGAGATTGGTTTGAGATCGGGTTGAGATCGGTTTGAGATCGGGTTGAGATCGGTTTGAGATTGGTTTGAGATCGGGTTGAGATCGGTTTGAGATCGGGTTGAGATCGGTTTGAGATCGGTTTGAGATCGGGTTGAGATCGGGTTGAGATCGGTTTGAGATCGGTTTGAGATCGGTTTGAGATCGGGTTGAGATCGGTTTGAGATCGGTTTGAGATCGGGTTGAGATTGGTTTGAGATCGGGTTGAGATCGGTTTGAGATCAGTCTGAAATCGGGTTGAGGTTGGTTTTAGATCAGGTTGAAATCGGGTTGAGATCGGTTTGAGATCGGTTTGGGATTGGGTTGGCATTGGACTGAGATCGGTTTGAGATCGGGTTGAGATCGGTTTGAGATCGGTTTGAGATCGGTTTGAGATCGGTTTGAGATCGGTTTGAGATCGGTTTGAGATCGGTTTGAGATCGGTTTGAGATCGGGTTGAGATCGGTTTGAGATCGGTTTGAGATCGGTTTGAGATCGGGTTGAGATCAGTTTGAGATCGGGTTGAGATCGGGTTGAGATCGGTTTCAGATAGGTTTGAGATCGGTTTGAGATCGGGTTGAGATCGGGTTGAGATCGGTTTGAAATCAGTTTGAGATCGGGTTGAGATCGGTTTGAGATCGGTTTGAGATCGGTTTGAGATCGGTTTGAGATCGGTTTGAGATCGGTTTGAGATCGGTTTGAGATCGGTTTGAGATCGGTTTGAGATCGGTTTGAGATCGGTTTCAGATCAGTTTGAGATCGGGTTGAGATCGATTTGAGATTGGGTTGAGATCAGTTTGAGATCGGTTTGAGATCGGTTTGAGGTCGATTTGAGATCGGTTTGAGATCGGTTTGAGATCGGTTTGAGATCGGGTTGAGATCGGTTTGAGATCGGGTTGAGATCGGGTTGAGATCGGTTTGAGATCGGTTTGAGATCGGTTTGAGATCGGGTTGAGATCGGTTTGAGATCGGTTTGAGATCGGGTTGAGATTGGTTTGAGATCGGGTTGAGATCGGTTTGAGATCGGGTTGAGATCGGTTTGAGATCGGGTTGAGATCGGTTTGAGATCGGTTTGAGATCGGGTTGAGATCGGTTTGAGATCGGGTTGAGATCGGGTTGAGATCGGTTTGAGATCGGTTTGAGATCGGTTTGAGATCGGGTTGAGATCAGTTTGAGATCGGGTTGAGATCGGGTTGAGATCGGTTTGAGATCGGTTTGAGATCGGTTTGAGATCGGTTTGAGATCGGTTTGAGATCAGTTTGAGATCGGTTTGAGATCGGGTTGAGATCGGTTTGAGATCGGGTTGAGATCGGGTTGAGATCGGTTTGAGATCGGTTTGAGATCGGTTTGAGATCGGGTTGAGATCGGTTTGAGATCGGTTTGAGATCGGGTTGAGATTGGTTTGAGATCGGGTTGAGATCGGTTTGAGATCGGGTTGAGATCGGTTTGAGATTGGTTTGAGATCGGGTTGAGATCGGTTTGAGATCGGGTTGAGATCGGTTTGAGATCGGTTTGAGATCGGGTTGAGATCGGGTTGAGATCGGTTTGAGATCGGTTTGAGATCGGTTTGAGATCGGGTTGAGATCGGTTTGAGATCGGTTTGAGATCGGGTTGAGATTGGTTTGAGATCGGGTTGAGATCGGTTTGAGATCAGTCTGAAATCGGGTTGAGGTTGGTTTTAGATCAGGTTGAAATCGGGTTGAGATCGGTTTGAGATCGGTTTGGGATTGGGTTGGCATTGGACTGAGATCGGTTTGAGATCGGGTTGAGATCGGTTTGAGATCGGTTTGAGATCGGTTTGAGATCGGTTTGAGATCGGTTTGAGATCGGTTTGAGATCGGTTTGAGATCGGGTTGAGATCGGTTTGAGATCGGTTTGAGATCGGTTTGAGATCGGGTTGAGATCAGTTTGAGATCGGGTTGAGATCGGGTTGAGATCGGTTTCAGATAGGTTTGAGATCGGTTTGAGATCGGGTTGAGATCGGGTTGAGATCGGTTTGAAATCAGTTTGAGATCGGGTTGAGATCGGTTTGAGATCGGTTTGAGATCGGTTTGAGATCGGTTTGAGATCGGTTTGAGATCGGTTTGAGATCGGTTTGAGATCGGTTTGAGATCGGTTTGAGATCGGTTTGAGATCGGTTTCAGATCAGTTTGAGATCGGGTTGAGATCGATTTGAGATTGGGTTGAGATCAGTTTGAGATCGGTTTGAGATCGGTTTGAGGTCGATTTGAGATCGGTTTGAGATCGGTTTGAGATCGGTTTGAGATCGGTTTGAGATTGGTTTGATATCGGGTTGAGATCGGTTTGAGATCGGTTTGGGATCGGTTTGAGATCGGGTTGAGATCGGGTTGAGATCGGTTTGAGATCGGGTTGAGATCGGTTTGAGATCGGTTTGAGATCGGTTTGAGATCGGTTTTAGATCGGTTTGAGATCGGGTTGAGATCGGTTTGAGATCGGTTTGAGATCGGGTTGAGATCGGTTTGAGATCGGGTTGAGATCGGGTTGAGATCGGTTTGAGATCGGTTTGAGATCGGTTTGAGATCGGGTTGAGATCGGTTTGAGATCGGTTTGAGATCGGGTTGAGATTGGTTTGAGATCGGGTTGAGATCGGTTTGAGATCAGTCTGAAATCGGGTTGAGGTTGGTTTTAGATCAGGTTGAAATCGGGTTGAGATCGGTTTGAGATCGGTTTGGGATTGGGTTGGCATTGGACTGAGATCGGTTTGAGATCGGGTTGAGATCGGTTTGAGATCGGTTTGAGATCGGTTTGAGATCGGTTTGAGATCGGTTTGAGATCGGTTTGAGATCGGTTTGAGATCGGGTTGAGATCGGTTTGAGATCGGTTTGAGATCGGTTTGAGATCGGGTTGAGATCAGTTTGAGATCGGGTTGAGATCGGGTTGAGATCGGTTTCAGATAGGTTTGAGATCGGTTTCAGATCGGGTTGAGATCGGGTTGAGATCGGTTTGAAATCAGTTTGAGATCGGGTTGAGATCGGTTTGAGATCGGTTTGAGATCGGTTTGAGATCGGTTTGAGATCGGTTTGAGATCGGTTTGAGATCGGTTTGAGATCGGTTTCAGATCAGTTTGAGATCGGGTTGAGATCGATTTGAGATTGGGTTGAGATCAGTTTGAGATCGGTTTGAGATCGGTTTGAGGTCGATTTGAGATCGGTTTGAGATCGGTTTGAGATCGGTTTGAGATCGGTTTGAGATTGGTTTGAAATCGGGTTGAGATCGGTTTGAGATCGGTTTGGGATCGGGTTGAGATCGGTTTGAGATTGGGTTGAGATCGGTGTGAGATCGGTTTGAGATCGGGTTGAGATCGGTGTGAGATCGGTTTGAGATCGGTTTGAGATCAGTTTGAGATCGGGTTGAGATCGGTTTTAGGTCGGTTTGGGACCGGGTTGGGATCGGATTGAGATCGGTTTGTTATCGGGTTGAGATCGGTTTGAGATCTGTTTGAGATCGGTTTGAGATCTGTTTGATATCGGGTTGAGATCGGTTTGAGATTGGGTTGAGATCGGTTTGAGATCGGGTTGAGATCGGTTTGAGATCGGTTTGAGATCGGTTTGAGATCGGTTTGAGATCGGTTTGAGATCGGGTTGAGATCGGTTTGGGATTGGCTTGAAATCGGGTTGAGATCGGTTTGAGATCGGTTTGGGATCGGGTTTGGATCGGATTGAGATCGGTTTGAGATCGGTTTGAGATCGGTTTGAGATCGGGTTGAGATCGGATTGAGATCGGTTTGAGATCGGTTTGATATCGGTTTGAGATCGGGTTGAGATCGGTTTGAGATCGGTTTGAAATCGGTTTGAGATTGGGTTGAGATCGGTTTGAGATCAGTTTGAGATCGGTTTGAGATTGGTTTGAGATTGGCTTGAGATCGGTTTGAGATCGGTTTGAGATCGGTTTGAGATCGGTTTAAGTTCGGTTTGAGATCGGTTTGAGATTGGTTTGAAATCGGGTTAAGATCGGTTTGAGATCGGTTTGGGATCGGGTTGGGATCGGATTGAGATCGGTTTGAAATTGGTTTGAGATCGGTTTGAGGTCGGTTTGGGACCGGGTTGGGATCGGATTGAGATCGGTTTGAGATCGTGTTGAGATCGGTTTGAGATCGGTTTGAGATCGGTTTGAGATCGGTTTGAGATCGGTTTGAGATCGGTTTCAGATCAGTTTGAGATCGGGTTGAGATCGATCGGTTTGAGATCGGGTTGAGATCGGTTTGAGCTCGGTTTCAGATCGGGTTGAAATCGGTTTGAGATCGGGTTAAGATCGGCTTGAGATCGGTTTGAGATCGGTTTGAGATCGGTTTGAGATCGGGTTGAGATCGGTTTGAGATCAGTTTGAGATCGGGTTGAGATCGGATTGAGATCGGTTTGAGATCTGTTTGATATCGGTTTGAGATCGGGTTGAGATCGGTTTGAAATCGGTTTGAGATCGGTTTGAGATCGGGTTGAGATCGGTTTGAGATCAGTTTGAGATCGGGTTGAGATCGGATTGAGATCGGTTTGAGATCGGTTTGAGATCGGTTTGAGATCGGGTTGAGATCGGTTTGAGATCAGTTTGAGATCGGGTTGAGATCGGATTGAGATCGGTTTGAGATCTGTTTGATATCGGTTTGAGATCGGGTTGAGATCGGTTTGAAATCGGTTTTAGATCGGGTTGAGATCGGTTTGAGATCGGTTTGAGATCGGTTTAAGATCGGTTTTAGATCGGTTTGAGATCGGTTTGAAATTGGGCTGAGATCGGTTTGAGATCGGTTTGGGATCGGTTTGGGATCGGATTGAAATCGGTTTGAGATCGGGTTGAGATCGGTTTGAGATCGGTTTGAGATCGGTTTGAGATCGGGTTGAGATCGGTTTGAGCTCGGTTTCAGATCGGGTTGAAATCGGTTTGAGATCGGGTTGAGATCGGTTTGAGATCGGTTTGGGACCGGGTTGGGATCGGATTAAGATCGGTTTGAGATCGGGTTGAGATTGGGTCGAGATCGGTTTGAGATCGGTATGAGATCGGTTTGAGATCGGTTTGAGATCGGGTTGAGATCGGTTTGAGATCGGTTTGAGATCGGTTAAAGATCGGTTTGACGTCGGTTTGAAATCGATTTAAAATCGGGTTGAGATGGGTTTGAGATCGGTTTGGGATCGGGTTGGGATCGGATTGAGATCGGTTTGAGATCGGTTTGAGATCGGGTTGAGATCGGTTTGAGATCGGTTTGAGATCGGGATGAGATCGGTTTGAGATCGGTTTGAGACCGGGTTGAGATCGGTTTTAAGATCGGTTTGAGATCAGTTTGAGATCGGTTTGAGATCGGTTTGAGATTGGGTTGAGATCGGTTTGAGATCGGTTTGAGATCGGTTTGAGATCGGTTTGAGATCGGTTTAAGTTCGGTTTGAGATCGGTTTGAGATTGGTTTGAAATCGGGTTAAGATCGGTTTGAGATCGGTTTGGGATTGGGTTGCTATCGGATTGAGATCGGTTTGAAATTGGTTTGAGATCGGTTTGAGGTCGGTTTGAGGTCGGTTTGGGACCGGGTTGGGATCGGATTGAGATCGGTTTGAGATCGGGTTGAGATCGGTTTCAGATCGGTTTGAGATCGGGTTGAGATCGGGTTGAGATTGGGTTGAGATCAGTTTGAGATCGGTTTGAGATCGGTTTGAGGTCGGTTTGAGATCGGTTTGAGATCGGTTTGAGATCAGTTTGAGATTGGTTTGAAATCGGGTTGTGATCGGTTTGAGATCGGTTTGGGATCGGGTTGGGATCGGATTGAAATCGGTTTGAGATCGGGTTGAGATCGGTTTGAGATCGGTTTAAGATCGGTTTGAGATCGGGTTGAGATCGGTTTGAGCTCGGTTTCAGATCGGGTTGAGATCGGTTTGAGATCGGTTAAAGATCGGTTTGAGATTGGTTTGAGATCGCGATGAGATCGGGTTGAGATCGGTTTGAGATCGGTTTGAGATTGGGTTGAGATCAGTTTGAGATCGGTTTGAGATCGGGTTGAGATCGGGTTGAGATCGGTTTGAGATCTGTTTGATATCGGTTTGAGATCGGTTTGAGATCGGGTTGAGATCGGGTTGAGATCGGTTTGAGATCGGTTTGAGATCGGGCTGAGATCGGTTTGAGATCGGTTTGAGATCGGGTTGAGATCGGTTTGAGATCGGTTTGAGATCGGTTTGAGATCGGTTTGAGATCGGTTTGAAATTGGGCTGAGATCGGTTTGAGATCGGTTTGGGATCGGGTTGGGATCGGATTGAAATCGGTTTGAGATCGGGTTGAGATCGGTTTGAGATCGGTTTAAGATCGGTTTGAGATCGGGTTGAGATCGGTTTGAGCTCGGTTTCAGATCGGGTTCAAATCGTTTTGAGATCGGGTTGAGATCGGTTTGAGATCGGTTTGGGACCAGGTTGGGATCGGATTGAGATCGGTTTGTGATCGGGTTGAGATCGGTTTGAGATCGGTTTGAGATCGGTTTGAGATCGGTTTGAGATCGGTTTGAGATCGGTTTGAGATCGGGTTGAGATCGGTTTGAGATCGGTTAAAGATCGGTTTGAGGTCGGTTTGAGATCGGCTTGAAATCGGGTTGAGATGGGTTTGAGATCGGTTTGGGATCGGGTTGGGATCGGATTGAGATCGGTTTGAGATCGGTTTGAGATCGTGTTGAGATCGGTTTGAGATCGGTTTGAGATCGGGTTGGGATCGGTTTGAGATCGGCTTGAGATCGGGTCGAGATTGGGTTAAGATCGGGTTGAGATCGGTTTGACATCGGTTTGAGATCGGGCTGAGATCGGTTTGAGATCGGTTTGAGATGGGGTTGAGATCGGTTTGAGATCGGTTTGAGATCGGTTTGAGGTCGGTTTGAGATCGGTTTGAGATTGGGTTGAGATTGGTTTGAGATCGGTTTGAGATGGGGTTGTGATCGGTTTGAGATCGGTTTGTGATCGGGTTGGGATCGGATTGAGATCGGTTTGAGATCGGGTTGAGATCGGTTTGAGATTGGTTCGAGATCGGTGTGAGATCGGGTTGAGATCGGCTTGAGATCGGTTTGAGATCGGGTTGAGATCGGTTTGAGATCGGTTTGAGATCGGGTTGAGATCGGTTTGAGATCTGTTTGATATCGGTTTGAGATCGGTTTGAGATCGGGTTGAGATCGGGTTGAGATCGGTTTGAGATCGGTTTGAGATCGGGCTGAGATCGGTTTGAGATCGGTTTGAGATCGGGTTGAGATCGGTTTGAGATCGGTTTGAGATCGGTTTGAGATCGGTTTGAGATCGGTTTGAAATTGGGCTGAGATCGGTTTGAGATCGGTTTGGGATCGGGTTGGGATCGGATTGAAATCGGTTTGAGATCGGGTTGAGATCGGTTTGAGATCGGTTTAAGATCGGTTTGAGATCGGGTTGAGATCGGTTTGAGCTCGGTTTCAGATCGGGTTCAAATCGTTTTGAGATCGGGTTGAGATCGGTTTGAGATCGGTTTGGGACCAGGTTGGGATCGGATTGAGATCGGTTTGTGATCGGGTTGAGATCGGTTTGAGATCGGTTTGAGATCGGTTTGAGATCGGTTTGAGATCGGTTTGAGATCGGTTTGAGATCGGGTTGAGATCGGTTTGAGATCGGTTAAAGATCGGTTTGAGGTCGGTTTGAGATCGGCTTGAAATCGGGTTGAGATGGGTTTGAGATCGGTTTGGGATCGGGTTGGGATCGGATTGAGATCGGTTTGAGATCGGTTTGAGATCGTGTTGAGATCGGTTTGAGATCGGTTTGAGATCGGGTTGGGATCGGTTTGAGATCGGCTTGAGATCGGGTCGAGATTGGGTTAAGATCGGGTTGAGATCGGTTTGACATCGGTTTGAGATCGGGCTGAGATCGGTTTGAGATCGGTTTGAGATGGGGTTGAGATCGGTTTGAGATCGGTTTGAGATCGGTTTGAGGTCGGTTTGAGATCGGTTTGAGATTGGGTTGAGATTGGTTTGAGATCGGTTTGAGATGGGGTTGTGATCGGTTTGAGATCGGTTTGTGATCGGGTTGGGATCGGATTGAGATCGGTTTGAGATCGGGTTGAGATCGGTTTGAGATTGGTTCGAGATCGGTGTGAGATCGGGTTGAGATCGGCTTGAGATCGGTTTGAGATCGGGTTGAGATCGGTTAGAGATCGGGTTGAGATCGGTTTGAGATTGGTTTGAGACCGGGTTGAAATCGGTTTGAGATCGGTTTGAGATTGGGTTGAGATCGGTGTGAGATCAGTTTGAGATCGGTTTGAGATCGGATTGAGATCGGTTTGAGAACGGTTTGAGGTCGGTTTGAAATCGGGTTGAGATCGGTTTGAGATCGGCTTGGGATCGGGTTGGGATCGGATTAAGATCGGTTTGAGATCGGTTCTAGATCGAGTTGAGATCGGTTTGAGATCGGGTTGAGGTCGGTTTGAGATCGGGCTGAGATCGGTTTGAGATCGGTTTGAGATCGGTTTGAAATTGGGTTGAGATCGGTTTGAGATCGGTTTGGGAGCGGGTTGGGATTGGATTGAGATCGCTTTGAGATCGGGTTGAGATCGGTTTGAGATCGGTTTGAGATCGGTTTGAGATCGGTTTGAGATCGGGTTGAGATCGGTTTGAGATCGGTTTGAGATCGGGTTGAGATTATGTTGAGATCGGTTTGAAATCGGTGTGAGATTGGGTTGAGATCGGTTTGAGTTCGGTTTGAGATCGGGTTGAGATCGCTTTGAGATCGGTTTGATATCGGGTTGGGATCGGATTGAGATCGGTTTGAGATCGGGTTGAGATCGGTTTGAGATCGGTTTGAAATCGGGTTGAGATCGGTTTGAGATCGGGTTGAGATCGGTTTGAGATCGGTTTGAGATCGGGTAGAGATCGGGTATAGATCGGTGTGAGATCGGTTTGAGATTGGATTGAGATTGGTTTGAGAACGGTTTGAGATCGGGCTGAGATCGGATTAAGTTCGGTCTGGGATCGGTTTGAGATCGGTTTGAAATCGGGTTGAGATCGGTTTGAGATCGGTTTAAGATCGGTTTGAGATGGGTTTCGAATCGGATTTGGATCGGATTAAGATCGGTTTGAGATCGGTTTGAGATCGGTTTGAGATCGGTTTGAGATCGGGTTGAGATCGGTTTGAGATCGGTCTGAGATCGGTTTGAGATCGGTCTGAGATCGGTTTGAGATCGGTTTGAAATCGCTTTGGGATCGGTTTGAGATCGGTTTGGGATCGGGTTGGGATCGGATTGAGATCGGTTTGAGATCGGTTTGAGATTGGGTTAAGATCGGTTTGAGATCGGGTTGAGGTCGGTTTGAGATCGGGTTAAGATGTTTATTTATCAATTTTCGATTTTCTACGTTCGATGTTCGATGTTCGATGTTCCATGTTCGATGTTTGATGTTCGATATTCGATGTTCGATGTTCGATGTTCAATGTTTAATGTTCGACGTCCGATGTTCGATGTTCGATGTTCAATGTTCGGTGTTCGATGTTCGATGTTCGATGTTCAATAATTCGATGTTCAATGTTCGATGTTAGATGTTGGATTTTCGATTTGAGATGTTAGTATTCCAAACCGATCTCAAACCGATCTCAAACCGATCTCAAACTGATTTCAACCCGATCTCAAACTGATCTCAAACCAATCTCAAACCGATCTCAACCCGATCTCAAACCGATCTCAACCCGATCTCAAACCGATCTTAAACCGATCTAAACCTGATCTCAACCCAATCTCAGAATGATCTCACTCCGATCCCAACCCTATCCCAAACCGATCTCAAACCGATCTCAACCCGATCTCAAACTGATCTCTAACCGAACATAACCCAATCTCAAACCGATCTCAAACCGATCTCAACCCGATCCCAAACCGATTTCAAACCGATCTCAACCTAATCTCAACCCGACCTCAAACCAATCTCAAACCGATCTAAACCGGATCTCCAACTGATTTCAAACCGATCTCAAACCGATTCAACCCAATCTCAAACTGATCTCAATCCGAACCCAACCCGATCCCAAACCGATATCAGACCGATCTCAACCCAATTTCAAACTGATTTCAAACCGATCTCAAACCGATCTCAACCCGATCTCAAACCAACCTCAACCCGATCTCAAACCGATCTCAACCCGACCTCAACCCGATCTCAAACCGATCTCAATCCGATCCAAACCCGATCCCAAACCGACCTCAAACCGATCTCAACCCGATCTCAAACCGATCTAAAACCGATCTCGAGCCGATCTCAAACCGATCTCAAACCGATCTCAAACCCATCTTAAGCTGATCTCAAACCGATTTCAACCCGACCTCAAACCGATCTCAAACCGATCTCAACCCAATCTCAAACCGATCTCAAACCGATCTCAACCCGATCCCAAACCGATCTCAAACCGATCTCAACCCAATCTCAACCCGATCTCAAACCGATCTCAAACCGATCTCAACCCGATCTCCAACTGATCTCAAACCGATCTCAAACCGATCTCAAACCGATCTCAACCCAATCTCAAACCGATCTCAAACCGATCTCAACCCGATCCCAAACCGATCTCAAACCGATCTCAACCCAATCTCAACCCGATCTCAAACCGATCTCAAACCGATCTCAACCCGATCTCCAACTGATCTCAAACCGATCTCAAACCGATCTCAATCGATCCCACCCCCAATGCCGCTATCCATGAGCGGTACTTGCATCGAGGACACTGAACAGCTCTCAGTTCTAGGTATGTGCATCACAGACCACCTTCTGTGGAATGATCACATATTCAACGTCGCGAAAAACGCTGCAAAGTGTTTAGGCTTTCTTCGAAGATGCAAGAAATTCTTTTCCCCTTCTGATCTGGCTGTAATATATAAAGCTTTCATCCGTCCCAAGCTTGAGTATAACTGTCACATTTGGGCAGGTGCTCCTATAACTCACTTAAATCTATTGGATAGAATACAAAATAGAGCCTTTAAAATGATTGGTGATAGATCAATTACTCAAACAATAAAAACTCTGAAACATCGTCGCAATGTTTCATGTCTCTCATTATTTTATCGCTATTTTTATAAGCAATGTTCCAGTGAAATAGCCAGTTGCATTCCTCCCCTTAAACAATTCAACCGTAATACTCGCGCTTTTAGGAATGCCAATCGATTTACCCTTGAGCCCAACTTCGGACGTACTGTCAAATACAGAGATTCTTTCTTTAGTCGTACGACACGAATGTGGAATGCTTTACCAGGCTCTGTTTTTCCCTACCATTTTGATGTTCAGAACTTCAAAACCAATGTGCATCGGTATCTCCTTTTGAATCCTTCCCTATTTTCCTGATCGCTCGTACTGTGTTTCATCATCTTAAGGGTAGTCAAAACCCCTTTAGTGCGCGCAAATTATAAAAAAAAAAAAAAAAAAAATCCGAACCCAATCCGATCCCAAACCGATCTCAAACTGATCTCAACCCAATCTCAAACCGATTTCAAACCGATCTCAAACCGATCTCAACCCGATCTCAAACCAACCTCAACCCGATCTCAAACCGATCTCAACCCGTTCTCAACCCGATCTCAAACCGATCTCAATCCAATCCAAACCCGATCCCAAACCGATCTCAAACCGATCTCAACCCGATCTCAAACTGATCTCAAACCGATCCAAACCGATCTCAAACCGATCTCAAACCAATCTCAAACCGATTTCAACCCGATCTCAGCCCGATCTCAAACCGATCTCAAACCGATCTCAAACCGATCTCAAACCGATCTCAAACCGATCTCAAACCGATCTCAAACCGATCTCAATCCGAACCCAATCCGATCCCAAACCGATCTCAAACCGATCTCAACCCAATTTCAAACCGATTTCAAACCGATCTCAACCCGATCTCAACCCGATCTCAGCCCAATCTCAAACCGATCTCAAACCGATCTCAATCCGAACCCAAACCGATCCCAAACCGATCTCAAACCGATCTCAACCCAATTTCAAACCGATTTCAAACCGATCTCAAACCGATCTCAACCCGATCTCAACCCGATCTCAAACCGATCTCAATCCAATCGAAACCCGATCCCAAACCGATCTCAAACCGATCTCAAACCGATCTCAAACCAATCTCCAACCGATCTCAACCCAATCTCAAACCGATCTCAAACCGATCTCAACCCGATCCCAATCCAATCTCAAACCGATCCCAATCCAATGTCAAACCGATCTCAACCCAATCTCAAACCGATCTCAACCCGATTTCAAACCGATCTCAACCCGATCTCAAACCGATCTCAAACCGATCTCAAACCGATTTCGACCCGATCTCAAACCGATCTCAACCCGATCTCAAACCGATCTCAGTACAACAATTTGCAAACAATTTGTATTAAAGTTCCTTAATTTTAAATAAATTAAAAATGATAAACAAACACTAACACATAAGAAGGTAAAAAATACTAATTTCTGTCATTAAAACGAAGCTAACGTCATCAGAGGGACGCCTTGCGGAACGGCCGGCCCTTCTAAAAGCTCCTCAAGGCAATAAAACGTCAGACGTCAAATTGTACTGTCACTTCGATTACCTCCACCGCCGTCAATAAAATTGATTTTCTCTTAGTTAATTTGTGTTGTGTTTTTATTTGCTATTTTTTGTAAGTATCTTATAAAACAAAGTTAATAAATAAATTCAAGGCTAATACCCAAAACAACAGCAATCTTGGAATCCTCGATTGTAAATACAAGCTTTAATTTTCTCATTTTTTTGTTTGCGGTTACGCTTCGTTCCATGTAAATTCACTGGAATCACTTTTGAGTTCCGGCCTTCCTACCTTAATTCAGTTGCTTTGCTATTCCCAATTTTGTATCAAGTTGTATTTAATCAAAGCTTTTATAGTACACCTGCATAGCTATGTAGCTTAAAAATAAAAAAAAACAAATCAAAAGCACTCGTTTCATGGTTTCCTAGATTTTCAGGTTGCTTGCATTTAATTAGTAGCATCAGCATTCTCTGCAAAATAGCAACTTCACAACCAAACAAACTCCTTTATCTGCCGCATATACCTAATGTAGGCTGGTTTCCCACCCACTGAACTCATTTCACCTTATGTGTGTTGTGTTCGCTGTTCGTGTGCACTGCCATTTTGTGTGATGCTTTTGGGATTTGAGCCCATCCATCTAACATTCGTTAGAATTTTTAAAAACAGAAAAATCGTATAAATTTAAATAGACAGCCTGTGCCTCTATGGTCCTGTAGTGTAGATTAGAGGACTGCTATGTTAGTGATGTTAACTTGACAGAAAGTAGAAACTGCAAGGACTAAACAAAAATAATTTAAATAAACGTAAATTAAAAAGAATGCTCTTTTTTTTATTTGTATAAAATATAAGCATTTTATACAAGAAAATCTTAATAAAACTTAGTTAAATAAAAAATGCATGACTTGGTCGCATGTTCTTGCTCTTATGTTTCACTTTGTAGATGTGTGTATGCTGATTGCTTAGACCGTTGCTATAAAAGATGACCGTTCTTCTATCTACTTTAATAGTAATCTTCTTGATCATGTTACAATACATGCTAAGCTATGTACATAACAATTTATGTATTTCAGATGTGTACACTAATAACAAAAGTTATACAAATTAATAAAGGCGTGTTTATATAATTGTATGAATTGTATGATTGATGATGAGTTGAAGGTGGGTTGACTGGACTTGAGTCCCCACAGTACTCCCCCGCTAGTAAGGATTCTATACTAACGAAACTTGGCTGGAATAATAACTCTTTGGCCAGATCGAGTTGTTGTTGTTGTTTGAATTGGTGGTGCCGGTGTAGTTGACTGATGGTGTTGTTTCGGTGCTTCGGATACTGGATCTCTAGTAGTTTTTGGTTCATTAGGTTCATCGGCGTTGACAAAAGCTGCTTTTAACCTGTCGATAGAAACATTTTTTATATTGTTTTTGATTTTAATAGAAAAATATTTTGAAAATCTTTTTAAAACAATGTAAGGTCCTTCATACGGTGGTTGAAGTGAAGCTCTGACACTATCAGTTCTTATGAAGACATGAGTGCACTTTTGTAGAGACTTTTGCACGAAAACTTTTGTTGTACCATGGTGACTGGTGTTGGTTGGTCTTAAGCTGGACATATTTTTCCGTAAGTCTTTTACAAAGTCCTCTACCGCTGAGAAGTTTTTAAACGAATCAAAAAAGTATTCACCTGGTAAACGAAGTGTCTCACCGTAGAGAAGTTCTGCTGGGGTTGCGTCTATATCCTTTTTGAAAGATGATCTCAAACCTAGCAAAACAAGTGGTAATACTTGAAACCAATCCGTTGTTCCATGGCACATGAATCCCGTTGGACTGTGGATGATAGGCTGTCGTCCTGCAGTGCTTAATACCAAAGGTTTTGTTCAATTCTAAAAATAGCGTTGATTCGAATTGACGGCCTAAATCCGTTGTTATTTGAACTGGAACGCCATATCGAGCTATCGAACCATGAAGTAGGTGTTGGGCAACCGTTTCAGCCTTGATGTCTTCTATTGGGTATGCCTCTGGCCACCGGGTATATCCATCAATTATCGTTAGAAGATACCTGTAACCATGTGATGTAGGCAATGGGCCAACAATATCCATGTTGATAAGAGTGAAGCGCTGTGATGTCAAACAGTATAGGACGATAGCTGCCTTGTTATGTCGACTAATTTTTTACTTCTGACATTGTATGCAATTATTTACAAACTTTGCACAATCTGCTCTCATTTTTGGCCAAACAAACCGCTCCTGAACAAGCTTGAGTGTAGCTCGAACGCCAGGGTGAGATAAACTGTGAAGATGTTTCAGAATCGATTGCCCGCTTGTCTGAGGCACAAATGGCCGAATTTTGGATGTTGAAGTATCGCAAAAGAGTTTAAATTTTGTTTCTGGGAAAGACAGAAGTTTCAGTTTTAATGAAGTTGAATTACCTTCGTGTAGCAAAGATTTTAGTTCCACATCATCCATCTGTTGTTTGGCAATAACTTCAAAATCGATTATATCGATATCCTCGACGAGAAATCTGCAACTTCATTTTGCTGTCCGGGTACGTGTAGAATTGATGTTGTGAACTGACTTATGAAGTCGAGTTGTCGAATACGTCTTGGTGATGCTTTGCTCAGGTTCGGCTGGAATGCGTATATCAGCGGCTTGTGGTCAGTGTAAATGGAAAATGACCTTCCTTCCAACAAGTGCCGGAAATGATTCACGCCTACATACATGGCCAGGAGCTCACGATCGTAAGTGCTACGTGTCCTCTGGGTTGCTGTGAGTTTTTTTGAGAAAAACCCAAGTGGTTGAGAAACGTTATTGCAAACTTGGTTAACCACAGCACCAATCGCAGTATCTGATGCATCAGTTAAAAGGTAAAGCATTGCGTTCGGTACAGGAAATGCAAGAAGTGAAGCGTGTGCCAAATCGGACTTGCATCTTTCAAAAAATTTTGTTTCTCTTTTCCAATACACTGTGTATGTATTTCTTTTTAAAAGTTTCATCATCATCATCATCGGCTCGACAACCGGGGTCCGGTCCTGGCCTCTTTCAACAAGTCTCTCCACCTATCCCGGTCTCGAGCCGACGCCATCCAGTTGCGCACCCCAAGGCTTCGGGCGTCCTGGTCTACGCCATCTCTCCAGCGCAAGCATGGTCTACCACGCTGCCGTCTACCATAGAATGTACCACAAAAGACTTTCCGGGCAGGTTCCTCTTCGCTCATTCGAGCTAGGTGCCCTGCCCACCGGAGTCTACCGAGCTCAATTTTTGTCACTATGTCTGCTTTAAGGTAGATTGCGTACAACTCATGGTTGTACCGTCTCCGGAATCGTCCTTCCTCACATATGGGGCCAACAATTCTCCGTAAGACTTTTCTCTCGAACGCGGCTAAGAGGTCACAGTGCCTTTTGCTAAGCACCCAAGTCTCGGATCCATACATGATTACTGGCAGGACCATGGTCCTGTACAGCAGCAGTTTTGAAGTTATGGTTAGATTTCTAGATTTGAATAGCTTTGACAGACTGTAGTAGGCTCTGTTGGATTTGAGAAGCCACCCGCGTATTTCTTCTTCTATATTGTTATCGGCTGCTACTGTTGACCCAAGGTATTTAAAGGATTGCACCACTTCAAATTCGTGCTCCGCTACCTTGATTGTTTGACCAACTGTTCTTCTCGCATTCGACGCCACCATGTACTTTGTTTTACCTTCACTAATGTGCAGCCCCAGATTTTGTGCCGCCTGCTCGATCTGGATGAAGGAATCGTGTACAGCTTGTTCGGTTCTTCCGATGATGTCGATGTCGTCTGCGTAAGCCAGTATCTGGCTGAACCTGTTGACGATGGTCCCTCTTGTTGCCGTGCCAGAGTCACAGATTGCTTTCTCCAACGCCAGGTTGAAGAGGAGGCAGGCCAAACCATCCCCTTGTCGGAGTCCATTAAAGATGTTGATTGGTCTGGATAGCAATCCGGCTACTTTTACTTGGCTTATTACGTTAGTCATGGTCAACCTACATAGTCGTGTCAATTTATTTGGGATGCCGAATTCCCTCATGGCTTTGTAAAGTTCTACCCTGGCTATGCTATCGTAGGCGGCCTTAAAGTCTATAAACAGATGGTATGTTGGAATGTTGAATTCAAGACATTTTTCCATCGCCTGCCTAAGGGTAAAGATCTGATCAGTTGTTGATTTGCCTGGAATGAAACCACACTGATATTGGCCGATGATTGTTTTAGCGTATGGGGTTATCCGGTCTTGTAGGATAGAGGAGAGTATCTTATAGGCGGTACTCAACAACGTGATACCTCTTTAATTGCTGCACGTTGTGACATCTCCCTTCTTATGTATGGGGCATATGATATCTTTTCACCAGTCTTCTGGCATTTCTTCATGCTCCCATACCTGCACTATGATATCATGAATTGCTTGACGTAAGGCTGGCCCGCCGTGGTGAAATAATTCGGCTGGTATGCCATCGGCTCCCGGGGCTTTGTTTCGTTTGAGCCGTTTTATAGCCTTCTCAACCTCTTCTATGCTTGGTGGCGGTAGCATAGGGTGTTCATCTTGAAGTAGTGGAGCCTCCACCTCTGCTGTGAGCTGACCATTTAGCAATTCATTAAAGTACACTTCCCATCGCTCCAGTATGCTTTGTAGATCGGTGATCAGATTTCCCTCTCCGTCCTTGCAGTATGTGCAGCGTGGTGTGTACTGCGTCATGTTTCGGACGGATTGGTAGAACTTCCGCGCCTGGTGCGGACCTCGCTCTCGGCTGTTCTCTATTTCACAGATTAGGTTCTTCTCCCAGGCTGATGTTTTCTGTCTGTGAAGCCGTTTTTCTGTTCTTCTGGGCTCTTTATATTCCTCTTCGCGTGCCCGCGTTCTATGAGATTGTTGCATTGCTCGGTACGCAACATTCTTACCTCCAGTCGCTAGCTTGCATTCATCATCAAACCAGTCGTTCCGATTTCTACGACTGCTGCCTAAGATGGAGTTGGCAGTACTAATGACAGTATTCTTAAGGCGTGTCCACTTCTCATCTACGCCCAGCATACTGGCTCCAGGACTTACTCTCCCTAAATCGAGTGATTCTAGGGCGAGTCCTAACGCATTACCAAAGATGTTACTGGTGTTTTCATTGCGTAGGGCAGCCGTGTTGATTCGAACCTGATCGGCGGATGCAATGCGTCTCCGCAAGGCAACCCGCCCTCGGAAAACCATACCAACAAGATAGTGATCCGAGTCGATATTGGCACCTCGGTACGTACGTACTGTCATCAGGTTCGAGTAGTCGCGACGGTCTATCAACACGTGGTCTATTTGGTTACGAGTGACTCCATCAGGTGATACCCAGGTGGCTTTGTAGATATCTTTACGCGGGAACCTGGTACTCGCAACGACCATGTGTTTCGATGCTGCCAATTCTAAGACTCGAAGTTCATTGTCATTAGTGTTCTCACGCAAACTATGGGTGCCTGCCTAATGCCTGAATACCGGCTCCCGATCTATTTTTGCGTTCAAATCCCCAAGGATGATTTTGACGTCATACCTTGGGCAGGCATTGAGGGCCCTCTCGACTTGTTCGTAGTAAGTCTCTTTTTCTTCGTCTGAGGACTCCTCCGTAGGTCCGTGAACGTTAATGAGGCTGATGTTTGTAAATTTGCCTCGCACGCGGAGAGTGCATAGCCTTTCGCTTATAGCGTTAAAGCCGATGATGGTAGACTTAATTTTTTCGCTGACTAGGAAGCCTACCCCGAGCACATGGTGTTTTGTATGACAGCTGTAATATACGTCATATTCCTTCACCACCACCATTCCCTGTCCATCTGATTTCTTGTAATGCTGTTATGTCAGCTTTATATTCTGACAGGGCATCGGCTAGCTGCTAAACAGCTCGAGCTCTATAGAGCGAGCGAACGTTCCATAAGAAAATTCGTAAATCGTGTGTCCGTTTTCGTAGCAAAGGTTGTCGTCGTGAGATCTGTCCGTTTCCGAGGCTTGCTGTCAGTCTCATAATTCTTAGTTTTACGGGACAGGGAATTAACCTGTCGCCAACCTGAGGAACCAGCCTGATCATATTAGCCAAGTCTTTTTAAAAGGCTTGTTTCTAGCGGCCGCCGAAGAGGCTATGATCACACTTCCACTAGTCCCGAATAGTTACGGCACGTGCATGTTTTCGTATGCTACATGTTATTCCCCCTATTCGTCTGATGGCTGACCGCCAGTTTACTGCTTTTCAATATTGGTGTTAGTTTAACTTAAGATAAAACCTTGTATAATGATGTTACAAAAATATAACAATGAGATATTTCTACTGTGGTTGGTTTATTGTGCAATGTTCACATGCTCACGTCATTCATTCTATAAATAAATACCACAGAAAATTGAACGATGCGAGTAAGAATAAATTCATCTATCTACGATCCCCCCACGTTATGTCCGTTTAATCAGAAGTCCAAGGTACAAAAAATAAACACCAACAACAACAACAACAACAGCGACGCAAGAACGAAGTAAGTCCTTAAAGGCCTTCCCAGAAGAAAGAAACATAGTGTGCGCAACAATTTCATCCTTTTTAGAACGAGCATGTCGCTGTAATGGAATATTTATGTCAGTACAAAAAGAAAAAAAAAACACCACCATATAACACATCTCATTAATATTCATATTGCAACCCATTAATACAACACTCTCCGTCCAACATTTGGAATATAGGGGACTAGGATACCTTTACAGACGTAGGTACATATATGTGATGGTGCAAGGCAAAAGAAATATCCCCTTCACTCCAATGGGCCATCACTGTTGCCTACCCCACTACCTACTGCCTGCCATGGCTATAGGAGGACATGCTGCAAATAAAAAGGCATTAGGAACAGAAAAATGTACTCGCACACAACAGCACACTCGAAAGGACGAAATATATGTATGAGGGCAGGACGGGGGGGTGGTGGGCTGCATATGATATAAAAAAAAAAAAAATATAGGTGAGTACGGAAAACGATGACGTCTAAGTGTCACATAACGAGCTCCAGGTACAACTGCTTTCAAAGGACTTAAAAGGACTAAACAACATAAATAGTGTTGGGGATGGGTGTATACTATAACCTGCTTGCATGACAGTCGTATGCAAATTAGTGGTGTAGCGTGACCCACGCATAATGCTAATGTGTAACCATTTAGATGTGATACTTTAACGGAGTTATGGAATCCCCTTGTCCATCCCACTTCAAATGACATAATAAGCCCGGCGAATGAGTATACAGTAGCAGGATGAAATTTAAATTAAAATCAAAGTTGTTACTGCGCGTCAGTCGTCGACATCAGAGGATGATGGGAGGGGAAGGAGAGTACCGGCAAGGGAGAGAGAAAGGGGGGGATGGCTTAAGAAATGAACGAAGTGTAAGGAATAAATTTCCCAAAGCGGAAATTAAGATGCTTAAAGAAACTTCAGCTGAGTTAAGCAAGAGACGCACAAGAAGAAAAGGAAATCTCACTCAGACCTGCAGCAGGAGTCATTTCCGCTTGGCAGTATAAAATAATTGTAAAAAAGAAAAGGATAATAATGGAACAACGTTCTTATGCGGCTTTTTATGCTGCTTAAAATAGAAAGGAGGCAGTGAAGATGAATTGATAAGATATTTTTGGTTAGTTAGTAATGCATACAATTATTATTATTCGAATGAAGTTTTTGCTGCCACCGCGCCGCAACGGCCACCGCGACGACGATCGATAGATTGTTTTAAGGCTTTTTTGGTAATGGAGCTTAAGACTATTAATAAATTTTAATCGCAAACTATTGTTTTCTTGGGAGCAGTTTTTTTTTTTTTTTCTTGAAAAAGAAAATTGAATTGGTGTAGCTATTGGTTTATTATTGGACTAAGTGCGGATAATTATTCAATAAATTCTCGTTAAAACTTTTCGCTTTATAGTTATTTATCAGGCTCTCTTCACATTAAGCCAGCAGTAAGATTTGCTCAGAGCTGAGGGAGGGCTCTAAATCTTCCCAGGACAGGGGTGTTGTAAATCATGGACTCCAATAGAAAACAAAGAGTTATTTATCAAAAGTCTATTGTAAACTCTTAAAAAATATTTTGGTTGTTTAGGATTTTCCGGAGGAAGGGGGTAAATATCTGCTCTTGCACCCTCTTATCCATAAATACTTTAAATGTTAAAGGTTATAGTCAAACCTCCACATTGGAATTCAAGAAATCAAATCAAAGAACAGTAGTTCCTTGCTAAAACCGTTTCTTGTTGGGTACGTTGAGTTGGATACAAATCTCGCAAATAAAATCAAAATTTCACATGACGAAATCTTCGCAATTGAAAATTATATCGTTTTCATCATTTCGCAATTACAAAATTTCGTGCGAAATTTGAATTTGCAAAAGATATAAGAAATGGTTTTTCCTTTTTTGGTTTTGCAGCATTTTTGTGCGAAACCGAGGCAATATGTTACTATGTGATTTGAACTAGCAAAATTTTGAATTTTTCAGATTTTAACGATGCCAGATTTTAAATTACGAGATTTTGGTTGATATTTGTGATGAAATGTGAATGTGAGATTTGAGAAATTATTTTTTGCGAGATTTGGTTTTTTCGAGATTTTCAAAAAATTGCGAAATTTGGTAACATAAGATTTTGATTTGCGAGATAAGGCACCATACCCTTGTTGAAATTAAGTAGTTATTCCCTTCGAATGTCACTTGGTAAAGCAAAATCAGGGCCCGAATCACGGCATCAGTTATCGAGTAATACGTGACTGAATTATGTGAGTTTGGCATTACCGCTCACGTTTCGAGCAATCAAGTATACCAAAATTTGAAGTGGTTACTCGGGCTCTGAACCTTTGGCACCTCATATATGGGAAATTTGATATTTTAGAATGTCATCTAATTGGTCAGTAATTGGTCAAGAAAGGTCAACTAGTCCTAGAAATTGGTCAGCCCTTGATAACTAGTTATAAAGACTTAAAGTTTCTCAAGGTCACTCAAGGTCACGCGTGATTTTTGGCACCTCATTTATGGGAAATTTGGGAAAATTGCATGCCATCTGAAACATCTCTAGATCTATATAAAAGGTCAGCTAGTTTCAGTAATTGGTCAGCGATAGATTATTTTTTACGATTTAAACAAAAAAAAAAAAATTCAAGGTCACGAACGATTTTTGGCACCTCATTTGGGTAATTTTCCAAAAAAAAATATACTATGTGATAGGTTACTCGGTCATCATAAAAGGTCAGTTAGATTCAGTAATTGGTCAGTCATATTTTTTTTTTAATTATTTCTTAAAGTATTTGTATGTAGGTCACAGTATAGATAGTTGGCACCTCATTCGGGTAATTTAAAAATTTTTTAAATAGATATAGATCCAATAGATTCTGAGAAAATCATGGTGGATTAAACCAAACACTTTCTTTTTCAAGATGGCGGTCATTCCCTTACCCCGGCACCTCAAAAACTTGGTTTCTTAAAGAAGAGATGCAGCCAAACTCAAATCGTACCCATCGATTATGGAAATTTTAATAAATTTTTTGACAAAATTTAATCCACCATGATTTTCTCAGAATCTATTGGATCTATATCTATTTAAAAAATTTTTAAATTACACGAATGAGGTGCCAACTATCTATACTGTGACCTACATACAAATACTTTAAGAAATAATTAAAAAAAAAATATGACTGACCAATTACTGAATCTAACTGACCTTTTATGATGACCGAGTAACCTATCACATAGTATATTTTTTTTTGGAGAATTACCCAAATGAGGTGCCAAAAATCGTTCGTGACCTTGAATTTTTTTTTTTGTTTAAATCGTAAAAAATAATCTATCGCTGACCAATTACTGAAACTAGCTGACCTTTTATATAGAACTAGAGATGTTTCAGATGGCATGCAATTTTCCAAAATTTCCCATAAATGAGGTGCCAAAAATCGCTATGACCTTGAACAAAAATTCAAAAATTCATTAAAAAAAATCTATGGCCGACCAATTACTAAAACTAGCTGACCTTTTATATAGATCAAGAGATCCTTCAGAATGTATGCAATTTTCCCAAATTTCCCATAAATGAGGTGCCAAAAATCGCTATGACCTTGAAATTTAAAAAAAAATTATTAAAAAAAATCTATCGCTGACCAATTATTGAAAATAGCTGACCTTTTATATAGATCTAGAGATCTTTCAGATGGTATATATTTTTTGCAAATTTCCCATAAATGAGGTGCCAAAAATCGCTATGACCTTGAAATTTTTTTTAAAATAAATTAAAAATTCATTAAAAAAAAACTATGCCTGACCAATTTCTGAAAATAGCTGACCTTTTATGACCGTGAAATGGCCTTTCAAATGGCATACTTGTTTTTTTGAAATGACCCAAATGAGGTGCCAAAAGTTTTTTTTGTGACCTTGAAACGAGTTTTGAAAATTCATAGAAAAAAAACTATAGCTGACCAATTATTGAAAATAGTTGACCTTTTATCACTATCCACAAATCTTTCAGATGGCATCTTTTTTTTGTAAATTTCCCATAAATGAGGTGCCAAAAATCACGCGTGACCTTGAGTGACCTTGAGAAACTTTAAGTCTTTATAACTAGTTATCAAGGGCTGACCAATTTCTAGGACTAGTTGACCTTTCTTGACCAATTACTGACCAATTAGATGACATTCTAAAATATCAAATTTCCCATATATGAGGTGCCAAAGGTTCAGAGCCGGTTACTCGTTCATTCGATTACTGATGACACTCACTCACTCATTCACAGAAGCTTTAGTTCGACCTCAGTTTTTTCGTGTTCCTAAGTTTTGAAATTGTCACCATCAATGCGAATTTGAAATTGAAAAAAAGATAATAATTTCTGGTTTTAAATTCATTTATCATTTCCAGAATTTACTTTTGGGTAAGGATTTGATCTTGTAGACTGAAACCTTGCACTGCAACAAAACATTGAATTAGTCTTAGGATAGGATATTATATATTTAACATTAAGCAGAGATATAGGCGTTGGTATATCAAATACCAAAAAAAAAAAAAAAAAAAAAAAAAAAAAAAAAAAAAAAAAAAAAAAGAAAAGAAAGCTTTCTTTATGACAAGCTAGACATACAAAGTTTCAAGTGCAATTTCTTTTTAAGTTTTACATACACTTTAAAATAAATAATCGCATAAAAGCGTAACTAACTTGGTTATAAGCCATCGCTTATTAAATCTGCATTGAAATATCTTTCAATTTCGCTTTTTTTTGGTTCTTTTTTCTTAATTTCAATCAACCGGTCGTATTCTTGCAAAATGTCAAATACTCCACAATCACTAAAAAAAATAACTACACGAGGTGCTGGAGGATTGCAACAACAAACAAGTGCAGCTTTGAAAGCATCAACAAGCAAGACCGGCGGTGATGAAAACAAATCATTGGAATTCAAGATCGAGAAACAAATTAAAGGATTAAGAGATCTAATTCTAAAAGAAAATTGTAAGTTAACCCAGAAACTTGACAAAATTGTAAGCGATTTTGTACAACGTTTTGAAATGGTGGAACAAACCCTAGCAGATCTGTCAAAAAGAGTCGAGCGGCTGGAGATTACACCCGAACCATTTGTTGCAGCAGCACCAAACACTTCGTCACTTGCCCAACGCATCGATGAGCTGGAACGCGAAAAAATGTCAGCAGATGCTATTTTACTTGGTATACCAAAAGAAGATGACGAGAATTTGCACGATTTGTTTAACAAATTATGTAATTCTGTTAGCTGTACACCAACGCCTGTGCCTGTAAACATTTTTCGCGTAAAACCCAAGGGAACAAATATTGACACTGCAATAATAGTTAAATTTGCGACAGCTTCTGAAAAGAACACTCTACTTGGATCAATTCATAAACGCTGGATAACAACAAAAACCTGTACATGCTTGCGTGACGTTGGGAAACCTTCTGACAGCCGAATTTATATAAACGAAAGCTTAACGTCATATAACCATATGATTCTCCGAAAAGCTCTTCAACTGAAGCGAGCAAAAAAGTTTTCCAGTGTTTACACTCGAAGTGGGAGAGTTTACGTAAGAAGATCAGGAGCAACTGCAGCAGATAAATCGCTTTTAATACTATCAATCGAAAGCTTAAATTGTATTGCTGATGGAACGAATGAAGACGATGATGAAGGCGAATCGTAAGCAGCTTTTTTTAGGAACTTTTATAACTTGCCTATTTGTTTACTTTTTCTTTAATTTAATTCTTTATTTTTCTAAAACTTTTGTATCTTTGCCCAATTTTTTCCTTAACTTTTGCCATATGTCTGAATTTGTTCGTTTTCTGTGGTGCAGATGGTTTCTTTTGAAAAGTAGTTCTCAAATCTTTTTCCTATTTTATGAAAATGACTAGTCATAGCACAAATAGTTTTTCTTCTCTGTCTTATGATGTAGGCGTCAATTTACGTATAATGCTGGAAGTTCTGAGCAAACAATGTGGTGGCTTAAAGGTTTGTCACATAAATGCTCAGAGCTTACATGCAAAGATAGACGAATTCAGAGATGTGTTTATAGGGTCAAGTATTGACATTATATGTGTTTCGGAAACATGGTTTCAAGCCGATGTACAAGATATTGTATATAGTTTAGCGGGCTACAAATTGCTACGGGCTGACAGATTTAATCGTGTAGGTGGTGGTACTGCAATTTATATACGAGACTGTATACATTTTAAAACTATCAGTAAGTCGGACGCATCCTCATTGATTGAATACTGTTTTATAGAAATCCCTAATGGAGAAAGTAATTGTTTGCTTGGAGTTGTTTATCGCCCTAATAAACATATTGACTTTTCTCAACTTTATCTAGAATTGGAACGATTTTCTTCTCTATACTTGGACGTTATAATATGCGGTGACTTCAATTGTAACTTACTCGAGAAAGATACATCCGAATGTTTTGTTAACAGAATAAAAACCTTGGGCTTATATTCAATTAATTGCACTAATCCAACACACTTTACAGCCACCACCTCCACCTTACTAGATTTATTTATTGTTAATAACATAGAGAACATACTGCTTTACTCTCAACTTGAGGCACCTGCATTCTCCAAGCACGATCTTATATTTGCAACTTTCAAAACTACCCCACAATTCAAATCCTCATCTTACAAATATAGGGACTTTAAGGCTGTTAATTCTAATGACCTTGAAAATAGTATTCGTCAGATTAACTGGCAGACAATATATACAATAGCTTCACCTGACGATCAAGTTAATTTCCTTCAAAGCTCCATAAATCAACTATTCAACCGACATATACCACTGAAAATAAAAAATACGAGGAGCGATAGGAAATCTTGGTTTACAGCAGATATTTCAAATGCTATAAGGCAACGTGATCAAACATACACACGATGGAAACGGTTCCGTCTTCCAGAAATGCTATCATTATTTAGGAAATTAAGGTACAATGTATGTAAAAAAGTCAGGGAAGCAAAATGTAGACTGTTCTCCAACCGTTTAGACAAAAACCTCCCACCGAAAATGTTATGGCAGAATATTCGAGAGCTTGGTGTTGACAAGCAAAAAGAACAATGCTCTACTGATTTGTGCCCCAATCATCTCAATAAAGAATTTGCGAAAATTCAAAGCAGTAATCAAAGTGAGTTGCCGGTTGTTGACCCGGTAGAATCGAATGAAGGCTTTCGGGTTGTTGACCCCGATAGTGAACATTCTTTTCAATTTCAAAGAGTTTATGATGAAGATGTTGTCAGTGCTGTACTTAAAATAAAATCTTCAGCCACAGGGTTTGATGAAGTACACCCACATTTCATCAAAATGATCTTACCTCATATTCTTCCTACTCTTACACATGTATTTAATACAATCATAATGACTTCTTCATTTCCGTCCTCTTGGAAAATTGCCAAGGTTATACCAGTGCTTAAAAAACCTGCTACTCGTCTATCACAACAAGAGTTTAGACCAATCTCCATTCTTTCGTTCCTATCCAAGGTTTTGGAAAAACTCCTACACAAACAAATTTCAGTTTTCTTAAAAGCAAATAAACTCTTAAGTGATAACCAATCCGGGTTTAGACCAAAGCATAGTTGTGTCACCGCTACTTTAAAGGTTGCAGAAGATATCAGAAACGCAATGGATGGTGATCTAGTGTCATTTTTAGTGCTCCTAGATTTCTCAAAAGCCTTCGACACCGTCAATCATAGGAGGCTCGTTTTAAAATTAAAAGAGCAGTTCCGGTTCTCAGACAATGCTTCAAATCTGATTTTCTCCTACCTAAATGGTCGAAGTCAGGCTGTTGTTATTGGTGATAAAACGTCTCGCCCACTAAATCTTTACTCAGGGGTTCCGCAGGGATCAATTCTTGGTCCACTGCTGTTTTCAATTTTAATTAACGATCTTCCACTCCACTCAAATCACTCTTCAATAGACTTGTATGCAGACGATGCTCAAGTTCAACTTAGCTGCAAGTTAGGTATGATCGAAGATGGCGCATACAGATTAAACTCAGATCTCAGCAGGATATCAAATTGGTCTGAAACTAACAATCTACAACTCAATCCAGGAAAGTCAAAATGCTTAATAATATATAAAAATAAACTTGATCATACCTATTTTCCTGCATTGTATCTCGGAAACGAACAACTTGAATATGTCAATAAAGCTAAAAATTTAGGTATTATTTTCAATTCCACATTGACCTGGGAAGACCATATTCAAATGATTATTGGAAAAATATATGGATCATTACGTAGTCTCTCCCTATCAAAGAGTTTTACCCCCCAACACATTCGACTTAGATTAGCAAAAACCTTGATTCTTCCCATAATATCGTATGGATGCCAAATCTTTACCAGCCATAATTCAGTAATGAAAAGAAATCTGTCAGTGGCGTTCAACAATGTGGCTCGCTATGTTTACAATCTCCAAAGATACGACCATATTTCAAATTATTCAAATAACATTCTCGGCTGTCCCCTCTACACATACCTAAAATATTTGTCCCTAAAAACACTAAATACAATAATAATGAATAAAGAACCTAATTATCTTTTTGAAAAAATACACTTTGCAAATTCTTCTCGATCTTTTACATTATTGCAACCAAGATTCAGTTGCAGAAACTCCGAACGTCAGTTCTTCGTGTATGTCATAAGGCAGTGGAACAATCTACCCTCTTTCATCAGAAGACTTCGGGGCACCGCACAGTTTGAAGTGATTTTATTCAGGCATTTGGCAATAGGTTAGCAAATTAAATATCAGCGTTTAATGAAAAATTGATAGGTATCTAGTTTGTCATTTTGATATACCTATACATCTGTATTTCAGTACTACTTAATGTTATTTGAATTAAACTTAAAACTAAAATTATAAAATGTAAATTCAATGCACTCTTTTTAACTTTTACTATTAATTATAGGCCTTAAAGCCCATTGTAAAAGATTCTATAAATAAATAAATGAAATGAAATGAAATACTTTCTAGGCATAGCTACATTTTCTTTTTTGTAGATGGGTCGTAAGGAGCTTATAGTTGAATCACCTCACTTGTGTCTCTTGACATGATGTCAGACACTCAAAATATTTTGACTTTTCTTAAATACATGGCAGCCTTCCATAAACTACGATCCTGACTCCCGAGCATGCTGCTCACAGGCATCAAGACTAAGCCTTCTGGCATCCACGGTGACTTAATCTTTGAAGATTCGGTCTTCTTCGTTCTCAAAAATCTTGGCTGGAGCGTTACTGTTCGTTGGCTGGATTTGGCCGAGAGTCGACGTATTTTTATTTTCATGACTTCATGCATATTATGATTCAGCTCATAGATTTTGTGGTTGAAAACTTTTCTCCATTCGCCTCCTCGCAAACGGGACCAAATATATCCGTCGTTAATTTTTCTTTAAGAGAGCCCAGTACTAGTTCCTCTTACTTCTGTTTAACCCCCAACATTTGGCGTCGTAAAGCCAGACAGACAGTACATCGTCCTTTGTATAAGGTGTTTTGAACCCATCTCATGCGTAAAACCGAAGTAGTTCCGATTTGTTAGAGAAATCCACTGAGAATGAGAAGTCGTTCGTGGGATTAATTTGTTTATTTCGCGGTAATTGTGAACTACTCCAGAAATACTTGTTCGAAGTGGCCAATGATGTCGGTAGCCGTTTTTTTTCCAGGTGGCAGGTTCTCATAAGTATATGAAAAGCCTAATATAGTACTGTCAATAACATATGCTCTCAATGGTAGATTCACATAATATGGGAAAGCATTTTGATGTGCTCCAATGGAAAAAAGAATTAGCAAAGAACTCATGAGTATACTTTGTCACCCCCAAAGAAAAACGGCTGATATCACCATCATAGATACCCTAAAATTTGGACATATCATTTAAAAAAAATGTGCCTTGAGTGTCAACACCAGCCGTAACCTCTATTTACTATAGAATGAGATTGAAAAAAATCACATGATAGCGCATATCTCCTTGCTGAAAACCTGTGCTTGTTTGAAATAGTTCCGAAGAGTTTTCCCTAGTTGCACATTATATCGCTCATTTTTCAATTCCACGCGAAACACCTGGAGTAGTTTTCATGGGATCCCATAAGCTCAGCAATTGTTAAAAAAGTTTCTGGAGATGAATACCATCATAAACAAAAGCGGTTTGAGTCCGATGAATAGATGTTGAGTCTCGACTAGAAATTCATTCATTGGTCTTTTCCAGGATTTGCTGGAGAGTGAAGATTTGATCTAAAGTCAATTGGCCTGACTGGAAGCCAGACAGAAATTTATCAATTATAGTGTTGCAGAACGGCTCAAGACGCTCACACAGTTCGTTGGGTAGAATCTTAAGAACCTTCATTAGATTAGCAGCCTTGTTGTTCTTGAATAGCTAAAGGCTACCTTTTCTATACTGGATGGTAGAACTTGGTCTTTCTTGTGGGGGTTCTCTTCTTGACTAACCTAGCAATAACACCCCCCCCCGCCCCCAATCTCATAAGTTCTTGTCCTATTACTCACTGTACTTATTTAGAAGCTGCTGGGAAATGCTGCTTGGAATTATTTACTTTTCTCTGTGCATCGGTGACTACGTGACCTTTACTGTTTCAGCAGCATATTCGCATCTGTATCTCTTGTCACCTTTTTCTGCTACACGCATTCATCATCAAACCACGGGTTTTTCTTTGGGGGTGGTTGGAAGCCTACAGTGGTTTTGATTGCCTCTTTCATGAAATCGCGATACTGGCACAACAGGTTGTTCGTGTATTTGTGGTTGGTGAATGCACAACGGAGTGCTTACAAGCTCACAGTAGGCCCTGATGATTCCCGGTCTGGTAATATGACCAACGTCGAATGTCTTCTTTGGGCGGTTGATATTACGTCGTAACAAGAAAATGTTTAGAGTTAACGTTTACTCCTTGCAAACTACGCTTGTCTAAGGTGTTAGAGGGGTGCATTGGATCAATTAGCACATGTTTGATTTAGTAGGAGTTTCAACCATTTGGGAAGCACCAAGTTGATTTATAGATCCTTAACTGTGAAAACATAGTTCTACTTATCACCGTATTACCAGCTCATATTTATGTAGTCAGGTCAGTCTTTGCACCGATACTTTAATTCCTCCTGGAGTATTGGGCAGTAACAGATTCCCTCCATCTACTCCGGTTCACAGCATGGTGCCTTAGCTGTGTCCACGTTTGAATATTATTGGTCTGAGCTTCGTTAAGTACAAATAGACCTCCAAAATGGTTCTTGGTCTAAGGTTAGGTTATATGCTAAGCCGTAATATCTTGATCGGTCTTCCAATACATAAAGGACTGCTTCGCTTGTCGTTTGGTTTCCTCAAAGTATGACCAATTAATCACCATTTTGATTGCCTTATATCAAGATTGACTTTTCTCTGTTGAATTCTTTTCCAGAACTCAACATTACTTATGGTTTGTGGTCAACGAATCTTTAGAATGTATCAAAAACAACGGTTAATAAAAGCCTGTAGGCTGATAGAGATGTCGTTGGAGCATTGTCAGGTTTCACAGGTGGGGGACAGATTTGCTCATGCGTAGCGTTATTTCGCTGGAAATTCCAAATGCTCTACAAGCATTGCTAATCCTATTGAAAACATCAAAGTCTGTTTCACAGTTGATACAATACTGCCTAGATATTTGAATTTTTGTGACCTTTTCAATAGCTTCCAGGCTCAGAGTAATATGTTTTAGTGTGTTTTGACCAGATTTCTCTTTTTTCAAGTTGAAACTGAAGCCAGGCAGTTCCCCCTTCACTAACAGCTATTGGAAAATCACTAATTTTTTTGAAAGGATTTCATTGAAGGCATTTCCTCTAACGTATACCAACCGTAGTAGCCAATACATCGAGGATTGCCAATGAAATCAGAATCTGTGACAACACATCTCCTTACGAGCTCATAGCTTTATAGTATGGGCAAAGCAAAGTTAATTAGAAAAAAAATATTTCAGGTGCAGAAGAGGCAAATCTTGCAAGACTAGAAATTTCTTGTCATGAAAAAGTGTCTCATCCTTTATTTAGATTTAGCAAAAAATTGCATCTCCTATATTGTCTTCACCATCATTTCTGCAATACGCCCTCATAGATTTTTGATGGTTGTTAATAGGCTCTGTGTCTCAACGAGTTGTCACGTCTTTAAATTTTGTGTTTCTTAAGAACGAGGCATAAAATCTTTAAACAATATTTGTTTATGACAGTTTTTTAGCGACCAACTTAGAATTTTGCTAACTACATCATGCTTAAAATTTTCAAAAGCCTTAATCATAAACCCAAGTCCGTCATTCCTTGATATTTTTTCCCAATTAAGTTAGCTTATTGTCTTCAAAAATTACTTCTAATGGCTTTTTTCTAGCGTCTGGAAGAGGTTAAACAAGATTTTTTAAATGTCGTATAAATATTACCAAAACTTATTGCTTTAAAATAGCTGAAGCTGTTATGAACATCTTCTCAGGCCAGGTTTTCTGTGTATGCAAAATTATAATGAAAGTTTTAATTAGTTTAAAACCGTGCTAAGTCATCTACTTGTTTGAATTTTAAAGAAGGCAATTCATTTGTGTAATCCCATTAATTTTACTTAAACTTAGTATTTAAGAGCCAATTACTTTACTTTAAAATGTCACTCTTCAATTTTCTTAATGCTAAAGAAAATCTAGTTTTTAACTATAAGCTAAACCTTATCTACCAAAATTGATTGATTAATTTCCATATCATTATTGAATTTTCTTTAATTTAAAGTGAAACAGAAAAACAACTTAATTTTCAAATAGAAAATACGGCAATGGGTGTGACTTTATTCAAAGTTACCATGAAACTTCCTTGCGGCTAAAACTGATACGAATGATTGATGGAGGAAGTAAATTTTGTGAACAGTAAATTGCCTTTTTTGTCGTAGCTTCAGGTGTTGGTACAAATATTTATTACTTTGGAGAGCTGTGAACGATAAAATAGGTATCTAGCTATTGGTATATATACTGTTTCGTTTTGAAAAAAAAAAAAAAAACTAGCAGCGATATTTGTATGGATTTGATGCTATTGCCCAGAAGAGAAATCTTGAATTTAGTTTATTTTAATTTGTTGATTGTCATAATTAAAAACGATAATAAATAATAACTGTAAAGTAAGCAACTTCTGAGCTCTTGGCAACGCTCTGAAATGATAAGAAATATTTTGGAAAAAGAGGAAATGGGCCAAATAAGAAACCAAAGTTATTTGGATTTTTGGGTAATTTGCACGAGTAATGACTAATAACTAAAGATTGACAATAATACAAAATAAGGCAATTTAAATGCATGTCATACATTTTCTCCCACAAAATTTGACCAATTTTAACAACTACCGCAGACCCTTTAATCAACAGTGTCATTTCAATCGATACTGAAGGGATGTCTTGTATCTGAAAGACTCTGTCAAAAGTTTTAATACTTTTGATCGACATGCGATGTTGTAGAGAAGGTATACGCCAAACGGTTAGCCATAACTCGTGTCTTTTGTCATAATGTCAAACTTTTAATACCTTTTGTCGCATCCGCCCTTAATTCTAAGCCCCTACAAGCATTATACATACACACAACAATAACAATCTATAGCCAGGGATTATAGGCTGATGTCTTCCGTCATTCAATTTCTGTCTATAATTTTGCAAAAGCCAATGTGTCTGCTGCTGCTGCTGTGGGGTTCGGGCTCTTCTTTAATTCCGTTTTAGACTTTTTATGTTCTCTTTCCTTATCCTTATGCTGGACGAGCAAAAGAAATGAAGAAATGTCGCCTGGTCATAGCCATACAGACTGCAAGTAGACATTTTTACGACCAAAGTCCACATATTAAAGACATAAATCATTTGCACGACTTAGTGGCACACATGTGGACGACGACGATGGGGACAGGCGATACCTATTCCTTGCACTTTCTTCTTCCCGTATAACTCCTTTTTTCTGAATGATGCATTCCTGTTATACGTTATACACTTTGCAATTGCTGGTTGGGTTGGGACCTATTGCAAAGTTGGGGTGACTTTGTAGCATAGAGACAGTCGTTTCTACACATAGACAAAAAAAAAAGTTGTATATTAAATTTTTAACATGTAATGGAAGGATTGATGCAACGCCGCTCTGTGATAAATTGTAGTGCGTTTTTCATTCTTTTGACATTGGGTATTGTGTGTGCGATGCGGACTTTCTACTCATATAATACTGTAACTGGAAAATGTGACTGACGTTTTGCGTTAGTTGTGTGTAATAAGTTGACAATCATGAAGTGATGCTCTCTTTGATAAAAAAAAAGGATTTTTTTTACATGTTTAGTCAGTTGGCTTTAAAAAAAAAAAAAACAATTTTTCATTAGTTTGAATTGCATTTGAAACATGAGAGACTTTTTTCTATTTTTTACTTTGCTTTTTAATTTATACACTCACAAATTCAGTTTATTAGTTTGAATTTTATTTTATTTTTCTTTCAATAGAATTTGAATAAACAAAAAATAGCTTTTGATTCATTTTAGAAGTTTTTATTATTTTTAAATAAAGAAATAATAAAATGAAATTGGATGGTGGAATATTTTATTATGATTCAAAAGTGCAATATCTGACATTTTCTTTTAAAGATAATTGCATTCATTCAAATCATGGCCCATGACCACACTTAAGGATAAACGTCAGGAAAATAATTAACCTGGACCATGTTAAATTCACAAGGTACATGAACAATCCCATTTATGCATTTCAGAAATATACCAGATTTTGATAACCTTATATTCAGTGTCAAATCAATCTGGTTGATTTAAGAAGATTACATGTTATTTCAACACTAAATTTAGATAAATAAGAAATTTTGACAAGATTGTAGTCCAAAAAAATGTTATGAATTTCTATTTTATTACAAATCAGGTTGAAGTAACCTTTTATATGGTTGTTTTTCTATGTTTACCTGTTGAATTTAACCTGCTATCATGTTAAAGAAGCACTCAACCTGTTCATTTCAACGTGACACTAGTGCTTAAACACTCACAGGCCATCCAAATAAAATTACTTGAAAGTAGCACTCTCTGGACGATAAGCAGCGTAAGAGCTGAAAATTAGACCCATTAATTTAGGACACAATATAAGCAGGATACAAGGTAATTCATGTTAAATAGAAAGCACATTGAACATTAAGTCATAATAATTTAACTAGGTTTTCAGGTAAAATTTACAAAATTTTGAGATTGCACAATTTTACGGCAGTGGAAAATTTACAAGATGTCATGCTGGTTTTACCTGTAACCCACGTTGATTTAACTGATTTACATTCAAATCAGGTATCTCGCTTAGCAGTTAATCTTATCTACCGAGTTGAAAAGTAACAACCTAAAAATCAGGAATATTAAGCCAGAAATTGGTTAAATATACCTTATTTTTTCTCTGAGTGCAGTGATGAAAATTTTGTTTACCTCCCTGGCCGTTAGATATTTATTAATGGACTAAAACCGGGTATTAACTGGGTAGGCAACCAAACAAAATCTAAATCAAAACCTGTTTTAATGATTTTTAATGAAACTAAATTTGGCAACACCCTATATACAGGGTGGCGCACCAATTGTGCTACAATAAGAAATTCAAATAACTTTTTTTTTAATCGATGTATTTCATTTATTTTTTTTTTAAGGTTAGAAAATTAAATTTTATTTTAAATAGTTAGTTGTTTTTAAAGATTATAGACCGCAAATGACCTCCACGCTCTCCCAAGCATATGCGGCACCAGATCAAAAAATTATTCATGGCCTGAAGAGTTGAAGTTGGGATCGCCTCAATTATTGTCGTTATGGACTGCTTTAATTCAGTTAAATTCCTGGGCTTCGTTTTATACACCTCTTGCTTGACATAACCCCATAAAAAGAAGTCTGGTGCAGTCAGGTCAGGTGACCTTGGGGGCCAGCGAAGAGTGGAGTTCCTAGAAATTAATTTGTTTGCGAATTTTTTGTTTAGCTCCGCCATAACTGGTCTGGCTATATGTGCAGTTGCTCCATCTTGCTGAAACCAAACGCTGTTGAATGGTATACGTCTTCGGCGCAGTTCTCCTTCAACATCTTTAAATAACGGTCCCCATTGACAGTAACGGTTACACCGTTTTCTTCAAAGAAGTACGGCCCGACAATACACCTTGATGAAACTGCGCACCACACAGTGACTCGTTCTGGGTGCAGTTCCGTCTCATGGAGCATTTCTGGATTAGACTCATTCCATATACGGCAATTTTCCTTGTTTACATTGCCGTTAAGATCAAAATGGGCCTCATCAGACATGAACAAACAATTGATCAATGTGTTGTCTTCTTCGGCCATTGATATCATTTTTTGGCAAAATTCCAGGCGAACAGGCAAATCCTGAGGGTTTAACTTGCTAGTAATTTGGACTTTGTACGGAAACAAGTTTAAATCGTCATGAAGTATCCGTTGTCGGTCATCTACTAACTCCAATTTGCCCCGATAAGTTTCGGGTCGAAACGCTCGGATTGGCCTGTGTTGCAGATGCTACTGCTGCGATTGTATCCTGAACCCGAACATTGGCATCTCGATGGTACGGCCTTCGTGCGATGCTTCCAGATTCGGCAAACATGTTTACAAACCTCATAATGGTCCATCTACTCGGGGGATTACCGCCAAACTCCCGCCTAAATTCCCTTTGGACGGAAATGACGGACTGCAAAGCATGGTACCGTTGCACTATCCAAATTCTTTTCTCCGTATCCCAAGCATCCATTTTTATAAATCTAAATAGTAACCTACAAAATAAAAAAAAAATAAGCCGATTACTCACACAGAAAAAAAGTAATTACGTTTTATTTTGTAGCACGATTCGTGCGCCACCCTGTATAAGCTAAGGTTCTTACAAATACTAACGTGCAGTGGCGGATCCAGGAGGGGCTATAGGAGCTGAAGCTCCCCCCCCCACAGCCAATTCGTTAATTTAATTCAATAGCAAAATGATCGGAGCTAAAGAGTATATATGTGGTAGCTGTGTTTTACTAAGCCCTTAGGAATTTGTTCTATTAATACAAGGCTGGGGTTGAAAAATTTGAATGAAAGTATTTTTTTTTCTAAGTCCCGAGGAAAACAGACCAAAAAAGATGGAAAAATAAAGCAAATTGAATGTGCATAGCCTCTATTTATTCCAAGCCCCTGAAAGAAGAACGGAAAAATTAATTTGGGGCTTAGCAATTTATGCCTAAGAAATTTTGTTCAAGCCTCAATTGAATTGGATGTTTAAATAAGAATGGGGCTAACAAATTAATATATTGCCTGCTTTTTTCCTAAGGTCTAAGGACATACTAGGTTTGGGGCCTATCAATTACCTACATGTAATCCGTTGTTTTCTCAAGCTTCAAGGATATTGAGTAAGAAAATGATTATGAATAGATGTCAAAAATGCTACACTTTTACTACAGCATTTTTGACATCTATTCCAGCTTCATCGTCTATTCCTTTCTGACAGTTTCATGTAAAATGTGTTTTTTATAGACGCCTAGGTTCTAGGGAATTGAACGAAAAAATAATGTAGAAATAAAAATGTAAGGCCCTATTATGACTCGCGAGTCAAACGTTCGACTCAAGTCGAACGATTTGGCGAATTGCTTACATCGTGGTATTATGAGTTGCGAACTTCGAGGTTCGCTTTTAAAACCATTACTGTCAACATTATAAAGTGAATATGTTAATGTCATTGATTGTCATGACTAAGTGAAATGTCAAATTGTATACCAAAAATTGTTGATGGAATATTGTTTATTATTGTAAAAAGTAAAATAAATAAGATAACAGAAATGCTAAGTAGTGTTGATTTATTTTTTGATGATGAGGATGAAAACGAGAGAGCAGAAAAAACATTGATGTGTAGACTGCGAAGAAGTTTAAGGGATAGTTCCAACCCACTTCAACTTCCAGATAGCATGCAAGAACAAAATCATTGATTCTTTTTTCACTTAACCTCATCGCTCTTTATAGGTTTGTCCAATATTTTCGGCTAAGCAAGCATGCATTTGATTATATTTAAAACAAAATAAGTTCAGGGTTTAAAACTACTCAAAGTTCTGCGGTTTCGCCAATTATAAAACTTGCATGTGCACTGCGGTTTCTCGGTAGTGCAAGCTATCAAAATGGCGTGGGAAATGATTTTGAGATGGATCTTTCGCAACCTACAGTTTTAGTTGTATTGAAAGAAGTTCTTAATTTACTTGAAGCGAACATTTGTCCACTTCGGATCAAGGCAAAAATGTCCAACGCTGAAAAACAAGAAGCAAGAAATTACTTTTTCGAAAGATCTAGATTACCCGGAATAGTGGGATGTGTAGACGGAACTCATATTGGAATTATAGCCCCTGTTCAATTGCAACACCAATACTTAAATAGAAAAGGATTTTACAATTTGAATGCGATGGTGGTAAGTTCATTTGATTTTGTTCTTGTTATTTCATTGAAACTTTTTTTTCAAGGCCTGTGATAATAATTCTATAATTCGATTCATTGATTCCAGATTTCCTGGTTCTACACATGACTCGTTTGTGTGGAACCATAGTGAGTGAAAAGAACTGTTGGAAAGCTGGTGGTAAAATGGAGAGCGGTCAAGATATTTAGGTTTGAATTCATATATTAGTGAAAGTTCCATTTTGATGAACTATTTCTTTCCTTTTTTCAAAAATAATAGGAGATTCCGGATATCCTCTGCAGCCATTTCTGATAACTCCGTTTAGAAACGCAGAAACAAATTCAAGGAAAGGACTTTTTAACAAAATGCATGCAAAAGCAAGAAACATCGTTGAAAGGACAATTGGAATCTTAAAAGCCAGATTCAGATCAGTTCTAAATGAACGCAAATTACACTACGGTCCTAAAAAGGCTATCCGAATAGTCAATGTCTGCTGTGCTTTGCACAATATCTGTCGCAGATACAGCATTTCTGATCCGGATATAATAGAAGAAGAAAGCATTAATTCTGCGAATGGCAGAGATGAGGCAATCGATGCAGAAATGGTTAATATATCCTCAGAAGGCAACCGAATAAGAAATGAGATGTAATCTTCTCTATAGCCACCGCCAATCAAAGATGTTCATATTCTAGTTTGGTATAACAAATATTTTATTGGTAAGAGTTTTACTGCTTTTTATTTTTCAAAACACTTAAGAAACTTACAAAATAAAAAGAAAACAAAAAATAAATAAAAATTCAATTCCATTAAAAAAAAACTTAACTTGTATGCAAAATTGCATACAATTTGATTACTACCCCAATTTCTTTTATAAGGAAACGTTCTTTTAAATAATTAGTCCCGGAGAGATTTAAGGTGGTACTCCAGTTTTTTCAACTTAACTTCTAAAAGATCTTTATGTTGTTGATTTTTTTCGATGTTCTCTTTCTCTTTACGCCTTTCTTTTGCTTTCAAAAGATCTATGTATGTGTTCTTTGTTTAGTTAATAGTTCTTTCTAGAATATCTTACGATATCAGCAAGAATTTTCTCTTGCGTCTCTGTTTGTTTTTGTAGTAACTGAATTCGTTCGTTCTCGATGTTTCTCTTGCGATTTGTTGCTGCACCTTGGGAGGATTGCATAGCAGGCGGCGGGTTAACATTTTCGACGTCTACTTCAGCTTCGACATCTTGCACCGCTTCAAAAGGACGTCTTCCAAAAGTATTGCCGGAAGGGTTCACAGCCTGTTAAAGGCTAAGTAAATCATCGACAGCTTGTTCCAAAGGGGACAAAGAAAGCTGCCCAGAAGGTCCTCCACCAGTTGCTACTATATCCTTCTTATTGCTTCCTATTTTCTTCTTTAATTTTAATTTGTAGTCAAGCCAGACCTATGTATTAATTTAAGTACATATTTTGAATGCATTTCCAAAATAATTTCTATTACACAAATGTACCTTGTGCCACTCTTTTCCTTCACATAAAGGTTGTCCTAAAGAGTTCAGATCAACGACAAACCGATCCCAGTATTCCATTTGGATTTGTTTTGATGACCCAAATGTTCCTACACCCTTCGCCATGTCGGGGTTCGCTTCCATAAGCTCAACGAGCCTCGAAAACTGATTGCTGTTTGTTCTTTTTAAGCTATACGAATAAAATTATGATTATTTTTCCTTTTCTAGCATTTAACTTTTTCTTTTCATTACCTTTTTCTATTTTCACCACTCATTTTATTAAAAAAAAAAGATAATCTCTCGGAAAAAAAAATGCCAATTTAAAATTTCAAAAGCGAAACTGCGATTTACTTGAAAGTCACCAAGAATTACAGTTCAACCGATTCTGACAGATTAAGGCGAACGTTCGCTAATTGTAATAGAGCGACATTTCAATTCGCCAAATTATTGACATTTGAGGCGAACGTCAACTAGGCGTGTCGCAAACGGTAATGCGAAATAGTCACTTTTGCCAAATTTTTCTTTCGACTCGCGAGTCGTAATAGACCCCGTAATGTTTAAGAATTGTGTGAACCAAACCATGTTATTTTGCAAATTTACATGTTGAATGCAAATGAAGAGGTAGGTTAGGTTAGGTTAGGTGGGGTGATGATGCGGCAAGCCGCATCACCTCACTCGGATCTCAGTGGATCCATTGTGCTCCCCAGGGTGGGGGAAATGAAGGAATGGGAAGTTTAGGAGGGAAGGTTAGGTGAAATGAAGAGGTAAAAGATAACATCTTATATTTTCAATTAAGGCCAGAGTAATAGCTATTTCACGAGTGCCACCTCGATCATTAGACTCTTTAGAGGATTCTTTTGCAGCGTGACTTTGAGAAGATTCAGTGATATTGCGATGACTGGAAGTTGAAAATTAACTTTCAGAAATCAGAAACTATCTTGTTTAGGACTCCGTTGCTTAGAGCCACAAGGAATACGAGAAAGAACTGGCGCAAGCTGGTGATCGTAGGGCCAAATGGACATCCACTGGCGAGTAAAAGTGTAGTAAAGTACCTTGGCATCTGGATGGATCAGTATTTGTATTTCGACAGACATATAAATGCTGCTCTGGCCAGGGCTAGGGGAGCCTTTGCCCTGACGAAACGGTTGTTTTTTAGCAGCCGGCTTGACAGCAGGGTGAAGGTGATTTGCTACATGGCCCTTATCCGGCCGATGATTGCCTATGGATGCCCGGTTTGGTTCAACGTTCCCCCTTCTCAATTGGAAAAGATTCGGGTGTTTGAGATGCAGTGTCTTCGACGCTGCCTTGGATTGCACAGAACACCAGAGTCGGAGTACAAATACTACTATTCCAACCTGGCTCTATACAACGGGGCCAACATAAACAGGATAGATAATTTCTTGCTGAAGCTTATTCGAGGTCACATTTTCGGGGCTTATTACCCTAAATACGAATACTACGAGAGTGTGCGTCTAAGCGGCTTTATTCCGCCCGATGCATTCCTCCACCTAGACAGTCGCTAATCTACCACGTCGGCCGTAGAACTGTAGATCGGCGGCTCCTTTACAGTCGAGACGTCCTCGCACAAGACGGAGCTGAGCACCTTCGGTTTAGTAGGACTGTGTCCGAACAGGACCGAAGAGATAGGGTAAAGCAGGAGTACCAGTTCTAGTGGTTGAAAAACGAAGATGAAGTTCCTTCAGACATTTAATAGTTGACCTTGCTATTTTCTTTTCTATGGCCGAATTGCATAGGTTTAGGTAGTTAGTTTTAAGTAGGGACAGTCAGGGCACCAAAAAAAAAAAAAAAAAAAAAAAAAAATTATAAAATCAACAAAAATACAAAAAAAAATATTTAAAACCGGAAATGCCTGCTGTGGCTGTTCTAGTTTGTAAGTACTCTGTAAGTAGCTTATAAGTAGGTTGTAATTGGTTTATAATTAGTTGTAAATAGTTTTAAGTAGCTTTAATTAGTTTAATTAGTTTTAGTTAGTTTTAATTAGTTTTAATTAGCTTTAATTTAGTTTTATGTAGTTTGTAAGTTTTATATAAAACCAAAAAAATAAAGACAATGATACCGAGTTTTTTGTAAATTGTTCTCGGTAAAAAATAAAACCGACCTGGATTTAGTATTAAAATAGTTCTTAGGCCGAAAGGCATTAGCATTAAGTTATTATAGTTTAACTTAGAGCCAATAAGTTAGTTTCAAGATATTGATAAGAAGGTTAGTTTTTATGAATTTTTGTCTAGCTTTAAGATAGTTTTAAGAAAATTGAAAAATAAAAATGAATTATAAAAACAAAGAACTCTTTTAGAGGTGCTTAGCCTGTTTATACGCGTATTAATTGGAAAATACTTTTGCCGTCATATTGGAGTGAACCATGTACCTTGCGATTCATTTATACTTTTTTCAGTAATTGAAAAACCAGAATTTAGATATAAGTATTCAGTAATAAAATGTTACCTTTCTATCGATAAAAAAGGATATCGATATAATTCATTGCAAGAGAACCTATGGAATCTCACCGCAAGAATAAATATTTAAGTCCAAAGTTCTGTCAAAGTTTTCAAAAAAAAAATGAACCTGACAGAGTTTCGGACTAAAATGGGCAGTTTTGGAAAGTAGTGTCACATTTTCTCCTTGGCTTATCTGTTGATATCTTTTGAGCTAAGCTAAGCCCAGAAATTGCTTACAGCTTATAGGAACTGTAAAAATTCGGCGCTAAAAAAAAACTTTGGTATCGATGAAATGCATGAAATGTTTTCAAGCAACCGCATGAAATAATTTTGTTTATTATAAGATTAGTGTCTTAAAATCGAATCTACAGCTTTTATTTCAGCTTGTATTTGTTCCTTAAAAATCGTATTTTCAACTAAAATTTCGCTCTAAAAACAAATTCTTTCCAAAATTTTGTCAAGTATTTTAGCCAAGTGGTACGCAAGTCCAGAAAAAAATCCTTTTTAGTGTCGTACATCACTTACATATCTGTCAAAATTTGGAGCACGAAATAATTATTTGCCGTATTATTCTCGAGCTAATAAATTTGTAACAGCTTATTTATTTATGAGTCAAAGGCAAAATCACATTTTATTCTAAAAGATTCACTTGAAAAATCAAAAACAATATTTTTGAAACGGTTCGGACAAAGTTTTACTGAGAGAACAGCAGCTGTTTTATTTTAAATTTTCTCCACAAATATTATGTTAAAATATGGCAAACATTTTAGATGGTGTTTGGAGAACAATATGGGAGCTTAAATTCAGCACGTTCTGCATACTACTTGAATGTATTAATCATACAAAAACACATTCAGAATTAAAGGAAATATGTATATTTGAGTCTTTAAAAAAAAAGTTCTTACAACTTTTTTGTACAGTGTGGAGTTCTTGACATTATATGCGGATATGTTTAAGTGCGTTATTCATAGAGAATGACAATTACAGCTTCTCCATTTCCAGTCATAAATTTTTACATTAATCAGGGTATATTTTTGCATTATAAAAAATTTTGCTGACTTTAACCAGTCAGCTATACATTACTTCAATTAGAATTGAGAAAATTAAAAAAAAAGTGCCCCAAGCCCCCTCCACAGCCAAATCCTAGATCCGCTACTGCTTACGTGCGTTGGTTTCAAACGCGGTTCTTGCCAACTTCTTGACATCCATTTTTTTTAACTTACATATCGTTTTTATTTCTGCTTTCTTCCTAAATTTCATAATTGGGCTCATCATATCATACCTGGGCAAAACGCAATGGAGTTGAGCTCATTTGAACTTTTAACTTGAATTATGAAATTAAATTGGAAAATTGTTAAATTTCAGAGGATGTCTGTCATTTTTATAAAATGGATTCAACTATTTTATAAATTTTGTATTGCCTTTAAATTGATTTTAATAAATTTTTTTTAATGAAAATTAACTTTTTAATATTTTTATATTGCCAAACGAAAAATTAGAAGCTGCCCTGAGGTCGTTACATTCGTTTAATGTGATACCACGTCGCACTGTGGCGCCTTTTTGCAAAAATGCTTGCAAAAATCAATTTTCGTGTGTGCTTAAAATCCAAAATTATTTTTTATTTGATTAAAAAATATAGGAAGCTTCAAAAGTCGATAGAAACTTGAAAATCGGTCGAAGGGTTCGGATGATACAGGTAATCAAAGTGTCCTTATATTTTAAATCAGAGAAAAAATGTTTGTTTTATGAAAGTTTTCGGAGTTTCGGCGTTAAATTGTAAGAGCTGTGTTTAAAAATTAAATTTTTTTTATTTGAGCTAGTAAAACGGACCATTTTTATTACAAATATGATCGATTTACTTTTTTTATTACTAAATTTTAAGATTTTCGAAACGCTGTTTTTGGCTCAATTTTTTGACTTTGAGTTATAAAAGCCCGTTTAAGCCGACTTGACCTAATTTCAACGGAAATTTAATCTTTGAACATTTTTGAAACATTTAATAAAAAATCCAGCTGCAAATCTTTTCTTATTGGCGGTTTAGATAGATTTTATTAAAAAAGGTTATTTTTTTTATTAATATTTTTTTTTTATTATATCCTTAAAAATGCAAGTGGTCATAAAAACATTATTTTTACATGGAAAAATGTATTTTTAACCGCATATAATAAATATTTAAACCTTGGTGATATTTTGCTATGGGAAATCAGGCAGTTTTTTATGATAAATTAGGTAGTTTTATAATCGACTATAGTCCAGTCATTACCAATCGGAAAACTGTCAGAAGAAGCTCAGGAATCCAAAAATAAGGACCACAAAAATACAGATACCAAAATACCTGCAAAGTTTCAAGGAGTAAACAACCCTTAAAAGTTTCTAACTTTTTAGATAAATTTTATTCTATCAATATTGTAGTCACCCTTGAATGCAATTTAACAACTCATAGCTTGAAAGATGGTCAACAGACTATATTTTAGGGGAAAATAATATTTCGGTCCAAATGTCACCCTCTATTGCCTTGTTGAGGTACATAAACTAATTTTGAAAAATTTCGATTTTTTAGAGGTTTTTTAATCCATCGAGATCACAGCCATTCTTCAATGGAATTTGACAGTTGATGGCTTGACAGAAGGGCAAGAAACTATATTTGAGGAAAAAATATTTCATTCTAAATGTCATCCTTAGGTCCTAAAACCACATTGTCCCCGGTACACAAAATTTATTCGGAAAAATTTCGATTTTTAAGAGGAAAAATTCAGGTTTTTTAGAGGTTTTTTTAACTCACCGTTGATGGCTTGACAGAAGGGCAAAAAACTATATTTGAGGGAAAAAGTAATGACCCTGTTCCCTAAATTTTTTCAAACATTTTCAGACCGCCAGATTTAGTCCGGGCCAATACAAAATTTCACTTGTGGAACGGGTTTTGCACTAAATCTGGCGGTTTCAAACTCGTTGTGGAACACACCTAATTTCAGAGTTTTTTTGATCCATTTATATGGCAGCCATCCTTCAATGGAATTTGACAGTTTATAGCTTGACAGAAGTGCAACAAATTATAGGTGTTCTCCCCAACGAGTTTCAAACAGTTTAACAGTTTGAAACCGCCAGATTTAGTGCAAAACCCGTTCCACAAGTGAAATTTTGTATTGGCCCGCACTAAATCTGGCTATCTGAAAATGTTTGAAAAAATTTAAGGAATATATTTGAGGGAAAACAATATTTCATTCCAAATGTCACCCTAAAGCCCTAAAACCACATTGTTCCGGTACACAAAATTAATGCTGAAAAATTTTGATTTTTCAGAGCAAACATTAGTTTTTTCAGAGGTTTTTTAATCCATTTAGATCGCAGCTATCCTTCAATGGAATTTGACAGTTGATTACTTGACAGAAGGGCAACAAACAATTTTTGGAGGCAAAAATAATATTTCGTTCCAAATGTCACTCTAAGGTCCTAACATCGCATTATTCCGGTGCATAAAATTATTTTTGCAAACTTTCGATTTTTCAGAGCAAACATTTTATAGATTTTTCAGTGGTTTCTTAATTCTTTTGGATCGCAGTGATCCTTCAATAGAATTTGACAGTAAATAGCTTTAAAGATGGGCAAAAAATGATATTTTTGGGAAAAATAATATATCTTTCCAAGTGTCACTCTAAGGCCCTAAAATCGCTTTGTTAAGCTACATCAAAATTATTCTGAAAAAATTTGTTTTCCTATACCGCATACGTTTGTAACAAAGTAACGAGAGTAACGAGTAACGATATTTTAGTAACGAGTACTCGAACCAAAAGTAACGTAAGCATGCGTAATATTTTGTAGTATTCTTCACTCACACTCTGAAAAATTACTAGTTTTTGTGTTTTTTCGTATTTATTTTTACTGTTTCTTTCTTTACAGGATTTTTTAAAAATCTTTTTGAATTTCTCAATACTGTAAACAAACATTTTTTTTTCTTAATGTTTTAAAATATTTTAACAATTCTTTTATTTAACTTTCCATTTACTTAAAATGTTCAAGAAGAAATGCTTGGGGAAGAAAGGGACCCGAAAAAAATGTTCTTAATCTGCCACTGGATACCATGACACATCATTTCCCTCTTTGAATTCTTAGCTATTGTAAATCTCTTACATTTTTTTTTGCTCTGCGTATGTGTGTGAAAAAATACCAAAACCACAACGAGGCCGACAATAAATGTCAATGTGCAAAGCGTTTCGGAAACTGGGTTTTTATTTTTATTTCCATCGGAAATCGAAGGACGAATGAATACAAAAAAAAAAAACTTCTGACCTCGGAAATTCTTATACCCTTATTCTCTATGTCAGTTGTAAAATTTTATTTTTTTTTCTGTTGATTTTCTTTGTGCCCTTTTTCCACAGGCAGTTGCAAACATTTTTTTTAAATCTACTGAATGAAAATGGAAAACCGCAGTTTTCTCGTTGTTGGTCAATTATAAATCTACTGGGGTTGTATTTTTCCATGATAGTGAACTGGCACTCTGGTCAGAGATTTAAGGGAAGTTAGTAACACCAAGTCATTGTCAATGTCAATTTAGAAACAAAAAAGTAAAGATAAAACTCCCAAACATGACCAAGGACTTATATTGGTTTACCCGCCAATCTTTATTTTTAAGATAAAAGATTGTTAGGAAATCATTTTTGAAAACCCAAAATTTTTTAAATGTTTTAACAACAATTTAAAAGTACCTGCCATTACTAAGGCTAAGGACTGGAGTTGAAGTTTTCCTTAAGACGCAAAACCAATATTGTTGACGACCTGGTTTTAGTCTTTCATGTTCATGATTTTCTTGAACTATTCAAGTGCATTAGGCTCCACACAACAAGAGCAGAATATTTTGTTTATTATAGGCCTTCGCTTTCGAGTTATTTATTCTAATGAAGGGACTGGCATTTTTCCTTGTACCCACAAGCATACTGGTTGCTCCGGAGCAAAATGGGTTTTTAGCTTCATAAGTCAAAATTCAAAAGTTCTTATTTTGGACAACATGGTTCCTGCTTTTATTATCCATTTTTTTTTCAAACTATTTTTCTTTGTTTGCCTTCAAAATTTCGTTCCTTAAAAAAAACACAACGGAATTTTGTACAGAATTGCAACTGATGCGCAGCGTTGTCAGTTGCATGTGTGTGCCGATGCCGACCCGTTTTTTTTCCAAAGCAAGTGTTTGTAAAAGAATGCCAAGCAATCCGGCAGGGAAACAAAGCAAAAAGGTACGTGACTTGAATTTATTGTGTCTCCTATTCTATTAGAACGCTCACTCAGCAACCAGTGCTGCTGTGGAGCATCAAAGATCTTCCGTGTTCCGTCTGCAGCTGTATACGCTTGGTACGCTACGTTCCCATACCGATTCGAATATTTGAAATTTCGAGTAGGAAATTACAGGTTTTTCGTTTCGGCCAACGTTCTTTTGTCCCTTTTCTGTTTATTTATTTACCACCGTTATTGCTTCGTGCCTCTTGCCTTGTTGCCTTTGTTCTATGGACAAGAGTCCTAGTATTTGCAAATTTGTTTCGAAATATAAAAAAAAAAAAACGAACCAAAAAAATGGTAAGCGGGAACCCATTGAAGGCAAGGGATGGCTTAGAACCACTCTGAGACCCAGATAAGATTCTATGACTGGGAAATTGATGTGGGCTAGGTGGGCTAAAGCTGATGGTTAAAACAAGAAGTAAGGGAAGGTATAGATGGTTTGCAGGTTGCATCATAAATAAAAAGGAAATGTTTGCTTAAGTCGGGTGTAGGGAACATTTTTCGTTTGACCTTTTTTTTTTTGGTTGGTTCTATGTTGCTGTGGGTTTCCTCTACGATGCGATGCGATGGTTGGAGAATGGCGATGGCTTTTCGTGATGTTGTTGCAACTGCATGGAAAATGCAATCCGATGAAATGTGGTCAGCGAATGGAATGAATTTGAAATTACCTGAATGAAGTAAGGAATACAAATTGAGAATTTTGTGGTGAACAAGGAAAATGGTCGACGACTCTGGCTATATACTCTTGCTCTTCTACCTCTTGATGGAAATAATATAGGTACTGGGGCTGGATTTAAGGTTGGCTTGGCTTGGCTAGGTTTGAATTAAGAATTTCCAATTGGTGGTGTTTTAATGAAAAGCAAACAAGGAAAAATTGCAAATGAAAAAATAAATAGTTTTCTTGTTGATTATTTATTTAGTTAATCTGCAGCTACATACAACCTAGCTGTACTTCTTGTTTTTTTTTTTTTAATTTTTGTGGTGGATTTGAGGGCTATTGTTTTAATGGGACTTGTTGAAAGTTCTTCATTTATAAACGAAGAGAAACCAAATGAGTTTTAAAAGAATCCGCAATAAGGTGTTATCTTAAGAAAGCTTTTAATCTGGCCACTGTGGCGTATAAGGAACATTTTTTGATGTGAAATACCTGCAACTGTATACTTGGAACCACTTGAATCGGAAATGGCGACTTAAATTTAAAATAAGACTTCATGATATGATTAAAATATGGTTTCTTAATATAAAATGTTTGTAATATTAAAAAAATATAAACATTTATTTGGGTATGTACATTTAAACACATACATACATATGTACAACCTTATTTAATAGATTTTTTTAACGGTTGACTAGTAAAACAGTTTCTTAAAAGTTCTTAATATTTGGAAATATACTTTATTTAATTAAATAAAATGTGAAGTTAGAAAAATATTAGACTGCTGTTGTTTAAGTTGGACAGCCTAAATTTTGCCCTTAAGTTTTTAAAGTAACTAGCTATTTGGTGTTGACTGCTGTCTAAAGTTAGACAAAGTTTATAAACACAACTGCAAGTTTCTAAAAATTGTATTCATTTTCTAGATTTTGAAATTATATTTTTGAATATATCTCTTAAATCTAAATTTTATATTTACTTAATTTTCTTAATTTTCACATGTGCAATATTAAATTTTTTTGTGAACAACATTTTACCAAAAAGATGACAATACCTATCAGAGTTAGTAATATACGTTTTTTCATCTAAATCATTTGAATCACTTTTGAAATGAATATAAGCTTTTCCTTACCAGTGATAATGGGATGAGCCGAAAAAATTCAATTTTCCCTATATAGGGTATAATGAAAAACCTGAAGTTAAAAATTTGATGAAAATGAACTTGGGGATTTAGGCTGTTGATCGGGAAATAGACGGAAAAACTTTCTTGTGAGCCGTACTTTTGTACCAACTATATCATTGTAATGACAAATTTGAAAAAATTCTCTAATTAGGTATTTTCAAAATTTCAAAACTTCGCCTTTAGTTGCTTTTTCCTTTGTAAAAATAATGCCAACATATCGTCGGCTTGGAGTGTAAAGCGGCTAACTCCACATTTTATAGACCACTTAAAAAATTGCTAAAAAATACAAAATTCTATCAAATCTTTCCAATTTCACTGAATTTGGCAATAAAGAGTGTTGAAAAATATTTGATGCAATTTTGGTTTTATTCAAGTAATGCGAACACTTTGTTTAAAATATTTGTTTGAAAAAAATGCAAAATAGGAATTAGCTGCTTTACACTCTAAGCCGACGGTATACAAATTTAAATTAAACTATTTTTGTCATATGATGCACCGTTCACCGTTCACGAGATATTTGATAAAACGTCAAGCAACCATCTAAAATTTACATTTGGGGGACAAATCTGGACATATTCCATTCAGGACAGTTCCGTTTTTAACTATTTTCGACATCAATTTCTAAATAACAGCTTTTTTTAATAAAAATGTAAAAACGAATGACATTATTTATAAAAAAATTACATAATTTTATACCATGGGAGCATGAACAAATGACTTAGCAATTTATTATCAAACGATTGTAAGTTATTTAAGTTTTTATCGTATACCATAAGTCCAAACAAGTTAAAGTACCTGCCTGTATAAAATCAACTTATTTTCAATACTAAGCTTTGAATATTTACCGAGTTGCCAGTTCATAACTCTTAATTTAGTTTTTAATTCTTCGCATTTCTTTTTTACGTGCGGCTTCCATTTTAATTTTGCGTCATTTCCAGATACTTTGCCTCATTTGCAAATGAAACACGATCAATATCAAGAAAGGCGACTAATCTATTTATTTTTTTATATTGAAAGTCCATGTGGACTGACTATTGTTCATTGAAAGATATTCGCCTTGTTTTTTTTTTCCACTCAGTAAAATTTTTAAGAGCATTTTCCAACTTTTTTATAGCTTCGCTAACCGTTTATCATACTGCTAGTATTGCAGTATTATCGGTAAACGTGTATACAAAACTGTCTTCTGCTTGAGGTACATTGCATGTAAGTAAAAGGTACAGAACAGGAGTTAATACCCTTCCTTGTGGTACCCCAGCCATTATTTCTTTGAGATTAGAATATTCCTTTCCGTGTCTTACATTAAAAAGTCTGTTGTCTAGATATTCGTTTTGAATGTTATAAAGTCCTTTAGGCAGAACATATGTATGTACATGATATCCTTAAATCATTTTTTAGCTACGGTTACTGGTGGATGGGTATTCTGACGATTGATCGTTCAGAGCTATTCGTCAGAAGTAGTGGTCGATGGATGGTTATTGTTCGGACGAACAATGTGTCTTGTCAACTTTTTTTTAACCAATGTACAGAAAAATTAAAGTAGAGACTAAATACAGGCTTAAATATGTTAAAAAATTAATTTTTATTTGAAACTAGCAAAGATATACCCATTCAAACTTTACCATTTCTTATAAATTTTGGCGCGGATGCCCCTTTTTCGGTGTAATATGATAAATTTCAAATTCGTTAAAATTTTTGAACTTAAGGTTTTCATAAAACACCACACTACGAATTTAAAGAATATTTAAAAACCAGGTAATTCCGCAATTTAGTTTTTCAGCTCTTTTAAAATGCTACTAGAACTACAGACTAAAGGGCTGGTCTGATTTATATAAGTTTTGTACTAGGTGTACTTACTTACGTACTTACTTAAGGTGGAACTATAGTCCGGGATTGACCAGAGTCTCAACCAACAGACTGGCCCGTTCAGTTAGTGGTTGTATCTTCTTTCTCATTCCCCATCAATGCAGACGGGATCAAAGATCACCCGGAGAATTTTCCTCTCAAAACAGCCTTAAGCGTTCTCATCTACTGTTAATAGGGTCTCTATAGCATACACCAGGGCCGGAATGATAAGCGTCTTATACAGGGAGACTTTCGCCTTCATGCGAATTGTCGTAAGGCGCTTGTTCACGTAGTTGAAACTCAAGACTTGCTTGACCCAACTAACAATTTAGCTTGTATAAGGTAAAATTTTTCAAATTTGTTAAGTAATAGCTTATATAGAGCTTGAATAAGGCAATCTTGAGCAGGCCAAGAATTTTTCACCTGAAATTTAAACGAATAGCTGCTATAAGCTATAAGGCCTTAAAATATGAGTTACACAAGCCTTTTACAAGGCTTGTAAATATAAGTAATGAATGGCTTGTATAAGGCCTTCCAAAGTTGTTTACTGAAAATGTTTAAAATAATAGCTGCTATAAGGCTCTCCACGACAAATCATGGCAAACAACTTGTATAAGGCTTGGTTGTAAAGGCCTTTTACAAATTAAAATAATCAGTGAATAATCAGTGCGTCTTATAAAATATTGTGCTAATAAAAAAATCAGATTAAAAGAAATAAGAACGGTAGGTAGCCATTGAACATCGTAAAACAGAAAAGAAGTGCTTACAGTAACTTTGAACTTTTTAGCAAAACTTAAAAATGAATAACTCATGTCAAAAATTTAAAAGATCTGGAACCCGCCAAAGACAAGGGAGAAAAAACAGAAAAGCAATTCTTAAAACAGCCAGAGAATATTCAAGAAGTTTGGAAGAACAAAGAACAGACATTAGATGCGCTCAGTTAACGACTCCTCCCTCCTCTGCGCGTGAACGTGAAATATATGGTATTACTTATTAACTTTTGATTATGTTTTCCTCAACAGCAAATTAGCATAGTGGTAAACTGGTACGAAGAAGGAATCGAGTTCAAATCCCAGGTAAAAAAAAACTTTTCATTTTTATAACTAAACTAACATTTGACTCATTACAGAATACAGAAAAAAAGGTTTTGGAAGCTGACTGAGGAGAAAAAAATACAATAAAATAAAATGCAATACAAAATACAACATCAGTAAATAAAATAAAAAACCGATAAGAAAAATATTTTTTTTAATTTCAGAATCAGCTTTGCTAAAAAAAATTTTTTTTCTCGATCGATTGCTTATGCAAAATAAATTTGGGTAGGTCTGTAAGCTGTCATTAATTGGCTTTGGTAAGGCCTTATTTAAACATCCGAGGCAAGCTATAGCTTATTTAGCCAAGCTAATAGCAGTTCATGAAAAGCTATTTGCTGCTATAAGACCTGTCAACAAAAGTCTTATGGCAGTTAATTAGCTTAGGTAAATGCGCCAAAATGACTTGCATAAGGCCTTATACTATTTCTATAGCAGCCTGAAAATACCTTGTATAGAACCTTATACAAGTTGAATTGTTAGTTGGGAGAGTCTGCCTCCAATGACGAATCCACACCCAAAAAGACGCTGCCTTGGATGACGGCGATATCTGCTTTTTAACAGTTTTGGGCTTCCTTCGGCTGCACGTGGTCTTAGGAGAGACAGAATATTAGGTGGCCATGAAGTCACCCAGGCGGCACGACCCCCAAACCTGGAGGACCATCAGGCCCTTAGTATGACTCTAAGGGCCGGAGGCCGGATTAACCTTATAGGCCTGAGCTCCGAATATATCGTAGTAGCCCGTATTAGGTATTCACTAAGTAGTTCAACTGACTGAAACTGTAGACGCCACCGCTGATTCCATCAGGGGAATCTTCCGCTGCCGCCTTGATGCAAGGAAAAGTGCCTTTGTGGGAACACTTCTCTCCTCTCTCTCATTTGCTGCCACTAATAATCGTCCACAGGGATTGTAACCCCATCTTCAATTGAAGTACTAGGTACCATATGCTCACCACGGGGAGAGTAGGAGTTGGTAGGTCTTAAATAAACAACCTGTGGAGTCTTGTGTCGTCTTGAATGCACAAGTCTACCCTTTGAACATCTTGTACTTGGTGTAAGGTAGGTTGAATTCGTCATACGGTACCCAAAAATTGTTTATCGGGTAAAAACTGAGTACACTTTTAGAAATGGCAAAGTTTGAATGGTTGTTACTCTGACAGTTAATACGTATACAAATTTTAAAAGTTAAAATTGTCAAATTCAGCTTATTTTATAAGAGTTATAAGAAAATATTGAAAAGTGAGCGGTTTTACCAGTCCAGTACCAAAGTACTTTTGTTTTGTAATTTCCAAAAGTTTCCTGCTAACTTTTAATATGTACATCAGTTCTAACCAACAGTTTGGATGAACAGCTTGGATGAACTTTTCGAAGCCTTCAGAAAAAGGGTGGGTTACATTGAGCTCTAGCTCTAAGTAGAAAAAAATGGCACGCCTGATTCAATTCTTTTCTTGTCTGAACTGAATATACTTAGTCTGTGCGTTCTGATTTATTTTCGCGTGTTATACGAATCACCCTATCCTCATAATTAGTACCTTAAAGTGAAAAGAGGGTTACCAAGGGGACGAAAAAAAAAATCGGAAAAAATTAGGGAAATTGTTTCTCAATATTTTGAATCGAATGAGGGCTATCAAGACTAAATGTACAATTTATGGACCATCCTAATGGTTACATGTGCATGTGTTAAAATGAAAATTAAAAAAATTTGCTAAGCTAAAAAATATAAATAAAATTGCTTGTCAAAATTTTGAAAAAAAAAAGATTATTTGTTTTTTGAAAAAATTCAATATCAAAAACTGGCTCAGTATTTATTATAAAATAATTCTCGAAATAGTGCCATACAATTCAAGTTACTTTTAACAGATCTTGTATTACAGGCATAAAACTAGTTAAAATTATTAAAAAATATTAATTATTGTAAATTAGGTATTACTCATCAAAAAACAGCAAAATCCACATTTTCAAATAAACTCCTTTGTAACTATTTTTATGGCACATAATAAATGTGTGCATTACACCTTTATCACACTTGTTACTTTGTGTGTCACATTTATATTTGCTAGTAGTGTGTTTCCACCTTAATATACTAAAACATACATAATTTTTGAAAATAAAAAATCATTATATTTTTTATTGGTTCATATAATTTTCCTGACTGTTTTTTCGTTTATTCCCATAAGTAAACCGGATAGAGACCATGCATTACTGAAACAATAGAGTGAAACAACACCTGGGATTTTATTGTTGAAACTTAAGATATGAAGGAGATTTTTCCAGATGCGATAAGTAGAAACAAAAAAAAAAAAAACTAAAGAAGTATTAAGTACACCACCTATATAATAAGGAAGGACGAAATCACTTTTATTGTTTTTATCATCAACGAAAACTTTCTCAACCTAAAACTCTCAAGGAGCCCGGAATTATGTGTTTTAATATCGTTTTACAGCACACAACACGCAACAATTTTTATTTATTATCCAAAAAAAAAAAAGTGAAATTCCCTTATAGAGTCTCTTTGTTGTGTCGTGTTGTTTTTGTTGTGCCATTTTCATCCTCGTCGCAGTATAACACAGTCTTAATAGTTTTTTAACCATAAAATAGGAAGGATTGGATAATATCAAGGAGTATAACTCTTGGAGTAGCACCCCATTCCCATAACATGCATCTTTCGGTCGTAAAAGTAAAACAAACAAGGAGCAAGCAGGAAATAATCCTCATGCCCGACATGTAATTGCTCTAATTCATGAATGAAAACTATCATCTGATATGGTTGTGCTCCTTGGACATGGGACGACATGAAAAACGTCCAATCTTGATATTATTATAGTTACAGTCATCCTTTGAGTATACATGTGATGCACTCAAGAGGGTATATTATGGATGGGGGGGGGGGGGGGGGTGGATGAATTTATTTAAAAGGCAAGATTTTGTACCTTTTGCTTGGCAATCTTCCACTCGTACATATGTAGGTACTATCTTTATTGTGCTACTTATTACTTAAAAGGAAAGCTTTTTTTCGTTGAAAAGGGTTTTAATAACATTCTCAAAAACATCGGATGAATTTTGGGTAAGCGATTTTGTAGGAAATCATTATTTAAAACAGAGGTTTAAGGTGGATATATCGCAATCAAGACTTGATATAATATTTGCCCATGTCCTTAGAAGTTTGGTTTTAATTTTTAATTCCTCACTTACTCACTTAATTATTTTTTGGCTAATTAATAAACATAACCTTTGAGTAATAGACAATTGTGTATTTGGGTTTAACTATTTAATAAATATGTTTTCTGAAACTTTAGCATTCTTGAACTACAAAATTTTACTAAATTTTCATGCATCGTGTTTGATCGAAAAACCATTGATTGCTCAAAACATGGTCTGTAGCGTGAAGTGCTTGTTAGACCATGTCGTGATGATACCTGCGCAATTATATCCGTAAACAGGCTTAAAATACAAGTGCGAAGCATTTAGTATTATAGGATGATTACGAACGTTAGCATTCTTCGTAACTGAAATGAAAACTATTGCCAAAAACAACACTACGCCTTATATAAGAAATTATTTTTCGTCGACAACTTTTGGCTATTGTTTCCATTTAAATATTGGTTTTTGGAATGTGAAGACGCTTCTCGAAAACGGAAGTGAAGGTGTTCAAAATGCCAGATTACTCCAATTAGAGAAGAAATTAATTCAATGGAACCTTAAAGGTTAGAGAAGTCAAAAGGTTAGGCTTGAGGAAGCTCCCACTTTTAACAATTTATTATTCTATTTTGAAAAGTCACCTGGAAACTATTGAGGATCTGGCATTGGATTGCTGCTTCTTGAAACACCTCTCAATAGGTTAATTTATTTATAGATGACAGGATCCTTAAAATCGTGTTCTGGACAATAGTAAATCGCGTCATCATCATTCAGTGTTACATCTCTCTTCTGCTGAAGATAAAGAGGACTTTTTCACGGACCCATGGACATCATAATGGTTATAGGAGACTGCGAGGATTAATAGTAAAAAAAAATGGGCTCAGGCATGTTATGGAAAAGCAAGTTGTTGGCGACCAGAAAAACAATGGCCTTATTATAAAGGGAAGACTTTATTTGACCTCACGACAGCGGACAGATAAATACTTTCCAACCAAATTGATTACTTTACGATCAGTCAATGGTGCCCTAAAAAAATAAGGGACATCTATAGATATGGAAATGACCCATTTATTCCCTCTGATAGTTGTAACTGTAAGATCAAGTACAGCTGGAGTTTGGAGTTTTCAGAAATAAATAAATAAATTAACAGCTCGTGGAAAACCAGGGCCTAGTGACTTACAACTCTCAACCATTCCTGTGTGCATGTTGTTAGCAGGAATGGAGGGGAACTACTCGTATAATTTTTTTTCCGAGTCCAAGCTGCTAGATGAGAAGCACAAATCCATGACAAGTATACTTTTGGAGGATTTTCAGTTCCTCACAACAGGCAGTACCTCGGAAAAAACATTTCTGTTTTTAAATGACTGCGGCTGGAAATCAAATCCAGACCTTCAGGATGACAGTCCAACGCAGTAACCATCATGACAAGAGGTACTACGTGAGGTATAACGCAGTCCACCAACAGTTTCCGGAACACATTTCGAAGGGATTGAGAGTAATCGGTAGAAAGGAATCCATCCCCAACAAACAACATTGGTTCGTTGTCAAAATGTGTTTATATCCGGTGCTGAAAGAACTTCGTAAGTATTCACTTAATACGAGTAGCTTCAGAAACTTAAAAGAACGCAAGTAGAGCTGACTCAGTACAGCCGAGAATGCTGTACTCCGGTGAAGATGGAATCAATTCGGGACCCAGAATGAATGGTGTGGGCCTTATGCTGACTAAGAAAGCTACACAATGTCTTATATCCTGGAACTCAATTTTGGCGAGACTTATGACGATACGGTTTTGCTCCAAAGCTCACAAGATAATCATTCTTCAATGTTTTGACAAATGACAAAAATGGATTATATACTGTTCTGAACTCAGTGTTTAATGGCATTCCTAAAGGTTTCATCATCATCACCATGTGTGGCTTAAATGCCAATGCAGGACCGAACAACGTTCGTCTTCGACTATTTAAGGGTAAACTGTACTCGCTGGTCAGCTTGTAGTTGGTGTATCCTTATTCTCGAGCACTTCTGTGCACTGCTCAGCAACGATCAGAATTTCTAGGGGCATTGAAATCGGTCCAGTAACCATTGCAGGACTTCTGCTTGCGATCCTTTTCCTTAAAACAAACAAAGCAGCGGGACCTGATGACATACCAATTAACTTCTTGAAGGTGGATCCTTTAACGGCTGCATTTTTACTTCCATTAGTTCAGAATGTTTTCGAGAACGTTACATTTATTGTAAGGATTCCGAAAGACGGTGATCTTAAAAATTGCAATAATTGCAATAAAAGCACTGTTGTTCTCGAAAGGATAAGAGAAACGATAAAGGCATTATTCGAAAAGCACCGAGCTGGACTTTGCAGTGGCCAATCCAGTGTCGATCCTATTAGCACCCTGCGAATAATTCTTGGTTAAACACGAATGTAACTGGCGATCAGTTATCATGAGGGGTATTCCTGAGAAGACAATTGCGATTATGATGAATGGTCCAAAAAGAATGGTACTGAATGGAATTCTTTTGAACAGCATAGTCTTATGGACTACACGGAAAGAGTACGACAACTAGGGAGTTAAGAAAAAATAACGTGTTTTTTGTAGAAAAGTGATACCAGCATTTTTCACAATTGTATGGGATCTATCTCACCCAAATTTGGCACAAGTAATGTTTAGCTTTGGAATAGAATTTATCAGGGAGAGATGGAACTTGATATCACAGGCAGAAAAACGACCAATGATTGGCCATACTTTGAGGAAACCAAACGATAACATAGCGAAGCATTTCTTCGTATGGAATACTCAGGGTGTAAGGTGAGTTCGAAGACCAAGAAGCACTTCGAGGTCAATTGTACTTAATGAAGCTTAGCTCAAAAATGTGCACAGCCAGAGTACTATGGCGCAAACAGGGATAGATGGAGGAAGTTAGAAGGAGTTATTTAATTTTGTTATGAAGACTGTGAACGGACCACATAAATCGTCCAGCTGAAATAAATTTTTTTCCAAAATAAAAGCCCAACAACAAAGCAGTTTGACTTGACAGTTTTCCCGCAGATCTCTTATGAGCAGTGCCAAAAATATCAAGTGGCAGTTCCTTAACCAACTCATTGAAAGATCTTAGCTAACAAAGACTTTTCCTGAAGAGTGGGAAAAAGGAATGATTGTCAAACTCCCAAGGAGAGAAGACCTTATCAAGTGCAAAAACTGGAGAAGGATTCGAGAGCCTAAAATTGCCAAGGTAAAAGCTTGTCTGTCTGTAGACTGCGTTGAAAATACTGAAGCGACTGTCACATTTGTACTATAACAATTCTCGAATGAACTATAGCCACTCTCGAATAAAAGAAACACCGAATTTCGTATTAGACATGACACAAACCAACCTACGGAGAGCTTTAGTGAGCTTTAGAATTTCCAATAGTAAACGTCGAAATGAAAGATTTGGAAAGGGAAATTTATGGGAAATTTCCCTTATGGAAAGCTGTAGAAGCAAATACTAGAACCTTCCAGCTTTTTCGTGAACCTTTTGAAAAGTATAAAAGCACATGTCTGGCCGGTAGAGGACGCAGTTTATTTTTTATCGTAAATGAGTAAAGTTGGTTGTAATAAAAGTCAAGTTAGTGAATCAGTTTCAGTGGTGAACAATAAATTATTTTGTAGTAAGAAAAGTATAGTTATATTTTGTGAAGTAAATAAGTGGAGAATTTCAATAAAGTGTATAAGTTTTATAACGAACCTGAGAAAATATTACAATACACTCCACGCCGAACAAGCAAGATTCCACACTAATTCTTTGCTGTGTGGACCACATTAACACCTTGTGGATGATCTTGAGCAGTGTGCTGAATATCGATCATCAATACTTTATCTATACGTTTTACAGTGTCAATAATTATTTAAAATAATAAACCTGGGTCTTGTCAAATTTACAAGGTGCACAATCTCATATAATGATAATGACATTTCAGAAATGTATGTACCTGATGTAAATAACCTTATATTTATATAGTCATTTGTAAAATCAAGCTGGTGACCTTTCTTACCATATTCAAGTCGATGTAAGAAGATGACCTGTTGTTTAGCTCTTAATTCTTGTAAATAAGAAATTTTGGCAAGAATATAGAGTAAATTTTAACCTATGTCTTGATTTTTCAAAACTACATGTTATGAATTTCTATTTTACCACAAATCGGGTTGCATTAATATTTTAAATGGTTATTTTTACAATTTTTATTTGCTGAATTCAACCTAACATCTTGTTAAAAAAGCACTTTGCCAGATTATTTCAACGTGATACCCGCGTAAAATCAGCATCACAGGCCATCCAAATAAAATGATTATAATTTAACCAAGCCTAACAGGAGGTCTAAAGCACTTTTTCAGTTAATTTCAACGTGATGCTAGTATTCAAACGCACACACACAGGTCATTCAAATAAAATGATTTGAATTTAACCTGACATCCTGTTAAAGTAGCACTCTACACAGGGTTGAAACACAAACACAAGCCAACCAAACAAAATGAGTTTCAACGTATCGATATTTGGCACCAGATTTGTATGCAGGATTGTGGCTCAAGGGATGCGTGTACTATCTTTGTGTGTGAATGATGGATCCTAGTTCAATACTAAGTAAGTATCGCAAAGTATTTTTAAAATAAAATAAATATACACAGTTATTAATGACTATTCTTTCGGAATAATGTAAAACGAACTGATCGATGAGCAGCGTTGAAGATGGACGTAGATGCAAGGATTCAAGATCTATTTAACATATACATTAAACTATGCAAAATTAACTAGATTTTTATGTTAAATTTACAGGACATTGAACATTTAATCATGTCAACTCAACTAGATTTGTATATATAATTAACTATATTTTCTGGTAAAATCAACAAGATTGTCAGGTGAATTTACCTACAGTGGCAGTAGATGTCATGCAGATTTAAACGGCATTTTACGTTAATTTAACAAGACATTAAATCGGGTATCTGGTTAAGCAGTTAATCTGACGACAAATCACGGGAGTGTTGAAAACAAGAAACCGATAAGTTATACCTGCTTTTTCTCTAAGTGTAGAAATAATCAGCCTGATCGGGAAAGCAAATTTTGCTTTCGGAATCCTGTCTAAAATATGGAAAACAAAACTTAATAAGCTAAAAGCTTAGAGTACACGGAATGCTTAATGCCATATGTTCATGCGGCACTGGTACATGTGGCTGTGACAAACACGTCGATTTCATGGTACATGGCAATTGGGAAGCATATTTGACAAAAAATTGAAGTCACTGCGCAAGTAAAGGTGGCAATCCGTACTTCAGCAAGAAAGTGGCAGTGGATTGGGCATACATTTCAAAAAAGTTACATGTGCATTGCGAGCCAAGCAAGTATGTAACTCGAAAGCATAACCGGACTGTAAGAATTAAGTTTCCGAAAGTTTTTGTAGAAAATCAGAGTTTCTATCAAAACAAACGGTTTATAAAATGTTATTTAAAGAAAAAATGAACCAAAAAAAACTAATAAAAACCTGTGTTTTATTATCAATATGGTCACACTTCCGACATATGTACATCTTTAAATAAAAATAAACTATGACAGGGAATAAATCAAATGGCTTTTGTTGCATTGCAAACCAATATACCTACCAAACAAATTAAACAATTTTGTGATGAATTGACCAAATTCCCCAAATAGACAAAACCTTTGAAATATTCTAAATCGAAACAAATTTATTTTATTTTATTAAAAATATTTCTATAATTCCAAACTTCCACAGTGACATGACTATCAGTATTCCACAAACTCCAAACTGAACCTCTATTCAAACCCAACATTTTTCATCATACCTAAAAAAAAAAAAACCGCCATAAACTCGCGTACCATATAACTTTTCATGATAGCACAGCAAAAATTCATTTCACATTTCAAATCGAATTTCCTAATAAATCAAAAGAATGCACTCTGCAATCATTCCACCATTTTGACAAAAAAAAAATACAAATAAATAAATAATATAAATAAATGTACCTACAAAGCTCGTTGCTGCAACGAATATTAAAAAAAAAAAAAAAAATATAGAAAAACGAACATCCATTCTTCGAAAAAGCGACGACGAAAAATTCCGCACGCTACAAATGTCCGAGCAAAAATATAATTAAATTGTTAATTCACATTTCTCACGATAAATGTCAAAAATGTATCCGTGTGAATTATTAGGCACACTGGCATTTTCCCCACGCAAATACACACACAACCACACAACACACAGTCACACATTCAAGCACGACCTCTAAACATGCTCTTCGCACCACAATTCATGGCAGGACCTGGACCCGAAGCAGGAGCAAGCAAAAGGCATGCAGGTCCCAACCTCGGCCCCCAATAAATCCTCAGATTGAAATTAATGTTTCCATCCTATCATCATATTTTAGAATTTTTCCTCTTCCTCTCTTTCATATTCCGTATTCTGTCTATCTTGTTTCTAGGAAAGCAACAAAAAAAAAAAACGCTTTATGGATGGAAAAATAGCTGTACTGGCCTTACGAGGATGAGGATACATATGTGGCATGTCCTTTGTGTGTCCTTTTGCAATTATTATTATGTGTTCGTGTGTAGGCTATGAGCGATTGAGAGGTGCATGGATAAACACATTAAACTTACGTTTACTTTGAACGAACTGTACTTTAAGCCTTTTTTCCCAATTGCGCATGCATCAGATGGTTTGATAAGCTGAAAGATGAACTGCCATTAAGCATGCATAGTGGGCGAAAATGGAAAATTGTGACTGAAATTAGGTTCGTATAGGTTAAGTACTTTCAGGAAATAATAATTTTAGACTAGACTTTCATATGAGTAAAATAACACCTCAGACAACAGACCAAACTATGAGAAGCTGAATATAAAAATATTTGCAAACAATCAGACTCCATTAAATTCTTCTTCGGGGGATGTGAATTCCATTCCCAAAAACATATAACAAGACATAATCATCATGAGGGACAGGTGCCCAAAATATGAAATCCCCAAAACAATTTATTTATTCCTTAAGTATCCTTAAAAATCCCCAACCAGCACAAATATTATTTTCGTTTACAAAAATTATGTATTTATATTTCAGTTATACATGAAGGTTTTATTTATTTTTAAAAATAAAATTTTGTTTTTATCATTTAATATGCAAAAACTGTAGAATCTTCAAAAGTGCCTAAATAACAGATGAAGTTTATTTTCCTTTGAGTATTTTCAAAATCGTGCGAGTAATTTGATTGCTTGATTGCTTACTTTCAGAAAATTTTACTTTGAAGTATGATTTTCTTTTGAAGATTTAGACATTTCCAGGTATTCTCTTGGGGTTTTAAGGTTACGAATTTTTCATTTAAAAAATAAAATGTCTTTTTGACATATCTTTAGAGTTTATATGATTTCTCACTTTCATATCAAATAAACGAAGGTGGTCTACCTAACTTTTATGAAAAACATATAGTAAACTATACTATTTGACTTTTTAAACAAACATTTTTAAATCTAGCTTGATTTAGATTTAAGGGCCGCTATCATCAATAAATTTCAAAATTATTACAATTATTACGTACAAAAATTTTTATTTTAGATTATGTTTGCGTTTGGACCAAAAGCAATGCTTATTAAGCATGTTTAAGCCCGAAAAAAGCTACTAAATTCCACATTGCGTTTCTGAAAATAGTCACTTAGCCACTTTTAAACATATTTGGTAGAACTCAGGAACTAAGCTGATTATCACAATCTGACTTTGAAACTTTTTGTAGAAAATAAAAAATTCAAATCGAAGGGACTGCTTTCAAAATAAAATGCACGACTGGGTCGCACGCACTTGCTCTTATGTTCAAGATACTGAGTGTTGAAGAACATTATATGTAAAAACATCGAAAATATGAGAAAAAATGTTTAAAAGCCTGAAATACGATATTTAAATTAAAGGATATTGGTTATGTCGGGATCATGACGTTATCTCGAATGACAAAAATCTCGAATGAAAAAAATATCGAATGCAAAAATCTCGAACGCATAAAAATCTAGAATGCACAAAAAACACAAAAGACATAATCTCGAAAAATAAAAATAAAATTCGAGATTCTTTGTTACCTGTTTTAAAAGTTAAGTCTCTTTTGTTCAGTTTATCAAATTAGTGAATTTTTTGTTAAAACAAAAATAAAAACAAAATTTAACAAATGAAATGAAACAAATATATTTCATAACAATAAAACATGAAAAAATATCAAAAATGAAAAAAGCTACATTTATATGTATATAGAATTATTAATTAAAAGTAGTGAATTGAGACAGTTTGACAGTGTCAAAGGGTGTCGGGTATCTTGGGCTTTAAGTTTGACATTTGTGGGACATCTTTGGCTAGTGTTGTCGAAGAAAACTGTTGACATAGGTTCCTATCTGGCTATTGAACATAACCTAACGGAGTTGCCTAAGCGGTACAAAAAAACTCAAGAAGGGAATTAAAATAGTGCAGTGCTAAGAGACCTGCTGCAATAAAGCTAGTGGGCCTTATGTCCCAAAATAACAGGAGGAAACATTTTGAAAAGGACACAAAAGCTTTGGGTTTTGTTACCTTTTTCTTGTGGGTTATAATTCCAATTCTATATGGAAAGAAGACCCATTCAACAAAATAAAATAAATTAAATCTAACATTATAAATTCCAAGTTTCTTTAAATCCAGATTCTTTAAATGCAGAAAAAACTTTACATGCACCCAACCCCACACCAACCCCAAATACACATCCAAGCATGGGGTTGCAGGGGGGAAGCATAGCCCCCCATACTTACCTCACCGTTTATTCACCGATGAATTATTTGGTTTGTGAAATTTAATAACTCGCGCGGAAAAACAGTTAGTCTCAAATATTTATATTTATTCTAGATTTTTCGCACTCGAGATTTTTTTTTCTAAATTTTTGTAGTTCGAGATTTTGCTTTCAAGGTTTTTGTTTTCGAGATTTTATTACTTCTAGATTTTATTTTTCGAGAATTTTACTTTAGAGATTTTTGCTTTCTAGATTATTATTTTCTAGATATCGTGGTAGACCCGGTTATGTCATTTCAAAGGACCTACGACGCTCCTGGGTTTTTATTATAAAAATCAATAATTGGAATATTGAATATGAGAAAACCGTGGAGTGCTATTGAATTCGAGGGTGCATTTTGGAGGAGGGAGTGCAAAAGCACACTTTTTGGGTTTTGCATAAAACTCGAGTACAAAGCGAAATTTCTAAATAATGTTGAAACCCTGTTTTGTTGGCAGTGAGATTTACTTTCGAAATGGATTATTCAATTTTGTTTAGTTTTTTTTAATTACCTAAATTAAAAAAAAAAATCATAACAAAAAAAAAAGTGAAAAATCTTATTTTTGTTATTTTTTACTTATTTGCCGCATATGAGAGAAAGATGATTTAATTTTCTATAAAATGATACAATCAGAAAAAGTCTTGGATAAAAATCGACCTTGAAATAGTCACTCAAACTAAGCTGATTTAAAGATTTAAAAGTAAAATATGAAGTATTTATGGCTTTTTTGAGAAACTTGCAAGATGATACGCTCAAACTGGATGTATGATTTATTCTTGACCATTTAAGTATAAAATAAAATAAAAATAAATTTTTGGTTGGCATCTAATTTTCAATGTTTGAAATAATTGCCCAAAACAACAATCTTGCTTCTTTAAACTCGGTTTTTTAACTTATGTTAACTAATTTTACCTTCTGCGACCTGAAGAAAATAGTTCAAGTTGAGTTCGGTTTTAGAAACTGAAATTCCTTATCATACTTGTCTTAAAAATTTTGAACTCGAATAGCAGCACTTTCGATGGAAAAATTCATCTGGGACAGTTTTTTTTTCATGTTGAAAAAGGTAAGCTAGCAAATGTTCAAAAACAGGGTTTTTAGAAGCAAATTTTTTATTATTGACAATTATTTTAAACTTTAAAAAGACAAAAAATGGATGGCAAACCTTAAACTGCGAAAAAATTTAAATTTTTCTCTTATTTTGTACTTAAATGGTTAAGAATGAATCATACACCCAGTTTGAGCATATCATCTCATAAGTTCTCAAAATAGCCATAAATATACCATTAATTTTACTTTTAAATCTTATAATCAGCTTAGTTTAAGTGACCGTTTCTCGATTTTTTTTTTTTTTTTTAATTTTCTGAATATGTCATTTTAAATAAAATTGAATTAGCTTCCTTTTATATGGAGCAATGGCTTTACTCATTTCCACAGATAAAAAGTTATAGGTAAATACATATAAAAAACAAAAAATGTAATTTTTCACATTCTTCTACAATGTTTTTTTTTTTTTAATTTTAGGTAGCTAAAAAACTTAAAAAAAAATTTGAATGATTCAAAAAAGGTACTCAACATTATCTCGAAATTTAGCTTTGTTTTGTTTTCCAGTTATATGCAAAAACCCGAAATGGGTGCTTTTGCACCCCTCCTTCCAAAACGCACCCTCGAATTGAATAGCAGCCTGCAGTTTTCTCAACTTTAATGACCCATTTAATGATTTTTGTAAGATCTTAGTTCCTTAGTGGTCTATTTTATTTACAAGAAATGAGTTCTTCTTTTTTCCACCCATTAATTATTCGTCATTTTTCAACTTTGTCGTTATTGGCACTTTAAACAGCAACGTTCAAAGCAGAGGTTCAAAACGATGTTGTATTCAAGCGAACACTGTATGGCAAGATGTTTTAGGGAAAGAAGAATTTGAATCCGAAATAAATTAAGCTTTGCAAAGCCATGGGTCAACTGGTATTTGGACTTTACAATGCTTCTGTGTTACTTAATTTTATTTTTACAAAAATTCAAATATTTTTATTGAAATCTAATAATATTGTTGGTAAATTTTAGCAGAATTTTTTTTTTAATCGTATTTCGTGAATTTTCTTCATTTTAAGAATGCTTCATCGCAGATTTAATCCAGAAGCAAGGACTTGAAGCACAATGTGGCATCTTGATCACACTGAAAAGCCATAATCAACCAAATGTCTTCATTTTACGTTTTGAATGCTCCCATACAAAAAATAATTTATTTTTCCATCTTAAATCACCTTCATCAATGTATCGTTCACGTTCCTTATTAGGAGAATTTAGCATTCGGACATTTGTGTGAACCTTTTTTGTCAAAACATCTTCATTGAATTCTTAGTTGCTTACATTCCTAATTTACTCATCCGACCTCCGTAAGTGTTTCGTCCTAATATTATTATTATAGCAAGCAGATTTCTTGCAGACAGGCTCCTCGAAATGTGACGCAAGTAAAACCATCAACAGTCCACAAGTTTTCTAAGTTAACTCATGTAAATTTTTCAAAATCAATGACCTATACTGTGCGGTCTGGGACAATACGGTTTTTTTATCAAACTTCAATATAGAAAGATCAAATACACTACTCAGTTGTGAAAAGTGATTCTGAGAGCGTAACGCCATCTGTTGGCAATTCCATTTTCATGAGGTAGAAAAGTAGCAAATTGGTAAATCCGTAGTTCTGTTCCTTTGATTTTTTTTGTCTTCCCATTCAAAATGTAGTATACCTCGTGTCATGATGGTAAGTGCGTTAGACTGTCATGCCGAAGGTCTGGATTCGATTCTGAGCCGCAGCGCTGCCAGCTAAAATCAGAAATGTTTTTCCCGAGGTACTGCCTCCTGCAAGGAACTGGCAAACCCTCCAAGAGTATACTTGTCATGAATAAGTGCCTCTCATCTAGCCCTTCGGACTCGGCAAAAAATTGTAGGCCCCCTCCATTCCTGCCAACAACACGCACACAGGAATGGTTGAGAGTTGTTATTCACTAGGCCCTAGTTTTCCACGAGCTGTTGCGCCACGAAATTTATTCATTTATTTATTTATTTATTCCCATACAACATGGAATTTTCAGATATCACCACCTGAAAGAATCATTCATTTTTATTCATTTTAAAGTCATATTACTTTATCTTAAACAAAACTAAATAAATAAGAAATTTTTTTAAATTCTCCTCAAATTCTTAACGATTTTCACGTACGTAATAGCTTTAACATTGGTATTTCGGTATTTGCCACACTCAATAAATCACTAATATCATCAGCCCAATCATCAAAACTAATCGTCGATCAAACAATTAGCTATCAAAATCCACCCAAATCCCAAGGAGACCACCACCACCACCTGCCGTTGGGCTTCTTCCCATAAATGTATATTCACAGCTTTGTAAGCGTGGTGGCGTCACTAATTCAGAGTTATTTATTGGCTCGAGCCAATGAAACAAATTAAATCCTCCATTTTCATCCGCCTTCCTATACATAAACTGAGAATGTGTAAGCATCTATGTGTGGGTGTGTGTATAAGTGTGATATTGTTATCTTGTACTATGTCTTCCTACCATCCAGCACAGACCCCCTAGGTTATATTGGCGCGCGTTTCAAACGAATTGTTCTCTTCTGGTCTGGTCTGTTTGGAAGAGCGGGAATGTTATAAAAACAAAAGAGGACCCCGAACTGATGATATCACAGGTCGCTTAGGAAAACGTCTTTATAAAAATAAATACGTAGAACAAGGAACACACAGGAAAAATAAATAAATAAATCAGAGCATGTGTTAATTATCCTACAACCACAGTCGATTAATTCCCTAGGGCAACCACTCAGCTCTGTCCAGGGCTTCCACTCTAATCCTCGAGTGAGTCTTCTAGAAGTGGAGCGCTCAATCGACCGACGACCGATGACGACGTTGGGACGACTTTCCTTGGTTTAAGTGTTGGATTATTTTTCTTTTCCACAATCAATTTTTTTTTTACAGAATTCTCTATATTTATTCTTCGATAAAAATGCTGATTTTCTTCACCTCCCCCAATTCAATCTAAAAAGAAAAGAAAAAAAATCGAAAATGGTAGGAGGAGGAATCCCCCATAAAAAGCACATGGGACTTACTGAAAGTGGCTGGTCCAGCAGGCAGCCTGGTATCCTCTTTACCGATTGATGTCGGAAGAGAAGAAGGCCAATCTTAGCTTGGTCAAGTATGGGTGTGGTAGACCTTCATGACCTTTATATACACCCCCATCAAGCTACTTCCCACCTTTATCCTGCATCAATGGATGGATCGACGAAGGAAGTGTTTTTCATCGTCCTTTTTGCATTTAATCGATAATTGCTGCCGGCCATAGGGAAGTTTATTGTTCAACACAAACGTTAATATCCTTGAATGAACCATAACGCATGACGGCTCTTAGGAACAAAACACTTTTAAATAAATCTCATGGAAATTGTTTTCGAAAATTCAGCATGGATAACGGGAAGGAAATTACATAAATTCGCTTTAGGGATTAAGACAAGAGGCAATATTGGGACATGAATATATCGACATAACCTGCAAGCTGGGCGCTAGCTGAACACAACGACGCAATAAGGTCTGTAAGAAGCTTAACACAAGATATGAATAGGTAGATATATCAGGGAAATCGATAAGAAATTGATTTTTATTCACAAGTTAATACGAGCATTAAATAGTAGCATTTTAAGATCAACATTTTTTTGGCGTAGTGGAAATGAATTCAGCTGATAAACGGAAAGTCCCACTTCAAATCTCAGAAAAATCAAGGTATTTTCCATAAAATGACATAACATGTATTCAAAATGAAAAGTAATCAGAAATCAACAGCAAGACCCCTTTAAAATGAACAAAATTAAACTAAATAAAATAAAAATCAATACAATAAAATTAGATAAAAGCATAAAGTTTTCCACTCTCAAATAGGTAGTCTTAATCTATTAAAAAAATACAAAACTAAATGAAATTCAGTTTTTTCGTGACCAGACACAAGGGGCATATTGCAACAACGTCTTACCACTAATCATCTCTTCTCATCTCAACACAACACAACACAACACAACACAACACAACACAACACAACACAACACAACACAACACAACACAACATAACACAACACAACACAACACAACACAACACAACACAACACAACACAACACAACACAACACAACACAACACAACACAACACAACACAACACAACAACACAACACAACACAACAACACAACACAACACAACACAACACAACACAACACAACACAACACAACACAACACAACACAACACAACACAACACAACACAACACAACACAACACAACACAACACAACACAGCACAACACAACACAACACAACACAACACAACACAACACAACACAACACAACACAACACAACACAACACAACACAACACAACACAACACAACACAACACAACACAACACAACACAACACAACACAACACAACACAACACAACACAACACAACACAACACAACACAACACAACACAACACAACACAACACAACACAACACAACACAACACAACACAACACAACACAACACAACACAACACAACACAACACAACACAACACAACACAACACAACACAACACAACACAACACAACACAACACAACACAACACAACACAACACAACACAACACAACACAACACAACACAACACAACACAACACAACACAACACAACACAACACAACACAACACAACACAACACAACACAACACAACACAACACAACACAACACAACACAACACAACACAACACAACACAACACAACACAACACAACACAACACAACACAACACAACACAACACAACACAACACAACGCAACACAACACAACACAACACAACACAACACAACACAACACAACACAACACAACACAACACAACACAACACAACACAACACAACACAACACAACACAACACAATACAACACAACACAACACAACACAACACAACACAACACAACACAACACAACACAACACAACACAACACAACACAACACAACACAACACAACACAACACAACACAACACAACACAACACAACACAACACAACACAACACAACACAACACAACACAACACAATACAACACAACACAACACAACACAACACAACACAACACAACACAGCACAACAAAACACAACACACAACAATCAGGGGACGCGAACTAGTACTCTTAATACAAGGTTAAATTGGAGGTGACAAATTTGATTGAAAGTATATTTTTTCTAAGCTCCGAGGAAATCAGACGAAAAAAGATGAACAAAACAAAAACAAATTGAATGTGCGTAGGCTCTATTTATTCCAAGCCCCTAAAAACAAGACGGAAAATTTAAGTTGGGGCTTAGCATTTTATGCCTGAAAAATTTTGTTGAAGCCTTAAGGGAATTGGATGTTTAAATGAGAATGTGGCTAGAAAATTAATATGTTGGCTTCATTTTTCCTAACGTTTGAGGACAGTCAAGGTTGGGGCTTATCAATTTTACATGAAACTTGGTTTTTCATAAGCTTCAAGGAAACCGAATAAGAAAATGGTGTTGGGGATCAACAACTTACTGCCTGAATAGAATGCATGACGAAGCTGGAATAGATTAAAAAATGCTGCAGAGTTGAACAATTTTAAGCTTTTCTGCAGCATTTTTGACAATGTTAGTTTTTTTAGCATTTATACGATTTTAGACATTGTAAAATTAGAATGAATCCAACTAATGAAGTTTCAATTTTGCAATATTGTGGCGATGAAACACATACGCTGTACCTAAAACTCAACTAAATTGCAACAATTCTCAAGAAATTGGAACAACAATTTTTGTATCAAATCAAATATCTTGTCTTCTTGCACATTAAAGTATATAATAATGTTTAAACAATCACAATCTTAATCTAATATTACTTTCATTGCATTATTACATTCTTGAGCTAGAAATAATTTACTTCGAAGTATTTTTGTTTTATGTTCATTTTAAATTTGTTTCTGTTGTTTAGCTGTGTCTCTTTCTTCATCTGTCAGATTTGGGCTTGTTCAACCCAAATTCCTTACGTTACGTTGCGGAGTTCACTCTAGTTAGAAGAGTTGTTTGATGAGTTTAAAATTAAGGAATAGTTAGACAAGTGTTAGAAGCAAAACAACTACCTTAACTAGAGCCTGTTCTATTCCTTAAACGAGCAATGTTTAAAATTTTGCGCTTTTGATAAATTTAATTTTAAATTTAAGCATTATTTAGCTTTTGTTGTTGTGAATTTATTTTTTGACGAATAACTATTATTTTAACAACTTCGCCAGACTCACAAATTACAAATGCTCTAGGTTCCTCCTAGGAAAGCTGTTACAACAGTCCACACATTTAGTTCGTCAGAAACTATATGATTTAATCGGAACCGATCAAAACGAATTTGAATTTATTTAAAAGTTCATCAGAAATGATGGTGGACGATAACAGATGGTGATGGTTTATGCTGATAAATGCTAATGGAACTCCAACTATAACCTCTAATTTCTGGAGAAGACTTATGAAGAATACTTGATAACACTATTTGTTCTTGTCTCAAATTAGTCATTTACTGTAGCGAAAATTTGGGCCTCAAGGTAACGAAATCCGCTAGTGCGTACTCGGAATTCATGGATGTGATTTTCTGTTTTTCCAAGTACCGGACATTTAGTGGTTCATTCAATTTATTTGACACATCAATGACGGTTACATGCGTGTTAAATAATTTTTGATGATTTTTTGCAGCGTGTGTTTGTTGAACTTTTGGATGACCATGATTTTGTTTAAGTTCAAACTTGGCTGTTATTCGATCCTAGTTTCCAAGGCATTTTCATTATTTTTACTGATAGAAAAAAAGAGAACGAGGTAAAGCAAGGGCAAGTCCAAGCCAGGATATAAATATTTTTATGTTTCTATATCTCTGGACAATAAATGCAAAATAGAAACATAATTCTTCTTTGACAGCTAACAACTAACACATATTTCCATTAAAATTACCCATAGACCTTGTTCGTTCTTGCAAAATTTACTTAAATTGGTTTTGCCAGCATCCAACAATGGCCTTACTTGCCTTGCTTGGCCTTGCAAAGTCCTTGCTGTGTGGCCCTCTTGTCTAACTTTAAACCACGAAACAATACTTGTGGCTACATATAAGAACAATCATCCATCTTCTTCTTTGTCTATGAACAAAGTTGTAAGTTCATTTCGAAAAACCAAAAAACAAAATTAAACAAAAAAAAACAACACTATTTATATTTAATAGTAATGAAAGAAAAACAACACTTATGTTGCGCCCAAGAGAGACAGAAGACATTGTTTTTCAATACATTTGGGAAAAATCAAGACAAATTAATTTGTCTGTCTTCCTAGCATGATGCATGAAGCCTGCTTTCGTTTGCGGGATTTTGATATATGAGCCTTGTATGCAACGAATGGACCATCAGAGATGTAAATGACTTTGCTATTCGAATGCTGATGGTGCTGGCCTATAAGGTGAATTCTTTGATATAAAATGTATGAAGATACACTGTACATATTTCCCTTTTTGTATTTTATATCGGATAAATTACATTTTAAAACATCAACTTGGTAGATTTATGGCTTAAGTGCAATCTTTTTGATCTTGGGACAATATTACGTATCCCCATCTACTAAACTGACATATGAGGTAAGGGGGAGGCTCTCTTTTCAGCGTTTTTATGTAGGCCCTCTCGACCAATCAATAATTTAATTTTCTTTTAATTTCACTCCTTTCTCACTCGATAAATAATCATCGACCAAAACATGGCACATTATCTAATAAATTTATCCGCCTGTCATATTTCCTGTCTATTGTTGGGCTTGGTTGAGGTATAAATCTCTTTTTGCAAACAAGGAACAGTGTTGCCAAATTTTGTGAATACATTCGAATTTTAGGATGCACTGAAGCCAGTCTAGGTTCTTGTAGTTTGTTTACTGTTTTAATGAAAAAACAACAGTCAAATTCTTTTGAAAGATTTATTGCCCAGAACAATTAGACTTTTACTTTGAAAAATTTTTACAAGCTGAATTTTGATTAAGAACTTTGAGATGATAGCAGCTCCAAAGCATGTGAAACGAAACCGAAATGATTTCGAGCCGATAACCCACTTTTTGCATTTACCCATTCCTACTGTTGGTAGTAACGTTTGGTATCGTCGAAAAAAATGTTTTTTAAATAAAATTATGAGTTTATTACGAACCAGCAATTCTTGTAATATATTTCTCGGAAACGATAGCAATAATTTGGATAGAATTTTCAGATGGTTCTGGCAATGAATCTAGTTATAACCATCTACAAGAAGGTTTTTTATTATACAAATTCTATATACTACTGAAATAATTCAGATAAATATAGGACTTACACTAAGAGAAAAAAGCTGGTATAACCAACCAGTTTCTGGTTTATTATATTTGATTTTGAGGTTGTTGTTTTTCAACTCAGTAGATCAGGTTAACGGCTTAACCTGATACCTGATTTTAATATCGTGTTAAATCAACGTTGGTTTCAGGTAAAGTTAACACTGCCTTTAAAAAGTAAAACTATAAATTTTACCTGGGAATCTTGCTGTTTTAACCTGTAAACCTAGTAAACCTTACATGAAAATCTAGTTTAAGAACATAAACAAAATTTTCAACGTCCTGTTAATTTAACATGAAGATATAGTGAACTAAACATAATTCAATGTTGAATCAACCCTGTATCCGGTAATTATTATGTCTTGGATCCATGCTTCCATGCTGAAAGTATAAAAATGTATTACTATGTATATAATTTTATTTTAAAAATACTTTGTGATACTTACTTAGTTTTGAACTGGGAACCTCTCACATATGGAGATAGTAAGCGTCCCCTGGGCCACTTCGCTGCATAAAAAATTTGTGCCAAATATCAATAAGTTGAAACTGACCTTGTTTGGATGGCTTGTGTTTAAATGTGCTTTAAAACTGGTGTCACGTTGAAATAACCTGGCAGAGTGTTTATTTAACCATGGCTTGTGAGTGTGTTTCAACGCTGGTAGAGAGCTACTTTAACAGGCGGTCAGGTTAATTTTGAATAATTTTATTCGGATGGCCTGTGTGTGTGACTTTTAACACTGGTATCAGGTTAAAATTAACTGACAGATGAGGTTAAATTCAACATGTAAACATTGTAAAAATAACCATATAAAATATTATTTCAAACGGATTTGTGATAAAATAGAAATTTATAACAAGCAGTGTTAAAAAAAAACCTGATCTCAGTTTAAATTAGCGCTATATTAGCGCTATATTCTTCTTGAGAAAATTTCTTGTTTACCAGAATTCAGTGTAACAGTTCATCTTCTTAAATCAACTTGAATATGGTAATATAGGCCACCAGGCTAATTTAACACTTAAATGTCTGTAACTTTATATGGGATTATGCACCTTGTAAATTTAACAGGGCCCAGGTTAATTGCTTACCTGACTTTTTTCTCTGAGTATATGATTTAAAAATTAATTTTTTAAAATTTACGCAGTGGAAATCAAACCCCTTTAATCTCCTTCTGGCTACGGCCTTGTGTTTGTGTTGTATAGAGTGCAAATCATTAAAAAGTTTTATAGGCCGGTGGAAAAAAAATTCAACCATGTACCTATTTGTTTTTTTTTTTCATTTATCTCAGAAACTAGCTGCAACCACTCAGAGATCTCTAGACCGCTCAAAGATCGCAAGAATGGTCAGAAATCACAGGACCACTCATGAATATAAAGACTGCTCAGTGATCTCAAGACCTTTCAGTAATCTCAGACCTGAGCAGTCTTGAGATCCCTGAAAATTCCGAAGATGTCTGAGTGTTCTTTAAGTCCTGCAGTGTTCTAGAAATTGCTAAGCGGTCTAGAAATTTCTGACCAGCCTCTAGATCCCTGAGTGGTTTTGAGATTCTTGAGTGGTCTTGAGATCCCTGAGTGGCTTTGAAGACTGAGCTGTTCTAAGATCTCTGAATGACCTTGAATTCCCTGAGCGGTTTTGAGATCTTTGAGTTGCATTGAGATCTCTCAGTGTCCCTGAAATCTCTGAGAGGTTCTGAGATTCTTGAGTGGTCTCGATATCCTTGAGCTATCTTAAGATCCCTGGAAGCTTCAGATCCCTGAGCATTTATGAGATGCCTGCACCCTCTTGAGATCTCAGAATCCTTGAGCAGTCTTGATCTTGGAGTGAGAAATGTCTGGAGATCCCTTAACGGTCTTGAGACGAAGTGAAAAGTGGCTGTGTAAGAAAACACAATTCGAAATAGTGGTCATAAAAATCACAAAAATCACAAATTATCAATTATTCGTGTATTTCATCGTGGTTTAAATAAAACTACAAACAATTTCCAAATAATCAGTGTTTATGGTTTTTTTCTGGGACAACCCATTTAGACTTAAGAGCTAATTTAAAACTCATTTATTTTTACTGTTTCAGAAAATCCACTTGTAAGCACTAATTAATCGGGTTAGGGACGAAACCCCGCATCATAAGATCTCGATTCACAAAATCCCGTTTCACAAAATCCCGATTCACCAAATCCCGAATCGCGAATCACGAAATCCCGCCGTTTCAATGCTCAATTACTACTACTATTATGGATTTTCATTTCCATAGTAATGGTGACACGAATCAATGAGAATCAACGAGAACGAAGTAAAATATATTTTCTTAAAAGTGTGGAAAAGATCCTAGATCACGAATATACATTTCAAAGTCGCTAGGACACTTAGTCTAGCCACAAATCATGTTTAAAGGTTTAGGCTTTGATGCCTCTAAGACGCTTAGTTCAGCCTTAAATCGCGTTTAAAGGTAAAAGTCGATTTTCACAACAAACAACAAAATATTTTTGTTTTTCTTTGCAGAAAAAGGTGCCATGTCAAGTTTTCTTGAGCAAGAGTACCTTGCGTGGTCCGCTTTGCGGGTTCTCAGGATTTAAACACTCCTTTTTGGGTCCCCTGTACCGCTCACGCAACTCCGTTGCTCCGGTTCGGGTATTGAAAGTCATCTGGCAGGCGCCTATGTCAACAGTTCCTTGCTTGGCTTGCCTACCACACAATTTGAGGTGCATGAAGTTAGCACCACCATTCTGGATTTTCAAAAAAAGGTACGGCACAAGTTGAGTACAATGCAGCACAACTTTTTCTTTTGAAAATCCAAAATGGCGGTGCTAACTTCACGCTACAGCCCTTCGCAAAATTTTGTTATGGCCAGATAAGTTGCAATTATGCGATTTGTTGTATTTTTCTTTCTGGTTCTAAGTAGCATTTTTTAAGCACAAAGCAGAACAAATTTCTTTTGTAGAAAATTTTGAAATTTCGCAAAAATTTCATTCGCAAAATTTGCATTTTTCAAAAATATTTGCGGCTCAAATTTTATCACACAATGTAAATTATTCTGTGTTTTCGACTGGATTTTTGGAAATAGTAGAAATTAGTACGTCAATTTCAAACTAGCGTCTATATGAGTTTTTGCAGAAAAAACCTTAAACACAGATTTTTTGGAAATTTGTGTGAAAATTCAATAGTCCTTTGAGGAAATTTACGAATAATTTGATAATTTTCGAGCCTAAAGTGAAAAATTACTTGCATAATATTTAGTTTTTTTTCCATGTTCCGTCAAGAAATCTTGGTCGAAAACCAAAACCAGATTCGGATTCAGCACTCCCGAAAACATAAAACATAAAGCAGGAGTAAAATCAAAACCACCCCACAATTTGCTCCTTTTAATTAATATATTTTCGACGTTGTAAATAATATTAGTACCAACATTTACATACATTTTAAGCACCTACAGAAAAACATTTATATTCCGAGTCATAGCTATTGTTATCTTCGAATATTCAAATTTTGATAAAAATAAAAAAAAATGGCATAATGGCAACATTGCCACAAGATTAACACATAAACATAACAAATAGTCAATAAGAGTGCGAGCGAGCGGCAGCCTATGTTGTTAGTTGGATCCTTTTGGGAATTTTAAAATGAGGCCGACTAGAGGTGGGGTAGCAGGAATTTTAAATTAAATTTTCTATTCGACGGAAGTTATTGTCCTGAGGGGAATCTGCCATTATGCTACAAATATACTTGTATATACATAAGTCGACCACCATTGTCGGTAGCCGCGCCGGTAAAGGCATCGGCAACGGCATCGGCATCGCGTCGATGATGATTTGAATTGGCAGCACTCTGGGGACCTGATGTTATAATCCAGCTACGAAAAGCTTATGATATGCATTTTGAAGAGATCGTGAATGGCGATTTATTACGCCTTCGCGATGTTGATGTTTATCTATTTTAGAACTGGCAGTGATGGTATGGTATGTACATCAGGACGAACACTCTCTATATAGCTAGCGTGGTTAGCAAACATAAAGTTTGTTCCAATTGAGCGCAAATGAATGCAGATATATCCTTTAGCTAGGTGGTTCCTAGGAATAGGTATTAGCTTTCGAGCAAACGTTCTCTTCATATTTTTTTCAGTTTTTTTTTTCATAAGTGCAATTTTCCAATTGGAAAAAAATAAACCGTATTGCAATGCAATGGTTTAACAGAAAAAAGAGAAATGAATACAGAAGTTTTAAAACTCTTGACATCAGCTAGAGCGTTAATTATTTGTTATAGAGAAATTACTCGATCGATTTGCTTTGAACTCAATGGACTGAGATATATGATGCGGAAGTTAAACGAACGTCAAAGTGTTTCGCACACAAAAGGACTTTAATAAGGAGCGCAGCTAATATAGTTTCGCCTTTTGCCATCCAATGAATATATGGGTGGGTGAACTTTTTTTCTAGTTTTGGTTAAATGGAAATTATTATGTTGAAAGTGAAGCAATATCCATGCAGAACTAAAAGTTTAGCTTGTGAATTTGATTCTGCATCTGCAGTGCAATTGATCAGCGCTGGCAAAGGTATACTTATGGAAAAAAGTATATAAACGTTTTGAAAATAAACTCTTGAAAACTGGAGCAATGCTTAGGTAGAGGATTTTTTTTTGTGTTAGATTATTAGAGAGAGGGAGTGATGAAATGCATTATTTTAAATGGAAGAACTTTAAACTCTGTTAGTTTTAATAATATTTATAACAATAATAGTTTTTCTTTGTCGGTGTATGTATATTAGTGCTTTAAATGCAACTTATGTGTTCAACGAGGCATGACGAAGTGTGTATAGTTTAAGGGCCAGTTGTTCAGTTCAGAGTTAACTCCGAGTTAAATCAGAGTAAGCTTATCCTGCAAATAAATTAAGCCGGAATTAACTCAGAAATAGTGTTTCAGTTAAGGATTAAAATTATCTTTCAGTTGTCAAAAATCTATGGCCATTCATGTAAAACACTATGGACCCTTCTATGCCTTTAAAGCATCGGAATAGAATAAAAAATGGTGCCACAACAGAATTGCAATGACAATAACTTTCACTATTGAAATCGAGATAGCGCCACAACTTAAGATGAACTCAATTTGGTTCCTGAGTTAACTTACAAAAGAACTTTAGTTAACTCAGAGTTAACTTAAACTGAAAAACACGTTTCTGGAGTTAACTCAGGTTTAAACTGAAAAACTGGGCCTAGAAAGCAAACATACATTTTATTCATCCTATTTAGAATGCACCAGAACATAATCTTATTTAGCAAATAACTTTTTTCAAATAAGATTTTGAAATAAGTCCTACTATTAGTTGCTATTGTAGTACATATAAAATACCTTTCCAACAATATTTATCTTGCCGAAATTTACATTTTGAGTTGGAAGAAGTGAATAAATCGAAGCGTTAGCAAAAAAAAAATCTCATTCGAATTTAAACAAAGAGAACTTTATTTTGTCTCTATATCAAAAATTTTAGATCCGTCAAATTAGGTCAGATGGATTTATTCCCTTCTTCCAACTGGTGATTCTATTATAGCTGGTAGATGAAAATTACGGAATTCCCCAACCACGTGCTCTTCGACCGTACCCTTCACAATCGTGAAAAAAAAAATTGTTAAAACTGGCACCTTAAATTTGGCGAGTTTTTCCTTTTGATATACATATAGGTATTATTATACATTCGTAAAAAAATTGAAATCAAGATTTTGATCACACTTGTCACTTTGATTCTGTCTGTCTGTCTTTCTATCATTTCTGCTATACAGTCAATTCGGCTGGATCGATTTTCTTAAAACATGGTACAAAGTGGTTTTTGGTGATTCTGACCTAATCTATTTTTCCATTTTTTTTAAACTAAAAATTAGCTCAAATAGCTTTTTATGGCCTTTAGTCCTACAAATTGGCGTTTCGTCCGGCTTACCCACTTAGACTCATCATTGACGTAGTACAGGGTGTCCGCCGGGAAGGTATACTACTTTGTTTTGCCGCTATTTTGGTAAACATTAGTCTTGGGAGTTCATATTTGTCAGTCGTAAAGTAGACTTGTGGCAAATTTATTATGGCAAAAAAACATCGATAATTCGATAATGTTATCAAAATCAATCATCGATTACTGAGACGATGAGAAAGTTACGTGAAATTTTTGGGAGAAACAACGTGCCAATAAAACGCACTATTTATAGTGTAGTGAATGATTTGATGCACCACAACGTACTGCAAGATCGGCTGAAAACATTACTGCTGCTCAAGGAAGTGTTCAAAACAATCCATCAACCTCAATTAGACGCCATGCTCAGGTAACTGTGATATCGTGATATGATGAAAAACCTTTTAACGCCACAAGTGCATGCTTTGGACTTGATTAACATGTGGTATCAACAAGACGGTGCCACATCGCAAACAGCCAGGATTACACTCTGGGAATTTTTTCTTATTTTTCTTAAAAATTAATTCACAATTTTTCTTTGCATGGGGGGCAGCACGCCTTCCATACATGCCTCGTTGTTTATTCGCGTTTATTCGCCACCTAAGGTACTGTTGCTCAAGAGCTGATTTAATTTCGAAATAAATATTCCTTTTATACTTTCTTTGGAGAGTTTTTAAGCCAATGAGAGCTCGTTAAAAAGATACGAAAACAGAGCGGTCTTCTTCGTATTGAATTTTCAAATTCAATAGTAGGAAACTTCGTTCTCGTTGATTCTCATTGATTCGTGTCACCATTACTATAGAAATGAAAATCCATAGTGTGCTGTCCATTTAGTATTGAAACGGCGGGATTTTGTGAATTGGAATATTGTGAATCGGGATTTTTTGAATCAAGATTTTGTGATGCGGGATTTTATTAATTTGTATGTAAGCAACCAAAAAAACCAAAAAGTACTAATTAGTAATTTTCAATTTTCTCAAAAACTAGAAGACATGTAACCATTCGGTTTTTTGTTTTCGAATCAGAATTAATACACAAAGAGGTAAATTTGAACTTCATTTCACAATTTTGAAAAAAAAGGGAATAAGCTTCAAGCTTGGGTCTAAGCTTTTTTTTCATTTTTTTAATCAAAATTTTGAGCTTGCATGCGAATATTTTAAAAACTATTGACATAAATAATTTAATTTAAAAATTTTCTTCAACCAACAGTAAGAGTTCAATTAAAGCACCATTTTTAATAATTAAAGAACAGGTGACTCTGGCAACCTCTTGGAGGTTTCCGGTATTGTACTTTTTTACTTATCACTTTTTTCTAATTTGTTGTAAGAAGATATTATACATAAATGTTCATTTATAATCGTTATCTACGAAAAGTAAAAAAAAGAAATAAAAACAAAAGTCTAAGAAACTTGCTCAGAAAATTATAATCAGTTGCATTCAAAACTATTTTTCTTTTTCTTTATGTTTTTGACACGGATAAGAAACTGACAGCTAATATAATTAAAGTGGGTTTGGCATTAGAAAAGCCTACTATGATATTTTTTTCAGATTTTGATGCTGACTCTACCCTACATTGTTGGAAAGCCAGAAATCTCTTGTTTGCATTTTGAATTAAGTTGTGTTAGTGAATAGTTTTTGAAAAATTCATTTTCAAATAACTTGTTTCAAAATTGTATGTATTTAAAGTTCAACTCATTTTTGAATATTCAATAAAAACAGAAAACTGAATGCTTAAATCTTAGCTTTAGAGAGATTAAACAAAAAATGAAAAGTACCCTTTTCCAAGAAAAACACTTTTTTGTTTTTTTCTTTATTTGTATTATGACCATTAGCAAGAAATAAAAAAAAATAACCTAATTAGCTAGAAGGTAATATTTTTATTATCAGATTGTTTGTGTTAGCCTATTCGAAAAAAATTAATGATATTTTAAGAAATTTTCAATTTGATCCCCTCCACTCTTCAGAAGGCAAAGATTGTATCTTCTTCTAGTGGCTGTAGATGAATTTAAGTTCCCCTAATTCTCCTGCAAAAGTGACTCCAGTGATTTCAATGCGTTGTTTAAGTTGCTCCAAAGAAGAAATTACAACTTCGTATACATAGTTCTTCATGATTCTCCAGGCGTAAAAATCTAAAGGAGTTAAATCTGGTGATCTTGGTGGCCATTCAGTGTGACCTCCCCTTCCTATCCAACGGTTATTGAAATGATTTCTCAGCCAGTTTCTCAAAACCAAGTGTGCTGGAGCTCCATCTTGTTAAAGTGTGAAAACCAGTTAATTTGCACATGAACTAGCTAATGTGCGAATTCACTGGTGCCACTCGTTAAAGAGCGAAGTTTCACTTCAATGAGCAAGTTTCCACACTTTAACTAGTTAATGTGCGAATTATCGTATACGGTTCGGTTAAAGTGCAAAATTTAGATATCATAGCATTTTTGCTTATTTTTCTTGGCTTATTTTCTTTGTGAACTCGTTAAAAGAACATAGTGTTTCGTGTTTGAGGAAGCTTATACTTAGCAAGACTACAAGGCACTTTCATCTGTTCCAAATAAATCATCCACCTGGGGAAAAGTATAACAACAACAAAATTACCCAAACGAAAAAGATTGTGAAGTTAAAAAATTCACGTGAATTTTTTAATTTCACAATCGTTTTTCTTTATGTTATTTTGTTATTTTATTTTTCCCCAAGGGGATGATTTGGAACAGATGAAAGTGCCTCGTTGTCTTATGCTAAGCATAAATTCACACCCGAAACACGATGTTCTTTTAACGGATTTACAAGGGAAAAAGAAAATAAGCCAAGAAGAATAGGCGAAAGTGTCACGATATCTAAATTTTACATTTAAACGGAGCCGTACACGTTAATTCGCACATTTGTTAGTTAAAGTACAAGAACATGCTCATTGATTTAAAATTTCGCACTTTAAAGGGTAGAACCAGTTTAATTCGCTCATTAACTAGTTAATGTGGAGATTAACGTATTTTGCACGTCAACGAAAACAGATATATTTTACTATTTGTCATAGCCAAAAGAATATTTTTTTTAAAATAGGATTCTCCATTCAAAAAACGTGGTCAAATTACCGTTCATCTAATAATGCTAGGCCACACATTGCAGCTAAAGCGGTGCTGTGATTTATTTTGTTTTCATTTAAAATGTGACTCCAGTTATGCAAGTTGTGAAAATTGGTAACTCCGTCTCCGGTAAACTGCCCTTCCTTTTAAAGTATACTTATGTTCTGTTGCTTCCCTCAACCATAGCGTTCTACGTAATTCACTTTTCAATATCTTATCATTTGATATTAACTCTTGGCACTGAGATTAAGTGATATGGATGCAGACTATCGGTATGAATCACTGTCCAAGTCTATTCTATGGCCATCCAAGCATAGTTGCGATCCTTCTGGTGCTAATAGTGGGATTATGTCATACCAAGTTCTAAATCCGTTCCACTTTCTGTATTGATCTACCAGATAACCTTTCTCTCCTTCGAGTCTCCAGCACTCCATGTGCACTCGAGGACGATTATGAAGACTTGCCAGAAGTGAATAGTGGAGACATCTCCTATTGGAGAATCAAACAAACGTTATATGGCAGGCACTGTTCTGTTAATAACATATATTGGTCAAATTTTTTTTATCACAAATACGTTATTCCTACAGTAATTCGCCGATTTTTTTTTATCAAAATCGTTGGAGCCGTTTTCGAAATGAATAATGTTTTCTTTAATGGTTGGCTCTGGAGAATTACAAAAAACTGTAAGTTCAAAATTTGAAGAGATCGATGTATAGACAGACAGAATTGTGTCACCCACTTTTGTATAGAGTTTTCTAACATCGTAAGTATTAAGTATTTATTCAACTAGAAAGCTTACTAAAAAATGGTACTCATTGAAACCTTTCCAATGATACCTATAGCTCATAAACTGTAACAACTAAATGATACAATCATACAATTAGACCCATTCTCCTTTAGAGATAAATAAATCAAAAGGGTTTTCACCGTCTCTTTCTGGCCCTTGGCTCTATGATCCTTGATGACTAATGCACAATGCACAATGAGTTTAGGCTCTCAGTTTCAATGACACACAAGAAATAAAAAAGCAGGAGAGGCAGTGAGCGATTTTACTTGAACCATTTTATGAACATTTTTGTTTTTATTATGAAAAAAATTCTAAAAATTCTAAATTTTTTTTATTAGAAACAAATTCTAAAAATTCGATGAATGTCATTAGATTAACTTTCTTTATTCTTGTCCTGTTAATATGAACAAAGTCTGAAAGATTCATTCAAGTCGTAATAGCAGAAACTATGTTATCCTAATTAATAAAGCAAGTGAGCATGAATGGTGGATTCTACTGAAACCATTTTCTGAGCTGATTTTTTTTTATCTCGAGAGAAAAAAACTCATTAAAATCATTTGAATTGTTTGAAAGAAAATGAACCATTTTCGAAAAACCAAAAAATAAGAAAAGTCGGTTTATCTTAGAAAATCAATTTTTTTTAATTTTTTTCTTCGTACAATTTTTATTAATAAGATTTGAAAGATAATTATTTACGTTCAGCACCTCACCTACACCCAATCAAGTTAAATTAAATTTTTCCCACAGCGTGAAAGTTCATTACATCGTCACGCTATCCCGAAACCAGAAGCCTTAAAAAATTGTAAAGTTTTACAAATTATTTGACCTACAAACCTATATAAATATATTAAAATAACAAATATCTCTGTTCGAGATAGTGTAGTGTTAATATCATTTCTGTTAATATAATTTTTTTATTGAAATCTTTATCTTAACTAAGTAAATTGAAGTGTCAGCCAATTTAAGCAAACTCATATAATTGAAATTAACTACAACTTTAACTAAACAAAAAAGAAACAAACAAACTATAACTAATTCAAAAGCCTTTTAAAATGCCATATTTCTGAACATCTTGTCATATTTTTATTTCAATATACCGACGAAAACAAAAAGTTGACAGCTTAAAAAAAAAAGCTAAGTTTACTACGCCATCAACAATAATGGGCACCGTCGACTAATTAATTAACTTTATAAAAGTTCAAACTTTTTTAGTAATTTAATTTTTTTTTTATTTTTTCTACTCGTTCGTTCTTGCTTCGGTTCGAAACAGTGAGTTGATGACAAACCACACTAATGCCAAGCATAAGGCTTGAAGAAAAAAAAAAAGTGGTTATGGCTTGTTCACTCAGCAAGAAATGTATATTTAGTTCGACGAAACAAAATTGTGCGAATAAAAAAAAAAGAACACGTAATAAATTCCTTTTTAAATAGGTAATTCCTTTGGTTGGAATTAAAAAAAAAAAAGAAAAAAAATTAAATAAATAATAAGTTGATGAAAAGTTTGTCCTTCATTTACGGAAAGACGACGCGACGGAACGCATACAGAACCATCACTACCAACGCTCTTGATAACGCCAACCGAAACGACACGACGATATACGTCCGGTATACGTTGAGAGTTGCTCTCAACTCAAGGATGAGTAAAAGAAAATTAAATTTGCGTTGTCAATTAAACTAGGAAGTCCACATGTGTGAGTGAAATTAATGTTAAAGGAAATTAATTGCGAAGCAGATGAATTATTGTAGGTGTCCTAGTTTGCATGCGGTTACTTCCGTCTTCCCAAGAATATTATGTAGAACACTTTTCCCCCTTTTGTGGTGAAGATGTGTGTATATGCAGCAGCATCAGCAGCATTAGAACTAAGAGAAAGCAGAAATGCCGTAAATAATCCTTAATTCAAATGTGCACTTTCCGCAAACAAAAAGTCAACCTACTTTTGAACATTACGTATATTCGGACGCAATTTTTCCTTTTTTTTATTTCTGGACATTAACTTTAAAGTTAGATATATAGAGGGAAGCCTCGCATTAGACCATCATCAGCTTCAGCATTGTAAAGGGGGAAAAAATGCAATACGTATAATGTAAATGGCCTTAAATCCGAATATTCTGCTAGTGGAAGCCGCTAAAAGGTCAGGTCAGCAATGCCAGATGTAAGTTTTTTGTCGGTGTTGAATTTTTTCAGTTCAATTTATATACTTCTGTCCATATATAAAAGGGGCTGCCCGTTTTGAGCAAGCGTACAATACTTAACGTCGTCTTTAATGAAAACTCCCTAAGTTCATTTTTTCGTAGGCATAAAACCCTCGCCCGCAAGGTATATCCACTAGGCATCAACCAGATATCCACTAAGCGTCTAAGAAGTTCAGTTATCCACTAGGTGTCCACCATAGGTATCAGCTAGGCATCCGCAAGGTATGTGGTAGGCGTCCGCCGAGTATCTGCAAGACGTCCACGACGTATTCGCTAGGTATCAGCAAGGTTTCCTCAAGGTGTGTGCCACCACGTATGCACAAGGCATCTACGAAGTAAATGCTAGGTGTTCACTAGGACCTTGGTGGGCGCCAGGTATTCTCTAGACATCCACAAGGCATCCGCCGGGCCTCCACTAGATAATCGCTAGGCATTCACCAGGTATCCTCCTGGCATCCGCCGAGTACCCAGAAGGCGTCTGCGGGGTACCCGCTAGATGTCCGCTAGATATCCACCAGGTGTCCGGTAGACATCCGCGAGGTATTCGCTAGGCGAATACCTTTTGGAAAACAAAAAATATCCGTTTGGTGTTCGCCACCAAGCATCCGCTAGGCATCCACAAGGTATCTGGTAGGCGTCCGCCAAGTATCTGCAAAACGTTCACGACGTCTTCGCTAGGTTTCGGCAAGGTTTCCTCTAAGCGTCTGCCCGGTATCCACCAGGTATGCACTAGGCATCTACAAGATACCCGCTAGGCATTTACTAGGCCCCTGGTGGACGCCATGTATCTGCTAGACATCCACAAGGTATTCGCCAGGCGTCCACTAGATAATCGCTAGGCTTCCACCAAGTATGCTCTAGGCGTCCGCCAGGTATCCACTGAGAGTCCGGTAGGTATCTACCAGGCTACCATCAGGTATCCGCTAAGCATCAGCTAGTTATCGGCTAGGAGTTCACCAGGCATCCACCATTCGTCTGCCAGGTATCCACCGGGCGTTCGCCTTGTTGGTGGCCAACTTAAGAAGCAAACAACAGACTTTTGGTGCTTTGTTTTTGGGATTCCAATATATAAAGAACATAGAAGTTGAAAAAAGAGTAAGTAGCATTGTCATATTGTGTTAAATTTAGATTTTCAAGCTACCCAAAGGGAAGAAAGGCTTTCAATCAAAAATTGACATTTGATTTATTCGTAAAATTTTTACTCTTATTAATTCAAAGTTGACTCAAATAACACTAGGTACATGGCAATGCCTGGTCAGGTCATATGGAGCATATATTTCATTCTATTTGCTTCCCTGATGCCATCGCCATCGTCATCGTTACCTTCATCGTCGTAGTCATAGCTGCTCATTGGTCGCACATCCGTTGAAAATGTTTGCTGACAAATTACATTCCACTCGTATGTATGAGAATCATCATCATCCTGTATGATCCTTCCTGATCCTTCCGCGAAAAGATTTTTCAACCATCATCACTCAATACATTATTCATTTTTAAATGTGAATAACAAAATGAGGAAAACGACGACGATGAAGAAGAGCAGGAACTTAGATGACTACGACGACAACAACGACGGCAGCGGCGGACGAAGCGGTGAGAAATGATGTGATGATTTGTGGAAAAAAATATTGTTTGTGTCCTTGCTGCTCTCCTTGCATGATGTGCGATTTTTCTTATGTTCTTTGCGGTGATAATGGTGCGGTAGAATATATGTATATGTGTTATAGAGTAGGTAAGTGATTTGAAAATTTGATTTTTGTTCTAATGGGACATCTAATGCAAAAACGAATGTTGTGCCCTGGCGGCAAAGTAAAAGTGACATTCTCTTATTCATGTGTGAAAAGAGGGTTTTGTATTCTTCTCTTCGTCGTCGTTGTAATGTTAACCCCCCTCCCTAAAAGAGTCAAAGTGGTGAAATGTGATTTGTCACTGAATTTTATTAGCTAATGGAATAACAAACATCTTGAGTTTTTTTTTTATCCAACGAGCATTATTCTATTTTTGTAAATTTACCTACCTCCTAAATGTATAAATGACTTCGAACAGTTTTTTTGACACATTTGTTTTTTAAATTAATGATTTGACTAGATATTTTGTAAGGCTTTTAAAATGAATAACAAAAAGGATTTTATAAGGAGCCACATTTTGATCCAATTTAATCCAGGATAAATCTGAAGTCCTTGGGTTTAGATCTGAACAAAAAAATGAAGACATGTGCACACACTTACACTTTATTTTGTAGTCTATGTCTATGAAGCAGCTGCAGGAAAAGATTTGTGATATTATTAAATGATATAAAAATTTGCTCTCAAAAAGCTCAGTACGAGTACACATATGTAATTGTGTACTGTGCTTACAGGGAATAGACAAAATTTAAAAAAAATTTAATTTTTTTTTCTTCGTTGGTAAGTAGAAAGTTTTCATTTGAGTCAAATAGAAAGTGTTAAAATAGATTAATATTAAATTCCCCAAAAAAAGTTGCAATTTTTAAATTTCTCCTTGTTCTTTAAGTAAGTGCACCTGAAGTCGATGCATCATTTTTGTTTTAATAAACAAAAAACGAATAATTAAAGAATATTTACAATTCCGAAAAAATTAATTCATTTTGTACAAGGTGGCGCACGAATCGTGCTACAAAAATTAAACGTAGTAACTTTTTTTCTGTGTGAGTAATCGGCTTATTTTTTTTTTTATTTTGTAGGTTACTATTTAGATTTATAAAAATGGATGCTTGGGATACGGAGAAAAGAGTTTGGATAGTGCAACGGTACCATGCTTTGCATGACGTCGTTTCCGTCCAAAGGGAATTTAGGCGGGAGTTTGGCGGTAATCCCCCGAGTAGATGGACCATTATGAGGTTTGTAAACATGTTTGCCGAATCTGGAAGCATCGCACGAAGGCCGTACCATCGAGATGCCAATTTTCGGGTTCAGGATACAATCGCAGCAGTAGCATCTGCAATACAGGCCAATCCGAGCGTTTCGACCCGAAACTTATCGGGGCAAATTGGAGTTAATAGACGGTCATCACAACGGATACTTCATGACGATTTAAACTTGTTTCCGTACAAAGTCCAAATTACTAGCAAGTTAAACCCTCAGGATTTGCCTGTTCGCCTGGAATTTTGCCAAAAAATGATATCAATGGCCGAAGAAGACAACACATTGATCAATTGTTTGTTCATGTCTGATGAGGCCCATTTTGATCTTAACGGCAATGTAAACAAGCAAAATTGCCGTATATGGAATGAGTCTAATCCAGAAATGCTCCATGAGACGGAACTGCACCCAGAACGAGTCACTGTGTGGTGCGCAGTTTCATCAAGGTGTATTGTCGGGCCGTACTTCTTTGAAGAAAACGGTGTAACCATTACTGTCAATGGGGACCGTTATTTAAAGATGTTGAAGGAGTTTTTTTACCCAGAACTGCGCCGTATACCATTAAACAGCGTTTGGTTTCAGCAAGATGGAGCAACTGCACATATAGCCAGACCAGTTATGGCGGAGCTAAACAAAAAATTCGCAAACAAATTAATTTCTAGGAACTCCACTCTTCGCTGGCCCCCAAGGTCACCTGACCTGACTGCACCAGACTTCTTTTTATGGGGTTATGTCAAGCAAGAGGTGTATAAAACGAAGCCCAGGAATTTAACTGAATTAAAGCAGTCCATAACGACAATAATTGAGGCGATCCCAACTTCAACTCTTCAGGCCGCAATGAATAATTTTTTGATCAGGTGCTGCATATGCGATGCGTGGGAGAGCGTGGAGGTCATTTGCGGTCTATAATCTTTAAAAACAACTAACTATTTAAAATAAAATTTAATTTTCTAACCAATAAAAAAAAAAAGAAATGAAATACATCGATTAAAAAAAAAAGTTATTTGAATTTCTTATTGTAGCACAATTGGTGCGCCACCCTGTATATTAATATACAAATTACTTGGGGATAATAAAGAAATCGATGTATGTATTCAATGCCTATAACAATAAGTAGGAGTTAAAAAGTGTGCCCAAAAAATAATAGGTGTGTTCCCGAGCGAGCTTAAAACATTTTGAAACCGCCAAATTTAGTCATTTTTAGTGCGAAGTCGTTCCACAAGTGAAAGTTTGTACTTTTTCGGACCAAAGAGAGCGCTCATGAGAAAGGAAAAAATGTATCCTACGTTTTGTACTGGATGTCAAATGCCAAATGTTCGTGTCAGATTTGAAAAAAATGTCAGTTTGAAGTTAAAAAACCAAACAGAATACAAATATCTAGGGTTACCAAAGTGTTACTTTGTTTTTTTTTTTTTTTGGTAGATGTGCATAATTTATTAATTTATTTATCTTTTTATCAATCAAATGATTTTCTTAAAATGCATGTCATTTAGACAAATTTTTTTCCGAAAAAGAAAATTTAGTAATGAAAATGTATGTAACTCTTGTTTAATGTAGTACTAATATGTATATGTAATATGTATTTAATATGCCGGCTCCACAAGTCATGAGCCATGCTCGGACTATGAACCTCTCGAAAAAAAAAATTAATGGAGGCAGAAAAATACACGAAATGTCGATGAAAACCAACTTTTGAACAATACATGAACACTGTCAAAGCTTGGCCATAAGATTTGACATTTCACGTGCGTGTGAGCCTTTTGTCTGATTTTCGTTTTATCTGGAGGTAAATATTGCCGCAAAAGTTGTTATTTATTTACGTGACCCTTGTTCCTATAATTTGTTTATACATATAGTCAAATATTTCTTTTGACGTGATGCAAATTAGTGCCCAAACCGTTCCTGACATTTTGACATTTTTTCTTCTCTATGAGAGGGTTTCATTCCCCCCTGTCACAATTTGATATTTAATCCAAATAGTGCAAAGAATTTAGGGAACACACCTTATGTGTTTATCTGTGGTTAGCGACATACTACAGAGAGTTTGGCATGTGACAAAAATTATTCAAAATTACAAACTTAATATTTCTTGAAATGAAAAATAAAAATTGTTTTAAATTTTATTCAAAATAATCTTTAATTTATTTAAAAATCTTAATTATATCACAACATACACACAACAACTTAATGCATTTGTAAATAGACTTATTAATGTCCCAATGTGCAAATAAGATTACAAAGATGAAGTTAACACTATTAATCACATAGCTCTCACAAATGGTTTCAAAAGAGAAATAATAGACAAATTAATACATAAAAAGAAAAAGAAAATAAAAAAACAAGTGAAAGAACGAAAATTCAGACAAAAAATAATAAATACATCTCCATAGAATACGGCCACAAACACTAAAATATGAATTTAATAAAATCAACATAAATCTTTCATTTAAAACCAATAAAAATATCCAAAAAATATAAAAAGAAAAACCTAAAAGTGAAATAAAATCTAATTCAGGTGTATACAAGATCATATGTGATGATTGGGACAGACAGGTAGAACCTTCTACGACAGATTTTTAGAACACAAACCAAAACCAAACACTAAATCGACCTTTGGACTACACCTCATCGACAATAACCAAAACTATACAAATTTCGAAACCAACTTAAAACCGATACACATATGCAAAAAAAGGGACAACACTGGACACTCTAGAAGAATTTGAAATTTACAAAGCGAACAAGATAGATAAAGACAAATTTATTAAATGACAAACTAACCATACAACAAAACACACTATATGAAACCGCCGTCAAACACCTCAATAGAAACAACAAATAAAAAAGAGACAAATACATATAGATATTTGTCACTTTTAGTCCATTCATTTAGGCTTTTCTTATTCGGTTGCACTGGAAGCTTTGGTTTTTTGTTGTTTTTATAGCTTCCCAAATTGTTAATATTTGGATAGTGGTTTTGACGATATAGCTATCTCTATCATATCTTTATAAAAATATAGAGAGAGCAATCGTCAAAAATCAACAATATTAAACCGAATCGAGTCAAGCATCACAAAACCCATTTGACCCGGTTTTAATTTTTCTTAAACTGAGTAAGATCTTAGCTTAAACCTGGGGTAGTTATCCAGGTTTGAAAAATATAAATCACCAAAAAATTGCAAAATTTCAAAAATGTTTACTCCATAAATAACCGAATTGAAAAATCATAAAAAAATTGTTATATAAATTATTTGGGGATAGGAAAGAAATCGATATTTATATGTATTGAATGCCTTTAATAATTTGTAGAAGGGAAAAAGTTTGCACACAAAAAATATTTATAAGTTAAAGTCTGGCTGATTCGATTTTCATTTGATACAATTGAATAATTATGCAATTATTCAATGACAGTACATAGTGGTTTTTAGTAATACTATCCACACGTTTTTTTTAATTTTTTAGAACTAAAAATAACGGTACCTGGCATACATTCTTTAGCAATTTTACAAAATGTCATTTTTTTAGTTTTCCTTCAAATGGAAAACCATTTTTCAACGAAAGGTTATTAATGGTACCTACCCAAAAACACATTTTTTTATTCTCTATAATCTTCAAAACTGTATTTTAGATTTCAATAATTTGTTTAAACAGTATGAAATATTTTTTTTTGTTTTTTTTTTAAATTTTCAAAAATGATTTTTTGAAAATCAATTATTTGGAAACTGCACGAAAACTAGTGGCAAACCCATATTTTAAACGAAAATGACCTAAGTTTACAGATCGAACCAATACTAGATCCCCTATGCGAACTGCATTGAAATTATCGTCCAAAACTTTTTTTGGCGTATGCGAAATTTAAAAATTTTTCGATGCCAAAGCGGCCTAAGCAGCTTGGGCCGTTTTGGCTTCGAAGAAAATTAAAAAAAAATGTAGGTTACGCCAAAGGCAGATGTTAGTCCTTAAACTATATTTAAATTTTCAAAGCGCACAAAAAAAAGCTCCGTAAAATAAATGCCCAATGAAATAACTCGCCAAACTCCCCAAAATGAAATAACTGCCCAGAATGAAAAATGAAATAAATCCCCAAAAAGGCATGAAATAAGTCCTTAGACTGAAAATGAAATTCATAAATCCCGAAAGATTTCTTATGAATTTTCTTATTTAACAAAAAATTAAATTATTACCTACTTCTACAATATGGAAAGCTAACATATCCAAAAAACAATAAAAAATCTAAAATCTGAAATACATGGAAATGAAATTCAAAGCAACCGGGTGGGGGTTGCCTGGGATGTGAAAAGTGAATTTCAATGGTAGTGCGCGGGGTTTTTGGGGTGGGGGTGGCGCAGCGGTCCGGTAGCAGCTGCAGCGCCCGGTGTGGTGCGGAGATCCGGCGGCACGCATGGCGCGGCAGTCCCACAGCGGTGGCAGCACCGGGTACAACGCACATGTGGTGCGGGTTCACTGTGTGGCCCACGGTGCGTTCCACTCGCATGACTCCGAGCCACCGCTACCTGACCACCGCTACACCGCGCCACCCCCCTCACAAGCCCCGCGCAGTACTAAAAATCTGACAGACCGTTTTGAAAATTTTAAAAGTTTTGAAAAGGGATAAATCCGTCAATTCTCCTAAAAAGCCGAAAAAACCTAGTGTGTTACACTAGAGTAGATAATGACAAGAACAATCTCGTATGGGAGGGGGTTCATTACACCCCGTTTCGGTGAAGGGGAAATTTTACAAGAAATTGACTTAATTACTTACTTTTCAATCTTGTGGTTTAATTTTTGGTTAACTTTAACACTCAAAAATTAGCTGAAGGCTCCTAGTCTCTAAAGACGTAAGATTAAAGAACAGAAAGCCGCACACGCAACTGAAATGCACAGAGTTCAAATAATACCGGATGTCACATCTTTTCAATTTAGTTTTGGTCATAAGACTATAGTTATTATAAGATTAAAGCTAATGTTACATTTTCATAGGTAGGTACTTTTATACCTTATAACGCTTTATTGCCTTAAAGTCACCAGCTATAAGTAGATAAGGAAAAAATAATGTAAGGAATTTTGTTCCAAAGGCAGGGGTGGTTTTTTCGAAACCCTCTCATATAAACACTTTGATTTGTCCCCGACAGATAATTTTTAGCTTTCGGTCACTTCAACCGTGAATATCCCTATAAGCCGAAGGTACTTGTTGGAAGGTATTCTAAAAACAACAAAAACAACAACAAGAACCATATTTATGGTTGAGAAAATATATCATTCAATCAATCACAGCCTGACGTGTAACTCAATTTGCCTTTTTTCCAAATGGTATGCCGCCGCCACTGCCCACTGCCCACTGCCCACTGCCGCCACGCCATCGCCATGCCATCGCCACACCATCCGCCTAATTCAATTGGGGTCCAATTGAATTTTATCGTTCTTAACTTAGGTCGTCCTAATAAACATCCAAATGGACATCACTTTACGGTGGCATTAATTTGTCTGTCATCCTTGTTGGTGTTGCCAACGCGCGTCCGTCGTCTTGGATATGCCATTTGCCATTTTGCCATCCTCGCTCTCCATAATATTCATTCGCCTTCTTCGACGACGACGTTGCACTCCATAAATTTAAATTACGTTATTGATCCAAGAGCCAGTCAACCGTCTTTTTTCTATTGCTATTTTTTCTGTCGTTTTCCTCATCAGCGTTATCGCCTGTATTTTATTTGGACGGGGAGATGGGGTGGTAAAGAAAAAATTCCAAAAAAGACGAAAAAATCAAATCAAATCAAAATAATAAAATAAATTAAAAATTATATTCTGTGGCACCATAGAGCTGGGCTTACTTAAGGTGGGTGGGTAGAGGCGACAGGCTTGCTGATGTTTTTTTCCCAACAACCATCCTTACATCAGGACACAAAAAAAGGGCACACAACAACGGCAGGCAAAAAAAAAAAAAAAAAACAACCAAAGCAAGACATCAACAGTCAAACGATGGCATCCCTTCCGTATCCGCAGCTCTACTCCGGTACAGGATATCGCGAGAATCATTCCCGTCAACGACACCATTTACGGGCAGCAATATTATTTTAATTTGCATTTATTAAATGGAGTGCACTTGTGCTATATTTTCTGAAAGATAGTTGAAGGAGAACAAACAACAACAAAAAAAAGAACCAAAGGCAAAGGCAAACACTGAGGAGGGTAGTTAATGTTTTATAATTTGATTTCAAATATACTTTTTCGGTTGCATTTAGGGCGGAGGATCTTACTTTTTAACCATCATCGTGAGCCAAAGAAGCCTTGTTTGCTATATGCTGCTGGCTGGCTGATGCTTGGAAGTGGAAGTCACTGAAGAAGACTTTTTTTCTTCATTATTTTGTCTCTCTGTGTTCGTTCTGTTTTGTTTGTTTGTTTGTTTGTTTCAGTCTTGCTGTGGGCTAAAGTTTTTTTTCAAAATTTTTCTTCTTAATGCTTCTTCAAATCGATTTAAGATTGATAAATGTAAGGCTCCCTAATGGTATTCAATATGGTCTTGAGGAATTCGAAAATAAGACTTTGGTTGACATTTACGTAATGAATGTCATTTTATATGTCACGCATTGGTTCCAGAGAGAGGTTGGTTTTATTTCTTTATTTTTAATGAAGGGGAAGCAACAATTTTTTCGACTATTTTTTGTATTGGATATTTCCACTGGAACTCCGAAAGATGCTTTTTCCGAATGATTTACTAGAAGAAGCATACCTACCATTTATGAACGTTATGAAAAAAATATGCAACAGTAAATTTTTCTTACTAATGAAAATGCTTTTTTTTAATATTTTGTGTGCACTGGAGGCGTTATAACTCCCCTTAAAATCTTTCAAAGTGTATATTATAATAAATGCAGCTTCCGCAAGTTACGCCTGAATTTATTGTAGGTACATGTTTAAACAAAAAAAGGTTCAAAAAGCTCTTCATTTAATTTTTTTTTGTAATCTTATTTGCGTCCAATAACCAATAACCACAAAATAGAGAGACAAAGAAGTTTGCTCTTGTCCCGAAAAAAATCATTCATCCCTGTTCTGATTTTCGTTTACGAAAGCAATACTTTCGTTTTTAAAAAGGAGGTGCTCCAAAATTCGTTACGTTGGCAATACCTGCTAATCGTGGCCTTCTAAAAAACCATCGAATTTTAAATAGCAAATCTAAAAATGTAAGTAATTTGCAAAATATATGTATTTGTAAAAATAAATAATTTTTGTTTTGGCATAATGGTTAGTGCGTTGGACTGCCATACCGAAGGTCTGGGTTCGATTCCCAGCCGCTGCCACCTAAAAACAGAAATGTTTTTTCCGAGGTACTGCCTCTTGCGAGGAACTGACAAATCTTCCAAGAGTAAACTTGTCATGCTTCTCATTTAGGACGTTCGGAATCGGCAAAAAATTGTAGGTCCCCTCCATTCCTCCCAACAACACGCACAAAGGAATGGTTGAGAGTTGTAAGTCACTAGGCCCTGGTTCTACACGAGCTGATGAGCCACCAAATTTATTTATTTATTGTTTTACCCCGATTTGGCAAGAGGATTTACTAAAACCTGCAATAGGTCTTTGGATGTAGATGGTTTGTGGTCCAAAATAACCAGAGAACTCAAGAGCCTAGGACCTCCGTTTCGAGATGTTTGAGAATGGAAAAGGGTTACATAAATCGATTGTTGAATATTCAAAAATAATGTACATATATCTTTTTTCTTAACAGGTATTGGCAGACTACAAAGTCAATTTAAAAAAAAGAAATACAGAAAAATAAAAAAGAAGTTCATGGAAAGGGAGGTGGACCAAACATAGAATTGCCAGTTTCTTGCCTAGAAGAGGAAGTTATTCGAGTTACGGGTATGTACAAAGCAGTAAATGGGATCGAAGGTGCAAGAAAATTTGGCATTCCATTGCAATCAAATAGTTCTTACAAATAGACATACATACTCGTATAATGGGTACATAATTTTAATCAAAATAAACAAATTAACTCACATGTGTTTTTCAATATCCATCCCATTTGAATGATCCCTTAACTTTCATCGAAACCTTAGCGTCAATAAAAGCTGGGTGCGGTGTTTTTCAATGAATATGAAAATACGATTTCAAAATGTTTTTAAAAATCTTTTTAAACTTAAAGTTGTCATCAGTTGGCTACTGACAGCTGAATTTAAACAAAATATTAGATCTGAATGTTGGTACCACTGCAAGGAAAATTCTTGCGAGATTAATGGCCTTTTCGATTGGCAACTCCGAAGAACTATCCGATCCGGTACACCAATTAAACAAACAGGCACATGCAGTTTGATTCTGGAGTTTTCGTACCCCTGTATTTGTGCAACTTCACATGCGGATGCCCAAATAGTTCTTCACATTTGGAAACTTGGCGGACACAAATAATTTGCAAAACAGAAAATAATATTCTAAACGGAAAATAAATGTTCTTAGAAGCAGTAAAATGTATGAAATTTTCTTATTCTTAGCTTAAAATTTACTTTTTGCAAAATTTGAGAACACTTTGACATCTAAGTGTTTGAATGTGTGAGTTGTTCTGTTTTCGATTCTGAAATGGAATCCAGAATCGTTTTTTGTTAACAATTAATTTAACAAATTAAAGATAAGCAGCAATAAAAATATAGTGTAAGTTGAAACAAATCCGAAATCTCAATGAGGTTAGACAAGGATGGCGGTAAAACCCACCCACGTAAGTATTCTAAATTAAGCTTATATTGTGTGATTGCAACAAGAGGTTTGATTTTAAATCATGACCAAACATATTTTTGTGTTGTTTGATTTTTACTGTTTTACTGTTTTTCTTAAGTGCATTAGTTGTTGGTGGAGCATCAGCGTAGACTTTGTCTTTGACATATGTACGTATTTAAAAAAAAATTTTATGAAATCTCCATAAAATTTGTCATTCATCAATAAAGCCTTTTGTCACATATAATAGTTAAAAAGTCGACAGCAAATTGTTGGGAGGGGATATATGTACGTATAAACAAAATCTAGTACATATTTATCTCCTTAGAGCCTGAGAGAAAGTAATAGACATGAAAAATCTTCCCTTCCAGTCCTAATCTTGAAAAAAAAATAAAAACTAAGGAAAGAAAGAAACATACTAGGTACAGTCATTACATAGTCCACCCAACGGCCCCTTTCCCACGTTTCAAGACCACCCAGAGCTTCCATTAACTGTAGATTTTTATTGGGATTATATCTACGCAGACATTTGATTTAAATGGCGACTCAAAAATGTCACAATAAAATCAGCGGAGATACTAATTTGTGCCCATCTATAGAAATTGGGCAAACTGGATAAAATCGTATAAAATTGATTTGAAAGTGATCTATACCATTTAATTATTCAATTTTCAATAAATTTAATATTTTAAAGGCAAAGTGTCAGCTGAACGCCTTCTCATAAAATTGTATTTGGAATCAATGCAGCTGTCGAACCATCATCGGTATCTTTAAGAAAACAATCTTATAACTTTCATTTGGTAATCCAGTGACGTCCTGAGGCATGGGCTCGGTTGGCCAGGACCCAGGGCCCCGCAATTTAGGGGGCCTCCTGCACTGCGACAGTATACCAACCGATGACAACTATGAAAATATGCGATACAACAACCCCCAAAATTTCTTTCATTCACGCGATATTGCGATAATAACAAATTCAAATCAAAAAGAATTTGTTATCTAGACTAGAGTCTTGATTGTGCTAGTTCCGTAGCCAGAAATATTTGTTTGCAATTAATAAGAACATATTGCTGTTGAGTTGACAGATCAGCACCCGATGCAAGATTGCATTATTGTTCTCTTTGCGTTTTACAATGCCAAATATCTAGTAGCTTTTGTCACCCTTTTAAAGATGGGAAAGAATCTTTGTCCCCAACAATTTATAGCTGGACTGGAATGGTTAAAAAAATTCTTAATGCAATGTCCACATAAGAGTAAATATTGCGACGCTTTCGTGAATGTAAGACATTGTATACATTTCATGCAGAAGAAACATCATCAGTATTCTTCGATAAGTCTTTCAGTTGATAATATAAGTGAATACATTCATTTCACATAATTTCACTTCTAAATCATCCGGATATTTATTCAGCCTTATTGTCAGCTCAAAATGGAAAATATTCTCAGAAAATCTTGTTCCCCTGGAATATTAAAAGCTATTATGCGTTCGGCCTGAACTTCTTTTGACCTAAAATAAACAAAAAAATTATTTTAAAGCCAACAGTACCCTCTGTTTTTTTTTATTCACCCTTAAAAATGAACATTTTAAAATTTAAACATTTCACAGAATAGAGGAATTTTTGTTTTTCGAGTGACACATCTAAATGACGGTGTTCACATTGGATTGAAAAACTGTATTTTTTGTCCTTTTTGTAACCACATCTCGCTTTACTGAAGGAGTGGAAGCGAGATGTGAATACTTAAAAGTAAAATTCCAGTTTTCAGTCCAAGACCATCAATAGGCGTAGAGTAAAATATCAATTTCCATCGTGGAATGATGTTGTTCACGTGAAAATTACAATTAGGCTGGTTAACTAATGTCTTTTTGATTGATTTTTCAACTCATTTGTATCAATCTCAAATAAATTATTTTAAAAATTGAAGTTGGTATAAGACGCTAAGTAAACGCTTTACCTAAAGCTTTGATATACGCTTTTACATCTGGCTAGTTATACGTTCAAAGTATCCAAAACAGGATAAAAAATATTTTTTTGAAAATTCTCTTATCTATACAGATACCTCCTCTTTCTGATTATTCTACGGTGATAACGAAAATTATCATAAACTTCAGATAGGGTTTGCTTCATATTTAGAAAATATTTTTAGACCTAATTTGATCGAATCTGAAAAGATTTGACAAATTTGACAGCTGGAAATAGTGAATCAAATTTTAGGTCTATTGGTCAAAAGCTAAAAAAAAATTAAAAGTAGTCTATAGTAAAGTTTTTATTGTATTGATATTTTTTTCTGGTTCCATTAATTAAATCTGAAATCAAGTTAAGAATTCTGGTAGCTGACAGTTAAAAAAAATGTTAAATCACTTTTATTTCTTAAGCTATTTAAAATTCTTATACTTAAAAAATAATAGCTTTTTCCTACTGTCAACTACCAGAATTCTTATTCTCATTTAAAATTTTGAAATTTGGGACCATGTTCTGACCGTAATTGTGAGGCCCCTGTTTGAAGTAGAACAAAATAGGCAGGACTACTGAGTTAATCATAAATTGTACCAAATCATAAATTGTACCAAATTTCATTAATATGTATTAAGAACTGGCGTGAGAAATGATTTTTGTCGCCTAAATTCAACAAATGGACCTCTTTGCGATATGAAGATATTCTAACAAAATGGTTAAGTTCTTGGAGAGTACCAAAAATATTAGCTGCTTTACGTGCGGATTCCGCAGCACAAGCTCTTGTTTAATGAATGAGCAGTGCAAGGAACTAAAAAAATAATTGCTTTAATTTGTGCCTGTAGTCCTTAGTATATACTCATTGGCGGATACAAGGGGGGGGGGGTTATGGGGGTCAAGACCCCACCTTGGACTTTTTAAAAAAAATTTCATCACTATTGACGCAAAGTACTACTAGAAGGTAAGATTTAGTCCACAAACAGTTTACAATTGATGGATGTATGTTTGATAATTTTTCTTATTTGAGAATGAACATGACCCCCCCCCCCCTGGGACTTTTCAATTTTTTTTCTTCAGCACTATCAATACATTTTGAACCATTTGAAGATAAGATTCAGACCACAAGCGGTTAAGTTTTGATGTAGGTAATTTTGATATTTTCTCATATTTGGGAATTTTTTTTCTTAACTACTTACCTTCAAAAAGTGCAATGTTTCCACAAACAGTTTACAATAATTGTTGAAGTATTTTCGATAATTTCTCTTATTTGAGAATTAACATGAAAACCCTGGGGCTTTTCAGTGAAAGGATAAAATTCAACCATCAACAAATGGTTAAAACACTGAAAGGAGAGGATTCGTAAAACAAAAATATATGTAGAACACTGACACCATTATATTTTTTTATATACGCAAATACTTCTTTTTTCAATAATTCTGTGATTGCTTATGAGGCAGCAAAATTACATCTTTGTTCTTGTTTAGGAAGATTATGCATTCATATGTAGGTACTTGCACTAGCTAAATTTTGTGGGTAAGCACGAATAAAAAAAACAATTGAATTGAAAACAACACAGTTTTTTTTATTTTGGGTGCGAAATCTTAAATCATATTGTCATATCATTATGTCTGTTTGTGTACTTCCCAAAACTACGAATTTCTACAAATTTTATTTTTTTTTATGTGAACTTTGACAGAACTTTGAGCTAAATTCGTAAAAATTCGTATTTTTGCGAGGTACGCGAACAGACATAATGTAGGCACAAGTTTGTGAATTTTGTCCTGAATTCGTAGAAGTTGTTATTTGGGAAGTACGTGAACACGAACAGACATCTTTATCTCTCCCTGTTCGTTTACTTCCCAAAACTGCTCATTTCATTCCAAAGTCCTGTCAATTTTGTTTTTCTTTGTGCCAACTTTGACAGTTTGGAGTTTTGGACTAAAATTGGTCGTTTTTTTGGATCGGTTTAGACTCCGGTTTTGTCTGAGCATGGCTCTCTTACAAGTGAGTTCATAGTGATGGTTCTAAAGCGTGACTCACATCATCAAACTCGATTAGGATATCAAACACACATTTGAATGATCAAACATTTATGGTTGTCAAGAAATGTTTGTACGAGAATTTACGCAGATTTGATTAATTATTATTAAACAAATCCTGTTTTTTTGTGCATTTTTATCTTCGATAAGAAAAAAGTATCATGTTAATTACAACAACAAACTGATATAATTCCGTATTTTTGTTGTATGCCTGTTTGGTAACGAGAAATTTTCACCAAGTTTCGCAAACTTTTGTTTTTTCTCCTATGGTTTATACCAATTTGAACCAAAAAACATAGTTTTTGATCTCAATGTACTGCAGCTACCCGTAAGCGAAGCATTAGCCGATGACATTTTTTTGTTGTTGTTTAGCGTTGTGTATTTGTCATATTTTGTACGATTGTAAATACCTCTGTTCCTTAGTTTTTTTCAAAAAGTTTCAGACCACCAGATTTAGTGCCGGCCAGTACATATAATGTTTCACTTAAGAAACGGGTTTGCACTAAATCTAGCAAACTGAAACTGTTTGAAACTCGTTTTGGAACATACCTAGACGCTTTTTGCATTGGGAAAATTGAGACCAGTCTCACGGTAGTTTCTGGGCAAGAGAAGTGGGGGGTCAGGGATGTCGTGAGACATGAACAAAATATAAGCACCGACCTCATGAGACTCATTTGTTGTTGTTTCAATGTACAAAACATTGAAGTTTTTGTTGTTTCTATGTGTTTTGAGGCGTTTCAAATGTTCGAATGTAGACACGATGAGACTCACGAGTCCGGACTCAATTTTCCCAATCTAAACAGGCTCATACATATACAGTTTTTCGTCGGGCTACTTGTCTAAAGTGATAAATGCTTAAAGAAGCCATTTTTTAAAATGGCGTCATTCAGTAGTGTGTGTGTAAACTTGACAACTCGATGTTTTCATATTCGATTGGAATCAAAACGGAGTAGAACAGTGCGAAAATCCAATCGAAAACGGTATATGATTTCACGTTGTTTTGGGAGAGTCTTATATTACGTTCTCATTAGACCAAAGGAGGTAATTTCGTTGAAAATTTCCAAACTCGATACGAAATCATTTCATTTCTAATACCAATTCACATTTCGAAATGAGATAATTTCAACCAAATTTGCATGAAATTGGATTGGAAATTAAGTCAAAACCTATTGAACACACCCAATTAGCGACAGTTTGAATAGCTCTGAAAAGGTTTTTGTATGAAAATGTCAAAGCTCAATGGAAGTGGAAAGAATAAAACAACAACAAAAAGCGATTAACAGCCAGTTGAAATTCAAAAATGAGATGTCAAATAACAAATGAAAACACTTTTTCTTTGATTTTCGAAATCATCTCATTTCGGCTCTAATGAAAAGTAGTATTAAAGTCTAAGATTGTACAAACGTGGTTCAAATTTGATCCGTGGTTAACCATTTTTCAATCGTCGATTTTGGCGAGTTAAATGAGGTCCAATGGTGGTTCAAGCTAGTAATAGGCTATTATAACATACTTGAACCTCTTGAACCATCGTTGAACCTTATTTAACTCGCCAAAATCGATGTTTCAAAATTGCTGAACCACGTTTATACAACTGGCACGTATGTCGTTTTTCATTGAATTTTGGAATTGTTCCATTCCTATCGAATATAGAAAACCTTCTACTCCAAATTTACCATATTCGATAGGACCAGTTTCATACATAAGTAACTAAGAGCCTGTTTAGATTGAAAAAATTGAGCCCGGACTCGTGAGTCTCATCGTTTCTACATTCGAAAATTTTAGGCGCCTCAAGACACATAGAAATGAAAACTTCAATGTTTCCAACTAACAATTTCGCTCCTATATTCATCCATAGATGCTTTTCGTTTTCATTCATCCTACGCATAAAAGCATTGCATAAAACTCCATAGAGTAAAAAAGGTGACTCCTCCTATTCCTATTGTACCTTTATGGAGTTAATTATGACAGTCTTAAAGAGGTTCAAATAAACTTAAAAAAAAAAATTATTGGTAGCTTCAGGAATCGAACTCGTGTCCCTCTGAACTAATTGTCTTGCTCGCTAACCGCTCCAGCAATCTCTGATATACAATTTAGTTCATTATATTGGAATCGCTTTTACCTTGAATTATCTCCTATGTGAAATAAAGCAAGCATTAATAAGAACAAATTTTGTTCAAGAATAATATAAAGTAAGAGATTAGCATTGTTATTAGTTATATTTGTTGCTTAAATTTAACTTGATTTATAAAATTTATTTTTTAATGCTATTGCTGTTATAAAAAGCTTAAGTTTTTTTGAAAACCAAAAACAAAATGTGATATTTTTCTAAACTATATGTGCAATAAAAAAAGTTAATTTTTGAGTGCAATACTATTTTTAATTTTCAAGAACGTGACCTCCTCCCCCTGGGCAAAATCCTGGATCCGCCCTTGTATATACCGGACGTATAACAGGCATTATCATAAGATTGACCACAAAAGTTCAGTTAACAACACCATTTTTTCTAAAGAATGTGAAACGGCTTTCAATATCTTTAGCTTTATGACCATAGTATTTGGTTAAAATTCTATAAATTTCTCTAAGATTTGGTATTTTGCTTGCGTCTTCAAAATTTGGTTGTCTAGTTGTTTTTGGCGTCTCTTAAATATTGGCGCCTTAGACCCGGGATTCACAGGCCTTAGCCTTAATCCGGCACTGCTAGCTATACTACCAAATAACTTAATGTACATATGGCCAAGAAGTCACCTCGACAAAATGAGTCCAAACCTGGAGTGTGAGATCCTTATAATATAACTCCAAGGACGGTAAGTCGAATTAAACGCTCCAAGAGGAAGGAGTAAATTCAATTTTTTTCAAAAAAGACTAAAAACAAAAAGCCTATTGGGATTTTTTTTTGCAGTTCTTTGAGACTTTTAACTTCAAAGCTTAATATAATTGTATGGATTTATAATTTTTGGATATGTTGGATGTAAAAACTCTCTCTTTTTTTATGACTTAACTGTACCTTTACTTAATTCAAAAAATAATGCTTTTAAAACCACATAAATGTTCTTTTAACTTGTTTCATCTCCATTACCAGGTAAGTTAATATCTCATTATGGCATTTTTATTACTCGCAAACAAATTATGCTGCTTTTTTTTTTTTGTTTGGTTAAACGAGCAATAGAACCCCAAACGTGTTCCTTAAATATCCTTTTAAGCTTGCCATTTCATCTTAAAAGCTACAAATACTTTTCCCTCTTTGAAATGCGTAGGTGTGGTAAATGTCCACAATCCTCATAAAGAGCCATTCAAGTCCTAATGGAAATGGACACAAAAACAAGAAAAAAATGAACAAAATAAAGTTTTAAACGGCCACCAGGAACACTTTAGTCATAGGATTTCTTGGGTTTTCTTCTTTTTTTTTGTTGTGTGTTTTGTTGTCTGAACTGTAAATGGCCGATAGGATTTTCTGATTGTTGTGGGTATTTTTATACGACAGCAACAAAAAAAAATATGCAAATTGTCAATGATGCCTTTCGGAAAACTTATATGAATAAAGTTTCTTTTTTTCATGGCTGCCATTGAAATTCCCCAAGGGCTAAATGACGACGCTCTGGTCTTAGGACAGTAAAAAAAAAACAAAATCATTTGTGTCTCCTTTTCTTGGCATATTTTCTAAACCATGAATGTTTAAGAAAAAGGTTCTTACTTAACCTTCATGATGTCAACAAAAGTTGCTATATGCTGAGGGTTAATAATAGATGACTTGGCTTGGCAGAAATTTGTATTTAAATGCTCAAAGATTCTGATTAAAGAAAGGTTAATTAATTTTATAGGGTGCAAAAAACTTAAGGTCCAACAAAAATCAACCTATCTAATAAACTTTTGCCAAAAACAATTTACTCGCCGCCAGATAAGGAACAACATTTAATGAAAACAAATAAACAGATACAAAAAAGTAACTTGAAACTTTTTGAACAAAAAAAATAACAATAAAAAAAATTCTATCAAGAAATTGAAATGCGACACAAGAAAACACAAGAAACGAGAACATCACATAATGGTCATCTTCCGGAAAACACGATATTAACTGAAATAACAACTTGACCAAAAAAAAACAAAAAACAAAAGTAAAACAAATACCCTCCCTATAGTAATAATTTCAAACAAGTCCTTACATACTACATATCAACAGCAAAAAAGAGGAAACACACAAAAAGGACATAAATACGCAGGACATGCGGGAGCAACAAAAAAATAAACATTCTCCTTCCGCAGGAACATCACGTCCGTCGCGATTTTCTTTCAATATGCTCGTACCTACGTGAAGGATTTTTCGCGGGCATTCAAGCTTAGAAGACGCAGTTGTCTTCATTAAGAGTATGCCTGTAAGGGTCGTTACATTTTGATATGTGTTGTTTCTTATTTTTTGCCTCATCCTGTTAATGGTTGAGATATTGGACTTAAAAAAAACAAGTGAAATATAATGTTAAGACTAAATCATCCCAATGGCTGATGGTTATGTTATTCTTTAATACAGTGAAAAAGAAAGGTATACTTTTATATCTCTATCAATTCTTAGCTGGAAAGCTATTAAGCTTAGACGCTAAACAGTTTTAGTGTTTCCTAGAGAATTTTTGTTCGTCCTTTTGTACCAACATTTATGTTGGCTTTAATTTTCGCCAAGAAGAATAGAAAATAACTTTTTTCTAGTCCGACTTAAATTTCGTATTTAAAAATATTATAAAAAGGATGATTAGAAAATTGCAACTATTTTATAAAAAATTTTAGGCTCGGAAACAGAGCGACAACAAAAACATCAGTTTTCTATTTATTGTTGTATTTAGGATCAGCCAGCCAAGTTCGACGCACTACAACCTTTTAACAGGAACAAACTCAGGCGATTTTCAACTTCCTCTTACTTCAGTACCAATACATAAAGTCAGGAATTTCAAGTTAGCAATATTTTCTGAGCTGAGGAAGACCTTATATTCAGGAAGCTCAAGAAGTTTTGCAATGAAAACAACATCATCCCGGATGCACTTTGCACCCACTCGTGAAGTTTTAACATAAAACCACCACAGCTTTAAACAACAATCAAGTTACTGTCGGATGCTTCCTGGGTGTCGAGAATGCATTCGACAGTGTATGGATTGACGCCTTTATCCATAAACTCCACATACTAAGCTTTCCTTTAGCACTAATCAAAATTATTTTCTCTTTTCTTTCTTCCAGGAACTTTTTTGTGCAACTGAAGAACTGCAAATCGACAGTGAAGAGAATCAGGGCAGGAGTTGCCCAAGGGTCGAAACTTGAACCACTTTTCTACAACATCATGACCTCTGACCAACCAATTTCAGCCAAATGCGAGAACCTTCTCTTCGCTGATGACTCATAACATAACATAATAACATATTGCTCATCATTCTCTCCATTGAAAGCTGTTCAAGAAGTCGAAGCACACATCCACAAACTATTTCAATTTTACACCAAATGGGGTATCCGGATCAACTCATCCAAATCAGAGCTTGTTTGCTTCAGAAAACCAGGGGGTAGACGCGGTCACTCAGCTGGAAGCTGCAGAAGCATCTCCCGCAGCGCCAAGTACCTTGGCATCAACTTCAACAAGCTTCTGAGATTCAACCCACATTCACGTTCTGTACTCTAAAAGGCCAACTTTGCTTTCCATCGACTCTACCCGCTGATGAAAAAGAAAACTGGGCTAAGCCAGCAGACAAAAGTTTTAACCTACAAGCAGCTTTTGAGATCAGTTATCAGTTACAGCTTCCCATTTTCGTTCACTATCTCCAAAACAGCTATGAAGGAACTACAAATATTCGAGAGAAAAATCCTGAGGATCTGTACTGGACTTTATTTCGATAGTCAACGGCCGGCGTAAGAACTTCAAGAACGAGCAACTCTTTGTTTTCATTGTAAAACCTCTGAAGGAAGCCATAGTAGTCCCCCTGGTAAAGAACCTCGCCAACCACCCTAATCAACTGATGAGAACGATGATAAACCAACAACGACATCCGGAACGAAGGTACCTAGGAGCTAAGGAAATCCTGGATATAACTACAACAATCGACGATGAAGCAGGACATTTCTACACTCATCCAGGGTCAGCCCATTATCGTGGCTAAACGCCAATCCAATCCCAACCCAAAACCAATACTGCCACTTGACAACCAGGACTGAACAACTCAGGTTTTCAAAAATTATCTTATTTGTATCAAAACTTTTTTTTTTTCAATGTATAACGTTTGGCCCCTTATGTGCCAACAGAATCCTTTTATTTATCAATGTATCTTATAGTTATTAATTATTTTTAAGCTAATTGAAAATAGAATTGTTCATTAAAGCAAAATTGAAAGTGATTTGAAACTTTCGCAGATATGCTACCATTTTTATGGAGCAATTTTGGTTGTTGTAGTATGATGAAATTGGGAAGAGCGGTAGGGTTGATTTGTTTTACAATTTTTGGTAAGGTTTCTTGAAGATTTTTTTCAGTTATAAAAAAACTGTACGTTGATTTTTTTACAAATCCTATTAAGTATTAAAGAGAGTGTTTTTTTTTTTTTGACGCGTTGTTTACAATCTGGCAATACTTTTTTTTGATTTGCTTTTTTTTTTGACAGCTTTCACTTGTTTCATGCTCAGTTTGGTTTGGTTTGCAATTTCATAATAGATTTACTCCTGAACAACTTTTGCAAATCGTGCAAATTTATTACCAAAATAATGATTCGGTTCCACACCACGCATCGCGAAACAATCAATTTATTGAAGGAAACTTTTGGTGAGGTGCCGAATATTCTCCTCCAATCCGTCAATCGTCTTGGGTTTATCTGCGTAGACAAGTGACTTCACATAACCCTATACAAAAAATAACCTCACGGCCACTACGCGAGATAATGCGCTCACCAAAAGTTTCCTTCAATAAATTATCTGTTTTACGATGCGTCGCGTGAACCGAACCATTATTTTGGTAATAAATTTGCACGACTTGCTAAAGTTGTTCAGGAATAAGTCTATTCATTATGAAATGGAAAATTAAACTGAGTATAAATCAAGTGACAGCTGTCAAAAAGAGCACTCCAAAATAATTATTGTAAGATTGAAAACCACCCGTCTTAAAAAAAACACTCCTTTTAAACTAGTGTGTTGAATTGAATTAACCCAAAGACAATATCCTTCCCTGTTCTCAAGATATAAGAGACGAAAAAAAAGATATCGACAATTTTTAGTAGAATTTCTTGCGGTTTTTTTGTGCTCTAAAAAACTGTTCATTGAATATTTTTACAAATTTTATCATTTTTGTATCATTAGTATATAGAAAAATCCAGTATCATTGTTTGTTCTTAAGATATTGGAGCAGAAAAACTTTTTCAACAATTTTCAGCAGTTTTGTCTTTATTTAAAAAGAAACTGGAAGTTGATAGGTTTTTATAATTTGTACCAATTCTTTATTACATCAATATGCGTAGAATAAAACTAATCCGAAGTTGACCAAATTCGTCCTTGAGATATTCGTGAATAAATAAATTCAACAACGCTTTTTGCTGTAATTAAAAAACCACTCATGATTCGACAAATCTGACCAATTACAATAAATAAAGGTGAGAAAGAAGTAAAAAATATTTTTATTTATTTGTGGGAAAAAGATGTAGTAACTCTCGGTTGAATCTCAAAAACCTGAATCAAGATATTGGTCTGACGCATGGTCATGGATCTGTATCCAAGATGACTAGATGAGTAAAAATTAATTGAAATTTTTCATGATACATTTTCACTATTGCCTGATGTTATCTATAGTTTTATGATTCATAAGGCTTTTTTGTGATTTTTCTCAATTTGGCACATGAAAACAAATTAAATTTTAGTTTTTACGTCAAATTCAACACTAAGATAAGAAAAAGTTAATGTTCTCTGGTCTTCCCCAATATACCAATACCAAACAAATTTGCTGCTAATACACTTTCAGAGTTCAAATCCCGCCCAGAAGCAACAAAATTCTTGACTGAAAAGTTTATTTTTTTCATATTTCTTTAGGAAACGATAAAAAAAAAAGAAATTTTGTCAACAATGCCCTCAAAATTGGACAGGGCAAGCATTTAGTATCGTGTTTTGTTCTTTAATTTTTTTAGGGCAATTATTTTTGTTTTCATAGAAATAAGTGAAAAACAATTATTTTTTTTTTTCAAAAACGTCTCCAAAAATGAGCACGGAAAAAAATTGGTACAGAAGAATTATTAAAAATTAGACTGTCTACAACTTTTTTAAAGAAAACCCGCCCCCTTTTACATAAACTTGCGACGATTGGATGAAATTTAAAAAAAAAAGTTGGCGTTTCACTGATGTTTTCTTATGATATTGTTTATCATGTCTGAAGATTTCATCTAAATGTGTTTACAGCTTCAGATTTTATAAATGTAAGACCACCTCTCCATAAAACTTGAACCACTGTGTGCCACTGCCGTATCTCCAATGATGAACTTCATATGAGAATAGAACAGTAAACCAATCATCGACTCAATAATGGAAAAACGTATAAACGGCAGTGTATTGGACATACGCTGCGAAAAGGTCAGGGTCAGGTTAGGAAGGGGTCAACTCATTCAGGATTTCAGTTAGGGGGGGAGGGGCAACCTCATTCAAAAAATTGTTTTGGTTCAGAAATTTTTCTTTAAAATGCTTTCAATGATGCCTAATGAATGAAATATATCTTGGTTAGAGGGGGGATGGGCCCCTACCTGTCCCCCTTTCATACACCATGGGAAGTAGGTACTTGGTGAAGAACAGTCGAAAAAGAATCACTTCAACTGCGAAAGAGTTGCAAGAGCTTTGATACATCTCCACAAACCCGTATAAAATAGTGCGAAGATGTTGTGGAACCCATATCCTTGTAAGAAGAACCTAATGGACGTTACAGATCCGAGGACCTCGCTTAACAAACCTGGCTGAGTACTCATCTTAAGTAAGTTCTGTAAATAAGGTATACTTGGTTTTGGTCTCATTTTATGCGAATTACCCATAAAATGTTATGTGGCCTATCGTGGATAAAATTTTCCACTGATTTTCTCCCATCTTCTTAAATTGGAAATGTTAATAATTTTCCACTGTATCTTACAGGCTCAAATTTGGTCAATCAAAATGGTAGTCCAGTTACTGGACTGGACTGTCCAGAAGGAATATTCATTTTCAATGCCAACAAATTCCAAGAAAAATTGCGACCAAAATCCAAGTTCTTAATTTTCTACGATGGAACAAAACTCCGTGGGAAATTTTGTTCACGACAGCCTCCAATATTTAATTTTTGTACAAGTAGGTACATATTTTTTTCTTCATTTGTAGCCTATATAGACCCACAGAATATGCACTTTTTTACGGCTACCCTTATGTAAGTATACATTGCATCCATTGGAATATCATAATTGTTTGAATTAAAGCCCTTTCTCCTCTAGCAAATGCTGTTTCATTTTAAAATTTAATGCAAGTACCAACCTTAACTACTCACGAAGATATATCAAAGCAAATATACGTTACCTACATATTCTGGCTTCTAAGAAAAATCTTAATATTCACAGTGGTTTAACCAAAATAATGCAGTGTCAATGTCAACAATGAGGCAAAATCGCCTATCAACACCACCATCACCACAAAAACTCTCCAGGGATGTCAGAATAGGTATACCTACATATATGTATATCGTAGACACCGCTGCCTTCGTCGGAGTCGTCGGCATCATCATCGTCATAGTCATATTTACTTCCACATACCGAATGTCAATTATTGTCGTTGTGAATTGTGATTACGCCGCAGGGATTATGTGAAGCCAACCGAGCACAAAGCCAAATTGCGAATAGCAACTGTGCTGAAGCAACCTCAATCCCTTTTTGTGTTACAAAGTAAATATTTGCAAGAAGCCGCAAAATTAAAGGATATAGAGAATGCCATGCCAAAGGTCCTGTTCCTGGCAATATGTGCTCCCCGTTGAGTTGCAAGAGATTATTTGTTCCGTTTTCATCGCTGCTTATAATGTAGGATGCTCTCCCACTTCTCATCATTCCCACTCTGGCTTGCTTACAGTTTATCTCATAAGAAATAAAGGTACATAATGCCATGTTAATAAGAACCGTTAATGGGACACAATATCCATGCGTACACATGCAAAATATACTAAGTTTTTTTTTTCGTCTGCTTTATCATCGAGTTTCCTAACATCCACATATGATGGGATAGCACAAAGCACATACAACTACAACAATTGAATGCTTTAGCAAATAATGAACTCATAATACGTGGTGTTCCGTTTGAATACTGTTAGCCCACATTGATGCTCTATATAGCACATCTCTACATGCATATACCTAACCAAAAAACACTTCTTGTACAAAATCACCACAAAGGCACAAAAACCTATAACACGTATTTTTTAAGATTCATAAAGCTGTAAGTGAACAAACAATGCGAACGAAGCTGTGCCGAAAATGAGACAATGTCCCAGCAACCTCACCTGATGATGCCTTCTCATCCCGAAACATACACTTTGTTGTTGTGGGTTGAGCGCTTTTACTCGGGTGAAAGACAAAGGGATTGTATAATATGCGACCTGGCGGGATGCAAATAATTTGACAAAACAAATACAAGAGTTCAAAGCCGTCAAAAATAATTCGTTCGTCGCATATGGTAACCTAAACCTATGTATGTTGGCCCCAAGACGAAGACCCAATCTAGGTTTTGTTTTTTTTCTATTTTCTTTCTAAAGGTTAAGGTATTGGTTTTGACACATAAAAGTAGAGGTTAGGTTTATTTTTAAAAACTTCATTTGTCTTCACTGTCTCCGTCGTGGCATTGATAAAGTTTGGAAGTCCAAGGCCAAAAAGAGCAAAATAATTGATCTTTTGGTCACAGGAGACCTAAAACCCAAATTAATTAATGAAACGATCATCCTTACTCTTGATTCTTTTAAGACCAGGGTGTTGCGGTAAAATTTACCACAACAAGTTTCACCTGCCTATTCTTAATCATTATTCATTTTAAGTCTTTCCTTTTCCGTTGCTGATCTAAAATGCTTGAAGAGTCAGTAGATACCTGGCATTCATCAGCCAGAGACCTACTCTTAAAGTATTTTAGAAAAGTAACAAAAACAAGTTTCCAAATTACTTAGTGGAACAGTTGGTTCCAAAACCACCAAGTTTATTTATGAAAGAGGCGGGTGGTCTCTTCTCGAGGTGAAAGCGGATGACCTGAAGAAGTAAACGTAAATTCAAACAAATCATATTGCCAATATTATTATCTACTTAACTTAACTTCATACAAACGAAGCTTAATAATGTTGTCTGAAAAATGAATTTTTAACGTGTTCTTAAATTATAAAATCTTAATGCTGTTCCATAATGAAATAGATTTATCGGAATTGACATGCGAAGAGTAAAGAACTGAGTAGATCTCAGGATTTAAAGAAATGTATTCCTCTCTCACCTCTAGGGACTAGTTTTGGAAAGATTGCTTTGCTTTTCGAATCACTCGCGATTGTCTTAGATTAACTAGCAGAATGCCTAGAAGAGATTTGTTCTCGACTTTAGTTCTTTAAATTATCTCGAAAAAATTTGTTGAAAAGGGTCTGAACTTGGTTCTTTGGATTGGACAAGTCTTGAAAAGACAACTTGCTTAATCATTGAATGTGCTTGTGAGAGTAAAGTTACGATGAGATTCGACAACGGAGGAACGGACGTTTTCGAGGAGAGCACGTAGCTTTCCAGATTCTGTGACTGAAGACCTCGAAAACGATTGGCTGGATGCATGAATGTGTGAGAGACTGGAAACGCCGAGGTAGACAATAGGGTTGAGATGAAAAAATCACTCTTTAAATAACTTTGCAAGCGAAAAGTTATATCTTTAAAATTGGAGGGAAATTTATAAGGAAAGACGATTGAGAAAAAGTTTATGGTCTTTGGTTTGAGTTTCGAAGAATTTTGGAGAAAAGTATTAAGAAGTGATTCAAGGTGGAGAAGTTGTTTTGAGTGGACTGAACAAATTCAAGGTGATAAGTGAGTGTTTTGTCTTATAATTAGTTTTAACAAGTCCGATGGGTTTTAGTTTGCGTTAATCGATTTTGAATTTTATCCCACTTAATTGTACGACTAGGTACTTGTTCCTTTACTGGCCCGTTTTCTTTTCTTTGCTTTTGGCTTTACATTTCACTGTAAACCCTTTAAACCTGCTATTATATACATATGGCTTTATCCTGGAAACAGTTTTTGGTTTTAATCCCTGGGTTTCGGCTCAAAAGTTTCCCAAATAAAAATTATTAAAGCCCCATTTAGGCAAATAAATCTTGTGTGTTATTTTGGCTCTTTGGCTTATTTTATTCGTTTAAAAATTAGTTTTGGAATTCACTAATTGTTATTTCTTCAAAGAGTTCTTGGTGCCCACTTTATTCAATCGCATTCGATTGGTAAAATTAGTGTTAGTACTGAAACCACCACATTGCTGAGCTACAGGGTGGCAGCACTATAAGTATTGTCAGTTGTGGGGATGGGGCACTCAGAGAAAAAAGCAGGAATAACCAACCAATTTCTGGTTTATTATACCTGATTTTCAGGTTCTTATTTTTCAACTCGGTAGATCAGGTTAACTGTTTAATCTGATACCTGATTTTAATGTCGTGTTAAATCAACGTTGGTTTCAAGTAAATTTAACACTTCCTTAAAAAAGTAAAACTGTAAATTTTACCTGAGAATCTTGCTAATTTTACCTGTAAGTCTAGTTAACTTTACATGAAAATCTTGTTCAAAGGCATAAATAAAATGTTCAACGTCCTGTAAATTTAACATGAAAATCTAGTTCATTTAACATGATTCATTGTTGAATCAACCTTGTATCCGGTAATTATTTTGTCTTGGATGCATGCTTGTATGTCCCAGTTCTAACGCTGCTTACCATCCAATTCATTTTGCATTACATATTCTGAAAGTATTGGAATTTATTGCTATGTATATTATTTTGTTTTAAAAATACTTTGACTTTGTGGTACTTCCCTAGTTTTGAACTGGGAACCTCTCACACATGGAGATAGTAAACATCCTCTGGGCCACTTCACTGCATAAAAAACGTGTGCCAAGTATCAATAACTTGAAACTGACCTTGTTTGGATGGCTTGTGTGTGTATGTGGCTTAACACTGGTGTCACGTTGAAATTAACTGGCAGAGTGTTTCTTTAAGATGAGCCAGGTTAAATTCAACAGGTAAAAACTGTAAAAATAACCAAATAAAATGTTACTTCAACCTGATTTGTGGTAAGATAGAAATTCATAACAAGCAGTGTTAAAAAAACCCCCGATCTCAGTTAAAATTAGCACTGTATTCTTGTCGAAATTTCTTATATACCAGAATTCAGTGTTAAAATAACAGATCATCTTCTAAAATCAACTTGAATATTGGAATATAGGCCACCAGGCTAATTTAACACTTAATATAAGGTTATTAAAATCAGTTAAATTTCTGAAGTGTGTGCAACTTTATATGGGATTATGCACCTTGTAAATTTAATAGGGCCCGGGTCAATTATTTACCAGAATTTTTCTCTGAGTGGGATTATTAAACGCATCCATCGTTTGACAGTTGTTCATCATTTCGTTTTCTTGGCGTGGCGCACGCATATTTCGTGCAATCGAGTCATTTAAGTTATTTTACTTAATTATTTCATTTGTTTGGATTTATTGAAATCCATTGAGTTTGCGGATTGAAGTTCCGCCATCATAAAACTTAAATTCACGTTTAATAATTTCACAACATGGGTTTGGATAATTAAATGCCTAAAGTAACTGTTTTTCAGTACTTTTTTCAAAATGGTTTAAAAGTGCCAAAATACTCAACTAATCTTTCAACTTTTTAGATCGTATATAACCTGTATGGATTCGTTCAAGCTTATGAGCCCCGGCTTTCAAAAGAATTTTAAAAAATATGTATACATTGTATACTGTAAAGACTGTGTCAAAAAAACAAAACGGGCCAAGAACATTGGTTCTACTGCAACGGAAAACCTATTGGAATGAAAAAGCTTTGCATCCTATGCTGAGTCTTAGACACACAAAAACATCTAAAGGAATAAAAAGTCTCACTGAAGCAATATACCCATTCTAATGTATCTCATTTTATCAGGATTTTATAAGTCCCACGGGAGGTATTTTGACGAAAATTTTGTATCTTCCAATGTTGAATGTAATAATGTACATAAATATATTTATAAGGAACAGCATAATATATAAAACAAAGGTAACTACACATCTAAGGGTTGCAGTTTAGTGTCGTAGTCGTGTTCGTCGTCATTGTTGTTGTTGTTGTATTCGTCCTCGTGAGATGCTTTCTGGGGATTTTACCCATTTCTTGTTATATGGACTTCCGTCTCTTATTTTTTTTTTTTTTGGGTGTCTTATTTTGTGATGTTTTTATTTACTTTTTTTTATAGGGTTTGATATATTTCAGTTGCGTAAAAGAAGATTGGATATAATACTACATGCCTTGACCTGGTCGGTAGCGGTGTGTTCAGCAGATTGTCTGATGGTATAGTGTATTTTGGGTTTGTTTTAATAGCAATCGTTTAAAATGCCTTCGGACATAACAGAGTCATAAAGTTTAAGAGTTGATAAGAAAACTGATGAGTTTTTTTTTTCTGTGGAAATAAACTTAAATAAAAATGCATGGAATGGAAAAAAGCAGATACTATTGGAGTGTGAGTAAGAAATTTTTGTTGATGCTTATCTACATACTTATGTTTATAAGAAAATGGAGTTCTTATTGTATTGAACCGTTAATGTTATAAGAAAGCCTTAATCGAACTATAGCTTAAGTCCTGAAATTAATAAAAAATTAAAGAGATCCTCTAGCTATCTCAGTGCAGTGTTTTTAGTCAGCCACTATGTTGTTTGCTATTGTATTGTATTGTAAGGCATCAGGCATCACTAAGTAACTCAATAGCTGACAAAGCAGTAGCTATGCCTTCTCTATAATGTATCAACTGATGATGCTTTTTAATATTACTTAAGGGTCGTTTTTTGAAATCATGTGGAGTAACAGATCGGTCCACAGTAAGCGATATTTTGTTAGCTCTGGGTCCTTGATTAGCGGATTTTCCCAATTCTTTTTATGTAAGATTAGTTTTAGCATTGATATAGTATTTAAGGTCCCTCAAGATAGTACCGCCAACAACGAAATTAAAAAAAAAAACTTGAAATAGGATGAACAAATATCAACAAAATTGTAGACTTGTTACTTACCACCTTTATCCATCCGATTTCAAGGTCATCCGAACTAAGTGCTGCATTTATATTACAGCACCTTATTAGCACCTAACTATTGCATCATCAGATTTTCGAATTTCGATTGTGGCGGTACTATTTTGTCGCCTATCCCATAACAGCACAAGTTACACACAAGGTCCTCAGGCCTGTTTGATCATGAAGGGGTAGGAATAAAAATTTAAATTGTACCTTTTTGGAAAAAAATAGGAAAGTTCTTGAGCATGGCAATTTTTTTTTTAGTGGGGTCTTTTTTAAGCGATTAAGGTTATTTGGCTAAACTGTTAAGGTGCATTTCAAAGTCACCCAATTTAAGCGCTGCTTTGATATTACAGCACTTAATTAGGACGTAATTTCTGCATCATTAGATTTTTAAAATTCTTTGACGTCAAAATAGCACCGCCACAAGTTCCACAAGCTATTTTGGGAATGAAAGAGTGGGGGTAAAAAGTTGATATGCACCATTTTAGAAGCATTTGGAGAGACCTTTAATTTGAGACAACAATTTTTAATGTAAAAAAATTTTTAGGCATTTTCGGATTTTGAAATTCACTTTTGAGATACATTTCGAGATTAAGATTGCAGCATTTGATTAGCACTTAAGTAGATGGTAGCATCTGCATAATTAATTAATAATTAATTAATAATTACATTTTTGGGTTTCTTTTGTGGCGGTGATACTTTGACGTGAAACTAGCACCACCAGAGGTTTGAATGGGAAGGGAATTAAGTGCTCAGCTAAGATTGCAGCACTTAATTAGTACCTAACTAGCATCTAACTATTGCTTCATTAGATTTTCTAATTTCGTTTGTAGCGGTGCTATCTTGACAAACCTTAACATTTTCAAGTAAACTATGCCAAATCCGATATGAGGCCTTAATACCTCTTCAAAAGGAAGAATTACCAAAAAATATTAAAAAGTGGCCAGTGTGGCCGTTCTCTCAAGAACGCTTGAGCGAAATAAGTAGCATTTTGGCTATTAGGTCTGCTATTATACTATCAATCTAGATGGATGCGTCTTCTTCGAATACTTCTTTGTTTTTTCGTCCGCTGATGCAAGCGCTATTATACGTTGAAACCAGATTCAAAAATCCAATTTGACAGTTCCCTTCATTTTTATTTTGACTTTGGTGTATGTCAGAGTTGGCGTTTTAATGTAAATCTACTACACTTCATTTTACGAACAAATATAACTCTTCACGCCTTTAAGACTCACAAATTTATTTTTAATTCGGGTGTTGAATACATGCAGGCATTCTTTCAGTTGGCAAATATAAAATTAAAAGTTAATATTAATTAGAAGGTACATGAGTCAAAGCCTGATAAATGTTATAAAATATGTCGTGTTCAATACGAAATGTTTTCTTTTTGTTGTTGTTTTTAAGAAAAACTAATGTTAGCTATATTTTTTTTTAATTTAATTTTGTTTGAATGCTGTATGTATTTGATTTCTAAAAATATACTGCAAAAATAAACAATCCACTGAATTTTGTTTGCAAATATACTGCGGACAAATTTCTAAAAATTGGCAACCCTGACTGTTCTCAAAACATAATTCGTGTGTGTTGCATCGATGTTTACTCCTCACACAACGAAATTATAGCATTATATATCATTATTATATCATTAAAACAACGGACAATAGGAAAGATAAACGTCAAATAGTTGCATCGAAAATTTTTCCCACAAAACAAGGCAGTTTTTTTCTGTCTCATCTTTTCGATTTTTTTTTCTTTTACACTTAATAAGCACATGTCTATTAAATTAAATTAAATTATATTAAATTAAATTGAAATGAATTGAAGTGAATTGAAGTGACTTGAGTTGAATTGAATTGATTAAATTAATGAACAATTGATAGTTTTCGAGCCATAAGTGAAAAACTAACAAAAATGTATAATTTATTTGTATTTTTTCCCATGTTGCGGAGCGAAACTTTCACTGCAAACCTGAGATTCTGGTTCAGCTCACCAAAACATAATGAAAAAAACCAAAGCTAACCCACCATTTGCATGGTAAAACACAATGACCGAATATTTTCAATTTTCCAAAAAAATGACTTAAAATAGAAAAACAAAATCTGGATATCAGGAGTTAAATCTTGTAGTTCCTCTTAGACTTGAAATCCATTCTTAAGTACGAGTATTCATTTAAATATGGTTGTTTTTGTAAAATAAATTTTTCAACACAAATTTTTTGTTATGGTACTAGGTATGTTGGTGATTTGCTTTGTTTTTAACATTTAATTCACCTTTTTTGGGTGCTGAGTCATTTTGACATTCTGGAAATTATAAGGCTGATGAACTCGCTAGAAATGCATCATTACTGCCTATTTTAGAAAAGACATAGACACTTATAGCCATTCGCTATAAGTGTGAGCTTTTGCTGAAGCAGGATGCTTTGGAGAGAAGAAACATTTAGGTGGAACAACATCACATCGCTACTTATTTGGTGACAAAACAAGTATGGCCAAACCTTTATTTAAAGCGCTCCATGTGTTTAATATCTCTAAACAGACTTCACATCAGCTATGTTTTAGGTTTTATTATAACACTGTTTAATAAGCAAACACGCAACGATTTTTGCAGAAGCTGTATGAATGAAGAAGAGGGAAGAAACGATTCTTCACTTTCTTTGTATATGCTCTGCTCTTTCCCAAAGGCAAAGGCTCCACTTAGGAGGCAACTTTTTTAATGATCCTATTGTGATCTGGCAAACACAGACGTTAATGTCTTCGTACGTTTCATTTGGAACTCTCTTACAGGTTCAGCGAGTAAGGAAGGAGTTTCCTAGATTCATGTTGTATCACAACGGACCAACTTTGGTCTAATTGTTTCAGTATTAATTACTTACAGCTACTTCTACCTAACCTAATCCAACATTATATGCTATGATTAATTCCAAGTCAAATGTTGAAAACCATATGCTCACAAATTTTCAGATTTTGAAAAAATAAAAATAACCAAATCTACTTTACTTATAGCATTGCGAAAACCTTATTGGGGAAAAGATATAAGACCTTGCATAAAGTAGTAAAGTAGTTGTAAGTTTTTGGTCAGTTTTTTATGGTAAAGGTCTACTGAATAATTCAAGTTTTCAGCCTCAAACGCCGAACGTTACATTGTCAAAAATCTTAAATATCACGCGTTATTCAGTTTTTGAGTATTTCCTCCCTGAAGGCCTCAAGGACTAATGTTTGACCGGAATAACGTATTACGATAAATTAAATTAAAAACTTAGATCATTTACTAGGCCAACATCACGAACAACCCAGCAAAAATCCAGAACTTCCGAATCTGACATAAGGTCTCCCTCTTATGAAACGTTTTTTGAAGATAACTCCTCTATAAATTGGACACTTGATGTAAAATGAAAGGCGAAAGTATATGTAGCAGTATTGCACTCATCAGCATCATGATGGAACCACATATTTTTGACATCTATATCATCCAATATTGGTCACACAAAAGTTTTAAATTATAATTGATTTGTAGTTTGTAGTGGATCGATGACTCCATACCTGGTTTAAGTCTTCAGTAAGCATAGCCTTTTCTAGAAAACTCAATTTTACTATTCATACATCCATTTTTCCAAAAGTTGCACTCATTGCTTACCATGATTTCTTTTTGTGTAGTCCACGAAACATTTCTGGATCGGGAACTGATTTTGCTCCATCATTGCTTGTTGTAGTTATACTCATAATTTATTTCGCTTCTAGGTACCTTAGTTCCAGATGTCGTTGTTGGTTTATCATTTTTCTCATCAGTTGATTAGGATAGTTGGCGATGTTTCTAACTTGTTTATCTGCAGATAGTATTATATTTGGCTTCTGAGTAGAGTTGCTCATTCTTGAAGTGTTTGTGCCGCGACGATCAAAATGAAGCCCAGTGCATATCCTCAGAATTTTTCTTTCGACTATTTGTAGTTCCTTCATAGCTTTTTGGAAATGGTGAACCAAACTGGGAAGCTGTAACTGATGACAGGTCTCAGAAGTTGCATCTACATTAGAACTTTTGTCTTCTGGCGTAGCCCAATTCACTTTTTCATCAGCGGATAGAGGCGATGTCCATGAATGTGGGTTGAATTTCAACAGTTCGTTGTAGTTCATGCCTAGGTACTTGGTGCTATGCTTGGCTGATAATTTGGTTCTTTCTGAGAGTACTAGGAAGATGCTTCTGCTGCTTTCAGTTGAGCGCTCAGGTCTCTGCCTTCTGGTATTCTAAAGAAGCAAGCTCCGATTTGGATTAGCTCATCCGGATACCTCATTTGGTGTTAAACTTATAGAGTTTTCGGAAGTGGGCCTCGACTCCTTGAACAGCTGTCGATGGAGATAATGATGAGTAATATGGGAGTGAGTCATTAGCTAAGACAAGGTTCTCGCATTCACTTGAAATTGGTTGGTCGCAGGTCAAGATGTTGTAGAGAAGTAGTCTAAGCTTCGAGCCTTGGGCAACTCTGAACTCGAGGTCTGATGCTCTTCATTGTCGATTCGCAGTTCTCCAGTTGCACGAATAAAATCCTATTTTTACGGTATTCCATACCGTAAAATAATTTTTTTGACATCCAGAAAGCATCTGACGGTAACTCGATGGTTGTTTAAGGCTGTGGTGATGTCATGATAAAACTTCATGAGCGGATGCAGAGTGGAAGGCTTTTCTCAAAACCCGAACTGTGTATCTGGGAAGTTGTTGTTCTCACCGCAGATCTTGTTGAGCTTCTTGAGTGTCAGCTCTTTCAAGATATTGATATATTATTGAGGAGGCATACTAGCTTGTAGTTGTTAATCATATTCCTTGTACTTTTCTTGGGAATCGCTACGATTTTGGTAGTTTTCCATTTATTGGGAAAATAACAGTTGTTGAGGATGATTTTCAAGAAAACCATTACTGTTTGCAGAAGTTTCATTAGGATGGATTTGGAGATCCCACCCAGAGTGGTTTTGAGTAGCTTATTATCTCAGTTATCTCCTCTTGGGTGCTCAAGTTCGCAGGATTGTTGTCACTAAATGACCTCTTTTCAAGTTGGCCATTTGTATCTGCTGAATGGATGCCTCAATTTTACCAGGGATCTTAAGATTGGCTGGCCATGAATTTTCCTTCAAATTGCGTAGCGAAGGCCTTAACCTTATCCTGTATCGTTGATGCTTCTCCACTGTTGGTGATGATCTTTAGTTTGTTGATGTTCTAAATACGTCTGATCCAGGTTTAATTGATTGCAATTCTAGTCTCTACTGAATTGGTTGTTGTTGTGATATTGGATAGAATATCCGGCACATAATGTTTGTGCACTGAAGCTCACTCTACACTGTCTGATAGCTACTGTTTGTTGTGTTTTGCTCTCGTCTACTTTGCAGACGTTTCCTAAGTCATGTGTGCATATAGGTTTTTGATATATTGGGGAATGTGGTGGGCTGCTTTTGGTTATCCAGTGCGTTCGCTACAGCCAATTATAGACAATCGATGACTTGTCAATTTCAATATTCTGCGGGATCCTGTTTTGCGGTGGAAGACTTCTGGTGTCTTGAACGCCACTTTGTAGCCTGCCTACATTCAGTCTTCTAAAGTTGATTAAATGCTTCACTGGTTTTGTCACTAATAAGATGGGCTGGTGGAGTTTGGTGCTAAGTTGAATAGTTTAATGGTCCAAGTCACTGGATACTCTCGTACAGGAATAAAATTAGATGACGACCGGAAGAAGTCTATTATTGATGGTTTTCTGAGGAAGGTAAGTTGGGGTTGGGAAATAACAACCAATGAATGCTGTAAGCTGTATCCAGCGGTATCCAGCCAGTCAGAAATAGCTTTGCTTTCATTGCTGACAGTGGTATCCAGCCAAATGTGATGCCTTGCATTGAAATCACCACCAATAAGTCCATATGTGCTTCTTCTTAAGATGCTGTTGAGAACGTGGAATTCACTGTGGATGTTTCTCTTGCTGGATTAACATTTGAAGTAAACACTAGAAAGAGTGAGAGTCTCTCTCTTTCTAGTTGAATGCTTAATCCTTACGAAAGGTTTTGAAGCCAATAATATGGATCTAGTTGCATTTTGTAACGTTGGTCTTGCTGATTAGGGCAATATCCAAGCAGTTGCTCTTCGTGAACAAGTTAAATGACGTCCTCTTCTCTAGGCTGTATAATGAATCCACATTATACCTCAGTATGCGGAGCTTCTTTAATTGCATAACTGGAAGATGAAAGTGGCCAATGTCACGGACTTTTCTCTTTCACTCAGATCACCATAGTTTGGTTGTATGGCACTACGGGCCTTCTCCATAACGGGCCAAAGATAATATCCAAAGGTGTGGAAGCTGTTGTTGGTTTTACTGGCTTGGTTGAGGCTATCTTTGCTGAAATGTTCTTGACTGGGCCTTTGTTTGCTAAGACTGTTGCTGCTGCTGACTCAGATTCTTGGATATTGCTAGCTTGGGTACTGGGTTATCTTTGACCATTGCTGCAAAGCTGACTGCACGGCTGAATCTTATTGTCTTTACCATTGCCTTTAAAGCTGGCTGGATGACTCTTATTTTTCTTGGAGGCGCGCCACACGTCAATTCCGGTGTTTTCTGTCCGCTTACACTGTCGTGGCTCATGGTCTTCTTTTCACTTAATGCCTTGCACTTACTCAAATGGACAGTTCAAAACAAAATTGACAGATGCTGCTTTAACAACATTACAAATCCTTTAACCCACAAAAAATTCATATTGAAAGAAATTTCATATCATGGATATTTGCAATTTTTTTTTGTTAAAATTTATTGATTGAAATGAAATTTCTGTGAGAATCAGCTTGAAAATAACTTAAATAAAATTAAAACTCTCAACGGAATGCCATGTTGTTACTCGCAACAGTTTAAAACTCAATTTGATTTTATAAGATCTGAAATTTTGTTATGCTTACTTGTTCCTGAAAACAATAACAACTATGTATACCTACCAGCTAACAAAAGAACAAGAATAACAAATTATTAAAACAAAATTTGTTTATTTTGACCAATGTACATAGTCGGTATATCTTAAAATGTAATGGTACGCAACAATGCGTCCGAAACAGATGTTAATTTTTTGTTTTGTTTTTTTTTTTTATAAAATTTCAACCGCACTAAGAAGGAACTCCTACGTATTATGTATAAAGTAAAACCAACAGAAAAAAAAAATTCTTTGATTTTTCGTTTGTTTCCACACGAATAAGTAACTCAATGCATACCACTCGAAGGAAAAATGTCCTAAAACAACACAAAGATCGAGAGGAAGCAAAGAAATTTTTCTCGAGTTTTGTTTAATTTTTTTTTTCTGTTGTTGTAAAAATAAAAACAACAAAACCCAAAAAGTTACAAGGAAGTGCAGCCAACTGTAATTGCTCGCATTGTTATCCTTTCGATTGCTAAACTTTTCACAGAACCAAAATGCTCACTCAATGCGAGCGGATAACATAAAACAAAAAACCCTCGAGTCCTTGAGTTTATTCATTCGACTCTTTCTCTCTCTCTCTCTCTCGCTCGATTTTTCTTTCATATTTTTTTTTTTTATTTTAACAGTTAAATTTCATTTCATTAGAAACGGTAAACAAACGGAAAATTCTAAAAAAAAAAATAACAAAAAAAAACAATCATAAACATGCGAATTGCAAAATGCCCTGAAGGATGTTTTAATAAAGTTCACTCGATTTTGCGAGCTGGTTGCGACGACGACGAACGGAGTGGTGCGGCGTGCAGTCGGCGCGGCGGCGGTTATGTGTAGCTCCACGGCAACCCTGCATTCTAGCAAGGAATGAGAACTCCTGTTTCTACAAGTTCTGAATATTGAATGGAATAACTTTGTCTGTTTCAACTTTTGTTGTTCTTTGAGAGAGCGTTTTCAACCTTCTTCTCGTTTTTTTATTTGTGAAAGAATGGGCTTATAGACCTGCTCTATAGAAATTAAACTAGAATTCGAGGATATAATTTTCATAAAACTTTACAAACGAATTGAAAATATTAGGTTGAACTTAAGCCATGAACAAAACATCGTATGTATGTAGGTATACCTCCTCGTCAGCCCCATTAACAAAAAAAAAAATAGCTCCAGCCAGCGTAGCCCTAAAAACTTTTCCATAGTCTTGTTGCACAAAATTTGTACGGTGTGGAAGCTCTCTCGGTGGTGCACAACTTCCCAAACTTCAAACCTCCCATACGGACTTGAAAATCATTGAAACAAAATACTTTTTTCTTTTTTTTTATTGATTTGAGTAAATATTTGTTTTCAAAAGTTATTATTATTTGTAGCAACCTACTTATTCAAGGGAAGCATTTTGTTTCAATATTAAAAACATTGTTGGTTTTATTTGGCTTTTGTGAGGCCCGACCCGTTACCGCATAGCGATGGATGGGAAAGGGAAGGTTTCCATTTCATACCCTTTTTTGATTTTTCCATTTTTTTTTGTTTATATATTTTCTGTTCGAAGACTTGGGTTTGGAAAATTTATGCGTCATTTTTGACGAGTGGCATGTTATCTTGAATGTAAAAGAAGGAACGAACATTATTTGTTCAGGCTTGGCATACATATGCAAATTTACATCAGTGTTTGCCTGAGGCAGGAAGAAGAGGATATATCAAAAGGTATATTTCAATATTTGGGTCGTTTGTTGAGGTACATATGCACATAGATATATAATATAAGCAAACAGGTGTTATTTGAAACGATATTGTGAATCTGCGGAAAGGATTCCTTCTTCTTTTTTTTCCCATACACATACCTCTATACCTACTTACACCTTTATTTGTTTTGTTTTTTTTTTTTTCGTTTTTTTGTAACTGGAACCGATTTACATTTAAACAAATCGTGAAATTCTGTGAGCTTTGATTTAAGAAAAAAGGAAAAAAAAAAGAAGAAAACTTGTGTGGTAAGTCTTTTTTTCTCTGGGATTAAGGGTGTGTATAGTGTATAGAATGGAAACATGAGCCATATTTGAGGGGTTTTGAAAAATATTTGATTAAGTCTTTTTTTTTTATGTTAGTCCCTGACATGGGTATAAAAGGTTAAGGTTAGATTGTTTGTTACGAAATGGAATGGGATTACTTCAGCAGTTATTGCTATGAAAATAAAAATAAAAATAAATATAAAAATAAAAATAAGAAAAAAATAATAAGTAAACCAAAACACTTTGGTTAGGACTGATATCTTTGAATTCATATGTGATAGCTTTCGAGTTTATGTATATTCAAAAGAAAAGATATCTGAGAGTTGATTTATGGTTTTTATGAGACAGTTCCTATAATCCTCTAAAAAATAAAAGCCTTTTTTGAGGATTAACTGCCCGATGGGCTTATACAATAAGAAGCTATAATTTTAAGAAAATAAAAAACATAATTCATATTTGAAAATATGTATATGTACGAGTATTAATGATATAAGGATGTCTTTGAAAATATCATTTAAGACATTTTAACCTCTTAACTAAGGTCAAGGTTGTTGGGTATGATGAGATTTGACAGTTGGTGCATTCTCCTCTATGGTTATTATTATGGTATGATGGTCATTAAGGAGCCACGATCGATAGCTTAACGGCTGATCAATAAGATTTGGCCCGGAGGACCTGAATACAGCTTTAAGGAAAATCAAAATTATTTAGTTCGTGACGGGAAATGATATAACCCGATGGTAATAAGAAGGGTGATGGTGATAAGAAGGGCATTTATTCGAAAGCATGCTGACTTTAAATGTATCCCCGGTCATTGTTTCTTATTCTACACCCTTCAGGGCTCATACAGCTTCACTTCACTTGATGTTTTCTTCGTCAGTGAACCCAGTAATGTTGTCCTGTATGATCAGCTGTCCGCTCCTGCTTTTTCTAAACATGTCCTCATTTACCTTACTTTTGATTTTAAGATTATAAGTTCCCCTTCCACCTTTGCATACAGAGACTTCAAACTTATTTTTTAGAAACTAATATCAATTTGATTTTTAATATACATGTTCCTCTGAGGTCCAAAACTATTAAACCTGGACAGCGACTATAGTTCACAAATAATATACGGTTATAGATATATGAAAAAGTGTGACCTGGCTTATGAACGCTGGAAAAAATATAAGTTAAGTGAACACCGAAGGGAATATGGCTTTTTTTCGAAACAACACTGTTGCTCTGATTCGTTCTACCAAAATATAATCTTCGCCAAACGGTTAGACTCATCTTTGAGTAGAGAAAGCTATGGAACCACTTACGCACTATAGGCCTGGGCAAACCGAAGGTACAAGTTCTCTACGATATTGATGGAAATGCTCTCAACGAAGAATGTGTAACTCTTCCATCTTTCTCGAACGAAGCACGACGTACCTTTCAAGAAGACATTTCCTTAGATGATACCTCTGAATCTGGCAACAAGTTCGAATTTTCAGGAATTAACCAAGCCAATGTAATTGAAAGTATACTCTGTGTTAAATCCAATGCCATTGGAACAGATGGTGTCCACCCAAAATTTCTTAAAATAATTTAACCTCTTGTACTGCCTCATATATATTTTGCCTTCAGCACAATTTTAACAACAAGTGTGTTTCCCAAAGTCTGGAAAAAAGCCAAAATCATCCCCATTCCTAAAATCTCAAGTGGTAAATATTTTCGGCCTATTTCTATACTTCTCTTTTTGTCGAAGTCTTTTGAAAAAATTGTGCAGGTACAAATTAACTCTTTTTTGAATACTTCCAAACTGCTCACCCCTGTGCAATCTGGGTTTTGAGAAAAACATAGCAGCACTACTGCTCTTTTGACAATTGCTTGATGAAATCAGACAAAATATTGATAAAGAACAAATTACCTTTCTCTGCTGCAAACTCTTACATAAATTTAATTTTTCACTTACTGCTACTAAACTTTTCCTATCTTACCGATCGAGAATAAGCTGCCTTCACTGCCTTCATAAATAATGTTTTGTCAAATTTTATTGCTGTACCTTCCGGGGTACCTCAAGGTTCTGTCTTGGGACCCATCCTCTTTTCCCTATATATCAACGAACTACCATCTCTTATTTCTAATTCTTCTATTCAGCTTTATGCAGGTGATGCTCAACTTCACATAAACTGTCTTCTGGGACTTATTGAAGATTGTGTAAGCAGAATTAATTCTGATCTTGAGAACATCGCTAACTGGTCCAAGAAAACTTTTCTTTTACTTAACTCGAAAAAATCCAAGTGTATTGTTAATACAAAAAAACCTGTGTCCACCTCTTACTCTCCGCCAGTCGTTCCTTATAATACACTTATCGAATATGTGTCTCTACTGCAAAGAATCTTGGAATGTCTTTCAATAATACCTTGACTTGGAGCAACCACATTCTTTAAGCTGTAGGAAAAGTTTATGGCGTACTTCGCTCGTTATATGGGCATCTCAGTACTACACTCCAATAAAAACTCGAAATATTCCTGTAAAAATCAGTCACTATTCCAATTTTGACCTACAGATGCGATGCGAGATGGGAAATGTGATGCATCTTTTAAAAGAAAACTTAATGTTGCGTTTAACAACGCTATCAGATATGTTTTCAGTCTTCGTTGGTTTCATAGAATATCTCATCTTTCAAAGATAGTGAGTGATTTAACATTTGATAAATTGCTTAAATTTCGTTCACTTACCATGCTCTTCAACATACTAAGCACCTAACAGCCACCTAGCCTTTTCAATAGAATTACGTTGTGTGCTTGCACTAGAAAAGCACTGATTCTTCAACCGCGTTTTTCTTGTTTGACATCTGTTGACGTCAGTTTTCTTTTTTTGAAAAATCACCCGTGACTGGTTTAATGCTGTTATGTAATTTGTATCCAGTATTATTCGGTGGTTGGATTGTGCAGGAACTGGGGGCCTCCAGTTGTATTTTTTCCTACACATCAAGTGCTTACATAAACTCCAAGTTGGTAACTCTCGGATATTTGTCTTGGCTTTATGTCGTGACTGGGTAAACTAGAAAGTGTAAATGTTGATGAAGGAAATAGTTACAACATCAAACACGTGGCCCTATAGAATGCAGGTAAGTGTTTGGGCAAAGGACCCAGCAACAGTGAGAAAAATGATCGAGGATTATGAGAGATACGCAAGAAGCCTCAGATAACAACCTCCCTCAAATGGCAACCAGAACCTTAACGAAAATGGACTATGACCTACGAGTATGCACCACCGGGAATATAAGTACACTCTATTCGCCAAAAGCTCCAAAAAATTTTAATCTGTACTCTTGCGGTACAAGGCAGACATTACCGCTATCCAGGAGATTCGATGGATAGAATCAGGAATAACGATAAGAAAAGATTGCGACATTTATTACATCTCTCATCTAAGATTGCACATTCAATGCAGAGCAGCAAGAGAGAAGTACCGAAAAAAACAAAGGAAAAGGAAAAAACCTGCCTAGAAAGGAAAGATCATCTACAGCCACTCAGCTAAGGCATCTCGAGTAGTCTAGCACCACAACCAACACCAGCCGGTGCCAATTCTACTAACCAGCCAAGCGACTTGCACGTGCTTATTGGACTGACTGAGGATGTGTTTAAGCTGCATTTCCAGCAATGAACATCAAATAGAGGAAGCAACAGAAGAACAAAGAAGCATGAGACTAGTCAATGTAGATGCAGTCCCAGCACCCAGTACTGAAGAGGTTAAGAAATCCACCCGTAAGCTTAAGAACAACAAATCCGTCGGCTTGGATGACCTAACTGTGGAACTTTTCAAGTGTCGAGGGGGTTTCCTGGTAGAGCGCGTGCACGACCTCATCAACTAAGTGAGGGAGAAGGAATGTATGCCCGATGACTGGTCAAACAGCTCTCTATGCCCAATCAAAAAAAATCGATCCCTGGCTTAATGTTGGCAACAAAATTTCATCTTACGTATTATCTATATAAGCATCTAAAACAATACTATGGTCAGAACGTACCAGTGTGGCCTTATAGGCCAGGCGGATCAACCATAGATCTAATCTTCACATTGATGCAAATCCTTACTTACTTACTTTACTTTAGATGGCGCTCACAGTCCAGGAGAGACTACCGCCCCAACCATCAAGACCCTGCAGCCAGCTTACTGCCTCCAGTTACGCACTCCAAGTTGTCTGAGGTTGCTCTCCACTTGTGTGTGTGCCACCTAAGGTTGGGTTTTCCTATGCAGCGCAGACCATCAGGGGTGGATTTAAAGAGTCGTCGAGCTGATGCATAGGTGTCCTTACGCTCCACGTGTCCCAGCTATCGCAGCCGTTGTATTTTCAGCTTTTTGACTTAATCGACGCCGCTGTAAGGCCCATAGAGCTCGTCGTTAAAACTTCTCCTCCATACTCCATCAATATCGACTGGACCGAAGATCACTAGAAGATTTTGCCTTTCAAAGCACCCAAGCAGATTCACATCCGTTTTTGACAGAGTCCATGCTTCTGCCCCATACAGCAAGACCGTGATAATAAGGGTCTTTTATAAGGTCTCCTTGGTTCTTTGAGAGAGGACTTTACTACTTAAATGCCTTCTAAACCCGAAGAAACAGCGATTGGCCAGAGTAATTCTTCGTTTGATTTCTGGATTAATATCATTTTGCGATGTGGAGCCCGGGTAGACAAAGTCCTTGACAACGTCGAAGTTGTACCTATCCATCGTGACGTTTTGCCCAAGTCGAAGATGTTGAGATTCCTTTCTCGATGATAGCATATACTTCATCTTGTCAGCCAAACCCATTTTAGCCGCTTCCAATTCAATACTTGGAAACGCGCCAGCAACAGCTCGCTTTGTTCTCCCCATGATGACAATATCATCTGCATAAGCAAGTAGCTGAACGGACTTTTGAAAAATTGTACCTCTGTTTTTGACTTGCGAGTTGCTTACAATTGCTTCAAGTATGATGTTGAAGAGGTTGCATGATAATGCATTGCCTCAAACCTTTCTCGACATCAAAGGTTCGGTGGCGCTCTTGCTGACTTTGACGGAGCAGCTACATCGTCATCCTGCACAGGCATATGAGTTTAGCAGGGATGCCGAGATGTTACATGACTCTGTTCTCTGTACTGTACAGCTTGTCTTTGCTTACGCTATCATACGCGACTTTGAAGTCAATAAATCGATACACAGATTTGAAACTCCTGAGTTTTTTCCAAAATCAGTCGAAGTGTTAACATTTGATCGACGGTTGATTTGCTGGGCCTTAAACCACACTAATAGGGGTCGATCAGATTGTTGACAAATGGTTTTAGCCGATCACACAGTACAGATGACAGGATTTTCTATGCGATTTTTACCTCTGTAGTTGGAACAATTCAGAGCATTTTCTTTCTTGTGGATGGGGCACACTATACCGATATGATAAAGATAAGTTGGTGTATACTGCCTAACAAGTCATCTCACCTTACTTTGAATAGCTCAGCTGGCAGGCCATTTGCACCAGCAGCCTCGTATCGCTAAATGCACTTCATTTAGTTCAGGCGGATGGAAATAATGGGAAAGGTCGAAGAATTTCAATTGGAGACCCACCATCTTTTTATCGACTTCAAGGCAGCATAAGTCACCAAAAGCTTCTATTGTAATTTCATCAACCTAGTCCGTGAGTAGATAGTGAGCAAAAGTGTTAACCTAGAAGGCACCATCTTCAACAAATCTTCTTATTTGCTTGGCTATGGGCACGACATCGACATCATCGTCCCCTACAAGTGAGCTGTACTAGAGGCATTCACAGCTATTAAAAAATAGACAAAACGCATTGGCCTTGAAGTCAATGAAGATAAAACAAAGTATATGCTATCAACAAACAAAGCCTCATCTGTCCATCGCTTAGCACAAAAACGCCATTGTTGTTAACCGTAGTTTCAAGGTAATCAAAGAGTTTTCCTACCTCGAAACAAACATTAATTCCACAAACGGCACCTGAGTAAAAATTTGACGAAAAATTACCGTAGTGGGCCGCTGCCACTTTGATTTCTTCTTAAAAAAGAATATCTCTGTTGTTTCTGTTGCCAAGCTTAGACCGTTTTCACCCATTCAGAACTGCATACGTCGCATGCCTTGGTTCAGCTTCCATTGCGCACTTTCGATTTTTTTTTTGCTGTAATGGCTATGACAATGTTGTCAGCCGTGGTAGGGTATATAAGAAAGGTTATGTCATCATAAGAGATATTCCACAGATCTGGCCCTGATATTGTTCCTTGGGCTGCTCCGCCGCTGAAATTAAAGTCGCAAGAAAGAAATAGTGTCTGACTGTTCAACTAGCGCTCAGATCGAAAAAAAACAACAACTCAAAGCTCTCAATATGCAGCCACTCCAGCAGCAGGGAGAAACAAACTAGAGTCTGCGTATCGCATGAAAATGATATAAGTAACTATCAATGCATTGCCAAGAGAAGCAGAAGAGACCGCAAGTAGGTGTGACAGTTTACAGGTTTTCAAAGCTTTAAACAACTCCAGGCTAAGAACACAGACGTCTCAATGCTAGTTTCGGGCAAGGATCAGCTCAAAAGGTGGAAGGAGTACTTTTCTGAAGTTATGAACACCGTTTTCACCAGTAAAGTCAGCCCAACACCCAAAAACCAGTCCGTAATTACAGATTTCCAAATACGCTCTATATCTCCTGGTAGAGAAGAAATCTGAAGACTTAAAAAAGAAAATTAAAGTGGTTCAACATGAAGGTATTCCTGCACAGCTCTTAAGATCAGTGCCAAAAATATCGAGTGAACTCCTGCACCCACTCATTGAGTGATCTTGGGATGCAAAAAGTTTTTCTACGGAGTGGAAAACAGGAATGGTTGTCGAGCTCCTAAATAAAAAAAAAAAACTTATGCAGTGCGAAAACTGGAGAAGAACTTGCGTACTGCCTGCTGTTGCCAAAGTAAAAGCTAAATTCGTACTGGAGCGAATAAAAATCGAAGACATGCTTGGCGCTAAATAAACTGCATGTGTGGATTACATCAATAGCTTGCGAATCATCATCAAACACTGCGTTGAATATTGATCACCACTTACTTCACCTGCTGTTGAATGACTTCAAAAAGGCGTTTGACAGTGTCAATAGAGTACTTGTTTGGATTTCTTTGCGTAGAAGAAGCATCCAGGATAAATTCATTGCTATTATAAAGCAACATTATGATGTGGTGGGGTTAAACAAGGTTGTATGCTGTCACCAATACTGTTCCTGTAGGTGATTAGTGATGTGCTGCATGCAGCTTTGTCGACTGCAAATGGAGGAATTCAGTGGAAACTGCAATCACACCTCTGTCAACTGAACAACGTGGATGACGGACGGATGCTTACTCTTTTATACAACCCCCATAAAATGATAAAAAGGGTGGAGAAAGAAGCTGAAATTTGTGGACCTAAAATCAATATAGCAAAAAAAAGAATCAGCCTTGGAACTTTATCAACTGTCCAAGTAGATTAATCTGGACAACCGCATTTGTCTCTTCTGATGGTGTGATCCAGGTAGATATAATTAGCCAAATCGGGAAATCAAAAGGCTGTGCTCGGATTTCTATTCCGCTGCAATGTTAAATCCGTACTTCATAATAGACACAGCACTCGGAAAGTAACACCCGCTTTTAAGCTTTTATTATATCACAAAAAGACAAAAAAAATTATTGTGATATTGATGACATAAAGATCCCCAAATGCTCAAAAAACTGCCCTTTGCCAAGGAATTCGTAAATATTGAAAAAAGTCTTCCAGCAGTCTATGTTTGCACTTTTGAAACTGGTGACTGGCTCCTTAAACTCATCCATTTACTGTGTGATATAATTTATGTTAAATAAATTATATATTTTATATGTTATTTCGGGCAAATGTATACAATTTATTAATTTTTCTGAAGCATTTACATATATCTGTACACAAATAAATCTTCTCACACATGAAGTACTTTTGTCAAAAGTATCTGTCATATTTTCAATTTTTTAAACCCAATGTTCACACACATAGTGGATTATGATAAGTACTTGATGTGATGTATCATTATCAAGAAGCTTTTTTCTACTTTATTCATATTTGTATCTGTAAATAACGACATCTGTTGTTAAGTAAATATACAACCAGACAAGAAATTCGGTAAGGATAAACCACTCTTGCAGATATGAAAAATATTGTAAGCTATTCTTATGTAAACGTTTTTGATATATTACGAAAAAGGAAAGGAAGTGGGGCTCTTAAAATATGCAACTTAATATTAGAATTATTTAATTTAAAGAAGAAAATTTAATTTTAATTTTAAGTTTAAAGAAGATGATTTTAGTATTTAATTCTGATTCTTAAAAAGGTGATAGTCGAAGTGTTTATTCATACAGTTAATAGTGAATGTTTCCTATTTATTCAATATGTTTGTTAAATAACCATGATTGAGGCCATGTACCTACTGACGGACGGAAGGATTATTAAACATTTCGTTTACTTTAAAAATTCATTAGACCGCATTTAATCAAATCCTGCCATTATCTTAGGACTTTGCTAAACTCAAATAAATACAAACTTCATTACGATCAATACAAAGTGTTCGATTTATCCGGAACCCACACAGACTGTCACAAGGATATCGTTAGCCTTCCATATCCTCAGCAAACGCAACGACCATAAATATTTAAGGCCAGTCCCAAGTCCCTTTAGAATCTTTAATGTTTTTCACCTTTTTTCTTATGAACTTTACCTGGCCTACAACTATACCTGCTGAATATATAAATCCAAAGCCATATTTCTCAGCCGTCTTGTTGCCATTGGTGCTCCTGATGCTTCTGACTCCTTCTCCTGCGGTGGTATATAAAATACACCAAGTTTATCGATTTAGGATTTTAATTGTGAGACAATTTCTTGTGGTGAACATTTTTATTGCGGGTTATTTAGATAAATTACCCATTATTATCGCACTCCAAATACCTACGGAATAAACGATTGCCATTGTGTAACATCCTTTTTTCTGTTACTTTTCGGGATTCCTTGGGGTGCAATGAAATTGAGAGATTAATGCCACCAAAATTAAGGTTGATATTGCTCCAGCTCTACGCAGTAGCTTAAGTTAGGGGGTCTTCTTATCCCTGTGTATACAACAAGAGAGTTATACACATGGCCAGGACATGGACGATGGGCGCAATCTTCTAATTAGAATTGTGCAATAACTCACAAACTTGACCTAAATAAATCTACAGGACAAAACAATATTATTGCAATTATTATTGTGTGCTTTCTATCCTTTTCGGTTAAGGCCGATTATACTATATTTTGTGGTAGGGCATCGTAATGAAAGGGAACTGGACATGACTTTTTAAACCAGGCCCCATGGGATAGATAAGTCATTTTTGGAGAGAAGGAGCAACTTCAAAGCAGGTGGTTACTTTGAACTTCTGTCTTCAATGTAAATGGCTTTTAAGTACGCTCGTATCTGATGTTCATATTTTAAAGGGTTGGAAGCTAAAGTAAAAATGGAGTTCTTCTTCTGTGTTTACAATTTGTCAAAGGAGTTTTCAACTTAACTTACTTTTGAAAGTGATTTATAGATTCAATATAAATTTCTGATGACAAAACAGCTGTTAGTAATGACATTGACATCAGCTCATTAAAAATATGAAAGTATCCGTGGCAAGCATTGGAATTCGGTTATGATTTTTTATAACCAATTCAAAAATAATATTGGCGATCTTATAAAATAGCCCCCCTTCTTATGATGAGTGGGGAGTTCACACTTTAGGGGCTTTGAATACCATTTGAATGATTAAACGTAGTGGGTTAGAAAAATAGGGAACTCATATGGATAGTGTCACAGGAGGTAGAATTCACTTTGAAGACAGAAGATAGCAACAGCATTGAGTTTTTGGAGCATACAGTTCTTGGCAGTTTTTTGTTTTGTCGATCAAGTCCCATTCCCACATCCAAATAATAAGAAAATGAATCGTAAAACAATATTTTTTAAAATAAGCGCGTACTAAAGGGGTTGTGACTACCCTAAAAATAATTAAACACAGTGCGAGCGTTAGGAAAATAGGAAAGGATTCAAGAGGAGACGAATAAAGGCTTTATAGATTGCAGCCAGATCAGAAGGGGAGAAGGTGGTTTGTCAAGCACATACCTAGAACTGAAAAATGTTAGGTTTGGTCGATGCAAGTGCTACTCATGAATAGTGGTATTGAGACGGATTTTTCTTTAACGACAGGAGACAGTATTGAGTTATCGAAGGATTAAATTCTACACAGTTTTTATTTCCCATTAAACAATGCTGTTGAGATCAGAATTTAATGAGCTTATCATACGCTGCGGTTCAAATTCCACATCCGAAGAACAAGGATGTGAAAATTGAAATAAATATAAAAAGCTGAGGGTACTGTTGTCTGCAAAACAGTTAAATGGATTGGAAGATTCAAACAAAAGATAATCTAAGAAAATAAGGAAGAGAATCGGAGACAAAACAGAGCCCTGGGGCACACCAGCATTTATTGTATGAATGTCTTGTAACGAAGAAGACTTGTAACCATCCAACGCAACTTGTAAAGGTGATTTCTAATCCATCGAAGAAGAGATTCATTTATACCAAATGCACGCATTTTCGATAAGAGAGCTTGATGCTAAACTCTATCAAATGCTTTTGAAATATCAAGTGCAGCCTAGTTTCTCCAAAACGATGTAAAGATTTGTTCAACTGCTCGGTGAGATATACCACCAGATAATCAGTGAACCTATTGCTACAAAAGCCATACTGCCGGTCATTAACAAGCTTTCGTTCTTGGAGATATTTCTCAAGCTGATAATTAGTCAGCTTTTCCATGACCTTGAAAAGAAGGGACGTAAGTGCAATTGGACAATAGTTTGAGGGAGAAGAAGATACTATTTTTAAGGGACAGGCTGGACAAATGCTGTTTTCCAGTCACTCGGAAAGAGACCAGTAGAGTAAGAAAGGTCGAAAAGCTTAAGCAGTGGCTTTGCCAATGTTGCAGAACACCTCTTCAGAGCAATGGGAGGGATACTATCTGGACCAGCCGATCTATGTTTATCAAGATGTCTTAGAACTCTTGCTACTTCACGAGTGCGAAAGAAGATTCGTCCCATAAAATCGTTGGCGCTCTCAAGTACAGGAGGAGTCATGACACTCTCTGCTAGCGTCAAATTAACACCAACCTGTGCTGCAAGCAAATTGGCTTTCTCTGTTGAGCTCACATAGGGAGTGTCATTGAAGACGAGTATTGGAACTGCAGACGAAGTTGTTTCAAATATTTTTTTTAACAAATGACCAAACATTTTTATGAAAAACCATCAGCTCTTTCTTCGAAAGTCGTATGACTCATTCATCAAGAAGCTTCTATTCGTTAAGATATTTCTTAAGCTGATATTTAATAAGCATTTTCATGAACTTGTAAAAACATTAAGGCTGGACAAATTTTATTTTAAATTCACTCGGAACGAAAAAAGACCATTAAAGTAGGACAGATATGGAAAATCTTACTTAGTAGGGCTTTTCCAGCATTGAAGAACACTTCTTCAGAACCAATGAAAGGGATACTATTCGGGCCAGTGGGCTTGTGTATACGTATATCTATCAAAATCTTTTAGGACTCTTGCCTTCATGGTGGCAAATGAATAGACCGTAGGTAATATTTGTGTTTGAAAGTTAATCAAAAATAAAGCACATGAATAGAAAGTTACATTAAGGCTTATGATAGAAATGAAAGTCTTGCAGTCCTTGATATGAGTAATATTAAGTATATGCCAAAAATACAAAAAAAATCAATTTTTGAGATGATTGTATGAATCCAAATTTTAATTTTTGTTAACACATCCCTAGATAGTGCTCCACTGACCACAAAAATGTGTGTCGGCGTAACCCGACCGTTTGAAAGACCCAAAAAAGCTATCTGGGCTTTGTAAACTGTTGTTTTCCAAAGTCCAAGCAGTCTGAAAACAATGAGGTCTTACAGTTATTAAGCTGTGTTTTTCCCAAGTCCTAAGAAAATTGGATACGAAAATCATGTTTTAATGTTATAGAGTTGTCAAAAATGTTTGTAACTTAAAGTTGTATAAGATGATATTTAGATGTTTAAATGTCTTTTATTAATGGCGGACAATGTAGGCGTATACCTTCTTAAACGACAGACGAAACAAAAATAAACAAAAAAATTGCGGGAATATACGCTTAAGTGTCGTCAGAAGTCCAAGTCACGCCTGACGGTGCGGTGATGTCTTTGATTTTGCAAGAAGCTAAGTCGCCAGTGACAAAAAAACATACACAATAAATACAACTAGCACCAAACACAAACAACAGTAACGGACGAGAAGGAGGAACTACTCCTTAGCCCCTTTGCCATTCTCGGAGTAGATAATTAGGCCAGCGCCAGCGTCAGAACAGTTGTTGTTGCTAAATTAATCTTTACGGACTGTCAACTTCCTCCAGTGCAGTCAAACGACTTGGTATGTAACTAACGACTTGTATGGAATGTAAAAAACCCACGCAACGCCTCTGCGTTTCTGCAGAATTCACCTGCCAGAAGTTGCATGAAGTATTCTGCTTTTACGGTCTTCAAAGATGAAAAGATACCTCCAGGAGAGGTAAGTGTGAAGGTTAGTGCATATGAGAAATATCAACGGCTAATCCTTAAAAGAAACATACCACTTTAAGCTACCCAATATACCAAAACAGACGTTACACAGAGTCACTTGCTCCTACGGGCCTGGAAGATGAGGTTGAGAGAAGTAAAAGACTCACGGGAAATATCCTGGGCCACACCAGCCCTACATGCAACCTAAATAGTCCTCCTTCCCCAAACTGGGTAACTGCATGGGATTGGAAACTCACCGTTTAAGAGTGATATGATTGACATGACAGCTGTGAAGAGTCCAGCCGTTAAACACATTGCAAGAGGAACTTACATTAAATAATCTTAATGAAGTAGATGTACCAAAAATGTTAAAGTTTTGTAAAATTACAATAATTAGCTTATAGCAGCAGAATTTAAAATGAAAATTTTTAAATCAAACTGAACTTTAATCAATCAAGTTTTGTTTTTATATATAACTGTCAATCAGACAGGTAGACGGCAAAGCCATGCTTTTATTACAATCATCAATTTTATTTTTAAAATACTTAAGAAATAATAAACATCACTATCTATGTATCTTACACTAAGCAAAGCCTGCAACGCAATGCAAGGTGAAGAAACTCCTTCAATAACACAGAAATTCAACGCCAACAAAGACGAAACAATGCGAGGACTGTCTAGTTCCTAACAAACAAAGGCCCTGAAAACTTTACGTCTAACTGGGTCTGAACAGATCCAAAAAAAAAGACTCCGGATGACCCCATAAATAACTTTAAAACATAACTTAACTATTACAAACGTGACAGCACAACGACGTAGCCAAGCTCCAGGAATACCGCATGAGGAGTGTCTAAGGAGAGCCTCACGCCCTACACTGACACACCAGCTAATGCAGGTACAACCAAGCGAGCGAGGAATGATAAGAAATCACCATTGAACATATTACCGACAAAAAAACTGAATCTATAAGGTGCCTGTAGTAGGCCAGCAAGTTGACATAGAAGCCTATGGGAATCCTACACGGAAACTGACGGAAGATCAATGGAAATTAATTGAAGTTCGAATTCTTGAGGAGGAGTTAAACCACAAAATCCTTAAGAGCTGGCCACCGCCTCTCTTCAGCCCTCACAGTCTCAGTAGTCAGCACCTTCAATGGGTCAAAAATATTGGCATGTAAATATGAACATACTCTTACATTACTCTTGTTGGAAAAGCTGAAGCTCCATAGCCAAACACTGACCTTTGCCTAATGGAGAGGAAGGAAATCGGTGACTTTGAGTAAAGCTTATCATTAAAAACCTTTCATTCCGAAGAATTGAATTGAAAGATACTGAACAGCTTAGTCAAAACTGGGAGGTAGCTGAGATGGACTAGAAGATAAAAGATGGCACAAAAGTGGTCTAATCATAAATCACAAATCAGTACCACTTGATACAAGGTAATTAAAGAAGGAAAGGTTTTGAGGACGATATCAAACGAAAACGACTATCAGACGATGCACAGGGCCACATGCTCCTACAGGCCACGTGCAGTTATGATTTTAAATCAAGTTAGGTTAAATGAAATACCACGCCCATAAAAGACGTTACCTCTCCTCAACCTTTTTATTATGTGACAATAGACATATCTTCAATAACTAAGAAATATTCTCCAACTATAAGGCTATAGCTTGCTGAAACTCATCATGGCTTGAATGACATGAAATTCATAATACGTTTTATTACATGGTGGCCATAATCCCTAACGTATCACAATGGATATACATTGGTCAAAGTGTGAGGGGTAACTGTCAGCCAATTAGCCTTACCTAGTGTACTTTCTTTATCCGAACCTTGAAAAATCTTGAACAAAGAAAATCCATCAAAGAAATCGGTCAGAATTGACAATGAATCGCAATCGACTACAAGCAAGCCTGTTCTATAAAAAACACCGTTGAGCTTCAACTTGTGCTCCCAGCCTATGGACACCTCCTCGATGATTGCCTCTTCCAGGGCCGTCAACTCTTCAGTGCTTAGAGCCTCCTGGGGATAGTTCTTTGGCAAAACAGCAATTCTGATGGTCTGGGTTGCAGCTGCATAGGAGAGTGGCCTTTATTCGCTGCTTTTTCTACATGCGGTGCTTGATCCCGCCACTTTGTACTTCTTTGCCTCTTGCCACAGGGGAGGAGTAAGATGTTCATCCTCTTTCCCTGCTCTTGGCTTATGCGGCCAGTTTTTGCTGCTTCTTTTCTTTCTTTCACCTTTTTCCTAAACTCCTCTCGGTTCATACCTCTATCGATGAACCTGAGGTTCCATTTCGTGCATACACCGCTGGGTCTTTTCCTCCATGGGTAATCCAGGCCTCCTAGTTCACCCAGCTTCGGAAGAGGAGCCGATCAGTGGGAGCGTCTATTTGGTGGTCTGTTAGGTGGTAATGGCTTTTTTTTACTGATGGTGTCATCCCACCAGTGATACCTTCTTTGGTCTTTGTTTCATTTGACAACTGCCCGGAAGGTATTCTTTCTTGGGCAGTTTTCGCACTGTCTTGGGAGGGGTCCTCACCAATAGTTGGCACCTCTCCTTTTTCTGCCCGGTTTTGTGCGATCCTAGGAGGCGTCCTCTTTAGGAACTTACTACATCCCAGTATCGAATCTTCTCCATGGAGCTCTCTCTCCATGCGATCCGCATGTTTGCTCGCGGTAACATCCCGCGTGTTGAATCTTTTGTGGTTTTTGTTGTTTTTTGATTTTAAATGTTTTGGCATTGAATCCCACTAGTAGCTAGAGAAGGGTAAGGTTGTAATTACACTTCAACTGGACCCGGTTTCGAAGAGGCACCGTTATAATACTGCACGGTCCGCTTAACACCCTGGATTAGGGGGGGGCAGTTCTTGATTTTGATTCATAACTTATCAAAATCCCTACTAATTCCAGTTTCCCAGAATCAGCAGTTTAGGTGAATCTTTTAAACTTAACCCCTCGCACCACATCAAGGTGACTGCCACGCGAAGGATGTTTTAATAGTACCAAATACAATTTTTAAAACTCCTATGCACAAAAAGCAGGGTTGGTCCTCTCTGATAGTTTTGGTATATTACAATGATTTCAAATGATTTTTATTTCACCGACAAATAACGCAGATTAAAATTCCTTAGTCACACAATAATAATCTTATAATTTCAGGATGTTCCTTCTTTAATGTTGTTTTCCCAGATAATATCCATTTACATTCAATCCACTTAGGAGCCATGTGTAAGTATAGAGGTAAAGGCAATTCTTCTGCCCCATAGTGCTATAAACGAAATTGCAAATTGCTTCAGCAGCTAGTACTGCTTCATCTCCAGCTCAGTGGAGTTTGCTTAACTCTTTTCTCTAAGATATATATACCAGAGATGTCATTTTCGAACAAGGACGAAACCCTCACCCACACACAAACACACACACTTGATTGCACATAGATCTTATTCGCTTCGTAAAACTTATTTCCATTTTGTGGGAACACCTTAATTTCCAATTATTTTAGTAGGCAATTTGGATAAGACATTTCTCGTTAGGAACAGTTGGTAGAGAAGCTTCAGAAAACTCTTGGAGACTATCCCTGCCCCTGCCGAAGAACAAGAAAAACATTCGGTTATATTCGTGTATATCTAAACCTACTGGGATCTGTGCGCGGGGAGGGGGGGGGAGGTAGCTAGAAAACGGGTGTTATAAGCTCACTATATGTAGGCTTAAAGGACTGCTCCAGTTGGGTTAGTTATAGATGAGGTAAGAGGCTGAGAGCTCTATACACCAATGCCAACCGGAAGGAATATAATAATTCACTCTACAAGTTCACATAAATCGTATCCTGGTGTAAATTCAGCAACGACAACGGTACACGTTATATAATTTTTGCTAAGCATGTCGAGTAGAGAGCAGAGATACCTAGGAACACACAGAAACTTATAGTTCGAGGGGTGGCAAAGGAGATGGATGGGATATGATTTTATTATTTGTGTTTTGTTTTCGAGGGGGATCAAGGGGATCGTACGGGTTTTGAGAAGAAGTTAAGTGCGTATAACACAACAAACTGCACACAAAATTTCTAAAACTCTAATCCGGAACATGGATTTATCTTGGACTTACACTCTGTGCTCATAAATTTTGTGTGTGATTTTGAGTGTGTATATGTGTGATGCTGCAAGTTGTTTAAGGGTTTTGCTGTACAATAGCAATAGGGGGCTGTATATTAGATACACCCCAAATTTCGGTCGGTGATGGAGGCTATACCTGCTTTGGGGAGTTATGTCTGCGAAATGGCATTGAATTAGTGGATGGACCGGTATACTTTACTACCCAAACCACTCGAATGAGTGTGTAGGCTCTTTATTTATGGGCAACGTACGAGCTATGGGCACTGGAGCGTACTCGTCAGAGATGATATTTATGTTCTGGTGGCGCAAAGTGTATGTGCTTATGGTCGCTCTTGAAATCCTTCCGGTTTATGTGTACATCTATCGCTTTACGCAATGGTCAAATAAAACGCAAACGTTTTAAAATTTTAACTGTCAATAAACAGAGAGATAATATTAGCTTCCGTACTTCAATCAATTCACATTCCTGATGGTTGTAGGAAATTTAAGACCAGGCTGGTACAACCGTCAGAGGCTCACCATTTGTGCATGGTTGTGGAAATGGTAATAGTTATAAAATAAAATCTAACACATGCACACAACTAAATGAAAAGCAAGTGCTATAAACTTTACAAACGGTTGAAGTTTGTACAATTTTTCTTAGCATTGTATCAATAGTTCCAATAAATTAAAAAAATAATAAGATATGAATGAATTTAGAAGTACTAACCAATAATTTAATTTAAAATCGGCTACAAAAGTCAGATTTATTTTATAACATTACCGTGTAGACCGCCAATACAAGCTAAAAATTGGAAGACTAAATTTGACTGTAAGTAAGTTGGCAAAGAAATGTTTTGACATGTTTTTAGTACATACAAAATTGATATTTGCATTCTGCAAAAGTTGAAACCAATGTTGATATGAAAGGAGTTTAAAGGGATATTGTGCTGCATTCATACTATTTTTATATTATTTTCATGGTACAAAGAAGCAATGAATAAAAAAAGGCCCTAAATAATCTTCATGAAATACACCCGAGTGAGCAGTAAATGCGTTTGAAAGAAAGTTTTAGAATTTTACCTATGTTAGATTGTTAGCATCTATTTTCAGGATAGGTATCTTTTCATCCATTCTATATGAAAAAGGCGGAAACTAGAAAGCTTTTAGTTTGATTATACAATTATGTGCCTGAGTTGATTGAATGTCTTAGAAAAATAGGTGACTTACTTGATTATACAGTCAACTTACCTACTTTCCCGTTTTTAATGTACTTAATCATTTGCTCAAGTGATGAATATTGTCTATACAATTTTTTTTTCATTATATATTTACTTACTAAGTAATGAAAATATACATACCTAACTTTAACACAAAATAATTATTTTAAAAAAAAACTTTAAAGTACCAGACAGTCTTATGTTAGACACGGACTCTTTTATTCATCTAAAAAGCTTATTATTACGTTCCATCAATTGCACTCATATAAACTTCGTATAATGATTCGAAGAAGGATATTAGAAAAGTCAACCAATTTTTACTCCTATTGTACTTTTTTGGATTAAATTCAGCAGGTAACACTTGTTTTGAAATATATTTTGTAAGAAAATAGTCTAAAAGAAGTACTTTAGGAGTACTGCCATTCAATATTTATAATTATTGTTTGCATTTTAGGAATTTTTTCAGGAAATTTAGTATTTATTTATTTATTGACTAAACATGATTTACAAATAAGTTTACACTCTTTGATAGTACAATAAAAATATGATGAATCTTATGATAAATAAAATAACCTATAAGTTAAATAAAGAAAGAAGAGAAAGGAAAAAAAAGCTATAAACGTAGAAACTAGATTTAAAAATATAAATATTGTTTTAATAAAGATTGGAAAGGATCAATTGTTTTTATTGTTTGCATAAAATTGAAACAAAGCTTTTTGAGCAACAACTTGAAAATGATTCGGATTTTTATCGAAAGATCATCTTCAGCGATGAGGCTCATTTCTGGCTGAATGGCTTCGTCAATAAACAAAATATGCGGTATTGGTCAGGCAACAATCCACATGTACTCCATGAGTCATCACTGCATCCCGTAAAAATTACGGTTTGGCGTGGTTTATGGGCCAAGACCGGCACGTTTCTGTGAATGGGGATCGCTACCGTTCAATGAAAACCGAATATTTTTGGCCCCAATTGGATGATATGGACTTGGAGGACATGTGGTTCCAACAGGACGGCGCCACAAGCCACACAGCGAATGTCACAATCAATTTATTGGACACCAAGTTTGGAGAACGTGTTATCTCACGAAATGGTCCAGTCGCTTGGCCGCCTCGGTCATGCGATTTGACGCCGTTAGACTATTTCCTGTAGGGCTACGTCAAGTCTATGGTCTATGCCAACAAGCCAGCGACGATTGATGAACTTCGTACGAATATCGAACGTGAAATTGCAGCAGTATCGGCCGATTTATGGTTGAAAACCGTCGAAAATTGGGTTCAGCGTCTGGACTTCTGCAAGCGTGCCCGTGGTGACCATGCAAAAAAAATCGAGTTCCATACATAATGGCATCAAACGTACTTTTACAGGAACAAAGAATTTGAATTGCTTGGGCGGCTCGTGTATGTGTTTCAACACTGGTAGAAACCAACTTTAACAGGCGGACGTACAAAATTTAACTGATTTTATTTGGATGGCCTGTGTATGTATGTGTTTTGACCTTAAAATTAACTAGCAGAGTGCTTTTTTAGCAGGAAGTCATGTTAAATTCAAAAGGTTAACATTGTAAAAATAACCATTTTAAAGGTTACCTCAACCTGATTTGCAGAAAAATAGAAATTTATAACATACAGTATTTAAAAAACACCATTTAGGTTAAAACTAGCACTATATTCTTATGAAAAAAGTCTTATCTACCAGAATTTGATGTTTAAATAACAGGTCATCTTATTAAACCATCTTCAATATAGTAATAAAGACCACCAGGTTGATTTGACATTGAACATAAGGCTATCAAAATCAAGTAAATTTCTGGAATGCCTGTAATATTAATGGAATTGTGGACCTTGTGAATTTAACAATGTCCAGGTTGATTATTTACCTGACGTTTTTCCCTGAGTATATGATTAAAATAATACTGTTGATGTAAACCTTAAAATGTGTGATGATTTGAACGTCATTCACTTTGACACTGTTGATCATTTACGAGTCGATAATCTCAAAATTGACTTTATAGACCAAGAGCCGACAGCGAATTTCGGGAGTGGATGTACAACCAAAATCTGGGTATGAAAGTTTACAGGTTTAGTATCGTGGTATGAAATATCAAAGTCTGGCAAATTTATTTTTCTGCCTTTGAGAAGAGTAGAAGATTAAACCCCGCTCGGTTTGATATTTACGTGTTAGGGTCATTAGCAATTCACTTGTACCCAACACCTTAAAAAAGTTTTATTGTTAATTTAAAAAAAAATGGAGTAAGATTTAAAATGAAACTTCTTGCCTTGTTGGAAGACCCTGTAGCAGGGGAAAAACGTTTCATCTGTGGAACTTTTTTATCTGAAATAGATCCACAAAATTTTGAGAACCAAAATACCAATGGATATATTTTTTGCATGTAGCGGTTCATTGAAAGTACGTTTCTTTCATTTTTTTTTTCGTTTGCATATTAGTTTAAAGCAAAGAATTTTAACATTAACACAAATAGAATTCACGCTCTATTACCGACTAGCTATGACTTAAAAAGTAGAATTTAAAATTTTTGAATCACTTTTCAATTTAATTTGATTGAAAAATTCCTACAATACTAAAACCAAACATTTCAAAACACTCGATAACCGAAACCAATCGAATTAATACCCACCAGTTTATTGTGTGTTGAAATATAGTTAATATGCAATTTCTTGGTTGAAATCAAATATTTCAAATATAAGTTAGCTGGTTACAATGTATACATAATTTTATCTCTTTGTTAACGCCTAGTCAATTCCAAGTATAATCAAGTCGCATACTCTGTACCAAATCAATATAGACCAGCCGAGGCCGAGTGGATACTTAACTACGTATATCGGTTGATAAGGACACAAAACGGTAAAGGAGTATATAATAGAAGAACATATTTAATATCTTTCAGAGTATGAGTATAGATATTAATTGAATGCCTCTGATTGATGCCTGAATTCATTATGCAAATATTTAAGATTTTGAAGATTTATTTCAAAATACAAACATAAACACAACTAAACCACTCGCCAGAGATTCGTCTCTTGGTTTTAATTATTTTGCTTTCCATACAATGGTGTGAGAGAGAGAGACAGAAAGAAAACTGCAATTCCAGAGAAATCTATTGATTTTGTGATATTGGCAAAGCACGCATCAAGTCTAAGGAAAACACAATGCATTAATAGTATAGAAGGGAAGGCGTTTTGTTTCTTTCCTGCTGCTTGTACCTATGATGCTTAGGCTATAAGGCCTTCTCAACAACCAATCCAGTGAATCACTCAAAGAATAGTAAAATAAAGTCATAACTCAATGCTGAGGTGGTTGGTACGAATATAGCTGGGTTCGGTTGTTCCTAGTGTCGTTTAAAATCGTTTGGTTATAAATGGGCTTTTATTGGCTTTCACTATAATTTAATGACCGACAACGACAACTAGGTGTTGCACACATGAAGGAAATCGTTTTGACACACCAATACTAGTACAAAATGAACAAATAAAGTTTAACATAACATATGTACTAGGTCTATGGTTGCCAATGCCAATCTTTGATCTATAATCCACTCAAATATTAATCGGGGGAAAACTACTCGTATGATATCATTAAAAAACTGCTGCTCCAATTTTCCAATTTTGAAATGATATTTTATTTAATATTATTTAATTTAAAAAAAGTTCTAGAAAGTGCTCTAACTATATGTGGTCGTTGAATTACAAGAAGAAGACTGGAAACAGCTCACGGAAAAACAGCAGGCAAATTACCGCTTCAGTAGCCGAGTGAGTGTGAACATGCTTCGAATTATTTATCAAGCTCACATAATTCAGTCACCTATCAGAAACTAGTGGTAATTCGGCTTTATTTTGTAATGCCTTACAACTCATATCTCAGCCAACATGTGGTTAATAATGAGAAGGAATGGATGGAAGCAAAGATTTCTTGCCCAATAAAAAGGCTGAGAAGAGAAGTACATTTCCATTACAACGGTTACTTTTGGAGAGTTTATCAATTCTTAGTCACAGTTCAGTGAATCAATTTGAAAACAAACAGGAACTTTGATGTTATAAAAGTCTACAAATCTGCTCGAAATCAGTCATAAAACAATATTTGCAAGGAAACAAAATTTACTTAAATACTGTTGCGGTAAATTTTACCACAACAAGTTTCACCTTCTCATTCCTTTCTTTTTTACACTAGCCCCCTCCTTTTCTTGTTGCGGCTCCAAAATGCTAGCAGAGTTCAGTGCGAACCTGGTCCATCAGCCAGAGTCCTGCTCTTAAAGCATCTTGGAAAAGAACCCCAACAGGTTTCTGAAGAATAATCGTGTGACATGTGGTCCACAAAAATCCGTAAACACAATGAAACAGAAGGTCCACTTTTCCTTAAGGCATGCGACGGATGGTCCTTGCCTAACGATATGTGTGTGACAGGTGGTCCATACCAACGATGACATGCGACAGATGGTCCAATGTGCAATGAAATATGTGACAGATAGTCCACGTACATGTCTACACTGAAGGATATGTCAAACAATACAATGGCAACGCCAGTCACTAATCCAGTTGTAGGTAAGAAAAGACGATTTTGCTAGGTGATTCCCCCAAATCTGCGCGAAGGTCTATGGTGATAGGGAAATTTTAGTTTCGCGTGAGAAATCGAATTCTTCCTCACCATTTAAGATTGGTAAATGGTGGAAGTGCATTCGTCAAAGATATTTTTCTCGGTCTTAGTCTGGTTCGGTTTCGGACGGGGACTTTGATCGTGTAAATTTGATTTTTCTTTTACTTTTCTGTGTGGCATAATAAGACGGAGGTGGTCTGGATGCGTTTATTGAGCTACTCCCCATTGTGAATGATCCCTTTCACTAGGGATACTTTAAATATGAGAGTGGCAGGCTTCCAGCCAATAGGCGAAGTCCTTGCATAAAACTCGTAACCGAATACCGCCACTTCTGAGTGGGTGTGAAAGAGTGGTCGACAATTGGAGAGGGCGAAAGTGAACGCAAAAAGCCGACATTATGGCACTGTTTGGTTAGATTCTGTAGAAGGCAGATCGTTTTTAGAAAAGTTAAAAAAGGAAAAATCAAATCCGGATCATATAGCGTTTATTGATCCTAATTTTAAAACTTGTAGGATTTTCTTAAAAAGTAAAAACGAATTTTCGGGGAGGGAAATTCTGATTAGTTTATTGTGAGGAGTTAAATTTCTTTGAACGGAGCAACTTTAGGAGTCAGGGCCAGGTGTTCCAGAGAACTCAGGGAAAATTCGATTTCGTTTGGAGCACATACAAAAAAGCTAAGTATTCTTTTCATTCATTGAATTCGTTATTGTTTCGCTTGGCAGATTAGGCAAAATTAATATTCCGCTAGGCCTTAGTTTTGTCTAATTGTTTCCCGGAAAAACAGGACTTCTAAAACCCCATTTTCTTTTTTGCTTTGTTCGGGATTCTTTCCCAAAATCATCTTTCTTCATCTTGCGTTTAAAATTAAAATTGTTTCACTTTTCTTCTTTTTTTTGCATTTTTGTTAAAAATTGTGGTTGAAAAATGTAGGGTTTCCTACCTATATCTATAAATGTTTCCCTACTAAAATATTTGAAATTCCTTTTGAAACTTAAATCTTGTGCTGTGGTTTAATTAAGAAAAAGAATTGCATTGTTTCAGGTTTTGGCAAGTATCACCATCAAAAAAAAAAACTTCCTGGCGCCCATTGAAATACGCCCCTGTACTTCCATCGTTAAATTCAGATTTTTATTGATGCGTTTTAATTTTATTAATCTTACGCAGACTAGGCGTTCGATCAATAAAATATTCCTTTTTTTGTCTAACCTACCCTTTGCTGAGCAATACCGGCTGCCTATTTGAATTTTTTACTAAACGCGACCCATTCTGACAGATCGTTATTTCATTTTCTCTATTCTTTCATTTTCGTAATTTACCCATCGCGACGCACACCGTTCTCTGTGCACTTTTATTATTTCGTTTTATTTATTAAATAATTGGTGGATAAGAATATCCAAAGTTGCGGTTTTTCAAGTTCCGCTAAATAATAAATAGTTTAATTAATTAAATTCGCGTTTTGTAAATAAAATTGCAACAACCGCTTCAGTAACCGAATGAGTTAACATGCTTCAAATTATTTAATACTAGATTGTTTGAAGCGTGTTAAACTCACATAATTCAGTCACTTATTAATCAGAAACTGATGCGGTAACTCAGTTTTAGATCCTAGAGTCTTACAACTCTCCTCACAACCAACATGATGGTTAATTATTAGGAATGGAAGGAATCTACAATTTTCTGCCGAATAAAAAGGCTGAGGTAAAATAATAAGAAGGAAGTCGAGGCGGTTTACTAAACATTGTTCTTTGGTCAAGAAAAACAGTTCAGTGAATCAATTTTATATACAAGAATTTTGATGCTACGAGTATAATAGTCTTCAAATCTGCATGAAATCAGTCATAAAATCACTATTTGCAAGGAAACAAAATTTACTGAAATACAACAAAAAGCTCTGTTTAGTACATTTTTTTTAAACTAACGATAAAACGTCAAACGAATATTATCTTTGCAAATTAAAAAAAAAGGCTTGTAGAAAACTGATTCAAATTTCAAAAACTATTCTTGAATTTTTTTTTCTCGGAGAAATATTTTGCTAAAATGTTGATGATCAAAGAAAAAAAATTAAATTTCCGACATTCATGCTGAATAAATAATTTTTAGACCGATACATACATTTATTATTGACTCAAAATGACGAATAAAAAAATAAACATTAAAAAACTTTATATTCGTATTATGTCACTTCTTGTAGTAAGCTTACCAACAGAAAACTTGTATTTGCAAACAATTCTCAAAACAAAAAACATAAAACAAAAAAATATTCTGTCTCAACTCAAAATGATATTTTATCACAGAGATACAGCTCTATCAGAAAACCCGATTTTTTTAAAAATCGTGTTGCTTAAATTTTTTGGACTAGTGTAGTTGTTAATGAACAAAAAATAGTCATAATTAATTGAGTTAAACTGAAAAACAAAATCGAAACTATTGTTCGTTTTTGCAATAAAAAAACTATACGATTTAATAAAAGTACAGGGTACTGTGGCGTATGAGTACTATAACACAAAACTATAAAGCTTGCAAATCGTTACTTGCCGAAAACATAGGCTTATGTTATAGAAGGGGTGATGATGGCAAACCACATCATCTCTCCGTGGATCCATTGCGCTCCACAGGGTTGAGGTTGATAGGTATGAGAGAGGTAGGGGTATTGAAGGGATCTTCGTGAACCATCCTGAATTCTGAATGAATTTCAACATATTCTTTAATGGCAAGGAAGAAACCGCACCGACTTCACCGAAAAAGTATTCTCTGGGATATTCTCTTCTAGTTCTCGCCAAGCTAGGGCATTCACAAGGAAAATGCGATGAGCCCTTCTCTGCCTCTTCATCTTGACACTCTTTACATAAGAAAGATGTGCTGATGGCCATTCTTCTCATGTGGGTTTCCATTGAGTTGTGGCCCGTTAGGACTCCTACGAGAAGTGATAGTTGAGGCTTGATTATCTTAAGTAAATATTCAATTCGATTCTTTGAAATATTCGGCCATATTTCTTGAAAGCCGACAAGTGTCAATTGATGACCATCTAACGTCTGCAGCTTCGAGGAATTCTAATGAATTTTTCTTGCTTCAGTAGCGCAAAAATTAAGGATTCGGCCAGGCTTGGATCAAGAGACTATCTTTTGGCCAATTCATTTGCTATTTCGTTCCTTAAAAAATCAGTATGGTGATGACAAATTCTCTGTTGCCAAACATTCAAATTTTTTCTTTTATGGGTACATAACATACATTACATATACAAATATTCCTCTTCTTAATTCATAATGCAAAACAATACTCAGAACGATTATAAAGAGCTATTAATAAAAAAGGAAAACTTGAGGAAAAATTGAAAAAAATGCGAAAAAAAATTCAGAATAATCTGAAATTTAGTGGAATTTGAATTTGAGCCGAGTGAAAGTTTAAGTGGGGACGCAAGATGGTAAAATTCAAATCTTTTACAATTTTCTCGAAAATACATCTTCACCAAAGTTCAGCTGCTTTGTCGAAATTTTTTAAGACAAAATCTGATTTACTTGTAAGAAAATTCTTAAGATATACCCTAAAATAAAAATGCGGTCTGGAGTTACTTATCTCTTTAGAGCCAAATGTTTTTTTAACATTAAGTTATTTCTTCAGTTAAAAAAAAATTGTTATTATGTCTAACAAGCATTTAACATTGCTTGAGGACACTGTGATTCTTTTTTTTCAACCTAATTGAATTTTTTTTTTACTTTTTTATATTTTATTTAAACATTCACATCGAACAAAATTTGAATTTGCACTTTGGATCAAATTCTTTTTTTTATTTTTAGAAAGAATCAACTTTTTTCCGCTCGAAAAAGTAAACAATCTTAAACAGGCCTTGATTTTATTATTCGGGTGTCTACTGTTTATAAAATGTTTAAAACATTTTTAAGGAAAAAATTTGGTATACAAATCTTAAGTACTTACTTATGTGTATATAATAATAAAATTAAAAAAAAAAACATTCCTAACCCATTTTAAGTTTTCAAAAAAAAAATAAACTTTTTTAAAGATTCAAACAATTTTTTTTTGTAAAAATTTTGATATGCAACATTTCTTAAACTTATTTGAATTTTGTGTAGTAAAGTATAATCTAAATCTAATTTTAATAGCTGCTCAGTCGTTTATGGTTGTAGATAGCACTAATTTAAGTAAAGCCAGAATATTATTTCAAAATCCCAGAAGCCATTTTTGGAAAAAAAAATCGCAACGGTTTGTTAACATTCCTATTATTTACTCATTAAAGTAATTTTTTTTTTAATTTTTGTAAAAAGTGATTAAAAAACTCTTAAGTACCGAAAAATAAATCTTGCGTTTGACAGAATATCTAGGTACCTATTTGATTTTCAAAAAAAAAACTACATTTTCTTTTTTAATCCAAAAATATTTTTTTTTTTCAAAATATTGGTACACAAAACTTTTTATATTCTTATAAGCTTCTGATAAAAATGATTGAAATCATTTAAAAAAATCGAAGATATTATAAAATGCAAGCTAAAACCACTTCTTTAAGAGTTTGAGATAAAAAATTAATTCATTAATTAAGATTAAATTAATTTTGGATTGAATATGATTTTATGAAAAAAAAAAAAAAAAAACTATTTAAAATCGTTGGAGCGGTTTTTTAAAAAAAATAATTGCTTATACATTTCTAAGAAAACTTTTGGTACGCAAATCTTAAGTTAATATAAAAATAAAATTGCAAAAAAAAAACATTTGAAAATTTTCATTTGCAATAATCTTTTTTAACATTTGTATATAAGAAAATTAATTAATTTAGCTGATACTAAAAAAAATTAAAAATAAAAAAAAAACGTTTTAGGGCAGAGACTGTTGGAACTGATGTTTGATTTACTCAATTATTGGTTCGTTTTAATTGTTTTTGATGGATGGTCTGGTTTGTTGGTGTTGTATTATGATCATCACACCAAGGTTTAAGATCGAATGTTGAAAATGGCAGCCATTAGCATTCTAGTACCTTTGGAAGGTACCTCTAGTACTTTGTGCTTGGGTGTTTCCTACAGGGACAATTTAATAATTGCTACGAGTATGAAAATTTTTATAATTTTTGCATACAGAAAAAGTTTTATTAAAATTTTTAAAATAAAATGTTTTCTTAAAATACTTTGGATAGTATAAGAAAACTCTTAATATCGAGTTTCAATCATGGATTTTTCAAATTATTTGTTTTTAAGAAAAAAAAGTAGAACATTTTTTCAAAACCCAAAAAATATTTTTTGATAATTTTAGTTAGAAAAAATATCTGAGCTTCTGTGTAAAAAAATTATACGAAATTTGGGTTGGGCTGAATGCGTTCAATTACGGAAAAAGATAGTTCAGCAACTATTATCGATGTCAGTGACATCTATAAATCAGCTTTTTAGCTGTTTATTTGAAATTAGTTGTGATTCACTTTTCTACAAAAGTGGCACTTTTACTTTTGTAAAACTTGAGATTAGAGATAGGATTGAGTAGTTAATTGAAAACAGACAGAATATTTTTTCACCTTTGTACAAAAGTGACTGAAATTTTTGAAGTGTGAAACAGGATACCAATAATTGGTAATAAATAATACTAACAACTGCCAGTTTTGGTCAATGTGTGTAACAAAATTTTTCGTCTCGAGAGCAGATTTGATTTCCCAACAAAGAAAAAAATTCTCAGAAGATTTGTTTGAGGCTTTTCTTTGCGAATTCGTTAAATTTTCTTTTTATTTTCGTTACATTTTAAAATTTTTAATATTTTGTGTTTTTAAGGACAAACAAATTCTAGTCCTGCCCATAAATCTTAAAATACAGTCATTAAGACAGTTACTATTACTTTTGTTTTCATGAAAAAAGCAAAAATTAATAAATTTCGCTTTGAAACTTTGAGAAAAGCACTTTCACTTAATGTTTTTTTTTGCCACCACTTAATAACCTTACTCTCAATTAAACAACTCTCAACCATTGTGCTTGTTGTGTGTTTGTTGTTGGCATAAATTCAGAGAACCTAGAATTTTTACCGAGTCCAAACAGCTAGATGAGAAGCACTTTTTTATGACAAGTATACTCTTGGAGGATTTGTCAGTTCCTTGCAAGAGGTATGGTACCTCAGAAAAAAACATTTCTGGGAATCAAACTCAGACCTTTGGCCATGAGGTACTCAGAACCATGCCCAGCTCTGTATTTTGTTATCAACGTTATCACCATCACAATCTCTGGGTTTGTCGGCTAAAATAAATAATAGCAAGCCTGCAATTTACAAAGTGATGGCAACCCTTAACTGACATCTAAGAAGCTATGGTTATTGTATGGTGGTGTCGTCAGACCAACAGTTGAACAAGAGCAATTAATGTCAGGCATATGCATCGCAATCTCCTGGGAGACTTATTGCTAGCCTGCGATAGATTTGCTTTGCACAACGGATAAGTTCGATACATTTCAGAGTATTGACCGGGAAGGCAAAAGCAAAAGCCTGACCCATCCCCCCCCTCCCCCCAATTGCGTGTCCAGTTATGGAGATAATAAGCCTAAAACAATGTGAATCGAGGGCAAGAAGTATTCTATTGCTCTTTCTCTCAACAAAGCCGCACATAAATTCGTACCAAAGCAATGACATATAAGGGCACTCTGTTCCTTCATATAAATATCTTTTTGGATGGACCGATACCGAGATCGTATTGATGTGCAAATACTGCTATTGTTCTAGTACTCGTAGGTATTGGCTGCGTTTGAAAACAAAGCATATACATATCTACCCACTGTACGTTAATAAAGGAAGATGTAGCTGGTGTTGCTTTTAAAGGGTCCTTGAAATTGAGACCCCACAGTTTGACCCATCAACCCACTCCCATCGCCTGAATATAAGATATCCAAATAAATTGCATTTTGCCGTTATGGGGATGAAGCTGAATGCATTTGAAGACGATATCCGAATTTATACATTTGCATAGGGAAACATTAACATAGATGTATCGAGGATACCGGATATGGGTATACGATCTCTGTGTATTTGCTTAGGGAAGGGAGAGTCCAATAACGTCGTTCTCTCTGCTCCGCATCCCATAATGTGCAGTAAATTGCCAAGGGGGACTAAATCTGACGAACGATTCAATTGGGCAAACTATTTTGAATTTCAAAATTTTTGTTACTATCATTTCTTATTCCAATTCAATATCTATCCATATATTTCCTTAGAAGAAAGGATTTAGAAAAATAGAACCTGGAATTAATATCACCATTACTGCGGGCAAAATATGGATAAGAAACGAAGTCAACAAAATGCAAGTTTGAATAAAGTTTTGAGATTTAGATATGACGATTGTTATTAAAGTATAAAGGTTTACAAGCTTTTGTCCATTAAGAGATCAAGGAAGAATAAAATGCGAGCACCTGGAGATGAAATATGAATTTTGAATTATTCATCAATCGTGTAGTATCTACCGATTCAAGTAAAACTTATAATATCTATTGGAAATTCTACAAATAATTTATTTTATGCGAAGACAGGTTTTGTGTTTATAATTCAGATGAGATCAAACTTAAGAGGATTGCAATACACCACTCACCACAGGGCAGATGTCAATAATTCCCGAACTTTTGTTCTGATTATGTAGTCGAATTGTTTATGCATATTTGCACTTAAGAACAAATTTTAGAAATGATCTAAGCCATATGTTTGTGTTAACATAATGCACAAGCATCAAAATATAAATGAAGGATAATAATACAATTCAGATTTGAATTATTTATTCAAACAAATTGTAAATATTTACTTTTTTAAACGCATACATTAGTATTTGTGAGCCCTATTTATTCTTGCACAATGCTGATTCACAAATATTTTCTAAAACACAATATTCATAAATCGGGTTTTTCAACAGGGACGCTACAAAAGTAGAGCGACAGGACAGCAAACGACGCCATATTTTTTGCCGCTCTTTTGACCTTTCTCTTCAGTAAGGTTTGCCATTTCATGATGGAAAGACATACGAGCCAACAACGAGTCGAAATTATTAAAATTTACTACCGAAATTCGGAGTCAGTGGCCTCAACGTTAAGAGCGCTACGTCCAATTAATGGTGTCATAATCGTCCTAGCAGATCAACAATTGAGCGTCTAGTGGAAAAATTTTCCCGTGCCAGTGAGACAAAGAAGTGTTCGTATTGTCGAGAATATTGCTGCCGTTGAGGCTTCAGTTGCAGAGAGCCCAAATGTGTCTCTCACACGTCGTTCTCAAGCGTTAGGCATCTCTGTGACGTCGTTGTGGTAAATTTTGAGAAAAGATCTTGACCTACATCCTTACAAGATTAAATTGACGCAAGAACTGAAGCCGCTTGACCACCAGAAGCGTGGTGTGTTCGTGAATTGGGCTGAGCAACAACTTAAAAATGATTCGTATTTTCATCGAAAAATCATCTTCAGCGATGAGGCTCATTTCTGGCCGAATGGCTTCGTCAATAAGCAAAATATGCTGTATTGCTCAGGCAGCAATCCACACATACTCCATGAGTCATCATTAAATTAAATTAAATTTGGTGGCACAACAGCTCGTGGAGAACCAAGGCCTAGTGACTTACAACTCTCAACCATTCCTGTGTGCGTATTTTTGGCAGGAATGGAGGGGACCTACAATTTTTTGCCGAGTCCGAACGGCTAGATAAGAAGCACTTATTCATGACAAGTGTACTCTTGGAGGATTTGTCAGTTCCACGCAAGAGGCAGTACCTCGTGAAAAAAAACATTTCTGTTTTTAGGTGGCAGCGGCTGGGAAGCGAACCCAGACCTTTGGCATGACAGTCCTACGCACTAACCATCATGCCACGAGGTACTACATCATTGTAGTCATCGTTGCATCCCAAAAAAATTACGGTTTGGTGTGGTGTATGGGCCGGTGGCGTCATTGGGCCGTACTTCTTCCGTGATGATCAAGACCGGCACGTTACTAAGAATGGGGATCGCTACCGTTCAATGATAACCGAATATTTTTGGCCCCAGTTGGATGACATGGACTTGGAGGATATGTGGCTTTAACAGGACGGCACCACAAGCCACACAGCGAATGTCACAATCAATTTATTGGAAACCAAGTTTGAAGAACGTGTTATCTCACGAAATGGTCCAGTCGCTTGGCCGCCTCGGTCGTGCAATTTGACGCCGTTAGACTATTTCCTGTGGGACTACGTCAAGTCTATGGTCTATACCAACAAGTTAGCGACGATTGATGAACTTCGTACGGATATCGAACGTGAAATTGCACCAGTATCTGCCGATTTATGCTTGAAAACCGTCGACAATTGGGTTCAGCGTCTGCCCTTCTGCAAGCATGCCCGAGGTGGCCATGCAAAAGGAATCGAGTTCCATACATAATGGCATCGAACGTACTTTCACTGGAATAAGGAATCTCATTGATATCCAAAACCGTTTTTGTTTTATTTAAAAATACTTTTGTAGTGCTTTTATTGAACAACCCTTTATATGCTTTCCTAAGTAGGCAAGCACTTTTGTAAAACACAGACAATATTTTGCCAGAAACTCGATATCGTAAAACTAGAATCTCTTGTATTCAAATTTTTAGCTCATAAATAATTGACCCAATGGTAAACTAGTAAGCCATTTATAAAAGCTGGATTGTTTTGGTAAGGCTATAATCTGCGGAGAAGTGGTCGGAAGAAAACAAGTGAATACACTGAACTCCCAGCGACTTGAACCATGAAGATGTCCAGCTTAGCATCGAACTCCATCAACCCATCTTCCTAGCAACAGAACCCGTTGAAAAATTTCATTAATTACAGACTGGATGTAGACAGGCTACAAAGAGACATTGATGACACCATAACTCTCCCACCCGCAAACAAGAATCTGGACAACAGTGAAATTGACACAGCCATCGACTGTATGGAACTGGCTGTTGCGAAATCGTTGGATAACCAAAAGCTGCCCTAGACGTCAAAGGATAGATATCAGCATTTTCCACAGTATATCTAAAAATTATATGCCCACAAGCAACGACTTGGGAAACGTCTCCAAAGGATCCACCAGTGAGAACTTAACACAACTAACAGCAACAGTGTGAAGTGAACTTCAGTGTATCAACGTTATGTTCTGGAATTCCATCCAACACCACAACAACAACCAATTCCAGAAGAAACTGCAGTCTATCAGACCTGGACCTGATGCCTCCAAGAACATCAACAGACTGATCGGCCAAAAATCAGCAATGCCTGACGTGATCAAACAATGGACAAGCAACAACGACTCAGGATAAAGTTGAAGCCTTCGCTTGCCATTTCAAAGGAAACTTTTAGCCAAGTCCCTCTGATGATCCAATCTTCCTTCGCAAAATCGAGGCATCCATCCAGCAGACACTGATGCCCAACTTGGTTAGAGCAATATTTAGTGACACCAATCCTGTAAATGATCCAGTAAATACCCCAAACTTGAGCACTCCAGAGGAGATAATTGGCAGCTCCAAACCAAAGAAATCAGCTGGACTGGATGGGGTATATAACTTTGTTCTAAAAAGGCTTTTACAAACGAAGATAGTGTGTTTTGGTATTATCTTTTTCCACTGCATCAACAACAGTTATTTTGCCGAAAAGTGGAAAACTGCTCAAATCGTGGCAATTCCCAAGAAAGAAGAAAGGAACATGATCACCTCAACTACAGGCCGATATCTCTCCTCAACAATCTAAGTAAGCTCTCGGAAGACCTAATACTCAGGAAGCTCAAGAAGTTTTCCAATGAAAACAACATCATCCCGGACATACAGTTCGTTTTCCGGGAAAAGCATTCCACCCTGCACCTGCTCGTGAAGTTTCAACATGACATCACCACAGCTTTAAACAACAATCAAGTTACTGTCGGATGCTTCCTGGATGTCGAGAAAGCATTCGACAGCGTATGGATTGAAGCCCTTATCCATAATCTCCACATATTAGGCTTTCCTTTAGCACTAATCAAAAGTATTTTCTCTTTTCTTTCTTCCAGGAACTTTTTCGTGTAACTGGAGAACTGCAAATCGACAGTGAAGAGAATCAGGGCAGGAGTTGCCCAAGGGTCGAAACTTGAACCACTTTTCTACAACATCATGAACTCTGACCAACCAATTTCAGGCAAATGCGTGAACCTTCTCTTCGCTGATGACTCACTAACATATTGCTCATCATTCTCTCCAATTGATAGCTGTGCGAGAAGTCAAGGCGCACATCCGCAAACTATTTCAATTTAACACCATATGGGGTTTCCGGATCAACTCATCCAAATCAGAGCTTGTTTGCTTCAGAAAACCAGGGGGTGGACGCAGTCACTCAGCTAGAAGCTGCAGAAGCATCTCCCTAGCACTCACAGATTGTACCAGATTGCCAGCCAAGCGCAGCGCCAAGTACCTAGGCATCAATATCAACAAGCTTCTGAGATTCAAACCACATTCACGTTCTGTACTCTAAAAGGCCTACTTTGCTTTCCATCGCCTCTATCCTCTGATAAAAAAGAAAACTGGGCTAAGCCAACAGACAAAAGTTTTAATTTACAAGCAACTTTTGAGAGCAGTTACCAGTTACAGCTTCCCAGGTTCGTTCACCATCTCCAAAACAGCTATGAAGGTACTACAAATATTCGAGAGAAAATCTTAAAAATCTGTACTGGACTTTATTTCGATTGGCAACGGCGTAAGCACTTCAAGAATGAGCAACTGTACTCTAGAGCCAAAGTGGTCCCCCTTGTCAAGAACTTAATGCTATCTGCAGGTAAACTGGTAACGAACCTTGCCAACCACACTAATCAACTAATGAGGACGATGATAAACCAACAACGACATCCGGAACCAAGGTACCTAGGAGCTAAGGAAATCCTGGAAATAACATAACCCCTATATATCTTGTTTTATTATAGCTGCTGCAGCACTCACGATTAAGCTTTGTTCCTCGGTTTTGTGCAATTTTCAATTTCATTCAATTTCCATTAAATTAGAATTGGTCCCTTAACTTTCTTCGAAACCTTATCACAATAAAAGCTAGTTGCGGTGATTTTAAAATTCCTCGTCTTCTACTTTTGAAAGACATAATGACAAAATCCATTTTATGAAATTAAAATTGAATTAATGAGTAGCTATAGTTTCAAAATGTCTTTAAATAATTATTTTCAAATTTGAGTCTACAGCTGAATTTAAACAAAAATTTGGTGTAAATGTTGGTACCCACTGCAGGGCAAATTCTTGCGAAACTGAGAACACCGTTTTTAAATCCGTGAGAAAATCAATTTCGACAACGAATTATTTTCGGAGCGAAAATCAGAACAGGGGTGATAGTCTTTTTCATAAGTAATGATTGAATTTTTGGTGAAAAAATTAATTATTAACAAATTCCAACAGAATAATCATGGAACTTAGTCCACATATTTTATGTGTCATAACTCCTAAGCAACCATGTTGCGGTAAAATTTACCACAACAAGTTTCAGCTGCCTACTCCATTTTTAGCTTTTCTTTTTTTAGTTGCAGATCCAAAATGCTTGTAGAGTTAGTAGATACCTGGCTTTTATCAGCCAGAGACCTACTCTTATAGTATTTTGGAAAAGCAACAAACATAGGTCTTCGTATGGAAGTTGTGAGACAGGTAGTCCACACGTACTATTTCTCATTCCACAAAATTGCATAAATGTGTGTGAAAGGTAGTCAACACTTACTACTCCTACACCTACAAAACGACATGTCTGTGTGGCTATTGCTCCACAAGTATATCGAGTGTTTGACAGATTGTCCACACGGGATTGAAAAACATGACGCATCCGACTCATGTTCAACGCCATGTGTGACACTTTGTTCACACCAGCCTAAATTTAGTATGGCTTAATGCCCACCCTAAAGTGTCTTAAACACAAAAGAAAAATCACTTTGCGACGTGTTGCCCTATCCCCCTTAAATCCTGCGTGAAGGTCTACGGTCTAAAGTAATTTAACTTTCGCGTAAGTCATCGGATCTTAGCTCATCACTTCAGTTGGAAAATGACAGTGATCCCATCTGGAAAAAATTCTTTCCCTTAATTTCTCTGTCTGAGCCGGTCTGGGCTGGGGACTTTGTTCGTGATGTTAAATAATTTTTCGCTTCTCCTTAGACCAATTGAATTTAATGGGGAAGGGCTGAATCCGTCCACTGAGCCACTGTTGGTGTTCATATCACCAACATGAAAGAGATCACATGCGTGGCTGGGTTCAACAATGGCATGCCCCCTGCGAAAAAGCAAGGTGTCGCAGTTAGACCGTGACAGAATACTACCACGGACTAAAGATCAGAAGAGGATGACCATATGGTCGTGGCAATGTGAACGAGCCAAGTCCGCTATTTTTTGGTCACTTTTTGGATTTGATCCGAAAGAGTTTGGTGGTGCATTTTGTTTGAGAGATAGAAAAAAGCTAAAAATTATTACCGACTTTCAATTATGTCGAGTTTTTAATAAAAAGTAGCTTTGAGAAATTCCCAGTTGGGGGAATTTGAAAAACGAAGATAGAGGAGCTATTTTCAGAGAGGAGGAAGGTATTTTTGTCAGAGGCAATAATTTCACCCCGTTAGGCCTTCGCTACGTCCCTTTGTACACCCGATATTGCGGGACCCGCAACCGTTCTTTTTTTTCTAGTTTCGTTGTCTGTTCGGGAACTTTCCCAAAGTGATTTCTCTTTGTGTCTTTTGGGACACTTCATTGTTCTTTTGTTGTGATTTCATCTTTTCGAATTCATTATACCTAATTACAATTTGAAAAATTTGCCCTCTGCCAATTTCCAAACCTAATTACACTTCTATTCCGAAAAAATTCTGGGTTTTTATCTATAACTATAAAGGTTTCCCAGATTCTGATTATACCTAATAAACATTTTAGAATTCCACATAAGAAAGAAAACCATCTTTTTGTAGTTTGTGGAAGATATTCTTCTTTTCCTCGTTTATTGGAACAGGTGATGGTCAGTACCTTAAAACTTCCTGGCGCCCATTTTCTTCTTAGTACACCCTGTACTATCAAAATATATATATCTTTCATATAAATTTTATTCGTCGTTTTATTCAATGAATTCGATTAGTAAAATTTTGCAATAAATTGAACCCACACCATTCGCTAAGCTACGGGTGGCAGCACTTTTATTTGCTGTCGGTTGTGGGATTTATCTGTTTGACAGTTATGTCATATCTCAATCTTCTGAAGTTTCTCGTCGCAACGGTCGTCGGTTTAGTGCATTCGTTTCTAATACAAAAATTTCGTAAAATTATTGTTTCTTTCTATTTTTAACCTTGCTTGAATTTGCGGATTGTTATTCCACCACCCTAAAGTAACTATTCATCCTTAATTATAAATTCGCGATAAATAAATCCCACAACAACCAGAATCATGAGAATCTCCAAAAATATTTATAGTGAAAGGGTGTTTTTTTCTTCGATGAAAGTGAAAATTTCTTAATTATAAAAAATAAAAAGCTTATTTATTTATCTTTTAGTTTTTCGTACCAGTTCAAGTTTAAGTTTGAGTATTCAATTTTGTGAAAAAACTTTTAAAAAGTTTTAAGAGTACTAATTGGCCTTTCATGATGAAAAAAAGCTCTATCGCTTATTTTATTAGAGCCAGATAAATTCAAATCCAAATCAACTTTGCATACTTTCAAAAATGACCATCGGTGACCAGTGGCGGATCCAGGGGGGGCTACAGGGGCTGAAGATGAACGCTTTTCAGAATAAAAATAAAACAAATTTGGATTTTCTTTAAAATATCCTTCCAACTTTTTATATAGTGTGACGCTGTTTATGTATTTAGGTTAAGCCTAGTACGAAGATCGAGCTAAAATTTCGCTTCCACTTTTCTCTCCAAACACCAGCTAAGATCCAAGCAAAATTTTGACATAGGATTGTGGAGAATATATCATAAAAAACCGATGTTCTCTGAAAAGAACAATTTTAAAGAATTTTATTTTTATAATTCAAGTCAAAATAATCAACTAAAATAGATTTTTCTCTTCGGCATTGATAAATCAGTTGTCCATGAGTATTTTCGTTCTTAGTTTTCTTTTTCAAAATGTTAAGCTTACGTAAATCTCACAAATAAAATAACCAGCCACAATTTAGCTCAAGAATTAGGGCTCTCCCAAACCAACGAGAATGTTGAGCGACGACGAATTTTTGTTGTTGTTTAGCATTGTGTATGTGTCATATTTTGTACTATTGTGAATGATTCGCTGTGAATCACTCCGCTTTCGCGTTGGTTTGGGAGAGACTTTAATGTGCCGAACAATTACTTCACGCGCTAAATTTTGACAGATAGGTGCCGTACAGTAAGAAACAAAAATTTGATTTTCAGGTTTAGCTGCGTACCTCTCGGCTAAAATGCTTGACTAAATTTTAGCTTGGCTAAATTTTGGAGAGAATTTTGTATGGGAGCGAAATTTTAGCTCGATCCACGACATTCTAGAGCTGCTCCCTGTTCCATTTCCAGTCATACAATTTTAATTTAGTAACTATATTTTTGCATTATGAAAAATTTGTTTGACTCTGGCGACCAGTCTACATTCTGAAAGAAGAAAATTGGAATTGAGAGAAATTGCGAGCATATGATTGAGCCTGTTTTAAATGAAGTATCTAAAATACGACCCTCAAGCTCCCCCTACCCCCACCGCCAAGTCCTAGATCCGCTACTGAGGGGGGCCATGCCTAAGGACGTCAGTGGGTGTATCATACAAAATTCATCTGCTTCCAAAAGGATTACAACGCACATTTAAATAGCGATAGCAAGACTTTGTTTGAATAGCTTATTTGAAACTCAGCTTTAAGTTTATCGAGAACATCGATGATAACATTAATTTCAGAAATTGTAAGATTGCATTCTATTTTCTCCATCAAAACTGAATTACTATTTAAAACTCTCTCTTATTGAGCAAATTAAGTTCTAATAAAAACCCAGCACGTTGCGGTACTTTATTATCAACTGATCATAGATAAGCTTGCCAAGAATGTATTATACCTATTTCATCAGAATTGTTTTTTTTTTTCAAATTTCATATTCAGTTTGTGTCACAATCATTTTTTACTTCTCAACAAATCACTTCTAGACGCGCAGCAGAAATAGTCCAAGGATGCCTGCCTATACATACATAATACCCATAACTCAGCCACACAAAGCCAAATCAGTAGAGCAAAACATACGACGATGATAAGTGCAGTATCGTGTTCTTGAATCCTGCAATTTCCGTTTAGCAAATATCAATATCGCTATAATTCCTGACTATGCCATCCACTAAGCCATAAAAAGCATAAGGCGTGGTCGCATGTCGTTAGCTCTAATGCATGTATTTTTTTTTTTCATTTTTTTTTTGTATTTCATTCATTCGAAATCGCACATGGGCAAGGACATCATTTTTATTTATATTATTATTTTTATTTTTTTGTCAATACCTACATTTTTTACGGGTTATTACCGCTGAATGGATGGTAATGGAAATTCAGGATATCAATATGCAGGATTGTAAGCCTTTTTGCGCGCCTCATTCTTCCACAACGCCAACGCAATGCTCTTCTTTGTGGAAATTGGTATATAGGTATAGAGACCCCATGGTGTACTTGCATGTGTATGGCTCTAACTAAATCGATTTGCCTACAAGTGTTATGATTATTGTTATTAGCTGATTTTAAAAGGATAACACATTTTATCGGGATTTTTCTGACAATTTTTATCCGTGACTATATATAGGTACTTAATGCAACAGCAAAAAAAATATCAGCTTAGTGGAGTGGTCTATATAGGTATTTATAGATAGAGGTATGTGTGTTGTGTATATATGTATGGTTGTATAGTCAAGAGGAAGAACGAGCTTACCGTTTTTGCATGGCACACAAATCCCATTTGATAGATGAGGGCAATTATCGGCCGCACATGCCACAATGTTCAATTCATGTCCTTTTCCTCATCGTCCTCCAACCCCATTCCCCCACTTCCACTGCCCGCGTTTCTCAATCGGTAGCCAATCAGTATTCACTTAAATTACAGGCTAACATTCCAATACCGGTTCTGGTGTGCTTGCTTTCGTCCTTTTGGCTGACGAAGGTGGTGGTGGTGGCATTGTGGAGGTTTGGGGTCCTTGCTCGTTTTATGAGTCATTTGGGGGTACGAGCCAGAAGCCACGTTTTCGACGCCACCGCTCACCATTGATTGACGGAAATTGCAGATTGCAAAGAGACGATAGGAGCGAAATGGAGATTTTTTATTTGTCCAAATGTAAGGATAAGGGATCCGCCACACCATAGTACCGCAGCTTGCAGCAGTGAGCAGTAGCAGCAGCAGCAGCAGCAGCAGCAAGTCCAAAGCTAAGTTCAGAGCTGAATCAAGGGGCGGGTGTGATAGTTGCTGTCAAACTCTCACAAAGGAAGGAACTAAAGAAAAAAAAATACACATCAGTTAATTGGAGTGGCATGACAGCGAATTGCAAATTGCAGGCGTATCAATTCAATCGATGACTTTTGAAATTACCGCGTCAGTTCAATTCTTTTTTTTTTTTTTAATTTATTTATTTTTCTTCTTTTGATGCATCACAATTCAAAACCTTCCGATGGATGTCTGTTTGTGGTGTATGCTGTGTGATTGCAAGTCTTCTTTTTCTTCACTTTATATAGGCAATACACACAGTTGAATTTTTATTATTGGTAAATCAAAAGTTTAATGAGTTGATATGCGGGAGACATTTTGCATTAATTTTTTGTTTAAATATCTATCTACGAGGTTTTTTTTCACTTTGTGTCGTAAAAATGTCAAACACACCAATTGATAAGTTTATATTAATCGAGAGCAAATAAGCAGAATAAAGGTTTTATATTATGAATGGTAAATAACAATTGTAATTTATTATTTCGCATAAAATAAACTTTAACGAAACGAAATAATATCAACCAAAATTTGATTTAAAAAATGTCTACGATGACAAAATTTCTTCCGTGTTTCAGATAAACTATGGAGCTTTCTGCCTGGTGCATTGATTTGATACTGCACGTGTTCTAACCATCATAGCCCTTGTATTTTAAGCTTTTTTATCAGGTCAACGTCCTTGTATATTCTTAGTTCTTAAAATTCTTCATTGAATCTTCTTCTCTAGACTCTTTGGATAGACACAGAACCAAAAATCTTGCAGCCATTCAAATTTTCATTCGATTATTTCAGGATCAATACTTCGCCTCATTTACAGGATGATAGCGGAGTTTCGTCATGTAGCCAGAATAATCCTTACGTCGTACTTCGGTCACATATCGTACGTGTTTTTGACGAGATAGTAGAAGGCTTTCTTTGTTGATTCTTCTCTCTTTTCCGTGGGGGTATGGATGCCGATGTTGTTTTTGAATTTGACTTTGATGCGAATTGTGACCGGACACTCACTTACACTTTTAAAGCCCAAGACTTCTTTCCTTTGTCTTCCTCTTATCACAAAACAACAACCAAATAGCTGCTGAACCTGCTCCTTAAGCACTTACCGTAGCAGATGTCATACGATTTCATCCTTTGTATGCCCTTGTTGCGGGCTAAGAGGTGTGAGGATGGTCGGTTAAGGAAAGGGATCAGAAAAGGAACAGGTAAAAAATAGGAAGAGTAGAGTTGGGAAAGGTTTTTGTGAAGGGAGTGGAATGCCTAGTTTGGGGAACGCGGCCTGCTTGCAACGCACGGCTTAGCTCGTCGGAATGGGGGGGAATCTTGTCCCCAAAACTAGACCTCACCCGCGAACAAAAAAACATAAATCAGGCCGGGAAAAAAAGGAAACATAACGGACGGACATTCACCACACTAGGGCGCTGCTGGTGTCGTTGCAGCGTGGCCATAGCCCACCCAACCTGAAGGTTCACTGACCTTATTTAAACTTCCCCAATATGTCAATACCAGGTCCCGGTCATACCATCTTCACTGAAATATCTTGGCTACCATCCGCACCCCTGAAAAATGTGTCTTCAAAATGCCATGTTTCGTTCAAGTGAAACAAATAAACACAAAGATTTCATCCAAAATGGGCGTTAAGGGAGGTTTTATTAAGCGAAATAACAACAAACATTAAGGCAAGTATGAAATGATTTGATTAGAAAAATACACAATGGAAATTTTAACTTTGAATCAGTTTTACTTAATTGTCGTTTTAATATCGAAAATTTACAAATAGGCTAACAACAAAAAAAGGAAGTAAAGCTAAAACAACGTGACTCAGATGCGTTTCTCACAGGTCTACCAAATCAACACAAAAAAAAATGACAGCAAAAGCACCAATTTTGGCACTCGGTTATAAGATCGAATTTTCGGAATCCAATGACGTACCCCTATAGAGCTCTTTGGAGGTGGAATAAGGAGCAAACCGAAACAACAAGAAAAAAATAAAAAGAAAACAAATAATATCTGACAGATCCTGGGAACACTTCCCTTTTTCACTTACAAAAAGATGTATCTAACCAAGAAAAAGATTAATAAATTTAATATAAAAAGATATTTAAATTAAAAAAAAAAACAACTTTAACGCCAGTAGACTTATTCTTAAGAAAACAAATTAAAAAAAAAAGTAAGTATAAATTTATAAATCCTTTGTGATTACCAATATGGTTTCAAGGTATTCAAATTTCCTTTCAAATAATAGTTACTCTCGTTTCTTGATGAATTTTTCGTATACGAAGTAAACATTGGTTGAATATTATACCTGGACTTCGGTCTATTCTCTTTTTTTCAGAACTCACTGTGGTACTGATGGTGTGTTCAATGGCGTCCACTTCTATGACAAGAGACTGCTGATCAAATCCTCTGTTGCGGAGCGTTAGAAGGATGTCTTCTTCGATCTTCAGCAACCTTTTCTTTTACGAAGTGGCGGACTCGCACTCGGTAGTAACTCGCAGCGCACAAGAAAAAAATGCAACTCTAGGTTAAATATCTGTAGATGGGACTTCCCAATGATGTCCCCAAGTAATTATCTTTTGGAACCTAGATAATATCCAAATAAAAGTCCAGAAGATTTTTGAAACGGTCTAGGACCGGACCAGACAATTTTGAATGTTCGGTACAAGAAATAGAAATTATATAAAGGAGCGGCGGACCTGGCCCTCCAGCAGCAACCTGGGACCGCCAGAAAAGCAAAATTGGAGATTCAATACAACCTATAGGTAGATTTTTCATTTACAACGCGATAACTTTCAATAAAACATTTTCTTTTGTAACTCACCCTATTCTGGTTTTATTTGTGTACCTTTGTTAATGTCTCTCATTCTTTTAGGAAAGTTCTCGTACCACTTTTTAGAACAGGTAAAATTCGGTTGAAAAAAAGGATATTAATCCGAGCAATCTTTAAGAAAAAAAATATGATTTTAGCTTGCAGCACAACGTTCGTAAAATAACACATACCGGGTAAGCTAATAAGGAAAATTTTAACAGGTGAATGGAAATTTTGGTAGATGGCAAACCGTCACACTTTTAAATTCTTTTAAACGCACCGCACCGAACCTTAACAACCGGACGCTTGAAGCTGGAGTTGAAGTTTGAACATGTTCGAGGAAAATAATGTCATCAGATTATTTGTTGAAACGTTGCACAAATCATCTCACTTTGGTTTTATTATTTCCTCCTCCCACACTATTTTGATCATTCGATCCAATTTACTTGCAGGTTGAAATTTTTTTCTGCTATTGCAATGTTATTGTATAAGTGCATATAGTTCCCCTCTCATTCTTTAACTTGGTTGACAGTTCCAAAATTATATTTTGTTTGGCTCTACTACATCCTATTTTACCTCCATTTTTGCTCACGACATGTCACTAAGTTTACATCCAAAATTTTTGAGTCTATGCAGGGCGTCCACAACACCCTCTCCAACCCATCGCACTTCCGGGATAGCTTTTACATCAGATTTAAGTTTATCCTGGGTCTCCGCTCATCATTCATTTGCGCGTGGTCTGTATAAGGAAAGTAAATTCCAAATGCAGATCTGAAATTCATTGTCTTTGTTTCGTTTGTTGGGTTTAACATTTAAATCAGGCATATACGAAGTTTTTCGTTGTTTTGGAAGCAGTAGTTTTTACATAGTAGGAAAGTTACCCTAAGGCACAACCTCAATCCTGGAGGACCAGACTCGTGTACTACTCCAAGAGTAGAGAGCCAGATAAAACCGAATAGTCGAAGTAGGCCAAGGTGTTCACTAAGCAGTTTAACCTTGCCGTAAACGACATCGTTTATTCTATATCGAGAATTCATCAGCTGTCATTCAATCGTTGGAGTGTCATTGTGGGAACACTCTTAGCAACAGCCTACTCCACTCACTTTTTCCCTTTTGCAAACTAGTTCCGCAATCGCATAACATAGTTCCATCGACGTAGGCACCCCAAAGCCCACAGCCACGCTAAGGAAAGGATCCTTATTAATGATTCTGAACATTTTTGGGAAACTATCAGGTGTTATCAGTTTCCCTTGCGTAACTTTGCCTCAGTGGCTATACCGCTTCGCAAAAATATTATGGTGCTGGCCCCTTACTCAAATAAAATTGATTATAAAAATCAACCTCTTCCAATCGAACGTAATACCTCAAAGAAAATCGGTCAACCTGTAAAGGCTTCATGTAAAATTGATGTAAGGACGCAAATTTTTTTATAAAGTTAGTCGTATTTCTAACCAAAGACCAAGGGAATATATTACAAAACACAAAGTTGTTTCTTTAAACCTAATCTTTAAAATGAAGACAAACCGGATTGACACAACCCAGGTTGACTCAAACTGGATTGACTCAACCCGGCTTGAGTCAAATCGGGTTGACAGAACCAAGGTTGACTCAAACTAGCTTGACTGTTAGCAGATAGGCTCAAACCAGGTTAACTCGCTCCGGATTGACTAGAACTGGCTTGACTCGTACTGGCTTGACTCAACCCAGGTTAACTCAATTCAAGTTGATAGATGATAGATGGACTGTTCTTAAGTTTTTAGCTAAAATTCATTTTCAAATTGGCTGCTGACACCCACACCTGGTATCCTGGAAGTATACCTTTACAGATGAATTGAAGGTTTTGAGTTGTATTAAAACTGCACATGCATAAGCCCATTTGCTAATTCAAGACTACACACTTGATAGCCTAGCCCCCCCCCCCAAATCACCTTTTCTTGAAGCACAGCTTTTAACAGATTGGAGATGCCTTTTCATCAATCAAGATCCTTGAGTTGATATAACTCATTTTATACTCTTGTTCTTACCTTTTTTTCCTTCTGACCAAACAGTTTAATATCTAAAAAAGTGAACAGTATTTTGTCTGATTGCCAACTTTCCAATTCAGCGAATTTTAGTTCAATTCCATTATTAATATTTCCACTTTGTCGGAGCTTTGCACTTAAATTCGTATAGTAATGAGCAATTTCGGGAAGTTAATACACAGAGCCAATACTAAGGAATTAAATTTGAAGTAAATAATTTATCCATTTAATAAATTCAAATCAAATATCATTGATTTACTCTTCTCAAAATCAATTACATAATTTGAAATTCAAATAACTCTCCACACATAATTGAAATTAGAACTAGAAATATTTATATATTCTAACAACAAAATTAATAAAATCTCATTCATGCAAGATAATCGCTTCGGACAGCACTCATCATTATAATATATATCTTATCCTTTCAACTTCGATACCAATTCACAAGCTCATATTTGACCGGAACACCTCTGGTGCATCCTTCTAATGAAATTGTAATTATTTCATTCTATCCGAATTCGAAGCTAATGCACCATAGTCGGATAATGGGCGAGGTATGGTAATCCGATTAGCACACGTTGTACTTGCCATGGTCCAATAATAATTACGGCTGTTAGAAGATGCATGAGTGGTAAGCCATTTATTGACAGTGGTTCGACAAACGGATTTCTAATATTTCTCACCCACTCCTCAATATATAGTGTTATCAAGGGAGATAGAGCCAGATGACGTGGTGAAATCACCGATAAAACAACCTCAATTAGCAAAATGGCGCCCAATACGAGCACCGAGAAACGAGAATGCTTCCTTTACTCCTCGTTCTGTTCGTTTAGCACATTCAAGAGCAGCAAAGCCATCCAAGCTCTGGCACGCCCTGTCCAAATCCACATATTTAAGCCGGCATATCAAATATTAATTAAAAACTGATGCTATGATTTGGTCATAATGAACATTTTAGAATATTTGTAAACGTTCCTTGTTTCGGTTTGCTTTCGACCAGGTCTCTCTATACCCTCTGTGTTGTGTACCGAGACCCAGTCTTAGGGGCCTTTACTTGGCATCAGCAACTCTAACTCCTGTTTGCCATGAATGCCTACGCCTCGCCTGCTTCTGTGAGGTTTGTACAACCTACATGGCAACTAATGTTATTTGACATGCCAGTCATATGCACTGAAGCTGCATTCCTAATCAAAACTAACCCTGCTCTGTGAAAAGACTGTCAGCATAAACGAGTGAGGGTGAGACGCCTCTGAGTTCGGAGAGCCCAAGGACAGGATATGGGAAATCTAAATGAAGGCGCACAGGCACAGATCCAGAGAGTGAGATACAGAGAGGCAGAGATGTAGAGATGCAGAGACTAGAGACTAGAGACACCTCCTCTTGTTGAATCTGTGTTTTGGAACTAATGGTGGTTTGTTGGCTGACTGATTTTATGGTCGTGCAGCAGCAGTGTGCTGATGCCACACACTGGTGTTGATGACTTCATATCTGCATGTAGTCTTTATGAATTTTAGATAATTTTTCTGTCCCCATTTTGCCTCGTGAAGTGACTTCGCTACGAATATAAGCTGCTCTGCTGATAAAGTAGGGTTAGGGGAGAATATTTATATAAGGACATATTTGCTCGTTATTACGAGTCCTCTTCCACCTTTTATAGCGTGTTTTTTCTATCCTCTGTACATATGTACATTATATTATTTTTAGATAAAAAAAAATACATAGAAAACCATAAAGATCCTTCTTAATTATTTGCATTTGAACGGAAAAAGAAAACTATGTCAAGCAAAATCAAGTAGGACTCAATCTTTGACATTGAGTGGGGGCTTTTGCGGTTGAGCGATTTGCTGAGAACGGTTCTTCAGTCACTGGGTCAGTGAATGACTGAGATTTTTGTTTGAAATTTTTCGTATGAATTTTTCATTGTAAGTGAAAAATCTCGGACAGGATTTGTATAGCTTAACCTTTTTTCGCTCTAGCAAACAGGCATTTTTAAATTGAAGAGGTGTGCATGAAGTGGTTGATGATGGTTTCATGAATTCAAAAGTTTTTTTCCAAGTTTGATTTTCGTCAAACTTACACGACTGAAATAGTGCGAGAGTGTATTCTGCAATAGTTTATTCTTTTTTTTTATAAAAGGATAACCCTACCTACCAAATATAACCTCTTTGTTATGAGAACTTCCTAAAACAAAGATACTCAAAATGAAAAAAAAAATGTTACAAGCAACGGCAACACTTACAACTATGAACTTTAGATGAAATACCCGGTGCAACGTGCCAAAGGGTAACAGCTTATCCGAGCTATGCCAGACATGTACAGAATTCAGACAAGGAGATGCCCTATCATGTGACTTCTTTTACCTTGTCCTGGAGCAGATAGTTCGCAAGAGTGGTGCTAACCTGGAAGGCACTATCTTTAACAGGTCTTCTCAGCTGATTGGCTATGCGGACGACACTGACATCATCGGTTACTGCAAGCGAGCTATACTAGAAGCATTCACAGCTATTGATCATCACGTAAAATGTGTTGGTCATGAAGTGAATGAGGAACAAACATTAATTTCACGATCGCAGGGCCGCACCTAGAAGTGAGGCAGAGGGCTAATGCCCCAGGTGCCTTGTCATGAAAGGCGCCGTACAGTTAATGTCCCAAAATTATTATTGCTATTATATTGACCAATCTGAAATGAATTGGGTACGATATGTTCGAAAGCATCAACTGCTGTGCAGCTGAGCAGTGCAAAAATAGAATTGACGAACAAAATATTGAAAAGCCAGATAGCATGATTGTAAACAATTTCAAACAGGATGATTTCATACTTGCCGGCAATATTTACATAAAAAACAGCGATCATTTCATTATCCAATTGACTTTTATTTGATGTTTTTCGAAAATGGCCTTTATTTTGATCATACTTAAGGGAATGCTGTTTTTCGATTTTTTTTTTTTTTTGCAGCTTTCGAATGGTCGACATTTCTAAAGGTCAAAATATAATGAATAGTAAACAAGTAGGTTTTTTAACTTCCAACATAGTCGGTAAGCATTAAACGATATTTCAACTTGATTTTTCTGTCGGTCATTCGTACGGAACTTAATGAAATATGTTGGTACCTATTTGGAGTCAGTATATATACGGTGGAAGTGACAAGATTTATTTTTTGGTTTTCTTATTAACACTAAACAAATTTTTGTTTGCGAAAAGACGGCTTCACTGAGCGTGCTCTAAGGGCTAGAAACGGCCCTGCGCAAACGGAACGTTAGTGGAAATCTAACGAAGAATTAACTTAGCGAACCACTGATACTACGGTTTTGCCAAACAAAACTACTTTCTCGGAAGACAAAGTGCACTCCATACAAAAAGCTTATTTTACAATTTACTCTACTGCGCGCGTCGAGTGCTGGACGAAATGTAAAAAGGGGAATTAATACTGGACACTTTTAAGAGAAAAATTCTTTGGTGAATATCTGATACTACATGCGAAGAAGGTAAGGGGGTACGAGCTATACCAAGTCCAAAGAACCAAAACATCGACTTCATTGGCTCGGCCACATCGAGCGAATATAGACAACAACGCTTCAGCCAAAAATCTTGGAGTCCCAGCCCCCAGGTTCGAGATGGCCAGGAAAATCGAACCTCCACTACAGGGACCAGGTGGTTACAAGTGCAAAAGCGCTTGGTCTCGATGGTTGGAGGGAGCGTGCAAAGGACCGCAACCAATGGAAGACCGTACCTCCATGAATCCAGAGCTGGATAAATAACCAATAGGCCTTTCACGCCAAACCCCAAAACCGGTTTTCGGCGAAAACCTTTCAAAACTCGAAAACCATTAATACCGAACATTACTCGTTTTCGTTTCACATTACAGTTTTTCATTAACCAACCACTCACAATTTTCCTTTCGTTTTGTTGTTTTCCTCCATTTTATGAAAGTAAAATGGTGAATATTTACTTAATTTTGATACATATGAACAATTTCAATCACCACAGGCAAAATATTATCTGATTTAAATAAATTAAATAATTTTGAGAATGGAATTTTATATTTGATATGACAGAGTTTCGTCAGCTGTTTTCAATTATTTTTGAAAGCTTTCGATCAGTTTCTTTTTTGACATTTTATTAGGCATTGAACTTTTTAAAAGGTACGTTTGTTTCGTTCATCTCTGAATTCCAACATGTTTTCGACTGGTTTTAAGGCTCTCCCAAACCAACGCAAATACGGAGCGACGACGAATTTTTGTTGTTGTTTAGCGATGTGTATTTGCCATATTTTGTATTATTGTGAATGATTCGCTGCGAATCGCTCCGCACTTGCGTTGGTTTGGGAGAGCCATCATAAAAACTAATGTTTTCGAAAACCTGAAGTATAAAAATTATATGGGAAAACTTGTGGTTTCTATTAGGTTTTTATCCAAAACCGATAATTTCGCGAAAACCGCGTTTTGGGTTCGGTGTGAAAAGGTTATTAGGAAGCAATTTCATCAAATTTCAAAATTACAGTATCAAAAACGTAAGTTACAGGCCACCTTCTAATGATGAAAAATACTTGATATGTATCATCCTTCAAGAAACCGTTTCCGTAATTATTTTGCACTACTGCACCGCATGAATGATAATCTCTCTTAAGGAATTATTGACAGGATATATTGACAACTTTGTAACAATGTATTTAAAACATTTTTTGATACACATAAAATTAAAATAAACAATGGTTTTGAAAATTATATTTTCTACAAGGACAATTGTAGTGCTTTTCCGTTCAGATAAACAAGAGGTTTGATAAAAGTTGAAAAGCATTTTTAAACTTAAAAATTTGACAATGTTTTTAACAATAACTTTTAATAAAAAAAAAAGTTGTACAAAATATTTGAAAGTTTAAGTTCTATAAGAAATTTCACATACAGAAAATATTTCACATTTACTTTTTTGAAGGCTTTTTAGATATGGTGGAAAATGCATGAAATTTCTTTTGTTCGAAATTTGTGGATTTAGACTCTCCAAGAAATACTCTCTGAGAAATATTGAAAATTTCGCCAATTTTGTTGTGCTCCACAAATAGTAAGTTCAGGACCATTCAGACAGGTAAATAATGTATGTTCAATCCAAGTTCAGTTTATATTATCCAGATAGTGTCAGATCTCCATCCATTGTCTCATTCGTGTGTATCCAAATATCTGAATAGGCTATAGGGGCTAAAACACTCCAACAGTCATTTTCTCATCTGACCCTGATAGCAACATTGTCCTTCTTCTTCTTTCTACTCTAGATCGTTTTCAGTCTCCTTTGCTTATATGACTTTCTCTTTCGAAACAGCTAATACTTTTACTGTTCATGTTTAACTTTCATAAATTTCGAGAATCAAGTTAGCCAAAATTGGTTTTTATCCCTTCCTAGATTAGCTCGTTGAATCACATATCAAGGAATCCGAGACCATTTGAGTGTATAGTTCACCCTGTCCGACTGTTTGAAAAAACCGTTTTGCACTTTGAGTTTTGAATTTTTAAAACGGTTTGACAGGGCGAGCTATGCACTGAAATGGTCTTGGATTCCGTGAACTTTATTAACTCTAAAGGCGGCTTCTCTTAGCTTGCCCTAGGTGCTTTAAGGCTTGGAATGGCCCTGATTAGGCGATTGAATCAAACTGCCATTTTGAACATAGGATATAGGTATAGGCGCTAACATTTTTATTTCTATTGCGAAACGGTTGGTAAATAACAGTTACACTTGACGCAACTGTTGTAGGCAAAGAAATAAAAAAGGCCCTAATGGGATGGCCTACAGTGTTCCGTTTATTGAATTTTGGCTACAAAAATCATTTCCCACGCCAATTCTTAATATAAATTAATAAAATTTGGTACACTTGGTGATTTGGGGATTTTGGGATTCAGAAGTACTCGGCTTCACAATTTAGGTCAGAACATGGTCCCGAATTTAAAAATTTTAAATAAAGTATTGTCAGAAACTGAAGACAGAAACTGAGTGAATTTTATGTTTAAAATGTCCTTAAATATGCGCTTGAGTGTCTTCTTTCATATAAAAATGACTCCAGTACTGATTTGTTCCAAATTTAGTGAAAATGGTCTAAAATGTTTAGAAATGTTCCCAAGGGATTAGAACTAATCCCTTGGGAATAGTGCTTATTTAAAAAAAAAAAGATTATTAAGGATATTATTTTTAGACTTAATCTGATTGTATCTGAAAAAAAATTTGACAAATTTGATGGCTGGAAGTAGCGAGTCAAATTTCAGGTCAACTGCTTAAAAACTGGAAAAAATCCAAAATAATCTAAAGTAATACTTATAATAATGTTGATATTTTTTCTGATTAAATGATTTTGATCTGACATCAGGCTAAGAATTCTGATACTTGAAGGCTGGAATAGAACGATTAAATTTAGATTATTTTATTTTATTTCAAAGGCAGTTTAACGATTTTTTCAAATTTCACTAATCAGAATTCTTAACCTGATGTCACATTTAAATAATAAAACCAGAAAAAAACAAACATTATTTAAACTTCCAGCCGTCAAATTTTTCAAATTTTATTCAGATTCAATAAGAATACGGCTAAAAATAATTTCCAATACAAATATTTTTAAAAATACACACTGAAATTAGTTCTAGTCCCTTGGAAAACATTTCTGAACATTTTCAACCATCTTCTTAAAACTTGGTATAAATCAGTATTGGAGTAATTTTTATATGAAAGTATACACTCAAGCGCATATTTAAGGACATTTCAAACATAAATTCCACTCAGTTCCTGACTTCGACAATACTTTCTTTAAAATTTTGAAATTTGGGACCAAAATTGTGAAGCCCCTGTTTGAAGTAGACACATCAAGTGTACCAAATTTCATTAATTTTCTTCAAGAATTGACGTGGAAAATGATTTTTTTCACCAAAATTCAACAAACGGACCACTGTACGGTGCCGCCACCGCCCAGAACAAAGAAATTTTGCTGAAGAATTTAAGTACTTTGGAGTGAAAATTTGTCTTTAAATAGATAATTCCTTAGTAAAAAACCTAATATTATTTGTCCAACTTTTGTCCAGCTTGAAGATCGTGTTCATTTTTATTAAAACATAAAATTAATAAAAAACATTACAACATAGTATTGTAATTTAAATTTGCTAAGTTTTTTTGACTTAAATAGCATTTTTTGACAATTTTAGACAAGCATTTTTACATGTCTCCTAGAAAGTCTTTATGATAAAAAATAAATTTGTACACTTGTTTTTTTTTTTAACTGATGGTTATGGTTACCTAAAAACTATAGACCAGGTTACCCTACATTTTTGTTTTCGAAGAAGCTTATTTATCAACGAAAGCTTCGAAATCTGTTGATATTTGCTTCAGCATGATTGGCAAAGGCATACGAAATAGCAGGTCTACTTTTGAATGCAACTCAAAGCAAAGGCACCTATTATCGAACTTTCGAATGTGACTTTGTGGCATTACCGTTTGCGACTCACCTAGATTAAGTTCACCTTAAATAGCTAAAATTTGGAAAGTTTGAATGTCACTCAATACCTTTATCAAACGTTTGTCTCAATCAACGATGTCGAACTGTATTTCTTGATGACTTTGAACAAAATCGCAGCTTTTGTTTCTGAAATGTCGAACGTTCGAGTTGAGCTGAACGTTCGACTCGGCGAATCGCAAGTCATAATAGGGACCCAAATTTCTGTTCTAATGCTAATTTTTGGTAGGTCTTCCTGATCAACACCCTACGCAGCCTTTGCTGCTTGGTGAAATATGAGCAGTTAAACTTAATTTAACATTATTTTTGAGAAAGTCAGATTATTACAAAAATTACGTTCGATGTTCAAATTGGCATCAACATTTTTATCAAACGCAACCTTTTAATTCAAGTTGTTTTAAAAAAATTTCAGACGACTTTCGTTTTGCAATGCAGAAGCAGTTGCGATGAAGGCAAAGTGCAATAATTTCACAGATTCTTCTTTTACTGTAGAGGTCTGTGTGTTTAAGTCACGCAGACATCTGTCGATACTATTCAGGTATAGTCTGTACTGTAAATAAAATGTCAAAATTGCTAAAATGAACTCCTTAAGCAAAAGTCAATAGAACGAGTACCAACCTAAGTATAGGTAAAAACAAGAACACAAGTCTTCCTTTGATGCATGTTAATATTCAAACAAAAATACCACATTTGAAAAATTCCCTGCCATGCCACATCAAATGTCCAAGTGTATTTTTTTGCAGCAAACATTCTGAATGATATCAACCAAACGCAACGTTACCTCAACATCTTCTTAAAATTAAACAGTTTTATTCATTTTTTTGTCGAAACTCTTGACAAAACATCTTGTCTCGTCAATCTGCACCCACAATATTAAAAAAAAAAAACCTTCCTTCATAAAATATGCTTGTTTCTTTTCAGAAAATTACAAAGTGAAACGAAACACGCTCGCGTCCAGCTTTCATCTCACCAACAGACATGAACATAATAATTCGAATATACAAAGCAATCGCTTGAAGCACGTCCTTTATCCTTTTTTTTTTCGTATAGAAATTTTGTACATAAGAGTGCGCGCGAGGAAAACTTCTTAACAGCTTCAGCTACTGTTGCTGCCATATCAAACGTCACTATCCTTCAAAGTTTGTGTATTGCGCGATGCTGATGCTTTTACTTGCTCTCGACTCCTCTTTCTTGCATCAATAACTTCTTTCAACTTTTTCTTTTCAAACCACTCGGTTATGTGTTGTGTTGGTTCAGAGGAAGTCTTGAAGGATTCAGCTCAGTTGATCGTCCAAGAAGATTTCCCCCGGTGCCGCCAAACAACCAACACTGTATATTACGAAATGAACTGTATACTTTTTTTTATATTTTTTTTTGTTTGTATTCCCCAACGACACATTTGGATGCTTCTTTTGTATGTCGCGCCTGCCTTTCATAGGGAAATCGTTTAAGACGAAGAAAATGATGTGAAGACTGAAGAATTCCCTTTTCTTCGTTGTCTGAAAGCCACTTCCTATACTCTTTCTCCGGTTTGGAAATCTACAAAGTTCTTAAGTTTTTGTGCTTTGTGTGTGATTCCTGAGCGAATAATTTTAGCTACGCTCGCTGTGTGTTGTATCTTTCAAAGTTTTTTTTTTTTTTAAACTGCCATCGAGCTGATTTGCCTTTGAAATTATATTCCAAGGGTAAATGACTTACATCCCTTGTGATTTCCGGATATTACAATACAATCGCAACGTTATTAGAATTTTATCACAATTCCTCGACTAAATTATTCCCAACGTGGAAAATCAGCTATTAGACTTTGGTTAAATGGCCATTTTACTAGAAAATTATCTCTTGATTATAAATGCGTACAAAAGAGAAGCTGTACAAACTTCTCCATGTAGTGACAGCCTTAAAAAGTGGACTGGTCACAAAATACGGAATTCAACATATGTAGGTATCTACTGAAATCAGAAAATCTCAAATCTCAAAACACAGAATTGGGAGTTCCTTGACGTCTGTGAAGTTAGCAGGGCAACTTTCACCCAAACAAATGGGACCTTGACAGGAATTTGTAGTTTTTTTTTTGCATTTCAAAAATAGGATACTGTGTTGTTCTAGTTAACTGACTGTCAAGAATGACTCTTGTTCGTCAGACAACATGTATTTATTGGCATTACATAACTGTTACAATATATGATATTGTAGGTAAGGTGGGTTCAAAACTCCTCCCCCGGAAGACAAAGTGCACGCTATACAAAACGCTAATTTTTCCAGTTCTACTCTACGGCGCCGAGTGCTGGACGATAATTAAAAAAGGGGAATTGATACTGGGCACTTTCGAGAGAAAAATTCTGCGACGGATATTTGGTCCAATATGCGAGGAGGGCGAATGGAGGAGAAGATTTAATCGTGAATTATACGAGCTGTACCAAGATGTGGATGCAGTCCAAAGAACCAAAAGACGCCGACTACACTGGCTCGGACACATCGAGCGAATGGACAACAATGTTCCAGCCAAAAAAATCTTCGAATCCCAGCCCCCAGCATGTTCGAGATGACCAGGAAGACCGAACCTCCACTACCGGGATCAGGCGGTTTCCGACGCAAGAACACTTGATCTCGATGACTGGAGGGAGCGTGCGAGGGACCGCAACCGATGGAAGACCGCAATATCTCAGGCAGAGACCCTCCATAGATCGGGAGCCGGAGAAGTAGGTAAGTAAGTAAGTAAGGTATGGTGTGACTTATGTATCTATTTACATAGGATATAAATTTATGTTATTTATGCCTAATTGGTGCTGCCAATGCCTTCCGACACATCCCCCCTTTTCAGTGTTGAAAGCGCTCGACGGGTTTTACACATCGGCCGTATTGAGTCATATAACCTTGGTGATTATTAATATCCGTGAGGCCTGATGATGTAGGCGATATCGATGGTAAAGATGCTGTGGCGGTCTGCGAAGGAGGTGGTGAAGGCGATGGTGTTGTTGATGCAGATGACGCCGTTGGCAAAGTCATCTTTTCTGGGGACGAAGGTAGTGGTAATGTCATCAATGGTGTTACCACTTCGTTAATATCGGCTTGTTCATTGATTTCTCCAGCTCGGTGAGCTTGAGATAGATGGAAGCTGTTACGACGCAGTTTTCCTGTAGGAGCTTCGATGATGTAAGAGCGAGGATGTTTGCTCTTCTCACGAACTGTTGCGCAAACGCGTTTGTAACGAACCCAAACTAGTTCTCCGGGAATTAAGTCGTCTTTTATCACGGCACGATGGCGTTGGTTGAAGTTTCATGTTTGGTTGTCCTTTCTCTCATCCTCCTTCCTTTTTAAATCTTCGTAATCGACTTCTTTTAACTCATAGCATTGTAGGGCAATCGGCAGTGTTGACCTTATTCGACGGCCCATTAAAAGCTCCGCTGGGCTGTAATCGTTGGACAGGGGGCTGGCACGATATTCTAAAAGGGCTTTGTATGAATCAACATTCTTCTTGAGCTGGAGTTTGGCAATTTTTACTGCGGCTTTGATGAACCCGTTACTTGGGGGAAAGTGAGGACTGAATGTGACATGACTTAACCCATAGTCTCTTGCAAATTCAGAGAACTCTGAGGTGTGAACCGATTCAAACTGGGTCCTGTTGTCACTTCTAACTAGCTCAGGTACTCCATAACGTGCGAAAATCGATTTGCAATGATTAATGACCGGCAGCTGTCAATCTTTCGAGTAAGGCAACCCCGAAAAATCTAGAAAAGAAATCAGAAATGATCAAGTACCAGCGCCCTTGGCACTTAAAAAGGTCCATAGCTACCTTTTGCCACGGACGTGTTGGAAAGTCCATGGGCATAAGTTTTTCTCGAAATTCTTTTGTTTCTTGGATGCAAGCACTACATCTACTGATCATCTCGGCTATGTCTGTTGAAAGTTCAGGCCACCAGGCAGATTCGCGTGCTCTGGCTCTGCATTTTGTGAATCCTTGATGACCAGCATGAAGTGTTCCAAGAATGCCTTGTCTCATGGATACAGGAATAATGAGATGGCAGCCACGCATCAGCAAACCGTTTTCGTTGGCGATGTCATCTCTAAAAGAGTTGCAAAATTTTGGCCATCTGTTCATAGCATGGGAAGCGACTTTGCGAAGAGTAGATCCCCTTGTTGTTCGGTTCGGTTTCCTCCAACTTCGTGTTGGACTCTGGAATGTGCGTAACCAACATGTTCACGTGTGCGAAAATTTCTTCTTCTAGATCATTTTTGCTATCCTTCACATGCAGAGGCTGGCGGCTGAGTGCGTCTTCTGCATTCAGATTCTTGCCTGGAGTGTAAAATATTGAAAAATTCTACCGCATCATCCTTATTCGCAATCGCTGCAGTCGTGGTGTTAAGTTGTCCAGATCCTCAATTGTGAAAATTGGAGGGGTTTGTGGTCGGTCTCCAGATGAAACCTTATGCCAGTAATGAAGTCCTGGAATCGTTCACATGCCCAAGTGAGAGCCAAGGCTTCTTTCTCGATCTGGGCGCAGATCGCTGTCGGTCAGCGTTCTGGAAGCATAGGAGATTGGTCTTAACTTACCGTCGTGTTGACGTTGACGAATGACATCTCCGATTCCATGATGTCAGCTGATACAACAGTTTCCTTGTTGCTATCATATAATGCTAGTACAGGCTCTCTGGTAAGGATTTTCTTAACTTCATCGAATGGATTATCCTGCGTTGGGCCCCATATGAATGCTCGTTTCTTCTTGAGCAGTTCGTTAAGAGGCTGCAGTATATCTAATAGCCTTGGCGTGAATTTTCCAAGATAGTTGATAAGTCCGATCACAATACGAGTCTCGTGAACATTTTTTGGCCGTTCCATGTTGACGATGGCCGAGATACGATCGCTAACTGGATGGACTCCCTCTACATCAAGAATGTGCCCGAGGAACTTGATACGTTGAACACCAAAATGGCACTTAGCTTCATTGAGTGTATGACACCTGAAATTTGAAGACGTGGCAATACTAGACGGAGTCTTTGATCGTGCTCGTCCACTCAGCTCCCTCACACCAGAATATTGTCTATTTGACAAAGGATTCCTTCCAATCCTCGGACTATGCTGGAGATTCTCTTTTAGTAGTGTTCTGGAGCAGATGTCATACCAAATGGAACCGGATGTAACAAAACCTCCCAAAGGGTGTCATGAAAGGAATTAGAAGTTTTGACTCTTCTGTGAGTTTTATGTGCGAAAAACCACTATTCGCGTCTAGCTTACTGAAAAATTTAATTTTTTTTTAATTTCGTTTAAAAGTGGCTTCGTTCAACGCTCACACAAAAATAAATATCTCATACAAGTTGAATTTGAGCAAAACAATTTATTTCAAGTTTCTCAGAGCTAAAACATACTTTTCACCCATTTTTGTTCCTCACCAAAAATGTTTTCATTGTTTTTTCATTCGGTATCGAAATAGGATTGGTGCAAGACGTAAACGCAACTAGATAATAATTTACGCAATATATAATAATTCTTTTTAAAAAGCTTCTTTAAAATGAGTTTTACAAGTTTAAGCCTCCGTAATTATATAAATTGAAATTTTCTTCTATGGCACGTGCATAAGATTTCACACGTGGAAGTGGTTCATGTCTAAGATTTCACATTTCAAAGTGAAGTATTCGATAAAACTTCTTGGAAATTGTAACAGAAACCTTTTGAAGACAGAGTGGAAGCAGATTAAATAACTTAATAGAATCTTTATAGAGTCATAGCTTGATGTTTCTTCCTTAAAATAATTTACAGAGGTCTATCTGAAATAGATACCAGCCTCGCTCAATTTTCTATATCTAGATTTCGCACAATTTTAAAGAAGCAGTTATTGAAATCATGACTTCTATAGGAAATTTATTTTTGGTGAAAGCTGTAAGAAGCCTTATAGAAACTGAAATGTTATTTGGGTAGTATAACGCAGGAACCAAGTATGCTAGGAACTTGCCATAAGGCTCCAAATTTGCTGTTGTTTTGCATATCAAGAATAGGCTACTTAAAAATTTTGAAGTCCTTTTTTTGAAAAAAAAAATTCATACCAAGCTTGCAGTAAGAATTGTGAAGTTGGCAAGTCGGTATGAAATTTTTTTTAAAAAAGGGCTTCTTATTTTGTAATGCAAGAAAAAATGCAAAATTGGAGACTTATTGCAAGTTCCTAGCATACTTGGTTCCTGAGATACACTATGTGACCTGCTTACTTCACTGTAAAGCAAAAAAAAATGCAATAAGACTGCAAATTCCTGTCAAGATCCCATTTGCTTGGGTGAAAGTTGCCCTGCTAACTGCACAGAACTAGTTTCTTGACTCATTTTTGGTTAAGAGTTATTCTTCGTTCTTTTTGATTATCACTTTTCAGAGACATTTCTTTTTAATTTATATTAAAATAATTTTGGACCAAAAGCTTCAAGGATCGTCCTATTTTTGAAAGGAAAAAAGTGTTTGTTTTAGGATTGTCCTCCGTTGGGGGTATAACATGGCTCTCCTTAAATAAATTTGGTACACATGTGTATGTAAAAATTGGCTAAAGTGTCCACGTGTCTGCTATGAGTTCATAAGATTCAATAATATCCTTTTTGCAAAAACAAACATTTTCTGGTTGCTTTTAATTTTTTTTTCTGTAGCATCAGCGCTGAAGACTGACGACGGTAATGCAAGCGGTAGCGGTGGCGGAGACATCATGTTATTCAACCACATAATTTGTGTCGAAGTCAACCGTGAAAATTCCCAAACGAGACTTCCACAGAAGATTGCGACACCGAGGTGCACAAAGTGATTCCTTCGGCTCAACGAACCGGAGAACACCCTGGATGACAGTGCCAGCGAAATCGAATGCAAAATAACAGTAAGTATATATACACACACACACAAACACATCTAAAACATTTGCCTTAAAAAGTAAAATGATTCCTTTGCCAAATGATGCAATGCAATGTTACTAAACATTTTTGACATCGCCCAGATATATCAAACAAAACAAAAAAAAATTCCATCCATGGAGGAGGATGGTTCCTCGGGCTTTTTTGTTCATCTTCGATCAAACTGGAAGCTGCACTGTTATGTCTCCCTCAATGGAACACATATATATTTGGATTCGCATTATTCCGGAAAATTTAACTTATACATACCTATGTGTGTTACAGGGTAACGATTGTGGTCGGATGAATTTTCTGAACTTATATCCGACGTTTCCTTTCAGGTCAGAACACCAGCTTTTCGATTAAAAAAGAGAAATTCATGCCCTATGAAGCTTTGTTTATCTTAGGTACTTTGTTTTTTTCCTAAGGCCGTGTACCAATTGCGTTAAGATTTTGGTTAAATTTGATCTGACTATAGAATTTTTTTTCCACGACTTTTGACTTATGACTTATGACTTATGACTTATGACTTATGACTTATGACTTATGACTTATGACTTATGACTTATGACTTATGACTTATGACTTATGACTTATGACTTATGACTTATGACTTATGACTTATGACTTATGACTTATGACTTATGACTTATGACTTATGACTTATGACTTATGACTTATGACTTATGACTTATGACTTATGACTTATGACTTATGACTTATGACTTATGACTTATGACTTATGACTTATGACTTATGACTTATGACTTATGACTTATGACTTATGACTTATGACTTATGACTTATGACTTATGACTTATGACTTATGACTTATGACTTATGACTTATGACTTATGACTTATGACTTATGACTTATGACTTATGACTTATGACTTATGACTTATGACTTATGACTTATGACTTATGACTTATGACTTATGACTTATGACTTATGACTTATGACTTATGACTTATGACTTATGACTTATGACTTATGACTTATGACTTATGACTTATGACTTATGACTTATGACTTATGACTTATGACTTATGACTTATGACTTATGACTTATGACTTATGACTTATGACTTATGACTTATGACTTATGACTTATGACTTATGACTTATGACTTATGACTTATGACTTATGACTTATGACTTATGACTTATGACTTATGACTTATGACTTATGACTTATGACTTATGACTTATGACTTATGACTTATGACTTATGACTTATGACTTATGACTTATGACTTATGACTTATGACTTATGACTTATGACTTATGACTTATGACTTATGACTTATGACTTATGACTTATGACTTATGACTTATGACTTATGACTTATGACTTATGACTTATGACTTATGACTTATGACTTATGACTTATGACTTATGACTTATGACTTATGACTTATGACTTATGACTTATGACTTATGACTTATGACTTATGACTTATGACTTATGACTTATGACTTATGACTTATGACTTATGACTTATGACTTATGACTTATGACTTATGACTTATGACTTATGACTAATGACTTTGAAGTCCATGATCGAAGTATAAAAAAACAGACAGTACTACTGAATTCAGCATCCTAAAATTATAAAGTTTAACACATTTAATTAATTTGTATTAAGAATTATGAGTGAAAAACTATTTTTGTCAACGCAGGAAGTGCTTGCTATTAAATTAATCAGAGTCATTTGTCAACTCATAAGTGAAATGTTAGATTTCTTTTTTTTTAATTAAGCTGGTTTGTTTTCACTCACGCAAACGTTACCTTGACAAGAATTTGCAGTTTTGTTTGCATTTCTATTCTAGTTTTGCAGTTCAACAAATAATGGTGCAAGCGAGTAACCTGCTAACTCCACTGTGAAGTGATCGATAGAATAAAGGGATGACAAATCAGAAATAAGGTTTGGAAGTTCTACCAAAAGGCTTAAGAAACCTCACAACATTTAAGTTGTTGGAAATGATGAATGAAGTTGTTCTTATAGCCAATCTGTTCAAATCGGAAGGTGATGAATCGGTTAGAAAAATGTACCAGTCCGATAAATTAAAACTCTGCATTGTTTCCCCGATCAACTGCAAAGGTATCGGTCTGTTTGATATCGCGTACAAGATCTTCTCTAATTATATGAGCACCTGAAATCATTCATCAACTACTTTATAGCTCCATATCAATGCGGCTTTAGGCCAGGAAAGTCCTAAATCTACCAAATATTCGCACTATGGCAGATCTTCAGGGAATTTAAATAAATACGCACTACCTCTTTGTCGATTCCTCTGCCATATAACAGCATTTATACACTGAGAAAACTAAACTATGAGTTATTGAATGTTCAATTAGTACGAATAGAGTTTGATTTGAATCTCCTTTTTATTTGTTTAGTTTCAAAAAATAATATTTTTTTGAAGGAAAAATCTATTTAAATCAAAGCAATTCATGTTCTATTATTTTCTATTATTGCATCTGAAGTTGCACGTAATTCTTTATTATTTTATTAATTTTATTCACCACGTAAAAATATTAAAAATTAAAGTACTAAATACTAAATAAACATGCACTTGTTTGATTTAAATATGAACGCGTTTAAAACATTTCGAAAGTATAAAAATATTAGTGAGTATTCAGGAAGAATCAAAGCAATCTTAAGCGTAACGGTTCGTGTCAGGCTCGACAGATTGGGCTATTTATAGGCAATTGGTCTATCTTTTCCCGAAATTGCTGACAACAATGACAGTCCAACCATAACAATAATAAGAGTTAAAATCAAATCTTGGGCAATTTTTTTTTCTTCCTCAACAATTTGGCATCACTTTTTACTTACGGATTTTGACATTTCAAAAAACCGCAACAATATTCTCTTTAATTTTATTCAGTTTATGTGTTGTTGCTGTTAAAAAAAAATAACTGTAAAAAGCAGCAAGCATACAAAATTGAAAATAATCACTTTGAAATCTTTAAAAAAATATAGTCAAATTACGATGGCAATTTTTTTATCCCATAGAAATCTTCAAAAGACACTCGGTAAGAATCGGTACTGAGTAGTGTGGGACCCTTACCGCACTTAAACCACCGGTGAATCAGGACCGATCTATGAAAAATTGACAAATGATTTTTCTTTCTTAATTTATTAATCATATCGAAGCTTTAAAGTTATAAAGCTTTAAAGTTTTAACACTTTCCCATAGCTTTTAGACCATCAGTTCATGAGGCTTGGTTCTTCTTAATCTCCGAACATTGTTTCGTACATTTAAGAAGGTCTCCATTTCGGAGTTGGTGTGACTACTTTGAAGTGGCTGACTGTATGATACAGCGTGTTTTTAACCACTTCTATAACCATTTCAACTTGAAGGTCACGATGTAGATCGCTATTTCTTATGTACAAAGAGCATTTATTATTCCATGAAAGACCTTGCTTTGAAATTTTTGGATGGGTTCAGCATTTCTTTTCTTTGTACAGCCCCATAGTTGGATACCATGTGTCCAAACAGATTTTAATATAACATTAATTTGTTCTGGATAGATAGGTCAGAGTTCTTTTCTTGTAACCAGTACATTTTTCTTTACTTCAAGTTTAATTCTTCTCTTTTCTTTTTGATGTGCTCTTTCCATTTAAGCTTTACATCCAAAGTCATTCCAAGGTTTTTGGCAGCATTGGAGAAAGATTATGCTGTACTGTTTATAAGAATAGGAAAACTGTTTATTTTTTTGTTTTGTAAAGTTTATATGCGTCAATTTTGTGTTATTTATTTTGATTCGCCATTTTTGCATCGAATCACTTACTTTATCGACTGCATTTTGCAGTTTTTGTGAAGTCTTCGTAATGGATTTATCTGGCACCATCATTACAGTATTATCAGCAAAGGTGGTCGGCCATGATAGCGTTGATGTCCTCTGGAATATCCCTAGAATATGACAGATTACAGGGTTGGTCTTAGGACACTTCCACACTTCCTTGTGGTACACCGGTTTCAATTTTCTTTAGTTGATTGGTATAAGCTATATATGTCTGTAAGAAGTTACTTCTGTTGGTGGCTTTTTTTTTTTAGGTATAACAATGACTTCTGCAATTTTCCAATGATGTAGCACATATCTTAGTTTAAGGCATGCATTTATCATAAATTGGAGTTTTTTGAAGGCTATAGAAGGCATTTCTTTCAAAGCCTGAGCAGTTATTAGATCGTACCCTGGTGATTTTTTGTTAGACAACTTATGTTGACACATACTTCTTACTTCTTTGAGCGTGACAAAAGGAATTTCACATTCGTCGTTTCCATCAACAAACTGTAAGGGATCTGTAGCTGTGCTTGCTGGAAACGGTTAAAAAACATTCGCGAGATGTTCAGCGAAGAGATCAGCCTTTTGTTTTGGGTTTCCGATCCATTTACCATCTTGAGATTTTACTGGCGGGTTTTGTGCCTGTGGTCTTTTTTGGCGCTTAGCTGCTTTCCATAATTAGTATTCCGTAGAAGCATCCGCCGTCAGACTATTCAGGAGTCTACTAAGTGAATCACTTTTAAATTCACTGATTCTTTTCTTTAGTTCCTTGTTAAGACTGTTAAAAACTGCTTTATCACCTGAAAATCTCGTAGCTTCCAATTTTTTTCGAGCTCTTCTTTTTTCCAAGATCAGCTCCTTTATTTCGACAGGATATTTTATTTCTTTTTCTCTTGATTTCGAAATTGATGGACTACTTTCTTCTTCAGCCTGTTGCACATCAGCAATAAATTGTTCTACTTCATGATCAATTTGTTCAATTGATTGCAAAGGGGATCTTAGGTTTATAAAACTTTCAAGTTTATCGCTGAATTCGTTCGAGTTTGTTCTTTTATTTAATTGCAATTATGAGAAAAGAAAACAATTGTATTCGGCTACAATTTGGGCTACTTTCTTGGCTCCAATTTTGGGAACAATTTTTCAAATTGGGTTATGGAACTAGTTCGAGACATGGCAACCCTGGTTAGTGTACTGATTTTGGCCACAAAAACTAAAGTCCTTAATTTAATTTATGCAATTGCTGAATATATTTTGCCCAAATTAAAATTTACTTTAGAATTGATGCAGATAGCCAAAGAAAAATATTAACTTTTTTTTTTAAATCGAACGTTGTGAGGCGCATTTTGTTCGCTTCGAAAAATGCCAACCAAATGTCGGTGTATAGTTGAAAAAATAAAGAATCTATAGGGAATAATGAAAAGGAAGTCTGAGAGCGGAAGGAAGTATATGAAGCAGGTGCTTTTCCTTCTATATATTGAAGGCCACCATAGGTACCGATATACCGACAAACGATGAGAAGACGAACAGCTCCATGGCATTCGATTTCTTTTTTTTATGATTTTATTTTTATATCCGCCCCCGCCTTTGGTAGAATCCTGAAACGTGGAATGGAATGATGATAATTCGAGGATAAATGTTGCCAGACATTACGATGAGGTTGACTTTCAGACGTCGCTTTGCTTGGGTTTGCCAGCAACACAGAGACAACGACAGCGAAACTGTGACGACTGTGACGTGGTGCTGACGATGGGATGCCAATGCCAGGATCAATGGAAGAAATAAGCAAGCTCCCATTCCGCCTATCTGCCTTGCCACTCGGAGTGCATGTAAATAGTACAATCATTAATCAACTTGACACAATAAAGTCAACGTAACTGATGCCTTTTCGGAAGGCGGAGGATGTGTCGGAATGGGACTGATTATTTCTTACCCATCTCTCTGATGCTACCCGACCCCATACCGATGCCAGGTAATGTGGATGTTGGATATGGATGTCGCTTGTTGTCACAGGAAGGGCCCTCTCTGGCAGCTCCAGAGCCATATCGATTGGAGCAAATGGTTTTCATGGAAAAAAACCCTACGGTACGAGTGAAAAAAAAAATCAGCGGGTTGAAAGGTAGGTGCACAAGGTATTTCCCTGATTTGCTTGTTATGGGAATTAAAGTTTCCCAGTTCTTTCCGTGAAAGGAGCGAAGGTCGTGGAACTGAAGACAGAAGAATCAAAAACAACAAAAAAAAGAACGAATCTCTAATTAACCTGTCAATTGGATAATAATGAAAGATGAATGAATAATGAAGCCAATTATGGACAGCACTGCATTGTAAGACTTAATTTTCCTTGTCAAAAGGACTTAATTAAATTATAACGCCACCAAGGACGCAACATTTCCGTCGACGGAGCTGGAGCGTGAGAATTGCATTTAAAAATGAACTTAAAAACGGTTAGCAGTGGTGCATTGTGTGTAGTGGTATGCATTTCTATATGTACAAGTCTCGAGAGAGAGAGAGAGTGAGAAAGAGGGAATGGTGGCGGTATAGACCGCAGAATTATTTAATAGCACCTCCTTCAGCAACACGAAACAGGACGAGAGAGTGTTTAGTTTTTCATTCATCTACATCTACCCTTGCTGGGGCTTAATGTCGAAACGTGTCTGACATGGCAATGCAATGAAGCAATAAAATTAAAAATTAATTTTTGTACTATACCCGTGAATGGCGGGTATACGGCGCGGTGCGGCGCGGCGTGCGCCGGCGGACGTCAATGTTGTTCTTTAAAAATGTTATTTAAGATATTTTTTTTTTTTTGAGCTTATAATTTGTGACCAGCATTAATTACCCTGTTTAATTTGCTTTAGGAGAATACTTAAGGAAATGCATCCTTTGGAAAAAAGGCAAAGTAGAGAAGTAGTGTTGTCGAGGTAAGTAAAGAATGCAAGACACGAATAAGCTCTTATCGCAAATGACAGTAATGGGACAAAATTATAGTTATTTCTTTTAATGAAGGTACTACTTTACATTTAAACACAAATTTAATGAATATTTAGCATTGAAATGAGGAAATTTAAGAATTTCCCTTTAAGAATATGTATATTAAAGTTTTTAATGAACCTCCAGGAGAGTATAACCCACTGACAGTATATTAATAATTTCAGCTTAATGAGGAAAAAGTAAATGTGCTCAGTACATGTATTGGCAAAATATTTGTACTGACGTTTACTCTGGGATTGCAACGAGAGATCTTTTTACAGAGTCCAGTTGATATACGAGTTCTGGTTATAATTTAATGTAGTATGTTTCTTTTAACATTTATGAAGTAAGTCTCTTAAGGAAATTTATCTCATATACTAATAGATTCATATGTATAACATACATAGTAATGGCGATATGTAGCAAGAAAATGAAGTATATAATACAAAATACATATATATAATAGTCCTTCAACAGCATCAAGTTCCATAAAAAGTCATTTCATTGTTTCCTATCCGAGTCCATTTGTCCAATATCCATTTAAACAAAACAATAAAGTATTATAAAGAAACTAATTAAAAGTGTTCTTTTTGATAAATTTAAACTATAGGTACCTAGCTATTGTTGTTATACTTAATTTTACCAAATGTAGTGCAACTTGGAAGAACTTTTAGGCAATTAATAATTTTCATTTTCTTATATAGCTATAAACTTAATTCAAGAAAATCCATTTTATAGTTGTTTTTGTTGTTGTTTGTGATACTTAAGTTTTTGAGTATATAACAGCTTTCAACTCTTATAAATATCTGGAAGTATAGTCTATAGGGTGCATGGGTCGTAAATAGTGAAATTTACTTTTTTATTAGAAAAGTTTGTCCATTTGATGCACAACATGCGATGCAACTGCAGCAAAATTTTTAGAAATAACAAATCATACAATTACCTTCGAGCCATTTCAGCTATATATACAGATACAGATAGGTGCACCGATAAAATGTGCAACATACTCAATTTCACTAAATAAAAATAAAAGTTTAAGTTCGCATTCTAAAGCGTTAGGAATATTTCACACACCAAAACGCATTTTTAACAAAATAAAATGTAGCTACATAACTTTTTTAAAGGTTTTGTTTCCATTTCCACAGCAGGGAAAAAATCCCACAAATTTTCATGGACCAGAGACCAGACTGACAGAATGAATGATTTATTGACTTAAAACTACATATGCTGATGCTATTATTAAAAAATTTAAATATATGAAATGAAAACACACATTAATTTGAGTTTTAAAATTTTTTCTTTATAAACAAAAAATATTTTTATTGAGTCAAATCCTTGAATGCATTTCGAACAGCTTACCGCCCATTATCAGCAACAGGACTAAATACATACAAATTGGTTGCACATTTTAAACGTTGACAAACAAGTGTATAACATAATGTATAAGTGTATATTAGGGTGGTCCTTATTGTGGGGTTTTTTTTTGAAATTCTGAGATAGACAGGCATCAAATGTTTCTACATAGAAAAAAAAATTTCCTAATTTTTTCAGATTTGTATGTCATCCCCCTGGTCTCCAATGGGGGAGTCTATTTTCCCCCGTTTAGGCGAGAGGGGTAATTTTTTTCAAATTTTGGTTCAAAACAAAAAAACTATTTAAAATAAAAACTTTATTTATGAAACATATTATAGAATGGAATCGTGCCTTTTGAAAAAAGCTTAGGCGAGGCATTGTAAGTGTTCCCGTTTTTTTTAAATATTTTTTTCTGTTTTTGGCCGAATTTCTAGAAAATTACGCATTCCGCTTGAACGGGGGGAAATAGACCCCCCCTCCAGTACAATTTTTTTCTCGTCTGAATCTAACCTATACATTCTGATTTATTTTCGCGTTTTGTAGGTGTAATCGTTTGCCCATAATAAGTATCTTAAAGTGAAAATAGGGTGACCAGGGGGGTTAAATAAAAATCTGAAAAAATTAGGGAAATTGTTTTTCCATGTTTTAAATCAAATTAGGATTATCCAAGACTACGTTCAATTTAAGGACCATCCTAGTGTATACCCAACTAACAATTTAACTTGCATAAGGTTCTATACAAGCTATTTTCAGACTGCTATGGAAATAGTGAAATGCTTTAAGCAAGTCATTTTGGTGCATTTACCCAAGCTAATTAACTGCCATAAGACTTTTGTTGACAGGTCTTATAGCAGCAAGTAGCTTTTCATGGCTGAATAAGCTAAAGCTTGCCTTAGATGTTTATATAAGGCCTTACCCAAGCCATTTTATGAGAGCTATTGCCAATAGCTTGCCTTAGATGTTTATATAAGGCCTTACCCAAGTTTGTTTTGCATAAGCAATCCATCGAGAGAAATTTTTTTTTAGCAAAGCTGATTCTGAAATAAAAAAAACATATATTTATTTTTATTTTATTTTTCTGATGTTGTATTTTTTATTGCATTTTATTTAATTGTATTTTTTTCTCCTCAGTCAGTTTACGAAGCCTTTATTTCTGTATTCTGTAAAAAGTGAAATGTTAGTTTAATTATAAAAATGAAAAGTTTATTTTACCTGGAATTTGAACTCGATTCCTTCCTCGTACCAGTCTAGTACTATACCACTATTCCAATCTGCTGTTAAGGAAAACATAATCAAAAGTGAATAAGATGATACCATATACTTCACGTTCAAGCAGAGGGAACAGTCAATAACTGTGCGCCTTATAGCAGCTATTATTTTAAACATTTTCAGCAAACAGCTTTGGAAGGCCTTATACAAGCCATTTATAACTTATATTTACAAGGCTTGTTTTGAACTTGTGTATCTCATATTTTAAGGCCTTATAGCAGCTATTTGTTTAAATTTCCGGTAAAAAATTCTTGATTTGCTCAAGATTGTCTTATACAAGCAATATACAAGCTATTACTTGCTAAATTCGATAAATTTTGCCTCATACAAGCTAAATTGTTAGTTGTGTATATATATCCTTATCACCTTCATCATCGTTATCATCATCAGCGAAGGAGTGCATCGGAGATGATTCTCGTACAAGAAGGCAGTGCATTGAGCAAGATAGATAACACCGTATTTGGGGAATGTGGACATCAATGTCGGGCTAGCTATGAATGTGAAATAAGGCTCTGAAATTTTAAAGAAAAGAATAAGCCCAAATTAGAAGTCCTTATATACAAAAATTTCATACTGCACTACTAACTTCACTATGAAATAAGCAGAACAGTCCTTTTCTCAGTAATGGAGCCAGCTTAAAATTGCAGTTACATCCCAAATTTGCAGCTTGCAAGACTCGGTTCAAATTTTGAAGTCCAAATTCGGTTTTTTGTCAAATTTTGACCTAAAAATTTGAATCGAAGTGTGCATAAAAAGCTGCAAATTTAGAATCCTACTCCAATTTTCTAGCTAGCTCCATTATTAAGAAAACCAATGTTCTGCTAACTTCACATTGAAGTTCACAATTAAGTAAGCAGTGCAGTAAGAAATTTATGTATAAAGCAGTTCAGAATTTGGGGTTATTCTTTTCTTGAAATGCAAATTAAACTTCAAATTCAGAGCCTTATTTCAGATTCATAGCTAGCCTGGTTTCTAAGCAAAGGACGTGCACTCGAGACTTTTTAGTTACTGACTACAATGGAATCAGAATTGGTGGAAAGTGTCACATCGAGCACTTCTCTTCTATTTCTTGTAATGAAGGAGGGTTCATTACCTCTATTTAAGATCAAAATATTTGTCTTTATAATATATTCAAAAAGTGACTCACCCCTTGCATTCGTATCAGTGCTCCCCCACTGTATGTGATGAGCATTGGCATCGCAGCATACCAGAAGATCCCATCCATTTTACCTGTAGCTGTCACCAGGTCGTCGAAAGCAGCTGACGGCGGAGGCCCCAGTTCGTCAGCTGGCATGTAAATGGGGGCTTAGATAAGGACCAGGGACCCTTTTCTTTCACATTTTACCGTTGTTATGTCTGCTCTACAATGAATGAGAAGATAGGAGCAAAAGATCTATATTTTTTTTCGCCACTATGCAACTATGATGATTGCCTTCGGTAGAGCCTTTGTTAAAATACATTATATACTTCTTGGACTTGAGTCCGCAGATCCTGCCATTGTTGACCCAAGGTTCTTGAATAAGGCCTATATGTATATTCCCCTTAACGAGGAAGGAAATTGAAGTGGCCGAGGCCAACTTAATGTGCTGTAGATTAATTTGCAGCACTTTCATAATCATTTTTATTAAGAGTTTGCGGGTTGGCTACTTGACGCCTCATTAATACCCACTCCACACTCCATTTGAAGCCTGTGGATGGAAGCATTATACATTGCTCGCTATTCAGCATCAAAATAGCTTCATGGCCTGTTTTTGTAAGCATTTCCATCTTGAGAACCTGCCAATTGCTGCTAGGGAAGTTGGATTGATAATTATAGCTTCAGCTTGTGGCTCTGCTTTAAGGATTTCTTTTGCTGCTGCTTCTAATTATTTATTTCTTTATTCCATTTTTAGTTCCTTCAATGTCAGCTTCTTTTGTGCTGCTTCATACTTTGAAGGGCTTACAGGCAGTTTCCTATATCTCTTGAAGAAAGGTATCTTCTTCTGTTTCATTAGGCTTGTTGACTGGTGCTTCCATGCGGGGTATCAAGTCGTTAGTTATTTCGTTTGTAGGGTTCGGCGATAAGGAAATGTTCTACCATCCGAAGATTTTGCCTCCGAGAGCGAGGATGAGGTCCCCAAGTTTTTTTAATCCTAGCTTGAAGGTTTTCTTTGTCTTTATTAACTTTTAAGCATTCTTTGTCGTGGGAGCCAAGTGTGCCACTCCCAGGGATGGGGGATCCGGCTTCTTGCACCGTTATGTTACACTTAAATCATGTCTTGGTTTTTGTTATTTCGACCCTATCAATCCCTCAGTACCTTAGCACATTTCAAAGTTTCTAGCACTCCTTTTGAGTTCTTAGTCGCAAAAAATTGTCACTCACAGATTCCTAAGGCCTGTCTTCCAAGGCGTCCTATCGTTCATAATTAAACCAAAGTAAGGCCTCGGTTGATTTAACCACAAAATGAGCAAGTCTTCACTGCTTTTTTTTTTATTTATTTTCCCATGGGTAGGTGCAAAACCTGCATAAGGCTCTATGAGGACCGAAAAACGCGTGCTCATAGGTGTATGAGATATTCTTACTACCACCTCCACTTCCCGATTGCAATTATGTGGAAACTTATGTAACGAAGTTAAGTGTGGTGTTGCAGGTTACTTTCGGGTGAAAGTTCCTGCTTAATCCGCAATTCTGTTCACCTCACCAAGTGGAAGGTTTTGTTCTTCGCAGACGGCGCGCGTACCAATTTCGACTCGTCAAGAATGTCCAGAATCGTTGAGTTAGTGTGTTCGAATAGTCGATTTCTATGTTTTCGCTCGAAGCTTTTTATTTCGTCCCGGACCGTAGGAATCCCGAGATCCCTGTGAAGATTGGGCTCTATTCGCCATGTTTTTTCCCCTCATTGACATTATTAAGAGCATTTTGTTATTTCATGGTGGCTTCGCTTGTTTTGCCTACTGCTAGTATTGCATTATCATCAATAAACGTGGCTACGATAGGGTCTTCTGTTTAAGGTAAATTGCGTGTAAACAAAACTTACAGAACTGGACCTTATACACTACCTTGTGGCTCCCCAGCCACTATTTCTTTGAAATTAAAATTTCATTTCCGTGTCTTACATGAACAAGTCTGTTTAGATATCCGGTTAGAATGTTAGAAAGTTCTTCAGGCAGAACTTGTCTTAATTTAAATTTGAGGCCTTCGTGTATGATGACGATGAAGAACATTTTTCCTACTCATTATCCTTAATTTAACAATGAATTTAAAAGAAAGCACACATCTCAATTTAAGATTTAATGTTATATTTAATTTAACAATCTGCATTATATGCCTCCCATAATATTACAATAAATGGATATCAGGCGGCACAGAGCAGCACAATCTATGCAAAGCCTGCTCAAGTCAAATACATAACGGCAGAGGTTGCCTTATCGCAGCGATTCAACCTTCACCATCGCTGTACATCATTTTGTAGGTACCTATAGACAAAAGCTTGTGAATTTATTTTTATTGGATACTCATCCTTCGATCCGCATAATTCGAATTCTGAATCCTGAATCCCGAAACCCAATCCGAATCCGATGCATGAACATGTAAAATTTTTTTCCAATGCAAACATTTTATTGGGTGCTTTCAATTTGTGCACAAAACAATTAATTATCCCTGAGACCTGGATAAGGATACGTATATGTACGTAAGTGTATCCGTGCATGTCTGAATGAATCCGCATTGTTATGGAGGGATATTTCTGTTGATTTGGTATGCGGATTTCATTTTGCCCGAAACCCGCAGGAAGATGGCGAAAAATAATAATTACGAGGGTAGGTATACGAGTATAGTATGTGCTCGTTTTTTTTTTTAAATTTTTTATTTTGTTTGTTGGACGTTCATTCATCCTGTTTGCCTTTTTTCGTCGGTCGTTGGATAAAAATCCGATGGCAAACATTGCAAAAGGGATTCGATTTATGGGACGACGAGTATGAATGTGGTGAGAGGAAATACCATGCATATTGAAATCCGGTGAAAATAAATTTCGAATTGCAGATGGCGTTGATGTGAGCAAATATTGGAATAGTGTTGCAGGACGAAAGACATTTGTATAAAATGTTTATTTTCATTTTTTTTTTCATATATTTTGATTTGTATTATTTTTTGCTATGTTCATTCATTTTTTTTTTTATTTTGTATGTTGTGTTTGTTTGTTTTTGTAGAAAAATGTGCTTACCGCAGTTGTTATTGCCATTTTGATTTTGTGTCCATTCAGGGACCTACATATATGTGTAGATCGTTTATGGTTTGGTTATATATATATTGGCTTTGAAAATGAGCAGGTACCTTTATGAATATTTTGCAATGTGGACTTTGTGGGCCACAATCAATGAGTAATGATGTTTACGATGTGTTTCAATGATTTTATGAAACGGTCAATTTTTTATGCCTACCTTTTTCGATGTTAGCAAAGGAAAATTTTATGCGAGATTGTCTTTCAGTGAAATTAAAACCAAATTTTTACATGCCAACGAGCTCTTGAGTAAACACATAAAAAGAAAACAGAAAAATGGTAGGTAATGGAAAATATTGAAAAATTTCAACTTCAATATTAATAAGCCAGCATGATGTCAAAGAATATTGTTTTTTACCAGGCGGAATAGGTTTTTATTTCAAAAGCTAATATATAAAAAGGCACTTTAAATTCTGCCCGAAAATATGTATGACTTTAATAAAAGGTTTTCTGTATTCACAACTAAAAGTTAAGATAAGATAGAAACTGATAAGAATTTAACATACTCTAAATTCTGGTAATACTCTTTTTAGATTACATAGTTATACTTAAGAAAAAGCAACTTGATTTGATCTTTTATTATAAGATCTAAGAGAGAGAGGGGGAAGGAGTGTTCCCACTAAGCCACTTCTCCTTTATTCAGGTGGCAGCGGAAGAATTCACCAGTTGGAATCAACGGTGGCGTCTACAGTTCCACTTAGGTTGAACTACTTAGTGAACACCTTATATGGGCTACTACGACATATTCGTATCTCAGGTCTATAAGGAGCAGTTTACCGGCTCTCCACCCTTGGAGTTATTTTAAGAGTCTGGTCCTCCAGGTTGGGGGTTGTGCGTCGGGGTAACTTTTCCATCACGGAAAAAGACAACGGTTCCTAAACAACAACAAGCCTCGGATATGGATGATCTTAATGTTGACGACCCCAGCAAACGAAACAAGGATTTCGGATCTGAACGTGGAATGTCCGGACCTTAAACAAACACGTTTAGCGACACGTGCAGCCGAACAATTAGTGGAGAGCATGGATAGGCTAAAGGCTGATGTAACAGCCATCCAGGAAGTTCGATGGGATGGAGAGGGCATACGAACGATGAAGTCGTGTGACATCTACTTTGGCGAGTGCTGCAAGGAGCAGGGTCAGCGGCTCTTTGGTTATGGTTTTGTAGTAAGGGGAAGCTTAGGCAGGAAGTCTTGGGCTTCAGAATGTAAGCGAGCACCTAGTCACAATCCGTATCAAAGTTAAATTCAAGAACATTACGTTGATCTGTGCCCACTCGCCAACGGAAGACTAAGATGACTCTACCAAGAAAAACTTCTACGTTCTCGCCCGAAGTACGACGTCAAGATCATTCTTGGTGACTTCAACGCCAAAATTGGAAAGGAGGGCATCTTTGGTTCGATATTTGGAGGATAGAGCCTGCACGACAACACTTCCCGTAACGGACTCAGGCTGATTGACTTTGCGGCGGGGCGGAATGCCGTCATAGATAGAACTCGATTCCTACACCTCAATATACACAAAGGTACCTGGCGGTCTCCAGATCAACAAACCGTCAACCAGATTGATCATATTGCGATAGACGCGAAACATGCTTCCAGTATCCTGAATGTCCGAACGCTCCGAGGGGCCAACATTGACTCGGACCATTACTTGATTGTAGCTCAATTACGTGTGCGGATATTTATGACGCCACAACACCGAATGGATGCTGTGAAAAGATTTGATGTTGCGAAGTTAAAATTGCAAGAGATCGCCAGGACCTTTGCTGACTAAGTCTCTCGTAACCTTTCAGCAGCTCCGCCACCAGCACAAACTGCAGAGGATCAGTAAACGCCGACTTCTCAGGAGGAAAAAGAGAGCATGGTGGTCGAGTCTATTGAGGACTGTAGCGGTAGGATGGACGTTCGAAAGTTCTACAGAAAGGTAGGGCAATCTACCCAGGGTAACAAGGTCAGAACGAAAACCTGCCAGGAAGAGGGTGGGAATATGGTGGTAGACACACAATCAGTGCTTAGGATCTAGAAACAACACTTTTCTAGACTGCTAAATGGCGATGATAGCCAAAATGCAGCTGCGAGGCAGAATAATCCATTCAACCTGGATGACGATGGTCAAAATTTCCATCTACCCGAAGTAAATGAAGTGCTGTTAGCGATAGCTAAGCTTAAGGCATTCAAGGCTGCTGGTGCAAATGGCCTGCCAGCCGAGGTATTCAAAGCAGGGAGATGTCTTAAAAATATTGTCGGAAGAAAGTATTCCCGATGAATGGAACTTCGGTATAGTGTGCACCATCCACAAGAAAGGAGATGCTCTGAATTGTTCCAACTACAGAGGTATAAGTCTCCTCAACGTCGCATACAAAATCCTGTAATCATTACTCAAGCCAATCGCTGTTTCTTCGGGCTAAGAAGGCATTTGAGCAGTAAAATCCTCTCTCAAAGAACCAAGGAGACCTTATATAATACCCTTATAGCATGGACTCTGTCAAAAACGAATGAGAATCTGCTTGTGTGCTTTGAAAGGAAAATTCTTCGGGTGATCTTCGGTCCAGTCTGTATCGATGGATTATGGAGGAGAAGATTTAACAATAAGCTTTACGGGCTTTACAGTGATGTCGACCTGATCAAAAAGCTGAAAATACAGCGGTTGAGATGGCCAACAGCAGTTAGTTAGAGACTGAGCTGGCTAGAGGGGCTTGTTGGTTAAGGCCGTAGTCCATTCTGGACTATAAGCACCATCTGAAGTAAAGAAAAGTAAGTAAGCTCTTGCCAAAATCTAAAGAATGTACTAGAGTCTTATTAGAATATCAATTTTCCTCCTTTAATATGAGTATTATGATCTTTAAGTCTGACAAGATTTTTAATGTAAAACCTGAACTCTTTTTACTTTTGTAGGAACTATGTATATGGAAGACTCATCACAACTATACCAAAACAAGTCAGAAAAAGAAGAAAATTACTTTCTCATGGCCAGTGATTTGAATGCCAAATACTTAGATTGGTAAAATCAAATACGGAATCCAAGAGATATTCATTTATTTAATTGGATGAGTCAGTATAAAGCTGAATATCGTGTTGATCTGCTGGCTACGGATCGGCCATCATTTCCAAGAAGCGGTGCCTATCTGGATCGATTGGTATTAGACAGAAGACTGACAGCTACTGACACTGTGGTTCAAAAACCAAAACACAGTTTACGAACCATAGAGAGCTAAAGTGACCACCAGAGATTATCAAATAAAAATAAATAAATTTGGTGGCACAACAGCTCGTAAAGAGCCAAGGCCGAGTCCGAATGGCTAGATGAGAAAGCACTTATTCATGACAAGTATACTCTTGGAGGATTTGTCAGTTCCTCGCAAGAGGCAGTACCTCGCGAAAAAAACATTTCTGTTTTTAGGTGGCAGCGGCTGGGAATCGAACCCAGACCTTTGGCATGACAGCCCTACGCACTAACCATCATGCCACGAGGTACTGCGGTACTTATCAAATAAAGAAGCTAAAAAAACAGGTGGGTTGGTATGATTTGCAAGGTATTAGTGAAAACCAGAGAAACACGCACACATAGAATAAACTCTTCATTCAGCCCAGGTCTTGTTGTTGTTGAAAATCACATCTATTCATCTGCATGAAGTGAAATTACAAATACAACAATGTAAACAAAAAAGTTTTGAAGGGTGAAATGTATGATTGGCTTATTGATAATTGATGTTCTTTGGTGACCGACCACTGCGGATGCGGACTCGGGACTGTAATACAGCTTCCGAACAAGCTTATGCATTTTGAGTTGTATGTGCCTGTGCATACATTCAACTATAGTTAGGTGCGGTGGCCACGCTTTACCAACGCCTTACTGAGCGAAATCAGTTCGAAAAATATATCCCCACCAGACGACCGGAATTTGATAAATAACAAAATTGACTAAAACCTATGTAGAACAAGTGAAAGATACAAATAATCAATGAAGATAGCAATACGGAAAACAATGGAATGCAACCGACAAGCAACCATTGATGCATTACACAGACAAAAAAAAGAGGACTGGTTTCTACAAGATTCCAACCCTTTTACCGACATTTTACTGACCCACCCGATCTGGAGTTTAGGACACTGAAGTCGTCGATCAAGAACATCAACCAACTAATGAATAAAAATTATTTTTGTCAATTAATTTGTATTGGGATAGCAAAATTCGGTTCATTAATTCCAGCGCCCCAAGTTTGTTTCGCCAAATTAACAAGAGATTTAGAAGGAATGATCTGAACGACCTTCAGTGTCTTAAGCTTCAGAGAACGACAGAGAACAGAGACGTACTTCTGACAGCAGGAATAGATCCAAAGGAATCCGCCTTGGACGATGATCTTTTTATTGACGAAGATCCTTAGCAGAAAGTGGAGGCTACGGGGGCTGCTTTCCAGCAAGTGCATTTGGTGAATTCGTGCATCCACCCGAACCCATAATGAAATGACATAATGCTATGCCTTGGTTTTACCAGGCTCAATGAAGATCATTTGGCCATAATTGCCGAGTGAAATGGGCCCAGTTCTTTGTTAATTGCGAAGTTGGAGCTTCAACTCATCTTCGATTTATTTAAAAAGAAGAAGTAGGCAGGAGTCGATGGTATATCCAACGTTGTACTTCGACATATGCCGCAAGAAGCAGTAGACATTTACACCACACTATTCAACAACGTTCTGAATAATGCATACTATTCAATGGGGTGGAAAACAGCTGTAGTACATTCTCTCCCGAAAAAGGGAAATCCGACTAATCTCCGGTCGATAGGCCTGCTTCCGAGTATTAGAAAGGTATTCGAAAAAGTTATCAATAGAGCTCTGTCTAACTTTGAGGCCACACGAGCCAATACTGGCTAGCCAGTCACAATACACTCACATTTTTTTTAGTAATATACATACAGGCCTGAGCAACTGGCTTATCGATGGCTTGCTTTTTTCGTAGCCAGTTGGGAAGCCTGTAGAGCAGCCAGTAACAGGTTTCGGTAGTACTTTTTTGGAGCAGATTTGTAAAAAAAATGTCTAAAACTAAAGTTAACTCACATTTTCTTTCACAAAATATTTATAAAATAAGAATCGGGGAGTCCATATGCCCAGTCTTAAGGAACTCAAAGTTTAATAAATTCGCTAATGTCCATATTATTTACTCGTTTAATCCGATTAATTAGATTTAAACGGCTTTCCGGAGGTCGTTTAAGTTGTTGAATCCAGATTAAGACTGAATTTCATATTATTCACTTTTCTTGACATTCTAATTTCAAGTAGCGATACCAAACCTAAAATTTTTCAAACGAGTTTAACCACAAATTTGTTACAATGTTGCGTTGTTTCGGAAACCAAATTGGCTTACTCGAGACTCACATGTCTCTCGCTGCGGTCGCCGAAACGTAGTTTCCAATATATCCCCTATTACATGATTCTTTGCATCTGTCTCTTATCGAACATAATGAGTGCAAAAGAGAACAAAAATGAGATGGAATACCAGTTGCCCTGTGCGTTGTGGGCCAAGTTTTTTGAGACTCTTTTTGACGTTTCTGTTAGCATTTTCCGTATTTTCGTATTTTTCCTATACAAAGCGCTTAAACAGTTAAGAAAACTGTCACTTTTGCATCAAGCGTCGACAAGCTCCTTGTAATAGCGCGTGATTCACAGGATGTTTTTCAAAGAGAAATTCGAAAAAAGATTCAGACACAAAGAATCATTGTGTAATAGGGACTATCATGGTCATTAGGTGTGTTTTTTTCCTTGCCCGAATGGGTTTGGATGAAAAAAACAACGTCGGGCTATGCATGTTTGGGCTAGGCTAAGCCCATATAATTTTCGGGGCTTAACTTTAGCCTGGATAAAACTGTGTTACCGGCACCAATTTCATACTAGTTATCGATAGTTTGTATGGAAACTCCATTTTTTTCTGTGATGGCGTCGCAAAGCCCCGATGTCGTTTTTTTGCCCAATTTTTCTGGGCTTGTAAAAAAAACATACCTATTAAGCTCATCTCGCTATGTTCTCGCCATTCCCAAGTACACGGGAATCTATGTCGTGGTTTTCCCGTTATGGTCTCGCCATTAAATTTACATGTGGTTCTTTGCATTGAGCATGTTTTGCCATAATCTCGTTTCAGTCTCGCCATAGTTTCGCCAAAGTTTTTTTTTAAATTTTTTTTTTAATTTTTCAAAGTTGTTAAAATAAGCTACAGGTTAAAAAGTCCAAACGTGGTTTTCAATATCGTGGTCACTGTGTCCATCTCGAGTGGTGTGTTTTTGGGTCCTCTTACCATTCCAGAAGAGAACCAAAAAATTGGTGAATGAATTCATTAAGCGGTAAGTAAGGCATTCCCAAGGCAAAGTAAATAAATAATCCAGTGAATTCACATGGCCTCAGTGTAGTTCCTCTCTTTTAATGCCACGTAAATTAATTTTGACAAGTGAAATTTTAGTTTTCTTTCTGATGGTTTCGATTTTACAGAAACAAGTAAATGCTCTCCAGGACCAACGCAAGAGATTCCTAGATTCCTGCTCTGTGCTAGTTTTGTCGCATAGCATTAGTGTGTTTTTAGTTCATGTAATTTTGAAAGAGTGGAATATCGTAGTACTTCTATTTCTTTCCCTAAGATTGGAGTAAATTTATTCCATTTGGATCAACATATCCGAACCCTGGCCAGTATTGACGCCAGAACAACATGCCGCCTACGTCACAGCAAATACACGAAAAGGAATTTGACAGTCAATGTATATGTAGCCAATTGGCTAGCCAATATTGGCTCGTGTGGCCGTAGGGTAAGTGGGCAGAAGACAATAGTATCATACCGGAAAATCAGGTCAGAGGGTCTTAATCTAAGGCTGACTAGACTTTGCATAAGTAAATCACTATCATTTCGTCAGTTACCTAGTTCTTGCAATCAGGGGACGATTTGTGCTCTATGATATGCTCAATGGTAGAAAGTTTGTTGTCAATAATGGCAATGTGACTTCTGCCACATATGTATTATATTAATAATATTAAAAATTGTCATCATCAGGGCGCCACTGATTCTATTTAGCATTTACACCAGCGATCTAGTAACTAGTTTAACTGAGGCAAATGAATATGCCAACGATCCAATTGCGTACAGAACAGCTCCAAGAGTCGAGGTCATCAGAATTCTATTGTAGCGTAATTCAAAAAAATTCACCGATATTGCGATGGAAGTTGAAAATCAACTTTCAGAAATCCAAATAGACATACCAGTTATCTTTGAGGGTGCTCGAGGACCAACTGTCTCTTATGCATTATTGTTAAGTTTGGTTTCAAACAGACCACCCCTCTGTTGATAATGAAGTTAGTAATTATGACGTTTTTTGACTTAAGGCCCCAGTTACACCGATTTTTCATTTTTCCATATGCGTCATGCCATTTTTTTGCCCGGTATCAATTTCCACTCTTCTCTGATGAGTACGAGTCCTATTCTACAGCTCAACAACACTTAAGATTTATGCCAGCCAGCTCCCCGTTGATTTACAGCAATTTGCTCATTTGGTCCAATCCACCCACACTATTTGACATGATTCATAATATCATCAGATTGACAATAAAAACTGAATTGGTGACAACACATGTCCCGAAAAGATATGAGCATTTAGACCATTTGCAGATGTACTTATTCTTGTCGTCGTTGAGCTTTGGACAGAAATGCTCCATCCATCTTCGTTTTTTTAATGTGTCTTTTGGAAAATGCAAAAAATGCCCTCTTACCCCAACCGACCCTAATAATGTACATGTGAGTAGTAACTAGGTAGCAAAAGCCGGTGTAGCAAAAATGGATACAAAGTTTGAAAAATTAAAATGCCCTATTTTTCAACTGAGAGGCATTAAAATTCCCTTTCGCCCTTTTGGCTTATTTTTTGTTTGCAAATGCCCACGAAAAGGGTTTTCGCCCACGATCTGGCACCACTGCTGATGATTCCAAGTGAGTAAACCGGTTGAAACGCCAATTTGTAGGATAAAAGTCCATAAAAAGCTATTTTGAATATCCAGGGATCTCTAGATCGTGTCTGCCTCCAAACAGTTACCGACTCAGTTTCCATAAAAACATTCTTTACTTGGCCCCACTTGCCGTCTATGGACACATAATCGTTTACAACCATGTTCGATGCTTCTTCCATGAGTTTAACTAACGGTGTAGTTATGCGATATATGTTTGGATTAGTGAGAGAGCTTGTTAGGAATCTTGGTCTTCTTGCTACGAACTTCAGAATATATCCAGATCACAGGAGGTGAATGTTACTATATACTGATGAATTGTTTTCATATTATTCCTTAAAATCTAATTTATTATCTTAAGATAGTCGGAATCACTTTATTTAGACCCATTTCATGCCTCCACATACACAGATTCAAACATACGTTTATTCAAACACACACAAGTATTGATAAAAAAAGATACACCGCCAGTTCAAGTGGAAGCGACGTAACGGAAACAGAGCGCACAAAACTAATAACTTTTCTGAGTATAACTTTTGAACTTTTTAACGGCAACGTAAAATTTTCTTGCTGCATTCAAATTTAAGTCGTGATGACAATTATTTCCGATGTGGTTGTTAGAACTTTTCTACACCCCCCTTTGCCTTGCCCCTCTCTCGCACTCAACCTACTACACATCATCGCTATATAGATCCAATTTTATTCTGAAGTTAGTTTAAAAGAACTGAGGGCGCTGTAGTTCTCGTTTAGAAGAAGAACAAGTAGTGAAAGAAGTGGAAAGTTCGTGCAAGGGCAACTTGACATGCACACACAGGAGGTAATTTTCGCGTTTGGAAGCATTTTGATGATGAAAGTGCATCCGGCAGGTTTACATAGATGGCGTTTTCATTTTCATAATAATTCATTTTCCAACAGACGTCATTTCGTAATTTGCGGCAATTTTCCTAAAATGAAACGAAACGAGCTGCCTGCCTAGTGCCTAGCTTCAGCGCTCGGCTATGTATGAATGTATGAATCTACCGATGCCGACTTTTGTCTGAGATTTGTTTGTATTTTTTTTTTTTTTTTGTTCTTCCATTAGCCACCAGCCCGCCCAGCCCGTCCACACCACACTCTTGTTAGACATAGAAAACTTAAGTTTCACCACCCTGTTTATTCGGAGGAAACCGTCGGAGGCACCGTGCTTAAGAAAAAGGACGCAGATGGATAACTTTCCTTGACTGACAGTTGTTGGATTTATTTGCGGTATGATTTGGCGATGAAAAGGTTATTTTCATTTCCATTTTCATACAGAAATACAAACTTAAACTTTTTAATTTGGATTAAGTGCTTTTGCTTTAAAGTTATGTCAAAGGTTTCAAAGCAAGTTCAGATTAACATTTAATGTGTCAAATAAAGTTAGTTGTTCTTGAAAACCAGTAAATTGTGGTTTTTTGCGAGACATTGATTTGAATTTGGTATATGGTGAAGAAGTCGCTAGATTAAGACATATATTGAGAGGAATAGTGATAAATGAAGTCACTATTTTAATTTAAAAAAAAAAATGTTTTAATTGATTGATTTGTCATATAACATACATATGTAGAAAGATTAAAATTTAAATTAAATAACCTATTACGCCAAAAGGCGGGTAGTTTTTGTCAGCAATTTATTATGGAACAGATTTTCTTATTGGAATATATTCTGGGTTGTCCCCTGAATGGAAATCCAATTTGGCGGGACTGGGAGGTACGACTAGTGACATCTTTAGGCATAGCCCCGTGGACCAGAGCCCCGTCATTTAGGTTGCTCACTGGACCACAATCCTCTACAGTATTACAACAAATACATATATACAAAATGGTCATTTTTGACACTATGCGAAGTTGAATTTGCATATTTATTTCGCTCTAATAAAATAAGTGATAGAGCATTATTTTCTCATCCCTATCATTGGCAAAATTTTTGGTACGATTTGAGTTTGGCTACATCTTTTCTTTATGAAACCAAGTTTTTAGGGAGCCGGGGGTAAGAGGAAGAAAAAAAGGAGATTTGCTTTTTGTTCAAAAACTCGATGAAAACTCCTTAGTTTTTCGAAAAAAAAAATTGCATTTGCTGTGATTAGTATCTGAACATTTTTTTAATTTTGGTTTTAAAATTCTGCTTTTCAAAGTTCAGCTTTTTCAAAAAATCTGTTTCACACAATTCTATTTTTTTTCCAGTTCTGTCTGTCAAAATTCTATTTTTCAAAATTCTGTGATATTGCATTTTTGAAAATAAAATTCTGCCTATCCTACTTTTTCCTAAATAACTTGTATTATTACCGGAAATAAACAAAAACAGTACAGCCCTTCGTAAACCAATTGTTTTATTTCTGGTTTGCACCATATCCAATTATAATCTTAACTTTGACTTTTTTTCAAAGTAAGACATATGACCAGCCAACTTATCTTTTCATTTATTTTCATACTTTTACAGGTAATTGAGGCTGTAACTTTAAGTGCATAAATGGTGTAACCCACTTTTTCACATAATTTTTAACCAGACCGATGTTCTATAATACTGTGTTTACACTAAACCAAAATCTAATTTTTTAGCAAATTTGTTTGGAGTTTTCATTGAAATTTCGATGAAATTTGTGTGAAATCTTGTTCCATCAACTAAAAATATCAAAAATCGAATTTCGTTTTGGTGGGAACATAGTATAGTATTACTTAATTTGAAATTGAAGTTGATGGTCATATTTTTGAAAAACTTAGATATTAAGAATTGACAATGGTGCTTTCGATGGATTTTGACTAATAAATGTAAGTAAAACACAAGAGAATAAAAAAAAAATCAGCTACACCACTTTTTCACCAAATAAAAGAAATTTTTCTTTTTTAAAAAATTGACTAACGAAATTCGGCCAACAAATAAAAGCGCATGCTTTGTAACATTTTCCAAAACATCTGTTTACTATTGGCAGAATTTTGACAAACTGAATTTTGAAAGCAGAATTTAGCAAAAAGAATTCTGACCCTGCCAGAATTTCAACCCCAACCGATGTTTTAAATCCCGTAATATCATTATAGTATAGGTAGGTACTTCTTAGAATATTGAATTTTATCCAAGTGAGCGATGAGACAGTGCAAAAAATATATTTTTTTGTCTTCAATTTTTTGTAAATTTGTAGGTAATAATCACTTTTTCTGAACTATACTCCAATTGAGAAAATCCAAAAATAAATTTAAGGACAAATGCTTTCAGCCCAAAACCTCGTGATAACTGTCTTTATAAGTTTCTTATGATGAGCAACTGGGGGAGAACTCAATTTTATCAATTTTGTTTGCAAAAATGGGAACTTAATTTTTCAATTGCTAGTTATTCAGATTCAGATCGCTCTATAATCGATAACACGTCAATTCACATTTTTGCTTTGAACTAAATGATGAACAAAATACAAAACCTTATTTTTATCATCGGAAAAAGAAATATTGAGTGTCATCTGAAAATGTGGAAAATTTTCAGTTGGTCAAGTCAAAATTAGAAAATATTAGAATTTGGTCCAAACTGGAAAACTGTTTGTATTCAAGTCAAAAAATCAAACGAATTTTCCATACTTTCGATAACCCAAAAAATAGTTAAATAATGATGTAAGTAATTAAATTTTTCAAACTTATGGCAAAACTTATAATCTGGAAAAGTTTTCCATAAAAAATGTTCAAGAGTCCATATCCCCCCCTATATAGCCTTAAAGGTCAGCATCCCCAAGTATCTATTAACCATCTTAAAAAACACGGTTTATCACTAGTGAACAGCGTACACTGTCCGAACAGTGCTCAAAATGGCTCCTAGCGAGCAAATTGTAGGGTAGTTTTGATTTTGCCCCTCTTGTATGTTTTCGGGAGTGCTAAATTCGAATTTGAGTTACGCGACTAAAATTTCGTGACGCTACATGGAAAAAGTGCAAAAAATGATACAAAAATGCATTTCTTGGGAGTTTTTCAATAGTTAATGGCTCGAAAACTACAAAATTACTCGAAAACTACATCAATGTACAATTGAAAGCATATACACAATTCTCAATAAACCTCTGTTTCCATTTGGACAAAAGCGCTGGTTCAAAATTTCACGGAAACACTAACTAAAAATTTGAATTTTTGTTTGTAACATGAACCAAGATACTATTTTGATGGTATTTGTGCACGAATTTCGAATTTCCAGACGTTTTATTTTAAGTTTTTCCCTTGCCAGATGCCCCCGAAGTGAGCGACAATTCAACTTTTGGAGTTTAAAGTACTTACAACCAAATGATTGTTAGATCAAAAATCAGAATAATTCTTCCTATTACAAAAATTATAAAGGTCCCAGAAGTTTTGGTGTCAGCCTTGGTTCTGGCAGACGGGTTTTATCGCCAAATTGCAAGAAAAAAATTACTTTTTCCATTTGAGATATTAAACTAAATGAATGATATATACCAAAAATTCTGAAAAAAAATCTCCTGGTTATGAAAATACAGGGTGTCCGCCGGGAAGGTATACTACTTTGTTTTGCCGACATTTTGGTAAACATTTGTTTTGACAGTTCATATTTGCCAGTCGTGAAGTGGACTCTTGGCAAATTTATTATGGAAAAATATTCGCCAAACCAACGTGTTTTAATCATTAAAACATTTTATCAAAATCATAATGAGTGACGATGCACATTTTCATTTGAATGGATATGTGAATAAACAGAATAGTCGGTTCTGGGCGATGAAAAACCTTCAAATTATTCATCAGTCACCTTTGCATCCATTAAAAGTTACAGTCTGGTGTACAATTTGGTCAGGATGAATCATTGGACCTTACTTATTTGAAAATGAAAACGGCGTAATGGTAACTGTGAATGGGTAGCGATATCGTGATTTGATTGAAAGCTTTTTACAGACACAACTGCATGTTTTGGGCTTGGTTAACATGCGGTATCAACAAGACGGTGCCACATCGCATACAGCCAGGATAACTGCGAGACCTATTTCCACAACAAATTATTTCAAGAAATGTTGATGTTGATTGGCCTCCAATGTCGCCTGATTTGAATGATCCGGACTTCTCTTGGTGGGTATATCTGAAAAGCATGGTTAATGTAAACGAACAAGAAACGCTTGAGCAACTTATACGAAATATTCGTGATGAAATTAATGAAATACCGCTTAAAATGTGTGAGACTGTTATGAAAAATGTGCTCAAAAGGGCTCGCATTTGTGAGACTAACAGAACTTGACGTTTACGTGATATTGTATTTCATACATAATTGCCGACATTTAATAATACATTTATCAATATAAGATTCATTTTCTTTCAGTCCGGGTGGGCCAGGTCCTCAACCAACAAGCTTCTTCCAGCCGACTCAGTTTCTAGCTAGATGTCTCCAGTTTCGCACGCCAAGTTGGTTGAGGTCTCTGCTGTCTTCCTCTATTGCGCCGTTCCACGGGGTTGGATTCAAAGACTTTTCGGGCTGGAGCATTGTTGTCCATTCGCTCTAGGCTCGGTTTCTAGCTAGCTGCCTCCAGTTTCGCACGCCAAGTTGGTTGAGGTCTCTGCTGTCTTCCTCTATTGCGCCGTCCCACGGAGTTGGATTCAAAGACTTTTCGGGCTGGAGCATTTTTGTCCATTCGCTCTAGGTGACCCAGCCATCTAGTGGTTGGCTCTTCACTTTACTGACTAGGTCTCTATTCCCATTTATGCAGACGGGACCAAAAATCACCCGGAGAATTTTCCTCTCAAAACAGCCTAAAGCATTTTCATCCACCCTTAATAGCGTCCATGTCTCTGCACCATACATTAGGACCGGGATGATAAGCGTCTTAGGCTATGTTCTAATTGGAACTCATCGTACGACTGAGCAATAAGCGATGGTAGCTGCATCGGACGATCAAAATATCAATCATCAATAAATCCATCCATGTGTCCTTATTAGAATATAAACCCGGTAGCGCGATCAGTTATAACTGTCGCACATGTTTGTTTTGAGATCGCTAGAGCTAAATTTGTGCGACCGACGCAACGCTACAAGAAGTTGTTTCATCGCCTTAAGACAAATGAGTTTGTTTTTTATCACTACAATGCAACAGATTTCAGAGAAAATTTGATAAACGAAGCTTATTACTTCTAATTTTATGGAATACAATTTGGGAGTGCTTCAAAAATAGATACAATGCTTTTAAGGTGGGAGTTAAAAATTTAAATTGCTTTGGATTTAGTTCTACATTCATTTATTGAACTTCGCAATCGTCACGATTGCAATTTCACGATTGGAGTATTTTAAATAAAATTTCTTTTCTAAGTTTAAGCTTAGCTGTAAACATTTTGTTTACTCAACTTATTTTCTGATCAAAGTTTAGGTTTTGTGCAAACTTCGAATAGGAAACCACATTCAAAATTAACTTTCGTGGTCGCTTAAGAGCGATAAGATAGGACACATTTTGGTAGCGCTATCCACAAGCGAAGCGGCCGACCGAAGCCCATCGCTGGGTTGTGCGATCTTTGTCAAATTAGGACATAGCCTTATACAGGAACACTTTAGTTCCTCAAGAGAGGACTTTGCTTCTCATTTGTCTTCTTAAATAGATAGATAGACAGATAGACCAATTTTTCATGTTCTCTATCAACGTAATGACAATTTGGACTAATATCTTAATTTTTTTCACGATTCCAAAACTTGCTTTATAGAAGCTATATACTTGAGTTGGGTAGTAATTATTACATTTTGAAATTGATAACAGAGTCGATAACAATAAAATGTAATCAGTAATGGACATCTTTCTTTTACAGTTACATGTACTCTGTAATTGAAAATTTCAATTAATAATTACATGTAACTGCGAAAAAAGTAAAAAGTAGGTTATTGAAAAAAAACAGGAAATGATTACTATTTTGTAATTACTAAGCACAAAAATGTAATTGATTAAATAAAATATCAATTATGTTACATTTAAGAACACAATTATAATTGATATCTCTTGTGATCAGTTAGGTACATTTGTGTGTAATTATTACAAGAAAATTATCATTACAAGTTTTTAAAATTACTTTTTTGTTCAATTTATTTTTTCCAGTTTTTTCAACTATGTAAATGAAATTTGTAACTGAAATTTTCAATTACAACTAATCAGTAATCAGTAATTGACTTTTATTGCAATATTTTGTTTGGTATCCCTAATATCTCTAATAAAAAACATGGTACCTACTATTGCAGGTACGAACGAAAAAGAAGTTAACATTTAATTAAAAAAACATTTATTTAAAACAGGTAAGTAATTTATGAATCAGAGTTGCAAAAGAATACAATCTTTTTATTGAGTTCAGTTAAAAATTTGCATTCCTTGACTACACATAGAGACTCTGCTTCAAATTTTGCAATCACTTCATATTCATTTGATGTAAAAAAAAAATTGCAATCATTTTTGTCAGTTAATTTTGCAGCAATAAATAAGTACAATCTTTTGAAAATTCATTTATTCATTACATTTTTTTTTACAACTTTTGCACCAGTTAAATGGCATTCGAGCATTCCGGAAGACCAAGCTTTTAATTGGTCTTATTTGACTCACCCTGTATAACCTAGTTGGCGTAACACCTTTCCGTGTTTATTCCGATTTTGTTATTCGGCGTAGTCAACTTCAACTTCAAATACTGTTTTTCAAACTCCAGAATTTTTGACTCTGAGATAGGGAAACATTGAATCCCATAAGACATCCATACCATAACTAATCATCAGGGCCATGTAGCAAACCACCTTCACCCATCTATAAAACTTGACATATATCTAGATGTGCTGAGTGATTGCGCTCAAGAAGACACATTAAGACGAAGTATACATTTCCTCATTTAGCATAATTGTTTACAGGTGTTACAGTTCGAGGATGATCTACGCCTAAACCAACAAGGAAAAAATATATTTCTCAATATTTTAAAAAATAGCTTTTGGAACTTCAAAATATTGTGACATTAGAGCAGCAATGCGAGTTAAGTTATACAAACTGATTTCCGACTGAAAAAAATAAAAACTATTTCCATAATTTGCTATCATCAATCAAAAAACTTTTTCCAAAAAATTTTTTCGCTGTCAAGACAAACATTTTTGGTGGCTTTCGCAGAGTATCAACATAATTTCGTGCTTCAAAAAAATTACCTTCCGAAGATTCAATACTTCTTAGGTTTTCTATAATAGACAAAGTTTCGAAGGCTAAAAACCGTAAACGCTTTAAAATCACTCTCAATGGCGAAAATATACTCACATCAGTCATACAACTCAGATGCTTAACTCTTTTTTTATTTTTGTGAGTTAAACTAAAAAAAAAACTCTTATAAGAATCCGTCATATGGTATAGCACTTAAGAAGATTATTAAACCTTCATGTTGTGATGTGGATATGTTGAAGTGAAGAAGGTTTTTTTTTCTTTGCTGTTTTGCCAGTCCGTGCCATGCTTAATTGGAATTTTTGTCAGACACATCATCAGTGTATGTAGTCTTTGCCGTGCGTTGTTGTCATCGTCGTCATCGTCGTTAGGACGATAATCTTTAAATTTATAAAAAGAAGTACATACATAAGAAGATCTCACTATTTCCACTCGATTTTTTGCACAGCGCTGATGCTGCTCGTAAGCCATGTTGGGTTTCTTTCACATTCCCTTGGATTGACATTAACCACAGGATAATTTCCTTACTCAAAAGGAAGCTCCGGACTTTGTAGTTTCGTTCTTGTTGCCTCATCCTTCTTGGCATATATTCAGCACCACCCAACGACCCAACTCCCGCAGAGTGTATATTCGTATGTATGAAGCTTTCTCTTTCTCTTTCGGTCTTGAGTTTTATGATACATTTTTCACACAGGATTAACAAAACCGACGACCGCCCGTTGGTTGGATGGTTCCTTTTAAGTGGCAAATAATCCTGAGTACAAAAAAGGAAGTCACAATGTCTGAGCGGAAATGAACGCTGATGCTCTTTTCGACGGAAATTGAAGGGGATTTATCTGCATGCAGAGAATAGTGGCTTGGTGGTGTGTTATGGCAGTGGTGGCTGGCTGCCTGACTGGCTGGCTGGTGTTAAAGAGACACAGATAATATATTTGCAAAGATGGGAATTCACCGTTTGACACCGAAATGGCGGCAGATAAGTTAAATTTAAGTTTGACACGAATATGAAAATAATTGGTGTTCTATGGAATATGAGTAGGTATTTAGTTGCTGGTAATGAAGTAAAGTTAATTATTGCCAATGAGATGAGAACACCAAACTTTGTTCTAAGAACTTGATTAGGTTTATCAATTAATTTAAGAACAAAATGTGGAGGTGGCTCACTCAATATAAGTCAGTAATAGATTTAAAATTAATAATTATAAACCAACAAGAGATTGATGATTGCCCTAATGACCTTGAGCCGACTCTAGGACAACCATTTTTTTTAAGAAACTACGAAGTTAGGTTAGGTAAGGTAGAAGTGGCTGTCAGCAGTTAATACTGACATTTAGGCCAAATTAGGTCTGTTGTGACACCATATGAATCCAAAAAAATCCTTTCTTGCTCGTTAAACCACTTAGAGCTCCTGACGATGCGTACGAGACTTAATATCTGTGTTTCTGAGATCACTAGCATCATTATTTAAGTAGTAACCTAATTGGAGCCAACGTCTATGGAAAAAAGCAGAGCCGGTACAGAGAAGGTGAGGAATCGTTTCTTCCTTCTCTTCGTCCATACAGCTTCTGATATAAAGTTCGAAAGTATGCCAAGCCGAGTTTCGTATTTGTCAATTATACAGTGTCCCGTTATGACTCCTACAATAGAGCTGATGTGTGATATGCTTAGAGATATTAAACACATGGAACGCTTCAAATCAAGGTGTGGCCATAGTTTAGTCGACAAACAAGTGGTAATGTTGTTCCACCTAATGTTTGTTCTCAGTTCATCAGGGGTTTACAGTTGCCTGGAATGTCAATACGGCCCAGTACCCAAAAAAGGTGAATGTTAAACTGCTGCGCTATCTCCAACAGAGATCCTCGGTAGTTTAGGTATGTTCTAGATTTTATAGAGACACTGTCCAGAGTTTTAATAGCGGCTTGACTATCAGAGAAGATGCGGATATCCGAAGTTGGTATCACGTTTTCTTTGAGCCAAGATAGTAATTCTACTATCGCTTACGGTTCTGCCTGGAATACTCTTCCATGATTAGGAAGACGGAAAGAGAGACTTAAATTTAGTCCTTCAGACTGCTCCACCAACCCCATCTTTGGTCTTCTATCCGTCGGTGTAGAAATGAATCGATTGAACTTTTTTAAATTCCACATCTTCCAAGGTGGATCTGGAAGGTATTATTGCTAAATTCAAAGTTTATATCGATGTTCAATAGTGGGATTGTGTAGTCAGTGTTACATGTAAGTAATTCGAATGAGTTGAAAATAGCGGAGTGGCAAATTTCATTATTGATCCACTGGGAAGAGGCTTTGAAGCAAATGGCTGTTCTCGCGGCCATTTATTTGCTTAAAATGTCGAGAAGAGTAGAATGTCTAATGCAGCGGAAGGAGTCGACCGGAATGCTCCACTTATGCATGCTTTTCTTTGGACGGTGCTTAGTTTTTCGCGATGTAATGCTTTATCGAAGACAGTCCACCATACTGCCATGCCGTAAGTTAGAATTGGTCTAATTATCGAAATCTAGCCAGTGAATGATTCGAGGTTGCTGGTCCTATCTACTACCAACGGCTTTTTGCAAGAAAAAAGTGCAACTAATGCTTTTTTAACTCTTTCTTGTATGTTAGAATTCCAACTTAACTTCTTATCTAAAATGAGACTCAAGTATTAAGCTTCATCTGAGAATGCTAGTGAAATATCTTTAACAGAAGGGGGTCTATTTAGGGAATTTTGTATTTCAAGATCTGTTTTTTTGGGGGTTAAAGTCCAAGTCCGCACCGATCTGCTCATCTTGTTAACTCTTTAACTCGTTTTGTAAAAGATCCCTTAGAGTGTTAGGGTGCTTTTCTGATACTGCTATAGCCACATAATCCACAAAGGCAATCAGTCACTAGCTCTCCGCCTCTAAGTAATTCTGCAACTCATTTACTTCAAAGTGTCAGAGAAATGGAGAAAGTCGGTGCCTTGTGTTATACCCCTACTAACAGCTCTTCTTGCTGAGAAGTCACCCAGTTTTGAATTGATAACCCTGCTTTTTAGCATTTAACTTCTTTTTTTTTGCGATTGTAAATGTGTCGACGTTGTTAAAAGCGCCTTCTAGCCTTCTATAGTATCTAAGAAGACGACAATTGTATACTTTTTATTATGGAGGAAATATTCTTTGGTACGTACTAGTGCGTGGAGAGCTGTTTCCACTGATTTCCCTTTGCAGTAAGCATATGTTGAGTTGTAGATAGTAGTCTCGTATCAATGCTTGATCGTGGTTGGATATCAATCAATCATTCAAAAGTTTTAAGATGAAATGGTGATAGGCTAATAGGTCTTAAGTCTTGAGAGTTTACATTGGAATATTAACCGGCTTTGGATATAAACACAACTTTGACTTCTTTCCATAAAGTGGAACATAGACCAGATTCAAGCAACCATAGAAGATGACCTCCAGAATCAGCAAAACTACTTCTGAATTCATCTGCAGTTCAGCTGAAATAATGCCATCCGGTCCTGCCGACTTGTATGCTTTAAAGTTGTTGAGTGCCTATTGTTATTTCTCCCTTGTAATGAGACCTTGTGGAAAAGTTAACTTTCTGCTTATCCTATGTAGAGCAGCACTATTTACAGTCTATGAGCTACCTGGAAAATGGGTGTCCAGCATAACTGGATTTGTGGAGAGGAATTTTTTTTATATTGATGTTTTGGAGGCTTTTACTATATTTGCACAGAACTTCCTCCAAGAAGATCGTTTGGTTTTCCTCAATTCTTTCTTATAAGAAACTACGAAGAAAGAAACTACGACAAAAGGAAAGAAAAAGAAACTATGAAGGAAGAAAGCATGTCTTCAACAGTTCGCTTAACTCTTATAGATTCCTTATCTTTTCTTAATTTCTTAAAAATATTTGGGAATCACTTATGCTCACATTTTATACGAGCAAAATATATGATAACTGATTTGTCTGGATACATCAAGTCAAAATTTTAAACCATTTGAAGGTTCTGAAAAATGCATCAAATTTAGATATAAGAAAAATGAAAAAAATACTCCTGAAGAGAACTTACGGTGCCTGGCCGAAGTACGATGTAAAAATTTTCCTCGGAAATTTCAATGCTCAAACACGGAAGAAAAGACACCTTCGGTGGATTAGTTGGTAAGCACAGTCTCCACCAAGAGACAAATGCTCGTTGTATATTGATAACTCTGAGTTTCCATCGATAAGAATCTACAAAACTATCTGGTGCTACATGAATGGAAAAACTGAAGGAGGCTTTTCAATAGATCAAAACCTAAAAATAAACCTGCTGACTGGGATCTCTTCAAGATCAGCACAAATTTGTACGAAAACCAAATAATCTATGCAAAAGGAGCAGCCTGGAAATTTTTTTAACAGAATTGGAGTCGTCAAATAACGCTACTAGGCTCCTACGATTAAAAGACTCCTTCGTTTAAACTAGGTCCAATGCCAAATCCCATGTTGATTCAAATGCCTTTGGATCACATGTAATCTGCAGTGGTATTGACAGAAAGAGGCAAGGGCTATGGCTCAACGGAGGAAAACTTCACAAGTACCTATTAAATAAAAATACTGTCTAAACCAGCTTGAAATTCCTCCAGCCGATTTGAATCATGCGTCGGGGTCGGTTATGTGCTAAGTGTTCATGCATGCACTCCAAAAAGAAAAGAAAACTCGTTCACAATTACTAGAATACTCCAAAAAAAACATCCACTGCCATTCACTGCCTGTTCAAACAAATTGGCGAACTTAAAGTTGACGTTGCCATCATCAGAGGCCCAATTATGTCGCAATCAATAAAATAAGATTACTGACTAGTTAGGGGCTGCCACCATATTGATCCCAAACGGGAGTAAATTCCCCATCAAAAGCCAAGACAAAGGGTCATAAGTACCAAACGATAGGGTCAATAAGTTTTGACAAAAGCTGCAGGACCTAGAAGACTTTATGGGAGGCACTGAAGGTGAGATTCTGGTCATTGGAAATAACGTCAAAACCCTAGATTGAGGAGTTCCAAATACGGACCCATAAAGAAAGCAAATACTGAAAATGTTAGCAGCATGCGGCCATAACGTAGTGAACTTTGGGATCACACGCATTTTTGGGAGACCTGGCTGTGTAGAAACAATCCCGAACATATAGCCATTGCGATGAAACGCACATCCGCAAAGATAAAAACTGGAGAACATTAGAGGAATACACGGGCAGAGACCACCAGTCCATCATTTTTGATTTAAACCGGAATAAACGAGATTCATACCAAAAGCAGGTAAATCTCAACAAAGAGATTTTTCAGTCTGTGATAAGAGAAGGAAAAACAGATGCTCTGGAAGCTAAAATCAAAGCGGAGGATGCGATGCAACAAATATGCTTCAATGCCGAGAAAAGTGCCCCTAACAAGAATAAGAACCCTATATAGTGGTGAGCAAAAGAGAATGCCAACCTTCAAAGAAGAAGCCTGGAACTTAGACTAAAAGATGAACTGGCCAAAAACCGATCATCTCTTGATCCGAGTCATGTTAAACCCTCGATACTTGTGATACTGGAGCATGAAAAATGTAGAATTCACCAGAATTTCCTCGAAGCTGCCGACGTCAGATGGTCTTTAAGTAACATTTGCTGGGTTTCAAGAAATTTGTGATGATAAGCAGGCCTCAACCACCACTCCTGGTTGGAATCCAAACGGGCCACAACTCAATGAGAACCCACATAAGAAGAATGGGCATCAGCCCATCTGACTTATTAAGAGGATGTCAAGATGAAGAGACAGAGGAGGTCTCATCTCATTTTCTTTGTGAATGCCCCAGCTTGGGTAGAACCAAAAAAATATCTTGAAATTCATTCAGAATTCAAGGTGGTTCGAGGAGGCCTCCCATACTTAAGCTCCCCTCAATCCTCTTACGATCTAAGATCCAAGCCCAAGAAGGCCATCTGGACCCCAGGTCCAGACGAATAACAACGAAAGTGCTGAAAATGTCTGTGCAAGTATGCCCTCAACTTTTGCTCAACATGTTCAACAGTTCTTTAGATGAAGGGTGCTTTCCCAAGCCACAGGTACTTCACTAAAAGAAAAGAAAACCCAGACTCCCCATCTACATACAGACTTTTTGTGTATACTCGAGACCGTAGGGGGAAGCTCTTGGAGAAGATGCTGAAACTGGGATCATAGCGATGGATGAAGTAGTCAAGATCACGCAAATCGATCAACAGTGGACTACTACTCAAGGCGAATATTATTGCTGGAAGCTTTGGATATCAAAATGCCTTCAACTCGGACAGTTGGGGCGATATGTTGAGCTTGAGGACACTTTTAACATCCGAGCCTATCTCTTACAGATGGTGAAGTTTTATCACAGGGACCAGGAGCTGATCCTTGAGACCACGGATGGCACACGAAGAAAGCAAATCAAAACTTGGAGTTGCATAGGGTTTAATATTGGGGCTTGATCTGTGGGTAATTCATTATAATGGCATACTACACTTGCACATGCCAGAAAATACTTTTCTAGTAGAATTTTGATAAACACATTATCTTGGTTATAATAAAAAAATTACCAAAAGTGCGTTTAGTGCTGAGCCAAGTCATGGCGATGGATGAGCACGGTCTAAGCTACTTCTGACGAAAAAGAGGATTCCCGTATACTTATTAACTTTCAAATTGGCTCTGAAATCAAATGAAGCAAAGATGCAATGAAGTACTTGGGACTTGAACTCGACAAAAAGCTATCATTCTGGCAACAGAAAGCATTTTTCTTGCTTCTTTTTAGGGAGCAAAACAGTTGACTCATTCTCAACAAAAAAAAATCTGCTGTGCCTGATGGAATTATTCCAATATTGCTCCAAAGGTCTAAAGACGTAATTGTCCGGATTTTTGTTGATATTTTTATGGGTTGTCTTAATATCTCCTATATTCTAGCCCAGTTGGATAGAATTTAATGTCATCGTCATTGCAAAACTTGGGATTCATAGCAGGAATCTTTTATGTTGGAGCATGTGGCCCTCGGTAAATCTGATTAAATTTTTATTTGAGTGTGATTTCAAGTTCCTTTTGAAATCACACTCAAATTTTCAGCACCAATTTCTTTTTTTTAATTTTTGGCAACGAATCATTAAACTTAAGCTATCCACTCGTAGAAGTAAGTGTTTATCATATAACTTTTGCCTACAACATTAAATTCAGACCCCCCTTCAGAAAACCCTCGTTAAAAAACAATATTTTTGAATAATTGTCATTCATGACCTGCTTTTATTATTTTTTTTTTTTTTTTTTGTTACATCCTAATTTTGTTCTTAACGAAAAGTTACATTTTTAAATGTTTAACATTTATTTTTTGTAATTTTTCATTTTACAAAAGCCAACTTAAGGACAACGAACCATAAAAGTTTTATGGTATAAGGCTCATGTTTACATAGCTTTCTACGACACGAACCTGCCAATGCAAATTAAATGTTATAAAACACTCAGGTACATCTCATCCTTAACAAAAGGTTTTCCGCTATACGCGAGCAGATTATTCCTAAAGATGAGGTTTTATTTTACACTTTTTTCCGTTAAGTATTTTATGGACTTCCATCAGCAAATCTTATAAATATAAACATATATATATGTTTATACTTTTTTTCTGTTTCTTCTGGACGCTAATACTATCAGCGAGCAGCGACCCTCAACGTTTTCAATTCTATCGCTATCACCTTTGAGTGGGAGTTGAACATTTTTTATAGAGTATTTTTTATGAGCATTTTATGTTTCGTGAAATGCATTTTCAATTAGGTGAATGTCCCTGTAGTAAGCACTTTTATTGCTTTTATATCCTCAATTTTGTTAAGGTAGCTTTACTCACTGGCGCATAGCCCTTGGATCAAATGAGGCGAAACATAAAAAACATATCCAATTCTCTGTCAGCTTATACCTACACGTACATATATATAATGCTCCCTTATTTCTTTCAATCTTCTCCTTCATCAGAGCCGCTCAAGAGTATCTCGTTTGATAGTCCTCTTGTTTTAATATAATTTTAAAACTTTTTAAAAGTAATTTTTAAATTTAACCAATTTGGAATAAAATTTGTGAAATTGAAAATATTCCCTTGAAAATGACTTTGTCTATGCCTTCTTTCTTTCTAATATAAGAAGTCACCCTTGTTGCTATTGAATATAGTCTTCCAAGTTGATACTCCTTTCAAACGTGGTACGCATAAAGGAACTTACGTGCAACTTGTGTAACTTAAAGTAGGGTACACAATGGACCCAAAAAAAAAAACACAGAAAGGATTCGAAATAAAAAAAAAATAAATTCATAACTTCCGACAAACACAGACTGCAGATGATTACATTCCATCCATCTATTCGACTTCCTGAAGTGCTATCTGCTCAAACTCTATTGGCAACAAGCAGACTACTTTAAACAAAGACCAGAAGAGAAAACGCACTCGTCGTCGTCGTCGTGTTCGTAGGCGAGGAGAGTGGAAGGAGAGGGATTGAATGATTTTGGAAGGGCGGTATTTCGTCCCATCTGGTTGCTCATATTCTCTGTTCTTATCTTTTCAAATATTTTAACCCCCAGATGTAATAATAAAATTCACTTTGCAATACTCTCACTGCATGGAAATGTTATCCTAGTTTTGACGTAAAATTTCCCAATAGGAAAGTCAACTAAAGCCTTTTAACGAGTGGAGTGTATAGTAAAAAGTTAAGTGCCCTCTCTTCTCAATGACGGCAGTGGAGGAGGCGGTGGCGGGGTTATGTTAGCTTTTTAGAGGAGGAGGTGATGTAGACGAAGGAAAACATGATTCCAAAAATTAAAGTACGTACTTTTTATTATTATTATTATATTTTTTCTCTTATTTTTGAGGATATAAAGGGTGATCCAATGACTCCAACTTTACATACACTCGATTTTATTATGACACAATTTCCTAAGTTATAAGGTGAAATAAACTTTAAACTTTACTTACTGCATGTAGGGTTCTTCTAAGATTGTATTCTTTACATATTTAAGTGACATTAATTTAATTTTTTTTTTTTCAGTAGAACAGCAATACAAAAAAAAACAAACTTTTGATTTATAACTTAATTTCTTATTTACCATTGGATGGGACACCCTTTACCTCTGTTGTTCATACTTATAAGGTGAATTTCATCATCTTCAAAAAAAAAAAAATGGAGCTGCTTGCTGTTTGTAATGAATTCAACTTATATTAGCCCAATTCCATTAGAATAAGATTGTCAAAAGCTTAGATCATCAAATTGAAATCAAGAATCGCAAATCAACTTTGTGCGCGTATACCAAGAGGCAAGCTAGAGAAATTTGATTGAAATCAATTATGTGTATTATTAAATACTTCACTTTAGCCCTGGTTCACACCGAAAATTCCTCGCAGGTTTTTTGCAGAATAAATCAAAACGGCAGTATAAAACCAAACGGCAAGCGTACAAGCCAGAGCCCTCGATTTCAGGCGGGTGATTAATTACACGGGTACCCGTGACACGGGTACACTTATTTAAGAAATGTATACCCGTGTACCCATATACTTTTTAAATACACGTGTAACTAAAAATACACATGTATTTAAAAAACTTTTGAAAATAATGGGAGTGGTTTTCAGAGAAGCCAACAGCGACGACAGCGGATGTTTCCTAAACCAATTTCAAAGATTTTTTATCAGGTTTCAGAAAAACCAAATAAATATAAATATAGTGTGTTATTTGAATAGACTAGTTAAGGTTCCTTTCATAAAACAATTCGTTTGTGACTTTTCAAACAATAATTGTACCTATTTTCAACGTGCTTTGCATTAGAAAAAGTGAAAAAATGACTTCAATAATAATTATACGTGTATTGCTAACGGGTAATTATAAATACACGTGTAAATATAAGGACACAGGTTCATGCACAGATAATTAATTACATGGGTAAAACGTGTATTTAACTACACGTGCATTAGACAATGTATACGCCACTCCACTGTCCATTCGCACACATTTATACTGCTAAAAAACATGCGATGCAATGCCGTGTGAATCAGGGCTTACTTGTTTCAGTTAGTTTTACTTAAAGAGTATCCCTTAGCCCTGGTTCACATGGAAATGCACCGCACAATTTTTCGCAGTATAAATCCGTGCGAATGCACAGTGGCGTATACATTTTACATAGAACCTTTCACACGACACGTTTGTACATTTGCTCTTTGGTTTGATACTGTCGTATGGATTTTTACTGCAAAGAAATTTGCGGTACATTGCCCCGTGAACCAGGGCTAAGGCTAGGACCACAGACGCAGTTGAAATTTTCTGTCGCTGCGACAAAAAAAAAAATTAATCGCAACTTAGTATGATTTCCTGGTATCATTTGTATTCATTCGCATTTAAACACATGAGTTAAATTGTGGAACGCACATGACACCACAAAATCCTACTAACTGCCAGACCAGAATAGAGTGCTGCAACTGGAGCTGCAGCTGCAACTGGAATAGCTGTCAAAAAATGCTGTACGTCTTTTTTTTTTACTCGCCCACAATGTGCTGTACAGCTTTCTGATATTTTGGGCATTTGAAGTCAGCTGTGCGAATTTAATTCAACACAAAAATAGAAAATAAAACAAAAATAAAAGTGGATAATGATGAAATGGAAGCTAATTTTTGCTTTACGTCTTTATCAGAGATTAAAAAGAGTTTGAAATTCTCTTCAAACCCCATGTAAAGACTTGGTTGCGCTCACAATTTTGAAACGTCAAAAAAGCTGCATGCAAGAGTTAAAAGTTGGCCAACTTGTCGCTTTCTGTTCGTATCTATGGATTTGTGTGTACTCAACATTTTGACAGCTATTCCAGTTGCAGCTCCGTCTTCATTCTGTTCAGGCAGTATATTGTGATCACTTTTTTAGTCGCTGCAACAGAAAAATGCAAGTGCATTCAAAGCCTTAGGCTTATAATGGTTCCTTTTTTTATGACGAAAATAAGAACTTTTTTAGCATAGTGTTTTTTAGTGGATCCTTTTTTTTTATTCCAAAAATTTGAGGGGACGTTGAGGGTTGAAACCTCCGCGTCCGTGCTTGGTGTACCTGGTGCATGAGTAAGTTCAGAAAGAGATAATTCCCTAGTGATCATAACGAAAACTTAAAGACACATTATCTTGTTATCATCTCCGCCCAATATTCCATATTCTCGTAGTTTCAAGACCAGATTTCATCATCCCTCATAGGTTAGGTTAGGAGGGGTGTTCACAGCACGGAGGCCGTTGCATATACGAGGGCCTATTGGTCCATTATAATCTCCTTATGAAATAAAAGCAGAGATGCTCCTAAACTACTGGTTCAGATGGATTGTTTTTTTTTTTTGCGAACCAGCCTGTACTTTCTATGAATTTTCTCATATTTGCCCTTGAGATCTGTGCTAGATCTTCCAGTTGTCCAACAAACCTGTTTTCAAACTAACGGAGACAATTTGTTTGGAGGTTTGGACAATCACAGAGCAGTTGTTTAATGGTTTCTATTTCTTCGACATCCTGACAGCTCCTACAGAAATCGGGTCGAAATCGTTCCATTGGTCATTGTTCTAATGGCGCAGTGAACCGTAAGTACACCTATCAAGATTGTAATATTATTTTAACTCAATGATAAAACGTACTGAGTTTTCTTTTCATTAATTTTAGGCCATAAGCTTCTAGAGACAACGCAGTCGTTCCTGGTCGTCCAGGAGTTACTGATTTGCTCTTTAGTTATTAGACCTATTTTCCTTTAATCACGTGAATGGGAATATCTGGTCCCTTATCTAATAGGCTACCACTGTTTCTATGTATTTGATACTGACCCTTTCTTTGCAAGTTCATCTGCAATATCATTCCCTTCTATATTGCCATGTGCATGAACCCAGCAGAGTTTGACTTGGTAAGTTTTGCTAATATTTTTCAGAGTGCATCGGCATTTTGCTACCACCTAGGATGTTATAGTCTCACTGGCATGGCTATTGCCTTGATAGCAGCTTGACTGTCCACAAAAAATATGATCTCCGATGAGCTCATTTTTTTCCTGTATTCTTCTGCCGTTTTTTCAATAGCGTAAATCTCAGCCTGAAAGACACTGCATTCATCTGGAAGTTTAAATGGTTCTCTTGTATTAAGAGCTTCACAGAATACCCCAGCTCATGTGCCTTCATTCATTTTTGACCCATCAGTGTAGATGATAACTGATTAGTGAGTTGGGGTCCATCCCTGCCTTTTCGGGTATTATAATAGAGAAGTTTTGTTAATATCTATTAGAGGTTGTAAGTCAGTCGTCACATCAAGTTCGGCAACTGTGTCATATCTTTGCAAGACAGACCCATGACCAAAGGTACTGTGCTTCCAAGAGCCCAGTTCTTTGAGTCTAAGTGTGGTTTTGGTTGATCTGCATCTAATGTGCTCGTCCAGGACTGTAAGGTTTAGAATAATTTCCAGCCCCCTGTGCCCCAGTTATTCCTACACAGTGCTATGAAGAATTCTTCCACTATTGCTAGAATTTCTGCTACGTTAAAAATTTTATTTGTTGAAAATGTGTTCATGATGCTATCAAATGTTATTTACCTTATGACGTAGGGTAAGTTAGCGGGGCTAGTTGAGACACTTTTAGTTTGAATTCTTATAACTTTTCACCTATTCATAACATATAATATTGAAACTGAGTCCCAAAGAAAGAATATAATTTTGGCTTCTTAAATAAAATTGAGAAATTCAAAAATAAGTGATAGCAAAAGAATGAGATAATCTTTTACTACTAATTCAATAACAAGATTCACAAAAATACGATCCTTGTTGTAAAATTTGAAAGTTTTTTCCACCACATAAACTCATGAAGAAACAACTGTTTTTTTTACTTTTGAATCCAAAAACAGACATAACTAAAGCCTCCTTTTATCCCAGATGGAAGCAATGGTGGCGTCTAAAATATTCTTATAAGGCTGAACTATCTAGTGAACACTTTATATGGGCCACTTGTAGGGATAAGTTGGCTCCCCGTCCTTGGAGTTATACTGAGGGTCTGAACCTTTAGGATGGTGGTTATACCGTCGGTGTTAGGGTGACTTCTCGGTCACTTTAGCTAAGTGTAGTTACAAAGCTACAACAAGGTTTGAATATTTTAACGATTTTTATTGAACATTTATATACAATCTGAGTTAACTTAAAACACATTGAAAAAAAAATATAAATCTTATTATGTGTCATAAGATTTATATTTTTTTTTCAATGTGTTTTAAGGGAGCCTATTGTTATACATTGGCCTAGCTTTAAAAGAAATATAAATATGGGTTTTAGACTCGGTAGTCTGCTGACACTGTGTCAGAATAGAAAAAAACGGTTGTTTCGTCATTGTCGGTGAAAATCTTGGCGTCCAGGGTTTCCATCACACTGAGGTACCTGGGCTCGGGATGTCGTTGCTCGGTGGGCATCGTTCTCATTAGCTGATCGGGGTGATTGACGGTGTTCTGCACTAGCTTCTTTGCCAAACTAAGCAGGTATTCGTCCAGCGGTATTATCCTTGCCTTTTTGTCAAGATCCTCATTCCTGTTATGTTTCCTTCGCTGCCGGTCGAAGTTGAGTCCGGTGCAGATTCTTAGTATATTCCTCTCGAAGATTTGGGGTTCCTTATTCGCTGTTTTTGTGATCGTTTACAAGACTGGAAAACAGTAGGTAAGGACTAGTTGCAGAAATTGCTTGTACACAAGTATCTTCGTCTGTTGGCTTAGTCCTGATCTTCTCTTCATCAAAGGGTGTAGTCGGCTTCGATTTTTCGAGTACACTTTTTTAATTGTGAGTTGAATCTTAGCAACTCGTTGAATTTGATTCCCAGGTATTTGACGTCCCTTTTGGCAGCAATTGTAGAACCATCTGGAAGCTTCAGAACTTGGTTTCTGCAAGTGGCCTTGGATATGGATGGATTTACTGTTCACGAATGAAGCAAACTAAAAAAGGATAACGGACCTCGAATCTGCATGTGGAATGCCCTATACTGCTACAAAGCAGATATCTCCACCATCTTAGTAGTGTGATGAGCCGGGCAAATGAAACCTGAACGAAAACAAATGCAGCATCTTTTTGGGTGTGCATTCGTGGTTATAAGCAGACCTAGGTAAGAAGTCTTTGAGGTTCAACTATATGTGAATGAGTGTCTCATCTCAATGACTATTCGCATCAAGGATAAATTCGGCAACATCATATGTACGCATACTCTTACAAAAAAGAAAGACAAGGGCGTACACAGAATTTTGGTAATGGAGGCAACCTCATTCACACAACAGTTCTGGTATAGAAATCTTGCTTTAAAATGCTTTCAAAAGAAGATAAATTGCCTACTGTATGAAATATTATGTGATTAGGGGGGGCAAGCATCCCTACCTGCCCACCTTCCAGACGTCATTGAAGAAAGATGATGACACCAGGGACGAGTTCTACGAGATCCTGGACAAAACATATGAGCAATATGCCCTATCCTGACATTAAAATTGACTTGGGTTTAACACACCGCACTTCTCCAGTCTCAAGGGCATCCGAACATTTCGAGGTGCGAACATTGACATTGTAAACCTATGCTACGTATATCCAGATGCACCTGAGACATGCTAGAGCCTTACACGACCACCACAGCGAAACCGGAAGGCATGAGGTTATTACAAGGCCCGATTTAAAACCTACATAGATAATCAGGGGAATATTGTTACAGAATCGCAGTCGGTACTGAGGATATGGAAAATCATTTCTGCAAATTATATAAGCAAACACAAATCAAATTCTACTACAAAGCAGATTTCACCATTCAACCTGGATGACGTAGGCAAAACAAAAATGGCTTTACCTAAACTTAAGTCTAATAAAGCTGCAGGAGCTGATTTGGTTAGGATAATGTACTAGCTCATATGCAAAATTTGAGTGGAGAAAAGCATATCCTCAACAGCATCAGTCTCTTTAACATCACGTACAAGATCTTTTCTTCCGTACTTTGTGAACACTTTAAGCCATTTGCCAACAACCTAGTAGGACCATATCAGTGTGGCCTTAAGCAAATCAATTCCACTATCTACAAATATTTCCTCTACAGAAGATGGGAAAAACCCATCATCGATTTCAAGGAGGCTGCGTGGCGTATGACAGCATCTATAGAGACCAGATATGTACATATTGCTATGTCCAGTTTTGTCATCACTCCCCAGCTCGTTCATTTTTGCGGGATGACAATGGAGAAGCTGCTCCATCAAGCTCAGCAAGGACCTCACCAATACCTTTGATGTCAGAGAAAATTTACGGCAAGGCAACGCTCCTGTCATGTAACTTCTTCCATATCATTCTTGAAGGAATAGTGTAAAACTCTCACGCCAACACTAGAGACACAATCTTTGAAAATTCCGTTCAATTACTCGCTTATGCCAACAATATTGATATGATCGGATGAACAAAACGTGATGCCAGTAGTGCTAACATGAGTATTGTGAAGGAAGCCAAGAAGATAAATTTAAAGGTGAAAACCAACCCAGCCCCAACGTCTTGGAAGGGACGTCTCCATAGACAGCTATATAATTTGAGGTCGTGATCAAAGAGTTTGTGTACCTAGGCTCAGCTATTAACTCAGTTAATATTATCAGCGCTGAGATTTTGAGAACAAAATGGTGAGCTGAGCTGAACAACGATACAATTTAAAGCTGTAAATGTAGCAAAATGTAAAGTGTAGCTGAAGTTAAACAAAATCTAACTCTTGCTACAAGCTACAACTACAATAACTCTGTTCAAGGGATTACTGTTGCCAATCGCTGTATCTTTGGGCTAAGGCAATTGGGGAGGAAAGTCATCTCTTTAACAGCTGAAGTGTCCCTGTATAAGATATTTATCATCCCGGTCCTGATGTATGGTGCAAATCTATGGACACTATAAATGATGACGAGAACGCTCCAGGGGCTCTGAGAGGGACATTCTTCGGGTGCTTATTGATCCCGATTCCCTTCTGCATTGGTGGGGAATATAGAAGAACTGTTCGGACTAAACGGCAACACCAATCTATAGCCACAAAAGTGAAAAGGCTGAAAGATGTTTGTCGGTTGAGAACCTAGTCCACCCCGAACTGTATAGTTCGTAAGTAAGTAAGTACGTAAGTTTTCAAATTATTTGAAAACTTCTACTTTTCTCAATTTTGTTCCTACCGAAAACTATGAAGGAAATTGTTTTAGGAAATTAAATTTTCTTTAATATTGCGATGTACATTTTTCCGCTAATAACTTAAAAAATGTTCAGGAAAAACTACAAAAGGGGACCATCAAACCTCTCTTTTTCTTTAAGCTGGTGGTGACCCTTTCGGAAACCAGCAACGCTATCCACTTAATATTTCAATGTCCAGAAAATATCAGCCAATCAGTTTTCAAAACTACACCAATAGCAAGATATTCTTTCTTCTCGGAATCATTTATGAAAAATTTCGATATTGAAGAGAGAACAATATCGAAATTCTTGTGAAGAAATTCATCTTGGATTGTTCAAGCCAACATATACTTCTTTGTTCTCACCTCGATAATGTCCAGGTCATTATCTACTTTGTGCAGCACTCTCTATCTCTATCACTTTATCAAAAACTTCTTGGAAAAGTCCAACTCTTAAAGATGAACTATAGGTATTGCCAGCAAAATTCCAGGTACCTACGCATTAAAAAAAAATACCTACCTAGTTACGTTGTACTTAAAAAAGTTTTTCGTGGTTAGCTTCTTTTGCTGCCATATACCTTTTGATCTGAATACCAAGATAACCAGCAGAAGGTGGTGCAACATGAGGGGCGTTAACATTTTATTTCCAAAAGCAGAAACAAATAAAAAAAAATAAATATGGTTAAAAATATTTTCGTGCAGTGCACTGTGAATAAAAAAGAATCATGCTGCGATGAAGGGAAGAGGGGGGGGGGAAGCGGATTCCTTCTAGGTTTGGCTGGCACTATGAATTATCAAAATCTTTTAATTTGGTATCCCTTTGAAGTCCTTTGGCGAAATGAATTCCAAATTTCAAACGGAATGAAGTAACTTTGTGCATAAAGCAAATTTAAGAGAGGGGCAGATGTGAAACGGGATAAATGGGGTTGTTTTCATATTTTTTTTTCTTTATTTCTTTCTCTTAAGCTGAAATTCAAAAATATGTTAACCATAGAGGGTATAGGGATGAACGGACTTAAAATTTTCTCAACCTAGAAAGGGAACTATGTACGTTGCATTTTGCCAATGGCCAGTACCCAGTACCCAGTACAGTAAAGAGAAGGGTGAGATTGAATTTTTCAACAAGAGTTTTCTTCTTCAAAAGTTAAAAGGTCGTGTGTTTTCTTTTCAACAAAAATAATGGGGTTGGAGATTTTTTTTGCTTCTTCTTCTTCTCTGTGAAAAATGAAATGAAAGAAAAATACTCGTTGGGGATGATTTCAACTGAAAAGGTTCAACGATCGAAATACGTGCTTGAAAGTACTTTCTCTCAACAAACGACACGATGTCCTGTTTTTTTTTTCGTTTTCATTTAAATTTAATAAAATCTTATAAGGGAGAATAATAATATAGGATCGTTCATAGAGTGGACCTTAAAATACTTAAAAACTCATAATATTCATACTTTTGAACTTATTATTATTCATTTTGTTTGAAGGGGAACAAGAAGACCGATTTAATAGAGGTTTTGAAATTTCTTGAAAGCAAATTGCAAGTTTTAATGTGTCTCTTTTTCTTCAATTTTGTTTCACCAATAGTTCTAGAGGTCTTCAATATAGTCACAAGTCACTTCAATCCATTCGGGGAATTTTCCTACTTTACTTCTTGCTTGCTCAATGTATCAACAAAACTAAGTATGACACATATTACAACAAGCACTCATCTTGTCTTCGCCAAAATAAAGGTTGATTATACACACACTGAAGAGACATCAAAAACCAAACTGCAACCACGATGATGACGACGACCGACACGCCGACGACGATGACAACTGCTGCTTGAAATCAACAGCTATACGTAACCACTCCTAAACTAATAATTTATTCATTTCGATAACAAAGAGCATAACGTAAGCACTTCTAAAAGCCAACTGCATGTGCATTGGGATCTTCTCAGTGGAGCACCCCTCCCCCCCTTCCCTCAACCCGATGCATCAGTTCCTTCACATGCACATTTTGAATCAACCCATTCAAAGCCCTACTATGGCATGGTAATACATCATGATGATGCACCAAGCTAATAGATGGAACATTCCACGCCTATTTCACATCCGCCAGAGATAGATTGGGATTGGAAAAGTGAAAGGATGAACCAACGCCAGTACCAGAGCGCTCAGTGATGGCAGAGAGGAAGTAGTCTCACAAGTGAACGGGCAACACGGAACAGATGCCATTTAAAATGACACACAAAATATTTGAATTTACATTCAAAAGCTATGCTTACTACACCGTACAGCGCGGCTGTTGAGGAGCGGGGAGGGGATATGGCAAGCGTAGCGCACTCAAACGGAAACGAATACCAAACCAACAGCACCAGCATACCATGAGACTCCCCGTGGGTCCGGATGGAACCGTGTTCCCTTATAGTTAGATTTCCGCCAAGCTCCGATGATCCAACCATCATGCAGCAATTCAATTGCGGATCTACTGTATCCCTGAAATTCCGTGAGCCTTTATACTTTCTGCTGTTGCCATTGCCTCTGTGTCTATATACTGATTCCGCCAACCTACCCTATACCATTAGTCATCAGTCATCACGATGTACATTGCGTGTGTGTATTCAAGGCTTTTCTTTTCTCCTAATGAATTTATTACATTGATAACATTAGCGAGTTAGAAATTTTGACAGCTTTCTACACAGATAGAGTGTATAAGCATCAAGCCACTGAGATATACGCAGAAAGACCAGCACTGAACATATTGGAAGGAGAACGACACATCAGAAAGCGAAATAGATCCATGCATAGTTCCTTACAGGGCCGCAGTAACCTCTTGATTATAAAATCTAGGAAACATACGAATATCTAGTGATGATCATTGGACATAGTGTTTTTGTAAGATGATTATCCGCTAGGCTGTCACTAGGTATCGGCCAGGCCTCCATTAGGTCCCGCAATGCGTTCACCAGGCTTGTACTAGGCCTCCACTATGCATCCACCAGGCCTCCGATATGCGTCCACCAGGCCTCTGCTAGGCACCCACCGTAAGACTTCTGCCGGGCCTCCACTAAGCCTCCGCTTGGCTTCTGTTTGGCCTTCGCTAGGTGTCCGCCAGGCTTTCTCTAAGCCTCCGCAAGGATTCCACTAGGCTTATATCAGGCCTTTAGGCATCCACCAGGCCTGGAATAGGCCTCAGCCATGCCTCAACCACACCTCCACCCAACAGGTCTCCACTAGCGTCCGTGAGGCCTCCACTAGGCTTCCGCTAGGCGTCCGCCAGGCTTGTACCAGGCCTCCAATAGGGATCCGCCAGGCCTCCGATATGCGTCCACCAGGCATCCGCTAGGCACTTACCGTAAGACTTCTGCCAGGCCTCCGCTTGGCCTCTGCTTGGCCTTCGCTAGGTGTCCACCAGGCTTTCTCTAAGCCTCCGCAAGGATTCCACTAGGCTTACGTCAGGCCTTTAGGCATTCACCAGGCCTGTGCTAGGCCTCAGCCATGCCTCAACCAGACCTCCACCCAACAGGTCTCCACTAACGTCCGTGAGGCCTCCACTAGGCTTCTCTAGGCGTCCATTATGCCTCCACTATTTCCCCCACTAGGCCTCCGCTAGGCCACTGCTAGGCATTCACTAGGCGTTCACCAGGCTTCCGCAAAGTCCCCGCTAGGTGTTTACCAGGTTTCGGCCAGTACTACACTTGGCATCCACCAGGCGTCCGCTAATTTTTGTACTCAATATAAATTTGTAGGTATACGCGTGTGAAGCCGAAGCTAGCTAGCTTTAAATAAGGTAACACATTATTTCTGTAAAAATAAAAATGGGTGATCTCTTGATTCGAGGCCTTCGGTGCTCATGCCATTGGACCAAGAAAAAAGTAGAATACACCCAAGTTTCTTGGAAGTTGCAAATGTCAGATGGTCGTCCATTGACACATGTCGGGATAAAAGGATAACTTACTCAAGTTAAACAGGCCTTAATTACCAAAAAGAGTTGGTATCCTAACAGGCCACAACTCAATGGGAACCCACATGAGCAGAATGGGCATCAGCTCATCGGATTTATGTAGAAGGTGTCAAGATGAAGAGGAGGAGGAGGGCTCATCTCACTTCCTGTGATCCAGCCAAGCTAGAACTAGAAAAGCAGACCTAATAGAATACTTTTTCGATGAACTTGGTGACATCCCTGTCTTGCCACTTAAGAACATTCTAAAATTCATTCAAAACTCAGAATGGTTCAGGGAGGCCCCTTCCACCCAACCCATCCTTAGTTGATAATTAGACTTATTGAAGCTATTGCCTTCTTTCATGAGCTATTTCGATTTTTTTCACAACTATGGCAATCCGTGAGGAAATAAATAGCTTTTATAAAATGTTATAAGTTCATTTATTGAACTTATTGCCTATTTTGTGTGCTATTTTGATTGTTAGACTAAATTTTTATTTTATCAAATCTCCCACATAGTTTATTTTTTTCAATTATACGCATAATGTTTGTTTTTATATATTTGTTTAAGTCACTTAAAGCTATGAGACCGCCAAGCTTCCGCCAAGCTACCACTAGACCTCCGCCAGGCATGCGCAAGCTTTCTGGCAGGCCTCCACTAGGCATCCCACAGGCCTCCTCTAGGCGTCCGTCAGGCTTCCACTAGGCGTCCGCTAGGCCTCCAATAGTTGTCCGCCAGATATTGACTAGGCCTATCGAAGGCGTCCGCCAGTTCTCCACTAGTTCTCCGCTAAGTGTCCACTAGGCTTCCACCAGGCCTCCACTAGGCATCCACCAAGCTTCCGCTTGGCGTCCAATAGTCTTCACTAGGAGTGCACCAGGTTTCTGCTAGGCATTCTATAGGCTTCCACCAGGTCTCAACTAGGCCTCCACTAGGTGTCCACCAGTCTTCCGCTAGGCCTTCGCCAGGTCTCCATCAGGCCTCTGCAAAGCTTCTAGAACTCCACCTGGACTCCACTAGCTCTCTGCTAGGCCTCTGCCAGTCCTTATTCCGGCCTCCGCTTGGTCTCCGCTAAGAATCCACCAGGCTTCCGCCAGGCGCCCGCTAATTTTTGTACTCAATATAAATTTGCAGTTATACCCGAAGCGAAGACGGGGCAAGCCAGCTAGTTGCATCATCTTCTGCTTAACCTTCCGAATTCGCAAGAAAACTGTAGGCCATATCCTGATTCCAGAAAAGATTGAGATTCTAAGTCTCTAAGTCCTGGTTTCATCAAATCTACTTAGAAGTAACGGTAATCAACATTGTACCAATTTGTTAACATGTTTTCATAAATAAAAAAAATACATAAAATTAAATGCTCGTGTTTATTTCGAGTATACTGGTATGAAGGTATAAATTTCATATTATTCAAATGTATACAAAAACATACATCAGTACGTAATCATAAATGGGATGGATTCATGAATTATATTTACCTTGGAATAATATAATTTATTGTTTGTTTGACTTTTTGTGGAAAAATCATTTTCCCTTACGGGCCTCATTTATATATAAATTTCGGCCCTGGGTTATCAAGTGATTCAATGGAAAACATAATCAAGTCATGCGAACATTTCCACACTATTGCCATAATAATTATTTCTCTTTACAGTCGTCAGTCAAAGAGGATGATGCAAACACATACTCACATACATATACGAAAAATTATGAATAATAGAAGGAAAATTAAGCAGAACTTCCCTGACGCATGCTATGGAGTTTGTTTGGGATTTCTATATACGAAAGTTATAAGGATATAGGAATGTAGGGGGTACATTGCGAGACCACCCGTACCCATCACCATATTTCTATAATATGAAAATATAGGTAGGTATTTATTGTGTTGCGACTGTGAATGGAGTAAAGTGTAGACGACATGTTCATAGAAATTAACATCCTATGGCGGCGAGTTATGAAATCCTTTGACTATATGTAGAATCCCACATACTATGGCGCTGTATGTATGAACATGGATATGACAGAAGAGTTCCAATGGGCTTTTTCACACTATATACCATATGCATGGATGAGCGATTGGTGGTGGTGATGGCTTTGTTGAGAGCGGGTGGTTGTTTTAAGGAGAGGAAAAAAGATGACTTAATATAGTGTGACTCTTTTTGATAAAAACACTTGCGAGATGCAATTTTTGAATGGATCTACTTGGATAATAGGCCAAGATCCCAGCCTGCCAGACATATGTCATTTTATCAAAGCTGATATTTTGTCTGTGAATGAACACTAGAGTAGGTATGAACGAATGGATAGTACGAACCTTGAACCCGGTTGCGTTTCAGAGGTATTAAGTGCTAAATGTGCATGAAATTGATGCAAAATTACGTTGTTTTACCAAAGCTGATTTTGTGGTATGTTTTAAGGAAGGTTATGATAAACGTATGTTGACACTTGCTAGACACTTTCTGACGTGGGACCCAATGTGAGGCAGACTCCTTTAAATGTGCCAAAAAATTAATTATTTTTTAACATAGTATCCATAACTGAATTTTATACATGCTCTTCGGGCAACTGTTACATTATATTTTCCTAGCTTCCAGACACCTACAGATTGTTAATAAGCTTACGTAGACACCTTCCTGTTAGGATTATTTCCGCGTTCAACCGTTCGCCGCCACGCAACAATTAGGATGGCTACCCAAATTGTGTTTGCGAAACAGTGACACTAATTCAGTACAGTACCAAAAGTCACTTATTAATCAAATAAGATCATCTTACCCTTGTTAAGGGCTCGAGGACTATCTTCTGTCACCTCAGCATCAGTGGAAACCACAACCCGTACGAGTCCATCCTCAATCAAAAAGATATATTTGCTACTTCTTGTGCAGATTGGGCCACACTCTTCACAAGTTCTAACCATGTCGACTTGCGTCACCATTGATGGGTTGCGGCTTGAAAAGAGTCCAAAGAGTCAACTCTGACTTTATGCAACTATACAGAGGCCTGTTGCTCTGAATAAAATCCAGAGATTAGGCATATCTAGAAGAGTTTTTGGGTAAGGTGAGCCACACATACTACTCTGACTGGATAGGGACAGTCAATAACATTATTTGCTATCAACCCAACATTACTCATGTGGTTTCGCCTCTTACGTTGTATTAGTAACCGTCGAGTTTGAATAATCCTGAGAAGTAATCATTCGCACTCTTTCTTGGATCAATCTTGCTATAAGCAAAGCACCGTTGTCAAGAAATGAGCAGACTGGGATAAGTGCTTAAAATTAAAGCTTTTACAGCTACCACCGCCCCGAGGTACAACGTATACCTATCTACTTGGGTCAAAGCTTGCACAACTCCTACCTATGTAAGCGTTTGGTAGGTCCCCACCGAGTCACTTCACTATTTTCAGAAAGTCTATCTGCTCCACTACTAGGCCCAGATTCGTTTCCCGATTACTTAAAGTTTATCTTTCCGTTGTTCCACTTCAATAAGACCTTTCATATCAACACCTCATTGGAAGATTTCAAATAATTTCAGATCTTCTACTTGAGTAACTGACTACATTTTTACATTTCTAAAAATGCTTTAACAATCAAATACCTAATGCCGTAGCAGCATCCCCTTTACCCAGAGCAAATCGACTTACCGGTTGCAGTGCCACAACACCCTTCGAAACATATGTTAGATAGAAAACACAACTCAAACTTTTTCAAAAATCCAAGAAGAGCTATTACCCAGTACTCCACTTATAAACTCTACCAAAGTTATCATTCTAATAATCCCACATCGCTTATGGTTCTCCCCATTTTATTGCAAATTTCTTTAAGCAAAACCTTACAACGCAAGATGAGTATCTGATCGACTATACGTAAGCCTACCACGATCTTTTGAAACAGTCAGATCCCGTTGCACAGTTTTACGTGGGATTAGGATCAATCTCAATAATTTTTTAGAAGAACGGCCGTGTTTCACCAATTTCTCCACCGGGTTCCAAAGATTTCACTCGTTCCCTGGTGGTTAATCAGCAATTTAGTAATCTTTTTGGTTCCCTTCCCATGTAAACATATGATGGGTAACCGTTCGAAATAAACGAAAAATCAAAATTTGAATAAATTATATTGTCATTTCTACCTCAATTTAGTGCCAGCATAATCACGTTCCTCAGTGTTAAATCCGAAGATTCGGTCCTGAGATTGTTTCGTTATTCAAGGTCAAAAGGCATATTCCTAAGGTCTCAATATGTCTTCATTTGCCCTCTATGATTAGCCGTACTAGGAATGTTTCCAGGTTTCGCCACGTGGAGGCTCCATATAGGTACTTCTCCACATCGATTAGAACTAAACTAACTAAGTCGCAACCTAGACACCTACAGTGGGAGCCAATGTCAGCCCGATACCTTTAAAGTTTTCAACAAAAAAAATACATATTGAAAGTAACTACGAGTGGGCAAATAGGGCCATACAAAAATTGAACAAACACTGAAATTTGCACGGCAGCTCAAGTCATGATCAGTGTGAGTGACAATCGTTTAATATCGGGTTTTTCTATAAGAGCGCTACAAAAGTTTTTTTTAAATAAAACAAAAAACCGTTTTGGACACCAATGAAATTCTTTATTCCTGTGAAAGTACGTTCGATGCCATTATGTATGGAACTCGATTTCTTTTGCATGGCCACCACGGGCACGCTTGCAAGAGTCCAGACGCTGAACCCAATTTTCGACGGTTTTTAAGCATAAATCGGCCGATACTGCTGCAATTTCACGTTCGATATTCGTACGAAGTTCATCAATCGTAGCTGACTTATTGGCATAGACCATAGACTTGACGTGGCCCCACAGAAAATAGTCTAACGGCGTCAAATCGCACGAGGTAACACGTTCACCAAACTTGGTTTTAAATAAATTGATTATGACATTCGATGTGTGGCTTGTGGCGCCGTCCTGTTGGAACCACATGTCCTCCAAGTCCATATCATCCAATTGGGGCCAAAAATATTCGGTTATCATTGAACGGTAGCGATCCCCATTCACAGTAACGTTGCTGGTCTTGATCATCACGGAAGAAGTACGGCCCAATGACGCCGCCGGCCCATAAACCACACCAAACCGTATTTTTTTTGGGATGCAATGATGACTCATGGAGTACGTTTAGATTGCTGCCTGACCAATACCGCATATTTTGTTTATTGACAAAGCCATTCAGCCAGAAATGAACCTCATCGCTGAAGATGATTTTTCGATGAAAATCCGAATCATTTTCAAGTTGTTGCTCAGCCCAATTCACGAACATACGACGCTTCTGGTGGTCAAGTGGCTCCATTTCTTGCGTCAATTTAATTTTGTAAGGATGTAGGCCAAGATCTTTTCGCCAAATTCACCACAACGACGTCACAGAGATGCCCAACGCTTGAGAACGACGTGTGAGAGACCCATTTGGGCTTTGTGCAACTGAAGCCTCAGCGGCAGCAATATTCTCGACACTACGGGCACTTCTTTATATCACTGGCACGGGAACATTTTGTACTGTGCCTATGGATTCAAATTTTTCCACTAGACGCTCAATTGTTGATCTGCTAGGACGATTATGATGACCATAAATTTGACGCAGCGCTCTTAACGTTAAGGCCACTGACTCCGAATTTCGGTAGTAAATTTTAATAATTTCGACTCGTTGTTGGCTCTTATATCTCTCCATCATGAAATGGCAAACCTTACTGAAGAGCTAGAATTGTCAAAAGAGCGAAATATGGAGTCGTTTGCCGTCCCTGTTGCTCTACTTTTGTAGCGTCCCTGTAGAAAAACCCTTTTGATGTCAATCCTCAGATCATCGATTATCTTACTGACGAAAAAAAATGTCGAATTGACATAATTTTTTAATTTTAAAGTTTTAAAATGTAATATTTTTTTATAGACTAAGAGCTGGCAGCATGTTTTTGGGTTAAACTCATAACCAAAAAATATGTATGAGGGTCTGGTATAGGTGCATGTATCTTGACATCAAATTCAAAAGTCTGACAGGATTTTTTGGTGCCTGTGGTAAGGACCAGAAGAGTGAAATAGTGATTTTCAGACTATTGTGTTAAGGCCGCATACACTTCACTTCATTTATTAAAAAAGGGTGTTGTCAGTTGTGCGAATTATTAAACGCACCCATCGTTTGACAGTTCTCCATTTATCCCGTTGTCTTGTCGCGGCACACACATATTTCATCTTTTAATTATTTTGCTTAAATATTTCGTTTGTTTGGATCGTAAAATTACAATTCTCGTTCAATAATATCACAACAAAATAAACACAAAAAAACACAAATGTCATTTTTTTGCACACAATAAATGGTCTGGGTAATTTATTGTGTACGAAAAAAGAGTGTAGACTTCTCCAAATAATCTGCTACAATAATCAATTTTACTCATCGAGCAAAGTAGAATTAAATTTTTCGTTTATGATTACGTTGTGTCATTTTTGTATGGGATTTTTCGTTTCACATCAGCGGCGGCGTATTAGGCTTTACAATTAACAAAAATTATGAACCTAAACCCCGCCCGACATTTGTTTCGTTCGACATTCAAGATTTTTTTTGCCCGTCAAACCTCCAATGGAGTCGCAGTCACAGTGTGAGTGTGGCCTTGTGTTGCTGATTAAATTGAGTGCCGAGATGTGAAAGCCAATAGTTTGGAAATATAATGTGTTTCATCATTATCAAAGTAGTTTTTTGTGTATGTTTTACCTATAGCTAGACCTAGACCAATGTTTGATCTCTTCTTATTTATGTAATATTTGTGTGCTTTTTGTATTCTCTTCTTAATGGAACCTTTGTTAATTATTATATTAATTAAAAATAATATTCATTAAAATTTGTTTAACCATTGAACAATTGATAAAATGATTAATTAAGTAATGTCAAAGAAATGTTATATGAAAAAAAGTATCATTCCAATTTCTCGAGAAATTTTCATAGTAAATCGAAATTACCAGATACTAACTCAGGACGTCTTCTCTTCCGACATTACTTTTTTTTATTGGAGCTTCTGTTGTAACAATCTTACAAGAAAAATCTCACGAAGCTGTACCATCATCATGCAACAGCAAAAGGCAGTACAAGCCTCTGAAACAAGTATTAAGATGGAATCAACTGATCAACTGGTCTCTTATTTTAACCCAGATCTCCAGTGCGGTAGTAGTTTAACGCTTTAAAGTTTATGCAAAGGATTACTCCTATCAATGACTTGGAATTTGGAAATCATGTCATTGTGGACACTCTTCTAAATGTCCTTTCAAGCCATTGTAAACAAATACAACAAATATTTACAGTAACATACCTTTTCCTTATTCTTGTATCAACAACTGTAAGTTCTTGTAAACTCCACGCTTTTTACAATAATTTGTAAAGTTAATCCGATTACGTGATATCCTTGCCCGAGACTAAAGAAATACCAAACTCTTACTTATGCCCCCCATTTGACCAACATTTTATTAAATCAATGCATGGTATTTCTGAATTTAATCAGTTAAAAAAAAAATATTCAAAAAATATTTTCGTTTTGCAAAAAAAGAAGAAAAATAGCATTCCAAGTCCGATCGCAATTTCAATAGCAAACAAACGAATCTCAATGCAAACACAAAAAATACCCCAAACGTATAAATCCTTCGAAGACATCCCTGTTTAAGGCTTGGATTAACAAGCAGAAAATACCGCTTGGCGAATGGTCTTTCAGTAAAGCCATGTCCAGATTTTCGTTTAATTCCTCGATATTTATACAAACGGGCAAGGAATCGACAACAAACAATATACAAAATAAAAAAAAATTAAAATACAAAATTCCTTTGCCCAAATGCATTGTATCAATGTGACAGAGAATATCCTTTTGTGAGATTGCGTTGTCGTCATTTGGTTGTTTCTCATGCTACTTGCTTCAATACTGTGGCATACTGGTGTCGGTGTGGTGTATGCTTATCTCTAGAAAAATATCCCAAGCAACAAGGAATGCAACTGGGAAATTGTACAAATAAATACAAAAATAAAAATCAAAATAAAAAATAAAAAATAAAACAGAGGAAAGGAAAAACAATCCTTTGGCCATTCGTTTTAATTTGCAGAATGTGGCTAACGAGGGGATCGAATTGGTTGGTTGCACATTTACTTCGGAATGAAACGATTTATGGCTCAGATATATTTATTTGGAACTCTATTGAAGTCACATGTGAATCTCTTTCGGAAGGAATGATCACATTGCTTTCCAAAGTTAACAAGGATTTTCAATTAGATTGACACTTTATGACGAAAAAAAAAGGTTTGATAAAAAAAACAAAACTTACAATTTCGAAAAAGGTCCAGGATTTTATCTAAGTAATCGTTCTTGCCGAAAATGGTTTTCAACCCTCCCAAGATATGTTCCTCGGACCACATATCATGGAATCCGAGATCATTTGGAGGACTCACTGCTGAACCGAACCAAGTTAGAAAAAGTGAATTCGAAGATAATAAGAGGTTAAGTAAGTACCTGAGAACCTGAGGTCTGGGATTCGAAGATTTTCTTGGCTGGAGCGTTGTTGTCCATTCGATCGATGTGGCCAAGCCAGTGTAGTCGACGTGTTTTGGGTCTTTGGACTACATCCACATCTTGGTTCAGCTCGTATAATTCACGGTTAAATCGCCCTCTTCGCATATTGAACCAAGCACTCGGCGCCGTAAAGTAGAACTGAAAAAAATTAGCGTTTTGTATAGCGTGCACTTCGTCTTTTAGAAAAGGAGTTTTGAACCCATTTGTTTGGCAAAACCGAAGTAACAGCTTGCTAGGGTAATTCTTCGTCGGATTTCCACTAAGGTGTCATTCGTGGGATTGATGTTTGTTACAAGGTAGTTTAACTCTTTGACTACCTCGAAATTACTGCTACCAACAGTGACGTTTTGTCCTAGACGATGGACAGATGAAGCTTTGTTTGTTGATAGCATATACTTTGTTTTGCCCTTATTCACTTCAAGACCAACGCGCTTCGCCTGTTCATCAATAGCATGAATGGTTCTAGTACAGTTCGGTCAATGTCGTCCGCATAGCCAAGCAGCTTGCGAAGACCTGTTGAAGATAGTGCCTTCCGGGTTAACACCACTCTTGCGAACTATCTACTCCAGTACTAGGTTGAAGAAGTCACATGATGGCGCATCTTCTCTTCTGAACCCTGTTCATGTCAGGAATAGCTCAGACTACCGCGTATTTTATAATGTCATGCAATGTAGCTGGATCAGTTTTTCGGGATCCCAGGTTCCAACATTTCCAATAAAAGCTCTTGAAGACATATGCTGTCATATGCGGCTTTGAAGTTGATGAAAAGATGGTGGGTCTCGACTTGAAATTCGTTGGTCTTTGTGAAGATTTGGTCTATCGTTGATCTGCCTTGCCTGAAGCCACATTGGTAAGTGCTGATCATAGCGTTGTAGAAAGGCTTAAGACGCTCACATAGTACGTTGGGTAGGATCATGTATGCAACATTAAGCAGGGATATACCTCTGTAGTTTTTGCAGGACATAGGATCGCCTTTTTTGTAGATTGGGCATATGGAGCTAATTCACCAGTCGTCAGAAATACTTTTCTTTTTCCACATTTGGTTGGTGAGCATGTGCCCTACCAGGACATCTCCTCCATACTTGAAGAGTTCCGCAGGTAGGCCATCCGAGCAGGCGGATGTATTGTTCTTAAGCTTGTGAACTGATTTCTTAATCTCTTCAGTACCGGGGGATAGGAATGGATTTTCATTGAATGGTCTCATGCTTCTTAGTTCTCCTCACGCTTCCTTTACAGAATGTCCATTGAGCTGCTGCTGGATATGCTGCTTAAACACGTTTACAATCCCTGAGCTTCGGTGACTAGGTTCCCTTCGCTGTTTCGAAGAGCTTGCGTGCCGGTTTCATATCCACATGCCACTTGATTGGCTGTTTTGTAGAACCAGCGGGTGTTGGTGGCGCTGCTAGACTCCTAGAGATACCTGATCTGAGAGGCTGCGGATGCTCTTTTGTTGGACAGTTAGGCTCTGTACTTTGTCACAAGAAGAAAGTGGTCCACGTTTGCATTTCTGAAAATTCGCATGTCCAAGATGTTCGATGCGTGCTTTGCGCCAATTAGCATAGCACATGGTCGATTAAGCATTGAAGTCTCTGAGCACGACTTTGACATCGTACTTCAGACAGACTCCCTAAGCTCAGTCCAGGATGGCGTAAAACTCCTCCTTTTTAGACTCCTCAGCTTTATCGGTAGGGGCATGTGCACATATTAGACTGATGTTTTGGAAGTTAGCTTCGATGCGGATCACAGCCCGGCAATCGCTGATCGACTAAAAATCGATGACTTTCGATCTGAGTCAATTTCCCACGACGAATCCGCATCCTAGCATGTACAATCTTTTATGATAGCTGAAATAAATGTCGCAATCTTTTCTTTTCGTTAGCCCTGATCCAATCCATCATATCTCCTGGATCACGGTAATATCAGCCTTGTACCGCGTGAGGACAGATTCAAGTTTTTGAGTAGCGCCTTGCGTAAAGAGTGTCCTTCCATTCCAGGTGCATACTCGTAGGTCGTAGTCCTTAAGTGTTTTATGCCTGCAATTCTCAATTGCCTTAGTGTAGTAAGGGAAATAGCTTAAATTCTTTCGCAACCATTCAAATGCAAATATAAATTTTAAATCTGTCATTAAAAACCACGCACCAGAGCGTCAAAAAAATCAATTTCTACGCCTTTGTGAAACAAGTTCCATTGAAAAGCATGACCGTACTGTCTCCTTTGTAGAGCTTTTCAAATGCATCTTAATTAGTCTTGAAGAAATAACAAGCAGAACGTAGGCGATGTCTTCGAAAGCATCAACACAACACGCACGCAGTGATCCAAAAAAGTGAGCAAAAGCTATGTCCAGGATAGAAGTGTCAACATACTACCAATTGCTAGAAAACACTTTGAAGGAGAATAGTTTGCTGGACAAACCTGGTCATATTTATAATATGGATGAGACCGGATATCAAACTTAACAATCGACCTTCTTTAGTTATTGCAGAGAAGGGATTGTGCAACGTTACCGCAATAACATCGGCAGAAAGAGGTGGGACAGTAACGGTGAAGCAGAAGGAAATTTCCTGCCCTTTAAAGGTAACTTTCTTCAGAACGCATTTGAGTTTAGGAATTTATTTATTATTTTGTTGTTTAAATGCAAAAACAAGAAAGCTGAATTTAAAGACGAAACGCCACCGGAGTCTGTGGTTAACATGGGCGATAAATCGGACTACGTAAATAGTGACATATTTATTACGTGGCTTTAAGATCATTTTGCTCCAAGGAAGCCGGAAGGTAAGACGATTCTAATGTTGCATGGCCACTCGTCACATTATAGCAATACAATTTTGGAACTCGCTGTAGAGCACCAAATTATTCTTCTGTGTTTACCACCACACACCACACAGTTCCTGCAGCCATTGGACCGATCATTTCTTAAACCGTTCAAACCCTTTGATTATGAAACATGTAATACCTGTGTTCATAAAAAGTGCATAATTCCAAAAGAAAACTATCTCGCCTCAAGTTTGATTTGCTATTGTCCCTGGGGTGGACCATATCTGCAATCCCTTGAAATAAAATTTCCGCCTTTTCAACAACTGCAATAGGTATGTTTGATTTAAAACGAATAGGAATCAATAAATTGGAGTCCATGATATAAGTTCCAGGGAGCTTATCTAGGGAGGGTTGAAAACTAATGTTGACTAACACGATTACCCTCCAAGTTGCTGTCTTATTTTTTTGTCAACGCACTGTCTAATCATTTAGGCCCTGGATTTCTGGACAGATTATAAATATGCTTTACGTAGCCTTAAAACGGGCAAAAAAGTTAAACCATATTGTCGATCAGCACTTCCATATGTAATCAACATTGTTGATTATGTCATGGATAGCTGAATAGCTTAGGTTTTATTAACAAATCTGCATTATAATAACATTTACATTTGTGTCAGAAGTGGGATAATACTAATTGTGTGCATATACGTTTTAGCACGGGCTATTAAAAAAGAATCAATGTCAATGATGATTAACTGCACATTAATTTAAAGTTACTGCCAGCACTTGTTTTAAGAAACTTAAGATTCAAAACGAATAAATTTTTGTTAAGTTTTTCTCGGGCCCAAAAAAACATATTGTCTTGTGCAAACTCGGACAACTTCCAAGGATATTCCCTTATAAAAACATCAAAACAACTTCATTAATCGTAAATCACATTATTATGTACATGCCTATAATCAGTATATTTATTTGATACAAAAAACTTGGCAAATTTATCTTCTGAAAATGTAGACGTTTGTAATCACAATAATTTTTTCACTTTCACAAATTAAGGAAAACCATGTGTCACCCTAGATGACATAATTAAATTCATTAAAAACCATTTTATTTCCTTTTCGCAAAAGAATTCATTCCGTTTATGTATGTCGCTACCACCGATGTTATTCAAAGGAATAAGCTACAGGGTTACCATATTGACATTTAAAAAATCAACGTGATCCATTTCCATTTCACTCTTTCACGATTAAAATTAAACTGTGTCCACTGCCGGTCAAACATGGCCTTTTATACCCATCACACAGGGTAGTTGCTTATAGAACTTTCCATAGGGGAAATTTCCCACAAATTTTCCTTTCCAAGGCTTCCATTTTGACAGCTGAGCTAAAAGTTCTTGGGCTCACCAAAGCTCTCCGTTGGTTAGTTTGAATCATTTGGAGTCCGGAAGATGGCGCTTCTTCATTCGAGAGTCGTTATAGTTCGTTCGAGAGTCATTATAGTACAAATGTGGGAGCCGTTACATTATATAGTAATATTTCCTCAGGTTCGTTAGTAAAACTTATTCACTTTTTTTAAAATCTTCACTTATTTACTTTACAAAATAAAACACTTTACTTTTCTTTCTACAAAACAATTTATTGTTCACCACTGAAATTAATTCACCAACTTTACTTTTATTACAACAAACTTTACTCATTCACGATTAAAAATAAACTGCATCCTCTGCCGGTCAGACATGTGCTTTTATACTTTTCACAAGGTTCCCGAAAAAGCTGGAAGGTTCTGGTACTTGCTTCTAAAGCTTTCCATAGGGGAAAATTTCCCATAAATTTCACTTTCCCATAAATTTCCCTTTCCGAAGCTTTCATTTTGACGTTTAGTATTGGAAGTTCTAAAGCTCACCAAAGCTCTCCCTAGGTTGGTTTGTGTTATGTCTAATTCAAGATTCGGTGTTTCTTTTATTCAAGAGTGGTAATAGTTCATTCGAGAGTCGTTATAGAACAAATGTGAGAGTCGTTACAATATATAAAAATGCACCAGCCAAGAGAGTCTTTAGATCCAAGCCACCAGGCTGAACAAATAAAATGGAAACTTCGGTTTGAGACCAAGCCATTGTAAATACTAGACGACTTGATCGAGATGACTTGAAGCAGCCTCTGCTCGGGATTGTAGAGGATGGAAAGCTGTGGTGTCTACCTTTCACAGATCGGGAGCTAAATAAAAGTACTAACATCCAATAAATTTTACCAATTTATTCAAGTAACGGGAATTATGAGTCGTGAGTCTTTCCTTGTCTTCTGGTTCTTTTAATTCTCCTTGTTGCTCTGACTCTTGTTTGAGGTGGCTGAATATAGATGAATTCCATTGGGCACGTTTCGGTATGAATCTTTAGTATTTTCTGTAATAAAAAGTGTGAATTGTAAGCAATTTTACTTCAAAACTAGAAGGTTGCTGTAATAAAAGATAAATTTTCTCCATGGTTAAATAATTAAATAAATACACCTTGGCAACTCTAATAATGAACTTACTTCAAAAAAGGTGTATACTTACATTATATAATATATCTACATATACATATGTGCAGCCCTTTTAATTGCAAATTACATATAACAACAGCCAACCATAACGCAACGCAACGAAAAGAAAAATATAAACAAATTTTAAAATTCGCCGCAATTTACAACCGTTCAAGAACCATCTATAGATACACTTATCTCACTCATTTTATTCTGTTTACAAAGCATCATTCCACATGGCTGCTTCCTGCATGAGCCAACAAACCCTGTTTCCATCCATTTTATGATAATATCCAAATTAATTAACTTGGACTTCGGGACGATTTGCATTTTTATTACCAATTTTCTCGCTTTCCGTCTGTTCGACTCTTGCCCTGCATCAGTTGTTGTTGCCTCATGTCCCATACGGTTATAACCCCCTTCCATCCATATCCCTTCCATGCTTCATCTACCTCCTACCCATGCCAATGTCCATCGTGCGTCGTTTGGTAGGACAAGAGTTTGAGCTCATGTTCATCCATAAAAGATATATTCATATCCACACACAACATACAACACAATCCTGAATGCAGGAATTTGTTTTTAATTTTGCATTATTATCAATTTTATTCATACATATTATATTTTATTTCACTTTTTCTTCTTTTTTTTTTAATTTTTTGAAACAAAAAAATGTAATAAAATTCCTTCGAGCAGGAAACACATTAAGTCGCCGAAATTAATTACTGTTGACATGAGTTTCAATAATTTAATATAAATAAATAGTTGTAGAGTCCTTGGCGTGCTAAATGGACAGAAAGTGTGAAATTATCATTATCGAACCTTAAACAGATAATGCACATATTTTTTGTCTGATTTTTTAACTTTTGATATTATTTTGAGTTGCATAAATGGACATTGCGGGACATGGGGCCAAAAGCAATGAAACAGAGGCCTAAAACTTAAACATGCATACGCTTGACACTTGACAGGCGATGTTGATAATTTACGGGATTTAAAATATGATTAATTGTACTTGGGGGTAAACAATAAAAGGTCCTGGGTGTGATGTGTTGTAATATTTGGTGACAATTCGGGGTGTGGAGGAATGTAATAAAGAAAAACTGCATAATTTTATACATTTATAAATAATGTATGCCCAATATTTACATTATTTAAGAGAGAATTAAATGAAAGTCAAATTTATGACTTTAAGGACTAGCAGGATTTAAGTAGAGAGTTGGTTCGATACTACTTGAAATTGTTGAACGTTGCGGTTACTGAGGTCAAAATATCGAACCTTTCATGAAATTTGAATTAGCAGGAATACATGAGTGTCAAGCTATCAAAGCAACTTTGACGTACCCAAAAATGGGTAGGTGGATAATTAACCGTTAATAAGTTGTTAATTAGTTGTAAACATTTTAATTTAGTCATTCATAGAATAAGAATGTAAAAATTTTCATTAATAATCAATGGGCATTAAAAGACAAATAACTAATCAATTACAATTTCTTTCCAGAGATCTTTGCTGATTTCATATAATTTTAGGAAAATTAAACAAAAAAACGTAGAAAACATTAAACGATTGAATTCGGAGTTTCAAAACTAATTAACGAGAAATTTTGCACTTATCCATTTTTCGATCCATAAGAGTTGCTCTGCTAACTAGATATAATGTTAGCGAAGCTCCAAAAAAACATTGCAGGATAAAATTGGAATTATCACAACTAACTAACGTCAAAGAATTAAGCCATATCCCATCAGGTATAAGAAGTTTTCATTGATTTTCGAGTGGGTGGTTTGCTAACTTGATATCAATTTAGCAAAGCATCCAAATTAACATAGAAAACATTGAATGACATATCCAAAAATATGACAAATAATTAATGACTAATTAAAAGCAAATTATCTTCCTATCAATGTTTCGATGCGTCCAAATTGCTTTGCTAACTTAACACTTGACTCATCAAGAATACGAATACACAGTTCGATAAATGGGAGAGGGAAACGATGAACGTTTTTGAACATCAGTTAGATAAGCAAATATAAAGGGTGTTTTTTTTAGACGTGTGATTTTCAAGAAGAAATAAAACGCATATAATTTAATGTTATGGCCAAGAATTTGGCTTTATTATAAAGATAAGGGTTTGTCATTAAGTTTTAAAGATGATTTTGGGCAAGTAGCCACCGCGACTGGTTCGAATAAATTCCAGCCGAAAGGCCTAATTTTTGGACCACTTTTTGCAGTAATTGGGGCCATATGTCAGCAATAACGTGGCGAATATGCTCTTCCAAGGTGTCAATTTTCTCGGGCTTATATGTGTGCGTAGACAGGCGACTTTACATAACCTTACAAAAAAGGTTATAGGCTCACGACGTGAGATAATGCGCTCACCAAAAGATTCCCACAGTAAATTGATTGTTTCCTTGGCGTCGCGCAAATCGGACCATTATTTTGGTAATTAATTTGCACGATTTGCAAACGTTGTTCAGGAATAAGTCTATTAACTATGAAATACTGTGCATAAATTAAGTGACAGCTGTCAAAAAGACCAACTCCGAAAAAAGTATTGCCAGATTGAAAGCCACACGTCTAAGAAAAACACCCTTTATACATACAGAGGATGCAGAATAGTTGTGGAGAATTAGTTAAGAAACAAAGTTATGCTAGCTTTGAAATGCAGACTCTTTGAAACAGCTAGGGCAAATCACAACGAATAAAAGATGTATTGAAACAGCATTTTCAGAAACTGCGAAATGGACATCAGGTACAGCGAACATTTTGTCAGAAAGAGAACCCATTTTCAGTCAATAAAGACCCAGTAGGACCATCCACAAGGGTATCGGATATGATAGTTTATTATAGCGGAGTGCCTACAGCCAATAAAAGAACATAAATGGCTTATACCTGAGCATCAGTTTGGATTTAGGCGCCAGCAATCAATACCTAATCAAGGAAACAGAATCACTGATGTTATCAAGAGAACTCTCGATGATAACAAAATTTGTTCGAAAATTTTTTTGGATATACCGTAAGGCTTCGACAAGGTGTGCAACAAAGGCCTCAAATTCAAATTAAGACAAGTTCTGCCTGAAGAAAGAAAAATCATTTGTGGATCTTTCATAGATTGGTCCTGATTTACCGGTGGTTTTAGTGCGGTAAGAGTCTCACACTACTCAGTTCTTTCAGAGTGCCTTTTTGAGATTTCCATCGGATGAAAAAAAAAAAAAACGAATAGAAACTTGACTTTTTAATGTATGACACGAAAATGAATATTCTACATAATTTCAAAGAAATATTGGCTGGGTTTGCCACAAGGAAGTGTATTAAGTCCAGTTCTTTACCTTTTATTTATACGTTATATACCTCAAACAGAAGGCACAGTAGCAGTAGGTTAAACGTGAAGCAAAATATCAGGGAATGACTCTAGACGAGATATTAAAATAGAAACCGCACGGAAAAAAGAAATGCAAAGAATTAAAAAATAAATTCAGAGCATAGCTTAGCAAGTTGATTTTATATAGGCAGGTACTTAAACCTGTTTGGACTTATGGAATTCAACTCTGGGGTTGTACAACCGATACAAGCTTAAATACCTTACAAACGTTTGAAAAGAGATTGCTAAGTTCATTTGAAAATGCTCCATGGTATGTAAGAAACGAAGATCTTTACAGGGATCTCGAGACTGTTCGAGACGTACTTAAAAGTTTCACGCGAAAACAAAGAAATTGACTATTATAACACGCTAATTCAACGATTATTGACATTCTTGACGAGTCGAATTTAGTACGCCATCTGCGAAGAACAAAACTTTCCGACTTGGTGCGGTGAACAGAAAACCACTTTAAATTCACGGAATAAGCAGGAAGTTTCACCGGAAAGTAATGTGCAACACGTTACTTAACTTTGCTGGAAATAAATTGCTATATAAGTTGCAATTTAGTTGCAAGCGGGAAGTGGAGGTGGTTTTAGTGTAGTAAGAATCTCACACACCTACGAGCACGTGTTTTGCGGTCCTCATTGAGCTACCCACGAAAAAAAAAATTGCTGCGAAGTTCTTAAGTAGGAAGGGAAAAGTATTGAAGGAGTCACGCATCAATCAAGTATGGATGGAGGGAAATATGTCTGCTGACTGGTCCATCAGCTCCATATATCTACAAAAAAGACAATCCAAATACCCTGCAAGAACTATTAAGGCATGTCCCTGAAAAACTTCTTATACAAGATCCCATCAAACATATTGTGTTCGTCTTAAGCCATTCTGCAACATTTTAACTGGCAGGTACCAGTGTGGCTTCTGGCAAGGCATATCGACCAAAGACCAAATATTCACCCTCAGCCAAATTCAGGAAAAGACCAATGCATTTCAAATTCAAGAATAATCGTCTATCAATCAACTTCAAAGCCGCATAAAATAGAATTCATCGTCAGGGGATCTACATGACAATTGCTGAACTTGGTATCATGGAAAAACTGATAAAGCAAGGCAAAGCTAACCAGAACGAGACCAAATAAGTGTTCCAACAAACATTGATAGATCTGTCAATCAGCCTGGACAAAACGAAACTCTTGATAGCAACAACTTTGAACTTGTTAAGGAGATCATATACCTTTGGAGTAAACCGTAATCCCAGAGAATTGACATCTTAGTGAACATTCGACGAAGAATTACCTCTAGCAAACTGGTGCTACTTCGGTTGTGTGCAACATATGAGTTCAAAACTCCTGACACGAAAGACAAAGTGTAAGCTCTATAAAACCTGTCAGTTTTGCTTTATGAAGCTGAGTATTGGATGATAATCAAAAAGAGATGTAGACGCAGTCCAGAAAATAAGGACATGTTGACTACATTGGCTGGGCCACATCCAGGGAATGGACAATAATGCTCCAGCCGAGAGGGTCTTTGAATTCCATGCCCCCAGGTTCGAGAAAAAAAGAAAACCGAGTCTCCGGTTTAAGAACCAAGTGATTGCGAATACCATAAAGCTTGGTATACTAGTATATGAGCGGGAGCTAGGGCTAGCCACGATACCAGAAAAGTCTCGGTATCGTTTGGTATCGAATCGGTATCGTTTAGGTTTCCGATACCGATACCAAACGATACCGAGACTTTTCTGGTATCGTGGCCAGCCCTGGCTCCCGAACGATACCGAGACGATACCAAACGATACCGTATTTCTTGAACCGAATTTTACCGATACTCTTGGTAGTAGTTTGGTATCGGCAGAAAATATAGTTTTTTGAATATTATTATTAATTTATTACAAACAAACAGTTTTTGTAAATGGTTTCTCGGAAAAGGCTCTAATGATTTAGATGACATTTTCAGAGCTTTTTTTCTTAGCAGAGATAATGTTTAGGCAATAATTTTAATTACAACTGCCCACTGCCACGCCCATTTAACTTATACTGGCTATCTCTGAAACTAACGATTTGGATGAAATTTTCAGACTTGGTTCTCTTACGTGAGAAAGTGACTTAGGTAAGTGAAATCCATAAAATATTTGTGTGCATTGTTTTCCTGTGAACTTATGACTCCGCGTCAAAATTTTATAGTGAATTCCTTATGGGAACTTTACATAGACTTTTTGAAAAAAGCTTAAGTCAACAAAAAAAATTTCAGTTAGTAAAATTGTGTTTTATAATAATGATTTTTGTCTTAAATCTTGAAAATACCAAGTGAGTTCAATTACTACATCAAGAACATGTAACCAAGTGGTGCATTTTTTTCTGGTTTGCCACTCAGACCAGATCGAAACTAGAAGAGACCGATACCGAGACGATACCGAAATGTTTCGTTTTTTGACGATACCAAGACGATACTTACAAAAGTTTCGTTTAGTTTGGTATTGTGGCCAGCCCTAGTGGGAGTAGCATGCTCGGGAGCGTAGAAGATAGATTGCATGTATCAAGCTCTGACTCTTCATGGATTGGGAGCCATAAGTAAGTAAGTAAGTAGGGCTGCAAACATACTGTCTAGGGTGTCATCAAGGGCGTAGTACTTGCTGATATACCAGAGCGCTTCCAGTCTTCTGTGTTGAGTGCCACCAGGGGCGTAGTAGCTGCTGATGTAACAGAGCTTTACAGCCTGCGGTTTTGAGTGCTAACAGGGGCGTAAAAAAACCTGTCGGATTTCAAAGAACCTTTGGCCGAATATTTCGAAGAAAAAACTGAATACCTACTCAAGTTAAGCAGGCCTTAAATATCACATATCTGGTTACTGTGCCATGGTTCCCTTGGTTCTATCAACCTTTTTCGATCTAAGAATTCCATTTTGTTACCTTTAAAATCGATTTGTTGACCCATCCATTTTTTAAAACAAACTTACAAGGTTTCAATAGGAAGCCGACGTTATGCATATACACTTATTACTAATTTACAGTTTTGGTTATCAATTTGAGAACTGTGATGATCAAATTGACAATCTCTCGTAGCAGTTTAAATATATCAATCACAGCTTTTAATTTGATAATTTTTATCAAAAAGCGTCAAATATATTTTTAAATCGACAGTTATTTGGTAAATAGTTTACGATATGAGCAGTTGCAAGTCATAAATTATTAAATGTAGCGGCAAATCACGCGGTTGGTAATTTATAAATAACAACTACTTACACTACAAATCACTTATCAAAATGTGGCCATTTTCAATCAAACTTTTGACGAAAAATGACAAACCAAAACAATTGTCGAGAAAGCACTTTGTAAAACTTTCAAACGCTCACTCCCTTTTCAATTCACTACCATCATTTCTTATGCGTATTTCTTTACAAAAAAAAAAAAACATATTCTTAAATAAACGATTTTATTTTATTGACATCAATTTGCTTGTCACCATTAAAAAGCATAAATTCTCCCTTTTTGTCGTCTTAAATCGAAAACAAAAAATAAATAACCTTTTCGTTGACACACAGTATCAATAGCAACTTTGTTGTCAATTCAATGATTTATCAAAGTTTTATTCGTTCAAAGTGTGAAAACACAGACAAAAAAAAAAGAATTGAAAAAAAAAAAATATATTATGATCTATTTATGTAGGTATAACTTGGAAAAACTGCTTTTTTGTAGACTGACGCTGAAGCCCCTCGATAAAAATCACATACTTAATTCACGCATCCAGAAATAACAGCTCCCCAATTCCCATGATGACATCTGTCTAGATCTAGAGCGTTAGTATATCCTTAACAAAAAAAAAAAAAATAATCATAAACCATATACCGCCATCGCTGCTTCTATAGTGCCATGCCATTGCCCACAAAGATACAATACCATACCGCACGCTTACGCATTTCTACAGTTGTCCTCATCATAGTCGCTGTATAATGGTTGCCGCCGAAATGAACAGAACACACACATATGTAATATGCTATCGTTTTTCTACTTTTCAGGGTCATAAATCAACACGTGATATGAAAACCTAATGAAAAACTGAGTCGCAAATAAAAAACGAACAACCCGCATATAAAACTGACACATATTGAGATTTCCTCTCATTCGTTTTTTTACACCTAAAGTTCTTTTACACTTTATGCTCAGGCGTTGGGCACTTGCTTGTTCGCGTTTTTAACCTAATATATCATCTCGGGGGTGGTGCGGGATGCGGAAACAAATTCGCTTAGTAAGGGGCTGTACTTGGAAATAACTGTCTATAAGGCGCAGCTGTGGAAATTCAAAACTCTTTTATTCAATAAAAAAGAACTTATTTTCATCAAAAAACAAAAAACATCAATTTTTTGTTAAAATTCATTCATTATTAAAACTGATTCTAAAATCATTTTGGTAATAATTTTTTGTTGAAATAGAAAAAATAATTTTAGTTCAGAAATCTTGCGTTAAAATGCTTTCAAAAGAAGATAATGTATGAAATATATTGTGATTAGAGGAGGGAGCAAGCACCCCTACCAGCCCCACTTTGCGTACGCCCTTTTGCTAATATTATTTTCATTCGGGAGAAAACAGAAAAGTGATTCAAAATAACTTTTTATGGCCTTTAGTCTTCACCGGGCAATCTTACTTGAACTCATCAGTGACTTAGCTGTGGCCTTGGTCTTACTAAATTAAAATAATTTTTAAAAAATGTATGCATTTTTTAACGACAATGTCAGTAATTATAGAAGAATATGCAAAAATATATTCTAACGGTTGATTGCTATTATACACCAAAGAAGAATAGGTTAGGTATCCCATGTTGGGCGCCAATTATTGTAATTTTAATTCCAAAAAATATTAATTACGAATAAAAAGTACACGACACGGTCATAAAGAGTAAGAGAAAGTAAAGTTCAATTGTAAAATTCAAAACGAATTTAAGTTGCAACTTGATTAGAGGTAGAAACAAACAAAATTTGTTTAAAGAAACTCGAACGGACAAAGAATGGTTCAATGGTTCCATTTTTTTTTTTTTCAAAATTTCCTACCTTACCTACATGCATTTTTTTTGTCACTCTTCAAATTTATTCAATAACTTTTCTTCTCGTCAAACAAACGAAAGCAGAAGCTTTCGTGCCCTTCCAGTTTTGTTTATTATCCTAGACAGCCTCTCCTTTTCTTTAGCTTCCTGGTGCTTTCAGATTTTTTTGGTCGGATCAACATTCATCTATTATCTGCCACCGTCCACTGGAGAGATCAAATCCATTTGAAAACCCATGAGAGGGTTCTGCTTACTCTCACTATTTTACTGGCTTTTGCATCGAATTCACTGACCGCTGACGATGACTTCATTTTCACGAGCAACAAATTAAATGAACTCAACCAGCCATTGATCTCAATCTTTTGAAATAGAAAAGAAAATTTTCTAAAAACTGAAAGAAAGAAGGCTAAGAAACATTAACTATATCGCGAAGTTATTCCTAGTCGTAGATTTTGGTCAAAATTCTTTGACAAAAATTCACTCTAAGCTTGATCCAACAAGATTAGAATTCCTTATCATAAAGTTGGAAGTTTTTTGGGAGCCAAGTAGAAAACTTAGCAGTAACGATTGGACTTGTTGAATTACACTAGTTTACAAAATTTTGGGCCATGGCAGGGCCCTTGAAAAAAATATATTTTCTAAACTTATTTTGGGTTGCTGAGCACGAAATTGAAAATATATTTTTTTTTCCAAAAAAGTGTTTTTGGGATATGTGTAGAAACATTTTCTCAGCTGTTTTTTAGATACTGGCATAAATCTCGCTAACAGTTTAGTTAACTTACATAAAATGCTTATTTTCTGAATTGTTTGATCTGTCTCCTTCCGACAATGTACTTTTTTTGTAAGTCGGATTAAAATTTAATAAGTTATAGGCACTCAAATATAGAAAAACGAGTTGTTTTGAAAAAAAAATAATTTTTGGCTGCTGGATATGTGTAGAAAATAAGTTTTTAGGATTCAAGTATAAAACAATCATTTTAAGAAACATTTGAGCTCAAGGTTGCTAAAACCGAACGATTAATGTAGGAGTAAGAAAGCTTTTGACCAAATAAATTGTATCTAAGGTGGTAAATCGGTGCCTTTCAGGCCATTTTGTTTTTCCACACAAAGGAGAATTGAACACACCAATTTTCAAGACAAATAATGACGAAACATAAATTGTTGAAAAGGTGTTTTTATGAACTACAATAGTTACAATAGAAGTTCATTTCAAATCACGATGTGAAAAATGTTATTCGCTAATCAAAACTGTGTTTCAGTGCATTTTGGTGTGAAAAAACTATTTTTTAATACTGAATAACTTTTTCACATAGTGATTTGAAATTTTCTCTCATAGTAACTATTGTAGTTCATAGAAATACCTTTCCAACGATCAAGATCAAAGTTGGGATACAAAATTAACGCCTAAAGGGTGTTTTTCAGGACCTAAGGAAATTAGATAGCAAAATGAAAATTGGTTTAAAATTTGTATATTGGCTTTTTTGCCGAAACCCTATAAAAATTTGACGGGGCTGTTGTTTTCTCAAGTTTAAAGAAAATTGAAGCAACAAATTATGCTGGGGCTTTAAAATTTACATGTTCCTTAACTGTGTTTTTTCAAGCCCCTAGAGAATTGCACGAAGAAGAAAGGTAGATGAAAAATGCAAAGTTTTTATCTTAGCCTTTAAAGCATTAGGCGAAACAAATCAGTTTAGTTCAAAAAACTTATATTTTAAATGCAGCTGAGGAGCTGAAGAACAACAAAAGCGAAGCGATTTATCAAAACCAAATCTCCACAAAAATCTTAGGTTAAAAAATAAATAAAATTTCAGCTGGTTTGAGCTAAAATTTAAGACAATCTGCGTTTCTACTGTATAAAAACCCTACAAAAAACGTTTAGAATAAAAAGAAAGACATTTGAATTTTCTTCATTTTGAAGACAATGAGGAACTAATTTGTCTCGAAACAAATCAAACTCAATGGGCTCTTCCAAATCAAATTTTTTTGATGAAAACTATTTTTTTTATTGAAAACCCTTTAGTGCATACGATATTGACGTTTCATTTCAAATTTGATTTCACTTTGCTTTGAAGTATATACTACTACTTTACATTTAAAATTTGCTGTTCAAAAATAAATTTTCAATCGAAATCGATGGTTTAAAATTTTTTTTTTTAAATTTAAACGGGAAAAGTTGACAAAAAAAAAAACAATCTCTAAAAAAATTTTTCGCAAAGCAGAGATAGGGTCAAGAGTCAAGATATGTAAGGACAAAATAAAGTAGCCTTAACACTGAAGGCTTTAATATAGCATGTTCAAAAACTCATTTTTATTTCAAACCTTACCTTTTTTTTTTATTTATTGCAGCTTGGCCTGAAATCGCACTTTTCGGTACATAATGACAAATTTTACATTCGTAAATATATCCGGACTCAAAGTTTTGATCAAATATGATATTGTGCATATTCTATAAAAAAAATTTTGAACAAAAAGTTTTAATAATTAAATTTTCAAATTCGGTTTGACTAAAAATATTGAAAAGTATCTAGTGTGACTATTCTCTCAGAAACGCATGGGTGAATTTAGTAGCATTTTTGTCTTTAAGAATTCTTGTGGGCCTTTGAAACATATTCGATAAAAAAACTCTTTTTTAAAGGTCTATTCAATATCCTAATAGCTTATTGCATAATTTTTAAATCAAGACTTTCATTTTACATTTATAATTCAAACTATTAGGGCCAGTTTCAAGACTTACGAATAAAGTCTCGGATAGCCTACCCAGAACTTTTTTGACAGATTATCTTCAACTTTTGGTTCTAAATGTCTCGGAGTACCTTAAATCTGGCTTTGAATTATTTTGTCGTGGCCATACTGAAAAAGCATTGACATTTTTTTTATTAAAACGACAAGGATTTTTTATTTTGACAACAAAAATTAAATTTTTATCATGTTTTTGATGTTGTTTTGTTGTTCTTAAATTGTCAATTTATCCACCGGTTTGTTTATCCGAGTCCGTATGAAACCGAAATAAAAAAATAGCATCTTTTATCTGCTGGATATCCTTATGTGTTGAATATCTTTTGGAAACTTTAACCGGAACATTTGAACTGGCCCTATAAATATCATTATTTTGGGCCGGTTTCAAGACTTGCGGATAGAGTCTCGGATAGCCTATCCAGAACTTTTTTGATAGATTAACTTGAACTTGTGTTTTCAAATGTCTCGGATAGTGATATCCGACCGATAAAGTCTCGGATAGCATATCTGCCGGTTCATGTGGCTGTTAAAGCCTTCATCCAGAAGATGCCTCACTGCTATGAGCTTTCATTGTATTTTTTTATTCTCGCTTTGAATTGATCGTGGTTCATACTGACGAATTTTTATAAGCTCCTTTCAGTAGACATTTATAACCTAGGTGTCGTCCTTATTGGTTCCTAGACAAGCTTTCATACATTTTTGCAAACTGTTCTCTTTAGGAATTTATTTTTCATAAAACATTCTTGGAAATGTTTCCTTCGTCATATAACCAAATAAGAGTTAGAGTTAAAAAAAAGCTATACTGAATAAATATCTGAATTCCATTTTCATTGAGTGGTATTTGACATCATCAAATTTTCATTTTTGTTTCTTCTGTAAAATTATCTTCAGAAATTAGATCATTATTTCCAAGAGAATAAAATAAAATTTAAAATGCATACAAAAAGAACCCTTCCGAATGGAGCCCGAAATTATTATATTTAACCTTAAAAGACCCTGGACCACTCAGTCTACTATAAATCTGAGTAAATTATATTTTACTATTTCTTTAAACTCAAAACATTTACCCAGGAAAAAGGACATAAGACACGGCATTTTTAATATTCAGAGCAGGCCCATAGCCATAACCATATACACTGCTGTCTCTTTTTTAAAGTAAGGAAGTGCAATAGAAGGACAATGAATTTGCTAAAAACACACACACAAAAAAAAATGGTACAAAAAAGAATGCTTATATAAGGATGTTTGTATATATTTAAATCCTGTAGGTATAGGTACCTACCATTCGCACTATTGGTGTATACATACCTTCATATACGCTTCTATTTTTTAAGGTGAAATTTATGTGCGCTACAAAGTCTGCTAAAGAAAGAATGAAAAAAAAAAATAAACGAATTAAATTTTTTCCCAATTCCACACACAACGAATTTCATCCATTTTATAATTGAATCACGTACGACATTTTGTGTGTTTTCCCCAGAGGCTGCAAATGCCTTGAGGTCCATACAATAGAATAACAGCGTTGTCTTATACTAAACATACCTCTCTATACTCATGGCGCGTCGAGAAATGCAGAATTGGTTGTCTTGAAAGTACAAAAAATATATTTCAAAGTAACGAGCTAACCGGTGGGATAGGAACAAAAAAATACACACACAAAAGATGAACAAAAAAAAATAAGAAAAGGACTTCGAAGGTACATATTGCCACCGCAATAATATCGTAGATATTTTATCAGCATCATTCTTAGTAGACAAGCTTTATAAATCAGGACTTAAAATAATGGAGTCCTCGCGTATGCTAGTGGTGCGTTTCTTTTCTTTTATGGTTTTCTTGAGGTATTTTACAAGCGCAGTGCATATTCATTTCGATTATAGTTTGTATTTTATTTGGAGAGAGAAAACCTTCAAGAAGATATATTAGGCTTGCGTAGATATTTGGAAAGTTTTAAAACTATTTGCAATAAAAATTATTTCATCAGAAGATTGTACAAAAAATACAGAGAAGACAATGAAGTTAGATAAATGTTTTCAAATGCAGTCACGAGTCTGTTACAAAGACAAAATTAAAAAAAAGAACAAATTAATGGTAATTGACAGCAAACAAAAAAATTAACCCTTATGAAATGATCATATTTCAAAATTCTTAACAACGAAACTCTACAAGTGATTTTCTTATTATTTAATTAATTTCAAAGACTAGATTCCAGTGTTTTTCTTAAGCATATATAAGGAGCGGTTAAAGCTAAAATTGCTATTTTTTAAACGTTTTCTTAATAAACTTACTATTTTTAAGAAATCCACATTTTAAGCGATTTTAATTACAATTTTGTAATCAATTCTTAAAACTAATGAGAATTGATCACTATGGCGTATACGCAACATATTTTTCTATTTTTATTTGAGTTCCCATTTATTTTGTTCATTTATCTTTTTTCTAAACGTTTTACTGCAGATTGGTTATGTATTTGTTCATGAATTCATGAAAGCATCCACTTATAATAATTTAGTAAGCCTTTTGCTTACTTTACTTTGTGATAAAAGGTCAGGGTTAACTTAAAGTTAACAATGAAAATATAATTTAAAAAAAAAAATATTAAAACTTTCAAAATTATTATTTGAAGTTGAGTTTTCTATTTTTTAATACTTTTTGTAGTTTCATGAAATCCTTTCCTTATCCTTAGCACATAACCCATCCCTCCATATAAATTAAGTGTTTTCAAAAAGGGTACAATTGACTTGAGGCAGTAAATAAATTTTTAGAGAAAGAAATAAAAACATCATGAAGACAGAAGACAGATTCTTCATATTTTGAGAGGGTTATTTACAAACATATCACAAAAGAAAACTGTCATGAAAACAATGTAGTTTCGAAATAATAAATTATGTACGTAGGTAAGGAAGCTACATTTTCTGTCCCCTTAGGGTCACAAATTAAAATGTAAATTTTCTTTCGGTATTCTAATAAGTGATAGATTTTGGAAATCCTTAGATAAAATAATTCAGAAAAACCTTGATAAAATGATTTTTTGATTTGCTAGCAGCAAATTTTAGGGGAGAACGGCCCAACTAACAATTTAACTTGTATAAGGTTTTATACAAGCTACTTTCAGACTGCTATAGAAATAGTGAAAGGCCTTATGCCAGTCATTTTGGCGTATTGACACAAGTTTATTAACTGCCAGGTCTTTTAGCAGCAAATAGTTTTTCATGACTATGACAAGCTAAAGCTTGCCTTGGATGTTTACATAAGGCCTTACGAAAGCCATTTTGACAGTTATTGCCAATAACTTGCCTTGGGTGTTTAAATAAGGCTTTACCAAAGCCTTTTAATGACAGCTATTGTCAATAGCTTGCCTCGGATGTTTATATAAGGCCTTACCCAAATTTATTTTGCATAAGCAATCCATCGAGAGAAAAAATTTTTTTAGTAAAGTTGATTCTGAATTAAAAAAAAAATATATTTTTTTATTGGTTTTTTATTTTATTTTTCTGATGTTGTATTTTTTATTGCATTTTATTTTATTGTATTTTTAACTCCTCAGTTAGCTTCCAAAACCTTTTTTTTCTGTATTCTGTAAAGAGTCAAATGTTAGTTTGATTATAAAAATGAAAAGTTTTTTTTTACCTGGGATTTGAACTCGATTCTTTCCTCGTACTAGTCTAGCACTCTACCACTATGCCAATTTGCTGTTGAGGAAAACATAATCAAAAGTGAATAAGTTGATACCATATACTTCACGTTCACGCTGAGGGAACAGTCAATAACTGTGCGAATCTAATACCTGTTTATGTTCTTCCAAACTTCTTGAATGTTCTCTGGCTGTTTTAAGAATTGCCTCTCTGTTTTTTCTCACTTGTCTTTGGTAGGTTCCAGATCTTTCAAATTTTTGCCATGAGTTATTCATTTTTAAGAGTTCAATGTTACTGTAAGCACTCCTTTTCTGTTTTACGATTTTTAATGGTTACTTAATGTTCTTATTTATTTTAATCTGATTTTTTATTAGCACAATATTTTATAAGACACACTTTGTTGATCTTCACTGATTATTTTAATTTGTATAAGGCCGTTACAAACAAGCCTTATACAAGTTGTTTGCAATGACTTGTCGTGGAGAGCCTTATAGTTGCTATTATTTTTAACATTATACAACTTTGGAAGGCCTTATACAAGCCATTTATAACTTATTCACAAGCCTTGTATAGGCTTGTGTAACTCATATTTTGAGGCCTTATAGCAGCTATTTGTTTAAATTTCAAGGGGGAAATTCTTGGCTTGCTCAAGATTGCCTTATACAAGCTATTACTTGCCAAATTCGAAAAATACGATAGTTAAACTAGCTCAAAGAACTTCGTTGAGAGTTTGAGATGAAATATTCTGTCTTATGGACAGAAATATTTATATATATAAAATATCATTAAAACTATTTTTAGGAAAATTTTTGGTATGCAAATCTTAATTATTTATTTATGTACATATAAAAATATAATTTGAAAAAAATTTGTCTAGCCGTTTTTGAAATATCAAATTTTCAAAAAAAAAAATTGAAACTTTATTTAAAAATGCAATATTTTTAAATCTTATTAGAAATGTATATTAAGAACATTAATCAAAATCTGTTTAGCTAATATACAGAAAATTCAAAATTAAAGAAAACGTTCTATGAAAGGTACTATTAGTATTTGCTATTTGTAATGTGATGGTAGTTGCTCAAATTAATTTTAGAGTTTTAAAAAAAAAAATCCTAACGGTTTTTTTTTGTTCTCGGCCAAGCGACTGGACCATATCGTGAGATAACACGTTCTCCAAACTTGGTATCCAATAAATTGATTGTGACATTCGCTGCGTGGCTTGTGGTGCCGTCTTGTTGGAACCACATGTCCTCCAAGTCCATATCATCCGATTGGGGCCAAAAATATTCGGTTATCATTGAACGGTTGCGATCCCCATTCACAGTAACGTGCCGGCCTTGATCATCTCGGAAGAAGTACGGCCCAATGACGCCGCTGGTCCATAAACCACACCAAACCGTATTTTTTTCGGGATGCAATGATGACTCATGGAGTACGTGTGGGATTGCTGCCTGACCAATACCGCATATTTTGTTTATTGACGATGCCATTCAGCCAGAAATGAGCCTCATCGCTGAAGATGATTTTTCGATGAAAATCCGAATCATTTTCAAGTTGTTGCTCAACCCAATTCACGAACATACGACGCTTCTGGTGGTCAAGCGGCTTCAGTTCTTGCGTCAATTTAATCTTGTAAGGATGTAGGCCAAGATCTTTTTGCAAAATTCACCACAACAACGTCACAGAGATGCCCAATGCTTGAGAACGACGTGTGAGAGACACATTTAGACTTTCTGCAACTGAAGCCTCAGCGGCAGCAATATTCTCGACACTACGGGCACTTCTTTGTCTCACTGGCACGGGAACATTTTGTACTGTGCCCGTGGATTCAAATTTTTCCACTAGACGCTCAATTGTTGATCTGCTAGGACGATTATGACGACCATAAATTGGACAAAGCGCTCTTAACGTTGAGGCCACTGACTCCGAATTTCGGTAGTAAATTTTAATAATTTCGACTCGTTGTTGGCTCGTATATCTTTCAATCATGAAATGGCAAACCTTACTGAAGAGAAATGTCAAAAGAGCGGCAAGAAATATGGCGTCGTTTGCTGTCCCTGTCGCTCTACTTTTGTAGCGTCCCTGTTAAAAAACTCTTTATATCATCGTATACTTTCAGTGACTTTCCTACAAGTACAAAGTTTGTCTTGCGAACTTTCTAGGTTGCATATTTCGAAGACTTATTTTCAAATTTAAATTTCGGTAAGGAAAGCGGTGCGGATGAATGCAGAATGGAATTCACATTCAAGTTAATTTTGAATTTCTGCCGGCGGTTTAGGTTGCTGATGCAGATTTTCATTGGAGGAATGCAATTTGTAATGCTTGGTTACAGTTTTGTGAATGATTGAACTAAAACTGTCAGTTGACAACCTGTTTTTGAGAAGCCACTATGAGATATGTAGTCTTACGGTCTCCTCCCAGACTATATATATTCCCATAAAGGGATCTACTACTACTAATGACTCTCATGAGTTTTTTTTTTCACAAAGTGAACCCATAGGCAAAATGATAATATTCTCTTCTGAAGATTCCACCAAAAAAAAATTAAATTGTAAAATTATAATCATTAATAAATGAATTGATTACTTACTTACTTACTTACTTCTACCAAAAAATACCGTCAATTCAGAAAATTCCAAAAGTTTCCAACTGTGAATACTTGAACTGGCACTCCCACTTTTCATCCAATAACCTTTAATTGGAAAAAAAGCTTTTTATTAAAATCCATTGATAATATTTAGCACGATTCAAATAAATGTAAACTCAATTGAATGTTGTACCATTTTTTTCAAAAAAAACTCCTTAACTAGATAAATTTTTGAGAGAAAATCTTCTTCAAAACTGCCTAAATACGCGTAAAACAACTCATATATTAAATTTAATTTTAATTTAAAACCAAAATGAGTCTCTGTTTTCGTTTCCAATATTCCGAAATAATTGCGACATCCCTATAAATGCAAATGAGATCAATTACCATATCTTAATAGAGTCAGGTGTTTTCCTTTAAAATTCCGCTATTAAACATCTCTCACCCATGACTATACCTCTATACCCCAAGCCGACTTATAAAATTGCTCAATTCGACACACATTTCCTTTAATCATTTCGGCACTCAATTTAAAATCCCCATACATCTTCCCGCCACTGCGCTCTCTGTACAAAATTCTTCTTGCATAAAATTTAATTTCTTCCTTTAGCTAAGAAAAAAAGGAAAAATAAGTGAAGAAAAAAATATCTAAGCTAAGTCTATTTCGAAGGCAAACTATAATTTTTGATCATTCAATTTGCCGATAGCTATCCGAAGTGCCTAGCTACGGCTTCTTCTTGTGTGCTCCTTCGTCAGAATGGAATAGTCATTCATTGAGGCGAAAAAGATTCGATTTCGATGTTGGCAATAAAGGGAAACAACCCTACGTCCTTTTCTGGTTCGGCAAGCTGATGTATGGCTTGAGATCACGAAACACTCAAAACCTAAGTAGATACTTAGACCCATTATACGTATCTTTATAGAATTTGATTGTGCGTTCCAATGGTTATCGACTTCAACTCTGAAATCAACAGTTCATACTTCCTTTATGTGTGTGCGGCGGGGAGTGGAGGGCACGGGGTTTCCCTTTTGCTCTTGGTCCTTGGAAATTCACTTTTATCTTGCCTCTCAAAGGAATTACTGTGAAAGGCTAAACAAACTACCAACCCCGAATCGCTATCAGAATCAGAAATGATAAATTCCATGACCTCCTCAGTTCTCACCTCACCTCGCATCACTTCACCTCAGGCTCACGTTTAGAGCTCAATCAGAGAGGGTGTTCGCCAACCCACGGTAATTGTTTTATGTGTGTGCCACTCATTGGTATTACATTGAATTACTCTGTGATCTTAATGTAACGATAGCCCACCAACCAACACTCATTTCAAGGAACACCGATAGACACAAGATACTCCTAGTCGTAGATAGATAAATAGATAGACATTATTATTTGATTGAATTTCTCCAAATGACTCATTAGGTGATGTGTTGGCTGATACACTCATAGATATTAGTTACAGAATATCTGAATCCGATGAGTTATTTCCATCGGAATTGTTGATTTGGCTGCGTCATTGTTGATATTGGAAACGAGGAATTGATTATTTATTATTGTATTTCTCATTTGTAAAACTTAATTTAGACAATGTAATTATAATAATTGAGAGTGTGGTAGAATCCAGGTAACCTCGGGCTCGGGGTTCCTTTATAAGGGTGACTGAGTCTGCTGAAGGAGCGAGAGTCGAAATAATATATGAATATTATAATTATTACTGAACACTTAAGAATATTAGATTATATATAGGTCTTGGTATACTATTAGAAGTGGCACAGGTGAAAAAGCCTAGTTTGTAATTATAAACATACTTATAATTAAAGGAAGTATTGATTGCGTGAAAAAGTAACTTAGTGAAGTAAGTGTAGCCTAAACCTTAAATGATTAATAGAAACAAATTTTAATACCATTATATGTAAGTGACCTAACAACATAGATGTAAAGGGTGTTTTTTTAGACGTGTGGCTTTCAAATCTGGCAATACTCTTTTCAGAGTTGGCCTTTTTGACAGCTGTCACTTGATTTATGCTCAGTTTGGTTTGCCATTTCATAATGAGTAGACTTGCTCCTGAATAGTTCGGTTCGCACGACGCATCACGAAACAAACTTTTGGTGATTCGCCTAATATTCTCTTCCAAGGTATCAATCGTCTCGAGCTTATCTGCGTATACAAGCGACTTCACGTAACCCCTTAAAAAATAACCCTACGACACGAGAAAGTGCGCTCACGAAAAGTTTCTTTCAATAAATTGATAGTTTCAAGATTCGTTGTGAGAGCCTAAGCATTATTTTGGTGATAAATTTACACGATTTGCAAGCATTATTCAGGAGTAAGAGTCTATTCATTATGAAATGGCAAACCAAACTGAGCATAAATCAAGTGACAGCTGTCAAAAAAAATAACTCCGAATAAAGTATTGCCTGATTGAAAACCACACGTCTAAGAAAAATACGCTTTACTTTTTAAAGGGTGTCATTAATAGCGCAACTCAACTAACAATTTAACTTGTATAGGTTCAATACAAGCTATTTTCAGACTGCTATAGATATAGTAAAAGGCCTTATGCCAGTCGTTTTTGAGCATTTACCCAAGCTAATTAACTGCCATAAGACTTTTGTTGACAGGTCTAATAGCAGCAAATAGCTTTTCACGAACTGCTATTAGCTTGGATGAACAAGCTATAGCTTGCCTTGGATGTTTATATAAGGCCTTACCCAAATTTATTTTGCACTTCTTTTCTGTTTTACGATGTTCAATGGGTACTTACCGTTCTTATTTATTTTAATCTGATTTTTTTAAGTCCAATATTTTATAAGACACACTTGTTGATCTTCACTGATTATTTTAATTGATATAAGGCCTTTACAAACAAGCCTTATACAAGTTGTTTGCAATGATTTGTCATGGAGAGCCTTATAGCAGCTCAACATTTTCAGTAAACAACTTTGGAAGGCCTTATACAAGCCATTTATAACTTTTCAAGCCTTGCATAGAGCTTGTGTAACTCATATTTTAAGGCATTATAGCAGCTATTTGTTTAAATTTCAGGTGGGAAATTCTTGGCTTGCTCAAGATTGCCTTATGCAAGCTCTATACAAGCTATTACTTGCCAAATTCGAAAAATTTTACCTAATACAAGCTAAATTGTTAGTTGGGAACAGAACTTTTTTTAAATTAAATCAAAGTTTGAAACAAAACTAATACACTTTAAAGTATGTTTCATTAGATTATGTTTCATGGTTGCAGTCATGATTTTAATATCTATAGGCTTGAAAAATATCATTCCAATAAATTCCCCTTTTGGCATAGGGCTGGCCACGATACTAAATCAAACCATATTTTTGTTGGTATCCACTCGGTATCAGTCTTGGTCTCGTCTCGTATGACTCAGTCTTGTCTGGGTATCATATAGCAAAGCCTCTGCTTGGTATTAATGTCAGTATCGGTGTCGGTGTCTGTCTCGGTGTCGGTATCGGTATAGGTATCGTTATCAGTGTCTGTATCGGTATTAGTTAAGACAGTGTAATAGACGTCATCGAAATTTGAGTCTCCATACCGATGACGTCTACAACACTGTCTTTGAGTGCAGCAGATGGAAAACCCCCCGTCAGGGCCTGCACACAAAAATCGGCAAATTAAGCCAGGAGAACATCATCCCAAAGATGCTTAAAAACAAAGAGCAATGGCAGCAAATCTTGAGAACCAAAATAAAAGAGGAGAACCAGTTCACGAAGAGACAGAACCCGCTTATCAAATAGAACCCCCCCTTGAAGTAATACGGAAGTGGTCCTGAGAGGGGATTATCGAGATACTTTTGAAGGCTTAGCTGGTATGCCAAGGTTGAAATCCCTTGGAGAGTCCGGCACACGGGGAAAAGTATGGATGCCTCCTTATGGTGCATAATACATTCCCAAAAGTAAAAGTAATGGTATTAGTATCAGTTTCTGTATTGGTATCGGTATGGGTATCATCTCTATCGGCATTGGTATCGGTCTCGTCTGGTTTTGTACTTGCCTCAGTCTTTTCTCTGTTAAAGAGAAGAAACTGTGAAAATGTTATCCAAATCGTTAAAGCCGTTTCCGAGAACAAATTCCAGAGTACCTCTGAAGTTTGACTTAAGGGCAAGCTGATGAGCTTTTAAAGCTTAATGGATATTACGAGGAAGATACTTAAGGGGAAGAATGCAACTGGAAAATTCATCAAAGTATTATTGATAAAAAACGATATCAGGAGACATTGCGATGGTGATCTAGTGAAACAAAAGTTTCCGTAGTGGTTGAATCATCTATAAGTCTTAAGGCTCTATTCATGGGTGGAATATTCCTCTTAACTAACAGAAGACAGCTTTGTGTTTTCGAAGCATTAAATTCTACGTGGTTGCTGACACCCTCTTCTTATATGTTGTAAAGCCTAGTTCGTAGATCGAGTAAAGACAAATTTTATCTCTACCTTTTTTTTTTCTCAAAGCAAATTCAGTAGGTGTGGAGATAAAAACTTGTTAAATGAGAACAGTGGCGTAGGTAGAAATTAAAAAAAAAAAAATTTTAAATTTACATAAATTTAAAAAGTTTAAATACAAAAATTTGATTTTTCAAAGAATTTGAAGAGCAAAAAAATTGATGGATGAAAATACCTCTAAAAAGTCTGAAATTATCAGTTTTATAATTCTCTAGAAAAAAGTGATTTTACGGCAAATTGGTATTATTTGGATCAAATCAAACTTTTTCCGTCAAAGTATAGTTTGTATCCTATCTGTTGTCAAGCCAATAAATGTCAAATTGTATTGAAGTATCGTGACGATGTCGATAGATTAAAAAACCTCTAAAAATTTCAAAATGTTTGAAGTTTTTTACTTCTCCGGAAAAAGTGATTTAGGGCAATTGGTTGACATTTGGATCAAAATTTTTCATCAAAATAACTCAGTTTGCTAATTACAACTTGGTTTAATACTATTTGGTAATCAGTTTAAGTTTTTATAGTGAAACAAAAAAAATCTTTTCCTTATCTGTGTGTGGATATTTTGTACCCTTTCCCATTAGCTACGCCACTGACTGATTAAAAACAGCTGTTCAATTTATTCTATTTTTATTTTCATGTCATCATTTTCTTTCCGCATTTTTTATTTTATTTAAGTCAAAACGTCTTAATAATGTATAGAACATTCTTTTTCCGCATAAAATTAAGTGGAGATTTTCTTTAACATTTTCACGCGTGATATCTGAATGTTTACATTTAGCACAAGTTTGTGCTAAGCGTAATTTTTTTTTTGTTCGTCACGTCTTGTTCATTTCGAGATTTATGTGATTTTTTGGAATATATATTTATTTTGTCTAAATAAATTTTTGTTAAAAGTACATTTTTTGAGAACTCGTTTTCAAATCATTGCTAATGAGTTTCGAACCCTGTTTTAGTTTCACAACCGAAGCAAAAAGTTCTGGATCTGCAAACGAATATGAAAAGCTAAGAGTACTGTCGTCGGCAATACAATGAATTGGATTAAAAGTTTTAAACAACAGCAACATTCATGAAAATAAGAAGAAAGTTGGAGACAAAACGGAGCCTTGGGGAACACCAGCATTTTCTTTGTAGATATCAGACCTAAATCCATTAAAAACAACTTTAATTGAACGGTGCGACAGGTAACGTTCAATCCAATGACAAAGAGAGAAGAGACATATTGATACCCACTAAGAATGGGTTGTCGCTAAAACAAACCTTAAACGGAGGTTTGTTAGAAATTAGTATAGTACCTCTACATTCAATTGTATTTTGATGAAATTTTTGTCATGATTTCGCATGAAGATTGTTTTAAACACACAATTACCCAATTCAAACCAGAAATGTATTAGACAATTTTAGAGTTAAATAACAAAATAAAAAGGACTGGGCACAATAGAATCACAGTTGGCAGAGAATCACATATATATGTATACATGTAAGCAGTTAATAATCGTTAACCACTTTCATGCTTAATATTTTGTATCGTGTCTGAATGTTGTCGTATTTCCAATTATTGCAATAATTTCATTTCAAATTCTAAGCAATTTTCGTAAGTAATTGCCTATGAAGATATTAAGCAAGAAATATCAAATTCATTTTTCTAGAGTAGCTAAAGTAAAATAAAGTAATTTTTTGTATTAAGAAATCATTTTTAAAAATGTTCAAATCTGTGAAATCAAATTAAAATGCATAAATAGAATCAATCAAAAAAGAGATATATGCGTACGTTACATAGAAATCTTTTTCAACCAATAATATTATTATTTTCTTAAATAGTTTTAATACATTTTTGAAGAAATATTCGATTATACCTTCGAACATCCAAACACGAAAAAAAACTTCTTATCTTTCTTAATGACTCTACAACTCAAGACGTGTATAAGAAAAAATCCATACAAGTGTTAAATTATGATTACCCAACGATTGCTTAACTTGGACAAAAACTTCTGGCACATGCACAAATATAAATAGGAGTCCAACAAAAAGATGATAAAGAAGCTCCAGAACCTAGCCAACTACTAAAACTTGCTTGGTTTTTGCCAGCTGCTGCTCTGCTTTATGAAGTTAGAGGAGTTGAAATTTTAACTTTATTCATATTCAAAAGCTATAAAAGACTGAATTTATAGAAAAAGAGTCCGAAAGGGAAGCTCGTTCAGGAGTGTTCATAATTTTACTTAAAACTCATTATGAATTTCTTGAAATTCGAGAATGTCCATTAAGAAGAAGGAAGCTTTTCCAATAGAATTTATAACCATAGCAAGTTGGAATGTGTATAAATGTTAATACAGCACCTTTTTGGAACAATGCACTACTACTGTAAGAACTGTAGGTTTAAGGGAATAAGCGGTCCTAGGCCAGAGAGTGAGATATGCACTCCGCCACCACCAACTTCTCAAATGGCAATTAGTTGGGATAAGTTGGATAAGTTAAGGTGAATGAGTCGTAGCGCGTGGTTCAACAGCTAAAACTCATCCCCGGATAATGGTTTGCTACCCCGTTTGAAATTTCAAGTCCCTCTTTTGAATGTGGTTCCTCTTTCAAATTACCATGATACGAACAAAAATTGGTGTTGCCAACTATGTTCAAGTATAAAAGGTTATTTTAAATAGGGCTTGTCGGTTTCAAAAGTAACTAAAGATTCTCTTAAATGGGCCAATAAGATGGTTATTTCCGAATTTATGTTGTTTTGAAAAATTGAGTTTGATTCCCACCGCAGCCCATTCGTTGGATTCTTAAATCAGCGCGAATATGTTGTGCACTGTAAAGTTATGATTATTTTTTTTTTCAGTAGTCACTAGAAAACTGGATCAAGACTGTATGTTCGTACGCACAAGGAATTTGAACCGGGGTGCACGTTTTTCTTGAAATCTGTTGCTCCTACGAAAAAAAGTTTTATAATCTATTTTGACCAAAATTTTATAAGCATTAATATAAACTCATTAGTTTTTTGAAAAAAAATTATATCTGCTGAGATATTAACAAAAAACCGTTATTTTTCTATTTACAGTATATAATAAAAAGTGTTACTTTGATACGCTATTAAATACTTCAAGATTAATAAACGTACAGAGTTTGTTAATAGCTCATTTTTTAGATAATTTTATTGTCTAAATGTTATTTTTAATGATTTTGTTATAAAAAGAAATTTCATCGATGTGTTGAACAAAAACCAAATCACTTTCTTTTTCAAGATCATCCCCTTACCCCGGGCACCCCAAAAACTTGGTTTTATAAACAAGAGATGTAGCCAAGTTCAAAACGTACAAAAACTTTAGCTCATAGATTATAGAAATTTTAGTAAATTTTTTGACAAGATTTAATCCACCGTGAAGTTCTTGCATGATTTTCTTAGAATCTATTGCTTTTATGAAAAAAGTATGTTAATCTTTTTTGTGTAGAATAACATAAGCTACAATTTGTACATTCACATTTTTTTCAAAAAAACTTATAGTTTTTGAGAAATTAAGAAAAAAACTAAATTTTGTCCCCTGTACGGAATTTACGGAACTTTTCAGGAAATGCTTATGATGTCAAAACAAAGCTCTCTACTTCAATTCAGCTTCGTCGGAATTTTTTCGAAGTGAAAGTCTAATTTTCCTGGGCTACTTGTTTGTTTATTTTTTTATTTCGCTTACTTCAAGCTGGTTAGATATGAATAACAATAATTAGATACATTCATAATACATATAAATACACTTCTCAATAACAATAAATATATACATTCTCATAATATATACATAATGTAATAAAACTTAATCTAGACTTAAAGTTAAGAAAATACGGCACTGTGGGAAGTGTAAGAAAAGGTTACTACTTAGGGGGGGGGGGGTGTGTGTTAAGATCAAGGGAATTGTAGGTGCATTCTTAGCTAGCATTGTATTTATTTATTTATTTATTTGCCTTAATTAAGAGCAGATACAATATATATTATAACATAATTCAATAAAGTAAGTTTAAATAAGAGAAAAAAAAAAAAAAAGAAAAATTGAGGATTTAGGGTGAGAAACTGTATAGAGAACGTCTAAGGGAGGGGGAACTAAGGGAGAAATCAAGGATATGTTGAGCTGTGTTTGCTAAACGTAACATTCTAGACATTGGGTTAAAGTGGCCGTAGTTGGTGCGGTGAGTTGGGATGTGAAAGAAGGGGATAGATCTTAAATTACGGGGATTGGTATTAATGTTTATTAACTGAAGCAAAGCTGGAGAATCAATGGTACCAGTGATAAGATTGTGGATGAATAAAATGTCAGCAACAGTGCGACGATGAGCAAGGGTTTGAAGGTCTATTAATTGTAGTCGGTTTTCATAAGGGGGTAAAATAAAGGGATCGGACCAGGGCAAGCTACGCAAGGCGAAACGGAGAAATCTTCTTTGAACACTTTCAATTCTAGCTGAGTGAATGGTATAAAAGGGAGACCAAACCTGACTAGCATATTCAAGGATTGGTCTAACGTACGTGGTGTATAGAGCTTTTGTGACGTAGGGATTAGAAAATTCTTTCGACCACCGTTTGATAAATCCAAGGGAAGAGTTTGCTGTCGAAATAATAATATTTATATGCGAACGGAAATTTAATTCCTTATCGCATACTATCCCGAGATCACGAATAGAGGAAACGATAGGGATAGGTACATTTCTAAAGTGGTAAAATCGAGGATGTGAAGGTGACCGTTTTCGGGAGAAAGTCATGGACTGACATTTATCTATATTCAGTTCTAAGAAGTTTTTATTACACCATATTAGAAAAGTGTCAAGGTCAAGTTGGAGAAGGGATGAATCTTGAGAGGACGAGATAAATTTTACTATTTTGATGTCATCTGCATAAATAAACAGATTTGAAAACGAAGTTATTTTACCCACGTCATTAATGGCGAGGACAAATAGGAGAGGGCCAAGATGGCTGCCCTGAGGAACGCCTGAAGTAGCAAAGATTGGGTTAGACACCACACTTCTAAAAACAACACTATATGTACGCTTTTCTAGGTAAGATTTTACCCATTGAATAAACAGCGGTGGGAAACCAAAGGCTTTGAGTTTCAAATAGATAATTTTATGACTAATCTTGTCAAAAGCCTTACTGAAGTCAGTAGTAATAACATCGACATCGCACCCTTTTTCCAAAGCCGAGAGTGTCATGGTAACGAATTGGGTTAGATTAGTGGTGGTGGATCTACCCTTTAAAAAACCGTGCTGTAGTGGAGAAACAATGGACTTGCAGTGAAAAACAAGAGTGTCATATACTATGCTTTCAAAGAGCTTGGGGATAGCGGAAAGTTTAGCAATCGGTCGATAGTTTGAGATTTGGCTCTTGCAACCTTTCTTGAATATTGGGAAAATGAACGATTCTTTCCATTGAGAGGGGAAAATTGCTTGGGAAATGGAGAGTTGAAAAAGATTAGTCAGGGGTTCGCAGAGTGAATTAGCACATTTTTTGAGAAAAACTGCTGGGATGCCATCAGGGCCAGGTGAAAAGTCATCCCTCAAAGAGTTTAACTTCTCACAGACGGTAAGGGAACTTATGTTTAGAGAAACGAGGGACGTTTGTGAACTATTTGACAAAAACTTGTTGTATTCAAGATCAGGTTCATTTGGCACATTGATGTAGGATTGACTAAAAAAGGTAGCGAAAAGGTTAGCAATAACTTTTGCGTCAGAGGAAGATGTGTCGAGAAAATTGAAGGTTGGAGGAAGACCATCGGATTTTCTTTTCACGTTAATAAATTGGTAAAAACGCTTTGGATCAGAGACGAGACAAGACTGCATATGATTTAGGTAAGAATTGTAGAGAAATTGGGATAGAGTAGAGAATTCAGAGGAAGCTTGTTGGTAGTGAGAAAAATTTGATGGCGTCTGGAATTTTAAGTAATTTTTCCATAACTTATTTCTAGCATTACGGAGAATTTTCAACTCTTTAGTGTACCAGGGAGGAGATGCTAAACAGTTTTTTTGTACCGTATAAGGAACACATTGGATAAGACATGCAAAGATAGATGTGTAAAAGAAGGAAATAGCGATATGAATGGGGGTATTGAGGTTAGTAAAAAGGTTGAAGTTAATATTGGCAAGAAGAATATTGAGTTGATTAAAGTCGGCTTTGCGGAAATTGAAGAAGGAGGAGTTTTCAGATTCAACAACTGGGCCGCTTTCAGAAAGACAGAGGATAATAGATAAGGGAGGATGATAGTGATCAAGGGTAGAGAGAAGGTGAAGGCTGTTAGAGACAGTGCAGTTAAATGGGTCTGAAGAAAAGACGAGGTCAAGTTGTCTTCCTAAGTTGTTGTAGATGCCACTTACTTGGAATAGGCCTGATTCAAGTAGACGATCAGTGAATAAAATTTCTTTTTCTGAGGAGGGATTAGAGGGAACAAAACATGATTCATCTTCTGACGGTAACCAGTTCAAATCAGGTAAGTTAAAGTCACCGAGGATAATAAAATCATCATTAGATGGAGCTCCTTCGATCAAGAAACTAATTGAGTCCACGAATTGTTGATAAACAAGGCTGGGTTGAGAGGGGCGAATATAACAACAAAGAAGGTAAAAACACTTCTTGGTTATAGACAGTTTAATACATACATATTCATAAAAAGGAGACTATGAGACATCAACCAAAGATGCGTTGAAACGACTATGGACAGCAAAAAGAACACCACGCCCGGCTGGAGCAAGATCACTTATTCGACCATCCGCACGAAATATAGAAAAATCCGATGTAAATAATTCACTATCCAGAAAATCAGGGCAAAGATTTGTTTCTGTGAGTGCAAAGATATCGAAAGGGAGATTTTGGGAATTAAGATATACGTTAGAAGTCTTAGTGCGGAGGCCTCTAACATTCTGATAATAGAGAGAAAGGCTGATAGTGGACACAGGTTGCGAAATAGGATTACAGTTAAAGACTTGAATTATGGTTTTGATTGAGGAAAGGTTGATGTTTTAAATTTAGATGTGAAGCATATGTTGCTAGATCTTTTGAGACCGTGGAAGGCGAGATATTAAAGGTTTCATGGAAGCGGGTATATATTTTGTTTAGCGCAACAGGATCAGTTGGAAGGCCTTCTTTTTGGATTGATACTATGACATTCATTTTGGTTTTTCCATTTATACAAACACTTTCAGACTTGTTGTAGAGATAGGAGAGATATAAACGAACATTTTCATAGAGCTTACTGTCTCGTAACCTAGCCATTACATACCGACCCTCAATCTCATCACTAGTAGACAAAGAGGCGGAAAATTTAGATGTGAGTTTAGCAGCAGGTGCGAACATTGGATCAAAAACTGGAGGAGGTACATGGCGGTCAAAGATGGGATTAGAAGAATTGGTGATATTAGAAACGGGAGAAGTAGTGAACGATGGAGTTCCTGGATTAAAGGTTGCAAACATTGGAGGGGGTAAATGGCAGTCGAAGATGGGATAGGAAGGGCTAGTAGTTCTAGAAATGGGAAAAGAGGTGAGTGAAGGAGATGCTGGATTTATGGTATGGGAATGAATAAAGTTTCTATAAGATCCGCTAGAGGAGGATTTATTGTGCATAGGAGGTGAGGGACTGTGATTAGTATTAGGGAAAAAGGGAACTCGAGAATTTTGAGAGATAGTGGTATTTTTCGGGAATCTAGAGGTGGAGGAGTTGGGTTGAGGGAATCTAGAGGTGGAGGAGTTGGGTTGAGGGAAAGAGTTTGTACGGGATTGGTGGGGCTTAGATCTATTTACAATTTTATTTCTTTTATGAGATATATTCAAAACAGTGGATGGATGAATTTGAAATTTTTTATCTAACCAGCGAGATATTTTTATTTTACCTTGTAAGTATATAGGTTTATAAGTTGAACAAAATAACCATTGATATCTAGTAGGAATATAAACTTTAAAACTTGATGAGTTTATCTTGCGGCATTCTCCAATAGTAATCTTACAGGTACGCAGAAAAAGATTTCGGATCCATGAATCATCAACATTGATAGGTGTATTTTTTAAAAAGTAAGAATCGAATTCGTTGAGATTTTTTAATTTGTTAAGCCTAGTATTCCAGGCGCTTACAGACCAAGTACAACCAAATTGTATGATAGTAGGCTCAGGTATATCAGGACATTCGAAGCAGGAACTAGTAGATAAATTCTGAGTATCACCGTCAGATGGAGGAGGAAGCGAAAGGGAGACCGGTTGGACGTTAGCGGACTCCGTTATTTCGGTGAAGATAGACGTGTTGTAGTGGCGTTCGATTGGTTGTACATTTATTGGGATTTCATCGAGTTTACTTGAAATTGATTTTACTTCGTCAATTATATTAATATGAGAAGCGCGCGTTACCGTTAGCTCACTACTAATCTTGTTGATGCTTGAAATTAAATCAAGAAGGATTGAGTTAAGTTGGCAGGAGGCAGACGCGACGGAATTTGAGGTACTTTGTAGAGATATTTCTAGATCAGACCGAATGGATTTTATGTGGTCAAAAATATTTTCCAGAGGGTACGAATTAAGAACAGATACAAGTGTGGAACGTAGTTCACTGTTTATATTATCAAAGCGGCAAGGTGTGTGTTCAACCCGCGAATTAAGGATCTTTAATATTGACGAAAGTTGTTTTTCCACAATAGATTGGTTGGCAAAGAAACGTTTAGCAAGTGATTCTAAGGAACTTTCGAGGGTTTCAATGCTCTTGGAGAAATCGTCAAAGTGATGAAATTGCGCGAGCACGTTCTTATGAAATCGATTGTTATCAGTCATTATCGAATTTGTTGAGTCACTAACACATTTGACGGCGAGAAGAACATGGGAGAGCGATATATTTTTACATTCGTCGCAAAGGTAGATGAAATGATTCTGATAATCTTTTAGATGAGCACATGATTTTTTGCTTAGGCCGAGGCAGAGGGGGTGAAACGATTTACTGCAAAGACCACGACACGTAACGCGTTGAGGATATTTGCTATCGAGAAGGCAATTGGTTGAGTCACAAGGATTATTCTCCATTTTTTTAAAGTTTTGTTAAACACGGATTATTTTATTAAGTCGAACACAAAACAAAAAAAAAACAAAAGTTAGTGTATTTTTTTGTTTGACCTTAGTGTACTCTGAACTGAAGATGGTTTTGTTTTTTGCTAATTCAATCCACAAACCAAAATCGCAGGTAGTCGGTAAGGTTTTGTTTGTTGATGTGGTGAGATGGTAGAATGGTCGATAATGATGTTGTAATTATGTAAGTAAACAACAAAATCCAAAGAAAATGAGGTGTAATACCAAAATATGAAGTGCTTGGCAGAACTATACTAAAATGAACTCACCCATAAGGTAAGTCTGAAAGCAAATAGAGATTAGCTTATTAGTTTAAAGATGAGGTAAGGTATTTGCTATTCAGACAGAATCGGCAGCGTAGGCGACGATAAAGTTGGTTATAAAGCTGGCTGTAGGTATCGCAATGGCACTGACGTTGAATTGGTTGCCGTGTATAAAAATGATATGAAAAGTTGGGATACAATGTAGATCCAATTATGCTTCATAGGCAGATCATATACTAAAAATGTTTCACTCACCCGGAGAAAAGGCAACAGAGAAAAAATTAAATTAACGGGGGTGCAATATATATGAGAGAAGTTTAAAGAGTTCTCTTTTTCATAGATTGAGAGTAAAAATTATGTATAACTAAACGTATATTTTTAAAGGCAATTTTTAATAATATTCTGATTACAAGAATAATTATTTAAAGAAAATTCACTTTTTGCTGTAGTAAATCACATTTAAAAGAATGTTTTTAATAAAAATCTGATAATAAAAAGTTTATATGGTAAAATGCACTTCGATTTTAATAAAAGGCGGGGGTAAGGCTCGATTAAAATGAATAAAATGCGGAGGTAAATTTGTAAGAACTTCTTGACTCGATGAGTACACAACGAGGTATGACTTATGAAATACAACTCTGGGGGGTTGAACATGCGATACAAACTTAAATAACTTACAAACGTTTAGGTAATAAATTACTTAGGTCATTTGTAAATGATCCGTGGTAAATAAGAACGAAGATCTTCACAGGGATCTGAGGATTTCTACGGTTTGGAGACGAAATAAAAAGTTCCGCACGAAAACATAGAAATCGACTATTAGAACACGCTAATTCAACGATTATTGAAATTCTTGACGAGTCAAATTTGATACGTCGTCTACGAAGAACAAAACCTTCTGATTTGGTGCGGTGAATAGAAAACCGCTTTAAAATCGCGGATTAAGCAGGAACTTTCACCGGAAAGTAACCTGCAACACGTTACTTAACTTCGTTAAAAATAAATTGCTAGATAGTTTCAACTTAGTTGCAATCGGGAAGTGGAGGTGGTTTTAGTGTAGTAAGAATCTCACACTTCTATGAGCATGCGTTTTTCGGTCCTCATAGAGCCCTATGCAGGTTTTGCACCTCGGAAGGTTTTGTTCTTCGCAGACGGCGCGGCGTACTAAATTTGATTCGTCAAGAATGTCAATAAGAAAAAACGCCAATTTGTGGACTAAAGGCCATTAAAAGTTATTTTGAACATATATCTTAACTCAAATTAAAAGTTCAAATGAGCTCAATTCCATTGCGTTTCGCTCAGGTATAATAGTTGGGCTCATCAGTTAGATGACTATCATACCCTTCTAAGACGCAAATTTGTATCGATGGTTATCGACTAATATGACTTTTCATGCTTTTACACTAATTCCTATTGCCGTTCTGTGCAAATCTGAAACCAAACATCAAAAACTTTTATATGAATATTTAGCTGTACCACACAAGCTAATTTTTTCTTTTTGGTTCTTAGTAGCATTTTTTGAGCAGGGCAGCACAACTTTTTTTATTTAGGAAATTTTTAAATTTTGTAAAAAATTCTTTCGTAAAATTTTAAATTTGCTAGTTTTTCAAAAATACTAACGGCAGAAGCCATCACTATTTGAGTACGATACAGAAAAATTGTTTTTTTTTTTCAAAAATCAAAAATGGAGGTGCTAACTTCACGCTAAAAAAATGGGTACCCTCTAAAAACCAAACCCTTAGTACGATTTTTTTTTAAATACGGCACATGGCAGCACAAGTTGGGCACATTACAGCACAAACTTTTTTTTGAAAATTCAAAATGGTGGTGCTAACTTCACGCACATGGCTGCGTTTCAACGAAAATGGAAAAAAGAAGAGTTGAATGAAAGTCGATTTTAGTCGATTTAGTTAAAAAAAGGTCGCACTGTGGCAGTTCGCTCTATGCGGTTCTAAAGTCATTGCTTAAACGTTAAACCTTCTCTCTGCTAAAAAGAAAAAAACTGTAAGGAGTATGGTATCGGCTCAATATTGTCTCGATATCGCTTCAGCGGCTTCGGAGCTAATATCATTTTGGTTTAGTTTTCTAATACCAATACCAAACTATAACGAGACTTTTGTGGTATCGTAGCCAGTCTCGTTCACATGGATCAAATCTACCGACTTATTTTTTATCGGATGATGAAGCAACTAAATACAACATTTAATTCAACTATAAGAATTTTATCATTTTACGAGTATGAGAGATTTTTTTTCTGAAAATTTGACCAATGATGAAAAATTTTATTGATTGAGGTATCTATTAAATAAATTAATGTTTTGCTTTATTCGTGTTGTCGCGTGAAAATATTGTAATATTTTCTTAGGTTCGATAACTTATTTATTTTATATAAAACTTCCACTGTTTTATTTCGCTAATTAAAACACTTTATTTTCTTATTACCAAAAACTTTATTATTCAAGTTTCAAATCTACGAAACTAATTTCCAAAAAACAATTATCTTTTATTGCAACCAACTTTGTATCATCACTATTAAAAACAAACTGTGTTCACTGTCGGTCCATCACGTCTTCTTATACCCATCACACAGATTCCTGAAATTGCTTGAAGGTTCTAGTATTTGCTTCAAGAGTTTTCCATAGGGGAAATTTTCTATGAATTTCCCTTTGCAAAGCTTTCATTTTGGAAGCAAGAGCTAAAAGCTCTTAGGGTCACCAAAGCTGTCTGTAGGTTGTTTTGTATCATTTATAGTCCGGAAGATGGCGCTTCTTTATTCGAGAGTCATTATAGTATAAATTTGAGAATCGCTCCAATATGTTTACAAATTATTGGCAAAAACTTTTACCTATTCAGGGCAAACCATCAATTCTATTCCCAATTTTCAAATTGCAAAAGTTCATTAATATTTCAAAATTAAAAAAAAATAAAATTCCACAAAGTTACTGCCCCATGTTGTCTAACAATTTTTTTTTTGTGCTGTAAAATGCATCAATCAGCGGCTCAGCGCTCAGAAATTGCTGTTGTAAAAAAATATTTGTGGAAGTCAACCTATTGATAAATTAACTCATTAGAAATAAGATAATACGTAGCAGATAAGATAATAACAAAAAATAAGTAAATCTACTTCACATGCAGTAAATTCCAACTAAAACAGCAGCTGTTTGATTTTTAAATGAATCAAAATGCATTTATCGTGTAAGACATTTGGTGTTTGTAAGTTACACACCAAATGCAAAAAAATTGTGTGGTGTACATTGACGTATGCACTAGACGCTCAGAGAAGTACCGAACGTTATTATACGAAAAATACTTTGCTTGGCTTCTCCATCATCGTAATTTTAGATTTAATTACATACTTACCCCGAGGCCACGTGCAAGTACTGGCAAGCAAGTTGGCTATATACACTGCCTGTCTAATACGTAATTTGCATTCCATTACCTTCCACTTGCTTCCCACTTGCACTCCACTTGCTTATCTCCCAACTTGCTTCTCAACTAACTTCACTTCTGGCTTTAAAAGTTCCATGCCAGTTGAAGCGCAAGTTGCTTGAGTTTGAGGTCCTCTTCCACTTGCGTGCGCCACCTGTTCCACTGACTTCCTCTAGTGCGCCGTCCCACGGGGTTGGATTCAAAGACGTTTCGGGCCGGAGCATTGTTGTCCATTCGCTCTAGGTGACCCAGCCATCTCAGACGTTGGCTTTTCACTTTACTGGCTAGGTAAGTGTCGCTGTACAGCCCGTACAGTTCGTGATTGTATCTTCTTCTCCATTCCCCCATCTATTCAGACGGGACCAAAAATCACCTGGAGAATTTTCCTCTCAAAACAGCCTAAAGCGTTCTCATCCACCGCTAATAGCGTCCATGTCTCTGCACCATACATCAGGACCGGAATGATAAGCGTCTTATACAGGGACATTTTAGTTGCTCGAGAGAGGGCTTTGTTTATCAATTGCCTTCTTAGCCCAAAGAAACACCAATTGGCAAGAGTAATTCTTCGTTTGATCTCAGCACTGGTATCGTTCGCTGAGTTTATAGTGGAGCCAAGGTAGACAAAGTCTCTGACCCAGTCAAAATTAAAGCAGGCTATTGTGACGTTCTGACCGAGACGTCGGTGTTGGGTGTCCTTTCTTGTTGACAGCATATATTTGGTCTTGCTCTCATTCACCGTTAAACCCATCTTCTTGGCTTCCTCCTCAATACTCACGAAAGCAGCATTGACACCTTTGTTCGTCGACGCTTTGTTCGTCTGATTATGTCAATATCGTCGGCGTAAGCGAGTAGTTGAACGAACTTTTGAAAAATTGTGCCTCTTGTGTTGACGTGAGAGTTTTGCACAATTCTTTCAAGAACGATGTTGAAGAAGTCGCATGACAGCTCGTTGTTTTGTTTAAAACCTTTTTTGACAAAAGGTATCAGTGAAGTCTTTGCCGACCTTTATGGAGCATCGTGCATTCTCCATAGTCATCCTGCAAAAACGAAAGAGTTTGGGAGGTATGCCAAAACTAGCCTCTGCTCTATATAGCTCATCCCTATAGATGCTGTCATACGCGGCCTTGAAGTCGATGAGTAGGTGGTGGATTGCGAACTCCAGGATTTTTTCCATGATCTGCCGTAGTGCAAATATTTGGTATATGGTGGATTTCCCTGGTCTAAAACCACACTGATATGGACCGATCAGGTTGTTGACGAATGGCTTCAGGCGTTCACAAAGTACGGCAGAGAAGATCGTTGGTACATCTTACATCGATACGTGATGTTAAAAAGACTGATTTCTCTGTAGTTGTTGCAGTCCAAAGTATCACCTATCTTGAGGATCAGGCAAACAATGCTTAGGTTCCATTTTTCCTCTGACCATATTTTGAAGATGAGCTGGTGCATACTTCTAACCGCTTTGAATAGCTCGGCCGCAAGGTTATCAGCTCCAACTGTTTTATTAGACAAAAGTTTAGATGAAGCAATCTTCACTTTATCAAGATCAGGCACTTAACGGAACTGCATTTCAGCAAAACTACACGGGAACTGAACTTCAAAATATATTTTGTATGAAATTGTATGAGCTATATCGCACTAAGCGACAACTGAAATTCGCTGCGTGGCACCATGCGGCAAAGTTGATAATCTGACCAACTTTTCCACGGCCTGAAGCTCCGTTCCGTTCCGTTGCCGCAAGGTATAGCAAGCATCACAAAATGTTGTGTTTTAGCTGTACACTTTGTCTTTTTCTGTGCCACGTGGGAAGTAGAGCCTACGTTAAGAAATATTTCGTGCTGTAAATAAAAAAGGAGGAATTATATCAGTCAGGAAATCAAATAATCATTTTGTTGCTTGGTCGAACGTATTAGTAATGCCATCACAATGGTACTACTAATGGGTTCACTTATAGGCACTACTCATTTATTTACCAGTGAAGCCGATATGTACTGTAGCGCAGTGCGGTATATCAAAAAAGTGCCGTACGGTGCCACGCTGTGTAGCGCAGTTCCGCTGAAGTGCAGTTCCGTCGAGTGCGGTCTTAATAAAATTTTCTAGATTGAGCTGCTGTTTTTTATCGCCAGGTGTTTTTCATACTTGCTCTTGTTTAAAAAAAAACTGCCATTTTTTGGGTTTGAAATTTTTTAAACTTTCCAGAAAACACATTTTTTTCAAATAAATGCTGTTATTAGAGCCGAGAAATCTGTGCAAGAAATTTTTAGAATATAAAATCAAATTGTTTTTCCCAAACGTTAAAGTGCACCTTAGCCTTAAAATAACTATGAATAATATTCTTCGGTATACAATTTTTCCTAGAATGATTCATTTAGAAAGCTTTTAAGTGGACACATTTTTTACGTCAGTATCAATGAAGTTATAAATAAATCAAGCAAACTTCAAATTAAATTATCATTCCATCGTCTATGGCCGGAAATAATAAACTAAGGATTAAGAACTTTTTGAAGCAAATAGATAGTTCCCAGAATGTTTCATGAACTCTTAGCTGGATTAAATACTTTGAGATTAAACTTAAGTTGGCAATAGTGTGTGTCCACTTATTGATGTTATTCCTTTGGAAAGATCATACACCTGCAGCTTAAGCACTGCTAAAATCCAATGGCTCACATATGCATTTTACGGTAATAGTTTTCTGCGTAATTTGTTCACCTGGTGTGGTGACAAGAACTGGAGCACTCAGGAAAAACCCGAACAGAGATAGCAGCAAACAACGGTGTTTTTGTTTTTGCCATAATGGCTCGTATGTATATACCTACATACAGAGATGATACGGAACTAGAGGCTAGCACAGAACAATAACGCACGTCCTGCCGAATGTGAACGGTATGTTGCTATTAAGAACGAGGTCCATGCTACGCGACGTGGTGGATACAGTATTGCTGCTTCTGATGCTTTGGCATCAGATATACACAGTTTGGTGCCATTCAAATCACAAAATTTTCGCGTGTGTTTGAAAATTAATAGCACTCAGGGAGGCACTATTCGCGTTTATAAATATGGAATGGATGCAAGGAAGAATTAAGCATCTCTAAATGGGTAAACTCTACCGAGAATTTTGGGAGTGTGTTTTTTGCTCACGAAACTAAAAGCAATTACAATAATAGCGGCCAAGCTATTTGGTGGAACTAAAAACAAAGCAAAGTTGAAAGGATTTACGAGGTGGTTTTATAGAGTTTCTCCAAGGATTTTGCTCTTTTTTTGCTTTCTGTTTTTTTTTTCTTTTTTTGTTATTGGAAGACTCTACTTGCCACAAGGATGGCGACACCGACAAACGGAAACACAAATAACCTATTTTCGGCAATTTGGTGTGGATGATGCGGTTTCCTTCTAGTATCTGCACTCGATTTCTCTCCAAATCCAAATATATACCCGTTCGACACACGATGGGTTTTAGTTCCCAGTTTTTTCTCATTCCTTTTTGTATGGTTATTGCTTGGAAAGAAGTCGAATAAACGGTTTTTGTGACAAATGTTGCCTTTTAGTCACACTTCAACATTTATACATATTTGTTTTCCTGCAATCGTTGTTGGTTGGAAATTTCTTGGTTCGAAAAATCAAAAGACACAAGTGTGGCCAATTGCATTTTTTGGGGTACGTGAACAAATTAGCAAAAGCTGATTGGAATGATATTGAACTTTGAATGTATTTTATGCGTGACTGTGTAGTCGAACAGTTTTTGCTATCTGTGAGGTGATAGCAAAAGATCATGAGTTCTTTTTATTTAAAGCCTTCATAGTAGCCTTAGTACTTAGTCAGCCACTCTAGTACAGTGGCTGACTAAATACTAAGTTCAACATTCAATTTTGAGAAGATTTTTTTCGGAATTGCTAGTTTGGGCTCACCAGTTTAGGTTAGTTAGAAGGGCCAACAGATGATTTTGTGACCGTCAGACTTAGATCTATTTAGATCCGTTTGTGACCGTCACACTTACATCTATTTAGATCCGTTGTGATACTGTAGGAAATTGAATTCCACTCAATGTAAAAATAAAAACCTATGTGTTCTCTTAGCAATCAGGCCATTTAGAGGCAATTATGAAGTTCAGAAGTTCTAGAAAGTTCCTCTAAGTCGTCATAGAAATATTTACCTATGTTTTTCTTTCTTAAATGACAGACAGATTGCTGGGCAGTGGCAACGGCAGTGTGCCTCGTCGCCACACCCTCTGCAAAAATCACCAGTACTGAGCCTCAGTAGGTAGGTTGTGTTTGGTGATTATGGCCGACAAGGGAACGGAGATGTTTCTTGTTCATTTTTCTGTCCCCTGCTTATTGAAATTTGAACATAATTTTTAAGTTGTGCCGAATGTTTCAAGCAGATTCCTTCTCTCCTCATTGGTTTTTTCTAATATTTTGTTACCAATATCGTGTTTGATGCTACAGGTTTGTTCTTTGATATGTTGTTCAGCTTACTTGAATCAAGCGATGAACCCGTTTTCGCCAGCTCATAAGCTCTTTCGTATTCCTGTTCCTAAGCTCTTTGTGACAGCAAGTTACAAGCTTCGAATGTATCTCGGCAGAAATACGAGTAGCTATTAATAAAAAGCTTATGGTATCGCCATTATTGATATTTCCGTAGCTGTTTTTGTCATTACCAACGCCTCGGCTTTAGGGCTGGCCACGATACCAGAAAAGTCTCGGTATCGGAAATCGAAACGATATTGAGACGATACAAGCTCCGAAACGATACGGAGACTATACCAAACAATACCTTATTTTTTGGACCGAAATTTACCGATACTCTCGATTGTATCGTTTGGTATCGTCAGAAAATTTAAATATTATTATTAATTGATTGCAAACAGTCAATTTTTGTTATTGGCTTCTCGGAAAACGCTCTTATGATTTAGATAATGGATTTTTTTCTTTAGCAGGGAGAAGGTTTAGCCAGTAATTTTAATTGAAACTGCTGAAACAAGCGCTTAAAAAATTATTAAGTCAACATAATAAACTTCAGTTAGAAAAATTGTCTTTTCTAATAAAGATTTTTGTCTTAAATCTTAGAAATACCAAGCGAGTTTAACTACTTGATCAAGAACATGTAAACATTCTCATGAATTTTCTTCTGGTTGGTGATTTAGACCAGACTGAAACCAGACGAGACCGTTACCGATACCGAGACTTTGTTATACGAGACCAAACGAGACTGAGTTATACGAAACCGAGACCGATACCGAGACTATACTGACATTTTGCGATTTTGGCGATACTGAGACGATACTTTCAAAAGTATCGTTTGGCTTGGTATCAGCCCTACTTAGCTTGGAAGACGCTTCAAAAGTCCGGAAGTCTCCAGTGTGAAGACAGCTATCCTACATTCATTACTGAAAGGTTGGTTGTTTTCCCACTCCTCTCTATTAGGGAAAGAGGTAGTGAAGGGTCTGTAGAAGTTTAAATGGGCTGTTATGTAGTCTGTGAAAACATTATTGCCTACATATCTCTACAGAATCTAATAATGGCCTGTTGTGTTTTGTTACCAGCTTTTATTCTGGCTTAGCCGCAAGGCACTGTATGCTGCAGATTCTTGGTCTCAAGTTAAATTACACTTCCAGTCCCGCTTTTATTATAGTTTTATACACCTCTGTTATACCTTTGCATGCTAACCTTTGAACGTTTGTCAAGGTTTTCAGTATTGTTGCTTTCTCAGTCGCGTTCTACCAAACTAAATAACCGTAGACCAGTATCGGTCTAACTATTGCCGTGTTCATTGAAAATTTTTAGATTGGGTCCCGAGGATTGTCCAAAAATCCAGTTGCGGGAATAGCATGCAACCATAACTTTCTTTGCTCATTCCTTAGTGCTGAGACTCCAATTCAGATTCTTATCAAGGAAAGGGCTGGCCACTATACCAAACCAAACAATACTTTGGAAGTATCGTCTCGGTATCGTCAAAATCGAAAAGTTTCAGTATCGTCTCGGTATCGGGGTCGGTCTCGTTCAACTCAGTCTCCTTTGGTCTCGTACAACAAAGTCTCGGTATCGGTCTCATCTGGTTTTAGTCTAGTCTGAGTCGCAAACCAGAATCAATTGCACGACTTGGTTACACTATCTTGATCAAGTAATAACTCGCTTGGTATTTCTTAGATTTAAGACAAAAATCATTATTATAAAAGACAATTTTTTTAACTGAAGTTTATTATGTTGACTTAACGATTTTTTAAACGCTTGTTTCACAATGTCTAAGCAAAGTACCGGTTAGGAATTTGACACAAAAATTTTGACGCGAGGTCATCTAAAGAGAATCAAATCTGAATATTTCATCCAAATTGTGGGCTTCAGCATAACTTAGATGGGCGTGACCTTGAGCAGTTTTAATTAAAATTATTGCCTGAACCTGCTCCCTGCTAAAGAAAAAAGCTCTGAAAATGTCATTTAAATCATAAGAGTTTATTTCCGAGAAACCAACTACAAAAATTGATTGTTTTCAATAAATTAATAATAATATTCAAATTTTCTGCCAAGCAATACTACCGATAATATCGGTAAATTTCTATCGAAAAAATTCAGTATCGTTCCGGTACTGCTTCGGAGCTTGTATCGTCTCGGTATCATTTCGGTTTCCGATACCGATACCAAACGATATTGAGACTTTTCTGATATCGTGGCCAGTTCATAACTAGAAGCAAAGAAAGCACCCCACCCTGGAGTGTTCCCCTGGATGTAGATACTATTAAACGTGGTTCCTCTTGTTCTGTTTTAATATGCCTCTTTTTAACAGGCACAGAGTCCAATTTGGAATTGAATTTTCAATATTGAGCTCTATGAGAGCTCTCTTGACTGCATCTTTTTACACATTGTTGAATGCTACTTCAATATCTAAAAAGGCAGCAAGAGTGTATTCTTTTTCTTTGAGAGTTTTTTTCAATTGTATTAACAACACAGTGAACTGCGGTTTCTACGCTTTTGCCTTTCGTATAGGCATGCTGCATTGGAGAGATTACCTTCGGGTTCAGTGTGCTGCAAAAATAAATTTCCAACTATCTCTCGAAAGTTTTAAGAGTAAACGACGTGAGACTGATTGGTCTATAGTCTTTAGCTTCCTTGTAGCAAGGTTAGAAAACTTTCAGAATAAATAAAACCTTGACTACACGCCGTGCTTGAGGTACATATTCCCATCTGAAGCTATTTAAGAATATGTTTTTCAGGTGCGAAGTAATGAAGATTTCACTTTTTTGTAACATCATTGGAAAGATCCTGGCTATAGCTCGCATTGGAGTTGCACCCGGGAAAATGAGCATCAACTAAGAGTTTCAGAGTTTCACTGCATAAATCTGTCCAGCGACTACTTGGTTCCTTTGAGGAACCTAATGTAGCTGGCTCTTTGAAGAAAATTTTCCTCAGTCTAGCTGATTCATTGGTGCTTTCTATCGGGCTGTTCAATAAGAGCGCTACAAGAGGTTTTTTAAATAAAACAAAAACGGTTTTGGATATCAATGAAATCCTTTATTCCTGTGAAAGTAAGTTCGATGCCATTAGGTAGGGAACTCGATTTATTTTGCATGGCCACCACGGGCACGCTTGCAGAAGTCCAGACGCTGAACCCAATTTTCGACGGTTTTCAAGCATGAATCGGCCGATACTGCTGCAATTTCACGTTCGATATTCGTACGAAGTTCATCAATCGTCGCTGGCTTGTTGGCATAGACCATAGACTTAGCGTAGCCCCACAGGAAACACATTTGCTGTGTGGCTTGTGGCGCCGTCCTGTTGAAACCACATGTCCTCCAAGTCCATATCATCCAATTAGGGCCAAAAATATGAGGTTATCACGGAAGATGTACGGCCCAATGACGCCGCCGGCCTATAAACTACACCAAACCGTAATTTTTTCGGGATGCAATGATGACTCATGAAGTACGTGTGGATTGCTGCCTGACCAATTCCGCATACTTTGTTTATTGACGAAGCCATTCAGCCAGAAATGAGCCTCATCGCTGAAGATGATTTTTCGATGAAAGTCCGAATCATTTTCAAGTTGTTGCTCAGCCCAATTCACGAACATACGACGGTGGTCAAGCGGCTTCAGTTCTTGCATCAATTTAATCTTGTAAGGATGTAGGCCAAGATCTTTTCGGAAAATTCGCCACTACGACGTCACAGAGATGCCCAACGCTTGAGAACAACGTGTGAGAGACACATTTGGGCTTTCTGCAACTGAAGTCTCAGCGGCAGCAATATTCTCGACACTACGGGCACTTCTTTGTCTCAGTGGCACGGGAACATTTTGTACTGTGCCTGTGGATTCAAATTTTTCCACTAGACGCTCAATTGTTGATCTGTTAGGATGATTATGACGACCCTAAATTGGACGTAGCGGTCTTAACGTTAAGGTCACTGACTCCGAATTTCGGTAGTAAATTTTAATAATTTTGATTCGATGTTGGCTCGTGTATCTTTCTATCATGAAATGGCAAACCTTACTGAAGAGAAATGTCAAAAGAGCGGCAAGAAATATGGCGTCGTTTGCTGTCCCTGTCGCTCTACTTTTGTAGCGTCCCGTTTGAAAAACTCTTTATTTCATCGCTGAAGGTTTTCCACGTTTCAGTTTTAAATTTTCGTTCTCCCAGTCAATGTCTGATCTGGTGCCCTTAGCGACACTGAAAAGGCACCTCGTTTCTTTCCCAATGTCCCCCAGTTTTTGTTGTCCATCGAGGTAATTTTGATTGGCTTTCTTACCTGATTTTAATGGACATCCTTTGACAAAAGCATTACTGAGAATTGCTGTGAATTTCACGGCAGCATTCTTTCAGTTCTCAGGATTATCAATTGCATAGATATTGAGCAATTTGATTCCGTCCTCTTCTTCTCCATTAAAAATATCCCAGTTAGTTTTCCTAAAATTTCTAAAATGTTTTCGAAAGTTTGTCGTTTTAAGTATAAAGAATTCAATTGATCTGTGATCGGAAAAAAATTCTTCCTGAAGTACCTTCCATTGTTCTATCGAGACAGTAGGTATTCAAGTTGCTCACAAGTGTCAAGTACTTCTCCGCGGTTCATTACCTCTATTCGCTACTAGTATGTAAGTGTCTATAATAAATTAAAAAAGAGACCCACCCCAATCGCTCACTGAATTAGATGACTCACGAAAAGTTAGAAATATTATTCAAGATTTTACTAGGGACTACACCCATCCTCATCTCACTGAACAATGGGGAATATATGCAAGCAATACATTTTAAAACCTTCAATCAAACTTTTTTCAAGAAAAATGTCTTACTCTAAACTATTTTACTCCATATTATGTAGTGAAAGAACTTTAAGAAAACAAAAATGTCAAATGCACCAAAGAATATTTTTTTTACATATAAAAGAAGACAAATAAACACACTCAAGACATGACAACATATCAGCCTTATACCACTTCACCCACTCAAATTCCTCACATTCAGTGTTCAGTACCTATAAAACCGCAAATTTTCAAGAATTCCAAGAACTTGTATGCACGTGTCGTTTGGAAAGTATGTTGCAAGCCCTGCACATGAAAAGCATAACGTTTACTCAATGGAAGTGTTAAAACGTGTCACTTAAAAAAAAAAATATAAAGAAGAAAAACTCTGCGACATTGTTGCACGTATCTACTAGTTGGCGCTGGTGGAGTCGTATAGTTAAATAGTCAGACTTTTGGTTTACTCATAGTTCATAGGATTGTAACGTTTTTTTTTTCTAAGAAATCATTGCAAATGCAATCATTCAAACTCGTCTATACTGGTGAAAAAGTTTCTTATTCCTTATTTCCAATTTAATAGAAAAATCACTTTTATTCATACAAAGGAAAACTTTGTTCTAAAAATAAAAACAAATTTCAAAGTCATAAGGAAATTCAATGCAATCCCTTCTTAACTAGTCTATAGCTAAAAGTACCTTTATATCTTCTTTCTAGATTTCTCTCTGCACATTTCCCTATGGCATTAACTTCTGCCTGAAAAATGCTGATAGACTGTCCCATCGGTATGGAAAGTTTGGTTCTAGGCCCAAAAATTTCAGCTTCAGTCCCTTCAGATGATCTCGATCAATCAGTATACCATTTGATGGCATTTGCTTTAAGAGTATAGTTTACGTTTTCGTCTACCCATTTTTTTTTTGCTACTTAGCTCCGTATAGAAGTTCTTAAGTTATAATTTTTGATCATGCCATCTTTGGGAATGTCAAGAATGTTCGATTCTGTGTACCTGCAAATCAAGTCACTTTCCCTGAGACCAGAGATCGAAAGTTAAACTCAACCTTTTGAAAGGTCTTTTAAAATTTGCTTTGCTGCCGAGATTTTTAAAAATGGTCACTTAATAACCATTTAACTTAAAAAAAACTTTTTTCGATTTATTTAAGGTTTCGGTTAACCACTGACCACTTATTACTGAGAGAAAAAAAAATTAATCTCATTTCGAGATCTTAATTTTGTTTTGTCCATTAAAAAGCTCTTGGAATTTCAAGGAATTGTTTATCATTCATTGTCTTAACACTTTTTAAGCAATGTTAAGTGGAAGTGCAGTGATTGTGAGTGACTCTTTTTGGTCTGCATGCGTCTGAGTGGTTGAAGATTTCTTGGCGCCATCTTGCCGATTGCGTTTACACACGGTTTCGTCGTTTCTTGCCCTAATATTCGTCCCGCAGTGGACGTTTATACATGGTTTTACTCATTTGTGGCCATGATGTTCATATCGTCGGGGTCTCGCCGTATGAATTTCCACGAGACTTTCTCGTTATCGTTATAGTTTTATCTCAATATGGTCTTATTTGAAAAATTTGCTCAAAGGGGTCTCATAAGGATAGTCTTGAACGACAGGTTCTTGGGAGGCCAACAACTTGAAAAATGAAGCTTAAATGAAACTTTTATTACTTTAATAGTCGGACCATATAGTCTAAGAGCCGATAGCAAATTTTGGGAGTGGAGGTATAACCAAAATTCAAAGGGCTATATATGCAGGTATACCCATTACTATACCAAATCCAACCGTCTATCAGGTTTTTTTTTGAGGGGTGGGGGGGGGGAAGTTATTAAGGTTTTTAGTTGAAAAGTGCATTTGAAAATTCTTAAATGGCGTCTGAGAGGGCTAAGGCTGAAAACAAAACGTCTGAGTCCGACATATTTATAATCAGGAGAACTATTCTGAATTTTTGGTGTGTCATTCATTTGGTTATATAACACAAGAAACATGTTTTTCAGGTTTTAAGTTGAAAAAGGCGTTTGATGAAAATTTAATGACGTCTGGTGGGAGGTTGGATGAAACAAATTTGTCTGAGACTAATATATTTGTGATTGGGAATATGTGCAGAGTATTTCCATGTGACCAGCATATGGCTATAATTGAAAAGAAAATAGTTTTAAGGTTTTTAGTTGAAAATGCATTTGAAAATACTTAAATGACGTCTGAGAGGCTTAAGGCTGAAAAAAAAAACGTCTGAGACCGACATTTTGGTAATCGGAAGAATTATTCTGAATTTTTGGTGTATCATTTATTTGGTTATACCTCGAACGCAAAAAGTTGATTTTCTTGCAAACTTAACAGCCGTCTGACGGGGCGAAGGCTGAAACGGAATCGTCTGACACCTATATATTTTTAATCAGTCCACAATCCTCTATTGTTTGTATATAAATTAAAGTGGTTGTACCTTCAACACAAAAATCGAAAAAAATGCCATTTTTGAACCACCACCCCCACCCCCCGCTGAAAAAAAAACCTGACAGACGGTTGGATTTGGTATAGTAATGGGTATACCTGCATATATAGCCTTTGAATTTTGGTTATACCTCCACTCCCAAAATTTGCTACCGGCTCTTGGTCTATTAGCGAGACAAAAGATAGACCAAAGCGAGATGATAAGACCTGCAAAATGACAAAAAACACGTATAGATGTCACAGCGAACCCATTGCGAGAAAACCATGGCACAGACATCCATGTTAACAGGCACACGAGAGAACACTATGACAATGAAACTGAAAACGAGGTTTGAAATTTTTAACCACGTTTTAAGCTTTTTTTAAATAGAATAATTAAAAAAAGTTTGGTGAGACCAAAGCGAGATGATGGAAAAATATGCTCAATGCTAACAACGTGTAAATGTCACGGTGAGACCAACGCGAGGCCAAAGCGAGAAAAACACAACGCAGATAGCCGTGTAAACGGGTTCGGTGAGTCCAAAGAAAGATTAACACAATGACTAAGTTCGTCGTCGACGAAAGAGAGAAAAACTATTTTTGATTTATTTTCTATGGAAACGATTTAAGGTTGATAGTTTCCTTTTATTTTTTATAAAATAAGTCAACAGGTAAGAGTTATTTTTGCAGTTAAATGATAAATCTCACCAAAAGACTTAAAAAATAATTTTTAAAAATAAATCACAGACGGAGACCAATATGAATTTTGACGAATTAAATATCTCTCAGTGAGAAACCAGTTGAAAATAAAGGTCAACTATTATTTTCGATCTCAGCCTGAGACCCTGCAAATCTCATGATGTCTCCCTTAGAGTCAGTATCTACCCTACGTATAGTGGGGTCAAGTCAAGAATGACTTCCATAGCATCTGTAAGGCAAATTTTCATTGCTCCAGTAATGCAGATGCATGCTAGCCTCTGTACCTTTTCTAATGATTTCCTAGTTGTTGTAAGTTCGGTTCCATAGGTAATCATCTCAGGATTTTTGGTTTACAGCAAGTCTCTTCCATATCATGAGAGCTTTTGTGGCTTTTCCAACAGTTGTTTGGACATTTTTGTTTCAGATGAGTTTACTATCTAGTGTAATGACTAGATATTTAACCTCCCTCAGGATGTCGATTTCTTCATCAGACAACCGGATAGGTTTCTTGTGTGGTAGAAGCGTCTTAAATGAGACTATCGTTGTCTTTGTTGGGTTAATATTCAATCCCACAGGCAGAAACCATAATATCACAGAGTTTCTACGAATTTTCCCAAAGCTGTAATAACAATGTCATCGGCAAAACCGTTGCAGCGTATACCTTAAGAAGACAGAATTTCTAGCAATTCATCTACTATAAGACTCCACAGTAAGGTGATAAAACCCCTCCCTGTGGACGGCTTATTGTAGTGATAACTGTCTGGGCACTATATCCTACATATGCTTCCGCAGTTCTTGTGCCCAGCATTCCACTTATTCTTCTCACTATAATGACAGGAATACTCTTCCCTACCAATGCCCTATTAACGGCTTAATACGAAGTGTTGTCGAAGGCGCCCATAATATCCAGAAACGCACATTAGGCCGTTTTTTTGCAGTCTTATAGGCTATACATAAGGCATTTGTGAGTTCATATAAAGCGGTTTCTGAAGATCGTCCCCCTATGTAAACATGCTGGCAATGATTTAAGGGATTGTTTATTAACACTTAGTTTACCCGTCTTTCTTAATACCGCTCGTGTTCCATTTGCAAATGAGGCAAAGTATCTTGGAATGACTCTAGATTAAAATGGAAGCCGCACGTGAAAAAGAAATGCGAAGAACTAAAAAGTAAATTAAGAGATATGAACTGGCTACTCGGTAAATATTCGAAGATTAGTTTTAAAAATAAGTCGATTTTATACAGGCAGGTACTTTAACGTGTTTAGATTTATGGTATACAACTCTGGGCTTGGACTTGGGATTCTTACGGTTCGGGACGAAATAAAATATTTCGCGCGAAAACATAGAAATTCGAACACGCTAATTTAATGATTATGGACATTCTTGACGAGTCAAATTTTGTACGCCGTCTGCGAAGAACAAAACCTTCCAACTTCGTGCGGTGAATTGTGAAAACCACTTTAAATTCGTTGAATAGGCAGGAACTTTTACCGGAAAGTAACCTTCAGCATGTTTCTTAGCTTCGTTAAATATAAATTGCTAGATAAGTTTCAACTTGGTTGCAATCGGGAAGTGAAGGTTGTTTTAGTGTAGTAAGAATCTCACACACCTATGAGCATGCGTTTTTCGGTCCTCATAGAGCCTTATACAGGTATTTGCACCTACCCACGGGAAAATAAAAAATAAAAAATAAAAAAATTTAAAGTTCTTAATTTTAAAAGTTCTCTATCAAAAAAAGTATATCTCTCTGGCAAGGTTGAATGGATTTTTTACATCATTTTACATTTTATTTACATTAAATAAAGTAAAATTCCATTTAAACAAGAATAAATGAAAGCCTTTTCCTCTTAATAAAATTTTAAAAATTGGATTCAAGCTGCGGTATGTTAAAACTGTATATGAGTGTTACCATAATCCTTTTCATTGAACAAAAATTCCTTTCCAGGTTGGTATAAAAGATCTGATGGAATATAGAATGTGAAAACAGCTTAAAAATTACGAAAACCTGTAACAAAAAAAAATATTGTATCCTTAACAAACCAATTGCGTTTGCTTTTCTCTTCACCGACAACAAACCATAACCACCTTTCATTTCCTTCATCGTTCAAAGTTTTTCCATTGGCATTGCCACTGCCAAATGCAACATCAACAACATCACACATGAAGTGAACATGAATTCAATAAGGTAGGTATATATCCATGGAAGAAGGGATACATGGTCTACAGTAGTGGTCACTTAATAGATTTCGGCAATCTTTAACTTACCGAAATATCGAAAATAAAAATAGGGGCTTTTGGGATAGGTGTAGGCACTGTTAAAAAAGTTGACACTTCAAAAATTGTATTTTTGAGTTTAAAAAAAAAATATTGTGCATTGATCGACATCGGTCATAGCAATCTAAACCACTTCCAATGATTAAATGTCTTAATTTTCTGCTTGGAAAGCTCAAAACGTGGGAAATTGTGAGCAGGCTTAATTTGTTTCCACATCGAACCTGTTTGTAAAGTTTACAATTATTTCTTGTTCGGCACTTTTGTGTGTCTTTTAAACTGGCCTCCACTATAAGTCCAGTAATTCTTGGAAAAACGTCGAACAAGAAACCTATTTGATAAACCAATACCTAGCCTACCTATGCAGCAGTTTATGGCAACTGAGGAAGAGGACGACAAAGAGAAGGATGCAAAACACACCCTTGCACTGAGGCGTATGCTAATTAAAATCAATCCACCACTTTAACCATGTTTGTGTAATTTTCTACAAATTGCAACTGTGGCCATTCCTCTAATTTCAGTCCATATAGAACGGAGAGGTGGTGATGTCCATCTACTATGCCAAGTACGGTAGTGCTGGCATTGACGTCCGTCGACGATTGGGTATAGGATATGCGGTGCAATCCCGAGTCTGTATTATTCTGAGTGGAAAGCCGTCATGGTCTTTGCGGTCTGCATATTGTGATTTCGCTCCACTTTTCTATTCTTCAAACTGATCGCTGGCTGGCTTGATTTCGCTTGAATTGATTCAATGTCCCGTTGTCGTTGTCGTCATCGTCATCGTCGTCGTCGTCATATATAAATGTTGAACTGGTGTTTTGATTCTTCTTTTGTGTATATGGAATTCAACGCCCCAATGGTTCATACCTCTTCGAGTCCTAACTATACCTATATTTATAGCTAGCTATAGATGGCTTGACCAAAATTTGATTTTCATATCACCTAGCTCTAGCCAACTCAACAGCAGCCGCAGTTCTCATTTTACAACTTTTGGAAACAGGACCAACAAAAAAAAAAGAGGAAAGAAATAAAACACCAGCAGTGGATTGTAGCGATTGTCCTTCGTCCTGGTTAGAGATGAATTGAAAACAAGGGGGCTTCACTCATGCAGAGAGGAAAAATCGAGAAGTATCCGGGATGAGATTTATTTTCCCGGTTCGTTGAGGAGGTGTTTTTTTTATCGTCGTCGTCGATACAAGCTTTGCCTGTCCGCCTGTCGTCCCATTGAAAGGATGTGTTCGTCAGGGCACTGGTTTTACACATGTGGCTGGGCGGCGATGTCGATGGCAGTGGTATTGGCGGCGGTCAGGGCGTGTGGGGGCAAAAACTTTCCACGAACAATCTTTTTGTGGGCGCAGCACTGTTCGTTATCTAGAATTTCACTTAAATCGTGAACTGTATTCATACCGAAGAGGAAGAGAGGTCCAAATGAAATCAAGTTGCAGTTTACATACACACCGGGCCTGAGTTTTCAGGATCGAAATTGGGTTCGTTGGGCTTGGTGGGTGATATGAGGTGAGAGATGTCGATGTGGCACACGGATAAGAGCTGATGGACAGCTTTTGTGTTCCATCCATTGATTGGGTGGATGGAATATTTTATTTTTTAATTTATGACTTAAATAGTTCGACTAACACATTTTTGTTGGTTGGGAATCTGGATGCTGTTCGAGTGTTCTTATGTGCTTGGCATTGGAAAACTCATGTATTTTTTTTTTTTTTTTTTTTTTGTTTAATGCAACCTGAAATGAGAAGCTATGTATGTTGTGTATGTAAGTTCCCAGAGAACAGAAAAACTTTTGTGGCAGTTGCAAGCGTTGGTAATTCCAAAGTTTTGTAGGAATTACAATAATCCGATTGGCAGGTGGAAATGTGATGTCTGATGCCCCATAATAGTTCCATTAAAAAAGAAACTTTCCATTGCACAAATATACATATGAGCATAGGGCAAAATACTTTTTTGAAACTTACCAACAACCAGAGGATCAAAATTAAATTGAATATGGTGATTGTGAAATTTTTGAAGGTTTTTTAAATGCATTGCCGGTAAGTATTGGTTATTTTGATTTAAAACTTTAATTTGAATTCTGCAAAATTGGCTTTCTGATACGTGCTTTCTGGATATTGAAAATATGTTCTGCTTTTGCTTCCAGACTGTATAGATGTATATACAAAACAGGGGAAATCTAAACGTGCACTATGTTTAATGACGCAGGCTGCAAGTGTATGGTGGAAGACAACTCTGATACATCCTCTTCTTTAAATGGGACTCGAAGGCCAATAACTTATCTTCCGAGTATTAGTGAGTTAGTGATGAAAAAAGAGGATATCAAATAATACATAAACGAAAAGAAAATAATAAATTCAAAGACTGAAAAGGAAACAGCTTAAAAAACATAGGCAAAGTTTTGAAAAATCAGAATTAAAAAATTTTAAAAAAATTAAAAAATTGATTTTAAATTAAGTTTCACAAATGCTTCCGCTAAAGCAAATTGCTTTAAAAAGCAAATAAGGAAATGGAATGTCAGCTTTCCAAAAACACTACTATTTTTGACGTACAATCCACACGTGGCTCACGAGATATTTGATAGAATATGTCTTCCAAGATGGCGATTGACGCTCTTGGCCCTCCGTCCTGCTAACTTGGATTTACATGGTGAGAACACCCTAGAACATATTGCAAAAAGAAAATCAGTTCAGTAGAAAATTGCAGAAAAAATTACCTGCATCTTGGCCTATATTTCTGGTTTTGTATACATAAAACATGAAAATCATAACCGGAAAATATTTAAAAGCATGAAATAAGTAAACGCTGTTTTAATAAGCTGAAACAAATTCTTTGAGAGATTGGAATGGAAAATAAATTGAGTTCTTTCACTGAGTCTCAAATGCACTAGTCGGTGTTCATCGACAAAAATAATGCGTCTTAAATTGGGTAGGTGACATTTAACTGATGAGCCCACCACCGTGCCTGGGCAAAACACATTAATTGGAGTAAAAGCCGCAATTTCTTTATCATGGAAAAAAAACGCCATATAAATTCTTGATTGAATACGCATAGTATGAACAAAAAAAAATAAAACCATTTGAGCGGTTTTCTAAAGAAATAATTTTTATAAATCAAATCCTTAAAACATTTTAAGGAAACTATTTGGTATGTAAATCATAAGAACTTATTAATGTGCTTATAAAATAAAATTTACAAAAAAACTGTCAAAAATTGAAACTTAAAAAACAAAATTAATCCAAATCCGTTCAGACAATAATGAGAAAATTCAATAGTAAACAAAAAAACGGATTATGAGAACTACTATTAATGCTTACAATTTATAAATTTTGTATTTGTATGAAAAAGAGTTAGATCAAAGTCGAAGGAGCGATTTAAAAAAAAAATATTTTCCTTAACGTGTTCTTGACATTTTTATGAAAAGTAACTTTATTTTTATTAAAATACTTTAAAGAGTGTGTTAATGCGTTGGACTGTCATGCCAAAGGTCTGGGTACGATTCCCAGCCACTGCCACCTAAAACCTAGATACTGTCTCTTGCGAGGAACGGACAAATCCTCCAAGAGTATTACTTGTCATGAATAAGTGCTTCTCGCCTAGCCGTTCGGACTCGGCAAAAAATTGTAGGTCCCCTCCATTTCTGCCAACAACACGCACACAGGAATGGTTGAGAGTTGTCAGTCACTAGGCCCTGGTTCTGCATGAGCTGTTGCACCACAAAATTTATTTATTTATTTATTTACTATCCAAGTACAAGTTCATATCAGGAACAAGTAAGTTTCAAGTACTTTTGAAGTACGAATAATGACGACCATGGTGAGACTTAAACGAGATGACACCAAGATAAAGAGACCCATCAGCCGTCATGATTTGTATTTTTGAGTTGAAAAACTCATTATTCGATACTTGAAAAGCACTTGAAATTCACTTGAACTTCAAAAGTACTTGAAATAGAGTTGTGCTTGGGAATTCCTTAAAAATGTAGTGTGCAGTACTACAATACTACTTGGATAAAAAGTACTTGACAATGTATTTGTACTTTGTGTTTTTCAAGGAGCAAGTACAAAGTACTTGTTTTTTTCAAGTACAAGGTACAAGTACAAGGTACTGGTTACTTGACTGGTACTTGTATTTGAAAGTTTACAGGTCTGCTACAGACTCAACGGCTGGTCCGATTAATATAAAACTTGGTACTAGGTGCAAGGAATGTTAAAATTTGTCATGTGGTACCTACCAAAAAATAAGCTTTCGGGTAAAAACTGCGAAAAATTATAAGAAAGGGTAAAGAAAGAATGGATGTATCTCTGATAGTTTGTATTTAACATGGCTTTTTAACATGTCATAAAAAGGCCATTAGGCTCTTATTTATTTTATTTGAGCATATCTTGCTTGAGCGTATCTTTAATCCAAAAAAGCTTTATATGTAATTTAGAAAAAAAATTATTAAAATAGTTTCCTGAGGCAATCAATTTCTGATTTAAGAGTGTTGGTCCGAATGCCTCATTTCCTGTAGAATTTAAAGATTTGATTGATGTGGCCTCTACTTTTCGGAAGACAAGTTACGACGACGTTGATATGGCGTGCGAGGCGAGTCAAATGGTCAGGTCAGATGGCTACAGAGGAATGGACCAAGTTTCAAACCTAAGGCGACTCGGATGGTCTTTATGTGTCATATTCTAAAATACAGTTGTCTAGCAAAATGAAAAATTTTCTAAGGAAAAGAAAAGAGACCTTAGATTGGTGGAGGCAAATGTACAGAAGATGTTCAAGAATTCAACTATGTGAATTGTAATACGGTGACTGTTGTTCAGCGCTTTAGTGATTCCGTGTTGGAATATAAGCAGTGGATGCAGCGCCAAGTTTTTTTTTCTGGAAAAACCGAACTGTATCTATGTCTGGAATGATCGCGTTTTCAATGCAAAACGTGTTGAACCTCCGGAGGATAACTTCTTCCCATATTTGGCTGATATTGTTGAGAAATTATATGAAATTGGGGTTGGACATCAAGTTGAAAGTTCATATCTTCAAGATCATCACTATCTTTGCTGTTTTCCACTGCTAAGGAAAATAGCAGTTATTTATACATTTAATAGGAATGATTGTGAAGAGGATCATCATTACTTGTGAAAACTTTTTGAGGATGTAGTTGGACAGTCCATCTAGTCTGGCTGATATTTTTGGTTTTGAATTGCCAATGATCCCTGTTACCTCCTCCATATTGCATAGATGTGGGCTATTTATAAGGTCACTAATGAAAATGAGTGTCATCGATAGTGACTTTTTCTGGATAAGGCTGCAGAGTCTGCTGAACGGATGTTTCTACTTTATCCAAAAATGCCGGATCAGAAGGTTCAATTGGTGTGAATGTTCCTTCGAAGTATTTCTCAAACACTTCTACTTTTTCTTTTGTTGATGTTGCTTCCAACAATCCTATGTGGGTACTTTTGAAGGCATCGGGTCCTGGGTTAATCGATTGCAGTTGCTTCTGAACATGGATATTGCTGTGGTGTTTTATGGAGTTCCAGAAGATTATCACAGTTCACTCCAAGTTTTTCAGTAGTTGTTGTTAGTTGTGTTAACAACTCTTTGATGGATCTTTTGAAAGCATTTTTGCGATCGTTGTCTGTGAGAATACAGATTTTGCATGTACTCGGGAAGATGCTATCCCTGGACGTCCTTAGGTTGCTTAGATGCAAGTATTTGTTAAATAATGGATCAAATAACCATCACAGCTCAATGCGTTGGGATTTTTTTTTCACGAAACAACAATTTTGTTTTAACTGTGTTTCGAAGTTTAAGGGAAGATTATGGTCCATTTGATAGTCCAATTGTGTTAACAATTCATGCCATGGTATAGAAATTTAAAAAAAAAATAGGAAATTTTGGAGATTGAAGAAAAGGTGAGCCTTGTACACCATCGTGGTGAACGTTCAGCCAACAATATTGTTGTTGTAAGTGATGGTGTGGCCAAAGACCTGGAATTATATCAATTCGCTGTCATCAAACGGTGAGCGCTAAATTGACATACAAACAGAAATTTTGTGTTTGATTTGAAATTGAAAATATTGATGTGGAAAACATGTGTTTTTTAGATAGAGTTGCACCTTGCCACACATTGCGTCCAACGAATGCATGCCAAAACCATGTGATTTAATGCTTTTGCTAGGGCTAGCCACGATTCCAAACCAAACGGTAATTTTGTAAGTACCGTCTCGGTATCGTCAAAATCGAAACATTTTAGTATCGTCTCGGTATCGCTATCGGTATCGGTCTCGGCCTCGTATAACTCAGTCTCGTTTGATCTCGTAAAACAAAGTCTCTTCCAGGTCTCATCTCGGTATCGGTCTCGTCTGGTTTTGGTCTGGTAAAAGTCACAAACAAAAATAAAATGCACGACTAGGTTACATGTTCTTGATCTTGTAAACTCGCTTGGTATTTTTAAGATTTAATAAAAATTCATTATATAAAAAAATATAGTTAATCTTTTTAACTAAAGTTTTTTACTGTCTTAAAAAATTAAATAGGCCCGTTTCACAATATCTAAGTAAAGTTCCAATTTTTTATTCGAAACATAAATTTTGTGTCAAAAATATAATAGCAGGAAAACAATGCTGGTAAAAAATCATTGGAGCCGTTTCTGAGAAATCAAGTTATAAGAAAAAATATGAGACGCAGCTGGTGGATTTCATTTAAGTCGCTAAAAAGAACCAAGTCTGAAAATGTCATCCAAATGATTGGTTTCAGAGGATCAAAGAAAAATAAAAATGGGCGTGGAAGTGGGCTGCTCTTATATAAATAATTGCTTTAACTTTGTCCTTAATAAAGAGAAAACACTGTGAAAATGTCATTCAAACCATTAGAGCCTTTTGCGAGGAATCAATTACAAGAATTTTGTATTTGTATTAAACTAATTATAATATTAGAAAATCTTTTGTTTTGCCTATACCAAACGATACTACCTAGAGTATCGGTAAATTTTGGTCCTAAAAGCACAGTTTGGTCTCGGTATTGTTTCGGATCCTTTAAAGCTAGTATCGTCTCTTTATCGCTTCGGTTTCCGATACCGATACCAAACGATACCGAGACTTTTCTGGTATCGTGGCTAGCCCTAGCTATTGTGGCATCTGAAACAACAAACCTGGAAACTTAGTGTTGTGTAAAACCAGCAATTGTTAAGTTATATTCAATATAACAACCCAGAATTGAATTAATCAACTGCTATTGAAGGTTTGGATGCAGTACTTATTAAAAAATTTCATGATAAATCTAAGATACAAAGTATCTTGAAGTATTTTGTATTTCATGTATTTTTTTGTAATCAAAGTTAGAAAGCTTGAATTGGATCACCCTTTGTTTTAAAGACGAAATTTCGTTTGTTTCTTTCTATATACATATAGGAAGTAGTCATTGGAACATTCAATTCAATTCAATTCAATTTGTTTCATCTTTTATTTTGACAAAACTTAATTTAAAGTTTTAAATTGACTATTTTAAGAGTTCTGTGGAAAGCAAGAGAGAGGGCGGTTTATCTACCTTATCAATTAAGTAATAATAATAATAAATTACAATATTAAAACTACAAAACAAATACTTATTTTAAACAATATCATCAGTGAGTGAAAGAAGCAAAATGCCAACAAAAAATCAGGGAATATCGACAACATGTATTATGCACCCAGGAGATATTATTTATATTAAGCTCGTCATGATTGTTCAGTATAAATACAACAATATTAAAAAATATGTAAATGTGTAGGTATATATAACTATTTTGGTGAATAAAGCATCCAGAACCCATATTTGGATCGAAACGAGCTCACATCCCATTTATCACAGAATATAAAATAATAAATTTATTTTTGGGAATATTAAAAGCCCAAAATTTATTGCCAAGTAAAATATGTAACATAAATCTTAAATCCCGTGCGTGAATAACATCGAAAACGCGTATACAACACACACACAGATGGCCCCTACCATTAACCAATGACAAAGCCCATCACTTTCATTGCCAGATCATCATCCCTTAACCAAACCGTATTGAACTGGTCGAAAATGGTCGAGTGGTCACCCCTCGTCAGCTCTGTTTGCAATCGCAGATTAAAATGGACGAGGACTACTTTATCAGAAGGAGAACACTATTTTTTTTATTTTTTTTTTTGCCACAGGCTTTGGGGTGGCCCAGCTTAAGCCAAAAAAGCATCTCACTTCGGGTCATGCCACATTGGAATTACTTCCTTTTAAGCCAACACAAATGAAAAGTCAACACGGGAAATGTGAAAAAAAAACGACGACAACTTCGACAGTCGACCGACCGACGACGACGGAAACAAAAATCGCAGCTCGGAGCGCCATTGCCGGTTTTATCGAATGCGGACAAACGCCTTTGCACAATATACAAAAACCCTGCCTCCCGATGATGATGGCCCAATCGCGATGCCAAGGCTGCCTCATTGTCGCGTACAACGGTGAAATTTATGGGCAAACTTAATTGCAAATACCAATTAATCCTTTCGAAAGTATCGAAGGTTTTATGACCCAGCTTCGCGTCGGCATTTGGGTGGTGGGTTCGAATGGCAAAGATTCGATATTGGTGTTGTGGTGGGAACCCAAACGAAACATGTTTATGGCCACTAAAGTCGTAATGCATAATTTTTTGTGGGTTGTTTTGGTGATGTCGGTTCTTCGGTTCCGCTTCCGATATCGCCATCGTCACACCACCAACCCGCATCCTTCGCCTCATATCGCCTGATAGCAGCAGAGGCGCAAGAAACCAAACAACCAAAGAATAATAATTCCTCGAAAATAAATTAAATTAAATTGGGGTATCGCATATATTTGCTTATAAGTGTTGTCGTTGTGTGTACTCTGTGTATATGAAACATCTATATAAATAACGTAGGTTTATGTTTGAACATAAAAATTATAATAAGGTTGGAAAGCAATGTTTCTTGACGCCATTGACACTTAATTTTCAATTATAGAACCGTGATATAAACTTTATATGGGGATTTAAGGAGTGCTGTGTGGCTTTTTTTGGAGTATTGATTTGCAATTATTTGGATGGATTTATATGTGTGTGTACTTGAATTGTTGGGTTATAAATTATTGTATTATTCGCTTAGTTATGTAAATGCTGATGGAAAAGTTAAGAACACATATGTATATTTTCAGATTAATTCAAAAACAAATTAATTTCAGACTCATGTGTTTCAAACAAAACCGTTTGTTTTTTATGAGTACAGACATGGATACCCAGCCTAATTTTTTCTCATTTTAGTTGAATTTGAAAAAGCTTTAAATGGCACTGACAAATGTACAAACTCGCAGTGAATAAATACATATACCCATTGCATAGAATTGTGCAAATATAATTTATGTACTGAGTACATATTGAAATCTGTATGCATTACATACATTTATTAGCTGTGTTAGTTTTTTTGGTAGACAGTTAAGAAATGTACTCACTCATTCCATAAAATAACCACGTAGGTTACTATGTAGTGAGTAGGTAGACCATGTATTCATCACAATTCTTCGTTACTAATTTTATGTAAGAATTACAACTACTTGTACTTACTACATATTTTTAAGTCGTCTCAATTTCAATTTCGCAGCTTTGGAGGAACACAAGTAGATATATTTATTTATTTGTAAAAACAAGTCAATTTTTTCTTACTTGTATTCAAACTCGGCATTTTTCTTGGTATTGAAAGAAACTACTTAGCTGGTTCGCAATATAGAACATTTGCTTAAAGAATAAAAAAATATAGATATTTGAATTTCTCACCCCGTAACGAGGCCATAGAATTGTTTTTGTGGTCGGAGGAATAGAAGTTTTTATTCTTTTTTGGGATTTAAATATTTATGTAACCATTACATATTTTTTTGTAGATGGTCACAGTTATGTACTGAAAACAACCATCTGTATTCAAAATTTAATTTGCATTGTGAGCTTATACACTCCAAGTTTTCATTACTTTCTTGGGGAACAGGCCTGGGCGGTAGACAACCCACGATAGTCTCGAGCAGGGCTGCCACTTTATTCCTTTCGCAGTAGATCTACTGCGTTTTGGCCCAAATGAATATCTACTGCGCAGCAAAACGAATCTACTCCTCTTTTAAAAATATTAATAGTACGAGTACCTAACCAAAGTTTGTTTTCAACCATTTCTTTGACTTGCGGCTACCGGCTTAAAACATCAAACTGACGTGACACTGACACATGTCATTTGTTTTTCTTTTGATTGGATTTATTTCGTCTTTTGGCTGTGTTTTGTGTTATTGCCTTTATTTATTTTGAAAATGGACAAATTTCTTATAAGATCTAAGAAACCAAGGTATTGTTGCAGTCTTGATGTGTTTAATTTTTAGTTAATTATTATATTTTTGGGTAGAAAAAGAACGGCAAATAGAACCACAGAATTAAATAAAAATGGAAATCCCTTCATAACAGAAGCTGGTTCAAGCAAAAAATCGTTGTAAGTCATTATTGTTATCAATTTCAAAGTGTTCAAAATAATTATTACCAAGAAAAATGCTTCAAATACGACTCTGTCCGCACGCTATTAAACAATGTAATTTATTTTTCTGTTTTGAAAAGGAATCATGATCCGGAGACATCTTCAAATAGTGAAGATGAGCCATCAACAAATGCATCAGGCCAAAAAAAATACAAACAAAAATACAAAACTTCATGGGAATTAGAGTATTCCTGGCTGCAGTGTGTGAATGGTAGTTGCTTTTGTAAGATTTGCTTCAAGTCTCTCGAAAACAATAAAAAAAATCTTACCAGACACCATAACTCTGAGAGGCATATAACAAAACAAAAGAATGGAAGTGAAATGATGTCCATACCGAATTTATTTCAAACTGCAAGTGTTCGCCATTCCGATAGTTTAAAGATAAAAGCAGAACTTATTTGTGTAATGTTTTGTATAAGGCGTAATTTGGCCATTTCAAACATGGATGCGCTTCCTTCTTTGATAAGCACTGTTTGCCCATATTCATCAATTGCCAAATCCATTAAGTGTGGGAGAACGAAAGCAACTTCAATGATAAATAACATAATTGGATCATTTTCCCAATCATTAATTGTTGCACATTTGAAAAATAATAAGTTCTCCATTATATTTGATGAGTCGACAGATGTCTCTTCTACTAAGTGTTTAGTTATTGTAACCCGATTTTTTAATATTGTGACAAACAAAATGACTGACCATTTCTTTGGGTTATTAGAGCTTCAAAATTCAGATTCTCAAGAAATATTTTCAAATTTAAAATCAATTTTCGAAGAAAAAAATATTGCTCTCAACAATATTATCGGATTAGTGACAGACAACGCATCCGTCATGTCCGGTAATATAGCTGGGGTAAAAGCAAACATTTTACAGGTAAATAAAAATCTTTTTTTTCTTGGGTGTACCTGCCATTCCCTTCATCTATGTGCATCTGCAGCATCCAAGAAACTTCCAGATTACGTTGAAAAATTAATAAAAGCCATTTATAATTATTTTGCACATAGCCCAAAACGCATCGGTGCATGCAAAGAATTCCAACAAGCTTTTGATTTGAAAACCAACAACATTTTGACTTTTGAAACCAATATGCAACTACTAAAATATCTAATTTTTTAATGAACTCCAAAAATAAATTGTATCTTCTTTTTCTTTCCTACGTTTTAAATTTAATAAATAAAAGTAATAAACTTTTTCAAATTCAAATTACTCAAATTCATTTGCTTCATCAAGCAATGCAAGATTTGTTCCTAGAAATCCTAAAAAATTTTATAAGGCTTGATATGATAAGCGTTGATGTTATTTTTCAAGATTCTGCCCTATATATGCCACTTTCCGACTTTACGAAACGATTTGATTTCAAAAACAAAAAATTACAACTGCTTAAGTATTTAGATGTAAGCCAAATAGTAAATGGTAGCATGATGTCAATATTACCAACTTTGGAAGAATTTCCACATTCATCTCAAAATGCGGAAGTACTTAATTTGCAATGGAGGTTCTTGTTAGGCAATAATGATTTTGTTAAAAAATACAATGACCCTTCAGATATAACAAAGTTTTGGTCAAAAGCCAGAACATTTAAAAACTCGGTAGGTGAATTTGCATTGGTAGAGCTAGCAGAATATATGCTTTTGTTATGCTCTTTACCGCATAGCAGCGCAGCTGCTGAACGGAAATTTTCGCTAGTCAACGTAATAAAAACTGATACTAGAAACAGCCTCAACACTAATACCCTTCAAAATATTATTTTAGCCAAAGAGCTAAAAGACCCAAAAGAGGATTGTTGGTCTCCCTCAGATTCACCAGGTATTATTGAATTTTATAATAAATTTAAATTCACAAATGGTGAATTTATAATGAAGTAGATAATGTCATTATTTTCTTATGTACATGTATATGAATTTTCGGAATAATATGTGATCTCTTTTTATTTTATCTACATACATATATAAGAATTCTCAAAATGAAATGTTATTTTTTGTTTATTTAGTTTAAGAAATTTGTTTATTTTTTGTTTTTACTGTTGAGTTTATTTTTTTAAGTTCTGTTGCTTTTATTCATAAATATAATATATTTCTATGATTTGAATTTTGTTTTGCATATCTTAAAATCTACTGTGGTGTATTGCAATCTACTGCGCTTTTTTCTGAAAAATACTTCGCTTGATTGTCCTTAGGGTGGCAGCGCTGGTCTCGAGCTGATATCGATTTAATAAAAATAGTTTCAATTTTTTATTTTTTTATTTTCTTTAAAACTAGTTTCATACACAACAAAAATTCATCTTGAAAACTTTTTCTTGAAAAAAACGGAGTTTTTCTCAAAAATTATTTTAATACTTTTGTTTATTTTTTTTATAAGCAGGTGCCTAGGTGGTGCTTGATAGCCAATTGGTAAACTATAGATGCATTAAATCCAGGGCCACTGCCACCTAAAAACAAATGTTTTTTTCCGAGGTTCTGCCTCTTGCGTGGGACTGACAAATCCTCCAAGAGTATACTTGTCATGAATAAGAACTTCTCATCTAGCCGTTCGGACTCGGCAAAAAATTGTAGGTCCAATCCATTCCTGTCAACAACACGCACACAGGAATGGTTGAGAGTTGTTAGTCACTAGGCCCTGGTTCCTAATGAGCTTTTGCGCCACTAAATTTATTTATTTTATTTTATTAAATCCAGGGCTGTGACACCTGAGCACCTTAGTATAGAGATACACACAAAAATACCGATATCGATCTGAAGCCGAAACTGGAAAGAAAACCAACCTGTGGTTATGATAAGAATAATGGCCTCGGATGAACGGACTGATAATGTTGATTCTCTCCTCCTCCCGCAAACGAAACACTGACAACGACATATGTATTTACAGAAATGTTTGTTACACTTAATCTGACCCGTTAAGCAGGTCAGGTCGAGGCTTTAGTCAATATCAAAGCTGTTTGAAACGGCGCTCCAGGAGATGCTTTTGACTATTTCGGGCGGGGAATCAGCATTCTTGATGTCAGCGAGTGTGTGACGGCAATCCTCATCAAGGCCAAATTCTATCACTTGGAGTCTTATTAGCGCACATACCTACTTACTTACTTTGGGAAGCGCTACAGTCGAGGTGGACCAGGGGCTCAACCAACAAGTTCCTTCCAACCGGCTTGGTTTCTAGCTAGCTGTCTCCAGTTTTGCACACCAAGTTGGTTGAGGTCCTCTTGCACTTGCGTATGCCACCTGTTGCGCTGTCTTCCTCTACTACGACGTCCCACAGAGTTGGATTCAAAGACTTATCCATCAGCGTACTGCCCCTACGCAAAAGAGAAGGATGATACTACTAAGGAAGTATCCTACGAGTTCCTTGTCAAAACGTATGAGAAATTCCCCAAGAATGTCATTTAAATACTTTTGGGTGATTTTAAATGCAAAATAATTTGTTGGGACACTCGGAAAACATAACTAGCACAATCCCGCGATGACGGAACCTGCAACCTGCAACCAACGGAAGGCATTCTTCTAGCATACTGGGCGTTTATTCGTACAGGTCAGCTAACATTGACTCGGATCACTACCTAGTCGGTGTCAAGCTTCTCGCGCAAATATCCATGGATTACTTAAGACAAACATCTACCATGAGGCTAAAATCCAACATTGGAAGACTGAAATTGAAAGAGGCTTTCAAAGCCTATGCTGACCAAGTATTCCTATAGAGCTTGCGAGAAACCCTACTACTAAATAAATGGGCTCAGAAGCCCGTTGACATCAATGCCAAACCATCAGGAATATTGCATAAGAGAGGTGCTAAAACTTCATAGCCACAGCTGAGGAACCCTTGATCCAAAATCCCAAACGGAGGCTTACAGGTCGAGAAAGCAAAGGAAGACAAACAGCTTTGCGTTGACAAGAGAAGGGATGAAAAAAGATCATAAGCAGCATGAAGTTGAGGAGATCCAGAGATACTTTAGCATTGAATTGAGGTGCGGATTTTCTAAAGAGGAGTCAAAGGATTCACCAGCTACCCTGGAACCTTGCAAAGATAAGAAAGGGAATACCATTGTGGAAACGCAGACGATGTTAAAAATTTTGAGAGATCACTTCAACCAGCGGCCTTACAGTGAGGGAGATAAAGATCCCACTAATAAGCAGCCCTGTCAAGTCAATTTGTGTGATGATCTAGAGTTTCACCCACCTTACCAACTTGGTCCGCACTTTTAAAAAACGATGCTGGCCAGAACGTTACAGTTAATGGTGGCCACTCTAGAGCCTTGATTACTGGCTTTTTTGTCCATCAATTGAACAAGCATGATGTGCAGGACCTGTGGTTTCAACAAGACGGTGCAACATGCCACACAGCTTGTGTCACAATTGATTTATTGAAGGAAATGGTTGCTAACTGCATAGTTTCACGTAACGGATGTTCAATGTTCAAGATCGTGCGCTTTAACTCCACTTGACTATTTTCGGTGAGAATATGTGAAATCAACGCCGATAAGCTCGAAACGATTGATCACTTAGTGTTATTGCTGATATAGGGTCACAAATGTGGGAAAAAGTCATCGAACATTGGTCTTCCAGATTAGAACGTCCGAATCAACCATGGTGACTCATATTTTCAGCTAAAAACACACCCTTTATAATAAGATGTAATTTCGAGGTGGTCAGCAAGTTTGCTAACCAGAAACCTGCAAAAGCAAATGACACATCAGTACGGAACTGAGGAGTGTAATAACGTATGCTAATCGCTTTTTTTTAGGTTAAGTAAGCTGTTAAGGAATAAGTTCCGATAAATAACAAGTAGATGCTGTATAAAACTCCCATAATTCCGGTTTTGCTTTGTGGTCCAGAAGCATGGACCCTCCCGCAGCCAGATGAAAGACATCCCTTGATATATTCGAGGAAAAAAGTTTTAAGCACGATTGGAGATCCGGTTTGTGTCATAACCTGTGTAGCCAAAATAACATCTTGCGAAGACGATATAACGAAGAGCTATATGAGTTGAACATACAGCGACGTGAGCCTGGTTAAAAAACTACGTGTTCAATAGTTAAGAAGCTGACTAGGTTATGGATGAGAGTGAATGAACATCGAAGCTCAAACCCGTAAGGTTTCAACGCTTAATCAGAGGGAAGGGAACGGGAAACTGAGATAGTCCTCATCTCCAGGTTGATGCTGACTTAAGCCAATTGCGCATACAAAACTGGAGACAGCAAGCAAGAGATCGAGATAGCTGGTAGTTTCAATTAATTGGAGCACTGGTGGAGCCTCTCGCGTTGTAGTGCTAATAGAAGTAAGAAAGTAAAGTAGGTGCCTAGTTATCATGAACAATTTTTTTTCTTAATTCTCTAATATTTTGACATTTTATTCAACTCTTTTTTCTCAACTAAATCGCGCCCCCTAACTACTTTGGGCCCTGGCTTGCACATACGTTCATTAAGAGCTCGTGTGTAATGCACATCAGGTAATAATGACAAACAAAAAAATAAACAAAAACTTAATGGTTTCAATCAATAAATAATTCATCCAACCTACTTAATCATTCTTTATGAAAATCATGTTTTTGTTAAATTAAAAAAAAACACAAAATTAAAACAAAAGCTGCTTTCAAATTCAATTCGCATGCGATTTGAATATTAAAAAAAAAAATAAAATAGAAAACAAAAAGAGATTAACTATATTGTGGATATACTTATTGAAATACAATTTTAAGTCAACAGCTCTTTATGATTGTTCAGCCGATTTCGATTCCTATCCGGATTCCAGCTCACCGATTCCACAATTTTACAAACCTAATTTCATGAATATATTTATTTAATTGCCATAATCGCATTTGTTGAGAACAGCTTTTTTGGTTGGGTTTCGGTTCAAGAGGGATGGACACTGGGTAGCAGCAGACAGTCCACAAAGCCGCGCGCCATCGACACACGGTCCACCACCAATTTTGCCCACAAAAGCACTCGTTCATATGCTAATTACTTGCATGTCATAACAATATTGGGACTTCCATTAAAGGGGATTTGCAAAACAAAAACTCATAAAAACGAATACGTGCACGCAATTTGTTAAACACGAACTCGATGCAATAAAAAAAATAAGGACGAAAAATAATAATGAAAAAAAAAATTACACTTCATCACCAATCGAGCTGAAATAGGATAATGCGATGGTTATTTATATTTATTATTTTCCTGAACCTTACAATTTATCTGCAATGCTTCGGTTTCATTTGTGGAGATTTTTTTTTTAAATTTTTTGATTTGCTTAATTTGTCCTTTCAGAGGTTGGGAGGGAGGGAATGGATCCAGCTTTTACGCAATTAAGGATATGGGCGAGTCATTTGTTTTGGGGATTTAAAAGATGGATAAATCGCATACGCATTGTTGTATAGCTTTTCAACACAACATTTCTACGTCAGCTAGCGTGTGGCATTGATATTGATATTTCGATTAAATTACTTTACAATAAGAATAATTAAAAATATTATTGGGAATAATTTACAGAAGGAATTAGCTGGTCTTTAGTATAAAAGATGAGCGGTAGTGTAGTATGGGATGCTAATATGAGGATTTTGGCTATCGAAATGATGACAATAACTTTTGATTAACATTTGAATTATATTGAGCTTTAAAAATTCACACCAATATGTATCTACAGGGTGTCCACCGGGAAGCTATACTACTTTGTTTGGTCGCCATTTTGGTAAACATTAGTCTTGACAGTTCATATTTGGCAGTCGTGAAGTAGACTCGATAAATGTTTTAATCGTTAAAACATTTTATCAAAATCAATCATCGATTACTGTGTCGATGAGAAAGTTACGTGAACTTTTTAGGAGAAACAACGTGCCAACAAAACGCACTATTTATAGTGTAGTGAATGATTTCGAAGAAAGAGGGTCTGTAGGTCCACAACGTGGACCACAACGCACTGCCAGATCGGCTGAAAACATTACTGCTGCTCAAGGAAGTGTTCAAAATAATCCATCTACCTAAATTCAACGCCGTGCTCAGGTTACTGTGAATGGGGAGCGATATCGTGATATGATTGAAAATTGAAAACTTTTCAACGCCACAACTGCATGCTTTGGGGTGACACATCGCATACAGCCAAGATTACAATGGAATTACTGCGAGACAAACAAAGTAGTATACCTTCCCAGCGGACACCCTGTACATATTTTGATAGCAGAATTAAACAAGTTGCCCTTGAAGGTTAAAATCAATAATAGTGTCCTAAATTATGTTCTTTCGTCGGTTGGAAGAGAATGCAATCTTTTGTGAATGCAATCCCTTATGACTTCACTTTGAGATTGCAACTTCAAGTTCTGCAATCACCAAGGATTACTTGCATTTTTACATTGAGAAAGAAAGTAGAAGTAAAGAATGCAAAAAAAAAAGCATTCAACTGTTAGTTGTAAATAAAATGAATATGAGAAAAAATGGTAACAAGCTTTGCAATGTAAAATGAAGGGTGATTAGAGCATTTAAGGTTGCATTCTTAAAGTTAAGTCCATGAATGCTTTTTTTTCAATCCAACTCCCAAATCCTAGATCAAGCCTTCTGGTATCTATGATTGATTCGTCTTCAAACCGGAGGGGCTGGAATTCAAAGACTCTCTTTGCTGAAACATTACTGTTCATTTGCTCGATATAGCCGAGCCAATGAAGTTGACTTGTTTTGATTGTCTGATCTATATCCACATCTTGACACAACTCATAGAGTTTGCGGTTGTATCTTCTCCGCCATTTGCCCTCCTTCCAAACAGGACCCAATATCGGTCAAAGAATTTTTTCTTTCAAAGGAACCCAGTATCAGTTCTCCCTTTTTGCTTATTGCGCAACACTTGGCACCATAAATCAGGACTAGCAGTATAAGGGCTTCGTAGAGCGTGCACTTCGTCTTTCGTGTGAAGAGTTTTGAACCCTGTGTTGCTGCAAACTGAAGTAGCACTGGTCTACAATGGGAAAATGGGGCAACTGTCCCAGGCACCTTTCCGTGAAGGGTGCTGCGCCGTACCGTGAATGGCTCGACACGTTACATGAAAGGCGTCACCATGTCATGAAAACTGACACCAGGCGAACTTGTGTAGAAAAAAATTTACCAAAAACTGAAATGGATTTTGGCACGATATGTTGATAAGGTCGATTTTTGTAATCTCGGCAGCAAAATTTTTCAGTTTTTTAAAGACCGACTGAACAAAACATACACAGAATTTCACCAAAATTTCGACTGTGATCGATTTTTTATGAATCGTGATTTCAAAAGTCGATATTTTGAGAGCCCTAGGCGGTTTCTAATACGTCATCTACCTAAAAAAATTAGTTTGCAGAATACCCTCGAACGCAAACTGCAAGTCTTCTGTTCGAAAACCAAAACTTTACTACGTTAGCATCACAGTACACATAAAGTAATATCATTAGAATTTTGACTTTTGTTCAGTCAATATTTGTTGTTGTGTTTGCATATATTTTTTCTCCACGTTCATAGCCATTTTTGTATTTCTTACAATCCCAAATTACAATTTTTACAACCTCGGGATATCTCTGTTTCTTATTTTTTTAAGCCATTTCAAACAGTTTCAGACCGGCAGATTTAGTGCGGGCCAGTACAATATTTCATTTGTGGAACGGGTTTGCACTAAATTTGGTGATTTGAAACTGTGCGTTATCATTGTGTTTAATAACCAAGTTTGCTAAAATCACATGTTTGAATTAATCGTCTACGGTGCAAGTGGGCAGTACAAAAACCGAAATGAGGTATATTGAAAAGCTAGAGAGTGTGTTTTTAAACGTCAAATGCATTTACAAGTAAATTGACTGGCGTTAATCAAAAATTTTCTGCAAACCGGTTATATTCTACTAGTCAGCCAATATCTGCTCCAAAAAACGACGATCATTTGACGATAAAACTGACTTTGACTTGCCGTCACAACGGCCGATATTGTGATCAGTTCAAAGCTTAAGAAATGTTATTTAAAAGCGCGCTTAGCTTGCTTTGGATTGTCATCAATCAAATAAGGCGATTGGAAGAATATGTATTTTAAACATACTCTAAAATTTTTGATAGAATCAAATAACTGTTAAATTCATGTTGTAAAGTAAGACAAGAATGTAGATTTGAGTTTTTGTTGATTCCGTACAAACATTCCAAGCAGAGCGGTGTATTTTAAATTACGTTGGAATGAACGACAAAAAAACGTCGAACTGTTATATTTGTCGATTTACATCGATTTTTTTGTTTGTATTAAGTATTGGGAAAAAATATTGACAGGTCGATAAAAGTCGATGCCTTTCTCGACTTTCTTTCAAGGCAGCTTACTTCTTGTCTAAGCTCGAAGGTAAATATTTTATGAATTAGTAACCAAAAAAGTCAGCATTTCAACTTGTTAAATCGCCTTTTTTGCCGGTCATTCGTATAGGTAGCCTATGTACTAAAATATGTTGGTGCTAGTTTTGATTCGGTATAAAGACAGTGGAAGTTATACGATTTAATATTCGATTTTTAATTAATTCTGTATTATTTGAAGCGAAAAAGGCAGCTTCTTGGAGTTTGGCCCGGGTGTCCTAAGCGCTAGGAACGCCCCGGTTACTAAGGTAATTCTTCGCTAGATTTCTACGAAGATGTCGTTTGTAGGATTTATGTTTACTTCTAGGTAGATATACTCCTTAGCCACTTTAAAGTTGTTTCTACCAATAGTGACGCTTTGTCTAAGCCAGTCGAAAGATATTTCATTTCTTGTGGATTGCATGTATTTGGTCTTGTCCTCGCTTACGTGAAGACCAACAAATTTCACTTGGTTCTTCAATTGCCGTGAAACCATATAGAACGGCCTGTTGGAGCGGCCGATGATTTCGATATCATCGGCATACTCCAGAAATTGAACAGGTCTGTTGAAAATAGTTCCCTCAGTGTTAACGCCTACCCTGTGCACTATTTTCTCCAGAATGAGGTTAAAGAAATCATATGATAACGCATATCACCTTGCTGCAACTTTGTGCATGTTTGGTATAGTTCGGAAGATGATAGATGAATACAAGCATATGGGGTTTTGAAGTTGATGAATAGATGATGAGTCTCGATTTGTTTTTTCTCATTGGTTTTTTTTCCAGAATTTGCCTGAGTGTGAATATTTGATCTGCGTGGCTAAAAGCCCCACTGGTACTTGCCGATATGGTATGACACGTTTATTAGGGATATTTTTTAATAGTTCTTCTAGTTTCAGAAAAGCATCCCACTACAAAACGCTTTTAATATGCTAATCAATTGGGCTGACCGGTGTGGTCTGGGCGTCAACCTTCATAAAACGGAACTTGTTCTATTCTCTAGGAAATATAAAATCCCTCATGTAGATCCTCCTTCTATAAAAGATGTTCCACTAACATTCACTGATCAAGCAAGAAATGTGGGTCTAATTTTTGATAAAAAGTTAACCTGGAAACCTTATATTCAAGCAACAATTAAAAAGGCCACAGTGGCACTCTTATCATGCAAAAAGCCGTTGGGAATAAATAGGCTAAACACTTCGGTGATAAAACCGATTCTTACTAATGGTGTTGCTATATGGTGGCTTGCTCTAGACAAAGCGGTAAACTGCGACAAACTAAGCAAAGAACAACGCTCGGCTTGTGTATAAGTGGTACGCTTCGTACGACACCCTCTGCTGCTCTAGACGTTCTGCTATATCTGACGCCTCAAAAACAGGTGGCTTTTAATACAGTCATACGCCTAAAAGCTTCCTCACAATAGACATTGGGCATTCCATCATTTTGAATTCATTTGGATCTCTCTCAAGTCACCATCCTAGAACTACAATTCGGCAAAAACTTTCAAGTCACCATTCGTTCTAGAAACCTCTGGAAGGATATGGCACTCTTCGAATATGAATTAATTCATATCTTTACACATGGATCGAAAATTGAAGACGGTGTGGTTGGTGGTGTGTACTCACAAAGACTAAAATAAAGTCTCTCATTCCGTCTTCCTAAACATTGTAGCGTGTTCCAGGCAGAATCTATGGGGATTAAAGAAGCTTTATCTTGGCTGAAAGAAAACGTGCTATCAACCACAGATATCCGCATCTTCTCGGATAGTCTCTATTAACTCTATCTCTGTTTGAGATGGCGCATGAGTTTAACACTCACCTGTATTGGGTACCGGGGAATAGGGACATCTCAGGTAATTGTAAGACCGATGAACTCACTAAATGTGGAACAGCTCAACCTATTCTACCTAGCAAGGCAGATATAGGTATACCCATTGCTACTTGTAAACTTATGCTGAAGCAAGATGCATTAGAGAGAACAAACCTTAGGTGGAACAACATCAACACTCGTTTGGCACCAAAACTAATCAGGCCAGTAATGGATTTAAAGCGATCAAGTGTTTGATATCTCTAAGTAGATTGCACATTAGCTCCATGTGACACCGACGGACATCACGGAAAGAATTAAAAAATAACCAATTGAAAAATTTGCAGTCGCAATTTATGAATCAGGTTTTATCCGTAAATCGAGGCATTTTTCCCAAATTGATACAAAAACTGGTAATTTAACATTCAAAACGCAGCAATTTGCAAAATTTGTGTTTTCGTGATTTGCAATTAAAGTTCATGATTCAATCTTGTACTTTTCAAAGCAAAATACAACTTTTTTGGCGTAATTTACTCTCCAAAAGAATAATTTCACAAACAGCATTTAAAAATATTGATTTGCGATAAATATCTAGTAATTTACGTTGCCCAATCACAGATTTATGTTTTTTGTCGCAATTTGCAACCCAATGAGAATAACTGCAAATCACCATCAAAAAATTCTTAAATCACGACTCTCCTATCGAAAGTTACTTCTCGAAGAGATAAAGCATCACAACATGGTATGTATCTAATGATTAATGTTTGACACCAACGATCTGTAATGCAAATTGGCCTAGTCGTTGCATGCTCGCTCCGCAACTCGAAGGATGTGAGTTCAAATCCAAGTAGAGTCAAGCGTAAAGTATTTATTTCAAATGAATTAAAATTAAATGTGTATACCTGCAATGGAAGGATAGAGAAGTAAGATTGATCTTTCAAAGTCACAACAATATCTTGAAATAAAAGTGGTGATCACAAATCTTTTTGCAAATTTGCAAATTGGCGATTGAGGAATATTTGGATCAAATTGCGATTTGTTGTTCGCAATTTTTGATACTTAAGAGTGTTGATTTAACATTTTTCAGGATCAATATCTTCATTTTTCTCAGTTTTGCAAATTGCAAACAAATAGTCGTAAATTACGAAATCACGAGCCAAGGTATAAATCGGGATTCATTTTTCGTAATGTGCAGCTTATTTTTCGTGATCTGATCCAAGAATTCTTTCCGTGCACTCTTTTATAGGCAAGCACGCAACGTGTCTTGGCGTATTCTCTCAACGTGTCTTGGCGTATTCTCTAACGACTTTTGCAAAAGTTGTATCGATGAGGAAGAGATAAAAACGATTCTTCACCTTCTATACACGTGAAAAAATAGTCTATCTAATAGACGAAGACTTCACCTTGGTGATTTTTACTTCAATGACCCTAGTGATCTAATAAACATAGATATAGGTAGTCTGTTACGCTTCATAAGGAGCTCCAAATAGTTCACCGAGTAAGGAACAGGGTTTCCTTGACTCGTGTGGTATTACAATAGACCCACTCTTGATCTAAGTGTGTCAGTCTTCACGACTGGCAGCTACTTCAACCTAATCTTACCTCTTCCAGGAGGTTTTTGAAGATGAGATATGTGGATCTGATAGACCAGTCATTGGACATGCTTTCTGGAAGCTGATGCATGCACCCTTTCAACACATCTCCTCCGTGATTGAAGGGTTCCGTCTACCCCTTTATTCTGGGTGGTAGTACATTGTCTTCATTTACTGGCATTGGGTTCATTTCTTCTCCCATTTTTCGCTCTACCTAATGCCCATTCAGCGGCTAATGGAAATGCTGCTTGAATATATCCACTATTTCCTGTGCTTCGGTGACTAGCGTACTTTCGGTGTTTCGAAGAGCCTGCCTTCCGGTTCTTAAGCCCCGCGGCCAATTTTTTCAATCGCGAGACTCATCGATCTACTTGAGTTAGGAGGCTGCGTACGCCCTCTTCTTTCCACGCAGGGTCTTCTTCTCCTCTATTCTCCTTGCTCAATATTCTTCTTTCATTGCTCTTGTTTTCTATTGCAGCATATTGGAATGTGCTTGTGCATACCATGCGTTCTTTATGTCTGGTATGATTGTTAGCCTTTTGTAATTTCGACTGCCTCTTTGACGATATCGTAGTACTGATATCACTGGTTATTGGCAAAGGTAGTAGGTGAATCGACAGCGGAGAGTTTCTTGCTCAGATGTTCACTGTAGGCTCTGGTAACTTCGGGAATGCTAAGGCAACCAACGTTAAATTTTTTCTTTATGGCAGTTCCTTGTTTTTTTTTAATTTAATAGTCGAGTTTTAAACATCACTGAAACAGGAAAATGGTCAGAGTCAAAGTTTGCCCCTCGAAAAATACGCACTTCTTAGATGTTTAAGGCGTGCCTTCCGTTGATTAGCACATGGTCGATTTGGTTGATGACATATCGACCGTTTGTGGAGCACTAGGTTACTTTGTAGATTCGTAGCCTCATAAACCAAGGGTACTTATCAACCGTCTCTTATTTTTCAGCACACTGGCAAGTACTGAAAATCCTGTCTGACCCCATCTCAAAGTATGTTAAAATAGACCATGAAAGGTATCTGTCTTCCAGACTTTTGATGACACCGTTGAATCTCTATGTTGTATTCAATTGCCGCTCACCATTCTTCTGTTAGGCTCCTCCAAGATTTCAGCTGAATAGGAATCGAGGTGAACATCCTAATGACACTTAAAGATGTTTTGTTAACTGTAAACATGTATTTGTGGTCAAAAAATGTCAACTATGGTCAACTCAAATGTCACTTAGAATGCATCATTTAGATGTTAAACAATACCTTTAATATCCTTCAAGAATATAAACAGCCAGGAAAGGTTACCTGTCCTTTTTGAAAAACCTTTAATGTAGTACGTATATGTACTTACCTAGAGATTAACATCTTTTTGAAATTGACCATAAAATAAACAAAAACAAAAACAATCATTATACCTACTACTCGTAATGTGTAGGTATGTATAGAAATGGTCTCTATGAAATATGTGGGCATATAATAGGAGGAGAATCCTTTGAAAACTCTCGAAAATTAATTGGAAAATAACTCAGGACAACATTCAGTGAACCATGTTATGTATATTGTACATGCCACCACTTTAGACTACAAAGTGGATTTCTAGCTATCTGCTTAAATGTCCCTATTTTTGGCTTAGAGATTATACTAAAAAACAGGGTCGATTGGTATGAGTTGAGCGCTTAACCGCGAAACGGTTTATCCTGGTTTTCGGAAGCTCTTTGCAAAACCGCAATAGCAAAATTAAAAAAAAAAATCAAAAAAACAAACAAACATCAACAAAATACTGTCCCTCGGCACTGTATATGTATGAACATAATTTGGCTTTAGCACAGCGTGTTGTAGAGAGTCGTCTAGCTAAAATTAATTAATAAATTAGAAATGTTCATTAACTTTTCATATTTTCGACGCGGACGTCGCCATTGCACGATGGGCGATGACTTTTTGTGCTACCTCTGCTTGTATTTCAGTTTTCGTTTGTGTAGGTGTTGGCATTAGTTTTGTTGGGTTTTCTAGGAAACGACCTACAACAACAAAGCACCAATGATATTATTATTATAAATGAGATTAGAAGCTGTATTAAAAGGATCCTCCACGAAATGCACTATGTTGCAGATAAACCATGCACTTGTTCATAGCGCTGCCAACCATATGAATTAATAAAATATAACGGTAACGTTTACCAACCATATATGTATGTGCATATATGTATGTATGACTAAACTTATATATATATGAACATATGTAATGTACATTTTTGCATTTTGTACAACATTTGACGTTTTCAGACTCAGACAAAAATAGTCAAGCAATGGGTTCAATATGGGAACAAAGGATTTGGCTGATTTCTAAAACTATGAGTCTTGTAGCTAAGTAGATAAACATAAGCCTCAATATTTTTAGAGAAATTTTAAGAACTTCTTGACTTTAAAATACTACATACCTCTAAGCCTAACTTACTTACTCATCTGGCTCCCGATCCATGGAGGGTCTCTGCCTGAGATATTGCGGTCTTCCATCGGTTGCTGTCCCTCGAACGCTCCCTCCAGTCATCGAGACCAAGCGTTCTTGCGTCTGAAACCACTTAGTCCCTGTAGCGGAGTTTGGGGGCTGGGATTCGCAGATTTACTGTGCTGGAGCGTTGTTGTCCATTCGCTCGATGTGGCCGAGCAAGTGTAGTCGACGAACCTGGGGGCTGGGATTCGAAGGTATTTTCAAAAAAAAAAAATTTAATATTTTTTAAAAATTGAAAATTTATTTTTCAAAATTTTGATATCCAATTTTATTGGCAATCTAAACGAGCTTTTGTATACGAATTTTTAATCAAAACGGTTGAACTATTAATGAGAAAATCAAAAACCAAAAAACCGTTATATGTCAGGTACCGTTAATTACGGTTTTCGGAAAAATTTTGTTTACCAAAATACACATACACTGATTTTTTTTGTACCAAAATTGTAAAAGGTGTTTTCGAGTTAATAAATGGCAAGTACACTTATTTTGGAGCTAAAAAAAATCAATTTCCCCTCTAGAGCATCACAAATTACTCTTAAGTTCAAAATTTCAAGAAAATCACTTCAGTGGTTAAGGCTGTAAATTCCAGATACTAACAGACAGATAGGCAGGCAGAATTGTGCACTCACTTCTTTCGTGTTGTTTAACAACGTAATGTCATGTTTAATTGTTATCTCAAAAAAAATTTTTAACGAATCCAAAACTTGCCTAAAAAGTGGATGCTGAATTCTTGAACATGACAAAAATAGCTTTTATTTAAAATGGACAGAGATAAAGCCATTCAAACTTTACCATTTCTCAGCTCCAGGTCTATTGGGGCCTGTGCCCCGTGTGGCAGCTTTCAGGAGCGCCAAATAAATGTGCCAAAGAAAGTTGAGTATTTCCAACACTTAAGAGTGTTTCGAACTGAAAAAAACCAGTAATTTGCTAACTTATTTTTTTGCATATATTAGACCGGTTTTTTTTCACTTTCATCAGATACTATGTTTTATAAAACTTTTTAATTTTACTAATTGGTTACTTGTAGGCATATTATATTACTTAAAAAAAACATTCTGTAAAAATACGAGTAACTGATTTTAACTTCCAAATTTATATGAACTTTCTGTCAAAGAGTGCCTTTTAAAAATTTAAAATTTCAGTATCAAATAATACAATTATGTTCACATAATTTATAAAAATCTTGAATAATAAATTGAATTTATTTCCACTACAAAAAAATGTCAAACCATTTATTATACCGTTAGGTATAATAAATTGACTGTCAAAAATGCGTTTTTTTTTAAATTTACAAGCAATTTTATTTTTTTATTGCTAAAATTTTTATTAGGTACAAAATCAATAATTTTCTTCAATAGTAGCCTAAAAAAAATATGAGATTTTTATTTTTTTTAAACATTTTTTTTTGCAAAAAATGCTATAGTGTAAGTTACATTCTCTTTAAAAATTTCTTAAAGGCTTTTACCAAATAATTGAGTCTAAGGGCACCTAAGTCGTTTGATCGGATAACACGACACGGTTCACAATCTTTTTCATGAAATCACCATTTCAGTCAGTATTTGCTCTTAATCGTTCTATTTTATATTAAATCGACCTATTTCCATTCGTTTATTTATTGGCGAAATTTTTGAACATTTTTGAGGTCATAATTGTTAAATTAGACTTTCACTTCGAAAATATTCCGACAAAGCTGAATTTTGTTGTAGAGCTTTGTTTTGACGTCTTAACCATTTCCTGAAAAGTTCCGTAAATTATTTTTTTTTTTTTTTTTTTTTATCCGATGGAAATCTTCAAAAGACACTCGGTAAGAATCGGTACCAAGTAGTGTGGGACTCTTACCGCACTAAAACCACCGGTGAATCAGGACCAATCTATGAAAGATCGACAAATGATTTTTCTTTCTTAATTTATCAGTCGCATTTTGGGAAGTTTAAGTTATAACACTTTCCATAGCTTTTAGACCATCAGCTCATGAGGCTTGATTCTTCTTAATCTCCGAACATTGTCTCGTACATTTAAGACGGTCTCCATTTCGGAGTTGGTATGACTTTGCAGTCGCTGGTTGTGTGATACAGCGTGTTTTTTAACCACTTCTGTAACCATTTCAATTTGAAGGTCACGGTGTAGATCGCTATTTCTTATATACCAAGGGGCATTTATTATTCCGCGAAGGACCTTGCTTTGGAATTTTTGGATGGGTTCAGCATTTGTTTTCTTTGTAGAGCCCCATAGTTGGATGCCATATGTCCAAACGGGTTTCAGTACTTGCTTATATAACATTAGCTTGTTCTGGATAGATAGGTCAGAGTTCTTTCCTAGTAACCAGTACATTTTTCTGTACTTCAAGTTTAGTTCGTCTTTTTTCTTTTTGATGTGCTCTTTCCATTTAAGCTTTGCATCCAAAGTCATTCCAAGGTATTTGGCAGTATTGGAATAAGGTACTGTTGTACTGTTTATAAGAATTGGAACATTGTTTATTATTTTGTTTGTAAAGTTTATATGCGTCGATTTTGTTTCATTTAGTTTGGTTCGCCATTTTTGCGTCCAATCACTAACTTTATCGACTGCATTTTGCAGTTTTTGTGTAGCCTTTGTAACGGATTTATCTGGCACCAATATTGCAGTATCATCAGCAAAGGTGGCCATGATAGCGTTGATGTCCACTGGAATATCCCTTGTATATAACAGATACAGGGTTGGTCCTAGGACACTTCCTTGTGGTACACCGGCTTCAATTTTCTTTACTTCCGAGTAATTTTGGTCGTACCGTACTCTAAAGAGTCGGTTCGTAACGTAGGATTTCAGTATTTCGTAGTACTGCCTGGGAAGATCCCTTTGCAGTTTGTACTCAAGTCCCAAGTGCCAAACCTTGTCAAATGCTTGAGCAACATCTAAGAATATAGCCGAGCATACTTGTTTTTCTTCAAGTGCCTTTTCCACAACATCCGTAATCCGATGCACTTGGTCTATCGTGGAATGTTTATTTCTAAATCCAAACTGATGGCTCGGAATTAGTCTTCTTTCTTCTATTATTTTGCTTAGTCTTTTCAGAAGCAGTTTTTCGAAAACTTTTGCCATGATTGGTATAAGCGATATAGGTCTGTAAGATGTTACTTCTGTTGGTGGCTTACCTTGTTTAGGTATAACAATGACTTCTGCAATTTTCCAATGATGTGGCACATATCTTTGTTTAAGGCATGCATTTATTATAAATTGGAGTTTTTTTGAAGGCTATAGAAGGCATTTCTTTCAAAACCTGAGCATCATAAGATCGTATCGTGGAGATTTCTTGCTAGACAACTTATGTTGACACATGCTTCTTACTTCTTTGAGCGTGACAAAAGGAATTTCACATTCGTCATTTCTATCAACAAACTGTAAGGGATCTGTAGCTGTGCTTGCTGGAAATGGCTTAAAAACATTTGCGAGATGTTCAGCGAAGAGATCAGCCTTTTGTTTTGGGTTTCCGATCCATTTACCATCTTGAGTTTTTACTGGCGGGTTTTGTGCCTGTGGTCTTTTTTGGCGCTTAGCTGCTTTCCATAAGGAGTATTCCGTAGAAGCATCCGCCGTCAGACTATTCAGGAATCTACTAAGTGAATCACTTTTAAATTCACAGATTCTTTTCTTAAGTTCATTGTTAAGACGGTTAAAAACTGCCTTATCACCTGGAAATCTCGTAGATTGCCATTTTCTTCGAGCTCTTATTTTCTCCAAGATCAGCTCCTTTATTTCGACAGGATTAAATTATTAATTTAAATTTTTTTTGGGGGGGGAGATATAGGCGGGAAAATTAAATTTTTTCTTAGTTTCTCGAAAATATAAGTTTTTTTTATTGAAAAAATGTGAAGTTACAAATTGTACCTTATGTCATTCTACACAAAAAAAAGATTAACATATTTTTTTTTTCATACAAGCAATATATTCTGAGAAAATTATGCAAGAACTTCACGGTGGATTAAATGTTGTCAAAAAATTTATTAAAATTTCTATAATCTATGAGCTCAAGTTTTTGTACGTTTTGAACTTGGCTACATCTCTTTTTTACAAAACCAAGTTTTTGGGGTGACCGGGGTAAGGGGATGATCGCCATCTTGAAAAAGAAAGTGATTTGGTTTTTTATTCACCAACTCGATGAAATTTCCTTTTTTTCATCAAATTCATAACAAAATAACATTTAGACAATAAAATTATCTAAAAAATGAACTATTAATGAAACTCTGTAGGTTTATTAATCTTGAAGTTATAGCGTATCAAAGTAACACTTTTTATATTGTACTGTAATTGGACAAAAACGGTTTTTTGTTTTTAACTCAGCAGATATAATATTTCTCAAAAAAAAATAATGAGTTTATATTAAAACTCATACAATCCTGGACAAAAAAGATTATAACACTTTTTTTCGTAGGAGCAACAGATCTCAAGAAAAACGTGCACAAACGTTATAATTAGAGCTTTTCACTGTAATGAATTTTTGTCTTAATTTTGCCTTGGTAAATAATATAGATACTGAGGGCGTTTGTGCACGTTTTTCTAAAAATCTATTGCTCCTAAGAAATAAAGTTCTTTAATCTTTTTCGTCCAGAATTAAATTAGCAATAATATGAGCTTTTTAATTTTTTGAAAAAAAATTATATCTGCTCAGATATTAACAAAAAAAAACGGTATTTGTTCATTTACAGTACAAAATAAAAAGTGTTATTTTGATACGCTATAAATTCAAGATTAATAAACCTACAGAGTTCGTTAATAGCTCATTTTTTAGATAGTTTTATTGTCTAAATGTTATTTTTTATGATTTTGTTATAAAAAGAAATTTCATCGATGTGTTGAACAAAAACCAAATCACTTTCTTTTTCAAGATGGCGATCATCCCCTTACCCCGGTCACCCCAAAAACTTGGTTTTGTAAAAAAGAGATGTAGCCAAGTTCAAAACGTACAAAAACTTGAGCTCATAGATTATAGAAATTTTAGTAAATTTTTTGACAAAATTTAATCCACCGTGAAGTTCTTGCATAATTTTCTCAGAATCTATTGCTTGCATGCAAAAAAATATGTAAATCTTCTTTGTGTAGAATGGCATAAGTTACAATTTGTAACTTGACACTTGTTTTCAGAAAAAACTTATAGTTTTCAAGAAACTAAGAAAAAACTGAATTTTATCCCCTTGAACCTCCCCAAAAAAATTAAGCGCGGTCCAATTTTACGGAACTTTTCAGGAAATGGTTAAGACATCAAAACAAAGCTCTCCACCAAAATTCAGCTTTGTCTGAATTTTTTGTAGCTTTGCCATTTTTCTGTCTAATTTTCCTGGAATTAAAAAATTGTGTACTTTATATCTTTTGCATACACACTTCTTTTCTTCGATTACATGGAATTAAAATTAAACGATTCAAAAAATAAAATGAGCGAAACGGTGTGGGAGGAATTTTCGGATTAAATCAGGTATTGGTTTGTGGCTGGCACGATACGAATTGAAATGTCGATATTAACATAAATAAAATCGGCTATTTTTGCTATTTTTGACATTGGACCAGTTTTTTGAAATGATGCCAGGTTCTTTTGCAAGAAAAATTCTTCGACGGATATTTGATCCGATACGCTAGGAGGGTTAATAAACGAGAAGATACAGACTGCGAACTCTGTGAGCTGTAATCAAGATATAGATCGAGTTATTAAATTTTAATTTGATCCAGGCACACAGAGATCTAAATCTTGATGAACTTTTGTATTAAAATCTCCTTTTAAACGTATACCACGTGGAATATTCTATCATCTTTCATCATCTTAGTTCATCTACAAATTGTTAGTTGCTGTTCACATGACTCGATTTTTCGAGTACGATTTTTCCCAAAATCGGGTGAAATGTTTACATGAAACTATCTTTCCAGTCCGATTTGTGTCTCTATCCTCTTCATACTTTATTGCTGTACTTTTTATTTTGCATTCAGAAGTAGACGACACGTTAACACCAGCGTTGCCGCATTACACTAGATCAAATGCATTAAAAATTACTTTTTAATTTTATAAAACAAAATATGATTCAACAAAATTAAAACCGAATTAATTTTTCAATTCTGTCTTTGAAATGCCGTCAATCTTATTGCTCCTGACACCCACACTTTTAGTGCGTTGCATATGAGCTGTGATGTGAATATTAAACTACAAAGTAAATGGTCGTGAATTCTGACATTTATTTCATATGAGCTATAAAAAATAAACAAGTAAGTGGATGTTAAAAAATGATAAATACGAGCGAATTTTTCATTTTCTGCTTTCTGGAATGCGTTTGGTAGTTCACAGAAAGGAACTTTTTGGTCGAGTGGAATATATAAAATTCCATATTTAACAATTTAAACAAATTGTCATATTCCACATACATATCCAATGGAATATATCATCTATGATTCTTAGAAGTAAGAACCCTTTCAGAGGGATTTTGTATAACGCTTATTCCATGAAAAAGATGTTATAAATTACTGTGTGAGGTTATTATATTCCGTTTAAAAAATAATAGAACAGCAGAATGGGTACCCCGTTTTATTTGAAGAGCTAAAGCTCCAAGAACGTAGCGAAAATTTGATTAAAATCCATCATTCACATTTTAGTATAACAAATACAGACAAGGGGCTTGGCCTAATCAATTTGGCCATCAATTCATAGGCAAACCTCACTCACAATAGCTATTTCTATTTTTATACAATTTTGAGTTTTTCATATCGATCAACAAGTCAACAATATTTCTATAGACTACCTATTTCCTTTTAATTCATCAGGTCCTTGTCATATATTGTATCCTATATGTAATACATATATGGAAAACCCTAAAACACAAAAGGTATTCGTGCTCGAAACTGATAAGAGACCAATAACAAGGCAATTTGCTGCTGTTGTGGGTAAGCATTTTACTACCGTTTCCGAAGGACTTCATCGAGCTGCCAAAGTGTCTGCGTGTGCGTCTGCATACACAATGTATATGTGAACATTGTATTAGTTTATTGCTGCTTTATCTGATTTTTATTATGAATCAGTCAGCAATATGAAATAATATCCTCGATTTGCCGTCCATATAATCATAAAATTTTAACAGGTGGTCAACTAAAACCGGAGGGGCCAAATGAAATTGTTTTCGTTTTAACTATATATTTTATGTGAGCGCTTTTGTTTTTGTTATTTTTTTTGTTTATTAAATTGAATATTCTCAGCAACAGAGTGGATATTTAAATGAAGGATATATACCTATTATACTCGTAGCTAGTAGTGGATTATTTATGTTGAATAAAATATTTTCTCTACATTTGCAAGTTAATTAAAAACATGAGCGAATTTTATTCTCATTTCCAGCGATAAATATTATTTTAAGGAAAAAATCTACAGTTAAATGTTTCAATTTCATTTGTTTGTTTTTTTTTTTTCATTAGCATTTTTATTTTATTTTAAGAACTTTTTATTCAACAGTGAGAGCAACGAATAAAATTGTTGAACATATAGGTGTAGTTATGTGACTACTACTTAATGCGCAGTTTATTTTTTAGAATGAAAGAATGGCTTTGTTATTTTTTACCAGGACCTCCAAACATATTCGTATACACATACATACAAACCTATATACATCTACATGAAAACATTTAACAGCCTAAGGGACTTTATGTACAATAATAATTTGATTTTGGTTTCATTTAAACGGTGTATAGGTATAACTCGCGCACTTGTTTTGTATGCCCTTAAGGCATAAAGATGTTGAGTAGGATTTCACTGGAAATAATGTTTTAATTCAAAATTACGCGCTGCTTAATTTTTGAAGTAGAAAAGTGGAATGATACGCAGCCATGCATACACTTTTTCTAATTAACAAATTGTTTATTTTATTCAATACATTCACTTGCCTACCGATGAAATATGCATGAGTCCTGAGTCTAAATATTTTTCTTCAATCAAAAAACATTTGAAACATTATGATTATGATTGGAAGAAAAGTGACGGCTGCGGAATAATACATATCAGATATCACTAATGGATTAGATGAATTTCATATAGCCGTTGAAGAAAAAACAGTCATGTTTTTTCGTAAGTAGGTTGATCTCAATTCATTTAAAAAAAGACAAATTTTTTTCACAGCTAAGAATCTTGAACTATTGCGATTGTTAAATCTCAAACTGTATTTCGTATTCCAAAATTTTTTTTTTATTAATCTAGGTACATACATATTTGACCCACTGGGAATAACTTAACTTATCTGGCTTCTGATTCTTGAAAGATCACAATCTAAGACATCACCAGTAGCGTATCTAGGATTTGGCTGTGGGGGTGCTTGAAGCATTTTTTTTAATTCTCTCAATCCTAATTGAGGTAATGTTGTTGCACTTTTTCAGGGTGGGTTGGGGAACTTTATTGGTTTTTTTTTTATTGTAATTTGAACAAATTAAACGAATTTAAACACCGCGAATTAATTAGATTTTCTCTTTGTTAATAAGAAAAATGAATGTGCACTCGTACACCACAACACAAACTTTGACAACTAATAGGCCAAGCAACGAAGGAGAGAATAAAAGAAAATACGAAAAAGTGCAAACAGCAGCACAATAAAAGGAAGCTGCTGCCAGGGCTGCTCAACTGGGTTGGGTTCGGCGGAAGAATTTAACGACAATAAAAAAAAATTATCTTTGATTTTATTAATCAAAATACACGAAATGTTTTATTGCAAGTACGGTGGGATACTCCAAAGGAATGACACAAAGTTTGTATGCCCAGATGGGGACTTTAAATAAATTTTTATTTGGGAAACCTTGGACGAACCAGGATAAAAACCCAAAATTTGTTCAATTATTAACTGCTCACGGGGAACCATTGAGCAAAAGAAACAAAGAAAATGAAAATTCAAATGGGCCGTTAACGCAAGAAAGAAGGCAATTACCGGGAAGAATAATTTCTCAATTGATTCAAAATTGAAATTAGATAAAACAAACAAAATAGGCACGTTTGGAATTGAACAAATTAAAAGAAAATTTTACTTAAGTGAATATCTCTACTCTACTTATCTTTTCTATCTGTTAATTCTCCTTGAATTTCTTCCTTCTTTCCTCGAATTTTCCTGTTTTCCTCAATAGTTTATTTGCACCTCGAATATTATATCTTTCTCCAAATTTTCTCGATTCTCCTTATCTTTTTTAAATTCTTCACTCTTTCTCGATTTTTTTTTTCCTTTTTTTTTAAACTTCTCGAATTTTTCAACTAGTCGCTTGGTTGGCTCTCTCAAGAGTGAACTTTCCCATAAAAAAAAAACAATCCTTCCCTCGACCATTCCGATCACTCACACATTCAGCTATTCGTTTTCGTGATCATCAGTCACGGGACATCGGCTTCCTGGAAGGCTTTTTCGCTCCCCAGAAAACCACTGTTGTTGAAACTCAACGAAACTTTAGTCTCACAAACACAAATTCAACCAGTTGTTGGATATCTTTCCAAAACTTACCGAATTACTCCCACAGACACAAATTCCACAAGTTGTTGGATGTATTTCCAAAACTTGCCGAAACTTAATGGCCGAGTTCAGTCCTATCCCAAACTAAATTTTTCGAGAAAAATTAAAAAAGAATCAAAACCGAGAAAAAGTCTTCGCTAGGCATTCTCCTAGTTTAGTTAATACAAATTACTCGCGAGAGATTCGAAGCGCAAAGCAACCATTCAAGAACTATTTGTTTCGAGAAGAGATAGGAAGGCATATTTTAAAAAACTACGCGACCTTTGCTATTTACAAGATATGGTTTTAAGAATTAGATGCGTTAGCCACCCATTTTGTTTACTATAAGTTAACTTAAGTATAAGGATGTTGTGTTTGATTGTAGAGTAGGTAAAAGAGTCCGCCTGACTCGTTACCTCTTCAGCTCATCCGCTGGCATTTTTCTCGTTGCATGAGACCGCATGCTGGATACGCTCAAGATTTTGGAACCGCTTGTTCCATTCGATTCATCAATCACTCGAACACCTGTTGTTGCTTTTGCAAGAACCTGGCTTAGTACACCAATGGTTGATGATACCTTGGTTGCCCTCAACCTCACCAGTATTTTGCAGCCACAACGAAGCAGTCAAAGACTGGTCATTGTTGCGGTAAATTTTACCGTAACCATGTATAGCCTAATGGTTAGAGTCAACAAAATTTTTCACCATGCAAAAATATTCCTTGATTAATGTAAACATTTATGATTGGAAATGGAGAAGCTGTAATTGGTATTCTTTATGAATAACGCACTTAAACATATTCGCATATAATGTCAAGAACTTCGCACTGTACAAAAAAGTTGTAAGAATTTTTTTTAGAGATTCAAATATATTTCTTTTAATTCTGAATGTGTTTTTTATTGTTAATATATCCAAGTAGTATGCAGAACGTGCTGAATTTAAGCTCCCACATTGTTCTCCAAACACCATCTAAAATGTTTGCCATATTTTAACATAATATTTGTGGAGAAAATTTAAAATAAAACAGCTGCTGTTCTCTCAGTAAGACTTTGTCCAAACAGTTTCAAAAATATTGTTTTTGATTTATCAAGTGAATCTTTTTAAACAAAATGGGATCTTGCCTTAGACTTTGAAAAATTGTTTGTTGTCGAATATTTCTTGACTTCAATTTTTATTTTACCAAAGTAAAGTTCACCTAAGTCTCATAGAAAAACAAGCTGTTACAACTTTATTAGCTCGAGAATAATACGGCAAATAATTATTTCGTGCTCTAAATTTTGACAGATATGTAAGTGATGTACGACACTAAAAAACGATTTTTTTTCTGGACTTGCGTACCACTCGGCTAAAATACTTGAAAAAATTTTGGAAAGAATTAGTTTTTGGAGCGAAATTTTAGTTTAAAATACGATTTTTAAGGAACAAATACAAGCTGAAATAAAAGCTATAGATTCGATTTTAAGACACTAATCTTATAATAAACAAAATTATTTCATGCGGTTGCTTGTAAATATTTCATGCATTTCATCGATATCAAAGTTATTTTGACGCCGGAAACGGAGTTTTTACAGTTCCTATAAGCTATAAGCAATTTCTGGGCTTAGCTTAGCTCAAAAGATTTCAACAGATGAGCCAAGGAAAAAATGTGACACTACTTTCCAAAACTGCCCATTTTAGTCCAAAACTCAGTCAGGTTAATTTTTTTTATGAAAACTTTGACAGAACTTTGGACTTAAATATTTATTCTAACGGTGGGATTCCATAGGTTCTTTTGCAATGAATTATATCGATATATCGGAAAAAAGCAGGCAACATATTCATTTTCTAGCCCCATTCTCATTTAAACATCCAATTGCCTTGAGGCTTGAACAAAATTTCTTAGGCATAAATTGCTTAGCCCCAAATTAGATTTTCCGTTTTTTTTTTCATATTTTTTGGTCTGAAAGAAAAAAAATACTTTCATTCAAATTTTTCAACCCCAACCTTGTATTAATACTCGTAGAACAAATTCGTAAGAGCTTGGTAAACACACAACTAATACATATACACTTTTTAGCCCAGATCTTGAATAAAAAACTGAAACGTCATTATGTATTGCATTTTGCTATTGAATTAATTTTACGAATTGGCTTCGCCCCTAGAGCCCTACCCCCTGGATCCGCCACTGGACATCACCGCCTTCAATCAACTACAATCGTAAGCACGCTGCTTCCGCAGTTATTTAGAACTTCTTGCATCAGCGATGGTTTGGTCTTTAAACCAGAGTGGATGTTTGATCTTCTTCGCTCCCTCGAAACTAGGGACTTCGATTGCAAGACTCCTTTGGCTGAAGCATTGCTATCCGTTTGCTCATGGAAGGACTTCGTTTGTTCACTCGTCCGTTCTCTTGAAATGTGGGATTCAAAGACTCTTTTCACTGGACTTATATTGCCCATTCGCTCGATGTGGCCAAACCATTGTAGCCAACGTGTTTTATGTTGCTGGTAGTATGTAGCAAAGTCTTACACTTTCACCCTACCCCCCCCCCCCCCACATAATCACCGACCCATCACCGGGTATTTATAATAAAAATATTGTAATACACCCATCAACATGAATCACCAGCACCATACATCACCATTTAACCACCATAGCCCCCACACACCTTAGGATCAACGACCACAGTGCATACAAAATTTCATTTAACAGCAACAACGTTACGTCTATGGAGTTGACCTCATATGATTATTTCATTCATCCTCCTAACAGTTCACACCATGTTATTGCAGAAAAGTCATGATAATGAGGTAGGAATTTGTGCAAAAGTCGAAGCTTATCGGCTCGGGTTAACTACAAATTTAAAATTATAAAGGTTCCAGTTAAATCTCTGTTTATAGCAACTTTGATAAGCTCAGGTTACTTTTTGTGGTACATTTGTGTGCCATTTAAAGCTAATCTTTTTGGCTTCCGCCTTTAAAACTAAAGTAATTTTCACTTGTGTTAGCCTTGGGCTGGAATCATATTCCTACCGTAAACTTCCTGCTAGCTCCTTCTGAGTGACAGATTGGGTATCACAGTAATTTTTCCTTGGGCTGGAATAAGATTCCTAACGTAAACTCCCTGCTCGATCCTTCTGAGTGATAGATTGGGCACCAAGTAATTTTCCCTTGAGTTAGCTTTGGTCTGGAATCAGATTTCTAACGTCAACTCCCTGCTTGGTCCTTCTGAGTGAGAGATTGGGCAACAAAGTAATTTTCCTTGGGTTAGCCTTGGGCTGGAATCCAGTTTTAGCTGCCGGATAATGGGCCCCTCAACGTTTTTAGCCTAGGGCCTCTTAAGTACGAGAGACGGCACTGCTGGAATCAGATTCCTACCGTATTGTCCCTGGTTCACTTCTTCTAATTGAATATTGTGGGCCGAGTCTACTCCTGTAGCTCTACCGTACCAAGTTTAGTTGTATATGAAATACCTTGTTATTTATATTGAGTAATAAACATTATAAGATTGTAAGCCCCCTCTTTTATGGTTGTAAATAAAACTTGAAAATTATATAATTGGTGAACATTCCCGAGTTTTTTTTTTTTTCCTTCTTAACCCGAGTTTTACTTGCTTTCTTCGGGAGTACCCTGGACTACGATGAGCTTACCTTAGCCTAGCATTATAAGTTTCCTTTTCTCCATCGAACTCCTTGCACACAGTTTGAAGGGTTTCTCTAAATGATTTAATCCACACTTTTCTCAAAATAGTGTGGTCTCTTTAACTGCCTGAACAGAATGGAGACGGAGCTGCAACTGGAGCTGCAACTGGAATAGCTGTCAAAATGTTGAATACACACAAATTAAATGATACGGACAGAACACGACGCAGTTGCAGACGGTCAACTTTTAACTTTTGTATGCAGCTTTTTTGACGTTTCAAAATTGTGAGCGCAACCAAGTGTTTAAATGTGGCTTGAAGAGAATTTCAAACTCTTTTTTAATATCTGATAATGACGTAAAGTAATTTTATCTTCCATTTTATCATTATCCAAGTTTATTTTTGTTCAAATAATTTCGCACAGCTAATTTGAAATGCCTAAAATGTCGAAAAGCTGTACAGCACATTGTGGGTGAGTAAAAAAGATCAGGTACAGCATTTTTGACAGCTTTTCCAGTTGCAGCTGCAGCTCCAGTTACAGCACTCTATTCTGGTCAGGCAGTAATTCGAATAGTTAAAACCTTCTATCAACTTCACACTCTTCAGATTTAAAAAAAATATAAATTTGGTGGCGTGATAGCTCGAAAAGAGAACCAGTACCTAGTGACTTATATCTCCAAACTATTGTTGCCAGGAATGGAGGGGACCTACAATATTCTGCAGAGTCCAAACGGCTAGATGAGAAGCACCTTCTTTATGACTACATATACTCTTGGAGTATTTGTCAGTTTCTTCACAAAGAGGCTGTATTTTTCTTTGTTCATAAGTGATAATGGCAGAGGTAATCGAACCAATACATTTCAAGACCCTAACCATTATGCCACGGGGTACTACTCTTCAGATCAAGGAAGGCAAAAAAAAAGCAAAATCAGCAGCAAATCGTGTGGTGTGACCGACATCAAAACTTAAACTTCCTTTTACGTAAGACTCTGCTGGTGAATAAGATGCCAAGATGAAGAGGCAGAAGAGGACTCACCCCACTTCTTTTGTGAATACCCCAGCCTAGCCAGGACTGGAGAAGAAACTCTTGGAGAATCCTTTTTTGACTTAATTACTCGTAATATCGAACTCCCTCCCCCTTTGGACAATTTGTGTGGGCGGCCAAAGCCACATTTGAGCCTTAAATTAGAAGAGCAAGGTTATGTGATCCAGTCACAGTTTCTTATACCTGATTCCTATTAAAAAAGCCAGGTAAAGTGCAAATTGCTGTTTGCTTAAAAGTTTCCGTCCACTAGCTTTCTGTATTGTCAGAAAATAAAACAGAAACGTAAAACATCAAAATCAAAATAAAAAAACAAAAACAAACATTTCTCCATTGATGAAACTTGGCAAAAACGTTTCATTTATCAACAATAACAAACTGCCAAAACCAATCGACAAAATCTAATCACAATTAAATCCAAACTCCAAATAGTGAAATCGCCGGCAATTACCAAGGCCTGATGGTCGTACAGCTCCACGTAGTAAATATCGTTCGTCCTCACATATTGTAAAATAATGTTACGACTGGGCTGAACTTAGCTATGGGGTAGGAGTTTTTACCGCTGACTTATCCAATTTCCCAATAGAATTTGTAACAATCCAATACTCTGGTGATGGCAAGCAGCAGCGTGTCGTCGGCTGTCGTCGTCATCGTATACAGTCGTTTTCAACTATTGTCCATTGGGATAAGAAATCGTTTCGTTTTTTTTTTTCTGAGTTCTTTTTTTCCTCTGTCATACCTATTATTGTATTTCGAAACCAAACGAAACAGATATCTCAATTTGGGCTAGCTGGCAAGCAGCGAAGCAATGTGGTGGCCAGCGTGTTAGCCCACACCACAAATGCAATTTGAAAGGAGTCAATAAAAAGCTCAATTTTATTTGTCACTGTAACTGAAAGGACGTGACACTTTTTTCCGTTGTTGTATCCTTGATGTGCACCAACCTACCACAAACTACGACGGACGACACGATTCCATTAACTTGAAAAAAAATAAAAAAATAAAAAATAACCAGAATCAAATCAACAAGCCACTGCGGTGGCACTGGCACCTTTTAAACCAACTCGTGATACCTGCTTCTTTTCTTTGACAATGTCGCTTGTATATGAGTAAACAGGTATGTGTGTTGGCAAAAAGGATCTTTGAAGGCCATTTTGGTGATATTAGAAGGACGTGCACAATCCTTTTTATTCCTTTATATGGCTGTGGTCTGTTGTGGGAGGAACGAAAATCTGCAAAGTGTAGCAAATGAAGTGAATTTAATTTACTTCTTTTTTTCGTGGAACAGCAGGGTTGTGTAGAGAGTCCAAATTTTACCCAAACCATCTCTGAGGTAGGTAGCAAAGTGCTGCCATTCGATTTCGATCAACGCCTTGGATGTTGGTGAAAGCGGTTGTTGTGCAAAAGATTTTATTAAAACCATTATTGGAAGACCAAGAATAGAATGTGGTACACGTCCTCTGTTAAAGACGCATGGGTCACAAGAAGCACTTTGGTCGGTATTCGCAGAAAGAAGACAGTTTATATTTTTTTTAAGTATATAACCACTTCCTGGAGGATAAAAGAAAATATCCTTGGAGGACGATAAGGTAACATTTGACAAAAATGTTAAGTTAAACGATAAAATTATACAAATCGGTGCAGATGGCCAAATGAGGATATTTTTATTGCTAATGCTATTGCGGTCACTGGGAATTTAACTTTAATGTTGTTGTATTTTTTATTACTGAAAAATGATGAAGGAATATTCTAATTCATTTAAAACGCGTATGGAAAGTTCCTCCTTCGAAACAGACCATGGCAGACTTAATTGGCTTTTGAACTTCAAAAATCCAGAAGGTCAAGTGGCAAGTTGGATCAAAAGTTTGCAGACGTACGACTTCCAGATTCAAAGAGGAAGGTTGCACTCAAACGCAGTCCCGGAGACCCTGCAAAACCGATAGGAGTCCAACTCTAAAGGCATATTGGGCGCAATGGGACTTACTTCATGTACAATAAGGAATACTTAGACGAAAGTTGGAGTCCGTCCACAGTTGGCAAATTATATGTAATACAGCTTATAGTGCCTCGATCCAAAGTTAGTGAGATGCATGAGGGAGCTCCCGGATGACATTTGAGGGTCAATAAGATCTTGAAAAGGTAAGGCCGTAATTCTTCTGGCTTCATGCAAGAGAAGAAGCAAGGGACCAGGCAGAAAAGTCCAGAGCAAAATGCAGCAGTAAATTGTGGGCACGCCAAGAGGATTGCAATAGATGTTGCAGGCCCTTTTCCAGAAACCCAAATCAATAAACCAAAACAGTCACAGATCAGATTGCCTACAGTAAGATAAGTAGGTTTGGTACCTATGAAACTTCATTCAGATCAGGGAAGGAACTTCGAGTCCAAGATCTTTCGGGAAGTTTGTGGGCTCCTTGGCATTAATAAAATAACGAAAACACCGCTACATCCACAGTTTGATGGGATGGTCGAACGATTCAATATGACCATTCAAGAACAGCTTTCCAAAGTTGTAAGCGACAACCAGCGAGACTGGGATCTTTGATGGCCTATCGAAGTGCGGTACATATGTAGCTCAACAAGATATAACCTTTCGGAAATCCTTACTAAAAAACACAATTCGACTGCCAAGAGTGAATTAATTTACGCAAACAAGCCACACAGAATAGACGCCTACGTGGATAACCTCAAAGAAAGACTAATTGGCATTCACGATAGGACAAGGGCAAATATAAAGCTAACAAGTAATCACATGATAATGCAATACGACACAAAAGCTACAACGACAAGATTTCAAGCGGGAGACCTTGTGTGGCTTTATAATCCCCATCGTCGAAAGGGACTTTCACCGAAATTTCAACAAAATTAGGAATACCCGTGAACAAAAACCGCATGGTGACCCCAGTTCTGTCTTTTTTTAAGTTATAGACTTAAGGTAGAACTATAATTGTCAGATAAGCACTGAAGCTGATGTCAAAAACCAAGGAAAAGTAACTTTCCGTATCGTCAAAAGGGGTATACACCCTTACTGTTCTTATCATCTATCTCTTTTTGGGAATGCCAAATGTCACCTAATGTCGGAGCGCACCTCACTTCCGTAAGGAAAGTTTAACGAAACTTGACGAAACGCTCCACTACGCAATTATAGGCACACCATATATGCTTTCCGTGTATTCACTTGTTTTCTTTTGACCTCGGAAGTGCCCCTGCGAGCATTATAGTTCTAGCTTTAGGTCTTATAAATCGGAATACCTACAAACTTTTGTTCTAAAGAGTAAAAGAGTGAATAAGAGTAAGGGTTTGTGGACATATCCTCTGAATCTGATCATCTTCCATACCTTAAATTTGAGAACAAATTCCATACTTAGCAGTTTGTTGGTTTGTTCAAAGCACGGATGCCTTCCAGGGCAGGGGGCCATCCCAGTTACATGGTTGAGATCGGCGATCTTCGTGGACCTCCGTCTGCTCACTCCTTATGACATGAGGTTTCCCTTGAAGATCAACATCCTTCCATGAAACCAGATATGATCATTGGTTTTAGTTTTAACGGATGTGGGTTAAGGTCCGGGCTAAGAAGCATTTGAGTAGTAAAGCCCTCTCTCAAAGAACCAAGGAGACTTTATATAAGACCCTTATCATCCCGGTCCTGCTGTATGGGGCAGAAGCATGGACTCTGTCAAAAACGAATGAGAATCTGCTTGGGTGCTTTGAAAGGAAAATTCTTCGGGTGACCTTCGGTCCAGTCTGTATCGATGGAGTATGGAGGAGAAGATTTAATAATGAGCTCTACGGGCTATACAGCGACGTCGACCTGGTCAAAAAGCTGAAAATACAGCGGCTGAGATGGCTGGGACACGTGAAGCGTATGAACACCTACGCACCAGCCCGACGAGTCTTCGAATCCACCCCTGATGGTCTGCGCAGCAGAGGAAGACCCACCTAAGGTGGCGCACACAAGTGGAGAGTGACCTCAACCAACTTGGAGTGCGTAACTGGAGGCAGTTAGCTAGGTACCGAGCTGGCTGGAGGGGCTTGTTGGTTGAGGCCGTAGTCCATCCTGGACTATGAGTGCCATCTAAAGTAAGTAAGGATGTGGGTTAAGCTAGCTCAACCGACAGGAGGCGGTTCATAAGAAACTCATTCAATTGGATCCCATCCCACCCAAAGCCTACTTCACTATGCCAAGCTCGGCAGGTAGCAGAATGGCATCGAAGCGAAATCGATCCAGCCGTATGATCATCATTTCCATTTAGCATCATGAAACCCTACTTTTGTCTTAGATCCATTTTGTCGCATTAAGAAAAGAGATCAAATCCTTGACCTTGATTTCAAAAAGTTCGTTAAGGTCGTCAAAAAATGCCACTCCAACCGATTGTGCTTTCATATTGGCCAGAAGAGGACATTTACAGAGGAAGTGTTTCCTTTTCTTGCTAGTCTCTACATCTGTGACAGTGAGTATTGTATGGAATATCAAAGCTTCACCGCACGTTCCCCTACTGGCCAGTGTCCGGTATAAGTTGCAATGACCCTGGCTATGTCTTTTCTGGGTCTATACCTCAGATCAACTGTTTAGGATTTGTTATAGGCAGGCAAGATCTTTCTTGGTATTTTGCTTTTGGTAAAGTCATTCCACCAACCATTGGATTCACTAAGGAAAATTGAAAATATATTGCCCTTCACAACTCCAAGCCCAATATTGGCTCTTTCCGCAAGTGAGCTATGGAAGGCTCATCCTTGCCTGGGCAGTTCTTGTCCGTTTTTTGTCCTCAATGCCATTGTGACCTGGAACCGAGATAAGGGTGACTTAGATGTTGAAATTAAGGCTTTAAGGCTTGCTAGCTCATCTCGGCATTGCTGGACCAGTTTAAAGGACGATATAGCTGAATATCAATGGCCTTAACAGCTGCCTAACTGTCTGTTAGGATAAAAAGTTGTGTCGAAGTCTCTCACCACGGCTGGTAGCGTCCTCAACCCTGTCCTTTCTGTGTGGAAATAAAACTTTGAAATCTTTACTGAGAATCAATTTAAGTGTGCTGGAATCAGTGGGAGTCAAAAAGATTTCAGTTGGAATCAAATTTGTGATATTGCTGTGACCAAAAGACTTGGCAGCCCAACAATTCGATTCTTTGAATCTTAATGCAATGCAAGGTACTAGATATTAAATGTGTAGATCAAAACCTAAAAACAGAAACTTTTTTCCCGAGGTAATGCCTCTTGCGAGGAACTGACAAATCCTCCAAGAGTATACTTGCCATGAATATGTGATTCTCATCTAACCGTTCGGACTCGGCAAAAAATTGTAGGTACCCTCTTTTCCTGCCAACAACACGCACACAGGAATGGTTAAGAGTTGTAAGTCACTAGGCTCTAGTTCTCCATGAGCTGTTGCGCCACCAAATTTATTTAATTTTTATTTTAGATCAAGTGGTAAAAGGTGCAGAAAAACGCTTAGGGCATCCGTTGGGTTAGACCGGAGAGCCCCTGTTGTACAAACGCTAGCTGTTCCTTGAACCTTTTTAAGTTTGGCGATTTTATATGCTTTGCTAGTTACGGGCCACCAGACGATCGAATTATATGTGGGAATCGGCCGTACCATCGGCTGTGTACGTCCACATTTATCAGTTATCTTTAATTGAAGGCTCACTTGTTATTAAAGGTTATGCTAGAGGCGTAGAAAGCTATCCCGACCTGTTCTTCAATGTTTTGCTTCCAGTTTAAATTGGGGTCTAGGATAACGCTTAGATATTTTGCACGGGAGGATAGCGAGAATGATTCTATTTCTGATTATCCCACTCATAAAACTTGTACAACGTAAAGATTTTCTTATGTTTTATAAACAATAATAAGTAACAGTATCACCTCTACATTGTACAAGTATGACCATGTATGTACATTGTAAAATGTACAATGCATACTCTTACCCTGTCACGGAAACGTCGTCATGGAGTTTAAATTTTTTAGATATCCTAAGACAGTTTACAGTAATTCTTTTTTTCATTGCTGCCATTTTTGCATTCTCTCTTGTTCTTCAATTCCTGAGAGCCTTCGATTACAACACTTTTGGGAGACATCTACTTCCGTTAGAAAAATTCTATCCCATTCCACACTATGATGTGTGTGAATGCAACACACATTGCAGGAAAGCACCAATAAACCAACTGATATCTTCGGAGGAGCATAGGTCTTCAATCTTAAAAGGATGTTGAATATAAGTGTATGTACATCCTTTCATGTATCTAGCTAACTTGAGAAACTCGGAGGAGATGTGTGATAAATTGACAAGCGATACTATTTGTCAGCAGTCAACGTATTTGCATTTCATTTTTGTTGTTAACGCGAAAAATGCTGCTCCTCTCCTTGTTTACGATTCCTTCGCCTTCAGGGACAAGGGTTTTCGGGTTGAAAGGAAATAACAGGCAAACTGGGGTTACTGTTTCAACAGAGACAGACAAATAATGTTCATATCCTTTATTTTGAAATTTGTTGAACGTTGTGTGTGATGACTTTGTCAATTTGTCCTGAGACCCGTACGAATTGTATATTGCTTAGGTTAGATAGGTAGAGCTCTTTGCATAGGTATGTTGCATTAGAAGCGAAGTTAAGTGCAACAATGGTCGATTTGGCATTTATTTCAGCAATGGCCGGAACAGGTATTGGATTGCACTTTAGAAAACAAATGAAATGTACAGACGACCATCAACAATGCAATATTGTAATTTTCCAAAAGGTGAAAATTGAAATAAGTTTCATGTTTCGCAAAAATCGATCTTTCTTCTTATGCAAAATGCAAAGGAGAATGGGTATCGTATATTATGTTGATATGGGTAAGCTGATGCATTTTATAGAGTATAAAAATAAAAAGGGAGAATTTATGAAACACTACTTGACAGTTGAAGAGAAGTAATATGTTTTCTATGAAGATAGTTCAATTTTCCCTTGTTTCCATTGGTGTTCTCCTTCAGAGAAATAAAGAGTTGTCATTTGTACGATATCAAGGACCAATTGTGATGTCATTATATAGGAAAAACGTTCTGACAGACAAAGAAATTATATGGAATCATTCATCACAATTAAATTCTATAAGAAACAACATATCGAAGAAAAAATAATAGATAATTCTTGTTAACTTTATAAGGATCCTTAACAGAACGAAAGGATTGATTTATAATTCTGAGTTATTTGTCAATTTCTTAAACATTTGTAAGGTAACAGGCAATTATCAAAGCGAAAACAATAATTGAAACATTTCTCTCTCTCTTTCTACCTCACCAAGAATTGGTTTGGGGGAGCTCGCTGAGAAAAAAGAAGCAATTTGTATTAACATATTAGCCATTTCACTTTGAGGAACTATGAGAGCAAAGTGCACTGTGTGAAACTGAGCAAAAATAGCAGGAGGCGTAACCAGTGATGATGTAGTATTATTTCTAACTCTAAAAACATTTTAAAAATCCTCTGGTGGAGAATATTCAAATCAAATGAACACAAAAGTTCTGTGGTTGTAACGATGTGTCCAAGAAATTGATTTTTCGTTTTGACTTGAATGTTCTTCTTTATAAGCAACTTCTCGGACCGATCATCACATACTGCTTTCCTGTCTGGTTTACTTTTTCCAAAACCAGCATGAAAAAACTGGGAGTGTTCGAGAGGAAGATCTTGCGGATCTGTACGGGATTCCACTTTGACCAACGGCGACGAAAATATTTCAGCAACACGCGAAGGGAAGAGAGACACACCGATCCACGATACCTTAATGTAACAGCACTACTGGACGAAGGAATCATTCCTATCAATGAAGACGAGGCAATTCAGTTTTACGAAGATGCAGCGTCAAACTACCACCATGGCTAGAAGCTACCGAAACCTCCCATCCTTCCAAAAAGACATCAATCACAATTTTTTAAATAATTTTGTATAAAAATAAAAACAATGTATAAAATTATGCCCCTAATGTGCCAAAACAAATTAAAGTATCAATATAATAATTATAAAAAATAGAATTAAGAACCAATTGTAAATATCTATTTCCGTTCAATAAAGACTAACTGTGACTTTGAACTGTGAGTTTAAATGTTTGTTAAGGTTGCTTGTCAGTTGTTTGGCAGCACTGATCATGTACCTATATTGTTGTCTTGGGATCAAGGTTGTTATTTTCTATGTCTCGTAAAGTCACTTCTTGCTGCTAAAACATTTAAGTTAGCGTTGATGAAAGAGGAGTCGCTTATAGATCCCCGCAGAATTTTCCTCTTGAACCCTCCAAGATTTCGCAAGCTGATTTCAATAATCAGAAATCTTGCTTAGAGAAGAAACTTTTTCTATTCACTGAATTCATTTTTCTGATTAAAATTAACTTGAATTTGATTAAAAAACCTTATACCATGTGTTATCTCAAAAGTTTGTATTAAGTTGAGTGTTTTTACCGATTTTCAAACTGCATATCTAATCAGGGATGATACTGGCAAAAACATTCAGCTCCCGAAAGATAAGTACTTCTTGGATAGTGCTGATGTTGCTAAACAGATGTATAATGGTGGATTTACATCATCAGATCTTGATCATAAAGAAAAGTAGAGCGGGTCAGATATATGATAAAATATGAACGTGTGAAAGAGTACAAGGGTGGTTACTCTATTTTAATTACTATAATATGCTATAATCTGTTTGGCTGTCAAAAACATATGTTTTTGTTGTCTTTTTTATTTCATTTGTTTCATTTATTTCAGTTATTGTAAATAATTTTTATTTTCATTTTATAGTAGTTTAATTTGACAAATTTGTTTGGTAAAATGGTGTATTACTAAACCTAGTATCAGAACTCTTCCATCAGGCTGAAGCTGACCAACAAATCGTGCCGAACGCAGTGTGCCATCGTATAGCCCCAATGAGTAGATCTCCTTCACTTAATTTGAATGTTACATTGAATGTACGAAATTAAACAATCATACTTTAAACTAAACATTTTTAATTAATTTAATTGTTTTTTTTTGAATATTTTTGTACAAAATCAAACAAGGACATAAATGCTATGGCAATTTCCTAAGACTGTCGTTGTGGAGTTGCATCTTGCATCCCCCATCGCGTCCAGAGGGAATTCAAAATATTGTTTCGACAGGAGTACCACGGTTGAGGGTACAGCTTTGGTTACATTGTGTTTGTTGAAAAGCCTCCTGCAATCTCCGTGGCATAAGCCGCTTGAAAGTTACATACCAAAAACTTTTTGAATTTTCGTCAGTTTTACATCAAAACATTGATCTCAAGACCGAATTATTTTTACTACTTTCTTGAAATCAAAACTTATGATGCAACTTCTTAAAGGACCAAATACAGTTTCCAAAAATCTAACAACCATCTCCGTGTCATGGCCAGTTCGAAAGTTATACCCCAAAACCTTTTTAAATTTTTGTGTTTTGGTGGAAAACTGAAAAAAATTCAAAAAGTTTTTGGAGTCTTACTTTTGAACTAGTCATAGCTAGAATATGGTTGTTACTTTTTTGGTATCTGTATTTGTATTTTAAATAAGTTGCATCCAAAGTTTTGATTTCAAAACAGTAATAAAGAAAATCGGTCTTGAGATCAATGTTTTAATGTAAAACTGACGAAAATTCAAAAAGTTTTTGGCATCTAACTTTCGAACTATTTATGCCACGGTGATGGTTGTTACCTTTTTGGAACCTGTATTTAGTCATTGAAAAAGTTGCATTAAAAGTTTTGATTTCAAGACAGTAATGTAGTTGTCACCCTTTTGGAATCTGTATTCTATCCTTACAAAAGTTATTAGAAGTAGAACAAACATTTAGCCTTGAGATCATAATGAAGATGTTTTGACGGAAAACTTAATTCAATGAGATGTCACTATTTCTCAACTTTTTGAAAATTAAACTATCGCCAACGCATTTTGTCAACAATAAGAGTATAAAACTGGAGACGTTGATGAACTTGCTAAGGATAAGGTAAATAAGTAAACAAACAAACAAAGTCTTGCTATCATTAAAATGTATTTCTTATTGCTAATAGTGTGCTTATTGTAGATCTTTGTCGGATCATATGGTTCCCAATAGCTAGCCAGAAAGATATATTTCTTCCTCTCTAACTAGTTCCAAAGCAGCACTTATTTGCGAATGTAGGATTCCTCCTTCTCGGGTTGCATCAAAAATCAATCGAACATTATGAAGGACATGTAACTGAAACATAGATTCACTCATGTTCTGGCTTTGGTCACAATGAAATCAGCGAAAGTGTGTTCAATGACCTTGCTAACATAGTGTATCTCAGGAACCAAGGATGCTAGGAACTTGCAATAAGGCTCCAAATTTGCAGTTTTTTTGCATTTCAACGATAGGCTTGACTCAAGATTTGAAGTCCTTTGTTTAATAAAAATCTGGTAACTTCCCTGTGAAGTTTTTTTTTCAAAAAAAGGATTTCAAAATTTTGAGGTAGCCTACTCTTGAAATGCCTTACTTCCAGTTCCTAGCATGCTTGGTTCCTGATATACACTATGTGGCCTACTAACAATCTGGAGTATATTGGATTCAAATGAGGAAAAATCGTGGAGCGGGAGTCTATTTTCCCCCGTTCAGGTTGCAGAGGTAATTTTCTAAAAATTTGGCTCAACACAGAAAAAAAATATTCTAAAAAACGGGAACACTTACAATGCCACGCTTTAGCTTATTTTAAAGCCACAATTTAATTTTTTTTTTCTATAGTAAGCTTACTAAATAAAGTTTTTACTATAAATAGTTTTTGAATCTTAAAAATTAATAATCGTTTTTTTTTTTAATTATAATTATTTTTTCAAAAACTGTTTCTAATAAAAACTTTATTTAGGAAGCACATCATAGAATGGAATTGTGGCTTTACGAAAAGTTATAGCGTGGCATTGAAGGTGTTCCCGTGTTTTTTTTTTTAAACTTTTCTCTGTTCTGAGCCAAATTTCTAGAAAATTACCCACCGAAGGGGGAAAATAGACCCCGATACAATTTTTTTTCATCCGAATCTTATCAAAACATTCGGATTGACTTTTTGCGTGTTATAGAATAACCTTAACCCCATTATTAGTAGCTTAAAGCGAAAAAAGGGAGACCAGAGAAATGAAATAAAAATGTGAAAAAATTAGGGAAATTGTTTTCAATGTTTTGAATGGAATTAGGGCTATCCAAGACTAATATCCAATTTAAGGACCACCCTAGCATATACCTATGTATGTACATATGTATGTACAGTTAAAACATATCGAACCATAAGTGAAAAACTCCTAAAAAATGCATTTTTGTTGGTCACAAAATCTTAGTCGGAAACCTCAGATTTGGATTCAGCGCCCTGAAAACATTTTGCTCCGTGTCTAAAAAAAAAACAGTTTTCCCCGCCGCAAGAACAAAATCCAAGTGACGCCACAGGTACCTACATAATCAAAATTTGAGGTATACATTTTGTAAAATATGTTAAGGGTGTTTTTCTTAGACGTGTGGTTTTCAAGAAAAAATAAAACGCATATAATTTAATGTTATGGCCAATAATTTACCATTTAATTTTTATTTTATTATACAGATAAGGGTTTGCCATTAGGTAAGTTTTAAAAATGATTTCGGACAAGTGGCTGACATGGCTGGCTCCGAAAAACTCCACCCAAGAGGCCCAATTTTCGACCACTTTTTGCAGCAATTGGGGCCGTAAGCCAGCAATAACGCGCCGGATATTCTCTTTCAAGGTGTCAATTTCCTTGGGCTTATCACCGTAAATAATCGACTTCACATAACCCCACAAAAAATAGTCCAGCGGTGTTAAATCGCACGATCTTGGAGGCCACGCCTCAGGCCCATGACGTGAGATAATGCGCTCAGTAAAATTTTCCTTTAATAAATTGATTGTTTCGCGATGCGTTGCGCGAACCGAACCATTATTTTGGTAATAAATTTGCGCGATTTGCCACCATTGTTCAGGAGTAAGTCTATAAAATGGCAAACCAAACTGAGTATAAATCAAGTGACAGCTGTCAAAAAGGCCAACTCCGAAAAAAGTATTACCAGATTGAAAACCATTGATTCTATATTTGATCCTTGGAAAATATTTGGCTTTGAGGTTGAAATATTTTTTAGATTTCTTCGTAATTGACTATGAATTGAACAGTTTTCTTATATATTTATTAAAGGATGCAGGAAGTAACTGATTGAATTTTTCATAGACACACCAGGCTTAGAAGTTAATAAAATTTTATGTGCATCTTTACACCTTCTCAAAACAAAGCTGAGAAAAGTAAGTTGTAAGTTCTTCTTCGGAAATATAACTTGGAAAAACTTTAAATATACACAACCTTTATTTTAAATCATAGAATAAATAAATGTTTCTAACTTTCATAAGAATAAATTCAAAAACTTATGATGATAATGCAAAATCAAAAGTCAACCCTCTAGACCAGTTGATAGTACGTTTCTTAGTTATCTACATGCAAACATATCTTCTCCTTGGATAATATGAATTGAATTTTTTTTTCTTTCCACAAAATCATTTTGAAAACTTTTCATTGTGTAATAATTTCGGTATATGTTGAATCTCTATCATAAGAAAACTGTTTGCATTTCCACTTCGTTCTTTTGAAGCATTTGCACGAAATTCGTCAAAATTTTCCCAAATCAAATTCCACATTAGCCTTGTCATTATAGAAAAGTTCAAAAACATCCCATGCTGCTTCTCTGTTGTACCTTCTTGGTGAGAGAAAGAGAGAAAATAGAACAAGACTCTATAAGAATATGACTTTTACAAACTTTCACATCATAAGAAGATGAAAGCCCAAACTAAAAAGGTAACAAGACAAAGGTAAAGGTAACTAACCCATCATGCCAGTGCACTCACATATAAGCAAAACTAGATGATTCCTCGTGTACCTACTCGAACAAGAACAGACTTTCAATTTACCCAATTTATGAAGTAAGGCGAAACAACATCCCTGCTAACGCTAAGGCTGGTTCCTAAAGGTTGCTTTTTTCATCAGGACACACACCCCCTCTCGTCTGTGTATCCTCTAAGACAATTTCAAAACGCCTTGCCTGTGATGTGACTATACTGTGGACCAGGACCTCCTCAACCTTGAAGTCTTGGCTGTGTAAGAATTTGCATAATGGAAAGTTACATTTAGATAATTTTCTTTGTTGTTCCTCACCGTTTCTCGTTTTGGCGTGGCATAGAGAACTGGCACAGTACAATATCCGAGCATCAGTTCCTTGGTTTGATGCTATTACTACCGCTGGTTGGTTAGCTGTGGTAGTTGCAATGGTTTGCTGGTAGTTTTGCTTTCCAAACTCAATTCAAGCGTTTTGTGGATATAAACTTTCGAAGAAACTTTGCAAATTCGAAAAAGGTATTCTACTTGGCTCGATTCTTTTGCACCCGCTCCCGTTCGTTCCCTCGTCTCATCCATTTAAGTAAGGGGACTTAGGTATGAGAAAGAGAATGCGAATCACTAGGACGAAGGCTAAAAGATGAGATGAGAGATCGTCTTCAATGCCACAATGATAACTACTTCTGCAAGTACTTTTTGAGTTTGAACATGAAATGAAATTTAAATAACCCACAGTGTTTATGTGCGATGGCAGTGGCAGAAATTGGGAAGAGCATAATCGCATCCTTGCTTCCCTGCTCCCTGATGTGCCAGAAATGCCATACATGCCGAAGGGGAAACGTTGCCAAGGAACCAAAAGGAACAACGACTGACTATGGGAAAATAAGTTTTCTTAAAATGGCAAAATGAAGAAAACATTAACAGAATGTGGTGGGGATAATGGGAAATTTAGTAAACATATCAAAGGTCAGTCCAGAGGAAAGCAATATAACCACCAGTTGTGGGAGAAAATGGGTTTCCTTGAGGGATTCGAATCCTCAAAGCTCAGGATCAACCCATTTCAAAACTTAAGTTATTTAATACAAGACGAAGTGCTTCGGTTGGAGAGGCTGAAGTTATTTGTTAGATAGGAATTGTAATAAGTTAAAACTTGTGGATTTATTTGATATTTTCCGTTTACATAATACATAGGCTCACGTGCAGGCATTTTAGACTTGATAGGTATACCTACGGTTCTGAAATGTGGCACACTTTGGGGGGGTAGGTTTACTTGAGAATAAATTATGTACTGAGAAAAAGATAGAGGAATTTATTTTGTGAAACTTTTGATTGGATTGTTTTTGTTTTTTTTTTTTCCTTAACACTTTGTGTATTTTGTTAACTTTTGAATTTAATATAATAAATAATTTTACGACAAAAACTCAGATTAGCCAGGAAGCATATTGATGGGTGGGTGTGTAATCAAAAAGTGTAATATTAATTTAAAACAACAACAACAACAACAAAGTCTTCTCCTTGACCCTCATTGTGGTTTGTTTATATTTTTGAAATATTCACCATTAGTCATTGTCTGGTAAGGTTGGCTACTTTTTTAGGTTTCCCTATGAATGGCACTCAAGAAATGGAAACTGATATTATAAGGTTTCTATTTTTGTATATTTATACACAGACAGACCACCTACCGCAGAGTGATCGCATTTCGCATATCGACGTACTTACTCGCAGGCTTGCAGATTGGGCTATTTATCGGAAATTGGGCATTCTTTTTCCGCAATTGCCAACAACAATTTCAGTATGATAGCTCAATTACAATGGGGCTACTAATAGCCCAAATCTAGTCTTGGGCTAGTATTTTTTTTCGTATGAATTAATCATAAATAAATCACGTTTCTTCACAAAAAAAAACAAACACTTTTCCACTTTTCCACAATTTGGCACCACTTTTTATTCACTGGATAGTCCTCTATCACACGATAAATCTTGTGCAGAGGTGAAATCAGATATGAAAATTCATATAGAGTCACATGCAAAAAATCGTCATTTAATAGGGGACATTTAATCATTGGTTTTGACATTTCAAATCAACCGCAACAAACTTCACTTTAAAATCATTCAGTTTCTCTGTTGTTCAAAGAATTTTCAATTAAATTCTTATTTCTTTTACGAGTATAAGCAAAATATATATTTTATTTTCCGTTCTTTTTTAAAATTAAAATTAATTGTAATTGAAGGCAAGAGAACATTCTTTTTTGATTTTTTGGGCTACTTTTTCGGCTCCAATTTCGGGCTACAAAAATTTCTAAGTTGGGCTATCGAACTTGTTTATGGCATGGTTACTTTGCTTACTCGTCGAGACCTTACTTGAAATGCTTGTAATGGACACAGCTTTATTCATTAGTAGTCCTGATTCTCGATCAACGAGAAGCCAAGTGCGAACAAAGGTTTTTAATTCATGAGGACACACACTGACAGTTGACGACGTCAACAAATAAATTTCGTTCGTGGTTTTTACAATCCATATTTGATTCGGGCAGCAGAATCAACAAGTAAGGGTAGCAAGCTTCAAGAATCTTTGGCTTCCGCCGTTAAAACCCCTTCTGTTCTCTACCTTCATCATAAATTAAGACTTAGGACTCTATCCCTACTTTCACTGTCTCAACCTCATAACGCCCTCCGAAAAGCTAAGACTAGGGCATCCATCCCAACCTTCACTGTCTTAGCCCCCTATTGCTTCTGAGAATCTCACACTAGGGATTCTATCTCAACTTTCACTATTTTAATTTCCCAACGCTTTCGAGAAGCTTAGACTAGGGACTCTATCCCAACCATCACTGTCTTAACCTCCAAACCGTATTTTTGGTGTAGACTAGGGACTCTATCCCAGTCATCGCCGGCGGGCGCCGTCTCAGATATCTGGCCGTAATAATGCTTTGTCGTTGCTTAAGACTAGGGACTCTATCCTAAACTTCGCTGTCTTTAGCCCGTGAAGGGTGAAGGAACTGATCCCGCCATTTGTGTTTATGAAGTACTTTGTTAGTTTATTAAAAGACCGAAATATTGTAAAACTATATGAAATAGTTTGTCTAGCTATCCGTAAATAAACAATAATTATACTTTGGAACTCGAGTTCTGAACTCTCTACTGGCCAAGTTTGTCTGCTTTCGTCGGTTGACCTTGATCTGCTGACCTACCTCAGCTAGAGACAAGAAACCATCATAAGACATTTATTTCATTCGACTCTAGATATTATCTATTTGACAATAAATTTCACTTCGTTGGTAAGTTAACAACATATACGAGTATAACTATTGTATTCACAAAAAATCACTGTATGATGTGTAATTGTGTCATTGGGCCAAATACCTACAAAAATGAGGAAAGATTATCCGTCCATCATCATTTTGCCCTGGAATAGAAGATATGGATCTGACGGACATGTGATTTTAATTACAAAAGAATTCTACATCTCAAAGTGCGACCCGTTTTGGCTTTGGATCTTTGAATGCTATTGCTGGGGGCCCCCTTATTGCAGTAGGCGTCAGTGCTAGCATTCTTGACCGGTCTCACGATTTTTGGAGAGTTTTGTTTCTTAAACCCTGTCAGAACCGCGCAAACAAAATTATGCCAGTCTTAACTTCGAAATGATATGACGTTGCGAGAAACACTTTCATAGTCCATCCTGCCCTGGGCACTTATCCCTCCTAGGCAACCCCTTAAGTCACCATCTTTCATTCCTTAATCTATTCCTTACCATCATTATCGATCCTAATCCTAATAAACAAAAAATTCAAAACGTCCCACAGTGCAGGTCCGCTAGCAGACGAAGTCTTCCAGTGGCCGTGGTAAATGGGGAAAGCTCCAAGTTCTTGCTAACCAACGAGTAGCGAGCTCGGGTGGAGGTAAAGATTCTCAAGTGTATTAACATCGAGGTCCTTGCCTCTATCAGGTTTGTGCCACAATTCGGGCCGTTATCGACCATAAAGGGCTCCAAAACTCTGACCTGCAGAGACGAACCCACCTTGAAATGGCTTAGGGTGAAAGTCTCAGAGATGACAGGCACCACTACCAAAAGTAAAGGCAAGTATTCTTAGGAAAAACTCAAGAAGGCATTTCAATAGAACAAAATTCAGTAAGGAACCTGCTGATTGGGATCTCTTTAAGATAAGCACAAATTTGTGCATAAACCAAACTACCTATGCAAAAAGAGCAGCCTGACAAAAGTTTTGCTCAGACATTGAGTCTACAAATGAAGCTGCTAGGCTCTAGAAAGTCATAATTAAGGTTCCCACTCCCCCGAGATTTCTAAAAAGACCTGAAAATACCTGGACAGACTCCTGCTCCAAAACTTTAGAGTCACTTATGAGCACTCAATTTCCAAGGTGTACTATTGATACATCTCCTGTGGACAGAGGTCCAAACATAAGTGAAATGTATGATATGGGTAAACAAACCGTAGATAGTAGGAAGGTGGTGTGGGCCATCAAGGAATTCGCCTTAGCAGCATTACCAAAGTTGATAATTGTGCAATTCGACAAGCTCTAAACTCCGTCAGTATCGATCCATTATTGAAAAATTGGATCGGTTTTATGCTTCAAACGAGACTTATAAATGCAGAAATGGGTAACAGCAAGCTAAGAGTTAGGACGAGTAAGGGTACTCCACAGAGTGGAGTCTTATTTCCTTTGCTTTGGCTCCTTCTCGTCAACCAGATCTTAGTTTGACTAAATCTTAGTGGTATCAAGGTCGTTGCATACGACGATGACATTGTGTTAATAGCCTCAGAAAAATGTGTTCCCACTTTGTGCGAGCTCTAATAAACGTCCCTGTATAAGCTCAAAAATTGTGTGGACTTAATGTTTACCCACTGAAGACAGAACTGGTGCTATTTACAAGGAAACGTACTATTAGAAACATAAGCCCACCGACCATTTACGGAATTGCGTAACAGATTTCGGGTACTTGTAAATATCTTGGCGTTGTTCTTGATCGTTAGCTAAACTGGAAAGAATATATTAGGGAACGAAAAAAAAGGCCTCAATAGCAGAATTGTTGGTAAGAGATGGAGTCCCGCAGCCCTATAGAACCATTCATTGGATGAACACAGCCATTATAAGGCCAATTCTAGCGTACGTATGCATAGTCTGATGGCCAGCCTTAGATAAGGAAACCAGGGCATCGGCACACCCAGTGCTATAAGGACCACACCAATGGCCGCTCTCGAAACTTTCCTTTTACTTGCTCTCTAGATCTGTTCATGAAAGGCGGCTGAAAGTACTTTAAGACTTCAACAATGTAAAAATTGAAACAGGGGTCTGTACGATCATTGAACTATAATGAATTTTACAGATATTGACATTCCAACAGCCTACGTTTCACCACACATTGATTTCAACCCAGTAACCATGCCAGATATCCCCACCAGGGACCTCTGTAATGAAAACAGGGTCATTAAAGCAAATTATGTTTCGGTCTTTACTGACCTTGGCGGGTGTTGTGTTAGGTATATACTCAGATAACCCACCAATAAATAGATCTATGAAGCTTCCAGTGTATTCCAAGCGGAAGTGCTGGCAGTCTGTGAAGCCGGGAAACATCTTGCCTCATGCTGATTTGCCAACAATAACATTGATATTTTCATAGATAGTCCGGCGGCAATCAAAGCCATTTCCTCAATCACCATATAGTCCAAACTGATCGGCCGTTGCCGGAATGAATTAAGAGAACTCAACGCAACGAAAACAGTTACCCTAAGATGGGTCCCAGAAGCCAGGACATAAGGATATTAATGGGAGCGATATGGCAGATAAATTGACCAAAAGCGGATCATCTCTTAGTTCGAGCCAAATAGAAGCGTCGGTGTTGATGCCACTGGAGCAAGAAAAAAGTACAATACACCAGAGTTTCTTAGAAGTTGCAAATATCAGATGGTCATCCATCGACACTTGTAGGGTTTCAAGGAACCTTTGGCCAAAAAACCTCGTGGCATAATGGTTAGTGCGTAGGACTGTCATGCTTAAGGTCTGGGTTCGATTCCCGGTCACTGCCACCTAAAAACAGAAATGTTTTTTTCCGAGGTATTGCCTCTTGCGAGGGACTGACAAATCCTCCAAGAGTATATTTGTCATGAATAAGTGCTTCTCATCTAGCCGTTCGGACGCGGCAAAAATTGTAGGTCCCCTCCATTCCTGCCAACAACACGTACACAGGAATGGTTGAGAGTTGTTAGTCACTAGGTCCTGGTTCTCCATGAGCTGTTGCGCCACAAAATTATTTTTTTTATTTTTATTTTTGGCCAAAAAGACTGAATACTTACTCAAGTCAAACAGGCCTCGATTATATCTCATAGCTGGAGTCGTAACGGGCCCAAACTCAATTAGAACCCACATGAAAGAATGGGCATCGGTTCATCGGACTTATATAGAGGATGTCAAGATGAAGAGGCAGAGGAGAGCTCCTTTCACTTGTTTTGTCAATGCCCTAGCCAGGCTAGAACCAGGAAAGAAGCCCCAGGAGAATACTTCTTCGAGGAACTGGGCGACATCTCTGTCTTGCCACTAAAAAACATCCTAAAATTCATTCAGGACTCAGGATGGTTCAGGGAGGCCCCAACACTTAAAACTTCCCCCCTTAACCCCCTCTCTTGCCCTTCCCACCTTCACCCTGGGGAGCGTAATGGATCCAACGAGATCCGAGCGAGATGATACGCTCGCCGTTTCATCACCCCCTTTAACCAAACGCTTTGTTTTCATAATTCCATTTGAAGAAAAGCTCAAAATATTTTTTTTATAAACAATTATTCAATTTTAAGCAGGAAGTTAAAGTTAAGTATTTAGTGTCAGTTTTTTTAAATACAACCGCAAAGTTTTTCCAAAAAATGAATGCAATATTGATTTGCCTCCGAAAAGGAACTAAAGCAGGATATTTGAGGTAGGTATTGCCGTTGATTTTCTTTTTTTTTATTTCAAGCCATTTTAAAATAAGGGAAATAGGGCCCCATTTTTATAATCTAGCATCTTATGCATACCACCCTGTATTTGAACTTGTTCAATTCAATGTTATTATTATTATCATTATAAATTCAGTTATTCGTTATGTTTTCTTTGTGTTGAATATCCTCTAAAACTCATTTGGCAATATTGGATTTCATTGCAAGCATGACATTTGTACATTTATACAACCCTGACCCTGAATAATCTTCGTTAACATATCCGTCCAACAGAAGGACATCATATCATATGAGTAGTTTTCATAGATGTCAGATTGAAATAAACAGGACATTTATCATGTCTGCAATTATTACTTTCCCAAATGAGGAAAATGGTATAAAAATCTACATTTCAACGAGAGATATTAAAAATACTAGGTACATACATACATGCGAGGGAACATGAAAAATCATAATGATGTACGAATATACGCCAGAATAAGCAAACATTCGTTGATATAAATTCAGACAAGATGAGGTCAAATTTCTGGTAGTTGGCTATGCTATGCATATTGATTGTATCCTTTATTAGTTGCTAATGTTAATATTTGTTTATTAATATGTATTACATAATGATATGTACAGTGCATATCTACATGAAGAATAAAATGGAGTATAGATTCCGTTATAGCCGTTAATGGTCACTTCAACAATGGTATGATTATGATTGAAATTTTGTTCAAAATCAATACGTGATGGGTTATAAAATTCCCAATTAAGTTTGAAGAGTCATAGAAAATTATTCCAGATATATGTACGTTTTAAGCAATTATAATATTGGTTCTTATCTGTGCCTCTTGTGCATACAAAACACGTATTGTATCGCACATGAAGGATTAATATTCCTATATTTCTACATTAAATAATGTATATCTTATCTAATTATTGTAACATGAACTTAAACACTCTTGAATGAATTGAAGGAAATTGGTTGCTTGAAACATGAATTGAATTATTAAGAACAGACAAATTTTCCGTGTACCTAGGTTTACTACTTGATGGTCTTAATTTTAATTACTTAAAATAGTTCTGTCAACGAAGGAAAAATAATTGCAATAAATCATGCTTTGTGGGTTATTATTTTGTGAGGTTAGGGTGACCCCCAGGTATAACGTACTATATAAGTCCCCAACTGAGGGCCACGATCTTCAGGCAGGAGGCGGGTTAAAGGTCCCCATTTGTAATTTTTCGTAAATATTTTGAAAACTAAGAGTACCTATTAGCAGAAAAGTGTACACTACAAAATGAAAGCAAAATTTAATTTCCTACAAAAAATTTACAGATTTCACTCCTTGAGTAACAATGGGGACATTGAAAATGACTTATTTGTGCTAGAGAAATCTTTAATCTTTATAGTTATTAATCTTTCTTTTATTTTGAATTTTATCTTTACTGGTTTCCAAGCACACCAATTTATACCAATTTTAATCATGATTTTTACTAAGATCAATCTAAAAATTATATTGAACTAAAAAAATTTAAAGAAATTGTTAGCCAAACTTAATTAGCATACTTGCACTCGCATTTCTACCTTTACTTGCATATAGTAACGCATAAATAGATTTTTTTTTCTACAGCTTTAAAAACACTTAAGGAATTTGAAGCCATTTCATCATTCCGTATTTTGATCATTCTTGAGAAATTGTCTCAACAAAAATTTTATCATCTGAACTTTTTATTGCTTCATACAAACAAAAATGAATAAAATAAATTATCAAATACCCAAATATACGAAGATGATACAAAACTTAAAATAAGGCTATACTATTGCATAATTTTCGTTTACTTTTTCTTTTAAAAATTCGGTTAAGTATTTCATATACCCTTTTGTTCTATCATCAACAAAATTTTGACTACAGACAAAAGGATGTTGACATGTATTGCTATTTTTTGTTTTGTTATTTTGTTATGTATTGGTTTTTCCTTTTCAATATCTCGTGTTTGTTAACACTAGCTAAAATTTGATTTTCCAAAAATACAATATTCAATGTTGGCTTGTTACGTCTCAAAAAAAAAAATGTATTTGTCCTATTTCCTTTGCAGTTTTTTTTTCAAATTTTGTTTCATTTCCAATATACAAAAGAGATTTAATATTTTCCCTTTGTCAATTTATTGACCTATATTCTCTGCCACTTGTCTCCTAGTTTCATATTTTTCATTATCCTTGTCTGGTAACACACTTTTTCTTTTTTCTTTTGTTTTGTTGTAACACCAACCAAAAATTCAAAATTTGAACCCTCATTCCTTGTTTTTTTTTCGATTTGTATCTGTATTTATTTTTCCTAAATCCTTTAACTTGAATTTAATTTTCCTCTAAGTACATGCCTTCAAACAAACATTAAATGCTAGCGGTTGTTACGTCTCCACAACATATTATTTAACTAATTATCTTTGTGGGTCTTTAATTTTATTTCATTTTAAAAATACAAGAGAGAACCTTCTTTTAAACAGAGAGGCTGTTCACTTCCCACCTTTTATCATTTTACTGACCTTTATTTTTCCTGCGTGTGTTCTATCTTTAAATTTTCATTTTCTTTGTGTGGTAACTTTAATTTTGTTTTTGATTTAGCTTTGTGGTAACACCAACCAAAAATTCAATATTTCTGCTGATGTTACTTTTTTCTTGAATTTGAATTTATTTTTCGTAGCTCTTATAACGTGTGTTGTAGGCAACGCTGCTAACTAATAAATTGATTTTCCCCATTACATATGCCTACAAACAAATATTCAATGCTGGTGAGTGTAACGTCTCCGAAAAATTCTATTTTTCCCCATTGTGTTTTTTCTTTAATTTCGGGGCTTCTTGCAAGTCTATTCCGAAGAATTTGAATGGACAAAAGTCGATCATAATAGTCAAATATAAAAGTATTTACCAATTGAAATTGGCAATAACATTAAATCGACTTTTAGTCTATTCAACAAGTCTATTTTGAATAACTATCCTAATAAGGGCGTTTGTTGCATTTTCAAAAAAAGAAAACACATTTTCAGTCGAATTTATAAACTTTGTCTATAACTGTAGACAACCGTCCAACTCCAAAAATTTATTAAAAAACTTTGTTTATTGCTGTCCTAAATTTGTCTAACTTGGACAAAGGGTTCGGCTGTCTAAGATTTTTGTAAATTGACATTTTATTTTACTATATCCATAAGGCATATTTTCAACTATTAAGGACTTCTAAAAAAACTGTCTAACTAGTCAACCTTATAAAAAATCTAATAAATAAAGCGGTTTACGTTTTAGTTTTCAGATTTCATTGACTTATGTATATTTTTATTTCCTCTTGTTTTCTTATTTCATATCTTTATTTTCTTCGTTAATCCTTCTAATTATACCTAAATAAAACTCAAAAGTAAAATAATTAACAAAATAAAAACAAAACACAACGAATCTCACAAGCATCCTACCTAACTTACTAAAGTACCTACCTACTAACCAAACATATCCCATAAGGCATCTTAACCTTCTACCTACTAAAGTATCTATAACCAAACGCAGCAAATCGCATTCTATTAATTTAACTAGAGCGAACCTTCCCCCATCGAAGCATCTACACGACTGAACAAACAGTGAACAAGCAACAAGAACATTGAACGAGTGAACATGAATACTGAACTTGAATGAAAAGTCATTTTCTTCAGTAATTCACTGACAGAAAGACAAACAAATCAAAAAGCATCAACAGAGATAGAAAGACATTTTGAATGAACTATGGCACTATGGGAAACATTTGTGTTCTTATTTGGGCTGATTATCGTAACACAAACTTGCAAATCAACGATGACGATGAACTATCGGAATATTGATTGAAGATTATTACCACTTTTTAATCAAATTGTATTTTAGATTCGTGAGGCTTATGAAGAACGTACAGCTACGTATGATATATCAAATTAATTTTCAATTATTGAAGCTGCGAATAAAAAAAAAACGAATTGTATTGGTGCACAAACCAAAAAGTTATTAGGTGGTATGATAATAAACAGTAATATGTAATTATGTCATCTCAGATGCTTTTAAAAATTACAAATTTTACATATTATATGTAGATTTGTGTAATCTGTCACCTGTATGAATTAGAGATTTTTAATTGGAATCGTTAAAAAGATAAAACATATAACTGAAAAAATCGATCGATAAAAATGAGTATATTTAAAAAAATATAAAAATTTTATAAGAATTTCCTGAAACAAAAAGCAATCAGTTATTTATTATCTTTCTTAAACTATAAAATTTATTAATCAGATCCAACCCTAATGTCTAGTAAATAATTTATGAACCATCTATTTTTGAATTTTGAAGTTACAACCTTTAATATCTCATTTTGTAGATTTTTTTGAATTTCAAAAAATATGAACAAAATTGTTATATTAAACGTAACTATCGATAAAGAAAAAAGTTGTCACTCTAGCACAACTCATTTATATTTTTGGTTTTTCGACCATTTCACATAAAAGCAAAAAAACATAATTTGCACATCTAAATACATTTTCTTTTCAAACCATTTTTTTTTTTACTGCCAACACTTATAGTTTATGCTGCACAATTAACTGCTGACTGGAATGACTCTCGCATTTTTAATTATAAAAATATAGAATTAAAATTCATTTATTCAATTTAGTAACACCAACCAAAAATTCAATCGTACCCTTCCTATACGCTACCACTCATCTCCATACACATTGTTCATTTTAGTAACACCAACCAAAAATTCAATCGTACCCTCCGTATACGCCAACGTTCATCTGTTCACTTTATTCATTCTGGTAACACCAACCAAAAATTCGATCGTATCCCCCCTATACGCTAGCGTTAATCTCATATACACATTTATTCACTTTATTCATTCTAGTAATGAATTTTCTTATTCAAAACGACCCTATAAACATTTTCAATGTTAAAAAAATCAAATCGTATTGTCAGTAAGAGCAAACTTAACAAAAATATAAGCGGTACAAATTTTAAACATTTTTAAAAACAATTTTATAAATATAAATATTTTCTTACATAAATCATGTTTTTTCATTAATTTATCCAAAAATACCGGATAAAGTAAGTATACACTGATTCATGGTCATTCCAGAGATATCACGACACCAAGTTGGGGTGTACGTAGGGTTCCCCGTATTATAATTTAAAGTATTCTACTAAATGGTTTTTCAAAAGGGACGCTACAAAAGTAGAGTGACAGGGACAGCAAACGACGCCATATTTCTTGCCACTCTTTTGACATTTTTCTTCAATAAAATTTGCCATTTCATGATGGAAAGATATACGAGCCAACAACGAGTCGAAATTATTAAAATTTACTACCGAAATTCGGAGTCAGTGGCCTCAACGTTAAGAGCGCTACGTTCAATTTATGGTCTTCATAATCGTCCTAGCAGATCAACAATTGAGCGTCTAGTGGAAAAATTTTAATCCACAGGCACAGTACGAAATGTTCCTGTGCCAGTGAGACAAAGAAGTGTCCGTAGTGTCGAGAATATTGCTGCCGCTGAGGCTTCAGTTGCAGAAAGCCCAAATGTGTCTCTCACACGTCGCTTTCAAGCGTTGGGCATCTCTCTGACGTCGTTGTGGCGAATTTTGCGAAAAGATCTTGGCCTACATCCTTACAAGATTAAATTGACTGAAGCCGCTTGACCACCAGAAGCGTCGTATGTTCGTGAATTGGGCTGAGCAACAACTTGAAAATGAATCGGATTTACATCGAAAAATCATCTTCAGCGATGAGGCTCATTTCTGGCTGAATGGCTTCGTCAATAAACAAAATATGCGGTATTGGTCAGGCAGCAATCCACATGTTTTCCATGAGTCATCATTGCATCCCGAAAAAATTACGGTTTGGTGTGGTTTATGGGCCGGCGGCGGACCGTACTTCTTCCGTGCTTATCAATACCGGCACGTTACTGTGAAAGGGGATCGCTACCGTTCAATGATGACCGGATATTTTTGGCCCCAATTGGATGATATGGACTTGGAGGACATGTGGTTCCAACAGGACGGTGCCACAAACCACATAGCGAATGTCACAATCAATTTATTGGGAACCAAGATTGGAGAACGTGTTATCTCACGAAATGCTCCAGTCGCTTGGCCGCCTCGGTCGTGCGATTTGACGCCGTTAGACTATTTCCTGTGAGGATACGTCAAGTCTATGGTCTATGCCAACAAGCCAGCGACGACTGATGAACTTCGTACTAATTTCGAACGTGAAATTGCAGCAGTATCGGCCGATTTATGCTTGAAAACCGTCCAAAATTGGGTACAGCGTCTTGACTTCTGCAAGCGTGCCCGTGGTGGTCATGCAAAAGAAATCGAGTTCCATACATAATGGCATCGAACGTGCTTTCACAGGAATAGAGAATTTCATTAATATCCAAAACCGTTTTTGTTTTATTTAAAAAAAAATTTTGTAGCGCTCTTATTGGAAAACCCGATATATGCGCAGAGCTGAAAAAAATCAAAACTCTAATAATATTAAAATAAATTTTGACTTTTTTTCATAAATTGAAAGACAAAAATTTATAAAAGAAAACTCTGGTTTCTATATTTTATTTCTCCAGAAGAACCTTATTTTTAAGTTTTGTCGTTAGTTTTTAAAAATTATAAAAAAAGCAACAGTCTCAAATATTTAATTCATAAAAAAAAAATGGTCGATTTGGCTGATGAATAAGACAAACAAACTTACACGCACTTGTAAGCATACACGTTGTTTTTGTTTTTTTTTTAACTTGATGTGTTTGGGGCTTATGTAAAAATCAAAAGTCATGAAGGATTCCAAAGATTTATGAATTCCTATATAAAAACATAATTTACCCTTACATTCTTGTAGGAAACTTCTTGTGCAAGACTTTTTGTAAAATATTATAAATTACAGAAGCCTTTGTTGTTATACTTAAAGGATTATTTATTTCTGATAAATTAAAGCAAGTGTTGATATGATGAAACAGAAAAAGCTTTAACTTTCTCTACCAGGAATTCTAAAATTATTTCAAACATATCTTAAGTGCGTATATATATGGAAAACATGCCTCAGAGAGAAAATTTTTAATTAGTGAGTGCCACAAGAATCTCACAAAAACCCATCTACAGGTCTAAAGTCACACAAATTAACTAAAAACTTGTATATACGTTCACCCAAATCAACCGTTCCTCACTCTTCAACCATGAAAATACGCAGATCCTGTACCTCAATCAGAATAATTTTAATTATTTCCCATTCCAAATGCCTAGGACACATTCATTTGATATTCTCTTTGCTGTCACACATTTATACACACATACCTATACATACCATGAAAGAGCTTGTAACTTCTACAACACTCATCCCACCCCCCCCCACGCCATCCACATCCGCACCCACAGCAGCCTTAAATTTAACCATAGCTAGAAAGAGAGAGCCAGGCTTGCGAGGACTTCCTGTGCAAATGAATTCCTTTAATTATGAGTAATGGAGGAAAGCAAAGAAATGAGTTTAAAAAATAAATCCAGTACTGTAACAAATTCTGAGTAAGTGTCACATATAAAATTCTACCTGCACTTTCTGTATTCACAGTAGAATCAGCATCATCAGCTATCCAGATCCAGCAAGCGGCGGATAAAGACTACATTTTATACACCAAGTAAGACACTTAGATATGGATTTACTTAAGTGAGTGCAATTCCTTTGCTCCCACTTCCAGTTCCACTTCCACGGCATCCATTAGATGAATAACTAAACAATTCATTTGCAAAGTAAGACTCGGCTCATAGTGCGAAGGAGCACTGAGCACAAGCGGCGAGACATAAAAACAAGAGACTCCATCTTAAGTTAATGAATCACACAAAGCAACAGAAAAAAAAACTCCTTAATTATGAAATACCTTTTTCGTAGCCATCAGGACCCAACGATACAGGAATATCTCCCTGGGACTAAGACAGCACCTCGGGACAACAACCAAATGAAACACAACCGAGGGGATTTTATTATCTATCTATCTATATCCAAAAACAAGTAAGCTAGAAAAAGGTATCCAAACGGACAAGAAAAAAATCAAGAAATAATCGCACATCCTTTCATGTGTCTAACACTTGACACTATTAAAATTTATTGCCTCAATTTGGCTAGGATAATGAAAACTTTCAAAACAACATACCAAGAACAAAATTGAAGCCAGAAACCTACTATATAAACCAGCAGAGTATGGATGGAGGACCTTGTTGCTCGAAATATTTTTTTTTATTCCCCGCCATCCCATCTTCCCAACGATATGGATTATCCTTCGGACGGAGAGATGCTGTGTGTTGTGGCAGTGCAGCAAAAAAAACAAGCAAACAAGAGTCCTTTTACCAAGATGGAGGTAGAAAAACACATGTACCTCGTCATTCATTCTATATTAACATAAATAATTGAATAAATTCAATAAATAACTAAAGAGTAAGCCAAGACAACCAAACGACAATGCCACGGATACAAGGAGAAAAAACCTATGTACTTCTACTTCACCACGGAAAATGACATCACAAAAACTCAACCAATCCACCGCTAAACGAAAACTAACTGAACTCTAGTATGGACACACTGGTAACAAAAAAAATTGTGACCAATAGTACATTTATTTCTTATGGAATATGAAATTATCGCTTAAGATTTTATTATTTTTTAAAGCAATTGGAAATATTTTTAAATTCTATACAAAGGGAATTAGCTAAACTTCGCGTAAAAAGACACTCATACGCCATACAGCATTCTTTAAAGTAAAAATTAAACTGGTCAATTACTTTGTCAAAGAAAACAGACTGTATTTTTCCCTAGGTTTTAGGTGTCCTGAATTTGAGTTCAACCTCAGAATTTCTCCATCATGTCAGGTTTTTGAAATTTTCGTATGTAAAAATGTGCGAAAACTTGTGTTTTTTGCGGTTTTTTAATAGATACATCGAAATTTTCTTTTTTTTCTTCATTTTCCTTTTGACACTTAAAAGTTTTGATCTCCCTCTCAAAAAAAGCTTCAATTCTCCCTTTTGCTTGCGATTCTACATATATTGGAAGTTATGCATTCGTTCACAAATTTTAGCTCGAAATTTTGATGAAACATGACAGGCTCTGGAAATTTAGCACCTTATATATGGGAAATTTGAGAATACCATCTAATTGGTCAGTATTTGGTCCGAAAAGATCTACTACTCCTAGAAATTGGTCAGCCCTAGATAACTTGTAATAAAGGCATAAAGTTTCTAAGGTCACTCAAGGTCAAGCGCAATTTCTGGCACCTCATTCAAGGGAAATTTAGAAAAAAACGTATACCATCCGAAAGATCTCAAGATCGTGATAAAAGGTCAAATATTTACAGTTATTGGTCAGCCATAGTTTTTTTTCTATGAAAATCGTTCGTGACCTTGAAAAAAACTTTAAAAAATTGTAAAAAAGCATTTATAGCTGATCAATTACTGGAACTAGCTGACCTTTTATATAGATTAAGAGATCCTTTAGATGGAATACAATTTCTGCAAATTTTCCATAAATAAGGCGCCAAAAATCGCCTTGACCTTGAATTTTGTTTTTTTTAATTCATTACAAAATATTTATGGTTGACTAATTACTGAAAATAGCTGGCCTTCTATGGCTATGAAGTGGCCTTTCAAGTGGCATACTTAATTTTTTGAAATGGCCCAAATGAGGCGCCAAAAGTTTTTTTGTGACCTTAAAATGAATATTGAAAATTCATAGAAAAAAAACTATGACTGACCAATTACTGTAAATAGTCGACCTTTTATCACGCTCTAGAGATCTTTCGGATAGTATACTTTTATCTTAAGTTCCCTTAAATGAGGTGACAGAAACCGCGCGTGACCTTGAGAAACTTTAAACCTTTATTACAAGTTATCTAGTGTGGCGGTAAAATTTACCACAACAAGTTTCACCTGCCTATTCCTTATCATTATCTATTTTTAGCCTTTCCATTTTCGTTGCGGCTCCCAGATACTTGTAGAGTTAGTTGATACCTGGCGTCCATCAGCCAGAGACCTACTCTTAAAGTATTTTGAAAAAGTGACAAAAACAGGTTTTGATCGATTTGTGATTAATAAGGAACAGTTGGTTCCCAAATCCACGAACTAAAACTATCAAGAATACAGGCGGTCTCTTGTCGAAGTGCCAGCGGATGAGCTGAAGTCCACCTGACCCCAGAGTAAGGTCAGGTGGACTCCTACTCAAATCCAAACAAATGAGGTAACCAATATTATCTATTTAACGTTACTTAACTCAACGTAACGTAGCTTAACATTTTTGTCAGAAAAATGGGTTTTTAACGTGTTCTTAAATTCTAAAAGCTTAATGTTGTTAAATAGTTAAATAGATTTATCGGAATTATTACGCGAAAAGAAAAGAACTGAGTAGATCTCAAGATTTAAAGAAATGTATTCGTCTCTCACCCCGAGGGATTAGTTTTAGGAAGATTGCTTCGCGTTTTGAATCACTCGTGATACGTGTAGAGTAACTAGGAGAATGTCTTGAAGAAACTTTTTCTCGATTTTAGTTCTTTTTAATTTTCTCGAACTTGGCCATTTGGATTCGGCAAGTTTTGGAAAGACATCCAACAACTTGCTGAATCATTGCATGTGTGTGTGAGAGTAAAGATTTGAAGAGATTCGACAACAGAGGACAACGGTGGTTTTCGAGGAGAGCAAGTAGCTTTCCAGGAAGCCGTGATCCCGTGGCTGGTTGTATGGATGTGTGAGAGACTAGAATGGTCGAGGTAGACAATAGGTTTAGCATGGAAAGTTCACTCTTTGGAGGATTTTACAAGCGAAAAGTTATACTTTGATAATTGGAGGAAAATTTGAAACAAAATAGAAAATTGAGAAAAAGTAAATTTTTTTGAAGAAAAGTTGTCGAGGAAATTTTGGAAGAATATAACGGGTGATTTTTTAAGAGGTTTAGAACTTTAAAAAAAAAAACACACAAAATTCGAAAAAATGAATGAAATATTTATTTGAATCGATAGTTTGAACCTTGCAATTTAATGTTTAAAGATAATTTCATGCAAATGTTGACCGCGGCTGCGTCTCAGGTAGCCCATCCGCTGAGTCCAATTTTGGCATACTCTTTCACACATATCGGCCGGTATCTCACGAATGAATGCATGGATGTTAGATGAATAGACATTAGCCTTGACATACCCCCACAAAAAATAATCTAATGGTGTCAAATCGCACGATCTAGGCGGCCAATTGACCGGCCCGAAACGTGAAATTAACTGTTCACCAAACTCGCCTTGCAATTGCGCCATTGTTTCGCGTGCTGTGTGGCATGTGGCACCGTCTTGTTGAAACCACATATCATGCAAGTCAAGAACTTCCATTTCGGGTAAAAAAAAGTTTGTTATCATCGCTCGGTAGCGTTCACCATTGACAGTAACGCTGCGATTCGCATCATCTTTGAAGAAATATGGCCCAATAATGCCGCCGGCCCATAAACCGCACCAAACAGTGGCTTTTTCGGGATGCATTGGTAGCTGTTGCAATGCTTCTGGCTGATCTTCACTCCAAATGCGGCAATTATGCTTATTTACGTACCCATTCAACCAAAAATGAGCCTCATCGCTGAACACAATTTTTCGATAAAAAAGCATTTCGAACCGAGCACGAATTTTGATAGTAAAATTCAATAATTTGCAAGCGTTGTTCATTTGTAAGACGATCCATGGTTAAATTGCAAACCAAACTGAAGCTGTTTGACAGTGACACAAGGTACTAAACACACGTCAGCTGTCAAAACCAGTGTTGCCAAAACCAAACCAGCTAAAAAATCACCCGTTATTAGTGATTCGAGGTGTGAAGCAGTTTTGAGGGAAACTGAGGAAAAATCGAGGTGATAGCAGAAAAGAGGTGGATAGGAGACCCTCAGACATACTTGAACATATAAGTAGAATGTTTTGTTTTATAATTCGTTTTGTCAATTCCGATAGGTTAATTGTGTTTAATTTCGACTTGTATCCCAATTAATTGTGGCATACGGTTTTGATTCGTTTACAGCCCATTTTCATTTCCTTTTCTTTTCTTTGCTTTCGGCTTTACGTATCACCGTATAGATTTCAAAATAAACTTTTTTTATATAAATATATTAAAAAGAATTTAAATAGGTAAAAGTAACAAAAAAAAACTGCAAAACAAAACTGAATTTCTAGGTATCCAGACTTTATATTTACATAATTGAACTTATTTCAATTTGAAAAAAAAAAACATTTATTTAGTTTGTGCATTAATATTTTGCATAAACGGTTCTATAACAATTCTTAGTTTTATAATTCAATTTATGAAGTTAAAAGTTCAAATGAGCTCAACAGAAGAATTTTCTCCATATTCAAATATTCTTAGTTTTATTTAGTTTACATTATTTATTTAGCTATTAAAAAAAAAAAAATAATATGATTATAATTTGGAACAAAATTTTCATAGAAATTCTGGGGTTGCATATACTTGAGTGAAATAAAGAAAAAAAAAGAAGATTTGATTTTTTTTTCTAAAATTGAAGTAAGTTGAAAGAGAAATTTTTGAAATCGTGGGCCTGTGGCGTGGCCTCCAAGATCGTACGATTTAACACCGCTGGACTAATTTTTGTGGGGTTATACGAAATCGCTTGTCTACGCAGATAAGCCCGAGACGATTGACGCCTTGGAAGAGAATATTCGGTTACTGGCCCAAAACCATTTTTAAAACATAATGACAAACCCTTATCTTTATAATAATGCTAAATTGTGGGCTATGACATTAAATTATTTTCGCTTAATTGCTACTTGAAACCCGCTATAGAGTGCTCTTTATCTTTCCAGATAGGAGTTTTGAACTGAAGTAACAGCGGTTCGCTAGGGTAATTCTTCGTCGGATTTTTACTAAATTGTAATTCGTGAGATTGATATTTGTTATCCTTGACTACCTCGAAATTACTGCTACCAACAGTGATGTTTTATCAATGGACAAAAATGAGGCTTTATTCACTCCTAGACCAACGCGTTTCGCCTATTCATCAATTGCTGTGAATGCTTCTAGTACAACTCACTTGGAGTGGACGATGTTTTTTTTAGTCATCCCCATAGCCAAGTAGTTGAGAAAACCTGTTGAAGATGATGCCTTCCAGGTTAACACCAATCTTGCATTCAGGACTAAGTTGAAGAAATCTCAGATAGCCCATCTTCTTGTCTGAACCCTGTACACGTCTGGAATAGCTTGCTTGGATGACCTATTCCCAATTTGCTTCTTGTGACTTATGCTATCATATGAGGCTTTGAAGTCGATGAGAAGAGGGTGGGTCTCGACTTGAAATTCGATGGTCATTTCCAACATTTCACATTGCCTCAATGTGAAGATCGGGTCTAACCTTGATCTGCCTGCCCTTCGGCCATATTGGTACGTGCCGATCGCAGTTAGCAGAAAGGTTTTAGACGCTCCCATAGTACGTTGAATAGAATTTTGTACGCAATATTAAGCAGGGATATGCCTCTGTAGTTTTTGCATGACATTGGATCGCCTTTTTTGTAGATCGAACATATTTGACTTGTCGCCAAGCATTCTATCAACACGGTGCTTGAATTTTAGATGTGTCATCATTACTTGCTAGATATTGGTGATCTGGCAGAAAATTAAATTTCTGAGGTCAAAAATCTCAGGCAAAACAAACTTGTAAAATAACAAATGAAATAAATTATGCTGAATAAACAAGTGAATACCTCAACAAAATAATTTTATTACAACCACTTTATACAGAAACACACTTTTAAGCTCGACTGTAATTATATGCTGAATTTGGTTAGATACGCGATGGTAGAGGTGGCAATCAAATAATTTTGCTGGCATTAACCAAAAACCCACAGAATAGACTATACACTTTGCAGTTTTCAGCTCAGCTGCCTGGAATTGTATAAATATAGATATAGGAAGCATATAGTAAGAAGCAACATTCTCCATCCAGGAGACAAGAGGATGTTATTCATTTATTTTTGTAGGTACTCGTATAGTCTTCTTCAAAACAGGAAGAAGAAACTTCCAAACAGGAGGGTGGCTAGCTGGCTTTAAGGGTCTGTCTTACTCTTAAGAAGTTGCCGAAGTTCCTTTATATGAAGGTACTATGGTATATTATAATCAAAAGGACCTAAGAACCGAAACGAATAACTTCACAGAGAGAGAGCGTAGCTATATATGTATATACGGGTACGAATATAGTAGGAGGAAATTGATTGAACAGGTAATTGCATGTGATATGGGTTACAAATAAGGATACCGATGGCATCCTGAAGTATAGAAACTTGAATGAGTATCCTATACCTATACAATAGGGAGACTTGGTCCCATCATCGTTGTTTGTTCGTCGAATATCGTCGTCATCGTCATCGTTGTCGTTTTCATCATCATCGTCTTTGTACGAGTAGTATAGAGGTATAGTCTTTTACCTTTTCCAACAAGATATTAAAATGAATGAACACATTGTTGCTTCTTAAGTTGGATAAATGTTACCTACTTGCTGGTGAAAGGTATTAAGTTGTCAAGGAAATTGAACTTGTTGTTGCTATTCTGTTGCTGCTGTTGCCATTTGAGATCTCAAGTATGCATCTCTTCGCAACTTAAGAAATGTATGCTCTATGATTATGAAAGATATGAGTATAAGTCACACTTTACACTGCACTAGAATTGAAATGCTTCGCATCACTGTTTGTTCTTAAGTTTGATTGCTAAATGCATTTGAAGATTGAAACAAGTTTCAAGTATCATCTTAGTGTGATGCATAACAATAACTTGTGATTATGGATATATATACGTAGTTGTTGTTGAAGAGTTTGACAAATATGACTTTTTCAAGGGCAGATCCATATACTGACAATTGACCACAATTCCTGTTTTGTATTTGGATGAAGAAAACGAATGTCATGACCTTAAGGTTGACAATAGAAGTCTTCAACTGATGAATGGCCAGCAGATACTGTGAGCGTTATAAACAAGTGTACCGTTTTGAAATGCTTTCTTGTAATTCTGTGGAAGCAAATACTCGTAGATTCGATCTTTTAGAAAAAGACTTATCAATACTTCGTTGGCTTCTCTTTCGTCCTAAGGATATAAGGTAAGAGTCTGGAGATTGACTCTTCTAGCTTCCTTGTCAATTCGGCTGGAATTTTTTGCCACTCTTCAAATAAAATTGGATGTTGTGCCTTTTAGCTTAATATGTTCCTCTTTTGAATCTGTTAATCCAGATAATCTCACAAATGCTCGATGAGGTCTAGACCTGGGGATCGTGGAAGGGCTTCTAATTGAGAGGCACTTATTTTGTAACCGCATTTCTTGACAAATTTCGATGTGTGCTTGAGGTCGTTGCCCTGTTAGTAGACCCATGCATCAGTTAACTCCCGGTTTTGCAACACTACACGGTTAATAGTTTCTTAAAATATTAAGCAATCTTCATTCATTCATCGTGCTTTTAATTAAGACGAGATTTCCAACTCCAAAAGTCGCAATTCACCCCCAGACCATTATTACCAAACATCCTTCGTGTTTTTTGCAAAAAACATCCTAAATTCTGTGTTTTCAGTTGACATAGTTTTGGTGACTATCTTGAATTAAAAATCTCAAAGTTGCTCTCGTCTACTGACAAGATCGTTTCCCAGAATGATAATATCGAGTTTTAATATTAAGAAGTTTTCACTTTCCATTTTTTCTTAAGGAAATGTACACATGCTCTTTGATTTTCCCAACAAAGGCTTCTTAAGGTGATTTTCTTACTTTTTATTGGCTGAATCTCAAATTATTTTATATAAAATCAAATACTGATTAGGTGTTCTTTCATATAAAGGTAAGAAAATGTACAATGTCACTGTTGATTTTTTAGAAATAACTGATTTCTAAAAATCTTACTTGGTTTCTAGTTTAATTGATTATTTCAAAAGTGATGGAGATAAACACGGTGAATTCATATTTGTGGGAAAACAAGGAAGTTCCATTATCGATTACAGCCTAGAAGAAGGTGGTGAATGGTGTTCAATTATAACGGACTTCGAAGTGCAAAAGAAACACTATTCCGTTCATATGTCGATTATTTTGTCATTTGAATGTGAAGAACAAGAAAACGAAGCATGTGTGGATTTGAAACTTGTTCCTAAACTGCAATGGAGAAATACAACCGCTCCCATCTACAGAAGACAATTGGATAGACTGCTATACTAGACAGTGAAGATGAATGTACTTTAAATACTACCGAAATATGTATAGAAGGAGCCTATCGTGGACCGATAGAGAAGCATGGTTTGATACGTCCGGCGTAACAAGTTTAGACGTGGTGTAATGAAAGCCTTTGCAAGAAACTTGTACGTTGATTACAATCAAAGATATAAAAAGCTCTGCAAAAAAATAAAGAATAGCTATTATGAAGCCCAGGCCCAACAATTAGCAGAGTTTTGGAATTTGGCCCGGAAACTTAACGGCACAAAATAGTATCATCAGTATTGGACTAGATTCTAATAGGCTGCAATTGCTTAACCCAAACACCACAAGTCCACACATGTTACAATACACCCAACCTGGGTTCCATGATGACGTTTTGGACGCTGTAATAAGCCAAGAAGAAGTTCATCTCTCGGTAAATGAACTATGTGATGGAAAGGCCGCTGGCTTGGATAGAATACCAGGAGAGTTCTAGAGATATGATACAGGAGAACTTAATAAGAATCTTAGAAAAATATTCAACCAAATCTTTCAATATGGGATCATAACACAGTAGTTCAAGGAAGCCCTGATCTTTCTAATCCACAAGAAAGGAAATATCGATCAACCGGCAAATTATCGTGGGATTTCCTTTTGAAACACGTCCTATAAAATTTGTATGCATGGATACATGAAAACCATCTTCTAGGCGAGTTTCAAGCTGGGCTTAGAGCGGGGCTCTGGACCACATCTTTGTACTAAGAAGCATCGCTGTTACGTTCCTGGCAAGAAATAAAAATTATATAAATTTTTTGTAGATTTCCAAGCCGCTTTCGATACAATAGACAGAAATGCATTGATGTACAAGTTGTTTGGATTGGGAATGTCGCAGAAGTTTGGACGAGTATTGCAGAATTTATACATGGATACAAGGCAGCAGTTTGGAATAGTAAACATATATCTGAGTGGTTCCACTATTCGCACTATTCATCGAGGACATACCGACTGCATTACCTGGAAGTGTAGATTATGCAGGAGTTGTTATTAAAGCTCTGCTTTTTGCTGATGACGTTGTGATATTTGCGTACACTCCGGAATCGCTGCAAGTCATTATAAACAAGCTGACTGAATACTGCACGAGGGTGGAATCTGGTTGTAAACTTCAATAAGTTGAAGATAATGATTTTCAAAAAAAGGTGGAGACAGGTCAGGTTCAAATTAGCAATGGCAGCATAATAACAAACGAATAGAAGTTGTAAAAGAATACAAATACCTAGGAGTTCTTTTCACTAAAAGTTTAAGCATGGATAAATATCTCAACGAGAAGCTTTTGAAGGCGAAAACAGCCATCAATATGGCAAGGAGTGACTGTTTTAATAATAAAAACATTGCACACAGCAGCAAATATAAAGTGTTTAAAGCAGTATCAGAGTCCATCCTGTTCTATGCAGCTTATGTAATCTAATCTAAAAATATATCTAAATCTTTAGATTTATTTCCTGAAAGGCTGAAATACATGCAAACCTGTTAAGTTTAGTGGAGATTAGAGACTAGAAGAACAGTAAGTGATTCTCAGGTCATCCACAAATGCTTACCAACAAAAAAAAGAAAAAATAACCAATTTATATAAACCAGAAACAAAATAGGACCAAGTACAGACCTCTGGGGTACACCTAGATATTTTTTTTACATTACTATAACACTTTTACCGATTTAAATAAAAACTGTGAGCATTTTTTGTGGTAAGGTTCTAAATAATTTTCATAGCTTATCCAAAAGGATATTATGATTGACCATATCAAAAAGTCAATATTCTTGACTTGATGGATTTAAAAAAAATAGAAAATAAAGACATCAAGATATGGATCTATAAAAATTGTATTTATCAATTCTATTCTTCCTTTTTTAACAAATGAATAATAAAAGCACATTTATGGTCTTCGGGGAAAATACCGGGCATGAAGCTGAAATTTAAAAGAGAAGCCAAAATATCCACTGTGTTAGTACCAATTAGTTTTAAAGTAGAGTTCGAAATCTCATCGAAAACCTTAGAGTTTGGATTTTTCAGAGTATTGATTGTTTTCAGTAGCTCTAGACCTGTAATCGGTTCGAAAAAGAACTTATTTCTGTTGTCTTCTTGTGGAATCAACTCATAACATAAGTTAAAAAATTGGTTGCACTGTTGGATGGGACTCCAAAACATAATCTTGATGCATTGAATAAGCGCACTCCATACTATCTGGTAGTTTCTCTAGGATATGTTTTTATTTTTCGCTGGTTGACCTTTTATAAATTGATAAATTGAGAAGGTGCTGATATCTGCCCTTTGATGTCTTGAGCTGGTTTTGGTTATTCAGTGCGCTTATAACAATCAGTTCTAGACAATGGATTGCTTACTTTTGCACAGGTGCAGTTGCTGATTTCTGGAATAATATGAATAAATTATATAATGGAAGGGAGAAGTCTAGTTTTGATGATGTTCTAAAGGAGGTTGCTGATCGGCATTAAAATCCAGCCAGTCAGCACAGCAATTGCCTTGTCTTCGTTGGTATCATATAATATTATGTATGGTAACGGGTGATTTTTTAAGAGGTTTAGAACTTTAAAAAAAAAAAACACAAAAAATTCGAAAAAATTAATGAAATATTTATTTGAATCGATAGTTTGAACCTTGCAATTTAATGTTTAAAAATAATTTCATGCAAATGTTGACCGCGGCTGCGTCTCAGGTAGCCCATCCGCTGAGTCCAATTTTGGCATACTCTTTCACACATATCGGCCGGTATCTCACGAATGAATGCATGGATGTTGGCTTCCAGTGCGTCAATCGAAGCGGGCTTGTCCCTATAGACATTAGCCTTGACATACCCCCACAAAAAATAATCTAATGGTGTCAAATCGCACGATCTAGGCGGCCAATTGACCGGCCCGAAACGTGAAATTAACTGTTCACCAAACTCGCCTCGCAATTGCGCCATTGTTTCGCGTGCTGTGTGGCATGTGGCACCGTCTTGTTGAAACCACATATCATGCAAGTCAAGAACTTCCATTTCGGGCAAAAAAAAGTTTGTTATCATCGCTCGGTAGCGTTCACCATTGACAGTAACGCTGCGATTCGCATCATCTTTGAAGAAATATGGCCCAATAATGCCGCCGGCCCATAAACCGCACCAAACAGTGGCTTTTTCGGGATGCATTGGTAGCTGTTGCAATGCTTCTGGCTGATCTTCACTCCAAATGCGGCAATTATGCTTATTTACGTACCCATTCAACCAAAAATGAGCCTCATCGCTGAGCACAATTTTTCGATAAAAAAGCGGATCCTCGGCCAGCTTTCCAAGAGCCCATTCACCAAAAACTCGGCGTTGTGGTAGGTCGGCTGGCTTTAGTTCTTGCACCAGCTGTATCTTAAAAGGCTTTACGCCCAAATCCTTCCGCAAAATTTTCCACGTAGTGCTGTAACAAAGGCCTTACTGCTGGGAACGGCGCCGAATCGACATTTCGCGGTCTTCTGTCACACTAGCTGATACGGCCGCAATATTTTCTTCACTACGCACAGTACGTAAACGTGTTGGTGGTTTAATGTCCAACAAAGTAAATTTGGTGCGAAATTTGGTCACAATCTTCCGAATAGACTGCTCAGAAGGTCGAGAATGCCGACCATAAAATGGAAGCAGCGCGCGATGAACATTTCGAACCGAGCACGAATTTTGATAGTAAAATTCAATAATTTGCAAGCGTTGTTCATTTGTAAGACGATCCATGGTTAAATTGCAAACCAAACTGAAGCTGTTTGACAGTGACACAAGGTACTAAACACACGTCAGCTGTCAAAACCAGTGTTTCCAAAACCAAACCAGCTAAAAAATCACCCTTTAGTTTCTGAAGGCACGTTCAACAACTTAACGTTATTTCACTAAAATGCTAATAATAATAAATAATAAAAACAAAATTAAAGGAGCATTTTTTTTAATTTTGGTTTCTATCAGTCGTATTTATTAGATTTTCTAAGAACACACTTAGGTAATTGCCCAGCTACTCAATGCCTAAATAGTTTAGCCATCTCGGCATTTATAAACGCATTCCAATAGTTGTTCAATTTCGACCTCATTTTTTCAGTGACATGCCTGTTTTCGTTAATTTTTGAATGAGTTAATGAATCTTAGTAGGATTTTGGGCACGTTCATTTAACTTTTCATCCATTTCAAAAGTAAAAAAATTAGACAACGAGAAATATTTGCCTTCCTTGTTAACCGAGTCTTCTTTAAAAAAGACTTCGACAACAAATTTCAGTGGCTTAGTTAACCACGAGGTGCAAAATGTTTATAAATAACATTTTGGAGTTGGACAAGCGTCTAAAGTTTCACGTTGCTTGGAATGGGTTTATAAATCCACTGTATATAATTTGAAGGGCTACATTTCTCTAATAAGTGGTGGTAATAAAATTGTTTTTCTAAGTCATGCACTTGCATATGCAGCTTTAATTTATTACTGTTATTCTAAACGTTTGTTTTTGTGGTACCTCGTGGCATCATGGTTAGTGCGTAGGACTGTCATACCAAAGGTCTGGGTTCGATTCCCAGCCACTGCCACCTAAAAACAGAAATGTTTATTTCGCGAGGTACTGACAAATCCTCCAAGAGTATACTTGTCATGAATAAGTGCTTCTCATCTAGCCGTTCGGACTCGGCAAAAAATTGTAGGTCCTCTTCATTCCTGCCAAAAATACGCACTCAGGAATGGTTGGGAGTTGTAAGTCACTAGGCCTTGGTTCTTCACGAGCTGTTGTGCTACCAAATTTATTTTAATTTATTTATTTTAAACGTTTGTTTTATCTGACTTTTAATAAAAAAAAGAAAAACAAATTTTTGTTAGATCACCAATATCTAGCAAATAATAAAGACACATACAAAATTCAAGGACAGTGTCGAAAGTATGCCCAACAACTGGTCAACTAGCTTCATATGCCCAATCTACAAAAAAGGCGATCCTGTCCTGCAAAAACAACGCAGGCATATCCTTGCTTAATGTTGGCTTAATGATTTTATCCAACATACTATGGAAGCGTCTAAAATTTGTCTGCAACACTATTATTGGCACGTACCAGTGTAGTCAGGCATATCAACCATAGACATCCTGGAAAAGACCAACGAATTTCAAGTCAAGCCAATAGTTAGGGCTGGCCACGATAACAAACCAAACGATACATTTGTAAGTATCGAAAAATCGAAACATTTTATCGGTAGCGGTATCGGTCTTGTATAACTTAGTCTCGATTGGTATCGTATAACAGAGTCTCGTCTCGGTATCGGTCTCGTCTGGTTTCGGTCTGGTTTCAGTCACAAACAAAAATAAAATGCACAACTTGGTCACATGTTCTTGATACTGTAGTTGAACTCGCTTGGTATTTTTAAGATTTAATAAAAATTCATTATAACTATAATGTTCACGGTGGGGTGCGGTGGTAGGTTCGCTTACCAGGAGCCCTGTGAAAATGGTACGCTGATGTTGGGGGAAATATTCTTCCTAACGTCGAAAGCCATCGGTCTTCACCATTGTGCTTCCGAAACTTTTTGAAGCCGGAATTGATGTTCATATTAATTTCGTAACGTTTCTCTGTGATTAAGGTGATGTCTATGTTGTTGCTCTTCATGAATAAGTTTGATGACGTTTTCTTCTTTGAACTATCTTTATATCTGTATGGTGTATGCCGAGCTTCATAACTAAAAGATGAAGTGGCCACTCACAAGAACTTTACTCCTTCACTTTATTCATGACGGACAGAAGATTAGATCTAAAGAACCGTTGGAATTTGTTGTTGAGGTTCATCGGTATAAAAGCCGATTTTACTGGCTTTACTGATGCTGCCCTTGATGGAATATTCTTGACGAGTTTTTTATTTGTTGTTGCTGCTGAATCAGGTTTTTGGATGTTGCATGGGGTGGGCTGCCAAGCTTGCCGACTTTGAAACATACTCTTTGTGAGATTGTTTCTCAGCCAATATTTTGTTATTTCGCGGCTTTTGAAGCTCGTTGAACTTTTTCGCACATCACTAAGTCAGTTCATGTTTCAACTATCCATTTACACCACCCTGCTTCATGATCCGCAATTGGAGGGCGACGACCTGTTCAAAGCTTTGGCAGATTTGGTGCTGTACGGTGCGTCGTTCACTTCAGATGCACCCAATGAACCATTTATTTCGTAATGGTGTATTAGTTTTACTGATATCACTGATCCTAGATAGTTTGAAAAAAAAAGTTATAAAAGTTATATGGAATACTGGTGAGGAACCTTCGTTGCTGCCCATGGAATTAGTTTCAGTATTGGTGTCTTCGTTGACTTCCTTGGACTTGGAGTTATAATATTTTAAACTACTATGCTGAGTTTGGATTAAATACTTCAGCTATTACTGGATCAACTACTTTTCACTTTAATAAAAACCAACAATACTGGTCTAATGACGTGCTCGTACAAAACTTAAATTTGGAAAAAATTTATTTCTTTATTTCACTTTTTGTTGAGCTAAGTCCCAAAGTAAATTGCATAAGTCAATCTGACTGTCAGTAAAACCCTCAGAGTATCATCGATTCAATTGATAAATTCTAATATTGAATTCTCATCAACTTTGTATCATGGCCTCGATTTGCACTTTATATCAGCTTGAGCAGAGGAAGAGCACCTATAAATTCGAGAAAGTGGATTAAGAAACATACTTTTATATAGGTCGCGTTTGCTATTCCGTTGCTCGTATACATAGCAATTTTATGCTCCCACTCAATTTTTAGTATAAGCTATACAAACCCCAACTGTAAATTTCCCAAATACCTATGCAAGAGTGCCATAAACATCCCAACAGCAGAAGCGCATCATCCAAAATAATGACATTTTTTTACGAAATAAATACATTTAAGTTAGCAATTGAAAGGGAATCCCCCTCGATATATGTACTTGAATCTTTTACTTTTCTCCCAAGGAAATGAACTCATATTCTTTTTTAGAGGGGGGTTTACTCCAACTCGCCCTGAATATCGCGCTCTTCATCGTGCTGGTGTGTCATTTATGTGCAATTCGGGGAGAAAGAGAATTTCTGCAAATCGTTTTTAAGATCTTGATTTGACCTCGTATGTGATCCTAGCCTTGAAGCCTTGCACTATGGTGTCTCTGTATACTGTGGATGTATCCCTTCCCGCAGTGTACCCTCGCGCCTTCAGGCAATCAACAATTTATCGTTTGACATTAAAAAAGAAGAATAAACCCGACCAGCAAAAAAAAAGAATAAAAAAAAAGAAAGGAGAATCGGCCAAAGATGGGAAGCATCCCTGTTTTCGTTTCGAATGTGCTCAATGTTACACACAAGGACGACAAGGACGCTGCCCTTGGTTATAGCGGTTGCTGGGCCATCATTTAGGAAGTGAGTGTCAGTAAATTTTTATGTTAAAATGCAGCAGAGTAGCGCAGCATCGCCGTTGTCGTGTCGGTCGGTTTAAGTTTGGTTTGGTGTGATGCGATGTTGGTAAAAAGAACGAAACCTCGATGGGGCCTGGCGTTGGAATATCAAGTGATTTCCAGTGGCCATAAATATTGGTAAGTTTTTCACACGATTTCCATACATGTTGAATATTTTCTCGATGTTTACCGTGCGGGGAGAGTATGACGCTGGTTTGTGGTGTAGAGTGTTGGCTGAGAAGGGTGGTGGGGAGGGGGTTATATAGGAGAAGTTGAGAATATGTAGATATAGCGGTAATGACTACCCTCAAGGAGTAAGGTTGATGCAGAGTTGAGGCAGAATGTTATGTGCAAGTGCAAGTCAACTCGCATGGGATGTTAAAATAAATTGAGGAAATTAAATTGCATTTTTAAGTGGCATTTGCACTTTGTAGTTAACTCCTTGATGGCTCATTCCGAATGATTGATTGAAATACTTCAGCGTGATGATACTAGAGTTGATGATAACATTTTTAAGTGGCTATACTATTGGTAGCTACCAATGCCAACGTTTTCAATTATTTATTTTTTTTATTATTTTGTCTTTTGAACAAAGCACGAGCAGCAGAAGGTAGGTATACATATACATGTGTGCATTTATGCTGGTATCAAAAGTATAAGTTCCAATTAAGAAACATAACCGGGATATTGAATTTATTATATGTTCATCACTGCATTAAATTTTTGTATTAATACTTATAGTGGGTTTGAATAATGTATGCATAATTAGGTACATATGTTTGAATATTTTGTTGTATAGTGAAAGTGAATGTAAGGCAATCATTACGAATGAGCAAATACTTCAAGAATGTAACGTATCTAACTGATAATTTATTTAATAGTAAATTAATGGAAAAAAAAATCATTCGTCGTATCTTATAGAAAAAATATGACGTCTGTGTAGTAAGCATAACAATTTTAAGCTGGACCAATAGGAGCATGGCAGGAATTTACATTTTTTTTATGAATTTCTATTCTAGATTTCGCAGTTCACCAAATAGTGGTAACTTCACTGTGAAGTCAGCAGTAGGTACATGTCCTTTTTTAACCAACTGGGCTAGCTTTTACACTAATACACGACGAACTATGAGTAATGACCTTTTTCAAAATAAAATTAGTGCGATCAGATGTTTTTTCTCGTTCGAACTCATTGAGTTTCGAAAAATGTCATGACTCAAAAGTCGTCGTGTAATAGGGCACTAAGCCAATTGATTGCAGTAAATTTTGTAGCTCCTCTCTGTTTCAATCTTACACGGTTTTTCTTACTTACTTCACTTCAACTTCTACGATTACCTCCTAATCAACTAAATCCGGAGCAATTATTGTAAGGGTGATTCCGTTTTTTTGCTCGTGGATGTAAATTACGTATTATTAATGTCAACTTAAACTGACATTCGAACTACCGTCTTTTTTGCAATAAAAAAATTATTGATTTTAATTAAAATGGTGTATTGTGGCGTATACCTACTATTACTTAAAACTATTTAACAGGCAATTCGTTGCGAGAAGAGATATCCAGTGGCGTAGCTAGGGGGGTGGTCGCCCCGGGCGCCAGGAGTTAGGGGCGGCAATATCATCTTTATTTTGCTTTGGAAGTATTAAACCAATTACAAAAGATTTTTTATATTAAATTTAATTGATACATTTTTATTAGAATATACAATTCTTATCTCAGAGGCGCCAAAATCATCCTTGTTGGTCATGAAAAGTACATAAACACAATAGTTTAGATTTGGTTTAACTAAAAATTCATTTAATATTTTATTATTATATTTTATTTAGGGGGACAGAATCACCATCGTTGTTTATTGTAGAAGTTGGATGTGAACAAAAAGTATTTTCTTTTTTAAATAAAAAAATTCCATAAAGTTCCCTTACAACGTATTATTTTTTTTTTGTATTCAAATCATTAGGGGCAACAGTCTTTTATTTTTTTAAATTAAAAACTCAGATTAGCTTGTAGTTAAATTTTTAGGGGCGCGAAAAATCATCGTTGTTTGAAATTATAAGTTGGAAATAAGCTCAATAGTTTATTTTTTTTATTTTTATTTGAAAGGAAAATAAGTATAAAAATAAATTTGTAAACTTCAACAAACTTACCTTTTATTTGTTTATAAATATCTCCAAGCACACCAACAAAAGAATATGTCAGAAATAAAAAAAAAAAAACGTCAGCCGAAGTTAGCATCGGTTCGTCAATGTTAAGAACCCAAAATAAAATGGAGTCGGGGTCTCCACATCCTGGTGCAAGCATTTAAGCACATTCCAATAATGAAAATTGTTATTAAGATACAGCCGCCTCAGTCTACCAGATTTATGAACCCTTTGGTGCCCCTCTTATGCCAGGAACATAAATGTGCAAAAATGAAAATATTGCAAAATTATTTTTGAAAGTTTTACTAGATTAAAACAGAGTCTTAAATCAACTTATAGCTTACCTGATATTCTAAAATATTATATTTTCTTCGATATACGTACATATAACAGTTCTGTAATCACATGAAAAAGCGATAAATTTATAAAACTACCTAACAAACCACCACGGAAAAATTTATTTTTGCACATTCATGCATGGCATAAGGGGGAAAATGTACATTTGACATTAAAAGTTGTGAACACAATCATGTCCTTATTATAATATTTATTAAATTATCACTAATAATGTCATCTATTCCATGTGTTATAAGTCTGCTATAGTACGACGACTTTTGAGTTATGACTTTTTTCAAAATGAAAAAAAAAAAACATCTGACGTCACCTTCGCACTTATATTATTTCGATAAAAAGTCCTCGTGTAATAGCAGACTAAATGACAATTGTTTTGCTTTGACCATAGTCTTCCAACGCATCCCTACAGCTTTTTATTCTTTTAAAGCTGCCAAATCAATTTTCGAGTTTGGAAATGGCAAAAAAAGAAATAAGAGACACAAAAATTCAATTTAAATCATAAACAATATAAATTTATAGTTATACTTCCTATTTTACTTGAAAATTCCGATAGACACTCAATTGTTGATCTGCTAGGATGATAATGACGACCATAAATTAGACGTAGCGCTCTAAACGTTGAGGCCTCTGTCTCCGAATTTCGGTAGTAAATTTTAATAATTTCAACTCGTTGTTGGCTCGTATGTCTTTCTATCATGAAATGGCAAACCTTACTGAAGAGAAATGTCAAAAAAGCGGCAAGATATATGGCGTCGTTTGCTGTTCCTGTCGCTCTACTTTTGTAGCGTCGCTGTTGGAAAACCCTTTAAAATGTTTTTAAATCCATAGGCATTTAATGCAAATGTCAAATTTTCGAAATGTCAAATTTCTCCCATGATAGTTGAAAGTATGAATTTTTCACGTGTGTATACAAAATTATGCAAAATTGCCTAGTGGGACTTATGCGCTGATTGAATGTTCATTTATTTTTGCTGTTTCCCCAAAACCCCATTAGGTTGATTGAGACGAATGTAAACACTTAAATAATGATTTCTGAAAAATAAATTCCAAGCAATAATATAACCCAAAATTTTAGATTAGAATATCTCAAAAACAGATTCAGATTCAGAGCATCAAAGAAAATCAGAAAAGCATATTATGGTATATGTTAGAGACGAAAATGAACCTTGGTTCTAAAAGCTCAAATGTCCATTTTTATTACATATTAACCTAGTCTGTAAAAAGCGGCAATAGTCTTTTTAAAAGTAATGAGCATTTTTATTAATTGCAAAGCAAAATTTTCAACATCTTCAAAATTTACAAATTGGACATTGGCCCTTTGAGAACCAAGGTACAGAATTATTGAGTAGTTTCGAGGGGATTTTCGGCAACGGTAAAAATACGTTAATTTTTGTCGGAGAAAACAACCTCAAACGGAGTTTTGTTGGAAATTGTGTCTAAATCATCGGACAAAAATTATTTGAATTTGTCAAAAATGTTTATTCTTGAAATGCAAAGAAACTGCAAATTTGGAGCCTTACTACAAGTTTTTTAGCATGCTTGGTTCCCGAGCTACACTTGTGTCCTGCTAAATTCACTGTGAAGTTAGCAGAGATCAATCGATTACAGCCTTATTTAGCAAACTGCAAAATCGGGAATATAAATGCAACAAAAATGCAAACAAAAACTGCAAATTCCTGTCAAGGTCCCATTTGCGTGGGTGAAAGTTACCCTGCTAATTTCACAGACGTAATTTCTATCAATTGTACAAGTTTTAGCTTCCTAGGTCAACCCCTCAAAAAGATAGAAAATGCAAATGACAATTGCATAATCTTTAAATTTTAACGATCTTTTTTTACAATTTTACACATACAAAATAAAAAGAATATTCCATTGATTTTGATTTGTTTTCAAAATTGCATGCAATTACATAAGTTGATAATGTACTTCTTTAATGCAGTTTTTAGCTAAATAACAATTTTTTTGTATTGTTTTATATCTCAAATTATTAACTTATGAATAGTATAGATTTCTAGCTTGCAGCTTATAATAATTATTAAACCAATTACATTTCCAATCAATGATTAAAGCATAATAAACAGAGCTTAAGTGCCACACAAATTCCTTGTGTTTGACATTTTGTTCGAATATACATATATGTAGGTAGCTTGAATACGACAAAATATTATCGTAACTCTAACCAAATAATGCCTTGCAGCAACGCCTTAAAAATTAACAACTTAATCTCTCTCTGAAAATCGATGAGCCGTTTCGTAAATAAAGATTGAAATCCCCATCTCTAAACCTACATAATTCTTCCCATCCCACTGTCGATATTACTGCCTTCGTCGTCGTTCGTCCTTATATTTCAATTTTAGCGGCGACAAGGACAGAGTGCGAGAATGAGCGAGTAATCCTAATGTATATACAATATACATATACATTCTTAGCCGAAGGACATTAATTTCGGTATCATCTACTAATAACTTCCCGTTTATGTTTCAAACGCTACATGTTTAATGCATGTACCAAATTTCAACCATAAGCGCGTATTGCATATATACATTATAGCGGTATACCGGGACAAACCGGATCCTGAAAATGAACGAGCGAGTGATTTTCGATTGCCTTGGTTAGTTAGAGCTTGAAAATTGGTAAACCTGGAAACCCAATACTTCGGCTGCATAGACGCTACATGGAGGCAAACAACATCGATGCACGATTTATACACCTTGTTGTCGATATCGATATAATATGTAGGTTTGTGGATTGTAGGTATGTTAAGAGGAAGTTCTTTGTCCTGAAGGTGCCTACTATATAATTGCTCATGGCTTTATGTTGTGGTCCGGGCACGGGGCCCCATACATTGAATGAAACCTAATCTTGTTAAAAGGGCGACAATATTTTAATATGTTGAATATTACCAATTTAAAAAGTTTTTACTAATTAACTAAATTCTTGAATAAGATTTACCAAAGGGTATGCTGATTTTTAAATATAACGGGTGATTTTTTAAGAGGTTTAGAACTTTTAAAAAAAAAAAACACAAAAAAATGAATGAAATATTTATTTGAATCGATAGTTTGAACCTTGCAATTTAATGTTTAAAGATAATTTCATGCAAATGTTGACCGCGGCTGCGTCTCAGGTAGCCCATCCGCTGAGTCCAATTTTGGCATACTCTTTCACACATATCGGCCGGTATCTCACGAATGAATGCATGGATGTTGGCTTCCAGTGCGTCAATCGAAGCGGGCTTGTCCCTATAGACATTAGCCTTGACATACCCCCACAAAAAATAATCTAATGGTGTCAAATCGCACGATCTAGGTGGCCAATTGACCGGCCCGAAACGTGAAATTAACTGTTCACCAAACTCGCCTCGAAATTGCGCCATTGTTTTGCGTGCTGTGTGGCATGTGGCACCGTCTTGTTGAAACCACATATCATGCAAGTCAAGAACTTCCATTTCGGGCAAAAAAAAGTTTGTTATCATCGCTCGGTAGCGTTCACCATTGACAGTAACGCTGCGATTCGCATCATCTTTGAAGAAATATGGCCCAATAATGCCGCCGACCCATAAACCGCACCAAACAGTGGCTTTTTCGGGATGCATTGGTAGCTGTTGCAATGCTTCTGGCTGATCTTCACTCCAAATACGGCAATTATGCTTATTTACGTACCCATTCAACCAAAAATGAGCCTCATCGCTGAACACAATTTTTCGATAAAAAAGCGGATCCTCGGCCAGCTTTCCAAGAGCCCATTCACCAAAAATTCGGCGTTGTGGTAGGTCGGCTGGCTTTAGTTCTTGCACCAGCTGTATCTTAAAAGGCTTTACGCCCAAATCCTTCCACAAAATTTTCCACGTAGTGCTGTAACAAAGGCCTAACTGCTGGGAACGGCGCCGAATCGACATTTCGCGGTCTTCTGTCACACTAGCTGATACGGCCGCAATATTTTCTTCACTACGCACAGTACGTAAACGTGTTGGTGGTTTAATGTCCAACAAAGTAAATTTGGTGCGAAATTTGGTCACAATCTTCCGAATAGACTGCTCAGAAGGTCGAGAATGCCGACCATAAAATGGAAGCAGCGCGCGATGAACATTTCGAACCGAGCACGAATTTTGATAGTAAAATTCAATAATTTGCAAGCGTTGTTCATTTGTAAGACGATCCATGGTTAAATTGCAAACCAAACTGAAGCTGTTTGACAGTGACACAAGGTACTAAACACACGTCAGCTGTCAAAACCAGTGTTGCCAAAACCAAACCAGCTAAAAAATCACCCGTTATTTAGATACCATGAAAATGAAGAATCAATAGTGTATAAAAATATTTGATGGAACGTTGTTTTTTTAGGGGTCGAGGGGACGAAGTTGTTGTGTATGAAACAGAAAAATTAAACTTGGTACAACCTAATCACATGACACATGTTTTTTAGGTAGTTTTAAAAGTTGAATCAAATTTCACAAAAACCAAGCAACAACCATGAAAAAAGTTTGTATGTACCTACGGGTGACTATATTTTCAGTTAAATATTACAGACAACCAATTAAAAATAATGGTTTCTTCACTAAACTTGGCATCAAGGTTATTGGCCATGAAAAATAATAATCTGAAGAATCCATAAAAAGATCGGTGGTGAAAGGGTGTTTTTTTTTTTTGGGTTGGTGTAGTGGTGAATTTATAACCATAAGCCCTGTGACAAAAGTGGTATCTCCATGAAACTCGGTGAAAATATATTCTTAACAAACAGCTTGAAGAATCACAAGATCCAACAAAATATTTTGCATGGAAGGGTGTTTTTTTGATGGTAGAGGGAAATGTGAGGTTTTTCAAAATTCTTTGAAAGGGATGGTACGCTCACGAAATCTCGTGAGAATCAAGAATAAAAGGAGTTTGCAAAAATATCGCAAGTGTTTTTGAGGGTTTGATTTAAAAAATGTTAATCACCCTTATTGTGAGTTTCACGTGAACAAAATTCCACCCGGAAAATTGACATTTCACTTTTCGCCTATTGTGAGTTTCACCCGAAAAACGAAAATTCCTCTCTTTTGCGATCACTCATTTCGTAATTATTCGTAACTAGAGCTTAAATTGTCACTAATTTTTTGACGGCGAGCGAAAGAAACATAGAGGCTACTTACTGGTGCTTTTTTGCAAGTTTTGTATTTATTTTAGGCCAAGCGAAGTTCAGGCGAAACTCATAATAGCTTTTCAAATTCCGGGGGAACAAAATTTTTTCGGGTGAAATATTTTCCGGGTGAAACTCACAATAAGGCTGAATAATTTTTGGAAAAAATATTCTTTTTTTGAAAAAAATTGATTCTTTCCTTCACCAAAGAACAACGCCCTTTTACCATAGTTATTTTTCAGATTCTTTTGATTCTTAATTTTGATAGTTTATAACACATTTTTACCAAGTTTCATGAGAGTACCATATATATATATATATATATATATAACCTTTAACCACAGATATTTTTATTGATTTTATCTTTTACTATAACTTTTCATGACAAATTAACCAATGATGCAGTCTCATCAACGAACCATTATTTTCAATAAGTGGTTTTCTTCTACTTTTTTTAACGAAGGCCATGTCGATTTGGTTATTGTGTCATTTGATTCAACATTCAAAACTATGTTAAAAACATTTGTAATATGCGTTGGTTATTATTTTTTCTGTTTGATATGCCACAAACATCCTTCTATGTCAAATATTGGTATAGACTCTTTTGATTCTTCTTCCTATGGTTCATGAAGCGTTTAACCCATATTTCATAACGGTACTAATATTTTTCGTTTATTTATTTTATTTTACCTGTGCTGAAAGAACTACTATTGATATGACTAACAATGTTACGCAAATGACTTTACTTTTTATATCGTTGGCTAAAAGACTATTTCAATATTCTGTTAATAAACATAAATCAAGAATTTGAACTTTTGTTCAGTTTTATTCCTCGTTTAAAGCTCCTTTTACAGTCGTTTTAAAAGTTAAGATGAAAATACATAACTTTAATTTAAAAACAAGTAATGTCAGTATCGTGACCTTCACTTTTGATCTATGATGTTCTGTGTCGCGGATGCAACTCAAAAGACCATATTTATTTAATTCATATTGTTTTTGTTTTGACAATACTGTGATTAACTGTTTTTCGGTACAATACGGAAAAAAATAATGAAATAAATCAATTTATACTTCGATTCGGAGAAAAGTCGAAACTTGGGCGTTGGACTGATCAGACAATACGTAAAGCGTGGCCAATAACATCGATCGATAGCACATTTTATAGGTAGTTAATATAACTACAAAAAATGTATTCATAAAAGCAGAAAATCTGCGCTAGTACAATCGCATTTCTTTTCTGATGCATTTGTGAACGCACTCCCAATGCAGAATGTCTGCAGTAAACAAAAAGGTCTGACTTAGTCCGATTTGTATGTAAACAGAGTTCATAAACGTCAGAGAAAAATGGCTGCCAAACAAATTTTGTTGAATTTGATTTTTGATTTGCTTACCCAAAAAGAAAAGAAAATTATAAAATAAAATATAAAAAAAATATAAAATATTTGCAATTACTTACATTCTTTACGAGTCAGTGCCGCTTTGTCCTTCTTGTTGTCTTAAAAATTATTTTAATAATTCCCGCTCTTTCTGCAGCCAAACAAATTCAGCTGCACAATCTGCCCGACTGTCGTCAGTCTGACGTTTATGAACGGTACGTACTGCAGTTCGACTAGGTTAGTTCGATCGAAAATCTGACTTTATGAATGCAGATAACGCAGTTCTTAGTTAGGCTGACGTTTATGAATACACCCTAAGTTACCTAAGCGTAGAAGAGAAGGCTTATATTCGGACCTCTAAGTCAATGGTCAAAACATTGAATATGGTTAAAACGTGTCAAAATCATAATCATACTCAGCTAAATGAAAGTTAAACTGGAGTAAAATCCAAGAAATCAACTGTCCATTGCATTATTTGGCATTTGGCAAGCCTTTCATACAACTAAATAAATTTTATCGAAATCAGCGCCCTAGTTTTGCATTGTTTGGAAAGCAAACGTCTTCAGGGGGGTTATTATGAAAAGCGATACTCGTTCAAAATAAGGCGTATTCGTTAAATTGCGGTTAGGAAAAACGATTGAAGTAGTACTTAATCGTCAAATTGCGATTAAGAGAAACAAGAATAGTAAAAATGACGATACTCGTATTTTTATTTACGAGTGCCTTCAGCTCTCGTTCAGCTTTCGTTTTGGGGGTAGTTGTCAAATTTCATTTATTTTTTATTTTGGTTTTGTTGTAAGTAAATAATAAATACAATTGTGAAAAACATAAAAATTGACATTTGTTAATAGGAGGGAAGTAAATTGCGCTTTTAAAAAATCAACATTTTTCGTTTTTGTCTGCAACTTTTTTTTGCTTTTTATTTTCTTATCTTATAATCGCTCTTCGCCTGGACTTTCGTTTCTTTGAGTTTTGTTTTTTCTTCCGTTCGTTTCGTAATTCATAACAACGGCCCAGGTCTGACGAAAAGAACTTAAATTAAGATGGCCCCGATGGTTGACCACAGCCGGGATTTCAAAATGTAAAAACGTCATTTTATGACTAAAATTGTATATAAAATATGTATTCGTATTATCCTCATAAATTCTACCTATATAGTCAGATATTTCCTAACTGTGAAAGGTAATGAAGGAAGGGTAAACATTTTATTGAAAAAAGACTGTATTCAAACGAATGGAATGCAGTGTGAGTTTATAACCAAGTTAATACAAATTAGAGACGCAACTTCAGTTTTGGAAACTTGTTTATTATTTTTTTTTCTCTTTTCTTCTATATAATTTCTAACATTTTTTTTAGATTTTTTCGCTATCACTTTTTAAGTAACTTATTAAATAAAACTCAGAATTATACAATTATAGTACTTAATAAAAATCATCATCCCTTAATTCATTATAATAATAATTATGTAATAGTAGTTGTAATAATTAAATTTATTTTTTTTTTTTTTCCTTTTCTTTAACTAATCTTTTTTTTTTGTTTTGTTTTAATTCACTTTTAAATAATGAATAATCTACAAAGAAAAATTAATTATTTACAAATATTGAGTTTCTTTTAGAACTCATTTATATTTATTTAGTATATTATAGAATATTATATAGGTAATATAATAACTATTTATTGTATAGCGTGTGTTAAATTAGGTTTTTTTATTTTGTTTTTTGTTTCCATTGTGTATTTTTTTGTTTTTTTTTTTGTTTTGTTTTTTTTTTTTTTGTATTCGTTTACGAAAAGCAAGCGAATAATAAGAAGATCAACATGATTTTTGCTTAGTAGTTTCATAGATATTATTTGTTTATATTTCTAAATAATTTATGTGTATGTAATTTTTTTTTTAACTTTTTATTGCTTTTTTATTTTAAACCAAATATTTAAAATTCAAAATATTAAGAAAAAACATTGTAAGAAATCGAGGAAAAGAGAGGAGTGAGAGAAAAAAATTAATAATAGTTAAAAAATCTTAGAAAATAGTCATAGTTTCCATTTGGTGGTAATCTTCAAGAACAAAAAAAATATTGTATGTAATATGTAAGTGTAAAAAAAAAAAAAAAATGTTAACAACAATACTAAAAGCAAAATTCATAAAATTATTAGTAACAGCAAAAAAAAAACAAAATAAATTTGTTTTAACGCCATCCATTGCTTAAATGCTTAAAAATTAATTAAGGAAGATTTGTTTCTCTTATTTTTATATTTTGTGTTGACTTGAATTTAGTTTATAATTTTTACTGTTTATTTTTTAACTTCGTTTCGTTCATTCGTTTTTGTTTTCCAATCTAGTTCACTGTTTTCGAAGAGAGCTCATAGATTTATATATAGTATTTTTGAAAGTCTTTATTTGCTGTGTCTCTTGGCACCAAAAAGTATACTTTTTTCTTTTTATTTATTAAGCTTATGAAATGTGGGGAATATTAATTTATTTTGCAGTATAAAAATATATTTTTAATTAAAAAAATTATTACTTTATTTCTCTGACGACGATGCTACAGCTTGTTTATTCTCCGAGGTTTTGACTGTTGATTGAGGCTGATTCGGTATTTTGTTTTCGTTTGTGTAAGGCGGCTTTGAGGCTACTTCAGCTGTTGGTGCTGGTGGCTGAGCGACCCTGGCTCTTTGTACTTGTTTTGATTTTTGATGCTGATGTGTGGAGAAGTTTCTATACCTGTTGCTTGAAGATGGCCCAATGCTTGAACTACTTCCAGAGTTACCGCCACTACGGCGAAGAGTTGTCTCATTTGGCGATCCGTAATGATAGTTCCGGTTAGCTACTTGGGGCTTGTTTCCCAGGGAGCCACTACGAACGCGGCCACTACCGAAGGATCCAGTTCGACGGCGATTGTTATAGTTATTTTGCTGTTGTTGCTGAAGATGTTGCTGCTGTGAGTGAACTTGCTGTTGTGCTAAAAGCTGATGTCCCACATAGTCACTACGATTCGAGATAGTTGTGTTGGGACGTTTCCCGGCACCAGCTACGCCCTCACTTTCGGAAATACTGCGATGGCGTTGCAGAGCTGCACGACTGTTAAGATGACCAACACCCTGCAACATTTCGTCAATTTCAGATGCAACCACACGAAAATCTTCAATTGTCTTAAATTTTTTCAGGTATTCGGTAAGTTTTGGCTGTACATCAAGCTTTTCGCCATTCTTGTAATATTTTAAGAATGCCCAAAATTTTTCAAGGCCGTATAATTGTCCTGAAATATTTTAAATTTCATTAGATTTTTCTCTAAAATAAAAATAACTTAATTTGTAGGCCAATTTCTTAAATACACTCTCTCCTCATCAATATGGCTCTTGATTGAGTTTGAAGGCTCTTCCTGTAGAAATAATTTCTCTTATATGCAGAAAATTAAAATACATATTAGGTCTGTTTTAAAATTTACAAAGGAATATGAATATGAAAAAAGTATTGGAATTCTTAATACTATCCCCGAAACCAATACAATATATATTTTTTGCAACAGAGATAACTTATTTTGTGAATTATGAGCAGATAACACACATTGTGAAGTTACAAGATGAATATTTATAATTGAATATTTATTTTTATTGATATTAAACTATAATATGCGATTGACAAACCTATACATACTTTCAAACCTGAGCGTATCTGTAATTTATAGGTTTGTTTTTGTCACCTGCTAAAGCTGTATTTTGCTTATTAAATAATCATTTATTGTCGTCGTTCAACGGAAACTCCCTAAGTTTATTTATGTATTTTTTTTTAACTGAGATATGTATTTTCAGTACATATTATACCTCTAATGTTTTTCCAATCCTGAAAAAAGGCGATCCTCTGGACTGCACCAACTATAGAGGCATTTGCCTCCTTTACACCGCGTATAAGATCTTCTCTACCGTACTTTGTGAACGCCTTAAGCTATTCATCGGACGAACAAAGCGAGATGTCAGTGGTGCTTTAGTGAGTATTGAGGAAGAAGCCAAAAAGATGGGTTTAACGGTGAATGAAGGCAAGACCAAATATATGCTGTCAACAAGAAAGGACAACCAATACCGCCATCCCGGACGGAAAGTCACAGTAGACAAATATAATTTGAGGTTTTCAGCGACTTTGTCTACCTTGGCTTCGCTATAAACTCAACGACCGATACCAGTGCTGAGATCGAACGAAGAATTAATCTTTCCAATTGTTATTTCTTTGGGCTAAGAAGGCAATTAGCAGCAAAGGCCTATCTCGAGCAACTAAAGTGTCCCTGCCCTGTAAGGTGCAGAAGCATGTACACTATTAACGGTGGATTAGAACGCTTTAGATTGTTTTGAGAGGAAAATTCTTCGGCTGATTTTTGGTCTCATCTAAGTAGATGGAAAATGGAGATGAAGGTTATAAAAACGAACTTTACGGACTTAACAGCGACACCGACCTAGCCAGAAAAATGAAAGCCAACGACTGAGGTGGGCCCGGCCCGAAATCTTCGAATCCAACCCCGTGGGAAGGCGCAGTAGAAAAGGATAGCGCAACAGGTGGTGCACGCAGCTAGCTAGAGACCAAGCCGGCTGCAATAAAGTTGTTGGTTGGTTCATAAATAACCGTGGGAATGGCTTCCCCTATAATTAGCAGAATATTTTAAGGCAGGCAAATCATGGGGTACCAAACCATCTCAAGTGGATGTACTTTTATAGTACGACGATTACCATTGGTGTTGTTGCAACTAGGAAAGCGCTAGAAAAAGTCAAAATGTCCGCAGGTATATTAATTACTGGCTGGAGTAATTATCCTTGCCATATCGTCATCTTTTATACTTCCCCTTAACACGAGGAGTTCCGCTGAACAAATTATTGAGGTTTGCTAAGGAGGGAATCGGCACTGGTAAATGTATAAAATCTTAGAGAAAAAGACATTCCAAGAGATGACTTGGTAAAAAATACATCTCTTTGAGATAAACTTACGAGTTAAGTAAAGAGAAAAGGTTGGTAAAAAAGAAATTACACTATTAAAGCAAATGACATCAAATGGTACACTGATAGATCTAGAACGACTTAAAGATACGGGTAGAGAAGTATTTGTGTAAAGAGCCAAATAATTCATACCTTTGGGACAGTCTACTAGTATATTTGATGCGGATGTTCATGCCATAGCTAACTGTGGAAATCTCGAATCTATCGGAGCCAAAACATTGTCAATATGACAGATGTAAGAAGGTTTTTATAATACAAAATCTATATACTATTGAAATAAATCAGCCAAGTAGAAGACTTAGCATTAGCGATTGGACTTGAATTATTGATTCAAAATAGCTTTTAATGACATTTAGTCTTACCAATTAGCATTTCGTCCGGGCAACTCACTTACTCATCAGTGACATAGTGATGGCCGTTGTCATAGGCAATTTTTTTGTTTTTTTATTGAGTGCAGTTTAACCTACGTGTGAGATTGCCGGAAGAAGCGCCAATTTTTAGGACTAAAAGGCTTTAAAAGCCATTTCGAATCAATATGTTTGATGGCCAAGCAGCAATAAAAGAACTAAGCTCCTACGCAATCAGCTTTAAACTGGTATGAGAACGTGTAAGCAGGTTAAACTTATTTGTGCAAACAAATTTTTAACATTTGCTCAATTAATGCCTTTGCATTTGCAAAGCAACAAATAGTACTAACGGCATTTCGGACCAGTCTGCTTTGCAGTGTATGTATGCATTTGAAAGTTTTCTAAGCATATTTGAATTTAGCAATTGGACCTGATGTATTTTCTAATAAAAAAAATCACAAATACAATATGACCTATCAAAAATCAACTATTAGATTGTCAGAACGCACTTAGATAACTCATAATGACTTTTTAGATGTCCAAACTACAGCTACAGATACTATACCCATTTAATCCCCCTTCTGCACTATATCGAACGTATCTACAAAGCAACAATATTTGATAGAGTAAAAATATTGATGATTTTCTTAATGAAACATAAAATATGTATTGGGGGCATATTCATAGATGTTGTTTAAGCTTTTGCTAAACAAATCTGGAGTTTACATGTTAAAGTTTCTATATGATAAACTCCAGAATTGCTAGCAACAGCTTAAACAACATTTATGAATATGCCTCATTATTTTTAAAATTAATCTGGAATAATGATAAAAAAAACAATATAATATAATTCCTATAATAATTTTATACTCTTTCAAATATAATCACCCCTGATTACAAGAATTTGGAAACTTGTTATTAAGTACCTGAGAACGTTTATATTAATTTCTGTAGCTTTCATATGACTTGAATTAAAATACAGATGAAAAATTGTTTTCCCTTGATACCAGAAAAAGAATATTATATTTGAAAATAATAAAAAAAATAATTAACAGACGACTTCTTTTCCATCAGTAGTCAATAATATTAAAACTAAAGAAAGACACATTAAACAAAACCACGCCATACTAATGAACACAACAACATTTTAACTTACATCATCATCCTTGTTTTTATTGCACTTACCTTTTTCATAGTCGGCAATAGTCTCATCTTGAAAGTCATCATAAACATTCGGACGGAACTTCTTTTCCAAGCCATACGAAAAGAATCGGAACAAGCACTCCAAGCCATAACGGAATCCATTCATAGCATCTTCACAAGCCAATTGCCTGAACTCGTTGTACATTGTCTTATTGAAGTTTTCCCTCAAAAAGAACGACCAGAATCTGTAAAGTGTATTCATTTCCTGCGACTGACCATAACCCAAACGACGCCGCTCCTTTAAGCACCTACTACGATATTTGTGATAAGCCTGCTGGGTGAAGTTGTTTTCCTTCAGAAGAGAATGCGACGGATGTTGGAACACTGGCAAACTTTGTGGCACAGACGAACCATAACTGGATGTCGTGGGACTAGTGCCAGCCGAGCTTCCCATCGACGAAGTACGCGGACGATGTTCAACAAAGTCCATCACCCAACCAACGTGAGCCTCCACCGGAGGATTCGATGAGTGACGGGTTTTGCGCTTACGCGGCGTACGCGGGTCGATAGAGTGGCTATTCGGTGCTGCGTAGAAACGCGCGCGTCTGCTAGATTTTAAAGTGGAATTTAATGTGGAGTCGTGTGTGAGTGTATTGTCTAGTGTATTGTCCAAGTCATCGATATAAGTAGGTGGCGGTGGCGGAGGAGGTATTTGTTGAGAGGGTTTCTTCATAACCGTTTTGCCGGCCATTTTTTCAAAGTCCTCCTGCGAAATCACATTCACGGTGCGATAATCAGAGGACTTACTATTAGTAACCGTCCACAAATCCTCCTCGTAGTTAACCAAGCCATCATTAATGACATTTTCAAGGTCTTGGGTGATTTTCGTGCGAGATGTAAAGTCAGCCGTGCGGTCGTAGCCTTCGTGTTTTTGGGGGCGTGAAACCTGTGATACAATCAGCAGTTTATTGATATCGCGGTCGGCGAATTCATAATCAGATTCGTCGTCAGAGAAGTTCTCTGTAAAATTATTGACGCGGCCACTAGTAGGGATTGGGTCGAGCTCTTCATCGAATTGGAAATCTAGTTCTTCTTTTTCTACTGCGGGCTTGTTGGCTATTGGTAGTGCGGCCGTGGCTGCTGCTCCTGATTGTGAGAAGGGCGTCGTTGATTGTTTAGTATGGTCTTTAGTAATTGCATTTTTTGAGCGTCTCTTTACCTCTTTCCATAGGCTCGGCACACCATCTTCGGTGTCATCTGCGTTGGTCGTCGTTGTGCTTTCCTCATCCTTAGAGTCTTTCTTGGCGTCTTTGTTGGCTTTGGGAGTAGATGCGGTTGGTAGATTGCTGATGCTTTTTATTGGTGAAGGACTAGCAGAGGTTGATTTTATGGCAGCAGTAGGGTTATTTTGTGTCTTAACGCTTTCGGCGAGTCCTTTGAGGTGGTCGACAAGATTCGCACCGTATTGATTTTTCTTATCTGCACTTTCAGTCACTTGGCGTTCGACTTTTTGTGTTAGAGCACTTATTGCATTAACTGAAGGGGGACTACGTGAGGCAGGAGCTTGATTTTTGTCAGCTTCTGTTTCCGGCGATGATTTATTTTCCTTGAATTGCGGTAACGATCTTTGAGAGTTTCTAGGCACTGGCGGTGGTGGGATACTGGCCAGGGGTTTGGTGGCCATTTCCGAAGTTAAAATCGGAGCAGCATAAGCATTCGGTTGAGCAACACTTGATTCATTGCTTACTGTGGCAGCAGTGGTCACGGCATCTTTAGTTTCAGCAGACTGAATTGGGTTTTGGCTAGTTTTTGTTGATGCATTGGCTTCATTTTCTTTATTTGTAGCTTCTTCGCCAGTTGCATTTTCAAGTAGATCATGTATGGGCCACGATGTTGGATTAACCTTTGTACGAACTTTATAATTATCTAACATGTCTAATTTGTCAGATTCTTTGATTGCAGCAATAACCAAGGCAACATCAGCTGTTAGTGCCAGAATTCGGTGGAACGAAGCAATTAGAGCTATTGGAATATACCCTTCGTTATCCATTTTTCGCCGTAAAAAGAAATCACCAGTAAGATTGGTTTCGCTAAAGTAGTATTCACTGTGATGAAAAATAAAAAGAAGAAATAATTTAGTAAAATAATATTCTTTTTAATTAGCATATGAAACGAGACGCAAAATATTTGTGTAGATGGGTGTGTATAATAAAATGATCCAAAATCCAAATTTAACTGTAAGTGTATAATGAATTTGTGTTAAACTAATAAATTAAGAAAAAAAAAAACAACAAAATTGAAATATGTTTTTAAAAAAATATATATATAAAATATGTATTTGGGATCTTAGTCAACAGCGAAAGCAAGCTCAAATAAAGGATTTCTCGGTAAGTATAGATTTGATTGGAGTATAGAAAAAAGATTTCCACTTTCAACTTTCGTGGTTTGTCGAGATTTGTATGAGTCAAGATTTCAGCTTCAGAGATTCTTTATTTATAAGTTTATATTTTCGAAACTTCGTGGTCCCCACATAGCAATTCAAAGCCAGGTAAGTCCATGGGGAGAACTCAGACCAAGAATCCAGAATTCTACTGGAATGAAGGGATAACATCCTTTCAGATAGCCCTCCTATAAAATAACGCACAAGATTTTTGCACTTTCATTCATGTAGAAGTTCTTGCAGTCATGAAATATAAATCGAAGAGGTGGCAGATGGACTGCTCAAATGGGTCAGCACTTGACTTTTCGAAACTGGATCCCCGGTACTCAAACCACTTAACTTAACCAGCCAATTATAAGTGATAACCTTATGTTTATATCTAACAGTTTTTCATTATTCTTCAAAGACAATTGAGTATTTAGTTGTGAGTGAAATTTTTCGCAAAAACATGCTTAATTAGAGAAATTAAATTGCAAACAAAATGTATCTAATTTTGGCACGTGGAAGTATATTTCGGCCAATTAAGAGGTAAGTGTGTATTGTGATGTTAATGAAACCTTTTGTATGGAAAAAAGTAAATAGAATTAATATCTAGTACACAAGCATGACGAAAACATTTATGAAAAAGACGATTAACTTGCATGAGAAAACCAATCCCGTCGTACACAACAAAACTTACACTTGTTTGCGAATTGCCTTCTTGACAGTCTCTGCGTCCATTTCAATATAAGCAGCTGCTGGTACCGCGCTATAATAATGAGTTCCCATCAGGACGAACGGATGCTCTGTGTCGACAGCTAAATAATTAACATATTCTCCATTTGCAATCAAATGACGTGGCAGTCGATTACCTGTTCTACCAGGGCCTTGTCTATTATAGCCACCGCGTGGACGACCTCTATAGCTGGTGGCCCTAAAGCGGCGTGGTCTGGACGTGCGATCGTAGGTGTTTTCGCTATCACCGCGTTGTTCACCTTCGCTAACACGTGGTGGTGGTCTACGGCTGCGAATGGGCTTGTTGCGTGTTGACTTGGCAACATCAATTTGTAGCGGACGCCATTTGTGTTTGGGAATCTTCTTGTTGACCCCGTTCGGTGGTGCAGTTGGATTTGTTGTAGCTCCAGCAGCGCCATTGCTACTTGAGCTGGATGAAGGTTGCTGTTGGTTGATATTAATATTATTCTGAGGTTGCTTTGAAGCAGTAGCTGTATTGGATGATACAGATACAGGCGCTGCCGAGACTGCTTGAACTACTGCGGCTGGAGCTGGTGCAGCTGCCACTTTGCTGCTAGTAGTTGGTATGATCTTTTCTTGAACTTCAATTTTGCCTTCATTTTGAGATCCTGCAGCCTGACCAGAAGTAGCAATTGTTTCGGTTTGTTTAGTCACAAATGAATCATGAGACCGATTCTTTGGTCCATTTCGTTTTGGTTCACCGCCCAAACTTGGTTTGCCACCAAGCAAAAGTGGCCAATCACCAGCATTTGTAAAGTCACTCGCCTTAAAATAACACAATTAGGAATCAAAATATAAAATGATATTTAAATAATCTACCTTATGATTGAATCTTTTTTTATCCTTCACAACAACATGAGCAACAGTGTCGGCCTTTGGTACTGCAGCTTTCATTTTAAATGAATAGAAATTGAAAAAGAGATTAAATGTACAAAAAGTTGAAATCTGTTACCTATAGCAACCGGCTTTTTCTGCGCAGCAGGTTGTGCTTTTGGCTGCAACACTCGCTTATCAAGAGGCGAAGATGTCGTTTTTGGACTGGATGATGGTTGTTTAGAAATCTATTAGGAAAAATAAGGAAATTATTAAATATTTAATTAGATTACAAACAAAATTTTTGTGATTGATATTTCATGTAAAAAATTGCTGATTTAGGTTGAAATACCATCACTGTCGGCACGATGCAGTATTTTAAATATGTGAACAGTTTTCACTCCGATCAATTTCAACTAGGTTACGAATTATAGAATTGTATTTTTTGCATGCATCTACTGTATCTGAAGAGCGTGGAAATTTAATTTTGCCGGTTTGGTTTTTTTTTTAATTAATTAATAATTTATTAGGTTAATAATATACCCAACAAAAACAGGAACAGTCATTATAGTCTAAGAGCTGACAGCATATTTTTGGGTTGAACCCATAACCAAGAAGTGAGTATGAGGACCTTTAGGTGCATGCATCTTGAGATCCTGGCAGGATATTTTTGGCGCCCGTAGTAGGGACGAGTCGTTGAAAGTAGCAGTTTTCAGGATTTTTGTGTTAGGGCCGCATGCACTTCAATTAATTTATTAAAAATGGGCTATGATGCTCCGTCATTTTCTTTAAGTCTACAGAATTTATCTTTTACGATCGATTAATAGAACTTAGGATATTTACTTTTTAGATGCACCAAAGCCAGAGATATTTGGAGATATATACAAAAAAAAATTATTAACGATAATTATGGGCAGAAGTAAAACTCGCTGAAGCTAAACGTGCAATCATTTTGGTCTCATGCGAAGGGGGTGAATCCTTTCGAAACAATACAAAGGCAATCAAATGATATTCGGTGATAATATTCAAAAGTTTCTAAGCTTGAAACAGTTCCTGAAAGAAAGTTTGAAATGACTTATAAAGACAAAAGAATCTTTTGAAATGAATACCAGCACGATTCACCGAGTCATATTAAAAGCAACACAAATCGCTTGCTCTTGAAGAAAAATGACTTTGTTAAAAAAAAGTGCATAACTGAATGCAATGATTCCCTTGAGACAACAAAGCAGTGGAGAAATGTATTATGAAGAACTATTTAACGGCCATCCAAAAGAGATTTATTTTAGTTTTATCACTGCATAATACATTTCTACACTGTTGTTTGTTTCCAACCTCAAATCCCCCAACAAAAAACCTAGTAGATCTACTTAAAGGCGACACTATGTCTCAAAAAATACAGAATTTGCCTGCCACGTAAAGTTCAGGATTTTCAAAAACGTTTTGAGGCAACCAAGAGGCTGCACGAACAAAACCTGCTTTCAGTCATCATCGAAATAGTGTAAGTCCTTTTTTGGCTCTAATTAATTCCACAAATATCAATTATTTTGCAAACTTATAAAGGGTTTTTCAACAGGGACGCTACAGAAGTAGAGCGACAGGGACAGCAAACGACGCCATATTTCTTGTCGCTCTTTTGACATTTCTCTTCAGTAAGGTTTGCCATTTCATAATGGAAAGATATACGAGCCAACAACGAGTCGAAATTATTAATGGCATCGAACGTACTTTCACAGGAATTTCATTGATATCCAAAACCGTTTTTGTTTTATTTAAAAAACTTTTGTAGCGCTCTTATTGAAAAACCCGATACATAATGTATATAGATATTTAGGATTCTTACGATAAACAGAATTTTAAAGCAGGTACATAAGTAGTACTTTCAGATTCCATAGACAAATTACTAGAACTTTACAGAAATGAGTTGCGGAGGGAATCCAATTTTTACTATGAGCCAAATGTCAAATTGAGTCTGATTTCCTCTTTCGTCGGATTCTATAATTGAGGTGTGTAGTGCGTTTTCAAATATTCAACTACAGAGTTATAAGAATAGAAAAAATCAGTTTTGGAATAATACAAAATAAATGCGGAATTAAGGGTTTCCCCCCGGGCGGGGGGAATTTAATAGTTTTTTAGTCTAAAAAACAACTATACCTGCCATTCAAAGTTTAAAAATGGCTTTAATGATTATTATAAATCCAATGGTGTCGCTTGTTAAGCAATTCCTATCGAAACATACAAATTTTCCAAAAACATAAAAGATTTTTGAAATTTCGTATGCATAAATTAATATTATTTGTTCAAACAAAACTCATAAATAGCTTAAGGATACTTAATAACGTGTGTGCATTTTTTTCCACTTTGTGTAATTTATTTTGAAAATTGTCCATCCCAGCCAAGCGGGGAAAATATACCCTCTCCTAAACGATAATTTTCTTTTTCCAATAACTCCCTTAACTTTGTGTCAACTTTATTCTGTAATTGTTTATTTTTTGTGTCTTTTATTTGTATCTTTTTTATTTTTCTGCTAATTTTAACTACAATAAATTATGAGCTTGGTGTATGCCAGAAAATGATAAAAATACAACAGACCTACATTCAGAATGAATATAACAAATTTGAAAAAATGATTGGTGCCTTCATCGGCGATTCATAAATTTAAATGTATTTTGATGGATAGGGCCGGAACTGAGAGTTGGTCTAAATGTTTTTTTTTTTAATTTAGCGTTTAAAATTTTGCCAATTAATATTTAGAAAAATAAAATTCAATTTCATTAGTTCTTTTTTTTCAAATGCAGGTACATTTTTTATTGATCACATCAATCACATCATTCATATAATGTTCAACTTTGTCAACAAATAATTAATGATATCATAAATTTTAAGTCCAAAACAGTTTAAAGAAGTTAAAAAAGCCATAAAAGCTAAAAAGTGTTCTATTTTTTCGTGTAAATAAATTTTATTTGCTTGTTTTTATCTTTTATTTAATTTGACTGAGAAAACGTTCTTAGAGATTCTTTCAGTTCTCTATCGCGAATGGGACACAAGGCGCTATCTTAAAATTAATTTAAGTTCAAGTTCAAGTTTCTCCTCAAACAAAAAGTGATTCCACATCTGATAGATAACAAATTTGGGACGTGTATAAAATACATGCTCAAGAGAATGACACAAACAAAATAATTTTTAAAAAGTGTGGGAAAAATGTATTAATAGCTATTATTAAAATTAGATTCTACAAATTATTAAAAAAAAAAACATTTGATTCCTAGCTCCATTGAGATCCATAATGTGCAAAATGCTCTTCTGAAAACATACAGCTTACTTAACACTTTTATTTTGGGGTCAATCGTGAATAAATTTCCCACGGAATTTTTCCCATCTTCTAAAATTGGAAATGCCAATAGCTTTCCACTGTTCCTTGCAGGTTAAAATTTGGTCGATTGAAATGGTAGCTCAGTGGCTATGTAATTTTCATTTCCAATGTCAATAAATTCCGAGAGAAACTGTGATCACAATTCGCGCTCCCAGTTTTCGACGATGGGAAAAATTCAATGGGAAATTTTATTCACGATAGCCCCATTGTGCACTAAACTGAAATAAATTTTATAGAATTTATTGTGTTATAGTTTGTTATTTTCAAGTAATACCTCAAACAAGTTATGCCAAATTAAATTCGTTTCATTTGATTTGCACCATGTATATCACGGTATCTTAAAAGTTAAAAATCAACTTTACCTGCCTTTTCCCGTTCTCAAAATATTCACATTCACCTACATACATGTTTTTTTTTATTTAATTCTGATCAATTAAATCAACACCAACACCAAATGCCAGTCGTAAGCAGAATAATATTAAAAAAGAACACAAAAGAACAATCCACACTAAATGAATGATAAAGAGATAATGATAAGCAATAAAAAAGGAAGACTAACACTAACTTTTAGTTTCATTTCAATTGATTGGTATATTTGATGTGATAACAAGTAGTTCTTGTAGATATTCTCCACCAAGCTCCACGTTTTAATTGATTTTCAACGCGTACTGACGTGGATATGAGATCAGGTCAATATACACGTTGAAAGTATTTTTTGTATTTTTTTTTTTTTGTTCAAATACACGGAACGTGTTTTAATAAAATAATAGAACCGAATAAATTATTTTATTATTATTATAGGTACATGTACATAAATGTCTATATTCGATTTGTTTTTAAGCGCGCCTCTTGCACTTTTAAATATTTGTCAGTTCGAATTACAAACATATGTACGAATTCATAATTCAAATAAAAAATAAATAATATCCCCATTGGCTGACAATTTTTTTTTTTTATTTTTGTGTTTGCCATTTAACTCGTTGAGGTCGATATCGTATCGATGAGTGGAAAGCTCTTAGAAATGAGAAGATTGTATATTTATCTGAATAGGGTATATTGTTTATGAATAGGCTGTTTCTAGTTCAATTTATTCATCTTAACATTTATAATATTTGCACAAGCTGGTTGAATAATTCTGGGTTTAAAATTATTGGTGCATGTCAACGTCATATCAAAAATATGCAAAAAAAATCACTTGAGAAAATATTTGTTGTGCAAGAAAAAAACATTGTTTTGTATGCAATAGCTACAAAAAAATAGCTTTTATTTATTTGATTATTTTAGAATCGGCAAATAGTATGGGAATGTGAATTCATGGCCATTAAGAAAATTATCTCCAAACCCGTATTAGACTTTGCGCAAAACCCTAGTGATCGCGGCTATGGCGATAACAAAGCAAATGGTGCTCATGTTTATCAATAGAAGGGGAGATGATCTACATCAAATGGGGTTTTAGAATACGTTCTGAAGCTGCAATCAGACACGCAATGAAATGCTAAACGAAAATAGATTTTGCGTCAAAATAAATTGAAAGTGTGTTGTCTTCTTATTTCAAATAACTTGTCACACAAGTCAGCTCTCGCTCACTACTTTTTTTTATTTTTAAAGCTGTACAATTTAACGCTCATTTTTATCGTCCCTCAACTCGAATTTGATTTAAGCGAAGCTTAACCTGTGATTACGGTACAAACATTCAAATATAAAAAATTAAAGTAATTTTCAATTATTTTCTTTTTTTTCTTCTTAACATTAATTAGGTTTCACTAACACGAATCCCCCTTAAAGGGGAGATGAAGTGGCCTTCTATTACATAGATATCCGAAACAGTTTTTGCAAGAATGGCCCAAATTTCAAAAGTCACAACTAGTGACAGTCACTAAAACAATCAAAATTTTAATCTCCTTCAGAGAAGGTCACAACTCACAAATACTTATTTCATTCAACAACTATTTCGATTGTCAAAATTGAAATGTCATTTCGATCACTTGTGATTAATAAAATCTAATAGTACAAGAGCCGACAGCAAATCTTGGGAGTGGATGTATAACCAAAACATGAGTACATGGCAGTATAGATTTTTGTGTAAGAGGTAAATAATATAACCACTTCAATTTATGTATTAAAAATAGGAAATGGCCTTTTGGTCCCAAATATATACGAGGGCGGGTCAATAAGTCCGTGACTTTTGGAATAAAACACAGATTTTTTGATAAAAAAATAATTTTATTTTTCAACGTAGTCTCCCTTGAGCTCTATACACTTTGTCCAACGCTTCTCCATTTTTTTTATCCCTTCCAAAAAAAATAATTTGTCGAGGTTCTCAAAATAGGCCTTTGTTTGCGAGATGACTTCATCATTGGAGTCAAATCTTTTTCCACCAAGCCATTTCTTCAGGTTTGGGAACAAGAAGTAGTCGCTCGGAGCCAAATCTGGAGAATAGGGTGGATGAGGGAGCAATTCATAGCCCAATTCATGGATTTTTGCCATGGCAACTGCACATGTGTGCACCCTTGCATTGTCTTGGTGGAAAAGAACTTTTTTCTTGGCCAAATGAGGTCGGTTTTTTTACAAATCGTCTTTGAATCGGTCCAATAAGTTGGCATAATATTCCCCATTGATTGTTCTTCCCTTTTGAAGGTAGTCAATGTGGATTATCCCGCGTGCATCCCAAAAAACAGTCGCCATAACTTTATTGGCTGACAAACCCACCTTGGCCTTCTTTGGACCCGATTCACCCTTAGAAACCCACTGTTTTGACTGTTGTTTGGTCTCTGGTGTGTTGTGATGGATCCATGTTTCGTCCACGGTTACAAAACGGCGCAAAAACTCCTCCATATTGCGATTAAGCAACGCCAAACCTTCCTGTGAAGTTGTTACACGATTGCGTTTGTGGTCGACTGTGAGCAAACGCGGCACCCATCTTGCGGAAAGCTTTCTCATGCCCAAGTGATCATTCAAAATTGAAACCACTGAGCCATGCGAGATCCCTACGGCTTCCACAATCTCTCGCACTTTCAATCTTCGGTCGGCCAACACCATATCGTGAATTTTTTCGATTGTTTCGGGTGTAGAGACCTCAACTGGGCGTCCAGGACGTTCGGCATCTTCAGTGCTTGTACGGCCACAACGAAATTCAGTAAACCACTTTTTTACCATTGACATCGATGGTGCAGAGTCCCCATAGTATTTATCAAGCCTAGTCTTGGTCTCGGTAATGGTTTTTTTTCGCAAGAAATAATGCTTAATAAGCACACGAAATTCACTTTTTTCCATTTTCTCCTCAAATTAGTGAGTAGTCTGATAAAAATAGCTGTCAAACACAAACTAACTGACGCAGCAAGTTTAAATTTTGACAGGAGTCAACTGACAGATGCCTGTTGACAGGAGCAGTGTTGCTGTTTCAGTAAAGAGGTCAGAAATTCAAAAAGTCGCGGACTTATTGACCCACCCTCGTACTTCCCAGACATTTCCTTTCAGCGTTCCCCCGCCAGAAGCCCATCACATCAAAGTGGGCTAAAACACAACTTTTAATGTCACAAATATAACCAAAAGTGTGGTACACCAAAAAATCGGGAAAAATCCCCTGATTTAAAATATGTCAGTCCCAGACTTCTACCTCTCAGCTTTCACGCTGCCAGACGCCCCAAAGTGGTAGAAAACCCCGCTTTTGATGCCGGAAATATAACCAAACGTGTGGAACACCAAAAAATCATAAAAATTCCTTTCATTAAAAATATATCAGTCTTAGACCTCTTTCTCTCAGCTTTCCATCTGCCAGAAGCGCCTTAAGTGTTTGAAAACCGCTTTTTTATGCTAGAAGTATATAACTTCAAGTCCGATACACAGAAAAATGAGTTTCAGTTTCCGCCCTGCCAGGCGGTTGAGTCGACGATTTACAAATTGTGCTCGGTACACTAAGACAAAAGTCTAAGGAAATTACCATTGGTTGAAACGTTACCTGTTGCCCCTAAAACCTTCTTATTCTTTGAACATAAACGTTATGTTTTCCATGTTAAATTTGTACATCGATTTATTTTAATGTCTATTGGTCGAAGGGAAAAAGTGTGGACACAAGAAATATTCAGCTTGCAATTTTGAACAGTTGTTGTCTTAAGTCAAACTTTCTGTAGTTAGTCCTTAAGAAGATAGAGAGGAACGAAGTTTCTAGACATTGCTTGATATTACTTGTTTACTTGAGTAATTTTTGACAAATTTGTCTTTGGTTCAGTGAACAGTGAAAACCCTATTATCGATATGACTAACATACAATCTTACGCAAATGACATGACTTTGTATGTCGTTGGCTCTTAGACTATAACACGCTATCATTTATCTTTTCACTAGTTTTCACAGAGTGCATTGATTGTGATAAAAGAATTATCATATGAAAACATTTGTTTTCATTTTTCACACTTCGAGAATCGCATCTGACGTGAAGGTGCTATTGACCTCCTGGATAGGGGTCGAATGAGGGCTATCCAAGACTATGTCCATTTGAAGGACCACCCTAATGTATAGACTAAGAGCCCACAGAATATATTGGGTGTGAGTGATAACAAAACAAGAAGTATAGGCGCCGAAGGCTTGAGCAAAGGCTATTTCAAAAATCACACTCTATAACCGGGGTTTTAGTGATTAAACAGTGCATCGAAAACAAAATATGAATGCAACTTAAAGGGCTTCGGTACCTTAAGCTGTAGGTAGAGGTACAGATATATAGACAGGCACTATCATTTTAATCTCATGTTTGATTACTATTTCGATTTTTTTTTAGCATGAATCCAAAACATAGTCTTTACTACCTACAAAGTATATCGCAAGTAAAAATTTGTGTATGTGTAGACATAAATGTACATAAAAGTTTCGAGGTTCGACTAACTAAATTTTGTTTTTGTTTTTGTGGAAAAAGCATACATAAAACTACTGTGTATATACATACAAATCAGTTAGTTTTTACTCATTGCTTCCACGTCACTCAAACGAAATAGTAGCTTAGTAGAATATCGTTTGAAAGTAATGATTGTTCTTATTTTTTTCGGCCATAGCTATTTTGCTAAAAGACCGGAATATCTTAAAAATGTACGCTTTAAAACTTAGTCTTATATAATGATTACCTATAATGTTTTGTTCTTACTTTTGTATTCCATCATAAATCAACTCTCATCACAATTCAAATAAGAGCTTATTTCTTTCACTATATTCGTTTTTTCATATCTTTTTCGAGAAAAAGAAAAGTTTAATTGCATTTACACACCCCGAAGCCTTTAATTTATAAGTATGTCTGTCTTGTAGGATATGAACGTTATGTACGTACATAATCGTCGGTGGGAACAAAAGAAAAACGAACAGATCAAAAATAGCATCTCTTAAAGACAACAAATAGAACCGCGACATTACTGACCAAAGAACGTTGCCCTTAAGCAGCGTCAATATTATGTTGATTGTGTAGATCAATATCGTTGATCAACAGTGTTGAGTAAGTGTAGACGTGTTTATCGACAAATGCCAAATAACATTTGCTGACCTGAACGCAAATCGATTCAAATGGATAGCAATCAACAAAGTTGTAAAATAGAACAATTATCCTTAAGTATGGGCGTGTTTATAGGCCCAGCTGCGCCTTTTATTTTATTGGCCATTGCATTTATTTTTACTCTTGATGCAAAACAACGTATACTAAAATATAAAAACAGTTTAACACATGACAGTCAAAACGTCAACATTGATACGTACACACTAGCTTGTTGATCGACAATGTTAACGAACAATGTTAATGACGCAGCTTTAGATTTAAAGATAAATAAACCCAATTAAATTCTTAAGAATTTATCTTAACTATGTACTGCTAAATTTTATCACTTCATAGAGTGCATACTAAACACAATCCCAAATTAATTTTTTCTCGATACCCGTTTCATACATTATTCAGGTTTCGTTTCTTTACTTTTGCTTTTTTCTTTTTATCGACAACTGTGGACAGATAGACCAACTAGAAACTTCCCTTCACCTCTTTCCTCTGTCAGTTTAATAAATGCTGACCTTGACATTTATTTTTAGGTTTTTGTTTTTATTTCCCCCAAAAGCTCGCTTGTTGAGTTCAACAAGAAAAAGTAGGTTTTTTTGTTGGTATTTTATTTTAAGAAGCAAAAAGATTAGAAGTGTAAAATATGGAAAAGATTATTTTATTGTTTAAATGACAACATCAATTTATCGTTACAGCATTTGATTTCTTCGTACCCACGAAATCTAAGTGCGTAGTTTTTTTTTCAGTTGTGTTTATTTTTTGTCTGTTTTGTTTTCGACGTTTTGATCGAGATTTGTCGGCATCTCTCACTATTTTGTTTTTCTCTCTTTGTGTGTCTTTCAAATTCTGTTATGCAACAGGTTATTTATTATTTTGTGGGTGTGTAAATATATAATATAGACACAAGACATGAGTTTCGAGTGTTTTACCTGTACATGGGGGTACTCAACTTAGATGTTATTTTTAATTATAATTTCTGTATTAAGATCTTTTGATAAAAGAAATTAAGGTGAAATATATTCGTCATTAAGTTTTTTTATTTGTTATTAGAACTAAAATAACATCAATTGTAGAAATTTTACTTTTATGAAGCGGTTATTTTAAAAATTACCTCAATTTGTCATCTGAAGATAAAAAGTCACAGATAATATGCGAGACAAAATGTTTGAACTTTTTGTCAATATAGGGAATAGATGAGAATTATTCTTAAAATCACCATAAAAAAGTAAACAAATTGTTATGCTTTCAGATAGTAGACGAGATATTTCATCGCCATGTAATGGCGAAAGAAATTCAGTACATAATAATTCTATGGCTTGTCTCATTTGGGGATGTTGCTTAAAGATGAGTTTTAATAATTAACCGTATTGTCTTTTGGTGTAGGTATTTTCCAATTCAGCGTTTGAATCATTTGATTTAAAATAGTTGATTTGAAAAAGCAGATAGCATGGGGCTAAGTGACTTGAGACATTCACCCATTTCTGCGTTGTCCGAATGTCCAAGCACTTTTTCATGCCAAATACCTATACTCTTAGTGATTTTATGACTTACTCCTCGCATGATAGGATATACAATTATTTAAAATCACATGTTAAATATAGATTTGCCAGACCTTCACTGTGTGAGTCGAACGCATTTACCATTACACCACGGGGTAGTACAATATCGGCAGCTACATTTATTACGTCCATAATAAATATCGTTTCATGTTAAGGAGAAGGGATTAATATTTAAAGAAAAGAGTGTTTGCATTATTACATTCTGGCAGTAAGGCTGCAATGCTTTTGCATCATCATATGAGTTGAAGGTTTTGATAAAACACAAAGACATATTAAGAAACATTGCTAATATTATTCCAGGGTTCTTAGGGAAATTTGGAACATTTTTTCATCTTTTCCTCCGCTCAATCAAGTACCTGATTGATCGGAGGAAAACGAAGAAAAAATGTTCAGATCCCCCTATCACCCCGCGAATAATATTTGCGGCGGAAAAAGATATTATTCACACCTTGTGAATAATATTTGCAATGTTTCTTGATTTGTCTAAGTCTTTTATCATTATCAGTCTTGGTCTAAAATGTACAAAGTAAAGCACTGTTAGAAATTGTTTAATTTGTCATTTTTTCAGACAGATTTTTGAATTCTGATAAAAACAAATTAATAGCCAACATATATTTTTCTTGTATGTGTTTTGTAAAATCTTAAATATTCATAATTATGATGGTATGAAAGCATCACATCCTACTGTGAGTTTGCATTCATACAAAAACCCTTTTCATTAGAATTTATTTCTTGGCCTGTGTCAAATTATCTCCCTCCTAATAGTACGAAGAATTTTTGGTTATAAATCGAGTACTGAGAAACAAAAACAGAATGTCCAACAACCACCTAATAGCAATTAATTAACACACAAACTTAAAAATAAGAAATTACCTTCCAAGCGTTGACTTTTGGTGGTGGTGCAGCGACAAATTTCTTCGGTTGTTGTTGATCATCGGCCTTCGCTTCATTGCCACTGTTATTTTCGTTTGCACTTGCCCCACTAGGCGATGAATCTTTGCGATCTTTAACAATTTCCTTTGGTTCCTTTGGTGTACCAGACACTGGTCCTTGATTAGCAGCCTTTTCTCCTTTCGGTTGTTGGGGGCGACGGTCGCGTGGTCTTCTTGGAAACTTCTTACGTTCGTCATCTGGTTTTCCAGAATGAGGGGGAGCTCCAGCACCACCCTTCGATCCACCAGCTGCTGAGTTGGTATTATCCTTGTTAGAAGACTTCCCATTATTGCTATTATTATTTCCAGCCCAAGGACGATCACGTTGCTTTTCCCGGCGACGTATTTTACGATCCTTACGACCATGAGATGTTACCGGAACAAAATCAGTATTGTCATCAACTTCCGAGGAGTTTTCTGTATTGTCAGGATTTGCCGAACGTTTCTCGCCACTGACATTAGCTGAAACAACAGGCGGAGCTTCGGTATCTACCTCTGCACTGCATTCTTCGCTCCAAGATTTAATTGTTTTCAGTTCCGGTTGGTTTTCTTTATTGTTCGGGTCCAAAGCTTTTGAAGATGAAGCAGTCACAGCGGCTGCAGCCGTAGCAGTTGGTGAAACTTTTTTTTCTAAATTCTGCAACACATTGGCGTAAGATGTTGTCGAAGCAGTTGGAGAAACAGCTGCCACTGCAACATCAGATGCAGTTGTTGTTGGAGATGTTTCCTCTTTGGCAGACATCTCTCAAAAAAAGTTCTTTCTTTTTTTTGATTTCTCAAAAAAAAAGAAGTAAGTGAATTTGAACTTTAATTTCTTTCCTTTTTTGGCAGAGTTAAAATAAATCTGCTATTGTCTTTTGATTTTTTTTTAAATCAAGTGACGCCTCAATAAGTCTCTTTAAATTGAGCTTATTGAAAGTTAATGTACCAAATTAAATAATTAAGACGATTTGTGTTTTTTTATCCAGACTTTAAGCAGTCAGACTTAATGAAGAGGTCTTTCCGTTCAGTACTGTTTATGGTTGATTTTTGTTTTGTTTTTGCAACTTAGTGCAGTAATGGCATTTTGCGGCAGGCCTTAGCTTAGGTTGCCATCTTTTTGTTATTCCTTCACACTCGCACAAATTTTTTGTGAACGTTTAGTTGAATCCTAGAAAGAAAAATAATAATATTATAGAATAAATTAAAAATTAACTAACTAAGTAATTACTTTCATAATTTACTTTCTAATAACTTTAAATATAAATTACGTATGTCCATACATACATACATATGTTAACTAAGCAAGTAAAAAATGATGCTACCTTACTAGAATACGGAGCTGGGTGAAAAAAGTGGGTTAAATGAATCGTCAAGACTATGCACCTGCTTTTCGTAAGTATTTGATAAGGTCTTACTTGATAAACTTTTCCAAAAGTAAAGCCAGCAATTTTAGAGAGGAGAATTCCAGATCGATATGATAAGCTTAAAACCCAAAAACGGCTATGAAGCGAAAAAAGGAACTCATTGCCATGTGCACACAAAGCTTAAAATTTTGGATGTGGCTTTTTTTAAAGCGACACCAACGTTATGTGGTAAAGTGCGCAAATGCCTCAGAACGCTCCGATGCCCTAATTGAAGTTGCTCCACGGGAAATCATCACCGATTGATGGTGGGGGAACTCGAGGAGGCTACAGGCTTGTCACACAGATCGGTAATTTCCATTTTGCACAAATATATGGAAAAAAAGCTTTTCGCAAGATGGGTGCCGTGTTGGCTAGTGATCAATAACAAACGAATCGTTTGAACATTTTAAAGGATTGTTTAGCCTTTTTCAAACGTAATCCAACGCTGATTTGTTACTTTGGATGAAATATGGATTTATCAGCACACACTATACATCAAAAAACAGTCTAAGCTTCTGTAGGTGAATCAAAGCCAAAGAAAGACAAAGTGGGTTAATCTGCATAAAAGGTTTTTTGGGATGCGGGAGGTTCCATCTTTATCGATTACTTTGAGAAACGTAAGAGCATTACCGGAATTACTATACTGACCCGTTGAAGCGATTCAACGTTAATTTAAAGAGAAAAAGACCCCATTTTGAGAGGAAAAAAGTTCTTTTGGCACGAATTAACAACAATTTTTGTGGGAAATACGGAATAAAAACGTTGGATAAATTGTGTCAAGCTAAAAGAGAGAGCATAAAGTCGAGAAAAATAGTTTGTTTCCGAAAAGACCGTTCCTTTTTTTTAATTGTCAAGGATTTTCACCTCCAGTATTAATGAAAAATTTTCTATAAATTTTTAACATTATTTAGCGTATTGTCTCTTTAAAACCCCAAACACATAAATGTAGAAAACAGTACCTAATGATTATAAATATGTTTCTTGAATGTAACCAACCAGCTCAGCCAATTTTACACACAAACGTTAATCAAATAGGTGTTTTTTAAGATTAAAATCTATTTGAAAAAAGTCCTATTAGTACTATTGTTTTCTTTTTTTAAATATGTACATTATGTTTAGCTACCTATTGATTTGTGTTAGTTAAGTGTCTTTTAAATCCAGTAAACTTGTAGTTTCATGGAAGGGAGATCTTGCATCAGATCCGGCAGTTCTGGTATTTTGCTGAATGTTTGTGATGTTGGCCTAATAACAATCCAAGCTTTCGACCGCGAGCACCAAAGGCATCATTTAAAAAATTCAAAAAACCGCGAGATTTTCGTGATTTTTTTCAGTAATTGTGGATTTTATGTTTCAGTGCTTGTTATTGCTATCATTGAACACTTTTATGATTGATTTTGAGACGTTTAGAAAGCGAAATCAGTCAGTGCCAAAATCAAGCAACAGTCTTAATTAATTATTTATAGCAAAAAAAAAAATAATTTTGGCCAAGCCTTTCACATAAAATAATTTTATTATTTTAACGATTGCACTACTTTACCAATGATCATTGAAATATTCTCAAAGTTTTGTTTTGTGGCAGTTATGAACATATTTGAATTTTTTTTTCTTAGATTAAGTATTGAAGTTAAACTCTCCATCAAAATATTTAACGATTTTGTGTTTTAACAAAATTTTCAATGATGAATTTCAATGATAGCTATAACTAGCGCCTTAAAGGACTAGTTTTTGATGAAAACATTGCTCTACGATTTGAAATTAATTAGACTTGCATCAATTTTACCCCAAAATTATCTCCTTAGTCCCAAGAGTTTCCAAGAGAAAGCCTTTCAAAATGTATTATTAGTAAATTTATGATAACATGTATTGTAATTAACAGTATAATAACAAATACAAAATATTTCCCAGGTCAGGTGGGAGGGGCAATTATTTTAAAAAGTGACTTAAAACAGGAAAACAAATATCAAAGAATAGGGGTAATATCTGGAGATAAATCCTTAAGCTCATTTAAGTCAGAAATGCATTTATTTAAAAATAACATTATTTTGATTGATAGTTATTCAAAAAATAATTTTCAAACAGAAAATTTTGATAAGAACAATGATTTTTTTTTTTAAATAATTCCTTTCATTTTATGTACTTTTTGCACAATTTTTTATTAAAATATTTAATTCTCTTAACAATTTTAAGTCAAATACCGAAAACCAGAGACAAAACGATCTTTTAGTTTTTGATTGAAAACTACTAAATCCACCTCACCATTTACAAACCAGTTAATTTTAGACCGAGGACCCACAGCAGATTTTGGGTGTGAAAAATAGAAGTATAGGTGTCGAAAGCTTCATTAAAAGCTACTTAAAAAATCGAAGTCCTGCAGTCCAGACCTGGGGCCTTTGTGAATAAACAGTGCATTAAAAAGAAATATGAATGCAACTTCCAAGATAATCGAGTTAGCCAACATTGGTTTTCACCCTATCCTTATCCCCTTTCCATACCAACTTTTTTTCTTTTGACCCCTACACGCTCATTAGACTTTTAACTATACTAGTTACTTGTTGTTATTAATATATTATTGATACATTTTGAAAGGCTTTCTCTTGGGTCTAAAGAAACGGTTTTGGGCTCAAATTTATGCAAGTATTACAAAGTAGTCCTCTAGATCTAGGTATAAAATGCACAAGTAATGAAAAAGCGCAAAAAATTCACGGTTTCCTGAATATTTTGCCATGGTGAGTTTGGCGCTCAAGGTCAAAAACTTGGATTATTTATTAGGCCAACATAACAAACAACTCAGCAAAAAATCAAAACTTGCAAATCTGACGCAAGGTCTGATGAAGGTACTAGACTATTTTGTTTGATTAGAACTGTTCTTATCTTATTTTCTACGAAAAACAAATTGGCAACATAAAAATTCAAATAGCGCCAGTCCTTTAGTAACAACGCTTACACGTAAGAATTCTACGCGAACGCCCGTTCTAGCTGGCCTGCCAATCGGAGTGCCAGTTCGGAACTCCGATTTGTGGGCTTTGAGTTTTTTTTTCAAATTGCTTTTGAGCATACGATCTAGAACATTTTTTAATAGGTAGGTTCATTGCTTCACTTCATTACTTCGATATCAATTTTTTATTGTTTCGCTAATTCGCATTTTTTTGTCTTCATGCCTGCCTAGTTCATGGTTTGGTTCACTCAATCATATATCAAATGCAATAAGTATACCTACGTATTTTTTACTTAAATTATTCTGTCGACCATGAAAATAAGATGATCAATACGGATTAAAGAATATATTGCTTAAAAAAAAAACAAACCTGCAAGGAATTAGGCGGAGTTTTCGGAGCATCCGACACACATTTTTTCCTAGGCGTATTTTGTAACATACAATTAAAGCCCTACTCGCGTAGGTCCTTTCATGGCACCCGCACTTATTGGAGCACAAGTTTTAAGAAACATAGAAATATGTACATATAACCGAGTTTCAAATAGAATTCTACACTGAGTTCCCAATATTTGATTATTGGAATTCTTGACTCAAGCTTGATTTAAATTGTTTAAATCATTTGCAAACAAGAATAACTAATGAATTATTTATTTAATTTATTCTAGATCAAGATTTATTATTGAAACTTATGTATTCAATAACTCTACCTTTTAAAGTCTAGGGAAACTGATTCGATGTGCAATAAAATGACTTTGGGAAGATAAAAACCGGTGACTAGGAACAGTGATTATAAGATAAAGTGTTACACAACAAGTATCAAACGCAAGGTGATCCCAATATGTCAGTTTTTTTTAATTTGATTGCACACTGCAGGGTTATAAAAGACAATAAATTAAAATTATGCAACAAATTCAATTATGATTTTTTCGGCTTATTAAAGCCAAATCAAACAAATCGTGTATTACAAAACAGAACACGTTTCATGAAACATAATGTCTAGCTACATGGATAGTAATATGATATGAAATACGAAAACGTGTACATACAATATAATAAGAATGTGATGAAAGCAAATAAAGGAAACACTTTGAAACTTTGCGAAAATAATTATATGAAGATTCTTCAATTTAGTTAAATGACTGTCTGATAAAGGTTATGTTGATAAACGTAGCTGTTTGCAATAATTCGATTGAATAGAATAGAACCCTATTATCGTCTCGCTCCATTGGCTTTTGAGAAACATGGAAAACGCATCTTATTGGGTTCGTCACAAAAAATAATTGCAAATACATTTTCGCACGCAGCAGCAGCTGGACGGGGATTATTCATCTTATTGGAAATTTATGTTGCAAAAATCCTGTTTATTGATCAACTCACTTATGCTGTCCGTTAAAAGAAGAGGTAGCGTCAGGGAAAATTACGTCTTATTACAAAAATAAAAGAGGTATGTAGGTATATCACCGGCGAAAACAGTTTCGTTTTTTTTTTGTAACAATTTCATCTTTAAATAAGCTTACCCCGTACGCAGTAGAGACTAGAGAATTATTGCACAAGATTGGAAGTAGGTACCTTAGTAAGGATATTATTTTCTTTAACAAACAAATTCACAGTTGTTTCCAAATAAAATAGGGTGTTAAATATAAAAATATATATAATAATTATTAATTTAATGTAAACAATTAAAATATTTAACGTACTTGAGAATTCTTTTCCAAAATCAAGAATTTTCTTGGAGAATCTTGAAATTTTTCTTCTTTACGTCTTTTTCGATGCTCTCACGCACTTATCGTAGAAAAATAGAGGTTAGTTTTATCTGTCAGCACAGTCAGTCACACCGTTTAATTGTCAATTCACTTCTGCACACGCACACTAACGCACAAGGTGTTTAACTTCGAAAAAGATAAGGATAGCTGTTTTGTTTTGTTCGAATTGGAAATATGTTTTTACTGCTCTTTCTTAACCACAAATGTCAAAACGAAAAAAAAAAACAAAAATCAATTGCAGAAAAATAAAAAATATTTAACTTGCTTCAACAAATTTCAAAGCAAAGGAGCATAAAATGCCTTATAAAAATAAAATATTCTTATAGAAATCGAATTAAAGTTATATTTAATCAACAATACACACTTCTTTCCTTCTTGCTCTCACTTAATTATTCACAACACACAGTAGTTGCTTTGTTTTTCTTTTAATCTTTCGGAATTAAAGACGATTTATGAAGAGTGGGGAGAAATGTCAACTTGGTTACCACACTACTATCGAGCGTTGCGCGATAACTTTGAGCAAATCGAAAATTTTGAAATGCTAAAAATTCACTTTTTCGAACGAATTCTAATTAAAATTTTCAATTGATTACAATTCAAATGATTGTTTTTAAGCACTTTTGATAGATTTGGTAAAACTTTTCACCATTTTTCAATGGAAAACTATAATTTATCGTTATGACGAGGAGACATGTGGTTTTAACGCCGAATGTAGATAATTTCGAAAAGGAATTCGAACTTCTGCAAATTTAATAAGGTACGTTCGATTTGTTCTATTCGATACCGATACCGGTGGACTTGGAGTTCGAAAGTTATTTTTTCAACATCCGGGTTGACAATTTTATATTCACATGGAACCGGAAACTCAACCTGAAAATGTTGATTTGCATTTAGTTGCATGGTTAAAGGTCGCGTTCGGCTGGTAAAGCGATAAGGTATCCATAATCCACACAATTTTCAGATACTTTAAGTTGTTTTTGCATCAGCTGTTTTGTAACAAGGGATTACAACAACACAAACAAATCCGTATCGCTTAAGATACGTTGCCGAATGCGCCCAAAGTCTGAGCGAAAAATTGGCAGCCTTTTTTAAAGCCATTATGTAGCTACCGCGGTGACATTCCGCCCTTTATTTCCCTGAAAAATTCTGATGTATTTTAATAGCCCCCTTTGGGTTTATATTTAAGACATACAAATCGGACCATTATTGTCCTGTATTTCATTTTTTGACCTGTATTTGTCCGGTTTATTTATTAATTGTTTTTTTTTTCTTTAAGAACAGCGGAGCAATATAATTTTTGATGACTCTAAATAACTGTTTAATGGATGAGTATAATTTCTTAAAAGATTTTTCTTTTAATTTAAATAAAATCATGATGGTTGAACCGAAAATTCACAGTGGGTAGAATTTTGTTGCTATTTTAAGTTTTTGGAAAGGCCCAGTGTATTGTAAAAACGTCGTTCAGCAATTTTAAACTAACAATGTTGGTAAGTTGAATGCCATTCAACGATGGTTCAAGGTTCAAGTAGGTTATGATAGCCAATTACAAGCATCGTTGAATCTTATTTTACTTGCTTTAAAAATGCTAGACCCATTGATCAAAATTTGATCCACGATTGTACCTACAACTTGCTCATTGTATTACTTATATAATAATCGACCTTACTTATATTTTTTTTTGCAACTCAAAATAATACTGTCTGAAAAAAAACACAAAACGATTTACAATCCAAATTTATTTCGTAAATCTTTAAGATTAGAAATAAATCTATGTTAAAACTTCCAAGGGCAAACACTTTTACAAATCGAACTTACCTATTCTTATATGGCACTGAAGGATTAATTCAAGGCTGCATTCAGTTCCTCAGAAATGAAGCATTATATCTCTTTTCCACTTCACTAGAAAAAATTAAACAGCTATTCGATGCTTTCACCACACAAAAAGATTTAAAACAGATTTATATTTGACAGCACCTTTAAAAATGCAATTCAATTTGTCCTATGAATTGGAAGTGAGATAAAATGCTTCATTTGCAAAGAACTGAATGCAGCCACGAATGTATCCTTCAGCGCCATATAACAATAGGTTTGTTCAAGTTGTAGAAGTCATTTACTTATTATATATAATAAGTCAATGGTAGATAAGTATTCTCCCTAGGAAAATTTAACATGATTTATTTCTAAATAGGGTTCTTACACTAGACCCCAAAAACTGTTTTCGGCGAAAACTTTCCAAAACTAGAAAACAATTCACATCGAACATTACACATTTTCGTTTGACACATTACAGTTTTTCTCTAACCAACCATTCACAATTTCCTTTTATTTTTATTTGTTTTCTTCAATTTATTAAAGTAAAATATATATATAAATATAATATGTATGAATAATTTGAATGACCACAAACAAAAAATTATCAATTTTAAATGCATAAATTAAATACTTTTAAGATTTGAATTTAATATTAGATATGACAGAATTTGGTCAGCTTTTTTCAACTTTTTTTGAAAGCATCCAATATCATAGTTTCTTTTTTGACATTTTACTAGGCACTGGACTTTTTAATAGATTTGTTTGTTCTCTTCATCTCTGAACTCCAACAAGCATTGACCTACTATATAATAATATAATATATAATAAGTCAATGCCAACAAGTTTTCGACTGCCTTTACACAAAACTTGTGCTACGAAAACCTGAAGTACACAAAAATGTATGGGAAAACTTGGGTTTTCGATTAGGTTTTCCTCCAAAAACGATATTTTTGTCATAACCGTATTTGGCAAGTTTGGTGTGAATAGGCTTTAATCTTCAAGATTTACGAAATATAATGTGTATGGTGGTAAATCTTTGAGATTTGAAGAAGATTTGAGGCAGATCTTATTAACAGTCCGATTGTCCCCCTTGTGAGGAGTCACAAGTCACAAAAGCTCTTGAGAATATTTCTTGTGAGGATTGTTGTGATTCGTCAAAGTCACAAAATGAGATTCGCCACTTCTTGTGACTTGTGAGTTATCAGTGATGATCAGAAGAATGGCTTTGTCTCGGAGAAATGTTAGGTGGAAATGAAATACTAGCTATGCCCTGGATAATTAAGTGGATTTAACTTTTATAAAAACGGAATTGCCAGATTACCATTGTCGTTGTGGTTGGTATCGATAATTTATAAAGAAATGTCAAATGTTTATTGTCAAATGGATAGATAAATACAAAATGGCAGATCGAGGTGAATGTTGAAATGTCCCAATGTGGTTTTTTTGCCATTGTTCGTATGGAAATGCAAAAAAAACCGCTCCCAGATGACGGCGTAAAAGGGTTCTTCAATCATTACGAGCATAAGCAGACTAAGAGCACCATTAAAGGAGTCTGACGATCGAGGTGGCACTCGTGAAATAGCTATAACTCCAGCCTATAATACTTGGTGGTAATGCACACAAGTTGTTGTTGTTCATTCAAAAATTATTCAATATAAATTGATGTATACTTGCAGCATGTACTGTAGATTTCAATTTACACACAAACTCATATAACCAATATCTGTTTTCTTCTTTGTTTGGTTTTCTTCTTAATCTAAAACTAAGTATATACATTGAGGTTGGGTACAAATGCATGCTTTTCGCATGAATGTGATTTTACTTTATTTGTTATTTTGTTACGCTATGAAAACTTTATTGTGCTTTTTCGCTTTTACAAATAAAGGCTCTCCCAAACCAAAGCCATATTGCAACAAAACAACAGTATAAAATATTACAAATACACAACGCTAAACAACAATAAAAACTATGGTCAGCGAATATTAACGCCAGTTTGGGAGAACTTTAAAGGCTCTTTTATGCCTTTGGCTCAGAGACAATTAACGTAAAATTATCAATAAAATGTAGGTAGGGTTGAATAAAAGCATTAAAAACCAATTCGTTTTCATTATAGCATCTCAGGAAAATGGTATAGTTACGAAAGTCACAGAAAAAATTATTTTTAACCACTGAACAAAAATTTAAAGGAAAACTGCGTATGTTATCGAAATTTAAAATTTCATAAATTGAACATCACTATTTTTGTAAATCTCAAATAACACGCGTAAATGCAATAAGACAGAGCTAGGCCAGTGGCGTAGCGTGAATTTCTGCTGCCAGGGGTGGTAGAAAATGTTGCCGGCCCCCAAATTTGTAAATATTCAATTCCAAAAAACCTTCTAAAAACATAAATAAAAACTCTAAATTTTTAGGCAAAGCTAAATTTATTATTTATTAATTTCCACTTCTTTCAAACTTAGTCACCACGTTTGTGTACGTGTAATAGCGAGCATAAAAGAGCTGTAGATCTTTCGATATTTACCTTTTGAGCAAAAATTTACTGGATTTTTCGAATTAAGTAATTTAAGACGAAGGCTAACGATTCATCGAAGATGAATAGTGGGATTTGAAGAATTCAAAAAGAATTTTGAAGTAAAATGTTCATTGTTTAGAATTTCCATACATTTTTTTTTAGAAAAACTTACCTCGAGAAAAAATTTAAACAAAATATTGCATACGAAACATATCTTTTGATATCTTTAGATTACAATATCCTGCCATGTTAGAGCAATTTTAAGGCCACATTCCAACTCAGCATATCAAAGACCAGCAAAAAAGTATATCTTGGTTCATGTAACAGACAAAAATTCAAATTTTTCACATAAAGTAGTTACTTACCCAACTATCAATTTCGTTTCTATATTGCTCCGTAGATGCTTTTCGTTTTCATTGAACCTATGCATACAAGCATTGCATAAAACTCCATAGAGACCATAATAGATTAGTATGGCTGTAACAAACACATATTTTTAATTAAATAAATAGAGATGCAATAGATTAATTAATTAATTAATACCAACCTTAAACATTGTCAACAGTAAGAAATATATGTGCTCAGGTGCTAAATTGAATATAAATTATAAAATGGCCGATTTTAGCTTGGCATTACCATATTCACTAATACAAGCAATATAGAAATAAGGACTAACATAAAGATTGTATAATAATTTTACGGGATGACTATTGAAGTGAAAGATCTTGGTTACTTCATAAGAGCATTATAGAGAGATTAAAGAAACATAGGTCCATCGCTTCTATCAAGCTGATATAATTTGCACCAGAAAATATTTAAGGATTCAATAATGCTCGAATAAGGTATTTACTTTCTGTCAAAGGGCTAAATGGAGCGCTGTAGAAACAAATAACACTTTAATGTTCGAAATACGAAGCAATTTTGTTAGTTGGATAGTGCTTTTGGGTGTAGCGCTTGAGTTCAAATGTGTTGTCGCAGAAAAAAAACCTTAAAAATAGATTAATTGGAAATTGTGTATACTTTCAATGGTATTTTGATGTAATTTTCGGATAAATGATAGCTTTGGAGCCATTAGTTAAAAACTCAAAAAAAAATGGTTTTTGCATAGTTTTTTTCCATTTTGGTTCTCGAAATTTTAGTCACAATAAACCTCTGTTTCGGATTCAACATCTCCTAATAAATAAAAGAGGAGCAAAATCAAAACTACCCCACAATTTGCTAGTAAAAATACAATATGACTGGACTACTGGTATCAGTAATATTAATAAATGTTTTTTTATTTTTGGTCAAAAAAAATTTGTTTATGAAAAGAATATCTCAAATAATTTCTCATAGTCGAACTCGATATTTTGATTGATACGCAAGACAAAAAAGTCTCACAATTCTATCCGTCTGTTTGTCTCTTCGGCTATAACTAACGACTAGAAGGATTTCCTGTGCACTTGATACGAGTATATAGTGGTTTTTGGTCATTATATAATATTTTTTATTTTCTTTACCAAAAGTAACGGTACCTGCCATACATTTTTTCAGCAATTTAACCAAATCTTAGTTTTCTAAAAAAAAGCTAAACAACAAAGGTTTTTGGAAACTGTGTGACTAATTTTAATCAAAAGTTCAAAAAGTACTTGAACCGAAATTTTCAAGAATGTATTTTTTAACTAAGTATAAATAATATTATGCACTAAAATAAAAAAAAAAAAATTAAAACTGTGTTCCTTATTTTTGCTCTACTAGAAGCAATCAAAAATTTAGTTGGACCACTTTGGCACTCATGCGTGACCTTATTTGTGCCTGATTGCCTAAACAAATTTGTTCACATTCACAGGTCACAACTCATGTAAAAATCACTTTACATAAATGGGTTTTTTTTTAAACAATTAACTCAAAGGTTCCTTGTTTTGTTCAATTTTTTTTCCTACGATGTTTATGCTTTATTTTGGTCCAAATTTTGTATTTTGTTCTAGCTTCTAAAACTATCAGGGGAATTTATAATCCAAAAATAGCGATGATAGATAATTTTTCATCTGATAAATTTTTGACAAAAGTTTACACAGAACCACCACAAAAGATCATTTATATCATAGAATCAGAAAATCTGAATTGTTCACACTTGACGCATGACCAATTTTGGCTGGTGACTGACAATAGGTCTGATCTATTAGTTTGAATTTGAAGGGTACAACAACATCTAATTGATGAGCCCAATTGTTGTACCTGGGCGAAACGCATTTGGACTGAAGGTCACTTTACCTTTAAATTGAATTATTTGAATTTCTGTAACTTTCAGTCCAAATAAAAAAAAAAGAATATTTTTTTGTATGAAGCTTGGACTAAAATGCATAGAATATCAAAGAAATTTATAATAAAGGAACAAACGTAATGAGTCACCTCATGTCAAAGCTTGTCTGACATTTCATGTAAATTTTCACATATTTACAAGGTCTTCGCCAGGAAGATTTACTACTTTGTGTTGCTGCCATTTTGGTAAACATTAGTCTTGACAGTTCGTATTTGGCAATCTTGAAGTAAACTCGTGGCAAATTTATTATTGAAAAATATTCGATAAACCAACGTGTTTTATCAACCTCAATTCGACGCCATGCTCAGGAGCTTGTTCTTCAAAGAAAAACTTTGAAAACTTTTTAACGCCACAACTGCATACTTTAGGCTTGATTAACATGTGGTATGCCACATCACATACAGCCAGGATTACAATGGAATTACTGTCAGACCTCTTTCCACAACAAATTATTTCAAGAAATGGTGATGTTCATTGGCTTCCATGGTCGCCTTAATTAAATGCTCCGGACTTCTTTTTGTGGAGATATCTGAAAAGCAGGGTTTATGCAAACAAACCAGAAACGCTTGAGCAACTCAAACAAAATTAGTGATGAAATTAATGAAATACCGCGTGAAATGTGTGAGAACGTAATGAAAAATGTGCTCAAAAGGGCTCGCATTTGTGAGACTAGCAGAGTCGGACATTTACCTGATATTATATTTTATATTCCATACATAATTGCCGACATTAAATAAAACATTTATCAATAAAAGATCCATTCTCTTTCATTTAATCAAAAGTTATAAACAAACAAAGAAGCATACCTCCTTTCGGACACCCTGTATAAAGACGCAGCCGAATTTATTAGATTTTCTTTAAATGCCTCTTAGAGGTCATTTAGTTAAGTTTGCTTAAATATTTAAGTTGTCTTTAAATAACGTTACTTAAATTCTCATCTATAATCAATTTTCCATTGCTACTTAACTAAACGATTGAAATGTAACGTAACGTGAGGAAACTCACTAATACATGTTCTTTTCAGCTGTTTTTTGACAGCTTGCAAACAAATGCAAACAAAAGATGAGCACATGTATTTATTAAGAGAGAAAGGGAAGCAACTGACATACTAAATGCAAATGCAAACGAAAAGAAACATGACTCCATTTCAGTTTGTAATTCTTTTATGTTTGTGTTCAGAAACTCCATTATTTAATTTTTTAATAGACACCTTGGGCTTTTGATAGAAAAATATGTTAATAAATCGAAACAATTTATTTTACAATTCAATTTATGAAAATAAACCACAAATCTCAAAACTTTTATTTGGTACTCACAGCAAGAATATGAAAAACTCTACCCACATACATACATACATACAAAGGTATATATTTCTGTAATAAAAAACAAAAAAACAATTGGTCTCGAATGTCAAAATATGTTTAAGATGGCTTTAAGTAACCTTTAAACGCAGTGAATGGCGTTTAAGTTAAGATGCATTTAAGTAACGTTGCTTAAAAGTGAAAATTGATTATAGATACCGATTTCGCACTTAAGAGCAACTTAGGGGCATTTTAAAGTTACGTAGCCTTTAAATTTTCTTTATAAATACGGCTGACGGTGTTTAAATGAGCTTCACGTGAGGCAGCTATCACTTTGACGTGAAAGGGGAAATTTTTTATTCTCAACGCGAACAGCTTTGGATTAAATTTGGTGGATTTATTAGATTTATTAGGTAGACTTATTGGAACATATTCATAGTGCGTGTCTACATTGTCTTCTTACTGAAAGGTAGGACCAGTGAGATAGGTTGATTTTATGTGCGAAAGAAAGAGAAAAGTCTAATTACGTGAAATAAAGATGAGAACATTAAACTGAAAGGATTTCACAAAAGTGAAATCAATGAAGTTAGGTTTTTACTTTTTTCGAATTTTCATTAGTAAGAAGGAGAAAAAACATTTGTCCCGAGATTTAGCTAATTCAAAACCGCAGGAATTCAGTGAGATGAGTCACTTTTCGTTGAAAGTCGCTTTACATAGCTATTAAGAAAAGTGAGTGGTTGGGCGAGTGAAATGAATTGTCAGATTACCCGCCGGATATTTCAGCAGTGACTTGGTTTTTGTGTGGTAAATTTACACTTTTGGACAAGTATTTTTGCTTCTGTCAAGAAACTTTGTCACACCTTTTCATGTATAGGAAAATAAAATTTAAAAAAACAACGCGGATGGAAATAAATACCCTTTAATTGATACTCTAAATCATTTTATTTTAATAGTATATTAAATAAGATTATATTCTATTCACTTCTGACACTAAAAACATTTTAACGTTATAGTTGTACTCAATTGTTTTGACATATCAACGAACAAGTGATTGCTATCCTTTTTGCTCCCAATTTCGTTTATTTATTCACTCTATTCTTGATAATTCTGGATAAATATTTCATCTATTCTATCTTTTCTATTCCTACTCCGGAATGAATAAAGAAACAAACTCCGTGTAAGAGGAGTCTAAATGCCGACAAAAGATAATGCGGAATAGGCCCAATTCTTCCCAAAAGATTTCAAATTAAAAACGACATAAACAGATCTGGAATCTGCACGGTCCACACAGCATTTTACCATCCACATTCCAAATTCTCTACCCGCTGTCAAAATACCACATACACGCATTTTATTTGCAAATGTCGGTTCTATTAAAGTAGAAAACTTGAATTTCCCGCATAATTGATAAAAAATATTTACTTTGACCTCTACTATTGCATAAACATACCTTCAAAATTAAGTTTTAAATTATAACAAGAAAAAAAATAATAAAATGACCGTTAATGCAAAACAAGAAGAACCGCCGCCAAGAGCGCGTTGTTTCTTCGATGTTAATCTCGGTGGTTTGCCAGCGGGTCGAATTGTTTTCGAGTTGTTCACGGATATCGCACCTAAAACCGCTGAGAATTTTCGTGCCCTATGCACTGGCGAAAAAGGACTAGGCCTTGTGACTGAAAAACCATTGCATTATAAAAATGTTATATTTCATCGGGTTGTAAAAGATTTTATGATACAAGCTGGCGATTTTTCGGCGCACAATGGAACTGGTGGCGAGTCTATTTATGGCGGAACCTTTGAAGGTACGTGGAAGATTTTGTATTATATTGTTTTTGTTATAAATCGATATCTATCATCATTTAAAAAAAAATTATAAGGTATCTTTTTTTTAATTATTTTAATTAGGGCTTTGAAAGGTCTATCTTCCATGGATTATGAAAGCAAGTTCATAGTTTTCACCTCTGCGTAAAGCCTTTTATTTCATTTTTCTCTTATCTATGACGTGCTAGGTATAAGTTTTCTCCTAAAATGATAGCTACATCAAAACTAACTAAACCCATTTTGGTGTATGTACATACTTCACTTAAATAATGAGCGGATCCCATACCAATGGATTTCATACAAAATGAAATCCAAAATCTAGCCTGCTACAATCGATTGGTCGTAAACGAAATTCTGACTGTACCACCACCTAATTGTAAGAATTAGAAACATAAATAGATTTTTTTTTTTAATTTTTTGGGATGTAAATATTTTTAGATTAATACTTACCTATAAATTCAAATTGATTTCCTTTTTACTCTTCTCAAATCATCATCTAAGTAGACAAAATCTATATTGGAACGGTAGCAAACATTTTTGCCGAGTTATTTGAAAAGTAGAAAAATTAAGTCGCCTAGTTTTAAGAATCAGGCTAAAAAGCTTTTATATCCAGCAACTTACCAGTTGATTAAGGAAGGAGTCGTCAAAATAACTTAATCGAAAAATAATTTTTCTTCGACTTAAGTGTATTGCATACCTATTTCATTCCTGCTTTACCCCTTAAATGAGTTAAATTTCTCAAATCTGATGCCTAGTTAAAAATGATAAGAGCTAGGTAACACAAGCCCTTACCCGCAAACTTCGTCTGCGAAAAATAAGAAAAGTTTGTTCAGCTGTAATAGTCTAAGAGCCAACCACATACAAATTGAAGTCATTTGCGTATTGGACACTAAACCACAAATAAACATTAATTTGTGTAACATTCTAATTCATATCAATAATAGTCTTTGCGTGGTTAAACCAATAACCGTTTGTCTGACTACCCTTACACGTATTTCTATAGTTACTGCCTAAGAAAAAAGAGAGCAATGAATTTTCCAAAAACAACTAACGTTTTTTTATTTGCATATTAAAGCACAACACTTATTTTTTTTTTCATTTTCCGACTTACATTAATTTTTAAGATAAACTCTACCATTTTTGGTATACAAATAAATTTCTTTCGTAGCAATGTAAACTCCTTAACTGACGTACAAAATAATTTACTTTTATTTTCTTTTTTTGATTTTTAAAATATATTATTGTGATCATATATAAGGCCGACATATGGCTGTTTGTACCAATATAAAGTAAAATTGAACTAAACTTTTGGTGATTTTGCATTAATCACTTCTTTTTCTGTTTTTTTTTTTCTATCTATCTTCTCTCTTATACATATATAATATAAATATATATATCCCTATTACCCTTTGTCACGCAATAACTCAAGCACGGCTTGACAAATTTGGATGATTCTTTTCAGGTAATGTTTGGTATTGGTCAAGGAGTGTTTTTGTGAAGTTTCGTTAATTTTGGTATTGTTTTTTTTTTTTAAAAAGGTGCAGAAACGCAGTTAAGGTACCTATTTTTTGTTTAAAAAAATTAATCAACTGAGTTTGAAAACTAATCAATTTGATTTTCAATATAACAAAAAAAAAAATAAAACAGTCGAATTTCCAATATCCGGAATTCGATTTATAGAATTTAAAATTTTGTTTTGTTAGTTTGTTTTAGTAACTTATGCCTACCCGAAAGGGCCACCTATGATATATAAAAATTAATTTCTATTGTGTTTGTACACGCATAACTGCCTGAACACAATGCAAGGCGGAGCTGGAATTGATGTCAAAAATGCTTCACCTTTTCTACTCCATTTTTGACTTATCTGACTTTTTGGCTGTTTTATTCTTTAAAAATAAAAGCCCTAACTTTTTGTAATGGTTAAATACGCTTAAGAAAAATGACTTTTGGTCATTTCGGCCTTGGTATAGCTGCCTTGCTGGTAGCATTTAGTTTTCACAGATCCGTGCGGTACGTCCAAGCTTAAAAAATATTTTTACTTAAACTGAATGTTTCAGATTACATACAAATATAATTATTGAACTAATTAATTTGTCTGACACTTTTAAAACTCGTTACTTCTACTTGTTTATAACCCATTTTTCTATATAATTTTTTTGTTTCGTCATAATTTTCCCTAAGTTTCATTGTTTTACTAATATCTTAAAGATACCATTAACATTTTTACAATTAAAAGTAGCCTAGATTTCTTTCTGAGTTGTCCACTACATGTAGGTAAACTCCCATCATAAATTGTTAAGCTGTTTCGTAAATCACCGCGTTCAAACAGAAGGGTAATTCCATGAAAAAGTGGACATGACGATATAGAAAAACGAAAAATTTATCTCGCCCCCTGTCTATTGTTCCCTAATTTTAAAATTAGAATTGCAAAACATACTACAAGAAACAAACATTTGGTTGAAAATAATATGAAATTGTAAAAGGCCTACCCTTAATTTTTAAATTGAAAACGTGAAACGTGAGTTACCGACTTTTTGTAAAGTGAGTTACCATGTATTTTAATAAATTTGTATAAAATATTTTCAGTAATTTAAAGTTTCTTTACATTTATAAATAGGCTGATATATATTTTTGTATCTAACTCAACACTCTAGTTAAGCTTAATTGGTTTGTTCAATTTAAAAAAAAAATATGCCCCAAAACCTGTATCCGAAACGGGTAACGTAAGTTACCAACATATTTTCGCATTTTTTACTAAGAAAGATTTTTTGCTCACCAAAATTTGTATTTTTTCCTAGTAGTCGAAATCATTACCACATATAGAGTATATATATTTTTGTATTATATTTGAATAAGTAGGAAAATTTTAATAAAGAAGCTTGTAAAACTCTCCCAAATGTAACGTGAGTAACCATGAAATTGCCCAGAAGGACATTTTTTTAAATGATGCAGTTACCACCTTCGCTCAGAAACTTGCAATTATTTTAATATAAACCACAGACACTCCAATTTTATTTATATGTATATAAGACTTTTTCAAAAAAAAATTGTTTGAAAACGGGCTCAAAAGTTTTAGTAAAGCGAAAAAAGACGCCTGTGAAAATTTGAGCTCTTAAATTTATGTTTAGACATGCCTTATCGCAGATTTCGTTTTTCCATACGATTTGTATGGAAGACAACACCTGTTTGTATTTGGAATTTTATAACTTATCTAGCTGGCCCGCTCCGGCGTCGCTCGGGTAGAGACAAAAATAATAAAATCAAATTATAAATAAACTGAACAGTATAAATGATCAGCCTTATTTTGAATTTGGCCCGGAAAATACATATATATATATATGTTCTCCTGTAATTTCAAAAACTATTATAATTTTCCCCTGAAGTTCTCTTGCCCTAAAATAAACAAAACTTGCACGAAAAGCACCATGTTCCCGTTCTTTCATTTTCCACCAAAAAAAAAAATTAATATTTTGGCTCTTAATTACAATACATTTCGCAAAAAATTTTTCACAATTAGTGAAATTTTCAGACATCAAATACTTTTTCGGGTGAAACTCATATTTTTTTTGTTTGGTAATCCGAAAAAAGATTTCGGAGCTCGCTGATGCAGAATGTCAAACGAACAATTTGCAAACCTTGATTCGGAAGTTTGGGTTTGGTTGTATTTGTGCTTTTTGTTGTTGCATTTGGGTGATGAAATATTCACAGCTGTTTCTTTGAATATTGATATTGCTCAAATCCTTGGGATTTTACTTTGAGTTAAATCCTTACCTAAGCACCTTACCTTCTTTTCAGAAGAGGAACTGTCATCTAGTGCCAAACGAACGTTTTCAGAAGCATTCGGAATGCTGGTCTGGACGACCAAACGAAAACGCTGTCACTAGAGGCGAAACGTGAAGTGTCAATTTTTTCAATTTATATATTTGTTAGGAGGACAAAAGGTGTGCTTTCTAGTACGCATTTTTACTATTAAAATAAACGTGAACTCCATCACCGGCTTTCTGTTCTTATATCCACTTATATCTACTTAGTTTATGAGCGACCATGTTTTCGAAATTCTTTGCGTATTTATTCATGAGAATATTTTTTTAAGCCATTTCCATGGGCCAGCACAACCAGTGTACATTATATAAAAGGATGATATCTGTAATTGCGCTTGGTTCACTGCAACAAAGAATCTAAAATGCAATAAATACGTCCAGCCATTCCAACTTGATTGAAGGACAACTAACAAGGCACGCAAAGAAATTTAAAAATTGGATAATAGAATAGAAAACATAAAGCGAGTAGTTCTCAAAGTCCATCCTCTAAACTTATCCTTTCAAACACAAAAAGAATGATTCAAATTGGAGCTGCGCAGCTGTCCAGCATTAAAAGAATTTCAAATCGTAGTTAATTTTGTATTTCTTCCCCATTTCACCTTATGTCTTTTTTCTCAGTACATAAAACTTTCAGACGATAACGAATTTTTAAAATCAGATAGGGTCTAGAGTTAAGAAGCTAAATTTTGAAAAATATCTGGTCCTAAATCCAACCTCTAAGAATTACTTTTAAACAAAGAAATATTTGTTTGAGTTGGAATTACTGAATTTTCAAAAATAAAAAGCCGTGATTTAAAAAGATTTACTTTAAATACTTTTATAACCTTCCATGCGCAAAAAGTACGTTTAAAATTTTAAACCGTATTTCACCCAATAATATATAAAAAAAATATTCCTTAATTAACTTTTAATAACTTTTCCATCAGAAAAAGAGTTTTCAAAATTGAATTCCCTTTTTATGTTTTTACCCAATTTTACTCTATAAAGAAAGCTTGATTCGAAAAATGTGTAGCAATAAACCCATCTTGTAAAAATAACCATTATAACACAAAAAGAAATCGATATTGGATATTTTTTTGTTTTTACCCCAGACCCTTTCAAACATAAAAAAATAATAATTAAAATTCAGATATGTAGTTTCTGAGATTAGCCGTCACAAACAAGCGTCAAGATAGATAGATAGATAATATCAAGTATTTAAACTTACAACATACGTATTTCTTACAGGAAATTGAGCGTTCTACAAAAAAGGTCTTAACATATTTTATCGTAAATCCAGCCGTTTTAAAATTACAGTCAGTCAAACTCATTCGACAAAACTATCAAACATTTATTCAATATTAAATTAGCATTTTTTTAAGTTATTGAAGATATTATTGTAACTAATATCACTCCTATTGAAAAATGACTTAATACCTTTTTTTGTAGAGAACCATTTTTTTTGTTCAAATGGTAACGGAAACTAAAATATACTTTTCCAAAGGTTTTTGAAATGCTGAATCAGAAGTCAGAAATATTCTATTACGTCACGCTTGCGAGATATTGCCGAATGGAATTGAAAAAAAGTTTTATTAAATTAATGACTCAATGGGTAGCTTAGGCCAAGGCAAACGTTTTTCGCCTTGAATATTATTCAATATGGTGCACAAAATAGGTGGATAATTGTTTTGAAAATTTTGTTTTTTTTTAGCATAGGAACTAAAATATGCTTATAACAAAAATTGGGTAACGTTTTTAGCCCTCTAATTTAGCTCAAAGTGATATAAACATAATGTAAAAGAAAAACTCAGATCAAGTTTTATGATAAAAATCGTTGGTAAAAAAAGGGAGTTTAAGTGATATATATATATATATGTACGAACCGTTGTTATAAATTCCTAGAGAACGACTCATAACGCAAAAGCGATTCCTTTTTTATAGAAAATTGTATAACCTTTCTTTTTTGTGAACAATATATTTTTATAGGGTTTTTACTTTCTGAGTTACAAAGTTGAACAAAAAACAAAAAAAGGGACCATTTTCCTAATTTTGCAAAACATTGAACTTAGGCAAAGGATTAAGAAAAGAATAATTTTGTTTATATTTACTTTAAATAACCATTATACAACTTTAAACTATTTACAATGTATTACTTTGATTTTTCTTACAGATGAGAGCTTTGAAATTAAACACAATCGTCCGTTTTTGCTTTCGATGGCAAATCGTGGCAAAAATACAAACGGCTCTCAGTTCTTTATGTAAGTACCTCTTCGAAAGTGTGGAGATTAAATGGAAATTCTTTCATTTCAGGGGATGTCTGTCATTTTTATAAGACGTATTGAACTATTTTAAAAATTGTTGTTTGTTTTTTTTTTCCTTTTACCCTATTAAAAAATCACACTCCAAAATGCATTTAATTTACATTTTTTAAAACAATATCAATTTTCAATATTGTTATATAGCCGAATGAAAAATAAGCAGTTGCGCTGAGGGCGTAGCGTTCGTTTAACGTGATATCATGTCTTCTACTCAGTGCCTCAATAATCTTATGTGGTTTGTAATGGTGTCATGCGAGGATGTGCTCAGAACTTCATTCGTTTAGCTGTTACTGCAGATAAAGTGTCTCTTGTGTGCACCATCAGGCCCCCATCAGTCTTTGGACATCTTAGTTGGACAAGAGCAAACTTATTCTTCTCGCTATTTTGTGGTTATTGTGTGATCATCACAATTTCTATTCAAAATTATATATAACCGACACAAATAGGATTACAAAAAAAAAACCTTACCTACAGAAATAAAAATAAAACATAAATTATTCATCCAGCAAATTCAAATCCAAAAAAAAAAATGAAATCTTCAAAATTTAAATCAACACCAAAACAAATTGCAAAAATTATTCTTTGTTCTTTTTGTTTCTCATTATAGTACTACACAGCCTGCTCCACATCTTGACAAGTAAGTTTATTTGTCTAATTGTTTCTTTAATAATTTATTAATGACTTCATTTTCTCCTTTTGTTGCAGTATTCATGTTGTATTTGGACAAGTTGTATCTGGACACGATTTAGTCCGTCAGTTGGAACAGTTACCCGTGGATAGGAATTCTCGTCCTCTGCAAGATGCTATCATTTCTAACTGCGGCGAACTGATAAAACAAATTAAAGGTAAGTATTATGAAAAAGACAGAAAAGAAGAAGTTCTGGGGCGGAGTCGGCTAGGATGATTTGTGAATTGACAGTCACAACACAATAGCACGTCTTTTCTGTTTTGACTGTCAACCTATCAGAAAACACATTAGTAGATTCCACCCCTCGTTGAAAGTTTACACAAAAGCAAATTCCAAAATCATTTTTTCTACTTCCCTATAATTGTTTTATTTGCAATATACTACATATTATAAAACGGTACTACATAAATGGCAAGTTTAGGATTCGTGGAGGAATAATAATATACAACTGTTGAGGAAAAGTTTATTTACCTCAAAAGCCTCTGCAAAGAATTTGACAAAAAAAATCTGAACTAATGTGGGCATGATGTACTTTTTGGTTACAAAATAAAACATTACCAAGAGCTGTTATTGGCAGTCCTTGCCATGTAACGGTTCTGTTATTGACCACTGGTTAGAGTGTCAGTTCTCTAACTATGAATTTGGTTTTCACTGAGTTTTATCACTTCACACTCGAAAAAACCTTCAGAGACTCACAAAATGTTTCAGAACCAACACCACACTCCATCTTTGGATCATTGCACGAAAAAAGGTAATCTGATGTGAAATTTAAAACGTTATTTTCAAGAATATTTTTTTATGATGATGTGAAACTTCTTATACTCCCCTTATTAACTATGTTAATTTTTTTAAAAATAATCCTTGGTTACTTATGGGATTTTCTTTTGCAAAATTCAGATTTTGATCTTAAAATTGATTTTGTTCGTCACAAATGGTGTACGACTGCAGATTAATTTTTCGTTTATAATGTATTGGTCATTGGTGTTCAATTTGTGTCTATAAACTGTGGTGATCCAGGCTTGTAAGTAAAAGAGGGGTAAATCTGCCGAAAACTCCAGATCTGCAAAATTGCTTTCGATCAAACAAAAAAAAAGATTATTTACTGTCAAAATCTGTATGACAAATCAGAAGAGGTAAAAAATTAATTTTTGTAACCAAAAGAAAACGCCGGCGCCATTTGTTTTTCCATATAAAAAAATTAAAAATTTGGTTAGAAACTTAAAACTTTCGAAACAAAACAATCTTCATTTTTAACTTCCCATAAGAATTTAATATAATTGGTCCGATTTGTCAGATCGAAAATTGTAAAAAATTTTAACATGCAGTTTTTTGTTAACCGAAAATAGCTACAAACCTAAATCTAACTTCAAAAGTTAAATTAACACACAATGCCGTTGTGTGCTCTCAGGATATTTGAGACAAACAAATTTCAATAAGTTTTTTTTAAAGTTTCACCAAAAATTGTTGAAATTTTTTTGTCTCAAATATCCAAAGAACACACTGCGCGTTATTTAAATACTATACACTAGTTCATATATTGGTATTTGATAAATTGATTTTACACAATTTATCAAATACCAATATATGAACTAGTGTATAGTATTTAAAGTTTATTTTAAAGTTAAAAAACATTTTTTTAAAGCGAAAAAACTAAGAAAAAAAAAATGGTCAATCAAAATTTTTCTTCCCAAATATTTGTATTCCACACACTACTCAAAAAATGTTTTGGCCTCTGTGTTTAGTCTTCGCTTGATTGCATGAAAATGTTTCGGCGATTTTTTAATAATAAAATAACATAAAGCCTTTAGCTGCCGAGGGCACCAATGATGTCAAGTGATGATGTCAAACCTTATTACTACACAATTTTTTAAACTTTCAATTGATTTTAAGGAAAAGACATCCTGCAAATAAATAATAGCATTTAGAGCTACCTTAAAACAAAGAACGAAAATATCAATATGAACAAAGTTTATTCAAGTTTTTTATAAAGCGGGCTCCAATCACTTTTAAGTCTTAATGAAATGTTATAATTTATGAGGGCATTCATGCAATTTCGTAAAACCTTAGATAAGTTTACAAAATGGTTAAGTTTATCTTTCAAACCGTCAAATTTTATATGGTAAATGATTTACACAATTTGGTTAAACTTCAACTAATCTAAGGATTTTAATTCGGAAAATTAACCAAACTGGTTAAACTTATTCAAACGTCATTGTGACTCTTACTCTGATTGAATTATGTATGTACCTAGCGTTTAATCAAATGTATAAAAAAAGGTCGTTCATACAAACTTTTGTGTAGACTTATCATTTTACACAATTCGTAAACTTACGACGTTGCATGAATACCCTTAAAATAAATATTCATATATTTTTGGCTTTAAACGAAAGGTTTTAAAATATTAATTTCGTACTTTCGCACGTAACAAATTTTTCCCGCACGTAACGGAGTACCTACTTAATTAATTTTAATGATTATCTCAATTTTTTTGTCATAACTTAAACGCACTTTTACCTTTAAATTTTGCTGAACTTGTGCGTTAACAACAAACATTTAAATTTTTTTAGTTTTGATGTCCCACACGTGACGCTTAGCAAAATTGAGATCACGCCAAATTACTTGCAAATATTTCAAAAAATATTACTCCTAGCGTTATTCATATTTTGATACATCTATTTAAGAAAAAATATAGGAATGTCCCACACGTAACGATGGAGTGCTTCCTTTGAGCCATTAGCAAACATATCTGTGCCGAAGTCTCTCGCCAAATCATCCAAATCCCGTTTGGACTTGAATATTTAAAATCCTCACTGAGCCTCATTGTAGGAATGCAGTTGTCAGTGGGAGTTGAAATTATTTCAGAGCGAATCCAATAATTTGATATTTTTTAATTTTAACGCTTAAGGCACACATTTGGTTAGATCAAAAAGCCCCTGGGGTGCCAACGCCAGCTGTTGTCTTAACTTCTTAAGTTTATCAATGTTATATGTTTTGCGTTACATTGTCAAGCGAATTTCGTATACCAAATCAGCTTTTCTTCTTAAATAAAAAGTAACAATTTATAAGTTTGAAGAATAAAAACATAAATAATAAAAAATTTATAGTTAATATTTCCAAATAAATAATATTCATTTATTGAAATTAATAAAAAATGGTGAATTTTTGGCAAAGCTTTAATATTTTGTTTTTCAGTAAAAAAGGATAAAAAGAAAAAGAAACGAGCTGCATCTTCGGACGACGAGGGTTCTTCAGAGGATTCAACAGCTGAAAAGAAGAAACGCAAAGACAAAAAGAAGAAAAAAGACAAAAAACGAGCAAAGCAAGAAGAGTATGTTAAATATTTATTTTTAAATAAGATAATTTAAAATCTAAATTTTCTAATCTATTTTTCTTAATGAAATGGTAGCCAGTAGGAGAATGCTCTTAAAAACCGTATGCATACTTTTGTGTATTTTAAAAATAGATGAAGAAGAGGCTAGTATGCCAAATTTTACTTTCTGTTTTAGGGTTTCAAAACTTAAAAACAAACATTTTAAATGCTTGCTTATTCACTACTATTCAATTCTGCTTCATTTTGCAAAAAAAATACTTTTTTTGAATAGAATTTGTACATAATACAAAAGGAGTAGAATCTGCAAAGCATTCGGATCAATCTTAAGTCTCTTAAAAGAAGAAAACCAAAGAAAGAAGTGAAAATGAAGAAGAATTTTTCTCGATTTATCTGCAAACATTATAATAATAACAAAAAAAAAAAAATCGAAAAAAATAATGGCTACCAAATAAAGTCTATCCAGGAACCATTTCTTGGCTCAAAATCAAAAGTAAAGTAAATTAATACCAAATTAAATTTATTGCAGATCTGAAGAAGAAGAAATAACTGATGCCAGAGAAGCCAAAAATGATGCTTCAGACCCCTTAGAAGAAGGCGAGATTCATCCTTTAGTATCTATAACAAAAATTGATCCTGATGAAATTCCAGAAGTAAATTCGTGGATAAGTTAGCTTTTATAAAAATAACCTTAACATACTTATAATTATAGGTATCTAATAAATTCCTTATGCGTGGAGGGTCAAAGCGCGATGCATCTCCGGAAAATGCTTCACGTGATGAAGAACGCAAAGAGCGAGAAGAGGGAAATAGAAATCGACGTGACAGTGGTAGTCGTAATGCATTCGGATGGTCTAAGAAGAGAGTTCCTACATCGCGCAGCGGACGTGCAGTCAAAGGACGTGGAGTTTTCGTAAGTTTCATTATAATTAATATGGTACATGTTATTTTTATTTATAAATAAATTTTTTTTTTTTTCAAAAGCGCTATCGTACTCCATCCAGATCACGCAGCCGTTCTCGTAGTGTGACTCCACCACATTGGAAACAGGCTCAGAAAAGAACTATAAAGCTATCTGATTTAGAAAAATTGGAAGAAGAAAAACAAATGCGAGATGAGGAAATCAAGCGACGTGAAGTGGAACGCAAAAAACGTCACGAAGAAGTTAGACTTAAAGATACAAAGAAATCATTTTACGAGTTGGATGCCAATGCATATGAAAAACCAAATTTGGAAAATAAACGTAGTGACAAAGATATTGATAAACGTGAAAATCATGATTATCCGAAGGAAAAACTATCTGAAAGCACAAGGAATAAGTCTGTTGAAAGAGGCCAAAAGAAACTCGTCGATATGAATGCTTTGGATTATGAAGACCAAGTTGGAAGCGAAAACGAGGAAAAGAAGTCACGAAGCGAATCAGAAGAGAAAAAATCACCTGTTAAAGTTCATTCAGATGACAAAGACAAAAAAGAAGATCGAAGAGATAGAAGAGTTTCGCCACGTGGACGATCACCCGATATGAGAGAAAGACGTCGTCGTTCAAATTCCAGAGATGGAGACAGACGTAGATTTATCAATCGAAGAACAGAATTTCGCTCACCACGCCGTCGTAATTTCGGTCGCCGTGGATTCGGTGGCAATAATGGGGGTGGCTTTGGAGATCGTCGTCGACAAAGGTCTAGGTCGTTTGATCGTTTCCGAAATCGTCGTTCACCTATACGTCGGCGATCACCAGGTGATCGTCGATCACCTGCTGAACGTCGTTCACCTATTGATCGCCGTTCATCTATCGACCGTAGATCACCAGCTCGGCGCAAATCACCCACCGACCGCAGATCACCCGCCAAACGTAGGTCCTCTCCCGATCGTAGGTCTCCGGTCAATCGTGATCGTCGATCCCCAGCCAATCATCGATCGCCAGCTAATCGAAAGTCATCCCCTGAACGAAGATCTTCTGATCGTAGATCACCTGCTAATCGTAAATCACCTATTGATCGTAAATCGTCTGCTGATCGTAAATCGTCTGCTGAACGCAAATCATCCGCTGAAAGAAAATCGTCAACTAATCGCAGATCATCTGTAGATAATAGATCTCCGCATAAAGATAAACCATCTGTTGGCAATAGATCTCCTGCCAAACGCAAATCTTCTGCTGATCGTAGATCACCTGAAATCAGTAAAATATCTTCTAATCGTAGGTCACCTCCCAAGCGCAGATCATCTACTGATCGTAATTCACCAACTAATAGAAAACAGTCCGACGATCGTAGATCACCTGCTAAACGCAGATCGTCAACTGATCGTCGTTCACCGGTCAATCGCAGGTCGTCAGTCGATAGACCTAATGACAGACGCCGTCGTACGAATAGGTCTCGTTCTCGTAGTCCCCGCAGGAGACGTGACAGTCGTGGGGGTGAACACAGCTATGATCGTCGATCTGCCTCTCCTAGCAAACCAAAGCCATCGAGAACATCTCGCGATCGGAAAGATAGCAAGCGTTCGAGATCGAAATCTCCAAGAAAACCATCACCAACTCCTCAATCCACAGCATCCCCCATAAATCCTCAAGAAGAACAAGAAAAGCTTGCAAGAGAGAAAATGCTTAAACGCGCTGAAGCCCTTCAATTATTCAAAGATCATATGCGCAAAGAAATTGCCAAAGAAGAAGAACGTCGTGCTGAAAAGCAAAGACTTGAAGATGAAGAAAAAGAAAGAAATGCTAAGGAATTGCAAGAATTGGAGAATTTAAAGAAGGAAACCTTATTAAAACTACAAGATCATGATAATACCAAAAAGCAAACCACCTCAGATAATCCAAAACCAAGTGAAAAAAAAGAAAAAGATGAAAAGCGAACAACCTCATCCAAGGATAAAAAGAAAAAACGAAGCAAGAAGTCGAGGAAACACAGCAAATCATCAAATGATTCAGACTCAGATTAACAGCACTGAAGCCACTTTTATAATTAAAAAAATGAATTTTCAGTAAAATATCTAAAGTGCAATTTTAAATTGCATATAAAAGATTAACCGGTTTGTGTACATGATTTTTAACTATTGCACGAATTCAATATTAATCAAGTAAAATATACAATTATATTACCTGAAAATGGAAACATGTTTTAATGTAGGTGTATTTTTTGTTTCCAAAGTTAAAATACATCTCGTATAGACACTTTATTTATTAAAATATCGCAATCATCAGAATTAAAGTTCTGAAAGGATCTCAAAGCCCTAACCAAAATATGAGTATGAGGAGTTTTAGGTGCAAGATGATAAAAAGCCTGGCAGGTTTTTTTTGTCAGGTTAAAACCAGCTCGGTTTCTTATTTATGGGTTGCATTACTTCTCATTTTTTTTTCAATTGAATTGAATTGTTAATAACCTTAACACGTAGATAGGAAACTAAGCGGGTTTTAACCCAAAGGCTGAAAAAAGAAACCTACCAGAATTTGGTGTACCTGTAAACCCTCACACCCTAAATTTTCTGTCGGCTCTTGTACTAAAGGGGCTTACGAAGCTAAATCCCCTGTTAGGTAGAGCTTAAATTTTGTTATTAATCATGTAATTAATTTATGTGTAAATAAAGTTATGTACAATAATAATAATGGAGTTGAGCTCGTTTGAACTTTTAACTTGAATTATAAATTCAGTCGCTCCACTTAAACAGAATAATTTTCTTTTCAAATTTTCTTCATATCCAGTTATAATAATAATAATAATTATAGTAATAATAATTATAATGGCCTTACGGCATAGGCAAAATGAAACAATAGTTTGGGACACTTGTTTTGAAAAGCGCTTTGTAAAATATTTTTTCTAACAATTACATATTTGTGAAACAATTATTTATATTTGGTAAAACCGAATTCTCTCTTACTAATTTGTATTTGTAAACCACAAAGCATAATTGTGTTTGTTGTTTTTAGTTAATAAAATAGGACTCAGAGATTTTGAATATACATACAAATGTATAAACAAATTTTCGTATACATATATAAAAAGAGGGCCCATTAAAATTTTTTAAATGAAATCTTTCAACTTTGTTAATTATACATAAACACAGAAAAGAATTTTCAATATTGAAGTGAAGCATATTCCCTTAAAAATGTTGCATTGCGTTTAGAATTTTAAATTAATCATATCAGGCAATAAAAAGTCGATATATTAATATCCCCTTAAAAGAATGGCTAATAACTTCTGTTAGACCAAAAATCGACAGCAACAAAATCCGCTTGGTTTCCAATTTACGTATCAGGGTCATAAACACTTCGATTCACTTAAAAAAAAGAAAATAATGCTTTGTCATTTTTCCGAAGTTTAAAGACCTTTATGTTGATGACACGAACAATTGAAGCCATGATTCAAGCTTTTTAAGTAAAGGCTAGGGCTTTTTTCGGAGACTACTTTCTTGTTTTTTTTTTTTAATTTCAAATCTTCAAAAATGGGATGATAAGGTTCGTAAAAAATTGCTTTATCTTGAGTTCTATTAATCGGACCGCCAAGAATGAGGTGTTTATGCAGATTTTGGTTATAAATCCACTCCCAAAATTTGTTGTCGGCTGTAAGACTACTACTACTGATTGAATTTTAAAATTAAGGAGATTATTATCATTATTAAAATATTATTTCCTTTTGGGGGATATATTATATTAAACAAATAAATTAAAGCGAGGTGAAGATAATAAAATCAATTGGTTATATTATAAATGGAAAAGGTAAGTGAAATATAAAGGTAGTTTAACGTAAAAAAAATAAATTTTATGAAATGTGTAAAATTTCAAACAAAAAACAATGGATGATGCTTAAAAAATGGCTGCGGATATTCAAGATCTTAGGTATTAAAATATTGTTACTTCTGTGTAAAGAAACTACAGTCACTTCCATGAAAATTTTGAGAAAAATATGTTACAGAATGAGGTAAAATATATAGTTATAATCCCACTCCCAAAAATTGCTGTCAGCTCTTAAGATGGGCTACACGAGCCCAATAAATCCGTGCCGATCCAAAATCGGACGTGTGTGAGGTGGATGGGCCGCTGGTACATTGGGTTTTTCAGCCTATCTGAAATCCAACTTAGCCAAAAGGATCGGATCACTCGGGCGTGTTTGCTCAGCTACAGCATCTGGACAAATGTATTCAAAATGCCGAAATCAAAACGAAAGTAACCACAAGTACAAGCGAACATGTCATTTTACATAAACGGCTATCGTTTAAAGTTATCTCATTTTAACGATAACGCGGTGTTTTGAACATAATACTGTAATACACGTAATAAGCACAAAAAAGTAAGTATACGCCCTAGTGTACGAAACAATTCTGCTCCTTGAAAACTTTACACTATTTAATTATTATTGATTAACGGACTCTTTTTAAAACAATTTACCGGCCAGTTTGATCACATTGGTTTAAATCCGTTTTTCACCGGCTCTGGTTAAATGGAGCTAATCAACCAATATTGGATGAATAGAGATTACTATAATAAACAACTCGAACTAATGATTCATTGACTAAAATTGTGGTTAACCAGTAGATCCGCGAATTTGCCAGGCTCAATAACCACTGATCAAAGAAGATTAGCTATGAGCAAACGACCCTATGGATCAATTATACAAAAATATTTGTTTCAAGTTTTGGTCTGTGGCTCAGCAATATTTTATTAACTGATTTTATTTCGTTGTCTCTTTTAAAATATTTTGAGATTGATCCATCGTTGAACCTCAGCTATTCCTGAACCACGGATCAAAATTTGAACCACTTTTGTACAACAGGCCCTATCATTCACATACTTAAATACTAGTTATTTAAGACCTCCTCAAATTCTGTCCATTTCCCTACCTTGTTGTGAGTTTCACATGGGAAATATTTCACCCGAAAAATGTTTGTTCCTCCGGAATGTTCAAAGCTAGTCTGAGTTTCACCTAAGCTTCAAGCTCGTTTTAACACCGGTTGAGAAGAAATTTCAAAAAGGAACTTCAAAGTTCAAACCATTGACCGGGGCTATTAAAAATTTTAGTGCATAAAGGGAGGGTCTTACGAAGCTTTTTTTCGTTTTGAAACTTTGCACTTCGGAACTTTGTATACGAAACTGATTCCCATCAAGTCGCCCGAGCTATGGCAGGCCTATCTTTTAATTTCTATATTATAAAAAAACTGAAGACTCGCAATGGGGGATCAAGTCTTCTATGTACCTTCGGATAATGTCGCCTAGTTTGGGCTAGTTCAATAATTAAGAACATGAGTAGTGAAACCATCGTTAACGTAGGAAATTAATTAAAGCTTTTCCATACAAATTTTGAAACTTTCTGAAATATATAGATTTGAGATTAATCCATGCAAGAAATTCGTATGCAAAACTTTGTCGATTAAAGTTTTTCTTTCTTAAAATACCTTCCACCCCATAAAAGTGGCAGCTTTGTTTGGTCATATTGCTCATGCTCATGTTTTCGTTTTTCTGTTATTTCCTTTTGTTGTGCGATTCTCCCGGTGGCGTTGCGCCGCATATCCAAAAAGTCTCAACAAAAACAAATTCAGTTTGTCAATGGCGTACTTTGGATTAGGGTCGCGCGTACCTTTTCACTTGAAGCTTTAATTTATGTGCAAAAAACTTTAAGTTTCTGCTTGTTTTTTTTTTAAGTTCTTTAATTTCCATTTCTTCTCTATCAAAGTGGAATTAGAAAGAAAATAATTTTAATATGCATACACAAATACTACAATTACAAAGTGGATAGCTGGATAAATGACAGTGACATAATAATAATATTTTTGTTTGTCCAGTGTTTGCAGGAAAATAGGAGAAACAAAAAAATAAAACTAAAGAAATATGAAGAAAAAGTTTTCCAAAATGGGGAGCAAAAAGGATTGTGCAAGTTGTTCATCGATAACAATTTATGTTTCTCGATATTCGAATAATTGAATGAAATTCAGTGAGATGCGAAATCAAAAAGTGAATAAAGTTCATCGAATTTAAATTAAAAAAAAAAAAATAAATTAACAAGTTGATGAATTTAGTGAGAACAACGATTGTTTAGAAAAAAAAAAATAAAATAAAATAATACGCAATGTCCGTAGTTCGTGTGCGAAAAAAAACAACAATCAAAAGAAATCGACTAAAAAATACGACGGAATTTTGAGTGTGCGTACCAGCAAAAGTGGCTACGGTTAATAAAAGGAGTAAAATAAAAAAAATCGAAAAAAAAGTATTTTTTAATACAGGAATGAGAGAAGAGGAAGAAGAAAAGCATAGAAACAACAACAAACAATTTGCAAAATAAAAATAAAACGATCCAAAAAATTTCATCACTCCTGTTCTTATACAGTCCGGCTAACTTGGTTAGGCACATTTATAGATAGATACTTGTAGGCTGCACAGACACAATATGATCAATTAAAATTTGTTCACATGAGGCGATTGCATTCCGTGTACTCTATTGTTTTTGCTTTATAAAAATAAAAAGCAACCCGGAGCAGGAATGCGGATGCCACATTGGGCAAGAAGATAGATCCCGTCGAAAAAGAGAGATTGTACTACACGTTCTCTTGTTCGAAATTGCGGCGTTTATTAATTACATCTACTGGTCATTAAAGCAAGCTGTTTGTAGCTCGTAGCACTGTAAAAACAGAAAAGTACGGAAATAGGATACAGAGCTACACTGTAAGGGGACAGATGTATCAAGAAATGTATAGAGTGGTAGAAGTTGGAAAAACTTGATTTTTTGCCACAAGCTATTCAAGAGTTTCTACCAAATATGGGAGAAGGTACAAGCCCACAAAGTTGTAATAAACCTATCCTAGTTTTATGAAAATTGCAAGTTTCATAAATAACTATTTGACTCTGTTATTTTGAATTTTGTTTACAGTTTAACAATTCTTTGTGTCAGGGTTACAACCAGTTCAATTAATTTTTTTGAAAAATGTGAAATAATGCTCTGTCATTTTCTTTAAGTCCACCTCCACAATTTACAGTCGGTGCCTAGTCTAATAAGTTCGTCTTATATAATTGCCGGGGCGACTTTCCTTTACGACATCCCGATTTCGAAGTTGATTTTTTTTTTAGGGGTAGGTAGGTATCTCAAAAGAAAATTTTCCAAATCTTAAAGTGAGGAAACCCCCCTAAATGCAATTAAAAAATGTTTAAACTTTTGAAAATTGGGTTTTTTGTTACCGAATTGCACTTTTTACACAAGGAATTTGGAAACGCAGATATCCTCATTGGATAGATTATCACTAGAAAACACTAAATATCTCAATGTTAAGGATAGGCAACATTTTTAAGTATTTTTAATTAATTTAAGAACTTTTTGTTTAATGAAAATACATAATACTCCATTTCAATAACAAATCAAAGAAATGTCAAATGGTCTGTTAGTATTGCCAGACACGTATTTTGTTTCCCTTGTGTTTTTATGTTGGGAAATTTTGCGGAAAATTTAAAACTTGCTTATATAAATACAGTGCTTGCATACAGCATTACTGCGTATAAAAAGCGAGGTATGTATGGGGGGGCATGCTGCCCCCCTGCAACCCCCCTGCTTGGCCTCATTATAGGATTTGGGGTGGGGCAAGGTTTGGTGTATGCAAAGTTTCTTTTGCATTTAAAAAAACATGGATTAAAAGAAAACATCCCAAAACCAAAGTGTACATCTGGCAGTACTTAGCATGCAATGACATTTGAGTCTTTATTTATTTTCCATGCATTTTGTATGGAAAAACTGAAAGTTTAAAAATTAATTAAAAATACTTATAAATGTTTCCTCACCCTAAAATTGTGATATTTGGTGTTTTTTAGTGAATATCTATCGAATGAGACCATCCGCATATCAAAATTCGGGATGTCGTAAAGGAAAGTTGAGCCTAATTGCCTAATCAACAGATCTGCACTGTATCTTGATTATAGATGGATAAAAACTTTTTGCAATTTTTTTAGAATATTTTTTTATTGGTGATGCTACTCTTCCTTGGTTTTGAAACGCGCGCGGCTCCCATTCCACTTCCACTCGGATCGATCTATTTTGTTTATTGGAATCGGGTATTCAGTCTTCCGGCGCATTGTTTTTGTTTCCCTATTTTTTTTTTTTACTATGGAATGGGGATATACCTACCTAACATACAGTTTAATTGATTTTTCTTCTTCTACTTCTCAATCACCTGAAAAATATTGTGTAATTTTGTACGTATTCTTATGATCAAGGATAAAATAATTCAAGTCTCAAAGAAAAAGTAAAAAAAAGAGAAATACCTACATAATAAATTAATATCTATTATTGCAAAAAAAGAAAGAAAACTTAAAACAAATCTATCTCCTACCTTACCAATGTACCTAGTACCTATACCTCCTCCCTCATCGCATAATTCATATTCGTAGTGTTGTTTAAAAAAAAATTGATTGTTGCATTCTGTCTTTGGTGTTTATCTTTTCTATCCGTGTCGTTTGTGCTTTTTATGTGTCGCATAAATAGTATTGTTTGTATTTAAATGTTTAAATTAATAAGGAAGAGAAAATTCCAAGTTTTTGTTCAATCAATTAGCGACAAAATTCGAAAAAAATTGCTAACACCCAAATGCTTAGAAGGAGGATAATTATTAAAACTTTATGGCGATGTTTTTGTTTTCCTATAATGAATTAGTGTTTTTGCTAATTGTTTATAGTTTAGTAATAATACAACATGGATTAATAACGAATAATATAACAGGTAAGTGTGGTGTTAACATCTAAGTCAATAATTGGAGTATGTAGGTACCTACCTATTATGCATCACAGTGGTGCTTTACAAATAAAATCTGGTTTTGTTATTATTTAATTGATTTTTTTATCAATTCAATGAAACAATTAACAAATAAAACCCTTTATAAATAAATACATACCTACTAATAGGCAAAGTTTAACCATATAGTAAGTAGGTAGTTGGTTCATAAAAAAGGGATGATAAATGAAAGAGAAAATAAGATTTTGTGTTTGATTTGTTTAAGTAGTAGGTATCTAAATACTTAAAGTGCTGTCGTACCGTGCAAGTTAAGTTCAGCATGTAAAATGATTGCTCCAAGTAAAAGTACTTGTAAGCAACTACTTGGGGTGACATTTGGATCAAAATATTTTTTTCCTTCAAAATATATGTAGCTCTCCCCTATCTGAAATCCAATTGAATTGGCCAACTCATTTTAGTGAATCCAACTCGGTTTAGAAATCAATTTCAATTTTGTATTAAAGAATATATTTTTCATATATGTGTTTGACCCTTTTGTTCCCTTTCCCATTAGCTACGCCACTGACTGATTTAGAACAGCTGTTCTTAGAAAAGGAAATATAAGGAAAAGATGGCGCTATAGTGTAAGAAAAGCTCTCACAAACACAGATCATTCCAACAGGGACAGAGTGGTTTTTGATAGCAACTTCCTAGGGTACCATAATAATCATTAGATATTTTCCAAAAATATTTTTCTTCTCAGTGGTATGTTTAAAAAAAAATATATTTTTCTTCTCAATGGTATGTGTAAGAAAATACTTACTTTTCTTATGATAAGTCTCCAGGCCTCTAGGACCCCAAAAAAATTTTGTAATACCTATCTAGTTTTCGGAATTTAGTTGTTTCAGAGGTTAACTTAAAATTAACCTAATTTTGCGCATTCGTCATTATACCTATTAGGTATATGTCGATACCTTCCCGTAAGAATGTACCTACCTGTTAAGCGATATTTAAAATAATTTAAAGGCATCGAAAAAAACCTCTTGTTTAATTATTTCTTTGTGATTTTACAGGAATAAATGGATTTGAAACGGAATTTCCACCTCAAAAATCCATTTATTACTTCAAAATAAACAAATTAAAAATTGAAAAAGAGGTTTTCTATAATTTTAATCTAAAATTTTTAAAATATCGCTTATTGCATTCTTAAGGTATCGGTATCGGTAAGGTTCTTAAGGGAAGGTATCGATGTAAATATAATTATCCAAACATACAAATCCAATTTAATAAGAAAAATAATTTCCTCGTATAAACGGCGACCTACAATCTTGAACAAAAAGAAATACGTCACTGTTTTTACAAAATTTTGACATTTCTAATATACAAGAAAATAACCAAAGAAATTTTAGGGGTATTTGTAAACTCTCCGGAATCCCCAAATTATTTAAAGTATGAAATAAGCTTGATTTTCTTACAAGTGATTTTTTATCTAAAGTTCAGCTTGGTTTCGTCTTTGGTCGATCTACTGCTACCAATCTGACCTATTTCACTTCGTACCTAAGTAATTCTATGAAACAAACATTTCAGGTGGACGCTGTTTGCACAAGCTTTGTCAAAGCCTTTGATTCGGTGAACCACCAAACACTTCTGAAAAAACTTGAAACTTTTGGTTTTCATTCTCACTTTCTTCGGTGGTTATCCTCATATTTTTCTTATAGAACATAAAGAGTTAAGCTTAGAAAAAAATATTCAAAGGAAATTCTATGTCCTACAAAGTAGCCACCTAGCTCCTTTTCATAATTTTCATTAATGAAACTGTCTCAGTATTTAAACATTGCAAATGACTATTATATGCTGACGATCTGAAATTATTTTTAAATTTAAGACTTTGAATGACTGATTTGTCTACTTATTCAATGTGATATTGATTCTTTGTCAAATTGATGACAAATCAATGGCCTGAAATTGAATATCAAAAAGTGTAATGCCATTTTTTTTTACAGAAAATTTCAAAGTTTGCTTTTCAACTATTCAATTGAATCTAATGGAGTCTCAAGTATTAAAGGCTAGGATGTTATTCTTGATTCCTCTCTTTCTTATTAAAGTCATTTCGATTATTTAGTCCCAAAAGAAATGCAAACAAATTTACTGATCCCTTCGTATTATTATCACTATTTACATCACTTGTCATATTACTATTAGAATACGCAGATGTTATATGGAGTCTCGCATATAAAGTCCATTCTGATCGGATTGGAAATTCTCAAAGACGATTCACGAAATATATAATTAAAAAAATGGGTTAGGACTTTAGTCCTGGATATGAGGCTAGATGCCAATTACTCGGAATAAAATCGTTACAATCAAGAAGAAAAATTCATAGTGTAAAGCTGATTAGAGACTTACTATGCTACCATATTATATGTCCATCGCTATTTTGCTTTAGTACCTGTCTATGTCCCCCCCTAGGCTTGTATTTGTATTTCAAAGAACTCGTATGTCAAACTATGGTTGTAATGAAACTCTATCAAGGTCCATTGTAAATTTCAATGAAGTCTCTACAAATATTGATTTTCTTAATTATTAATCGTAATAAATTTAAAATTGAAGTAATGTATCTATTCACTTTTAAGTTTATCTCTTGGAGTGCTTATATCTGTTAGCTGTTGTAGATAAATAAATAAATAAATAAATAAATTAAAAAAAAACATGTGGGACACTAACGTCGTGCATAAGCATTAATTACATTCCATGAAAAACTTAAATGCATGGACTCAATTTGCGTATCATCGCAGGTATAGTCAGGTCAGCTTAAATGTGCATCCAAGAGCAGGGTATAATCTTTGAACACTTTTTATAACTTTTTATGGGTTTAGATGTTGCATTTCTTGAATTCCCTTTATTTTTATGTATTGTTTTTTAAGAACTTTAACTAAGCTTTATTGTGAAAAACTTTAATTTTTTTAAAGAATATAAATTGAACTTATAAAAAAGAAAAAAGAACGTAGTTTTTGAATAAACCAATATGGATAGCACTTGGATAAAACAACTAGAAAATGAAAATAATCGCGTTTGATAGATATGTAATTGCAGGAAAACTGTTACTTACGCAAGAAAAGTTGTACACCAAGTTTAAACGGTTAAAAACTGTGTTTTGAATAAAATAAAATTTTTAAACCGGTCGGGGTTTGGGGAAGATAATTTTTTGACTTAAAATAGCCTCAGAAACCTATGGTTTTTCTCTACGGCGTTGACTGTGGGACACCCTGTAAATCTGAATGAGCATAATTACTTCAACAACTCCTATTCCTACACGAGAAGTGAGTTATTTTTCACTTTATTGCAAAATATCTAAATATTATGACACACACAAATAATATTAATATTAATTATTTTTAATATTATGACACAAAATTATTCATGCAACGTCGCCGTCGTAAGTTTTTAAATTGTGTACAATAAGTTTACGCAAAGTTTGCATGAACGATCTTTTTTATACATTTGATTAAATGCAAGGTAATTCAATTCAAAGTAAGAGTCAAAATGACGTTTGGGTAAGTTTAAATAAGTATAACCAATTTGTGTCACAAAATTTGACAGTTCATTATCCAAAAGATAATTTTAACCAATTTTTAAACTTAATAATAAGGGTATTCACGATCTGATGTAACTGGTCTTGTATCATTGCAAAAGTGTAAATGTGTAACATTTTCTTACATTACAACAATAAAATATACTGAATGTCAAAGTTTTGCACTTTCACACTTTTGCTATACCCCAACCCTATTGTAAAAGAAAAAGACACCATTCTAGAGTTTGCGCTTGTGTATTTGATAACTCGCCAAATGTCATTCTTACTGTCAGCTGATATTTGCTTGTGAAATTTAGGGAATTGCTACAGTGAAACTACAGAAAAGAAAAGTGCGTTCACGATCAGTTGTAAAAAAAATAAAATCTAACAATTTTACTAGTCTCTTGTTGCACCAGATCCACAATTCCACACTATCCCATTGAGTATTAATACATGTCAAAAAAGTGTGAAGAAAATCATGTATAATAGTTTGGAAGCAAAATATGAAATTTCATCACACACAACTTGACAGCGCATCTGACACGATTTGACATATGTTAATATATGAAAATATTTAGGAACGGTTCTAATCCATCACACTTTCTATCCCTCTTGGGGGTTTGAGGTTATGGTGAAACTAATTTATTTGGATACAAGTGTGGAAGCAAAATATGAAAATCATTTTCTGCACAAAAATTTTGCAGTCGTATTGAATTCTTTCCCACTTCATTCTGATATGTGTTAATACTTTTTGAGATAGTGTAGAGACACTTCTAGCCAATAATTGATTTCTCTGTTTTCATATAGTATAACTTTCAAACACGATTTTGCGATATTTTGGTTTTTGCGTTTTTTGTGTGTGGCTTAAGGGGAGCGATATGAACTAGCTAGCTAGTATGAGAACAAAAAGAAATAACAAATAATAAACCCATCCCACAGCAACAACTACAAATAAACCAAATACATTGTTTGTTCTCTCTCACGAAACTATCCTTAAATAAACATAGATACACTAGACATGAGCCCTGCTCGGATTATGAACCTGTCGAGAAAATACCAATGGAGGCAGAAAAATCCTTGTTTTGTAGAAGACATGTCCAAGAAACCCAACTTTTGAATAGCACATGAACGTTGTTCAATGCTTGGCCATGAGATTTGAGATTTCACGTGCGTGTGAGTTTTTTCTCCGATTTTCGTTATATCTGTAGGTAAATAGATATTGTTGCAAAAGTTGTTATTTATTTACGTGACCTATGTTCCTATAATTTGAGTTGAATATTAGGTGTTTTTTTGCAAGCCCAGAGGAATTGGTCCAAAAAGAACGGCATCGGGGCTTAGCGACGCCATGAGAGAAAAAATGGAGTTTCAATACAAACTACCGATATATCGATCGGAATTCGTGTCGGTAATACAATTTTTATCTGGGCTAAAGCTTAGCCCCGAAAATTATCTGGGCTTAGGTAGCCCGAAGGGGCTTAGTTGTTGTTGCATTTAACATGTAAATTGCTTAGCCCCGACGTCGTTTTTTTCATCCAAGCCCATTCGGGCAAGGACAATAATACACATTTTGTTCCATAAGATAAGTAGTGTGAGAGAGAAATGAAACGACATGACATAACTTACCCAGCGAGAAAAAATCAGCTGTTTGTTGATTAGATTGTTGTTGCGATGTTGGGCATCTGTATGCCCTGTGGAGTCGGGGTGATACCACATATCGGCAGCTTTCTGTTTGATTACTGTGCAAAACCATTAAAGGCCATGAGCTCTCCAATCTGTGCCATTAGGTCTGGTTCACACGGCAGTGCATCGCACGTTTTTTATCGTATCCGGTTTTTAACGAATATAAGCGACACAATCTTGATTTAGATCCCGTTATCTATATGGAATTTTTTTTATTTAAAATGTTATATGGATGGCTTCAAGAAATATAGCTTCTGTTCTACTGATTGGATCTGCTAGATTTAGATCTTAAAAGAAAGCTGAGATAACAGACCATATTAGGTAAGAAAATCATTGAGGAGGGGAAAAAATTTGCATACTAAAAGGTTGAAGAAAACCGCCCTTAATTCGATTTATTTAATTCTAAATTCTAAAGTTAATGAAAAATTTTATAATAAACTTAAAACGCATATTTATTACCTCATTTCTCTTCTTAAATTATGTTACACCATGTCTTATCATCAATCTTAAAACAGGGGAGCTACAAGTTTTTAAATTGATTTAGGCTTTTTTCTCCACTGAAGCTCATTCGATGCCAACGAACAAATACCCAACGTGAATTTAAACCATGTAAACAAGCCTAAATAAAACTATAGGGCACTAGAAGACGATACGTCGCAGTTAATTCGGTTATTTTGATAAATCCGTTGAGTATTCGATAAGCGTACTTAGGTGAGTACGTGTTCTTGCCGTCATGTGAAAGGTTCTATGCAAAATATATACGCCACTGCTCAAATGCACGGATTTATACCGCAAAAAAACGTGCGGTACAATATCGTGTGAACCAGGCCTCAGACTTTATCTGGTAGATAAATCAGGAAGGGCTACCGGAGGGCCATTCGTCAGAGGTCAGAGCTAATGAAATCTGAAGCCTTCCGCTCAAACCACTCTCGATTTCAATTCGCTTTCTTGGCTTGATTCCAGTCCGTTTGAATTACTCAATGCTTTTATGAGAATAGGCCGACAATAAAGAACTCCCCTTGTTTTTTTTAGAAAGTCTTCTTGATAGCCCTTGTGTCGACCTTCTGTCCGCTACAATGGAGCTTTGTGACACTTTCATTGTTTGTTTGCTTGCTTCCCACTTAACCATTGAAAGGGCTGATGATTTCCTCTGGACTCTAGCAATGTTCTTCTTTACTCCTTTAGAGTTCTTTGTGTGTACTTTATCATTTTATTTGTTGTACTTCCCCTGAACTGAGAAAATGGTTTCATCAGAGGAATACATTTTTCGATGTTTTCTGGTAGCGTAAAGAGAAAATAGAGCTATTGATCTTTCTAGGTAATTATATTTTTCTTAGAACAACATTTAATCGGTACCCTGCTTTACAGTGTAAAGCTCTCATCCCAAGTCATTTCTAATGATAATGAGCCATAACATCAATCTTGTCTTTATTTCTATCATTTGCATTCATTGTAATAGAACTTTCGACTACGTTTGTATATTATGTAATTGTGGCCAGTTTTTGCGTATGTAATAATTGCATTCTTACTTTTCTCCAAGTCTTAGAATTAGATTCTGAATGACATCAATTATGTACATTTATGAACATTATAATCTAGTACATAGTATTTAATTCTTAACAATCTATTCAAACCACAATAATGAGTAAGTTGACAACATTGCTTCATTAAAATAAAGAAGAAGGTTGCTTAAGCCAACAACCTAATACAAACCAATAACAATGCCTATTTATTTTTAGTTTTTTCTTTATTGAGATTCCTTAAGATTTAATGGATTGGCAACACTGAATGTTCCCAGCGCATGTCGAAAAATAAACTAGTAATCAACTTCCTTCTCTTTTCCTCTCAACACACAAATCAACCAAACAGAGCTTGAATATCAAATGAACGATGAACTAACTGCTGCAAAGCACTAGCCAAGACAAGAGCCGGCTTAGAATGTTTTTGATTTTGTTGTTTTTATTATGTTATTAAGTTTATGCGTTGTTGTTTTTTTTTTTCTTTTCTTTTTTTTCTCTCGTTTTTCCATATTTGGTTATTGGTTAATATATGTAGTATTTAAAATATTTTTTTGTTTACTCTTCGCTTCGGTCCTCTATCTTTTTATTATTAAGATGAAACTCTTTTTGACGAAGATGTGGGAGCTGCTAGCTGCTACAGAACTGTGACTGCGATGTACCAATGAATTGATATAGCATGCGAGAAACAATTAAGCAAATAAAAAAACACTGTTGTGCTTTTTGTTTTATAATTTTATCGTCGTCTTCTAGCTTCCTAACAAGTTTTTTTTAATTGGAAATGTAGGCTAGCGAATTTACCTTTTAATAGAAAAAAAAATTCGTTCAAAGGTTTTTATGATTGATTAGGTATGCCTGTTTTGGTCATAAGCATGCTCAAAACCGAATATGATACTAGGCGTTTTCCTTTGGGGGTGGCGAAGTACTTGCAAGTACTTTGCCAGGTTTTTTTCAATGGAACACATCAAACTTTTGCTTTTGATTAAATTTTGTAATTGTTCCATTCCTATCGAATATGGAAAACTTTCTACTCTAAATTTTCCATAGTAATATAAAAACCAAAGTATGGATATTAAAGTATTAGCAATACCCCAAAGGATGACAAAAATCTTGTTTAGTATATATTTAGCCAGTTTATATTTCTGAGATCTCAGAGGACTCAGAGCGCTCAGAATTATAAACAGGATTCCTCCCAAAAATTCCTCACTTTTCCCCTTAAAAAATTAGACTGAAATTTTTGGGATTCGCTTGCTCAATTATTTTTTGTCGAAGTAAATTACATAAGAAGAAAAGAAAAGGAGAGTTGATTTGACTCAAGAAATATAAACTGGCCAATTTACAAATTTTGTACTGAAATAAAGTTCTCGAATTCGTCACTAAGGAAAAAAACAACGCTCGTGTCGTTAAAGGGCTATGTATGTATACTACCGTATACTGCGAGAAAAACCCAAGTTTTGATACCATAAGTCCCCTTTCACACGAGGAAACTGAGTTGCAACTTTCAGTTCGTCGGGGAGAATGGCAGGAGGAAAGAGGAGTGAACAAAATCTCCTCGGTCAAGGATTTGAAGAGATTTTTTTGACATTTCCTTTCACATCTACGGTTAAGGTGCGTTCAACCAATAGAATTGCTGGAAATCTCAAAATTGCCTAGATTTTGTTTCCTCGTGTGAAAGGTACAAGGGATTTTTAAGGAAATTAAAAGAAAACCTCAACAAAATCTCCAGAAACTTGTTTCTTCGTGTGAAAGGGGACTAAGCGTTCTTCTTTTTCAATTCAGAATAGAGCTCTGAACGGAGTCCGAGCATAATCTGAACATCCTCTGGGCTGAACCAAGTGAGCTCTGAGCGTTCTGAATTATTTTGAAAACACACCTGAACAGAACACTAGCTATCAATTTCAGTCATTTTATTCTGAGATCATAGAGCGTGCTATGAACAAACTCAGAACACACTCAAAACGAAAAAAGAAATAAAAATTTTTAAGTCTGAATGCTCAGAGCTAAAAAAGGAACACAATTTTTTGTTTGATAGTTCGGGCTCTACCCTGAACTAAAAAAGAAAAACGCCTCATGCTGAGACTCTGAGCCAAGGTAGTGAGTTGACCTTGGGTCAGCGTAGAAGTGATGAATTTTCTCTTCGTCAGTCGTTTTAAATAACATCCTCATCTAGTAGTTCCATCGCTTCGAGAAAACGCTGATTGGAATGTCTTGACAGTTTTATAATTCTACTATCAAAGAGTTCGGGTGGTTCATCAGGTTTTGTAGGTATCTTCTGCTGGTTTGATGAGGTATCTACCTAGTTGTAGAGTATTGGCCTCTTCATAGAGTTTCTTGCTGCTGCAATGCAGTACTGTGCAGATCCGCAGGATCTTCCTTCGTCGTGTACCAGAATGCAAAGCAACAGGTAATGACTGGTCTGATGAGCTGCTTATATAGGAAAAGCTTCGTCTTTTGGCTTAGTCCGTTCTGTTTTCGCATTAGTGGATAGATGCGATGGAAGGCGAAGTTTGCTTTTGAATTGAACTATATTCCCAGGTATTTAACATTGTTTCTTGCTGAAAGCTGGCTAATCGTCCTCTTCTTCTTCCTGAGTCACTTGGTCGCCCGAATGAGATCAGTTCGGATTTGATCGAATACTCATATAGTAGTCTGACGTGGGTTTCAACTCTTCTAGCTGCAAATATCGGTGACATAGATTTGGCGTAGGTATGTGAGGGAGTTGTCGGCAAACAGGAGAGTGGGCGTATTCTGGGTGTGATGGCTGGTCTGAAGTATCCTTGTGCAACTCCGGCTCCTGTTGTCCTCGTTATTGATTACCAGCTTCCTATTTGAACGAAGAACGATCTGGAATAAAAAACATTTTAAACAATTTATATTAATGAATGCGGAAATCTGAGATTAAAAAGTTTGTGAACAAGTTTCTGTATCCAAACGCTGTCAAATGCTTTTTCAATATCGAGATCAAGAAAGCATCCCACGGTTAGTTGATGACAATTAAGGGAGAGGGCGACATCATGCTGGAGCTTTTAAAGTGGATGAAGTGTTGAATGATGTTCCTGAAATCCAAACTGCATATCTGCAATTATGAGGTTGTCGCTGCAGAAAGATTTCAGTCGTCTGATTATTAGCTCCTCAAATATTTTGCTCAATTTGCACAAAAGTGAGATGGCCCTGTACCGAGAGACGCCTTTGTTATTGTTCTTTTTTGGTATAGCCACAATTTTTGGCTTCATTCCGTAAAGAATAATTTCTGTGATCATATATGTATTTACGTTAGAGTCTAGCAAGAAAGCATAGTAAGTCATGAGTTCAAGTTTTTGAAGGAATGAATAAACTCTCGCAGTTGGTTTAGGGTAATTGGAGGTAGATAGTTAGGGACAGCGGACAAAGCTGAATGAAAAAGTTTCCTGGGTGAGTTGAGGTCGTAGTCCATCCTGGGCTGTGAGCGCCAACTAAAGTGAGTAATTAAGCTTACTTTAAACTCAAGACTAAAAATATTGATTTGGAATGTTCTTTTCGTTTAAAAAAAAGTGATTTTAGCAAAATTCGCCTATTGTCACGCACACTTTTTAATAGTTTAGTTCTATCCCTATTCAAGGTTCATTATACCAAACTAATATTTGGTATTAAGTGAAGTTTTTTCCGCATACTTCCACCTTGAATAATTGCGATGGGGCTAGTACGACAAATTTGCAGTTATGAAACAAGTGTGCCTAGAGGCACATGTTATGGGGCATGTTCATAAACATTATTTAAGTTGTTAAAACACAAAACTCGTATTTACTTAATAAAGTTTCAATAAGATTATCTTCAGGTTTGTATGGAAACACCTTAAACAACAACTATGAGTATGCCCTGTGAGGCTTATCCTGTCGTATGCCGGTTTGGTGGCCGGCCTTGGATAAGGTAATCAATCTTAAGGTCATGACAAAAATTCAGAAGCATGAGAACCAAGCCAACCGCAGCCCTTGAAACTTTCCTCTAACTTGCCCCACTCTATTTGTTCACGAAAAAGATGGAGGCCAAAAGTGCTCTACGACTTAAAAAAATTGAAAACTGGAAATAGTGCCACTGTGGTCACAGAGTTATAATGAACTTCACTGACATCGATATTCAAACAGACTATATATCACCGTACATAGATTTTAACCCAGTTGCACTAACAGATATCCCGACTAGGGAATTATGGAAGGAAAACCGGGTCCTAAACGCAAATCACGTATCGGTCTTTACTGCCGGTCGAAGACAGGCACCGGGGTAGGGTCAGACATCTTCTCAGACAATCCACCCATTAATAGATCTTTGAAGCTCCCAAACTTCTGCAGTATTTTCCAAGCCGAAGTGCTTGCAGTGTACGAGGCTGCAAAATACCTTTTAACATGTGAACTGACGAACAAAAATATTGATATCTTCATAGATAGCCAGGCAGTAATTAGATCCATTTTGTCAATTGTCACGAAGTCAAAACTAGTTGATCGCTGCCATAGTCGATTAAGATTGCTTGGCGAAACAAATTCAATCACCCTTCGATTGGTCCCGGGTCACCATGACATTTATGGTAATGAAATGGCTGATAAACTGGCCAAAAACGGTTAAGTTCTTGAACCGAGCCAATTTGTACTTTGGGTATTCATGCCATTGGAGCAAACAAAAAATAGGATTCATCACAGTTTCCTCAGGGCCGCAAACGCCAGATGGTCTGCAATTGACACTTGTCGGATTTCAAAAAATCTTTGGCGTGATATTTCAAAGAACAAAACAGAGTATTTACTTAAGCTAAGCGGACCTCAATTGTCTCTCTTCTTGGTTGGAATCCTTACGGGTCACAACTCAATGGGTATGACACATCTGACTTATGCAGAGGTTGACAGGAAGAAGAGGTGGAGGAGGGCTCATCTCACTTGTTCTGTAAAGGCCCCAGCCTAGCCAGAACAAGAAAACTAGCCCTCGAAGAATATTTCTTCGATGAACTGGGTGCTATCTCTCTTTTACCTTCCTCAATCTACCCTACTTGCCCTTACCGACAATAAACCGGAATAAACAACAAATTGGCACGCATTTTGTTATAATAATGTCCTTGAATTTCGATTTTTAACATGCAATCAAATCTCAAGCGCTTGCCTTTGAACCTGTTTTTGGACTATCGCCTAAAACTATAAACCAAAGCTTACAAGTAAAACCAAATCAATAGAAAATTTCGTAGAACTCTAGAAAGTTTAAAGCTAATGATTATCTCTGCCGCTACAACAGCTATATCCGTCAAACATCCGGTGGCTTTTCTACGATACCTACTTAGTGGAATATTAATTAAAAAAATAAACTCTATGTACCTACCAACTAACTATTTATATCTAGATAAAATAAAAGTGCAAACAAAATCCAGTTGTCACGTAATTGCAAAAAAAAGAAGAAGAAAAACGCCAGTAAACTATGTGAACTTCTATCCATATTAAAGAAAGTATGTACTTATTTGTATATTCCCCATAAGAAAAATTATAGCTCACGCAGCCAAATAGGCAAAACAATAACTTAAAAGACGACGCACGCTATGCTATCTTTCTGCTTTTACTGCTTGCACCCCTTTTAACCTACTTGTTGTATCTTTTTACTATACTCTTCTCCATTGACGAATGTGAATTCTTTTCGATTGAAGACAAAGCAAGCAGAAAGTTAAATAAAATCAAATTTAATTTAAATCACTATATCGAGGTCAACAATTATTATTATTATTTGTATTTGTTATGATGTTGATGTTGAAAAAAAAAAATCATTTAAGCATTTAAGTGAATGCCACATTCTTCATTTTTCATCATAGAACATGCGAATTTTATAGAACCAGGGCTGCCATTTAAGTTCATGATCAAGATTGAGCCTAATTTTATTTTTTTTTGTTTTTGTCGAAAAGGAAAACAAAACAAATTTTTCAATTAAAGTAATAGGTACGTGCTATAATAAATCTTGTATCTTTTGATGAAATTTTAAAAGAAAGATGAAACTAGTTTTTTGTTCCGAGATATTAAGGGTACATGTAATGTATGCCGAATAAAAAAAATGATGCATAACCCTATCGAGATACCATCGAATAATATCCAGATTTAAGGTATATCTTCTAATTTTCTTTCATGGTTGTAAAACAGACCCAAATAAAATGAAGCCTATTATATTTTAAGCATTAGTGTTAGGTTTTAGGTGTCTCCCTGAACCATCCTGATTTCTGCAAAGATGAGATATTGCCCAATTCGTCAATGAAGTATTCTCCAAAGGGCATTTTTTTTGTTCGAGCTAGGGTGGTGCATTCACAATGGAAGTGAGATGAGGGCTCAATTCTCGATCTGTGAAACTATGAAATGAAAATAATGTTATCATTTCAGTTCTCACAGAGTTTTATCATTTTATCACTTCACTAACACGCTCAAGATGTTTCCCGAACTCGTTATGAAAAACAACTGCCAAAGAGGAGAGTACTAAAAAGTACTAAAATGAGAAATGCCTCTCATCTCTCTAAATCTCTCATAGTAGGTTTGTTTGGTATCTTTTTCCAAAAAAAATGTGTAGAACCTGTCAAATTTTAAAAGAGGGGAAAATTTGATCAGAGTTGGGGAAATTTGAAAAAAGTTAACAAACGCATTGAACCATGAACTGCACCACTTTTTGTAAGAAAAGTCATTTTTGTGTATAAATGGCGTTGCCACCTAGCCATGATTTCAATAGATCTAATTAATGCGCTTTTTTCGAGTCTACTGTACTTTTATTTTTCAGATAATACAAATATCATTCATTAAAATGCAGTCCACTAATTTTTCAATTCTGTTCTTACGGCCTCCAGCTATGGGCTTGCTTTGATAACAATTGTGACAGCATAATTAATTTAAATATGCTATTTTTAATTTCTTTGGTTCGTCTTTTGTCAAAATAAAAGTCGAAATTGAAAATGAAACGGACCACCACGATTTTTGAAAGTAACGGGTGATTTTTTAAGAGGTTTAGAACTTTAAAAAAAAAAAACACAAAAAATTCGAAAAAATGAATGAAATATTTATTTGAATCGATAGTTTGAACCTTGCAATTTAATGTTTAAAGATAATTTCACACAAATTTTGACCGCGGCTGCGTCTCAGGTAGCCCATCCGCTGAGTCCAATTTTGGCATACTCTTTCACACATATCGGCCGGTATCTCACGAATGCATGGATGTTGGCTTCCAGTGCGTCAATCGAAGCGGGCTTGTCCTTATAGACATTAGCCTTGACATACCCCACAAAAAATAATCTAATGGTGTCAAATCGCACGATCTAGGCGGCCAATTGACCGGCCCGAAACGTGAAATTAACTGTTCACCAAACTCGCCTCGCAATTGCGCCATTGTTTCGCGTGCTGTGTGGCATGTGGCACCGTCTTGTTGAAACCACATACCATGCAAGTCAAGAACTTCCATTTCGGGCAAAAAAAAGTTTGTTATCATCGCTCGGTAGCGTTCACCATTGACAGTAACGCTGCGATTCGCATCATCTTTGAAGAAATATGGCCCAATAATGCCGCCGGCCCGTAAACCGCACCAAACAGTGGCTTTTTCGGGATGCATTGGTAGCTGTTGCAATGCTTCTGGCTGATCTTCACTCCAAATGCGGCAATTAAGCTTATTTACGTACCCATTCAACCAAAAATGAGCCTCATCGCTGAACACAATTTTTCCATAAAAAAGCGGATCCTCGGCCAGCTTTCCAAGAGCCCATTCACCAAAAACTCGGCGTTGTGGTAGGTCGGCTGGCTTTAGTTCTTGCACCAGCTGTATCTTAAAAGGCTTTACGCCCAAATCCTTCCGCAAAATTTTCCACGTAGTGCTGTAACAAAGGCCTAACTGCTGGGAACGGCGCCGAATCGACATTTCGCGGTCTTCTGTCACACTAGCTGATACGGCCGCAATATTTTCTTCACTACGCACAGTACGTAAACGTGTTGGTGGTTTAATGTCCAACAAAGTAAATTTGGTGCGAAATTTGGTCACAATCTTCCGAATAGACTGCTCAGAAGGTCGAGAATGCCGACCATAAAATGGAAGCAGCGCGCGATGAACATTTCGAACCGAGCACGAATTTTGATAGAAAAATTCAATAATTTGCAAGCGTTGTTCATTTGTAAGACGATCCATGGTTAAATTGCAAACCAAACTGAAGCTGTTTGACAGTGACACAAGGTACTAAACACACGTCAGCTGTCAAAACCAGTGTTGCCAAAACCAAACCAGCTAAAAAATCACCCTTCTAACACTTCGTGTGCTCATAAATTTGTGTAGGAGGGATTCGCAAGTTTTTCAACGGAGGGGATCTCTCATTGCGCTCTCTCGATGCAACTTTTTTGAATTAAAAAAGAGGAATTTGTGACAATTTGTGAGAATTTGTGAACATTTGTAAGAAATTTCACGTTTTGTTGTGTCATAGAGAAACCAAAATGGCGACTTGGGTGTATCTAATGACAAATTGAAAATGAGCATAAATTGTTCCTCCTTTTCATCTATCTTTTCACAGGTTTTCACAGAGTGAATTGATTGTGATAAAGGAATTATCATATGAAAACATTTGTTTTAATTTTTCACACTTCGAGATTCGCATTTGGAGTGACGACATTATCATATTTATCACTTCATAGTTTCAGAGATCGAGAATTGAGCCCCTGGTCCCTCTTGCACAAGTCAGATGTGCTTGTTAATGCAAGAGAGACAGTTGAGGTCTGCTTAGCTTCAGTAAATACTTTGTTTTTTTCTTTGAAGTATTTTCCCAAAGACTTCTTGAAACCCGACAGGTGTCAATCGTTGAGAAAAGTTTGGTGAATTCTGTACTTTTCCTGCTCCAATAGCATAAGTACCTAATGTAAAATTAGTCTTGGTTCAAGTGGTGAACGTTTTTGGCCAGGTCATCAGCCACACTTCACTTCCATAAATGTTACGGTGTCATGGGACCCATCGAAGGGTGACTGAATTTGTTTTGCCTAGCAGTCATAGTCCTCATCGATCAACAAGTTTTGACTTCGTGACAATTGACGAAATGGCTTTGATTGCCTCCTGCTTATCAATGAAAATTTCAATGTTCTTGTTCGTCAGTTAACATGTGGAAAGATATTTTAACGGCCTCACAAACTGCAAGCACTTCCGCTTGGAAAATACTGCAAAAGTTTGGGAGCTTTAATGATATCCTTATGGGAGGATTTTCTGAGAAGATGCCAGACCCTACCCCAGCGTCCATTTTGGACCCGTCTGTAAATACCGATAAATTATTTACTTTAAGGACTCGGTCTCCTTAAGCAATTCCCTTGTCAGGATATCTGTGCGACTGGGTTAAAATCTATGCTCTTTGAATGTCTATGTCAGCTATGTCAGTGAGGTTCATTATAGTGCTGTGACCATAGTGGCCCTTTTTTGAATTTTTACACTCTTTAAGTCGTATAGCACTTTTGGCCACTAACTTCTTTATGAACCGATCGAGTGGGGCAAGTTTGAGGAACGTTTCAATGGCTGCAGTTAGAGTGGTACTCATAGAACTAATAGTAAGGTAAATGCCAGTCTCTGAATTTATGTCATGGCGTTAATATTGATTGCCTTATCCAAAGCTGGCCACCAAGCCAGGCAGGCAAACGTCAGGATAGGCCTTAAAACGGCTGTGTTCATCCAATGAATGGTTTTGGGACTGGGTCCCCATCTCTTGCCTTTCTTTGGTGGTCTCTTTCCAATTAAGATTACGATCGAAAAACTTAACCAAGATATGGAGCATCGTTCCATTTATGGTCGGGGGATTTATATTTGAATATTTCGTTTTTTCATAAACAGAACCAGTTTCTTGGGGCTGACATTAAGTCCTTAGCTATTGGCCCAATTACTGAGCTTGTTAAGGGCTGTTTTTAGGGACTCGCACAGAGTGGGGACAAATTTTCCTGATACTATTATAACTATGTCATCAGCGTTCACCACGGCTTTGATGCCACTTTGCCCTAATTTAATAATAAAATCTGACTTACCACCAGAAGCTGGAGAAGAGGAGATAAGATTCCTATCTGTGGGGTACCTCTACAAGTTTTAACTCAAAGCTTGCTGTCACCCATTTCTGCAACAATTCTAGTTTGCAGCATGGAGTCAATCCAACTTGACAGCATCGGATCAATACTGATCCTGGCTTGTCGTATTGCACCAACGTTCAACCTTGTTAGAGGCCCTTTCTATCTCAAGGAATACTCCCAAGGTAAATTCTTTAAAGGATAAATATATAATTTTCACAGGATCTGTTTAAACTGTGCTAATCACTGATAAGTGATTTCGATTATAAGCAATTAAAACTATGAATTCATAGTCAATTAAATTTAAACAATAGTTGATACTTAATTTCTTTGGAAAGAAAGAGAAAATGCTTATCAAATGCTTAATGTGGTAAACTTACTTACAAAATAACAGTTTAATTGAATGTCAAAATCCTCGATACCAACAAGGGGAGAGACGATATCCTGGTCAATGAACCGCCAACCAGAGCGACCACATTGCGATCGACGCAAGGCAATCCTCTAGTATCAAGGATGTCTGAACGTTCCGAGGAGCTTACGTAGTGTGGGACCACAACCTCGTTGTAGCGAAAGGAATAATACTAAGGATATCGAGGCCAAAGCTAAAACAGGGTAATACTGTGAGAAAATTGGAGCTTGGACGGCTGCAGTAGCAAGAAATCGTCAGGTGCTTTTCCGATTGAGTCTCTCACGCAATCTTAAGTAGTACTATCCCAAAGCATCGAGAACCAGTGGTAGAATTACCAGAAAGCCATTGGAGATGCTGCTTCTGACGTGCTGGGCCTCAAGTGACCACGATAAACGAAAACCCTGGTTCGACAAAGAGTAAAGGTAAGTACATGCAGCCAAAAAACAGGTATACACAGCGGCGCTGAATAGAAGGACCAGAGCTGCTCAACGATCAGAAGAGGAGAAAGGAACACCGGTTTCTCGGAAGAAAAAGAAGGAGCATGAAAAGTGCGTGATCTAGGAAGAGGGGTGCTATTGCAGGAATGAAGCTAGAAAGTTGTACTTAAAGTTAAAAACAACGTCTCAAGGTTACAAGGCTCGAGTCAAATATCGAAGCCTGAAAGGACGATTAGGGGGACATCGTGTCGGTGCTGTGGATATGGAAAAATTATTTCTCGAAATTGTATAACAGCGGAGTATGCACCAGCTCATTTGCAAAATATGGTCGTAAAAAACATGCATATACTTAGAACTGTTTACCCGATTCTGAAGAAAGGCGTTCTTTTGGACTGCACCGACTTTTAACATAGGCATCAGTCTCCTTGACATCGCATAGAAAATTTTCTTTGCCGCACTTTATGAACGCAGAAAGCCATTCGTCAATAACCTGATAGGTCTAAATCAGTGTGCCTTTAGGCTAAGAAAGTCCACCATCAACTTAATATTCGCACTAGGACAGATCTTGGAAAAAGCACGGGAGTTTCAAATCGATGCCCATCAACTTTTCATCGATTTCAAGACCGCATATGAGAGTATCTATAGGGACGAGCTTTATACAGCTATGTAAGGTTTTGGCATATCCCTCCCAAACTTATTAGTTTGTGTAGGATGACTTTGTTCCATCAAGGTCAGTAAAGACCTCTTAAAAGAACAAAGTGAAACTTTCACGTAAACACTAGAGGCACAATCTTTCAAAAGTCCGTTCAATTACTCACTTACGCCGACGATATTGACATAATTGGACGATCAAAGCGTGATATCAGTGGTGATTTCCAATATTGTATTGAGAAAAAAGCCAAGAAGATGGGTTAGAAAGGACACCTACGTCATGGACAGAACGTCACTATCGCCAACTATAATTTTGAGAGGGTCAGGTGCCAAAGACTATCTACTAAAGCTCCGCTACCATTGCTGAGATCAAACGAAGAATGACTCTTGTCATTCGCTGCTTCTAGAGGCTGTTGTTGTTGGGCAGTTGCAGAGGAAAACCTCCTCTCGTGCAACTATGGTGTCCTTGCATTGCAGTTCTGATGGATGGTGCCGATGGATGGCCACTATTTACGGTGGATGAGAACGCCTTAGGCTTTTTAAAGAGGAATATTCACCGGGTGATTTTCGATCCCATCTGCATTAATGGTGATTGAAGAAGATAAAAGTGACACCGACCTAGCCACAAAACTGAAAAGCCAAAAACTGAGGTGGCTGGGTCACTCTGAGCGAATAGACAACAATTTTCAGGCCTGGAAAGTCTTTGAATCCGTGGGACGGTGCAGTAGAAGAGGATAACGTAACAGATGGCAGGCGCAAGTGAAAGAAGATCTCAACCATTTTGTCGCGCGAAACTGGAGACAGCTAGCTGAGAACGAACCGGCTGGAAGAAGCTTGTTGGTTGAGGCCCTGGTCTTCCTCGAACTGCAGTGCCACCTTAAGGTAAGGTATACATTTAATTTTAAGAAACCGCCAAAACTACTTATAAATTATTTTGCTTAAATTTACATTTGTCGATTGAGATGATATTTTCTTTTAGTTAAATCTATTTTAGGAATTTATAAAGAACGAATGTCAAGCTTCTGAAAACTTTTATCTCGCATAATATCCCTGTTTTCATAAATATGCCCACGCAATTATTGAACTTCTTGAGCTTTTAAACATAAAAGTAAGTACACGCTACCCATCAGTAATGCATTTAATTTCTTCATGAATCAAAAACTATCCTTTAAATACATTAAAGTAAAAATTAGAAAAATTCAAAACGTGCGACAATTTTCATGATTTTATTCTAAAAAATCCCAATAAATAAAACATGAAATAGTATTAGTATTTGAATTTCAAATAGTATGATCAAGAGAAAAAGACAGATCGCACTAATGATGGCGGTGGTTGTTGACTTGGCGCCTGATCGTAAGCATGCGTAAATTTAAATTCTTATCGATTAGGCGCCGCCGTTGGCCGCTGACACTGAGTGCCGTGCATTAAGGAATTTTAAATAGGTTTTAAATACATTTATTTATATATACATGTATGAGTCTAGCCAAGAATATATATACAAAGAGGTAGACAAATCAAACTCACCCAATATCTATACATTAATTGAATTCAATTTATTGGAGCCTTACGACTATATGTATGGAATTTGGGTTTTTTGCAATTGAAAAATTGCTAAAGCTTTTAACAATTTTATCAAACCTGGATACAAGCACTAACCAAAATATAAATCAATATCAAAGTAAAAACGTACGAAATTCAATGTATTCACTAAAACAATAATTCCGTGAGTTCTCATCATTTCATAAAATAATTTTAATTGTTGACTAATTTCTTTCACAACAGCCAACCATGATCAAATGCAACAATTTACACAAACGCCAACTAAAGAATCAACATTAATGCAAATGGCATTTCATTTCATCTTATTAGTTACTCGAGAGGGATGTGCAATTATCTGGCTGTTTTATCTTCCTAAATGGTCTTAAATCTTTTAACCTCTGACAGCGGATCACACGATCTTTTATAGTGTACATATCTTAAACGGAAATCAGCTGTCTATGCGCTGTCATAACTTAAACTCATGAACGTGCAACTTAAACATGAGTAAACTGCATGATGACTAAATTTTGTATATTTTTTTTCATACATCGTTTTGTTGTTGTTATTGATGTATGTAACATTTTTGTATTCAAAGCTGATGGCAACTTTAAATGTTCAATCTTACAAAGTGTTGATTGTTATTTACAGTCATGCATCATGGCACGCAAAAGAAGTTGATAATTCAAAAGTTCTTCTTTTCTTGTTTGATTCTTGATGATGGGGAATTGTCATTTGTCATGAAAATTATTTATCCCTGAAATGTTAATTATGATATTCAATCGAGGAGCCAGGCTGATGCCTACGAAAAACTTCGATCCTATTGTTATTTAAGTCGCAGGTATTGATTTTCATAATTAAAAAAAATGAAACTTCCGAAGTTCTTGAAGATTATAAACTTATAACAGAAGAAGACAATGTAATGTCAACTTACGTAAATAACTCTTAAAAAAAATGCATTACTATAAAAAACTCTATGGATGAAATTATTGTGTGAATTTTTCGTGAAGACTGTGCACTTTTTGGCGCAGGGTTAAAAGTCCGTAAGCCAAAATTTCATAATGGACTTTTGGCTCACTTGGGTGGGCACATTATTGGAATGTGCTTCAATGCTTACACCTGGATGTGGAGACTCCGACTCCATCTTATTTTCGGTTCTTGATATTGACGAACCGCTGCTAACTTCGGCTGACGTTTTTTGTTGATTTCTGACATATTCTTTTGTTTGTGTGCTTGTAGATATTTATAAATAAATATAAGGTTCGTTTGTTGAAGTTTACCCAGGGTTGACCCAGATGTTCTTGACAATCCCAAGAATTATAAAAAAAATTGGGGTTTTTGGTTCTCAAAAAACACCAAATGGGCTCTTAATTGTGTTGTTGAGACAGACAAGAAACAAAATTTGTTTTAAAAATAAACAAAAACAAACCCAAGTTTCAATTATCTATTTTTATTTTGTATTTATTAATAATGTAAATTAGTGTATTCCTTGAATTTTCATTTCAAACACAAAAAAATTACCTGCAGCACGTGAATCCGCAACAAACAAATGTTTCAAAGCCCATGCGGCTTTGATGGTTTATTTTTCACCTCAACTCACCCCAACAAAAAACCTAAACTACTTCAAAGCTAGTTCAAGGTGACGGGACCCCAGGACCCATGTTCTGTAACTATCAAATCGATAAAAATGGTCGAGAAACGTTGAAAAATTGGAACAAAAGTCAATTTATCACTTTAACGGAATGGAAATACTAAAAAAATGCGATAAAATAGGTTTCTGAATCTTTGAAAATCGATAAGTTTGTCATATTAAATAAAAAACACAGAATTTGCTCGCCAGGGTGAGTTCAGGTTTTTCAAAAAACACCTACCCCAAGTTGACTTCAGGACTCAGCAAACAAACCTGTTCTGAAGAAGTTCTCCATTCTATTTTGGGTTCATGATAATAATAAACCGCAGCCAACTTCAGCTGACATTTGTGACATTGTTGATTGTTGTCATTGGCCGCGTTCAATGTTGTACCTAAAGCGATCTGGATTGGTTTGTGTTGTTGTAATCCCTTGTTAATATACAGCTGATGAAAAAACAGGTGTTGGCTAAAAAGAGATCCCAAGCTATCCTAACAATTTTGGATACAAAAATATCCAATGAAAAATGTCAACAACAGCTGTTTGGCATTCAGTTATATGCGCACGAAGCTATCCTAGATATGCTAACTATTGAAACTTGAACGCGGCCATTTGTTTGTGTGTTTTGAGATTGAGTTTTGTGTTCGTGAGGTTTTGATTTAATTTCCAACCTAATTTCATGAGAATTTGGTTGAAAATATTCGAATGATCAAGTTCGATTCATTTGCGGATACCTAAACACTGATCCGTTTCTTTTTGAAGTAGATTACATCTTGTTCTCAGTGCCTCCACAGTGCCCTTCAATTGACCATTTTTTTACCATGATTCAATTCTTCGCGCAAATTCAAGTTGTCATCTTTTGTAGCAACATTTTTTAGAGTAGAGACAAACAAGTTTATTAATTCGTCTATAGTCAGCGAGCCAACCAACGCAGATATATTTGTATCCTTTTTAGGAGTTGATTATCGAATTTCAAAAGATGTTTCGTAAACTTTTCTATTGTTTAAGTTCATCAAATGTTTTTTTTTTCTAATTTTAATGGTTTCCGAGTTTATACAAAATTCAATACCTTTATACCTGTGTCAGTGTAAAAAAAAATTAATCTTTGAAAATGTCACATTAAAAGCTTGAGACTCTTATTTTTGTTCAATAAGAAGATGATAGACCGAGAAAAATGTTGCATAGTGGAGATCTTTTACTCAAAAAGAAAACAGAACTGGCCCTTGTAGGGATCCTTGAGGGACTGTTGGAGTGATGCCAATATTATAAGATCTATTTTCCGCTATGTGACGAAGTGTTACTGTTCGCTTAAACCGAAACCGAATCATTGGCCGATTTCCTATTGGTGCTATTCGGGTGACTGGACTCTGTGGAACGTGCGCCTAAATAAACTCAATCCGTTCTTGGACAATGCCTTTTCTATTTGTGTAATGTTATATTCACTTTTTGCATGTATTATCGCAAGAAAACCCGGAAAAGAGACGATCAATCCAAACAAGTTCGGATTCGACGGTTGATTGGTAATTACCGGGCATCATCGAACGATGTTGGTTGGAGTGATGTATGCACTCTCTTTCTCTTTCATATACGTTTAGTTCGATCGCACGATTTCCACTTTTGACGTCTGAAAATACTTTGGCCGATGAAGGATTAGGTTTGAGTGAGCCATCAATTTTTTTCATTTATCGGCTGAATCCCTTATCAAAAAAACTTCCACAGATAAGCTTGTTGCCGAAAACAAAGCACCGATTTTTCTTTCAGTTTTTGCTTGGAGCAAGAAGGTAAAATTATGCCTTCTTTAAGTCTAGCGTAACCTACCCGATTTCTCCACTTGTCTTCTTTAAGAGATATAGGGTCGTATCCCAACCGATTCTTTCTGTGGTTTTCCTTCTGTAAATAGTGGAGTGTTGTGCTTTCTTTGGGATAAATATAAATCCTAGACATCGACGAGCCTAGCTTAGATCTCAGCATCGAAAAAAAACATCACAACCACATTTAGGATCTTTCTAAACTATTATTGGTAGAGTTTATTTCTATTAAACAGCTTGTTGCTGTATAAATTTTGTTGAACCACCCACTAAGTAGCTTTTTGCTTTATCTTTGTAGCTAGTTTGAAAATTATTTTAATTTGAACTTTTGCATATCGCCGTATGTCGCATATAGCATATAAGTTTCGTCATAGGAGTTATAAGAAAGGAAACCAAAATTTAAATGATAATCAACCATGCGTTACAAATCGTTCATTTTCGTGCGCATAGTAATTAACATGCATATCGTTTCTTAGATTCGTATATGCACACACTTTTAACACCGTGTATAACTTCCGTATAACATTGGACACGTGTATGTATAAAATCCTGTATTCTATCCACTATACGTAATTTCCATGTTATTTAATTTTCGCAAAAGTACTGCAGACTGCAACAGTGGAATTGCGTCTGATATGCGTGCTGTTATACTAATTTGCTTATAGTGTTTCTTGCATTTTGACCACGTTCTACGCACCACGTCAACCATGCGTACCTAAACAAATTTAAAATGCAAAAAAAAAAAAGAAAAGATTGCACACGATTACTTACATTGTGTTTGCATTAGTTCCATGGTCAATTCGAACCATTTTTGGGTTTATTGAAATTGTTTAGATTTTGACTAATTACTGTATTATTACTCGTATTTGTATGTTTCTTTTTTCTGCAAACGTTCTGACCTATTCTTGTCGTCTTAGGGGCCATTCACATGACGGCCACCAACGAACGACAAATGAACGAACAAAACGAAATTTAACACATTTATAAACCTAAATTCTATGAAAAAACTAGAATAAATGGTAGAAACCTTATTTACGCTAATATTGAGTTACTAAAATTTTCATTTTGATTGATAATATAAGTGAAATTTAAGTAAACAAACTAGTCAATATTTATTCAAATTTCTCTAATATTAACTAACTAAGAATAAAGGTTTACAAATGTGTTAAATTCCGTTTTATTCCTCGCTCGGTAGCTCTCATGTGGATGGTCCTTTAATATAGAAATTGGGCCGAATGTTTTCTGTCATAAAAATTGTGTACTAAGATCTTCGTCGATTCGATATTTAGATAACTTTTGGTAAATTTGTTTTTGCGTTTGAAGGTCTGTGAAGACAATGACAGGACTCAGGAGGCCTGTCGCTATTTTAGATTATCCTTAAAATCAGCAATTTACCTCCTAAGCCGCACTCAGAAGTTGGCTATTCTCTCCAAATTTTATTTTATTACCCTAAGGCCACAGTCGCAATACACTAACGTTTTTTACTTTTTACACATACAAGCCTGAGCAACTGGCTCGTCAAGTGGCTTGCTTTTTTCAAAGCCAGTTAAGAAGCCAGTAGCAGGGCTTGGCAGTACTTTTTCGAAGCAGATTTGGAAAAATAGGTCACAAAATATTAATAAAATAACTCAAAGTTTTATAGATTCGCTAACGCCCATATTATTCACTCGATTAATCCGATTAATCCAATTTTATTTAAACTGCATTCCGGAGGACAGTTTTAGTTGTTAAATCCTGATAAAGACTGAATTTCATATTATTCACTTTTTCTTCACACTTCAATTTAAAGTAGTGATATCAAACCAAAAGTTTTTCAACCGAGTTTAACCAAAAAATTGGTTTAATTTTCGTGCGTTGTTTTTGGAAATCGAGTTAAAGCGAATACGACAATAACGACTCATGTCTCTCATAGTCGTCCAGTTTCCAGTACCGTGGTCATTAAGCTCGTCTTGCTTTGGTCTCGTCAAGCCCATTTACACGGGAATCTGTGTCATGGTTGTCTCGCTATAATCTCGCTTTGGTCTCGCCATGGCATTTACACGTGGGTTTTATCATTGAGCATATTTTGCCATCATCTCGCTTTGGTCTCGCCATAGTCTCGCCAAAGTCCAAACTTGGTTTTCAATTCCGTGAATGAATTATTTAGTAGTGAGGCTTTCCCAAACCAAAGTGAATAAATATTCTAGTGAATTCATATCACGTAGGTGTAGTTGCTCTCAATTAATATCATGTAAACTAATTCTGACAGGCAAAATTTTCGTTTTCTTCCTGAATGCTTCGCGTTGATTTGGGAGAGTTTTTACAGAAACAAGTAAAGGCTTTCCAAAAGCAACGCAAAACATTCGCAACGTTCTGTTCTTTTACTAGTTTTATCGCATGGCTTCAGGGTGTTTTAGTGCATTTAATCTTGTAAGAGCAGAATATCATAGTAGTTATATTTCTTTCCCTAAATTCGGGGTAGATTTACTCCATTTGGAGTAACATCCGAACACTGGCCAGTATAGAAGCCAGTACAGCATGCCACCTACGTCACAGCATATACACGAACAGGAATTTGACAGTCAATGTGTGTAGCCAACTGGCTAGTCAGTACTGGCCGTGTGGCCGCAGGGTTATGGAAAAAAGTGTTAATAATTTTAATGAAAAACTTCAAAAGCTGCCTTTTTTCCATTCGTATTAAAATTTTCGAGAAATCTTCTTTAAACTAAACGTACGTAGATGACCTTAAACTTTGCAATCGAGAAGAGCATTATTGTTATTGTACTTAAAATAGTATTGCAGCAGCTCAATTCGTTGTTGAACGTGTACCCAAGATATTTCGCATTTTCAACGTATGGAATAATTTTTCTTTTCAGAAGAATTGAGTACTTACACATTCTCGTTTTAACAATATCGACACATCTGTAATCGCATCTACACTGTCATCCCTGAAGGTAGATGGTTCACATGGTGAATTGATTAATCAAATGCTGACAAGTTATCAATTTAAAACTGTTAGAAGGTGTGTTAATAGAGAAACAACCCAAGGCGGTGTCCTATATCCCCTTCTGTGCATCTTGGTATCAAATGGGTTGCTTACATGCCTGGAAGCGATGGGTTACAGTGTGATTGCCTATGACGACGATGTTGCTATTGCCGTATTATGAAAGCACCCTAAAAGAACATAAAAAACCGCTTTAAATAAGCTAATAGTTTGGCTGAATATTGTGGTTTGGGTGTCAAGTTTTCCTATTGTAGACTCTCCTTCCCTCAAAGGTATGCCATTAACATGATCGGGCAAAATATTTTGATCTTATTTTGAATAAAAAGTTAAGCTAGAAACCTAATATACAAGAAAGAGTCAAAAAGGCCATTATATGGAACTCTTCTCATGCCAAAAAGTAATTGGAAATAAATAAGGCCATCAACCTTGTGTTACTTTTTTTATTGGCTATATACTTCGGTGATTATCGGTGATTAAACCGATTCTCACTTGTGATATAACGCTCGGCATGTTTATGCAGAAGTGGTGTACTTCGTATGACACCATCTGCCGCTCTAGACGCTCTGGTCTATCTGACGACCCTCCATATTTTAAGCAAAGAGGCGGCTGCTAAGACCAACAATAATCCTGGCTATTCCATAATTTTGAATTATTCGTGTCACTACCAAAAAACTACAGCTCGTCAAAAATTTCACGTCACCATTTTTACAGGACTCTCTGGGTGGATATGGCTTGAATTATTGATGAATTGATTAGTATCTACACAGATGGATGGAAAGCTTATGACATAGTGAGTGGAGGTGTGTACTCATCAGAAAGATGAAGTCTCCTTCAATTTTCCTAATCATTATGTAGCTTGTTCCAGGTGGAACTTGACGATCAAGAAGCATTATCTTGGCTGGAAGAAAACGTGATATCAACCACAGATACCGGCATCTTCTCTGATACTCAAGCAGCTTTCAAATCAAATCTCTGGAATCACTCTCTACTAGCTCTACAACATCCCTAAATTGCCGTTAATATATACTAATGATATTGCATTCATTTAACACTCACCTATTTTGGGTGTCAGGGCATTGAGACATTCCAAGTAATTGTAAGGCTGATGAACTTGCTAATTCTCTATCTCATTTATGAAGACTTCATTTTGGTGATTTCTACTTCAATGATCCTAGTGATCTAATAAACAAAAAATATAGAAAGTGTTATGTTTCATAAGAAGATCCAAATGGTACACCAAGTAAGAAAAAGGGTTTCCTAGATACGTGGTATCACAATGTGCAAACTCATGGTCTTAGTGTGCCATTTAAACGAAACTGGCAGCCATTTCAACCTAACCTAACCTTACCTAAAATCTCTACTTGAAGAAAGCACCGCTAAAGTTTTAGAAGGTTTGGGTTTAAGTTCATTTTTATTGGACCAAAGTTGCGTTCTTGGTAGATTCTCATTGATATTTTCTACTAGGTCTTTTATGAACCTAGCTTTATTGAATGAGATTTTATATTATCAATCATTATACAGTGTTAACAAAAGTGGCCTGAAAACAGAACCCTGTGGACCTCCTAAGTTTACATTACGTAGTCCTAAAAATTACCATCAGTTTGAGCTTTTTGAATCTATGTGACACATCTATAATAAACGTTGACGAAAAGTTGTTGTAACTTCTCAATGTTGACATTAGAATTGAGCGATCAATACAATCGAATGCGTTTGAAAAATCAAATAACAAAACTTTACAACAAAATTGTCCAGATCGAGTTCCATACGCATACGTTTGTCGGTACTTAAATGTTATTGCCATTTTAAAGAAAAACTTAACATTTGATTTTGAATAATTGTGGCTTCTTTCCAGTAGGTATATTAAAGAAGTATGTACTTCATTAATTAGTTAATAGGCTTGAAAACTTTGAAAAACCTTTAAATACTTCAACCTTTCTTCAACTTTTATCACCAAGATCGAAGGTTTTATTTTAATATAAATGACAAAAAAATTAGTATAATTAGCTTCTCCAGCATTTTAGCACACTTCTTTGGTACCTATTTTTAAACTTAATTAGCATCCTAGGGTACTTGACATTTTATACTTTAATTACGATAAAATAAAAATCAGAAAAAAGTACCTTCATACCAACTTCCAGTACAAAAGAAATTATTTTGTTAATGCTTCCTCTGTCTTGTGGTGGGTTTGTAGGAAATGGTTGAGTACACAATGACAGTTAAATGAAAAACAAAATGTAATAATCTTCAGGTGGGAAATTAGACTTAGGAACTCGTTAAAATCAAATTAAGTATTTTTCTCTGATTGTGAAGTCCTACATTTTAACAATAACCGCATGTTCTTGTCTTTCTCCAGCTGTGCACCGCAGCTTCAATGATTTGATTGTTAAAATGATTTTTTCACACAAACTAAAAAAAGAAAAATTTTTAAATAAGCCCATTCGAAGATTATGTAGTCTATTATAGTTTATAAAGAAAATTAGTTTCATTATATAAGTTCTAAGTTTCCCTAGAGATGATTTGAGATATGTAGTAAAGATTGTAAAATTCCCTCTTAATCTTGCAAATTATGTATTACAAAAAAAAAAAACAAGATAAAGAAAAGATAAAATTGATTTTTCTTATCTAACTTCCTTTCTATGTATTCATAATGGATTGCCAAACAGCTTTCATTTGACATGTGCTTATAAATAAATAAAAATCAATCCACCAGGGTCACGATATCTACCCCCTATATATTCAATGCTTGTTGATGAGTTTTCCCTTGTGGAAGATGAAAAGGCATCAATCTCCTCCGCACTCTAAACTTTGGCAAGAAAGCAAAAATCTTTAGGGTAATGACGGGAGAGATGCCACATCATTCACAAATTATATTAGGTATTCTAGTAAAAAAAGAGAAATACAAATGTAACTTTTTAAAAAATAACGAGTTGTTGTTTTGTTTTTAAACATTTTTTTTTGGGTACAAAATTGTTCAGTTCAATTGAAATAATTGGTGCTTTAAGTCAAAACATGTTCGATTGAGTCGTTTTTCAGAAAGTCTTAATATTTTTTCATGCTGCATCCCCCTCACTTTAGTGGGAAAATAACTACCCTAGTTTTTATAAGGTAAGAGTCGCATATTCAGTACATTTGGACTTAAGTACTATGTAAGTCCCCAGTACCTTGTAACTTATTTGTACTTGAAGAAACAAGAACCATGTACTTGGTACTTGAAAAACACCAAATACAAGTACCTTATGTGTTCCAAGTACATATATGCACATGGTACTGCAATACTGCCCAGCACAATTTCAAGAACTTTTAAAGTACAAGTCTATTTCAGATACTTTTCAAGTACAAGCAAGTCCATTTCAGGTAATTTTCAAGTACAAGTCCATTTCAAGCATAAGTCAATTTCAAGTACAAGTCAGTTTCAAGTACAAGGCAATTTCAAGTACATTTCAAGTATAATCAGTTGATTTGACCATGGAGAGACTTAAGCGAGATGATGGCAAGACAACGACAACGAGACGCCATCAGCCGTCGTGTTTTTGAGTTGAAAGAGTCCTTACTCGATAGCTCAACCAGACTACTCAACGAATTGTACTTGAAAAGTACTTGAAATGGACTGGTACTTGAAAAGTACTTGAAATGGACTTCTACCTACTTGAAATGGACTTGTAGTTGAAAAGTACTTTTAATTGTACTGGGAAGTATTAACGTATCCAGTACATGTAATTGGAACAATGTAACTTGTACTTGGTGTTTTTCAAGTACCAAGGACATGGTACTTGTTACTCAATTACAAGGTACTGCGTACTTGACCCGTACTTGTACTTGAAAGGTTACAGGTTTGCTTTAACACAACAAACGGCACTTGGCACTCTGGCAATGTTTTTTGATTCACACGTGGGCAGTGACCGTGTTAAGAACTTCATTGTTTATTTAATTATTTTTTGTTTTTTAACAAAACTTTAAATTGAGTTTTCAAAAAAATGCGACATTTCTCTTGTTATTACCCTAGTTGTAAAAAGGAAATGCGATGTTTTGAAAAACAACCGAAACAAATAATGTTAAAATAATGGTTTGGATTAACTTTCATTTATTTGACATAACAAAAAAGGGGATACTTTATACTTTGTACGTATGTTTATGTATGTATGTAAACATGTGAGAAATATTCACATATGTACATAGTTACATATAACATTTTCATAAAAGATAACAAGGAAAACCTTTTAAGAGCAATTTCTTAAATACTTCATAACACAAAAGTTATTGGGCCTTGTGTGGGGTTTTGTTCCTAATATTTTTGATTAGTTTTATTTAATGAAAATAAAAGTAAGGACATACAGTATTTTGACAAGAAATATGCGCCATAAAGGCAACTGATGATAACTCAAAATACTAATAAAACTAACGGGTGGTTTCTTAGAAGAAGAGAACTTTTAAATTAATAACACTTTTCTCTGTGACAGCTAATTTGACTATTCTGAGCTGTGTTAAGTAACGTTTGCTTATTATTCAAAGAAAACGTTTCCCGAGGTACTGCCTTTTGCGAGGAACTGACAAATCCTCCAAGAGTCTACTAGTCATGAATAAGTTCTTCTCATCTAGCCGTTCGGAACCGACAAAAAATTGTAGGTCCCCTCCATTAACACGCACACAGGAATGGTTGAGAATTGTTAGTCACTAGGCCCTGGTTCTCCACGAGTTGTTGCGCCACCAAATTTATTAATTTTTTACTAATGAAAACTCTCTGTTTTCCAAGCTCACTAGTTGTTGTTGGCGCTGCTCGTAAGAGCACTGCGGGAAAACCTTTAAGTCCAACCGACTTGCTGTCCTTTAGTGCTCTGATTACGTTTAAGATTTCTTCTCTCCTGGGGGACAAAAAATAAATAAGTTCGGTGGCGCAACAGCTCGTGGAGAACCACGGCCTAGTGACGAACAATTCTCAACTATTCCTGTGCGTGTTATTGGCAGGAATGGAGGGGACCTACAATTTTTTGCCGAGTCCGAACGGCTGGATGAGAAGCACTTATTCATGGCAAGTAAACTTTTGGAGACCTTCGGCACGACAGTCGAGAGCATTAACCATCTTCACAGTGCGTATTTTCGATTTTGTTATTGCGAACGGATAGTTGGGTGTTGGGTTCACTTCACTGTCGAAAAAGTTTTTAAATTCGTAGAAAAGTACCCCTTCTACCCTTTGAGCTGGTTTTCATCCGAAACTAGCGGAAATCCGTCTATGTATTTTGCCAGGTCTTGTTTAGAGGCTTAAGCACCTGTTAGCTTTATCGTATTTTGCAGACAGTCTTTCTTCATGTGATACGCAGAATCTAGCTTGTTTCTCCTTGCTGCTGGAGCAGCTATAATGCAAGCTCTGAGCTGTTTCCTTTTTGCGATCCTAGCCCAAGTTTTTTCGGAAGCCCAGGCACTGTTTCTTCTTTGTTTACGACCGACTATTATTTCAGCACTGAATATGAAAACGTATTTCACAGCACAGTAATAATTTTCGATGAAGATGGTATCCGTGCTACTGATTGTTTCCTATCCTTGTGAAAGTTGGTCCCCTAGTTATTGGACGGACTGTCGGATGTTTAAGTCCATCGATATTAAACTTGGACATTCGGCTGTTTTCTTGGGATCTCCGAAATACTGCCGTGCGTAATCTTACGGTAGAAACCGGGACCTATTACACAGAACAACAAGTCAACTAATCAATAATTACTTGTTGAACCATGTTTGTTCAACAAGTGAAAATCATTTCTGTAACTCAATAAAAAGCGTAACAATTGTCAACTGAAAAAAATGCCCTCGAGTATTTCTTACAAGACCAAGTTCCTTACCACATAATAAATTCTAAACAATTTTCCGATTCCATCACTTGATAAACACTACTGGCAAGCGTTTATTTCTTACTTGTTGACTTTGAACAAATCCGCAACCGTCAGTTGAAATTTATAAACTATTCAACAAGTTAATTCTTTATTTTTTGAACTCTTGTTGTTTTCAGTTACAGAAACGGTAACACAATTGTTTAAGGTCTCCTGAGCTTGTTGTTCCGTGTTACACAAACTTTAAAAAGTTGTTGAATTTCATTTGTTCAACAAACACTTTATGTATTGCGTTATAGGCCCCAGATGGTGGCCCCGGGCCATTCCCATTTCTGCTCCACTTCTGTTACGAACGTCCTGGAGACCGCTTCTAAATTGCTGACTGATCGCGAAGTGAATTTGGTTGGAAGTTGTTTGTCTGTCAACTGACTTTGTGACACGTCTTGTTAATCCTTCTTTTATAAGGTGGCTGGCGTCATAAAAGTTGACAAAACGTTCGACATTGTCGTTACAGTCACCACCACCATGATCTCCCGTAACATGCCTGAGCCCAACATTGTCATTGCCAACCCTGGCATTTAAGTCTTCTATTACCATTATGATGTGTCCACGTGGTGTACAAGCAGCACTCAGCCGGTTATAAAAAGCCTCTTTCTCCTCGACATAAGAGAGCTCCGTTGGGGTGTAACATTACGTACTCTTGTCTGGAACCTTGCTATCAGCATCCTATTTGTTTAGGCTCTCAGCAAATTAAGCTAAATTGCTTCCAGGTGCTTCTTCGGGGAAGAGTACTACAGTGTTACGAGTTGCAGACTTAAACTTCCACAAGCCTAAACATGTAACTTCACTAATCCCTAAGATGTCCATCTTATACCCCATGAATTTCTTTGAAGACCTTCACTTTCGTGGTCAGGAAGTGTTTTCACATTCCAGAAACCAATAGCCCAGTGGGATTAGACAAAAAAATGAGCTGAAATGCAAAAAAATTAGATAGGGTTTTTTTGATCTTAATCGTTAGAGGGGTTCATTAAGAGTCTAAAAAAAGTTTTCGACTTCCTAGCTCCATTGCGATAGCCGCCATCTTGAATTTAACAAAAATCGGTTTTGTTCAAAATTTAATTATCTACAGCTTTGGTCACAATCTTTTTTGGCTACGATTGATATTTTTCGACTAAATCAAAAAAACCTATTTTAAAATTTTGCTCTCGTTTAAAACGCATAACAAACATTTTTCAAGTAAAAAAAGTTATATATTTTTTTCGACTCATTAGAAGAGAATGACATAAGGAGTTTGAAAACAAGTTTTCGACCACCCACCCCTTTAATTTGGCCGCCATCTTGTTTTTAAAGAAAATAGATTTTTGTGGAATAACTCGCCTATCCCGACTGGGCTACAATTTTTGTCTGATTAAAGAAGTCAAAAGTCGTCAACATATTTTTTCTCGAAGCGTATTGTAGGTTTTGATTTCAGTTGCAAAGAATGCTTACCTACGTAGCCTGGGAGTCTTTCGCACTTGTAATTTTAAACTATTTACCACCAGGAGGTAACAAGCACTTCATCGTGACTGATTGTTGCGATTCTGGCTCAGACCAAGTTCTGAGCAGTCAATAGTTTCCCGATCAAACACGAGCTTAAACACAACGCTATGGAAATCCTTATTAAAGTTGTAAAACTAACTAAATAACAAATTAAATTATAACTGTGAAAGCAGAAAAAATATTTTTTCCATAAATAACTTTAAAAAAAAAAACTAACAAATCGCCCTCGTGCTTCTAACAACCAAACAAAAAACACAAGACAATAACATTAAAAAAAAAAAAAACTCTCCGACAAACACTGAGTCCAATTTAAATATATCTATCATTCGCCTAATGAAATTTATTTTGTTTTAATTTTTTGTTTATTGGATGTAGCAGATTTTGTGCACAAATGTCATTGCCATGTCATTTATTTCATGAAATTATAATGAAATTTATAGCTCAATAACTCTGTTGTGATACGGAATTCGAATATTGTGCAAATTTCACTTCATGGTTTTTAATAGAAATTATCTTGAACTTGAACAGAAATAAAATTAAGTCAAGTTTAAGATGAAATGACGAATAATTTAATGGAAGTTATTTTGAACATTTATTACATAAGTTTCTACTTTTTATTGAGATTTAATTCAGGGCATATTTTTCGGAATTGTTTTGTTTGTTTTCGATTCAGATTTTATGTACGCAATGAAATTGCTTTATTTTATGAACAGTGGCAAATTTTGTTTCCTTTATTTTATTATTGATGTAATTAGCTTTATAAATTTTATTGTTATAACTTGTTTAAGTTTTCCAAAGACTTTACCGAAATAAAAAAAAATTATTGTAAGCAATTTACTCTAAAGAGAAGTTTTATTCTTTTTGCAATTTAGGTTTAGGTTCTTAAACAAAAATTAAAGCAATTATTTTATGAATTGAATTGAATTGAATTGAAAAAGTTTTAACTTAATTTATTTTTTGTATAACTGGTCTTAATCGGAATATAATTCACATAGATTGGAGCTTCAAAAAGCGAAACAAGAGCTTGAGTAGGAGGTAGCCCAAACAATAAATGGATGACATTTTGTATTGAAAGACATCATGTCTTTTATGAAACGTTGCGTTGGTTGCTCATGAAATTCATGTTTAGAGTTTTATTAAATTTAATATTTAAATATTGCCGTATTCTTATAGCTGTTAAAAGTTAGACGGATGTCATCTTTAAAAGTTATTATCTTTGTACATGTAACAGTATCTATGTACAATGGACATTTAAATAAAAATGGAGTTGGCGAATCTACACACATACATATGCAATATACATGCATACATATCTGTAAAATGTGAAACCAACGTTCTTCATAGAGGAGGCAACTTATCTGATGATATTGTCTTTCGTTTACATTTTATGTATGAAATAAAAGCATTTTTTCATCTTATGACTTGTATAAAAGAAGACTTTCACGAGGTGTTGGAATGACAAGAAAAATAATAAACAAATTTCTTATAGCCAGCGGGGTATTAATGAGAAATTTAGATTAATCTTCATAATATTTTAAGCTAGAAAGCTGTTTATGAATGCGGCCTTGAGTCCAAAATCTGTCTTATTGAAAAGTTTTCCTTCTTGGCCTTGCGATGCTCTAAGCAACTCAATTTGAATATGTAGGTATCCTTTTTTTAAAATCATCTTATTTCTTTTTTGTAAATCTCGTAAATGCTTTTGTATGCAGCCACTAGCTAAAAATTAAAAATCAAACATTAGAAGTAAGTAGTAATAGGTATTTACGAACATTCAATTGCGGATACAGTAAGGAGGTGTTCAAGAGAGGTTCTTAGGCTGTTTTCTTAAACTAAATCTTCGCTTAATTTTTACAGGAGGGAAATCTATAAATTTTTTCCTTGCTAGCGTGATATTAAAAAAACTAAGGTTTCTAATTTGAAACCTAAACTATGAGTTAAATAAAATAATTTATAATTGAAACCGCCGTTATTCAATGGAAAACCTTTTTTTTATTTTGAGGCATTTGCATTTTTATGAATTTTTTAAAATATTAAAATTTGAGAAGGTGTTTTTTTCAGAAATTCAGCAACATTATATTTTATGGAACTAATTTATTTATTATGTTGATTAAAAATAGAGTATTTAAGAGAAGTAAGGCAGGTCATTATTCTCCAATTGTGATTTCAAATTAAAAAAATAAAACTTATGGAAAATTTTAATTTGTAGAATGAAAAGTACAAGGTGTCCGCCAGGAAGGTATACTACTTTGTTTGTCTTGCAACAATTCCATTGTAATCCTGGCTGTATGTGATGTAGCATCGTCTTGTTGATACCACATGCTAATCAAGCCCAAAGCATGCAGTTGTGGCGTTAAAAAGTTTTCAATCATATCACGATATGGCTCCCTATTGATTGTTTTGAACACTCAGCCGATCTTGCAGTACGTTGTGGTCCATGCTTGGGCATATCACCTGCAGACCCTCTTTCTTCGAAATCATTCACTACATGATAAATTGTGCGATTTGTTGGCACTCCCAAAAATTTCACGTAACTTTCTCATCGTCACAGTAATCGATGATTGATTTTGATAAAATTATCGAATATTTTTCACGACTGTCAAATATAAACTGTCAAGACTAATGTTTACCAAAATGGCGGCAACACAAATTAGTATAGGTACCTTCCCGGCAGACACCCTGTATTTTGTATAACTGTTAAAGAACAAAAAATAAATATCACGAATTGTATTAAATCTTTTTATGTATTGACCTTGCTTCTTTCGATTTCCAAGTCTGTTTTTCTAAAATATTGCTGAATTATTGGTCTTGGTTTTGTCAGAAGTGTTGGTTCAACGGGCATATTATCAAAAAGTTAGTAAAGTTAGGTGTTTTTATTCATATTATGAGGATATCCGGACAATAAATGCTAGGCACGATACCAGAAATGTTTCGGTATCGGTTTTGAAAACCCAAACAATACAGAGTTGATAAACCAGCTCCAAAGCATCCAAAACGATACCAAGCCGATAACGTACTTTTTTTGATCGAAATAAATCGGTGGTATTGTTTGGTATCGGCAATGTATTATGGTTTCAAGCATGTTTTGTCCAAAGGAGTTCTCGCGTAATCATCCGACAACTGGTTCTTGGTTAACAGGACAATGTATTAAGCATTTCTAAGTTTTATCCTGGTATAAGGGGTCAGGGCCAGGTACGTGTTTTAACTTTAGTTAAAGTGATGTAACTTCTTAACGGTTAATGTAACGAGGAAACTTTAGATAAGATTTACTGTGGGAAATTACTTCAGCTACCTGGTATTAGAACAATTTTTCTTTCTAAAGCTTACTGTTTTCGATATATTTGTCAAAAACCCATTTTCATGACCTTTGACTTTTCTCAGATTACAAGTTGCATCAATCCCAACGCGTGTGTATCAAAAATCAGCATATGAAAGAATTTATTTTGACTGGACTATTTCGCAAAGAGAAGGTTTAGAAAATTATTTAAGTAAAAACAGCCCACGGGCTACTCTACTGCCACCTTTATCTCTCGGAAACAAACGATTTGGATAAATATTTAGCTGGTCGATGTGATTTTAGTGAGATCCACTCAATGTCACACTTCTTATATCTAGGTGTCCCAAAAACGGTTTTTTTTTTAATAAACCAGTATTCTGAAATAGAACCGTTTTTCGATTTGATTTTTAATTGTTCGAGTAAAGTTGTGATTAGTAACTTAACTTATACATATATAGCCTATTGAATAGACCGGAGAATGAAGAGTAAAAAGGAACAATTACGTGTTAAATATGTTTGTTTGGCCCATAAGCATGCTTTATACCGAAAATACTACTAAATTCATCCATGCGTTTCTGAGAGAATGGTCACACTGGCTACTTTTCATTAATTTTGGTATAGCTCGGAAATTAAGCCAAAATTGACAATTTTTCTTTTAAAACTTTTTGTTCAACAATAAATTTTCTATCGAAATGGATGGTTTTAAAAATTGTATAAAGCATTTTAAGCAGGAAAAGTTAGCAAAACCCAACATTAAAAAAAAAAATCAAAAATAAAAGGTGTTCTGTCATGCTGGCAATGTCATTCTTTTAGCCAGTCAGTCTTTCATCAGATTTCATATAGAACCGCTAGATGAGAAGAACTTATTCATGACAAATATATTCTTGAAGAGTTTGTCAGTTCCTAGTAAGGGGCAATACCTCGGGGAAAAATATTTCTGTTTTTTAGGTTGCAGCGGCTGGCAATCGAACCGAGACATTTGGCATGACAGTCCAACGCACTTACAATCATGTCATGAGGTACTACTACTAATATGCTTAGTTTTCAAAATATTCAAGAACAATTACAAAATTGGACATTTAACCCCCTCTCCTGCTTATAACTCGCGGACCTGGACTGGATGCTTTAAGTATGTTAAACCTGTGTTTCACCCCTATCACCAGCTCTGGGTTTTCCATTAGGCCAACTAGGTCCAGGCCTAAGGTATCACGACAGAAGGGGAACCAACAAAAATGCAATATGCAAGAAGTCAAATTTTATTTTTTTTTAAATTGTTCAAGAAAATTATTTAGTAAAAAAAGGCATAACAAGAAATAAAATAACTTTAACAAGAAAAAAAAAACTAAAAGTAAACAACAGCCACTATATCCCGTCGCGTCGTCTCGTTTATTAAACTTTAGCACTTCTTCAATTTGTTTAAGAAATGCATTTGCCGATTTGATTTATCTTATTTCTTAACAATTCAGAACACTCATGTCGTGGACTCAAGAAAAATAATTGAAACAATTTAATTTCATCAAATTATTGCGGTCCGTTAAGTCCGTTAAGTGTCTCTTATTTACAAGTTCTCAAATCCACGATACAAAAGCCTTAAATTTAAATAATAAAATCTTTACTAAAATTTAAATTAAGTCTAAATAAAATAAAATTTAACTACTCGTATTTGAACATAATCCACTCCTTAAGTAATTTTCCTAAAAATTAGCATTCAATGAATGAAGCATCTCCCATTGATTTTTTGTCTTCTCTTTATTTACAATTATGTACCTACCTATGTTACCTGTATCTATAACTACGTTTTGTATTTTAATTCAAAAATAAAAAAATACCAAAATATAAATAGATACAAAGCCTCACGGTTTCTTAAGCATTTTTTGCAGCGAAATGTTAATTTTGTATAGACACGTGTAAGAATTTCAAAAAGAAAACAACTTCTTTAATAACATCAATAATAAAACCCACTACTGAAACGCAGATCCTTCCTCTTATATGTATCTAATGAAAAATAACATAGGTACGTAATATTATTATGAAACCTAAGAATAAATAATTGTTAACAAATTAATATCATGATATAAAAGCTATGATAAGTTTGCACTTTTGAGTAGGAAAAGTTAAAAGAAATCGCCTGAAAATTCTTGATACGTTCTTGCTTATAGTATTAATTCTTATAACTCGTTCCAGCCGCTCAGTCTGTAAATCTGGTTTCATTAAATAGACGAATAGAAAGATTGAACTTCCGAGTAAATATACTCCCATATTGGGTGATATGCATGAAATGGAAGTAATTACTAGAAGTAAAAGGTTAAAGTAATTACTACAACTTCTAGTAGAAGGTAAAATTTAAAGCATTTACTGTGTTTCTTATAAATTAAATTTTTTTTTATAGTAGGTGGCAAATACTTTCAGAAGATTGTAGATTCATCCAAGTAAATATTTAAATTAATTGGAAATTAATAGTTAATAATTCTTTTACATTAAAATTATCATTAAAAATAGCTGATTGTTGCATTTCGGCTTGTTTTGTTCTTTTTATTATAAAACGAGTAAATGAAGCTGCCGAGCTAAGCTTACATTCGTAAAAACTATGTGATTAATGGAAGATTCTTTTCACTTGAGTAATATCGCCTATGTATGTCCCTTTTGTTTGTAGATACAGGAGGAGCATTTTCGTTGGCTTAAGACATCGAACATTAGCCAAGGAGAGCCTCCGAATATTAATACAACCTTTAGCTAGGAGCTTTGAGTTAAAAAAAAACTTAAGGCTGGAATTGAACTTAACGAAGAAAAAAGAGGAGAAAGAGACGACAGAGGTAAATAAAATGAGAGCACTTAACCAATCTGCGTTATCAGTTTTGATTTAAGTTTAATCTCTAGTCTAAATTAAAATATTTCTTATTCAACTTGGTATAAAATTGAACGCTATTTCGATTCAAGTTAGAAATGAGTCTAAAACGATGAAGTTGTTTAAAATAAGGTTTTGAACACGATCTTCTACCTTAAAGAATTAATACGATAAAACTTCGCTGTTTCAGTTACTATTAACACAAACTCTATTAACACAGAAGACTCATTTTGCTTAAAATAAGACTCAAGTCAATTTTTGTTTCTATGACTCCTTAATTGCAGGCTAAAATCAAAAAAAGTATATACTATGAAATTTTTATTCTGCTATTCTGCAACTTTAAAATATCAGAAATAGAGAACTTACTACCTCTTATGCATATGAAATATAGTATTTACTAATAGAATTCATCCAAAAAAAACTTTATATCATAACCTGTCTTCACCGAAATAACTGAGTCCGCTAACGTCCGACCTGTCTCCGTTTCACTTCGTCCTCCTTCAGACGGAGATGCTCAGAATTTAACTACTACTCCCTGCTACACGTGAGCCTACTATCATACGATTTGGCAGTACTTGGACTGTAAGCGCCTGGAATACTAGGCTAAACAAATAAAAAAATCTCAACGAATTCGACCCTTCCTTTTTGAAAAATACACCTATCAATGTTGATGATTCATGGATCCGAAATCTTTTTATGCGCACTTGTAAGATTACTATTGGAGAATGCCGCAAGATAAACTCAGCAAGTTTTAAAATTTATATTCCTACTAAATATAAATGGTTATTTTGTTCAACTTATAAACCTGTATACCTACAAGGTAAAATAAAAATATCTCGCTGGTTAGATACAAAAATTCAAATTCATCCATCTACTGTCTTGAGTATATCTCATAAAAGAAATAAAATTGTAAATAGATCTAAGTTCCACCTATTCCGTACAAACTCTTTCCCTCAACCCATCTCCTCCACCTCTTGATTCCCGAAAAATACAACTATCCCTCAAAATTCTCGAGTTTCCTTTTACCCTAATACTAATCACAGTCCCTCACCTCCTGTGCACAGTAAACCCTCCTCTAGCGGATCTTATGGACACTTTATTCATTCCCATACCATAAATCCAGCATCTCCTTCACTCACTTCGTTTCCCATTTCTAGAACTACTAGCCCTTCCTATTCTATCTTTGACTGCCATTTACTTCCTCCAATGCTTGCAACCTTTAATCCAGGATCTCCATCATTCACTACATTTCCCGTTTCTAGTATCACCAACTCTTCTAATCCTATCTTTGACCGCCATGTGCCTCCTCCAGTTTTTGATCCAATGTTCTTACCTGCTCCTATACTCACATCTAAATTTTCCGCCTCTTTGTCTACTAGTGATGAGATTGAGGGTCGATATGTTATGACTAGGTTACGAGACTAAAAGCTCTATGAAAATGTTCGTTTGTATCTCTCCTATCTCTACAACAAATCCGAAAGTGTTTGTATAAATGGAAAAACCAAAATGAATGTCATAGCTTCAATCCAAAAAGAAGGCCTTACAACTGATCCTATTGCGCTCAACAAAATATGTACCCGCTTCCATGAAATCTTTAATATCTCGCCTTCCACGGTTTCAAACGATCTAGCAACATATGCTTCACATCTAAATTCAAAAGTCTACCTTTCATCAATCAAAACCATACTCCAAGTCTTTAACTGTAATTCTGTTTTGAAACCTGTGTCCACTATCAGCCTTTCTCTCTAATATCAGAATGTTAGAGGCCTCCGCACTAAGACTTCTAACGTATATCTTAATTCCCAAAATCTCCCTTTCGATATCTTTGCACTCGCAGAAACAAATCTTTGCCCTGATTTTCTGGATAGTGAATTATTTACATCGAATTTTGCTATATTTCGTGCGGATGGTCGAATAAGTGATCTTGCTCCCGCCGGGCGTGGTGTTCTTTTTGCTGTCCATAATGGTTTCAACGCATCTTTGGTTGATGTCTCAAAATCTCCTTTATGTGAATATGTATGTATTAAACTGTCTATATCCAAGAAGTGTTTTCACCTTCTTTGTTGTTATATTCGCCCTTCTCAACCCAGCCTTGTTTATCAACAATTCGTTGACTCAATTAGTTTCTTGATCGAAGGAGCTACTTCTAATGATGATTTTATTATCCTCGGTGACTTTAACTTACCTGATTTGAACTGGTTACCGTCAGAAGATGAGTCATGTTTTGTTCCCTCTAATCTCTCTTCAGAAAAAGGGAAGACAACTTGATCTCGTCTTCTCTTCGTACCCATTTAACTGCACTGTCTTCAACAGCCTCCACCTTCTCTCTACCCTTGATCACTATCATTCTCCCTTATCTATTATCCTCTGTCTTTCTGAAAGCGCCCCAGTTATTGAATCTGAAAACTCCTCCTTCTTCAATTTCCACAAAGCCGACTTTAATCAACTCAATCCTCTTCTTGCCACTGTTAACTTCAACCTTTTTATTAACCTCAATACCCCATTCATATCGCTCTTTCCTTCTTTTACACATCTATCTTTGCATGTCTTATCCAACGTGTTCCTTATACGGTACAAACAAACTGTGTAGCATCTCCTCCCTGGTACACTAAAGAGTTGAAAATTCTCCGTAATACTAGAAATAAGTTATGGGAAACTTACTTGAAATTCAAGACACCATCAAATTTTTCTCACTACCAACAAGCTTCCTCTGAATTCTCCACACTATCCCAATTTCTCTACAATTCTTGCCTTAATCTAATGCAGTCTTGTCTCCTCTCTAATCCAAAGCGTTTTTACTAATTTTTTACCAATCCGATGGTCTTCCTCCAACCTTCAATTTTCTCGACACATCTTCCTGTGACGCAAAAGTTATTGCTAACATTTTTGCTACCTTTTTTAGTCAATCCTACATCAATGTCCCAAATGAACCTGATCTTGAATACCACAAGTTTTTGTCAAATAGTCCACACACGTCCCTCGATTCTCTAAACATAAGTTCCCTTAGTTCCCTGCGAACCCCTGACTAATATTTTTCAACTCTCCATTTCCCAAGCAATTTTCCCCTCTCAATGGAAAGAATAGTTTATTTTCCCAATATTCAAAAAAGGTTGCAAGAGCCAAATCTCAAACTATCGACCGTTTTTACGTGTTGTTGGCAGGATTGGAGGGCCCTACAATTTAGTTTTGTCAAGCTCGAACGACTTGATGAGAAGTTTTTTTAATGACAACTTTGGTCTTAGAGAATTTGTCAGTTCCTCGCAAGAGGAAGTACCTTGGTAAAATTATTTCTGTTTTCAGGTGATAGCGGCTGGGTATCGAACCCAGACCTTTGGCATGACAGTCCTAAGCACTAAACAAACCATTATGCCACGTGCCAACAGCTACTGATACCAATACCGATACTGATACCGATCCCGATCCCAATACCGATACCGATACTTAAACCGATACCGATACCGATACTGATACAAAAACCAGTACCAATTCCGATACTGATAACGATACCGATACCGATTCCGATACTGATACAGATACCGAGACGACACTAGGTTATACGAGACCTATAGCGAGACCATACTGAAAATTTTGGGCTCTCTGCATTTGGCACCTCATCTTCCTATAGAAATTTTGAAAAGAAGAAAATTCCATCCATCGTCAGTAGTTGGACAGACAAAGTTCTAGAAAATGGTTAGCCCTAGATAATTTGATTGTAATCGAGGCTTAAAGTTTCTCAAGGTTACGCAAGGTCATTTTGGCACTTCATTTGTGAGAAATTTACAAAAAAAAAATGTACACCATCCGAAAAATCTCTAGATAGTGTTAAAAGGTCAACTATATTCAGTAATTAGCCGGCCTTAATTTTTTTTCTATGAATATTTAAAATTCATTTCAAGGTCACAAAAAAAAACTGTCGGAACCTAATTTGGGACATTGGGACAAAAAAGTATATAACATTTGAAAAAGGCTACTCCATACTCATTAAAGTTCAGCGATTTTCAGTAATTATTCACCCATAAATTTTGTTTATGAGATTAAAAAAATCGAGATCATGGCGATTTTTAGCACTTCATTTATGTGAAGTTTACAAAATTGAAATTATATTGAAAATGAGAGCTGCCTTACTTAAATTTTAACGATGTGCTTTTAGATTTTATTTGTTTGTTTCAAAGAAATATACATGCCTTCTATCAGTTGTAAATCTTACAAAACATTAACATAAAAATATGTTCATCTTAAACTACACCAAATCAATTTCAAAGCTCATAAAACATCTCTATTCTACCATAGCGACGCCAAAAAGTATGCAGCCAAATATAAATAAATAAAAACTTTGTTTATTAGTGATATTGTTTACTTAAATTCAAAATACATACATAGTTTATGTAACTCGTATTTATAGTTCATATATACACTTACAAGCATATATATATTGTATAACTTATCTTAATAAAACATCTTTTTCATTTCCTGTGTATAATAAAGGCAACATAATAAACTAAAAGCAATTCCACTATATAAACGACATAATAAATGGCTTCTTTATATCAAAGTAAAAGATAAACTTGTAACATTTCAGATAGACACATACAATACATATGTATGTACCTAAAACCTATTTACTAGCTCATAAATATTGAAACCCTAAAATAAATAATGTTATGTTCCACAAAAAAAAACTTCATTAAAGCAGGTTGACACCAAAAAAAAAATAAAATTTATGAGAACTCATATTGAATACTCGGCTTCTAAGATTTATGAAATAAAATTCTTTTTATGAGCCGATGTAAGTGAGTGTTCTTTTTATATGGAATCATAAACAAACACTTTTATTCCATGGGAAAATCATTCAAAATTCCATTAACTCATATCGAAAGGTTTCCCTTGGAATCAAAAAAAAAAAACAAAAAATGAAAAAGAAATTGGCCTTTTAAGTGAGTAAATTACTTCTGTTACTGTGGTTTCCTGTCGTCGACGTCGTCGTCGTAGTCGCAATCGTCGTTGTTAAATCCTTTGATGCTTTATATGGTGGTGGCCTTGAATTTGAATTTATAAACAATAATTTACCTCAAATTGACTTTTAACATTAACATTTATTGTTCTTTTTATGTATTTTTTTCCCATTTTTACACTTTAACCGCATGATAAACCAATAAAATGTCATTGCTTTCAAACAAATAAAGCCTCAATATAAATTCTTGAAGCCTGTAGAGACTGGAGAACAATCACAAATATAAAAAGAATTACGAGAATAAAATAGATACAGTATAAACATAAAGCCTAGTATATACTTGTGAATCATGTCGTGAATCTATTCAAAATTAACATTTTTATTCACGCGTGAACGTGCTCGTGAAGCTGTGTGAAAAGTTTTCGTTCAGAAGCAATTCCCGTGCAAAATGTTCTGGAACTCTTGGTGAACAGTTGAAAGTTCAATTACTAGGTATATTGTTCAATTTAAACGTCAAACATTCAAAAAATCACTTTCTCCACTGGCAATTGTTCACTTCACGAAGAAGTGTGTACTAGACTTAAAAGATTAAAACTAATTCGAATATAAGGATGTGTTCGTTGATAATTCTTTTGTTTTAAGTTTTTATACACTTTTGTCAAAATTTGGAGAGTTAAGATACGATTACGCGGTCAGCATGTCACTTTGACGTGAAATATCGGTAAACGTGTGAAACGCTTATTCTGAAATAGATGCATTTTTGTTATTATGTGTGTGAGTCTATTCATGGTGAAAAAGCAAAATACATCATATTAAGCACAAATTATTTATCAACTGTCAAATTCACTGCCACCAAAAAAAAAGTTCTTTTGATTTAAATATCAAACACCCCTTATTTACATTATTCAAAATGTCCAGCGCGACATAAATTTAAAACTATTTGAAATAGATAAACGACAAACTTTATTCTGTGATTTATTATATTTGAATATTCGTTAACAGCAAAAAACACTTGTTGCTAACCACACACATTGACATTTCTAGCGTTCTAAAGAAATTGACGCACTTAAATATAAAACACTTTTTTCTTTTGTGTAAAGTTGTAAAATTCGATGCACAAGGTGAGTCTGAATGTTTTAGATGAGATAGTATAAGTAAAAGTGGAATTTATGATGATGAAAATAGGATCCTATAAAGTTTTTTATTTACGATTGTAAATGGAAGTGATATGGAGATTACTAGGTCAGGACAAACACTTTGAACTGAATAATGGAAAACGTGTTGTTATTTGTTAACTGTGACCTGAGGTGAAAAACTTATACAAAAAAAAGATGGAAAAGCGAAAAGAAGAGAAACAATAGAAATAATGTTAATATTATGAGTCGTTTTAAAACTTTACAGGGCGTCAATAAAGGCTGTGGGCCTTTGGCACCTCATTTATGGGAAATTTGCAAAAAATTAATACTACCTGAAAGGCCTTAAGATCTATATAAAAGGTCAGCTAGTTTCAGTAATGGTATACTTAATTTTTTGGAATGTCCCAATTGAGGTGCCAAAAGTTTTTTTTGTTACCTTGAAACGAATTTTGAAAATTCATAGAAAAAAAAACTATGGCTGATCAATTACTGTAAATAGTTGATCTTTTATCACGATCAAGAGATCTTTCGGATGGTATAATTTTTTTTTTGTTGAAAATTTTCTTTAAATAAGGTTCTAGACATTGCACGTGACCTTGAGTGACCTTGAGAAACTTTAAGCCTTTATTACAAGTTATCTAGGGCTGACAAATTTATAGGACTAGTTGACCTTTTCTGACCAGTTATTGACCAATTAGATGGCCTTCTCAAATATCAAATTCCTTAAATATGAGGTGCCAAAGGTCCAGAGCCGGTTTTCTGCCTTAAGTCGTTTGGAGAGAATTGTTGGCCTATGTCATCCAGGTTGAATGCTGCAAACTGGCTTGTCATCGTCATTTCCATATCCTCAGACCAAACAGAGATTTTACTACGATATTCCACTCATCATCCTTACAGGCTTCGTTTCGGGCTTTGTACGGTTAGGTTAAGTAGAAGTGGCTGTCAGTAAATTAAAACTGACCCACTTAGACCAAAGTTGGGCCATTGTGATGCCACGTGAATCTGGAAAACAGTAACCCTGTTATGACACCTACAACAGAGCTGATGTGCAGTCTGTTTAAAGATATTAAACACATAGAGCGCTTTAAATCAAGGTTTGGCCATATTAGTTTTGTCGCCAAACAAGTAATGATGTTATTACACCTAATGTTTGTTCTCTCCAAAGCATCCTGCTTCAGCAAAAGTTTACAAGTAGTGATTGGTATACCAATATTTCTCCTTTCAGATTAAATGGGTAGTAATGTTTCACTTCTAGCGAGTTCATCAGCTTTACAATTTCCTGGAATGTCACTAGAGCCCGGCAGCCAATAAAGGATGCTCGACAGTTAAGGTCAGTTCTAGAGTTCATAGAGACAGGGTCCAGAGACTTAATAGCGGCTTGACTATCAGAGAAGATGCAGATATCTAAAGTTTATATCACGTTTTCTTTGAGCCAAGATAATTTCTTTTATCGCTAGAAGTTCTGCCTGGAATGAGGGACTTAAATTTAGTCTATCAGATTACACACCTCCACCTACCCCATCTTTGGTCTTCGGGCTTACGGTGTAGAAGTGAATCGATTCATCTTTAAATAAAACCACATCCTCCCAGGTGGATCTGGAAGGTATGCCCAACTAACAATTTAACTTGTATTAGGTCCGATTTTTTGAATTCGGTAAGCTATAGCTAGCATATAGCTAAAATACGGCTTTGTTATACAAATCAACCGTTTTCCAATACTAATTTTGAATAATAGCCTGTTTATTGGCTTTTTAATTGAGATGTACAAGTTGTATACAAGGCTTGTATGCTTAAGTGTGAAAAGACCTTTTTAAGGCCTGTCTAAGTTGTTTTATTAAAAGTAAATAAAAACATTTTGTATACGACTTACTTAAATAAGCTTGTTATACACAACAGCAAGATTTGACATTTCTCTTTAGTTGAATGTAATCTGCAGCGGCCTAAATAATTATTCAAAAGTTTTCGTCTTTCTTTTCAAACAAATATAGAATTAGTATATTTATCAAAAGTGGTGAATAATTATTATAGTTACAAAAATATCAATAAACTTTATTTCGATTCACAATATAAAGCGTGCAATCGCCGATGTGTTCCTCAGTTGATGTGTTTCTTGATAGAATTTGTGTTGTTTTTTTTTTTTTTTTTATTAAATGCATTACTGTTTTTGTTTATTTTTACATCTTTTCTCGTAAATTGTTTTAATCTTACAAGACTACGTGTCAATACTTATGCACTTTTGAATATATGTTATTTATTTATATGTGAATAAGTTTGTTTATGTTGTGAAAATGTTTTTTTTTTTCAAATACTTTTCAACCAAAAAATTGTTCGAAAATGGGTGTAAGGAATTTGACACTAAATCATTTATAACTACTTATGTTTTAAGTAATAATTCTGATTATCAGTCAACAAAAATTTTGTTAAATGTATATACATATGTATACCTATTTTTTTTTTGAAGAATAAAATAAAAATTTTAAAAGAAAACCTATGGAAATTATTGACTTTTTTTTAGCTATTTCGTTTTGCTTATGACAGATGTACAGATGTTGCCTCTGTAAAGAAGGAATATAGTTTTCATAAAATGTTAGTGGCAAACTTAATTAAATGATTGCCTTCTCTCGTGAGTTATTTCGTTTTGGATATGACAGCTGTATCCCTCTGTGAAGAAATACAGTCACTCACAAAATTATTCGGAATACAGAGTTTTTTTTAAGCATAAGTTTTGTTTACATACAAATGTACAAAAGTAAAAAATGCTTTGTCTTTTTTCAATAAACAACTCAATCCTATCTTTTATCCCAAGTTTAACAAAATCAAAAGTTAGAGCATTTTTTTTTCTTTTGTAGAAAACTAAAACAAAACTACATCTAGAAAAACAGTTTAAAAGCTAATTCATGGATGTCACTCACATCAATAATAGTTGCTGAGTTAGACTTTTCCGTCATTCTTTGGGCATTCAGCCTAACATAAATTTCATACGCTTCTTTACAGGAATATAGCATATATTTATATTTTTTCACTTTTGCACTTTTAAAGGTACATGAGTGATATAAGGATGTAGTTAAAGCCTTAACGATTTCCTTATGAAGGAAGACTTAAAATTAGATAAACTTAAATTGTTTTCTTATGTTCATAACTTTTAGCTTATCCCAATTTAAAGTTCTCTTTAATAAAAGAATCGTTACAATTAAAAAAAACTGATGCTCAGAAAAAACGTTTTATTCCGAATAGTTTTGGTAGTGACCGTATATAATTTTCATAAAATGTCAGAGGCAAACTTTTAGAAACTATTGCCTTCTTTCGTGAGTTATTTCGTTTTGCTTATGACAGATGCACCGATACTGCTCTGTGTAAGGAAACATTAGTTTTCATAAAATGTGAAGCAATCAAAGTTATTCAAATGATTGCTATCTTTCGTGAGCTATTTCGTTTTGCGTGTGATATATGTTACCCTGCGTAAGGAAATATATAGTTTTTTCTTAAACGTTGGTAGCAAACTTTTAGAAATGATTGCCTTCTTTAGTGAGCTATTTCATTTTGCTTGTGACAGAGGTTAAATGTTTAAGACGAATGAATCGCTCGAACCTGCTGTTATAATTATTCAAGTTGTTTTTAAAGCTAGCTTTATATAAATAAATATTTACATAAAACTCAATAACGAAATGAACTATTGTAAGGATTTAAGTTTCTCCTTCAATCGACAAGAAAATTAATATAAAAATTTTGGGTCAATAGAAATGGAAGATTTTTTAAACTCATTCGTTTATCTATCTGAGTTCTTGTCATACGAATGTATAAAAAAGATGTTAAAGATTTAAACATAATTTTGTTTTCACTTCAAAAATCAATTGATTCGTACTTTAAACTAAAAACAAAAGTATCAAGATTCACGTAACAGACCATTACACAATTGTCAATAAGAATTACAAGTTAGAAAATTTATAAACGCCAGCCGATGTTCGCCGCTGCTTATAAATATGGCGGTAATTTTTTTGTTTTTTAAGGTGTTCTCTATTACATCGTATTATAAGATTTGATTAGAGAGTTAGGTTTTTATAAATCCAACACATGGCCTTTACGACTCATATATTCGGGTAAAATTTTACAGGCTGTGAAGAATACTTGAAGTGTATCAACTCATTGAAATTTGTACATGTCTTTTCTGATTTGGGAATGGCCTAGTGGGTAGCGTGCTGGATCGTTGATTGGGAGGACGTGAGTTCAAACCTAGGAGGAGTCAAATAAAGTAACATTTTTTCAATTAAATAAAATTCTTCATATTTCAGAATAAAGAAACACGCAGTCCAAAACGACCTCATGAGGAGAAAATAAACAGAAAAATAAAATTAATAAGAATAAAAATTAAATAATTGAAAGCAAGCATTTCTTTTTAAGAACTGCATTGAAAGGCTTTAATAAGGCCTTAATGCAAAGTCTGTATATGGCCTTTCAAAGGTCTTATAAGACAAGCCATTTGCTTTCAAATAATAACTTGTTTACCTGAGCAATATTTTGTCTTTTTAAGGCCTAATTACACTGTTGATCGGAAGCTATTTGATTGTATAGCACTTGTGATGACAGGTTTTAAGGGAACCAAATAGCTTGTTGAATGTCAGCCAAAATGATTTGTATAAGGTCTGTTTTAGTTTTAATACAAGTCAGAATATAGCTTGTATTAAAACTTAAACAAGTTAAATTGTTAGTTGGGTGGTAACCTCAAAATTTTTGTCGAAGTTCAATACTGCAATTGTGTAGTCAGTGTTACTTGGATCCGAATGTATTCAGAATAGCGGAGTGGCCAATCCTATTATTGATCCAGTGCGAAAAGGCTTTGAGGCGAATGGCTGTGTTCGCGGCCATTTCCAGCTTAACTTCTTATCTAAAATGAGACCTAAGTATTTAGCTTCATCTGAGAATGTTAGTGGAACACCATTAATAAAAAGGGGGTTTATTTGCGGAATTTTGGATTTCCTGGAAAAGAGGACAAGATCTGTTTTATGGAGATTTACTCCAAGTCCACATCGATCAGCCCATTTTGTTAGCTTGTTTAGAGCGCTTTGTAAAAGATCCCTTAGGGTGTTAGAATGCTTTCCCGATAATGCTATAGCCAGGGCCTTGTAACCCTGGATAGTTCTTTTTGATTTTTGGTTAAACTTCCGAACCTTATTCCTGCAATGGCATCCCTCTATAGCCTCGATCGCGTGCTTCGCCTAGGAGAGCATGTCTCTCTTCTTCCTTCTGAGAAGCCAGTGCTCCTATCTCCTCTTCTACTCTTACATCTCGTGAGAGGGATGTGGTGGTCGTGCGAGGCCCAGTATGTCAGAGGCGGCATTTTTGATAGCTTTCTGGCAATTCTCCCTCCCACTGGCTCTCAATGGTTGAAGTTGGCGGCATAGGGCTTTTTAACAGGGTGCGAGAGACTCTATCAAAATAGGACTGATTTCTTGCGACTGTAGCAATGTGACGTCGAAGTTCTTCAAAGTATTTTCCTGTTTTGGCTTTGGTTTGGATATCCGTTTCATTACCTTAGCTATAACGAGGTAGTGGTCTGAGTTAAGGTGGCTCCTAGGAACCTTCGGACAGATCGCTATGTGGTCAATCTGGTTGTGTTTATTGAGATGTGGGAACTGCGTACTATGGCTACCACAATTTTTCGCCCGCAGCAAATTCGGTTAAACTTAGTGCGCTATCGGAGGTTGAGCACTTTTAGCAAATTGTAGGTTCTCATAGAGTATGGTAGAAATTCTGGATAAAAGCTCTCATTATGAATAGCGAATTGAACGCTAGCTTAAAAAGGAATGATTTAGCGAATACCCATAATCATGATATAATATCGAACGCGAGGTTCCACATTCGTTTCAAAAATCAATGCTGCTAAAAATATTTCGAAAATAACTCATTAACACATTTTAAACGCCAAGCAATGGCTAATTGTGAATTCGCAGAGTCATTCACTTCAAAGCGAACGTTCGATTCGCTATTCATAATGAGGGCCAAACAACCAAATAGCCAAATAAGCCGATTCCTTCAAAAACTAGTAGGAAAAGTGGTTCAAATGGGCTGAATCACATACAACTCGTCTTCGAATATCCAGTCTTTAAAATGCTTTAGCCCGTTGAAGCTGTTCTTCATTCTCATTTGTAGAAATAATTGACTTTTTGCTGGACTGTAGCAAGCAAATCTCATTTCTTTTAAAAGGCGTTGATGTCTTATCTGAACTATTGGTTCCCGACTCCTGGATCGGAAGTTTTAACATTCTTCTGTTCCATGCTGTTCTTGATATTTTTCGTCAAGATTTTCCGAGTATCATAGGCAATGTGCTAGGATTTTCTACCATTTTATTTATAAATTTTGTCCACGGCAGACTTTAACACTCCTGCGAATCATGCTTTCTTTCTCTGAGAATGGTGAGTGCTTGATAACGATACCTACATGTCTGCTATTTAAGCTGATTGAAGGTCCTTTGCTCTTTCCTCATCTTTTTAAGTATCTTTACTGAAAATTATTAAGGGTTTCACTTTTGCTAAAAACCTTGCTAAAAATGTGCAAAACTAATCATAAAAATTGATTACTATAAAATGAAATGGAATCCATTTTTCAATAGCTGGCGGTTTTTTTAGATAATTTTTGTTTTTAAATTGTTCAGTTACAAATCTTTAAAGCTTAATAACCGCAGATTCAACGAAAGAAATAAGTTTTTAAAAGTTTATACTGCAAATAATTGGACCATTTACTGCAAATTAGTATTTTTCTTTGGTGGTCTAATAATTTTATCACCCACTGTATTGTAAGCACGTTTCAAGCGATCTGATTGAAAACCAAATTTACAAATTTTTGAAATCAGCTAACTTTTACGCAACAAACTTTATTCGATTTCATTCACAGTTCAACCAATTGAGTAAGAAAAATGTTATAAAACATGTTGGTCTCTTTTATTTTATAAATTATTTGAGAAGAATCCTCGACATACTCGTATTGTCCACTATCTTTATTCATCCACTTTCATGATGAGATCGGCGAAGAGACTTCTTTTTATTATTTAATCACCCTTCATGATTCTGTTGAGCTACCAGCCAGTTGTTTAACTTTTTATGAAATCTGCAGAAGTCGCGTCCATCGTTTCAATCGCAAGACTTTGATGTCTCGTTGAGGTTTGAAGCAGTGTATGTCTATTCATTTCTTCACCAGGAACTTCTTCTCCACCTTAATTCTGGTCCAATACTCTTCCAGCGCTGCACTTGTTTATCGGTGCACTACATTGTATCTGAACACTGTTACCGCTGATTGTTGAAATTTGTGTTAGATGAACACAGAGCAGAGCTTTTTGGCCAGTTGCTTTCTGTAAACTCTGGCAACTCCAGGTGTACCAAGACGTCCATTGTGGAATATCTTTTTCTTGGTAATTCGCTGTTTATTTAGCTCTGAATGATCAGATTACACGTTTAGCACTTGAAATATTCGTACGTCTTAAATATTGAATATGTGCCTTCAATTCCATTCAATTCTTGTGTTGCTCCTTAGCCTTAGCCTTGGAAACTTATCCAGGTATTACGGCTACTCATTACTATCCTTAAGATCGAATAAATTTAAGGAAATTGGTAAAACTAAAATATTGACAAAAAAGCCCAATAAGAAATGTTATCTTCCATTGGTCACTTCTAGCCCTCCTTTTCCATTCTTTTCGTGCTTCTAAAACACTCAAAAGTATTCCATTAGTTGATAAGAGTGATGTTTGGAAGTTTTTCTCTCTTCGTGATTTCATTCAGGAGTGTAATCTAATCGTTGGATCACTTGTGAAAATGGTTGGTGCTCGAAAAATCCATTTTGTTAAAATGGTGAGTAAATATGAGAAGACAAATTCTTACAAAATATTCTATTGGATTGAAACTATTCTGAATGAGTGAGTATGTAGATCATATTTTTTGTTTATACCAAACAAGGTTAAGTACGCGTAATTATACTTAAATCGAATAAGGTACAAAAAGATTTGTCAATTTTCTATTGCAAATTAAATAATAACGACAAACTACGTTACCAGTTGTAAGAGGAATATAAGCATGTCATATAAGTCCCTCTTAAGAAAAAATCCTCACGTTTTCACGTTTGGAATTACCAATATGATAGATAAATTATAAATATTATAGGTATTATGTTTCTCTATAGTAAATTATGTAGATACATTGTATTGAATTAACAATAAAAACAAGGTAGATAGATACCAATAACTTTTTTATTTGATGTTTAATTCTCCATAACCATTGTCACTAATTGCTTTCCTTTTATTATTGTAAAAACAAATTAAAAAGAATAACAAAAACAAACTGCAACAACGTTAGTCTTAGACCGCACATACTCTTGTTTTTGTTATGCCTCTATGACTTATAGCGATTATGAGTTATTGTTTATTATGTAAATGCAAAGTGGCTTCGTGAAAAAAATTATAAAAACGTAGCAAACAAAAAAAAAAATTAAACAAACACTATGCTAATTGGATTAAATACTTAAGCATGTATTGATTGTTTCTGACATTTACAAACTCGATATTAGGTTAAATGAAAAAGTCAAGTGCAGCTGGCAGCTAAATTAATTGTATGGAATGAAAAATCTCACCAATTTAAGGCTAGAGTTAGAGTTAGAGCTTTTTTTAAAAACGCAGTATTGATTTTACTGAGGAATATTTTCCACCGTTTAATTATTTGTATTTTTGTCTATACCCTTTTAACGGCTTTCATTTCAAATGTACAAACAAAAAATGAAACAGTCAAAGTCACGCTGGAATCAAATGAAAATATTTTTTGAAATTGTAGTTCATGCAATAATATTCCCCTCCTTATATCAAAAATCAAAGAACTTTATTGTTTGTTTGTTGGCAATATGAATTCGATAAACTTGTGAAACTTTTAAATTTAGGTGTCCCTCAGGGTAGTCATCTTGGTCCATTGCTGTTTATAAATATCAAATTTTTATTTGCTCCAAATTTTAGTAGTACTGTCGCCTAATTTAATCCAATGCCTGGATTTATAAAAAGAAGCTCTACTGACTTTTCCAACCCCTTTACTCCTTCTAAGCTTCAAACTTGTCGAATTGTAGAAGCTGAGTATGGTCAAAATTTATCAAGTAAAACTCTCCAGACTCTCTGAAACGAAAGAGCAATCCAATCATCCCTAACCAATGATTACGCTTTCTGGGTCAGTAATTTATGAATAATAAAAAAAGAAACGAAGATAGATAGTTTTGAGACCGGTTCTTTTTCAAAACCGGGGGGCAATGTCAGTATGGAGGTTGTGGCTAATCATGGTCCCTTGTCTGAAACAGATCGCAGCGAAAGAAGTACAGTGGTAGGAATACCTAGTTTCAGTAGTGTTGGGGTTGTGAATAATGATCCTAACACTACTAAACGTGTCCCGAATATGTCTCCGGGACGACTTCAATTCAGTTTGGCTAGTGAATAACGATCTTCCCACCACTGGCTGCCGAGTGAGTTTTCTCCCGAGAGTGTCTAGTGATAACACGAGGTATAGACTGTCAAATGAGAGCTATAAAGTTAAAGCGGACAGCTATTTCCTCAAGACCTTTTGTAGTAAACCGGAGGTCGTAGGGAAGTCGGAGCTAAACGCCAGGAAAAAGTTTGGCCAAGAGCATTACATACCAGCAGTGACTCCATGTCGAATCAGCTAAGGTCTCGTAATACCTTATAGCCAAATGAAACACGTTGAAGGTTCCTAAAAATAAGATTATCGTTGCAATTATCAACAAAAGTATTATTGATGGCTCCATTTCTTCTGATGGCAGGTTGATAAATTGAAGCTCTTGGCAGGCTTCCGAAGTATAATGAGGGATACGGCACATACATACCTACCATACCTCTGATCATAGGCGATAGCGGTTGATATAAAGGGCATGGAAAATTCATGGTCTGTGATGATCAGAAATCGTGTGATCTTCATAAGCTTCCTATCAGCAGGTTAGGTAAGGTCTGGCCAGGTATGAAACTCGAGGTTATTGCTAGAGAGGACATCCCGTGCAGAACAATACCATGCATATGGAAACCAGCCGAGATATATTGCGTGGAGGAAGTACTCCAGATAATAAACCTTAAAACTCTTCATTACAGACTCATGACTAATTTACTTACTTAAGGTAGCGCTTCATTCTAGGGTGGCATTTCACTTGTGTGGCTCTGTCGATGTTGCTATACATACCGTACAGTTCGTTGTTGTACCATCTTCTTGATTCTCCATCTCTGCAAATGACGACAAAAATCACAAGATGAATTTTCTTCTCAAAACAGCTTAAAGGGTTCTCATCTACTGTTGATAGTATCCATACCTCTGCACCAAACATAAGCTTATTATACAGTAAGACTTTAGTTGCTCGGAAGAAGGCTTTTTTCCTCGATTCCTCTTTACTCCTTCTTAGTCCAAAGAAACAGCGATTGGCAAGAGTTATTCTTCGCTTGATCTTAGCACTGGTGATAGCGGAACCATAACATAACATTATTATATTCAAACTCAAAGCTTTTGGTTTTCCGACCATTTTCATAGCATGGATTAAATCATACCTTGAAAATAGATCTTACCAAGTAAAATTTAGAAACTTCCTTTAAAACTCGTTCAATGCTCACTCGGGTGTACCCCAGGGAAGTCATCTGGGTCCATTACTTTTCATTCTAGCTATAAATGATGTTACTTCATGTATACGTTTTAGTGATATTCTTATATATGCTGATGATATGAAGATTTTTAAAAAAATACAATCTGGTCAGGATCACATTCTGCTGCAGGCTGATATTGACAATTTTAATGTTTGGTGTTGCAAAAACGGCCTCTCTTTAAATCCCGTTAAATGCCAAACTATAACTTTTTCTAAAAAACGAGTAGTGGGTGCTTTTGATTACTCCATCTCGCAGCACACACTCTGTCGTGTTTTAAGTTTCAAGGACCTGGGTGTTCACTTTAGTTCTGACCTAGGTTTTATAGAACATATTAATTATATTGTAAATAAGGCGAGTTCCATGCTTGGATTTATAAAACGTTGGGCAAGGGAATTTAACGATCCGTATGTTACTCTTTCGTTATACAATTGCTATGTACGACCCCATCTTGAGTACGCTTCCCAAGTATGGGCACCTTTTTACGAAATTCATAAAAGCCGTATTGAAGCAATACAACATAGATTCATTCGTTTTGCCTTAAAGGGCCTTCCCTGGGCTGATCCGTATAACCTGCCACCTTATTAACACAGAATTCAGCTTCTGCAACTTCAACCTTTATATCAAAGGCGTGTTAATAATGATTTGGTATTTTTTCATCAACTTATCAATGGGGAAATTGATGCACCTGACTTGTTAGCCAATGTAGGCATTAATTATCGCGGAGGATCCCACCACCTGCGAAGGTTTGAACTTTTTCACGTTCCTTTTCACAGAACAAACTATGGCACACACGAACCTCTCAATCGTATGTGCAAACTTTTTAACTTAAACGCCTCATCTATTGATTTTAACATGAGTAAAATTGAATTAAAAATAGTATTTCGAACCAGTGCTCCACTTTCGCTAATGTAGAAATGTTTTAACTTTGTATATTTATTGTTAATTTTTATGTTATATCTGATTTTGTATTTTGTTGTAATTTTGTTAGTTTTTTGTATTTATGTATGTGCTTGTGTTAGTTTGCTTAATTCAACTAACCACTAACACATGCACTCATGATGAGCCTCTATTTGTAGATTGCAGCTTGCTCTAAGCTCACTACAACAAAGAATCTGAAGTGTAATATAAACCTAGGTAGACAAAGTCAAAACTCATAGCTTTCTATAGTGACGTTCTATCCGAGACGTCAGTTTTGGGTTTGCTTTCATTCACTAATTAACCCATCTTTTTCGCTTCCTCCTCAATACTCACGAAAGCACCACTGACATTACGCTTTGTTCGTCCGATCATGTAATATTGTCACCGTAAGCTAGTAAGCGAGTAGTTGGATGGAGTTTCGAAGGATTGAGCGGCCCAAGTGTTGACGTTCGCTCAGCAGCGCGTCGCCTTGCCTAAAACCTTTTTTAACTTCAAAGGTATGTACAGGTGAGGTCTTTGCTGACCTTGATGGAGCAGGGTACGTTCTCCGTCATCATCCTGCACAATGAGTTTTTGAAGTGATGCCAGAACTAGACATTGCTCTTTAGTTTGTCTCTACAAATGCTGTCATAGGTGGCCTTGAAATCGATTATAAAAGGTGGTGGGTGTCGATTTGAAACTCCTAAGTTTTTCCAAGATCTGATTTAGTGCGAATATTTGGTCGATGGTGGACTTTCCTGGCCTTAAGCCACACTAATATGGATCTATTAGGTTATTGACGAATAGCTTCAGGTGTACACAAAGTTTGGCAGAAAAAATCTTGTATACGATGTGAAGGAGACTGAAGCCTCTGTAGTTGGTGCATTACAAATGACCTTTCTTTAAAGACTCATGACTGTGGAAAGTCCCAAAGCTCGAGGAAGTGGCGTATTATAGTCGTGATAAAAAAGGATTCCCTTGCTCACTTGATGCAGACCAAAGGCAAGATAAGGTATGGGTTTTGTATGGTCCTCTAGACGCGGATAGCGTTCCCTCAAACAACACTGAAGCTGTGCCTAAGGGCGTAGACCGTGAGGCATCTATCAGTCCTCTAGCATCGATTACGGTTCAGTCTTCTACAAATGTCAACAGTATGACCAAAATGGAGACCGAACACTGACTTAACCTCGTTCTTCTGAATGAAGATGCGCTTTTGGGTACATCTTCTGACTTGTAAGAACCTAACGACACAAAGTGATTGAGGTTGCTATGCCGGATTGTAGTCAAAATTCTGTAGTTATTCCAGATTAACCTCTAATACTCCATTAAGATATCGTTTCTGGAAAAACAGAAAAGTAGGGATTCTTCTCTGTCTTTCCAGAAACGGTGAAGATATTGTTTTGATCGTTCTATATTGTAAAATCCATGATCAAGGGACTCTTGGATACTACTTACGTACTGTGTGCATCTGCATAAGTTGAACCTAGATCTTGAATATATTTTCATTATTGAGTTTTAAACCTAAAACCTAAAATTCAATCAAATTGAACAAACTTTTTTTAAGAACATTTATGAAACCACAAAACCGTAGATAGTTGTTCTTAAATTATATGAAACTTAAATAAAACATTCGTCTTTTCGTTCAAACTCATATTCAATGTGAAGATAAACACAGAAACTATCAGACCAAGGAAAAGAGTATTTTGAAAACTTCTGTTAGAAGCCCCTTCAAATTCGTTATGCTATGTTTGTTTAAAACCGCGATTATTATTACCCACAGCCAACCACCAATACTTATTCCATATGGATCAAGTAATAAAACATTGGTTAAAAAAAAATTAAAAACAATGTTCCTACTCCTACTTTTGTTTGTTTTAAAGGCTTTTCAATGCCAATATATTATGGATATTCATTCAACAGACTTTTATTATTTCTAACCAAATTAAATTTGCATGCGGTTGCATAATTTTATCGCCAAGCTTTATTTTAAAAATAAAATAAAACCCACCTTGAACTCAACACCACATGGTCGGTTCGAGCTGTCTACAACATTCATTAACATCAATTTGTTGAATATATAATATACAATCATTAAACCTAATACCGCGAATACAATAACAAAAAATAAAAAGAGCAGCTTATCTTAAGATTTAGCCAGACATCTAATTTTATATTTTGCTATGTTCCACAACAACAAAAACAATTGCAGTCAACATATATATTCTTTTTGTTTTTTATTAAAAAAAAAAACAAATAAGATGAAAAACTTGCTGCGCACTCATAAACCAAGCGAATTCAATTTAAATAATAAATTTATCTTCGCGCAACTTTGAGACGAGAGACAGAACTAAACTAGGCCACGTTGGTGACTTCAAATTTAAATAACATAAAGTTTTTTTTTTCTTTTTTTGCTTATAGTTTTATTGCATTTATTTTATTATATTTTTGTATTTGTATAAGGGTAACGTACCCATAAACAATCTTAAAAATTTCAAAGTCTCGCGTTTAGAAATGTGTATCTACATTTGTATACATATATGGTTTTGTATATGTGAACTATCTTGTTTTTATCCAAGGCTAGAATAAAGCGTAACAAATCTTTAAGAGTCTAGAAGCAATTTGCAAATTAGGCTGAGAATTCTTAGCACAACAAAAAATAAGCAGTAGAAACAACGTCTTTGGCTTTTATTTGATTCGCTTTATAGAAATCTAGAAGTTTGCTGACTTTTGAAGACGATTTTTTTTTTCTATTGCGTAACACCAGAATTTGTTAGGTGGACTTTTGCGATCACTCATTTCCGTACGCGTTTTATACATATTTAAAAAAAAACTCCGGGAATTGAAATTTGAAAATTGTATGCACTTAAAAAGACAGAATATGAAACCTTCTATGGGTTTTCTTGGTAATGACGCCTACATATTCTATATGGGATGATAAAATCATGCATCTGGAGCGTGATTCCTTAAATCAGAATATTTATAAAAATTTTGAAATTTAAAATGAAACAGAATAAAGTGTGCGCCATCTTTTATCTCGGTATAGACTATTTAATAACTTAAAACAAAACAACCGACAATATCAATCCATTGGCCACCTCTATTGACAACATCGAAATGTGCATCTCTTTTTTGGGCGTCTATATTTTTAAATAAGTCCGCACTAAAGAGGTTTTGATGACCCTTAAAATGATTAAACATAGTGCGAGCTTTAAGAATAGAAGAACTTAAAAAAAGATATCGATATGGATATTGGTGTTGTAGTTCTAAATATCCAAATACAGAGTTAGGTAATGCATTTCACGTTCGGGTAGGGTGACTCAGAAAAAAACTCCTTTATATCGGGTTTTTCAATAAGAGCGATACAAAAGTTTTTTTTTTAAATAAAACAAAAACGGTTTTGGACATCAATGAAATTCTTTATTCCTGTGAAAGTACGTTCGATGCCATTATCTATGAAACTTGATTTCTTTTGCATGGCTACCACGGGCACGATTGCAAAAGTCCAGACGCTGAACCCAATTTTCGACGGTTTTTAAGCATAAATCGGCCGATACTGCTGCAATTTCACGTTTGATATTCGTACAAAGTTCATCAATCGTCGCTGGCTTGTTGGCATAGACCATAGACTTGACGTAGCCCCACAGGAAATAGTCTAATGGCGTCAAATCGCACGACCGCGGCGGCCAAGCGACTGGATAATTTCGTGAGATAACACCTTCTACAAACTTGGTTTCCAATAAATTGATTGTGACATTCGCTGTGTGGCTTGTGGCGCCGTCCTGTTGGAACCGGTTATCATCGAACGGTAGCGATCCCCATTCACAGTAACGTGCCGGTCTTGATCATCACGGAAGAAGTACGGCCCAATGACGCCGCCGGCCCATAAACCACACCAAACCGTAATTTTTTCGGGATGTAATGATGACTCATGGAGTACGTGTGGATTGCTGCCTGACCAATTCCGCATATTTTGTTTATTGACGAAGCCATTCAGCCAGAAATGAGCCTCATCGCTGAAGATAATTTTTGGATGAAAATCCGAATCATTTTCAAGTTGTTGCTCAGCCCAATTCACGAACATACGACGCTTCTGGTTCTTGCGCCAATTTAATCTTGTAAGGATGTAGGCCAAGAAATTCTATACAATTTATTTTAACATTTTCTGTCGTAAAGTCTAGTACGCTGCTGTTACGAAACGAAATTTTTAGTTGGTTGCCAACAAGACAACGAAATGCTCTCGAAAACGCATCGAAAAAATATTCATTGACAGTTACACCAATTCAAAAAATCAAAATATATGAAAATGAAAAAAAAAACAGGCAGCCTGGCCTTAATGAAAGAAACAACCAAAATAAACACAAAAAAACACAAATAATGTAATTTTTTCGCACACAATAAATGGCGGGTAATTAATTGCGTGCGAAAGAGTGTAGACTTCTCCAAAATATAAGCATTAATTATCAATTTCGTTCACCGAACAGCATACTGCACAGCAAAAAGTAAGACTAATGCCCAATTTCAAGAAAGACTTTTAATTAGTTTTAAAAGCCATTTACCCTTTAAATGCAGTTTTTTGGTTATACCAAATGTTTTTAAATGTAAGAAGATTTTGAATGTCCTTGTAAACTAAAACCTCTTTTTTGTCTCACTAAATTTTAAAAATCTTTTTTGTTCAGCCATCCCAGTCAGCGACAGCTGATATTTTGCTGTCAGAATAATTGTCACATCATCAATACAATAAACAACTTATTTTTTAATGTCCAAGTGATGTGAGGTAAACTCAGTTTAGACATTTTCAAACCTTAATAAAATGTCTATTGTAAACAACCGCGAAAACCTTAAAAGTTTTAACTCAGTTTAATTAAAACATAGTACGCCCAGCACTCAAAACTCGAGTACTAATAACGATTGTCTAGTTGACAAACTTCAATAAAATATATTGCAATTATCTTAAAACTGTAGACATTTTTTTTCTCGATATATAGACCTAACTAAATCGCTTGATTAAAACTAAAAAAATCAAAACAATCGTGGTAAGTCCGAAAAATTTGTATTGTGTACAATGTTTCCGAAGCGCGATAATAGCCTAAAATCTTAAATAACTATATTCATTTCACTTTTGTACAAGAGTGCAAAAAGTAGTGAAGTTAGGCCTTAACATTGGAATAACCCTGTTATAAATTAATTAGAAATTTAGCTTTACATACAAATTATCGATAGCGAATTATTCACGATAGTTACACAGTTTTGTGCATACGCCCTTGATGATTGCGTATCTACTCATCACAAAATTTAAGAAATAATACTGATTGCAGGTGCAAGCAACCCCCCCTCATCGGCTCCAACATTAAGTAAAAAAATCGCAAGAATAAATCCATCGCTTACAGGCAGTCTTTAGCGTTGAGAAAAACTGAGCTACTTATTGTTATATGGGCTACTTATTACTATTTTCTGCAGCCCTGAAGGCTGCTATTGGACATTCCAATGGTCTTTCCAGTTAGTTCTGGAATTGGTCATCGAAATGTCACATTTAGGTTACGACAAATAAAAACAAATAAATTACCAATACTGAGCCTCGCTCTCGCCCGCACTTATTACGCAATTTTCTTTTATTGTTTTTAGTTTTTGTGGTGCAACTATTTAATAAATTTTTGCATTCTGCACTTTTGTACAGGAAAACCTTTCAAACGATATCTTTAATTTATATGCCTTTGACTTTTGTAGACCGAGTTAATTGTACCACAAAATTCGTGTTTGTTGTTTTATTATATGATGATTATTTTAAGTATATAATTAGTGTTGATAATTGTTCATAAATTGGTACAGAGAATATCATATTTGTATCGGGGCTCAATAGAGATTGGTGGTTTAACAAATTAAATGGTGATAATTAACACTTATCATTTAAACTTATATCAGTATGGGAGGCAATCAATTGATTTGAATGGGAACTGATTCGTTCAAGTTTTCTAAATAGAAGTTCAATTTGATGAACTATTAAAGGAGTCATTTGTGTTGCTTCGTAAATGATTTTATTAGAAATATATTTTGTATAAGGTTTTCTAAAGCAAGATCTTAAAAAAAATCTTTCGAATATTTCCATTTCCTTGACAACTCAAGGTGTTACAGTAAACCAAATACAAAAACCATACGATTATTAGTCCTACTAACGTTTTATATACAGGGGTTTTTGTTTTACTCGATAATTACTTAGAATTAAGTTGTGGTTTGAGCATCATTGAAACCATTTTTGCTCGGTTCAAAAGTTTTCTCGCATGCTTATTAAACAAAAATCAGGTATGAAAATTTACACCTAAATACTTTGTTTCGCAGCGCAATGGTATTGGGCTTTCATTTTGTTTTTAAAGATAGTGATTTACTCTCTTTGACTGCGAGATAGTGTCCTTTACCACTCGAATTTTTGAAACAAGTAAAACCACATTTTTCTGGGTTTATTTTGAGTCTCCACCTTTTAAAATAATTCTCAACATGACGAAATTTTTCTTAATTTTTTTTTAATGCAACACTTGGACGTATATCGCTGGCTAATATGGTGGTATCATCAGCATAGAAAATTGATCAAGATCTTTCTGAGATGGGGTCTTTCAGAGGGATGTACTGAAGTTATATACTAAATAAGGATGGCCCAAGGATTGATCCTTGTGGCACACCAGAAACCACGGGAAAGTGTTCGGATTACGCAGATCCGGCAGAAATTGATGTAGTGCTATACTATACATCATTTTTATAAGCCATTCAGGATATCTTAGATTTAAAAGCGTAAATATAAGTCCGTCATGTTATATCGAATCAAAAGGCTTCTTGAGGTCAATATCCAAGCTGACTGTTCAATTTTTGAATTTTAGGTTTTGAATCATCTTATTTGAATGCATGTTCAGTTGAATTTCCTTTTTTGAAACCCAATTGTTTGTTTAGAACAATGTTAGCCTCTTCGGCAAAGCCGTTCAAATGTCCTGTTTGAACTCTTTCAAAAAATTTTCAAATATTAGAAAGCAGTGAGATGGGACGAAATTTTGTTATATCGTTGGCAGCTTTCGTTCTTGCAATCGGTAACATTGTTGCTTCCTTCCACGCATGAGGAAAGTTGTTGGTACATTGATTAAATATTGTAGCTAAAATAGAATCTAAGGAATGAGGACATAATATAAAATTTCAAAATCAGCAGATTTTTTGATATTTAAAGCAACTTTGAGAATATTTACTTTTACACGTGTTGTGAATATAGATACACTGCAACTTGTAGCCTTATTCGAAGTAGAAGTTTTGTAAATTTTGACTAAACTGTGTGGATTTGAGATTGTTTAGAACACAAGAAGTTTCATTTTAAAAATTCTGATTAAAGGGATTCTGAATCAGAATAAATGGAAGAGTAAAAGTCTTTAAAAGCATCAAATTTGGTTGCAATGTCATTCAAATGTTATCCATTGTATGAAAGTAAATATATCATATAATAAAACGACAAACACGAATCTTGTGGTACAATTTACGCGGCCTACAAAAGCCGAAGGCATATAAATTATATATCGTTGGAACGGTTATTTTGCACAGAAGTGCATACTGCAGAAATTTATTAAATAACTGCATCACAAACACTAAAAAAAACAATAAAATAAAATTGAGTAATCAGTGAAAGCAAGAACGAGAGTGAGAATGAGCAATTATTTTTCGTAACCTAAATGTGACGTTTCGATTTTTTCCACCCACCAACAAACCAATTTTCCAGCACTGACTAGAAAGATTACTGGAATATCTGGTGGCAGCATTCAGTGCTACAGAAAATAATAATAAGTTGCTCATATCACCATTACATGAGTGGATCGAAGGATCGGATTCAATCCGGACTGAAATTTCGACCCAGGTTTATTACAATTCCAGATCGAAAGATTGAATTCTAACTGGATTGAAGTGACAGTTTTGCTTTCATTGTGTCTGTGCGTCGTTGTTAATAAAAATAAATTTTTCGCACAAATAACAAACAACCAAAATAAGCCAAAGATACAACATACAACAGTCTGGAAACTAAATACACATTTACGCAAACACACCAATAAGCATCTGAAATCTCGATTCTTCAATCCTTCGATCTAGGCATATATATGTTGCCGTTGAATTGCGAAAACCAGTTTATGTTAAATTAACTGGTTCGACCCTTTAAAGTGCAAAATTTCACTTCGATCAGCAAGTTTTCGCACTTTAACTAGTTAATGTGCGAATAACCGTATACGGCTCCGTTGAAGTGCGAAATTTAGATATCGTGGCACTTTCACCTATTTTCTTGGCTTATTTTATTTTTCTGTTGTGAATCCGTCAAAAGAAAATAATGTTTCGTATTTCAGCTTACACTTAGCAAGAAAACGAGGCACTTTGTTCTCTTCTAAATGCCTAAATCATCCCCTTGGTGAAAAGTATAACAATATCAAAAAACCCCCAAAAAAGATAAATTCGTTTTCCTTGGTGAAGTATGACAACAAAAAAAAAACTGCCCAAAGAAAAAGAATTGTAAAATTAAAAACTCGCACGATTTTTTTAATTTCACAACCAATTGTTGAAAATATTTCCATTACTATTACAGACGCTTTCACCCATGCAGTATATCGCGCATTGAAATCACCTCCAATTACAGCTTAATCAAAATCAGATATAAAGGAGTTAAGCCTATCAAGTTCGCCAGATACGTTATACTACCTACGTTTGATTGTATTTGCGCGAACCAAATAATATTTTAAATTCAATAAAATCATTTTTGTGTGATGCTACGTACCTAACTGTAGGTAAATAAAGTCTTTGTATATTTCCGTGCTCAGTCTCTTTAAATCCTAGCACCACAAGTATTCCTAAGTTCGTGTAATGCGATCGATATGAACTGATTTCGTGCTTAATTTACTTATTGAACCCATTTATTATTCCTTCCAAAAATTATTAAAATTTTCAGTTTGACATAAATTAATCGACAGTTCTGAAGTATGGCGGAGAGAACACCCTCCGCAAGACTATCAATTTCTGCTCCCAGGATTGACCTATAGTATCCCGTAGAGAGCCTAATGGTATGTAGATTACCTAGAACTTGACAATTTCTATACTTTAATAAATGTGGTTTCTAATAACGATAAGAAGGCTATATGTAGCATTTTCCCTTAGGGAAATTATGAGTAATTTTTGTTTTGTATCCTTGACCTCTATCAATATCAACCGGTTTTGTTATAGAAAAACGTAAATATACCTATGGTACAGGAAAACCAGTAGCGTAGCTACCACGGTTTCAGCCATATCTCGGGGCCCCCGAGATAAAAAAACTGAAATGGAAAAAACGCAAAATAAAGAACCCTTTGGTGTAATTTCCAAATAAGTTCTGGAAATTAAGCCCCAAAAATATAAACACAGCTTTTTTGGACTAATTTTTAAAATTTATTTGAAAATTAAGCCCAAAAAGTATAACAATGCATCTGAACGGTGCGTGCTAAGGATTGGCTGGCAGGATGTTCGCGGAGCACGCTGGGCTTTATAGTTTGCCAAAAAAGTCATAAAATGTTCTGGCGTGTTTTTAAATAAAATAAATTTTAGCCTTTTTTCATTATTCTAAAAAGAAAAAAGGCCTAGAAAGTGTTAAAAAATAAACAAAAATTCCGGAATGTACGCCAAACTTTTTTCTAGGAAAGAAGCCATAACATTTTGTGCAGAATTTTGGGCTTTTTTATTTTTTGACGTAATTTTCTTTAAAGTAATTTTTTAAAGGGCCGTCTCGAAATTTAAGTCGCACACTTCAGATTCGGATTAAGCACCCCTGAAAACATAAAGCAGTAGCAGGGCCTTTTTGAGCACAAAATTACTAGACTAATACAAAATCGATTAAATATTTTTAAAATGTACTTATTTTGTTTCCATGTGTCTATTCAATAGTTTTTCTACCTCTGATAATTCTAATTTTACTTCCTACATACGAGTATGTAAATTCTAATTTTACCAACTAACGTAACTGCAACGACTATGTGCGACCACATCGTTTCTAATTGAAACAAGTTCCATTTGCCCAAGAAAATTAGACGATAATAATGTTACTGGGGTAAATCTAAATACTGAGCACACGGAAATTATTTAAGAAAATTAAAGATTTTAGAGATATTTATAAAAAGCGGTACTTTGATAATTTTACCGTATAAAATATTGAAACTCCATAACCTTCAGATTAACTTATATCGGGTTTTTCAATAAGAGCAATACAAAGGTTTTTTTTTTAAATAAAACAAAAACGGTTTTGGATATCAATGAAATTCTTTATTATTGTGTAAGTACGTTTGACTGGATCTCGATTTCTTTCGCATGACCGACACGGGCACGCTTGCAGAAGTCCAGACGCTGAACCCAATCTTCGACGGTTTTCAAGCCTAAATCGGCCGATACTGCTGCAATTTCACGTTCGATATTCGTACGAAGTTCATCAATCGTTGCGGGCTTGTTGGCATAGACCATAGACTTGACGTAGCCCTACAGGAAATAGTCTAACGGCGTCAAATCGCACGACCGAGGCGGCCAAGCGACTGGAACATTTCGTGAGATAACACGTTCTCCAAACTTGGTTTCCAATAAATTGATTGCGACATTCGCTGTGTGGTTTGTGGCGCCGTCCTGTTGGAACCACATGTCCTCCAAGTCCATATCATACAATTGGTTCCAAAAATATTCGGTTATCATTGAACGTTAGCGATCACCATTCACAGTAACGTGCCGGTCTTGATCATCACGGAAGAAGTACGGCCCAATGACGCCGCCGGCCCATAAACCACACCAAACCGTAATTTTTTCGGGATGCAATGATGACTCATGGCGTACGTGTGGATTGCTGCCTGACCAATACCGCATACTTTGTTTATTGACGAAGCCATTCAGCCAGAAATGAGCCTCATCGCTGAAGATGACTTTTCGATGAAAATCCGAATCATTTTCAAGTTGTTGCTTTGCCCAATTTACGAACATACGACGCTTATGGTGGTCAAGCGGCTTCAGTTCTTGCTACAATTTAATGTTGTAAGGATGTAGGCCAAGATCTTTTCACAAAATTCGCCTCAACGACGTCACGCAGATGCCCAACGCTTGAGAACGACGTGTGAGAGACACATTTGGCCTTTCTGAAACTGAAGCCTCAGTGGCAGCAAAATTCTCGACACTACAGGTACTTTTTTGTCTCACTCGCACGGGAACATTTTGTACTGTGTCTGTGGATTCAAATTTTTCCACTAGACGCTCAATTGTTGATCTGCTAGGACGATTATGACGTCCATAAATTGGACGTAGCGCTCTTAACGTTGAGGCCACTGACTCCGAATTTCGGTAGTAAATTTTAATAATTTCGACTCGTTGTTGGCTCGTATATGTTTCCATATGAAATGGCAAACCTTACTGAAGAGAAATGTCAAAAGAGCGGCAAGAAATATGACGTCGTTTGCTGTCCCTGTCGCTCTACTTTTGTAGCGTCCGTTTTGAAAAACCCTGTAGTTAGCTTAGGTATTAGGTGTGTTTTGCTGGTATTTAAAGCTAGCACAGCAATGCAAGCACCAATAAAACGCGATACTCACTTTTATATTCAACCCAAGTCTGGCACCACAAAAGTTTAAACTTAACGAAACTTTATCTCAACTCTTATATCCACTTTTTTACTGACTTATTCATCGACAATTTTTCGTTTGTTGTTGTTTGCCAAGGGAGATTTTACTGTTATAACTTTTTCAATAAAACATGCCTATTGTTATTCTTTACAATCTTTAAATAATCTTATCTTATATGCAAAGCGGGCCTCTACAAAATTCTTGATACGAGGCCCCCGAAGTGCTTGCTACGCAACTGAGAAAAACCCAGTGGTAGTTGTCTTCTCTTAAATCATAATTTTATGATTGATTCAAATCAAGGGTTCTTTATTTACAAGAATAAAAACATGCCTCTGATTTTTGAGCCTACTTAACATTATTTACATAAATATTTAAATTATTAAAATGTATTTTTTCAATCGAAATTTATCTTTTTATTTATTTATTTTCAGGTAAGACGTTGCTAAATTTCGAGTAAGTATTCATTAAACCCAGAAGTTGAATCTTGATCAATTTTGTGTTTTTACATCAATTAAGAACTATAAGTATTGTATCTTCCGCTTTTATTAATTTCTCAGAATTCTATTAAACAGATTATCTAAATAAGGAACAAACTCAATTATTTTCATCAACATTTTTGTTTTGTTTATCTTTGTTAATACAAAATACGGCAGCAGTATAAGGTCTTGTTGATGTTTAAATTAACTTCCCTCTTTACCGGCGCGGCACGGCGCTCGCAATAAAAGAATGACCAATCTTAAAATTGTCTGCTAGTGTTACCTTAAGAAGTTTAGGTATCTATTTGACTTGTAGATAACTTATCTCGGTAAAAGTCTCATTAAAAATGGCAGCGACCTACTTGAATATTCACCCCTTCAAGCAACAAAAGCAAACAAAAAATAACAAAATAACTACTTTTGTGTTATGTTGGGGCAATGTTTGCATGTTGCACGATAAATGCTTGCAAAATTTCAACCCATTTTCGCCAAATTCTCTCTAGCCTTAGGTACAAAAAGGTACATATATACAATACTCAGAAGACAGTACCTACCAACTGAAAATTGGACCGCGCGTTACGTCTCGTCTCGACATATAAAATTCACCTTTTTACTTGTTTCCCATACGACCAGACCAGACCATCTGTAATTGTATCATTTAATTCAATTTCGGGTTTCGTTTATTTTTGTGTGATTCCCTCATTTTTTCTCAGGTAGGGATATTTTTGTTTTCTTTTGCAATTGTAAATTTTTTGGTAATTTATCTTTTGCAAATTTGATTTTAATGAAATGCCGAATTAAAAACGAAAAACGTATAGCCTTGCCGTCAACTGTTCTGGTTACAAATTTGTCAGGCCTTATTACAGCTGGGTGCTTTTTATTGGAAGGGAAATGTTAAAAAAAAAACAAAGAAACCTTCAGATCGCTTTAGGGCGATAGGTTTTTTGGTTCCATTTTTTTGTTTGTTATTTTCATTTTGTTAAATTTACGCTCCAAAGAACTTTTCATTTGTTGGAAATAAAATTCGGAAATGAACGGAGATGGCAATTGTTGAAAGATAAAATTGCAAAAGTTTGACTACTGGCTACATTTGGAGCGATTTGTCTGTTGGATTAGGTTTTTTTTTATTATTATTTTTTTTTTTTGGTAAGGTGGACTCGCGGCATGTAAACGGGAGGGACAAATTGTAAAAACAACAAGGCTCCGCGTCCTTTTGCCCTTCAGCTTTGTTGTGGTGTTGTAGAGAGGTTGGTTTGTTTTTGAAAAAAATATGTGCAAATTGTTGTTTTCCAATTTTAAGATATTTTTATATCCACGCTATTTCCATCGATTCATAGGCTTGGAAAACGAAAACAAGATAAGATAATTAAGTTAATGCTACCCATGTAATAATTCCAAAATCTTCTCTTAACAACCAAAAGAGTATTTTTTAATAAGAGATGGAGATATTTGTTGCTTTAAGCTTGAGTGTCCTTGTGAGTGGATGTAAATTTAAGAAACATTACAAAAAAAGGACAACAAAATTATATTCCATTAGGTACATCGTGAAGTTCAAAAACATTAAAGGTAGGTGCTGCTCGTATTTATAAATTAGACAAATTTCCAGCACTGTCACGGTTTTTTCTATAATTCTTTGAAACTTTAAATTCCATCTGAGAATAAAGTTTTCCTAAACTGTTTCTCTACAGCACCACGGTTTTCTGTTCACCGCACCAAGTCGGAAGGTTTTGTTCTTCGCAGACGGCGTACTGAATTTGACTCGTCACGAATGTCAATAATCGTTGAATTAGCGTGTTCTTATAGTCGATTTCTATGTTTTCGCACGAAACTTTTTATTTCGTCCCAAACCGTAGTAATCCCGAGGTCCCTGTGAAGATCTTCGTTTCTTATATACCACGGAGCATTTAAAAATGACCTAAGCAATTTATTTTAGGTTATTTAAGTTTGTATCGCAGGTATAACCCCAAAGTTGTATACTATAAGTCCAAACAGGTGCCTGTACAAAATCAACTTATTTTCAATACTAAGCTTGGAACCAGTTCATAATTTACTTAATTTCTTAATTTACTTTTTAGTTCTTCGCATTTCTTTTTTTAAGTGCGGCTTCCGTTTTAATTTCGCGTCTAGAGTCATTCCCAGACACTTTCCAAATGTAACACGAGCGGTATTAAGAAAGACGGGTTATCTATTTATTTGTTTGTACGTAAAGTCCACTTGGACCGACTTTTGTTCATTAAGCGCTATTCCCCATGTTGTTGTCCACTCATTTACATTATTAAGAGCATTTTGTAATTTAATTGTAGCTTCGCTAATCGTTTTGCCTACTGCTAGTATTGCAGTATCATTAGCAAACGTGGCTACAATAGTATCTTCAGTTTGAGGTATATCGCGTGTAAATAAAAGGTACAGAACTGGACCTAATACACTTCCTTGTGGTACCCCAGCCACTATTTCTTTGAAATCAGAATAGTAATTTCCGTGTCTTACACGAAAAAGTCTTTCATTTAGATATCCGTTTAAGAATGTTGTAAAGTCCTTCAGGCAGAACTTGTCTTAATTTGAATTTGAAGCCTTCGTGCCACACCTTGTCAAACGCCTGCGACACGTCCAAAAAGACTGTCGAAAAAATTTCCTTTTAGACATTTTTAAACTTTTCGGATTAGCCGCGTTTCGTGGGGAAACTTTCCCGGTGACCACGCTCGATGCAATTCGCAGCGAAACGTTCGGGGTGAGTACTGTATTTAACCCGCTTAATATTAAATATTTATAACGCGGCTAATCCGAAAAGTTTAAAAATGTCTATTGTAAACAACCGCGAAAACCTTAAAAGTTAGATTTTCTTTTCTTCAAGAGCTCTCTCAATTACGTCAGTAATTCTATGCACTTGATCAATTGTCGAATGCTTGCTTCTAAATCCGAACTGATGTTGAGGTATTAATTGTTTCTCTTATATTATCGGTTGCAGGAGTAGTATTCTTTCAAAAACTTTTGATATTATTGGAAGAAGTGAAATCGGCCTGTAAGACTTCTTTTCGTGAGATGGTTTGCCAGATTTCAAACCCATTATGACTTCCGCAACTTTCCATTGGCTCGGAACATATTCTAACCTTAGAGCGGCATTTATTATGTAAAGGAGGTTAATAAACCCTTTACGAGGGAGCATTTTTAAAATTTCTGCAGTTATTAAGTCATATCCTGGAGCTTTGTTGGACTTAAGCTTCTTTATTTCTCTTTTTAATTGGGCAAGTGCAGCATTTCTTGTTATGTAGCTCTAATTTGAGGTAAAGTTCATATTAATATTTTCGTTAAGTTCTTGCCCATCGAGCGGCTTAAATGTTTCTTCTAAATAATCGGCGAATACCATCCCTTTTTCTTTGTCACTTTTAGTCCATTCGTATTGGCTTGTCTTAATCAGGGGCGCTGGAAGCTTTGGTTTTTTCCTTGTTTTTATAGCTTTCAATGTGAGTAGTTGGATTCTTTCCCCGCTGTCAAGCTTTCAAGGTAATTTCAACTTCAAGGTTTTTGAAATCTGATATCGCCGTTTTTAGCATATTACTCAAGCGATTTAAATGAGCTTTCGCTAGATCTTTTATTTCCTGAGGATATTTTATATTTTTATAGAAATGCATAACCCTTATCAAAGATGAGTTATCCAAGCTGCTTTTTGTATTATATCAACACAGGTATCTACTGCGTCTTCAAACTCAAGGGGCGTTCGTAATGATACCCTTAACTCAACATTGCTTTCCATTACAATTAATGCACGTCGGTGGACTTTCACTTTTTCCGTTGCAGTCAACGGTTAGATGTTTTCCAGCGCATTTTACACACCTTGGCTCTTTCTTGCATTAGGTTTGGGTGTGATTGAATTCTTGGCAGCGTTTACACTGGGGGATAAACCTTGTGCTCTTTCTTAGAGGTTCGATCCTAACTACGATATGTTTAGAATTGTTTTAATTTTATAAATTTCATCTAATTTTTCAGTCTTATCGAACGAAAGTATAAATAGTGGGAGACCACGTTGTACCACTATCGCTTCACCCTCTTTTTTCTGTTTCTCTCTTTTGACAATGTTCGCGGCATCTAAGATTTTGAGGTTGCGCTCTTTTAGATCACTAATAATATCGTCTTTTCACAACACGTAGGGGTCTTTCCGACTTATTTTCATAGGTATACCATTCTACTTTTTCTTCGTTTAGTTTTCGTGACAGAAGCCGATAACTTTCGGGGTCTTTCACACAAACTTTCCATTTGTTGTTATTAAGTGAAATAATTTTAAAAGCCGATGGTAATAATGCCTTTAATATGGTTTGCAACTTGTTATACTCCGCAATACCGATAACATTTATCGGTGGAGGGGGCCGTTCCTTAACAGGTTTTTCTTTAACTGTCGCATGTTTTGGTGAAACTCTTATTTCAAAAGAAGAGGCTGCTTCAGGTGAAGAGCCAGCTTTACGCTTTTTACTCAATCTTTTCTTTGAGGACTTCTCCGTTTCACGTGCTAGCTCTTCTTCGTCCGTTTCATATCTACAATTATTGACTTGTGGCAAGCTAGACTTTGAGTTTATTGGAAGATTTTCGCTTTTCAATATCTCATTTTCTTTTCGAAGAAGATCGACTTCTTTCTTTAGCTCTTGATAAAGTTCCATTACTAGATCAAGTTTTTGTCGAAGTTCGTTATTATCTTTTTCAAGATTTTTTGTTTTATCTGAGTCTATTTTGGCGCGCGCAGGCGTGACGGGTGACCTCTTTTGACCGAATTTTGTTGGTTTTGCACTCGATTTAGATGGTGGTGATCGAGATACCCTTGCACTTTTTAGGAAGGGATTTATTATATGCAATAATTGGCTCTCCCCAGAATCCATAGAGCCGACCTCCGAAGAGGGTGGATTTTCCAGTGAACCTGGACTGCCACTTGGGGTACTTTATCTTATTGTTTTGCTCATTGCATAGTTATGTATACATCAATCTCAGTATACGGAGTTTGGATTTTAGTCGCCTCTTACGACAGGCATGCCTACCTCGGGTATATTCTTTCCCCTTACCCGCAGGGGGGGGGGAATGTTATGCTCTGTTATGGCCTGGGGCTACTTCTCTGGCCAAGGAATGTGATTAATTCGAATAGTGGAGAGAAAAATGAACTATGAAATTCTAAAAAAATACCATGGTTCTTTATTTCGATTGGAAATACCACTTGCCTGGGCTTTCCAATATGACAATACCCCAAGCATTAGACGAGGTAGGTTACAATTTTGGCTTTCAGAGAAAAAAGTCATGGTTCTCCAATGGCCAGCGCAGTCTCCAGACCTAAACCCTTTAGAAAACTTGTGGGAGCTAGTTAAAAAAATAACTTATTGATGTCAAGTTTTCAAGCGGAAGGGCGTTCTTTATGCTGAAATTAATAGGCAGTGGAATGACATACCAGAAAATATTATTAATAACCTCATTGATTCTATGTCTAGAAGATGTGCAGCTGCGAGAAGAAATTTAGGGTTTGGCAGTCAAATATTAGCGTTTTCTTGCATAAAAGTTAGAAAATTTTAAGACTGCTTGAAGTTGAAAATATTTTGCACAACAAATATCCCTTATTTTTGAGATTATCTCAATTTATTTTTGTTTAAGTGAATAATATTATATTTTGTTTTCTACAGTGATAAACTGTTATAAAAAGGTTTTCAAAGCTGTACAAAGAAGTTTGCTGTTTGCTTTTTTTGACAATTTGTATGACATGATACCATCTGCTGGTTTTAGTTGCAAATATTTTGCACAGCACTGTACCTACAAAAAGTCGTCTTATATTTCATAAGGATATAAATAATAGCAGAATCCAGAACTTAAATGGCCAAGATACAATTGTATCATCATACATAGGGACCATAAGAAAAAGGTATACATACAAACTCTTTGTGCTTCTAATTAAATTACTGTTGCCTACCTACGATTCACAATAATTAGTACAAAACCCATCATGCCACATTTTCCTGAATTGTATAGGTAGATATACCTAGTCGTCGTCTCGTCAAAAGTCTAAAAGAAAAAAAAAACCCTTTGCAAATTGTCTCTTTCTATCACATTATTATCACAATTTCATAATCATTTGCATAATTCCCATATGAATAATATTTTGCCAGACTGAATTTGTGCATTCACTTCACTCTACTTAATTATTTACCTTCCCAGTGCCAGTGCCCAAAAATCCATTAGGTCAATGACCTGGTTTACCGTTCTTGTGTCAAAATAAGGGTTGCAAATTATTGCACATGTCCAATCTTCCTTCTCGTTTATCCTTTTTTTTCGTTTTTTTTTTTTTTTTGTTAAATTTCAGGTGACCGACCCTGCATCTAAAGGAGGACATAATGTATTTATTTGGCAGTGCACTGGCATCATCGCCCGACCGAACATTATATCAATTTCCCGCCTCTTTTGAAAATGCCTGTTTTGTAGACTGTGAATTCCTTTTTAGTAACACAGAAAAAAAAACACACACACACACACACTACGTCATAGTTCAGTTCAGAACGAGTTGATTTAATTTAACTTTTACTGTAGATGTTGAAGTGTGTGTGTGTATTGCCGACCATAACGATTGATGTACTGGTGCTAACTCCGTTATATCACAATAATGTAGACTTTAAAACGAAGTCTCAAGTGACCAAGAGATAGGGGCCAGAAGGGTGCTGGGTGCAGAGCGGAGAAACGCACTCTGGCGGTGTCTTATTGCATACCTATCGATTAAACAAAATGCTGTACAAAATATTCATGCTGCGTGGCTGCTTTGTACGAGTATCCAGATAGATAGAAAACCTGCCGTAAGTATCCGTCCTTTGCGCCGCACCGTGTCGCCGTCGGCGTTGCCGTCGCTCCTATCTTTATATACATACCTTGTTTCCTTTTTTGCATTTGAAACCACTGAGTGCGCAAAGGAAATGCCAAAGGAATGCGTATTCTCTATCTTTCGTACAAATCATCAGGGTTACCCTCACCCCCTTTATACCTTTTATTATTTGCATACACACCGCATCTGAGAATATCTACATTTTGTATATTTATAGACAGATCCTAGTAGGTACCTAACACAGGTTATATTTATATTTCATAACAAAATTGGCAAAAGTTGTGGGTAATAATACCCGGGGTTTTGACTTTGATGATAATACAACACATTTACATACATATTACGATATATACACAACTTGGTAATGAGATTACGTGTTGTGCGTTGTTGCAAAGTCAGTGCACATGCATCGCAGGGATGTAATTTATGCACACATGTGTGTGGTCTGGCTTACGTATGAGTGTATCTATCGAAACCTTTCGGTCAAATATTAATTATACACAGCCACGAAAGTTTTAGTAAGTTTAAGTTTAATCGAATTACCAAACAAATTACCAATCTAATTATTTTGAATTAAATACCTGTCGTAGGTCACGAAAAACCATAGGTACGAGTAGGTACAATTATTTAAAGAGGGAGCAACTCTTTGATTACAGTTAGAGGCCTGAAAAGGTTACTTTTCTATCGCGTTATTTCGCTTAATCGATGGTTAAGAAAGGGCTTTTAAAATTCATGTAATGAGGTAGATTTTCAGTTAGTGTATATCTTCATTCATCATTCTACATTAGTCCAGTTAGAATGGAATTTTGACCTAGCCAAAATACCGATAACACGGACTGGTTATAAAACTTAGTTTTGGCATAACAAATCAACTGCTAAAAAGTCCCCGTTTATCTCACTCGAGCATAAAATGTTATTCAAGGTCAAACTTTTAAACGGTGAATACCAACGAAAATTTATATGATTAATGCCCAAAGCCCAATTTCACGAAAGATTTACCCTTAATGCTTTTATATTTGAGAAGATTTTAAGTAAGCTCGTTTTTGTCTCATTAAATTTTAAAAGTCTTTTTTGTTCAGCCATTCCAGTCAACAACAGCTGATATCCTGTTGTCAAAATGATTGTCCCTTCATCCATAATGCTTTTTCACTTCTTCTCATACACTTCGCATGTGCGAGTGAAACAACCTCTTCTTTTATATCCAGGGATGTGAGGCAAACTCCCTGTTTTATATTTGTGAAACTGAAAAATTTTAAATGAAACTGAAAAATTTTAAATGTTTGATAAAATTTAAAAAGATTTTAGATAAAAGCAATTTTAGTGTTATGAAATTGGCCATAAGTTTTGCTACAAAAAATATTGAGACACTTGTTTTCGTAAGACCTTTGGCTTAGGAAAAATAGGTATTTTAGTAAAGGTTAACTGACGAAAGAAAAGTGTTTTTAGGAATAAATCATAAATAGTAAATGTTATCGAAAAATGTACCTACATTTTAACTTCTACGCACTGAGCATAGTTTTTTATAATAATTAATTGAATAATTTTTTGAATAACTGATGTCCAATTTCATAAACAAACACTAAAATTGCTTTTATCTAAACTCCTTCTTAAATTTATCAGATATTTAAAATTTTAATGTTTCACCAATGAAAAAAAGAGAGTTTTCCTCACATCTCTGAATATATTTAAAAAAAAAGAGGTTGTTTCACTCGCACATGCGAAGTTTATGAGAAAAAGTGAAAAAGCATCATGGATGAAGGGACATTCATTTTGACAACAGGATATCAGCTGTTGTTGACTGGAATGGCTGAACAAAAAAGTCTTTTTAAATTTAATGAGACAAAAACAAGCTTTAAGTGTACAAGGGCATTTAAAATCGTTTTAAATTTAAAAGCTTTTGGTGTAACCAAAAAACATCATTTGTGAAATTGTAACAATTCAAAAACCGTTACTTTTGAGCAAATTCCTAAAATACCTTTAGTTGAATTTTGATTGGTAAGTTATAGAAAACTAACATTACTTGCGATATACATAGGTAGTAGATATAAGCAAGTTTTGGATTCGTGCAAAAAAAAAAAAATCAAGATAAAAATCAAACATGCCGTTACGATGATAAAGAACACCAAAAAAGTGGGTGGCAAAATTATGTCTCTGTTCAGCAACAGCCTATACGGCTTGATCGTTTTTCTTAGAATTTAGAACACAGTGGTTGTGGGTGATTTTTCCATAAATTTTTCATTTTCTTAAAGAACTAATAATTGTGGTACCTGCAATAAATTTTCTTTACCTTATTTTTCTCAAAACGGCTCCACAACTTTTCTTAAAAAATTATCAATAAATTTCGTTTAAAAGCTACCTATTTTTTTTTTCCAAAAAATGTGCGATATACTCCCAAAAGTTATAAAAATTTACAAAAAACAACTATTAATAGTACTTCTCATAGAACCATTTTTTAATTCTAAATTTTCTCACTATCGGCAGAACAGATTTAGATAGTTTTTTGTATATACAAATGCCAAATAAGATTAAAAAATATTGCATATCAAAATGTTCGAAAAAAAAAGAGTTTTAATTTTTTTTTTTAATTTGATATCTCAAAAACGGGTTGATAATTTTTTTTCAAAATTTTATTTTTAAATGCACATAAATTAATAATTACGATTTGCAAACCAAAAATTTAAAAATCTTTTAAGAATCTGATTTATAAAAAAATATTTTTTTAGTAAACCGCTCGAACGATTTTAAGTATTTTTGTTTTTTCATTTAAAACTTTTAAAGAAATTATTTTAAACTTTTTTATCTATAATTTCCATGTCTTTACATATAATGGTCTTAAACATAAGAGCTAGTGCGTGCGACTCAGTTGTGCAATTTATTTTTCATAGAGTACAAACTTTGGATAAGGTACTTATCAATAACGTTAAATATATAAGTGTTGTACTTTAAAATTCAATGTTTTCGACATTAAGCCATTTTGAAATCGCAATTTCTATGATTCACCACTCTGGGAAAAACTGTCAGAACCATCCATCATTTATCAGTAAAAACAGAAATTTGTTATTTTTGTCTTTTGACCAAATTCTAAAAATAATTATTTACTTCTTAAAAGTTAATTTCAAGACATAAAATTTATTATGTTTGTGTAAAAGGTCAAGAGATCTACAAACATTACTTGAAACATTTTCCGATAACATTTGTCGTTACTCTCGAAAATACGACAATTTCGTCAATTTAACTTTTTTGAAAATATACTTTTTCCTAAACCAAAGGTCTTACGAACAAAAGTTGCTCAATATTTTTTTTTGCAAATTGAATGATCCACAAAACTCAATCAAATCATAACCCTTTGAAAGTTATGAGCCAAAACCCAACTTTTTCGACACTTGACACTGGGTTAAATAACATTTTTTTTTTTTTGGATTTTTAAAAAATATTAAAGTTTTTTTATTGAAAACTTTCTTTTTTAAAAACGACTCTGTTGACTTTTTGTAGTAGACTCGGTTTATTGTGTATTTTGTATTGCTGTGTTGGTTAGAGAGCTCTAGTAAAGAGTGGTTAAATTTTAAGGGCCGAAGTTGAATGTGAACCACACCTAAACGTCAAGTTTGTTTCTGCATTTCATTTGATATTTCTCTATTTCAGACTAGCTCAATTTGAACCATGGAAAAATACACAATCGAACAACGCGTAAAAGTTATTCAGGCTCATTATGAAAATGGGCGTTCAAATCAAAATGGATATCGTGCACTTCGTGTTTTTATCTTCATCAGTGATGAGGCACATTTTCACCTCAGTAGATTCGTCAACAAGCAGAATTGCCGCATTTGGGCGAATTATAATCCAAGAGTGATTGTCGAAAAATCAATGCACCCACAAAGAATGACTGTTAGGTGCGGTTTATGGGCTGGCGGCATAATAGGGCCGTATTTTTTCCAAAATGAAGCCAAGCAGGCAATTTTTGTTATAAAAATAACTATTTTCGAAAAAATTCAACCGGCAGGTTCACGGATTATAAGAAAATAAAAAAAAAATTGCCAAAAACTATATAAAGAGATTTATTCAATTTTCTCCTGCCTAAACGAGGGGAAATAGACCCCCCCTCCCGTACAATTTTTTTCTTGTCTTAACGCAACCAACTTGCTTTAGCTATGTGTTATAGCTCCTATCTTAAATTCCTTCTATTTTATACCAATACTAATTGTTGTTACTTGCACTTCCTTACATACTTACTACAAAACTTTGGTGGTTCTTCAGTTTTAAGCAGACTTTTGCTTTGTCGGATGATATAATAATCTCATTACTTTAAACGAGCTAAACTTGTACCTATATTTATATTGCATATGTTTAGTTTTTGGGAAACGGCTCTAACGATTTGGATGAAATTTTCAGATTTACAAGGAAAAAATATAAAAATTAAGTTTCATAAAATCCACCTACTGGTGACACGCCCTCTTTTTTTAATATTTAGAAAATGGATATAATGATTGGGGTAAAATTTTCAGAGATTATTTCAATGTATGGGAAAAAATATAAAAATTTAATTTCGTAAAACTAGCTTACTGCCACGCCCACTTTTTCATTTGTTTTTTTTTTTCTCAAAAATAGCTCTAACGATTTGGAGTTTCAAGGTTTATTCTTATGAAAATTGTTTATTGATTCAAAACAGCTTTTAATGGCCTTAAGTCCTACAAATTGGCGTTTCGTCCGGCTTGCTCACTTGTACTCATCTGTGACTTAGTGAGGGCCTTGTCATACGCAATTTGTATTCAGTTCAGTTCAACTTACATGAATTCTCTTACTAAAATTCACTGTAAACTATATCCAACAAGATAAGAATCCGTAATCATTAAGCTGGAAATTGTTTGCCCTCACACAGGCATAGTTTCTATAAGAAGGTTTTTTATAATACAAAGTTCAACTGAACTTAATACAAATTGCATATGACAAGGCCCATACTACGTCACTGATGAGTCCAAGTGAATAAGCCGGACGAAACACCAATTTGCAGGACTAAAGGCCATTTAAAGCTATTTTGAATCAATAATTCAACAAGTCCAATCCTTAATGCTAAGTCTTCTACTTGGCTGATTAATTTCAGTAGTATATAGAATTTGTATTATAAAATAACTTTCTTATAAAAATAGTTTATGTAAAATCCGCTCACTACAACGCCCACTTGTATTGTTAATTAAGTATATTTTCGAAAATGGCTATAATGATTTAGATGAAGTTGACAGGGTTTGTAGACGTAAACATTAATTCGTTATTTGAGAAAATTTTTTTAGAAAAAGAATCAAATGATTTTGATGATATGAAATAAAACACGGTTTCATTAATTTCTATTATTTCTTGATTTCTATGCAATTATTATTAAGATTCTATGTAGTATCATGTGGCATGATGGTAAGTGCGTCATGCACTGTCATGCCGAAGGTCTGGGTTCGATTCCCAGCCGCTGCCACCTTAAAACAGAAATATTTTTCCCGAGGTACTGCCTCTTGCGAGGAACTGACAAATCCTCCAAGAGTATACTTGTCATGAATAAGTGCTTCTCATCTAGCCGTTCGGGCTCGGCAAAAAATTGTAGGTCCCCTCCATTCCTGCCAACAACACGCACACAGGACTGGTTGAGAGTTGTAAGTCACTAGGCCCTGGTTCTCCACGAGCTGTCGCGCCACCAAATTTTATTTTAAATTTCATTTTTTGATTTTGATGAAAATTTTAGATCTTTTTCATGAGCAAACAAAAATTCACACTTGACCTTGTCATTTTACTAATTCATAATTTCTCAAAAGCGCCTATACAAATTTAAATGCAATTTTCAGAGCAATAAACAAATTTAGAAAGTGGCTTAAGTTCAATCCTTCTTAATCAAAGTTGAATTTCTTTAGTTTTTGGTCGAGCGGACACGATTCCATGGAGTTTTCTATTAGATCATATTTTAAGTTCTTCGTTTATCTAAGTAAATAGTTTTGGGTAGTACCCAGGGTTTAAGGGTCTCATAGCTCATTGGGTTCAATCTACTTATATAAAATTGTTTTTTAAGATAATATTAAGCCAATTAAAATAAGTCATTTATAATAGGTGTCTCATGAACTTGAACTATTTCAATCTTAAGCTGACCAGGCACGACCCAGCCATGGCGATACATTTTGCTCTGTTTGATTTCAGATTCGCTGAAAATCCATAATGCATCTATCCTACACACGTTGAATTTTGAATTGGCATTGGGCCATTTGGCTTGTTGGCTCTGTTGTGTATGGCTGGTTTAAAAGACAACACTTTATCGCGGGTTTTTTCTTTGTCAGCTATTCCGTTACTTACACATGCTTTTTAAACCATAGTGTGATTTAAATCCGCTATTCTAAAACTAGCTGATGGTTTTCAACATACGATCCTTATATCGAAAAGTTAATCAAACCATCAGCGAGTAATATAATCGCTGACTAATATCGCACAGTTTTTGTCAGCTATGCTATTACTAGCTGATAGTTTTCAATACGCGTTAAAAACCATCAACGAGTCACCGAACAAATTTTGGGTGCAAGAATTTTCAGCCTTGTTAGCATTTCAGAATTGGTGCTGAACGCATTTGAAGGCCAAAGAACAACAAGTACGCCCTTGAACAAGAGTAAAAATTGTACTAGATTCATAAATACAATCTAAGTGTGTAGTAAAATAGCTTTGGTTGTTCTGTTCGACAATTTGGGGTCTTATTTCATTTTAGAACATAAACTTAACAATAAAAAAGAAATTGGGGTATTATTTTGTTTTTGAAAAGAAAGACACATTAAGTTGGGGCCTTATTTTATTTATTTTAAAGGCTTTTTTTCATTTCGGTGGGACCTTATTTCATTGAAACTTAGTTTAATATGAAAAATTACCCAAATTCAGGACCTTATTTAACTTTTACTTTTGGTCTAATTGCGCGAAGCCACATTTAAAGACAATTTCAATATTTAAAAAGCCATTTATGTGTATAATGTTATTAAAAATTCTATTCTTGATTCATAAAAAAAAAACAAGAAAATAGCAAAAAATACTCCTGCCAAAGTTTTACTAATGAATACCCCATTGTGCGATCGCGATGTTGCCATTCTTCAAGCTACTAATATTTTCCATTTTCATTATCATAACTGTTTTATTATGTTTGTTTAAGTTATTTTCTTACATGAAAAATTTTTTCTAAGCTTTACTTCATAATTTTTCAATAAAACACGGCTGGTAGGACCTTTGTTAAATATCTTACATGTGAATTTAAAAGCTTATTCCGCCATGCAAAGAAGTTTGGAATCCAAAAAGCTTCGAATTAGAAATTCTTTTGTCACATCTCTTGTAAGACACCCTGTAAATGTTTTTGCTTGACGTAGATTGATGTTGTGAATGAATAAAAATACAAAGCGTTAAAATTTAAATAAAAAAGATGATAGTTTTAAAATGAAAAAAAAAATGCATTAGTAAATGGTCGAGTATAGGAAAATGTCATCTACCAACTTCAGAGCGATTTTATCGGGAATGCGCATAGACGCATGAGCATGAGGCATGACACATCAGACATCACACATCCGTCATCAGCAATCACCATCACACACAATCGCATGAAAAAAAGCACATTTCATCATGGTGTGGACTCGTATAGCATCGCTTTCGCTTCTGTCAGCACTAAAGTCGTCATAGCTCACAGTAAATCCTGTTGGGATAGGTCTTGCTCTTGGACGGAATCTTTGCGCCTCCACCTTCATTATTGCATTGCATTAAATCGCATGAGAGTGATATTGTGTGATATATACAAAACAAAACCAACGCAACCTCATACATGCATGTCAATTCATATGTGTGTGTGTCTCTGTTGCTCTCGCTTGAAAACTTGGGTTATTTTTTTTTTTGTTACGAAGTCGTATAATGAATGGAAATGCGATGCGAATGCATGTGCGCCCAGCGACGCGACTGACGACGATGGCGATGGCGATGTCGAACGAACGACGACGATGTGACTGTTGTGTCAGTTGAAAAACTTTAAAACTAAAATAAAATGTATCTACAATATTTTTTTTTTTGTCTTGCTGACATGCATATGCATCTTGTAGATACATTTCTTGAAATTATGTGTATTAAGTTACAGTCTTACAGAAAATACCTCAATAAAAGGAGAACTTTTGAACAAATGAATGTCTTATTGGACGCAAAGTTGGCAAATTGCCAGATTAGTTAAGTATATATTTTAATATATACTTAATTATGTAGTTTATACTTAAACCGGTTTAATGGCGCTAATAAATCAAAAGTGATTTCTATAAATTAATCATTGAATCATCGATTCAAATTTTGGGTCACAAACGAATTCAATGATTTACCAGTTATTGCAACAATCATTCATTGATTAAAGATTAATTAAGGATACGTAAATGCAGACAAGATAAATAAGAGTGGCGATGAGAGCCCAACCAAGAGTCACGTCCATCACTTTCTTTTCATATAGTTATTTTTAATCTAATAAATTTAAGGTTCAATACGTACCCACAACAATGAAGAAAAAGTGAAGCAACAATTGATTAGCGCAGCCATATTTGCCATAAAATTAGTTAAATTGCGAAAAAAATGGGAAAGATATTTATGGATATTGAAAAGGCTTTCGGTTCTGTATGTCACTATGGAATTATAAAATAATTGTTACAGTTTGGCTTGCTTTTGTATTAATGTAAAATTGTTCTGGATTTCTTATCCTATAGACATTTTCAAGTGCACGTAAATTGTGGTATTTCTAACATGTTTTTATTTTATTCTGGTGTACCCCAAGGCTCTTTCCTTGGTACAGCCCTTTACAATATCTACACTTCAGATTTTTCTAGTCTTTCACATTCTGCTATGTGAAGCAGCAATTTTTGCAGATGACATTGCAGTTTTTGCTTCGCATGAACTTGCTCTCAACGCTGAGACAAATCTAAAAAATGCGATCGAAATACTTGAAAAATACTATAATAAATGGAAAATTTAGCTGAATATTGAGGAAATGCAAGCTATCTTTTTTTTCACACGAACAATAAAAGGTAGTTATCAGCCACCTTCAAATGAATGGTAACACAATAGTATGGGAGCAAGCTTTGAAGTATCTCGGAGTCCATCTAGGTACAAAGCTTATATTCTACCAACATATTCAAAGTACATAAGGAAAATTAGTATTTCAACTTTTTATTAAAAGATAATCTTCGCTTACAAATGATAATAAGATTATCATGAACTTGGGCTGGAGCGTTGTTTTCAATTCACTCAATGTGGCCGAGCCAGTGTAATCGACGTGTTTTGGCTCTTTGGACTACATCGACATCTTGGTACAGCTCGTACAATTCATAATTGAATCTTTTCCTCCATTCTCCCTCTTCGCATATTGGACCAAATTTTCCGCCAAAGAATTGTCCTCTCGAAAGCGCCCAGTATTAATTCCCCTTTTTACTTATCGTCAAGCACTCGGCGACGCGACGTAGAGTAAAAATGGTAAAATTAGCGTTTTGTACAACGTCCACTTTTTCTTTCGAGAAAGGATTTTTTAACCAATTTGTTTGGCAAAACCAAAGTAGCAGCGGTTCACTACGGTAACGGTAAGCCGTAGGTTCCGAAATAGGTGAACTCCATGACTACCTCGAAATTACTGCTACCAACAGTGACGTTTTATCTTAGGCGATGAACAGATGTGGCTCTGTTTGTTGATAGCATATACTTTATTTTGTCCTCATTCACTTCAAGGCCAACAAACGCGTTGGTTCACCAATAGCTGTGAATGCTTCAAGTACAGCCCGCTTGGAGCGGCCGATGATGTTGATGTCGTCCGCATAGCCAAGCAGTTGAGAAGACCTATTGAAGATAGTGCCTTCTAGGTTAACACCACTCTTGCGAACTATCTGCTCCAGGACTAGGTTGAAGAAGTCACATGATAGGGCATCTCCTTGTCTGAGCCCTGTACATGTCTGGAATAGCTCGGATGAGCTGTTACCCATTTGCACGTTGCACCGTGTATTTTGTAGCGTCATGCGGCATATCTGGATCAGTTTTTTCTGGATCCTAAGTTTCGACATCGTCAATAGAAGCTCTTATACCGACTTATGCTATCATATGCGGCTTTGAATTCGATGAAAAAATGGTGGGTCTTGACATGAAATTCATTGGTCTTTTCTAGGATTTGCCTCAATGTGAAGATTTGGTCTATCGTTGATCTGCCTGGCCTGAAGCCACACTGGTACGTATTGATCATAGTGTTGCAGAAAGGTTTAAGACGCTCACATAGTACGTTTTTCTGTAGTTTTTGCAGGACATAGGATCGCCATTTTTGGAGATTGGGCATATGGAGCTAATTGACCAGTCGTTGGTCATACTTTCCTCCTCCCACACTTGGTTGATGAGCTGGTGCATGCACCCTACCAGGACATCCGAGCCGGCGGATTTGTTGTTCTTAAGCTTGTGGATGGCTTTCTTAATCTCTTCAGTACTGGGCGCTGGTATTGGATCTTCATTGACTAGTCTCATGCTTCTTTGTTCTCCTGTCGCTTCCTCTACAGAATGCCCATTTAGCGGCAGCTGGAAATGCTGCTTTAACACGTCTACAATTCCCTGTGCTTCAGTGACTAGGTTCCCTTCGCTGTTTCAAAGAGCTTGCGTACCGGTTACAACCACATCCCAGTTGCTTGGCTATTTTGAAGAACCGGCGGGTGTTGGTGGCGGTGCTAGACTCCTCGAGATACCTGAGCTGAGAGGCTGCGGATGCTCTTTTCTTTCTACGCAGGGCTTTCTTCTCCTTCCTTCTCTTTTCACGGTACTCCTCTCTTGCTGCTCTTGTTTTCCGTTACAGCATTTGCATTCGTGCATTTTCCGTCTCCTGCTTCAATACCGCGCATTCCTCATCATACCACGGGTTCTTTTTTCTAGGTGGTTAATAGCCTATGGTGACGTCGCGATACAAGTTCCATTGGTTGTTGACACTTGTGGGTGGGGGTATGGCAGAGAGTTTCCCGGTCAATTGTTCACTGCAGTCTCTGGCTTTCTCAGATGTGCTAAGGCATGCAATGATGAATTTCTTCCTTTGTGCGGTCTTCGCTTTCTTTTCATTGGACAGTCGGGCTCTGAACTTTGTCACAACAAGAAAGTGGTCAGAGTCCAAATTTGCACCTCGGAAAGTTCGCACATCCAAGATGTTCGATGCGTGCCTTGCGCCAATTAGCACATGGTCGATTTGGTTGGCGGTTCGACCATCTGGGGATCGCAAAGTTGCTGTGTGTATCCTTCGCCTGGGGAACCTAGTGCTACTTATCACCGTATTACGAGCTGCAGCAAAGTCGATTAGTCGAAAGCCGTTGTCTATTGTCGTTTCGTAGAGGCTGTGCTTTCCAACTAATCCGCCAAAGATATTTTCCTTCCCGATTTTAGCATTGAAGTCTCCGAGCACGACTTTGACATCGTACTCCAGACAAGCTCCATCCAAGAGGTCGTAAAACTTCTCCTTGTTAGACTCCTTCACTTCTTCGGTTGGGGAGTGTGCACGTATTAGGCTGATGTTTTTGGAGGTAGCTTTGATGCGGATCACAGCCAGGCAATCGCTAGCCCACGATGAATTTATAATAAATGTCGTAATTTTTTCTTGTCGTTATTCCTGATCCTAACCATCGTATCTCCTGGATCGCGGTAATGTCTGTGTTGTACCGCGAGAAGACAGATTAAACTTTTTGAGTAGCACCTGGCGTATAGAGTGTTCTTAAATTCTAGGTGCATGCTCGTAGGTCGAAGTCAATTTTCGTTCCGGGTCTGGTTGCTATTTGAGGAGTCTTCTCGCTTCTCTCTCACAACAAATGGGTTTTTACTGTGGTCAGTCGTTAACTCAACGCACTAACTTCCATTTTGTAGGGCCATAGGTTTAATGTTGCAAGTCATGCGTTTTATTTTCGTTTGTGTCTGAGGCCAGACCAAACCCATACAAGACCGATACCGAGACGAGACTTTGTTATATTTACGAGACCAAATGAGCCTAAATTATACAAGACCGATACCAATACCGAGACGGTACTGAAATTTTTCGACTTTGACGATTTCAAAGCGATACCTACTTACGAAAGTATTGTTTGGTTTGGTATCGTGGACAGAATCGAATGTTGTAATCCAGCTCAAATCACGTGTATAAAATACCAGCAATTTACTGAAAAAAGTAGTGCAAAAAAGACAAGAGTTATAAGAAATTTAGGCTTTAATTTTTAAATAAATTTTTTTGTCATATGATATTTGTATACACAAGTACAAATTATTTATTCAATAGAAACAGCTGCCAGTGGAAAGTTCTAGTACCTAAGTACCTACAATGTAACCTCTTTAGTTATGTTTTTTAAAGAACGTACATACTATAACTCCTCTTATTCTATTTTTGTTTACATCCCAAGAAGTCATCGACTATAAGAAACTCTTTCTAACTAACGCAAACCTTAAGCAATGGTGACTATGACGACGTACGTCGGACGTCGCAGTTAGCAGTTTCAGCAGAACACAGTGGACGACAGCCTGTGTCACAACTGGAACAAAACAAATGTTTTTTTTTCTATCGCCCACTTAGACTTCAGTTGATGCGTAATCTGGCGTATTCTTTAGAACTATTAGTCAGGAACTAGTGGTTTCGAGGTGAATGTGTTCTTAGGTTTTTTTAATGAGCAAATTCAAACTAATCTTAAAGAAGAATCTGTTTTGACGAGCATGTGCAGTGTGTACTGATTTTACCGCCCTCAAAAAGCTGATCAAAATTCTTTGTCAGAATATGCACCCGCTGCCATAGCCTAGAAATGTGTGAAAAAATGGCATGTCATGAGACTTTTCTTTAAAACTACTAGCGAGGATTCTGGGTTCACGAAATGCGGTTATAGAAATAAATATGCAAAGTTTAAGGCTTCGAACACAATAATTACATAATTTTATTTCCATTATCTAGCTACTCTGTCCCACTGTTAATTGGTGGTGGTGGCATGGTGCGGTGGTGGCGATGGCTATACCACCACCGCAAATTGCCAGACAGAAGGAGTGCAGCAAGCTTGAAACAGCTATGGCGTTCTTTAGTTTTCAACAACAGTTGTAGCAGCACCACTTATGCATGTCCAAGTGGGACAGAATAGTGACAGCCCAAGGAACGACATGGAATCACTAAAGCCAGTACTATATAACTTGTTGTATAAAATATCAACCTATAGTAGTAGCACAACTCCGCGTCGTCGTCAAGTTGTTGTCTATCTCGCGTGTGCATTACAATTTTCAAGGAAAATGCAAATTTTTCGCACGCACAATCATTCAATGCAATTTTCCTGTACTATGCCCCGAACCTCTCGCTTGATTCATTTCATGCTTTTCACTGTAGAGCTACATAAAATAGAGCTTTTAATCCGAAAATGATGATGATGATGATGATGACGGCGACGCAACGCTGCAAATAGGTGCGTTGCATGTGGCACGGCTGATGCTGCTCCTGCTGCTGCCCCCACAGATAAAAATAAAAAAAAAAACTCAACTCGGAACGGAGGAGGAGGCTGAATGGCTGACGTGCTACTTATTTATTGATATAACGGCTTAAATACTAATTATCACGTTACCTTGATTAGTGTGGAGGATGTAATAAAGCTTTGTCAAGTTGTCAGCAACGACGGGCGACAACCAAAACACACGGGGCCACCCGCTGTGTTGTTATATTTTATTCGAAATTTAAATTTAATTGGGTGTAAGCGGACATATTCAATGGACCAAACTGATTATGAACAAATCGGAAGCTGTAAGCTGTAAACTATCATTTATAAAAAATCTATAGGGTGATACAGTTTTTTCTACCAACTGAATTTAATTTTTTTATGCGATAGGTAGAATGCTGATTTTAAGTTGAAAATGTATTATTAAGGGTATTCATGCAACGTCGTATGTTTACAAATTGTGTAAAATGATAAGTTTACACAAAGTTTGCATGAACGACCTTTTTTACATATTTTATTAAATGCTAGGTAATTCAATCAAAGTAAGAGTCACAATGACGTTTGGATAATTTTAACCAGTTTGGTTAATTTTACGCAACAAAATCCTTTGATAAGTTTATCATTTCCAATACAAAATTTGACAGTATTAACCAAAAGATAAACTTATCCAATTTGTAAGCTTATCTAGGGTTTTACGAAGTTGCATGAATACCCTTATTATTTTTACGATTTGGATTTAGGATATTTAAACAATTTTTTTGGTTCGTACTTAATTTAAGTGTAACTTTTTCAAATACTAAATAGGAGCAGAACGCTTAGTAATGAAATCTCGCATTGTTTCTAAAAGTTAATTAGTTTGCTTTTCGCAATCTTGCGATCTAAAAATCTCACTTTTTATAATTTAGCATTTACTTCTTGCAACAAAAAATCTCGCAAATACAAACTAAAATCTCGTAATTTTAAAATTTCTCATACCAACATCTTATAAATCACAATTTCGCAAATTCAAATAACACCAGTAACATTGCTCTCGCACTGAAAAATAAAAATCCTGTGAACCAAATAAAGAAAAAGAAATGTTAAAGCATTGCAACAAATAAATTTCTTTAAGCAAAAATTCGCACTGTCAGGTAAACTCTTGGAGGATTTGGCAGTTCCTGGCAAGAGGCAGTACCTCGGAACAAATATTTCTGTTTTTTGGTTATATTGGCTAGAAATCAAACCCAAACCTTCGAAAATGACATGTCCAACGATCTTACCATTATCCCACGAGGTACTATATATTTTGTAATATGCGATATTGTTAAGGTAATACCGCATTTTGTAATTGCGAGATTGTTAAAAGCAAGATTTCGTAATTGTTCGATTTCCAATGCGAGATTTTGTATCCAACCCTATTCAATTGTCCGCAACGAAATCAACGGAAGTTCTTGCAATACAATTTTCTGACAACTGCTTGGTCATAAAATGACGAATATTTGATTTTAAAGCGTCAAGAGTTTGTGGATGCAAATCAGACGAAACGGATGAGCCATTACTTTTTAAAATAAAGCTTAGAATTCGATTATGTTTTTTTTTGTTTTTTTTTTAAAGTTTCAAAATGTTTTTGAGTTACTAACCGTTGTAACTTTCAACTTTCAACTTGGACTATGAAAAAAAAACTCGAATGTTGAAATCATGATAAACATAATCCTAAAGGGACAAAATCTGGAACCCCAATTCCAGAATCCGAAATTCCAGAATCCGAAATGAAAGAATCTCGAATACCCAATGGCTTAGTACTGTTTTTTGATATAAAAAATCGTGTGCGATTAGATTTCCTTCGTCTTTGGGCTCTTTTACATTTTTATCAATAAAATATAATTTTGATCTATTCATCGAAGATATGTTTTTTTTTTGTGGGGTTGTGACTACCCTTAAGATGGTGAAACACAGTGCGAGCGATAAAAAAAAGGGGAGGATTTAAAAAGAGATATCGATGTGCATTGGTTTTGAAATTCTGAATATCAAAATGGGAGGAAAAAATAGAGCCGGTTAATGGATTTCTCATTCGTGTGGTTCGGCTTAACAAAGAATCTCTGTACTTAACAGTACAGAAAGGCATTCCTGGCAGTGCGAGTATTAAGTTCGAATTGCTTAAGGGTAGGAATGCAACGGGCTATTATGCTAGAACACTATAGCTATAAAATAACGCGAGGCATGAAACATTACGTCGATGTTCAAGAGATCCAAATGTTTTCGTTAAAGTATTATCACTTACCATTTTAAAAACTTTTCTTTTGATACGATTCAAGGGACTTGAATGAATTTTAGAAGCACCAGCCCAAATGTGAGAGAACTGTATTCAAGCTTAAGGCGCATGAAGGCTTTGTAAATTATAGCCAGATCAGAAGGGGAACAAATTTCTATCTTCTTCGAAGAAAACCTAAACACTTCGCAGCTGTTTTTGGCGACGTTAAATGTGTGATCATTCCACAGAAGGTGATCTATAATGCACATACTCAGAACTGAAAGCTTTTCAATTTACACGATGCAAGTACCGCTCATGAATAGTGGCATTGGGGATTGATTTTGCTTTTGCTTTTACGACAGCATACAGTATTGGAGCTTTGAAGCATTCAATTCAACGTGGTTCTTAGTTCTCAACTGCTCAATGCTGTTAAGTTCAGGGTTTAATAAGCTTATCATAGGCTGCCCTTCAAGTTCAACATCCGAAGTGCAAGAATGTGAACCTTTAAACAAATATGAAAAACTGAGGTTGCTGTCATCAGCCAAACAATTTAATCGATTGGAATGAGAAAGAAAGTACGATACAAAACGGAGCCCTGGGGCACACCACCATTTATTGTATGAATATGAGACTTGAAACCGTCCAATACAACTTTTATGGATTAGTCTGAAAGATGATTTCTAATCAAACGAAGAAGAAATTATTCGATACCAAATGTACGCATTTTCGATAAGAGAGCTTGATGCCAATCTCTATCAAGTGCTTTTGAAATATCAAGTGCAATTATCTTACTTTCTCCTAAACGATGTAAAGATTGGTTCGACTATTCGGTGAGATATACCATCAGATCACCAGTGGACCTATTGCTACGAAAGCTGTACTGCCGGTCATTAAGAAACTTCTGTTCTTCAAGATATTTCTTGAGCTATAAACTCTGGTCTATCTCTGAAGGGAACTATTCTTTTCTTAAGGATTTCGGCATGTTAAATCCGAATCCGAATCCGAAGTTTGCCTTACCTCATCACGTTTTTGATATATCTTGACAGAAAAATGTCAAAAACTCTTTATTTAGCACATTTTACGACGGATTAGTTCGCCACTAAATATGTTTTTACAAAACTGCAAATAGGGTCTGAAAGAACTGTATTTCATCTTCCTGAATCATTTCAATTTTTGTCGATATTCATTTTCTACTCAAAACGACAAAGTTTTCAAAACATCCTTGGGTAAAAACTGTAAAAACTCGTTTTTGAAAAACTTGCTTAAAAACTTTTTCTCTCAGACCAATTTAAAAACTAAGGGCTTATGGGGGGGGAAGCGCTGAGAGGGGGAATATGCCAAGCTTATTTGTTATAATTTAGATCTGAAGCACAATGATATGAATAGTCTTATCGGTAACTAATTTTTGTTGTGCTAAAACCTGGTTTGACTAAACCATAGAGTGTTGGAAAACCTTTTTTGGATTATAATACTCTTTAATGTTTCTTTTATAAATCCTTTGATCAAAATCTTCTTTATTTATTTAAATTTGTGAATTTTAAAATGAAATTCCGCTATCTTCCTAATCAGAAGTTTTTTTTTTACAGTGTAAATTATAAAAACTACGTAATTTTGAAATTTCTGCAGTTTTTTTAAAAACAACGGTTTAAAATTAGAGTAAGCATTGATGAATACAAATAGATCTGGTTTCATGTGAAAGCTAATGGCTTATGGAATAAGAACTTCAAATTTCAGCTGAATAGGCACAATAGCTTAACATTTTTTACCACGTCAACCAAACCTAAATGGGCTCTATTCTTCAAATGATTCATGTTCTTCAAAAATCAATTTAAAAAAACTGTGCGTGGTTTTTTGAAAGGATTTTTTGATTTACAAAAGCCAAATCTATCATAATTTCAAAAGATTATTTGAAGCCTAAAAAAAATTAAATTTTAAATCAGCGTCTCAATGATTTTGGAAGAAGAGACGTAAGTGCAATTGGTCGATAGGTGGAGGGAGATGAAGATTCACCATTTCACTCCACCTTATAGACCAGTAGAGTAGGACAGATGGAAAAGCTTAATGCACCTCTTTAGAACAATAGAAGGGATACTATCCTAGCCAGAGAATTTGTGTACTCGTACGTCAAGATCTTTTCAGACTCTTGCTACTGCACGAGTGCGAAAAAAGCTCCATAAAATCATTAGTGTTCTCAATGAGTACAGGCGGTATCATGACACTCTCTGGCAGCGTCGAATTAACAGCCAAGTGTGCTGCAAGAAAATTGGCTTTCTCTAAAAAGCTGGCTAAGGGAGTATCATTGAAGACGAGCGTTAGAACCAAAGAAGAAGTGAAATTAAATAGGTAAGTTTTTTAGAAATGACCACAATTTTTTACTACCTTTGGGACATTGTAGTGTTTTTTGCCTTAATTTGATTCGTCCAATATGAACGTTGAAGGTTTTTCAAGGTTGTTTTAACTTACTCCGGTTTTCCTCAATGGGGTTGTCTTTATATTTTCAGAAATTAACCAATTCAGAAAATTATTGGTTTAGTTCCTTGGAAAAAAAAACTAAATATGACGAACATTTATAAAAATCGTTTAATTAAAAACTTTTATAAAAACATAATGTTTTAATGTTATTTCTAAATTTATTTTTTGTTTTCTTTCTTTTACAGGTAAATATGCGTAACTGCAAAATAAGTTTTTGTAATATGTAAGAACTACCACAAACGTGCAGGTAAATACAATTTCTATATATATTCAAAAATTGCAACTGAATATACTTTTTGGAGGTAACTATCAACAGTGGCTTTCTTTTGAAATGTCAACTTAATCAAGTTAAGTTATGCGTGGTGTGGACAAATCAAGTTGATTTGATTAATTTGTTGCTGATGCCCGAAATTATTATTCTATGTGAGAAGTGTATTTTAAAGATTCAATTGTATTTCGGGAAACCAAAACTCAACCCAACCTTCTAATATCAAAAGTGTGATCCATATCCACTATTGATCGTTGTGGCATGGAAAATTTGTATTGTGCTCTCTTCAGCTGTAAAAAATCTCGATTCAAAAATATCGAGCCCTTCCCGCAATTTTATCGTAAGCGACAAAAAGTAAATTTTACAGGGAACACATTTTTCGGTTTTTTTTTTTCATGAGCTGCAAAACGAAACGAGTTTATTCTTCTGTATTTAGTTACATTTTTGTAAATTCAATTAATTCATAAAGAACAAGGCACTCCTGTTGTGTTATCAACGGTGTTTTTGACGATATTTGACTTAAGAATTTTTTTGGTGTTCACTTCTTGGCAAACTCATGATCTAATTTTGGCGCTTACGAAAAAAAATAAAAGGCTTTCAAAAAGTTGTATAAGAATGAAAAATTCACTTTATTTCTTTATTTTTAGTGGAAGTAACAATTAAATTTTCTAAAAAAATAACAAAACTAAAAAATTATAGGTGTGTAAATAATACAAAATAAAGAAAAGCATTTCGTCAAACCTAACTTAGCTTATGTCCACATTTAAAACATCTTTGAGCATTGTTGTTCAAAAGACACAGATCTAATCGTTTGTAAAGTTAGCAGGGCAACCAGCACCGTTCCTAGCCTATAAAGCAAGATTAAAGAAGCCGCCTTTTTCGCTTTAAGCATTTGTTTACAGAATAAATAAAAAACAAATAGTAAATCGTGTATTTTTACCGTATTTAAATTTACTCAAAACCGGTACGAACATAATTTTAGTTGGTTGCTTACGAACTGGCGAACAAAACCTGTTCAAATATCGGTTTATTTCGACATTCTTGCAAGTTAAAAACCAAATTTTTGTACTATTCATTGAATTTTGACCTTTCGAAATCTCGACTGGACAAAAAGTCAGCTGCCTTAAAAAAAGTAGAGGAGTGGATTAACTTTTATTTTTATAACGAATCTTAAAATAAAACGCTCTGCTTGGAATTTTTGCACGGAGTCACAACGATGCTATGGAAAATTTTAAGATTCTGTTTCAGACACATTTTCCTTCGATCGAAATTTAATTTATGACAATCCAAAGCAAGTTAAGCGCACTTTTAAACATCTTCTCCTAACCATGAAATTATCAAAATATTGGCTGTTTTCGAAAATTGGTTCGATCAACGTCAGTCAATTTACTTACAAGCAAATTTGACATTTACAATTAAGCTGTCTGGTTTTTCAAAGTTTTGTTCGTCAAATAGATTTTTATACGGCTAAGCTGCACAGAAGATGATGCTTTTGAGCGTATCGTACACAAACACAATCCATTTCATATCAGTTGGGTCAATATAATACCTAGCAATAATAATTTCTCAATTTTTTCCTACGCAAGTTCGCCTCATGACGGTCTTCACGACACGGGTTTCACAGAACGTGTCGTGCCCTTTGCGGTACGGCGCTTTTCATAGCTATAGGCACCTGTGGCAGTTTCCCCCACCTAGGCAAGGCCTGAGGGCAAATTTCAGCTGGGAAAATGGAACCTTGACTTTTAGTTTAAAGAAAAATTCCATTTGTTTTTGCATTTCTATTCCCGGTTTTGGAGTTCACCAAATAAGGGCATAGTTAGCAAGTAAGCATCGTTTATCTCAAGAACCAAGCATGCTAAGAACTTGCATTAGAAAAATATTCGATAAACCAACGTGTTTTAATCGTTAAAACATTTTATCAAAATCAATCATCGATGAGTATGTACGTAAAATTTTTTGGAGAAACAACCTGCCAACAAAACGCACTATTTATTGTGTAGTGAATGATTTCGAAGAAAGAGGGTCTGTAGGTTATAGGCCCAAGCATTGACCACAACGTACTGCAAGATCGGCTGAAAACATTACTGCTGCTCAAGGAAGTGTTCAAAAGAATCCATCAACCTCAATTCAACGCTTTGCTCAAGAGCTTGGTCTTCAAAGAACAACTTTGAAAGCTTTTGCATGCTTTGGGCTTGATTGACATGTGGTATCAACAAGACAGTGCCACATGGCATACAGCCAGGATTACAATGGAATTATTGCGAGACCTCTTTCCACAACAAGTTATTTCAAGAAATGGTGATGTTGATTAGGCCAATCAAACCACGGTTGCCTGATTTGACTGCTTCGGACTTCTTTTTGCGGGAATATCTGAACAGCAAGGTTTATGCAAGCAAACCAGAAACGCTTGAGCAACTCAAACAAAAAAACAAAGCAACTCAAACGTGATGAAATTAATTAAATACCGCGAGAAAGGTGTGAGAATGTAATGAAAAATGTGCTTAAAAGGACTTGCATTTGTTAGACTAACCGAGGCGGACATTTGCCTGATATTGTATTCCATACATAATTGCCGACATTAAATAAAACATTTATCAATATAAGATCCATTCTCTTTCATTTAATCAAAAATTATAAAAAAACAAAGTGGTATACCTTCCCGGCGGACACCCTGTATATGGCGATTAGTTTTTGTACACACAAATTTTGAAATAACTTTATATACGAGTATGAACTTTAAGTAACAAAAGAAGTGTTTTTTTAATTCTTTGTCTGCTTACCGCAGGATTTATTGCATGTTATATCATGTCTGATATAAAAAAAATTGAACCATAGGAATTAAATGTTTTTCAATTTCTGTTAAAAAAAAAACAGATTTTCAACCCTCTATGTGATTTAGAAAAAAAGTTAACATGTTTTCTTTAATTCACATGAAGCTCTTCAACTCGAGCAGTTAGTGTATCAAATTCATTATCATTGTTCAAGTAGACCTGCAATAGTATTTGTTTGCTAATACATACATATTTGTGTATAAAGATAAATTCATCATAACACAACTAAATGTATACCTTCCTATATTTAGGTACAAACATACTGAAATGTAGATACATTGCCTTACACTATGGCACGCACGCACAACAAAGTGTATTTTCTGCTTGCAGCCCACCTTCATCAGATTCTCACCCACTTTAAGGCCCCTATATAAGTACACCCTTTTTGTCCTCTTGAGGAAAGTAGAGACAAAGTTGGCGCTACACTACCTCCAATTCGTTGTTTCTCCGAGCCCTGACAGTCGCTGTCATCAACATCGTGGTTGACGTTTTAGTTGTCGTCATCAGTGTCGTCATTAGGCTGCATGCCGCCGGATGAACTCGCTCTTGAAAGCTGCGTTTCATTTTTTTTTTCAAATGCAATCACAGAAGAACTTCGTCAAGGAAGACGACGAGGATGAGAACGTCGACGACCACAATAACTATACAACGATGATGACGATCACGACGACAAAAATGTCCAAAAAGGGGTGTGGCTCAGAGATAAACCCATTTATAAAGACAGTAAGCATGCAGTACGTACTAGTTGGATGTTGGTAGCTTAATATAAGCTATGTATACAAAATGCTTGTTTCCATTATAATTTTTTCTTTGTGCAAATAAAGCAGCACTGCTACTATTGTTTGTGTTTTTTTTATATTTCTATTTTGTGGAAATTCCGTTACGTGTAATAAAGACAACTCGAGCTCTAGGGCGTATACGCAACCTTTTTGAAGACGAACGATGAAAACTAAGGCACCACCACGACATGACAAGGAAGCTAAGCATGACTAAAAAAAATAATCGTAGAAGCAGCAGTATCTATAGAATACTCCAGGAAAAGAGGTCTTTGAACTGTACTTTCATTTAGTATTATTTGCTGGTGTGTGTGTGTGCGTTAAAATGTTCCTGCCTGAAACAAACCAATATACCACGACGAAGGAGAATTAAAGAAGAACAAAAATATTGATTTGTCCTCTGAACTGAACATTGTGTGTGTTTGTTTTTTTTTTAAATTCTTTTTTTCGTTTTTGCGTTTTTGTATCCTCTGGTAAGTTTTCCATTCAAGAAGGCGCGTGTCGATTGAACCAAGAATAAGATTTTATTTAGAAAAAAAAAAAAAAAACTATAGACAAAGTCTTACCCGTTGAACTGTAGGTTTTTTATTTTAGTTGATTCTTGTAAATACTTGCCACATCAATAATTAATCATGCAATTAATTTGTTTGGATTACTTAGTTTGGAATGTTGGTTTGTAAGATTTTTTTTAAATTGATATAATGTAATAGATTTTATTGGAAAGCATACAATTGGTAGTATATTTTCTGTTTTCAACCATTTTCTTTGACGAAGAGAGTCGGAAAGTTCCAGTTTTGTTCAAAAATAGTGTCAAAGTCCATTTGAGGTTATTTTGAATCAATTTTTTAGTATGTATATTCAATTTTAAAATGCTAGTTCAGTCTTCTTTATGGCTGAAATTTTGATATTCATATAAATCAGAAATCAGAAATAAAACTCAGCCTTTTGAAAGGTTCTTCAATAACTCTTACATGTTGTCATTTTCAATAAAAGTCCTGAATAACCTTTATTCTAAAAAAAAAACATTTTTTCGGTCAAAGTCTGAGAGGAAACTTAATTTTGATTTTTTTATATTTCGGTCAACCAGTGAGATTTATCAAAGAGAGAAAAAATAAATCTTATCTGCATCAATCAAAATGTTCGTTAGTATCAGAGTTATAAAGTACTACCTACATTTTTGTACTTAAAATAAAAGCCAAGTTGGTTTACACTGCGATCTGTGTCTTTTCTTTCTCGCGGTAGTCTCGCTTTGGTCTCGCTGTAATATTTCAACTTGGTTTATGGCATCAAGAATATTTTTCCATCATCTCGCTTTGGTCTTGCTATAATCTCGCCAAAGTTGTTTTTTTTTTCAAAATAATATTTTTCAAAAAGGTTAAAATAAGTTAAAAGCGTGATTAAAAATCAAAACGTGGTTTTCAGTATGTTGGCAATTGTGTTCGCTTTGCTGTGAACTCGACAAGCCTGTCTACACGAGGATCTGTGTCGTGGTTTTGTATCGCTTTGGCCCGCCGAGAAATTTACACGTGATTTTTTCCATTACAAACTAAAATACTAAACTAAAAATCACGTTTGGGCGATCATGGCGAGACTTCAGTTCAAGGTACTTTCTTGACTGGTACTCGTACCTGAAAGTTTCCAAGCCTGGTTAGTAAGAATGTTTATATTTTGTAGGCCTTGCATTAAGAAATGCTGTTAATTATGCGTTTTGCCATCGGTGAATAATTTCTTGTGGATTTTGATTTTTGAGTGATTTTGTGTAATATGCTGTGAGAACCATTTTTGATTTATTTTTTGCGAGAAAGGTTAAAGATTGAACTTTTCCATTTATTTTTTCGTGAAAAATTCAACCATTGAGAGATAACCGAAATTTTGATTTTTTTTTAAATAAATCTCAAACCGAAAGTGAAATCTTTTTAAACGAATGTAGTAACTCTCAGAGAGAAACCGATTGTATATAAAAGTTGACAGTAATTTCTGATCTCTGATATAAATAATATTTTATGTACAGACTGTAGAACAGTGCCATAGAAGCACTCCTGGGCTCCGTATGCGTGTTTATTGAAAAAGTTGTAGCAAGCACAGTAAAATCTCCCTTAGCAAACAACAACAAACCCAGAAGTGTCGATAAATAAGTCAGTAAAAAAATGGATACAAAGTTGAGATTAGGTTTCGATAAGTTTAAACTTTTGTGGCGCCAGACTTGGGTTGAATATATAAGTGAGTGTAGTGTTTTACTGGTGCTTGCATTGCTTCGCTAGCTATAAATATCAATAAAACGTACCTAATAACAAACAAAGCTAAATATAAGTTGGTTTTAAGGTAATGGGGGTTCAATGTTTATATGGTAGAAGTACCAAAATACCGCTCTTTATAAATATCTCTAAAATGGTTAATTTTTTCAAGCTATTTAAGTTGTAGCTTTTAAAATTGTAATACTTTTTTCGTAAGAACAAAAGATTTTGCCGAAATCAATCTAAAACGCTAAGTGTAATCAGTATTTCGATTTACCCCAGTGGTAGTGTGTGTGTTTCTTTCAAAATCTGTTGTGCTACGGCAATTTTAATAAATTTGTTCGACTAAACTATTCATGAAGTTCTTGCAGGTTTTTCTCAGAATTAATCATTGCATTGCATGTTCAAAAGTAATGTAATTTGTTATCATCAGCTAATATTTTCACTTACCTACTCTCCTAAAAATATTAGCCCCAGTCCAAGTTAAGGGTACTTTTTTATTGAACGAAATTATCGTTCTCTGGTAGCTATTAACCTTGCTATCTCCAAAAATTTTAAAATTGAGCTACCTAGTTCTTGCAGTCAGGGGACGAAATATTTAATCGGTATTAGTGTATTAGTTAACTCATTTTGTTGTCAAAGAGGAAAGGGTGCTAAATCTGAGCTAAGGTATGCGACGCAACATGCAAAAAATGCCAAAAATGATGCTTATATGCAATTTTTGCAGGTCTTCACTTACGGCTCGAAAACTGTCAATTATTCGCGAATTTCATAAATGTACAAATAAAAGTATACATAATTTCCAATAAATCCCTGTTTAAGGTTTTTTTTCTGCAAGAACCCATTTGGACTCATGCGCTAGTTGCAAATTGACGTATTTTTAATATTTCCGAAAATCCTTTCCAAAACACTAACATCAGTATTAATAAAAACTGATATCCGCTCCCTAACACAAGTGTCAACTGAATAATCAACTTGTTTGTTTGATAATTTTCTTATTCAAAAAGATATGATATCTTTCCTGTATTTATCACTTCAACAAATTCACCACTTCTTAAAATTGTGGTGAATTTCAATTCATGTGTTAAATACATGCACTGCTTCCATATAGTAGTAAACGGACCCATCACACGTGTGCGTGTATGTGTTAAGAAGTTATCCACACGTTAACACATGTTACAGACTTTAACACATTTTTTTTAAGAAATACAAGTGAGCAAATGTATGAAACGCTAACACGTTGTTATCCGCTATTTAAAAATACGGGGATAAATAATTAGGTACTTTGTGTGACAAAATTTGTATTTTTGACTTAAACCTATGTTTAAACCAAGATATACTTTTCTGATGGTCCTCTGTATGTTGGAGTCCTTTATCTCAGGGCCCCGTATCATTAATACGGTAATTGACTCCTACGCTACTGCTGTAGTAGTCAATTTGCTAATTCCACAAAACATTCAGTGACTTAACGAATAAAATGGTTAACTCAACGAATAAATTATAAATAAAATCCACGACTGGTTCGCATGTTTGTATTTGTTGAAGAGGCTGAGGGTTCCTTGAGATCCTTGTTCCCAGTGCTTCTTTAGCTATTTAATGTGAAATTTTCTTATAAATATCTGGTTTGACAAATTTAGTAAAAATCAAATAAAAATTCGTATTGCTAAATAAAATAATCATGAATAAATGTTTTCCGAGGATTTAGTCCTCTTTGCTTCGGAAAAAAATAGCCGAAAGCTGAATTTTGGTATAAAGCCTCCTCATGGTATTCTTAGGAAAAGGGTAAAAAGTCCCCATCGATATGAGCGCCGCCGCTAACCAAACGGTTTTTAAGGATTATCTTCCGAACGGTATCTCTTACAGAAAAAATGTGAAAGACTGGTTGTTAGCTTTGAAAATTTCTTACACAATGACATGTAACTTTTTTTTCGAGATAATTCAATCGGCAGAGTTACCGATTTTATGTTTCTGTTTAAAATGTACTCTTTTACACCATCTTTGAGGTTGAGTTCAACATGAGTTTTTCTTGCGTGGTATCCCCCAGGAAAATTATAAAACAGTACTTTTAGGTACATAAATACTGTATGCCTCTAAAGGTACAGTTGGACAATGTTTTTCAAAACAACCTAGCATAGTTGTATTTGTAATAGAATTGTTTCTAATTAAATATTATTTTCAATGAAAATAGCAACCAATGCATGTATTGAAAAATTCAAAATCATCAAAAAAATTTCATCAAAAAAAGGAGTACATTTCAAAAATTCATTTCACTAAACAAAACTTTAAAACACAAAATTTGTAAAATACGGGTACAATTTTTTTTTAAATGGTCTTTCTTAAAATATATAAATAATTTTCATAAAGTATCACTCTCATTTATGGTAAAATATTTGTGAGACCTCTATTTTGCAATTTTAGAATTTCAAATGCTCATATCTCGATTAACAGATTTTTAAAAATTTTCGTACACAAGTAGAGATTTTTCTGTATATACGTAATCTACACGGTTAAAAATTTTGGGGTACTTTTTAATATTTTCTGGGTTACATATTTATGACAACACCAAAAATGTATTGAAATTTAATACTTGGCTAATATTAGAATTATAAAGTTAATACAAAATGTATTAAAATTTAATAAATCAGATAATTAAAAAAGTCTTAGTAGTACGGAATACTTATACAAAGCAAAGGTATGATAATACAACACATACTTTCATGAAATTGAATTTGTGGATACCTACTACGAAAATGAATACGAAATAAATTACAGAAATAATAATAATGAAAGACTTATTTTGTGAGAGTGTTTCTCTTGTAAGTCAATAGGTGTTCGCATTTTAATTTTCGTATTATAATGGCGACATTATTTTATTCTTTGTTTTTCACCGTATGTGAACTGAAATCTTATTGCGATTGAAACTTTATCTACAAACAAACATTTCCTACTTCGAAAAATTGCAAAGCGCCCTCAAAATTATGTATATTTAAATTTTTATGTTTTTATTATGAATCACGAAAAGTGTTACCATGTACATAATTTCTTGGATATAAAATAATATATATAAAATAAACACTGAGTGCGTAGGTAATAGAAGAATTTATAATGACATGACAAGTGACTTTCTCGTCATATACACAGACTGTAAAATGTCAAATTCCATTGACATAGGGCTACAATGATTATATTAAGAAAAATTTTCATTTTGCAGACTAATTTTTTTTTTGTTTTGAAAAAATGCGTTTGTAGGGCTTTTGAGTGATATTTGGGACAAAATATAATATTAGCCTTAAAATATGAAGTGTGTTTCACACCGAGTTTCAAACAGTTTGAAACCGCTTGATTTAGTCATTTTTAGTGCGAACCCCACAAGTGAAAAATTGTACTGTTTCGGATCAAAGAGGGCGCTCATGATAGAGTAAAAAATGTCCCCTCCTTGCCAGATTTGATCCGAGAAATCTCTTGTGGCCATTTCGTACTGGATGTCAAATACTGCAGGTGTTCGTATGTCAGATTTGAAAAAAATTTACGTTTCTTTTCTCTTGCCATTCAATTTCTTGTCAGTGAATTAAATAAAAATTGATTGACTTATGATTGCCCTACGACAGCTCTAGTCAAATTTTTCTTTTGAGTTTGTGCAAATTAGTGCCCAAACCGTTCCCGGATTTTATCCCCACCTGTCACAATTTGACATTTAGTACGAAATAGTGCGCAGAATTTTATCAGCACACCTATGTTTTCTTGACCATCCGTCAAGTAATCAACTGTCAAATTATATCGAAGGATAGTTGCAATCTCGATGGATTAAAAAACTCTGAAAAAAATCCTAATTTTACTATAAAAAATCGATAATTTCCAGGTTTTATTTTATTTTCCGGAACAATGTGGACTTTGATTTTCATTTAAAATGGAATGTCCTCTTAAAACAGTTTGTTTCTTATCTCTCAAAATGTTTACGATGCCGATGTATTAAAATGTTCTGAAAAATCGATTTTTATTCGAAAATATTGGAGAAACGTCAAATATATATTTTGCCGGTCTGTCAATCCATAAACTTACTGTCAAATTACACGCTGATGAATTAAAAAACAAACTAATGCCGAATTTATACAACTGGAAAATTGCATTATAATGACCAAACGAATGAATTTGTCATTTTTTTCCAGTATTTTTACTGATAAGTGCTATAATAATGCCAGTTTTGTCACTCGTGCTAAAGCGGGATAAGAAATCCGAAATGAATACCTACATTGATTATTATAAAAATACTTCTAGCCAATATGAAACAACGTTATCAAAAATAATCAACAAGCAAAATGGAAACTTGAATCTCCAACCTGGTACCTACACATTTTTAAAAGAAAGTAGTTTGCCTTGTTTATAAAACCATAATTATGTAAGCTCCTCACCAAGATTCACATTTTTTAGTTTTGGTAACTCTCAAAAAATACGAAAACATTTTATTCCCTTTTAAATATGGCTGCTGTTGCTTGCTGGTTCTTGCTTGTCTTGTTCTTGCTATTTTAATACAATTTGTATTACATTGCAATCCCCATAGATTAAGAAAAGACGCCTTCTTTTCCTAGTTGAATGTATCTGTTCTGGTTCTTCTTTCTTTTTTAATACAGTTTGTATTAAATTGTAATTCTCTTGTATTAAAAAGTGACGCGTTGTTTTCTATTCACATTGCTTACTCTATTCCTCTGTGGCATTTTGTATTCATACTTAAATTTGGCTGTTGCTTATCTGTTCTTTTCGCTTTATGTTACTTGTTTGTTTTTGTTTCCAATTTTTCTTACTTACTTTGTTCTATCTATTTTAATACAATTTTAATTAAATTGTAGTACAGCTTGTATCAAAAAAAGACGCTACCTTGTCATATTTTAAGATATGACTGCTATTGCTGACTCTGTTCCTCCTGCCATTTTAATACAATTTGTATTACATTAAAATTTTCTTGAGTTGGATTCTAATTCCCTAGGTATTATAATTTAATACTTAGGGATAAATTGTATAAGTTTGGATTATAATCCAATCTTTTTTGTATTAAAAAGAACGATTTTAATACAAATATATTAGAATGTAATACAAAATTATTAGAATTTTTGTTTAATATTTTCGGATTAATAAAATGTAATTTTTGCTGTATTGCATACGGCTGTAATACAATGACTGTATTAAAAAATACCCCAGAATTTTTAACCGTGTGCCGATCACAAATACAAAAACAAAAACTTATTATCATTTCTCGTTTGGAAAATAGATTCTAGACTTTTTTCTTTGTTCACCCTCATTTACCCTACTGAAATTTCGAATTTCAAAAAATCATTTATTTCAAAATTTTTAAATAAAATTTTCCTTCATAGTATTTTTTTATATCTTAAAGGGTTGCCATCTTAGCTGGGGCAGATAATTAGGACAGCCTTAAGCCTTGACCACTTTTCGACAGACAACCCATATGCAAAATGATTTTCTTAGACACTACCTAAAAAACTGTATACCGCTTATCTGGTACCTTTATGAGGGTAGTTCGTCTTATGGCGGGATTTTCCACTACGACTTGGTTTTGCTATAACATTCAAACCTTCAATATTCATATAATGATGAGGAAAACGAGTATATTCTTATATCAAAATCCTTTTCAAACACCTTCCTCTTGACCAATAATATCTTTGAAAAGTTTTATTTTACTTTGTTACCAACTTTGCTAACAAAACTCATATAGCAAACCTGAAGGACATTGATCTTGCCTAGGGGTAAAGTTCAAAAGCACTAAACAAAATGTTTCTATTGTTATCCTATAAAGTCAAGACAACCATATAAACCCCCTAAAGAGAACAGTCAAAACAAATATCCAATATCATCGCTCACATTAGTGACTATTCAAATATGTATTAATAATCGACGGTTCGCTCGATAACACACCTTTTTAAACAACGACATTCGAACAGCACATTCATCCTCCTGCCACAAAATAATGACCATAATTAGCCGAACAATCAAAGTACCAAATAACAACAGCAACAACAACAAGAACAACTATCCTTCAACACTCCACCCATTTACCAAGAAAAAAGGACACAAAAGAACACCCAACCGACACAATGACGAATAACAACACTGTTGACGAAAAATTACCTACTTGCAACACGAAAGAAAATAAGAAAAGAAAAAAAACATATTCGTTCCCAACTTAATATTTATGCCCCAACACGAGAGCATCACTAATTACCACACCTATGCTAACCATGTGCTGCAGTTGCAGTCAGAGTCATCAAAGACAACAAAGGTGCATGCATATAAACTGCAATTGAATTTCAAGACACAATGCATCAATGCAACAACAAAATTATTATATTTTGTAAAACTCTCCGAAGCTGTGGTAAATTACGAGCAGCTTCTATACCATACTAGCTGAATTCGCTTGCAACAAGAAGTATAATAATAACTTTAAGTATGCGCCATGAGTGTTTCTTATATGAGCGGAACGGTCAACGTCTGTAACCGAATAATGGAACATGACTTTTCTTTTATTTTATTGTCATAATAGTTGTTTCGTCTTGTGTCAAATGGTTTTGTGGTACTACGGCTATAACCGGCCCCCACAAAATGCAACAATGTTGCAAAATAAAATTGCAAATTCACTCGAAGGTGCATGCGATCATTTTTGTTCCATTGATGCACTTAACGAAAAAGTAGTCTAAGTTCAACATCGAATCTGAGACTTTCTTACACTCATAAAAGTCCAAATCAAAACAACCCTGAGCGGCTTAATATTGTATAAAATAAATAAATTTAATTTCCTTCACCAAACAGAGAAGCCAACGGAATATGAAGTGGAATATATAAAGCAAAGGCCCATTTATCCTTCAGTTGGTTTCACTTCCTCCTCTTCGGTTGGAAATATTTCTTAATGGTCCCTTCGACTTGGAGCGAAATCTATGCCACCTATTCCTTTTTCTGTGTTTAACCTATGACTACCAGTGATATAACATGGCTTCTAGGAGAGTGGAAGAGGTAGATATGACTGGTCCCTCGTTTTGGACATTCATTATTGACAAGAATGAGTGGTTATCAGAGGAAGAGAAGTAAGCTTCTGATGTTATAAAGCCAATTTCTCCGAAGAAAACCTGAAAAAGTTAAAGCAGGCTAGATAAAAAACGGGCAGCAATGATTTAACGGTTCGAATCTTCTTTCGTACTCGTGCAGCTGCAAGAGTTCGGGAGACCTAAATACACATGGTTCATGGTCTTCTTGAACGCTCGCAAACCTCTGCATAGACTTTTCCATTTTCCCTACTCTCTGGTCCCTTTCCGAGTGGATGGAAAACAGCAATTATCTAGCCAGTCCCTTAAAAGGTAATTCTTCAACTACATTTAACTGTCGTCTAATTGCACCTTCGTCCTTTACATCATGCAAACGCTGATTGAGCATTAGCTTCAGAAAAATCGAAAAGATCGAAGGTTCGGGTGTTTTCATCAAAGTCAAAAATCTGCTTTAGAACAACCGAATTTCTTTTCTCATGGACTTTTGAACGCACTCACAGTGCAGAAGTCAAAAGGAATACTGCAGCCAAAACATTTTAGTCGAGCAATCTACCCGACACGGTGATGGTATTATGAGAATTATTTTATCAACAGCAGGTTCAGCAGTTGAGCTAGGTTAGTTCAATCGAAAATCCGAAATTAAAAACAGTTCTTTGCTAGCCAAACGTTTATAAAAACACCTCTTCTTAATGACCGGCAGTGCGGCACTGATAGCAATAGGTTCAGTGGTGATCTGATAGTATTTTTCAGTTGCACAAATCTTAACATGAAAATGGAGAAAGTAAGATAACTGTATTTGATATTTCAAAAGCATTTGATTGTATTTGGCATCAATATTTCTATATATAACGGGTGATTTTTTAAGAAGTTTAAAACTTAAAAAAAAAAAAAACACAAAAAAATTCGAAAAAATGAATGAAATATTTATTTGAATCGATAGTTTGAACCTTGCAATTTAATGTTTAAAGATAATTTCATGCAAATGTTGACCGCGGCTGCGTCTCAGGTAGCCCATCCGCTGAGTCCAATTTTGGCATACTCTTTCACACATATCGGCCGGTATCTCACGAATGAATGCATGGATGTTGGCTTCCAGTGCATCAATCGAAGCGGGCTTGTCCCTATAGACATTAGCCTTGACATACCCCTACAAAAAATAATCTAATGGTGTCAAATCGCACGATCTAGGCGGCCAATTGACCGGCCCGAAACGTGAAATTAAAATTTCACCAAACACGCCTTGCAATTGCGCCATTGTTTCGCGTGCTGTGTGGCATGTGGCACCGTCTTGTTGAAACCACATATCATGCAAGTCAAGAACTTCCATTTCGGGCAAAAAAAAGTTTGTTATCATCGCTCGGTAGCGTTCACCATTGACAGTAACGCTGCGATTCGCATCATCTTTGAGAAATATGGCCCAATAATGCCGCCGGCCCATAAACCGCACCAAACAGTGGCTTTTTCGGGATGCATTGGTAGCTGTTGCAATGCTTCTGGCTGATCTTCACTCCAAATGCGGAAATTATGCTTATTTACGTACCCATTCAACCAAAAATGAGCCTCATCGCTGAACACAATTTTTCGATAAAAAAGCGGATCCTCGGCCAGCTTTCCAAGAGCCCATTCACCAAAAATTCGGCGTTGTGGTAGGTCGGCTGGCTTTAGTTCTTGCACCAGCTGTATCTTAAAAGGCTTTACGCCCAAATCCTTCCGCAAAATTTTCCACGTAGTGCTGTAACAAAGGCCTAACTGTTGGGAACGGCGCCGAATCGACATTTCGCGGTCTTCTGTCACACTAGCTGATACGGCCGCAATATTTTCTTCACTACGCACAGTACGTAAACGTGTTGGTGGTTTAATGTTCAACAAAGTAAATTTGGTGCGAAATTTGGTCACAATCTTCCGAATAGACTGCTCAGAAGGTCGAGAATGCCGACCATAAAATGGAAGCAGCGCGCGATGAACATTTCGAACCGAGCACGAATTTTGATAGTAAAATTCAATAATTTGCAAGCGTTGTTCATTTGTAAGACGATCCATGGTTAAATTGCAAACCAAACTAAAGCTGTTTGACAGTGACACAAGGTACTAAACACACGTCAGCTGTCAAAACCAGTGTTGCCAAAACCAAACCAGCTAAAAAATCACCCGTTATATATTTGTATGCATTTGGTATCGATGAATCTTTTCTTCATTGTTTAGAAACTTAGTACCTTTTGCACCAATCAGTCGTATTGGACGGTTTCAAGTCTAAAATCCATAAAAAAAATCTAGGGTCCCCAGGGCTCAGTATTAACTCCGACTGTTTTTTTTATATTCATAAACGTTCCTTAGTCGTTGACTAGTACCCTCACTTTTTCTTACTCGTCCTTAGCTTTAGATGTAGAACTTCAAGGGCAGTGTGTTTTAAAAACTCAATGCTCTCTTTTGTCGTTTAAGTGGAACTCCCAACTAATGCTACTACGCACTACCTATTATTAAGCGTGTAACGAAAAAACTGAAAAACTTGCATGAGAAACCAACTTTTGTGGAATTATCACATATTTGAATTTTTTTTTTTCTCCTTTGTAATACAATCTTCTCCCCTTCTGAACTGGCTGTAATCTATCAAGGCTTTACTCGTTCAAAACTCGAGTAAAATCCTCATATTTGAGTAGGAATTATTAAAAATTACTACAGACTATTGGCCCCCAATTTTCAAAATAACTTCCAGTCGACAGGATTACAAAAGTGACTCCGAATCTAAATGAAACGTCCTACACATCAGCTCCTCCCCTTAAGCAATTTAACTGTAAGACTCGTACTTCAAGAAAAAGTTAGGTTAGGTTAGGTTAGAAGGAGCGTTCACACCACAGAGGCCGTTGCATACAAGGGGGCCTATTGGTTCATTGTGATCCCTTTTAAGGTTTTCGCGGTTGTTTACAATAGACATTTTTAAACTTTTCGGATTAGCTACGTTATAAATATTTAATATTTAGCGAGTTCAATAAACATACAGTATTCACCTCGAACGTTTCGCTGCGAATTGCATCGAGTGTGTCCATTGTGATCCCCTTACAAAATAAAGCAGAGGTGCTCCTAAACTACTGGCTCAGATAGACTGGTCCGTTTGCAAACCAGCCTGTACTTTCTATGAATTTTCTCATTTTTGCCATAGAGACCTGTGCTAGATCATCCAGTTCTCCAACAAATCTAGTTATTTCCAAAATAATGTAGGCGATTTGCTTGGAGGATTGGACAACCGTAGAGCAGGTGTACATCTACTGGATGACCTTCGGTCGCATACCCCACCGTATACAAAGTGCTCTTTTCATTCTGTCCTCTGTGTTACTTTTCCATGTTAGCTCCGAGTCAAGGATTACTCCGAGATATTTAGCTTCTTTGGAAAGTTTCAGAGGAATGTCGTTAAACTTGGTAGGAGTGAAGTCATCTCATTTACTTTTCTTCGTAAACAGAACTAGTTCAGTTTTTGTAGGGTTAATGCCGAGATTGTTTTGTGCTGCCCAAGAAGATAATTCTTTGGGTGTGGATTCCATAAAATCTTCAGGGATCAATATCTTATCAATTTATTTACCCATGAGCCGAACTTCTTCAGATACAAAGATTCTCTTTTCATTGGGCTCTTTTTCTTAAATTAAGATGATTACTCGATTTAGATGGTGGTGATCGAGATACCCCTGCATTTTTTAGGAAGGGATTTATTTAATGAAATAATTGACCAATTGATAAACCAAAAAAATGGTATTACTTAATAGGAATACCATTTGAACTTTGTTTCCTTTAATGAAGCTCTTAAGGGATTAACAATTTGACTAAAAGTACTGATCTATCTTCCTATAACAATTTGTTAAGTACATCAAACTTTTTTTGGGGATACCTAAAAATACTTAAGAGGGTTGGGCCGCTAGTTGACTTACTCAATTACTAGTATGCTTAAATTACTTTTTATATACTGTGAGCGCCAAAAAAAAGCTTTGAACTGCAGTTTTAAAACTCTGTTGAAGCAAATATATTCGATCTTTTAGTAAAAGATCTATCTTATTTTTTAAACTGGCTTATCTAAAATGGATTCCAATATAAAACTTACGAAAAAATATCTGCTTTTCTTTTGTCCTTAGTCTGGGGATTGGTCTTACTAGCTTTCTGGTCAATTCGACTGGAATTTTTTGCCAATCTTCAATTTAAATTGAATATTGTGCTCCTTTGCTGAAAATGTTCCTCTTTTGGATTTGTTTATCCTGATAATATCACAAATGATCCATGAGGTCTAGGTCTGGGGATCGCGGTGTCGGTGAATGGTGTCTTCTGGAGTAAGAAACCTCGTCTTTATTGACAGCACGATGAAGAATGAAGATTACTTTGATATTTTAAGAGCCGTGTAGTGCTGTGAAATTGAGGTAGCTTATTCATGGGTCTTCCAACAAGACAACGACCTCAAGCACACATTGAATCTTTTGAAGGAATTGTTACTCCATGGTTCTTCTAAGCAATTTGAAGACCTTCTACGATCCCAGACTAAGACCTCATCGGGTATTTATGAGACTATCAGGATAAACAAACCCAAAAGAGGATCATTTTCAGCAAAGGAGCACAATATTCAATTTAAATTGAGGAGGGGCAAAAAATTCCAGCTGCATTGCCATTAAAGCTAGTAGAGTCCCTCCCTAGACGCATAAATATTGTCATAAGGGCATAAGAGAAGCAGACGAAGTATTGGCTTAGGCAGTTCTATGGTAACTCATCACGTTACATTTGAGAGAGTTTTAAGAGATTCCTTACTAAAATTTTCCTACTTATTTAAATATAAATGAAACAAAATATAATTTGTTGGTAATATTTTATACAAATTTAATAAAATACATGATAGCTCACGTACAAAAAGCCGGTAACTCACGTTATTTCACGTTTTCAATTTAAAAATTTAGGGTTCACCCTTTTATTATTTTATATTATTTCCAACCAAATTTTTGTTTTTGGCAGGATAATTCGCAATTCTATTTTTAAAATAGACAGGGGGCCAAATATATTTTGTCATGTCCACTTTTTCATGGAATCACCCGTTCTAAGTTTTCCGCTTTAATTGAATAGTGTACACTTTCTTTTGACGCCATAAAAATGAAGTACTTTTTGTTATTTTTTAATTGAAATTTGTCTTCAATATTTTTTCCTAAGTTTTACTATATGGCAATTCATTGAAGATAAACCGCTTTGAAAATAAGATAGGTCTTTTACTAAAAGATCGAATATATTTGCTTCAACAGAGTTTCAGAAATGCAGTTCAAAGCTGTACACTTTTTTTTTGACGCTCACAGTATATACCATAAATTTGATTTACTAAACCATTGAGAATTAGAATTTGTTTTCTTTGTTACAAAAGTTACAGCTACATGAAATAACCACAGATAAATAGAGTAACTATAGCACCTATCTGATGTCATATAACCCTTCCTAGCTTAATAACAGACATAATTGTTAATTGAAAAACTTTGTGGCTAAGTAAACTTAAAATCTTAAAGGAAATGTTTAATTTTCCAAATGTTTTAGCAATTTTTTTTTTTAAGATTCTATCGTCTGTGTGCTTAACAGGTGTCTGTCTTAATATTCAACCTCATGTTTTTCTCTTAGTGCAGGAGAATATATTGCATGAAGCCTTATACCTATTTTTTTATTTCTCAAAACATACATATTTTGTAAGATACACACAACACACTTAGACTTAATACCAGAGACGAGTGATAATCATCACGTAAACAGGAGAGTCCATTTAATTTGCCCTTTTCTTTTTGGAGTTTTTTTTGCGTTGCCTCTTTTTTGTTTTTTGTTGATGGCGTAAACATTGAAAAAAGAAAACAAACGAATGGTAAGAACTAAGAACACTTTTCATTCTTGGTTTTTACTCAACTGAGTCATGATGATTAAGTGAGAATGAAATGTTTTTCTTAAGATTGTTTGAAGAAAAAATGAAAAATTCATTGGTTTTTAAATTTACAACTTAATTGATGCGCAGGCTCCCAAAACATATTTTTTTTGAGAATGAATTACTACTTACAATGTAAAAACAGAAGTACATACATATTAAGTAAAATAAAATAAAAAATAAACGAATAATGGAAGAATTTAAAAGTTTCATAGGTTATAATGCCGATAGAATAAAATATTTGCTATATTTTTGCTGATTAATAAAGAATCGTTTGACAAGAGTCATTTCTGATCATTTTACAACTGTCAACATTTAATTTTGTTAAAATAACAATTAAATTATCAAACAAACAAAACTATTTCCTTAATAATTATTGTGAATTATCTATCTTACTTAGTTATTCGGTTCTCTATCCAAAAAGAGTGTCGGCCTAAAACACGACGGTTTTCCATACTTTACGATCCCAAGCACGGTGCTTCCAGTCATCTAATTTTGACCAAGCCTTCGGGCAACTGCGATTATTGGTTTTAGTCTTCTTCGTTATCTTGAATTTGGGGGCTTGAAACTGAGGCTCAAAGACTCTCTTGGCTGGAGCCTTATTGTCTAGTCACTCGATGTGACCGAGCCGAGTTTTGAATTTGCACTACATCCACGTGTTGATGCCTTGATAGATACCATTGTTGTATCATTTCATTCATTTCAAGTAGCACTAGTAGTATAAGGGTTTAGTGGATCGTAAACTTCGTCTAAGGTGTGAAGAGTTTTGAACCCATTTGTTTCGCCAAACCGGTAGCATTGGTTTGCTAGGGTAATTTTTCTACTAAGACTTCGTTAGTGGAATTAATGTTTCCCCCGAGTTAGATGAACTCCTTAACTACTTCGAAATTCTGACATTGACGTTTTATTCCAGCCGGTTGACAGATCTTTCATTGTTTGTTGGTAGCATGCCCTTGTTTACCTCAAGACTAACAAGTTGTGCCTGTTCCTCAACTACTGGGAAAGACTCTATAACGGCCTGTTGAGATCGGTCGATGATGGCGATGTCATCGCGGCATACCCCAAAAGTTAGAAAGATCTGTGGGATAAGTGCATTCAGTGCTTGCACCCCATTTGCTCCAGAACGAGACTGAAGAAACGACTTGATAGCGCATCTCTTTTCAGAGGTTCCGTTCGGAGGAGGATTTCCCTTTCAAGATTTTGTAGCCAATTGTAAACAGTAATAGTCACGTGTTTGATGTTCTGAATAAAATTTCCGCAGTCACAAATTAGTGATTCGGCTACTCCCCACTTAAAGCGCGTTGCGGCACATCTTGCGTGGTTTGTTCGCACTTGGTTAAGGCTAACCCACATTTTCCTAGTCATCGTTAGCAGGAATGGTTTTCGAATTCCGCTCGTTCTTCCTATACTCCACTACTTCGTAGTTTGTACTCTTAAGTTCTTGTACTGGTTTAAATTGACAGCTTATCTTATTTGTGTGAACACTATTGAGCCAGCCCGGGGAACAGTATTCAGCAGCGGAGAAAACCCAGCCGAAGTGTTTTTGCGATGCTTTTCATGTAGTTGACTCTTACTTATGGACGATATTATTTCGAATTTTACTGCAAAATTTGCTAAGTGCTTTGACAACGTTCAGTCCCGATTGACTCCGAGGTATTTTGATGAAGAATTGTGAGTTTGGTACACATTTTTGAATCTAACTTTAAGTTTTGTTACCTCCACTTTTGCCAGACTTGGACATAACCTCCATTTCTTAAGGAATTCATTCAATTTAAAAAGTTCAAAGGGTAAAAGTTTTTCCGTTTATTTTATGCTTTTTTGAAAAGATGTAGGGAGGTAGAAGAAGTGGTGCCAATACTGATCCCTGAAGTAAGCGGTTTGTTGAGTTTTCTTGGCAGGCCATTTGCATTATACAGAAAGACTTGGAATGATCTATCGCTGAGCATATTGTTTAGAATTGTTACTATTTTGATGCAGGCTACGATCTGAAGAAGGTTGTAGGTAAGATCATTCCTCCAGACTGTGTCACATACGCTTCTTTGAGATCGAAAAATGCAACAGATATTTAGAGTGGTTAGAGCCAGTACTTGGTCACAACAACTGCACCCAGATATTATTTAAACCTGCGCGTTCCACTGGTACTACTGCGTAGATAGTAGGTTCTATTTTCTTGTAAATCAGTCTTTCGAAAAGCTTGTATATGACCTTAGCAGTGCAATCGGCTGGAAACGTTCTTTCTGGTTTGTCCTTGGGCTACCAATGTGATGACTTTTGATTTTGTCAGTTCTATGATTATTGGTTAAAGTTACTGTTTCAGAATATCTGAATAAAAGCGACATGTTTTGTTTCGTTTCACTATGGAGAAGAAACTCGGGAAGACCCCATCTAGGCTAGCAGATTTTCAAAGATTAAGCTTAAGGAGAGCAGCTTGATCCTACTCAAGGTTAAAAAGTCCTTAAAACTCGGACCATCTCTTGAGAGTTTGTTTTCAAAATTTTGAAGCTCTACTTGATCGTTCTACTTTTTCTGAAGGAGTCTTGGGGCTAATTGATACTTTTAGCGTTGCTACGCATCCAATCAATTTATTGAAGGGAGAGATTGGTGAGCGCATTATCTTTGAGCAGAAAATTGGCAAGCTTCCTGATAAATTTCTCGCCAGATAAGTGTGCTGCTTCCCAGTTTTCGAATGAGACTCCTGGCTTTTCGGCTTGAATTCATGAATTCCGTATTTTAAACAGCATTCCCACAATTTACACCGCATGCTTTAGCAGTTTGTTTGCGGATTCGGTTTTCCCTTTATCCCAAATTCTTACATATAGGAGGTCTATTTCTTTTGATCATCCAGGAACCTATTCTTTCTGGGATCCTCCCGGAGCGTGCTTCCTGGCTGTGGAAATGATGATATTGGCAAAGTGTAAAGGGTGCAGCCATCTTATCGGCATCTTTCTGAAAATTTTCCAATTTGACTTATTGAAGTCCATCTCGGTTGACCAATCCATTGGACGATAGGATAAGAGGGACGTTCACAGCACAGAGGCTGTTGGGTACTCGCGGGCAAATTGGTCCAACAGGTCTTTGCTGGATATAGGTGGGATTTTTTTGCTGGCTTAGAGAGTTCTTTGGTCACTATTTTGGAACTTACAGAACTAAAATCTGGACAGTAGCTCCTTTACCAGTGCAGCGTCTTGAAAGAAGATTCCTGCATTCTGTGCACCGAACATAAGATTAAGATGGTTGGCATCGGACCATTTTACTAATTTGAGAATATTCAGATCATTTTAGGCATATCTCAAGGAGGTTTGATGGCTTAGTCCACGATATACATAGCAGAGTGCTCGTGGCATTTCGCTTGGTAATGTGTATTCTAGATACTTCTCTGATGATATAGAATATGATTTCTTTGCAGGATTGTTACGCTATTGACACCGTTTCTTATATATGTGGCAAATCCGTATCCTTGGTGGTGACAGATCATTTAGTTTTATCCAGGATGCACCCCGAGGATCCGGGATGCACCACGAGGACGCAATCTATCGTTGCACCTTCCCAAGCTCAGCCATCGCCTCGTATAGAGCTCCTGACTATGAATGCTATCATATGTGGCCTTAAAGTCGATAAACAATTGGTGTATCGACTAGAAATTCATTGGTTTTTTTTCAGGATTTGTCTGAGTGAATATTTTGTAATATGGTTGATCTGCCTCTCTGGAAGATACTGGACTTGTCGATTATAGTGCTGTAGAAGGGGATATGCTCCGATAATAAAAAATAGAGAAATATATAGACAGACCAGTCATCAGGCATGCTTCCTTATCTACCCAAGCTTGGTTCATGACTTGATGCGTGTAGATTTTCAACACATTCACTCCGTGCTTGAAGAGCTCCACTAATAGACCATCAGACTCGGTGGTCTTGTTGTTCTTAACCTTATTTATGGCAAAGTCTATCTCCTCTATGTGTATACTGGTTAGTGGAACTTGGTCTTCATTGATTTGAAACGGGTTCTTTGCCCAATTTCTCACTCTATTTGATGTTCATTCAGCAGGCTAGAAATGCTGCTTGAATACACTATTTCCTTTCCCTGTTCTTCGGTGACTATATCACCTTCACTGTTTCAAAGAGTCTGCCTTTCGGCCTTAAAGTCATCAACCAGTTGCCTTGGTTTTATTAAACTCTTGGGTGTTGTTTCGATCATGAGACTCGTTGATCTCCTTATGGGAATAGGCAATGATCACCACCATGACTTGTACGAATTTAATTTAATTATGAAAATTCCACGGAAAATCCTACTTTGTAGCTTTCCAAAATAATGAAAGAAAAAATAAACCTCAAATTTGTTACTATCCGTTCCATAAATGAAATATAATTTGAATAAACCATAATAATTTATGCATAACAAATCGCCAAAGTATTATACTAAAATATTCATTTATCCAAATAGCCGACACACGTGCCAAAGATAAAATAAAAATGTTGGGGAAACTAAATTTGATCATAATCTCGCACTAATCATTAAATACCCATTAGAGATGCTGATTTTATCCAATAAATATAGAAACTCGAAGCATACTCTCAACTCAATCATAGTGCATTCACATTTCAATATATATTTCCAATCGTGTATTTGTGTAATATTATTTAAAAATTAATCTGGTTCAATTTATTCAACCACAAGGGAGGCCTTACAGGCAGCTCCAGAGGAGCCCGGAGGACTATAAAAGTGGGTATACTTATGTACAGCACTACAACCAATTGAGATAGTATCTCTATACAAGCCTTAATGGTAAAAGTACCAAACAAATTGCAATACTTTGTCCCACCTAAACGACTTCTTTGAATGCATTGACTTGCTTCTGAGATTTAGATCTTTTCCAAGTTAATGGGTCAACTGGAAGTATTGAATAACAATTGATTGTATCCCATGAGCTTAGATCTTTGATATAAATAACAAAAAATATACATAATCAAGTCCTCAGCTATAACGTATATATAGAACCCCCCGTGGAATGTGAACCAGGAAGACAACAAACTTAATTCAACATCACCACCGCCACCACAGTTCAGTTTAGTTTAATCTTAAACTTTCATCTGCCAACCATGAATGAACTCCAATTCTGTGAATTTTAATGAAATCACTATATTATAGAGCAAGACCGCATTATTACAGCTACATTATATATTTACATACACATGTACATTTATTATAACGATGCTATCGCCCACAGTTCAATTAAATTTTATGATCTGATCTGTCTAACGAACAAATTTGCTCGAGAATTTATTAGCGAAACATTTAACAAGTCACATTCAATTGTGACACAAACTGCTGCCATAATTTATGTCAATTGGTTAACGATTTCAATTTGAATAAAATTAAAAAGCTGAACAAAAAACATATACAAAAGGCGGCAACCATATAATGAGTATAACTAAAAAATTAACTGTCATAATCGGGAAATTATTTCCGAAAATGGCGGTGATCATCAGGGCAATACTGTTATACCTTGTAATTGTGTATGAGAATATTTGATAATATTGTGTAGATGTGTAAAAATGTCATAAATAAATAATGATGATGACATTTGATTCTTTTATGAGTTTGAACTTAAAGTGCTGTGAAATCTATGAACGGCAATCTTAGAGCCAAAATAGCCGATTTTCTCAGAAAATTCATGAAAAAATGATAATAAATATTATGATTGGGTGTTGTTTTTATAAATTTCCATTCCTAAAAAAAATTCCATGGGAAAATTTCATCTAAAGTCACTGATCATAGTTTTCATGATTTTATTCAGATACAAGCATGAACCTGCTAATTGCACTTTTTTATGAAAAATGTAAAGTATTGTAACGACTGTCACATTTGTACTATAACGACTCTCGAATGAACTTTAACCACTCTCGAACGAAATAAACACCGAATTCGGGATTGGACATGACACAAACCAAACTACGGAGAGCTTTGGTGAGCTTTCGAATTTCCAATACTAAACGTCATATCATTTTGACTTTGGAAAGGGAAATTTATGGGAAATTTCCCCTATGGAAAGCTCTAGAAGCAAATACTAGAACCTTCCAGCCTTTTCGGGAACCTTGTGAAAAATATAGGGTTGTTCAATAAGTGCGCTACAAAATTTTTGTTTAAATAAAACAAAAAATGGTTTTGGAAATCAATGAAATTCTTTATTATTGTGAAAGTACGTTCGATGCCATTATGTATCGAACTCGATTTCTTTTGCATGGCCACCACGGGCACGCTTGCAGAAGTCCAGACGCTGAACCCAATTTCCCATAACCAAACCGTAATTTTTTCGGGATGCAATGATGACTCATGGAGTACGTGTGGATTGCTGCCTGACCAATACCGCATATTTTGTTTATTGACGAAGCCATTCAGCCAGAAATGAGCCTCATCGCTGAAGATGAGTTTTCGATGAAAATCCGAATCATTTTCAAGTTGTTGCTCAGCCCAATTCACGAACATACGACGTTCTCTGGTGGTCAAGCGGCTTCAGTTCTTGCGTCAATTTAATCTTGTAAGGATGTAGGCCAAGATCTTTTTGCTAAATTCGCCACAACGACGTCACAGAGATGAACAACGCTTGAGAACGACGTGTGAGAGACACCTTTGGGCTTTCTGCAACTGAAGCCTTAACGGCAGCAATATTCTCGACACTACGGGCACTTCTTTGTCTCACTGGCACGGGAACATTTTGTACTGTGCCTGTGGATTCAAATTTTTGCACTAGACGCTCAATTGTTGATCTGCTAGGACGATTATGACGACCATAAATTGGACGTAGCGCTGTTAACGTTGAGGCCACTGACTCCGAATTTCGGTTGTAAATTTTAATAATTTCGACTCGTTGTTGGCTCGTATATCTTTCCATCATGAAATGGCAAACCTTACTGAAGAGAAATGTCAAGAGAGCGGCAAGAAATAAAGCGTCGTTTGCTGTCCCTGTCGCTCTACTTTTGTAGCGTCCCTGTTGAAAAACCCGTTATGTGCGAATCTGTCGTAAAAATGTCGTAAATATATCGTAAAAAAAAAATAATAAAAAATTTCTTGAATTCGACAAAAACGCTCAAAATGTTTGTTCTTTTCTACAATAGAACATTGAAATGTAGACTTTAGCGTGGCAGACCCTGCTGATCCTGAAAGAAAAGTATGTGTCTGAATGAAAACTCAGCTTATATAAGCTGGAAAGTTTTACTGTAAGCATATAATGCAATCTATTTTATTGATGTACCTAAGAATATAATTTATTTATCTGCAAAAAAAAAGGAAGATGTTTCAATGTTTGATGTACATCGAGAATATTTGATTGGTTGTTTGTCATTTGCCATTGTGTGGTGCGCCTGTTTTTAGTTATGTAAAAAATAAATTTATGCAAAACAATCAATTTTGATTGCCATCGCTTCTTCTTTTTATAGCTTTCCGTCGTTGATATGTGGGAGTTTGATTTTTTTTTTTTATTTGTTTCTGTATTTTTTTTTTACAAGTTTGCTTGTATCAGAGGTGTTGAGTTTGCCGAGACGCAAGTTGCATATCAGATTAGATGGTGTAAACAATTGGTAATTGCATCAATATATATATATATTATGGGATTGGAAAAGGCATTAGACTAATAGCCATGCTAATGGCAATTAAGATGACAATTATTATTCAAGTCGAAATCAATAAAAATAATATTAATTTAACATTTTATATGCAAAGCTTTTTTACAATATGGGAGTTTATTGCTACTATAAATGTGTACATTTATTCTTTTAAATTGTCAATAAAAAATATAATTAAATTAATTTACATTAATTTTTAACTGCTGTGATACATGAAGAATAAAGAACTTTTTCTAAAAATAGATTTTATTTATGTAAATGTAGTAACTTTTTATAAAAAAAAACCGTTATATGGCAGGTACCGTTAATAGATTTTTGTGAATGTTTTTAACTAAAAAGTACACTATACTCACAAAGCTCTAAAGATATAATTATTCCAATTCTAATGGATATTTTAAGAGGCTGTCTTCACATCACCTACATCCCCAACAGTTGGAGAAGTGAATGTCATCTTCATCCGAAAGCTGGTAAGCCCTCCCACACTGAAACGAAGGATTTTAGGCCCATAAGCTTATCTTCTTTTCTCCTGAAAACCTTGGGAAGATTAATTGACACCCACATTCGCCTAAAACTGAATGATGGTGTGCTCTTACAGGCCCAACATGCGTACATGAAGGGTAAATCTGTTGAGACAGCACTTCATGAAGTGGTTGGCATAATTGAAAAATCGATCTACTTCAAGTAATTCACTCAACCATCATTCTTTGGCATCATAGAAGGGACCTCTAACAATGTTGATAACAGTGCAATTTGACAAGCCTTAAACTTCGTCAGTATTGATCCATTTCTAATAAATTGGATTGATTTCATGCTTCAAACGAGACTCATAAATGCAAAAATGGGTGGCAGCAAGTTAAGAGCTAGGACGAGTAGGGGTTCTCTACAGGGTGGAGTCTTATCTCCTTTGCTTTGGGTCCTTGTCGTCAACCGGATCTTAGTTAAACTCAATCTGAGTGGTATCAAGTTCGTTGCATACGCCGATGTTGTGTTAATGGCCTCAGAAAAATTTGTCCCCACCCTGTGTGAACTCTTACAAACGTCCCTGGACAAGCTCAAAACTTGGGCCAGTAGTTATGGACTATTTGTTAACCCACTGAAGACAGAACTGCTGCTGTTTACAAGGAAACGTAATATTTCAAACATAAGCCCGCAAACGGAACTCCGTTACAGGCTTCGGGTACTGCCTGCCAAATATCTTGACGTTGTTCTTGATCGTAAACTAAACTGGAAAGAAGATATTAAAGAAAAAGAAAAAAGCCCCAATAGCTTTCTACACTTGCAGCTGAATTTTGGGGGTCCCAGCCCTAGAACCATTTATTGGATGTACACAGCCATTATAAGGCTTGTTCTAACGTACACATGCATGGTCTTGTGGCTAGACTTACATAAAGAAACCAATATAAAAACCATGACTGAAATTCAAAGACTGGCGTGTTTTGGCACAAACAAGGACCACACCACCGGCCGCCCTAGCAACTTTCCTTTCACTTGCCCTCCACGCGATTTGTTTACGAAAGATTTGGTGGTCAAAAGTGCTTTAAGACTTCACTAATGTAAAAATGGGAATAGGGGCTTCTTCTGTCACAGAACTATAATTAATTTTAAAGAACAAAGACATTCATTCAGACATACCACGTTTCACCGCAAATTGATTTCAACTTAGTAACCATAACAGATATCCCAACCAGGGCTCTGGAATGAGAACAGGGTCATAAATGAGAATCATGCTTCGGTCTTTCATGACGGTTCCAAAACCTTAGAGGGGATTGAATCAGGCAGGCACTCAGTTAACCTACTCAGTTAACCCAACCATTAATATATCTATAAAGCATCCAAACTTTTGCAATGTATTCCAGGCGGAAGTGCTGGCAATTTGTGAAGCCGCGAAACATCTCGCCTCACGAAAAGTAGTCAAGAATAATATTGATATCTTCGTCTTCATAGAAAGTCAGGAGGCAATTAAAACCTTATCCTCAATCACAATGAAGTCAAAAATGCTTGATCGGTGCCAGAATGAGCTAAGAGTGCTCATTCAAGGGGTCCGAGGACATAGGCAGATGAACTGGCCAAAAATGGGTCATCTCATGATCTGAGTTAAATAGAAGCCTCGGTGCTCATGCCACTGGAACAAGAAAAAAGTAGAATATTCCAGGGTTTCTTGGAAGCTGGAAATGTCAGATGGTCGTCCATGGACACTTGTCGGATTTCAAGAAATCTATGGACGAATATTTCGAAGATTAAAACAGATTACTTACTCAAGTTAATCAGGCCTCAATTATCTCTCATAGTTGGTGTCTTAACGGGCCAAAACTTAATGGGAACCCACATGGAAAGATCAGGCATCAGCTTATCGGACTAATGTAGAGGGTGTCAATAAGAAGAGTTGGAGGAGGGCTCATCTAAATTCCTGTGTGAATGCCCCAGCCTAGGTGGAACCAGAAAAGCAGCCCTAGGAGAATATTTTTCGAACTGGGCGACAAATTTAATCGAGTTGTTGAACATCAATTCCCCATTACCCCGGGCACCCAAAAACTTGGTTTTATAAAGAGGAGATGTGGCCAAACTCAAATCGTACAATAACTTTAGCCCATCGGTTAGTGAAATTTTGATAGAGTTTTTTGCATAATTTACTCTACCGTGAAGTTCTTGCATGATTTTCTCAGAATCTATTGCTCGTATGAAAAAAAATATGTTGGTCTTTTTCGTGTAGAATGACTACAATTTGTAACTTAACTTTAAAAAAAAAAAACTAATAGTTTTCGAGAAATTAAGAAAAAATTTATTTTACCCCCTTAAAATTCTAAATTTAAGGAACTTTTCAGGAAATGGTTAAGACGTCAAAACAAAGCTCTCTACCAAAATTCAGCTTTGTCGGAATTTCTTCGAAGTGAAAGCCTAATTTTCATGGGCTGCTAGCCTAACACTATACACACAATAGTTCACTTTCTTATATCAAAATCAATGGATCCGTATTTGAGATGAATAAGCTTTTCTTTAAAGGTTGTAAGAAAAAATTCAATCGCCAAAAAAGTTTAAGTTTCAAATTTAAAAAGATTGCACCATTGGCTTAGCCTAAATCCAGTTACAAAAAGACAGACAGACAGAGTTTTGCCACCCACTTTTTCGGTGTTCTCATCATCGTAATGTCATGTTTGATTGTTATCTCCCAATTTTTTTTTCAGGAATCTAAATCTTACCCTAAGTAGGTACTATATTGGAAGTGAAAATATCGAACACAAAGCAAAATTAATTTTTCGATTTTTTTTTCAAAAAAGCACTTCAAAATTGGGATCTTGATTTTTATTAAAGTGAAAGATAAATTGTTAATTTTGAACCTTTCTGCAATTTCTAGCTAGATCTATTTCCGCAGTACCTTCGTACGCTGCTGGATGATCGATATTGATAAAAGTAATAGATTATTATTCAGAGTTGTGACTCCCCTGGACCTTGTTATTAAAATTTCTAAACATTACATAAACAATGTTAACATCTAAAATTTGTTCTAATAACTGTAACTTAAAACTTACCTACAAGTCAACTAAAAACAGTTTAAAAGTTTTGGAATAGAATTACCAGTAGACTGTGGTCATGTATACATAACTTGTCATCATACCTAGGTATATGATGTTACAGTCAGTCATAATACCTTCGGTTTACAAGTATACGATGCTAACACACAATGTATTTGAAGTTAAACGATTTGTTGTTCCCAGATTGGACGAAAAAAAGTTGTTTGTTTTTGTTTTTGCATTATTTTAACTAATATAATATTTGAACGTAACCAATTTTTACTATACACTCAAAATCAATGTGATAGACCTTTCCTAAAATAAAAAATTTTCTATTGTGAATTCATAGCATTACATACATATGTATATAGTAAATATACATTGTGTAGAGCATAAAAAATAAATAAATTTGGTAGCACAACAGCTCGTGGAGAACCAGGGCCTAGTGGCTTACAACTCAACCATTCCTGTGTGTGTGTTGTTGGCAGGAATGGAGGGCACCTACAAATTTTTGCCGTTTGGCTAGATGAGAAGCACTTATTCATGACAGGAGGATTTGTCAGTTCCTCGCAAGGGGCAGTACCTCGGAAAAAAACATTTCTGTTTTTAGATGGCAGTGGCCGGGAATCGAACCCAGACCTTTGGCATGACAGTCCAACGCACTAACTATCATATCACGAGGCATGATCTACCTATGTAGAACATATCTAAGAAATAAACTAAAAAAAATGGATTATGGGCTGGGTGTCAACCTTCATAAAACAGAAACGGGTTTTTTTCTGCAAGAAATAATGGGTCTTTCAAGATGTGCGCTTCAAGTTTGTTGGTTTATATGTTATAGTGGCCATGTTGTTAAGGCTGGATCTGTAAAATTTGTTGTGAACTGTTCAATTGTATATGGCAAAAACACCATCGAGGGTTATAGCCTTGAACAAAGTTTTGCAAAACATACTAAGGGTATTCATGCAACTTCGTAAAAGCCTAGATAAGTTTAAAAATTGGTTAAATTTATCTTTTGGTTAATGAACTGTCAAATTTTGTATGCGAAATGATTTACACAATTTGGTTAAACTTATCAAAGGATTTTGACGTCACATTATGACTTACTCTGATTGAATTACGTTGCATTTTATCAAATGTTTAAAAAAAGGTCGTTCATGCAAACTTTGCGTTAACTTATCATTTTACACAACTTGTAAACTTACGACGTTTCATGAATACCCTTACTATTTCTATTTCATAATCCATTTTTTAAAAGTTGTATGGACGAATAAGAGGAAAAATCGATTTCTCACCTTTTCTGTACATGTCCTGCTCTATTTGGTATATATTTACCACATTTATCTTGATAGTGAACTGGGGCTATTTTCACAGGAAAACAATATATATATATATATTTTCACTTTTCTATGGCATTTATTTCTGCCTGGAAGATGCTATTGAACTGTCCTCTCTGTATTGAATGCTTCATTCTAAGCCCAAAAATTCCAGGATCAAACCTTTAGACATTTTCGATCCATCAATGTTTATACCATTTGAAGGCATTTACTTTTACAGCCCTATCAATAAAAATTTCTCCGATCTCTTTTAATCCACAAACTAACTAAAACTAACTAAAAATTTCATTTCAATAAAAATATACACTGCTAATCCAAGTTAAGTTCAAAATCTTAACGAAAATCTACCACAGTCAACAAGAAGTTTGTGAACTGCACATATACCATCTCACAAAATGTGAGAAGAAGCACGTATGTCACTAGCGTCTGTTTCCTTTTATCTCTAGTTTTTGGCACCAATGACAGAAGTATTTTTAACTTAATTACTCATTTAGGACCGGTCTTACAAACGTGGTTCAAATTTTGATCCGTGGTTCAAAAATTTTTACTGGCTGAACTAGGAGAAATTTCTTAGGTTCAACGATTGTTCAAGGTGCAAGTATGTTACAGTAGCCAACTTAATGCCTGAGCCATCGTTGAACTTCAGTAAGTTCGCCGAAGTCGGTAAGTTAGAATTGCTGAACCACGAGTTAAATATTTGTACAACTGGCCCTTAATGTACCTATTTTGGTGAATTAGTTAATAACTTTGAATTTTAATTTATTGATAAAATTTGACACTTAACTCACTGACTTAAGATAATTCGTGTTTTATTTGCGTTCATGAATACCGGTGTTAGAGTGTAGTTTAGCGTTTCGGCTCCCCACTTACTTTGGCTAGGTACCTACTTAATGTCAATTAAAATTTTTTAATGAAATTATACTTTTTAATCATGCCATCTCTTAGAATGTCAAGGAAGTTTCCGTGGGAATGCAAAATTAGTATTAGTGGATTGTTGAAGAGGATCGTGTCTAGGTTTTTATTTTACAACACATTTTTGGTCTTATAACTATACAACTTTAAGGCCTTAATGATGATGTTTTCCCAAAAATAGGGTTTTAGTGGATGGAAAGTCCAAAGTCGTAAAATTTGGGAGATTGCTCAAATGTATTCCCTCATCACACAAAATAGAAACATAGTTCTACAGTGCAATAGTAGGAATCATCGACTTGCCTTTATTTTTTTTTTAATGTGTATTAATTTAATCGATGAAGAGTGTATATTTGCGAAAAAAAAACTGTTTTTGTTTTGTTTTGCAAAATATATTTTGTTTCGTTTTTTTTTGTTGGCTCCGTCTGATTTTGCAAAAAAAAAAGTATACATACAATGTTTTTTCAAGAATAGAGTCATCCTCAATTTAGTCTTCGATTGTTTCTTAGAATTTTCTATGACTTGACAACACACACAATCATTTTTGGTTTTAGTTTTATAGAAGCGTCGGCGTCGTCGTAGTTGGCGTTATGGTGGCGGGTGCGCAACGATGGTATAGTAGCTATGTATTTAATTGAGGAGGTTCATTTGCATTTGACTTTAGCGCTCATATAAAATTTAAATTATCAATTTTTTTTTGAAACAAAGCGGTACCTATGTACGTATAACGGTAAGCTTATGTGCTGTGGCGGGGGTGGTTTGCATTATTCATCTTAGGTGAATTTTTCATTCGCAAAATTTTCACATTAGGTAGGTATTTGTTTTGTTTTGGTATACCTTTCCTTTTTTGATCCTGTAGAAAAGTTAATCTATTTTAATAAAGTTTTACTTAACGATGAACAATTTAGAAAAATAACAATGAATTATTTCTCAAGAAAATCCTTAAAAATCCATAAATTTCTGCACTCATAACATTTTGTATTCATTCTATAATGAGCACTTTAATCCATTAGCAGTGTAAAAGATTTAGTAAATAATTCTGTAGACTCATTAAACGAATATGTGTCACGCTTTAGTGATGAGTTTATGATTTGCCTTTATGCACTATTTTATGCAATCATATCATAAATATGAATTCTCCTTGGACCAAGTAAGTACCTACAAAATATAATTATTTATCGGTCGCTTTTGATATGATCGCATGAGTATGTGCTTAGTCAGTAAGTTCATTATGCACTCATTAAAAAAATATTAAATTTCTATTAAAGCATTTCAGATAAAAAGTTTTTGTTTTCTGCGATGAGTACACTTTTTATGCACTCATTACATAAATATGTAATAAGTCCATTGTATATGTTCTCCACATGGCTAATTACTCAATACACTCAGTTTTGTTATGAGTGTAAGGTGTCACTACATATTTATGATCGTAATGACACCATTACTGGTTTTTCGTATAGAATGCTTTTTATTTCAGTGTTCCACACGTTGAACTGAAGTTCAAACAGCGTAATAATGTCGGTTTACTTAAACTACAGAATTAACTCAGTGTAATAGCCCTTCCACACTAGCCCACTGAGTATTAATACATGTCAAAAAAGTGGGGAAAAAAAATGTGTATAGTGTGGAAACAAAATATGACAGGTATTAATACAAGATGTGACAGCCCATCGTACACAGCTTGACAGTTCTCCATACATGATTTGACATGTATTAATACTTTACAATTTTTAGGGTTGGTTCTAATTTTTAATACATTTCATCTGTGTGTCAACACAAGTTTGGCATGTATTAATACAAGCCAGTGTGGAAGGAAAATTTGAAAGTCATATTTCCCACAAATTTGACAGTCGCAAGAAATTCTTTCCCACTTTCAATTTGACATGGATTAGTACTCAGTGGGCTAGTGTGGAAGGGCTTTAAAGTTTATTAAAAAAAAATGCCATCACCTTAAAATAAATTCAACAATTTCGAAACCTGGCAGCATACTTATTGAGGATGGTCTAGTGATGAAGTGTAAAGAAATCCTCATGAATCCGAGGCGATTTTTTATTTTTCGCGTTTATCATACAAATTTTTTGTCTTAGCAAAAAATTTTCTGGGAACTCAAGATAGCTCATAGAATTTTCTACAATATTGATCTTGAACAAATTTTCCAAATCTTTTATAGTTAATAAGTTATTTGGCGCCAAAACTTGGTCCTTCTTAAAATTTGCTTAAAGGCGCTACATTTTATATTATAAGTATGAAATGCTTTACTAGAATTGCATTAAAGAATTCACTATGGCCAGAATAACGTATACTTGTAATAGCGTTTTCTACACTAATGGCGGATCCAAAGTCTTTGACTTATTTTGGTTGTTTGTTATTTTTGGTCTAAATTTTTTTTAACTAACAACTTCGCACCCACACATTGAACACAATGAAAGCAAAACTGTCACTTTAATTCCATTTGAATTCAATCTTTCGATCTGGAATTGTCATAAACCTGGGTCAAAATTCGATCCGGATTGAATCCGATCCTTCGATCCGCTCATGTAAAAGTGGTATGAGCTTCTTATTACTATTTTCTGCAGCACTGAAAACTGCCATCAGGTATTCCAGTATTCTTTCCAGTCAGTGCTGGAAAATTGGTTGGATGGTGGGTGGGAAAAATCGAAACGTCACATTTAGGTTACGACAAATAATTGTTCGGTCTCACTCTCGCTCTTGCTCGCACTTATTACGCAGTTTTATTTTATTGTTTTTTAGTTTTTGTGGTGCATTTTTTTTTTAAATATTTGCATTCTGCAACTTAACTTCATCGGGTTCTAACTCAATGTCGTTATTTAAGTTAAAGAGGCCCAATATAGTCGGATATACATCACTGTTACATTGTTTGAGTGTTTCGATGATAGATATCACACGTTTTGGATATCATTTTTTAAATTTCGTGATTTCTAATTGATTAGGTATAAACAACAGTCAAGGGTGTAGGTACTCCAAAGTAATTTTGGAACATGGCACATAATTAATACGTTTTAATACCAACATATAACACGAAGTGTTATTCCGGATGCCTCATAGAGTCGCGTGTTGCTGAAATGTTTTCGTTACCGTTGGTCAAAGTGGAGCCCCGTGCAGATCCGCAAAATCTTCCTCTCGAACACTCCCAGTTTTTTCATGCTGGTTTTGGAAATAGTAAACCAGACAGGAAAGCAGTATGTGATGATCGGTCTGAGAAGTTGCTTATAAAGAAGCAACTTCGTCCTTTGGCTGAGTCTATTCCTTTTCCGCATTAGGGGGTGGATGCGGTGGAAAGTGTAGTTTGCTTTCTTCAGAGTAGCTGTTACATGCGGATTGAAGCTTAACCTCTCCTAAAAGTTGACACCTACATATTTCACTGATGGTTTGCTTGTCAGTTGCGATCCGTCAGACAGATTGATGATAAAGCTGCAGCAGCTTTTAGCTGAGGGTTTACTTCGCTGTCCCGCTGGTCTTCTGAAACAAGCCAATTCAGATTTGGGTGAGTTGACTTTGATGCCCCATGTTGTGTAGAACTCCCACAGTAGTCTCACGTGTTCTTCTACTCTTTGGGCTGCAATGACTGGTGAAATAGATTTGGCGTATGTAAGTGCATCGTCCGCATAGAGCAAATTCATAGAGTTGTGGGGTTGAGTTTGGTCTGATGTGAAGATGTTGTAGAGGAACGGTCCGAGCTTTGATCCTTGAGCAACTCCTGCTCTGATGTTTTTGGTTGTTGACTGGCTGTTTTCAATCTGTACGAAAAACGATCTGGAATTGAGAAAACTGAAAATTATTTTTATTAATGTACCTGGAAAATTAAAGGTGGTTAGCTTATGAATTAGCCCCTGTATCCAGATGCTGTCGAATGCTTTCTCTATATCCAGAAACGTCGTTATGGAATCGCAAGAGCGGATGTAAGGTAGAGTGTTTCTCTCGAAATCCAAACTGCATGTCCAGAACGATGTGGTTATTAGTGCAGAACGCCTTCAATCTACGAAGAATAAGTCCTTCAAAAATTTTGCTGGTGTTGTTAAGAAAAGATATGGTACGATTTCCGAAAACGGAGCCTCTGTCGGCTTTCTTCGGTATAGGTACTATTTTAGCTGTCTTTGTCTTCCATCTATTTGGAAAGTAGCAATTGTTGACGCAGTTATTGAACAGGATCGTGAGAAGCAGCACCATGACTTGGGGAAATTTCTTTATGATGTAGCTGGAAATCATATCTAGTCCAGATGATTTCTTAGGTCGCCCACTTTGGATTAGCTCAGCTACTTCTTCGGGGTTGGTGAAGCCTTCAGTCAGCCGGGATCGCTAGCAGGATTTTCATTGTTAAAAATCATAATTTCAGCGTCCGCCTGCTGCAGCTACTGTTGACTGATCTTCCTTTAAGAGGGAAGGATCGTTGGATGGGTTTGGCACGAAATTGGATCCTTTGCAGTCGCTTCCGCAATCGCTGTCGATGATCATATAGTCAAACAATTCCTTCTGGGAGATGCTGGTATCTGTCCCTTGAGGTCTTCCATCTCTTCAGTTCGCCCAGGGCGTTGTTTACAGAGAGCTCCATGGCTTCGATGGCTTCTTCGATTTCATTGTTGAAAAGGTCTATACCTAGTTATCTTTGCCCTTTTCTATTTCTACTATACGAGTAAGCATTTTAAAAATATTTGGGTGTAATTCACCCGCTGATTAAAATAAAAACAATGATTCACCTCAAAAAGCATCACCCGGAATTCCATATGTATAACGTTTTGTGTTCGTTTTACAATGTCTCCCTATTTGCTTGTGTCTATAAAATATTTATCTCTAAAATCTATTGCTTATGTAGGAAAAGAACACCGACCATTATTTGAAAAGGCGATAATTTATTTCACTCCTCGTTATCTGACCACATGATCAACATAACATAAAGTATTTTCCAAAATAAATAAGATTATCACAATATGATTGCTATTGCTGCGCTATTTGAGTGCGGGTTTTCCAAAAGACCTCAAGAAAATAACCAAACGTTTTGGCATTAAAATCTAACAAATGGCAATCGATTCATACAATCCCCAATAGCAATCAGATGGCAGTCAATATTTATTGCATATGCTTGTTTTTTTTTTTTTGCGGCTTGAAACTCCTTCTGTTGGCCGTTAGAGTTGTATAGATATTCTATTCGATTGTTTTCCTTACATATGCCCAAGTATGTAGTACCAAAATATACAATTTGAGTTTATTTTTTTACAAAAAAAAAAAATTCAATTCAAACAAATAAACCACTGGTTTATTTTACAAACACCTCTTTTCCTCTACTTCGGAGTCATCTTTGTAGTTATTTTTCTAGACGCAAAACTTTAAACATCGAAATTCCTTCTTTGCAACCTGTAGAGTAGATTTATTAGCATATCCCATTTTAAAAAAATACACAAGTGTTAAAAAAAAACTTCGTAACCCTCCCATAACTTACAGATGTAAATTGCTCCAATTAATATTGGAATTTCTCTCCCCCAGAGACTTTTAGTTCGATGCGTACAACTCAGAGGCCAAAAGAATGAGGAAAACATTCCACATACAAAAAAAAACAAAAAAAAAACACCAGCGTAGCTCCCCAAGCCATTTGAATTCACAAACGTAGCGTATATGTACGTCGTTATCATCCTCGCGTAAAACTGATTGTACCTACCACAGACCTTACAATATATGCTTCATACGTACAAACATGTATAGTTCGATGGCAATGTAACTGTGTACAGTAGAATCCAATTCAATCCTATGCAAGTTTCCATAAATTCTAAGAAATTTTTAACTTTCTCATCGAGGAACAGTGGGATTGAGTAGTCTAAAAAATTAACAAAAAAAAAGAAAAAACTTTTTTTTGTATATAAGCTAAGTCTAGTTTTTTTAGCGAGTTTTTTTTTACACTGCTGTAAGATGTAGGTACAGAAAACCAACGTTTTGCTATGTATTAGGCCAGTTTTTCAGATCTCGAGGTTAACCCTGACTTAATACCAGAAATGTGTGTTTTCAGTCAATGGCATTTTTGTGATACGTTTTTGAGTAGCAAGTTGGAGTCCAAGTATATGGTGCCCTTCGAAGTGTTCAGACATTCACAATGCTTTAAGTATGCCTGACGTCAATCGCAACTTGATTAATTTAGTTTCCGGATTGTTTCCGGTCTTGATAATCCCAAAAGTTTAATTTTACATAGGTATTGAAGTTGTGGGAAAAGAGAGCTTTCTGTGATCGCATCCTACCCCGCCGCGGTATCCTGAATCCGATTTACCAGAAGTTTTCTCGGGTAGAGCTTGTATACCTTGACTTTGACCATCAAACTGAAGATGCGTTTCTTACTGATCCTACCCCATCATATTTATCATAGTCTTTTTAAAACGATCACAACATGCGTCATTGGTTGAGCCGTCTTTCGACTTGGTGGGCACAAGTGATTTTCTTTTCAACCTATGGAAACAAGGCTTTTCCAAGTCTTCCCCTTAAGGAAAGTCCGTTGACCCTGCTACTTGCAGCCCTTGCTCAGGTTAATATCACAACATTTCATCCACCGTTTGCCCTTTCGATCCCATCGCACTCCCTGGATGTAAGGCCGTCTCAAAGTCTATTCGGGCTCCTCATTGTGCATCAACTTAAAATAGTTTTTTTTAACACTTTAGGGAGCAACTGTCCTACTGTAAAACTTAAGGAAAACTCCAATACCCTCTGAAATGTCTATCTGCAAATTCTCATCACTAGCTCATCGCATGTCTTGGCGTTGCCGCAAGCAATGTGTTTGAATGTATCGATGTGGGTTGCAGTTGCAAGTTCTACAACTTAGATCTTGCATTTTGTTTTTCCTTTTTTACTTGGAGAGCTAGAGATGTTGCAGAATTTATTATTTATGCATATATTCCACCTAGCCTGATGACTGGATCGGTTAGTTTTGTTTCTTTGTATGTTTGGATTGGAATGAGGGCAAAGCAGTTGTTCCTCGTGCTCGTAGTCGTCGTCGTCGTCGTCGGTCACTGCTGCATTCATTCCATATAAGATGGAACGCGGTTTGAAATGACTGCAAAGGATTAGAAAATAACATTGTTGCGGTAAATAGCTGAAGGAATTAGGACTAGTTTTCGAGACCTAGGGAATGTAGTAGCACATGCATCGACATAAATTATTTTCATTCTTCACCACGACGACGACGACGAACGAACGAAGCAGCCGACGCAAGGCTATATCAATGTTTCAATAGAGGTTCGTATAGCAGAGGAGTAAAAGGTTAACTTGAGACTCGTTATGCATACCTAGTCGTTGTGTATAGCTTAGTCCGTTTTGGAAAACAACTCTTGTTCATCCAGTTGTATACATCCCACTTTGTCGTTGTCACTGCTCAATTTCTTAGATCTTACATACGAATATGGAATTATTGTGAAATTCCTGGACATCTTTCAAAGCTGCACCAGTTTATGTTGCTAGAAGCTGATTCCTTGATGGTCATAAATTAAGGAAGGATTAAATGATTATGCGTGAATGCGGTAGTGGTTGTAGGTAGGTATCAGATTTTTTTTTCAAGAAAATAATTTAATGTCTTTAAAAATATTTTAGTAGATAGGGAGATGTTTGCTGCAAGCTTGTAAAAATACTGATACTAGTTTCAACTGATGAATGGTTATTGGAGAAGCAATAGCTGTGCATTTGCATTCAAAATGGAACTCTATGCAGATTTTATCAAATAGGTATGTCATACATGTAACTGCCATAGGGAAAAGAAAGAATAGAAGTTCGTGCTAGGAGTTTTGGAGAAATTCGCTTGGTAGTTCGTTGTGTCTTTTTTTATATTATGCATCAACAACTTTTTGAAAAAATTGGTAAGAATCGGTACTGAGTAGTGTGGGACTCTTACCGCACTCAAAATTACCAGTGAATCAGGACCAATCTATGAAAGATCGACAAATGATTTTTCTTTCTTAATTTATGAATCACATTGTGGGAAGCTATTTCTTATATATCGAGGGGCATTTATTATTCCGCGAAGGACCATGCTTTGGAATTTTTGAATGGGTTCAGCATTAGTTTTCTTTGTACAGCCCCATAGTTGGATGCCATATGTCCAAACAGGCTTCAATACTTGCTTACACATAAGTTTGTTCTGGATAGATAGGTCAGAGTTCTTTCCTAGTAACCAGTATAGTTTTCCGTACTTCAAGTTTAGTTCTTCTTTTTTTCTTTTTGATGTGCTCTTTCTATTTAAGCTTTGCATCCAAAGTCATTCCAAGGTATTTGGCAGTATTGGAGTAAGGTACTACTGTACTGTTTATAAGAATTGAAACATTGGTTATTTTTTTTTTTTGTTTGTTTGCTATTTTTGCGTCCAATCACTAACTTTATTGACTGCATTTTGTAGCTTTTGTGTAGTCTTCGTAACGGATTTATCTGGCACCATTATTACAGTATCCATAAGTGGCCATAATAGCGTTGATGTCCACTAGAATATCCCTTGCATACAACAGATACAGGGTTGGTCCTAGGACACTTCCTTGTGGTACATCGGCTTCAATTGTCTTTAGTTCCGAGTAATTTTGGTCGTACCGTAGTCTTAAGATTTGGTTTGTAACGTGGGATTTCAGTATTTCGAAGTACTCCCTGGGAAGATCCTTATGCAGTTTGTACTCAAGTCCCAAGTGCCAAACCTTGTCAAAGACTTAAGCAACATCTAAGAATATAGCCCAGCATACTTGTTTTTCTTCAAGTGTCTTTTCCACAACATACGTAATGCGATGCACTTGGTCTATCGTGAAATGTTTATTTCTTATTCCCAACTGATGGCTCGGAATAAGTCTTCTTTCTTCTATAAAGTCTTTTCAGGAGCAGTTTTTCGAAAAATGTTGCCATGATTGGTATAAGCGATATAGGTCTATAAGATGTTCCTTCTGTTGGCGGCTTACCTTGTTTAGGTATTACAATGCTTCTGCAATTTTCCAATGATGTGGCGCATAGTTTTTTGAAGGCTATTAAAGACATTTCTTTCAAAACCTGAGCAGTTATTAGATCGTACCCTGGTGATTTTTTGCTAGACAATTTATGTTGACATATGCTTCCTACTTCTTTGAGCGTAGCAAAAGGAATTTCACATTCGTCGTTTCTATCAACAAACTGTAAGGGATCTGTAGCTGTGCTTTCCGGAATGGCGTAAAAACATTCGCGAGATGTTCAGCGAAGAAAACAGGTGTTTGTTTCGGGTTTCCGATCCATTTACCATCTTGAGATTTTACTGGCGGGTTTTGTGTCTGTGGTCTTTTTAGGCGCTTAGCTGCTTTCCATTAGGAATATTCCGTAGAAGCATCCGTCGTCAGACTATTCAGGAATCTACTAAGTGAATCACTAAACGAACTAAAGAAAAGAATCTGTGAGCGTAAATCACAGATTCTTTTCTTTAGTTCGTTGTTAAGACGGTTAAAAACTGCCTTATCACCTGGAAATCTTGCCATTTTCTTCGAGCTCTTCTTTTCTCCAAGACAGGATATTTTATTTCTTTTTCTCTTGATTTCGAAATTGTTGGAGTGCTTTCTTCTGCAGCCTGTTGCACATCAGCAATAAATGGTTCCACTTCATGATCAATTTGTTCAATTGTTTGCAGGTTTATAAAACTTTTAAGTTTATCTCTGAATTCGTTCCATTTTGTTTTTTTATTCACGAGCTTAGAATTACATTTTTCTATTATTTCTGCATCGATGATAATATTACTGGTGTATGATCTGACGATAAATCGTAATTACTTTCGACACTTATATGATTTCTTTTAATACTTTTCAGTTCATTCAAATGCTTAAACTTGAAATTCATAAACTATCACCAGTTTAAAGAATTTATTTTACCGTTAAGTATTTATGTACTTGAAATAAACTTATACAAATATATCAGCTGTTTCTAATCCCTATAAAATCCTTTGAATGCGAGACTCGTGTCTTCGGCTTAACATTGGAAGAGGAAGTCTGTGTAAACAGCTCTCCACTCCACACACAAGTGCTTTCCATCGAATATTCCTTCTACAAAAATGAGAATACAATGGTTGCCTTCCTAGATATAGAAAATGCTTTCAGTAACGTCGAAACATCTGCAATCGTGTGTGCACTGGCATCTCTGAATGTTGATGTGTAACTTGGCGTACTGATTAACCCAATTGCTTACTTGGATAATCAATTAGAAAATGGGTGGCTCTTCAACTAGACTAGAAGTACTGCTAGTAGGCGTACACCGCAAGGCCGTGTTCTTTCTCTACTTCCTTGCAACTTGGTATAGTGAAAGAGATTTCTGGCTACACAGGGATTGCCTATGTGGACCACTCTACTAAAGGGCTTGGAAATTTCTTTCCGACATCAACCACCTGACCTCGAGATTGGAAACTTCTCCAACCACGGTCAAAAGACATTAAAAGGGTTCAGGACGACAATGATTGATCGAACGATGAAAACAAATAAACGACGAACGTGTTTCTTCATGGAGCACTAACATATGTAGAATAGGCGTGTCACCTATACCCCAGCAACTGCCAATCCAACGCTGAACACAAGCGTCACTGAGTTGATGGGGCCACCTCTTTCTTCAATTAATAAATTCCTCATGAGAAAAGGACAGTCCCTTCGACTTAAGTACCTTCCGACATTTCAGGCTATAGTTTACTATAGCTTAAATGACATAGGATTTATCAAATTTTTCACCACATATGAACCACAATCCTAAGGGTATCGCCTTTAACTGTCGAGTATCGGTATCCTGTCTACATCTTGAAGACAGGCGGCCCCACAGGAAAGGTCTTGCCCCCCCCCCCCATATTCGTCATCAAAGAGGAAGCTTCTACCAGTGAGAACAAACTCGGAAGAGCTATCACAATTTATTTAAAAATCAGTTTTTACTGTTTTTTGGGTTCGTTTTTCATGCAGAAGGCCCCACCCAAAAGGTCTTGGATCCCCATATTCTAGTCTAGGGCACTCAGTACTCTCATTAAATATGTTGTTTTAGTTGCAATACCTATTATCTGACTTTCGAAAAAAAGCATTTTCAATTCAGCATTTAAAAGAATTCGAAATCCAAAGTGGGGTTAGACAGGGTTGTATACTGTCACCAATACTGTTCCTGTTAGGGATAAGTGACGTGCTGCATGCAGCTTTGTCGACTGGAAATGGAGGAATTCAGTGAAATCTGCTGTCACACCTCAAATATCTAGACTACATGGACAACGTATGCTTACTCTCTATCAACAAGGGTGGAGAGAGAAGCTGAAATCGTTGGGCTTATTGATATTAAAAACGGCAAAAACAAAAAGAATCAGCCTTGGAATTTCTTCATCTATCTAAGTAGATATTTCTGGAAAACTATAAAGATGGTAGAGAATTTTCAATATCTTGGCAGTATTGTCTCTACTGCCATGAATGTTCGGCTCCAATGTTGAATCCGTGCTTCTTTATGGGTTCAACACTTGAAAAGTAACACCCGTCCGCTGTCACAAGAAAGCTGCAAATGTTCCTGAATAGATGTATGCGAAGCATCTTGAGAATTATCTGGCGTAATAAATCCATCCAAAAGTCTAGTTAGCCTAGTGACGATTTATCAATGTTGTTTTTTTGTAATTTCCTCAAAATACGTAAAAGTCAAAAACAAGGTCCTGAATTTTAACCCCCAGTTTCACAGTCTGTTTTAAACCTTGAACTGAGTTCAATTGTTCAACTGAACTGAAGTTTGAACCAAAAGTAAAGTTTGAACTCTCCCTGTGAAACTGGGGGTGAGCCTTGCAAATAAAGTCCGTAAACATATTCACTGATTGTGTAAGCTACAAACGAAGCTTTACTTCAACTTCTTTAAATAAAAATTAAATGCAAGAACAAAACTAAAGTCATGTACCTACTGTGTACATACAAAATGTTCGTATCTAACCTTCTTCCCTTCCTAAAAATAAATCTTTAGGATTTACTACCTCACTGTACCTAACCTAACTATATAATACTACATACATTTATATGTACTTGTACATGTAGTTCTTCTTTAAATAAGTATGTAGATGATTATGTTATTTTCCATATATATACATACATATAATGTATACCTTAGCTATGTACACTTTCTTATTCCTAAAAATTTATATTGACGTATTATACGTATTCCCATGAAGCTTTTTTTTAATGAAAATAATAATTATCTTTTAATTACAGTAAGGCTTCTCGAATACGGCAAAAATGGAAAAATAATACTTACAAAATTGAACTCTTTTTCTGTCACAGAAACCAACGAAGGGTATACAATTCCGTAGATTTTTGATGCCCTGAAAATTCTACTTCAAAATCGGTCAGGTCTTTTAGTTTTTTAAACTTAAAAGTTCTGATTTTTTTGCTATTTTACAGAACGGCATAATTTTTCTAAAGAAATACATTTCTTCCATAAAATATACAAAAATTGAATTTGTTTCTAACCGTAAAAATAAAATAAAGACGCTCGAAATTTGTTTGTGTTAAAAATCGATTGTTCTTCTTAAGGACCCCAAATACTAAATTTGAAATAAGTATCAGTAAAATTAGCTTTAATAGTTGGTTTGGCATAGATTCCGAAACAATTGAAATTTAAATAGATGTCCAGCTTAGAAGTCCGGATTACAGAGCTCATACTGTGTTTTTTTATGTTTTCTTTAAGTTATTAAGATAAGTTCTTAGAAATTACATTTTATTTCTTTCATTACTTTATATCTCGATGACATAGAAGAATTTGTAATGAAACTCATGTTGAAAGATACATATGTATTTACATAATGTAAGTTTGGAATTACATATCACAATATTCCAATTCAAACCCTTCTGAATAATCTCTTAGATATTGGTTTACATTCAATGGCTTACATATAAGTTACATCATATCGATATTTGTATAAAGAGTAATAGTAGTTGTTGTCGTGAAATGAATGTAATTTCTTCGTTTTAAATAAATTTACTGTTTTTGTATTATAAGATTTTATATTTAATGAAAGTGGTGCGGTCACGATATCCGTTTGTAAATTAAATGTTTCTTATTCAATAGAATATCCTGTTGCATTCATTTTGAATTCAGTTCGAATTATACGAGTAATTTACAAGCTAAATTGGAATTCCTTTTTTTCTATTTTTAATACTCAAACCTTATGGAGGAAGTGCTGTACGATATAATATTTCTACTATCTACGTAGAAATACAGGTCAAATTTATACTTTCAATAAAGACAGAGGCAGAAGAAGGGAAAAAGTAAGAATGCGGAAGATACTTAAACTTATTTTGGAAATAAAAGTTAATTTGAGAACTACTCGACATGCTATAGCTGCCAAAATTTTATGAAGCTCGAATTTATATTGTCTACAGGTATTATGAATAAAAGTTTTCACGATTTTTGTGATGTCTTAGGTAGTATCTAATACATCAATAAAAATAGGTATCTAATAAATACACTTTTCTTGTTTTAAGTAACTGCGAAGAAGTTTTGGAAGTAGTGACATTTTTGTTCATTCTTTAGGAACACATAAGAAAGCCATCGAGGAACTCACATTTCTCAAAAATATTTACTCATTTCGAACATTTATAAGAAAATCTTAGTAATATAACCTGCTGAACATTACATTCGCAACAATACGAGGCAGACAACCTTTCTGGGCATTGCACTGCGCTGGTGCAAATGCTTTAGATCACAGTAATTAAAAACTTACTGATTTACTTATCCGGCTCCCGATCAATGGAGGGTCTCTGTCTGATATATTGCAGTCTTCCATCGTTGGCGGTCCCTCGCACGCTCCCTTCAGTTATCGAGATCAAGTGCTCATGTGTTTGTAGCCGCCTGGTCTCTGTAGCGGAGGTTCGGTCTTCCTGGTCGTCTCGAACCTGGGGGCTGGGACTTGAAGATTTTCTTGAGTGGAGCGTTGTTGTCCATTCGATCTATCCTATGTGACCTAGCCAGTGTAGTCGACGTGTTTTGGCTCTTAGGACTACACCCTCATCTTGATACAATCACGATTGAATCTTCTCCTCCATTCGCCCTCTTTGCATATTGGACCAAGCTAAACTCAACTTTAGACCCCTAGATCTATTCGTGCAAGAATCTGCAGCATACAGTCCTTCAGTGCCTTGCGGCTAAGCCAGACTAAATGCTGGGAACAAAACACAATAGGCCATACTCAGTTTCTGCAGAGATATGTGGGAAATTATGTTTGCACAGGCTACATAACCCCCCATTTAAACTTCCACAGACCCTTTAATACCTCTTCTCCAAAAATAGAGGAGTGGGAAAATAACCAACCTTTCAGTAACGAATCTACGATAACTGTCTTCACTGATGGACACTGGAATCGGTGTAGGAATTTTCTTGGAAACTCTGGAACTAACTAGCTCCTTCAAACTTCCGGACTTTTGCAGCGTCTTCCAAGCCGAGGTCTTAACAGTGAAAAAAACAGCTACGCAAATATCAATGATGGCGATACCACGAGATACGAGATACAATCAGGGAAATGAAAGAGCTGATGAGCTGTTGAGAACAGGTTCATCATTGTATTCGAGTCAAACCGAACAAAATATCAAAGTACCAACCTATAGCATCAAACAGAATATTGGTAACAAAATATTAGAAAAAAATCAACGAGAGGTGGAATCTGCTCCAAACATGCGGCAAAATTAAAAAGTTACGACCAAATTTCAATAAGGAGAGGACAGACAAAATTATGCAAATAAACAAGAAACATTTTCGTTGCCTTGTCAGCATAATTACCGCACACAACCTACTAAGATACCACAGAAAGAAAATGAGGCTCAGTACTGACGATATTTGCAGAGGGTGCAGCGACGAAAAAGCACATGAAGATACCTTACACTTCCTTTGCCACTGCCCAGCACTCTGTCGTTTAAGAAAGATACACCTAGGAAATCATTTCTATGACGACTTAGAGGAACTTTCTAGAACTTCGGCTAATAGCCTCCTGAATTCCATCAACGCCTCTTAATGACTTGACTGCTAACAGAACACATAGGTTTTTACATTAAGTAGAATTCAATTTCCTAAGGTATCACAACGGATCCACATAGATCTAAGTGTGACGGTAATAAGATAAACTGTCAGCCCTTCTCGTACCTAACCTAACCTATATTGGACCTAATTTTCCGCAGAAGAATTTTTCTTTCGGCCAGTGCCCAGGATCAATTACCCTTCCAGTCCAGTATCAATTCCTCGTCCAGCATCCGGCGTGGCACCCGTGCCATAGATTAGAACTGTTGAATCAGTGTTTTGTATAGCGTACATTTTTAAATCGTTCTAAGTGTTTGATATCTCTAAGTAGACTGCACATTCACATTCACATCAATCGCTGTGAATGCTTCATGTACAGCTCGCTTGGAGTGGCCGATGATACCAATGTCATCCACATAGCCAAGCATTTGAGAAGACCTGGATAGTGCCTTCCAGGTTAACACTTCTCTTGTGCACTATCTGCTCCAGAACTGATTTGAAGAAATCACATGATGGCGAATCTCCTTGTCTGAGCCCTGTACACGTCTGGTATAGTTCGGATGAAATGTTACCTATTTTCACGTCATGTGGCATAGCTGGATCAGTTTTTTTTTCAAGATCCCGAGCTCCGCCATCGCCAATAGAAGCTCTTGACGACTTATGCGATCATATGCGGCTTTGAAGTCGATGAGAAGATGGCGGGCCTCGACTTGAAATTGGTAGGTCTTTTTCAGGATTTGCCTCAATGTGAAGATTTGGTCTATCGTTAATCTGCTTGGCCCGAAGCCATACTGTTACGTGCCAATCATAGTGTTGTAGAAAAGTTTAAGACGTTCACATAGTACGTTGTTAATAGTTTTTGCAGGACATAGGACCGCCTTTTTTGTAGATTGGGCATATGGAGCTATTTGACCAGTCGTCGGGCATACTTTCCTCCTCCCACACTTGATGGTTGATGATCTTAGTGCATGCAACCTACAAGAACATCTCCTCCATACTTGAAGATTTCCGCAGTAGGCCATACGAGCCGGCAGATTTGTTGTTGTTAAGCTTGTGGATGGCTTTTTTAACCTCTTCACTACTTGGTGCTTTGACTGGATTCCAAGACTCTCAAATGAATGCATACAATTGATTTTTGAAAGATGAATGGGGAAAAAGATGATTGCAATCTTTTGAGGGATATTTATAAGATAAATGAAAATATAAAAACGAAAGAATTAAAATTAAAATTAAAAAAAATTTCTAATTAGATAATTTTAACTGAAGAAAATGTTGCAAAACTGACTTTTTAAATTATGAACTCATGAAATCACTTTAACTGTCTTATCACAGTCAGCGATGATAAAACGCTGAACATATCACCAATAAATGATATCACACGAATAAAGAAGAAATTCAAATGTTATTTGTTTGTTGAACAATGTTCACAGAATGAAAAACGAGGGTCTGAATACAGCTAAAAATGCACTACAACACAAATATATTTGCGTAGAACAAACCAAAATTGAAACTTAAATGACGTTATCTTTAATATGTGACTGTGATACTAAAACAACTCAAGCTATGTATACTTTAATAAACGGCTGCTAATCTAAAATCAATGATGTACGTATACCTACCGTGTAGTTTTTCTCTCTCAGTAAAATGTATTTGGTACAAATATGGATACCTAAATACATACTATACATTAAAGATATGATACCCTTTTGAAAATTCTCTTAAGTGGTGAATTTTAAAGTATACACAAACTATGTATATATGTACCTTTATCACTATTCCTACCTCTACTTAGGAATCTGTCACCCGGAAATTGTAAATTTCGGTTCTACCATTTCTGAACTTTCCCTTTTGAACCATAAAATCATTAGTGCTGTGTCATCTTCTTCCTTGATATCCTTAAATAATACACAACCAAAAAAACATTGATGACTTGATTTTTAATCAGCTAATGGCTCAAAAGCTTAAAAGCAGCATGTACCTGCCATACATACATACAAATTTAAAATTTATATTTCACATAAATGTATGTAGGTAGATATATTGTACACATAGGTACACTTATATACATACATTAGAACTTTTTTTCATAATCATCTTTACTTACATATGCATTATCTCTATCCTTTTTTTTCAGTTGGTGCTTCACTTGGTAACATCGTTATAGCAGGAAATTTCCTTCAGATAAAAAGGCCACCAGTAACGAGACTACTAATATCCCAGCCAAATGTGCCACATTATCTACCGTGTTCAGCCTCAATAAACTATGATCCACGTAAGTTTGTCTAGAAATAAAGATTCATACAAGATACGAATTTAAATTTTAAAGCACATAGTTTGTCAAAAAAAAAAAGAAGTCAAATAGGTTTTTTTTTGTCTATTTTCTAGAATATGTGAAAGGAAAATTAGGTTCTAGAATAAAATAACTCGACTATTTATTACATAAGACTGGGTCGCATGTACTTTCTCTTATATTCCAGTTTCTTGAAACATCAGAACTTGAAAAAAAAGCAAAAAATGTAACGAAGCATAAACTCGTTTTTTTTTCAATTGTTAAAAACAACTTTGAACTTAAAAAAAAAAACAGAATATTTGAGTTGATATGAATACATACCAGTAGTGTAGCTACCGCGGTATCAGCCGTATCAATGATACGGGGCCCCGAGATATGGAGGCCCCCAAGATACAGAAGGCTTGATGAATGTAAGAAATTTTTCATCCAGAAGAATAGGGCAATACAATGTCAATTACATATTTTAACAGCAGTATTAATAAAAAACTTGTATTCGCTCCATAACACACGTGTTAACTGACACACGGATAGATAACTTGCCCGTTTGATAAATTTTGTTATTAAATAAGATATGATATCTTTAAAGTATTTATCACTTCACCAAATTCACCACTTCATCGAATTGTAGGGATTTTCTAATACATGTGTCAAATGCATGCACTGCATGCATACGAAGTTTATACTGGTAGTAGTAAACGGTCCTGTCACACGTGTGCGTGTTCATTATACGCGGAATTTGGCAAGTTGAAGTTATCTGTAGGTTAACACTCGTCACAGACTATTTATTACACATTTGTTAATAAATGTTACAAGTTAACAAATTTATAAACGCTAGCACGTTGTTATCCGCCGTTTATTAATAGGGGTAAAGCCTAGTATGCAGATCGAGCTAAAATTCCGCTCCCACTTTACTCTCCAAACACCAGATTAAATCCTAGCTAAATTTTGACATAAAATTGTTGTAGAGAATACATCACAAAAAACAGCTGTTCTCTGAAAAAAAAAAATATATTCAACAATTTCAAAGACTTTTATTTTTAAATTTCAAGTGAATATAATCCTTTAACTGTCCTTGAATATTCCTTGTTTTTAATTTTTATTTTCACAAAGTAAGGCTCAGGTAAATCTCACAAATATAAGAACCTGCCACAATTTAGCTCGAGAATTAATGTTCCGCACAATTATTTCACACGCTAAATTTTAACAGATAGGTCCCGTACAGTAAGAAACAAAAAATTGACCTGTTTGTTAGCTGGAGCTGCGTACCTCTCGGCTTAAATGCTGGGCTGAATTTTAGCTCGGCTTAATTTTGGAGAGAATTTTTTATGGGAGCTAAATTTTTGCTCGATCTGCGTACTAGGCTTAAATGTATACTTACTGTTATTACCAATTTATTTTGCATGTGTCTTTTCAATAGTTTTCCTACCTAAATAATGCCTATCTAGTTACATCTTACCAGCTATTTCTTATTGGAACATGTATCAGTAGCCGAAAAAAATTAGACGTAAAAATGCCAAAACTGAGAACAAAATCTGACAAAACTTAGTTTTGATGGAGACTTTCGTTTAAACGTCTTAAGCATTTAATTAAAAGTACCCTGTTTTTGAGCGGGGTGATTTGTTTATTTCTCGAAAGAGTTTTTTTTTAACATGAAAATAAAAATGGGAGCTTATGCTAATCTACATTAAAAAAAAAAAACTAAACAATTATTTACAGAAAAAGCAGCAAGGATTTCATGTATGTGTGTTATTTTTTGTGTACAATTTTATAAAGTAAAGCTTAAATCTTTTGAGAAAAATTACGGGTTTTGAAATATTTATAAAAAAAACTGTAAATGGAAAAGTAATCTTTAAACTGTCATAAATTTAAGACTAAGGCGCCAGTTAGTAAAACTATAATGATTGATTTTGAGACATTTAGAAAGCAAAATCATTTGTTATTTTGATGAACATAAAAACTCAAGAATTAATAAATATTTGTAGTTAAAAAAAATTTCAAATGGACCCAACTTTCCACATAAAATGACTTTTAAGATTCCAATGATCATTGGTAAGCTGGTTCAATCATTGAAAACAGAAAAGTCTTTCTATGAGGAATGTTGGGCCTATTTAAAATTTTTGTTTGACTACAAATATTACCAAAGTCTTGAGCTTTATTTGTCAATCAAAATAATTTCTGAATTTGCTTCCTAAATGTCTAAAAATCACTCATTAAAATTTTCAATGATGAGCTATAGCTGGCGCCTAACTTATGAAAAGTTCCTAAATTGTTATACTTTTAAAATTAACTTTATTTGATTATTTTCTGCAAAGGAAAGTTTATACCTACCTAAAGTTGTGCCACTGCCCGGAAAAAAGGGCCCCTAGAAAATGTTTGATACAGGGCCCCCGAAGTTCTCACTACGCCACTGATACATACATATGTATAGTAGGTAAAGACAAACGCAAAATTGTTACAGTAGTTTTCCTAAAATTAAATATTTTGAATATAAAATTTTTGTAACACATAGATAAAATTAAAATGCGAATTGTGAGCAGTAAACAATATACAGTCCGTAACATTTGGATAAACTCACTCATATTTATTTATTATTAAAATTAACTGTTTTTGGAACTTTTTTAGTGTTAAAGAGTCCGATGAAGTTTTCAAACTTTTATTTATTTTTTGCAGTTGAACAAATTGAATGACCAGTTTCGAAATGGTCACATCAAGCATTTTTTGACAAATACGTTTTTGCATATCAATGTAATCCGTATGCTTCCCTGTACATATTATGGTCAAGAAAACTACATATTTAGTTCTTAAATTGCTGTTATTGCCATTATTTGTACAGAAATAATATCAAATATGTCAAAACTCTAAAAGATGTGAACTTTTTTGAATTGATTACATTAAAAAATATTAAAAAACGAAAGAGACCCTGAAGAGAAGGTTTAAAAAGAAAATTAATAATTTATGCATTATTAAAGTAGTTTGTTTAATTTAGATACCGAAATTGAAAGTTTCATAATATTTGATTTTTTCCCTTAAATTCTGTGTACTTAATTCCGTCAATTTCGAAAAGGCCATATCTCATAATTATAAATTTTCAAAAAATTTATATGAAATAGAGTTAAACAAGAAATATTTCTGTATTGACCGGTTGCTTACTGACCCTAAAATTTAATTCAAACATAAATTTTGAACTACTTTAGAAAATAATTGTTTTTTTTTTTTTCATTTCCTAAACATTTTAAATTAACAGAGGTGTGCCCTTTTCGAAATTGGTCATTCAATTATATTAGTGCTTTTTATTGCTTCCGCATATTTTGTTTACCTCAAAAATACGAGTCTTTAAAAAATCACTCACAGATCTCAATAGGTCTGATGATATTATGCTCTAAGAAACTTTGATGTCTACAGTTGGATCTTATTAACTCGAGTACCTACTATCGGGTTTTTCAATAAGAGTGCTACAAAAGTTTTTTAAATAAAACAAAAACTTGGTTTCCAATAAATGATTGTGACATTCACTGCGTGGCTTGTGGCACCATCCTGTTGGGACCACATGTCTTCCAAGTCCATATCATCCAATTGGGCCCAAATATTCGGTTATCATTGTACGGTAGCGATCCCCATTCACAGTAAAGTGCCGGTCTTGATCATCACGGAAGAAGTACGGCCCAATGACGCCACCGGCCCATAAGCCACACCAAACCGTAATTTTTTCGGGATGCAATGATGACTCATGGAGTACGTGTGGATTGCTGCCTGACCAATACCGCGTATTTTGTTTATTGACGAAGCCATTCAGCCAGAAATGAGCCTCACCGCTCAAGATGATTTTTCGATGAAAATCCGAATCATTTTCGAGTTGTTGCTCAGCCCAATTCACGAACATACGACGCTTCTGGTGGTCAAGCGGCTTCAGTTCTTGCGTCAATTTAATCTTGTAAGGATGTAGGCCAAGATCTTTTCGCAAAATTCGCCACAACGACGTCACAGAGATGCCCAAAGCTTGAGAACGATGTGTGAGAGACACATTTGGCCTTTCTGCAACTGAATCCTCAGCGGCAGCAATATTCTCGACACTACGGGCACTTCTATGTCTCACTGGCACGGGAAAATTTTGTACTGTGCCGTGGATTCAAATTTTTCCACTAGACGCTCAATTGTTGATCTGCTAGGACGATTATGAGGACCATAAATTGGACGTAGCGCTCTTAACGTTGAGGCCACTGACTCCGAATTTCGGTAGTTAATTTTAATTATTTCGACTCGTTGTTGGCTCGTATATCTTTCCATCATAAAATGGCAAACCTTACTGAAGAGAAATGTCAAAAGAGCGGCAAGAAATATGGCGTCGTTTGCTGCCCTGTCGTTCTACTTTTGTAGCGTCCCTCTTGAAAAACCCTTTACTTTTCTTTATGTATTTTTTTCCAACCCAATACAATTTCAATGATCCTTAAATCAAGAGAGTAGGATGGTACGGAGATTTACTGCCTAGTTTTGTTTTCCAACCAAGCTAAACTTAGACCTGCTGTATAAATAGGATCATTGTTCCGCTGAAAAACATTTGGTAGTGGTCCAAAAATATCCTTTGTCGCAAGAGGGTTTCCAATATGGTATTATAGAATTTCGTTGTAATTTAACAATTAAGGAAAACTAAAGTAAATGTGCTGTAAATAGAGAGACTGCACCGAATACCAACATTTATCTCTCTTAGCCTTGATGGAAATGTAAAATAACCTTTCCCTTTCTTGAGTCCTTATGCAGATCGAGCAAATACAAATTCTCTACAGTTTTTTTTCTCCAGACAAATTCTTAAGGTGTAGAGATAAAAGAAAAATCATTTGAAAACGGAAGCGTAGCTAGAAATTAAAAAAATTATAAAATTTCCTTCGGTTTATAAAAAATTGATAATTTTATTTACAGAAATCTGATTCTTATAAAGCATTTGCCGGGCGAGAAAAATTGAGTGCCTGCGCTTGATGGCGAACAATATAACGTGGATGATGAAAATACCTCTAAAAAGTCTGAAATTTTCATTTTGTTTCTTCTCTGGAAAAAGGCGATTATAGGGCAATTGGTTGACATTTAAACCAAAATGAACTTTTTTCGTAAAAATATAGGAAGTTTGTCCTCCATCATTTAAGCTATCATGGATTAAAAAAATTCAGATTTTTTTTTGTTCTTCCGAAAAAAAGTGATTTCAGAGCAATTGGATTAAAATTAACTTTTTCCGTCAAAACATAGTTTTTCCCCCAACTGTCATATTCCATTCAAAGATTGCTACGATGTCGTTGGTTTAAAAAACTCTAAAAATTCCGAAATTTTTGAAGTTTTTCTTACTTCTCTGGAAAGAAGTAAGTAGTTTTTTTTCCATCAAATAGTTCTTTCCCTGCATGTCAAACAACTATCTGCTATTAAATTCCGTTGTAAGATGGATGTGATGTAAATGGATTAAAAAATCCTGCCAAAATCAGAAATGTTATGAGTTTTCTCCTGCTCCAGAAATCAAATTGCCAAATCAGTTTGCTAATTCGAACTCGTATTAACTCGGCTTGAAAAGAAATTTAAATTTTGAATTAAAAAATAATATTTTCCGAATCTGTATGTGGCCCTTTTGTACCCTTTCCCATTATCTATGCCCTTGACTGATTTAAAGCAGCTATTCTACATATTCTATTCTGAATTCTTGTGTTCTTTATGCATTTTATATTTTGTTTTAGTCATGCGTCCTCAAAAGGTATTAAAAATGGAAAGAATGAAACAGGGAAATGATTTTAATTTATAAAAAGTAAAATATATACATAAAACGTCACAATTTGTCTGGAATAATGCTTCTTTTTCCTCTAAAAATTAAGTGGAAACTTTTTTTTTACCTTTTCTTATATAGCGGTTACAACTGTCAAATTTTGCGCTGGAACTGCGTACTGCTTTTAAAAAAATTCTAGGTAGAATTTGTTCGTGGAAAAATTTTATATGGCAGATTAATTTTGTCCCGGTCAGCGTACTTGGCTTTCTAGTGACAATAATATTTTACCTACCTTCTGCTTCCAAAAATTGAACTTTTGTTCACCTAAAAAATATTTCTTGCCAATTTCTGTTTCTGGTATGTAATAACTTAAGAAGATATACATGAAACACACCGGTAAATGGGAGTTTTTTCTTTAAGTTTAGACTCTTCAGGCATTCAACACTTTTAATAACCCGGCTTATAGTAATTTCTTCACTTCTACCCAAGTTTTCTATCTTACCTTGTTAAGGCAAGTACCGTTATTTTTGAATTTACTCGTAAAAAACGGAATAAAAACAAAAAATTTTAAGTTTCTATTATTTTTATCTTTTTTTTCTTCAAAAGTAAACGTCTGGCTGCATTTTATTACTAGGTCAAAAACACCGAAAATATGTTTTTCTTGGACGTATTTTAACACTGCAGATGAGAATGGTGGTATTGCACAACGCCTTGTGAGACAAAAATCTATGTACCAATTCTATGCATGAATTCAAAATAATGGAATTGCCAATTTAATTATTGGTTCATTTTGAGGAAGCCTTAATGCGAATGGATGTATTTGCAGCAACTTGTTTGCTGAAAATATCGAGAGGTGTCAGATGAAGTAGAACGTCTTGAGCGGCGAAGGGTGCCTTTCGAATTGATACACTGCCCAAACGGTTATTGGAATTTGGTTATTTTGTCGCAATTTACCGCAATTTTTCTAGAGCAGTCCACCATACTGCCACACGCACACCGTTAGTGAGAATCGGTCTGAGCCCCGAAGTATATTGCCCTGTGAATATAATGAGGTTGACCCATTTCTTCCCCACTTGAGATTTTATAAATTTATATTTCCTTGGGGAAAGAACAAGTTTTGTTTTATGAGGTTTAAAGCCCACACCAAACCGGTAAGCTGGATTCGTAAACTTATTTAAAGCGTTTTGTAAGAGTTATTTTAAGACTGATACGGCAATAGCTTCCAGGCATGTCAGTAGGTCATTTACTACCAAGTTCCAGAGAGGGGAAATGACGCCGTCCTGCTTCGAGGAGTGGCACGTTATCCCGCGAGCCAAAATCTCTAACAACGAAATCTCGCTTTTTTTTAATCTTTGCATATCAGACCTAAAAATCTCGCAAATTTCAACCAAAACTTCGCAATTTAAAACCTCGCAAACAAAATGTCGAAAATTCAAATCTGAACAGCAATATTTAAGCTAGAAAATTTACAAATATAAATTTTACATTGAAACACTCCTGAAAGTGGCATCGTGAAAACTCCCAAATAGTCAGGGACCGAAAAAAAAATTAATTTTGAAGACTCGTTTTATAGATGTGCTACTAATACCTTTATATAACAAAAATAATTCTAAAAACTTAGAAATCATAAACACATTTTCTACGTCTTCCTTTTCAGATGAAAATGCAGTTCCTGTCAAAAGATTCATCTACATCTGGTATCGCAATGGAATCGAACTTAAAACAACAAAACAATCGAAGTTAAAACATTTTGAAATTCTTAGCAATGGAACACTTCGATTGCCAACAAATCAAAAAGCCACAGGAGTTTATCGGTGTTTAGTAAATGCAACAGCATGGGGTCATCATGCTCTTTTGTCAGAAAGTTGTTCTGTTGAATATCCAGGTTTGCCTTGAAATCTTCTTTAATTGAATTTTAATAAATTTTTGTATGTATGTTTCAGTTTTGAAGCGATTGCCAACACATTTTTCAAATATAACTGCCGTACCAGGAATGCCAATTACTTTGAGCTGTCCAGTTCAAAGTATACCAACGGCAAATGTATCATGGTTACATGGGAATATTTCGATTGAAAGAAAACTCAAAGAAAACAGGCGAGTAAAGATCGAAAAGAAAATTATTCGCTATATTGTTGAATATTTGATAAGATATTTTTGTTCAATTTAACTAAAAATACATTTTTTAATTCTTACAGATTCATAACTCTGACAAATGGGAGTTTAGTGCTGAGGAATGTGACGGAAACAGATAGGGGGAAATATAAGTGAGTATAAAATATTGTTCATGAAATGAAGTACTGTCATTCGCCTAGTTGCCTGGGCGTCCCGAAACCCCTTGGCTTATTTTTTCATGAAGAAAGCGGGCCATAATGACAAATTTTATAAGAATCCGAATCTATCGATTGGCATCCTGCTTTTGAATAGATGAGATAGGTAATCTAACGGTCACCTTCCAGATTATCCAGCCTTTAGCCATAGAAGCGTGATTAAAAATCAAACATCCAAGCAAATACTTTTAAATTAATAATATTTAGGGCCAGTTTTTCAATGCAGAATTAACTCTTGAGAAGCAAATGAGGTGAGTTAACTCGGATTTAACTTCAGATTAAAATTGAGTGAAAATACGTTTCTAAGGTTAACTTAGGTTTAACCTTAAGAGTTGGATGATCTCGCTCTGAAAAACTGGTCCTAAGTAAGATAAATTTAAGAAAATTCTAGTAAGAAGCGCCGTAGAAGTGAACCTAAGCCTCAACCAGCAAGCTTCTTCCAGACAGCTCGGTCCCTAGCTAGTTTTCTCTATTTTCGCAGAGTTGGTTGAGATTCAATTTCAGGTTCTCATAGACCTTTGACAGGATCCATGATATTGCACGATAAATCAGAATCTAAATTATTGGTGTTGAATAAAGAGACCCTTAACTGAAATGGGTTTTGCTTTTCTCAGTTGCCTTCCCTGCCCAAAGAAGCAGTTCTTGGCAAGAGTCAATCTACGTTTTATCTCTGCACTGTTACTATATTTTGAGTTGATAGCGGAGCCAAATTAGATAAACAAAAGCTATAAGATTTGGATATTGAAAAAAAAGGCTTTTGAGTTCCATACTTTGATTTTAAGCTCAAAACACGTCCCACTATGTGATATTTTAAACGCACGAAAATAAACACAACGATTTCCTACTTTCCGTCCCTTTTAAAATTAAAAAGTCAATGCATCGAAATAACCTCAATGGAACTCATTCACCATCAAACGACAGAATAAGGTAATTATTTAAAATAATACATTTCGTGAAATATCATTGTTCTCTTCGCGCATACATCCTCCGGCAGTCTTTTGCATGGATCTTTTTAGCAAATCGAAACTCATTAATTAAATAACAATTAAAATTTTAACTTTATGTTTAAAGTGCTGTTAAAAATATAGCTGCTAGATTATTTTTTGTTTTTATTTGGCCATGTGGTTTTGGGTATTTCCAATCAATATAATCCACAAATTTAAGGCAGATTCCTACGAGTATCTTAACAAATCTGGTCAGAAAACAGAATACCGTGCGCTTTTTGAGGGGAACTTTTATTTATGATTGGAATTTATTGATTACTTGCTAAAAAAAATAAATTTGGTGCGCAACAGCTCGAGAAGAACCAGGAACCGAAATCCCTGTGCTCTCTGTGGAGGGGGGACTATATTTTTTTTATATTTTAAAATTATTTTTGACATACTAAGGGTGAAATTTAAACTGGAGATCATTGTTGTAATATAGAAAATATTGTTGTAATCCTGTCGCTTAGACGCCATTTTCAAAAATGATGCCAAATCTGTGCAAAATGGTTACATACAAAAAAACTGGTAAATTTCTCAAAAAATTTCCATGGTTAAAATAACGGTTTTTGTCTTAAATAAACCTTCGGGTTTAATTGTCAATGCTACCATTTTTCAGAAACATATTTTTGTTTTTATATCAAAGAGTGGAACCTGCAGTTTTTTGATAATTTTTAATATTTTGAACATGAAAATGTTACAGAAATGCCTCAGAATGCGAAAAGCTTGCTAGGATATAACGGTTAATAGCTATGTTTGCTAGCGTGAAATTTTTTGCACAAATTTTCACATTCTCAAAAATTGTCACAAATTCCTGTTTGTTTACTCAAAAAAGTTGCATTGAGAGAGCGCAATGAAAGAGTAAATAATTTTCGCTCCATTGGAAAATTTGTGAATTCCTGCTACACAAATTTCTGTGTACACGAAGTGTTACAAGTACTGTCAAAACCATGGTGGTCAGTTTCTGTCACAGCGTTGCCACTGACAAACAAACAAATATAAAATTTTCCTACACAAGATCTACATATTCCAACTTTTACTTTTATTTTGAAAATAGAAAAACAAAAGAAATTAAAATTTGATAAATGTTAAATTTCTTTTCCGAAAAATAAGAGCGCAATAGACTCGATTTAAAAGCAGCAGATTTGATTTACGAAAAAAAGTGCATTAGATCTATTGATATCATGGCAAGGTGGCAACGCCGTTTGTACTAAAAAATGACGTTTCATACAAAAAGTGGTGTAGTAGATTCAAATTCCCCCAACTCTGATAAAATTGTCCATTCTTTTTAAAATTTGACAGTTCTTACACACTTTTTCGGAAAAAAATACCAAACAAACTTAATGTTTAAAAAAATATGTGTTGAGTAGACGCTACTTCGGTTAAAATGTAAATTTTTTCATATTTCGGAAACATACCTTTCTCATGTCAAAAATGGAACTTCCACTTTTTTTGGTACTATTTAATACTTGTAACAGGGAAAAAGTAGATACGCTTCCAAACGTTTATTCAGATAATATCGGTTAATGTTTTAAGAGAAAGGTGTTAAGTGGAAGCACCTTCTGGCTTAATTCCAGTGTTACCACTTTCCGGAAACATACTTTCTTATGTCAAGGTACTTTATTGGTACTGTTAATAACGGGTGATTTTTTAAGAGGTTTAGAACTTTAAAAAAAAAAAACACAAAAAATTCGAAAAAATGAATGAAATATTTATTTGAATCGATAGTTTGAACCTTGCAATTTAATGTTTAAAGATAATTTCATGCAAATGTTGACCGCGGCTGCGTCTCAGGTAGCCCATCCGCTGAGTCCAATTTTGGCATACTCTTTCACACATATCGGCCGGTATCTCACGAATGAATGCATGGATGTTGGCTTCCAGTGCGTCAATCGAAGCGGGCTTGTCCCTATAGACATTAGCCTTGACATACCCCCACAAAAAATAATCTAATGGTGTCAAATCGCACGATCTAGGCGGCCAATTGACCGGCCCGAAACGTGAAATTAACTGTTCACCAAACTCGCCTCGCAATTGCGCCATTGTTTCGCGTGCTGTGTGGCATGTGGCACCGTCTTGTTGAAACCACATATCATGCAAGTCAAGAACTTCCATTTCGGGCAAAAAAAGTTTGTTATCATCGCTCGGTAGCGTTCACCATTGACAGTAACGCTGCGATTCGCATCATCTTTGAAGAAATATGGCCCAATAATGCCGCCGGCCCATAAACCGCACCAAACAGTGGCTTTTTCGGGATGCATTGGTAGCTGTTGCAATGCTTCTGGCTGATCTTCACTCCAAATGCGGCAATTATGCTTATTTACGTACCCATTCAACCAAAAATGAGCCTCATCGCTGAACACAATTTTTCGCGCGATGAACATTCCGAACCGAGCACGAATTTTGATAGTAAAATTCAATAATTTGCAAGCGTTGTTCATTTGTAAGACTATCCATGGTTAAATTGCAAACCAAACTGAAGCTGTTTGACAGTGACACAAGGTACTAAACACACGTCAGCTGTCAAAACCAGTGTTGCCAAAACCAACCCAGCTAAAAAATCACCCGTTATTTTGAACATGAAAAAAGTTGCGAAACGGCTCCGAATGCCAAACTCGTGTTGGGAGGATAATATTTTACCAGTGCATTTGAAATCACCATTCCATATATACATACTTATGTAACTTTAAACCCTCAAAACATTGAAATTCTAGAATTTATCGGTATTTTTGCACAGTACCGTATAAATAAGGTTAGCGTGTTCTTAGCACTTAATCATCAAAATAAAATGCAGTACATTTTTCACTCTTTAAAAGGAACCCCGGGAAGGGAAAAATCATCATCACAATCAGTTTGGTCATATCTCTAAGGCCAGTCAACCATTCAACATCCATTGCATGATTCGCATTCGCGCGGCTATTGTAATTTAGTGTACAATTTAAAATATTTAACGAGTTCTAATTACGTATAATAAATTAAAAGCTACAACAAATCAGCTTTTAGTGGTGGCAGAGCCTATCTCTATTCGAATTCACGAGCTGTCCAATTATTGTGATTCCATGAGAGATTCGAAAAGATGAGAATTTATATAGTCGTAGTCGTACATACTCACATATGTAGCAAAACTATTGTAATCTCCAGCTGGGGCTGTTGATGCTATATTCATTGCATGGCGGGACTAATCTCGATGGAACTAATTGTTGAAATATCATATTTTGTTTCATGTCCTGAACACGAATCATGAAAAAATATATTGTATTTATAAGTAAAAGGCAATGGATGGATTTCACGAGTCATAGCGCAAAAAATTGCACGTTTTGTGATGTGTACCTTTAGGCTAGAGTGTATTTACTGGTATTATAATGTACCTTCATTTGGGCATGTATACATGCGAGGTGTGGAGTTTGTTGCGTGATGGTTCTAATTTATTATTTAGATAACAAGAGTATTTGTTTTTAAATAACTCAAGTGCTTTATATTTTATTTGTGCACTTAGTTGTTGGTAGTTACTTCATTTAATGTACATAAGCAATTGAAGGAAAGTATTTAGGGCTTTTCAACTTATTGCCACCTGCAATTTGTTAGGGATTTGGTGATTGATTGCAACGCTACTAGGCAAAAAAGCAGTGATTGGGAAGAGTTGATTCTGCATTCGATCTGAGCGTTGGTAACGTTCACTTCTTTTAAGATAAATTGAGAAAAAAAAATCCTCAAAAATTTGTACGCATTAATTACTCAAGCCTTCGAGATGCCTTGCTTTCAATGATCACCTTGATCACTTTTATTGGGTGGGGTGGGACGAAAGAAATTCAAAACTTCAAAAATAATAAAAAAAAACTTCTTTTATTTTGCAGATGTATTGCTCGGAATTCTTATGCTGAAAGACAACATCGTCAATTTATACTAACAATTAACGTCGAACCACCAAATATTACCAATAATTCATATAAATCATCTTCCAAGTACAAATTACTTCCTCCATTACAAGATGATGTTCATTACATTCCATCCGGCACAAATTTGCGACTTCGTTGTTTCGGAACATCAAATTCGATTACAATCGAATGGTGGTTTGGAAAATCTCTCGATTCTCAACACAAAAATCTCAGTAACAACAGCAGAGACTTTCATATTCGTGATGCGACAGTTTTGAGAGATGATGGATATTATAGATGTGCAACAAAGGAAGACTCACAGATATTTCAAGTAATTGTCACCGAACCACCAGTAATTTTGCAACCACTGGAATCTTATGAGAGTGCTTTGGCGGCATTTGTGAATTATTCGTGCATAGCTGATGGCAATCCCAAACCGGAATTTTCGTGGTATTTTTTGATTTACAAAGAAATCTCCATAGTGCTGAACTCGTAATAATTATCTGTTCTTTCTTTTCAAGGTACCACAATGGAAAGCCTCTAAGCAAGGATAGCTTTACGACGAATATTGATCGAAATGTCCTTACTATTAAGTCATTTGATATTGCGAATGAGGGTATTTATCAATGCTTTGCTCAAAACATTGCTGGCGAAACGTATTCAGCAGCTCTATTGCGCTTGTCCCAACGAGAAGATCTAGACATTATGCCGAAACCTCTGAAAAACGTACGATGCTATGCTATGAATTTTGACACAATCAATGTCACTTTTCATAGTGCAACTTCGGTAAGTTTATTTGACCATTTGTTTTAACTCCACAATATTGTAATTTACTGTTTCTTCTAGCTTTTCTTGATCACTGTTCATTTTGTGCAGAAAAATCCCTTTCGCTGGGAGTCAAAACCCCTACTCCAACTGAATAGTTCACAACATGTTGTTATATCTGGCCAAATGCCAACTTATGAACCGTTTGTTATTCTCATAAGAGCCCTGCTTCCCATATCCTCGCATCGATATAACAACAAGGAAAGCATTGAGGAAACAATGCAAAGTTCCTTTCTAAGTGAACCAGCATATTGTTGTACTCAAGGATGTAAGTTTAACATTTCTTTTAAATTATTGACGTTCTTTACATTCAGAGATATTTTTTTTTTCTAGTACCAATTCGAGCATTTCACTTATCTGCTGATGTTTTTATCACTTGGTCCAAGCCAGTGCTAGAAACTAAATATTACATTATTCAGTTTTCTATTGCACTCACTCATCCACATCCTCAAGAATTCTTCAAGGATTCCAATATTCTAGGAATCTCATCATTGGTTACAATCATGTTGGTTCCCAAAGATATTGAGGAAAATCTTCAGGAAGTCATTCCTCTTAATGAAACCCAAACAAGAGATGCCTTAAGCAGAGCACAAGCAAGACGCAACGATTCAGAAGATGATGATGAAGACATCTTTAGCATAATTGTTCCATCAAATGTAACTGGATTGCTTCTTAAGAATTGTCAAACAGCTAAAGTTCGTGTTTTGGTCATAACAAATGCAAACCAAGATCTTCAGCAGGATTTTCGATTCGTCCAATGGAAAATTGTAAAAAAAAACATCTATATTTCAAAAATGTATTTTCTTTAATTCGAATGTGCCTCTTTTTTAGATTGAAAACGATACACAAGAAACTACATTAGTACCGTTTAGAGTATTGAATATTGAACCTCGAAGCATTTCGTTTATATTTACCGAAGGTTTTGAAGACAAATGTGTTCGAGTTTGCTATTTTGCTTATGAAATTCAAGATTTTGGAACTAGCAGACCAACCTGTGAAGATATGTAAGTTATCATTGGTGGTTCAAAATAATCACTAATTTGTTTTGATTTATTTTTTTAGGACAATAACATCATCGAAATTGGTTCTAAGACAGCTTAAACCGAAAAAGCATTATAAGGCGCTTTTTTCTAACTGTACCAATTATCTTCCTTATGGAGAATATGATGTTCAAACCTTACCAGATCGTAAGTATATTTTTCTACCTAATCTTTTTTGTAGACTTTTTTTTTTTGCAAAATGTGTCATATCCTTAGAAGTTCATATCCAGTCAATAAAATAAAATTTAAGCCACCGAATGGAGATGTTAGAACAATTTCAGAGTGGTCATAAATCATTCTGTGTTGTACAAAAATTCATCCAAGTACCAATGAGGTCGAGATTATCATTTCCTAAATCCTAGTTCTGTTAGATGTGTTACAAGCATATAACCCAAATTAAAAAAAGGCTTAATTAGATCCTAATGACCATCTTCTCAGAGCAAACCAACACGATGTACGATTCCTATAAGGAATCACGATGTTTTCCATATTGATCTGACCGCTAATTGGCTTTAAACCTTTTCAACTTCAATAATTCTATTCGATTGGCAATCAAATTGGCGTTTATTTCTACCACTGCTGAAGTGAACGTGTTTCATGAACACCGTATGACTTGCACATATGTGGATGTCTTCATCGGGTTCCGTATTTTAGACTTCCATGTCAGTATTAATAGTTCTCATTAATTTGTCTTACGAATCAAAACTCTTTCTATTGGTAATCATCAAAAGACTGTGAAAATCTTATTAGGTCATGTGGAATCCATTTGGTGGCGCGACAGCTCGTGGACCAACGCTTAAACCAATCCTGCGCGCGTGTTGTTGAGAGGAATGGAGGCCAATCATATACATACATATATACATATTCTTAAATGCAGTTGATAAAAAAAAAATGTCTCCTTTTTCCAGCTCCTGGTACTGTAACGAATCATAAAGTAGCCAACGATGGTGGCCTTAAACTGAGCTGGGATCCACCAACGAATGCCAATGGCAAAATTCATTACTATAGCATTTTTTGGACTGTCAACAATGTTACTCATGCAGCTAATGTCAGTTCCGATGAGACTTTTTTCAAGGTAAGCATATAAATTAAATGGATAATTCAGTATGTTTGAAAATTATTCTTTTTACAGTTCCCCAATATTACCGAGCGAGAAAAAGTCAATGTAACAATCCGAGTTGTTGGTGAAAATGGAATTGGAGCACCTATATTTTTCGATCTTCGTAACTGGTCTCGCAATTCGGATGAGAGACGCTCAATATTAGACACTTATCTTGGCGTAGCTATTGGGGGAGCACTCTCAACCTTGTGCATCTTGATTTTCAGTTTGATATTTATTTGTCAACGACATCGTTTTAAAATGCGATCAGGACAAATACAACTGACATCTCAATCTGAATCAAATATTGGCGCTGCTAGCACGCCTGGTGGTAATACCGAAACAACAGGCCTAGGCTTAGGCGACAGTAATGCACTTCATGAATATCATGAAATGCGAACATTGATTCCGAAATCTCAGCAGTTTCAATTTCTCAAGGACATGCCTCAAACACCAAAGCAGCTTCCTAATGGCAATGGAAATTGCCCAAGGCGAAATGAAAATAGCTCTGAATGTATATTTGCCGAAACAGAGCTCGACGAAGAAGATCCCACAGCTCTATGTAGTTCGACACCACTTTCAAAAGTACCACCGCAACGAATCAATAACGATGATGCTGCTCTTTATTTCATTCCAGTAGCTATAAAGAATCATCGAAAAAATATCGAAGTTGAATATGCAAATCCGAAAAAACTCTCGGATCGTTTTGCACTAAATAAAATAAGTTCCTCACCGAATTTCTTCAATGGTGGCAGTAGCAGTGTAAGCGGTGGCTGCAGACCTTCACTTTTTCCTGAAGACTGTAGCCGCCAACGACATACAAACCGTCACAGCCAACAGCAGCCTGCAGCAATGCAAAATGGCTGCTCCCACTATGTAAATACAACAAACAATAGAAATAGTTACAGTAGTTCTAGTAATAATAGTAAGTCAAACCAACAACAACCTCCACAAAAACATCCTATTGATCAGTTAAATCATTCCATTGACAATGGTGCTGCATCGTTGTCAGAACCAAAGCTATTTGCGACCATCAATAATGGCGAAAGAAATCCTGATTCTAAGGTTAGTAAATTAAATAAACAATTCATACTTATTTGTTGTGTCCTTATGTTTAAGGGCAATTAGGTGCACCTAGTTAATATGAATCCAAACTATAGTACGTTAGGCCATAATACGTTGTTATTTTTTAATTAAATTGTACTAATTAATTAATTGATCAAATCCAGAAAGAAAAATTGTCTAGTCCTTGGGTAAAGACACAACATCACACATAACTAATAAAACTGAATAATGTTCCACATACGCCCGAGTGTATCGTTTATGATTACTTGCTTTGGCGGTAGGCTTCCAATTGTGATTGTTTAATTTTGGCAGGGGAACTCATAGTATTTAAGTGTAATTCTAATCAATGTTTCCTTAAAAAAGTGTTCAAGGAATTTTAAGTTGTGACTAATTCCTAAGAATTTAAATTATGTACTTACACCTTCTTTCTTCAGATGTCAATCTAAAAACTTTTCGTTGTATCTATTACATATGAATGTTTTATAATTTAATAACCCGTCATTGAAAATTGTATTAGAATTGTCAAATACGTAACAATAATTGAAAAAACAAATAAACACATTTCATTATTCAATACAAATAATCCATAGACATCCAATTTGAATTCTTGAAGTCTTAATTGAGTCAAAAATTGATCTACCTATAAAAAGAAAATAGTTTTTTTTTTTTTTGTATTTATTCAGTCCGTTTTTTTTTTTAATACATATACTTACACTTCTATCCCAACGTTCGTCCATGTCCGAGTAAAAAGTATCCCAATTGAGGTTACTTGGTATTCGTGATCTTTGTGATATCAACTCTATAATTAGCAACAACAGAAGAAAGTCAAAAATTCTAATTATACCAAAAATCACATTGCCCCATACAATTTCTCCAGTATTAATATAAACAATAAAATTTTGATGAACATAACTAATTATCATAACCAGATTACCCACGAACACAAACATAATATTGAATTGAAACACAAACGAGTAATGAAACTCATAAAGGATTCGATGAATTTTCGAATAAACCGCTGAACATTCGTCAAGTTCTTCGGAGAACTCGCATAAAACTGCCATCTGTCGATAATGTGTTTTTGGAAAAGGTTCTAATTTTTCGATTCGTTGAGCAAGGTCGATTATATGCTTTCCAATCCTTCGATACATTCCAGATGACACAAGGTAGCCCAATGTCAAGGCATCTAAAAGCAGCAGAGCACTCACGACTTCAGTATAAACGAAAACACAGATAATGGGATAGTAGAATTCATTTGCAACTACAACACGTAAGAACTTAGGAACATCAACAAAAAGTGCACATATGTCACACGCCACTCTAAACACTACGATCACATAGACCTCGTTGCCAAACATACTGCTTTCCTTAGTGATTGCTTGTATACGCCTTAATAACTGAATTGTTTCTCTCAAAATTCTGTTGAATTCCTTATAGCAAATGACCTGCCATATAAGTAAAATAACAGAATAGATGTGGATTAAACCGATATGCATAATATGTATGACCCATAAGTCTGGACGATACTCATTCAGCATATTCATCAAAGTCTCTGGCAAAAAAATTGTCAATCCCAAAAACGACATTAGCCGATATGATATTGCAAATAAATGATTTTTTAGTGAATATTTTATGCGGTTATGCTGGGTGATTTTGAAATTCACCATGCCACACATCCTTGCGTAATAGTACAGCATTTTAAATAAAATTATTCTAACAATGTTTGACATCGTTGTGCCGGTTAAGAGTCACAAAACCGAATGAAAACTATACAATTCAACAATAATCCAATGGAATAATAATAATTTGTTTGCATTGAGTATTAATTAACAAATTAATACTAAGTCATAATTCCAGCAGACAAATATGTTGAAATAAATACATACATATGTCTCTTGAAAAGGCTTTTCTTGACTTTTTAAATCTATAAATGACGATGATATTACGGCTAAGTCCTACCATAATGACTAATTAACTAATGGATATTTCCTCAATTAATGTGTTCTTAGTTGAGGTTAGTGCCAACCTTGAAGTGGCTTAGTTATGTTGGTAGTGTTTTGATTCAAAAAGCGTATTGGACTTTGCTTAAATACTTTTTTAAAAACACTTATCATTGCTGGAGCATTGGGCAGTAACTGATTTCCTCCATATATCCCTGTTCGAAGCATGGGGCTTAAGCTGACGTTTGAATATTAATGAACTGTGCTTTGTTAGGTACAATTGACCTCTAATTGTTTTGTTGGTCTTTCGACTCGCCTTACACCCTGTGAATTTTTCAATTAATTCCTGCCTGAGAATAATATGTTGTTAAGTATTGCGACCGGTCTGCAGCAGTTTTGTCTTTTTGGCGTCAATCCTTAAGCCAGCCAGTTCCTCGTTCACTTGCAGCAATTAATACATTTGGTCCAATCCGCCCACAGTGTTTCAAATTAAACATATATCGTCGGTGTATACCGAATAACTAAGCCAGCGATGGTGAACAAATGGCAAGCGTGCGCCATTGGTAGCAATTGACGAAATATTATGGGCACGTCATCATGATTGAGGAATCCGATGACATCTTTGAGCAGAAGCATCAAGTAAAGTTTTTTTCTTTTTTTTGCTTTTAATTCCTTCTACAAAGGGCACATGCACATTATCATTTTATTCCTTAAGAGCTTGTTTAGATTGAGAAATTTGAGTCCGGACTTGTGAGTCTCATCGTGTCCACATTCGACCATTTGAGGAGCCTCAAAACACATAGAAACAAGAATAAGTTCAATGCTTTGCACATTGCAACAGCAAGAAATGAGTCTCATGAGGCCGGTGTTTGTATTTTGTTCATGTCTCACGAGATCCATGACCCCCCTTCTCTTGTCCAGAAGCTACCATGAGACCGGTCTCAATCTTTCCAATCTACACAGCGTCTAACTTAACCAAATACGATCAACTAACTTAACACATACGCCGAAAGCATTTTTGGGTTGAAAATATCCTTGATCGTTCAAATTTCTGATTAAATGTTTGTTGACAGAGATTTCTGTTTGATTGAGTTTAGTTTTTGTGTGTTGGAACAGCAGAATACATAATAGTGCGTTAATTTTTTCATATTTTGTTTCAAATTTTGACTAGATATGTATTGGAGCGAACGTTATTTAAGATGTTGACTGCAAATTGTATGTATGTTTCTTTGAAACAAGGAAAGAGTTGGAATCATTAGATCTATAAAGACAAGAAGACGAAAAATGTCGATTCCAAATTTGGAAATAAATTGTCGACGCACATATACATATGTAACTGTTTGAAAAAGCTAGTGACTTTTGTTTCTATCTTGAAAATATTTTTGTCGATCTATGCTTCAGAATTCTTATTATATGAAATTAGTAACACAAGGAATCTGCTTGAAAATAGTTTGTCAGATGATTTTAGTTCGGTCTGCGTTTTGCTTAAAGTGATCAGTAAAGAGCACTGATTGAACTACTTCGCATCGAATTGGCACTCTGCACTTTTGCTTTGTTGTATGACTACTAAAGTGGCCCATACACACCACACTTGTGTCTGTGCGCTCAAATGTGTAGTGTGTGTTAACCGTAGGGTGGACACCGGTGTGCACACTTGTGTTGTGTGTATGAGCCACTTAACTTTGCTACTAGTTAAGTGGCTCCTCAGGGATATCTCTCATGATACATTCTCGCCAGATGTACTCTCGATTAACCCTGTCGAGTGCTGCCTTCCCAAGTCCAGCTTCTTTGTTTGCTTTAGAGTGAAGCATCGCATGCTTAAGGTCTACACTGTCTTGGAATATCCAGGGATTCCTAGAAGGTGTCTGCTTCGTTAGAGTTGCGGAGTCAGTTGAATATATACCATTATGGTCCATTTAACTTAAATACTTAAGTCTTCTCTAAATTTGATTATTGGTATGGTCACACTACTATAGGGTGATGGTCGCTGTTAGCATCAGCTTTACATTTCGAGAGTTTGACAGATACAATCGCCATGTAGATGGTTGGAACACATACTTAAATTAGTCTGCCCACTATGAGAAACAGACGTCTTCTGTAGCCAGTATGGAATACAAACACTACTTACTAATTGACCGAATGGTCCAACAGTTTCTCCGCCTTTAGGGAGCTTTTTTCGACCGAAAGACAGGATCGTGCCCAAACCAGCAATGCTGGATTGTTTGCTTATACCATCAGCCCATCGTCATCGGTAGCCTTTCACGTTAGCATTACCCATCTTTTTTCTTTCTGTGTAGTTGATCTCTTTTGACGGTGATCGCATCCATTTAATGGATTACATCGTTGCCCTTCCCAGTCGACTTTTCAACGTTTGATGGCCAAATTCAAATTCACCGATTTATTAAAAAATCAACCAACCCCCGTACATCAACGAAATGCAAGATACCAACTCCATCCTTTCAGTCAACAGAAACCTCCTACCGATCCATGATAAACAATTTTTTTTTTCCCTAATTGATAATGATGTCAGGGCGGAGCTATTTCTCTGGCGTGAATCATGCGATTTGACCCCGTTAGACTTTTTCTTGTGGGGTTTTCTGAAGTCACCCGAATAAAATTAATTTACGTCTTTAAGTTTAAGTAAAAGTTAAAAGTTGGCCAACTTATCCAGCTGCGTCTGTAGCTCCGTCTGTAGTTCCATCGTGTTCTGTTCGTATTATTGGATTTTTGTGTATTCAAGATTTTGACAGCTATTCCAATTGCAGCTCCATCTCCATTCTGTTCAGGCAATAAAGTAAAAATAACACAGGCCATCGCTTAAAAATTAGTAGCATCTAAGCGGACAGTGTAATAGTAAATGTAAATGTTCCATGGAACGCAAATTCAGGTTAGGCATTTGAACGATGTCCCACCTGGAAAAATATCTAGTTTTTAACGAAACCCTAAAAATTTTAACATTAGCATCAATGTTAAAATTTTTTGGGTGAGGGCGAGGATAACTATCGATTTTCTTTAGGGCCTTGCCCGTTAGGTAACCTTTTGCCTAGAGAGACAAAAAAAGTTGTCTTAACTAGGATTCGATTCTGTGATCTTCCGATAACCAGTTCAACACTCAAGCTACTGAGCTATTTCGCTATAAACTTTATACTTACGTTAGGTATGTTAGGCATACATTTTTTTCTCATTATATAGGTATAGGGTATTTTTGATGGGGTAAAAAGACTCATCCAACAATTTTTTTTCTAGCGAGGGCCTCACTAATGTTTGACAAGTTTTTCGTGTCCCTACCGAACCCGTTTAGGGCCTTGACTTTTTTCCAGGCAAAGTAATATTCCATATATGATGGCAAACACATAACTAGGCCTTTCAAATAAGAGAATTGTGAGATATTAGGGTTGTGATTATTAGCCAATAACTTGTTTAATCCATTTTAACATCGACCTACTCTTATTTGAAAACCCTTCAGTTTCATTAAAATAATTTAATTAAGGAATTTTAAAGGAAACATTTACTTCAAATATATTCTTATTTTTCCAGAATCACGCCCTCTTTCCTGATGACACCGAATGTCTATTTGAACACACACAATTTCAACCAACAAACACCTCCAATTTAGATAGAAACGATGAACAAGTGAAGATTTTCAGCACATCTCCAGCGTCAGCCAACAATAATAACACCTTGTCATGGAATAATAAACAACCACCCTCCAATGGCGATGAATACGATCGACATCATAATTCATCGATAGCTCCTCTTATTAGAAACAACAGCACAATTGGTTCCGAAGCATCATCTTCTTCAATAGTAGATGACCATCCTAGCAGTAGTAGTCCTGGTATATCCTTCAGTCATCATCACTTTAATCCAGAATCAGATAATTCTATGAATAATCCTCTACTGAAAACCAATTGGAATCATCGAAGGCCAAATGTTGATCCGAATGGATAGAGGGGGCCCATCATACCCTACCCAGTCGTCGTCAATGGCAGAGGATCCATGAAATTCTCTCACTCAACGCAACCAAATATGTAGGTAAGTTGCGATTTTATGGTTGTTATACATTCCAGCTGTTGAAATGTTAAAAATTGATGTTTTCGAGCCAAATCCAAACAAAAAAAAAGGCACGAAGAAAAGAGTAAAAGGTTTATGAATACGAGTATAATTTAAAATAATTTAAAGTGTTAACGTTCTGAAAATAGCGTATTTCTCTTTTCGAATGAGGTGATTTACTGTGAAATTAAAATTGAGGCTTCTATATATTTAAAAAGAAAATGAAAACAAAAAAAAAAAACAAAAGTAGACACTACTATTTTGTAGAAATCAGCTCTTTTATGGTATCCTTTTAAATGTAAAAAATGAAATGTAAAAATTGAAAAGTAAAATCTTTGCTATAGAAAAGAGGAATGCAGAAAGAAACACCACGATCAATTTCCGTCCCAAAAATAAATAGACTGAATAGCTCAAATATCGGGATGTTTTTATGGGAATTCACACTTGATTGAGTTAAAAAATCATGATATTTATTTGTGTTTTAAGTTTTTGATATGTATATTGCTCAAATTTAAGAAATATTAATTTCATGCTACTTCCACTTTGTGGTCTTGATACGATTTTTTTTAACTTTTTAACTGGAACATGGTTAAGATATTTCAAACATGCATTGCAAGCACCTTTTCGTCGTTTTTGATTGGATATTCGGACTGTTCCGCTTCAAGTGAAGGTACGCCCAAAATCAAAATAAACTGGCTAAAATCCTAGACCTTAATCCAAAATGCTTAGTAAAAAACAACATAAAACTAGCAAATATTTGTGCCAGTTAAAAACTTTAAAGCTCGAAAGTGGGTGTCCCTTTTATTATTTATTCAAAATTGACCGAAATTATTAAGTTAAGATCATATTATTCAATATAGACGAAGATCATATTATTCAATATAGACGTGTTTTCTTCTTGCACACCCAAATATTAACAAAAAGTTGTTGGTTGGCATGATAATTCCGAAATTGACTAAAACGTTTATCAATCTGTTGTTAATCTGTTCTATTCTCATGTGGAATACAGAAAATTTTGAGAAGTAGAAACATTCGAACAAAAGCCGTTTTCCTTTGGAGGTGGCAAAGTACTTATGACAGTTTTTTCAATGGAATACAACAAACTGCTTTCCCATGTTAAGTGTATCTACTCGCACATGAGAGCATGTTGACATTTCAGAATTAAAGAAACATCAAAAAAAAAAAAACGGAACTATCAACTCAAAATCCCCTTAAATATCAGTTTATTACTACAAAATACACAAATAAATAATTGAGCAAGAGGTTTTTTAAACTTAAATTTAAAATTTTGAAAATGTCGTTTCTTACGGGATGATGTGCAGTTGTTAGTACTAGATTATGGTTCTCATCTTCTCACAACTACTTTGCCACCTCCAAAGAAAAACGGCTATAAATAACGAATCTTAACGAAAATCTACTACAATCAACATTCAACATGAAGTCTGTTGTCTTCAAACAGCTATTCTTACATTTTGTTGATCATAAATGCATGCAATAAATCACGCCTACTTTGATAAATTTATCTATGAATATTTTATTTTCCTCCGCAGTGGATTTTTTTCTGTTTTTTTTTTAACAGTTTGGTAAAAAAAACTTACTTTATATTTGTTTGTAATGCTTGGTCGAAACATTTAAGGCTTGGTTTTTTTTCCATTACGGATGCACATAGAAACAAAATTCCAATCCCGTATAGCTTGTTTTAACATCCATCACGTTACCTTAGCAATCCCTATGAACTTGACATATACATTTATGTGTACATTACATTAGGGTTTTTTTTACTTTTCGGTTCTAATTATGGGGTAAGGATTATTCTTATAGCACGCGAAAAAAAATCCCCCCCGTTTAGACTGGAAGGGTAATTTTCTAGAAATTTGGCTCAAAACAAAATATTTAAAAAAAAAAACGGGAACATCTACAATACCACGCTATGATTTTTTTAAAAACCAAAATTCCATTCTGTATTATATATATATTATAGAATAGAATCGTTACTTTAAAAAAAGCTAAAGCCTGGCATTGTAAGTGGTAATGTTTTTTAAATAATTTTTTTCTGTTTTGAGCCAGATTTTTAGAAAATTACCCAGCTTGCATGAATGGAGGAAAATAGACCCCCCCCTTTAATACGATTTTTTTTTTTTTCGTCTAAATCTAATCTATATTCTGTTTTTTTAGCGTTTTATAAAAATCACCCTGACCCCATAGATAGAACCTTAAAGTGAAAATAGGGAGACCAGGGGTATGAAATAAAAATTTGAAAAAATACTAGGAAATTTTGTTTTCTATGTAAAGCCATTTAGGGACTATCCATCTTGGATTTTTTGAAAAAAAAAAACAATGTAGGGATTATGTAGTTATGGATACCATAATTGAGCTGAATTAATTTAATTAATTGGGAATGCAGGATATTGAAAATATGAATCAAATTCAAAAATAAAAATTCTTAAAAAAATTATGTATAGTTTTGTAAGCAATCAAAAAAATTATAATGAATTTGGCTGAACTAAAAATATGCAAGAAATACTTTTTTTTTAAATTAGCAGATAATTTTTAAAGTGTTTTTTTAATTTTTCAAAATTATAATTATTATTAAGAATTTATATATATTTTGATTCTCGCTGATGTTATTTTGTGTATCTACTAGATTTGAAGTTCAGTGCTTTTTTTTATTGGTATATTCTTTTTTTTTTATTCAAAACAAACATTTCTATTCGAATACTAGCTGAAAATGTGTACTGTTCTTTATTACATCATTACAAATAAAATGTCGACGGGGTTCCCCTGTGATGTCAAACGTCAAATTATTTAGTTTTGTGTTTAAAGCTTAGTACGCTGTACGATGTGAAACGAAGTATTTAATTGGTCTCCATCAAGACAATGTTTACGAAATCGAAGCGGAAAAAATATTCTTTGACAGTTGCACAAGTTCAAAAATTTAAGACAATTGCAAATACAAAAATGTCAGAGGCAGTCATGCTGTAATGAAAGAAACAGTAAAAATAAACACGAAAAAAACATACGCCATTTCTGGTAGTTAATTGTGTGCAAAAAAAAGAGCGTAGACTTCTCCAAATAATCTGCTACATTATCAATTTCCCTCCTCGAAGAGCGTACTGCCCAATAAAAAGTAAAACTTAATTTTTCGTTTAAGACTTCGTTGTGTCATTTTTGTATGGGATCTTTGTTTCAAATCAGCTACGTACTAGCCTCAAAATGTTAACTTCCCGCTTGGAAAAATGTCAAGTTTTTGCCAAGTTTAGTCAAGGCTCTGAAAAGGCTTCGGTAGAGGCAATCTAGACAAGGAAAAGTTGTCAAATACTAGTGAGGCCCTTCCCAGAAAGAAACTTTTTGGATCCTTTTATCCCATCACAAATACCCCATTCATAACAAAAACAAAACAAAAATATTTTATACACATCATACATAGAAATAAAAATTTAACCTATTGACTTTTTCATTTTCAACATTACACAACTGTTTTTATTAATTTTTTTGTCTGTCAAGGCAAAAGGTTACCTAACGGGTGAGGCCCCTACAAAATCGAGTGTTACCCTTGCTAGGCCCATGATATTAGGGCCAATGTAAAACTTTGTAGTGCCCCGTTAAAAACAGGATTGTTTTTCCAGATGGGTTATTATTGAAAAATTGACCCTTAGGTTAACTTTTATATATAGGTGAAGTTAAATCTAAAAAAAATATTTTTAATATGAAAGTGAGCTTGATGTCTTTTTTTTGTTAACCATTGAAACCTTGTGGATCGCTCGGTTGTAAAAAAAAATGCAATCTTATACTCTAAATATTGACTGAGGCATTATTTTTTTCGGCAAATCTAATTTTATATAAAATATTCATTCTGAATATAAGCATATTTAAAAAAATAATTTAACCTTTAAATTAAATATCTCTCCATTGTATAAAATACAGTAGAAAATGAAAAAAAAAAGGAAAGATAAGTAATAGAACGTAGGTTCATGTATTTTATGTGGTCAAAAATTCACTATTTTTTAAACCATGATTTTTCAAATCCATATTTAAAAGACTACTAAAAAATTCAAACAGTTTTACTTCTTAATTTTTGCTTCGGAAACATTAAGTTTTAGGGAAAGTTGTACAAACAAGGTTCAAATTCTGATCCGTTGTTCAGCAAATTTAAATCACCAAATTCAGCGAGTTGAATGAGATTTAATGATCGTTCAAGCTTGTATAAATAGCTATTATAAAATACCTAAGATTATTTATTGAACAATTGGAAATATAAGAGATATGTGGAAGTAAAAAATTAATAGAAGCTTATTCAAAAACTACTGAACCGATATGACATTTAGCTGTAATTTTTTAATCTGTTTTTTTTTTAGTAATTGAAATCTTTTAAAAGTATCTTGGTAAAACTCGCCTACTGCTGACAAAGTGTGCTACATTTAGCATTTCCTTAAATTTAATTAGTATATAATTACATTATCACGAGTTTTTGATACACAAAAGTGGCAATTCGCACATGGTAATGGCAGATGGTAATGGAATGACACAGTTGACTATTAATTAAGAAGTGTTGGTTAGAACCCCACTCAAAGCATTACTCCAAATTGTATCCCTCACTTTCAATTCCAAATCCACTGCGTCTGTAGTCTTTCCTTTCCTTCTATTCCTTCTAACTTAAGCCGTGTAGTTAGCGTTGCCACACGTCCCGGTTTACCCGGGAAATCTCGGATTAAGAACATTAATTTAACTCTCCCTCCGAGGCAGGTTTTTTTTCCGGGTTGCGACCTAAATCAACAAAAAGAAAAAAAAAGGAAGCATATATTAGTAGCAAATTTTTTTATATTTAACCAATGAGCAGCGAAAACTCATTTTTGTAACACCGCACACAGAAAATACAGTCAAAAACATGCTGATGAGAACCCTCTTGGTGTAAATTCCGTGATTTCTGATCGATAAGCAATGAAAAAACCTCTGTTCACATAAATTCGCGAAGTATCCAAAACTTATTTTGAAATATCAAGCCTTGTAAATATCAATTAGACTTCTTTTAGTTGAAAACCAGATATTCTAGTATAAATTTAAAATTTTAAATCTTACTGTTGTTAAGCAATTACGATATTTAAATAAAATAAAAAAAAAATTTAAATATTTGATCAACAAGCGTAAAATAGAGTAATTTTTGTAACTTTTGATTGAATTATATGCAGTCACACTCACTTCCCCTTAACAAAAGAGAAGACTTTTTTTATATTTTGTTTGAATTCAATATTAAAAAACCTAAGCAGAGGAGAAGCCTTCAGCACCCGAAAGAACTAGTTCTGGGAGTTGCTTTCTCAAAAATTTTGTTTTTAAATATTTACAAAGACCGCCGGGCCACCCTCTGTTTGACTAGGACTTTAGTGTTTAAATAAAAGCAAGTATCCTGCAATGATATAATACAAAATATCTTATCTCCTTTTCACCTGTCAAAATTAGTTTAAATGGCATTTAATAAGAGAAACCATACTGAACTAATGCGACATCAATGGAAAGACAACAACAAAAGCAAAATTTTTGACAGTTGTTGTTCAAACATTTGGGGTTGGTTCAGAAAGGCCTCAATACTGTGATTTGTTCGCATGAGTGAACATCGATCAAATTTTTCGTCTTGAGAACTGATGAGCCCAACTATTGTATATGGACGAAACTGCGAAACGCTTTTGGAGAACTTAAACTCATTAGAACTTTTAATTGAACTAAAGAATTTATTTTGATGTATAGCTATTCTGATTTTTTATTTATTTTGTCCCGGACAAAATTTTGAAATCCCGGGATTTTCCTTCATTTTACTTACGTACAGCACAGTTCAAATTGAGTACCGCAATGTCAGCGGATTGACATAAGATCACATAGCTAACTGTCTATTTATAATTTATTTCTCAAGAAATATGACATTTCACGTAAGCTTTCATATTTCACTTCGCCATTGAATATAACTATTAAGAAGTATTTTTTTTAAATTTAAAACAAAAGACAGAAAATTGAATAGGATGGTGAAGATAATTTATTTCAAATGCTAAACACGACTACGCCGAATAATATGGGCAAGTACTACAAGCTCCTGAGGCTAGGGCCTCACTTGTATTTGGCAAGTTTTCCTTAAATAGATTGCCCCTTCCCAACCCTTTTCAGGACATTGACTAAACTTGACAAAAATTTGCCATTTTTCCACGCGCGATAATTGACAGCAAAATATCTCTTATATTTTATAACAATTAGGTTATCATTTCTACGGATGGTGATTTGTGTTTTTAATAATTTAATCATTTTTATTATTTATTAATTAGAACACATTAATATTTCAGTGAGAATCAAAATATAATTTTGTTTGATAAGTAATCTTTTTTATGTTTTTAACTTTTAAACATAATAATCGGCTTTTTAATACATATTTAAAAATGGAACAAACTAAAACAGCTTTTTTTCACTTACAAACCGTATCAACATGAGAAGAAAAATAAAACATAATAATTCATTACTTACGAAGCTCCTGATAAAATAACATGATAGTAAATATTATTATGTACATAAAATTACATATAAATATAAAAAAAATAGAAATAATTGTACCTGAACCATTTTAAATATTCATTAAATTAAACACAAAAAATTTAACTATCTCTAACAATAGTTATTTTTACTAGCATCAACTTTTTTTTTTCAAATATAAAAAAAAAATGCAATTCAACTTACACACATGACAACAACAAAAAAAACAGTTATACAAATATTATATAACTACATATTATTATATTCGACTATAAATTTTGTAAAACACATTTCCAAAAAAAATAAATGTAAACTAGATAGCCTTAAGAACAACAAAAAAAAACCGTGCAGTAGAGAAGTTTTGAAGTTATTTTCTCATTCATTCGGATGACTTATTCCATTTTTGATACGAGTATTATTCCAAGTAAAAAATTCAATATTTGACAAACAAAAGTACCTATAAAATATAAAGTATATTTAAACCCAGTGTGTTCAAAAGAAAAAAAATTAAACTTTAACAAAGTAAATTTAAAAAAAAAAAAACCTTCGAGTATAGGAATTTCAAATTAATGTTAGGTAGAAAATGGAATTAAATGAAAAGAGTGTACATAGACCAAAAAGTATAGTAAAACAAAAGACATACAGTATACAACAATAAAATAGCAATAGATAACCGCCAGCAAACCACATTCCACAATTTTATTAATATTAAATTAATAAAGTTACTCAAATCAATGTAAATTTTTATTGAAATAAAATAAAAATTTACAAGTGCAATAAAACCATGAAGCTTTAAACCAATAGTACCTATATTATTATATTTTGTTTTTCTCTAATTTATTTTTTTTTAATTATCCTTACTACTCTTTTTATTTTTGTTTCTTTTATCGTGATACCTACATACGTTAAAAATTATTTAAAACAAAAAAGTTTTTATCTGTGTTCAAGTTATCCGAATGGTTTTTTAGAATATAACACATTAAGAATTCGAAATGAGTTAACACTTAAAACTTCAAACTGCACATATCCATTAACAAAAATAAAGTACTTTAATTTAAAACATTCCAACTTCAATATTCCTGGTGAATAAGTAGGTAAATTAAAATTCGAATAGAAGTTCTAATGTTGCTGTGTAAGTGAATGTAGTATGTAAATGTAAAAAAAAAAGTAATTAAATAAAAGTAAAAATAAAAAACTGTAAATTCTCATCAATTAAGTTAATTCATCCTCCATTATAAAATCTGAAAAGCTTATTAATAAATACATTTTTTTTATATAAATAAGTATTTTAACAAATAAATACAAAATCTTTTTACATTTTACATATTCTTTTTTTGTAATACACCATTGATATAATTGTTTTTAAAAATAAAGCTCTCTTTAGTTTTAATTCTATTTATAAATAAATATATATACATATATATCTGAGATTTGAGGTGTATTTAAATAAATTATAATATATTGTCACCGACTATTTAAATAAAAAAATTCATATTTTGTTTACTACCTTTTTACTTGTTTAAAACAATTATTATAATTATTATTGTTTTTTTTTAAGAATTGTTATCTACCTCAGTTTTTATATTAATAATAATATTAAAAAAAATTATGTTTATTTTTGTGTTAAATGCCGTTAAATTGTTTCAATGTTTTTTTTTTTTTGCTATTGAATGTACTTCATTAAGTTTAATTAAAAAATAAAACTTTAAATGCATTTTAAAATTGTCTTATATTTTTATTTTAATGTTTTAATTCATTTTCTATTACAAAATATGAAAGTTTTCATATATTTTAATAAGATGTTGCTTTTTTATGCAAATATGAACATATTTTAATATGTTAAAATATAATTGTTTTTAAATACTTTCAAAATTTAGATACATATTTCAATAAATTTACTATTAATATTATTCTCTGTTGAAAACAAATTTTGACATTGGTACTTTAAGTTTAAAATTTTTTGTAATTCAAACTTTCTAGTTGTGTTTGATAAATTTTAAAGTAATATAATTAATATTAATTTGCAAGAGGCCCTTGTTAAAACATTGATACGATTTTATTTTGAAGTTATTTAAGAAAATATGATACGAATAAATTTGGCATATTTACATTTTACTATCTATCTATTGTCCTATTATTCTTACTTTTTTTTAATAATAATTGTTAACAATAATTGTTTATGTCAATGCGGCCTTGACATTAATTTTTTTTCTATTTTTGTGCTATAGAAAAGCAAAATGGCAAAATTGATAAACAAATATGAAACTCAAATTGATATTGAATAAAAATATATTTTAAACTTAAAAAAAACAAAAATAAAAAAACTTATTAATTGATATACGTTCACTTAAACCTGTTTGTTATAAATTGAGAAAAATGTGAAAAGAAAATCTATTTTGAAGATATAAAAATGATTAAAAAAATGAAGAAAAATAATTAATAACATTAACAAAAATTCGAAAGAAAAAAAAACATATGTAAACATTTTATTTTATAAGAATTTTCTAAGAAAATTTAAATGATATAAAGAAATGAAAAGAAAACAAATAAAACACGAACACAAATAATAATAAAAAATTAAGAAATGCTTTTATTTATTTTGGGTTCCCCGGGATTCCGAGTACAGCAATCGTTATGGAGAGCTCTTGATGATGCTGAATGAATGCTACCATATGCGACTTTGAAGTCGATGAATAGATGGTTACATTGTTTTTGCCAGAGCTCTGATTGAAAATTTAGTCTATTGTCGTTGCTAAGCCGATTGCTTATAGTGTCTTGAATACGACGTTTAGCAGGAAAATGCCTCAATAGTTCTTACAGGACTAGGATTGCATTTTTTGTAGGTGGGGCAAATGGAGCTGATAGACCAGTCATCGTCAATGATTTGATGCATGCACCCTTTCAATACATCTACTCAAAATTTATATACCATTTTCAATTAGATTAAGGAATTATTCCATTCCTATCGAATGAAGAAAACATTCTACTCCAAATTTTCCATATTCGATTGCAATGGAACCATTCCAAATTTGGTTGGATCCTGAAATCGTTCCATTCCTATCGAATATGGAAAACCTTCTACTCCAAATTTTCCATTTTTGATAGGAATGGAACAATTTCAAAATTCAATTGAAAACGACATTAAATAACTCTCCTGTTAGACCATCATCAGATCTGGCGGTCTTGTTGTGTCTAATGTCACTTTCGATTGGATTTAGGAATAGGTAGGTAGGTAGATATGGTAGCAAGGGCGTAACACGCTCGGTGCCCGATTAGCACTGAATTGCGCCTTTTTTATACCATAACTCGTTTGACCTGTGGAAAGTGGGGATTTGTGGATCGTCTTCAATGCGTTGAAGTTGACATCAAAGGGACCCGCGAAGGCAGTAGGTTTGTTTGTACAACTCGACGAACTTTATTCCTTCGGGGATCTTCCAGATACATGATTGGATATGAGATTTCTTCCTGGGCCTCCGTCTGCCCACTCGGCATGACGGGACGTTTCCAGTAAAAATCAGCATCTGCCATGAGACCAGAGTTCTTTGGTTTGAATTAAAATGGATTTGGGGTACGGTTTTGTATATTGTGGGCTAGCACCAACGTCAAGAGGCGGAACCCTCACTCGATACGATATGCCAAACTCGGCAAATAGCAGAACGGCACCGATAGGACTGGCCACGATACCAGAAAAGTCTCGGTATCGTTTGGTATAGAAACCCAACCGATACCGAGATAATACCAAACCGGGACTTTGATATACGAGACCAAACAAGACTGAGTTATGCGAGACCGGGTTATAAGAAACCGTACTTTTGGGACCAAAATGTACCGATACTTTCGGTAGTATCGTTTGGTATCGGCAAAAAAAAAATAGATTTTTGAATAATATAATCAATTTATACAAATAAACAATTCTTGTAATTGGTTCAACTACAAGATCAAGATCATGTAATTAAGTCGTGCATTTTATTTTTGTTTGTGACTGAGACGAGACCGATACCAATACCGAAACAAGATTTTGCTAAACGAGACCAAACGAGACTGAGTATTACGAGAACGATGCCGATACCGAGATGATACTGGGGTGGAATCGTGTAAGGTGACTGGTGAGTGTCATATTTTTTACTATCAAATGTGATTATATACTAATTTCCGTCCGTGTAAGGAGATAGCTAAAAAGTCAAATTTGTTTAATGCATATTTGGTATCACTTAAGAAGAAAGTTCGTGCCAGCTGACATTAGACAACTTCAATTTCACATCAAAAGGCAAATAATAATAATAGGATACAAAAATAAAAAAAGAAATATGTAAGTAAACATTACTTAAGGTTTTAAAATAGTGTATTTAAAGTTTATTTTCTTAATAGGTCACATGCAAATAAAAAACAACTGGAAACAAAAACTAAATTTATCTATGGTAAACAGAAAATTATGAGTTTCATTACATACATATGTATAAATTGATGATAAACAATTTTGGTATATACTTACTTTACATTTGGAAGATCAAGGATATTTAATTTGTTTCTTAGATGAATGCGTGTAAGTCTAACCATTCTATTTTGGTTTTGATTCTCACTTTCTTCATTTTGTTCGTTTAAAAACAATTGTACCGGCACAAACACATTCATTTTTCTTGAATCAAAAAACACAAATGTCATTTTGGATCAAAATGACACCAAAATAACAGTCATAAGAAAAAATCACAAAAATATTATAGTCATCGATGACTATCACCTTACCCAGACGAAATTTTTAGATTTTGACTGTCAACTATCAAAAATCACCTTACACGATTCCACCCCTGAAATATTTCAATTTTAACGATACCCGGACGATACTTACCAAAGTTTCGTTTGATTTGGTATCGTGACCAGCCCTAAGCACCGGAGCGCGAACGATCCAACCGATGATCGTTGTCAATGAGCATCATGAAACCCAGCAGAGTCCTATATTCCGATTGCTCATGGTCATTGGGGTTTGGGGGGAACATCATACAGAATCAACGGATTTTGTCTTAGATCCATTTCGTCGCGTCAAGAAAGGAAATCAAGTTCTTGATTTTCATTTCAGAAAGTTCGTTAAGGTCGTCAAAAAATGCCACTCCAAATGATTGTGCTCAGTGAAAGACTGTTTCCTTTTCTTGCTGATCGTCGCAGCTACGGCAGTGAGTATTGTAATTGTAAGGAATACCCAGTCTCGCCGCATGTTCCCCTACTGGCCAGTTTCCAGTACAGCTTGCAACGACCCTTGCTATGTCTCGCTTGGGTCTATATAACAGATCAATTGTTTGGGATTTATTGCATTTGGCTATGCTATTCCACCTACGATTGGACTCACTAAGGAAGATTAACAGTAAATTGCCCTTCACAACACCCAGAGGAATGTTGACTGTGAAGGCCTGTTCCTTGCCAGGCCAGTTGATCTGCCCGTTCATTTCCCTTTATGCCCATATGGCCAGTAACTCAAAGAAGGGTGACCTTGAGGATAATATTAAGGGTTGCTAGCTCCTCCCGGCATTGCTGGACCAATTAAGAGGATGATGTAGCCGAATCAATGGCTTTGACAGCTGCCTACAGCTTTATTATTACGATTTTTTATTACGATTTTGGTTTGGATCTAGTTTAAGTATCCTGCATGCCTCCTTAATTGCAAGTAATTCAGTTTGAAACACACTAGCATAATCGGGTAAACGAAAAGACCTTGAAATGTTAAGAGACTCAGAAAAGATTCCTGAACCAACACCGGACTCCATCTTATAGATAATTGTTGCGAAGTCTCTCGTCACGACACGACGTCATCATCGCAGCCCTTACTTTAAAAGACTTTAAGTCTTTAAAATCTTTACTGAGTTTCATTAGGCGTGCGTTAGTCAGTAGGAGTTGAAAAAATTTCAATGGGAATCAAATTTTTGATATTGCTGTGATTGGCCTGGCAATCCAAAACATTGATTCTTTGAGTCTTACGATTTAGGAATTGTTCCATTCCTATTGAATATGGGAAACCTTCTACTCCAAATTTTCCACTTTCGATAGAAATGGAAAAACTCCATTTTTTAATAAACAAAGAGTTTCTTCTGTGACCTCATATTAAATTTTTATCATTCTTTAACCGCTTTTATTTTTACTGGATGTTATTCATTTTTCATGGAAGCTGTGTTGACACAAGAAGAAAACCATAAAAAAGAACTGCGAAGGTGAGGGAGCTTCGGTGATATAGTCTTTCACAGAAAAATCTCTTATTTGAACCAAATGAATCGAAAAAGTGAAAGCAATGCTTGACGGAATATTTCGATTCACTTTCTCACAGAAGTATGATTTCTGCTGAATCGGCCCTAGGTGGTCTCTATAGGCTCTGGTTCTCCACGAGCTGTTGCGCCACCAAACTTAATTTTATTTATTTATTTATGGTTAATTACAACAATTTGTTATAATTCCGTATTGTTGTTGTACTTAACATTCTACTTTTTTCCAAGCGACTATAAAAATGAACTTAAAACAAGGCTTTTTTGTCATCGACGCGTCGACACGTGTCGTTGGGGCTTGTTTTTGAATTGCATCCTTTTTTTAATATTTGCCCTTGGGAATTGTCAAACTTTATACTTTTCAATTATATGTTTAAATATCAAGAAATTAATCAAATAACCCGAAACTTTCTTATAATGATACAAATGTTCTAATGAACTAATTCACTAAAGAAAACTAGCCGAGAAACTAAAATTTTGTTACAAATTGTACATTTTATAGAGTCTTTTTTCCAATTAAACGTCAATATTTTCAAATATTTCGGATTTAGAAATTCGAAACAAACATTTTCATTTTTATTTGAAGACACAAATCTTCGAATTTGAGTTTGAACTTTTGTCCGGAGGTATATTAATTTAAATTCTGAAACTCCACTGCTGAAAAAGAAGCAAATTTTTGATTAAATTTTCTTTCAAACTCATGAACCAAAAATACAAAAACAACATCCATAGTTTACCATTTATTTTATTAAGCTTAACAACTTTATTTTGATAACCAAATAATCATTTTTTACTAAAATGATTTAGTTGTAATTTAAAAACTTCTAGTTAATACGTTAAAAAATTTAAACCTGGCTTAATTTTGACAAGAATACATTCCTACAGTATTACCATTATGTCTTAGTTCAGCATTTATATAGATAAACATATTTATTTTTCATATTACCCAAAAAATAAATGCTATCATTCAAAAATATGAGCTATACAAAAATATTCATCGAAATGTTTGCTCAAGACGAGGTCGATGTTCCAGATGAATGTGAAGATGTTGTCGAAGATGAACTCGATGAATGTGATCTTCGACGTCTTTTCTTCGACTTTTTGTCTCTAATCACTTCATAGCTAGGCAAAGTTGAATCGCTAGCCCATGACGGAGACGTTGTCGATGACGAAGATTCTTCGGTTACCGCTTCAAAAACTTTATTTTTTTTTGTTCCGTTTCTATGGTATAGATAAAAAAGAGAAGACAAACAACAAACGGAAAAAAAACAAATTTAATATTTTCTAACTATGAATTGCAAGGATGCTAACCAACTTTTTATCAACCCGATGATCGGCTTTGTCTGGCTTCTTTTTTAAGCGCTTCATTTTAATGTCGGATTCACTTGGTGAAGTGCTGGGATCTCGTTTGGGTTTCTTTGGGAGTTTTTTATCCTTACGTCGAGTTCCCGGCGTTTCGTCTTTAATTCGAGTTGAGTGCAGATTTTGAGAACTTGCTGTTGAATAACCAGTATCCTTACGGGTGCGATATTTGTTTTGTCTAGAAATTATTTAATTATAAAAGTTTTTTTTTGTCGTTGGGTATTCCGAAGTCACTTACTTCTCCTTCTTAGGTTTTTTCTTTCGAACATATTCGTCGTCACTGTAGTTCTTTGGTCTATAAAGAAAATAGTGAATCATATTATCTACTCTCCTTAAATATGTTTGTACATTGTACATATGTGTGTAGATAAAAATCTTATTTTCACAGGGGCAAAACGAAATGAGAGGCAAAATAGGGTCAGGTCGGAAATGGACCTTAACATCCGTGTGGTGGAGCTAAAGAAAAAATGTCTATACTTGACAACGTCAGTCCCCATGCTTGGCTCGAGAGTAACTTGACAACGTCAGACCCCATGCTTGGCTTGAGAGTACCATCGTAAAAGTCCGAGCAATATTGTGGAATATTGGAACAATGGGCCCTACCATCGTATTCGTCCGGTTATGTGTGAGATCGATCGGAGAAAGTTCCCATTGGATGGTATCTGAATCCGAACAAAAATCGGAAACATACCGATTCGTTTGCAGTTAACATAAAATAGCCTAGTTAAGGTTCGGTTTTTCCTTCATAAAATATCAAATGATTGAATATTGTCTAAATGAGGAAGTTCTGGAGATGGAAGCAGTTTCTGACGGAGGATATTCGGAATGGGTCTGGAATTGGGACAAAGGCACAACTTTTTTTTAAATAACTTTTATACACACCAATCCACCACCAATGACATATAAGCTTGGTATATGTCTATGAAAGAATATGTGTATATGATACCATATATGCCTACATAACATAGGTATACTTTATTTCACGGATTTGAATCTGGAGTTGGGACAAAGGAACATCTTTTTTTAAATAACATTTAAATAGACCTTCTAAATTAGACCACGAAAAGCATCTATAAAAAGTTGTTTGAGAAAAAAAATTCCTTTATTCTGAATGGCAACGATGATTAAAATTTCGTACATTTCGTACTAATGGGAAAGAATTTTCAAATATGACTGAATTGTTCTCGAGCTTTTGACAAATCTTTTTATTATGATAATATTGGTATGGTTCAATTATGTATGGAACAAAATATCGGAAAATGGCCGCCGTGACCTCGGCAGCACACTTCCATCCGATGGTCCAAATTTTCGATGACGCTGAGGCATAATTGCGGTTCTATGCCGTTTATGTGCCGAATTATTTAATCCTTTAGCTCTTGAATTGTTGCTGGCCTATCGACGTACACCTTTTCTTTTAAATAACCCCAAAAAAAGAAGTCCAACGGTATTAAATCACATGATCTTGGCGGCCAATTGACACCACCACCACGTGAGATTACACTGCCATTGAAATTGTGGCGCAAACGAGCCATTGTTTTGTTAGCTGTGTGGCAAGTGGCACTGTCCTGTTGAAAACACATCGTCCACGTCCATATCTTCCAATTCGGAATATCCATCAGATTTCAGAATCAAATGAGCAAAGAAGAACCAAAAACAAACAAAATTCTGAACTGGACGAGGAAAGAAGAACCAACAGAAAAAAGTTCACAGCTGAGTTTACTGTGCGAAAAGGTAAACAAATTATTTTGGAGGTGCGAATTGTGAGTGCAATAATTATTTATATTGTGACCGTTTTCCTACATGGAATATGTTTGTTAGTCATTTGTCACTCTTAAAATTCTTTATTTCTATCAAAAACACCGAAAATAATCGATAATCTTTTTCCGTTTGTGGTGCAGCTGTTAATTCTGTCTTCATTTTTTCTCTGTGAGCTGTCAAAATTAGAAAGAGTAAAGAAAAAGATAGTTTCTAGAAAAGTCCAATTCGGGCCATAAAAAGTTCGTTATCATCTCACGATAGCGAACACCATTCACAGTAACAGCCTGACCTCTTTGTGGCTGCATTAGTTTTTTGACAATATCTCTTGATTTATCATTCGCTCAAATGCGGCAATTCTGCTTATTGACGAATCCACTGAGGTAAAAATGTGCCTCATCACTGAAGATGGTTTTCTTCGAAAATTGATTATCCACTGTTGCCATTTCTTGCCACCATTCTGCCCATTGACGAAGCTTCAAATGGTCAAGAGGCTTTAGTTCTTGAGTCAATTGCACCTTGTAAGCGTGTAAATGCAAGTTTTTATGCATAATGCTCATCAACGACGAACGTGAAAGGTGCAATTGTTGGGCACGACGATGAGTTGAGGTGGACGGCTCTTCAGCCACACCATCGCGAACAGCAGCAATATTTTTTGCAGTACGAGCTGTACGAACATGCACTGGTATTTTCACATCTCTACAAACCCGGTTAACTCAGCTCAAATTTGCACGATTTTTTCGATTGTACGCACATTTGGACGATTAAGTTGACCGAAAAAATCACGAAGTGCACGATATGCATTTTGATTTGAATGTCCATTTTCATAATAAGCCTGAATAACCAAAGCGCGTTGCTCTATTGTGTATCTTTCCATGGTTCAAATTGACTTAGTCTACAATTGAAAAATGACAAATGAAACGCAGAATTAAACTTGACGTTTAGGTGTGGTTCACATTCAACATTGGCCCTTAAAATTTAACCACCCTTTACAAGGAAAAATTCGCTCGAAGAAAAAAATATTCCTTAAAGCTAGATATCGGAACGGGTAATTCATTTAAAAGATTTTGTTTATTCTACATGAAAATTTTGTACAGATGTTGTGTGACTCTTGTTAACATGTCATGATATTATTACCTAGCACCGCACATCATCTTCAAATTTGCTGCTGCATTACAAATCTTCATTTCCAGTTTATTGCTATATTTTCGAACAGTTTTAAAAGCCGTTTTATTTAGTGTAACGTATAAGTTCCTTATGCTCTCAAAGTTTTCTTTAGAAATTAGCTGGAAATGCGTTCACAAAAATTTGGCATAAGCAAGTGTTTGAACAAGTCAAGATTGAACCCGAACTCTTTTCAAAAATAACGAAGTGCGAAAGTGAGATCTTTTTCTCCTTCACACTCTTTTGATTTGTAATTCTAAAGCGGTTGTAAAGTTTCGTGTTAATTTACAAACGCATTGTTGCAGACATGATGTACAATTATTTCCGCCAGACATTCATAAATGCATCAAACCCGCATTTTTGCGTAACGTGTTCATGATTGCAAACTTGCATCAAGCGATGCCCAAACTTCAAACAAATAAGAATCAAAATAACCTAAATAAGCAAAATGGGTTGAAGAGCAACAAAATATTCATGCACTACCGCAGCATGATAACGGATTTCTTACTTTTTTTATTGAGAAATAGTTTTGGTGCGCAGCTAACTTTGGCGGTTTGGACCAGTCTAGTTGCCAGCCAGATCTTGTGATATCACTCATTTAAATTTATTTTTTTGTGGTTTGTGAAAGTCTTCGCCAGTAGGCAGCTGTGATTCAAAAATTGGAAGCCTAAACTATTAGCATAACAAGGAATATACCGGTCAAAATTTTAGAAAGAGCGATCTAAAATAAGACTTTTCCAAAAAGGACGTAGTCAATGCTAACATTTTCGAAAAAGCATTCATCACTCAATTCCATATAATGGCTGCTGTTCTTATATTCAATCGAACTAAAAATGTACGGATTGAAAACGGCCAGCAAAAAGATTGGCAGATTGTGGATCCGTTCATTTTAACGTTCGGCAAAGTGAATGGATCCACAATTCGCCATTTTTCAACGTTTTTAATTCCGGTATCTTTTTGTTGGCCGTTTGCAATCCTAGCGAATTCAATTCGACAGAACACCATCAGAACCACTGTGTATGAGTTTTATTCAAAATACAAATAAAAGTTCTTAATCTTAATGAATCACTTGTTACTATTGATTTATTTACCTCTTTGGTTTTCGTCTTGCTTCGTTACCTCTTTCTGATATCACATAAACATCTGTCAGATCACCTGATCCACGTCTTCTTGTTTTATTCATCTGTGATTTTCTTAATGATCTGCTTGCTTTTCGTGCCTTCCAGAACTCCGAATTAACCACATACAACCTGTATAGTTGTAGGACAATCACCAGAGAGTTCTTACCTTAAAATGTATTTGAATAATTAATATTAAAAAAACTAAAATATTAATTTTATGAACTAAAGTACTAAGGACTCAAGTGAGAAAATTCGATAAGGCAAAAAACTATTATATTGTTCAAGTTCGTGTTACTCACATTCCATTTATTTTTCTGGAAAATATATTATTTCTTACTCAAGCCCTTTTTACCTATTACAAAAATTATTTTAAACTTACATGTAAAAAACACATTCATGTAGTTAATGATTTTATATTGAAAAATAATTAGCAATCTAAAAGTTAAAAAGGGAGCATCTTGAAGAATTACATTCAAAACTATTCCCCAAATGTCAATACCACAGCAACAATTATTGCAACAATCGTGATTTCTTTAATTAAAAAAATTATAGCATTTTGTTAAAAATTTCATTGCATTTCAAATCAAACATAACACAACTTACTCATTATCTCGTGGACCACCTCCACGTGACCTACGAGCTCTAGTGGCTGACAAAACAATTGTAAATTGCAATAGACTCCATGACCATATGCCCAAAGTTAAATACACCAAAAGTGGTATTTTGGCAATTGAGTCATCTTTGTAGGAATCGAAAAATTCGATTATATCAGCTGCTGTTCCTGAAAATTAAAAAAAAAATAGGAAAATTGCGTTATATTTTAACATCCAAAGCTAAATAATTTGTCTTACCAATATAAACCAATAGAAGCTGGCTTAATTGATCTCGAGTAAGATCACCCTTTGGTAGCAACCATCTGCCAACTATCAAAATCAACATTAGAAATTGTTCAATCAATGTGGTCCAAGTGTCCACATTAATACTGGGCATATCAATTCCCGTATTGCCTAAAATATCATCGATAGTTCCTAATGGAGATGAGTCTAGGGAACTATTTGTGGGGATATCTTTCTTTCCGGCATTACGACGATCAACCTTATCCAATTCTAAAAGCCAAATTGCAGGCACTATGCTGCCCAAATAGAGAAATACTGAAGGACAAAACCTGTTGAATACAATGAATTATAAAATAAAAATTACTAAAAGTGTTAATATGGCAACTTAAAAGTGCTCTGTAGCTAGGTGCAACCTGCGAGTGCAGAACAAAAATCTGTAAGGTATATAATTTTTTAGGAGTTTATATAATGAAAAGTTGAAATTAAAGTTACAAGATACTGTACGTAACTGTCAATCTCGAGTGGAATTTTGAATGTTTGTCAAATTTGGAGTGATAAACAAAATATATCAAAAACTTGCAAAATTATTAAACGTGAAAGTTCAATAGGTCACGACAGTACTTGGGTATTATCGTCATTGTTTGATCTAAATCCATGTTTTTACATGCGAAATTGAAAGTCGCGCACAAAATGTCAACCAATGTTCTTTATGGCTGTAATATTTCTATAAATGTAAGACTTTGTTTCTGCAATTTGTGTATTTGATGTCTTAATTTTAGTTTTAAATATAATCAGCCTTTTCCACCCGAAAAATGTTTTTTTCCCCCGGAATTTCAAAAGGTATTCTTTAATTTAAACTCTTAACTATATTTCGCCCAAGAAAACAATTCTCCAAAAAGGGGAATTTTTAGTTTTTGGGCGGGACTTAAACAGGTGAAGAGTGAAATGCCAATTTTTTCGCGTGTAATCTTGTTTATGCGAAACTCAAAATAAGGCTAAATATTTAATGAATTCCCATATCATATAATTATACACCGTAATATAGTTTTTCCATCTATCTTCCGCTTTTGTGATACAATTTTTTTTTATTTTCAAAATCTGCAAAACCATTTCACTCAACATACCTATATATGTATATGTAAAGGGTTTTTCAACAAGGACGTTACAAAAGTAGAGCGACAGGGACAGCAAACGACCCCATATTTCTTGCAGCTCTTTTGACATTTCTCTTCGTAAGGTTTGCTATTAGATATACGATGAGATATACGATATTAAAATTTACTACTAACATTCGGAGTTAGTGGCCTTAACGTTAAGAGCGCTACGTCCAATTTATGGTCGTCATAATTGTCCTAGCAGATCAACAATTGAGCGTCTAGTGGAAAAATTTGAATCCACAGGCACAGTATAAAATATTCTCGTACCAGTGAGACAAAGAAGTGCCCGTAGTGTTGAGAATATTGCTGCCGCTGAGGCTTCAGTTGCAGAAAGCCCAAATGTGTCTCTCACACGTCGTTCTCAAGCGTTGGGCATCTCTGTGACGTCGTTGTGGTAAATTTTGCGAAAAGATCTTGGCCTACATCCTTACAAGATTAAATTGACCCAAGAACTGAAGCCGCTTGACCACCAGAAGCGTCGTATTTTCGAGAAGTGGGCTGAGCAACAACTTGAAACTGATTCGGATTTTCATCGAAAAATCATCTTCAGCGTTGAGGCTCATCTCTGGGTGAATGGCCTCGTCAATAAACAAAATATGCGGTATTGGTCAGGCAGCAATCCACACGTACTCCATGAGTCATCATTGCATCCCGAAAAAATACGGTTTGGTGTGGTTTATGGGCCGGTGGCGTCATTGGGCCGTACTTCTTCCGTGATGATCAAGACCGGCACGTTACTGTGAATGGGGATCGCTACCGTTCAATGATAACCGAATATTTTTGGCCCCAATTGGATGATATGGACTTGGAGGACATGTGGTTCCAACAGGACGGCGCCACAAGTCACACAGCGAATGTCACAATCAATTTATTGGAAACCAAGTTTGGAGAACGTGTTATCTCACGAAATGGCCCAGTCGCTTGGCCGCCTCGGTCGTGCGATTTGACGCCGTTAGACTATTTCCTGTGGGGTTACGTCAAGTCTATGGTCTATGCCAACAAGCCAGCGACGATTGATGAACTTCGTACGAATATCGAACGTGAAATTTCGGCAACATCGGCCGATTTATGCTTGAAAACCGTCGAAAATTGGGTTCAGCGTCTGGAAATCTGCAAGCGTGTCCGTGGTGGCCATGCAAAAGAAATCAAGTTCCATACATAATGGCATCAGACGTTCTTTCACAGGAATAAAGAAATCGTTATTGTTTTATTTAAAAAAACTTTTGTAGCGCTCTTATTGAAAAACCCAATATATATATCGACACCTTTTTATTTCATTGAAATACTGCAATTATTTTGCACGCTATACAATTTAGTGCAAAACTCGAACCTACTTTTTGAAAGTACAGATACCCTTACTGAAGAATTGGATATCGGCTAAGCGGCCGCTGCCAGAACTGATGATCATTTGGACCTGATTTATAACATTTTTTATCACTCCTGCCGGAACTTCCAATGATAAAAACTAACGGTAAAATTAGGTGATCTTGTCGGCCAGTGCAAATTATCAAAATAAAAGATTACGTGATCCGGATATGCAGTCCTCAGAATTTTGGTTTTGAATTAAGCAGCTGTGCAGCAGTATGCGCCGATGCTGCGATTCCTGTCGGAATATACGCGGTGACTCAGAAGCTATAATTTTGCTTATTCGATGATGATTTTCAATGAAAATTTGTATCGCGCTTCGTGGTCAACAGATAAAGATTTTCACTTAAACAAATTTTTGTATTCTTTAAAACTAAGATTCTAAAATGTCTTAGTTTTTGAGAAACTCAATTTGCAATAAAAACAAATAATATATCCTGCTCCGTGCCTGATATTTTGAGGGATAATTCCTGGAATCATTATAATATCCCTGTATCCCTCCCCTGAGGTAGGGGGGAATTTCTAAAAAATTGACTTTAATGCAAAACAAAATAGTAAATTATGTAAACTGTTTCAAAGATCACATTCCATTCTTTAAATTGTTTTTTAAATCGAGTTGTTTAAGTGAATAGTTTTTGAGAAAATAAATTTTAAAGTAAAATTTTTTGTACAAGCTTATTTTTTTTTAAAACTTTGCATAATTAAGTTCTATTTTTGTGTTTAAAATTCTATTTCCTTATTAATTCTTAGTCAAATACCGAAAACTAGATGCACAAATCTTTCTTAATTTTTGAGAAATACAAAAAAAAAGCAAAACTGCTTGCTAGTTTGGTAATGTTTATGAGTTTTTATCCTGTTTTTCATTTGACTATCCCGTTTTTCAACACTCATAAGACCCCGTGGACATTTTTTAAATCCTGCGTAACCCTTTTGAAAAGACCTATTTTATAGGAAAAATTGGAAACTTGATCACCCATTGCTAATATCCTGGATAACCAGACATCGTTTCACACACAAAAGCATACAAATATTAATAAAGCCTTAGAAACAGCTTCATAATAACAAAAAACAGTATAAACTACATATTAAAATCATTGGTTACAAGATTAGCAGTAATGAAAGAGTCTGGGAATATCACGTTAAAACGCAGCAAAAAGAGATATCAGAGATAATTATGACGCAAACAAATTACCATTCATTATTAAACCCTTTTTTGTTATTATTAAGGCAAAAGTACCTTTCGGTTCTTTTTTTAAGTTCTTGTTTTGTTTCTGACCAAAAATTGAGTAAGGCAATTTTAAGCACAAAAATTTACAAAATTTTGATCATTTTTGTTTTAAATTTTGATCTTGAAATTTAATTCGTTCCTTTTAAAGTCAATTTTTACAGAAATTCCTCCTTCCCTCTGGTTCAGGGAAGGGTGATAAAATATTCCCGGTATACAATTTTGTATTCTTAGAATGATCCAAGAGATCGTCCTGTATATATTTATTATGTATATCGCAAGTAAAAATATAATTTGAAGAAATTTTGACATTCGATTTCACTTTTTCCCATATCAAGAATCAAAAAACTTGTTGACTATAAATAAATAATATATCAATACACCACTCATACGCAAATAAATAACATATATCACAGAAACGTTATGCTGGAAGTGGTACTGTATTACTTTCAAATGAATGCTAAAATTCGTTGAAAGGGGGTTGGTATATTTCCCCTCATTTAGGTGGGGGAAAATGTTCAAAACAAAATTTCTTAAAATGAAAATAATACTAAGAATATAGGATCGTGACTGCAATGATTACAATTCTTGCATTCAAAGTTGATAACAATTAAGGTGGAAAGTTCTAATGGGTAATTTGGGGAAGCTAAATAAATGTTGAAAATATTCAAATAAGAAGGAAAGCGAGGAATTATAACGTTTGCTCCATGAAGGATCTTTCATATAATGCTTCTTTCAAAAAGAAACACTCGACCTACTTTTTTATTTAAAAAAAAAAATTGTTGAAAAAATTCGCTTAGACTCCGCCGCACCGTGGCTTTGTATTGTATTCAAGAGGTCCAATTTTTGACGACTTTGTCGTATAAATCTGCCTACATTTTTTGGATAGCGTTCGTTAAGTTTACTTTCCGGGCACCAACTGCTTGTCGTTTATTACTTGTGAAACATAGGCCAGAGAAAAAAAAAATTCTATGGAAAACTTTTAGAAAGCTACATGATGTGCTGCAATTTTGTAATACATTTTTTTTAATAACAGTAACCGCAAGCCAAAATCTAAAAAAGTTTTAAATTTATGACAAAATATGACTAAATTTCATATTGTAAAGGTTTAACGTTTTTTTTTTTTATGAACCTTTCTCAAGATGTTAGCTTAAAGACATTTTTCAAATTGAAGACTAATGCACAAAGCCTCTCTTTATAATTTTTAGGTGGTTAATAATGAAGATGTCTAAAACGTTAAATCGTTCAATAACCCTTCCCACAATGAATCACTACCACTAAGAAACATTATTCTCCGTCTCCAGGATTTTAATTCTCACAAAATCTACTCAGTTAATGTACACATTCATATCTACATACAAATCCTAGGTAATTGTCATCAGTACTTCCTTTCCATCAGTGTTTTTTTTTTTATTAATGTCGGATCTGTGGTTTAAAATTCATTGACGAGGAAGTTGTTTCGCAGTTCCGATATAGCAAAGGTTGAAATCTTCTTCTTTTTTGTTTGCATGTTGGTGTTAGCGTCTTTTTAGAGTTTGGGGCTAAGCTACCGTCTGTCTTATTCCTTTTTACTATTTCTTTGAAGTTTTCAGGTAGTTTGGGGATATGTGTACATGTATTATACTCTAACTATCTCTTCCTGTAGTCTAAGAAAATTTTAACTTAAAGTTTTGTATGACCTTTAGTATACTACGCATTTCGTTCCGGTCTTATGTCATTAGATAAATGTAAGAGAATTTTAGTGACTTTGTTCTCATTTCCAAAGTAAAATTCCCGATCACTCAACGCAAAGACTTTATTCGGAACACCATAAAGACTGTATTTATGAGAATATCATTTGCCTGGTTGGATCTAAAGCTGCCAAGTCTACCCGACCATGTGTCTTTCTGATATCAGTTATATGAGAGTCTTCAATGAATTTTCATTCCAATATCATTACTACAGCTTAAGAATAACACCCTCATTTATGTTCCTACATATATTTTGCCTTTATTTCTGTTTTCATTATTGTATAGCAGAAGCACCCACTAAATGTTTGTTCATTTAAATTTAAATTTATTATATTTTTTATTAAAATTTTTTCTGAAGTTGCGTCACCGTCGTATCAGCCAAAGTAGTAGATTTGTATTCAAGATCACTGAGGCGTACACGCACTATATTTTTGTTATTACTATAATTTTTAAGACTAATTATGAAAACAAGGAACACAAATACTCCAGTCAGTTATTGATCAAATAATCGTCTTAAGTAAAGTAAAATTTTAATAATTTGTAAAAGTTAATTAAATAAAAAAATAATAATAATATCATGTGCCTGCCAACCAATAAGGTGAGTCAGCGAGGTTCTTAAAGAGCCGCACTTTAAAATGGTGTTTGTCTGTTATTCAAAAGCCACAAATGGTGTGAGTCCTTAGTAGAACGGTCACGTGTTTAAATAGATGGGGGTACAAAAGTCCATAAAAACTGAACATAATAGTGAATGAAAAGAGAAATCATATCAATTAACTGCCGCCTTTTGTCACGCCTACTTTGAAAACTACGTTATGATGGTCAAAACTGATTAATAACACAGTTTCTGTTCTAAGTACATATCCTTTAAATAAATTTTGTTTAGCAATTTGGCCATACATAGTTTTTTATCACGCTCACCTTTAATTAAAAAAAATAAATAAAGGTGGCGTTACACCTCAATTCATAACAATTACTGTCAACATGTTGTTGTCAGGGAAGGAGGGGACCATTGTCTGAAGATTCCAAAGGAGACAAGTGCTTTTCATTACAAGAGATAACTTTTCTTCACAACAAAGCAATATTCTTAAAAATAACATTTTGGATCAATGAATCGATTTTGATGAAATATTTAAACAAGGAATAACTACATTTTGGTACACAAGATTCTGCATCAAAACACTACATCGCCTTTGTTTGTAGTTTTAGAAAGTAAGCTTTTTAAACAGTTGCACGGAAGTTTTGGGTTTAGCTAAAAAATCATTTTTTGGTAGTGATGTGTTTTGATTATTTGTACATCAAACCAAGCTCCAATTTTTTCAAAAGCGTGCTTACTTGTATCTTTTTGTTGTTCATTGTTATTTTTCGCTCATAGGTTTATGCAGTTCACATTCAGTCTTTTACATGAGGATCTGTTTGGATAAACGAAAATTACACTTTATGGCTGTTTTACAATGCCGCGTTGGGCGTCGCGTTGAAAGATTTGCCTGTCAATGCAAAAGTTCAGGCAGAGGAATTTTCTTGTCTGGCTAATTTACAATGTTGTGTTGGACATTGCGTTGAAAGATTTGTCTGTCCACGCCAAAGTTCATGCATAGGAATTTCTGTTTAGTGTTTACAATGAGGCGTTGAACATTATGTTACGATCTTGCCTCCATTAGTAAGGACACAGACCAACGTAACGTAAGCAGCAAAAACGCAGAACTAGAAATTATTCAACTTTTGCGTGCGTTTTGAAATTTTTGATTTTTAATTTAGGTGTGTGACCATCTTGTGTTGAAAAAAAAGTTTGAATTTTATTCTCGATTTAAATCGACTGACGTGGCGAACTCGAATGCGTCATTGTAAAATAACCATTAAGGATTGTGTCTACCAGTCGTAAAGGACACCAGTTTTGAAGTAAAATGTCCTGAATGACACAATGTCACCAGGGGCTTCAGTACCTGCTGATCTACCAGAAGGTTTTTGCCCGTTATGGATGTTTTAGCCTGCTGTTTTCAGTGCCACTGTAGGCGTAATTCCTGCTGCTGTTTAGTACCACTAAGGTACCAGTAGTATCTATGGATGTACCAGAGCATATTAGCCTAATATTTTGGGTGGATCCTACCAAGGACGAATCTGATGATTTAAGTTGAGTACCACCAAGGTATCAGTAGTACCTTGCCTACTGATGTGCCAGAGCATTTTAGCCTATTATTTTGGCTGCCACCAGGGGCACAGTACCAGAGCATTATATCCTGCTGCTTTGAAGTGCTGCTAGGGACGTAGTACCGTCCAACATCATCCCAAACTTGACGTCAGAATAATAAACTTAGACAAAATGCTGAATCATCAGAATCAGAAATTCGAATTATCAGATACCGGCTTATAACCGATACAAGATAGAAAGATAAAATTTATGAAGTGCGACTTATCAGAACACCTTTAACCCAGAATAAGTGAATCACTCGATTCCTAAAATTAACCGTAGTGTTAGAAGTCCAGGGAGCCATAGTGAACAATATTCATAATTACATAATGAACATATTCATCGAAAAATCATGTTTAAGATTTAAAGAAAATCGGTTCTAGCTCAATTGTCATGTTTCTCCCAAACACCACAGAAAAATAAGAGTTCTTAATAGAAATTTTATTAAAAGTTTCTAAGAGTTTCCTAAATTTTCACATTTTCTTCAGGACTACCCTTGTGGACCCGTGAGAGGATCCTCGGCTTGAAACCAATAAGCACAACAAAGCTGTTTTCATTTTTTCATGAGGTATATTTTTTTCTGACAAGCAATTAAATAGTCTTTCTTTATCTTTAATCAAATTGCCGTTTGAGTTTTAGCTAATTGGGCACCAAATAAATTCTTTCGGCGTAACTGATGATGCAATGCCTTTTTAAAATAAAAGTCTTAATCATTTGCAATTTACCACCTAAGCCCTAAGTTATAGTTTTTTTTTTGTTGATTAATTCAATTTTATGTACTTAAATGTACATAGATACCTAACTAATTGTAATTAGGCAATATTAACTTTGAATATACGTAGGTACTCGTAATATCACTGAAAATTTCATTTAATATTATCTGAACATAAACTTAGAATAAACAAATAAAATTAATTGCAGCACTTTAACCGCCAAATAATTATCGCATCATTAAAAATTGCAATCTAAATCGACCAATATTTGTTTTGTTCGTAAGTACATACATATATCGCTGACCACGCGCCACCTTCAACCCTATAGCCTGGAGCTTTCATTGAAAATCATAACACTTTGTAAATCTCATTTTGTAAAACTTAGGGAGGGAATTCATATATGTATGTACCTGCCATGTACAAAACCGCTATAACCAGTGCGAAAACCTTTCCCTTCCCTTTTACTCGCAAGAATTAACGATTAAACGTTGACTCTCCCACTTAAAAGGATTTATTATAGATATAGGCATTACGTAATCCAGGGGTTTTTCTTATCCATTTTTGAAGAAAAAAAATTAAAAGAATTAATTTGATCACACGCATCACTAACGCCTGAGACGCTTTTCACTTAATCTAACGGATATCCGGCCATGTTTCCGGTTATTCAAATTTCTCTCAATTTTCTATTCAAACACAACTAACAGATATGGGTATACACATGCAAATTTACCATCGCCATTCCTGATTCTTCTTGATGGCTAGTGTGAATATTCCTTCGAGCAGGAGCAATGCTAAGGGTCCACACAGAGACCAATATATAATATGGCCCTTGTTTTCTGTCACTTGCCAAATTGCAATTAAACTATGTGCACTGAATATGAGACGGGTAAGAATTGCTTTGATTGTCGATATAATTTTTGCCATTTTGATTTTGCTATTAAAAAAATTTAACCACGCTCTCGCAATGATATCACATTTTATTTTGAACACTGCGAGGATCTACTTCACAAGTAGATATCCCTTAGTTTATTTGTTTTCAGAACCGTCGCGAATGAACACCTGACCGCAACTAAATTGAAATTCTAGACCTGAGGTTACTTTTAACAAGTCCTTTGCGATGATACGATGATGGCTAGTAAATACTTTTGATTTCTGCCGCACTTTGATGGGTCAAAAAAAAAAAAACAGATAGCGATGACTGCTCCTTTTATCAAGTTAGTTTTGGTTTCAAAGGGAAGTTCGTAGTGCACTGTGTGTTTAGTGGGAGGAAATGGCAGGTGAGACATTAATGTACTATCGATATACTGGTATATCCTTGGCCATCAACTTGGGCAAAAACTATGTAATGTATTAATTGTCTTGGTGGATTTTTCAGCGCCCTCCATCAGACTTCACGATTATATACAAATGTACATGGTTTGTTTAAGAGATTCATTCAGGCAATCCTGCAACAAACTGTCGTCAAATCAAAGGGATGGAGGTGGCACATGTCTCAGGTTTGAGTAATCAGAAGACTTTTTAAAAATGGTTTGCTTAGTCATGGGGAAGTAGTTTTGTAGTTGCTAAGTCAATATGGTTTAAATTCCTTTATGAAAAAGTATAAAATTTAAATTTTGTGGATTTCGTGAACGTTTTTTTTTTTTAATTGAAAGTATCTTATTTCATTGTAGAATGTAAGGTATGGCAGGGATACAAAAATGTAAAATAAAAATACTTTGAAGCTTGATTAATTTTGGTCCTACAATTTGATAGTTGCTACATAGTTTTATTTATATATTTCTTGACGAAGTATGATTCCTTCAGACTGAATTTTTCGTTAATTTAATGATTAAATGAAATAAAATTTCGCAATCAAAACGAACTTGGTTAAATGTTTTGTACATACCAACAAAAATAAAAGGTTCCATAGTGTGCAATACCCGCTCATGGGTCGTGTTTAAAATTCATTCATTGCCGAAACTTAAACTTCAATTTTTATATAAATATTTACCTAAGACAAATTCAAAAAGATTATTCGGTTCAAATTCGTAACAACCAGATAATGGGGACTTTATGTTCCTCCGAAAAATCTAGAGAGAAACAAATTTTGTAGCGCTGCCGTACTAAGATTTTAGTTTTCAAATATCTTCAAATCCAGTTTTAATGTGTTTATTATCTTGTCTTAATTGAAGCGCAATAACATGTCCATTTACATATAATGCCATTCGGCTTAGGTGCTAGGTACAATTGGTAGGAGTGGCGTTTATGCACAAGGAAGTTCTGATTAGTTTTTATAGAAGCTGGCCAATCAAGGTCTTGAAAAACTTAAAATCAGAATTTTCGAATAAAGGAAATGACAAACAGAAAAAGTTTCCCTAACACCATGAATCCTTTTGAACCCGACTCTCGGAACATAATGAGTGTGAAAGAAATATTATTATATATGTTTTATTGCCCTCATCCGTCTTTCTCAGATATGAAATCGACAGTAGGAAAAAAAGAAAATCAAAAAAAAAACAATAACTATGCATTTAGAAACATAAGAGCAAAATTCAAACACGTAATTTTATTAGCTTCCTAGCGTTAGGAACGTTACTTGCGATTTTATGTCATGCGATCATTCAGTCACAAAAAATAGAACACATAAGAAGAGAATGAACACACATGATACCAACAAATCATACTGGGTTGCAATCAAATTTTTTAGTCGCAACGACAGAAAATCGCAAGTGTGGTCCAAGCCTAAGAATGTTACGAATATAAATCGTTCATTTTTCAGTAGTCTGTTTGTTACAAATTTTAGCCGTGATACAAATTTTTCTATTATATGTTATTGTTAAGTGCCCTATTACAAGGCGACTTAAGAGTAATGACTTTTTTCGAATTTCAATGAGTGCGAACGAGAAAAAACATCTGATCTCACCTTCGCACTCAATTAATTTCGAAAAAAGTCGTGACTCATAAGTCGTCGTGTAATAGGGCCCTGTTGCTAAGCAAACCTAGTGTTTATCATAAGGAAACTTCATCAGGGGTTTAGTTTATACTTCACAGTGAAGTGAAATCAAATTTGAAATCAACCATCAATAATTTATGCAGTTTAGTTTAGTTTTGACAAAAAAATTGATTTGGAAAAGCCCACTGAATTGTCTTCGTTTCGAGACAAATTTGTTCCTCTTTGTTGCCTAAATAATTGCATCTACTTTTTGACAGTTATTCACGTCTAGGACAAAAAGGATTTTTTTATATGAAAATTGCACTTCGCGTGGATGTATAAACTAGGCTTTAACTGTGAAAAGGTGAAGTGAAAAAAGTTATCATTTCAGTTTTTAGAGAGTTATTACTATTACTAAAAAGTACTATAATGAAAAATTTCATCAGTCTCTCATCGTAAAAATTTCTTAGATGTCGATTTGGGAGTATCAAGTAGTTATGAAATAGGCCCAAATGTCTATCACAAGGGATCACCGCACCGCTGCATTTTATTAAGTTATTCATGCAACGTCGTAAGTAATAGTTTACGCAAATTTTGCATGAACGAAATTTTGTATGCATTTGATTAAATGCTAGATAAGAGTCACAGACGTTTGGATAAGTTTAACCAGTTTGGTTAATTTAACGTAACAAAATCCTTCGATAAGTTTAACCAAATTGTGTAAATCATAAGATAAACTTAACGAATTTGTAAACTTATCTAGGGTTTAACAAAGTTGCATGAATACCCTTATTATCTTCTATTAGGATCTGGATCTGGAATAACTTTATACACGTGCTACAAAAACAATTTTGAAAATTTCTCATTATTTTGCTTTTGTATTGCTTGTTAAAAGTTAATCCAGATCCGGATCCCGATAGAAGATAATAGGCATTTTTCTTTGGAGGTGGTGAAGTACTTTGCCAGCTTTTTCCAATAGAACACATCAAACTGCGTTTCCATATTAAATATATCTACTTACATATGAGAGCATATGTGCAGTTGATAGGACTAGGTAAGGGTTTTCATCGACTCACAAGTACTTTACCACCTCCTAAGGAAAACGGCTAGTAAAACACGGCTCTTCCCGGTTTAGATTGGGAAGATTAAGACCGGTCTCACGTAATTTTCTGGACAAGACAAGTGAGAGATTTCTGACTTCCTCATTTCTCCTGTCCAGAAACTACCGTGAGAACGGTCTCAATCTTCCCAATCGAAACAGCGTCTAACTCAATCAAAAAACTAACTAAAAAATGCCAAGAAACTTGTTTTCTCATGTGAACGGGGACATAATGGCCACGTTCCGCCGGCTATCGCATAGGTTATCTAATGTCCTTTTCGATAGGGCTCTTTAACAAACAGCAATATCTCTCTGTCTTGTTCAATTGTAAACGTCAAACTCAAGAATTTGGCTCTGATGGCATTTATGTGATACCCATTTGTTTTTTTTTTATTTTGGAGGAAAATACACTCCACTTTCAACTAAATGAGCAAACAGATTTTTAAAAGTGGCTTGTCCCTTTTTTCAAACTTTTTTGTACATTGTCCTAAAATTGTTATAAGAAATAAAAACGATTTAAAAAAATGTTTACTTCCTTCCATTAATTTTTATTACCAGTTTCAATATTTGTGCTTATTCAGTTGACACAAAAAACCTTCCTTTTTTCTGAATGAAAAGATTTCAAGATACCCGGAGAAAAAATAGAAGTGCTTTGTGAATTAATCTTTCTGTTTTCTTTTCCCAACATCGTAAATAAACAATAGGATAACCAAATTACATTAATGTACAAAGTTTAGGAAAAATGGTCGATTTACCTTTGAAAATTGAAGTCCCTATTCAGTTGAATCGGAGTGTAAATATTTGAAATTCTTGTTTGCCTTGCAATTGCAACTGTCAAAGAGCCAAATTGTTAGCTGTCATTTTGACACTGACAATTTGGTAGAGATCCCTATTGCCAATTCGGAAGAACTCTCCGATCCGGAAAACCAATAAAACAAACAGGCACATGCAGTTTGATTCTGAAGTTTTCGTATCCTTGTATTTGTGCAACTTCACATTCGAATGCCGAAATAGTTCTTTACATTTATGATATGATAATTTGCAATAAAGAAAATGTGAAAATAATATTCTAAACTAAAAATAATTGTTCTTAAAAGCAGTAAAATGTTTGAAGTTTATTTATTTTTAGTTAAAAATTTACTTTTTGCAATATTTGACAACATTTTGACAACTATTTGTTTGAATGTGTGAGTTGAGTTGTTCTGGTTTCCATTCTGAAATGAAATCCAGAGTCGTTTTCTCTTTTTTTCAGGAGAAGAACCGTCATTCTGAATGCAAATAGAACACTTTCAGAAGGGTTTACACGCATCCCGAAAGCTTCTGGATTGCCAATCGAAAAGGCCATAAGATACTTTTGTGAACGATAAGAATTAAATAAGTTAGCTGAAAAAAGCTGACAAAAAAATTGAATAATTTTTTTTCTAATTTGCCAAAAATTTCAACTTTCTTAACAGGGAGTCCAAGGTGTTGCAAATAACCATTTTCTAGCTGCATCTAACTAATTAATTTTCCCTTGAAAAAAACACGACACTGCAAATCCCAACATGAGCAACTCCAACTTCTTGTCAAATATCAGCTATTTTGAAATAAATTTCTCTTTGGATTGCTGAGTATCCTAGAATTTTTGGGATAACTTCGTATTTGTTTGTTCGTCACAGATGATGTGTCATCAGCTGTTTTTTTTTAGCAAGGGATTACACCAACATATAGCTATCCGGATAACTGAGAATTAACATCGGAACGTGGCAAATTTGCTCAAATCTCAACAACACCAATATATTTCAACAGTCTACTAACACTAGCCATCAAAAATCACATGTGTCAAAAAAAAACATCCTAGACGCAATAAATCTACTACAATTTGAAAAATTGAGTTTTGTCATCTAAATTTTTTTTGTGTACAAAAAAAAGTCAAGTAAAACGATAGTCGTCGAATTAAAGTTCAGTGAATCTAAAAATTTATTTAAAAGTTATTGAGCTTTATTTCTTAACTCTATTGATAAATCACAACAAAACAAAACCGAACACAATTGATTGCTTGAAATAATAGCATCTGTGATAGGAAGTGTTAAAGCAATTTTAAAACAAAAAAGTCAAAACCGCTCAGCGGCAGGCAATCAGCAGCACAGACAAAACCTAATAAAAAAATATAAACTAACCACACTACCCAACAAACCAGTAAACAACAAAAATGGAAAAGGCATCAGTAAAACAGTTCGAATCGTAAGTAAAGAATCCTTCTTCAATAGAAACTACACAAAATTGCAAATTGGCTAGTTTGATGCCAACACGCATGCAATAACAAAAATCTGTGCAAGATCCATTCGACTAGAATCAGCAGCACTACCCTCGAACCAGGAAGTCTTTAGGGTTATGTCTGCCCTGAGCTGTCAAAATGTGCAGAAAAGAATTATTCAATGGCAATGCATTCAATTGACTTGAAATTATGTATAATTAAATAAACTATTGTTGAATGTTTGTCTAGATTTAACTGGATAAACCAGAAACCTTTAAATGTGACGCAAAAATAAATTCCAATAGCATTTGGTGGTTCAACTTCTATTTGCAATGGCATGCAGTAGTCTGGATGCCAGCTGACTTGTTGCTTCCAAATTTGTCACTTTGTTTTCTGGAATCCTGTGTACAGGATCTAAGGTTTGGGATCTTCAGTTTCGGATTTTATTGAACAGTAATTCTGGTAGGAGAGCGTAGTTGTCATTCTGGGATACCACTCACATACCCACCGTAGGTACTTGTTTTTCATGGCGAAGTTGAGGTAGTCTTGATTCGTGTGTGTCTTGCAGGTTGAAATGACTGTCTGGGTTGAATAATCGAACATTATTTGTTTAATTTCAGGCTTCCTTATTTTAACGGTGCCATAAGTCACATGTACTCCTTAAATCAGCCTCACCATCCTTTAAAAGTCGTGTTCTATAAATTTCAAGGATTACTTAAAACTTTAGATAACCATAGCCACTTATAAGCATTCATTTTTAAGGATAATGTTCATGAAATATACGATTTACCTTATGGATTGGCAAATATTATAATCAATCAAATAGTAAATATCAGGAAGGTGGCCTATCCATTGACAATTTCTTAGCGTACAAGCTTGCAGGATCTGATAGATTAATTCGAACTTAGCTGTAAATCTGTAATGACAAAATACCGTTTTTGGTAGATATATTTGGGGTATAATTGAACATCACCTGTGTCCCTTGCAGTTAAGGATAAGCCTACTGACACTGCACCAAATAACGTTTCGTCCTTTCTCCTTAAAGGTGTGTTTCCATTTGAGAGCACTTTCATTACAAAACTCTCGAAAATGACTCTCGAATATCTGTCTGTCCCTCTGTGAGCCGATTTCATGAAAAATCTGAAAGCAGCTTGAGCAGCTTTACTACCCAGTCCCAAACAGCCGATATAAGATCGATTCAGACATTCTACTCTTAAACCCATGACCAAAATTCAGAGACTAGACTATGTGCAAGACTTGGGTTTCATGACGTTTGAATTATTTGAAAAATAAGAAAATCCTGCCATTAAAACATAATTTACTTCTATACCCATTCAAAAAGACTACATATCCAGTTCTTTGTATAATATTTAGCTAGCCGATCCCAAATAACGTATCACTCTGCGAATCTAATAAAATAAATAAAATAATTAATAAACTAAATAATTGAATAGTTAATAAATTAAATAATTAAATAGTAAATAAATTAAATAATTAGATAGTTAATAAATTAAATAATTAAATAGTTAATAAATTTATTAATAAAATAGTAATTAATTACCCATTAATTTTGATTATGCAATTAAAAAATATCTGATTATCCATTACATTTTTATTTTCTCATTACAAAAAAAAATAATTATCCATTATATTTTTACTACGTAATTGAAAATAATCTAATTAGCCATTACATGTTATTAGATTTTTTTTTAATTTTATGCATCAGCACCAATCTTATTGTTTGTGTTTCACAATGATTTCGGTCTTAACTTGTAACTCTCATATTATTTTTCCAGCAAACCATGGCCTGAGCTAGCAGACAGTGATGACAGTGATTTGGAAAATGACATAGATGTTGATAAGTTGGCACCATTGGAAATAAATCCAAACGAGAACCGCTTACAACACACCTATTGTCTGTGGTTCTCGCGCAAAGGTACACACAGAGCGGTCGATTATAGTAAATCGTTGCATTTTGTTGGACGATGTGCAACGGTTCAACAATGGTGGTCGTTGTATTCTCATTTAGTGCGTCCGACGGCGTTACCACCATTCAGAGAGTTGAGTCTCTTTAAACAAGGCATAAAACCAATGTGGGAAGATCCGGCTAATACAACCGGCGGCCAATGGGTTATCCGGTTGCGGAAAAATAAAATCGATAGAGCCTGGGAGAATGTTTGTATGGCTATGTTGGGTGAACAGTTTCTCGTCGGGGACGAGATATGTGGGATTGTTTTAACAACCAAATATCCGGTAAGTCCAATAGTTTTAAATAATTTATACCTTTTTAAAATTTTATTTGTGTTTGTGATCGAATAAAAACAATAAGTCCTAAAATATCATTTATATAAAAACCGAATTCACCACAAACGGTGGTGTTGTAGATTTATTAATAAAAAAAAACAATAGTTTACTTTAAAACAATGCACACGAACAACTTTACATATATTATTGACGTAAAATTTATTTATTTTCCAAAAAAAGCGTTTAAAAAATTATATAAAAAAAAACAAACGTAATAGAAATTATCTTTTAAAAATTTCGATGGACAGTGTTTTCATGATACCTTTTTTGAACCTATTAAGTACGCTGCAAATTGTGGTTAAATTGAATTCTTTTTAAATTCATTATTATAAGTGCTGTGTTAACTCCTAATTATACTGGAGTGGGTTTAGCCTTCAAATAAATTAATTACTAACTACAATTGGAAATTGATACAATATTATCCGTGCGGGAAAGAATATTTTTGCGCGAATATTCGTGATCTCAGTTTAAAAATATATTGACAGGAGTTATTCAAGGATATACTGTGAGCGTCAAAAAAGTGTAAAAAAGCGAAAAATTTACAACCAAACTACGTCTGATCCTAGATGGTCCCTTGGGCAAAATGGAACAGTCAGTGGATTGACTTCTAGCTTCCTTGTCAATTTAGCTGAGATTTCTTACCACTTCAAATTAAATTGAGTTTGGGGCCTCTTAGCTTAACATGTTCCTGTTTTGGATCTATTTATCCAGATAATCTCACAAATGCTGGATGAGGTCTAGGCCTGGGGATCGTGGAAGGGGTTCTATTTGCTTAGAGGTACCATGGAGTAACCATTCTTTGAGAAATTTCGACGTTTGCTTGAGGTCGTTGTCTTGTTGGAACACCCATGCACCAGTTAACCCCTATTTTCGCAACAGTTCAGAGCTATTTGTCTCTTAAAATATTTAGATAATCTTCATTCCTCATCGTACTGTCTATAAAGACGAAGTTTCCAATTCCAGAAGACGTCATTCACCCCAGACCATTACCAAACCTCCTCCGTGCTTTTTGCAAAAAATCTACTTAATTCTGTGTTTTTCAGTTGTCATATTTTTAGTGGCCGTCTTGAACTTTTCGTTCCTTAAATTTGCTCTCGTCCACTGACAAGATCGTTTCTTCGAATGATGAATCCTAATTTTAATATTTGTTGGCATTAAAAAGTTTTCACTTGCGATTTTTTCGGAAATGTATGGCCACATGGCAATGTTTGGGAGACATTTGGGTAATGGTCTGGGGATGTATGGCGTCATATGGAGTTAGAAATCTCGTCTTTATTGACAATACGATGAGGAATGAAGATTACCTTAGTGTTGCGATTCGCAGGGTTAACTGATTCATGGGTCTTCCAACAAGACAACTACCTCAAGCATGCACAACATTTAATTAAATTTGATGAATGGCAACAAATCCCAGCCGAACTGACAGGGAAGCAAGTAAAATCAATCCCGAATTTCTTTTCCTATAAGACCGAGAAGCAGATGAAGTGTTGGTTTTTAGTTTTTCGATTCAATTGAATCGTGTACACTTTTTTGACGCCATACAAATCAAGTATTTTTGTGGTTTTTTTTTATTGAGTTTTCATTATAATATATTTTGTGAAGTTTTATATGGCAATTTATTGTAGTCTATATAAGTCTTTTATTAAAATATCGAATTAATTTGCTTTAACAGAGTTACAAGAATGAAGTTCAAAGCACTTTTTTGACGCCTCTAGTATATTAAATCCAGTTATCTTAAAAAATATTTATTAATAATTCACCTCAAAGCATAATATCAATGCTGATTCTTGTAAACTCAAATCATTTAAAAATTATGCCTTACATCTGAGCTGTAAATATCTAAAAGAAACAGTTTGGAAATAAATCCTAGAAAATCTTCCATTCCATTTGAGAATGGAACTCTCTACTTATTCTCTCTTATATCTTATATCTTTCTTAATACTTGAAACATATTTAAAAAATTGAGATAAAACAAAAATTAAGTAAAATGAGTTATTGCTATTTCAGAACATTGTCTAAATGAATCAAAAAGCATATCAAATCATTTGGTTTTCCCTGGATTCACTTCTTCAGAGACAATTTTTTTTTAATTTTTTAAAATGAGTTAAAAAGTATTTAAAATCCTTTTAATTAATTTAAATTAGATGATGAAAAGTCCATATAAATGCTGTTCTTTTACCACGTCGAAATTTAGATTTACATGAATATTGAAACACCCTTTTATTTTGCTGTGACTTATGTGCTGAGCAATTATTTATGTAGGATATTCAAAATTTGTTTGATTTCATAAGAAAAGCTCTCTATGTTTTCTCAAAAGCTTTGAAGGGTTTAAATATTGACTAAGCTTTTTTGGGAACTTATAAATTCCTACTTCTAATACAAAGTGAAATAAAAAATCCCCTCATTTATAAAAAAAGCATTTTCTACAAATCAATAAAAGCATACAAATAAAGCTCATATCCTTCAGGACAGAGATAGTAATATGTTTATTTGTTGCCTCAGAAATTGCATTTAAAATAATACTTGAATTCAAAGTTTTAAAAGACTAATAGCCTGAATATACATAAAAAAGACATTGCGCTTTGCAAAGTTAATGTAGTAGATTTTAGACTTCAGTACGAGAATTTATTTCAAGACAAGTCCGAAACAAGTCCTAAATGAGATTCTAGATACATAAAGTGTTCGTTAAACAAATGAAATTCAACAACTTTTTGGTATCATAATATGTGTAACACGGAACAATGGAGAACTTCTAACAATTATTTTGACAAGGGGGAAATTTCATAAATCCAGTGTTCCTTTAACTGAAAAAAAGAAGAGTTTAGTAATAGAGTACAAACTTTTTTAATGGTTGACTAAATTCAAAATGACGGTTGTCAGCCAATAAGTTAGAAATAGATGCCTTTTTGCAGATTTGAAGTACTTTTTATAAAGTGATAGAATCGGGAAAATAATAATAATATTTTACGACTCATCGTGTTAGAGTTCCTCGTTCAGTTGGTCGAGGTCTAACTTATTGCACCAATATAGTTTGACTTGTTGTTTTGTGTTATTGCATTAAATAGAGGTTTTAGGATAAGGTTCCAGTTAAAGTGATTAAAACAATACATCAGGAAAATTTTAAATTAAGTCTTTGGCGCATTTAACTAAGCAAACAAAATCAAATCCGCACATTCAAAGTGACTGGGGCTTTAAATTGCATTAGTGTTTGCAAAACTGCTTTTCTTCTTAATATTTTTATTTTGTCGGCGCTTTTATGATATTTCGATCTCGACGGGGTCACAACTACTCCAATTGTCTACTTCACACAAGTGATCCGTGATCCGCATGTTGGGGTCGGTAATTTTTACTCAGAATGCGGTGGCAGACTTCCGATCTGGATTATTTTATAGATCTTTGTACCTCGAATGTGTAAATTTTATTAATGCAGCTGTCAATTTAATCATCTAAAGGGGGAATTTACCACTTACGCTATGATTGATGTCGTCATAAAATAACAAGGTGTTTCGATATTGAACATAGATTCTACACACTTGGGCAGACCTCTTCATGTACAGCTTTTAAACAACGCAAATTTTACGATAATAAGAGAGTGAGAAAAGTATGAGAACCGAGAGATGATTGAGAGTCTGCACAAAACTAACATTTAACATTTAAATTCCAGCTTTTAATAGCAAAACAAATATTTTACAATGAATATCAACGAAAAATTATAAAATTCTAACTCTGAGCAAAAAAACTAAACACTAAATTATACCTTCTGATTTTGAACTACTATTTTCCTAAGTTCTTTTTCAGTACCGCATAAAATATGTTAAATCTTTCGATTTTCAGCTTACCACACCAATTCTTTTTTCGTGTTGCAAGTTAGTGTGTTTTCCCCCAATCTCAACATGGCCCCCTTTGCTCTAACACTACAATCACCTTTTAAAATAACATAATGCTAAGAATCTATTTTACCAACACTCAAGTTATTATGTTTCTATAGTTATTCCATTCACCGTCATCTAAGTTTAAACATTGCTTTATTATCCCATAAAATTTAAAGTGTTCTGGATCAGATAATGACAAACAAATTATGGCGATATCGATATTTAAAAAATAGCTTCAAATATTTATCACTTTTGACAAATAATCCGGCGAACAACTTTGTGTAGTTATATTATTTGATATATTTGACCAATTTTTTTGTTTATGTTTTTGTGAATATAGCTTTCATTTGGACGTTCGGTGTACTCCTTTTATTCCAAAATTTCCATATTCGATAGAAATAGAAAAATTCCAAAATCCAAACGAAAACGACTTAGAGTCTGTTAAGATTGGGAAAATTGATTCCGGACTTGTGAGTCTAATCAAGTCTATATTCTAAAATTTGAGGCCCCTCAAAACGTATAGAAACAAGAACAACTTCAATACTTTGCTCTTTAAAACAACAACAAATGATTCTCATGAGTCACGTATTTATTTTGTATCCAGCCCTCGCGACATCCATGACCTCCGATTTCCCTGGTCAAGAAACTACCGTGAGACCGGCCTCAATCTAAACAGCGTCTAACGACATCAGTGTGCATTCTCCCAAAATCCGGTAATAGCTATTCCACACTATCCCATTGAGTACTAACACATGTAAAAAAGTGTGAAGAAAATCATGTATAATAGTGTGGAAGCAAAATATGAAATTTCATCACACACAACTTGACAGCGCATCCGACACGATTTGACATATGTATGTTAATACATGCAAATATTTAGGAACGGTTCTAAAACCATTATACTTTCTATCCCACTTGGGGGTTTGAGGTTATGGTGAAACTAATTTATTTGGATACAAGTATGGAAGTAAAATATGAAAATCTTTTCTACACACAAACTTGGCAGTCGTATGAAATTCTTTCCCACTTTATTCTGACATGTGTTAATACTTTGTGAGATATTTTAGAGGCACTTTAAGAGTTGACTCCGAACAAATAGTCAGGTGTTTAGAGAAGGAGTGGAAATACAATATTTTATTTCACACATTCTTGCAATCAAATGTTGAAAAACCCTTCAGTTTTATTGTTCTTTTTAGTCTTGATACTATTTTAATACTCTGAATGTACTACTTCACCACACTCAATTAAATACCATCACTGGTCATAGCTCTAGTACATCCACCACCCAGCTACCTTTTTAAATCTACTACAATAATTTCCATCTGTCATATTTTGGACAAAAAATCCGAAACAACTAGCATAAGAAAATCTTGAACAAATACATCTTTTTCCTTCACCAACGCTTATCAACCACCTAAGTGAAAAAGGGAAACCATTACCAAATATCAACGCATGCTCACTCTATCCAACAAAAAAATTTCTAACCACTGCAGAAAGCAAAATATCGATTTTCAGCACACAAGGTAGTTCTCGAGGTAGTTTGTGTGATTCGTTGTGTGCTAATTTTTTCGCGAACTTTAAAAATTGATTGAAATTAATTCAAATAAATTACCAATCGCCTGCTTAATCGATTGCAAATGATAAACTAAACTTGAATTATTAAAAAAAGTGTATCGGCAGGAGCTTGTGTGCTTGAAAGCAGTGGGAAAGAACACTCCCATCTCTCAAATTCAAGTCAAGTGTTCGAAAAAAAAAATCAGAAAAAATCGAAAAAAAAACCCAAACGTAATCTTGAAGTGCTAAGTTTAGTTGAACAATTAGCAATCTATTTGGAGTACGTCCCTCGCGGAGTGCAGTGCAATCGCCAAACAACAAGAAAACCCGTGTCTCCAAACGGAAAGTGAGTCATAAAGTTTTTTTTTTCATTTTCTTCTTCCGTAGCTGCAAAGCAATCGAAAAAAAAGTAAATGAAGACTCTGGAAACAGAGAGTGTTGAATCGAATTCGGAATAAGTGCGTGCGACTCGGTGAAAAGCAACAAACGAGACACGGGAACGACGAAAAAAGAGTGTACCGCCCGCTGTAACTACACTCTGACCACCACCTCCCACCTTTTTTCTTCTTCTCTTCCTCGTATAGAGAGACGACCATTATCAGTGTAGACCCGAAAACTACTTAACCTCCACCTAAAACTAAAGAAAAATGACGAAAGACAGATTAGCAGCGTTGCACGCTGCCCAATCCGACGACGAGGATGTCGCCCAGGATGATGTGGCCGTCAATGTCGAAGGACGCGATGGCTACATGGATGACTTCTTTAATCAGGTGGAAGAAATCCGTGAAATGATCGATAAAGTCCAAGATAATGTCGAGGAAGTCAAAAAGAAACATAGCGCCATTTTGTCAGCGCCACAATCGGACGAGAAAACCAAACAAGAACTCGAGGATCTGATGGCTGACATCAAGAAGAACGCCAACAGAGTTCGTGGCAAGCTGAAGGGCATCGAACAAAACATCGAACAGGAAGAGCAGGCCAACAAATCCAGTGCGGATCTGCGAATCCGCAAAACCCAACACTCCACCTTGTCCAGGAAGTTCGTCGAGGTCATGACCGAGTACAATCGCACTCAGACCGACTACAGAGAACGCTGCAAAGGCAGAATACAACGTCAGCTGGAAATCACTGGCCGAGCTACAACCAACGACGAGCTCGAAGACATGCTGGAGCAGGGCAATCCGGCCGTGTTCACTCAAGGCATCATCATGGAGACGCAGCAGGCCAAACAAACACTAGCCGATATCGAAGCTCGACACGCTGACATCATGAAGCTGGAGACGTCCATCAAGGAATTGCACGACATGTTCATGGACATGGCCATGTTGGTTGAGAGCCAGGGCGAGATGATCGATCGCATCGAGTACCATGTGGAGCACGCCATGGATTATGTGCAAACGGCCACACAGGATACAAAGAAGGCCCTCAAGTACCAGAGCAAAGCCCGCCGGAAGAAGATCATGATTTTGATTTGTTTGACTGTGTTGGGTATCATGGCTGCATCATATGTTAGCAGTTATTTCATGTAAAGAATCTAACGTTTTATTAATTTTTTTCTGTTGTTTTTCTTGATTTGTTTAGTATATTTTGACCCTTTGTTTTTACTTTTTGTTTCTTTTTTGGTTGTTTCTCTGCTTGGCGTATTATTTTCTTTTATCCTCCTCCCCTACTCCTTCCTCTCCTGTCCATTTTTCCATCCGATCATCATTTTAATATTCATCCCACACCAAAATATCCTGCTTGCCTGCCTGACTTGCTGCCTGCATGCCCGTCTATAATCAACAACTGAAGTTTCAAATAAAAATTAATCCCCGCATGAGAGCTGCTCTTGTCGCCCATCCATTGACTAACCCACCACCACCCACTCAGTCAACCAAACAACAACAAAACAAGGGATAAATCAGTCAATCGTCGTCGTCGTCTCAGTCATCATCATCATCATGATCATCAATATCATCAGCAAACAGCCTACAAAAAAAACAACAACAATTGAAGGGAATTCTTCTTGATATTGGTCGTTTTTTAAAGCTTAAATGGGGCTTAAGATACAGTGCATCAACAAAAACTAATACACCCAACTCTCTGACTCAACCAAACAACCCACAACCACCAACCTCGGCCAACAAGTAAAATCAACAAAAATTGCTCAGCTTCATTCTGCAATAAACAGGTAGGTCCCATATCATATTTTTCTTCTTTATTATTGTTGGTCATTTATCATTATTTACACATTTTATAATATTTAATAATACAACAGCACAGCAGCAGGAAAAAGACGATTACGACAACGACAACTACTACTACGAGCTATGTCTTTTGTCGTCATCATCGTCGTCATTTTCTGCTTGTTGTGTTTCTTTTTTTTTTATTTTAATTTATTTACCTTTGAATCGATGTGCAAGCTTAAGGGAATATCTTGTTCTTCTATCTCCATAAATAAATCCAATGTGCTGTGCATAAAGAGCAAAACCAAAAATAAGAAGGAATATTATTCATAGGAAAGATCTCTCTGTGAATTAAATGGGAATGTTTTTTTGGCCGAACAGTGCCGGCTATGAGGCGTAACGAGACAATCAGGCGCCGTCGCGTCGTCGCCGATTACGATGTCCTATTAATTTTAGATTTATTTATTTAATGTTTTTTGTTTATATTCATTTTTATTAAGTTATAAAAAGAAAAAAAAAGATTTTTTAAATGTAAATAGAAAAAAAAAACTATGATTTATGTAAATAATAAAATATTTTTTTAAAAAAATACAAAATTTGAGTCGAAAATATTGATACTGGGAACTTTTCTAAAACAAAGTTTTTTTTTTAAATGAATTTGGGGCACATTGGAAAAAAGTGATGCTCATTTATGATGGAATAGGAACGCAGTGTGAATTGATAGAAAAAAAATATTTGTTAGTAGGTATAAAAGTAGTTTTTTATCATTACAGTTATACCCCTACCCTTTACCCTACCTTATTCAAACGGTATAGTTTTTGTCTTCTGTAAATTGTATGCAGAGTTAAGGTCTTTTGTATGTAGATAGTTCTCTTGATAAACTGCGAAATGTCGTGCTCACAAATATTAAAAAGGGAAGTGGAAGTGGCCCCTATTCCCGAACGTCTACAGTTCCCGATCACTTTTATTAAGAATCGTTATTGTCTCGATTTTTGCCTTTAATCCAATGCAAACATATTTCAGCATATTTCCTCTCGGATTAAGGCTAGTTGACCTTTTTTGGCCAATTACCTGGCATGCTTATTTTTACGAATACCTATATAATTATATATTACCAAGAATAAAAAGTCGTGCATTTTGTCCACTTTATGCAATTATATATTAATACGTACCTACTTATGAAAAACTATTAAATCATTTTTTTTTTTGATTATTTGGTGAGGAAAATTTATGAAATTGGTTAGAAAATTCAGTTTGAAGAATAGTGAAAGAAGAAGTTAAGAACTTTTTTTTTTAAATCAAAGTATTTCATGTAGGCTATTGAATACACCGGAAATGAGGTGCATAATGGCTTAGAGTGTAAAGCGGCTAACTCTACTTTTTTTTTTACTATTATAGACCACTTCAAAAATTGCTAAAAAATACAAAAGTCTATCAAATCTTTTCAATTTCACTGAATTCGGCAATAACGAGTGTTGAAAAATATTTAATGTAATTTTAGTTTTATTCAAGTAATGCGAACAATTTGTTTAAAATACTTGTTTGTAAGAAATGCAAAATAGGAGTTAGCTGCTTTACACTCTAAGCCGACGTATTACCTTCAAGGGTTTGTATTATTGAATATGATTGTTTAGGTTCTAAGCTTGCTGGAAACCGAAAATGCTACTAAACTCACTCATGGGTTTCTGAGAGAACAGTCACACTGGTCACTTTTCAATATGTTTGGTATAGCTCAAAAACTATACTGGATTTTACAATTCACAATTTGCGTTTGAGCAAGAAGTAAGTTAGAAAGAAGCTCCTCGCTCTTTTTTGGATCCATTCCCATTCGCTTTTAGAGTCATTTGGGAATACATCTTTGATCATCAAGTAAATCGTTGTCTCCATCTTCACAACCAAAAATATCAATCTACACCCGGAGCTCAGAAATTTGAAAATTTCATGTCTCAAATGCCAGCAGTATCAACTGTGACACGAAAGGAAAACTTCGTAATAAATGAATAGTCATAGAATTTTGACTACTTTTAATAAAGAATGCAGATGTTGTCTCTTATTTATCTAAAATACACTAAAAATTAACATACATAAATTAAGAATCAATATTTACGATAATTGTTCTTTGACATGGGTTTATTTACAAAAACGCTTGACTTTAAATCTGGATTAAGCAATGGTAGAAAGCTTCCAGTCAAATTATGGCCAACCCTTGTTTAAAACTAGGTTTATGTAGTTTCTAACAATGCACTTAGTTGAAACGATTGCCACAAATTAGTATCTAGATGGCGCAGAAAAAAAATACTGAAAAAAAGTATCATAAGTAATACCGAGTCAAGGAGGACTGGCATACAAAGTTAAAAGAAAAAAATGCTATACCTCAACATACAAAAAATAATCGTTAGAAAACCACTCTAATAATTTTAATTTTTGCTTATGCATTCATATTTACTCAGGTAATAAATTGGCATTTTTCTTCTTTTTTTAGTTCTTAGCTCTTAAACGAGCTTCTTTACGCCATTCTCGAATTACATTTCTTTAAAATTCCTTGCAACTTTAACTATAAAAGCAACTTCGTACGACCCATACTTTCCTTTTATTTTTTGAGCAAATAAACGAGTATTGCAAAAAGTGTTTAAGAATGCTCTGGGGTCTATCCAAATTTTAAATCGGTCAGATGTACTGAACTTTTTAAGAACACTTTCAAGCCTTAGATGTCCTAAAAAGCTGAAGATTAATGTAAAAAATTGAAAAAAAATATGCTCTTCTATTTCTCTATTTTTACTTAACAACAGCATTAATGTACCTTTTTCTCTTTTGGAGAATTTGTAGAATATTTAAAAGCCTTCGCTAAAGAAAATCGATTTTCGTTCAAAATATTAAAGCTTTTTAAGGTGTCGACTAACAGCATTTCAAAGAATTTGCCCGATTGGGATAAGTTGAGAATAATTTTTGTTTAAAGTTGCAGATAGTTTGATTTTAAACATTTTTCAAGCAGATTGGTCGTACCTTGATTAAGATAATGGTCCAAATACTAATAACAATTTTTGAAGAAAACAATTATCTCGAAAACCATGTCAAAAACTTTTAATTTAATTTTCGAGATAAGTGGGCCGACATTAATATGAATAAAAATAGCACTGCTTTGTGTACAGAAAATTTTAAATATTTTGTAAACTACATTAATAATGTTATCATTAAAATGGCAGTTATTAAATAAAATTGCATTGGGTTTTAGATGATTTAATTCTATGCGGTTGGTGATTCCCCATTAAACAATACTATTAAGATCAGCTATACATATAATTTAAACCAGAATAATTATGTTATCTACATTGGGTTTTGTATTTTTTTTTTGTCAATTTTAAAGTGTAGACAGAATGACGAACTTAACTTTGTATTCAAAGTTGTGCGAAAATATAATCGGATAACTTGACAGAGACTTACCCTAAAGTAAGACTTTTTTGGTGATTTTTTTGATATACATATCCCTAATTGCAAGAACTAGGTAGGTAACTCAATTTTTCATTCATAGATACTTAGCTAATAGAGACAAATTAATTTTTATATTTCTCACACTTCATAAGTATCTTATATTTTTGTATGGTAGAAAAAAATGGATGAAAAGTCTTAAAATTTGCACAAAATATTATCGTTTTGGCCGAGATATTGTAAAAATTGAAAATTGGGTTACCTACATAGTTCTTGCAATCAGGGGACGATATGTAGTACAAAGTTTTATAAAAAAAAAATTTTTTCCTAGAATTTATTCACAAAGAATTAAAGTTCTTGAGCTTTAAAAGTCCATGGAGTTGAGAAGCTTAGAATGAATTTCCCTAATTATTCAACCAAGTTTTTTTTTTTGTGGTTTTTAATATTTTTCTCTTTTAAAACACTTATGTTGTTTTCCATTGATTTTCCTGTTTTCAGTAAGAAAATAAATATCTCCACCAAGAAATTACTTTTTTCAGTGCTTTGGTATATATTTCAAAATCAAAAAGAATTTAATATGAATCAATGATGCATTGACTAACCCAGCAAACACTAACAAAAAAATATATAACAAAATCGATGAGTTAATTTAGTTATTTTTTAAATTCAAAGTTAGTTCTTAAAGTAAAGCTCAAGACACAACACTCCAAAATTGTTAATTTTTAGTTGTATTTCTGAGTGTATTAAACAATCCCTTCAAAGTAGAATCACACAAATTTGAATGTGAAATTGAAGCGTTACAGTGGGTATTGAATCGAATTCCATATACATGAACACAAATAAATTAAAGAAAGATCGAGTGGCAGCTTTGCAAGCTATCCAATCCTACGATGATGATATTCTTCCAGAAGATGTAGCCCTCGAAGTAAAAGAATATGAACGTTTTATGGATGATTTTTTCAATCAGGTAGACGAAATCCATAAAATGATCGAACAGATTCAACAAAATGTCAAGGAAGTCAAAAAGAAGCATACTTCTATTCTAAGTACACCACAATCTAATGAAAATATCAAACATGAACTCAAAGATTTGATGGCAGACATTTCGAAGAACTCCATTGAAATCCGTGCAAAGCTAAATCACATGAAACAAGAGAAGCACGCTGATAAATCTATTACCGCTATGCGTATTCGTAAAATTCAGCACTCTTCTTTGTTTAAGAAATTTTCCAAAGTTATGACAGGATATAATTCCATGCAAGTTGAGTATACTGAACGTTATAAAGATAGAGTACAGCGTCAGCAAAAGCTCGACATCGAGTTTGTTCAAAGCAATCCCATTGCCTATATTCCGGACTTTATTTCTAAAAAGCATCAGATTCAACAAACACCACCCGATGTCGAAGCTCGGTATTCTGACATTAAAAAGCTGGAAAAGGAAATCAGAGAATTGCATTATTTATTTTTTGAAATGCTTGTATTAGTGGAAAGTCAATCCGACACAATTGACCGCATTGAGGATCATGTAAATAAAACAATGGAATGTGTGTCAAAAACAGCATGGGAGTAATGAGGTATACATATATATAAATTTTTTTTGAAATTTAATACTGACTTTTTATTTAAGTACATTGGATTTCATGTTAACAGGTGATCATTTCATTAAATTGTTTTTAACATGACAATTCAACTGTCGAAAATGATTGTAGGCGGGTCCATTGTGTTGCTGGAATGGACCAAAAGTAATTTCCCTTGACAGGGGTGAGGAATTAAAAACAGATTTCGGCTCTAAAACTATTACGTGTCGGGGCATTATCCTTAAATTGTCTTCCTCAAAACTATTCTGAAAAATAAGAAAGAACTATTTCAAGTAAAAATATTGCAGGTACCTGCAGTCATTCTTAGGGTTACGTAAAATTTAAAAATTAGTTATTTATTTCTTAAGACTTTTTTGTATTCTATTTCAAAAACTAATTTAAGAATATTTTTAATTTTATTTTTTCAATCGGTTTTTATTTCTGTTGAATAATTCTTTTATTATTTAACATATTTTGGGTTTGTATTACTACATACCTCTCTCTTAGTTCTCATATTGATACTTTTGTCAGTTTCAATTGGTTTTTTTGTCTTCTGTTAGCAAAACACTCCCCTTAAAATATGGGTTTTTGAGTGTTGATACCGCAATCTGATTAAATCATGCTTGAAGGTTTGAAAATCAAATAAAATGTCAGAATCAGAAATAATTCTGCATGAATCAATGATGTGTTGACTAATCCAGCAAACACAAACACAAATGTGTAACCAAACTGATGAAGTAATTTCATCTAATTTCGTGTTATTTTTTAAAAGATTGAAAATCAGTTCTCAAAGTAAAGCTCAAGACGCATCACTCCAGTTATTGTCTCTTAGTAGTTTACAGTGTATAAATAAATATAAAAGAATAAGCAATCCCTTAAAAGTAGATCAAAAGAAAAGTGAATAAAAGGGAATTACAGAGTTGCATCGAATTCCATTATATACCTACATGAGCACAAAGGAAAGCAGGCTGGCAGGATTGCATGCAGTCAAATGCATCGTTAAACATTTTAGTCCGCAAGTTGCAGCCCTCGAAGTAAAAGATTGTATTCGTTACCTAGATGAAATTTTCAATAAGATTGAAGAAGTTCTTGAAATTATTAAGAAAATTCAACATAATGTTGATGAAGTCAAAAAGAAAAATACTTCTTGTCTTAATGCTCCACAATTTCATGAAAAAATGAAACAAGAAGTCGAAGATTTGGTAGATAACATTACGAATTATTCCATTGAAATTCGTGAAAACATACTTCAAGACAAGCATTTCGATAAATGGATGCAGAATTTACGCATCCGTAGAATCCAGCACTTGACTTTATTTAAAAAATTTTCTGGTGTTATGAAGGCATATAATTCCAATCAGGTTAAATATATTGAACGTTATAAAAGTAGAGTACAGCGCCAACAAGAGATCGATATCGAGTATGTGCTGAACCAAATCAATCCCATTAACTATATTCCGGACTTTATTCTAAAAACGCATCAGATTCAACAAAAACTTTCCAATGTCGAAGAACGACATGCTGAAATCAAAAAGCTGGAAAATGATGTCAGAGAATTGCACCATTTGTTTTTGGAAATGCTTTTAAGTTTGGAAATTTTATCAGAAACATTTAAACGCGTCGAATATCATTTAAATCGAACAATGGAACATCTGTCATGCGAGTAATGAGACTTAAATTTCTTTGATATTTAATCCTGATTTTTGTTTAAGTAGTAGCTGACCCGGCTAGCCATTGTCCTGTCTAAATTTAAACTGATTTATTTGTGATTTTGTTAGAAGCCATTTGAAAGGTACAAATAAAGTAAAAATGAAAGAAAAAACGCGAACAAATGATTTATTTTGAGAAAAAGAGGAAAAACCTGATTCAAATGATGTGAATGTGTGTTTTAGAAATGATTGTTTTTTGCAATTATTTTGAAAGTGGGCATGAAATTTCCAGGAACATCAATAATTGTTGTGATTATCACTATCACTGGACTTGAAAGTAAGGGTACGAACATATTGTCAGGAAAAGTAAGTCATCACTGGCACACTTTTCCGTACACTTTTTTTCCAAACTAAACAAAATTATCAATTCAAAATGACACAACAAAATCATAAACGAAAAAGAAGAATAGGACATAACGGTCTACAAGACTAATAAAGGTATTTTTGTGAACTACAATAGTTACGATGAAGGGTTATTTCAAATCGCTGTGTGAAAAAAGTTATATGTAAATACCTTTCCAACGCCATACGTCTGGTTGTTATTGGTTCCTAATAGACCACCTTGCATACATTTTTGCCGATTGTCTTTAGTTCTATATTTCTACAGTCACGATGTAATGAAAGAAACAAATGTAATTTTTTCGCACATAATAGGTTTGTTCGTGTACTTCCTGGGCTAAATTTGGCAGTCTGTCAAAATTTGAGGAGTGGAGATGCAATTCTCTCAGGGAGAAGTAAAATTGTGCAAAAGTACACGAACGCACAGAACCAAAATTTCTACCTTTTTTTAAATGTCAACAAAACGTAAACAAGAAACCTCATAAATTTCTTTATTATTAAAAAATAGTTCTGTTGTTATCAAATATCAGTTTTTTTTATCCAAAAAGAACTTCACAATAAACAAAAACATGAAATTCACTATTAAGTCACATTTTCAGTTTTAAAAATTGATCAATAAATTTATTTAATACAAAAAACGAACAGATAGAAAAAGAAAAGCACTTTTACCAAAAAAAAAAAAAAAATTAAAACTAAACAACAGCCATTTTGTTTTTTGTTGTTGCTCTCAACTCAGAACACAAAACTGACAATTTCTGCCCAATGAAATTTCTTGGGCAGAATTTGGCAAACATTTTTAGAAAGAGGAATTTTTTTATTTTCTTGCTATCGTTCTCTTCTGCAAAAAACAATACAATTTTTGAGCACGCGAACAGCTTTGGTCTGAATTTGGTAGATTTGAGTAGAATTTAATAGAGTTGTGGAGTACACGAACAGATTTAATAGGTTTGTTCGTTGAAGTTTACCCAGGGTTGACCCAGGTTTTCTTGACAACCCCAAGAATTGTCAAAAAAAATCTGGGGTTTTCAGTTATCAAAAAAACGCCAAAGGGCTCTGAATTGTGTTGTTGAGATAAGCAAGAAACTAAATTTGTTTTAAAAACTAAGAAAAAGAAATCTCACTTTTTATTTTGTATGTCTATTTGTTATTATTAAAGTCAATTGGTTAATTCCTTGAATTTCCATTTCAAAAACAAGAGAACTACCTGCAGCACTTCAAGCCACAACAAAAGAATTCTTAAGAGCTCCTGGCACTTTGCCAGTTTATTCTTTACCTAAACTCGCCAAAGCAAAAAACCCAGTTCTACTTCAGGGCGAGTTCAGGGTGACCCCAGGTTTCAAAAAACACAGAATTGGGTCGTCAGGGTGTGTGTAAGTTTTTCAAAAAACGCTTTATGTCGACCTCAGAGCGACTTTAGGGCTCAACGAACAAACCTAACAAATGGCCTGGGTTATTGTGTGAGAAAAAAAGAGTGTACATAGACTCCGATCGTTCGATGAACGAAATTGATAATTGTTGCATAAATTGTGGAGAAGTGTTTCAGTGACCACAAAACCATCTTTTACTATAGGTTTGTTCGTGTACTTTCTGGGCTAAATTTGGCAGTCTGTCAAACTTTGAGGAGTGGAGATGTATTTCTCTCAGAGAGAAGTAAAATTGTCCAAAAGCCAACGAACGCACAGAACCAAAATTTCTACCACTTTTTGAACGTCAGCAAAAAGTAAAGAAAAAAAAAACATCAAAGAAATCAAGAAAACAAAGTCACAGCATTGGAATTTCAATTTTAACTTTACATTTTTAAAAAAAACTGCTATTTTAATCTGCTATTCACAAACTTAAATTAAATAAATTTAAAACAAAATTTTTTTAATTATTAAAAAATAGATTTTTTGTTATGAAATATCAGTTTTTTCTAACCAAAAAGCACTTCACAACAAACAAAAACACGAAATTCAAATAAAAGCAGAACAGAAAGAAAAGCACTTTTACAAAAAAAAAACAACTAAACTAAAAGTAAACAAGAGCCATTTTGTTGTTGTTCTCAACTCAAAACACAAAACTGACAATTTCTGTCCAAAAAACGAAAAGATAGAAAAAGAAAAGGGCATAATTTTGCAAAAAATTGTCGGCAAGGGGAAATTTTTTGCTCGCTCGCTAGCGTTCTCTCTTGCTAACGCGAACAGCTTTGGGCTTAATTTGGTAGATTTGTGTAGAATTAGGTAGTTTTGTGGAGTACACGAACAGACTTTACGAGTAAGTGATGGCATTTGGCATTGTTGGTTGAGGCCGTAGTCCATCCTGTGAGCGCCATCTAAAGTAAGTAGGTAAGTAAGATGGCATTTCTCATTTTAGTACATTTTAAAACTTATTTGAAAGCTGTTTTTTATAACGATTTAGGGAATCGCCATGCGAATGTTTTTGAAGTGATAAAATGATAAAACTCTGGGAAAACTGAAATTATTACTTTTCTCACTTCACAGTCTCAAAGATTGTGAATTTGACCCTCATTCCTATAGAGCTCTTTAACAAATAGCAACATATCACCTTCTCGTTCATTTATAAAACGTCAAAATCAGCATTGTGGGGAATTATCATATCGAGATTTGCGGTGGAACTATTTTTTTTTTCGCTTGTACTCTGATATTTGAAACTTTAGTCACAATTAATAGCTTTCACTCTTTTCTTAAAGCGTCTGGCTAACAAAGATGATCTGCGCTCTCAAAGTTAATGAAAATCAGTTATTACTTAAAATGTACCTACCCCGTGATGTATGTTTAGTGCGTCGGACAAAGATGATCTGCGCTCTCAAAGTTAATGAAAATCAGTTATTACTTAAAATGTACCTACCCCGTGATGTATGTTTAGTGCGTCGGACTGTCATGTCGAAGTCCTTGTTATCAATTCCCAGCCCTTACCACCCAAAAAATTAACGTTGAACAATTTTGACTAAAACTACAAGTTCAGTGGGCATTCATGTTGAGACGGCAGTATGAATTGTCGCAAGGTTGACAGATTCTATTGTGAATGAGCCTTTTCCTCTGTGTGACATGTAGTTCGTTGAATATCTTACGAACCTAACAAACGTCTTTGTTACTGTCTCAACGTGAATTGCCCTTTCAAAATTTAAAAAAGAGGTGTGTGTTGTGACCACTTCTTCTTATTTTCTAAGCGAAGATAACGTACGCAAACTCAAACAACACATTAACATTAGGGTCATTGTTACTTGTGTTGCAGATTATTGTTAGTCAGGCATAAAAAAGAACTCCCCTCGTACTCTACTTTCTATTCCAATTTTTTTGGTTTATCTCGACCAAATCCGACACTGCGTTAAACTTTTGAGAGGCGAAAATGGGGGTTTAATGTATCTATAACAAAGATGACTGAGTTTTTTTTTTTTGTATATCGTTTCTTGTTAGTTGAATGAAAAATTTCAAACACACCATTTCCAGTTAAATTGCTAAACCTTCATTTACTCACTTCTCTCCCCCACCAACCGCACCTTATCACAGCTTTTCTTTATAGAAAAAAAAACCTCAAGATGCTATATTTTGGGCGTATAAACTGGTTGATTTTGTATTTAAAATTGAAGGATTTATGAATTTATAGCTTTATGGCAATTTTAAATTGAGTTTTTTTTTTTTTTGTATTCATTCTGTTTTTGTAAATCTTATTTTTGTTGTTGTTGTTATTATATGGTTACACATAAATATATAAAAACATACTCGTATGTAATTTAGTATCTTGAACTTGAATTCTGTTTTTTTTGTTTAAGTGAATCGAACGGTTAACCCTTTGTACACATAATCTTACAACATAAAATCAAGGCATATTCGTGACAGATAAGGTTACAATGGAAATTGCCTGAAATGAAATTTAACAACATAATATAGTACATTATGTTTGGGTATGTAGGTTACTTTTTGTTGGTCCCAAGTGGATCAATTATTATTAGGGTTAAAAAAAATGTAAAATTTTATGGAGTTTTTACGTAGGTAAACTAAATATATAAATCTATAAAAACAAGTGCATATATGTACATAGAGAGAGTGAACGAGAAAACAAACCTGTCAAATAAATTCTAATTTGAATAGATAACGATGGAGAGAGAGAAAAAAAAAGAAAACCTCAGCTGGAAGAGGCAAAAATTGGCTTCAACGAATTTAAATTAGTTGTTAGTTTGATAAAAGTTTATTTAGAAAATTCGATTTTGAACAAAAAGTTGACACATTTTTTGTGTCCTTTATTTGAAAGTTTTTTTTTATCAATCATCTGGCGATGGTAGGTAAGCATGCATACAAACAAAAAAAATGTTAGGCCGTTCTTTTATTTTTGACCTTAATTGGAAACATTTGGCTGGACCTTTTTGTATACAAAAACTTTTATATTCTATTTTAAAAAGGAATAAATAAAAAAGCGTATAATCGATGAATATATTACTACGCAACGTAAAAAAAAGTGTTGGTTTTTTTTTTTGTCTAAGCCCGATGGAATTTGAACTGTCAACTGTCATTGTGTTGACTTTTGGTAAGTAAAATCGATGAGGTTATTAGGTAGGTGTATTTAGTTAATATGTATTGCATCTTTGCATAAAAACCTTGAACGAATCCGTTCTACATTCTTCATTAAGTTATCCAGAACAGTAAAGAATAATATTTTCTGCACCTATTTTTGAGGTAGAGCAAGTGAGAAGAACTGTCAAAGCACCAACTGATTTGTTTGTTTGGGATAGTAATAAGCTAATGCTAGGTCTCCCCTTTTAATCAACCAACTGACAAACGTCACATTTTTGCATCATATTGCGTCATTTGAACTGACAAACACTATTTGTCAATGAAAGACGATACATTTGAAAGACGGTGTTCACATTGGACTGAAAAACTGGATTTTTTTTGACGTTTCAGTATTTACATCTTCCTCTACTGAAGAAGTGGGAGCGAGATGTGAATACTGAAACGTCAAAAAAATCCAGTTTTTCAGTCCAATGTGAACACCGTAAAAGACAAGTGGAAATAGCTCAATTGACAAGAGAAAAGTCACTTTGTCTTTGACTGACAAAAACAATTTGTTTGCAATAATCTGACAGCTGATCAAATCAATTTGAATCATTTGAATTTTGAAAATTTTACCGAAAAATTAACCAAAATTGCTAATACAAAAGTTACAGAAACTCAATAAATAAATATATTCTAAAATTCTTTTCTAAATTCTATGAATATACAAATTAAGACTTCTTCTTATTCTCATACAATAACTTTTTTATTCACAAACGTTTTCGAGAACATACATTCATACATTAAGGTTAGCAAAAAATTATGAAAATATATTTTTAATTTTATATATGTTATAATCAAAAATTAACATGATTGAATAATTTTGTTAATACATACATACATATTTATGAGTATAAATTTACAGTAATTTTAAAAAAGGTTTCTACATAATTATTGTATTATAATTTTGTCTCAAATATGCCTTTAGATGTCAATGATTTTAAGAATTTATTCAATAAATAGCGTTCATTAATATTAATTTTATTTATGTTATTGGTACGATGCATGTACATTTCTTCATATGCATTTAACAATTTTGGATTATTTATTTGTTTTAACAAACGAAAACCTGCCGGGTTGTGAATAATTATATAAGTATCATCTACATATCTAACCCACAATAATGGAAAGTCAGGGCAGTTCTGTTTAACTTTAGTTTCACATTCAGCCATGAAACAATTAGCTGCAAAAGCAGATAAAAGATTGCTAAACCATTAACTTGCTCATAGACTTTAACATCAAATTGAACATAATTTCTAGAAAAACTTAAATGGACAAGACGTATGTATGTATTCACTGGCAAAGCGGTTTGTCAAAATTTCTTAGTTTTTGAAAAAAAACAACGATCTTGTATCAATTAAAGACAGAAAGTGTAAATTAACTGTCAGTTTTGTCGTCCAAAGACCAATTCGTGATGAAACTTTATCAATTCAAAGACAAGTGAAAACTTAGCACGGTTTTTGATACGGACAGGTAAAACTCGTTCTGAAGTTAGTTTTTGTTGCTGGTGTACCGAAAACCCAGAAAACTCTTCACTCACAGCATGTGACAGTGTACTGCGGTTTTAAGATTTTTGGTGTCATTGGTACATATTTTCGAACATGATGCTGGTGCAACTGTTTCAGTGAATGGAACTATGTTGGCTGGACTTTTTACTGCCTGAAGGTGATATAGACGTAATTGAAGACGTTTATTTTCAGAAGGACGGCTATGGTGTTAAATGCCACATAGTTTTTGAAACATAAGGTTTATTTGATGATTATGAGGTCCTCCTTAGATTTGTTTTGTAAAAAAATATTCAACCCAATATAAGCTGCGGTGGGAATCTGACTAAATTTTGACATTTGGCTCATAACAAAAATGTCAAAATTGAGTCTGATTCCCTCGTCGGATTCTGTAATCGGGGTGATTAACTTGCTTTAGCAATCAAACTACGTGCTTTTGAGTCTTAAGGCGCGAGAATAATGCCGTTTTCGATTGGACGTTCGGAGTACTCTTTTTCTACTCCATTTTCACTCCACCTAATCCAAAAGCCTGCGATTGGCTGTTCGGAGTATTGTTTCGCAGTTTTTTTCTGTTCCGGAAGAAGAAGTAGATTTTGAACACACGCAAAAGTAATAAATGTCTTGCAAAATGGCGTTATTCAGTACTGTATCAAAAAGTAGTGGAACAGTCAGAAAACGTTCCCGCATACTGATTCATCTTTCCCTTCATCCAAAAAAGGTGCTCGCACGTAAAGTGACATTCTATGTGAGTGTCATATTATATTTTTTTTTAACTCACTTACTTAACTCTCTTAGCTACAAAAAGAAAATATTCGCCAAGATCTATCTATATTAACACATATCAGAATAAAGTGGGAAGAAATTTCATTCGACTGCAAATTTGTGTGATGATAGTGATTTTCATATTTTATTTCCACACTTGCATTCAAACAAATCAGTTTTACCTCAAATCCAAGTGGGATACAATAGGTGTGTTCAATTAATCTATTCCAAACAGAAAAGTACAGGATTGTGTGTTCCATGAGTTAAAACCTTGCCCCAAACTGTTATACATTCTGCCACTTTATGTTCCCTGACGTTTTTCAAAACAGTTTAAAACAACATTTCCTGCACCTACTTTTGAGTTGGAGCAAGTGAGTGACAATTGTCAAAGTAGCAACTGATTTGCTTGCTTGGTATAATAATATGCTAAAATTTATCACAGAAGTAGGTACTCTTCTTATACGAGTATTTTTGGACCTAACATGAAGAAAAAGTCATCAAAAATGTGGGAATTGATAGTAAATTTTCTTTAGAAATTAATACAAACAAATGACAATTGAAATATTAAAAATTTGAAATTGCAGAACTGATAAGCAACGGTCAATCCTGTCAAAACAAAGCTGCACTTTTCTGTTCTTTCTTGTTCTGACACACTTGTGCTTTTCTGCTCTGTTCTGACCATTTTTTCTTCATTAAACACAGTTAATGTGTGATGGTTTTAGAACCGATCATAAATATTTTCATGTATAAGCATATGTCGAATCTTGTCGGATCCGCTGTGAAGTTGTGTGTGATGGAATTTCATATTTTGTTTCCACACTATTATACATGATTTTCTTCACACTTTTTTGACATGACATTAACACTCAATGGGATAGTGTGGAATGGCTACAAGCGTTAATAGAAAGTGTACTTGAGGTACTTCAATCTGTTTATACTTGCAAAATTAGGCCTCTGGGAGCGCTCTAAACTCGCTCTACGGTAGATTTAGGTTTTTTTGTGGCGAGTTGAGACAGCAAATTAAACTGTCAAAATGACATTTATTTTACTTCACTTGTCGCCAAGCAACTTGCTGCAGGTATACTTTTTATTTTATTTTTATAATAAATACAATCTATTTACAAGAAACCCTAGATAAAGTTCAACGAACGAAGTTAATGATTCTATTGCGTGACAAATTTTAAATGACACCTCTTGTTGGATTGGCCCAATAAATTAAATAAAAGGACAGCAATTTATAAGTTTTCTTTTGCTTTTTTTATATTCATTGTGTCCAGGCTGTACTTTATTTGAAAGTATGACTTAATTATATACGAGTATGTTCCGGGTGTTAAAAAAAAACTAATAATAAATAATTTTTTCGAGTCATTAATCCCCCAAAAAAAAAAACCATTTCACAAAACTAATCATAAGCTTTCCGGCATATTGTCAACAATGCACTAGTTTTAGAGTTTCATTATTTTCAATCGAAGTCCATGTACGTTTGCAGTCTTAAAACTTGTATTTATTTATAAAGTTTTTTCTATGAAAATTAATTTTCGAGTTGATTGACTGCCAAAATAAATGTTTCATTATATAAAAGCTTTTATAATGTAGGTCAAAACAATCTTATGGATTTGGCCAGAATAAATAATTTGTTTCCTTTTCAATAAAAAATAAATAATGTACAAACAATGTCAATGATATAATTTGTATTGAAAATTTATTATCGATTTATGTATCTAAAAGAGTCGCCGTTAGCCAAAATTTTGTTGAAATTAATTTTAATAACAAATTTTTGAATGATTATAGTCATTATCATTATATATGAGAGTGTTTAGAAAGTAAGTTTATTTGTTTTTTGTTTATTTAATTAATGCTATTTTAATTAATTCGAAATATTATTCATATAAAGAAAGACCATTTAATTTGTATTTACTATCCATTGTAAGAAAAATGTGAAGACGAATTTTATTTTTATCACCACTAAGCACGACTGGAGACTTCTTTTGTAATATTAATCTTTTTTAAGAGTTTTGGAATTAAAGTTTCGATAACATGCTTTGAACATTATTCATAACGATTACAAAACTTGTATCTCATTTTGAAGTGAAACGATAACGTCCCTATTAAAAATCAATCCGTATTTCTAAGGAGCCGGCAAAGTACTTATTAGGCATTTTCTTTTGGGGGGGGGGGGGTGGAGAGGTACTTGCAAGTACTTTGCCAGCTTTTTTCAATGGAACACATCAAACTGCTTTCCCATGTAAAATGTATCTACTTACACATGCGAGCATATGCAGTGATAGTACTAGATTAGGGTTTTTATCTACTCACAAGTACTTTGCCACCTCCAAAGGAAAACAGCTATTAATACTGTACTAGCAATTTTTAATGTAACGCACAGAATTTGCTTTACTAGTAGCAATCTATTACCTTTTCAGGTGATTGTCAATAGTTCACATTTTGTGGAATTTGTAACAAAATCGTTAGATTGTACACTTTCTTATTTCTGAAGTAAAATGAAAAAATTCTATCCTGTTGGTAGTAATCTTTAAGGCAGAGTTTAACCTACCCACCTTTCTGATCATTGAAACATTATAAATGTCTCGGATATCGATTGTTTGGCCAGAATAAAATTATTTGTTGACTTAGGGCCAGTTTCTCAGTGCGAGATCATCATAGTCTCGGGGTTGAACCTGATTTAACTAACTCAGGACCAAATTGAGTGCCTTTTCAGTTGTGGCACCATCTCGATTTCCATTGTTAAAGTTATTGCCAGTGCGAGCTATTTGCTTCATTCCCTCGGTCTTTTTATTCTGAGATCATGGAGCTCACTCGGAGCTGGCTCTGATTGAAAAAAGAAACACAATTTGATCACTCTGAGTGGCCTGAGCTAAAAAAGAAACAGATCTTTTTTTGATAGTTCAGTTCAATGACTCCGGAAAATACAGTTGAAATATTTCCAATTTTTTTTTAGTCTTCGAGAAATCCTTAGCTAGTTATTAGTCTCCGCCTGCCCCTACATATAATTTAATAAGAGTAAAATACTGTCTTATATGCTAAATTCATACAACCTTATTTAAAACGTTGTTTTAGCTACGAAGTAAAGTTACTACGACTTTACAACGCTTATAATCGTGAATAGCTTATTTATAAAAAAAAAAGAGGGATAGAGGCGGATTAAGCTAAAACTGGTTCAAAGCAATAATAAAGCCGTTTGAGTAACATGACGTCGTCAAAAATTTACATAAAGGAGTGTAATCTTTTTTAGCCGTTTTCTTTTATTTTTCTTATCCATTCGACAGTCGACTCCCTCTGAGACGATTTTTTTGGCATGAAAAATATTTTATAAATAATGATTTCTTGTAGTGGCTTAAAGACACAGCTTTGACTCGGTTTAACTATAACGATGTTGAACAAATTAGTGAAATCTAATAAATAAGGCTGATAAATTTCAACAAATATTTCTCAAATTATATAAAATAAATAGTGAGTGTTTAAACTGAATTTGAAAAATGAGAAGTATTTTATTCATTAATCGTTATAAATTTTGTTGAAAAAAAGTTTTGACGAACACCTAACTTATATATAGTGTTTTTAAAAATTGTTACTAATTTGATTGAAAAACGCCTTATTCATAAACGCATTTTAGAGACTGACTAAATTTGCAATGACAATCCATTTAAATTACTTCTAACCTTCAAGATGTTATAGCCTAAGTAAGTTCATGCGATCGTTATCGATTCGCACCTAATTTTATTTTATTTTGTTTTACGATAAGATACTATTTATATTTACAATAAATTATATCACTTATCATTTCTTGTCAAAGCTATTCATAAACAATTCACCTAATTACATTAATAATTTCATAGCAAATTATTTTTTCATAACTCATGAATAATAATTATCTGTAATATTTGTAAAAGATAATGAAATCAAGTATTTAATATTTTTATAATCTTACATTAAATACAACAGAAACCACAAACCAGAATTTTTAAAAAAGTTTATTTTTGTAAACAAAATGAGTATTTTACTCTTTATTCACTTGCATTTTGTGGTCATAAATCTGAAATATTTTGCAAGAAGGTATTGTTGTCAAGTTTATTTGAAGGAATGAACTTCAAGTGAAACAAAAAAAAATGTAGCAGCCAAAAGCTAAAAGCTTTGGCGAGTCTTAACCAGTCAGTCAAATATTCATTAATATTATGATATCTTTAGCACACCCACTAATATAACGAATATTAGTCATTCTTTTGGCAAAACAGTGAGCTCATTTTATTTGAGAAAAAATAAATAAAAATATATTTATGTACAATTATACATACATAGATCACATATATATGTATGTATATTTGTATGATGAAAAAATTAAAAGAGAAAATAAATATTCTTTGATGTAAAAAATATAACAATTAACAAATGAAAAAAAAAACAACACTCTGACAGCTGGACTTTTGTTGACACAAATAATAATAGATTTTGATATTAAAATATACTGAGATAACTTATCTTCTTTGGAGATTTGTTTTCATTTTTTGTTTGCAAATTATGTTTAATGGAATGCGTTTTCCCATTTCTAAAATGGGTAAGCTTTCATTTTGGGAAGTGATTTTATAGATATTTTATTGGATTTTTAGAACACTTTTTTTCTGATATTCCCAAGAAAAATCTATATTTTTTCCTACGATAAAATAAAAATCTTTTTGGTACTAGTAAAAAATCAAATATTAATTTTATGTTAATTTTTAAATTTTATAAAAAAAACTTTTCAATTTACTTGTGAATCCGAAACGCACAATTGTGACAAATCTTAAACTCTGGTTATTTAAAACGTAAACAAACCCTAGCTGATTTCAACACTTATTCATTTCAATTAATTGTTTTTGGTTGAATTTTGGTTAATTTATAATTAAAAAATTATTGTTAAAAAAAAATGTAAAACAAATTAATTTACACTCCATTTTGTAAATTTCACACGATGTCATGTCAAAATGACATTTATGTACTAAAACGGCTCTACTACGGCTTTATGCCTCCTATGAACCAGTTTTAGCTTACTCCGCCTCTATTACTCGTGTATGTTTTTTTAAATTAGTTTTTCGGGATAAGAGGCGTTTTAAAGTCAGAGTTACTTCAAACCACCGCTAAATCGAGTTTTTAAATAAGGCTGTAACAGTTTATACCAGTTTTCCTATAAAGTAAACAAACAGCCAACAAAATTGTGTTATCTGTTCAAAGAAGACACGTGGGTACCTATCTTCATGTCAACTCATTTCAATGTCAAAAGTTCTTACAAGTCTATGGTTTTCGATGAGAATTTGAAAAAAAAAAATCGTGCTTGGGCTCTCGGAGACTCCGCAAATCTGAACCCAACTTCCTCATTTTTGGTGTTCAAAAGGTCACTCTTAAGCTTTTTGCTCAATTGATCACTTATTAAAAAAATGCACGAAGAGTGCTTTTGACTTGAAGCAAAGAAATTCTGAAATATCTGAAATTTCAGAAATGTCAACTGACTAAAAAAGTGACAGGTGCAACTGACGTTAAATCTGCTATTTTCTCTCCACCGCATCTCATGCGAGTCACCGTGTAGAGATAAACAGAGCTAAACAAAATCATTTGAGATTACTTTCGTTCCTGCTTGGGTTATTGTAGTTCATTTAAAAATCTCAAACTATTTGATTTTGATTATAAAATTTTTTTTTATAAATAAAAAAAATTAAAGAAAAACTCAAAAAGGAATATTCATTTGGATATTTCTAAAAAAAAAAAACTAGACTTTTTATAAACAAGTTTTTGAATTCTTAGATCATTGACTTCATTCGTTCGTTGCCTATCGTCTATCACCTTCGCCAATGATTAATAAGATTTATTTTGTATGTTTACGTTCGAGGTACATAGCACTTCTCACACCTTACTATACACGCTAAGTTTTATTATGTTCACTTGTTTGAATTTTTATTATTATATTTTATTTTTAATGGTTTTACTCATGTTAAATCTTCCACCGAACAAGTGGGTAATTTTTTTTTTTGTTACGTGTTTAATGTAAATAAACCAAGACTCTAATAAATATACATACAACATAAATTCCTATCAGTTATATTTTGTGGCCAATTTAAGACAAATGTTTATGGGGGGCTATTAAAATACAGATATGGTATGCTTTGGGTTGACGTTTATTAAGGCAAGTATTAAATTCATTGAAAAATATACTTTGTCTCAACAATAATGCTCAAAGAAATTGTCGGACAAAAGTTCTCATTTGCGATAGTAGAAAAAAAAACACATTAGACTTAATAAAGCTCTTGAGAAGTTTTTCTGCTTTGATTAACTGCAATTGAACTGCATTAAGGACGAAACCCGTGCAAATGTTCCCGTACACTGAGAAATAATATATGTACTCAGTACATACATAAAATCATGTTAAAATCTATACTCACTGCATGCATTCTTCTATTCTAGTTCACCATTCGTGTATTTGATATGTGCACATGATTATTTTGTGAGTAAAGTTTCTCATTGCTAAGGTACAAATATTCATAATAAACCACATAAATAAAAATATCCATGTACTGATCACATAAATGGAAATATTCATTTACTTATCAAATATGTAAGTGGCTGGTTTTATCTGAGAAGAATACATCTTTATGTGGTGAGTACTGTTTGTGTGCATTTTTCATATTTCAATGTAGCTGGTACATAGCTATGTATTGAGTACATATCGTCTGTGTTCAGTATCTTCACTTATATAAACTATGTACTGAGAACATAAATAATGACTTAATTCACAAAGCTTGTACTCCAGTAAATACATAACTTTCTGCGTTGAATGCATTTTTTTGTAAAGATGGTGGAGTTTAAATAACTACGTATGAAACCATTTTAGCTCATCTATAGATATGTAATGAATACTTACATATCATATGTATTCAATATAAGTACGTGATAAATTGTCTCTATAGACTGATTACGTATATATATTGACTTAGAACACATTAATGGCGGGATTCATTCAGTACATGCACTGAAATGTAACCAGTACACATAATCAATACAAATAGTTCTCCTTACTTACTACTTGAATGTACTGGAGTTCACATGAGATTCATGTGAACTTCAGTACATTCACCCATTTAACATATTAAAAAAAATAAAAATAAAATTTCAAGGCAAAATAAGTAGATGTGCATACATTGTATAATTGCGTCCCTATACACGAAAATATATTCATCATATCATCATTGTTAGCGAGATGTCCCAATTTTATGTTCAATTTCACAGAGTCACTATGTTGAGTTAACAAATCCCATAAACCATATCACAGATTAGTTATTGTAATGACATCAAACGCTCTGCTGCTATGCTTTGGCACATTTATAAATCCCATAATTTAAGGCAAAACTATATGAGCTTTTTGAATGAGACTCATTTGAAGCTGGTACGTGTGATGGTGCATTTAGGTTTGTATAACATGCGTATAGTTATACATACTAGTATCCAATTTATAACTTTATATACATACATACATACACATACACATGTATATATGTATAGTGATATTTTCATGCGAAGGACTTTTCCATTATTCGTAACAGGAAAAGCCAGCATATTCCTTCACCGAGGTCATTTTGTTTTTTTGGGTAGGTACGAGTATATGTATTGTGTTTGCTTTTCCACACACATTTTAATTCTATGGGTAAGTGTGTAAATTGTACAAAATCATGAATAATTTGCCATCAAAAATAAAATATTTATTATGCATCGAAAAAATAATGTTGAAAAATTCAACTTTTCAACTTCAAAATTTAAATAAATTAACAGAGGTAGGTTTGCACCACCTAACTTAAATTCTAACTGGAAAAGTGTGTGGGAATGAACACAACATATTATGTATGTGTAATTCCCATTCTACCCGAATTTATCAAAGGATATCATTAATACGAATTTGTTTTAAATGTTTAATTGACTTTAAATGTATGTACAATGTACATGGAGATTTAAGTGCATAGATAAATGTACTAATTCAAGCGTTTAAAATGTTACTGAGTCAAAGGGCGCGGATCTATTAATTTTGAATGAATAAAAAGTTATTACATTTTTCACCATCATGACGTCGGACGCGCCCCCAAAGTAGTTTAAATGTTTTTGTGATGATGTGTATTATAGTAGAGTGTATCTGTTTTGATGTGTTTGTGTATGCATTTTATTTTTACAGCGAAAACTGGGTTAAAACATTTGTATCAATATTGATGTTTGTCGGTTTTTGAAGGACTTCACATAAAAAATAAATTGTTTGCCAAATATTTCTTAAAATTAATGGGGTTTTATCTCTTTCAATGGCCTTTTTGATGGATTTTGATGGGTCATGGAGGTTATTGACTTCTTGGTTTTAAATCTTTATCGCGAAAAGGATTTTTAACAGAGAAATAAATCTTCTTTTTCAATTTTTCCTTGTCCTTGATTAATTGTCTTTGAAAAGACTCTGTGAACAAGAGTGTGTGTGTTAAACAATTTGCATTTCAAAATTATTGATTCGAAATTTGTATTCTGTGGTTATTTCTTCAAGATGGCTACTCTGATAAGTATTTCTTTTGTCAAATAGGCGTTTTTTTCTTTTTTAGCTCAGAGCTGTGTACTGTCAAAAAATTATCTGTGTTTCTTTTTCAGCTCAGACCATTCAGCGCAGACAACTTCACTCTTTTATCAAAATATTTCAAATCGGTGCGTTCAACACATATTTCAGCTTAGATTTTTGAATTTTTGATGGGTCAAATACAAATTAAAATTCAATACTTACCCCTTCAACAGATTGAATGTATAGCTGCAGCTTGTAGCAAGAGTTGAATTTTGTTTAACTTTTGCTACACTTTACATTTCTTGCTATATTAATAGCATTCATCTTTCTACTTTGATACTTCTACACGCCACAACTTCAGCTACACCATTGTGTTAGGCCAGTAAGTTATATGTATATCAAAACTCCGATTTCGCGAGGTCTGTTCCATGCTCTGCCCAGAGCTAAAAAAGAAAAATGCCTAAGGTTCTTTTAATCAATATAAGATTACGCCAGTGATTTGTCAGCATTAAACGTCAGTTGAAACTGTCACCCCTTTTTTGAAGAAAATATTGAAAAATTTTAAAACATTATCCCTTGAAACCATAGACAGTGTTCAGAACAGGCTTCACGTGAGTCGACTTTTTGACGTCTCTTTCTTTTATTACACTTCTGTGAGAATGATGTCCCTATTTGTGGGTGGAAAGGATAGGTAGTCCGGGAACTAACTATTGATCACACGCAACGTTCATTTTAATTAACAACTTTATTCATATTTATCTTTTCATTAACTCACTTAAATTTATTAATTTAGGTCACTTAAGTAACTTAACAATTATGACTTTAATTCTTCATGGCTCAAAAAAAAATTTAAAACTTCTGTCTCACTTCGCCAACTCTCTCTCACCAAAAGAAAAGAGTGAGAAAAAATTAAAGATTCCAAAATTAATCATCTTACGTGAAACTTGTCTGGACATCGTCATAAATGTTAAAGAAAATGGATGAAATAATGACAAGTTGCCAGTCTACAGCTTTTTTTATATTTTAATTCGGCCAATTTCGATTTCTTCCTTACATTCCACTGTTCTTTATCATACGTGAAGAAATTCAAGCATTTTCTGCGATTTGTGATGGTGAGCGGGGTAACATACAGAAGAGGGAGGGGTATGAAATATTTGAAAATATTCGGTGAAGAAAATTGACGTTTTCTTTTGTGTTCTTTCTCTTATTCAGTCCAACCAAACAAATCGTGTCTTTCATTATAAAATTACAAAAAACACAAGAAGAAAACAAAATCTGCAAAACACTTTCGTTCTATACGTGTAAACAAGCACATTGCACTTAAAATTTGGATGCGTTCAAAAAGTAATGGCGTTGAAAAAGTAATCGCGTTCCAAAGATTAATTATAGAACTTTAATTCTAGAAAAAAAAACAAGCGAATATCTAGAACGCTAATTATATGACGTACATAGCTTTAATTAATGTGTATTGAGACGTTTCGTTTAGTTTCGTTCATTTTTGATGAAATTTGGTGAAATAGGAATACCAAAAAGAGATAGATGATAAGTACAGTATAAGTGTACATAGATTATATTGACTTGGATAAAGCTGGTCAATCGCGGCATTGACTTGCGACTGAAGAAAACCCCACATGTCAACGTTTCCCCTGCATGATAACCATTTCCGCAAATCGTTTGTGCAAAATGTCCATTTTGGCATCCAGAGGTGCTGTCATGTTGGAACTACGTGTCATTCACATCTATATCATTCAATTTGAGCCTAAAGAAATCCATAGGTCCATAGGAGTTTGGTATGGTATATCGTCGTTTTCGAATAAGTAAGAACTGACGATGACACCGGCCCACAATTCATACCAAACAGTAATCCTGTTCGGGCATCTTGAGCTGTTTTTGCTCCAACTAATATCAGCTATATTACAACAAGACAAACCTATCCGTGCAGCTTTTAGTAGGCCCCCAAACGCGCCTAGTGTGCTGCGAATTCATTGCCATTTGATACAGCTCATTTGCATGCACAGTACCTACAAAAAATGTTGTGCAGGTTGTCAAAATTGAAAGAGTCAGAAATCAAAAATGACTTTCGAAGACATTTTCTTTTCATTTTGACAGAAGCGCAGAATTGAAACTCAAATGTGTGGAAGGGCATCGTTCGCGTACCCGTTCAAACAACAAAGAAGCCCGTGGCTGAAGATGACTTGCCACGCTGCGGTGTTTTATGTTTAGTGTTTTTATGAACCATGAACTTTCAAAATATAGAAAAAAGTTGAAACTGGAAAATTAACAACAGATAAAACTAGATGGCTGCCATGAACTGTCGAAATAAACCCGCCCCTAGTGGACAGATATAATATACAATTTACATTCTCAACGTTGTGAGGAAATTAATTTTTAAAATTTTTCTTTAAAAACTTTCCTAGCAGATATATGAGTTCTGGATCTATTTTGGGGCCAAAAAACTTACCGAAAGAAGACTTCTCCACCATAAACTCCCTCGACTTGTATGTAAATTTGGACTTCTTTCTTACCACTTGTTTTTGATTTCTTTCATCATAATGTTATGTATTTGAATGTCCTTATTATATTTTTGTCAACGCAACTCGTTGTTAACACAATATGAAAAAAAAGTTTAACAAAAAAAGAGAATGCTTAAAAAAATTCCCTCATCATTGCATTGAAATAAAAAAAAACATCTCGTTATCCATAATGCTCACTACATGAGTTTTTCTGTCACTTTATTGCAAACGATATTGCTCTTCTTCTATATAGTTAAATTGTTGGCGCATTTAGCTCAAGGACTTTATTTCCCTTGCATACACACTGAAAGTGTCACAATATTTATCTGCACTCAGGACACACCATATCTGAATTGAATGAATACATTATTTCCAGACAACAGTATAGTAGTGCGATGTGCACATTCACATTCAGACTATTCAGAACATAACCTCTGACGTTAATTTTGTAAAACCTGGATGTACAATGAACATCCTTACAAACGTATATTGGGTTAGTGTAGGTAGTTGTTTGCTGCTACTAGCTACTGAACTGGATACTTCCTAGACGATGGCGAATGGTGATGTTCTATAAATGGCAACCAGCTTCGAATTTGCTATCGCATGTTGTGTGTCCTTGTTCTGTTTGGCACTATCTGTTGTCTGAATATCGATTTATTTAGTCTCTTCTTCCTTAAATCTTGTTCTGACCTTTAAAACTAGTGTTTTCTCATGAGCTAATTTAAAAAAAAAAAATCTCAAAAAAAACTGTCATACGTGTGGAACCTATACCTTACAGGAAAATTACCCATGTTGCAACAGGATAATATAACCGGTGTGTTTTAGATAAAAAGACATGGAGAAAGGGTTCACATAAAGCTAGAATTAGGTATCCCTGGAAATTCCTTGGAAGCTTATAAATGGAATATTTTACCCTCGAAATAAAAGTTACCCACGTTTTTGTGCACTTGAATGTGTATCCGCGTGTAAACTTGTTATATATGCTTCTCGTGCCAATAATAGCCTTTTCGTTGAGAACGCTCGATAACTACCGAGAAGTTTTTTTCACGGCAACTTTATGTTCTATGTTTGGAATTTTAATGCTTCACCTACAGAGCAGAAAACAGCAAAATGGAAAAAAAAACTTTAATTAATCCTGACTGTTAATTATGTTTTTTTTTTTTACTTTTTTGTTTTGCGTGTGTACAGTGAAGTTTTGAGTTGTGACACTCGAGAGAGTGTCCGGAAAACTCACTGAACCCACTCTTTATTATTCATCCAAAATGGTAGAGTAGTTAGTTAGGTATTCGTATTGCTTTAATGCCAAAGTCAACCCACGCGCGAAATAACTGAAAGAGATTCGATTTAATTAATTATAGTCCTTTTTTCCGTTTTGGTTCCAGAGGGGATGAGATTATACTCCTACACCAGAAAAATCTATGTACATTTATATTTAAAGGATGCCTTCATTTTGTATTTCATTTGCACTGTTCAGATCAGCCTACCCACACACACACACACACGGGATTACTAAATAGAGATGACATTTAATTATTTCACTTGGAATAAATATGAATATTTAAGCTTTTATACATTTTAATAAAATTATGAAGTGCAAATTGTTAATAAAAAATACGAGTATCTATGCGAATGACCAGCTCGAAGAGCAATTCAAAGAGAACTGATTATTTGGAAAATTAATTTAATATTTAATATTTGTATATAATGATTTATTAGTTAAAATTTAATTATGTTTTATTGTGTATTTTAAGCTTAATAAAATGTGGCATTTAAAATGTGTCAAAATTATGATAATAGGAAATCCGAAAAAATAGTATTCTAATTATTTAAGTCCGTAGAAAAAGAGACCAACATTATTTTCAAAATGCTAATTTTTGCGGCTACATTGTTATGATTAGAATTGGTTAGTGGGCCGGCGTATTTAAACTACTACTACTGCCCCTATAAAGGCTGACAACTACAACAGAAGTTGACTTTTAATTCACCAATCGGTACTATCGGTTACAACTAGTTTTCTATGAAAATACAACAAACAAAATGGCTACATTTTTAGTCGTGTTTGGGTATTATGAAAATCTGTTGAGTTTTATTTCAGTTGACATTTTAAAATTTAAATAAATCTCATTTTCAATAAAAAACTGGTTTTGAAATTTCAAAGAATTTTTGTTTAGTTGAATTCCATATGGCCGAGATTTGTAGGATGCGTGAATAACGGTGTGGGTGACTTATGAGGTGACGATGACGATGATGATAATGACCACGACGACGATCAATGCAACAGTTATGACGATGAACAAGACAGAGACGGCGATAATGACTGATTTCTCGGCGTCATTTCACTTTTACCCGTGGTCTTGTCGTTTATTTTCATGGTATTCGTCTTTCCGTGGGCGTTTACACGTAATTTACTCGTTTGGAACAAAGGTATTCATCTCATCGGGGTCTCGTCGTGGGCATTTCCACGAGTTTTTTTTTGTTTACCTATGGCTATAGTTTCATCATGTTATGGTCTAACTTGAAAAATTTGCTTAAATGGTTCTCTTAAGGATTGTCGACAACTTTCAACTCTTTAATAACTAACTATAATAATCGATGTCTGGAAAGACTAAAGCGATACGATGGTAAGACATTCACAATGTAAAAAAAAAAACGCTTGTAGATGTCCCGGCGATACGCTAGACCATACCGAGAATCCTACGACATAAAAATACGTGTAAACGGACATTGTGACACCATAGCGAGACATAACACTGATAACCATTTGTGGACGACCACTGAGGAAGTTCAGCAAGATGACTCCGAGACAACGAATTACCGCCGTCGTCGTCGTCATACCCTTACTTAACTAGAACCGAATATTAATTCTTATGTCTTCATGACGACTTGGAGATCAGAAAAAGGTAGACTTGTTCTGATCTTCTTTTTCTTGGAATGGAAAATATAATTTTTGATTTATTTTCTATGGAAACGGTTTTAAGTTGACCACTTCCATTTTATTTTTAAAGGTGCGTCTCCAATTGAGACAGACATCAGTTGTCGAGAATAAAATTTGAATCCAAGAGTCAGTCTCGAGAGTTAGTTTGATAAGTATAAATCTTGGAGGCATATTTTGCTCATCATTCGTCATCTATACCTAACTCCATTTTGGACCGATACGTTCCTCGCTCACCCGCACATTTATAACTTTCTTCTTCACAACTGAAATGAAAATTTCTGTTTTTAGTCAGCTAATTACAAAATGTCAGCTCTCGAAAAAAGTAGGCGTGGCAGTAGGTAGATTTACAAAACTTTCACATGTAATTCTTAAGATTTTAAACATTTTGTTGACAAAAATTTTAGCTCTCTAGAAAAACCAAATAAAGATAAAAAATGAAATAAAGGAAAGTAGTCGTGGCAATGAGTGGATTTCTTAAAAATTTCACATACTACTCTGAAAGTTCATGACAGCTTATTTACTTAATCTCAGCTGTCCAGAGCAACAGGTTAAGGGGCGTCTAGGTGTGGGCGTATTTTTTTTAAAAATTTCATGTCCTGCGCTGCAGGCTATAGAGAGCTTATAAACAAAATTTCAGCTTTCTAGAGCAACGGGTTACGGAAAAAAAAATCAAATATAAGGAAAAAGGCGTGGCAGTGGGTGAATTTCCAAAAATTTAATATTCCGTGCTTTAGGTTTTAGACACTTTATTTAAAATATTTTAGCTTTCTAGAGAAACTCATTAAAAAAAAACTAAAATACTAGTAAGAAAAAGAGGAGTGGCAGTGAATGGATTCCATAAAGTTTATCTTGCTGGTCAACTTACTTACTTACTTACTTACTTACTTACTTACTTAATCTGAAATCGGAAAAAATAATCCATAAAATGTCAACACACAAAATGTGAAGAAAATAGCTACATCGTTCTCATTCTTCATACTTTCGTCTTAATTTATGATATTTCCCGTGTGATTTTGTTTTGGTTGTGATTTTGTTCACAGATTAAATTAAATTAAATCACGACTACAGTTCTTTTTCGTGATTTGCGAATTGCTTCTCTTCGTTGTTATTTTAGTACTGCGGTTGTGAATCTATGATTTTTTACATAATGTAAAATGAACACAGGCAACAAAGCAAATCAAAGCACTCACACACCCTTTTTGTGAGTTGCAATTATCAATTGACAATTGATAAATATTGAAATTCGATAGTTAACAACCTAATCGATGTAAGTTTTGATTTTGAGAATGATGAAAATAGTTGTGTAATTACAAATTTAAATTAACAATTTTCAATGAAGGGAAGAGCAGTGAGTTAAAAAAACAAAATTTTAATGTTCATCAACTATCAATTGATAGTTGCAAATCACAATAAGGGTGACAGTTTGCTTGTGAATTGTTCACAGGTCGTGATTGTGATTTTCTAATCACAGGTCTTCAGTTTTTACTCTTTTCTTCATCGGGATGGTCGATTTATGATTTTCAAAATAAAAATCCACTTCCTGTACAGAATGAATTTCTTGACTTTAAAATTTTTAGACGGCGCCGGATCCTTTCGATCCGAACCAATGTTTGTATTGGTTAACTCTCTCACATCTAAAAATAGCTGTGATAATCTCTTGCCAGTCGTATTAATAAACTTAAATAAAACATGAATTATCAGTGAATTAAGTGATATTGAGTAGTATGGTTAAAAATACTTTTCTGATTTTTGGCAAAATCAAGAGAAAAAATAAAACAACAGAACAGTGAGAAAGTAATAACTACAAGCTGAGAGAGTGTGGGTGCATAAGTTCACATTAAATGAGAAAGTATATGTGTAATAGCAGAGTTCTTACTGATTGTAGTAGATTTACGAAAAAAAATAGTATTTAGCGAGGACTAGCAGTTTATCTTCACTATAAAAAAAGTATACAACTAGCTTTTAATCAATCCTCAAGTTAAATTTTTTTTTTAGAAAATATTTAAAAAGTTTTTATAATAGATGTGTACGACTTTAAAAATAATGATATAAATTTAGGGCCAGTTTTTCAGTACTGAGTAAACTCTGCGTTACATAAATCAGAGTTAGATAATCCTGAAAATAAATTAACCCTGAGTTTATTTAGAAACAGTAAAGGATTAAGATTATTTTTCAGTTGTGACAAATAAATTGATTTGAGACATAATAGACAACACCTTTTCACTATCGAAATCGAGAAGATGCCACAGCGAAAATTGGATTTTCGAAAGGTTGAAATCAAGATAATGCCACAATGGAAACGGCATTCTATTTATTCCCTGAGCTAACTCACCAAGTTACGTGAGTTAATTCAGAATTAATATAGGATAATAAATTCAGGTTCAACTTCCCGAGACTTATATAATCTCGCACTGAAAAACTGGCCCTTAGAGTCTTGAATAGTTTTAAGACCTCCATCTGTCCCACTCTTCTGGTAAAATAAAAACAAAAATAATATTTGATTGAGCTAACAGGCAGTCTTTTAATGGCCCCGATACAAACAATATAAACGTGACAAACTCAAAGAAACATTTCTATTCTTAGTAACAAAAAAGGTAAAAGATTAACCTTAAATAATAAAAAAAGAATCATTCCAAAAAAATGTAAAACCCTTCTGATTCATCAACATAAAAAATACTATTGATTAATTACACATCACTTTTTTTTATTGTAATTACTGTAATTTCTTGGAAGAAATACCCAACTTTAACCGCAATTTTCAACTCACAAAATTTTTGTAGAGAAATAAAAAAAAATATCAAATAACCACATTCATGACTTCGGCAAATTAATAGCAACACTATAATAATTCTACTATAAAACCCCTGCCCCTGTTATTGTTTTTTTTTTTAATTTCTTTTTGCAACCAACAACAATATTTTCTCATATTATTCTTCGCGCACAGTCAGTGCCGGTGTTAAACTTATCTAATTATACCAATTTAAAATAAAATGCTACACGCAAAACGATTCCATAAAGACAGATAAGATTGCAATATTTTATAATTATGGATTTACGTGGGAGAATTTATGCCAAATGAGGAATGAATAGACTGCGGATTGTGGTTGAGTGTATTTATGTTTAAAAATAGAACTATGGGAATAAAAATAAACACTGAGAACAAATCAATCACATATAATAAATTAATTAAGACTGATGATAGAAACATAGCACACATGTATACACATACCTACTGGGATATAAAAGTCCTCTTATTCACACACATCAATGATGGCAAATATTTATATCTAAATTTATCTTTCCATTGATTTGCCTCGTCTCGTTGCTCACTCTATACGTATACTCGTTTATATATCCAAGACAGGGCAGTCTATGCAAGCATTAATTGCAAATAAGGATACTTCACATTGTGTGGTGGCACACAGGACGAGTGACTGACTGAAGAAGACTGAACAAAAAGCACCAAATGGATGTGGATGTGGTGTTCTTGTGGTATATAAAAGCACTAGAAGCGGATTTATATATCAAATATAACTCATCATGTATCCCGCACATAAATATTCTGATGAATAAAATCCCAGACCTCTGGAACGATGATAAGACAAACTCATCTGACCCTGGTTGTGCCAGCATTCAGTTTACGCATCATTTAAAAAGCAAAATCTCCATTTATCCTTTACTGAATGAATGGCTATAACCATAACCATAACCAAATGCTGCAACAATATTAAACATTATATTGTATGTCCTTCAATTCGTCCTATAAAAAGAAAATGTATTGTGTACAGTTTAAACAGGACTCGTAAGTCCACATAACTATTATAATTATATAGTCTGATATGTAGAATTGACTTTTTGGAAGTTGAAATATTTTTGAACGTTTATAAAAAAAAAAAAAACAATTGAGACCGCGGGCCACTTTGACTGACATCTTTTGTTCAAACTTTTTAGAATATTGCAATTATTAGGTGTGTTCCTTAAATTCTTCGCACTGTTTCGGACTAAATGCCAAATTGTGACAGGTGGGAATGAAATCCTCTCAGAGAGAAGAAGAACTGTCAAAATGTCGGGAACGGTTTGGGCACTAATTTGCACCACGTCAAAAGAAATATTTGGCTAGAGCTGCCGTAGGGCAGTCATAAGTCAATAAATATTTTTAGTAAATCACTGTACAAAAAATTGAATGGTTAGAAAAAGGAAACGTATACGTATACAAATAATTAAACTTAAGCAAAAAAATATTCTTTAATAACATATTAAATCATGGATCTTAAATTTGTTTAAAAAAGAAAAAAATAACTACAATAAACAAAAAGTACACAAATTTTCATAACAAAATTTTCTGCTACAAAAAAAAATTAATACATCCACCAAAAATGAAACGAAAAAAGTAACACTTGGGTAGCCCTAGCTATTTGTATTCTGTTTTGTTATTTGAATTCAAACTGACATTTTTTTAAATCTGACATACGGACACATGGCATTTGACATCCAGTACGAAGGAGCCACCAGAAATTTCTCGGACCAAAACTGGCAAGGAGGGAAAATTTTTACTCTCTCATGAGCGCTCTCTTTGGTCTGAAAAAAGTACAAACTTTCACTTGTGGAACTACTTCCCACTAAAAATTACTAAATCTGGCGGTTTGAAACTGGTTCTGGAACACACCTATTATAAGAAAACAACTACGACTGAAATTCGTTATCGATTACAACAAGTTTGCTTTTGACAGATCCAACCTTCAGTTAACCAAGGAGACAACTAACAAAATGGCTGCCTTTTTAGATGTGTTGCGGTATTATGTCAGTTTAGTTGTGTTTCAGTTGAAATTTCAATCAAAATCCGACAACTGCAGACCACCACTTGTTTAGGTTAAATTTTGATCAAAAAACCATTACTTACTAGTACTACCTATCCGACTCCAAATCCATAAAGGGTTTCAGTTTGAGATGCGGCAGCCTTATATCTTCTACGATCTCGAGCACGCTGCTTCTAGTCGTCTAGACCAAGTTTTCTGGCATCTGCAATGGCTCGGTCCTTAAACCGGATCAGTTCTCACGATGAATCCACTTCTTAAAATATGCAGTCTTTCATCACAGCTGTAATAAATTTTGCAATCTTTTTTTTCATTATACCTGATCTTATCCATCGCATCTTCTGGATTGCGGTATTATCTGCCTTAAAGCACGTGAGAACAGACTAAAATTTTCAGCGCCGGTTGCTCATGGGCTTCAAGTAATAGATAACTCCAGCTATCTCTAGCTTACAGTCTCCAGATTTGTATACCAATTGTGCTTTTGTCTCCTAAATTAAATCTTAGGCAAAAACTGCACTTGTGGCTATTCTCTCATCAGAAATAGTACACATGAATTTTAATAAGAATTAACGCACATGCTGCCGAGCAATCGCGACGGTTAAAAGTCTCATCGTGCCTATATTCGGTCATTTCAGGCGCCTCAAAACACAGAAACAACAACAAGTTCAATGCTTTCCACATTGAAACAACAACACATGCGTCTCATGAGATCGGTGATTATTATTTGTTCATGTCTCACGACATCCCTGACTCCCCACTTCTCTTGTCCCGAAACTACAGTGAGACCGATCTCAATCTTACCAATCTAAACAGCGTTTATGTTTGTGCTCACACTTTCGATTTAAAATCGTAGTCGCAACTAAAAATAGTCATGTCTGCATTTGTTATTTTCAATCGTACGATTATTTACCCGAAAGAAAACGCACCGACTAAAAATCGCAAGTGCGCCCCTAGCCAAATATTACTTCTATGTTTGCGACTCTATAACGCTTTTTAGATTGCGAATATTGGGACCGGTCCCACGGTAGTTTTTGGACAAGAGAATTGAGGGGTCAGGGATGTCGTGAGGCATGGAAAAAATATAAACACCGACCTCATGAGACTCATTTCTCCGTATTTCAATGTGCAAAGCATTGAAGTTGTTGTTTATATGTGTTTTAAGGGACCTCAAATGGTCGAATGTAGACACGATGAGACTCACGAGTTCGGACTCAATTTTCCCAATCTAAACAGGCTCTATAATCCCGGGACAGAAAATTGCAAGTGTGTTTCTAGTCTTATGCATCTAGTTGATGCAAAAAAGGCGATCACCTTTTTTGTAGATCGGGCAGATGGTGCTAATTTTCCACTCTTCGGGCATACTCGTACTTTCCAATACCATTTTTTTATTTACGAGTTGGTGAATTCCCCTTACCCAGGTCATCTCCGTCATATTTGAAAAGTTCCGCCTGATGACTATCCGCACCGGCTAGTTTGTTAGATTTTAGCCTTACGAAGGCTAGATTGATCCCATTTAGGTCGGCAGGGTGAAACTCCAGGTCATCAACAAAAGTTTTTCGAACTCGTACTCGTTAATTTTTGTACTAAAATGTTATTTACAGTTGTTGTCTGACGTCCTATAAAATGTTATTCCAAAAACATGTCTTGAAGTTTAAAGTTTTTTTTTTTTACGAATAATCCACTTAGGCCTGTAGGATTATAAAAGTTTGTGTGAACTTTTTGTTGGCTTTCAATTCCAACAAATCAAAAACCTTCTTATTGTCAACGTTATTTCTCTAACTATATAGAAGACCACCCACCCTCATAGTCATAATATTCTTATTGTCATCTCTTTGCTTCTGAGTCTGAGCTGATATTATAGTGTACCAGGACAAACAATTAAATTACACAGCAAATTCGGAACGACATTGTTTGTTCTATTTTGAGAAACACAATTTATTCGCCATAGATTGAGGACGACACTTTTAATGTGTATACTCTCGTATAACATTATGCTTTCGGAGATGTATCCATTGTAGGTTGATGAAAAAAAAAGTTGTTTAAAATGTGTGTAGATAAAGGATATGGAAGTTTACGCAAAAAAATGCACCCAAGGACATGGTGGGAATAATATTAAAAAAAAAAGAAAATATAAAAAAGCCAAGGAATTTGAAAAATTCATAAGCTTTTGTGCAGGCGTATAATTTAGGTCTAAATATTTGGTCTGTTTTTAATGTTTAATGTTTGAATAAATAACTTCAAGGACATAAATAATATAATAATGATGTCAGCAGCCAAAAAGCGACTCATGCTTATATACAATAATAAAAAAAACAATAAACGGTTTTCCAGAAAAAAAAACTGAAGTGACATAATTAAAGCAAAAATGAATTGATACTTATTTTCAAATACGGGTATATCTACACTTTTATTACATACTCGGAAATCGGCGTCTTAAGTACAATCACTGTCTGGGTAATTTCGGTTTATAGGCATGTTTGATGGCTATGCGAATTATATGAATGAACTTTACGTGATAAATTGTTGCAAAATACCGTCATTTCTATTCTTTAAATAATGGTTTATTGCACAGAGGAGGTCAAGAAAGAACACCTGTGTCCACTGCTTTTTTTCGCAACTTTGCTTTGTTTATGTGAATTCACAAAAATTCGGTCAGACAAATTGCAGCATTAACCAGAATACATCAATTACATCAATTACAAACAGTTGTTTTGAGACATCATCTACCGATGAATCGTTCTGCAACGCAACTTGGATTTTCGTCGTCACCGGCAGCTTCTTCACCTATCCCTAGAAATACTTAAATTACAGACAAACGCTGAGTCCACTGGCGTTGGTTGAGGGATGACCGATATGACAGTAAAAACTATTATTGTTCCTCAAAAGCGTCTCGTGAATGTTCGTTTTTGTGCTATTGTGAATTCACCTCAGATGATAACTTTACAAGTTTTCAACACCTGTTCCATCGCAAAATTTCTTGATGTGTTGCATATTAGTTTGTCATTCATTAATGGTAATTTCAATACTTATTGAGCTGTCCCACTGCATTCCAACAACGTGGCCGCTATTACTGAAGATGAATTCCGCATCTGCAATGTCGGATCTTGACCGACCCAAAATCAACAAAATGAGGAACATATTGCCAGTTTCACCTGGCGCATTGAGGTAGAATATTCCACCTTATCTCTGTTGTCAATCGGTTTCATGTGCCATTCATGTGGGTGTTGGATATGCATTCAGTTAAATCAATCGCATAAAATAATTTGAAAACAAATCTCATTATAAAATCGTATCGTCAAATATTTGTGCGAACACAACCACCACGACATAAAGCCTGTTCGCGTACTCCACAAAACTACCAAATTCTACCCAAATCTACCAAATTTAGCCCAAAGCTCTTGGGTAGTTTTTGGCAGAAGAGAACGCTAGCGAGAGAGTAAAAAATTTCCCCTTCCAGACAATTTTTGCCAAATTCTGCCCAAGAAATTTCTTTGGGCAGAAATTGTCAGTTGTGTGTTCTGAGTTGAGAGCAACAACAAAAATAAAAATGGCTGTTGTTTAGTTTTAAATTTGTTTTTTTTTTTTTGGTAAAAGTGCTTTTATTTTTTTATCTGTTCGTTTTTTGTATTAAATAAATTTACTGATCAATTTTTAAAACAGAAAATGTCAGTTAATAGTGAATTTCGTGTTTTTGTTTATTGTGAAGTGCTTTTTGGTTAGAAAAAACTGTTATTTCTTAACAAAAGAGCTATTTTCTAATAATAAAGAAATTTTGTTTAAAGTGTATTTAATTTTTTTTCATTTCTGCAATACTTAGTTTGCGATTAGTAGATTAATACACAAAAATACCAAATTTTTTTAAAAATATAAAGTTAAAATTGAAATTCCATTGCTGTGGCTTTGTTTTTTTGATTTCTTATGAGGTTCCTTGTTTACTTTTTGTTGACGTTTAAAAAGTGGTAGAAATTTTGGTTCTGTACGTTCGTGTACTTTTGTACAAGTTTACTTCTCTCTGAGAGAATTGCATCTAAACTCCTAAAATTTTGACAGACTGCCAAATTTAGCGCAGAAAGTACACGAACAAACCTATTGTTACTTAGCAACTCTCGTCCTTATTAACTTATCGAACATTTACACTTTCCGAACATTTCCTTACTAACTTTATGACATCTACTACAAATGTCATATTTTTCCTTCTCTATCATTTTTCATTTGCCGCATTCAAAGTTGTACCTAAGGCGATCTGGATAGGTTTGTGTTGTTGTAATCTCTTGTTAAAACACAGCCGCTATCGTAAAAAATTTTGGATTCAGAGCTATTCTAGATAGGCTATTTTAAATTTGCTGGCACGACAGCTCGTGGATAACCAGGGCCTAGTGACTTACAACTCTCAACCATTCCTGTGTGCATGTTGTTGGCAGGAATGGACGGGACCTACAAATTTTGACCGAGTCGGAACGGCTAGATGAGTAGCACTAATTCAGGACAACAGATACTCCCGGAGAGTTTGGCGGTTCCTCGCGGGAGTACTTCGGAAATTATAATTATTTCTTGAAGGTGATAAGGCTAGCAATCTCACCCAGACCTTCGACATGACAGTTCATCGCATTAACCATTATGTCACGAGGTCGGGAACGGTTTGGTGGACACTTATTAGGGGAATAACATGGATTAACATCTTGTCCAAGATTGTTTGACAACCATCGATGTTGGATCAGAAAGAAACTCATACGTATCAAGATTATTAAACTTATGCTATGTTTCCATTAAAGGTTTATCTCAGTTAAGATTTTATAAATCTATTTGGTGTTTCCACCGCACAAAAAGATTTAAAAATGGTTTATTTTTAAAGCACCTTTAAAAATGCATATAGTTTTTCATTTTTTCTTGTGAAATGGAAGTGAGATAGAATATTTCATTTGTGAAGAACTGAATTCAGCCGCGAATAAATCCTTCAGCACCATATAAGAATAGGTTAGTTCGATTTGTAAAAGTACCTACTTGTCCTAGGAAGATTTAACAAAATAAATTTCTAATCTTCAAGATTAACGAAATAAATTTGTTACGATTAATCTTCGAGATTTGAGGTAAATCTTATAAAATCTCAGATTAGTGTTAAATATTCTTTTATTTCATATTAAATTATGGAATATGCAAAAAAAATACAATAGACACTTGCTAAGCGACACATTCATTTAGAAGCCTTCGGAATGGGTGTAAACAAATCTAAAGGTGTTCTATCGGCATTCAGAATGACAGTTCTTCTCCTGCAAATTCTATATTTCTGTCCGCCAAGTTTCCAAATGGTACGAAAACTTTATAATTAAACTGCCTCTGCTTGTTTGTTTTATTGGCCTTCCGGATCCGAAAGTTTTTCGGAATTGTCAATCGAAAAGGCCATAAATCTAGTGGTCTGTAAATGTCGGTAAGGAACAGACCTATTGAGCCTGATTAAACGATTCGTTTTTTCGGACGTTTCATAGGGTGAGCGGTGTAGAAATGTAGGAGGAATGAAAAAACGAAACCACGTATGAAAATTTTAATATTTTTTCTGGTTGAACTTGACGTTTATGATTTGACAAACGATTAAAGGCGGGGGATGCTTATAAACTTTTCATAATGAGCTTTAAAATTGTTTTTCGTGATTAAATAGATATAAGATTGAAAAGAAAGTGATTTAAAAATATTTTTTTTTATTATTACTGTCTATTTTCCAATATTTTTCAATAAATGAACCTCATATTTTCTGAACGTCAGGAAAACGAATGGACTTTTTTGGTTGTGTGTTATCACGATGGTACGCACCTGTCAAAAAGACGAAAAACGAAACGAACGAAAACAGGAATCGTTTAATCAAGCTCATTTTTGCAGACGTAGTTAACACGTCAAATGATCTGTCAGTGAGGTTGGCAGCCGTCATTTTGAAATTTTAATTCAAATGATCAGTTATAACGGGTGATTTTTTAAGAGGTTTAAAACTTAAAAAAAAACACAAAAAATTCGAAAAAATGAATGAAATATTTATTTGAATCGATAGTTTGAACCTTGCAATTTAATGTTTAAAGATAATTGCATGCAAATGTTGACCGCGGCTGCGTCTCAGGTAGCCCATCCGCTGAGTCCAATTTTGGCATACTCTTTCACACATATCGGCCGGTATCTCACGAATGAATGCATGGATGTTGGCTTCCAGTGCGTCAATCGAAGCGGGCTTGTCCCTATAGACATTAGCCTTGACATACCCCCACAAAAAATAATCTAATGGTGTCAAATCGCACAATCTAGGCGGCCAATTGACCGGCCCGAAACGTGAAATTAACTGTTCACCAAACTCGCCTCGCAATTGCGCCCTTGTTTCGCGTCTTGTTGAAACCACATATCATGCAAGTCAAGAACTTCCATTTCGGGCAAAAAAAAGTTTGTTATCATCGCTCGGTAGCGTTCACCATTGACAGTAACGCTGCGATTCGCATCACCTTTGAAGAAATATGGCCCAATAATGCCGCCGGCCCATAAACCGCACCAAACAGTGGCTTTTTCGGGATGCATTGGTAGCTGTTGCAATGCTTCTGGCTGATCTTCACTCCAAATGCGGCAATTATGCTTATTTACGTACCCATTCAACCAAAAATGAGCCTCATCGCTGAACACAATTTTTCGATAAAAAAGCGGATCCTCGGCCAGCTTTCCAAGAGCCCATTCACCAAAAATTCGGCGTTGTGGTAGGTCGGCTGGCTTTAGTTCTTGCACCAGCTGTATCTTAAAAGGCTTGACGCCCAAATCCTTCCGCAAAATTTTCCACGTAGTGCTGTAACAAAGGCCTAACTGCTGGGAACGGCGCCGAATCGACATTTCGCGGTCTTCTGTCACACTAGCTGATACGGCCGCAATATTTTCTTCACTACGCACAGTACGTAAACGTGTTGGTGGTTTAATGCCCAACAAAGTAAATTTGGTGCGAAATTTGGTCACAATCTTCCGAATAGACTGCTCAGAAGGTCGAGAATGCCGACCATAAAATGGAAGCAGCGCGCGATGAACATTTCGAACCGAGCACGAATTTTGATAGTAAAATTCAATAATTTGCAAGCGTTGTTCATTTGTAAGACGATCCATGGTTAAATTGCAAACCAAACTGAAGCTGTTTGACAGTGACACAAGGTACTAAACACACGTCAGCTGTCAAAACCAGTGTTGCCAAAACCAAACCAACTAAAAAATCACCCTTTACAACATACGTGTTATTGTTATCTATGAAACATAGACAAATACAGACATATCAAAACTCTTTTTCTACTTTGTATTTCTGCTGTATTCGAACTCCCATAAAAAAGGTTATTCTCCCACTGTACGAGTATCCTTTAATATTACTCAAAACACCAGTCATGTAAAAATAAAATGCCAAAAATAAAAAGTCCAATATAACAACTTAATTTATACTATACACGAGTGCAACCAAAAAATACAAAGGGCTGGAAAATTGAAATACAAACTCATTACAAGTCCCCGGCATATTAGATATGAAAAAAAATAAAATAATAACATTCTTTGTCGTGGCCATATAGGCGCCTATTGCCTATGAACGCGTTCTATTAAGTATAGTATCCCTGTGGAGTTCAAAAAACCCTATCAACAACAGCCACCATTAAGAGTTAGAACAAAAATAGGGCAAGGCAGTTTATTAAAGAAGAAAAAAAAAAATGCTGTTTGGCTACTACACACAACATACGGATATAATATAAAAATATAGTTTGCTTCGGTTGCGTGTGAGCAAAGACAACCCTCAGGCAATATACGGGGGGTCATAAAACAAACTGGCGCCAATTTTTTTTTCTAATTTATTTTTGTATTTTAACTTTGCAGGTCCTGCGATGTGAGAGTGGAACAAAAATGCAACCAACACATTTAGAAAAGCTTTCATTATGCAAAATACGTTTTATAAATAAATGATGTTTATGCATACCTACTCGTATTTTCGTATTAATTTTGTTTTTTTTGTTCAAGTTAGTGGTAGAATAAATGATGTTAGTAGAAGAATTTTATTCGGATATTTCACTGTAAATATAGGTGTGGTGATGTCTGTAGAAAAAGGGGGTTAATGGCTGTATTGTATGTATATCACATTTCACATATCAAATCAGGTGTTTTTTTTCATATAAGGACGTCAAGGGGTTATGATGGTTTTTCTTTGTGTAGCACTTTGCAGTAAAGTAATTATAGTTTAGTTGGCGAATGAAGTTTGATTTGATTTTTGAGTGTGTTTTTATGGTAGTTGATTGTTTTGAATTTATGAAGAGGGTGTCAAACTTTTGACACTAATGAAAGTTCTAATTCTTTGGGTCGCTTTTGATTGTTAAACAATGTTATCTAGTTAAAATAAATACGAATAGTATTTAACTTGTCAAATGTCTGCACTGTATGCTGTTTTCATGTTTCTCTAACACATGGCACTAATAACGATAAAAATTATTATTTTACTAGGTACCTATTAATCTTATTTCTATCTTTGACTCCATTAAATTTGATTTAATCTTATTGAACTAAAAAAAAAAATCTAGTCCAGTCTTATAGTCGCCAATGCTGTGTAACATCTCTTTATAACGAGCAAAGTTATTTTGTTGACAAATCTTTTTCCTGTCTTAATGACAGTTTTTCAAGACTTTTATCTTGACGATCAGATAAGAATTGTGTAAGTTAAAGATTTATTAGTCTTCTACTAATGTGGGTTCTTTGCTTTCAATTAAAATCGATTTCAATAAAGTTTTGTTTTGTCAAACTCAACTTCCCACCCACTTAGTCACACAACTCCTTGAATATGAGGAATGTAATTGTAGGTTATAGCTAAAGTTGAAATTGTTTAATTTCTGCTACATCATAACTTCTTACTACATTTGCAGATTTATATTGTACCGCTATTTATATCGTTTTCATGTCTGTTTTAGGCCAGTAATAGATGTCAACGTTTCATTACTCGTGTAAGCTCTGCACAGAGTATGATCAAAACTATCCGATTGAAATAAAACACACTTGAGCACTGCATTGTCATCTTACGATAAAAATTATAAAAAATACATTTTATTTATTATTTCTTAAATTATTTCACCTATTGCAATCGTTTCAATTGTTTTTGGTGTTTTTTCTTTTATTTTCGCCTGTCAACATGTCAAATGGTTTGTGTTCAGCATTTTACTCCGATTACACTAGGTGCGTTTTATGTGTATTATAGCTAGCGCAACAATGCAAGTACCAATAAAACGCTATGCTCACTTTTATATTCAACCCAAGTCCGGCGGTACATAAGATTAAACTTAACGAAACCTTAAATCAACTTTTTTATCCACTTTTTAGTGACACTTTTGGGTTTGTTGTTGTTTGCCAAGGGAAATTTTACTAGACTTGCTATAACTTTTTCAATTAAGCACGCTATCTATTAAATTATTCTGAGCTGACATTGCGTGCTCCGAACATGTTAAGAACTTAAAAGAAACACAAATTTGAAGCTCTAGCTCTGAACGCTTAGAACTAAAAAAAGCAACACAATTTCGTTTGACAGTTCACACTCTATTCTGAATTTAAAAAAAAGCAGTATTTGCTTGGGAAGGGAACATCTTCAAGTTTTAACCAAAGTTTTCTATGAAGACCGCCAGTCAATTGACCGTATGGCACGTCGTCTATTCTGGGATCCTTTACGGCATCTTTATTCCCAGCTCCAATATCTGGCGTCATCCCATACTTTTCAAGGTGGACAGCCAAACAATGCAGAGTTTGTGCAGTTGTTGTGGGACGACCGAGAAATCTGCCTCAAAACCCCACGCAGGTCATCACCGATGAATTATAACGTAACAAAATACAAACAATAATTTCGCGTTCCTTTGGAGTTTAGAGATATATTTCTTGTTGACGCGTATTTTGTATCTATGTATTTATTTCACAAACGTCAAAATAGAATAATTATCATTTGCGGCCATTTGCAAAAATTATAATACCTGCGTTTTATTGGTATTTATAACTATCGCATCAATGCAAGTACCAATAAAACGCTATACTCACTTTTATATTGTTTAAACTAAACAAAACTTTATCTCAATTTTTATATGCACTTTTTACTGACTTATTTATCGACACTTTTTGGTTTGTTGTTGTTTGCCAAGGGAAATTTGACTGTGCTAGCTATAACTTTTTCAATAAAACACGCCTAATATCTTCCGATAGGGTGCGTCCTTGTAATTGTGAAACCAAGCAAAATCATTATTTCAAAAAATTATTGCATAAATTCATGCATCAAAATCTCTTTTATTTAAACTTTTAAATTGGACTACTATTCCCAGTTGAGCCTAGTACGCAGACCGAGCTAAAATTTTGCTCCCACTTTTCTCTCTAAACACCAGCTAAAGTCCTAGCTTAATTTTGACATAAGACTTTTGTGAAGATTACATATTACAAAAAAACAGCTTTTCTCTGAAAAGAAATTATATTCAACAATTTCAAATAATTTTATTTCAATGTTCAAATGAATGTAACCAAATAAAATAGACTTTCCCCTTTGGCATTAATAAATCGTTTGTCTTTGAATGTTTCTCGTACCCAATTTTCTTTTTCACAATATAAAGCTCACATAATCTCACAAATAAAAAAACCTGCCACAATTCAGCTCAAAAATTAATGTACCGAGCAACTATTTCATGCGCTAAATTTTGACAGATGACGCCATAAAGTAAGAAACAAAAGTTTGATTTTTTAGCTGGAGCTGTGTACCTTTCGGCTAAAATGCTTGGCTTAATTTTGGAGAGATTTTTGTATAAGAGCGGAATTTTAGCTCGACTTGCGTACTAGACTTTACTTTAAAATGTACTAGAAGCGGATCTTGCTTAAAGGCAGTTTATCAGCATGATAGATTTATATGGATTGCAACAATCTCCTTCACAGATTTTTCTAGCTAACATGAAGTTCGGTAGCCATCCCTGATGCATTTCATCATCAGTTTAAAAAAACTGAACGAAAATGTTTCAATTATTGCAAATAAGATAGCACTACGAGAGATTGCTGGTCTATGGGCACCGTCTTTTTACTTTATACTGAAACAAATATAAATCATCCTTCAAAGTGCACCGCGAGGTGGTTTTACTGATGCCCAAATGCTAATAAGCGCTTTGACGATATGACACATGACAATACTCTTTTACCACTTCAATCAGTTCATTTGAACGTTTTGACCGTTAATAAAGGGCATGTCAAAGATCTCCCACTGTCCCGCGCTCAACAAAATTCAACACTAACGACGAATAGTGGTGTCAGATGGTGCTTACTGGCCACCATGTTTTCATCAAAGTGAACACTATTGAACGACTATTTTTAATGTTAAGGGGGTTATACCTGAGTTAATTCCATAAAAGTGTTATACCGAGTTAACTTAACTAATTTAGGGCCAGTTAACTCGCACTTATCATTTCCCATTGATCTAGTTTTAAAATCACCTCAGTTTCAATGAAATTCTAAACGAAATCTTTGTGTGTTTTTTAACAGTTGCTTATTTATACCACTTTTCTGATAAACAAACAGAGCTATTTCAAGACCTCCAATTCGAAAGTAACATGCCGGCTTCACTAGACATGAGCCATGTTCGGACTATGAACCTGTCGAGAAAAAAAAACCAATGGAGGCAGAAAAATCCATGTCATGCCGAAGAAAACCAACTTTTGAGCAGCACATGAACGCTGTTTAAAGCCTTGGCCATGAGATTTGAGATTTCACGTGCGTGTGAGTTTTTTGTCTGATTTTCGTTATATCTGGAGGTAAATATTGCTGCAAAAGTTGTTATTTATTTACGTGATCTTTGTTCCTATAATTTGAGTTGATTATTGCTGCAAAAGATGGAAGTAGTGGTGAGAGAGAAATGAAACGACATGACATAATTTGCCCAGCGAGAAAAAATCTACTGTTTATTAATGGGATTGTGGTTGTGATGTTGGGCATCTGTATATTCTGTGGAGTCGGGGTGTAATGATTTTTCAGCAAAGAAACAAAGTCTCGAATTTTACCAATTTGTTGAAATCACAATTTTTTAGGATGGTGCAATATAGGCCAAAGTATGCGGACGATTTCTTAAAGAATATTGGCAGCTAACGAGCTTATCAGTGTTTATAATTGAAATTTTACTGCCTTTTTTTAAAGATATAAATAAAACATGACCAAAATTGTGTCTGTCAAACTTTTGAGCTAATATTTGTGCCCAAAAGAAATTTCTTGACCTCGGTTGACGTATATCGCCAACTCTCCTCTCTTCTCCTTCTGCCAAAAACTACACAACTTCTAAATTTGACATGTCGTGAACATAATTACGGTCAAAATTTTTAGTTTTTGACAACCTTTTGACAAGACCTTTACCATTACACTATCATTATTTTTTATAAAACAAACATTGCTCCCACTAATACCGCAAACAAAGAAGAAAAACACAAACTACTCCCATTCGATGATTGCGCTTTAGTCACTTATAATGACTGACACAAACTGCTATAGCAAAAAAAAAAAAAATAGAAAAACTACTGCGTTAGGTATATAACAAATCTTTACGATATCAAAAAATAATGACATCATTAACTGCCGCCCTCCTATTCGTTTGACAGCCGGCAAATGGTAAATGGTTAGTTCTATTGAAAACGTATGACGCAAACAATTTCTCGTCTGGTCGCTTCTGGGGATTTCTCTCATAATTTTTTTTTTTGTTTGAGTAATCTTTTTTTCTTCATGTTGGCTATTTGCATCATCATCAGATCAGATCACTAGCCATCATAGCATTCCATTGCGAAGTGAATGGAAATAGCATTTTGCTCTGCTGATGTGATGTGATGTGCCTTGCAAATAAAAGAAAAATTGGCAAAAAAAGAAAAAAAAAACAAAACTAGTTTCACTGACAAAAAAAAAATATTTCAAGTGCTAGGATTGAAAATATTATGGTTTGAGGAGATAAAAATAAGAGAAAAAAGCCGTTTTTTTTATTTTGCAAACTCTGTTGTGGTTTTGATTAAAAATGGACAGCAAAAGCACATGGCTCATTGCTCAGCATCATCATTCGATTCACAGAAATAAACTTGTATATATATTATTTAGGCACAGTATATGTCAATATACCGGCATCGGTATAAATACCATTCATTTTATATAAATTATTCCGGGTCTGGCCTTTTGCTGTGAATACTAAAATTCTGACACAATATAGAATGATACAAGTACCTTCAACCTACTCGTATGACATTCGAAGAGAAAAATAATAAATATCGTAACAAGTTTGCCATAAGACACAAATGTTACGTCATCAGTTTGATAATATGCTTACTATTTTTAGTATTGAGACCAGTGTTGGATTTATCGATTGCTAACTTTGTAGATTTTTTCGGGCCTGTAGCACAAAAATTACACAGCGAAATCAAACTAAGAATTTAGTTCTGTTGTACGCTGTTGGAGAGTGAAATTAATTATTGTATCAAGTTATTTGGAGAAGTCTCCAGTATTTTTTTTTCGTACATGTTTAACTGACTAAACCATTTGCAGTCTTCGAAAATGTGACATTTGAATTTTTTTGTGTTTGTTGTTTGGCTTTCATTAGAACATGGCTTTCTTGTATTTGTTTGAAACTCTTTCCATAGATGTTTTTCCTCTTACAATTTGCACGGAAATTGCTCGTGAACAAAATCTCTCCACTTTTGTCTCCACACAGCTTTACGAGCACGTTCACGGGCAAATAAAAAAGAGAAATTTTGTATGGATTCATGATTCATGATTCACAAGTAAGGGGTGGTTAAATTTTAAGGACCGATGCTGATTTTGAATAAAACACAAATTATTTAGGAAATCACTGTCATTTCGATTTATTATGATAATATTGGTATGGTTCAATTATGTATGGAACAAAATATCGGCCAAATGGCCGCCGTGACCTTGGCGGCACACCTCCATCCGATGGTCCAAATTTTTGATGACCCTGAGGCATAATTGAGGTTCTATGCCGTTAATGCCCCGAATTATCTCATCCTTTAGCTCTTGAATTGTTGTTGGCTTATCGACGTACCCCTTCGCTTTCAAATAACCCCAAAGAAAGAAGTCCAACGGTGTCAAATCACATGATCTTGGCGGCCAATTGACATCGCCACCACGTGAGATAACACGGCCATTGAATTTGTCGCGCAAAAAGGCCATTGTTTCGTTAGCTGTGTGGCAAGTGGCACCGTGCTGTTGAAACCACATATCATCTACATCCATATCTTCCAATTCGGGCCATAAAAAGTTCGTTATCATCTCACGATAGCGAACACCATTCACAGTAACTGCCTGACCGGCCTCATTTTGGAAAAAATTTGGACCGATGATGCCGCCAGCCCATAAACCCCACCAAACAGTCACTCTTTGTGGGTGCATTGGTTTTTCGACAATCACTCTTGAATTATCATTCGCCCAAATGCGGCAATTCTGCTTATTGACAAATCCACTGAGGTGAAAATGTGAAGCGAAAAAATCACCAGGTACACGATATGCATTTTGATTTGAACGCCTGAATAAGTTTGAATGCGTTGCTCGATTGTGTATCTTTCCATAATTCAAATTGAGTTAGTCTGAAATTGAGAAATGTCAAATGAAATGCAGAAAACAACTTGAGGTTTAGGTGTGGTTCACATTCAAAATCGTCCCTTAAAATTTAAACATCCTTTATGTAGAAGGCTGTATGTATGTACTATGCCTTAACCTCCAAGTAGGTTAGGGTAGATGTCGGCTTGTTTACAAAACTTGTAGACTTGGATTTGGCCATTTAACGTTTAATAGTCGATTGGGAATGACAACAATGTAACCTGTCAAACTATGTGCATCATTGTTGCCACATGAGATAAAGAAATAATTTTTTTGAATTATACGAGTATGTCTTGCTCAATTGTGCGTTATACCGGATTTACACAAGTTGCAAATTGCCATTAATTCACGTTATTAAAGTGGCTAAATTATAGTAAAATGAAATCATTAATGCCATACTTTTACACGAAGCCAAAATTATGGCGTTCTTATGCTGTGTCATTATTTTAAATCTTTAAACCATTTACACGCTTTTGTCATTAACGACGTGAAAGTGAAAGAACTTATGAAAATTTGTCACTCTTGTGACAAAAACGCAGTGACGTAGCTTTGAATGGAAAATTGGCGCCAGTGACTTAGAAGATGTTCACATTGGATTGACATTTCAGTATTTATATCTCATTTCACTGAAGGCATCGGGGCGAGATCTTTAGAGTCAAACAAGATCTAATTTTCAGTCCAATGTGCACTCTTAAGCCTAGTAGGCTGCGTTTCGCATCAGCAAGGAACTAGGCTTAAGGCCACTTTACACGATAAAAGAAGTCATATGACCTGGCATTATATTTTCTCTTAGATTTCTCATATGAGCTGTCATTTCAAGTTTAGTCATACGTTTATCATTTTTTTATGTTTACACGTCTTAAGCTGCAGTTCTAATGTCAACAAAGTCAGATGCTTTTTGCTTTTGAGAAGTCATATGAGATCTGAGTGTGTTCAGACGATATGGTATATTTTTTTTGACAGGTCATATGAGAAGTCAAATGACTTCTATAATCGGGTAAAGTGGCCCTTAGCAATGAACCAGAAATTTGGCAGACGCTAGAAAAAAAACATGATGGCCGCCACAGACTGTCAACCTCGACCCATTCAATTGACAAACCCTTTACATAGACTATAAATGCGACTACGATCAAAATGTGAAAACGTCAGATTGCATTTAGCAATATAAGGGTTGCCATTCCTTAAAATTAATGGAAGAACACATACAAATATATCATCATTGCAACTCTCAACTTTAAAAAAATGTTATTTGCGAGAAATAAAAAAATCGTTGTTAATCCCAACGAGAAAAAGCAACTTTCAAAAATGACTTTTATGTTTGTTTTTGTATGTGTGTGCAAAAGAAGTCACATCGTTTACTTTAGTTTTGTGGAATATTAATTTACGCTTGAAGGGTTATTCTGATGGTTGTTCTTATACAAAAACATTTTATTCTCTTTGTTTTGTTGGGTATTTTCCCTCGAAGGATTTAACTCGAGGATATTTATAAAAATCAAATATACACGTGATTCATTGTTGCGAATTAAGTTTTGGTCCTTCTTATAAATATATTCTTTGCTAGGATTTTCGTGTTCTATGTACATAATCCTCCTGCTGTTGCCTGCGAGCTTTGATTTGTTTTGTGCTTCTTTTTTTTTTTTGCTGTCATCTTAATGGTTTTGGTTTGTAAGTAGCACATTTCGTAATGTTATAAATATTCTTTAAGTAAGGTAGGAGATTATTATTTTGCAGATGATTTCGTATTCCTTTTCAAGGTTAAACTTGATTTTTTGTGCTCAATGGTAAAAAAGGTTAACACCCGTATTATGATAAACCTTTAAAACTTTGTTAAAAAAACCGATCAACTATTCTTTTTTAAATTTTATATGATTCGCAATGGTCTGCATTGTTCTCAGTTATTAAAACTTTTATCATTTGGGTTTTAAAACATCGAATTTAAAATTTATCAACTATCAATATGATAATTGACAATCGTACCTTGGTTCTAAAAGGGCCAATGTCCTTTTTTTCTTCAATATTGACTTAAGTACACTTTTTGACCCAGCGGAAAATGTTCTAGGACTGTAATGCCAATGTGCCCCAATTGTTTCTTGAAAAGATACTGATGGTTATAGAAAGTTAAATTTTTAAAAGAAAAAAAGCATTTTTGGAAATTTAAAAACAAAATTTTCGATTTCGCAAAAAATAACAAATCAGACATTGTCCCTTTAAGAACCAAGGTATCTACCAAGGTATCTAAGATTTCACACTAACTCAATAAATAAAGATTAATAAATATTTTCTTCGCTCTTATTAATTCAAGTGTAATTCTTTCAAATTCTTAGAGCCAGTGTTTTAGTGCTGAATTAACTTTGAGTTAAATCAGAGTTAGTTAATCCTTCAAAATAAATACAACCCGATTTTACTTAGAAGTTGGTTTTCAGTGCAGGATTAGCTTAAATTTTCAGTTGTCAAAAATGTAAAGAAATTGAAACACGTTACTATGAATGTTGCTCTTTCAATATTCAAATCGAGATGACGCAACTAAATTGTCCTTTCGATATTTTCGCACTTGAATGTCAAAAGATTTTTGACATGGCATTTGTCAAAAATACTAACCCCAGAGCTAGCCCTTAATTCAATTAGTTATTTACTTAGTAAATCATAAGCAATCGGGTCTGTTTGTAGGTTAAAAGTTGCAAAATAAGTTGCTTAGTTAAAGTCAGATAAAAATATCATAATAAATATTCTTGTATGAATGAATATTCATAAAAATAAACAAGTCACATTATAATTAAAAGAACAGATCTTTACATGCACTGAGGGAAAAATGTATGCACCCTTTTCATATATTTATTTACTATTTCCATACAATACACTTTTTGTACTCATTACTGTCATGTTCCCTGTAGAATAATTCTATGAAACTCATGTATTATGATGATGATGATTATATATTGAGTACAGATTCTATGTATTCAGAACATAATTCATAAATATAAATAAATATTTTATGGACTCATTACATAGATACGTATCGAGTATATATTTATGTAATGTATTGTCTAGACGCATGTTTATGTAATGTATTGAGAACATATTTATGTAATGTATTAAGTACATATTTATGTAATGTATTGAGTACATATTTATGTAATATATTGAGTAGACATTGATGTAATGTATTGTATACATATCTATGTTATGCATTGAGTACATGTTTATGTAATGTGTCCACACACCCACTTCATTCTTTTTTCACATATGGATTCCACTGGACTCGCATAATGAACATTTCGAGAAGAAAACCGATAGGGGCACATTCATGTCCATGCATAAATATGATTGCTGATTAGACTGTGGGTTGGATGTTGAGACGTGCGTCATTCATGCCCAGTGAAGGCGGCACAAAATGTCTACGTACGCACTACATATTTAAGTAGTGAGTCCATTAGTCCATGAGTTGTCTGTAACGTTGCTTATCACATAGCTCATTTCGCCGTCAATCTGAAAGTATACATATCTGTTTCCCTTTTGTTTATAAGTTACTTGGATTTGAACTGAGATAGAGCATGCGTCCACTGGACCAATTTGCAATATAAAATATTAATGATTGAAATTAGTAAAATGAAAATCGGACTCGCTTAGGTTTTCAAAGGTTTTTTGGGACATGACTTATGTCTTTAATAAATTTTTACTATTTCCAAGTAAAATACGGTATTCTTAGTCTAGTTAAATAACTTCTAGCTATTGCATTCGACTAAGAGGGCAATGTAGCTGTTACATAGTTTTGTATTGATTACATTAATTTCTGTATTTAATAAACAGAATAAGTTTTCTATACTCAGTAGGTACATAAATATTTACTTAGTGGGTACACAGTCTTGATGGAGGGTTTCATTCGGTACATGTTATATTGAAATGTAACCAATACAAGTTGACAGTACTCAGTACTAATAGAGCTCTCATTGCAATTCCATGCAAATCTTAGTACACAAAAATTAACTTATAACCTCTTCTGTACTCGTATGCATATTTGTCCCTCGTGTGCACTTTCATTGAGACGATAAAACCTAAGTTAAGCAACAAATATTTCCAAAGTAGGTAGTTTTTCATTGCGCCAACGAATTTTTACCAAGTCAGTTATTGTAACGAATGGTTCTTTTTTTTTTTGTGTAATAACTAAAATATGCAAAGTTTGGTTTTTAAATCGAACGTGGTTCCTCATCCTCATACTTCCTCTACTGTCAATACGGACAGGACCATTAAGACTCTAAAATAATATAAACTTTTCTCAATAGAACAATATTGCTAAAATCAATTTTTTACAATAATCATTGAATCCACTCAGTTACGAGAACTTTAATTTTTCTTTTATCCAATCCAATTTTCACGTCACCTAGCAACTTCTAAAAACTATGAACGCTGGAACACAACTACTTAAAACTAAAAAAAAACTTAAAAAAAAAAGAAGAAAAAAACACAATCTGACGAGAAACATTAATTTCTGTGTGCAAGCAACCATCGGAATGAATAAACATTTAACCTTCCTTCCGTTTGTTCTTCCTGAGCTACATAGTTGATGCTTAGCTAGCTACATAAGGCAAGGCTATGATGATGCTCTCTTAAAATTTTGGAATTTGCACTCTGCCAAGTCATATCATTTCTAGCCTTTTTTTAGAACCACTCATCCTTTCCGCAATTAGAATTTTCTTCTGGCGTTCGTCTTCGTCGCAATGCGCGGCGTCGCCGTCGTCATCATTGCCGTTGTCTTCGTTTTCATATGCTTGAGGAGGAAATATTGTTGTTGACGAAAGTGGTAAAACGTTGAGGGTGCAATGTTATTTCCTAATTAGTTGCAAAACATAAACTTTTTCCTTTTCACACTAAATGAAAAGTGTACAAAAAAGGGAACATCAAAACTAAAGGAAAAATTTAATGAAATAAAAAAAAAATAAAAATATTTCACGCACACTCCAGATCAATCACTCAGATCCATGAAAGTTTAACTTAAAATTTGAAATGCTGCTGCGATTAACCTTGTTTCTAAAGCCAGAAAATCATTCAAAAAATAATCACACGATTTTTTTTTAAATTCCTATTTTGTAGTTTCAATAGGATGGCTTAAATTTCGAACTCAATTGATAAAATTAAATAAAAAATATAAACTAGCCATATTCCATTGACCAGGGGTGTATATGATGATGACTGGTTCTTACACAACTCTATACACTGCGCGTTCTAGATTTGCAATCAAGTTTAACAAAAATTAAAACAGTTAAACTTTTTAATTGCTACATACGTTTTTGTTGTTTTGGGAGGAGGTTGTGCCTTGTGCGCTTTGCGTTGACTTTCGGTAAATGTTTGTTCTAACACACCCCCACCCATGCCACCAAAGATTCGAGTTCACACTTGAGTACTAAATGACGACGAAGACGACGACGTGCCTGCCTGATGGTGTTTGTTTGTTCTTCAATCGATATTCCAGAGTTTGACGTTTTGACCCTGACATGTGGAAATAACTAGGGTAGCATTTAAATGAACAAATTATTCAAATTCTTAACAAAGTGTTTTTCTCTATTTTTTTTTTTTTGTTGTTGTTGTTGTCTATTGAACGCGTACAAAATTCCTTTTTTTATTTATGATGATTATGCATCTCTTTAATAATTTTGGAATTTAATTAATATTTGTTATTAGTGTGGCATTGACTTTTGTATTTGGATTTTCTATTGACTTGCCACTTTTGGGGATTATGTATTTTGAGGCAAAATTGAAAAGAAGGATTATACAAAATTTGCAAAGTAAATTTATTCGTTAGAAACAAGTTGAAAGTCGAAAATCTTGTAGTTAAACGAGACAGTTTAGATCCGACACTATCCGGATATGGTTGAATCCCGATTCAGATCCAGTTAAAAATATATATCTGGTCCGGATTTAGTTTCATGAATTTTGTGTAAAGTACAGTTGGAATTAGTTATTTTTGAAAATTGCTTTGTTTTTTTCTGTACTATACACATAATTCATCAAAACTAGATCTGGAGATGGATGTGAATCTTGATCCGAGTCCGAGTATCCGGCACCATCCGGATAGTATCGGATCAAAATTATCTCATTTAACTATTCGGATGTACGACATTATCCGTATAGTAACGGATTTCACCACTCTCATTGAACTATCCGGATAGTTCGAATGTCTGGTCCTGGACCGGATCTTTTTGAGGTATCCAAATTATTCGGATACTTTTATGAACTAACAGCAAGTTCCACGGTTTAGTTTAACGTTTTCACTCTCTTTTTTGAAAGAATAATAATAGAACCAACTTAGGATCTTAACAATATCTGTAGTGTCTCTTTATTTATCGAGTCTCACCAAAATGGTCATGTTGTTAATTTTGATATAAAACTTAAAGTTCCATGGATAAAAGTCCATCCTAGACACTATTAATGCAAGCTGTTGCTCTGAAGTTTAATATGTTGGAACTATATCAGTTAAACTCCTATTTCCTCTAGCAACAGCTTAAACAACATCTATAATTATGTCCCTATCTACCCATACTTTTTATACAATCACTGAAAATTTCATCTAAATCGTATGATTAAACAAATTTCGTAATATTTTTACAAACTCTGAAATCTCCATCGAATCGTTAGAGCCGTTTCCAAAAAATTAAGAAATACAAAAATTAGGCCGAACAGTGGGTGTGTTTTACTAAAACCTTCCTTGTTGTTTCTCGGTTCTCGCTAAAAAAAAACTCTGAACATTTTATTAATTTTTGAAATCTATTTCCGAGAAGCCAAAAACTAAGAAAAGTAGGTGTGACAGTACACAACAGATTTTATTGAAACCTTATATCCAAACAAACTATAAGTCATTATTTTCTTAATATTTTCTGGCTTACGAGTATCTATAGGAGCAAACTTTGAATATTTCATCCAAATTGTTAAATCCCTTTCTGAAGAAAACAAGGAAAATAAAAGTGGGTGTGGCAGCGGGCGGCTTTTTTTACAAAACCACTTTCAAAATTCTATGAAAACAAACTCTGAAAATGTTATCTTAATCGTCAAAGCTGTTTCCATTTCCAAGTAATAGAAATATAAAATAAGTGGGCGTGGCAGATTATGCTTAGTTAATATCCATTTTTTTTCGCCTCTCATACGTCTAAACATTGAAAATTTCATCTTAATCATTTGGGCCGTTTCTGCAGAATTAAGGAATGATAAATAGTGGGCGTGGCAGTTTAGGGATTTTACTAAAGCCACTTTCTATTTTTTAGTTCGTAATAAAACGAAACTTCAACCATTTCATCTATCAAATCGTTGGAACTATCAAGAAAATTGAGGTGAGCGTGCTTGGCGTTTTCCACTAAAATCTTTTTTCTAGTTTTTGTCACTCATGAAAATGCCATCAGAATCCTCAGAGCCGTCTCCGAGAAATCAAAAAATAATAACAGTGGGTGTGGCAGTAGGTGGATTTTCATAAAATCACATCCTTATCTTTTATTTTGCTAGTACATCCCACCCTCGGTCTAAGCAACCCTCGATAAACGCAAAACCATGGTTAAAGTAATGCCCAAAAATTTGCCACAGTATCTGCAACTTTTCTAAAAAGTGTGACTCAGTTAACGCAACTTTTTTGTAACTCTGTTATTGCCTAAACCTCGATTAACGCAACTGCAAGAGTTTTTATCGTTTGATTTTACCTAGAGAGCACTGCGAAATTTTCATCCAAATCGTTGAAGCCATTTCAAAGAAAATAGTATAGAGAATAGTAGAAGTGGGCGTGGTACTTTCAAGTTAGTTTAGTCCAAGTCGTTATTATTTGACTGTGACTGTTGTTATTGATAATACTTACAAATACCTCAATGTGAAAATCGCAAATGAATTGAGCAACAAAATGCTTTCTTCCAAACAATTTTAAAAAATGGTCTTATGTCTCTATAAAAGTGTCATGACTCATGACCTATGTATATTGAGGTCTTGAGTAAAAAAAAAATATTACTTTATAAAGCTTACATCGGCAATAGGCCATGCGTTCGAATATGGCCTTAGGTCACTTAATATGGCCTTATTACTTTAAACCATTTAATTCCTTCTAAAGTCATTATTTGATCACAGTTTTTTATTTATAAATTCCAATCATGCCCTTGCAGTATCCAAGTAAGCGGCAAATAACTATCAGGTAGTTGAAACGGATATGGTTTAGTGATTCATAAGTGGCTTATGAGATCACAAAATCTAGAAAAAAATATTACAACTTTTACCTGTTTTACTTCTCTAACAATTTATTAAATTAAAAATAATTCCACTCTTGCGACCGTTGCGACGGTGACGAAAAGGCATATCGAACCGTCATACAAACTTTATAAATATAAATGACGGTAAAGTTTAGGATAAAGATAAACAAGTAGGTAATATAGATGTTACATTTAAGCCTCATTAGAATTCTTTAAATTAATTCATCATCTATTCAAGCTAAATTTAACAATTTTTAAACAAAAGCAAGCTCTTATTCACTTACCATTAAATGGTGTATTTACAAAACGTAAAACATTATCAAGCTCCCTGTAACAATTAACAAACACAAAGTATAAATATTGCAAATATTTTGCATGACTTTGTTTCTGTTCATTCGAAATGGAAATTTGAATGAATTATTGTTTTAAAAAATGCTTTCAATAACAAAAAACAAAATCGAAAACAAAAACAGAAACAGAAACAGAAACAAGAGAAGTTAATGATACTCGTATGTGTGATTCATTTCTAATAATGAAATATCGCTGTGGGATAAGATCTGTGTGTTTAACCAAAACAATTAGTATTCGACATTCTCGAGAGTATTTTTGATCAGTCAATCATATTTTGCGAGATGTATAAAATTGAATTGTATCAAATCATCTTTTTTTTTTAATAATTTATCATAAAATAACTCGATATCAAACTAGAAATAAACATATTGTGATGCATGCGAAATGAAAGTGTTTGTTTTCAATGTTAAAGTATTTGTTTATTTGTATAATACTCAAGTTACTACTTATGATGTATGTGGCTTATAGGTTACCAATAACAAAGAGGAGATTGTGAGGGTGTTTTAAATTTTCCAGTTGGGGTATGCTCACGGTGTCCAGGGTTAGTTAAATAAAACACCGAAATTTAACATTAATAGGTCTTTGTCTTTATTTGTTATTTTCTTTTATTTTGTTTCACAATCTGGGGTTGAATTTATTTCATATAACTTGTTAAGTTCCTCTTGTATAATTCCGGTTTTCGTAGTAGCTCTTCCCACCGAAATCTCGGCCTGCGTGACGGGTCCAGTGTAGTCTTCGCGATAGGTGTCGGCCAGCTGGTGGCGTGGGGCACGGTTGAAACACGTCTCTTACGTCGTTTAGGTCGTAACTGGCGCAATCGCCGTTAAACGGGTAAATTGCCACATATCGTGGGTAAATCACGGTCGCAACTGGTAAACCGCCGTAAAACGGGTAAATCGCCACTTATCGTGGGTAAATCACAGTAGAAACCGGTAAAATCACAGTCGAAACTGGTAAATCACAGCCGAAACTGGTAAATCACCGTAAATGGGTAAATCACAGTCGAAACTGGTAAATCACAGTCGAAACTGGTAAATCACCGTTAAACGGGTAAATCGCCACGTGTCGTGGGTAAATCACAGCCAAAACTGGTAAATCACAGTTGAAACTGGTAAATCACCGTAAAACGGGTAAATCGCCACTTGTCGTGGGTAAATCACAGTCGAAACTGGTAAATCACAGTCGAAACTGGTAAATCACCGTAAAACGGGTAAATTGCCACTTGTCGTGGGTAAATCACAGTCGAAACTGGTAAATCACAGTCGAAACTGGTAAATCACAGTCGAAACTGGTAAATAACCGTTAAACGGGTAAATCGCCACTTATCGTGGGTAAATCACAGTCGAAACTGGTACATCACAGTCGAAACTGGTAAATCGCCGTAAAACGGGTAAATCGCCACTTAGCGTAGGTAAATCACAGTCGAAACTGGTAAATCACCGTAAAACGGGTAAATCGCCACTTGTCGTGGGTAAATCACAGTCGAAACTGGTAAATCACAGTCGAAACTGGTAAATCACCGTAAAACGGGTAAATTGCCACTTGTCGTGGGTAAATCACAGTCGAAACTGGTAAATCACAGTCGAAACTGGTAAATAACCGTTAAACGGGTAAATCGCCACTTATCGTGGGTAAATCACAGTCGAAACTGGTACATCACAGTCGAAACTGGTAAATCGCCGTAAAACGGGTAAATCGCCACTTAGCGTGGGTAAATCACAGTCGAAACTGGTACAATGCAATTAAACTTGAATACTTCACAAGAAGCCCCTTACCACTGGTGGGGGGAAGCCTCTGTTAATATCCAACTTACTTACCACTGATCCTTGCTTATCGACGATCGAAGTCCGACTGGCTCCTACTCCGAGAGCTTAGGCATATTTATATGCGTGGTCTAGTTCCCTGCTTCTGCTTGCTTCTGCTTCTTCTGCTTCTACTTTTGCTTGCTTTTTGTTGGTCTCGTTCGGTTCTACTAGGCAACCTTTTGGTAACAACCTAGTGTGAGTTATATCCTCGCGAATGACAAAATAACCTTTGCAAATTAATGTCACCGGGTTTTGGCTATGTTGAACTGAATGTTTTTTGTTTGCTATTTTTGATGTAGTGTAACAACGTATAATTATTTTTATTATTGTAATGTGTTTTTGGAAGTAATTGAAGAAACAATATTGTTTTAATAACATTCAAAGCAATCGATTTGTTTGTAGTTCATTACTGTGAAATATCGCAGGGCATTACAGTCAATATTTCGTATAGAGCCCTAAAGAGGATTCCAACCAGAATCGAAACGTGCGTTGGCGTCGGCGTTTATTTAATAAAAATTGATTTTAAAAAGAGACTAAAAGTGGGGTTTTGTTAAACTTGTAATTTAATTAATTTTAATATTTCTGCTTAAAATTTGTGTTTGATCCATTTTCCGTGGTATTACAAATATCCCTATGAGTGTTAAAAAAAATTCACTTTTCTGTGAGAAAGACTTAATTTTCCAAGTTCTTGTAAAAAAATTTAATATTTACAAATATATTAAATTTCGTTGGAATTTGTTTAACGAACTGTATTCATAAGTTTAATTGTTGTTTAGTCACATTAACTTGTCGCTCTCGTAACAATTGCAATCTAAAATGTTGCACATACTCTGCGGGCCCAGTTTTCTTTTACTCGTAATGCAACTAAAATGGATTTTAGAACTACCAACTTCTTAAAAGTTAAGTTAAGTTCTCTTATCGTTATTTTTTTTTTTTATAAGATCACAAATCTTACTCAAGTTTTATCTCATTTAATTAAAAAATTGTGTGAATAAGCTTATGAAAACTGTACCCTTACTCTTAGTTGCCCGAATCGCTAGGGAGACACCCGTTATCCGTAATCCCCAAAAAATATCATCTAAATCGGAGGAAATCCCTAAGAAACTGAAATCCGACTAGACAAAAATAGAGCCCCCCATGCACAAAATCCCCAATAATTTTTTTTGATTAAGCTTCTTAACGGTAATTGTTTATATACTGTTCTCACTGTTTTTAAAACAATTTTTTTTCTTAAACTCACCATTTTCAAGATATATGGGCAATACCCCATTTTTTGACCTTAAATCCCTTATAATGGACCTATTCAGCAACCATCGATGATTGAGGACTTTTCTCAGATTATAAGAAATCTCAATACCAACGAATGCCAAAAATAAGCATACGTTGGCATCGTCTCAAAAGCAACAAGTTTGAATTTGTACGTCAACCAGTTCATGCGAAAAATTGGCAAGAAGATGATTATCTTGCTAACAGCTTCCAATACTGCTTCAAAACCTAGTCCGAATACACGTTACACGGCCACGCCACCACTGGCGTCACTACGGGGGGGACAGGCAAAGGTAACATTTGGTCCAACGCCAGACCTGTACTGAAAGGTCACTCAAGGTCAAGCGCGATTTCTGGCACCTCATTAAGTGGAATTTACAAAAAAATATACCATCCGAAAGCTCCCAAGATCGTGATAAAAGGTCAACTACTTACAGTAAATGGTCAGCCATAGTTTTTTTTCTATGAATTTTCAAAATTCGTTTCAAGGTCACAAAAAAACTTTTGGCACCTCATTTGGATTATTTCAAAAAATTAAGTTTGCCATTTGAAAGGCCACTAAATGGCCATAAAAGGTCAGCTATTTTCAGTAATTGGGCAAACATACATATTTTTTAATGAATAAAAAAAAAATTGAAGGATATTGCGATATTTACCTCCTCATTTATGGGAAATTTGCAAAAAATTAATACCACCTGAAAGGCCTTAAGATCTTTATAAAAGGTCAGCTTGTTTGAGTAATTGGTCAGCTATAGATTCTTTTTTACGATTTTTTAAAGGTTTTTTTTTCAAGGTCAGGAACGTTTTTTGACAAAATGAAAAAAAATTCATGACAACAAATCTATGGCTGACCAATTACTGAAACTAACTGACCTTTTATAATGATCTAGTAACCTATCAGAGACTATAATTTTTTTTTCGAAACTACCCAAATGAGGTGCCAAAAATCGTTCGTGACCTTGAATAAAAAACATAAAAAAATTGTAAAAAAGAATTTGTAGCTGACCAATTACTGAAACTAAATGACCTGACGACAAAAATAAACGATAAGGCTTCTTTTAGAAAATATGGTTTCGACTAAGTTTTGTATTATTTCTTAACAAGCAATAGCAATACCTGGGAATTTTCTGTTACCTACTTTTTTTACCAAAATCAAACCCTTTCGCTTTTTCTCTTCAATCACTCTTCGATGTTTAAAAAAAAATAAAAAAAAAAACAATAGAAGACAAAACAAAATTGCCGCCAAGCAAGCGTCGAGATTGGTTCCATATTTCCGAAATTCTCTATTAAAATCTTTAGACAAAATAAGTTGCCTAATTATAACATTTCCAGTCCAAATTAGCATTCTCGTCGCTCTTTTAATTTCAATGTTTGAACGGCTTGAGTCAGTTTGTTGAACCCAGTTGAATTATTCAAATACATTAGCAAAACAACATTTATTTATGATCGGATAACGGAAAAACCAGTAAGCTCGCTAAAACGAGAATAAAAAACACTATCTGACTAAGGTCCAAACTTTCGCCTTTTGAAGTCTTTACTATCAACGGTTTATTTATCCTAATCAAATTACCTATAAAACTTTAACCTTTATTTATACACTACTTATTAATGGCGCTTTAACATTCAACCTACCATTACAAATATACCTAATGTACCTTTAGTTATAGGTTGTCGTTGCGCTTAAATTTAGCATCAACACAAAACATCAGAACACACTCCCACACTCTCGAAAATTATTATAAACTTATTTTCCATTAGTAAGGACATTTAAGTGGAAAGAAGCATTAAAATGCAGTCCTGATGTACATAACAGAGTGCAAAAGCACATCCAGCCAGCCTTTTTATAGACGAAAAGTGTTTGTGAATCTCATTCCATTCATTTATACTCAGGTTGCATGCATATTGTGTATATACGGGGGGTGGTTGGTAGCACTTTTCAAATATAATAACTAACCTCATGCCATGATTGCCATGATGATTGATGTAGTTGAAAAATTATGTTTGTCTAAGCATTTTATTACCGTATTTCACCTAGATTTTAGTAGTAGAATTTATAAATCTTTTTTTAAGATGAATGATTTTGGTTTTTTTAGAGTGAATGCTCAATTTAAAAGCATGGAGGGGGGGGGAGGTTCTTGAATGTGCATTGTGCATTCTAAGGTAGGAATATTTTTCTTCCCCTATTTAAATTGAAAAATTTTTACCTTATTAAGATTTATGTTTACTAGTATTTGTCCATAAAAGCTGTCTTAAGCTTAGAGAAAAACTGATACCTCGTTTACATGGAGAATTGAATCCGAATTGAATCAGGATTTGGGTCCATGTAGACCTGTACCATGTACCTAGATCGAAGGTTTGAAGAATCGGGATTTCAGATGCTTGTTGGTGTGCGTGCGCTATTTTTTTTTTTTGTTTCCAGCCAGTGGTATGTTGTATCTTTGGCTTATTTTGGTTGTTTGTTATTTGTGGTCGAAATTTATTTTTACTACCAACATCGCACCCACACAATGAAAGCAAAACTTTTACTTCAATTCCATTTGAATCTTTCGATCTGGAAGTATCATAAACCTGGGTTAAAATTTCGATCCAGATTGAATCCGATCCGTTCATGCTACTTAGCTACTTATTATTATTTTCTGCAGGACTGAACGCTTTTAGGTTTAGGTTACGACAAATAGAAACAAATAATTGCTCGGACTCGCTCTCGCTCTTGCTCGCACTTTTTTGTAGTGCAGCTATTTAATACATTTTTGCATTCTGCACTTTTGTGCAAAAAAAAAACCGTTCCAAGGATATATAATTTATATGCCTTCGGCTTTTGTAGACCGCTTAAATTGTATCTATCACAAAATTCGTGTTTGCAATAAAATGGTACACATACGGATAAACTTACTGTTTATCTTACTTACTTTAAACAGGACCTCGTCGCCATTTTAAACTCTATATCCCTGACGAAAGTGCATCTCTTAGACAAAAACAAAAAAACTCACTTAAATTCTTGGAATAAGTTAAGGGAATTCCAAACAAGAATATCACATCACATCTATACAAAAATAGAACGGAAATTTCCTGTTTATATGGCAAAGAGAATACGTAACATAACACACATCTGAACTAAAATAAAATCCACTTTGCATGGCAAATCAACATCTGCAAATATGGAAAGTAACCGACATATGCAAACTTCAACACAAAAGTGATGACATCAACCTTTAAACATGACGCACACTAAAATTGTTTTGATTCTTGTTTTTTTTTTTGTGTTTTCTTTCTTTCTTCACTCATGATACTAAATAAAACATCATCACTGTTTAAACAATTCATCTCCCTTTCTTTTTATTGCTTCGTAGAGTCTTGACTATAGTATGCAAAGCTTTTTTTTTATGAAAACCAAACAAAAGTTTACTCTTGTAAGAGCGACTTTGTTCTAGTTATTTGGAATATGGGAAAGAATACTCTCATTTTTATATTCTTATTTTTCACAAAAAGGAAATTATAAGACAAACAGGGCTTGGAGCACCTTCTTTGCTAGGAAGAATATTTAATATAAATTCTATTTTAATAATGAAAGAAAAAAAAACTACCAACTAATTGGAATATTTATCGTCCAATCATCACGATATGGCATAAAGCTAGTTATAGGCAAGGATGTAACGTTGCATTTCCATTGTAGTATTGTACAAAAATGTTTGGGGTCTATTATGGATAGTATAAAGCAAAACTTGATATTAAGTTTTACAGTCGTTGCTTTTAATTTATTAACAGTATCTAAACTTATTTAAATTTAAATATCTTGCAACACAGAAATTATGGTAAAACAAGTCATTAAAAATCTAAATCTAATCTGTTGTCAAATGTAGATAATTTTAGCTTAAGTTTGCAACATCAAGGTTTTGAAATTTTGTTTTTTTTTTTGGGTTATACAATGACAGGAATTCTTGCTGATTGTAGTAGGTTTTCGTTAAGAATTTGAACTTAACGAGGATTAGCAGCATATAAAAGGGTCGCCATATTTGTGATGCCGCCGCGCCATAGCGAGTGTTAAACATAACAATAAATTATTTATTTAGTTTTACTTCAAATTTCAACTACACACAACTTCAAAACATAAATAATTTATTGTTTAACTTTGACTTTTAACAAAAAAATAGCTTCAAAACAAAAATAAGTTGTAGTTTACTCTTTATTCCGTCTAGTAAAAAATTGAGATCATTCACTCGCAATGGCGTCACGATCAGTTTCTCTGAACTGTCAAGCATACCTTGTTGTTCTTATACCATGGATTAGCAGCTTATTTTTATTTTTATAAAAAAAAAAAACTACCCACTGCATCCTTTAACTTGCTTTTAGACTTCTGAAGTAGGACTTGGTTTTTACAGTAGATGTAAGTACAGCCTGGATCTTAAAATATATAGATGGTTTTGGCAAGATCCTTGATTGTTAAATCCTTAAATTGTTAAACCCCTACACCGGTATTCATAAACGCAAATAAAACACGAATTATCATTAGTCAGTGAGTTAAGTGTCAAATCTTGTAAATAAATCAAAATTCAAGGAAATAAACTAACTCACCAAAATAAGTACATTAAACAAGTAATTAAGTTAAAAATACTTCTGTCGTGGTTGCCAAAAACTAGAGATATAAGGAAACAGACGCTAGTGACACACATGCTTCTTACAACTTCAAATTAGAGAGTGTATGTGCAAAAGCTCACATTTTGTGAGAAAGTATATGTGCAGTTCAAAAAATAGTCTTTGGTAACGGCAAAGTTCTTGCTGATTGTAGTAGATTTTCGTTAAGATTTTGGACTTAACGTGTAGTTTGTATTTTTTTATTAATATAAAATTTTAATTCGTGAAATAACTCTTGATCGATGTTGTTTTTAATTTGTGAATTAATAGATATCTAAGCTGCTACAATTTTAGCGCTAGCAACGCATTTCATAGTAAAGTGCAGCACTTTTTAGGCAAATGAAATAGATATGAAAAATTTGGTTATAATCAATATTGTAGAAAATTTTACTGGCTATTTTCTGGTCCCAGATAATTTTTTTGATAATAACGGATGATTTTTTAAGAGGTTTAGAACTTTTTTAAAAAAAAAAACACAAAAAATTCGAAAAAATGAATGAAATATTTATTTGAATCGATAGTTTGAACCTTGCAATTTAATGTTTAAAGATAATTTCATGCAAATGTTGACCGCGGCTGCGTCTCAGGTAGCCCATCCGCTGAGTCCAATTTTGGCATACTCTTTCACACATATCGGCCGGTATCTCACGAATGAATGCATGGATGTTGGCTTCCAGTGCGTCAATCGAAGCGGGCTTGTCCCTATAGACATTAGCCTTGACATACCCCCACAAAAAATAATCTAATGGTGTCAAATCGCACGATCTAGGCGGCCAATTGACCGGCCCGAAACGTGAAATTAACTGTTCACCAAACTCGCCTCGCAATTGCGCCATTGTTTCGCGTGCTGTGTGGCATGGGCACCGTCTTGTTGAAACCACATATCATGCAAGTCAAGAACTTCCATTTCGGGCAAAAAAAAGTTTGTTATCATCGCTCGGTAGCGTTCACCATTGACAGTAACGCTGCGATTCGCATCATCTTTGAAGAAATATGGCCCAATAATGCCGCCGGCCCATAAACCGCACCAAACAGTGGCTTTTTCAGGATGCATTGGTAGCTGTTGCAATGCTTCTGGCTGATCTTCTCTCCAAATGCGGCAATTATGCTTATTTACGTACCCATTCAACCAAAAATGAGCCTCATCGCTGAACACAATTTTTCGATAAAAAAGCGGATCCTCGGCCAGCTTTCCAAGACCCCATTCACCAAAAATTCGGCGTTGTGGTAGGTCGGCTGGCTTTAGTTCTTGCACCAGCTGTATCTTAAAAGGCTTTACGCCCAAATCCTTCCGCAAAATTTTCCACGTAGTGCTGTAACAAAGGCCTAACTGCTGGGAACGGCGCCGAATCGACATTTCGCGGTCTTCTGTCACACTAGCTGATACGGCCGCAATATTTTCTTCACTACGCACAGTACGTAAACGTGTTGGTGGTTTAATGTCCAACAAAGTAAATTTGGTGCGAAATTTGGTCACAATCTTCCGAATGAATGCTCAGAAGGTCGAGAATGCCGACCATAAAATGGAAGCAGCGCGCGATGAACATTTCGAACCGAGCACGAATTTTGATAGTAAAATTCAATAATTTGCAAGCGTTGTTCATTTGTAAGACGATCCATGGTTAAATTGCAAACCAAACTGAAGCTGTTTGACAGTGACACAAGGTACTAAACACACGTCAGCTGTCAAAACCAGTGTTGCCAAAACCAAACCAGCTAAAAAATCACCCTATATAAATACTTTCTAGGATAAACACGACAGACCGAAACATGTTGCACGTTTCTACCGCTAGAGTTCGCCTCGGATTCATGGGAACTTTTTTACACTTCGACACTAGACAGTAAGTGCGCAACAAACTATCATACAGCAAATGCCATATTGGACAACCCGAAAATAACTGTATTTGGATAAATCTTACCATTTTTTTACTTATGCCATAATGACACCAGTAAAAAATACGAGTACTAAATATTTTCTTCCTTTTTACGTAGCACTTATGTCTTCATTGTATAAATGTTCTTTAGTCTGTCAACGTTTTTGTCCCTAGACTGACAAATGCAACTGATATGTGTTTAATTTGTTGAATTTTTTAATTTTGACACCATCATACAAATTATGAAAAATTAAAAGACAGATAATTATCTTGCTCATTAATTTAATTCTTATAAATAAATGTTTGGTGGCAGAAATTGTGACAAATTTGACAGTAACGTCGTGTAAATTCAGCATAGGACTAAAAACGCACCAGATCAGGCAAAATGTTTTTAATTTACCAGACAGGAAAACGTTTGAATATATCTGCTTTGTTTTGGCTCATAAAAATCTATGAATTGTCTGTGTCTTAAGTTAGAAAAAATGTTTTGATTGATTTGGTTTGTTTTCAGCCTACAAATTCTTATGTTTTCACTAAAAAAAATCTAAACGAGAGTAAAAAAAACGATATCCTTCATCCAAATCATTTACCGATGCCATTTTTCTAGCAGCTAGCTGATGTCATAGGTGCGTTTTATTGGTAATTATAGCTAGTGCAGCAATGCAAGCACCAATATAACGCTATAATCACTTTTATATTCCATCCAGGGGTAGCACCGCCTAAGTTTAAACTTAATAAAACTTCATTTCAACTTTTATGTATATCTACTTTTATACAGTCTTATTTATCGACAGTTTTGGGCTTTGTAAAAATTTAAGTGTGCTAGCTATAATTTTTTCCAAATAAACATGCCTAATGTTTCATACATTTTTTTGTAACATTAAACCCGTAAAAAGTTATAGCTCTTCAAACCACAATGAAAAAAAGCACCTGATCTCGACGCATCGACATTATGTTGGTAAGGAAGAAAGTACAAACTTTTGAAGAACACTTGGTAACTTTGAAGTGCTATAGTTTTATCGGTTAATATGACGACAAAAATTCCAAGCACATTTCATATGGAAACCTACCTCTACTCCCTGCTTGTTTACAATTTTTTCTAAAACCGTTTTCAAGATACTCGAAAAAAAATGTGTGACCTATGACCCCTTCTTACGAAGCTAGTGGACTCTTCTCGCGTCATAAGTAACCTAAATTTAAACGTGAATACAGAAATCAGTCTGTTTAAAATGTTCTGCCTACAAATATCTATTCTTACTAGCCTGAAGGTCAATTCTCGATCTGTGAAATGAAAACAAAATTACCTTTTCAGTTCTCACAGAGATTTATCACTTCACTTTGATATGGGAGAGTGTGAGCAGACTAAACGAACTGGGAAAGAACAACTATGTCACACTCCATTGGGAACCTGGTCACGTTGGCATACAGGGCAATGAAGAGGCAGACTCCGTAGCAAAAACAGTAGCAGTGACACCCATAACGGGGTGAGAGCCTTATTGCGGAATAGGATAAAACGTGACCAAAAACAAGATCAAAACAGCAGAAGGAGAGAAAAGATAAAAAATTGAGAAAAGGCTCCCTAAGCTGAGACAGGCCAAACTTCTACTTGAGGATTACAACCAAGCACGATTCCAATCCTGCAACAGCTTAAATAGAAATAGACTAAGAATAATAACGGGACTCCTCACAGGCCACTGCAAGTTAAGGAGACACCTCCACATTCTTGGTCTAGAAAACAGTGCCATATGCAGATTCTACAATGATCACGAGGAAACCCCGGCCCACATACTAGGTAGATGTGATGCACTTGTACATCAAAGAGTGAGGAAATCACCATATAGAGGAGAGCGAACTGTCCTCTCTTAGGGTACTCCAAATACTCAAGTTTCTTAAAGATACTTATTTGGAGGACGAGCTGTAGAATGAGTAAACTTATCAAGCTCTAGTGAGGGAGCACAATAGATCTTAAGGTCGCAGTCACTTATACCCTTAAACATTTCAGTCATTCATCACTTCACTTGAGCTATCACACTCAAGGTGATTCTCGAACTCGTTATGAAAAACAACTGCCAAAAAAAGAGATCAGAGTACTAAAATGAGATATGGCTCTCAATCTCTCATAGTTTTTATAATTTTGACGTCATAGAAAGACCAAGATGGCGACTTGGGTGTATTTAATAAGCATAAATTGCTTTCTGTTTATCATTTATCTTTTCAAAGGTTTTCGAATTGATTGTGATAAAAGAATTATCATATAAAAACATTCGTAAAAAAAACCGTCCTCCCAAATTTTCACAGATACTTCCGACTGTCGCCATTTTACGAGTGCCGTTTCTCTCTGGACCTTTCATATGCACACTACACAAATAGAAAATATTACATTCCGGAGTTTGTCAAAATTAGTATTGTCAGAAATAAAAAATCGCTGCGAACGTGAGGACGAAAACACAACGACAAATTGAAACTGTCAAAAATAAAACATGGCTGTAAACGCGAGGAAAACATACACGTAAACACACCAACAAATATTGACTGAACAAATGTCAAAATTTTAATGATATTACCTTTAATATGTGAACTGTGCTTCATATTTGTGTGTATAGAAAAAGACTCCCAAAATCATTAATCATTATCATTAATCGTAGGTTTTTAGAGCATAAGGAGTGAAAATGGTGAGTACTGCGAATGTCCAATCGAAAATGACATCAATACACAATTTTCAAATCAGTGGACGAAGTCTGTTTTCGAATGCAATTCCTTGAGAAATTCCATTGAAATTGTCGTGAATTGATTTCTCAAGTTGCGTCAACTTATAGAAAATTATACAATTTCGAAAGATTATGAAGAATTTCCAAATGTTATGAAATTTCGTTAAGTAAAATATGATATATACTAATACATTAGTTAGTATGATGAAATCTACACATAAGAAAATTGTTGAAAAAACCAATTGGCAATAAAATGACTTCATCATATAATGCCACATTACTTCCCATACTATATGAAATGTTAAAAGCATTAAATACAAGTAGAGGTTTTTTATATATCCTCTAATTAACATCTTCTCTTGTACGTACACATAAAAAAGCAACATGTGACACAGAGTGTTTAGTTCTCTTTCATATTACATCATTACTAATTTCGTCCTTTGTAGATAATTTTTTTTTTCTGGGTATATCCTTCATCATCTTTTCCATCGTAGATGTTTTTCTATAAAATCTTATTTTGAATTTAATGAAGATTTTTTTTCTTATTAAATCCCGCATTTGATCTATTAACTTTTTGTGCTGCCAACAAAAGAACACAAAAGATGATGATGATGATGGCTATGGTAACGAGAGGCGATGTTGATGACTATGACGAGCCAATGCCAACGTTTTGGATGAGCCAACAGTTGGTCGACCATAGAATGATGCTCGTTCCTTTTGATTTTTAATAAATCAAATATGTACAATAAGATTAATAATGCGGCAAAGATCGTAAATGATTTCTTGTAACATTATCTTATCTATGTCGTTAGCCATTATTTTTATAATGGCAAACTTGTTGATTTCAATTTCTAGGAAAGAGAAGATTAATATCATTCATTATAATGAATTGATTTTAATTTTGCAAATATGATTGATATTTTTCTTATGTAAATATTAATTTTGTGTTATTAAAATAAATTTTAATGAGTCTCATTATTGGTATATTTTGACAAGACAAAAAAAACCCTCTTCTAGAATGCTATAAATCGCGATTGAACTACATTCTGTTTCATTTTATAAGAACCTTTACACAATGGACTTCATTTTTAATTTTTTTTTATTTTATTTGTTCTACTTTATATGACTTAGTTTATTTCAATCACTAAAGTGCAACAATTTCAAAAGGATACTCAAATCCCCTGACGTACTATTTTATATAATGTATAAAATAAAATGAGTTTTCAAGATGGATCTTCTCCTACATAATATGTTATTCCGTTTTCCGAATGCGTACATAGATGTTGAAATTTGAAACAAAGTAAAATACTGTATGAACATATATATGCCGTCGTAGTACAACATTTAAACTAGCAGTTTCCCTAAGCCAATACGTACAAGAGATTACATTCTTATTCGCTTCAATATCAACACCCACCGCCACCATCATCACCATCAGGTATACCAACAAACAAACCAGCAAACAGTGGATGAGCTAAACTCCTTTTCCTATTATATACCTGCTACGAGTACTGAATGTAACCATCGGCAACAGTAGAACATTGTCTGCAGCAGCTGCAGCATGAAGGATCTTCACTTGCTATAGATACCTTTCTCTGTATAGCCGGAAGGAAACTATATAGGCGGATTTGCAGCACACACCTGATGTAACTAAAAATAAAATAAAGTAGTGCACCATACATAAACGTTGATACGTAGGAGATACTCTCATATCATGAAAGTGGGAGTGAGTGAATGAAAGAGTTTTTTGTTTTACGATGGCTTTTCAAAGCGAACGTGTGGTCACCCCCTGCCATCAGCTTGTTGATTTGTGCCATATAAAAATATATATAACTCCTACACCTGTCTTAACACGACGACGACGATGACAACAATAGCTTCAATTCATTGTAGCACACTGACAGAAAAAAAGATACAGTGCGGTTCGTTTGGTTGGATGTTCTTTAGAAGCTTATATTTTTTTTAGTTAAGATAGTAATTTTGCATTTAATACAAGGTATACCTTATGTATTTGAAAATTCAAAACCTAATATATGTGATGTATTATCAAAACACACAAACACAAATTATTTTGAGGCATTTGTCCACTTGGGAGTAAAAACTACTCTCAGCTCTCGAAATCAAAACTGCAAAGTGGACACAGTTATGACATAAGCCTGGGGAAGGTTCGATCGACTGTCTGTTTAAAATAAATTTTAATGTGTGTATCTTTTTGAGAGTAAAAACTCTGGTAGAAACTCCCAAGCAGCTTCTGAGAGTAAATCTCACAAGTGTAAATCAAATCAATCATCAAAGTAGCACTAAGAGACTCATTATCTAGAGTTTGGTAGTGAAATTACTCTCAAATCAACTCTAGGACTTTTCGAAATATGTTTATTGTTTTTTGATTTTTTGAGTGAAATTACTCCCAAATAGACACGCCACGCACATTTAGGCGATTTTGATATTTATTTGCTAAGCTTTTTTTTTGTACTAGTACTTCTCGGCGTTTTGGGTTAGTTCGTTGGACTATCATACCAGGCTCTGGGGGACTAATCCTATTGCCTTAAAAACGTATTATTTTCAGTAATATTGCTTCTTACAACGTATTGTCAAACCTCTCCATAGGTATTTCTTTTCATGAAGAGTAGCCATTCGAATTCGGTAGAAAATTCAAAATGTCTTTAATTCTTGTAACCTCACAACACGCATACAGGAATTGCTGAGAATTTGAAGTTGGTAAAACCCAGTTCTCTAGAGCTGAAAAAACACCAAATAAGTCAAAACTTTTTGTTTTATAAAGCAAGAAAACGTGTTCTTTTTCAAAACGTAACGATCGAGTCAGTAAAGCAAAATAAAATCAAAGTAAAAAAAAAAACAACATCAACGAGATTTTGTTTCTGCAAAAAGTTTTGCAAGTTCCACCTATCGGCAAAAGAAACCAAACATGTTTTTCTGTTTCGGCTTATACGGCTAATCGGCTTATGTTGTGTGATAGCCATAAAAGCCGCCGGGAAAAATACCAAGTTTTTGAAAAGTTTAGGCAAGGCTCTGGAAAGTTTTCGGTAAACGAGGAAAACTTAGCAACTACTCGGGAGTCCCTTGCTAGTAAAAACTTTTTGGGTGAATTTTGTTATATCACAAATACCCATATAAATGTAGGCCTAGACTATTTCGATAGTTACCCCGGCTAGGGCCTTTTTAACATCAATGAAAAACTTTCTAGTACCCCGTTAAAAACTCGATTTCTCTTACACGCGGGAGGTCAGTCAGGGTTCTAGTAATTGGACAGCAATTAATATGTTTTAAAATTTTGTTAATTTTTGTTCTTCGATTTCACGAACAATTTTTCGCACTTTGAAAGAGAACATTAAAAAACCAACTACTGAAACTATAGTTGATATTTCAAAGCGATCTATGCTCTTGCCCTTTTTTGCGGATATCCCACAGATGAGGTTCCAAAAATCCCTAAGCTTAAGTTATGTTGACTTAAATTGTAATAGATTGCTACTAGCAAATCAAATTTTGCTTGCAAGCATGCCCTAGATAGGTTGAGCTTTTCTTCTATGGCTATCAAGTCTGTGAAGTACACCCAATGTCCAAATTTTGGCTAGATTTTTCGGTGTAATCTAAGAGATGAAAAATAATTGGATAATATCCAAAACATCACTTTAAGGGCAAAACATTTCAACATGTTCTTACTTATAATGAATTTAAGTTGTCCAAGTTTAGATTACAGAAAACTTTCCATGGCCTTGACTAAAATTGGCAAAAATTTCACCTTTTTCAGATGGAACTTCGTATCTTCTTAAATCAGAAATTCAGAACTTGTTTCATATTAATTTTTCGATGAATAAAATGCTATTAAAATTGTGTAAGTAAGCGTCTGAGTTTGTTGGATTTTTGTGTCAGAAAAATGCACCTTGTTAATTGAACAACATCAGGTTTACTTAATCGGATAAATAAATGTACAACCAACTATATGCAACGTTTAGTCAAAAGGATTTGCAATTAAATTGAAATTAACAAGATGCCGTGTTTAAATAGCATGAACTTGGTGTAAACTAACACTGTGCTCTTGTCAACTTCATATTGAAATAACATGATATCTTCTTAAATCAACTCCAACGTTATGAAAAGAGTGTCATGTTTATTTTGCCAAAAATATATTAAAATTTATATTGTGTTAGTTTCTGAATTTCGAACCTTTTTTATTTAACCAGACAATTATCAACAATTTTTAACATTTTTACGAAATTATAAAAAAAATTCTGAGTTAAATTAACAGAACCGCAATGTACAATGCCATATATTTAGAACCACATACCAAAAAGTACTTTTTACCATCATCTTGCATGGCTATAGGTGTTAGAAATTGAAACGCTGGCTGCCACATAAAGCATCATTCGTATCCAGAGTTTTTATGGTGTTTAGCTTTCTTGTTTCTAAACTTCACACAAATATTAACTCTATCCATATCGTCGTCGTTTTGAGTGAATTTATCTGTTGTATTGTAGTGAACAATGCTATGTATGAACATTGTATACAGTGTACACATCAACAAACAGTGATGTCGTTCTATTTTATATTTACGACACACGTTCGTATAAATTATGTCAACTTATGAACAAGTTATGTATTCGTAAAAAAAATTAAGTTTTTTATGAAATGAAAAAAAAAATAACAGAAAATATATATAAAAAAAATATAATTGATAGGGCAGAGGGGAGAGCAAGATATAAAATGAAAACTTCATTGGGAAAAAAAATGATAGTAACGTCATAATCCAGCTCATATTGTCCCAATACCTTCAGAGTTTTTTGCCGAAAATTATCTTATTTAGTTCAAATCATTAGCCCTGTTTAAAGTGCATTTTATCTCTGCTTGAAAAGATTTGTTATGTTATATAACAATATTTATTTTTGTTGTTGTATTTAACATGAAAGTTATTTTAAGCGAAGATCAAAATGCACTAAAAACGATGCATTGTAAGGTGAAGTTGAAAACTAAACCCAAAATCAATTTCGAACTTTTTTCCTCTTGTATTTTTCTTAACATCTCTCTCCTTCATATCTACAATTTCAATTTCTACTCGGAGCTTCGTTAAACCTGTAAAGAGTTCTTGTCATTGTGAGTTTTCAAGATTTTGTACTTCAAAATCTTAAGGAAAACCTTATTTTATTCTTCTTCATTCTTATTCCTTTCTTTTTCCCAAACATTTGTGTACATAAAAACCACCGTTCCCGAGGCACATCCACTCCATCAAACAAGTGTAGGTTTGACATTTGGGATGTTGGATTATGCGTATCACGTTTAATGCATGAGTTTGACAATCAATTGATCAAGTGTGTTTCTGCAAAAAACAACCAGCTTAATAATAGCTTAAACACGTTTTGGTATTTTAAATATCCATCGACAAAATATAATAAGCCTAATTTATATTTAAAGTGAGTTTTTGCAAAACAACCTTTAATATAAAATAAATGCCTATAAAGGGAGAAATCTAAACATATGGGTCTCATACTCCCCCGCTTCCGCTTGAATTTTTTGAAATGACATTTATCATCAACAGCCCTGATTGTTATTCTGCGTGCCTTAAGGGTGACTTACACAAATATCTTTTTAGTATAAAGTATACAAATTTATAAATCATTTACCACTGCTGTCAAAATTAAAACTTTTGTGCAAGTGAGCCTTATCGAAATTCAAGCGTAGGTACACGAACATTCATCTAAAACTTGAAATCAAAAAAAAGAAAAACAATCTTTCACTAGCACTTGTGTGCTATGTCGCACGTTTTCTAAATTAAACTAAAAAAAAAAAAATCTAAACAAAAAATTGAAACGACAACTCTGGTGTGAGTTTGTGATACTTCTCAAGAGTTCGGTTACCTACTATACACATAGCAGAAGAAGCAGCAGCAATAAGAAAGTTAGCTATAATAACACGATAGCGAATACAAACACATCGAGCGTCTTATTTATGATCGACCTCCCCTTAGGCTCATTCAACATCCTCCTATATATTTAAATATAGTGTTGCTGGGTTTTGTAAAACGTGCAAGTAGAAAGGTCTCCCACTTTGCCACCCGTTTGTTGACTTTGGTTGGATTTTTATGTTCTATATTTTATTTTTTTATTTCTTTATGCTCAGCACATCCTGCACCCTATATACTATGCATATATATACTATATTTCCCCCTTATAAACTCATCCTTCTTCAAGTTTCTAATGATTTAGGCTTTAGAAAATTTCACTTGGATGTATTATTTGTGATCCAATTTAAGAAGAAAACGTTTTCTTTTTGTTTTTTTTACATTTCTTTCACATCCACCCACCTTGTGTGTGTGTGTTTTTTTTAAATCTGTAAAAAATAAAGAACAAAAACAGAAAAAGGATGAAAGAGTAAAAGAATGAAAGGAAGAATCAACATAAGTGGTGTTGTTGCTGGTCTGGTTAGCATTTTGAGTGAACAAGCTCTTGGCAATTGCAAAAAATGCCATTTCTTCTTGAGTTGAGCTAAAAAAAGTAAAAAAAAAATAAGTTAACATGTAGTAGTCAGAAAAAATTTCCAAGGCTTTACACCAAAATCCTTTTTTTCCTTCCATTTTTTTACATTGATGATAAGTGGATGATGGTAGCGTTTCATAGAAAATGAGCAGTATTTTGCTTCCCTAATTTTTCTAACAAAAGATGGTGGGGTGGTCCGAGACTTAAATAACTTTATTTAGGTACTTTTAAGAGAGGAAGATGATTAACAAAAATGAAACAGGAAATTTTAATAGTTTAAATAATCTTCGTTTGCTTTCCCGTCTCCATTTTTTTTAATTGGTTGAGAAAAAATTAACCTTTGCATTAGTGTATATTTTGTCGAGTTAGCTTTTTACACACTCAATAGGATTAGTATTGATTTTGTATTAAAAAAAGACAAGTTTCATTTTCAGAACACGAATAGCATCGAGAAAATAATTAAAGTCCCTTAATTTGAATTCAGATTCTTTAAGCTGACCAAACGTCCTCTCTTTGTTTAAAAAAAGATGGCGGGTATCTTTTTGAAAAAAACATTCAATTTGGTCCGCTTTTTGGAATTTCTCCATCAACTACATTTTCGACATCAAAAAACTACAGCAGAACTACTCTTTCAACACTAGGAGTGTGTTTAAATTGGGAAATTTGAGTCCGGGCTCGTGAGTCTCCTCGTGTTTACATTCGACCTCAAAGCACATAGAAACCACAACAACTTCAATGCTTTGCACATTGAAACACCGAGAAATGAGTTTCATGTAGCCGGTGCTTATATTTTGTTCATGCCTCATGACATCCCTGACCCCTCACTTCTCTTGTGCATAAACTACCGTGAGACCGGTCTCAATATTTCCAATCGCAATTCTCAACAGCATCTATAGCCGTTTTCCTTTGGAGGTGGCAAAGTACTTGTGAGTAGATGAAAACCCTAATCTAGTACTATCAACTGCACATGCTTTCATGGCGAGTAGATACATTTTACATGGGAAAGCAGTTTGATGTGTTCCATTGAAAAAAGCTGGCAAAGGAAAACGCCTTATGTAACTCAAAGATTGTCTTTTTCTTTCTGGTGTGAACACGACCCAGAATATAGGTATTTGTTCCTGAACTCATTCACTTCCGAACACAACACCATCTTTTTTAACAATAGTCTGAACACCCCCACTCATTTGACAGGTCAATCCATGCCATGGTATAGGTAATAATGGGCGCATTCAAGACAAGTAAATACAGCGGTTTGTTTTTTTTTTAATATTGTGCTTTTTTAAAGTTGAAAGAAGTGTTTGAGCGATTTTTATTGAACATTTATTTACATTTGAGTTAACTTACAACTATATAAAATGCATTGAAAAATATAAATCTTATGGCACATAAGGGGCCTATTATCATACGTTTACTTAGTTTTAAAAAGGAATATATTATATTTACATGCCAACAGTCAACAGTAGCTGAGGACGGGCCGCAGGAGTTGCTCGTACACAAGTATCTCCATGTGTTGGCTTAGTTCTGATCCTGTCCTCATCAAAAAGTATAGTCGATGAAATGTCCAGTTCACTTTTCTGAGTACACTTTTTGTTTGCGGGTTGAAACTAAGCAACGTGAAGTTGATTCCCAGGTGTTTGACGTTTCTTTTTGCAGAAATGATAGATCCATCTGGAAGCTTCAGAACTTGGGTTCTGCAGTGGCTGAATTATAAGGGTTTAGCTGAGTACTCACTTCGTCTAACGCTTAAGGAGCTTCAAACACAATTGTTTCACCAAATTGAAGCGGCAGCCGTTTCCTAAGGTAATTCTTCGTCGCCGCGTGATGGCTGTTCGTAAAGTTAACGTGTATTTCAAGGTGGAAGAACTCCTATACATCCCTGCAGTTGCTTCTATCATTAGTGACCTACAAGTTTCGCCTAATCTTCAATCGCCGCGCCGTGTAGGTCTCTATGTTGGTAGTGGCCGATGATGTCGATATTGTCCGCATACCCTAACAGTTTGAGGGATCTGTTGAAAATAGTGCCTTCCGTGTTAATACCTGGCTTATGAATTACATCATTTGCTTCAGAGAAGATTGAAGAATTAAAATGATAAAGTCCATATTCTTGGAAAAACCCTGGCATGTTTGGAATAGTTCGATGGATATATGTATATTTTCTAGTTACGCTGAGTATTTCCCAATATCACCCGAAACAGTGAATGAAAAAGTGAACCTTTTTTTTGCAAAAAAGCTTTCTTTTATAAAATATTGCTGAAAACAATAAGGGTACTTCACATTACCTGAACTTACTCTTCATTCGCCCTTTTAACAGACCCCCTTCATCGAAACCGGTCGGCTTATTTCTTTATACAAGTACATCCAGCCCTCGAAACTCGAGAGTCAATAACATTATTTGTCAATTAAAGCTGTCTTTAGCGTAGAGAAATCTGATACCTCGTTTACATGGAGAATTGAATCCGAATTGAATCAGGATTTAGGTCAATGTAGACCTATAGCTCGGCGAACTGGATCGAATCGAGATTTCAGATGCTTTGGGTGCGCAATTGTGCATTTCGTTTCTAGATTGTTGTATGTCAAGCCAAGGATACATGCTTTTTTTGGTTGTTTGTAATTTTGGTCGAAATTTATTTTTACTAACAACGTCGCACCCAATCAATGAAAGCAAAACTTTCAATACCATTCGATTTCAATCTTTCGATCTGGAATTGTCATAAAGCTGGGATGAAATTTCGATCCGGATTGAATCCGATCCTTCGATCCGCTCATGTAAACGTGAGTTTCTTATTATTATTTTCTGCAGCACTGAACGCTGTCATCCGACATTCCAGTAATCTTTCCAGTCAGTGCTGGAAAATTGGCTGGTTGGTTGGTGAAAAAAATCAAAACGTTACATTTAGGTTACCACAAATAAAAACAAATAATTGCTCGGTCTCGCCCTCGCTTTTGCTCGCAATTTTTACGCAATTTCATTTTATTGTTTTTTAGTTTTTGTGGTGCAGTTATTTAATAAATGTTTACATTCTTTACTTTTGTTCAAAAAAAACGTTCCAAGGATATATAATTTTTATGATTTCGGCTTTTTTAGACCGCGTAAATTGTACCACAAAATTCGTGTTTGCCGTTTTATGATACGAGTATGATATCGATGAGTAAAACAAAAAACTGCAAAATATTTATTGTATTCAAAACTAATTCAATAAAATTTATAACCAAACTTTTAACAGATTCCAATTGAGAACTAGATCCACAATTTGTTTCCCCTAATTGTAGAGAATTGTTCGATTATCGTATTTTCTAGAGCTCCTTATCCTTGGTAGGAACAGTTCGTCTTGGGAAAACCTTGGCTTACGTTAAACCCTCTTTCTGTCACAACAAAATGTCAAATTTTCTCCAGGGTTACCATCGTATCTTATTATTTTAAACGTATTTTGTCCTTTAGAACCTTCTCTCTAAAATAAATAGGTTAGTTACACAAAAAACGTGAATTTTCTGTCGAGTTTAATTAAAAGTCACTCATTTTCGTTTTGCGACATTAGTTTTAAAATTTTAATAAGTGTCGTAGGAAAGATTGACCATTTTATGTTAGCCATCCTCAATTAATATGAATATATGTGCAGCCGTTCATTGGTATATTTCCAAATGCTTTATCACATGAATATTTGAACCCTGTTAAAATCTTTTGTTTGTTTTTGATTTGCAAGAAACCAAATACTTATACCTAACATTTCCCCTAACCAATCTGTGTGTATGTATAAACAGTTAATTTTAGTCCTTCACGTGTCGAAACTTCAAATTAATTTATCCTGGCCCCACCTCAAAAATGTCCCTTTTATGTAATAGATATTTTGTCGTCCCAAAATTTATCATCCTTTATATTTTAACAAAACAAAAAAAAATCGAAAGCAATTTTCCGTATATGTTTGTGTAATGTTAATTTGCCAAGGGAAAGGGAACGCGTCTTGCCCAACAACAACAACTACCCAAAATAATAGACAACTTATATAATGAAAAACTATATTCCATTTGCCAACATAAACATTTATTTGGGCACCTGTAAAACCAAACAATAGTGTAAGCAATCCTAGTCTCTATTAGAAGACCCCTCCTCGGAAAACACTCCTCTTAATATTGTATAAATCTACACTATACCACCCCCCTTTTAGAAAGAGGAGGAGGAGAATGAAGGTGTAAACGTTTTCTCTCAAATTAATTGTTTCCAATTTCCTCGAGTCGGCTATTTCCTGGGTTATCTCAAGGAAGCGAGCTCTGGAACAACCATACAATACCATCACCATCAGCCCCCCCTTTTTTTGTCTCCTCTCATTCTTTGTTATTTGAATCTTCAACCTCGATCAGAACAGTGCAGCGTTGCTTACGTAAAACAAAAAAAAAATAAAGAAACCCTGTTGATGGCAGGCCATAACCCGCTAACAGTATAATAAATATCTTTTCATTCAAACAAAACTGGGTCACAGGGTGGTTCATTTCAAACTTATTATCACTTTTAGTTTAAGCTTTTAATATGGTATGACAATGTAGTAATTTAACTATAAACCTAGGGATTTTTGAAATGTCTAAAAACTTTGTCATAGTGAGAATAGGAATTTCAAACTTTTATAGGACAATATGCCCCCAAAAAAAAGGCAAGTCGAGGCCGTGTGTGCAAAATATTAATAAACCCATTTTTTGGCAAAATTGATACTTTTGTCACGTATTTTTATATTTATGCATGAAAAGACACCTAAGCCAAAATTCTTTATTCTGAAATATCTAAGCTTTCCAAAAATGTGACTTTTTCTTCAATAATCTCAAGTTAAATTAAATTCAATAATTTCCTAAAAGAAAAATTTTTAATAAGAATTTCAATAGAAATCTAATAGTTTTTTTAATAATAAACTCAAAGGGTTCTCACTACCCTCAATATGTAAAGTACATTGTGAATGTTAGTAACGTAAGATAGGATTTGCTCGAAATATATACAAATGAAATTTGGCAAATAAACAGGCATACCCTGTACCCACTCAACAGCAGCAAATTAAATTAAGTGTCTTAAAACCTCTTGATGGTTTATTACGATAATAAACGACAAGAATTTTCATATTTTCAAAAATGTTCACATAAAATCATGAAACTTTTATAATTATTTTGTAATAATAAAACAGTATGTAATATTGTTTGTTATTCATTTGTTAAAAATTTGTATTTCTTACTTCCACTTTAAAACTTATTTTTTTTTTTTTGAGGCCTTGTTTAGGGGGGAAGGATTTTAAAATTAAGCTTCATGAGCTTCTCTGGTTCGCCCAATCATCACAACTCATCTATGATTTTATCTACCCCCAGCATTATAATAATACTCCCCAAACATTACCGAATTGTTTAAAAGATAAACTTAGCAAGTGTCTATTTTCTTGTGTGAATTTAATTTTAAAGAACCTTAGAAGCAAGTGTGTACGCAAGGATTTGGACAGGGATGGGCTCTTGTTAATTCTAAATTTAGTTCAAATTTTTACTTGTAATATACATATTTTGTGTGTGTAATATTTGTGAAAAAACAATGTAGCTTTTAACATGATACTAGAAAGTTTAACATTGACCCTCACATGGGTCTAGCAAGGGTAACTCTCGATTTTGTGTTGGGCCTCACCTGTTCGTTAAGTAACCTTTTGCCTAGAGAGAAAAAATAAAACAATGTCTTAATTGTGATTCAATCCTGCGATGTTCTGATTTCATGTCCAATACGCTAACTACTAAGCTATTTCGAAATATACATAGTCGTGTAATGTTGAAGAACTATATATATGTAATTTAATATTCCTTACTATTGTATGATTGTTATAAAATGTTGTTTGTTTTTGTTGTACATATATTGGGTATTTCTGATAGGATAAAAAGACTTTTCAACAAGTTTTTTCTAGCAAGGGTTCAACTAGTTTTTGGCAAGTTTTCCTTGTCTAGATTGCCCCTATCGAAGCCCTTTCAGGGCGTTGACAAAAACTAGTAATTTTTCCAGGCGGGTATGTTATCATTAAATAATTTTGACATTTATTAACATTTATTATGAGGTGACATGTTCTTGAAACGTCAATTGAACACAATCTAAAAAAGAATCATTTCACACCGATATAATGACGCTGAAATTGTCGTTCAGTTGTGTTAACTTAACGTGCATATCGTCGAAAATATCGTGGCTATCAATTACCGTCTGGAATCAATATCGGTGGATCATAATGTCTGCCCACAAATATGTTGAAAAAGTCTGGATGGTTAATGGTTTCAACAAAACGGTGCGCCATTTCATACTGTAAATCAAAGAATGCAGTTTCCCCAACGAAAATTACCTGGACTTGTATGCTGTCAAAAAATGTCTAAATTGACTACGGCCTAGATTTCTGGACTATTTTTGTGGTTTTTTTTTTTACTTTGTATTCAACCTTGATGCCTTTCCGTTCTCCGTGTTCAGATAAAAATCAGGTATAATTTACCAGAAATTAACCAATTTTCAGGTTGCTCAACACGGTTGATCAGGTTAAGTATTTAACAAGATACCTGTTTTTATTGTTGTGTTAAACGAACGCAGGTTGCTTATAAAATCCTTATGATACCTTGTAAATTTAATATTATCTGAAATTAGTAATCCAATAAATAATATATAGAAAGTTTGTTTTAACACTAATGTTACGTATGGAACCTAAATAAGCAATGAACCTGCTTTAGCTGCTTTAAGACAAGGCCAGGTAAAATTCAACAAGCATTGAATTGTATGAATAAGAGCCTGATAACACGATTCATTTATTCGTTCGTTTCGTTTTTCATCTTTGGTACGTACCTTCGTGATTACACACAACAAAAAAAGTCCATTCGTTTTTCTGACGTTCAAAAAATCTTAAAATTTTCATACGTGCTTTCGTCTTTCCGCTCCCTTTACATTTCTACACCGCTCACCCAATGTGTCAAAGAGGCGAAACACGAAACGACCGAAAAAACGAATCATGTATTCAAGCTCTTACTGTATAAAACGTGATGATCCACGTTTTCCGTTTTTTGACATACAAACGCCGCCGGCCGTGTGAAAGGTTTCATGTTGAATGTATACGCCCTCATTCCTTAGGATTTATACTGCAAGCAAACTTGCGATGTATTTCCGTGTGAGCTAGGCCTAAGAACTTCAAAAACACAAACCTATCCAGATCCATTTGGGGAACATTGAATTCGCCCAGTATAAAGATGGGAATCTTTCGTACGTTTCAACCTCCAAAACCCATTGTTTCTATTGTATTTATTTATAATTTCATTTCGTGTCTATGAATAGATGTGAATTGTAACAACAAGACTTGTGCTGAACGACGTGACTAGTTACTTTGCAAATCTAATCAATCCAGCTGTTGGTTTCACCTTGTAGGCAAATCAAAATGACAGCTGAGGATTGCCATCTTTATTTGATAATCTCTAGTCGCGGCCCATTGATGAATCTGTCAATTTCAAGAAGTGACAGCTTTCATTGTGGCGGAAGATAAAAGATAAACTTATCCAATTTTTACTTAACTCATATAGGGTTTTACAAAGTTGCATGAATACCCTTAGTCACCTATTACACGATGATTCTTTGCGTCTGACTATTTTCAAAATTCAATGGGTGTGAAGGTGAAATTCAGATGTTTTTTCTCCTTTGCACTTACGGAAATTCGAAAAGAGTCAGACGCAAAGAATCATCGTGTAATAAAGGTCTTAATAACAGACAGAAATAACAGAATAGTTATTGGGTGCGTTCATCGGCAGAAATCTGAAAATTCAGCACTGAAACATAACGTTGAACGCACAAAAAATCTGAAATTTCAGCCAAATGTCATATATTTCATTTCTGCCAAAATCTTGTGTTCACCTGCTGATTTTACTGAAAGTAATATAAGGAAGAACTTTTTTTTGTCGTATAATAAGTGACTCTGACGAGGAAGTTACTATGTAAGTTGACTGGAAAAAGCTTGTTCATTGTTTTTACTTGAATTATAATACTTAAGAAAATAGTTGAAGCCACACTTTTCACTTGCAACCAAAAAATCTTAACAGTAATTACTCCCAAATACACGTCTTATTCGCGTTTTTCCACCAAATGTAATTATTATAAATAAAAATGGGTAAAACTTTCACTTTTTGTTAAGGAAAAACTAAAGTCAAAATGCCATGGAAAAAACTACTTCTCAATCTTATTTTTTATTTTATTCAATTACAAGAAAACAAAACTTCAAAAAAACCAACAAGCCGTACCAAACCGCCAACAGAGCACAAAATAGGTGCATCTACTATTAAGTTCAGCTTCTATATGCAGATTCTTATTTTTTGTCTTGTTTTTTAGCCGTCATCTGAATTTTCAGATGAAAATTTTTATCTGAAAAACGTAAGCAAACGTAACGAAAAGTCATCTGAATTTTCAGATTTTTTTTGACAGCTGACCAATCAGAAGCCGCAAAAATTCAGATTTCTGGATCCTTGAACGCACGGATTGAAATCAAATTTTAAGGGTGCGTCCCAAAATTCGTGTCGATTCACATAATGCATTTGTGTCAGATTTACACATGTCATGTTCGGGTGTTTACACTTATCTTTTATTGCTGGCAAGGCAATTATTTAAGTTTTGTTAGGTATTATATTGTGTCTTATCCGCTTACAAAAAATAAACAAACAAGGAAAAAAAGAGACGAGTATATTAAATATACATACCCAACACTTTTTTCACTTAGATTCTGTTTCATGTGAAATAGTGTGGACTGTAGACGAAAGTTCACAGTACACAAATCTATGGTAATATACTCCGGAGGTTGTCAAAATCAAAAGTGCCCGAAATGGAAAATGGCTAAGACGTAAACATAACATCAAATATTGACATTTGACACTAATTCGCAGAATTGAACAACTATTTAAACTGTAATAATATTTAAAGCACAACCAAAAAAGTGACAGATCCTTCAAGAAACTAACTCAACACACCTCTTTAAACATTAGTAATTTGGATATGTCTTAATAATAAGGAAGAATTCTTTTAATGCAAGTTTCTTCTATCCGTCAGACAATAGATCTGATTCTGAGTATAAATATAAATATCAACGAAAATACAAATTTGAATAGGAAGGTCTTTCCGTCTCGAAAAATACGAGAACAGTTAATTATGATTCAATGTTAAGTGGCTCACAATCACCCCAGCTGCCGTTGTTTAGGTGTAAATTGAGTGTCTATTAACAATTAACCGAAGAATTCTATGACAATTTAAACATTTTGTACTGATCGTTGCAAAATACAATGTTTTGTTCAATTCGATAGCAAGGCTGACGGAATAGATAGTGTTGAATAAAATAAATATATCCCACATAAAATTTGGAAAAAGCGTTCCAACCGAGGTACCTATACAATATACATGTTATTTCGTTATTATAATCGCAGTAACGGCTGTCGGTTTGACTGTTTGAATTAAGGTTCAAATTTAATCATATTCTTAGACAAAAAATATGTTTGCCGTGGACGATCTTCACAAATAATATGAATAAATGCCGCCGCTACACGCACGCATCCATTATAATATTCACGACAATGTATTAAACAATTCTGTATAGAGTCACGTCCTATTTTCATATACAATTTTCTACACGACTTCCAAAACGTTTTAAGAAGAAACAAAACTAAAATTATTCAATCGTGCATACTAAAGAAGTCAAATCAACTCAAATAAACAGTTTTATATATGCAATGCCATCAGAAAGAAAACAAACCAGATAAAAAATGAACAAATGATAGGTACCAGCAGTAGATTCAATGCCCAATGTTCCTATTCCTTGAAATAAAATATTTGCTTTTGCTTTTTCCAGAGAATATAGCATCAAAATTTGCTAAGCAGATTGTCGTTTTATACAAAACACATCAACTTTTGGTAGGTACCGAAATTATTTGCAGATACTTAGATAAAAAAGTTTCTTCGTATATACTTATACGTGTTTTTGTCGGAGTGAAACTAAATGAAGGTAAATGAACAGATCTATCTTAGCTACAAATGAATCATTTTAATCAAATACTAATAGGTTCTTTTTTTGTTCTTAATCAAAAATCTTGACAACCTATCACAATTAACAATCTCTGTTTTATCTCTTAATAGAAAGACTAATAATTAAAATTGAAATGGAATTTTGGTTTCATTTTAATCAATATAAATACTCTCAGCTACTCTGAGCTTAACGTCAGAACGATAAAAAGTGTAGAATGTAGATGGAAACAATTTTTGCACAATATCCCAACTTATAGATACGAGTACTATACTTCTTGTATTAAAAGAGATGTCTATAGATACATATGTACTTTTGTACAATGTACATTTTTCAAGGTAAAGTTCATCTCACAGTGCTGTAGGGGTACATAATTTTGTGGATGTACTTGTACATATTATGTATGTACTTTTTTTTATTTTCATTTAGTGTCTTTAAGAAAATAGGTAACTTAAGGCTTTCGAGAGAATTTTATTTGTTTGTTTTTTTTTTGTGTTATGTGAGTTTAAGCTAAATTAGAATTGTTCCTTGAAGGCAAGGAGGTATAAAATGAAAGATGTAAATATAAACATGTGCGTATTGGAGTATTCACAGTCAAAATTAAACCCAAGTTAACTCATACAGTTTTTTCATTGAAGACTTTAATATTCATTTGGAATGGAAATTGTGCTTTTAGTATCGAAATCGAGATGGCGCCCTTTTCATAGTGTCATTGATTTAAAAACAATTGATTTTTGACATAGATCTGTCAGAAAGATCTGTTCAGCATTCACCTGTCCAGAGTTAAGCTATGATTAGACGGCCAACTCAAATGGTCTCTGACGTAAATTCTGTGCCAAAGTTGACATGTTGCAAAATTTCCTGCCATGTATCATACCCAAGTGACAAGTGACAGACGCCATTCATTCCCTGTTAAAGCATACCTCTAAACCAATATCGTGTGATCGTCAATTTCTACGATTTTTTTTTCAAAATGGACGAGGTTTTAACATAAAGACGACTGCATGTCATCTAAAATGCAGTTGCGCCAAACGCTTAAGATGGCTCAATTTTTGATAAACTGCCATTTTTGTAGCTACCGAACAGCTTCACATTGTATCGCTATATACTATTTTTGTATGTTTGTACTTTAACAGTGCTAACCGCTACAGCTTTAGTTACACCACTCTGCTTGGACACTTTCTTTTCTTCTTATTTTTCTAATCAAAAGTATACTTACACAAAACAGCTCTGCTTGAGCTTTCAATTTCACAATTCTATACAGTGAGGAAATTGAATATCAGGAAATAGTCTTAAAATTATTATAAACTGTCAAAATATCGAATAAAAGTTGTGTCAAAATACATCCTGATAACATAACAGGAAAGTAAAGTAAAGAATGAATATATTTTTTTTGCAATACATCAACTACACGCAGACATACATATAACTGAGAAAAAACATTTAGAAATAACAAAATGCATTTCAGTTATGTGACATTTCTATTTCTATAATATGTGAATGTCCACCTGCTTGTTATGATACTTATTTTTCTTGTGCAATTCTGAGTGTAAAAATGCGAACATAAAAATCCCCTTTTAAAGTAAACCATCAGCACCAGTATCAATTTTCATTTGTAACAAATATTTTATGTATGATCAACCCCAATATTGAGAACAATAAAGATAGAAAAACAAATATAGAACCAAAACACTCAATTAATCAATAACTCTCATGTCAAGTGTGTCATCTGTCATCTATCAATATGGTGTTTCCTGTTGTGACTTTATGGTGGCCAAAGTTTTTATTTTATAGCGCTTAGTAATTTATGTACAAAATGTTAACAGAATCAATATTTGAAAATTTATGTTTTTTATTTCTACTTTATTGTTTATATTGTTTCTTTTAAAAAATCACAACCATTGTGCATTACTCCAAGTTCTCTGAAACCGCAAAAACTTCATAGTACCTCTTTTCGTGTACTTTCCAAATTTTATTTTTTTTACATGAACTTTGACAGAACTTTGGGCTAAAGTTGGTAGAAAAAGGCAGTTTTAGGAAGTTAACGAACAGATCTAATAACCGTCGCATACAAAAGCATTTTATTAAGAAATTAAAGTCGAACACGCCTAACTCAATGACGCTTTTAAGGAACCTAACAATTAAAAAAAAAAATTTCATGTTCTGTCACTTTACAAAAACAAAATTTACGATTTGAACTTTCCAAGGAGAATAGTGGTTAGGTTTTAGATCAAACCGATGGACGGCGTAGCTACAAATATATAAATCAAAAAGATGTTTGCTGAACTTACCAAATAATCTGAAAGAACAAATAAAAAAATACTTCTCAATTTTGAAATAAATTTGTACTGTCTTCAGAAATACAAATGGTCACCTTAATAATAAAATTCTATATAAAGTTTGTATCTACAAACATTCCCAAAACAAAACATTTCTGTTGACTCATAGTTTGGATTTTGTATCGTTTTTTTTATCCAATGAATCAACCTGCAATTAAATTGATTAAAAATTTATTCAAATGCAAGCGGAAACACTCACTTAATCCTTGGGGTGACTTGATGCTAAATGTTTTCAAATAAAATAATATTACGTTGCCCAGTACCTGATGGGGTATAAACAAATACCTACTTTTCTCGACGGAAGGTTTAAATATAAATGATGTAGAAACATACATAATATGTAAAGTTTTATTTGGAAATCCTTGGCTTTGGACACAAAAAATTTATTCAACCACCCTCGGAATGTTGAAAAGGTTAACTGGATGATAGAATACATAAAGCTATATAAGCTCTTAAAAGTATATTCTTTTATGTCAAACAGGGAAACTTTTGTTTCGAAACTAAATAATCTGAATGAAAATTGTTATCTCTATCTCCCATTTGCTACAAGGCCGTCATAACTCAAAATTTGTTGCTTCAAGATAAATTCAGAGGAAAATTTCGTTTCTGTTGAAAGTGAAAAATGACTGTAGTAAAGTATAAAATGCGCTCTGGTATTTGAAAATAAAAAGAAATGCCTCGAAATGTCTCCGTATCGGCAGTATCGAATTCGGACGGAATGTAACGCCCTTGAGAGCTAAAAAAACTAACTTTTAAGTTCACGGAAAAAATTCACGAGCGTGTTTTTGACATTTAAGATTTAACGTCAATGAAAGATATAAGAAATTAAATGAGAAACGTCAAAGTCAAAATGCCTCGCATGAAGCTTTTCTGAACACCGTCTTTCGATAAATAAACTTAAATTCATTTTGAACTTCAAAAGATTCATTTTGACATTTCAATTGTATTTTCTTCAAAAATACAAGCTCTACAATCAAGTTTAATATAGTTTAGGTAATTTCGCAAATTACAACAGAAAAAGTGCTTTATTTTGAATTTGCTTGTTTGGCAGCTCATATCACTTTTTAATTTATGTCGTTTTCGATTGGATTTTCGGACTGTTCTACCCCTTTTAGATTCCAATCGAATATGAAAACATGAGCTGTGTTTTATTATCTTCGGGTCTCAGTCGAGATTATCTTATAACATGTATTACAAAAACAATATTTTTATTTTGATGAGGTGAACCATATGGGCAATAAGCGATAATAAAACGCGGCTATCGTGTTGTCAAATTCACGCAAACACTACTGAATGTCGCCATTTTACAAAATGGCTTCTTCAAGCATTTATCGCTTTTGACAAGTAATCCGACAAAAAACTGTATATGTGTGACGCTGTTTAGATTAGGAAGATTGAGACCGATCTCACGGTATTTTCTTGACAAGAGAAGTGAAGGCCACGGATATCGTGGGGCGTGAACAAAATATAAACACCGACCTCATTTCTTTGTGTTTCAATGTGCAAAGCATCGAAGTTGCTGTTGTTTCTATGTATTTTGAGGCGCCTCAAATGGTTGAATGTAGACACGATGAGACTCACGAGTCCGGGCTCCCATTTCCCAATCTAAACAGGTTCTATGCTTGTGCTTCGAACCTACTCCTTCTTCAAATCGGGAACAGAAAAAAAGTCCGAAAACAGTACTCCGAAGTCCGAACAGCCAATCGAAGACTTTTGGAGTAGTACTTGAAAGCGACATGACTGGCTGTTAATAGCTCTTTTTTTTTGTTTTCTTTCTTTGTTTCTGTTTTGACAATTCAATTCTAAAGCTTTTTATTTAATAGATTGCAATTAGGTGTGTTCGTTAGGTTTTTTTAAATTTAATTTCCAACTTAGTTTCCTGCAAATTATCTCATTGCGAAATATAAATCTGTCTCTAGGGTAGTGGGAAGATGTGTAAATGTTCAAAGAATATTTTTTCCCAAATGAACACGTAGCATACAATTGAAAATTTCACTTTAACGATTTTGTATGAATAAGTAGATATATCATTTTCTCAAAAGCAAATTCTGAGCATGGCTAAGCTTTTATATGTTTGACATTAATGAGAATTAAATCAGTAACATCGTGTTCCTATATAAATAGATCGCTTTTTGTTTTTTTCTTCTTTATTTCATATCACGCATCGGGAAGATTATAAAATACATGGTTTGTTGTAGGTATGCTTGCTACTGCCGCAATTCGATGCTGGAAACATTATCAAAAATCACTTTAGTTGTGTTTTTTTACAACTCAAAATAATTCGGTTCGAAAAAGAACGACAACTAAACAAAGCAATTTACATGTCAAATACAACAACAACTAACTAGACTACTATTGGCGCTGTGTTATCGATAATTTGTATAGAAATGTCAAATGTCTGCTGGTAAGATTATTCAATGCAAAATGGCAGACCAAGGCAAATATTAAAATGTCCCGATGTCGTTTTTTTCGCCAATGTCCGTATGGACATGCAAAAAACGCAGTTATTGGCTTATTGGCCTCAGAAGTGTCAAAACATTACAAAACAAAAGTTCCGTCAGTCAAATTTCATCATCAAATTTCGCGCGTTAACTCCATGATACAACTAAACCACAATTCTCGTTTCGTTTCAATAACATCGTGACGCACGAATTTTCCGACATTTTGGTTCTTTTATTAGAGTAAAAATCTAGTTGTTCAGAATTTGAAGTGACAAATCAGTTGTTTTTGAGATGCAATAATTCACACTTAATTATCAAATTCAAGTCAAACAATCTTTGGCTTTGTTTATCTTAAATTATCTTCATGATAGCCCAATAAGAACAAATTTGTAATAGGCTAATTTTTCGTAAACCCGTTGCGATTGAAGTTTCTTTTAACCTGAGAAAAATAATCAACTATCGTATGGCAGCTCGGTCTATTACCTATCTCAAAAACAGTAAGTTTTGTGTCATGGAATATGAAAAATTTGAAGTAGTGTGAGTGAAAAAGAAGTAGGTACTCCACCAAACGTCCCATCGAAAACGATATTACAAAAAAAAATTGTTGTACAAACTGATAACTGAGGTAATTTTCTAAAGAAATTTTCTTAAAATTTTGTCCATAACATTAACCGTTAAATCTTATTATTGGGTGATCTGACACAATGACTGATTGCGTAACAATAAATAAATAGATATCGATATCATGCTCTCAACCTCAGCCTTAATTTGATCAACCAAAATCAGTAAGGGAACGGAGCTTACGTTAGAGATTCTGCTACAAGTTAAACCAAAAATTATCTATAAAGGATGTCAAACTTTCCTACGCTTCACTCTCCAAAAATCGTTTGTTTATTTTGTTCCATTTGTAATGTCATTTCATGTTACAGAATAGAACAACCACTTCTAGAACTCTGCTGAATGACGAGTTGATTCGATGTGTGCAATTTCACTGATTTTCACTAATACTTTGCAAATCTAATCCATCCAGCTTTTCCATCGGTTTTACTTTGCATTTCGGCTATCATGCATCGTTGTGGTATCATCGCTTATCGCTTTGCTTTTTTCCTCCTTTCAAGGACATTGAACTCGCTTTTATAAAAAAAAAATTAAAAAATATCAAAACTTCTTGTTTTTTTTTTCTAAATTAAATACCACTAACCCATTGCCATGCTTCGTTTCACTCACAGAAATCACTCATGCATTGAACGTTGAACCCGTATTTGGATGCATCTATCTCGTAATCATTATCGCTGGTTGAACCCCCATTAAATGAACTCACCGTACCGACTCGCCATCGCCATTGATTGCACAATCTCTCTTTCATATTAAAGTATAGCAATGACCCACAGAGCGTCATCATTGCCATGGGAACCACATTACCGACATGCACTATGCACATAATTACTAATAGAGATCAATTGGCAATGATCTCAGAAACATGGTGTGGCACACCATCACGCGAGATAAAAACAATCTTACATTTTCAGCATGGCATCAGATACAATTTTCAGAAAATAAATCTCTCATGTAGCCACCACCTACATACAGCCGTTTATTTTATAGATTTTGTTTTTGATTTGCTATTTGATTGGATGTTTCCTGATGGCGCTTGAGGTTCCGATGATGGTGTGGCACCTATTATATCATCCAATATTCTCTTGTTATTTTCAAATTAGCTATCAAATAAAGACACGGAACGAAAAATCGATAAGGAACGAAGTATTTCCCTTCTTCTTATCCCATTTTAACTGTGGAACGTGTGATAGGCGCTTAACACCTTATACTAACTATACACCATCGTAAGAAGATGGCACTTAGCTTAAAATACATCCGATGCGATACCCGAATTCATTATATATCGTTCCATCGGCAACACCCGTTCTCACTATCTGCATAACGTACTCCTTCTTCTAATCGTTTTTTTTTTTTAAGGACATTTTTTTCTGTTGCTTCCTCTCTTTGTTTGGTCTTTTCCACCAATATTGTGGATCAACCTGCTGAAAAACTAACGACGTCGCTTGCTTTGTTCCTCTATTGTCTCTATTTGGCAGAGGGTGGCCTTGACAATTTCACTTTTTTCTCAAACAAAAAGAACACTCAAAAAAGATTATGCGTGTGAATATTGTTGACAATATTATTTCTTAAGGGCCAAGTTTAGGGTTATGAAAAAAAAAAATACTTCGTATATAAAGTCGAAGTCGTATTCATTTTAACGTTGGGAGTTCTCCTTTAGCACTCCTTTTTTCGGAATCATTTAAGCAAAAGTGACATTTTTCTTAATTATTAATTATGTCAAAACCACTTCAAACACTTTCGTGGCAACTCATTTTAATTTTTTTGTGACTCTAATCCAAATGCGTTTCTCATGTATAACAATTGTGCAGAGTCAGTCAGATGTTGTTGTACCCTTCTAAGACACAAAATCAGAGATTATCATATAAAGATGGCAATTCTCAGCTGTCAATTTGATTTTCTTACAAGCTGAAACGAACAGCTGGATTGATTAGATTTACAAAGTATTAGTGCAAACCAGTGAAACGCGCATTCAACTGGTCATTCAGCACAGATCTTGTTGTTGCTGCAATTCACATCTATTCATAGACAAGAATTGAAATTACAAATAAAATAATGTAAACAAATGGGTTTTGAAGGGTGAAACGTAGAGAAAGATTGGCTTCTTGATAATTGATATTCTCTGTACATAATGTCCAGTCGATGGTTACCGACGAATAAACAGCACAAAACCACTGTTAATTATACTTTTTAGTGGAAGTTGTTTAAATTCTTTTTGCTAAAACCGCAAACCCTAATTTGAAATCTATTAAGTCACTCTAGCTCATATGTCATCTGTCATATTCTTTTAACACTAACTGTCCTTGATTAAACTGTGTTCAACTTTCATTTCATGCAAGGAAATGGTGTAATTATGACACAAGCTGTGAAATGATTGTCAAAAAAAGTTAAAGTGATACTTATACCCTTATAAAACTGCGCTTATGTGAATTACATGGCTAATACCAGCCATTTGGCAAATTAAGACATAAATACTAATCTAAAAGGCAGTAATTATAGATCCGTAATAAAGTTTGAAAGGTAATAAATATTATATGTGTTCATTCAACATGACCTTTCTTAGGTTATAAAAGCGCTTTCACTAAAAACTTTTCAAATAAAATATAATATCAAAAAATATTTTATCTACGAGCTTCATTTATAACCGCCCTTAATTGTTTCGCCCAAAAAGTTCATCCAGTGCTCTTGTTATGTAATTCTCGCATCGATAAAGCCAATCGAGAAGCTTTGAATAATTAAACAAAACTTGTGTATTCACAACGATTATCACCAACCAATCTCGTTGCGATAATATAACTTCTTGTTTACGGGCACCAATTTGAACTTAAATAGGTAGAACTTAGCAATTTTGGGCAGATACACGAACAGACCTAATCTAATTATAACAGGGCAAAGTTATGCAACGGACCTAACAAAGAAAGACGGTGTTCACATCAAAGACTATCAATATAAAGATGGCAATCCTTCGTACGTTTTACCCTCCAAAACCCATTTGTTTACATTGTTGTAGTTGTAATTTCATTTCGTGTCGCAGAAAATGTAAACTACAACAACAACACCTGTGCTGAATGACGAGTTGATACTATGTGGGCGTGTTTCACTTATTTTCACAAATGCTTTCCAAATCTTATCAACCCGTATTTTCTTTCCAGCTCGTAGGCAATTCAAATTGACAGTTGAGGATTGCCATCATTATTTGATAATCTCAGGTTCACATTGGATTGAAAATTTGATGTTTCAGTATTCACATCTCACTTTAATGATGAAGTTGGAGCGAGATGTAAATACTGAACACTAAAAAAGAATACAGTTGAATGTGAACACCGTCAAAGACAACAAACTTTTCTAATCGGATGCGACATTGGACTTATTCTCCTTTTTTGACGTTTGACAAATATCTGATTGATTTCACACAGGAGTTATATTAAGCTAATTTTTGTTCTACTAACACATCACAAAATTCATTGTGCTTTAATTTGGGCATACTTGTACGATGTTATGATTTCTAACGATCGGAAAATTTGTATATATTTTATTGTTTTCAATTGATGAGAGTGGATTGTCTGATTTACAATATGAAATCTTGACTCACGGTTTTGTGTTTTGTTTAAAGAAGAGTTCTAATGTCGTTTTCTATTGGATTTTCTGATTCAAATCGAAAATGAAAACATCATTTTGTAACATTTACATGCAAAATTCAGGCATTTATCACTTTTGACTAGAAATCCGACGAAAAGTTGTAATATTGAGTGGGTTCCAAATCTACTCCTTTAAATCGGGAACAGAAAAGGATTCCAAAAAGGTACTCCTAACAGCCAATCAAAGACTTTTGGAGTAAATGGAGTGAAGATAAAGTAGAAAAGGAGTACTCCGAACATCATAACAAATAATTATAAAACAAAGAACATTTTCTTGCGACCATTACATTAGCCTGTTTAAGGTTGTACACATTATTTTTCTTTTCCATCGTCGTAGTCGCATAGATAATAACAAATGGTTCTCGTCAATCCAAATGCAAGCAAGGCTTTTTTTCGTTCACATCGTGAATTGTTTCAGTTTGCAATGCTTCACAGCGAATGAAAGCTAGTACACAGTGGGCTTTAACACACTCAATATATGGCACAAAATTATTTACTTTAAATTCCTTTGAAATGTTGCTCACTTGAAAAAATGCTATAAAAAGTAGCTATAAACAAGAAATATTGCACATTTTCTTAACTGACGGCGGAAAAACTATTTTTTGTACTGATACTCTGACAAATGGGTGGAGGAACGAACCTAATTCGGCGTTAGACGATTGTTTCGTATTTAATAGTTGCTATAAAAAGAATAATTGTTAAATACTTGGTTAACTTAGGGTGGACAAAGGATGTTTTATGTTGAACAGACATTACTATTCGGTGCATAAACAAATCCAAATGGGTCCATTCGCCTAAAGTGTCATTTATAGGAGGCGCTGAACGCGGTTTTGGTTTGTTGATAGTTGCTATAAAAAAATATATTTCGAATATTTTTTTTACTGAGGATCAGTAAAAGATATATTGATTTTTAAATGAATAACTTACTAAATAAACATTTCCTTCTCATTTGTCTTGTAAATATAATGACATTCCTGATGTCAAATCTCAAATTACCTGAAGTTTGAATAAATCAGGTAGGTACAGTAGATAGTTTGCGATTTATATTAATTCTAACCTCCCACTATATTACTTAGTTAAGTTTCCTTAGAAACTCTTTGAAGATCCTACTGTCTAGATCAAAATGTTCCGTGTTTTAACACCAAACACTCCACTATGTAATCGTCAGTGAGATGGCACGAATTGTTTTCTTTGTTTTCTATTTGGGAAGCAGTTACATTACATCGTATTTTCTTGCTTACATGTTTAGTTTATAGCCCCGTGCCGCGTCGTATAAGGTAATCACACATAAACTGTGCGTGTCTTAATCAAATCGATTGGTGAATGTGTTACGTTATGTATACAAGCGTATAGTATACTAGTGCGGTCATGACCAAAAGCGTGTTCATATGATAGCTTGGCTATCTTGGAATCAATCTATGTTTATCTTTCCGACGACTTCAGCCAGCAAGTAACCAACTTTTAATAAACATTAAAGTACTGACTGTTTGTAATGTTTTTAAGGTTTGGGTCGGAGTTGAATTTATCGTGTATATAAAATAAAGCTCCGACATTTTATTTCAATAAAGTGTAATGCAACGAATGGGTATTTTTTTTGTTTTTGTGTTTTCTTGTATACAATTTCCAATCTAGTGTGATTGATGGCATTCGACTGAATAAAAATGAAATGAACTTGCTTAACTGCGGGAAATTTGTTTATTTTAGTATTTTTCTTTTCTTTCGTTTTATTCTTTTTTTTTAGAGGTACTCAATTTTATTGATCATGATTTAAATAATCAATAGTATTTCTAAGTTAACACCCCAGAGAGTAGTGGAGATTATGAATATGTTTTTTATTATTGCTAGAGGAGTTTGGCACATAAAATTAAGACATCTGTAGAAAGTTAAATGTATTTTGAACATAGAACGAATCAACCATCCACTTTTCAAAGTTTGATACAATGTTCAATAGTTCGCGAAAAATTCTTTTTAAAAAATTGTAATATATTTTCATATGTAAAATTGGGCTATTTTTTGTCTTAATTTATGACAAACTGTAAACATATTTGATATACATAATTATTTAATCATGTAAATCTTGTTTTCAAAAAATGAACAATTTATGTCGTTTTTTGTTGGATTTTGGAACTGTTTCATTCCTATCGAATATGGGAAACCTTCTACTCCAAATTTTTCATATTCAATTGGCATGGGACAATTCCAAAATGAACACTCTTATGCAAGCGCTACATACAGTTACAATTTTTCGTCGGATAACTTTGAAAAGTGATAAATAATTGCTGAACCCATTTTTTCCATTTTGTAAAATGGCGTCATTCAGTAGTGGGTATAAATTTCACATCACCATGTTTTCATATTCGATTGGAATCAAAAAGGAGTGGAATAGTCAGAAAATGCAATTGAAAACAACAATAAAAACTCAAAAAAATCATAAATTTGTGCTTGAATTTGATTTGTTGAACGCGCCGATTTACCAGAGTAAAAAAAGAGTAAACTTTGTTACGCTCCATTGCTCCATTTTGTTTGCTCCATTCGCTCGGTCTTTTTATTCTAGGGTCGTCAGGGAGCGTACTCCGAGCTTGCTCTGATTACAAAAAGAAATACAAGTCCTGTGTACTCCAAGATAAAAAGAACTCAGATCTTTTTTGACAGCTCAATGCTATGCTCGAGGCTGAAAAGAAAAACGCCTAATGTATAAAAAGTCCTCAGTGTTCAGTTTATTTATAAATCTGAAACATCTTAAAAGCTTGGAGGATCTCCAAAAGTAATGTTAAAAATTTCCACATAAGGTTTATCTCAGTTCAGATTTAATAAATCTATTTGGTGTTTCCACCTCACAAAAAGGTTTATTTTGACAGCAGTTTTAAAAATGCAAATGGTGTTTCATTTTTTTTGTTTATGAAGTAGAAAAGAGATAGAATGTTTCATGTGAGAAGGACTGAATTCAAGAATGAATCCATGAATGAAGCGCCCATTAAGAATAGGTTAGTTCGATTCTTAAAAGTATTTGTCCTAGGAAGATTTTAGCAAGATTAATTTCTAATCTTCAAGATTTACGAAATAAATTAGGTGGAAATGTAGGTAAAAGTTCTTAAAAGGCTGAAACTGAAACAGGCGTCAGTCTTATGCTAAATGATTTCGAATTCATAAGTTCGGTTTATCTACTTTTTTGCAGATTGAATTTATCTTATGTCGTTTTCGCTTGGTTTTGTGTTCTGTTTCATTCCTATGACTTATGGAAAAATTGGAGTAGTAGGAGTGAAAAAGGAGTAGAAAAGGAGTACTCCAAACATCCAATCGAAAACGACATTCAAAAGTTTATTTTTTGTCTTGATATTTATTTCAATTATGTAAATATTTCTTTATCGTGTGTAGCTATTGTCTTTGTCATCATTCAATGTACCATTTACAAATAATTATCACCGAAATTTAAAACTTTTTTCCAACTCCAGACTTGGGTGGCAACAAAACAAACAACAAATTTTTATATTGGTTTATTTTTCAATTAACTTATTGATTTCCATTTATAATATTCTCATACATCAAAGTAATTATGTACCAATGGAACGCTTAGTACCTGTAAATTGTCTAATAGGAGTCATGGTCTGTCTAACAATTTTATTTAACAGTAATGCCCTCATATAATTATAATTCTCGTTCACTTTTAACCAAAGGACTAACCTTTTCAACATCATCTACGGGAAGAATTTGAAGAATCACGTTGAGTTCAATCTCCGAGGATTTGTGTAGGATATTAAATAACTAGTCTACGCTGGATTACAGTTTCGTTTCGAAGGATTAACTATACCCTCACATAGCCCACACACACTTTGTTTATACACACCAAAACGAGTATCCACTCCTATATATATACAATACATACCTAGTTTTATTCTATACCTTTTTGACCCCTTTCTACCTTTTGCCACATCAGAGAAATTTATATATGGGATGTTTTTTTTTTCCTCCTTCCCTCAATTTATTTTATTTTCTGTTGTTATGTGGGTTCATGATTCTTTCCTGTCTTTCAGTTTTGTTTTTGTTGTTTTCTTTTGTGGATAAAAGGTTAAAGGTACAAAAAAGTTGCAATAACCTGTTCAGTTCATGACAAAGTCTAATGTTTTAGGATTTAGGAAATTAATCCAGAGAACTTAATTTTAATAAAAAAAAAAAGACAGACTTGATTCAATGTTTAGGAGTTATTTTGTCAAAAAATATGCAACTGATTGTTGGAATGTGTCAGTCAACATTAGGTGTCATTTTGAATCAATTGAGAAATTCAACATTTTTTTTAATGAAAACAGGTGACATTTTTATTTTGTTCTAAAGGGGGTGTAAAAATGTTCAAATGCTCCAGTTGCCTACACTCAAATTATCCGTTGATTTTCTCGGTGTTCTTGTCATTATTGTCTTGTCTTGTGTATTTCTCAAAGCAGAAACTTTTTACGTCCTTAAGCCTGGTACGCAGATCGAGCTAAAATTTCGTTCACTCTTTTCTCTCCAAACACCGGCTAAAACTCCTAGCTAAATTTTGACATAGTATTTTTGTGGAGATTACATCACAAAAAACAGCTGTTCTCTGAAAAGAAATTATATTCAACAATTTCAAAGAATTTTATTTCAATGTTTTAAGTAAATGAAACCAAATAAAATAGATTTTTCCCTTTGGCCTTAGTAGATCGTTTGTCTTTGAATATTTCTCGTACTCAATTTTCTTTTTCACAATGTAAAATTCACATAAATCTCACAAATAAAAAAACCTGCCACAATTTAGCTCAGGAATTAATGTACCAAACAATTATTTCACGCGCTAAATTTTGACAGATGGCCCCGTACAGTAAGAAACGAAAATTTGATTTTTTTTGCTGGAGCTGCGTACCTCTCGGCTTAAATGCTAGGCTTAATTTTAGCTTGGCTAAATTTTGGAGAGATTTTTGTATGGGGGCGGAATTTTAGCTCGATCTGCGTACTAGGCTTTTGGAAGTAAAACCTTAGACGCATCCCCCAAACCCGGAGGGTCAGGTTCTGCTTAACTCTAGGGCAACAGGGCAGTAACCTATTACGGGGAGGTGAGATCTGGGGCCCAATTCCGCAAGAGTGCATTTTTTCTGTGTACATAGAAAATCGTGTACACGTCAATCTTTGCGATTCCGCAAGAGTGAGTTTTTAAGTTTTTGACAAATATCGTACGCACAATCAGTCAAATTTATTCACACTTGTTTTGGGCGTGAACGGATTGTGTACACGGAAAATCATTCACACTTGCGGAATTTGGCCCCTGAGAGCTTTTCTTCCTGCCTTCTCATTGACATCCCTGTACAATTAGTATTTTTCACTACTGTTTGAGCGAATTAAAGAATACGACACTTGTCATTTGTTCAGAAAAAATAGCCCTGTTCGTTTACTTCGTAAAATTGCCAATTGGGCTTTTCAAAAAACTATCTTTGTCTTTTTTCTTTCTAATTTTGACAGCTCTCGAAAAAAATCTCAGCTTCATCTCAACAGGGTCAAACAAAAAAAGATTTTAATTGTTTTCCGTGTTTTTTGAAAGAAGTAATAAATTTTAATATTGATAAATACTTAAATAAGCATAATAAAACAATAATTCGGAAAGTTTTTATTGGAAACCAGTCATGATCTACAAAAATACTCGATTCACAACATTCGCGACTTTGTCCCTTTTCACACAAGGAAACTGAGTTGCTAGCAACTTTCAGTTCTTGGTTAAGAACGGCAGAAGGAAGAGGAGTTAACAAAATCTGCCCGGTCGAGAATTTGAAAAGATTTTTTTGACATTTCCTTTCACATCTACGGTTAAGGTGCGTTCAACCAATAGAATTGCCGGAAATCTCAAAATTTCCTAGATTCTGTTTCCCCGTGTGAAAAGTACAAGAGATTTTTAAGGAAATTAAAAAAAAACGTCAAACAAATATCCAGCAACTTGATTCTTCGTGTGAAAGGGGACTTTGGTTACTTTTTATCCCGTTCAATAACACGCTGTGAATTCTTTTTTTGATTCTTCTTTGTTTTATCAAGTTTACGACTTTTTTTTTGGGTTTTTTCTTTGCTCTGTTTATTCTGACGCCCGGTGAATAATCCGAATTTCAACCAATTTAAGTCCATAGCTCTGTCGACGTTCATATAAAAAAATGGACTAAAATGAGCAGTTTTAGGAAGTCCACGAGTAAAGGTAAATAATGTGTTGGTACTTTCATGAAAATTTCAATGATTATAAACGTTTTGTATTTAGTAAAACAAAAAAATATTCTTAATTTATAAAATGTTTGAAATAACACTATTCGTCGAAGAAAAAAAGGAGTTCTGTCAAGTTTCGAAATCAGGAAAGCAATCGAACCGAACACAAAGTGTATTTGAAATCGATTCAGGTTTTTATAGAGATCAAGGAGAGCTTCAAACTCTATTTTTCATTATATAATTTTCAATTTTTAATTCATTTGTAAGAACTTCTTGTTTTTAAATACGAAAAAGATTCACAGTTGACTTAACAAATACTACAAACCTGATTTATGAAGTTTGCTAACAAAGGTAGAGGAACTGTAGGTAATGTTGCCCCTGTAAATAATAAACCCCCTCCCCCCAAATTATTTCTTACGGCATAATCATCTCCCATTGTATTATTTACATAGAAAATACTGGCTTTTAAGTGCTTAGGTGGTATTACATTTTGATTTTTCGATTTAAAATTATCTCTGGAACCCATGGTTTCTCTCTGCGGCGTTAACTGTGGGACACCCTGTATACGATTCCAAGATAGAACATTGCAGCAAATAGCAACCAACTTCACTCTTTTTTCACTAATTTTAAATGGATGCGTTCAGCATATCAATTTCAGTTCACAGATGAAAATTAAATGTCAGTACTTAATTTTGGAGCATTAAACACTTCGCAATCGTATGACATGAATTATATCGGAGAGCTCTATAATACTCTGCTGAGAGCTAATCCCAATAGCTCTAGCCCTACTCCATGCTCTGCTCAAAGCTAAAAAAGATAAGCGTCACTTATGTCATTTCTTACAGAGATGTAGCTCTTAAAAAAAAATATTTTAAATAATTTGAAATGTTATATTTCTTGAACTTCTTGGACAAGTGTATCTTGTTCGAAATTTAATTACAGTGACCCAGTGTGAAAATTGTGTTCAACTTTTGTACTTTTGCAAATACAATATTAATCCTTTTATGAAAAACAAAATTAAAACAGAAAATACAAAATAGGGGCCGTTGGAAAGCTGTGCTGTAATGTCTACAAGTATATATATTGATGAGATTTTTTGATTTCACGACACTTAAAAGGACTTCTTTAGAAAGAAACCCACTATCTTTAGAAGTATAACTACGATAATATATTTACACGAAACGACTAAAAAGAAAGAAGTGAATCTAAAATAAAGCAACCAAAAAAGAAAATCTCGTTTGGATTAAAAAAAAAAAGGAAAAAAATGGATTAAGTTCTTTGATTTGCCTGACGGATTAAGATGATTGTTGGTTGCCAGCAATATACCAGGGGGAAACTTTGTAAGAGCCCTTCTTGTTTTAATTTTACTTAATAACCAGTTGCAGCAGAGTGGAATAAGCGCCGAGTATTACAACTTAAAGGAATTTCACATTGATACGTTAATGTAGATGTAGATGTATGTGCATCAGTGTACACATATCGACTATAAGATGAGGATGTTAAAGCTTAAAACATAATGCATATAATCGTCATACACTTGATCCGGTGAATTACATAATAAAATGAGGTCGAGTTGTACACACTCTTCTGAGAGGCCGGGTTATCGTATTCAAGCTCAACCGGGAGGATGTTTGTATTGCAACGTTTCATTATTTTAACTCTTTCATTTTGTTGCGTATGTAAAGGTAGATATACACATGCATATATAGGTACAATTTTTTTTTATCGTCTTTGGAGACTTGACCTGACCTCATTCTGGGTCAGGGCTATTGTGGGATTTCGTTCTCCTTTTGTGGTATTTTTAATGAATTTGCCAAAAAAAGCACTGAGCACATTGGTGGACTTTTTTTGCATGTGTTGCTCTGATGTGGGGGTGTACGAAGAATTGTATATCTACGTGCAAGTCCTAGTTTCATTTTTGAGCAGGCAGATTTATAGGTAGGTAGGTACAATCAGACAAATAGACAACGCAATCATTCAGACTTGCCGCAGGCATGTCTATGGTGGATTCTTGTATGCTTCGATAATACTGAGTGTGGTGTTAGTGTGAGTGGAATGGTAAAAGGAGGGGGGTTGGTTGGTTTGTTAGTGGCAAATGGCAATGTTAATGCAATAGTGCGGTAATAGCTATCTCATGGAAAATGTGCTAAATCAACAGCTGCTGCAGGATTTCGTAGAGGAAGTTTTTTTTTTCATTTTTTGCTGCGAGTTTTGTAGTTCAGTGAATTCATTTCTATTGGCTTAATGTTCAATTTTATATAGCACTCGTAGTGAATTGACTTTTGAAAGCTTATCTTGCATTGCTTTTCCAGCTTTTCCACTTGAAGTGACTGGTGTATAAGAACGAGGTTATACCTAAAGACAAAAATGTAAAAACATTTGAGAAACCTTAGAAAGCCTATTGAACTGATTTAATTTGCTAACAATGGTGAAATGGTCTTAAATTAAAATTTGAGAAAATGTTTGGATCAAGAAAGAAAAAAAATATTATAAGGCCAACTCTATGACGTTCTCATACGGGACTTTAACCCACGTCAAGATATCGTAACTATTGAGAACTTGTAATTTAAAAATTTACTGTGTATTGACTATAAATACTCGGATAGTATGTATCCTATTGATTTATCGAAATTATACAAACCGAATGTAGAGTTAACTAACTGTTTGGCATTACCACATTTTCCCATTCTTTTTTCCTATTTCTCTTTCTTTCCTCCCATCTACCCATTCCCATCTGCAATTATAATTTATGAAGTTTTCAAACCGTATGTTGAGTTCACTGTCAGCATTAAATGTAGATGGAAAGCAAAGAAGAGGTATGGAATAATAAAATAAAACACCATAAGGCTTTATTCTGTCTAAGAACCACTGTGAACTGTATCCAACAAGATAAGAATGTCAAGCTAGATTGCCTGGACCAAACGCCAATTTGTATTGACTTAAGGCCGTAAAAGGCTATTTTGAAACGACAATTAATCTGAAAATAAAGAAAAAACAATAATAATTTATTTTCCACTCCGGATAGGAGCAATTTTCAGTTTGACAGTTCGAAGTTCGAACTTATTGTATGCCAATTTGTACCAGTTTTAGTATCTACAAGATGACTCATTTTAATGTCTCTCAATTTTATCCCATTCTAATCTCCTGGACAGAAAAAGATGGCCAAGTGCGGTAGAAGTTTTTAATTTTGTTTTTGAAAATTTTGACCTCATCTGGCCGTCAAAAAAATAGAGACGTCAAATTGAGTCAACTCACATGAAGTCTGTCTGAATACCGTCCAAAGTTCTGTCAAAGTTCATATAAAAATACAAAATTTGCAGAACTGTGGACTAAAATGGCAATTTTAGGAAGTGAAGCAACAGAGGTACTACAAAATGGAAATCAAACTTTGACTTATGTATTGAACATGAATGTAAATGCTTAAATATAAGGTTGACATCGCCTATAATTTTCGGCAACGTTTCCTTATATTTGTTGAACATTGATCCTGATTAGATCGCTTGAAGAATAATACATACATAACTGTTATCAACTATTCATATTTGATTTCCAAGGAACCCGCTACACATTTGTCACATTTCTTTGTTCTCTTCACATTTTTCTCTCTTCCTTTTCTTCGGTTTTCTTTTGGTAACAAAAATTAATTTTTGTTCCCTTCTGATTTGTCAAAAGACAGATTTTGACAAAAAAAAGCCTTCCAATGGTGAAAAAAATCAATTTTGCAGATCTGGACTTTTTGCAGATTTACCCCTCTTTTACTAACATTATTACACACTAGAATAACTGACAGCCACCAGTTTGACAAGCCTGGATCGCCACAGTTTTATAGACACAAATTATACACCAATACAATAAAAACGAAAAATCAATCTGCAATCGTATACCATTCGCGACGAAAAAAATTAATTTTCAGATCAAAATCTGAATTTATCAAAAGAAAACCCCACACTTATAGCACCAGGAAAAAGAAACATCAAACCTGATAAAAGATGCTTTAATAATTGTCAAATTGTTCCTCCAAATCTGCAGAATTACTTTCAGGGTTATTTCTTCAAAAAAAATCTGACAAGGAAAAACTATCTTACCACGAAAGCCACAGTCATTTATTCCTCTCTATCTATGCTATCTTAACCTTTAGTAAGAAATATTGTGAAAAAGTTGAAGATAAAGTCATTTCTATTCAAGTGACGCGCTTTGTAGAATAAACATACATATACTCGTACATACAAATTATATCCAAAAGTCCCTGAATCTTCCTACAAAATTTATTTTAGACTAGAAACTGAAGCACAATTTAAAAAAAAGAACATTGAACAAATGAGGGCAAATAGTTCAGCACACAAAAAAGAAAAATATGAAAAGAAAACTTTGCTAACAAGAATATAAACCCACCTACCAACCGAGTTCTCAAAGAAATGTCTCAAATTGCATCAGCTGTTGCTGTACTCCATTTTTTATTCGCTTTGATTTTCTTTAGCGAAATGTCATCGGATGTGTCTTTGTATGTTACATGGTATTCGAGTAAAGAACAAATTTGTCTCTAATGGACACAGTCCCCAATGACTATGTTAAGTGTATAATACTGTCATTCAATTCAATTGACATTCGACATCGACAAACTGTGGTGGTGCGACATCGATAGACAAAAAGAAGTCACGAACATTGATTGGATGGCTCGCATTGTTCAATGCATTTTCCAAAGAAAAAGAGCGAAAGAATATTAGTGGTTCATGACAGTTGTTGTTATTTTAAATGTCAACAATGACTAATATTGTTGTTCTTTTCTAAATGAAGATGTCAGCTCAAATGACATTCGCGATCTATCAAATTTACTTTTTAATTCTGTAAGGCCAACAGTGGTGAACATGCAAATGCTAAATCAATTTGCATTTTTAGTGATTGTCAAGTCAATTGGCGTAGCCCGGTTTTAGATTAGGTATTTTTATTCTTTATAGATGATTGTATCCTTTTTGCTTTTTCTATTAGGCCGATGAATATTTCTTTCTACTCAACTGTGTCCTTTGCACTTCTACAAAAAAATATCAGTTATATTTATTAGATTTCTTAGAACACTCTTGGATACTCTGTTTAGATAGACATCGCCTAACTATCTCCGTATTTATAACGGCTTTCCAGCACTAGTTGTCATTTATTCAGTGACATTGGATTCATTCATTCTTGAATAATTAATGAATTCAATTGAAATTCTGGGTAATGGGTACGTTATATGAAGTTTTCAATTTTTTCTGGATAACTTGTCAATTAGACACAGGAAATTTATGTAATCTTAGCGTAAGGAGCGTGAAGCGTATCTATTTTTAAAAAGATTTGAACAACCAATTTTGGTGTCCATTGTCGTTTTTGATTGGACGTTCGAAATGATACCTTTTGTACTCCATTTTCACTCCTACTACTACAAAAGCCTACGATTGGCTGTTCCAAGTCGAATAACTTGTCAAAAGCAATAAATGCTTGTAGAAGCCATTTTGTTAAATGCCGTCACATAGTAGTGTGTGTAATTTTGACAACACGATGTTTTCATATTCGGTTGGTTGGGATCAAAAAGGAATGGCTCGCAACTTATTTCGTCTTGGAGCGGATTTTCTGACATTTTAATGTCAATCGAATGTGAAAACATGAATTTACATACACACTACCGAATGGCGCAATTTTACTAAATAGTTCTTCAAGCAGTCAACACTTTTGACAATTAATCCGAAGAATAGTTGTATATGAATGCGTGTGCTCCAAATCTACTCCTTTTTGAAATCGGGAATAGAAAAAAACTACGAAAACAGGTACTCCGAACAGCCAATGAAAGACTTTTAAAGTAGTTGGAGTCAAAATGAAGTAAAAAAGGAGTACTCCGAACGTCCGATCGAAGACGACAACGCTTGGGTTTTTATCAGTTTGACGTTCGGAGTACTCCTTTTCTACTCCAAAAGCCTTCGGTTCCTGATATCAAGAAGGCACAGCGTTTGACAAAACCAAAAGCGGAGTTAGCCCTAGCAATTATGTTTTCATAATGGGATCTGAAGTGGAGCTCACTATCGCAAACAAAACCAAGTCCCGAATGGTTGTTACTCTGGAAACAAGGACATTTTGCCGTTTTCGGTAATATGTGATTGCTTGGCATTTACTTACATTTAACTCTAAATTGTTGTTTTAACACCAAACTTAAAATTTGTTCAGGTCATTCTGCAAAGGCAAAGCATGGGTAGATGAAGAAATTACACTAATACTTTTCATGTCATCCGCGTACGTCGAAAGTTCCGAATACCGAATCACAGATTCCACGCCATTTATTGTTAGTATAAAAATAATTGGACCCAGATGGCTACCTTTTATGGGACACCAGGTTTTGCAAGGATAGGATGTTATAGATCTCTTGCTAAGTTTCGCAAGCTTATCTTTTGCTTATCTTTTGCTTATGTCTACCTAAATTATTATTATAATTATGAAAAATTGAATTAAAGGAAGGAAAAGAAGTGAGAAAATGATGCACCAATGACGAAGTATGTTTGCACAAATAAACTATATAAATAACTTTTCGCTCTATATTCTTCAGAACCTACTGAAATTATTGTGCATAGAAAATAAATGTTATCGAATTTGTAAATCTATTGATACCAAACCAATTTAAAAAAAGATACCAACACCAATACAGAAAACAGTCTGCTGCTTATTCCTTCGCTCAGGTATCTGCTTCAGTGGTTTTGCTTAGTAAACGTCACTTAGCAGAAATGTTGTTTTATTAGTAACATTTTGCACTTGATCCTCGAAATAAGGCTTACCTTTGGCTATTCCGCGTTTTTTGAATTGGCTGTATGTCGTTTCCGCTTTCGATTGAATTTTCTGAATGTTGCAGTTCTTTTCGATTTCGAAAATTCGAACACTTAAACATTTTGTCTTTTTGAGTTTACTCATACTACCGAATGTCGCTGTTTAATAAAAGAGGTGTTTTTCCTTTTTTAGTTCAGCGTAGAGCCCGAACTGTCAAACAAAAATTGTGTTTCATTATTAGCCCTGAGCGTTCAGAGCTAACATTCGTGTTTCTTTTTTCGTTCTGAGTGTGTTCTGAGTTTCTTCAGAGTGCGCTCTATGAGCTCAGAATAAAATGACTAGGCAGACAGATTTGATAGCTAGTGTTCTGTTCAGGTGTGTTTCCAAAATAATTCAGATCGCTCAGAGCATGTTTTGTTCAGACCAGAGGATGTTCACAATATGCTCGACATGCTCAGACTCTGTTCAGAGCTCTATTCTGAAATAAAAAAGAAAAACGCCTAATGGCTTCTTCAAGCATTTCGTTTACTGTCGACAAGTGATCGGACACAAAATTGCATTATGCAAATATGTTAAGTTTGACTGGAGTTTGATACCAAGCGTGCTAGTACACAGATACCTTCGTTTGCCGCCCGACACGAATGTGGAATTATTTATTTCGCTTTAAAGTGCTTTAAGGCATATTTCGAAGTAAAAACAACTCAGTTTTGTAAAAGAAAGATATTCTTATGTTTGATTTTAACTTTTGTTCTTCCGTTTTTTCTTGTCTAAACATACAAAAGAGAATGCTAAAGCAACTCCTTTGGCATTAAACAGATAAATTTTCAAAGTAAGAGAGCGTTTTGTGTTTGAATAATACAGGAAAAAAATTATTCTCATGAAAAGACATTGTGTAATATTCGCAATCCATTAAGTTCTATATTGTGTGCGTATAGCTTTTGTGGGTTTTTTAATTTCTTATATTACCTTAAAAGCTTTTAATTTTCTGCTATTTGAAAATTTAACGTTGTTATCATTCACAATAAAGCAAGTCAAATTGTTGTACAGGAGGTCGAAACCATCTTGCTAAAAAATTTTTTTAATATTCTTTATTTTAATCACACAGAAGAAGTAAGTTTTTCAGTGCCTCAAAATTAAAGTGAAGTTAAATGTCGTGAATTTTGACATTTCTTTCACATGAGTGGTTGCCAACAGACGCGAATTGTCATACAAACTAAACCAGTAGAATGGGTAGGTAAAATTGTTGGTAAAATTCGATCGAATTATTCATTCCCAAATTTGTGGCATGCGTTCTGGTGTTGTGGATTGCGAATAAGTGTTTGACAATTCGCAGAAAATATCTCGTTGGTCGCGTAGATAATATAAAAATGCTTCATTAAACAATTTAAACTAATTTTAGGCCATGTTTTCTTTTAAAAATTGTACACAGGATCGTTTATTCAGTTTGTCGAAAAGTAAAAACAAGTTTTTTTTGATATTTGAGCTTGGAATTGAGTAAACAAATTTATTCTCATTCGGAGTTACCGGCCCATATGAAAGACACTCTTACACGATACTTTGAAATGTAAGCTGAAATTGACGCCGCAATTTAAAAGTGATGCCAAACTTTTATATTAAACACTGATAATAATTTTTTAGTGTCACACTATCAAAAATTACCGCTACTGAATTACTTTCTGTATTTTTAATCAATAGTTACTTCAACAAAGTTTAAATAAACATGCATTTTTGCATGTTTATTTAAATGATGATGATGTCGTGCAGGCATAACCTAATTACTAAAGGGTGAGTTGGTCGATTTGGTTTGAAATAAACTGTTTCCTTCTTTTATTATAAACTTAATTTGATTAGTTCCATCGTGCATTTCTGTTGAAAATGATGAATTTAAGGAACATTATAAACATTAAAACTCTTTGCCACTTAATATAATTTACTCACAAAAGAGGAAATACAAATAGGTATATTACGAGCTTAATTATAAGTTTAACGAAGTTATAATTTATTGGCAATTGTTAATGGGGCCATCGTAATAAAAGGATTATTATTTGAATGCCAAATGTATTTCAGCAAAGATATTAAGTTGCCTGGAATAAATTGGTGCTGAATGATGCCAAGTATTTATAACCTAAGGGTACGTTTTGAAGTAACTATATCTATAGATATAAATAATAACAATCGCGCAAATTATAGTTTTTTGGTTTTAAACTTTAAAATAGTGACATAGTTCTTCAGGCAACTTAAATAGATTATATCTATATGTTTGTCCTATATATGCCTGAAAGCCTGAAATACCCGCAAATTTTATTTTAAGTAAAGAAGAACTTTTATTTTCCTATCGTTGAATTTTGTTAATTTATTAGGGTGATGCAGGCGAAACTACTACTTATTCAGAAAATCGTAAGCAATCCCCTCACTTAAGATTGTAGGGTGCACGAAAACAACCACAATGTCCATACTCTCAAGCCGCATCTACACAAATGGTGATTTTCCATAATTTCTTTTATTTTCTTGTTATTAAGTACCTTATCGTGTGAATGGTTCAAATTATAAAGTGCTGTTTTTGAATTTAAGCATTAAACTGTCATCGTGTAAATATTGTACTGATAAAATTTTGTACCCCCAAAACTGCGAAATTCTAAGAATTTAACCCAAAGTTCCGTCAAAATTTATATAAAAAAATAAAATTCGCAGAAATTCGTAGTTTTGGGTAGTACACGAGAATAGAGTAATTTTCTTATCTGTCAATTTCAAAAATAAAACCAACAATGGAAATTGTTTACACGATTCGTGTTTTCGTTCGTTTCGTTTTCGTCTTTTTGGCAGGAACGTACTTTCATGATTACACACAACCAAAAAAGGCCATTCTTTTTTCTGACGTTCAAAAAATATGAGGTTCATTTATTGGAAAATAGACAATAATTAAAAAAATTTTTAAATCTCTGCTTTTTCAATCTTATATCAATTTAATCACAAAAAAAATGTTAAGGCTCATTATTATAAGTTTATAAGCACCCCCCGCCTTAACTCGTTTGTTAAATCATAAACGTCAAAGTTCAACCAGAAAAAATCTTAAAATTTTCATACGTGCTTTTGTTTTTTTTCATTCGCCCTACATTTTTACACCATTTACCCAATGTGTCAAAAAGACGAAATACGAAACGTCCGAAAACACGAATCCTGTAATCAGGTTCATGTATATGCATAGGTCATAAAGGTAATAACGCAAAATTATAACCAGTCTTTTGAGTCTTAGCTTTGATATAAATTAACGTTTGTTTAACTTAAATGCAGTTCTCAAACTTTATCTAATCTATTAAAGCTACGTGTCGCGTCGTGCTCAAACCATTTCTTAAAAAAAATAAAGTTGAATATGCATTAAATGCTGTTTAAATTGGGAAGATTGAGGCCGCTGTGAGACAGTAGTTTCTGGACAAGAGAAGTGGGGTCAGGGATGTCGTGAGGCATGAACAAAATATAAACACCCATCTCATGAGACTCATTTGTTGTTGTTTCATTGCGATGAGCATTGATGTTGTTGTGGTTTCTATGTGTTTGGGGGCTCCTCAAATGTTTGAATGTAGAAACGATGAGACTCACGAGCCCGTCCTTAATTTTCCCAAACGTAACAGGATCTTAATCAATTACAGTTTGTGTAAAAAAAAAAATGGCATGTGTCATACGAACTTAAAATCAGACAGGCGGTTTTTATTTATTAATATTTTTCAAAAACTATTTAAAATAAAAACTTTAAAAAAGCTAAAGTATGGCATTGTAAGTGTTCCCGTTTTTTTAAATAATTTGTTCTGTTTTTGGCCAAATTTCTAGAAAATTACCCATCCCGCCTGAACGGTCGGAAATAGACCCCCCCCCCCCCCTCCATACAATTCTTTTCTCGTCTGAGTCTAATCTACACATTCTAAATTTATTTTTATCTCTTAGGTTTCTCTGTATGTATATAGCACCATCATCATCCATCAAGCACAAAGAAAAATGAATAATTTATCACATTTAAATAAAATAAATAATCTCAAACATAAAGCTTCTCTTTATTTTAGTGAAGGTATTATACACGAGTATGGTGTTATTTCTTTCGAAGTTTCCTTTTTTTTTGTCTCCATTCACTTCAAATAGGTTAAGTCACTTTTTACATCATTCTTTCTTTGTAAAGTGTCAGGTGTTATTATAGAGCTTCCTTTTCATTATCTGGGGTCTGGAGGACTAACCTTACACAGTTTTATACAGTAAAATCTCTGTTTACTGCTTAAATCTGAAAGCGGCTACAAAAATTATCTCGTTTAACAGTAAGTCTAGTACGTTCCTTATGTAAAACGAAATTTTGTTTGTGGTCTCCAACTTGGCACGAAATTTTTACGAAAACATAGAATATAAATATTTATGTAAAGTTCTGTTTAGTGCATAAAAACAAAAACAAATCACGAATGCTATTCTAGTAAAGAAAGCAACAACTCCATTACACAAATATGAAACTGAAGCTTTGGTGTCTACGATTGGTAGACCTTACAATATTGTCAGATTGGTCAGTGAAAAACATGCTTACAATGTCTTACAACCGTGTAGTCTTACAATTAATTGTAAGAAATCTGACAATTAAATTATTTGATAATCGTCATTTATTGTCAGGCCTGCCAATTTGTATCATTGTCTGACGTTTCTGACAATGAAGAAATTGTAAGATGTCTTTTTCTTAAAATCATACAATTTTTCATTTTCAGACAAAAGTTTGACAAAACTGACAATTAGTTCTGTGTTTACACGGTTGGTTGAAAATCTACCAATCTCATACAATTTATTGGTAGGTAAGATTTTCAGCCAGCTATCTGACAATAAATTGTCAGCCAACTTCTGAAAATAAATTGTAAGAGATTGATAGATTTTCTATTAATCGTGAGCCCACACAACCTAATTTTTAGCTCATTGGTAGATTATTGTTAGACATAAGGCGTTGTCCTTTGGAGTTGTCGAAGTGCTTGCAAGTACTTTGCCAGCTTTGGAACGCATCAAACTGCTTTCCCATGTAAAATGTATTTACTCGCACATGAGAGCATGTGTAGTTGATGGTACTAGATTAGGGTTGTCATCTACTCACAAGTACTTTGCCACCTCCAAAGAAAAACGGTTATTAACGACATATAACCTATTCTTTCCAAAACTCTGCCAAGGTTAAAAAAAAATTACAATTGGACTAAAATTGGTAGATATTGACTGTTGTGAGAAGAAAAAAAAAAACAGACATATTAACCAAAAATGTTTTTGGTGAGTCCTAACCTAATTTACTGAACAAAACTATTTTGTAACCCGTGTCACGTGTCTATAACTCAAAAAAAGAATCTGTTCTCTTTGGATATGTCTGAAAGGAGTGGTTTCACTGTACTTATCTATTTAATGTCAAGCAATACTTGTTCGTGCATTTTTAATGTTTCCTTTCCTTATAACCCCGTTGATTTAATTCGTTGTGTCGATTTAATCCAAAAATAAAAGATTCAAACGATTCTAGAGATAGACTTACATAAATCCCTAATCTGTATGTAAACTCAATTAGGCGATACATAGAGTAAGGACAAAAAATTGTAAAAAAAAAAAAAAAAAAAAAAAATAGGAACACCATTGGATTGGGGGCGGAAATAAAAAGAAAAAAAATATATATAAAATAAATTCTCATTCAGCGCACGAAATGTAAAATACGAAAAATCTCTCCAAGAAAATTGCATTCAGAGTCAAGGAAAAATATAGAGAAGAAATAATGAATTCTAGAAGCGACAACAAAAGACGACAAAGTTTTTATCTTTTTGCATTTGTTTTTTTTTTTATATCTCTTTAAGGAAGATGTGTATGCTCCTCTTTTTTTGTTCCTATATAAACATACGCTCTCAGGTTTTTCGAAAAATTCTTGTTGATCCAACTTTTATTTTGTATGCTTTGTTCCTTTTCTTGAGAAGAAATATTGCCATTGAAAGCTAAGGGAGGAGAATTAATTTGCATTTTACCTTACGGGGAAAGCTATATTTAGAAAAAGAAACTATAGATAGGTATCTATTAATAAAACTTAAGAAAAGTTATATTTTTCTATCTTTTTATTGTATATAAAATCACTTCGAAGGTTCGGTTAAAATAAAATTTCATTGTTTATTTAATAAAATTGTTGGGCCTTAATAGATTGTTAAGTTTTACTGAGGTTTTATTTTAAAATAAGGATTTTTATAAGTTCCTTGTATTTAACTATATCCTGTGGCATTTTTTCAGACTGATAAAACGAATCCCGACACCGCAAAGAGATCCATACTTTCCCAATAAACTGTCTTTCGATTGAATTTCATAGTCTTACTTGACACTTTGGGAACGAACCTTCAGTGCGAGGTATTCCCAGAAATTTGTAAAAGCCATTTCGATTCTTAAAACAATGAATACGTCTAGATTCGTTTTCAGAATTGATGCCAGAAAAGTTCGCGCGTTAACACAGATTAAGTTAGAAAAGTACTTGCAGCTTAATAGGATTTTTGAATGTCATAATTATGCTTTCATTTACATTTTAAATTATGTGTTCTTTTTTGCAACTAAATAATCATGCGACAAAAAATCGCGGTGCAGTCCTATTCTAAAGTTTTTAAAACAACTTCAAAAAAATAAACATAAAGGTGGCGCTACAGTCCGGGGTTGACCAGGGCCTCAACCGACAAGCTCTTCCAGCCAGCTCAGTTTATAGCTAGCTGTCTCCAGTTTCGCACGCCAAGTTGGTTAAGGTCCTCTTCCACTTGCGTGCGCCACCTGTTGTGCTGTCTTCCTGTACTGCGCCGTCCCACGGGGTTGGATTCAAAGAATTTTCGAGCCGGAGCATTGTTGTCTATTCGCTCTAGGTGACCCAGTCATCTCAGTCGTTGGCTTTTCACTTTACTGGCTATAGATAGGTGTCGCTGTACAGGCCGTACAGCTCGTGATTGTATCTTCTTCTCCATTCCCCATCTATGCAGACGGGAACAAAAATCACCCGGAGAGTTTTCCTCTCAAAACAAAAAAAACATCACGCTTTGTTCGTCCAATTATGACAATATCGTCGGCGTAAGCGAGTAGTTGGACAAACTTTTGCAAAATTGTGCCTCTACTGTTGACGTGAGAGCTTTGCACAATTCTTTCAAGAACGATGTTGAAGAAGTTGCATGACAGTGTGTCGCCTTGTCTAAAACCTTTTTTGACATCAAATGTATCGGTGAGGTCTTTGCCGACCTTGATGGAGCAGCGTACATTCTCCATCGTCATGCTGCACAAACGGACGAGTTTGGAAGGTATGCCAGAACTAGACATTGCTCTATATAGCACGTCTCTAAAGATGCAAAGGTGGAGGGTATCGATTTGAATCTCCTGGGTTTTTTCCTAGATCTGCCGTAGTGCGAATATTTGGTCGATGTTGGACTTCCCTGATCTAAAGCCACACTTATAAGGACCTATCAGATTGTTAAAAAATGGCTTCAGGCGTTCACAAAGTACGGCAGATTGTACGCGATGTTAAGAAGACTGATTAACCTGTAGTTGGTGCAGTCCAGAGGATCACCTTTCTTGAGGATCGGGCAAACAATGCTGAGGTTCCATTAATCGGGCATGCTTTTTATTTTGCAGATGAGGTAGTGCATATTCCTAACCAATTCACCGCCAACCGCTTTGAATAGCTCGGCTGCGAGGCCATCAGCTCCAGCGGCTATATTGGGCTTAAGCTTAGATATAGCTGTCTTCACTTCGTCGAGATCGGGTGGATGGAACTGTTGGCCTACGTCGTCCAGGTTGAATGGTGCAATCTGCATGGCAGTGGAATTCAGTTCGTCATCGCCGTTATACAATTTTAAAAAGAAAACACTGCATTAAATTTGTTTAAATTTCCATATTTTCTACTCAAACAACAATATTGGGTACGTTCAGACAACCCAATGGACTAGAAATTAAGGCAAGTTTCTAGTCTCTGAATGGTCAGATGTCAAAATATTTATTTCCAAATAAGGCAATTTTTTTGGAAAATTGACTGGAAAGTCAAGAAAAATCTCCCTTAATTATCAAGTCAAGTGCACTAATGTCAAAATATCAGCTGATTACATTTTGTCATTGAACTGAAAGCTGGACTTTATTGTTTTGTGATTGTTTTTTTTACGTTAATTTTTTTCCATTTTGTGCCAACTTTTTCTTTGTCAAATTCGAAAAATAAAATGAAAAAACCTGATAAGTAAAAATATGAAAAAATAAGTGTTTCGTTTGAGATTTGTTAATTTTATGTTGCGTTTGCTTATATCTAAATCAAATAGTCTTAAAAAACCTTTTTCAAAAGCTAATTTATTACAATTCATAAAGGATTTTTACCTGTTGCTATGTATATTTGAGATACAAATAATATGAATACTTTTTTCACAATCAACTGAAGTAAATGTTTGAAGTAAATTTCCAAGTTTGACATTTCAAACAAACCTAGTTACCTTGGTTAAATCTACGTTCAATGAGTTCAGTTGACTGAATATCTTGTCCCTTGGGTCGTCTGAACGTGCCCATAATCTTCTGCTAACTGCCAAAAGTTCGCCACCCAAGTTCTTGAAAGTTTATGACAATTATGTAATACTGTTACCGACGATGAAAAATTACTCATCTGAATTAAATCTCAATATTCCCTCCCATTCGTCATTCTCATGTGCAAAGCAACTTATGTAGCTTGATTTCCCAACTCCTGTGAATCTAAAATATAATATACAAAATATCAACAAACATAACTTAAATAATCAAAGACTAACAAAATACCCGACAATCACCAGAGTGTATTTAACTCTTAAAAAGTAGAAGCTCTTTTGGTCGGTAAATACAATTCGATCCCAAAACAAAATTTATGTCTAAAACAGTAATTTTTTTCTGCTAAAATTCTTATCCCACTTTATATAACCTTAAGTAATTAAGTGACATATAAAAATGTTTTTTAAGTGAGGTGAAACCAGGTATGTTACCCAAATTTGCACATCGATTCAAAGGGCATAGTTATTATTATTTTTTTTATAAATGATAAATTAAAATTTTAAATTTTCTATTTTAGGTTTTTTTAAAGTAAGCGAAGCTGATAAACTTAGTCTGCTAAACCGCTTTCGAAAACTTAATGTTTTTTCTTCCTACTCCTAATTTACCCAGTGGATACCGCAATGGAAATAAAAAGGAACACAAATAATAAAAATTGCCTACAATACTTAAAAAATAAATAAAACAAACAAAAAATTAAATTAAAAGTGTTAATAAATGTTAATTTTATTTCTTAAACTATTTATTGTTATTTAAGTATGATTTAGTCCGGTGCGACGTTGTGATCAATTTTTGTATATAAAATAGATTCATATACATATACATAATATATATATATACATTAATATCTTAATATTTATTATTAATATTATTATTAGTAATTATAATGTGATGTTAAATTTAAATAAATACAAACAAAAAGTAAATAAATAATAAATAATAATTTAAAAGAAGAAGAACAACAACAAGAAAAAAACATAAATACAATTTCTGAACTAAATTTTTTTATTTCCAATTTATAATAAAAATTGTAATTGTTGTAAAACGGCTATGTAAAAACACAAAACAAAATTTAAAACTTTAATAAATAAATAATGGAAAAAATTACAAAAAAAGAAAAAAACATACATATTGGCAACCAAAGCGCGTTCCTATGCAACAGAACATTTTATTTAGAATTATTTGACAAATTAATCAAGTATAAAGAAAATTACCGTTAAAGATATAATATTCAATAACTTTTTGACAACAATAAATACAAATTTAAAAATGATAAAAACAAAAAAATTAACATATATGTTTAAGAATACCAATTGGGTTAGTTTGTTTCGATTAATATTGTTTCAATTTTTGTGTATGATTATTATTTTTTAGCAATATTCTTATTCTTGTTAAAATTTGTATATTTTTTACATATATAAATGTTATTCAATTAATGAAAAAAAAAATATAAAATGCGGTTACACTTAGTGAGTGAATAGAGCGATTATAAAAAAAAAAAACAAAAAATAATTAGAAATTTAAATTTTAAAGCAAATTGTTTATGTTTCTAGGAGCACAAAATATTAAACAAAAAACTAAATGAAAACTCCGCACTGTTAGTACTGTATAAAAATTATTATTATAAACTTAAACTAACAAACAAAAAAACTTTTCATGGACTTGAATATAATAAAATGTGAACTACATTCATTCGTAGATTCGAATAAACAACATAAAAAATGAAAAAATTGTTATAAAGAAAGCCTTAAAACGCCAAATGCAAAAAAGATCCAAGAACAACACAAAAAATGTCCACTTTAAAATCAAATTTTAAGAGAAAACAAAAATTATTATTTTATTATATTATGCATAAAAGTATTAGAGCTGTTTTGTTTTTGTTGATGTAGTACATTGTTTTCTTTTTGTTATTTTTTTTTTTTAATCAAAATCGCATTTCTTCCACTCGAGCGAAGTCTATTCTGTCCTCTTAAAAAATTTTCTTTTTCCGTTTTTAGTTCTTGTTTACTTAGATACACATTGCTTATTATCTAAGAATTTTGTCTCAACTTCAAATTTGATATTTACATACATACATAGCTTCACTAATTCTAATTCAAAAAGGTTTTTATATTGAGTGTGTTTTTTTTAATTAAGGAACAAATATTATAGTAATTAAATTTTTATTCATAATTATTATACTATGAGTACAAAAGTTATTTAATATTATATGGATATAATAATATATATTTATATGTATATATACTATAATCAAGTCATTAAAATATATATATACATATATATTCATTGTACGACAAACCACTGTACATAATTATTATTATTAGAATCAAAGATTAACATTCATATAGGTATATTATGTATACATATATACATATATATGCATATAGAAATAATTAAAAACAAAATAAACATTAATTAACTATTATATTAATTAAGATCGAAAGTTCAATTAAAATAAAATAAAGAAACATTTAACAATATTATAAATAATTAAATAATTTAATATAATAAACAAAGAAAAAAAAGATTCAATTATATAATGAAATTATATATATATTATATATTATATACACATTTAAAGAATGCAAAATAAGACGAAAAAGGAAAAATATAAATGAAAATCTTAAATAAACCACCACAATTATTATACATAAACTAAACATAATGCCTATATACATCAAGTAATAAATCCTTATTTAAAAATAAAAGCAAAATACAAAATCTATATTCTATGTATCTAAAACTATATGTTACCATAGGTACTGTTGCAAAAAAATTATTTAATTTTTTTCTTTTCAATAAAATATATTTGATATAGAATTATCAAATTAACATTCAAACTAACTGGAAAATAAATCACATTATAAAAAAGATAAAGAAATTGATAAGAGCTAAATATGATAGCAAAATGTTGAAAGCTTAATATAAATTAGGATTATTATTTGTATACGATTTTTCAAATTATTTTTTATGTTGAAATTATTCTCGTTCAACAAAGATTGGAGGTCTAATGAAAAGTTCAATATTATTTTTAATAATCAAAATAAATTTGTACGGTCTTTAGTTCGTCTCACTTGGACTCATTATCAATAAATTGTTAAGGTTATGGTTTCGGTGCACAACTTCTAATTGTTAGATGTAACAATCGATCGAAATTTGAAAACCAGAACAAAGGGAATGTGTTTATTTCAAAATATAAGCAAGCACCGTTTACTTGAAAAATTGCTGTCACCGAAACCATGGCCCATATCAGAGTTGAATATCTACTCACTTAACTCACCTCTCCAGTTGTGCACAGGTTTTATTACACTTCTTAAAATCCTTTATCGTTAAAGGGATACGATGACTTCGAGTTTAAAAATGCGTGCCCATAAGGTGAAGAAACCCTAGCCACTTTGGCCGATAAATTCATCTTCCAGTGTCGCTGTATAGCTCATAAGTTCATTTTTGAACTTCTACGAAAAAACTTATTTATGTACTACGGTATTTTAATTCACCTCTTATTAAGTCCATTCCTCAGTGCTTTTAAAGAAAACTGGGTCCATCAAGGCCATCAACTTATGACTCAAAGTACCAATAGTTGACTATTCTTCATTTCCTAATTGGTGTTCAAAAAAACATGTTTTACTTTATTTTAATACGCGTTTTATAAAGCCTGTGTCTAAGCGCTGTAAAACAGAACTTTAACTATCAAACTGTGTACCCCTTATGGTAACGCCATACTGCTCTTAATTGACTTCTTAGCTCGAAAAAACAGCGATTAGCTATCCTCGATTTCTATACTGGTGTTATTTTCAGTTGTGATTGTGACGTTTTCAGTCTACACTTTAACGTTGAGTGTGGCAGCATATATTTTTCTCCCGTTTATTTCTAAAATTTCAAACGCTCCTGTCGCTTTACTTAGAAATGGACTAGTTCATGAAGTTACATTCAAAAAGTTACATAAATTTCGGTGTTTGCTAACGACCTTGATAGAGCAGCGATCATTCTTATATGGTCATCCTTGTGAACGATTTTGGTAAAAATAGGAATGGTAAAAGTAGAAACAGTGTTTATAGCCCTGAATAATTATCGTTCCTTCAAGTGTTCATATGTAAATATAAGCGGTATCAAATTTCAAAAATCCCATATCTTGGTTTTCCTCCAAGAGCTGACAGTATGAAAAAGTAATCGATCCTGGACTTCCTATCCTAAAACCGCTCTGATCTGTGGCGATCACCTTGTTAACAAAGGTTGTTGACACTATGTTATTATTATGAGAAATCCCGATATACATAAGAAGCTTTCGTTCGGACGAAAATTATCTCCGATTTGTTTAAAATCGAAGAACTTTCTATAGAGATATCGGTTCAGATAGCATGTTCCGCACTTTACCTAAATGCGACCCAATGTGTCAACTGTCAAGTAATAAATTTTGATACCTGCACGTTAATAGCGTTTTCGTTTGGTAATCCAGAAGAAGCCTCAAGAGCTCTCTAACCCGACTGCCAAAAAACAAGTTCCAAAACCTTTTTCTTGATAATTAAGTTTAGGATTTGTTGTATTTATGCACTTGTTTGTTGCATTTGGATGATAAAAAGTTCACACAGCCGTTTCTCTGAATATGTTTCATATTCATATTCAATAACAGCAACGTCTCAACCTCTGGTTTTTACTTTGAGTAAACTCGTTACCTTAGCATAGATTCCACAGCATGGTATGAGAATGATAATAATGGAGAAGAGGAAGATTTTTGGTATATCCTTTTTTTTCATAATTGTTTCCTTTTAATTCCAAAATTTAGTTTAATTCACATGCATAATCGCAATTCCAAAATTATATAACAAACAAATTTTAACAATTTTGACGTTTCAATTATAAGGATGTGTGTGTGTGCCTCTGGTTTTGATTCTTTCTTTGAATCCAGAATCGTTCTTTTCTTCTTTTTATAAGAACAACTGCCATCTAGTGTCAAACGAACATTTTCAGAAGCATTCGGCCGACCAACTCTGAGGTTCCCCGACAAGAAATAGTTGCGAAATTATTTTAACCAAACTATTTAAGTGTAATAGTTTTGTATTTTAGAAATAAAAATAAGTCGAGAACAAAAGGCAACCAGAATTTATATGTGGTAGACCATTCAATCAAAAGAGTTGAAGAGTTGTAGGTACCCCCGTCAAAGAAACGTTCATAGTTATTATCAACTTGAAGGATACATTAAACGGAGTTGAACCAAGAGTCGATGTCGATCGTCCAAAATATCGAAGTTCAGTCAAAACTTTTGTATTTCTTTTGTGATTTTATTGTATCTTTTTCTAAATACGCTGCATCAAATGGTGCAGAAATTATATTATATTTATATGTATTGTTCGAGTTATCTCTTCGAACTGTTTTTTTATATTTACGGTCATATTCAAGCCTCCTGTTTCCAAAACTTGTGTGCTTCATTTATTTTGGTCCGAAACGGATAGGTACCCAGAGTGCTATCTAATGTCGTGTTTCATTGAAATCTGAAAATTCCAGGAGAATTTTTGCATGTATCTGTGGATGTAGATCAAATCTCTCAAACTCATGAGATGAGCGTGGTCCCGGTGACCACACTCAATGTTTTTGAAAAAAAGGGATCAAATAGTTTTGACAGTGAGAAACAGCATTATAACAACACTGCAACATTTTCGAGATAAGTGATCTTAATTCAATTGATTTATATTCATTCGTTCCACTTAATTGAAGAATTTCGTTTTGAATTTCCTAACCTTCATATTCAATAGTAGAGATTTTACTTTGCATTATTCTGTTTTAACCAGATCTCTGGGACTGGTTTTCTTTTTTTTTTAATGACTGTCCTTACGTTTGTTCACAGCTTATTATTAGTAGTAAATTTGAACACAATCTTTTTCTGTTCCAAGAAGGTTGTACGACTATAATTTTATATATAATTTGAATAATGACATATGTATATTTTGCTCATGAACATTTACTAAAGCAAACTTATTAATAAATACAATTCACAGTTCCTTTGATTCTACATACATACATACCTTATGTATATGTAAATTACTTCTAGATCCAGCCATTAATGTAATTTTATCAGATTTCATTATAACCTAACTTCTTTTTGCTTAGCTGGAGGTTACAGAACTTAATGCAGTTTGTCCTAGAATTTGTTTTAAAAAATAAACTTTTGTATCAGAATTGCCATACCTCAATATAAGTTACAATCAAATTTATAAGTTATGTATAAAATGTTTTCGTCTACCTATCTATGGAAGATGTTATTATTTTAATGTTATAAAAATTAAATTTTGCATTTACAAATACATATTTATTTAAGGTAACCTACAATGGTTCCTTCTCAAAGCAAATTTTATGTTTTTTTTTTCGGTGAAAATTTTGATTTTAAAAGAAAAGCAGACTCAATAACAAAAATTGTACATACATATATTATGTACATCAGAAAAGCTATATACATTTTTAAAACAAAACTTTAAAATATACCTGCATTTAAGTGAAAATATTTTTTTATTAAACAAATTTCTTTTACTATATCATTCTTTCGTCTAATGTGTAGAAAAAAAAAACTTTATAAATACATACTTATCAAAAAAAAATATCCAAAAAGCAATAAAAAATTAGAATAAAATTTTTTAAATAAATTTTAACTTTTAATCCAAATTTAACAAAGATTGTTAAAACAAAATTTCAAAAAAAAAAAAAAAAACTAGACGACGATCTTAACTGGGCAAAGGGGTTCTTTAAATTTAATATTAAAGCAAATAATGTAGATTTTTTTTAACTAAATATCAAAGAACTATGTTTAAAATAAAAATATTTCAAATAAATTTACTTCAATAGAATGATTGCGGATTTAAAAGATTTTTAACTGAAACACATCTTATATGAGTTTAAGTTAAAACAGGTATCGCAAATGAAATTCAAGGTTTATAAGTCAAAGTTTTGGCGTAATATGATTTAGGTGAACTGTAAAGATTTATTTTTTGTTAATGAAGTTTTTTTATTTGTTGCCTGTATTTCTGTATGGTGGTTTTAGCCTTATCTTGCATGAGTAGGTCCGATACAGCTGAAAGAAATCAATTTTTTAATGTTTTCGATTTGGTTCTTCACTTAGCCATTTAAATTACGATCTTATCGATTGGATTTTGACCCCTTATTTTTCGTCAAAATATAAGAACGACATGATCCCGATGTTTCGTTTGAAACGGAATCATTTAGATATCATCTACAAAAGGCCTTGGTTTACTCGGGCGTATGTGGAACCTTTTCAGGAATAAACTGTGCATACATTTATGTACATTATATCGTTGGCCGTTTTCAAAGTCCGTTTGACCGTCAAATGATCGCTACTGTGCGAAGCAAGCCTTAAAATCGTCTAAACTGCAATCCTATTGCTTTTTCTACAAGTCCATTTGACGATTTTCAAACAAGAGCAAAATCCGGTGAAACATGTAATCGAAAGAAATTGGCAACATAATTTTATTTCTGGGAAAGATTGGTGACTTCGAATAAATATTGAAGAGGAAGTAAAATCTCTCAGATTCCGTCACTGAGTTTGTTTGGAACAAATAAAGTCTTCACTTCACGTGTCGACCTCAAGTTAGAACATCTCGAAAACTGAGCTTATGGGAGAATAACTACTGACTGCTGATTCTGATATAAATATAATTCTCAAGCTTAGAATTTTGAATTCAACTAATATTTTTAATTAAGTTTTCGTACAAACTTGCGCTTAAGAATATTTTACAAATGAATACTTGAGCTAATAAAGCTTGAAATTGTAACATTATTTGTGGAATACATTTATTTATTTTTATTCAAATCACCAAAAACATTCTAAATGGAATTATCTAATTTTGTGTTAGAGAAATTAATGAATTTATTTTTATATTTCACTTAAATCATATTTTCAACGAAAAAAAACTGCATACATATTTACGATTATAACATCACGCACTTAAAGCTACATTAAATACAATGTGTAATTGCAAGAAAATTAAAGCAAACTTACATTTAATATTCGTATTAAAAATTAAAAAAAAAATTATATATATTTATAAATTCTATTGGGAAAAGTAGTAAGTTAACAAAATTTTTCATAGATTATACTTTACGCTTGCAAATTTTTTATACATACATATTAATATTGAAAAACAAAAACAAAAAATTATAATACAGAACAACAAATTTAGTATAAATGATGAAAATAGACGATATTAAAATCACGCATACCTACTGGATTAAGGATTTAATTCAAAGATACAAAAATAAAAACAAAGATAACATTGATATTTATTCAGATAGTAGATTAAAAACAAAAACAAAATCAATGTCTGAATAGGGATAATGTGTAAGAAAAGTAATTCACAAAAAATATTTCTTCTGGCTGAATAAATATATTACAATAATAATGAAAAAAAAAAAAAATAAATAAAGTACCTACCTATACACTTGAATGCGCAAAATGCATATCAAAATATAATTTTGTTGTCCAAAAGAAATATTTTATAGTGTTCTGCACATTGTCCAATACTTTTGACAGCGAATTAATAAATACAATAAAAATAAAAACAAAAAATATTACAAAATTAAAAAGAAACATTCGAATAAGAGTTTTCTCTCTAGCCTCTCTTCCAAGTCAGCATTACATCTAATTCCTGTTAGACAAACCTATGTCTGTCGGGTCTATGACATATCTCCAAGAATAATTATATAGAAGGATTAAAAATCGCAATTTCTAGCTATACAAAAAAAAACACACAAAATTTATTTAAAAAAAATCTTTATGGGTTAGTGATAAGTTGTATAATAGATAGATTAACAATTTAACTAATGTATTTATTTCTAGGAAATGAAAAATTATTAATCACACCTTAAAACAGAAACGAATTGAGGGGAAATAAATAGAATATAACAAAAAAAAGACATTCTTCTCTTTCACTCTCATATTCTCTCTCTGTGTAATTCATTGAATTAAAAATTTATCTTCATGTAATTTTTATCTTTTCTCTATGTGTTTTTATTCGTGTATAAAATAAATTTAAACAAAACAAAAATTTAAGCGTGTGTGTTGTAATATGTTTCTGTTTCAACTGCCACTTTTCAAATTATTGCAGTATTTGAAAAATATGTATAACAAGTAAAAAAAAAAAATAAAAATAAAAACAAAAACAAAACTTCCTGATTTATGTAGTAAAAATTAAATCTTTCAAAAATATTTATAAACTCAAATCTTAGGTAGATTTTATTTTTCGATTTACTACTTCAAGTAGTTAAAATGGCGTTTAATGGTGATCTGTAATAAAAAAAATAATAAATTATAAAAACAAAAAATATTTAAATTCAAAAGTTCATTCTTATTATAATTATATAAAACATTATATATTTATCATTGTAAATATGGTATGATTTCTCCGAATTTGTTAATCTTTTCTCGGAGATAGCTGGAGTAAATTTATAAACCGAAAACAAAAACAAAATACGAAAACGGCTTTTGGAATAAAATTTTAAATTAAAAAAGGCTACAAAACAAAGATAAAATGAAGAAAATAACATTGGAACACAAGACATTCACACGAAACAATAAAAAAAAATTAAAAAGAGTATTTTACAAAATTCACAGATATATAAATATACATAAATGTATATAATTATACACCAAACACTGCATAAAAAAACATACACTACTAATTAACCCATTAAATGTAATTAACAAATTAATAATAATAATAATCAAATTAATTAACGCATACAAAGGAAAACAAAAAGAGATGGAATAAATTGAGAGTAAAAACAAAATTTCATATTACATATTATATAAATTTACAATTCATAGGAAAACATAAAATAAAATTCATTGACAAAAAAAAAACAACAAAAAATTGTATCAAAGCAAATGCGAAACAAAAAAAATCAACACATGTGTAGGTGAAGTTTAATAAATAAATAAAACAAATTAAAAAAAAAACAAATGTATTCTTATTAATTATTATTATTAATATTATAATTATAAAAAATGTAATCTTACCTAAGGTAAATAAAAATTTTGTTTTGTTGCGAAAAAAATAATTCACGTATTTTATTTAAGACTTTTCACTTTTTGATTTTACCGGATGTGGCTGAAAGGTTTAATGTTAATAAGAACAGATGTTAAAAGCAATTTCAATGAAACAACGTTAGTGCAATGCGGAAGCTGAAATTATTGCTTTGTGATGTAGGTAAACAAAACAACCATTCGAATCTTACAAAAAAAAACACTTTTCAAATTTCCATGTGCGGAAATAATTTTGCTGAGTGAACAAATTATTAAAATGATTTCAAGAAAAACCTAACAGCTAACTCCTGTTTATTTTTTTCAAAATGAAATACTAAAAAAAATTATATTCATAATAGCCGTTTTCCTTTCGAGGTGGCAAGGTACTTGTGAGTAGATGAAAGCCCTAATCTAGTACTTTCAACTGCACATGCTCTCATGTGCGAGTAGATAGACATTTACATGGGAAAGCAGTTTGATGTATTCCATTGAAAAAAGCTTACAAGTACTTCGCCACCTCCAAAAGAAAGCGCCTGATATTTTATTGCGTTGGGTACTATGATATACTAAAACTACTCCTATTATAATTCAATTATATAAAGTATTCTTACATTAAGTATAATGTATTAAAGCTTAAAGTTAAGGAAAAGCGAATTAGAGAAGAACTGTCGATGATCAAATTTGATTCCAGAAGAAAGTACTGAAACTTAGAAGCCATGTGTGTGGCTATGACATTCTTATGATGAATATACTTAGATATACCGATCTATTACATAATTTTGCTATCGCAGACCTGTAAGCTTTCAACTACAAGTAACAGTGTACTTTTTAGTTTTACTTGTACTTATACTTGAAAAAAAACATGTACCACGTACTTCGTACTTGAAAAACGCCAAGTACTTTGTTCCAAAGCACATGCACTTGGTATACTTTAATACTTTCCAGTACATTTTCAAGTACAAGTCCATTTTAAGTACTTTTCCAGTACAAGTCCATTTGAGTACTTTTCAAGTACAAGTCTATTTCAAGTAGAATTCGTTTAGTAGTCTGGTTGAGCCACCGAATAATGACAATTTCAACTCAACTTATACTTGAAATGGACTTGGAGAGCATTTAAAAGTGTACTTGCCAGTAATACAGTACCAAGTACATGTACTTGGAACAAAGTACTTGAATAACTGTAGGTATAGTGTAATTTTCGGTAAAAAAAAAACTGTTTCTAACGGTACCTGCCATATAACTGTTTTTTTTTTACTTTCGATTTTCTCACTAACGGCTCAGCCGGTTTCAGTGAAAAATTTTATGCAAAAGCCCCTTTAAAATTTCAATATCAAAATTTTGAAAAAAATTAATTTTTTTGAAACTAGGTTTATAAATGTATTTATACAAACTCAAAATTGGCATACCAATTTTTTTAAAATGTCAAAATTTTATATATAAAAAATTTGTTTTTAAGAGATAATTTTTTTAGCAGTATTAATATTTTTCAAGTGATCAAATGACTTGTTTTACAATTAAAAGAACAATTTAAATGCTTTTTATATTTTTTTCTATTATTACTTTCATATTTTCAATTTCCTAATTCCAAGCAACTTGAACATACATAAGAGCAAGTACGTGCGATCCATGTGTTTATTTTATTATTTTTATTTTTGGAAACATACGTATGAATACTTCTCCGCGAATAAAGAAACTAAAATGTGGTATAATACGACTGGAAATAATAGGGGTTCAATTTATGTCGCTTTTTAACTGATAAAGTACTCGTATTTTATTACAATTGTTGGGGTCCCATAATATTTTTACTAACAAAAGGTGTTGAGCTCAGAAACTTTGAAAAACACTACATATTAGGTCTGTTTCTTTACTTTTGGGATACAGCTTGGGAAAAAGTTTGGGGAAGAGCTTTTTGATGTTATTGTTGTAATGTTTAACCAGAAATGAAAAGTATAGAAACGCATTTGGGATGTTTGTGGTTTGTTGCGGTGTAAAATTACCCATTCGACTTTATTGCTTGTAGGCTCAACGCATACAAAATTATGCAATTTCAATTCTTAACATTTGCACTTATCATTTTGGGCTCTATTAAAAGATACCAGAAGAAATATTTTAATTTATATTTGACTCCATTCTATCATTTTCATTTAATTTATTTAAATTAAACCATTTTATATACGCTACTTGACAAATTTAATTAAAAATTTTTCGATCTGCTGATTTCTTGTTTGACAAGCAAGAAAGTGCCGGAACTAAAATGTTCGGGTAGATTCTTGCTGGAGGGGAAATGAAAAAAAGTCAAAAGCTCTGGCATTTTTGTGTCAGAAAATAGTAAAGAAACACGTTTTGGGTAGATTTGGGTTACTTTGGGAACCCGCGGGCGAGTAAAGAAACAGACCTAAAGAAACACGTTTTGGGTTAGTTTGGGAACCCGCGGGCGACTAAAGAAACAGACCTATTGTAGTAATTTGTATTTTTAGAAATAATCATAATCATAAACGTCAAATGTTTCCGCATCACTGCTTTTATGCGATGCTGATGCGTGACGTAGCTGATGCTGATACAATTGCATCAGCAACAACGCATCAAGAATTTTGTTGATTCTTATTTGTTTGAAGTTTGCGCATCACATGTTGCAAGCTTACAATAATGAACAGGTTACGCAAAAAGTGATGCGGGCTTGATGCATTTATGAATGTTTGGCGGAAATGATTGTGCATCATCTCTGCAACGATGCGTTTGTGAATTTACACTTTGGGATAAACTTATTATGATCAAACAAATAAGGAATAACCCGGTTTTCGCTCTAGGCCCGCGAAATAATATTTATAAAAAGCGTTTTACCTTTTTAGTTTAGAATAGAGCTCTTAACACAGTCCAAGAATGTTCTGAACATTCTCTGAACCAAGCGTGTAGCATATAATGAATGAGGTACAGTAGTCACTCGATAATGTGAACTAATTAAAACAAGGCGTTTTCGGATTATACAGGGATTCACATTACTGGAACTTTTTTCTATTCTCATTTAACTGATTAAAATAATCTTTATATCTATTGAAAACAAATTAAATTTAAATAAGACTGATTTGCTTTTCGGCAGAGGAGATCTGCTGAAATTGGAACGTAGTTACATAATTCTAATTGCTTTTTAGCCACTCGAATAATGCATTTTCAATTTTAGGCATTTTGGATTTCTTAAGCGTCTTTCTCTTTCCTGGTCCTGATTCAGATTTTTGTAATGGTCCAACACCTTTTTGGAATTAAATTTTATTCCAGTAATTGTTGACCTGGACACCATATTTTTCAGTTATCATGTAAAATTTGATACTTATCTCTTATTTTTATAGATAAAAACCGATGCGTTTTGGTGTATCGTTTTTAATAATTTATTGAAAAAATAATATATGTATGGTGCTACGACTTTTTTCAGTTTAACAAGAAAGGGCTATGACTGGGTTGTTGTTTTGAGTCAAAAAACGTTAATAAACACAGTGCTTGAGGCAAATAGCTAACAAAAATTTAGTTTTTACTTATATTTTTAAGCACAGTGATTTTTTTTAAACTAAAAAGAATAAATCCGCATCTTTGTATATGCGGATCGGAGTTGTATGGAAACAAATGGTTCACGTGAATAGTAGAATACCGCAAAATATTACCAACATTACCGACAAGTGAATCAGATTCCCTGCGAATGTTAATAGAATGACGATTGGTGAATATTTCTAGAAAATTCCCCCCGATGAATAACAGAATAGGGCTGTGCTTTAAAGGAATGTATGATAAACTTATTCTGGTACTTGCCAAACATCTACAGTGAGGCATTACATCCGCCAGATACTTAAAAGTTGTCAAAATAATCGTATATTTTATGATAATCGAATTAAAGTTTTATATTGAACATTAATGTATATTCCTTGGGCAAATATAGATTTGAGAGTATAAAAATAATGGTATAATTTGAGTTATAGTATAACAAATTTCGCCGCATTTTATTTGTATTTTGGGATGGGATGTTTGTTTTAATTTCGATCACTTCGATCACAAAAAAAAATATTTTATAATAATTCTTATTCTCATATTATATTTTCAGGAGGATAGTCTGTCAGTATGGAATCGTACGGCTACTGACATCGCCAGTACGACACGAATCCGCGACACACTACGTAGAATATTAAATCTACCTCTTAATACTTTAATGGAGTATAAGATTCACTGTGATAGCCTTAAATATGTAGCAATGTAAGTTTTAATATTTATTTTTAATTCAAATTTAACCAATTTATTAATTTTATTTTTCTACTTTTCAGAAATAAAGTCCCACTGAAAAGCTGAAATTCAGCCTATTCCTCTAAGTTTAGCAGATATTAACGCATCAACAACGCGATTATTAATTCTTTACAACAAACAAAAAAAAAAAACAAGTTCTTTTTATTAAAAAAAAAAATACAATGTTTTTACCTACGTTTTGAATACATATGCAATCTATATTAAGTTACTTCCACAAGCTATTTTTAGCTTATCAATTGAAATTTTTAAAAATATAAGCTGTACCCGTAAATAAAAATAGAGAGTAGTAAAAATAATTCTAAATAAATAAAATAATATTTAAAGTAAAACAATGAGAAAGTAGAAAAAAACTATGAAGAAACACTATTCAAAATTAGTTCTCAAAATCAATCAACTGGTTTTTTATATTCGCCATAGATAATTGAATTATCAAAATAATAAATATATATAATTTTCTTTTTAAGTTTGGACTGTGTAGTTAAAAACCTTAAAATGTTTTTTTTTTTAACTGATTTTTTTCCTGTTTGTTTTCAGGAATTATATTTTTATCTGCAAAAACAAAACACGTTATGAAAACACTGTAATAAAGATAACAAATATTATTTAAAATGCGTTGTTTTTTTAAGTAATAGAACATCTGAAAGCAATAATAAACCAATCAAATAGAAAGCAGCTCAAATAACCTGAATTTTAAAAGTTTTAAGCTTGAATATGACATTTTAGAAAAATCCTTGAAGTTTAGGATATGCATGAGCTAATACTGGTATTCAGCAAATGTAGGCTTCTTTGGCGGTTGTGAGCACCTATTGGTCGAAGGAAAAAAGTGTTCATACAATAACTATTCAGCCTGCAATTTTGGACAATTTCATAGGTCAATCTCTTTATAGTTAGTCACTAAAAAGATAGAGAGCAATGAAGTTTTCGAAAACCACTTATGTAAACATATAAACCGGAGTGGTTTTTGGAAACTTCATTGCTCTGTATCTTCTTAGGGACTAACTTGTTAGTGACTTAATGTCATTGGCTCTTAGACTACAAGATTTGTAAATCAAAGTTGTTCTGAGTGATGAGGCTTATTTCCATTTTTTTTCTACATATATACAGACAAATCGCATCTAGGGTTCCGAAAATCAAAGAGTTATAGTAGAAAACCTCTTCATCCAACACGATTGACTGTGTGGTGCTGTTTTTAGGGTAGCGGTATCATCGGGCAGTATTTCTCCAAAGTAAGCATTTCGGTGAATGAATTTGCGTTAGTTAACCATTTTGAAACTTTTCAAATTAATTAATGAACGTCAGCGACGTTTACTTTTTGGTAGCAAGGAACCACATGCCACACAAATCGTAAAACAGTGACTCCATTACGTGATACTTTTTATGGGTGGGTTATTTTTCGAAGTGGACTTATTTTTTCTTAGAGGATATGCCAAAGAAAAAGTTTTTGCCAATGCTCCATAAACAATCTACGCGCCTTAGGAAAACATCAGAGCTGTTATTCTTCGAAATACAGTCACAATTAAACGAAAACATCTAGCAAATCTTAATCAAAAACGAGCTTGGATTTTATTATTTATTATAAGTGTTATATTTTTGTTATGTAGTACAAATTAATAAATATTTCAATACACACAAAATTATTTGTCTGGAAATTCTGTAAGGTCATAAAGATAAACATTGGAAATTAAACAGTCACCGTCCTAAAATAAAAAATATTTTAAATATTAGAACAACAAATATTCAATAGTTAAAATCAACAAAAACTCACAGCTGGTGAGATTCCCACCAACGCATCAGCATGTCCATAAAACTCCTCTTTGAGCGAAATGACAATAGTTTGCAGGTTCATTGTATGATCTCGTATGTAAGATGCAACTTTACCAATGTTTGTATTATCCAAAGCCGCATCGATCTCGTCAAGTACAAAAAATGGAGCAGGTTGGAAACTATAAAACAAAAGAATTAATTCACGCCTTCATTACAACTTACAATGATCTAAAATTATTACCTGTGAATGGAAAAAAGCAAAGCCAAAGCAGCAATTGTTTTCTCCCCACCACTCAAATTACTCATGGGTTGGAAACGTTTTCCTGGCGCAACACAATTATAATTTATTCCATCTAAGTAGGGTTCTTCTGGATTGTCGGGACCTAGATAGGCTTGAGCAGCTTCATTTCTGGCTAGAGATTTATAAATGCCATCGATTGCTTCGGAAATGTGAGTACAACAACGAATGAATTTTTCAGCACGTTCATTTTTGACCTTTTCAAATGCCGCCTTTGCTTTCTTTGCCTTTCGGCGGGCGTTTTCAAATTCCTCGTTTGTAGATGCAACTTTTTCGGTTACACGATCGAGTTTTTGCATGGCTTTCATGTTGGGTGTTTGAATTCGCTCCAAAATGTCTAGTTTAGCTTGTAAATCTTTTTGCAAAGAATCATTGGTCTTTTTGAAGTGTGAGTCGTCTTTGAGTTTACAAAGTTCTCGCGGTAAGCAGCTGTAGTTGACTTCAATTCTATAAGAGAAAACAAAAATAAAAATTTGAGGAGCTAAATAGTTTTTTTTTTTTTGTAAATAATATAGAAGTGCATCTGAAATCCAAGAGATATACAAATCTGTTCAGTTTTAACGGTTTTAAAGCTTGTCGACGAGCTTCAGTAAACATTTAAAAACATTGCTTTCTATAATGTTATTAATAGCGGAGATTTCTGAACATCCCCAATATAAAAGTTTATACTTATTTAAGTTAATTCTTTAGAATAATAAAAAACTCACTGATTCTCCTTTTCGAGAATCATAGACGTTGATGTCCCATTTGTTGTAGTTTCTGAATCACCTTGCCGAACTGCATCATCGAGAGATCCTTTTTTTAGTGGAATTGCTATACAATCCATCTAAAATTATATACTTTGAATAAATCGATTCAGGATCTTATTAACAATAATCTTTACCTTGGACTGCAACAGTAAATTGTGTCGCTCATTCTTTTTTGTTTCAATTTTTGCTTCGATCCCCGACACTTGGCTACCGAGAGAATGAATTTCTTTAGCCAAGTTTGCTACTTCACGGCGAGCCTTCAACGAAATTAAATATTTTATATGAATGTAAAGAGTAAATTAATTCTAAATAACACCTTTGAGATTTCCTCTTCCATTTCATCAACTGCAGTCTTTTTACTTAGTTTTCCTTGTTTAAGTTTTTCAATAGCTTCTTTATCTTGTTCAATTTCTTTCAAGTAACGTTTTTCAGCGACTTTAAGATCTTCTAAGGCGTCTTCTTCATCTTGAACGGCTCTTTCCCAACGTTCCAAATTTTCTGGAAAGTAATTTGTTTAAATTTAGTAATTTAAATATATTCAAAATATAACTACCAACTTTTTGTGTCTTTTTGCTTCTCGAAATCTAGTTGAGTATTAATGGCGTCGATTTGCTGTTCAAACTCAGCCCTCTTTCTGGCACGCTCTTGCTGCATTACCAGTTCCCTCTCTTCATATTGTCGGATATTTTTGACACCTAAACGACGACAAAACTTGGCAAATACTTTATCTTCGACGTTGTTCATGTTTTCTTTGATCTCCTGAATGCGTTGATCGCGTTTTAACATTCGGCGTTCGATTTCACTAATTTTGGGCTAAGAGAAGAAGTTTTTTCAACTAAATCGTTTTCTGTTTGCTTTTAAACAATTTTTCTTACCCCAAATTCATCAAGTTGACTTTGAACATCCTTTAACTGCCTATCGAATTGTGCAATTGATTTTTTGGACGACTCCAAATCGACCATACTATACTTAAGTCGATTTGCCAGGCCCTAAAAATAGAAAACAGAGAATAATAAAAACAAAACAAAAACAACTAAATAATTTTCTTGCCTGAATTTGGCTCTCAACAGTTGCTAGCTCACTCTGTTTGCGTGACTTTTTGACCAATTCCTTCATTTCTTCGGTGAGTTTTTCTTTCTGCATTTTCAACTGCGCCATATGCTTCTCATCCCACCTTTTGGCTTTCCGAGCCAAATCATGACTACCACCAGATATGATCCCAGATTTCTGATAGAAAGTTCCATCCAGTGCGAGCGCATCGAATCGACTGCGATCGATTTCGTAGGCAACTTTCATTGCATCTTCAGGAGTTTCACAAACCAGAGCGTTATTAGTTGCAAAGAGGACAGCTCGCTCAATCTCAGGTGGATCAAATTTAAGGACATCAAAAACGAGTTTTACATTACGTGGCTCAGAGATATTTCTCAATCGTTCTTTCAGAGGTTTGACTTGCAAATAGTCAAGCGGTAGGAAAGTCTCAACTTCCAACATTTGCTCTTTGAGGATCTGAATGCAGTGACGTGCTGTCTTCTCGGTATCAACAATTATGGCTTCCATATATTTACCCAAAACCTTGGTAACTGCAACGTTGTATCGTTTGTGTGTTGGCTGACACATGTTGATCATACGATCGTACACTCCGGGAACTTGTTTTTTGAATAATTCCACCACTTCTTGTTTCTTCTTTCTACGAGCATCCTCGTGCTTATCAATTCTAGCATCACCCAACTGATCACGGACGTTTTCTAGTTCACGTTGTTTTTCAGCAATTTTTTCCTTTGATGATCCCACATCACGCCTTAGATCTTCTTTTATACGGTTTTGTTCTTCAAGAGCTGCCTGACTGGATTTAATATGGTCCATAAGCTTATCGTGGCGCTTCATGGCTTCTTCCTTTTGTAAAGTTAATTTTTTAAAAGCCTCATCGATTGATGCCTTTCTATTCATTTCACTATCAAGCAAATCCTGATCGGATTTTTGCTCACGATTAACCGAATCTAGATTCGAACGATACTGTGTGGCTGTTGCTTCAGCTTCTTGTTTCAGACGATCATATTCCTGAACAAGACCCTCTTCCATGTGAACACTCTTACCACGTCTTTGAGATTCTCCTTCGATCTCTTCTTCGAAGCGTTTCTTCAAAGTCTCAACATCGGCTAGCTTTTTGTCCAAATTTCTGATGTCACATTGGTGAGCATTGTCGGCTTCTTTTGCGGTTTCAAGTGTCTTGACCAAAGAAGTTAATTTTTTTTGACAATGCGAAACCTTTTCTTTGGCTTTAATAAAGAGTGGTCGTTTTTTATTTATTGATGTTTCAACTTCACGAATTTCTTGGTCGACTTTAGCCAGATCACGGCCTATTTTTCCGGCTTCTTTTTTTTTGTCTTTGAGAATTTCGTCGGCTTGTTCTTTTTTTACTTCAACGGCTTTTATTTCTTCCTGTTTGGCTTCTAGATCTTTATTTAGCTTTTCGATGTCTTTTTCGACATGAAAAAGCCGAAATAATTGATATTCTACTTGTGTTTCGTTCTAGAATAAAAAACAAAAAGTATTTATATATATTTTTGTATTAAATTAACATAACATTTGTGTGTTTATTTAACTTACATATTCGGTCTTTAACCTTGCATAACGATCGGCCTCCATTTTTTCATGTTTAGCTTCTTTGCGTTCAGCGGCAATTCCTTTTTTCTTTTGGTAAGTGAATTGAGTTTCTTCTTCGGCTAGATTCATTTCTTGTTTAAGTCGATTATAGTCATCTTTAAGAAGCCCAGAGCTAGTTTGAAAGCAAGACGCAAATATATCAGGAATATAACGTGCGATTTGACAAAAGCATTGATTTAAACGAATGAATGGCCTTTTTGATTACTACAAAAGAACGCGTTAAGTTTCGATTCTGAATCAAATCTAGTAGCAGTTTATCATCTTTTCGAAACAAAAACTGAGAATTTACCAATCTTAAAACTATGAATAAAAAATTTCTCTAGTTTAATCGTATCTTTGGAACCGATGCTACTTGAGAAAGAAAATAGTAGAACACCAGAGCTTTCTGAAAACCTACAATGATAGGTGGTGCACAATTCGAATATTTCTGTTTATGGATGTATGTATGCATGGCCTGTTTCCCAGAAAGAAAAACGATGGTTTATTCAAGCTTCTTGATTGGAATTCTAATGGTTACAACATAGTAGACTTGTGCAGAGGGATCTCAAGCAAGCGGAAGAAAGCTCGGCGCACATCCCCTCTTAATGCATCATTAAATTGAATTTTTTGTCTAGAAAATAGGCGCACTGGAAAAACCTCACATTCCTCCATTTTGACTTGCCAGGATGTTAAACTAGAATTTGTATTTAATTTTTTAGGTACTTACCCACTGATTTCTTCGAACAAAGCGGTTCGTTCCTTTGCACTTTTCATTGCAATGTTTTCTACAGCTCCTTGAAACACCAAGAAATTCTTTGCTTTTACATTAATACCAAGCTTTTCTAATCTCGACAAGTATGTGTTACTGGAAACACTCTAAAGATATATAAAAATCAAGTAAAACATTTCCAACGCCATAGCTACAAAAAAATTGTATTTACCTCTCCAGTGATTCTATACTCAGATGATCCACCAGTAACACATCTTTGAAAATCTACTTGAGTATCTCCATTTACGATAAATTTTGCAGTAACATAGCAAGACCGCGCCACAGGTTTTCCAATAGACGCACCATGTATAAGATCATTCAAACGTTTCACACGGAGACTGGATGTTTTTTCACCCATAACAAAACTTATAGCATCCATGAAATTAGATTTTCCTTTGAAATAAGGCGATTTTTTAATTTTAAAAGAATTTTTATAATTTATGAATGTTTACAAGCGAAATAGAGATTTACCTGAACCATTTGGCCCAATTACTGCTGTGAATTCTTTCAGTGGTCCTACTATTGTGTGACCACGATAGGACTTAAAATTTTCCATTTCTATAAATTTTAGAAATGCCGTTGGCATTTCCTCTTCAGGCATTTTGTTTGATTTAATTATATTCTTTTGCAGGAAGTCCGATATTTAAATAAACACAAAATATTGAAAATTAAACTTTTTCCAAATACTCAACAGAAAATAATCAACTCACTGAACTCTTTTTTTCTGTTTGACGCTGGTCTTCTTGACAGTTGTTGTGTTTATTCACAGTGGTGATTGTGAATTTTGCTTTTCTAGATTAGCCCTGTTCCACACCGAGTTTCAAACAATTCACATACCGAGTCCACTCGACATGAGCCATGCTCAGACTATGAACATGTCGAGAAAAAAACAATGCAGGCAGAAAAATCCATGTCTTGTCAACGACATATCGAATAAAACCAACTTTTGAACACAACATGAACGCCGTTCAAAGTATTCCCATGAGATTTGAGATTTCACGTGCGTGTTATTTTATTTTCGATTTTCGTTGTATCTGAACATGCAATTCTACCTATTTGTGTTTAAAATTAAATTCAATATAATTTCGAATTATTTAAATGAATATATAACGTATGTAAGTGATGCACAACCTTTTGCTTTATGCAATGGTTATTTTAGGTTACCTATGTATAGAAATGCAAAAACAACAATTATGGTTCTTCACAGAGGATTAGATATTTATTATAACTTAACGAATGAACTGAAAATGGAAAATAATTTATTAAAATTTAAAAAACTTTTAATTGAGTATGATAAAAAAAGTTTATAGAAAATAATATACTTTGTAATGAATTTTTTAAATGGCAAATTTTGCCAAATATACAAAAAAAAATCTATTAGATATGATGGCAATATCGGTAGGTACCTACCTTTTTTAACTAAATTTTTAGTGCAAAATTTGAGGTTGGGCTTAGGCAAAGGCAAAGGTGTAGGTATATTTGGTTGCCAGGTACCTAGGTGCATTTTAGTTAAGAAAGTGACGTTTATTCGAAGGTGAGCAATTGTTCTCCGTACACCCTGCGAAAATCTTAATTTCCATGCATGCCAAAATTCCTTGATGTACCTACATACTTGACTTTCTTTTTAACATTTTACCTGTATCAATATCCCAAACAAAAACACAGACACCAGACCAATGTAAAACAAAATCATTCAAGCTACCTACCTACCAGTAAAAGTAAATAAAAACATCATAGGTGTTCTCAAAACTAATCGTACCAAAAACAGATAAAATTCCAATACAAAAGAATTTAAAACAAAAACACATGAAGTTTGTACTCCCTAACTTACCCTTAATAATCAGCAAGCGTTAAATCTCATCAAGCGCACATTCGTTTTTCATTTGGCAACTCAAAGCTAATTAAAAATTCATTTCCTCTCAAAAAAACGAAAAATTCATCCATCAGGGTGTTCTACAGACATCAAGTCGAATTTCGATCCTTGGGTGATACTTATTTATATAAATACGCATTTACTTATTGTATTAGGGGGGTTATTGTCCTAAGTCCTCTGCATTAACATATAAGACAGTTAATAAACGTACAAATATTTGAATTTTAACTGCCAATAACATAGTATCCGGCAGCTATTCCAATGGAAAGACAAATCAAGAATTGCTTCTCACTTTGAGATACAGGCACAGTTTTTTTTTTCCTGGTCTAGAAGGGATAGGATGAAAGAAGGTCTCGACTAAGTAACAGAATGTAGGTACTGGATGCTTTAATTTCATTAAGGTTTCAATTAAAAAAATAGGTGCACCACTTTAGATTCTAGCTCGATGTAAAGTAGACGTAAAAACGGAGCTGTCAGGTATCTACCATACATCTTGGTGTTGTTTTGAACAAATGATAACAATTTTTAACCATCAACCACTTAGTTCTCATTTTCTAAATCAGGGGCCTAATCACGTAAAATGAAAACGATCGGACGACGAGATAGCAATGGTGGAAACGGTAGCGTCCTATCCTTTTCATTTTACATGATGAGGCCCCAGAAATGTTGGGTTCCGTTAATGCATCACAAACCTCACTGTGGTTCTTTAGATTTTTATGAACAAGATATCAGTAAAAAAGAGTATCATTGACAGCCTTTTTCATCTATCGTAACTTTTCTATTAATGTGGCACATTCATGGTAACTATGCTTATTATCCTTTTCAGATTGGGAGCCAGAAACATGAATGTATCATATTCGTGTTTCTGGCTTAACTTGATGAGACTGAACTCTACATTCATATAATTAACATTTTAAAATAATGTGGTTTCCTTGAATGCATGGCGTCAGAAGTTTTGGTATAATCAACCCACATCATTAACTCAAAATTGAAAATTTTGTATAATTCATGCTTCTGGCATAAGGGGGATATGTTTACTGCATTAACGGTCCCAAAACGGACTCGTTTGATTGAAGGGGAGTGAAAGGATTAGTATTATGTGATTGTTTATATGTGAAGAACGAAAGGGTTCAGATGTGAAGAAAATTATTCTGCAGATTTTGTTTTCCTCTTTGTGTTTTTCGTAATTTAATAATAAAAGACACGATTTGATTGTTTGGATTGAATTAGAGAAAGGACACAAAAGAGAACGTCAATTTTATAATATTAAAAATATTTCATCTTCCTTCTTCTTCTGCAAGTTACCGCGCTCACCATCACAAATCACAGAAAATGCTTGAATTTCTTCACAAGTGATTAGGGACATTGGTATTATTGACAGTTTTTTGTAAGTTTTCACAACAAAACATACTAAGGGCGGTATTCAAGCACTCATAAACGGCTCTTAAGCTCATGAGGCTCATAACTCAAATAATATTTGTGCTTCACTCACTGCTCTATTTAAAAGTCCGAAAATGATACAAAACCCTCTCGTCACCAGACATTCCTAATCAGGGAAATCAAACTGTTTTCAAACTGGCCCAGTTAAAAAAAAATTATTTTTTATTATTGGCTATAATAATACCTATGTATTTCTTAAAAATATATACATATAAAAAATATTAACCTAGTTTTTCTTTATTTTGGCTTGTTTCACACACATTCCGTTCAGTCTGTATTCGGTTCATTTTCGTTCGGACCTGATAAGTGTGAACCGATCAAAACGGCAAGTAAAAACCTAGCGAAACCGAATGGAACCGAACGTCCTCTCGACACGAATAGGTTCCATTCGGTTTTTATATTTTTATAATGAATTAACAACAAGTGCTGAAGCATATTGATATTTTTTTCATTAAAAAATTATATTTGAATAAAAACCTTATAGAAATATGTGTGAAAATTCAAAACTAAAATGGAAAACGAACCAAATACAGACCGAATCGAATGAAACCGAATATGTGTTAAACAAGCATAGGTGTACTCGAACATGAACCGTTTATAAAACTGACGTGTTTCACCAACCTATTTAAGGATAAATTTGAACTAAACTGCAATGAAAAGTAAGTTAAGTAAATCTCTATTTGATGTTCTCACTACACACTTCAGAGGTACACTTACACTCAGTGTATTCAGAGTACTCAGTATACTTAGGATAGTGTACACTAGTTTTGTGGGTACAACTATTTAAAAAACTCGGTCTTAGAGCTGTGCACTACACTAAGTGTTTGTTTTAAAATGGGAGATCGAGTTGAATGCTAATCGTTTTAGAATTGATTCATTCATAATATTTGCAAGTTGTGTGTACGGAAGTGTTGATTGTTTTGAAATGAAATGAATGTCTTGAAACTGTTTTCAAGACATTCATTGCAGACCTCTAGTAGCTATAATACCAATAACATAAACAAAATTTTTGTACAGTTAAAGTAAATTTATTCACGCAACCTCTGAATCCATTGTAAATCTTCTGGAACATCCTCAATTTGACTATTCTTCTTTCCCTTCTTCTTCTTCGCCGAAACATCGTTGTCGTCATCACCAGAAGAATGCTTTCGCTTCTTCTTTTTTTGCTTGTGCTTTTTTTGTAATACCAATTCCACTTCACCATCGCTGTCTACTGGGATAGTATTTGTGTCATTTGATTTGCCCTTAGATTTTTTCATCGATTTCTGCTTTTGAGGAGATGTTTCATATACGTGCTTTAATCTTTCGGCTATTTGAGGGCAAATAGTAAGCTTTCTCGCAAAATCGAACCCGTGTAAAGGGTGACGTTGCTTTATACCTACTGGCATTGGCACTCTGACTGGGGTTATTTCTGATTCTGAAGGTGGTGTCAAAACTTTGTGACGACTTCTCACTATAATGCTGCCTCGTACTGGAACAATCTTAACCATATTGTGGGCTTTTTTACTTTTGTATCCGAATGCATGTGGGACAGGTTCAGAATATTCGGTGGCTATGGTTTCAATTTCATTATGATTACTGCGCCCAGGAAGCTTGATTTTTTGGTCTTGAAGAAGTGAAATATGTGATCCTTTGGGACATTGCATTAGCCAGACTTCATCGTCTTCGTTTACCGAGAAAAAATCCCCAAGTGCTTGGTTGTTGTCTTCAATTTCTTTGTATTTTGGATTTTTTGCAAGAAATACATTTTTAGCTTCTTTTGGAGTTTTTTGATCGGAAACCATTTTACTGAAAGCAATAATAAAACACAAAAATAAATAGTTGATTTGCTGAAACTAGAATAGTAACAAGCTGTATTCTATAATATAAAATAGTAAAAATTCATTACCTAACGTTTATTTAAAAAAATTAATCATAACATTAATTATAATTTAAATAAATAAAAATTTAAAATACAAAATCTTTCTATACTGCACGTGCAGTGGCGTTTGACAATCTATTTGTTTGAAGTTTGACACTATTCACTATTGTGAATTTATCTTTATTTCAACTGTAGTAGATTGTTGAAGAAAGTAATGGGACTTTGAACAGACTAAGTGTTACCATATGTCTGTTCGCGTACCTCCGTAAAATTACGAATTTTTACGAATTGCTCAAAGTTCTGTCAAAGTTCATATAAAAAAATAAAATTCGTAGAAATTCGTAGTTTTGGAAAGTACACGAACAGACCTAATAATATTATTCCAGAAGCATGAGTCCCCTTTCACACGAAGAAACAAGTTTCTGGAAATTTTTTTGACGTTTTCTTTTAATTTCCTTAAAAATCTCTTGTACTTTTCACACGAGGAAACAAAATCTAAGCAATTTTGAGATTTCCTGCAATTCTATTGGTTGAACGTACCTTAACCGGAAATGTCAAAAAAATCTCTTCAAATCAATCTCTTCTTTTCCAGGAACTGAAAGTTGCTAGCAACTCAGTTTCACCGATCTCTCGGTAGTCTGTGGACAAGAGAAGTGGGAGTTCAGGGATGTCGTGAGACATGAACAAAATATAAATACCGACCGCATGAGACTCATTTCTTCATTTCTTGCTGTTTTAATGTCCAAAGCGTTGAAGTTGTTGTTGTTTCTATGTGTTTTGAGGCACCTCAAATGGTCGAATCTAGACACGATGAGACTCACGAGTCCAGAATCAAATTTCCCAATCTATACAGCCACTAGGCGTGTTCTGTTGAAAAGTTATAGCTAGCACTGTAAAAATTTCTCCTGGCAAACAACAACAAACCCAAAAGTGTCGATAGAAAAGTCAGTTAACAACCCAACTTACAACCCACTTATTTGCTTTTATAGCGCTCCATTTAGCCCTCTGACAGAATGTTAATACCTTATTGGGGCATTACTGAATCCTTAGATATTTTCTGATGCAAATTATATCAGCTTTTTTATGTGACGCTGGAATCGGGTTCAATATAAAAGTGAGTATAGCGTTTTAATTGTGCTTGCATTGTTGCGCTGGCTATAAATACCAATAAAACGCACTTAGTCTAAGTTTTTGAGGGAAAAAGTGAGCAGTTTTCTTAAGGAATCCTGTTTATATTTCTGAGTCCTCTGAAATCTCAGAAATATGAACTGACAAGTTCTGAGGTGGATAGGCATCAAATGGTTCTACATAGAAAAAAAATGTTTCCTATTTTTTTCAGATTTTTATTTCACCTCCCTGGGTCACCCTATTTTCACTTAAAGGTACTAACTATAGGGTTAGGGTGATTCTTATAAAACTCGAAAAGATAAACAATCTGAAGGAATAAATTAGATTAAGACGAGAAAAAGATAGTATGGGAAGGGGGGTCTATTTTCCCCCGTTTAGGCAGGAGGGGTAATTTTCTCAAAATTTGGATCAAAGCAGAAAAAAAAATATTTTAAAAAAACTGGAACACTTACAATGCCACGCCCTAGTTTTTTTTAATGCCACGACTCCATTCTATAATATGCTTCCTAAGTAAAGTTTTTATTTCAAATAGTTTTTGAAATAATAATTTTCTAACTTAAAAATTAAAAAAAAAATATAATTTTTTAGAATTAACAGTGAGCCAATCATGCCAAAATTAATTTCTTATTTCACCTCAATAATTTTTGGCATACGAAAATATTTGCAAAGATTTTTTCCGCACAAGAACTGTAAGCTAGTAGCCTATTGAATAGACCTTTTAAAAAGGAACAATTACGTGGAAAGGTTTTTATTATTGAATATATATATATCTTATAAGCAGGCTTTAAACAAAAAAATGCTACTAAATTCACCCATGCGTTTCAATATTTTTTGACAAATTTTACACATATCGAAATGGATGGTTTAAATAATTTTATAAAAAATTTTGACAGGAAAACTGATCAAATTCAACTAAATTAATTCAAAAAATGAAAGATTTTTTCAATTCTTGTCTCAATTTTGCATTACTTTTTTCGGAACAAAGATACGTTCAAGACATGCTAGACAAAAATAGAACCTTAAGGACAGGGAATATCGATTATCAAGAAGCCAATCTTTCGTACGATTCACCCTCCAAAACCCATTTGTTTACATTGTTGTATTTGTGATTTCACTTAGTGTCGATGAACAGATGTGAATTGCAACAACAACAAGACCTTTGCTGAATGGACGAGTTGATTTTATGTGTGCGTTTTTAATTGTTTTTCACTAATACTAATATCTGCATCAACTGTTCGCTTTCAGCTTGTAGGCAAATCAAATTGACAGCTGAGAATTGCCACCTTTATTTGTTTATATATGCTTAAGATCTTAATATGACATATTAAAAAAGCCATATCAATTGAAAACTGTCAGAGTTACAGCCATTAAAAATCTACCATTTCTAATAACTTTTCACAGTTTTTGCCCGAAAGCCTATTTTTGGATACCACACGACAAATTTAACATTCTTTGCACCTACTACCAAGTCTTGTATAAATAGGACCAGTCGTTTAGTCAGAAGGTCTAGAAGTATTTATAAAAGAGCCGCAAAACAAATTATAACCATCACCAAATAACGCCGAACTTCGAAATTCGGCTTTATTTCGCTTTACTAGAGTGATACAACGCCAAATTTCAGCGTTTGGCCTTATTTCGCTTTGCCAAAGTGAAATAAAGCTGATTAATACTTGAGAAATAAGGCCACACCAAACAAATTCAAAATTCGGACTTTTTTCACTTTTGCAAAGTGAAATAAAACCGAATTCTTCAAGGGTTCCAATATTTATTCTTAAATAATGCTAATACCATTTGAAGGGCTACCTCGGCTTATAACGGGTGATTTTTTAAGAGGTTTAGAACTTAAAAAAAAAAAAACACAAAAAATTCAAAAAAATGAATGAAATATTTATTTGAATCGATAGTTTGAACCTTGCAAATGTTGACCGCGGCTGCGTCTCAGGTAGCCCATCCGCTGAGTCCAATTTTGGCATACTCTTTCACACATATCGGCCGGTATCTCACGAATGAATGCATGGATGTTGGCTTCCAGTGCGTCAATCGAAGCGGGCTTGTCCCTATAGACATTAGCCTTGACATAGCCCCACAAAAAATAATCTAATGGTGTCAAATCGCACGATCTAGGCGGCCAATTGACCGGCCCGAAACGTGAAATTAACTGTTCACCAAACTCGCCTCGCAATCGCGCCATTGTTTCGCGTGCTGTGTGGCATGTGGCACCGTCTTGTTGAAACCACATATCATGCAAGTCAAGAACTTCCATTTCGGGCAAAAAAAAGTTTGTTATCATCGCTCGGTAGCGTTCAACATTGACAGTAACGCTGCGATTCGCATCATCTTTGAAGAAATATGGCTAAATAATGCCGCCGGCCCATAAACCGCACCAAACAGTGGCTTTTTCGGGATGCATTGGTAGCTGTTGCAATGTTTCTGGCTGATCTTCACTCCAAATGCGGCAATTATGCTTATTTACGTACCCATTCAACCAAAAATGAGCCTCATCGCTGAACACAATTTTTCGATAAAAAAGCGGATCCTCGGCCAGCTTTCCAAGAGCCCATTCACCAAAAATTCGGCGTTGTGGTAGGTCGGCTGGCTTTAGTTCTTGCACCAGCTGTATCTTAAAAGGCTTTACGCCCAAATCCTTTCGCAAAATTTTCCACGTAGTGCTGTAACAAAGGCCTAACTGCTGGGAACGGCTCCGAATCGACATTTCGCGGTCTTCTGTCACACTAGCTGATACGGCCGCAATATTTTCTTCACTACGCACAGTACGTAAACGTGTTGGTGGTTTAATGTCCAACAAAGTAAATTTGGTGCGAAATTTGGTCACAATCTTCCGAATAGACTGCTCAGAAGGTCGAGAATGCCGACCATAAAATGGAAGCAGCGCGCGATGAACATTTCGAACCGAGCACGAATTTTGATAGTAAAATTCAATAATTTGCAAGCGTTGTTCATTTGTAAGACGATCCATGGTTAAATTGCAAACCAAACTGAAGCTGTTTGACAGTGACACAAGGTACTAAACACGTCAGCTGTCAAAACCAGTGTTGCCAAAACCAAACCAGCTAAAAAATCACCCGTTACTACGCACGGCTCTCGAATGGTAAACTAAAGCTACTTCTAAAATTTTTTTTTTTTAATTTTAAATTAAAATACATTGGATATTTAGGAAAAAATCAAAGTTTCTTTAAACCCAGATTCCATATATGCAAAAGAAACTTTGCATACACCCAAACACCGGTACCACCATTTCGTCATATTTCATCAAAATCTTGAGTTCGAATGTTTTAACGAATGTGAAATTTGTCATATTGTACCGAAAAAGGGACATTCGAACCATAACTGCCGACAATTATAAGAAATGGTACAGTTTGAATAGGTATATCTTTGCAAAACCTATTTTACAAACCATCCATTCAATAGAAAATTCGATTTTGACCAAAAAGTTTTATGCGTAAAATTGTCAAATTTAGCTTAGTTTTGGAGTTATTCCTAAAAAATTGAAAAATGGCCAGTGAGACCCTTGTTACCCTTGCAGGTAATTGTTACTTTATACCCCTTATTTTCCGGTCCATTCAATAGAATAGACTGTAGGCTTTAGAGGGAGAATTCAAAGAAATCACAAAATCAGTTTCACCATTTCTTGTGACTTGTGAGGTAGTTATCAGTGATGATGGGGAGAATAGTGATGTGAGTTTACTTTTATTTGATTTTATACACTCTTGATAGAATCAAACACTTGATACCTTTTTTTGGGGATAAATAAATATATATATTTATTTTAATAAAACTTATTTTTAAACTATAATAATTTTCGCACGACAAACAAAAAAACTCCAGTAATTATTGTAAAACTAGTCATAAGTGTTGACCCGGCACTTCGACTAGCCAGTCTCATAGGTTTTGGATTCGGGTCGCATTGCGTCTCATTCTTCACATATTTGAACACGGACTCGATAATATTCGAAGGAGTTATATCGTTACACTTTCCTAAATGGAATAAAACACATTTTTCAAAGTCCTGTACATCTTGGCATTCCTTCTTGCCTATTGCAATCTGTGGTAGATTATTGATATCTGGTACTCCATTTTTTGGGATGTAGTCTGCGAATGAAGCATTCATACAGTTGTTGATATTTTCCTTATTCTCTTCCAGACACTCTGGGCCTTGTTCAGCAAAAAATAAAGCAATTTGATCACCTCCCTTATTGCACACAAATCCAAGTAATTTTGAAGCAACTCGGACCATGACAGAATATCGTGCTCTTTCTTCGTTATTGAGACATGGATCGATTTTTGTCATCAAGTTATTGAAACAAAGTTTGACTTGGTTTTGTTTTTTGCAGTACTTCTGAAATATTGTATCTAATTCTCCAATTGGCTTAGCTATTTCTATTTCTGCTTTGATTGCTGTCAAATCACCTAGACCAGATACACATTTCATGAACTGGAGAGCTCCTGTATGAGCCTGAAAGAATACAGTTTCATTGTCTCCCGATATTTTTCGACATCTCTCCTTTAGCATCTTCTTTGCATCTTCGGCTGTAAAATTCATTCCAACAAATTCAACTGGGAGAAATTGAGCCTTCAGTATATCGAGAGAGTTCTGTTGCATTGCATTTGATTGTGCCATCAGGATCCAAGCGAATGCTAGCGTGAAAATTATAACTAACTTGTGCATTTTGTTGCAAATAACTATATCACATTCAAAGAGTAACCGTAGTACTGAAAATATTCATTCAATCTAAAAATTGATTTAAGGTAAAACTTTATTCAAAACGAACATTGGACCGAGTTAACTAATCTTATCAGTTTTGATTACAAAAATTGCCCCTTAATCGGAGACGCAAAGTTATAACTCGGTTAAAGGAATTTATTTCATTTCTACTCTACTCTACTCGGCCTTCCTACCCCACACACAAAAATCAAATAGACTTTAAACTCTTAGGCAGTTAGTAAAATTTAATTTAATAACATATTTTTGAGCAGGTATTTGCACCTACTTACAAATATCAGAAATACAATGACATGTCAACAGATTATTTAATGAAGTTAAAGCAGATAAAGAGAGAACTTTTGAGCACAGAACAGGCCAGTGCCCTTCTTGTTGAAGCTTATTTTTGGTGTTCATTTCAAAATTTATAAGAAATCATATATGTACATTATATAGATATAGATAAGATTGCTTCAACATAAAACTATTATGCCCATTACATACATAGGTCAACACAAATGAAATTTTGTAGATACGTAACGAATTGGATTTTATCTTTTAAAAATCATGTTTTATTTTGAACAAATAAACTTAGGTATAAATTAACTATGCATGGATGTAAGTCGGCATCAATATTGATAGCCCAAGAAAAATATACTTTCACTGCGGAAAAATTCCAAGTGAAGATTTTTTAATGCAATTATCTTTTTTTTTGCATAAGGACGAAACCGGCTTGCGTTAAAAGTTATTCAAGGTCAAATGTCAAAAACACTCGTTTTGCTGTATAGCTTTTAAACGGTAGAGTGACATGGTTGACATTTTAACAGTGTTACACCCAATTACTCAAAGCGCTTTGTTCGCATGGTAGCATGGTAGGGTTTTTTGAGTACACAAACCAATTTTCAAAGGGATATTTATTTTTTAATTGTCCTTTCATTATTGGTATCCATGACTATTATGCGCCAATATTTTGTTTTGTGTTGAAATTTGTTTACTATTTATGTTATTAGGTATGATGGTATGGGTTGAGTTTGTATTTTTTGTTACCATGGCTATGATTTTACAAAATATGCCGAAGATTTTATTTTGCCCATTGAATAAATTTATAACGGGTGATTTTTTAAGAGGTTTAGAACTTAAAAAAAAAAAAACACAAAACATTCGAAAAAATGAATGAAATATTTATTTTAATCGATAGTTTGAACCTTGCAATTTAATGTTTCAAGATAATTTCATGCAAATGTTGACCGCGGCTGCGTCTCAGGTAGCCCATCCGCTGAGTCCAATTTTGACATACTCTTTCACACATATCGGCCGGTATCTCACGAATGAATGCATGGATGTTGGCTTCCAGTACGTCAATCGAAGCGGGCTTGTCCCTATAGACATTAGCCTTGACATACCCCCACAAAAAATAATCTAATGGTGTCAAATCGCACGATCTAGGCGGCCAATTGACCGGCCCGAAACGTGAAATTAACTGTTCACCAAACTCGCCTCGCAATTGCGCCATTGTTTCGCGTGCTGTGTGGCATGTGGCACCGTCTTGTTGTGGTAGGTCGGCTGGCTTTAGTTCTTGCACCAGCTGTATCTTAAAAGGCTTTACGCCCAAATCCTTCCGCAAAATTTTCCACGTAGTGCTGTAACAAAGGCCTAACTGCTGGGAACGGCGCCGAATCGACATTTCGCGGTCTTCTGTCACACTAGCTGATACGGCCGCAATATTTTCTTCACTACGCACAGTACGTAAACGTGTTGGTGGTTTAATGTCCAACAAAGTAAATTTGGTGCGAAATTTGGTCACAATCTTCCGAATAGACTGCTCAGAAGGTCGAGAATGCCGACCATAAAATGGAAGCAGCGCGCGATGAATATTTCGAACCGAGCACGAATTTTGATAGTAAAATTCAATAATTTGCAAGCGTCGTTCATTTGTAAGATGATCCATGGTTAAATTGCAAACCAAACTGAAGCTGTTTGACAGTGACACAAGGTACTAAACACACGTCAGCTGTCAAAACCAGTGTTGCCAAAACCAAACCAGCTAAAAAATCACCCGTTAGAACAAAACTATTTGAGGATAGTTTTGTTATTAATTTATATGTTTAAAGTCTCCTCCAAACCAACGCGAATGCGGAGCGATTTGCTGCAAATCATTCACAATAGAAAAAAATATGACAAATACACAACGCTAAACAACAACAAAAATTCGTCGTCCAACGCGAACGAGCGAATTCGCGACGAAGAATTTTTGTTGTTGCTTAGCGTTGTGTATTTGTCATATTTTTTTTCTATTGTGAATGATTCGCTGCGAATCGCTCCGCATTCGCGTTGGTTTGGGGGAGCCTTTAAATAAAAAAATATTACGAGTATGTATGTGTTTAAGGACTTAGAATAATTTGTTGATTTTGATTATTTATGTTAGGTCTTGGGTGGAGGGTTTAATTTATTTAAGTTTCTGTTGGAAGCTTAGGTAAGAGATTTCGGTTTTGAGATGGATGGATAGATGTTTATAATATTTTGTCCAGGAGTTCGTCAATCCTGTCTTTGATATCACTACATTTTTTCCTCTGTGGTTATATGCGCACATGTCAGGCTAATGTTAGCAAGTCGTGAGGTTCTCGCTAACATTATTAAATCTCAAGACCTCTAGGTCTGGATAAATGAAACATTTATCGTAGTATATATGCAAGTACAATGTACATGCACTATCAAAGTTTCATAATTTTCTTTTACCGTGGGTAAAAGAAGAATTGCTTTTTGATGGGAACATATCGTTCATTAAAAAAAACACTGTCATAATAAAAAATGTATTGTTTCGAGATACATAAATAAGATTGACAATTTTGTCTTCGTGAAAAATTTATGAAAAAATGACTGTAGTACAACAAATAAAACGCTCGTATGAAATAATTTCATCGTATAAGACACAATAACTACGCTTATTTTTTTTTTGCGTTTTCAAGTGCATTTTACGGGTCAAAGAATCGAGAAATCACTACTAAATTGCTACCATGTAGTTTGTACTGATGCACATAATACGGCAACAAAATTTAGCACAGTATAAAACACTTTAAGCAAAACTTTCACCAGCTCTTGGTCTATCAATAAAGAATATATATAATTTATCTAATTTATGAGGGCTTGTCAATAAGTCCCAGAGAATTTATACTTATGACCTTGCAATCCCAAATCAAACGATTGGATTGTGATGAAGTATATTCGAAATAAATGTCCTGAATTTTTAATTTATATTCATTCAATAGTTTTGTTTTTATAGTGGTTTTTATCAGAAGCGGTTGTAAGGTTTTTAACAAAGTGCAAAAATTCGAATTTCGAGGGCTGATAAAACATTATTTTTCACGGGAAAAACCAATACGGATATAAAACAAAAAACTCCAAAAATCACAATTGGTACTACGTTTGCAATCGATCGATACCGCTTAAACATTTCATTGGAGTATTTGGCCACCTTTAACCGTAATCCAAGCTAAGTTTTTGCACCGATATGTATCTGCGAATGAAATATGAATTCATCACCAGCACCACACACCAGAGACCAAAGAACAGTCTTGACAGCCAAAAAAAAAACAAAGTGGGTTTATGGGAAGTGTCATCCACATCGATTTCCTTCAAAAAGGTAAGACATTTACCGGCACTAATTATGCTCACCTGTTGAAGCGATTCAAAGTTGATTTAAAGGGGAAAAGACCCCATTTTCCAAGAAAAAGTATTCTTTTTCAACAAGACAAAGCTTCTGCGGACAAGTCCACAGTCGCAAATTAGGCTTAAATGCAGAGTTCTATTTTGAGGCTTTCGAAAATAAAAAAAAATTTCTTGTAGAAATCAAAAATTATAAAAACGTTGGGTAAGTATATCGAGCTAAAAGAAAATTATGTCGAGAAGAAAAAAGTTATTTTTCCAAAAAGAGCGTCCCTTCTTTTAATTTTCAGGGACTTATCGTATACCTAATTACAGTGTGTGACAAAATTTTATTTTATGTCTAACATGAATTTAACTCTACTTTTCTGATAATTTTTGATGCACTGAATCTGAATCTGTTCTCATTGCTCTAACTGTCACTTTTTTGAGATATTCAATGCAAAAAATCTAGAATAAATATTTATTTTTGAGACAATAATAATAATAGTAAATAGCGTGTGCGCTAAGAACTTCACTTTCTAAAACAACATTATACCAAAGGCTGTAAAAGTGTAAACACATCAGCCCCATTAAATAATACAACTTTTTCGAATGTACAAGCATGCAACTATTTTATGCCTGCGATATCTTCTGGCAAGGCGCATATGTTGGTACGACAATAGTGATGGTTAAAGAACTAGTATCTTTTAGTGGTTACCAGAGGACTGGCCTAAAAGTTGAAGCATTTGAGAATGTCAAGTATGGGATGTTTATTCCTGACCAAGCCCCTGGAGTCATCAATACTCTTACTCGGCAATGTCATCATTGATAACCTAATCGATAAAACGCGTAATGAGCCCACCACCAGATTAGGAAAGAGCTCTGTCTCTAGTGTAACGAAACAAAAATGTCCAGTGGAGCAATGTGAAAAATTTGCAAAAATGAGACTCAGAGAGAAATGTTATATTATTCGTGTTTTACACAAATGTTATATTATTCGTGTTTTTTGCAGCTCAGCAAATTTTTACAAACAAACAACAACACACACAAAGAAAACAAACACGAAATTATTATTTAAAAAACACTTAAAACCAGGTGAAATGTTTTTTGCATAGTAAAATTAATTAATAAACACTGAAAAGCTTGAAAAAATTATATTTGATAATAAACTGGTAACAAATGAACACAACACAGAACAAACGGGATTCAACAATGAAAATGCAAATCATATTACCTTCAATATGTTTACTATGGGTAAAAGGCACACAATACATTTTCGTACTCAAGGATGCCCGATTGAGAATTTTTCCTATTTTTCTGGATTAATCGAACCTGAAGGGAAAAAAGGGAAAACTAACCCAGAAAGCGGGAAAAATAATCTGTTAAAAAAATAAAGTGCTTATATCAAAACGACCTGAAACAAGTGAGTTTAAAATGTGTTTGTTCAAAAAATATGCAGAAATTTTCGATAAAAGTTTTTGAAAAATTTGAAGCGATTCGATTTAAATGATGGCGACCAAGGACTTTGCTATTTAAATCTATTATTCCAATAAGTGTGAAAAATAAGAGCAGTTCTTCGCTAGTTCCAATTTGCAAGCATTTTCCTCATTTATTTACTCAATCTGAACTAAGTGATCTTGATATGGAAAATAAGTCACTAAGAAACATTGTCATATCAACTACACCTGCGGAAACATTCAAGAATTTGTATATGATATCTTCCAATCGAGATTTGATATGGATGACAGGTTCCGAAATCTTGAAAATTGGTTTGAAATATTTTTTGACACAGTCGAGCAAACGCTGAGAAGGCTTAAATAAAACTAAGTTAAGAAAAAAACTCACAAATTGAACTCTTTGCTCGGAAAACTTTATAACAAATTAATGTTGATGAAAGACCACAATTGTATGGAATCAGATAAAGACAAAGAACGTTTGCGCTTACATGCAAATAATAGAAACTTATGTTTAAAGATGAAATAAAAAGCTACCTATTTGAAATACAAATTTATTGAGGCTATAGTCTTATAGAATTTGAATATGCATGCGATTTAGCATGCTAATATATTCTTGTTTTGTTGCATTAATTTTTTTAAGTTTTAACGTTGCTTTTTTTTGTTATAAACAAAAAAATTAAATCAAAATGGGGAAAAAAGTAATTTTGGATTAAAAAAAGGAAATCGACATGCCAAAAGGCTTGCAACGCTGTGTTCGTACCGTCAGTGATCTTGATCTTCCAAAACAATTAACTTAGAGCAATTGCCCAAAGAATATTCCTACCTTAATGGCCTTCCTGAAGAGACATATTCTGAAGCAAAGCCTTGCCTACTCATTGGACTTGACCAATGGAAGCTGTGAGTACCACTGCGCTCCAAAGAAGGAAGATAAAGGCCAACTTACAGCGCCCAGACCCACTTGGGCTGGAGTATATACGACCCATTTACACGAAAGTCCGAAACAAGGAATCAACGACAAAGTTTTCCTAACTTCCACAGGACAAGAACTTGAACCCTCTTTTAAAGGAATTTATCGCGATAGATGCCATGGAGTTAAATACTCCTAAAGTTATACTTTCATGTGAAAATAGTATATCGAGAAAAGGAGAACACTCTGTCGTTCAGCTTTTATGAAAGTTCAATAGCAAAGAGATACCCTATAGTCGGTTGATGTCTGAGCGCTGACTGATATGCCTTGAAAATAAAATGCTGAAAGTCTTAAAGCTATCCAATAGACTATATATATGTACAAATCGAAGATTTTGTCAAAAAACAGCATGCCTAGGTGGAGAGTCCACCGTAAGATCACTCAACTCATATTGTTCGAGCTTCTAATACCACTTAATCGATAAACCTATCTGAGAGAAACTCAACGCACATGGGTTGCCTATCAAAATTAGGGTGGATGACGTCGAAAATTAGTCACTTCTGGTAAGTTTTTCTGACTATGACCTAGCTCATCGAGTTAAAGGTTTAAATTACTCCTATGTAGATAGAAAGAAAAATATAGGGTTGCATAATTTAAAATGGTAGGATAGTGCTGGCAACCCTCTTTACAAATCCATTTTTTCAACTGTGACTTAGCTCATCAAGTTAAAGGTTAAAACTAATTTAAAGTGAAATATCAGATGTTAAGCCAAAAGAGGGGGCATGTACTGTCATTATTATGATAATATTGGTATGGTTCAATTATGTATAGAACAAAATATCGGCCAAATGGCCGCCGCGATCTCGGTGGCACACATCCATCCGATGGTCCAAATTTTCGATGACGCTGAGGCATAATTGAGATTCTATGCCGTTAATGTGCCGAATTATTTCATCCTTTAGCTCTTGAATTTTTGCTGGCTTATCGGGGTACATCTTTTCTTTCAAATAACCCCAAAAAAAGAAGTCCAACGGTGTCAAATCACATGATCTTGGCAGCCAATTGACATCACTGCCACGTGAGATAACACAGCCATTGAATTTGTCGCGCAAAAGAGCCATTGTTTCGTTAGCTGTGTGGCAAGTGGCACCGTGCTGTTGAAACCAAATATTATCCACATCCATATCTTCCAATTCGGGCCTTAAAAAGTTCGTTATCGTCTTACGATAGCGAACACCACGAATCCACTCAGGTGAAAATGTGCCTCATCATTGAAGATGAAAAAATCACGAAGTGCACGATATGCATTTTGATTTGAACACCCATTTTCATAATAAGCCTGAATAACTTTAACGCGTTGCTCGATTGTGTATCTTTCCATTTCCATGGCTCAAGTTGAGTTAGTCTGAAATTGAGAAATGTCAAATGAAATGCATAAAAAAACTTGACGTTTAGGTGTGGTTCACATTCAACATCGGCCCTTAAAATTTAGCCACCCTTTATATATTTGTCTACATTGGGCTTGTTGTTTTCAATGTGAAATTTTACTGTGCTAGCTATAACTTTTTCAATAGGTGCGTTATTGGCATTTATTTTATTTTACTGACTTATTTATCGACACTTTTAGATTTTTTTTTTTGTTTGTCGAGGAAAATTTTATTACGCTAGCTATAACTTTTTCAGTTAAACACGCTTAATAAATCACGCCTAATATTATTTTGACCTGCAAAGAAACACAACTTTCATGGAAAGAGACCCATTCAAAATTGTCTTAATGTAGCACCGGCTTAATATAACAAAGAGGACTTCGAGTTAAAAATCTAGTACCACCAGTTAAAGATAAGAAATTCAAAACAAAATGTCAAAACGCATAAAATTGTGTACGTGTATTTGCTTGCTACTGGCAGCCGAATGTGAAAAACTTTGTTTTTCTTTTAAAAAATTAATTTTATTTTGTTAAAACATATAATTTTATGTAAGTATCTTATAAAAATATCTTTAAACTAATTCACATTCAATCATTTCCAGCAATTCTAAACTTTAAATGCGTTGTTTATTATTAGAAATTGTTCTTACGATATGATCAATAACTTTAAATTTATTCTTTTTATAACTAATAATAGATGCGTGTGTTTACAAATTTCATCATTATATATCGTGGGATACCTAGATAAAACTGAGAATATTAGTTGAATCTATTTATAATCATCTTATTTGATTGCATGTGATCTTCAAATGAGTCCTCTTTATTCTATTGAAATTATCCCCCTTTGTTACACTGTGCACACGGTCAAGTGCAATGGTTCATGTTGAATTGATTTGGCTGTTTCATTGTGTGTGCACTATGCTTCGATGTAGATTTTGTTTTACCGAAAATAACAATTATGTGCACACATAAAATGGCCAGAGAAATTTGGATATTTGATCACAAAAAAAAAACTTCAAAGTTTGAGCTATATCAAATTTTATTCTGCCTACCGCTAGTGCAAAATAACATCTTATATGATCTATATCTACAGGAAAAGGCTTGTGTTTATGGTACTAATTTATGCGTTTGAATTTTGTTTAATGCGAAACGCCTAGGGTGCAAATTAAATAATAGCTTTTACGTAGTAAAAGCGATAGCACTATTATTGTACGAATGGAACTAAAATTTACTTACGAAACGAGAAATGGCAATTTAAATTTTTCATGACCTAATTTAATTCCCACCAAATAAATCTCACTGAGCGCTCAATGTAAAATGGACAGACTTGGAATCATTTTTTCCCCCTTAATTCTAAAAAGCTCATGCGTGTTATACTTTGCCTAAAATATATTAATTAAGGCCGAAATTAATAATTAAAATACCTATATACAAATATTTATCAATTTCAATTTATTTTGAGGTTTTATAAACATTAAGGGTAGTCGTGCAACGTCTTATGTTTACAAATTGTGTAAAATGATAAGTTTACGCAAAAGTTTGCATGAACGACCTTTTTTATACATTTGGCAAATGCTAATTAATTCAACCAGAGTAAGAGTCACAATGACGTTTCGATAAGTTTAACCAGTTCCGTTAATTTTCCGCAACAAAATCCTTGGATAGGTTTAATCAAATTGTCTAAATAATTTCTCATACAAAATTGGACAGTTCATTAACCAAAAGATAAACTTATTTAGGGTTTTACAAAGTTGTATTATTAATTATTTTGTATTTTTTTGCCGCTTTCGTATTTCCACACGATCTTCAAGTTTGAATTTGGTTTTCTAACCTCGTAAAACAAGAAATCCTCGTCCCTAATATCTTCCCACAAACCGAACCTCTTATGGTTCAAACAAACATGAACTTCTTCGACTTTAACCTCAGTACTCCTTTCTTAAAACACTGTCCTTTGAATCGCCCTCCTCCTCACTTATCTTAGCTTAAGTTCTTAGTTTTTATGTTATATTAAGAAGTAGTTTATATTAAGCAAAGAAAAAATGTGGGTATGTCCGCCCTCAATAAAATTAAGAAAGTTAAATTGAAAGAAACCAAGGACCTATCCAAAGATATCGGCATTGGTTTTCGTAGAGAAAACACCACTGATGGATAAAATGTCTGCTCTCTTAAACAAGTCTCAAGTCATCCAAACATTTTTGTTATACTGAACGTTGGGAAATTTGAATCAGCTCTTCATTTTCATCAAAATGTTTATTTTGTTTGGTGGTGTCGGTTTTCGTTGTTTGAGAAACATAATTTGTAAATAATATGTGTTTATTTTAATGTCAAAATAACTGTCTCAATTTTATTTCTGGCCAAATAAATTTCATTTTGGTTTTTACGAATACCTCAGAAATAGATTGTAAAATAAATTATAGAACTCAAGATATAGCCATTTTATGCATGTTTTATCATCCTTTTTTTTTGAGATTTGAAAACAAAATTCAACAAAATAAATTCTCAATCATCATCAAGATAAAATTATTTAAACTTCGAAAAAATTACAAAGCATCCTATTTTTTAATAGTGAATTGAAGTGTTTATGATCCTAACACGTAGATAGGAAACCAAGCTGGTTTTAACTTCCCACCCCTTCCGAAAGACTGAAAAAAAAAACTGCTTAGCTTTGGTATTCAAAATCACGATACATGCACCTATAAATCTTCATACTCAGATTTTGATTATACATTTACTGAGGCCCAAAATTGGTGTCAGCTCTTAAGCATAGTTCGCAGTTGAAGCGAAAAGAAAATGTCCATACAGAAATCACCTTCTTATTTAGAGGTATTAGACCCCAATCCCTTAGATATTTTTGTATGTTGACTCAACCTACACAACAACCTACATGCAAATAGAAACAGTAGTAGCAAATTAGATAAAGGACCATATATCCTATGGGATATAAGTGTGTGTGGAAGAAAATAAACCTAATAACGAAACAGCAATGCAATAACTACTGGATTACCAGGAACGACTGCCTTATATCTAGAAGTTTATGGCCTAGAATTAATGAAAAAGAAAACTCAGTAAAATTTATCGTTGAGTAAAAAGAATATTATAATCTTGGTAGTTGTACTGGGTGTATTCGCGCCCTATTTCTATAGGAGCTGTCAGGATGTCGATGATTATCCACACCTCCAAACAAATCGATTTTGGAAACGGGTTTGTTGGGGAACTGGATGATCTAGCGCATATCAAACATGAGAACATTTATATACACAGTTCGCAAAAAAATCAGTCCATGTAAGCTCTGGACCTTTGGCACCTTCTATATGGGAAATTTGAAAAAAGAAAATACCTTATAATTGTTCAGAAAAGGTCAACTGGTCCTAAAAATTGGTCAGCCCTAGATAATTTGTAATCAACTCTTAAAGTTTACAAACAAAATGTATAACATCTGTAGATGGTGATAAATGGTCAACTTGTTTCAGTAATTGGTCAGCTATAGGTTTTTCAAGGTTTTAGCGATTTTTGGAAAATCGTAAAAAAATAATCTATAGCTGACCAATTACTGAAATTAGCGGACCTTTTTTTTTTGCTGACTAGTTTTTTGCAAAGTTCCTGTAAATGTTGCCATAAATCGCAATGACCTTAAACAAAAATTTAAAAGTTCATTTAAAAAAAATATATGGCTGACCAATTACTAAAACTAGCTGACCTTTTATTTAGATCTAGAGATCCTTCGGACAATTTGTGCAAAAATCGATATGTACTTTGTATGGTTGGCCAATTACTTAAAATAGCTGACCTTTTATGAACGTGAAGTTCATTCTTCTTTCAAAAAATTTTTTGCGACCTTGACACGAATTTGAAAAATTCATAGAAAAAACTCTATAGCTGACCAATTACTAAATATAGAGATTTTATCACGATCTACAGATCTTTCGGATGGTATACTTTTTTTTGCAAATTTCCCATAAATGTGGTGCTAAAATTTGCGCTTGACTTTGAGAAACTTTTAAGACTTGATTGCAAGTTATCTAGGGCTGACCAATTTCTAGGTCTTGTTAACCTTTTCTGACCAAATTACTGACGAATTTTATGGCATTTTCTTTTTTCAAATTTCCCATATATGAGGTGCCAAAAGTCCAGAGCTGTCTATGAGAGCCACTAACTTAGGAGCATCTCTGCATTAAGGGGTAAGGGGATCACAGTGGACCAATAGGCTCCTTACCTCCTTACCTAACCTTACCTGCATCCCAAATTGTTGTAGCCCGCTAAAATCAATGTCTTGCAATAATGTGCACTGTTTATTTTTGTATCTGGCCAAAAAAAGCAACACGCAGAAAAAAAATTTAAATGCAATTTTCCTTTCGAACTTTGATTGATTGAGTTAAAATTTTAATCTACGATCTTCTTTGTAATTCCTATACCTTATTTGGGTATTTTTTGTACAATTTATTGCTAGTAATGGGAAAGGACAAACACTGTACCGAAGGCAAACGCAAACCCATTCTAGCTTTGCATTTGATTTGCTGTTGTTATCTCAGTTAATCCGGATGAGCATGTGCAAATTCAAATATTTGTTTGTACGAATTGCCAAAACACCACCGCGGCCTGCGTTCAATATGGTTAAGTTAGGTCGCAAAGTGTTGTTCCTTTTTTCTGAGCTTATCTTTTTCTGTTACCACCAACCACCTTAATCCTGAGTAATATTGTTTTTGAGGTTAACTTCCAACCAATTTCTTGGTTATTTTATAAATTATTCTACGGTTGCCCTTGGTAAGTGCACTACTTTTCTTTTCCTACGATACTGAATCTCTAGGTCAGTCCTCGTCCGATCGAATTTCTTTCTTCAATGCATCTCTAGTTATGGCTGGTTATTTCGTAAGGTTTCTATGCCTTACACCCACATATTTTTGCGCTGCAGGTACAAAATTATTTTTACTACACTCCAGTTTTTGTCTCCGCTTTCTAACATTACACAGTGATTCATTTTTGGTTTTAGTCTCCAAGTTGTGTTTTTATTTATGAAAAAATAAAAAAAAAATTTATTATTTATAATTTGTTTGTTTTTTATACTATCACAACTTATTTTTGAATATGACGCAACGCGTTTCCGAAATTAAATTTCCATCTTCGGGCCATTTTTATATTTTTTCGTTTTTTTTTGTTTTAATTTAATTTCCGAAACGCGTTGCGTAATATACCAAAAAAAGTTGCGATATAGTCTAATAAAAAAAAAAAAAAACAAATTATAAATTATAAAAATTCTTTTATTTTTTTATTTGTTCATACTTATACATATTACATAGTGGTCCTTTTATCTTTGGTGCACTATTAGGTCATTGAGTCTGTCGCGACTATACCTTAATATACGAAGGAAGTTTTGGTCGGTCCGTGCTGCTTTAGTTAGAAACTGGTTACTTCCAGTTACTTGTTTGACTATCGAATAAAAGCTAAGTGTGTCTTCTCGAAAAACTAGTAGTCGAACCCCTCTAGCTATTTTTTTTTTTACTTTACGGTATACTCTTCAAAACTATCTAAAATTATATCAAAATAGTGAAAGGATTTATTTTGTACGTACATAGTTATTATTCGATAATTTGTTCTTGCATGTTTTAAGCCCTTAGACTTGTAAATACATCGTCTTCCTTATGCTAGCAGCATGAATATGCAAATTAAATTTTTTCGAGGTATAGTTTTATAAATTTACGATTTGACGATTTTAGACTAGATTTTCAAATTTAATACATTTTTTTTTTCTTCAATATTTTATAAGCACCGATGCTCAGTTTTTTATTGCATGGGACCGAATTACCGCATCACTTACCGAGCAATACGTGTCTAAATTATGTGAGTTTGGCATTACCGCTCACGTCTCGAGCATCTAGTATACCAAAATTTGAAGTGATTACTTGTTCATTCGATCACTGAAGGTACTCACTCACTTCGGAATACTTCGAAACTGTGAAGTGATAAATATGATAACGCCTTCATGCCAAATGCGATTCTCGAAGTGTGAAAAATAAAAACAAATGTTTTCATATGATAATTCTCTTATCACAATCAATTCATTCTGTGAAAACCTGTGCAAAGATAAATGATAAACAGAACCAATTAATGCTCATTGGATACACCCAAGTCACCATCTTTCTCTTTCTATGACTACACAATCATCTTTTACTATGAGAGATTGAGAAACATGAGAGGAATTTCTTATTTTAGTACTTTGGTAGGTGTTTTTCATAACGAGTTCGGAAATCGCGTTGAGCGTGTTAGTGAAGTGATAAATTGATAAGACTCTGTGAGAACTGAAATGATAACTTTGTTTTCATTTCAGAGTTTCACAAATCAAGAATTGACCCCCTGGTCTTTCATCAGTTTATGTTTGTGACACCCTGTATGTAAGTAGAAGAAGTGTGCTTTTACTTTCTCTGACTTGTTTTATTTTAAACAAAAACGGAGAACAGCTTCAGCCAGTCACTATTTTATTTATTTCGTTTTGTATATAAAAAAAGGAATTAACAAAGAAAAAAAACATACATATCATAAAAACATTTTTTAGAAATATAGGCTGAACCAAAATATGATAAACGCAGCTCCTTGTACATAGTTCACCAATAACTGTTGATTTTCATGAAAGCAATCAATGTTAATTGATGTATATGTACTTCGCAGATTGTACCTCAATTGTATAGTTATCATTTATACACCATAAGCCCCTTCAATTTAAAATTAATTCTTCGCCAGCGTCAAATCGTTTAACTTATCCCTCTGATTATATATTTAATTATATAATTGTTGGGTTATAAATCGAGTATGTGGCAAAAGAAAGAAACACACCGAACAATCACTTGTTTGTGCTAGTAGAAATGCAATAAACAATAAAATCTGCATCGGGATTGAACTGATTTGTGGCTTCGGTAGGGCGATAGTACATCGGCCTGTGACGCGTTTGGTACACAGTTCGCTTTCAGTTGAAGGCAACGAGTTTTTCAATTATAAATGAGCAAACTTAAGTTAGAACCACTGTACTATACTTTGTGGTAGTGCACTCAAGTTGTTGTTGTTCATTCAAAATGTTCAATGGAAATCGATTTATATTAGGTTTGTTTTATTTCCTTTATAGAGAAAGATTTAACATCTAAATTAGCTTTTTGTTTTCAAAATATGAACCTATGTACCTACTTGTATTTTATTTGTTGTTTTTTTCATACTCACTCACTTTTAGTTGATTTTAATAAGTAATTATACACAAGATCCGCAGTAATGAGCAGAAACATAAACAGAATGTCAGTAAATAATGAAACCGGTGACAGTAGCAGTCTTTACAATAGTGCTTTGGAGAATCTTTCCTCGTTCACTTCATTTAATGGTAAGTGCATTTGAAAATTATAATATTTTCCTTCTTTTAATTTTTTTTTCAATGTATTCAGAGAGTGCCAACAATAATACAACCCACAATTCAACCATCAACAATTCCACCGATTTAGATATAGCGCTAAGTAATGGCGATTCATTTTCAAAGAATATTGATACGAAAAACGCTAGCTATAAACTTATTCAATCCGAATCAACTGATAATTCGGAGGAGGTTGATCCAAAATCCCAACTCGCAAATAAGACAATATTCAAAACGGATAATCCCAACTTGTCAATTATAGAGATTAGTGATAGTTCCACATTGGAAAATGAAAATTCAGTTTATGTTGTTGAATCATCGTCGGACGAAGGCGAAGGTGGTGGTGGCTTGAACAATGATATTTCAAATGAAAAACGCCGCAAAAAAGTCGAATCACTTCTACATTCCAGCAAACAGAGATTGAATATCTCACCAGAGCCATCATCGACAACAGCTGCAACATCACCATTATCACCAATCTCACCAGCTAATCCGCAATCATCATCATCACCATCGAAGACCATTGAAAATGGCAATAATCCACCTAAAAATGAGGTCGCTTTAGATGAGCGACATTACATTCATGTTTTCGATGATATCGAAGAATTTGAGAAGCATCTACCTCATACAGTAACGGTGCTTACAACTCCCTTTGGAAGTAAAGTCTATCTTGTAGGTACGGCTCATTTTAGTGAAGAGTCACAAGATGATGTTTCATATGTAAGTTAATCCTGTTCATGCGTTTTGAAAATTTTAAAATAATTTTTTTTTTTTAAGATTATTCGCAACGTTCGTCCAGATGTTGTTATGGTTGAACTGTGTCCATCACGTATTCATATTTTGAAACTCGATGAAAAAACACTACTAGAGGAAGCAAAGAACTTTAATCTAGCTAAGGTAATTAATTAGCTGATAGGGCTTTGTCTTAAAAATATTTTGATTTAAGAACTTCAAGGCGTAAAATCATGTAATTTGATTCATTTCATCAAAAGCTCGAAAGAATATTTATTCGTTCATATACGTTCGATATTTCGCCAAGTGGCATTACTCTTAAGTTATAGAAATTGATACACTTCCGTTATTCAGCTTCAAAATTTGCGATTTACCATTATAACTCCGAACTGAGTGGACTAAATGAACTTTAGTAAATGGCATTAGAGAAAGAATCCAATTGAGGAGAAAATACCTTAAAACTGTTTTTGGGTTTTGTATCAAATTTTCTTTGATTTAATACACAAAAATTAGGAAAAAGTGGAGAATGGGTGGAGGAGAAGCTTTTGGTGCGGTTGGGTACGCGCGAATTCATAATTTTCATGTTCAAGGAATCAATGGATATAAGATTTCGTAAAAAATTTGATCTGCATTGGATGTCAAATAAATGGCAAGAGGGTTATCTTATTTCCCCCCTTTGAGCCGGAGGGGCAATTAAAAACAAAAGTTTAATACGTCAATGGGTGTTAAACAAATATGTACGCTCAGTAGGATTCTTTTCATTCTGTATATTAATGACACAATCGATACGGTGACCGGATGCAGATGATGATAAAAAGGCTTCAACTCTACTGCAAAAACATGGAATTTATCGCTATATCTTTTCAAGTCAAAAATATTGATAGTAAGAAATTGCGGCTGTTTGCTTAAGAAAAACGTTTCTCATGAAGCTACTCGTAAATATAAAATCTTTCGAGCAACCGTTATCGCAATTTTGTTTTACGGAGCACAAGAATGGGGATATTTTTGGAAAAATGTTGTTGATTTTTTTTATTAAAAGGACATTCTGGCTGCCAAGTAGTTCTCCAAACTATATGCTACATCTTAAAATGAAACAGGAATAGCTCCGTTGTTCTTGAACACTCTTTAATTGATTTTTTAAAATTAAAATAGCATTCAATTCCGCGTCTGCTTTGTCTCAAGTCATAAATTCGGCAGGATCTTGTTTATAAGAGTGGAAGTCAGTCAATGAAAATTCGGAACAACTTAGGTCGCAATTTAATGAATTATTGAAGAAAACCTGAAATATGATGTCTGATAAGTTTATTATGGAAACAATAAAATGAAACACTGAAACAGCAGCACTTTCTTCTAAGCTCACAACACTTCTGAAAAAATTAGCTTGATATTCAAAGTTAAAGGTGAACTCATAAGTTTGAACTACATTCCTCATCGTTTAGAGTTACCAATACTGTTCGACTTATGTATATGTAATCTTAAAGTATCTACTTGAAGATGTGTCCCATTTCCTGGGAGTTTTCCAAATACTTAAGGATTTGAAATTGTGCTTCTTTGGTGTAGAAATCTTTAATTTTGATGAAGTAATTAGCATTCTGAATGGAGAACGAAGTTGGGACCTTCTTTATTATAACACTTTAAAATTTAAATGCTATCCTATACAGAGCCCACATTTTTAATGTTTTGCTTTTAAAGATTATGTACTTACAACTTTAATTATATTGGTGCATATTCATGGATGTTGTTAAAGCTGTTGCTACACAAATACCAAATTTACTAGCGACAGCTTAAACAGTATCTATGAATATGCCCTATTGTGTATTTTCTTATTATTTTTAACTTATTATTAAAATGTCAGTCTGGTAGACGAAGACGGCTAAACCATTTTAAGACTTTTGTAATGCTTAATGCTATGCTCTTAACATGCTACATGGTGCTATCAGAGAGTACACATAGATTGGGAGTTTGGAAAACCCCGAAAATAAAACAAAAAAGACCAAAAAACAACACCAAAACATGATCGCCTCACTTTCCGTCAGAGGAAGGCTAATGCTTTTGCCACCATTAAGGATATCCGTGCCACCATTGTATACCCATTGCATTGGAAGGGTAAGAAATCTGATTCTAAAAGCCTGCTTTGTAGCCATGCACTGCTCGCAACCAAAACCATGCGTGTCAAACAAAGGTCTTAAACGTCGATTGTTGTTCGTGAGATTTCATCTGAAAATACCGCTCTAATTTTAGCAAATGGTGGGCTGGATCGACGAATCAAATGGTTCTAAGACTTCTATTTTTACTTCATATTATTTATTATAACCCTGCCATGGCTAAATACCAATGTTCCCATGGGCTCATTGTGGATATGTCTTAAGAACCAGTGTTCTGAGTCTATTCCCACAAAATTTTCTTTATTGACAATTTGTTTGGGGTAAAACCATAGATTAATATGGCTATATACTTTTTCTCTGTCCACTTTTTATAGACTAAAGAATGATTTAAAGAAACAAACAAAAAGCAGAGAGAAGGGGTTGTACTTGACTTTGTTTGTTGTATCAGTTGATTTAAACAATATAACTAAAAAACTTTGCATTGATCATTTACAATGACGAACATTTTTTCAATTATTTTTTATTTTATAAGTGTGCTATTTCTCGGTTCTCAGCTGTAGACGAATGCCATGGCAACAAACGAAAAAACCACGTGCACACTTCTACACAACGGTGCGGAACATATTTGTCAATAAGGCTCTTTTTGTATGAGAATTCCATAGTTCCGAACTGTTCCAAAGCAGTCTTCGTTTGTCACATTTAGTTGAAGTTATTGGCAGCTGGTGATTGTTGTTACACTGCAACAACATAACACGACTATTTTCGCGATCGTCGTCTTGTCCATCTTTGTCGGGGCCGTCATCGTCGGTGGCTTGGTATTTTAACTTGCGGCTCTTGAACCAATAACGATAATTGCACTTCCACTACACTTTGCTAAAAACAGTGTTTAACAATAACTTATAAAACAATTCTTTAAAAGTCTAAAAGCAAATCTTTTAATTGGAAAAAAAATAAAAATCTTCTTTTATTTTTCTCCTAGTGACTAACTGAAACCTAAAAAAATTCAAATAAAAGTTTATCACTGAGAGAAACCGAAAAAAGTTAGTTTTTAGGTTATGGTTATTAAGTGACCATTCAAAAGTTTGCGTTTTATTTTCGACCTTTGGTTTATTCTTTAGCAGATTTAATGTTTTTTTAATTTTTTCATATCATCTGCAAAGATTAGTAATTCGCCATTACCTATAATAAAAGTACATCAATAACAGCTAATATAAAAGAAAATGTCCTAACTGAAAATCCAAGTGATGAGGCGAGGAGAAACAAAAATAGGCAAGCTTATGTCCACGTTCTTAAGCATGAAAAGTACCTACATGCAAATTCGTAACAGTCGATCTCTTCTATATGAATCCATATTGCTTTAAATAATGTTTTTGGAATTGAATGTAAAACTATCGCAAACTACCTGTTTGAAAAGTTTGTACTGATTGTTTAAAATATTGATCTTCTCCTTCAAAGTTAATTTTAGATCCATCTATTAATATTTTTGTCTCCAATATATGTTAAGCTTTAGTTAGCTGTCCGCTTCAACTGGGCCTACATAAGGTTTGTTCATTGAAGTTTCCCCAGGGTTGACCCAGGTTTTCTTGACAACCCCAAATATTGTCAACAAACCGAAAAGTTCCCAAAAAACACCAAACGGCTTTTAACTGTGTTGTTGAGATAAGCAAGCAACAAAATTTGATTTAAAAATGCAAAAAAAAAAGAAATCACAGTTTCCATTTTCTATTTCTATTTGTTATTATTTAAGTAAATTTGTGTATTCCTTGAATTTCCATTTAAAAAAAAAACTGCAGCACGTGAATTCACAACAGAAAAATGCTTCAGAGCTCCTGCCACTTTGACATTTTATTCTTAACCTCAGCTCGCCCCAGCAAAAAAAAAACAAGTTCGAGTCCAGGGCGACCCCAGGTTTCAAAAAATACAGAATTTGTTCGTCAGGGTTAGTTCCAGTTTTTCAAAAAACGCTTTGGAGTGACCCCAGGGTGACTTCAGGGTTCAACAAACAAACCTATAATTTTATAAAACCTCTAGAATGATATAGCTTGCCAAATACATATATTTTAACAAAGAATTTCTCATTAAGTTTCCTAGGAGTAGAACACGATTACTTAAGTCTTGACTTTTTTCGAAATGCAATGAGTGCGAACGAGAAAAAACATCTCACCTTTACACTCATTGAATTTCGAAAAAAGTCATGACTCATAAGTCGTCGTGTAAGACCCCTATTACACGATGGTTCTTTGCGTCTGACTCTTTTCAAAATTCAATTAATATGAAGGTGAAATCAGATGTTTCTTCTCCTTCGCACTCATGAAAATTAGAAAAGAGTCAGACGCAAAGAATCATCGTATAATAGAGGTCTAATAGGGCAATAAGGAAACAAAATATTGAACAAAAATTACTTAAAATAGCTTTGAAGGAGAAGATTGGTTCCCTCAGAAATATAATTTTGTTTTAAATACAAATCCCGCTATGTTACATAAATTAATAAAGAGAGTTTATCAAAAACCTGATGTAATTAAGCAGTTCTTTGGTCTGATTTGAGCCATAAGTCTGCCTCTAAAGATCATTAAAATTACCCCCTTCATTTGCTTTCGAACGGTCTGTTTTTAGAAGATATTTTTTTCAACTGTGAAAATGACTTCTTGATGTTTAAAAGTTTTTCTGGTAGAAAAATACTATCTAAAGGTTACTATAGTAAATATTTATTTTGAAAGAGTTGAATTCTTTCAATTCACCATTTTCCCTGATCTTGAGGGTTATACGAGTAAGTTAAAACTATTACTATTATAGTTTTTGATAGATCAATTTAATTTTACGCACTTTTTCTGTAAGTTACATTGTATGTATTTATGTTTTCATTTTCTTTTTAGATTCGTAGTATATTCCAGACAAACGGCTACATCAATGGAATTTTTTTCATCCTCCTACTACACATGAGCGCACAGTTAGCCAAAGAACTTGGTATGGCGCCTGGTGGCGAGTTTCGTCGTGCTTTCGAAGAGATTCACAAAATTCCCGGATGCGTACTGCATTTAGGTGACCGTCCAATAAGAATCACACTACAAAGAGCTCTGCGGGCTCTCTCACTTCGACAAACATTGAAACTTGTGTGGCGACTTACTTCATCAGAGACCATTAGCATTCAAGAAGTCGAAGAATGCAAACAGAGAGATCTTCTTGAGAAACTTATGCAAGAAATGGCGGGCGAGTTTCCTGCATTCAGTGATGTTTTTGTGAAAGAGCGAGATCTCTATTTGTGCCATTCGTTACAAGTTGCCGCATTGCCCATACCACAAGCAGATGGCACATCGAGACCAGTACGTGTTGTTGGCGTAGTTGGAATTGGTCATGCCAATGGAATTGCAGAAAACTGGGGCAAGGTCAATCCCAGCCAGATACCAGCTATATTGGAGATCCCTCCGGCGAGTTTAAGCACTAGAATTTGCAAATACACAATCAAATACGGCCTAATAGGTATCACTTTGTACGGTGCATTTAAATTTCTGAGACCAAGAGTACAGAAATTCTTTTGATGGATTTGACAAGAGCATAATAGTTATAGTGATGCATTAGTAAAGCTTAAGTTAAATATACATTATTCTGTACTAAATGTAAATAAGATGATACATATAAAAATGCCCAAACGCATCTTTTATGTGGGCTACAATTGCAAAAAATCAAAGGCGGAGAGCAAAATAATAAAGGCATTCCATCAACAGGCAGCAAGCGAACAAAGAACTAGATACACATTTCATTACGAAAAGGTTTTGGTTGAATCGTGTTGAAAGTCGTGGACGGTTTTAACTTTTTCAAAATTATCATCATCACAATATCTTGAGTGTAAATAATAATATACATATATTTCGATGAATGTCTTGAAAAAATGTTATAAAAATTTTAAAAGAAATATATATAAAATGATTGTAATAAAATTACTGGACATATTTCGTTTAAATGTTGTTTATTTTCTTAAATGATTTAATTTTACGAATCGTAACCTGTCAACATGATGCCACTGCACATTTTTAACTATTTACGAGAACTAAAGAAAAGCAAAGGAAGGGACGTTAAATGTTCCCCGTGGGCCTTAAAAAACATAAATCTTTGGTCACGATGAAAACCATTTCAAATCAGCAAAATTTTTACCTTTACATTATGGTACTACATAGGTTTATAGTGTACATAGGTTTATGTCAGCTAAAATTTTTTAATAACTCCTCGAAGAGAAATCGAATTATTTTTTATTCCAGATGTAAGGTTTAAGCACAGATAATAAACTATAAGATGAAGCATGCCCATAGAAAAAAAGATGATGTTTGTTTTTGTTTTACTGTGTTAATCGGATCGTCTGAGGCTGGCGACAATGAATAAAAAGTATATTATGAACCCTTATTCTGCATTGATATAATATCGATATCCTCTATGCGGGTGATAGAAAATGTGTGGGTATTCTTTTTTTTTCAGTTGTAGGTTTCTCCTTATTAATATTTATGAATCGTGTAGTTTTGAGTTTTTGTATTCATTTCCAGATTCGTTATCGTAACATCGGAACATTTTTTGATTTGGTAGCTAGGTAACTATCATTTGTAATTTTATTAAGATAATCATTTTCTAGTTTCTTATATTAAAAAAAGTATTTATTAGGATGATTAATGCATTTCAACATTTGAACTTGTTATTTAGTAGAAGGAAGCAAATACAGAATAATTTAAAAACATATAATTATGATAGGTAAAATGTTTTAATTTGAATGGATATGTATGGGAGAGTGGGGTACCTTTGAACATCGCTAATAAAATTCTAATATTAATATTTTAGAGCGTTAACCAAGCATTTAAATCTGTAATTCTGTCTTCTATTATCGTCATCGGCTTTTAGTGTTCCTTTGAGCCGACATAAAGTAACCCGCTTCGAATTTGTTATATGCCTCATTTGTAACTTTTTTTTCGTAAGTGTACAAATTTGTTGGTCGGCTTTTCTATTTGTAAAAAATGCATTTTAAACGATCAAGTTAATTTAAACCCGTTTAAAGCAAAGATTTTTGAAAAATTTGTAAAAGATACTTATTTAAGCAACATTTTCCATTATTCGTCATGTTGGGGCAGCTGTGAACGGTAAAAAATAAGCTGTCACCACCAATCAACGCTCCGGAAACATGACAGACAGATGCGATGATGGTTTTTGTCTTTGATTTTCTAAGGTGCCAGTTATAATTGAAACTCATCATTGAAAATTTTAATAATTGATTTTGAGAAATTTAGAAAGCAAAATAATTTATTTTTTGATGGACAAACAAAGCTTAAGACTTAATTAACATTTCTAGTAGACAAAAATTTCAAATATGCCCAACTTTCCTCATAAAAAGACTTTTCTTTTTTCAATGATTGAACTACCTTACCAGTGATCATTGGAATCTCAAAAGCTAGAAACTCCTAGTTCAATTCAACAAAATTTATTCAAGAAAAGCTCTCAAAGAATTGAGGAAGAAGAAAATGATATATCCACCACTATTCTATTTCTAAATCAGTGATATGTCGGTTTGAACACTAGCAAACATGGATTTTGACCTAAAAATTGCTAGATTACTTCAAATTATTAAAATGCCTTATCTTCAGAAAAACTGTTTTTACGCATTATTTTGGGTTGTATTTCACAACAAAAAAATTAGTTTATGTTCTTGAAAGTTAAATACGAGCAAAATGGGCTTAGGGACGAATTTTTAAGCATAAATAAGGATTCCTGCGTTACACATTAAATTCTTCCTTGTTTTAAGTAAATTAAAAGTTAAACCTAAAATATAATGTAAAACTTTTTTTGGAACACTTATATTGCATTATCTCAAAAACCAGAATTAATAGAGCAATTTTGACCACAGGTTCTTAAACTTATTATATTTTCGTGATCGGCGCATAAATAGTGCAATTTTTAATAAAATTTATTTCTAATATGAGAAAAATTCTTAAATGGAGTATATGTAAACATCGCTATAACGAATTTTATTTGGCAAATTCATCACTTTTTTTAAAAGAAAATTCATGATTGTTTGCTTTTACCCCTTAATCAAGTTCCTAGCACTCAGGAGACAAGTTTAGGATCCCCATTTACCAAATTTTTTAATATAAAAAAATTTAATATTTATGTCCTAAGAAACAAGGAACTAAGACGTTCATAGGTTTTTATTGCAAAAATCAAAAGATAGGTCAATAAAGATGGGAAAACCGCGGAGTGCTATAAAATTAGAGGGTGCATTTTGGAAGGCGGGCGATAGAACCCTTTTGGAGTGTTTGCATATAACTCGAAATCGAAGCAAAATGTCGAGATAATGTTGAAGACCTTTTTTGTAGACAATAAAATTTACCATCGAAATGGATCATTCGCAAATTTTTTAGTTACCTAAATTAAAGAAAAGAAATCATTGCAAAAAAATGTAAGAAATCACACTCTTTTTTTTCTTGTACGTATTTGTCTATAACTGTCTTACCTGTGGAGATAGGTTAATCCACTGCTTTGTTGGGTTTCAATCGCACTCTGATTTAGCAAACAAAAGGAACAAAAGTGCTTATCAAAGCAATTTATATAGTTATCTCTTTCATTCTTAGTTTTTGCTAACGTTTTTTCTTCCGTTATTGCTGTTGGCAACGATGCCACTGACATCGAGTAGATTTCAAAAAGCTGAACGCAACCATCACTCAGCCTGCGCTGATGTGCTGACAAAGACAGAACTTAAAAATACGTTTAACTTTAACATTACTTGAATTTTCCTTTTGATTGAAAGAAGCAAATTGAATTTTAATCAGAGAAAAACTAAAAAGAATTTTGTAGAATAAAGTAAAATTAAAGTTAACCCGTAAATGTAAAATCTTTAAACAAAAACAAAACTTTGAATATTGTTTTCCTTAATAAATATAGTTCTAAAACTTTTTCTACAAAGCCTGAATTTTTTATTTGATATTGTGCGAAGCAATATTTGCCTTTAAGAGTAGAACCCATTTTTTATAAAGAATACCTTTTCAATAAACTATAATTTAACTAAGCTTGTATTTGTTGAGATTCATTTTTTCATGTCGAAGAAAAATGTTGAGTTTGAGTTGACAATTATTTTAACCTTTGAAAAATATAAGATGGCAACCGTTAAACTGCGAAAAAAATTTATTTTCCTTTTATTTTGTACTTAAATGGTCAAGAGTCTCACAAGTTTCGCAAAATATCCATATACATATATTTTACTTGTATATCTTAAAATCAGCTTAGTTTGAACGGCCGTTTCTCGGTCGATTTCTATTTAAAACTTTTTCTGAATATGTAATTTTAAAGAAAAATAAATTATCTTTCTTTTATGTTGAGCAATGGCTATATCTATCTCCACAGGTAAGAAACCTATAGGCAAATATGAACAAGAAAACAAAAAATGTGATTTTCACTTTTTTTTGCAATATTTTTTTTTAAATTTTGTTAATAAAAAATTTTGAATGATCTATTCCGATAATAAATCTAATTGCCTACAAAAAAGGTTTTCATCAATATCCCGAAATTTTGCTTCGTTTTCGAGTTATATCAAAAAACTCAAAAAGGGTGCTTTTGCACCCCCTCCTCCAAAATGCACCCTCGAATCTAATAGCACTCAGCGGTTTCCTCATATTCAATATCGCAATGATCGATTTTTATAATAAAAACCTATAAACGTCTTAGTTCATTTTAAATGACATAATCACAATAGTCTAATTTATGAGTAAGGAGTTTAAGGCGAAGGCTGACAGTTAATGAATGATTTCTCTAATGGACTTTTCTATTGCTAATACAGAAGCGTTCGGGATGCGTGTAAACCCTCTGAAAGGGTTTTATTGGCATTCGGAATAACTGTTCTTCTCCTAGAAAGAACACAAAACGATTCTGGATTTCATTTCAGAATCGAAACCAGAATTACTCACACATTCAAACGCATAGTTGTAAAAGTGTTGTCAAATATTCCAAAAAGTAATTTTTTAGCTAAAAATAAGTTAATTTCACACATTTTACTGCTTCGAAGGACAATTGAATAACCAATTTCGAAAAGGTCACATCTCTGAAAATTTAAAATGTTCAGGCATTAGGCGCGTCTCACCAAATAAAATCTCTGAGCGCTCAGAGATTTTTAAAGTGGGACAAAAAATCTCACCTGAGCACTAAGATTTTTTAAGGAGATTACTGAGACGAAAATTTTTTGGATTCATTTCTCAATGCTCTTTCTTTGCTAAAACAGCTGTTCATTTGACAGCCAAATTGCAATTTTTTGCTGTTGTATAAATTCTAAAACGATAAAAAATACAAAAAAAAAGGTGGAATGCTGATAAAAAGGAAAATAAATTGTATTTGCTATAATTTTTCATTCATTTCATAAAGTTTTGTGCTTAAATATTTTAAGCAAAGTTGAAATTTCGTTTCCCGAATTTCAATTCGAGAATAATAACACGTGTTTATACAATTTAACAGAGAATCTTGTCCCAGCAAAGCATTCCGCCTCCGTCAATCTGACATTGAGCGCTCAGTGAGATTTTAGTTGGTGAGACGCGCCTAATGTTATGTCATTTTCGATCCAAATCATAATAACTGTTTTTCGACGAAGTGAACAAACGATGCTTTTTACAATTTTTAATGGGGTTTTCTTTTGGTAAATTCAGATTTTGATTTAAAAATTGATTTTTTTCGTCGCGAATGGTATACGACTGCAGATTGATTTTTCGTTTTTATTGTATTGGTGTACAATCTGTGGCTGTGAAACTGTAGCGATCCAGTCTTGTCAAACTAATGGCTGTGAATTGTTCTGGTGTGTAATGGTGTTAGTTAAAGAGGGGTAAATCTGCCGAAAAATCCAGATCTGCAAATTTGATTTTCGATCAAAAAATAAATTGATTTTTTTCACCATTGGAAGGCTTTTATTGTCAAAATCTGTGTTTTGACAAGTCGGAAGGGGAAAAAAAATCAATTTTTGTTACCAAAAGAAAACCCCATAAAAGAAGCACGGCTGTAAATATGTGTGTTGTAATTGACAAAATGTCGCAATTTATTTTAGAATGCATAGATAATGCAAAACAAACAAACTGTCCTTTTTTTGGATTGTTCAAATCTCTCAAACTAGAAAGATCTCATCGCGGCCTGCTTGCACATGCACGGCGTCAGCTCGTCGGACGGGGGGGATCTTGCCCCCGGAAACTTAACCTCGCCTGCAAACAAAAACACAAATCAGGCCTGAGGAAAACTAGGGAACAAAAAAAAGTCGGACTAGAGGACTGTCGGACGGATTATCGTCACACCAAGGCACTGCGGATGTTGTTGCAGTGAAGCCATTTACCCACCCTACCAATAGAATCCTTGGCCATTTTTGGATTCCCCAATATGGTGGATGATCGGCTTCGGATTATACCATCTTCACCGAAACTCAGCTCCACAAATGTATATCCCAAAAATACGAAAACATGTCTTCCCAAACGTCACCAACATCCTACACATCTCTTGCCTCGCAACAAAATGGCGCCCAACGTGGGGCACGAACCCACGACCCTGAGATTAAGAGTCTCATGCTTTACCGACTGAGCTAGCCGGGCGGTTCGGCAGTGCTTTTTCGGAGCGGGTTTGGAGGGATGGGTCTGAAGCTGGAGTCTGCTTACATTTTCTTTCAAAAGGTATTAAGAGGGTGGGAGTTGGGGAATCCAAAAATGGCCAAGGATTCTATTGGTAGGGTGGGTAATGGCCTCACTGCAACAACATCCGCAGTGCCTTGGTGTGACGATAGTCCGTCCGACAGTCCTCTAGTCCGACTTTTTTGTTCCCTAGTTTTCCTTAGGCCTGATATGTGTTTTTGTTTGCAGGCGAGGTTAAGTTTCCGGGGGCAAGATCCCCCCCGTCCGACGAGCTGACGCCGTGCATGTGCAAGCAGGCCGCGTCCCCGGAACTTGACATTCCACCTTCCCTTTCTAAATTATTCCTTTTTCTCTTTCCTACCTCTTCCTTTTCCTACCCTTCCACTTTACCGATATCTTCCTCACCTCTTGTCTCGCAACAAAATGTAATAACATTCCTATTTTTGGTGTTTTGAAAAATATTCCCCACACTTGTTTCATACTATTATTAGTTCATTTTTATTTGCTATAAAAACAGTAGTGTAATTTGTCAAGTAGTGCATTCGTGAAAAAAATGAACCCGAGGTTTTGATCAAACCTGTTATTAAGATAAAAGCGAAGATGAAAAAACCATTCCGTCTGTCTGTTTGGCTAGAGCCCAAACGGTTGTATCGATTTTCTTCAAAACTGGTCTAAAAAATTTAATTAATTACTTTTAGTGCGAAAGTAAAAAAACATTTCCAAAAATCGTTACTAACGGTATTTCTTAAAGATTTTGTTTTATTTTTGATTTTCATTTATCAAAAAATACATATTTTTTAAATAAGGTATTTGTTAGATTATGAATATTTTTCTGGAGCGACTCTGTCGATTTTTTTTAAACTAAGTACTTAATGGTTTTTCAATACTTTTTAGTAAAATTAAAAAAAATTCTTTTATGCAAAAATTACGGTGCCTTCCAAAAAACGGTACCTTGTTAAAAAACTGTTGAAGAAAATCTATTTTTTCATAATCAACTCCTACGATTTTGATAAATTTTGTTTGTGTCCTAGAATTTGTACGGCCTTTAATATACAAAAATTACAGCAACGAACTATTAACAGCCTGACGTCAAGAGAAAAAAGGGAGTAAGCCAAAGTTCCAAAATTGGGTTAGTTTCTACCATAGCTGGAACCCGTTAAATATACAATTTAATATTTTGTGTAAGCTTTAAACTCATATTTCCAACTGTAAACGGCTAATAATCATAAACATAAATTTCATTACAGGTTTTAAGCGAGTTGCTTATGTGCGTACCATCTAAGCTTAAAAGTAAAAAATGTATGTGTGTGCTTAGTAAAGTAACATATTATTCTTAATAAGAAATCGTGCTTAAAATTTTTAGAATTAATTTAATTGATTTCTTAAATTAAGACGAAGACGAGAAGCAAAATCATTAAAATGCATTTTTACATATCTCAAAACCACTAAATAGACACTCGCCCATTTTCCGTATGATGACGTGACGGCAGAATAGGTAGAGGCACCTCCCCAAAAACGTTTTTTATACAAAAACTTTCAAATCGTATTGATTATTATAGGTATCAAAATTTTCAAAAAAAATATTGTAAATTTTTAATAAAAATTTCAAAATATACTTTTTTTTGAAATTACAATTCGATCAAAATTTTTTTTGAAAATTTAATTTTTTTGTAAATGTTTTGAAAATATTTAATAAAAAAATATTTTTTTGAAAATCCGCTCTAATGATTTTCAAAGTTTTCTTTCCAAAAACTCTTTTTTTCAAGAATTCAGGTGGCATTCCTTTTTTCAGGCTTTGAAAATAGTAAGGGTATTCAACAAACCTCGTAATTCTGTCACAATTTGTATTTAAAATTTAATCACACTAAGCTTTAAGTTGACGCTCCTGCGAGAGTTAGAGTCTATTGAAATCTTTTTTTAGCTCCAAAAATACCGGTAATTGCTACACAACAGTTAAGAAAAAGCTTATTTATAATACGTCCATGGTTGAAAGCATGTCTTGCACCCAGTTTTATGAATACTTGGTATATTATGAAGACGAATTTCTTCAAATGAAAGGTATATTTTTATTTCTGTAACACCGGCTTATGAAATCAAAAATGTGTTTTTACTTTAATGGAAAAAGATTTTTGCCTTGAAGTGTCCTCTTTTTAGAAGTTGAAGATCTGGTCACCCTATTTTTGCCAATATTTTTACAAAGTAATCCATCGTTGTCTGAACTCTTAATTGTACCGATATTAAAAAAGGGCCTGATTTGGTAGGGCTGATATGGGTTTTCTACCACCTGCAGGAATCGTTTTACTCTGCTCTTTTTTGGGAAAATCATATTTTTTTCTTAAATAATACTGAACTGCGTTTGCGTTCCTTACTTTGCCAAAAAAAAAACAAAAAAACAAGATTTGTGTTATTTTCATATAATTTTGTGGTTTTAAATGCATTTCTAGACAATTTTTCACTGAGATGGAGTGTAGCTCCTATATTTTTACCCACTTCAGTTGATATAGGCACCTATTATGGCTTGCGATGCGCCAAGTCAAACGTTCAAATGTGAGTATGTGGAATTACCGTTTGCGACTCGCCTAAATTAAGTTCGCCTCGAATGACTAGAATACCTTAGGAAAACATTCGTCTATATCTTCGATGTCGAACTCTTGGTGATTTTGAACAAAATCGCAGTTTTAATTTTTGAAAAGTCTAACGTTCGAGTTATATCGAACGTAAGATTCGGCGAATCGCAAGTCATAATGGGGGTCATAAACTTTTTCATCAAAAATGGATTTTAAATTAATTGGATTTAAATGAGAAAAAATCTTCGAGGGATATAATAAAATTATTTGTCTTTAAGAAAGTGGCTTTATTATGTGACCAGGGGCATAATCATGTACATCGAAAACGATGATATCGAGTAATCGTTTTCATTTTACGTGATTAGGCCCCAGTGTATTTCATGCAGCTACTAACCAAAGTTAAGTAACCATGAAGGAAAGTAGAGATAAAGGCCCCATTGCGGTTGTCAATTTGCTAATCGATGCACGACTTGTTTCGATTATCGATCGTGGTTCATGTTGTGATTGTCAATTGTAATAAAAATTTGTCGATGGTAGATTTCTGATCGAAGTCCTAGGAACATAAATTTATATTTGAGAATTAAAATGCTGTTAAAATCAAATTGAAGATATTGGAAAGTGGATTATTCATATTTTTCATTCGATTACGTTACAAAATCCCAAACATGGAAACCAGTCGATACAATCGACTCGATTGCTAATCGACAGCCGCAATCGGGGGCAAAGTGATGCAGAAAAATTTTATTGGAATTTACATTTACATTCGCTTAGTGGCTTAATTCCATGGCCACTAGTGTACATACATAAATAAAAATAAAATAAATACAGTATTGTTTTTTTAAGTTTATTTGTTTTATAATCCAAACAAAAAATTAAAAGAAAAAAAAATCGGTTAAATACAATTGTAAAATATAATTGAGAACTTAACAAAAAATCATGTTCCTTGATTTTGATATCTGGGGGGTCTTCAAAAGTAGAACGAATTCAAATAACACGCTATTGGTCCAGACCATTGATTGATTGCAATTAAAACTTTAGCTCCGGTTTATATTTCAGCATGTATTTGTCTAACTTCTCCCAAAACGACATCAAAACTGCTCTATCCAAATGCCTTTTGGTTTGGGACAAATTCAGCAAGTTAACAGCCCATTTACCAACATTTCCGTCCAGTTTCATCTCATTGAATCGCAAATGAAAGGCGCAAATTTTTGAAAATATCTCTACCGGATTACCATCCCAAGGCCATCCTTTGAATTGCCAAGCAGGTCCCATGACGAAAACGGCAACAACCCTATTCCAGTCGTGTGGGGCGAGTTTCTGATGGTTGTCGATAATGCGATAAGAAACCGTTGTGTTATTCTTTCGGCGCTGCAGCAAGACCTCGTTGTCACGCGAATAGCCAGACTTCTTCTTCTCCTCCGTCGACACAAACTTCAAATCCTGGAGAATATCCTTTGCATTATACATTGTAATCAAACTCGAATTGGTAGAAGGTATGATAATGATAGGCGTCCTGGAAACCCGCTTGGGTACATTCGAAGGGACCACTTTGGGATTTTTATTATCTATCCCAAAGTTGTTTGGTATTTGGGTTTTTCTCTGCGCACTCGAACCTTCTGTGACGGACTTCAATGACATTCCATGATATGTTCCCATGGTATCAATTTTGAATCCTTCTGTTTCTTCTTTCTGGCGATTGAATCTTTCCTGATCGTATCTGTTGTATTGGGCGAGTTGCTGCTGCGGTTTTGATACACGTACTGGCTCTGGGACTTTTATATTTTGTGGGGGCCTATTGCGTCCTTCTTCACGGGCTTTAATGCCTTGCAAGAGGGCTATTATATTTTTAGCAAATATCTTTCCAGTACTTTGGAGGATAGTAGTTCGAGTTCGCCATTGGCGCTCACGACTTATGATGTCCTTGGTGGAGTCGACGTCAAAATCAAGAATTGCTCTCATGTCAGTACCCATAACGTCTTCGTTGTCATGTCGTTTGATAGTGATCCTCTTATTTGCCAATCGCTTGGCCTTGATGGCAGCAATCTTTTCAACGGACATGGTTTCCGATAACGACTTAATGTTGTCCACGTTGACTGTGGCTTCTTTTCTATTTACCGACCACCTAGCAGCCAACTGCTCACGAACCTTTTGTACCTGCATGTCTTCAAAACGGGCTTTTTTGGCGAATATTTCCGGACCAGAACCATCAGACTCCAATGGCCTTTTAATTTGAGTTGGAATCTCAAGAGGGGCACTCTTATCGATGCTAGCACATGTCGAAGTTTCCCCATTGAGATAGGCTAGCAGTTCTTTTCGATCAGGCCGATTAACGGCTGGTATATCTTCCGCTGCACATTGCCGCACATACACCGAATGTTGCAAGAGCACATTACGCAGCAGATATAGCAAACACTCGAGAGAATAGTATTCCTTTAGCGATCCATTTTTACCAGAACCGTATTTAAGATAATTGGTCTTCACTGTTTTATGCCACGAAAACTCGCCAAAAACAATTTGCGAATTTTTTTCGATAATTTCCTTTTTCTTGATATTATACTGGCGCAGGAGACTTAGTGGATCCGCCATGTTTGGTTAATATTTGTATTAAACAAAACAATGCAGTGGTTTATTTATATTTTATTTACCAATACTTTTAATAAATGGAAAAGAAAAATATTTTCAATAAGCAACGCTGAATTTTTTCTTTCAAACAATTGACAGCTACTGTCACTTTCCTGTTTGCATATCTAAATGTTGGCTCTATCTCATGAATTGATGCTTGGATGTGTTCAATAAATAGAGTAATGACTATACCCTGTTCCCTAAGGTTGCCGGCAACTCCGAACAACTAAAGTTGCTGGCCATCGCCCACTAAACAACCGAGCAACTTTTTGGAATTCGACGTTTGTGTTTTTCTTTTTTTGTTGACTTTTGCCACTATTTTGTTTTGTGTCTGATCCCCAATATGACGTAAGTGAAATATAAATGCAAAGTAAAATTAATTGAAATTTATAACTTGTAAATTCAAGATATACTGGAAAGTAATAAATATGTAATATTATATTGTTGAACACGACCATCTTTGACAGATAAAGTTGCTGGAAACTAAAGTTACCCAGCGGGTGCGGGCGAGCAACTTAAAATTTCTGGCAAAAAGTTCCGCGAGTGACTTCAAGCAACTTAAAGTTGCCTAGTTGGCGGTCTCCCATATAAAGGCTCTCCCAAACCAACGCGAATTCACGGCGTCGGCGAATTTTTGTTGTTGTTTAGCGTTGTGTATTTGTCATATTTTTTTCTATTGTGAATGATTCGCTGCGAATCGCTCCGCATTCACGTTGGTTTGGGAGAGGCTTAACCCAATGTAATTGAATCGGGAAGAACAAAAAGTTGATGGGGTGAGCAACTTAAAGTTGCCAAGTGGGTGCCATGCCTAAATTTATTCAGTTTCAGGCATTACACGATGATTCTTTGCGTCTGAAGCCCTAACTACATAAACCAGAAAAGTGAAAAAGTACAAAAGTCAAAAATTTTCAAACTCATTTTTGGAAAATGTTTCTCACTGGGAAACTTATAAAAATGATGCAGAAAGCTTAAATTTTGGTTTAAGAAAAAATTTGTATATTCTTTTTCAAAAAACAACTGCTCTAGCGGGAAACAAATTATTTTAACTTTTGTAATTTTGCAAAAAGTGGTGAATGTAGTTAAGGCTTGACTTTACGTCAAATAAAAATATAATTTCATCCAATTTTATTTTCCATTTTATTATTTTTCTTTTAACTGTATCTTCTTTCAGCTATTTTGATTAAAATGTTTCTCGTTTTAATGTTTTAATTTGGTTGTTTTTGATTCTTTTTCCTTCAGGATAAGTTTAAAGCAAATCGCTTCGCATTCGCGTTGGTTTGGGGGAGGCTTAAAAGTTTACCACTTTTACAATTTTTATTTACAATTTGTAAATATTATATTAAAATGCCTCTACACTATCTTACAAGGTATTAACACATGTCAGAATTAAATGGGAAAGAATTTCATACGACTGCCAAATTTGTGTGCTGAAAATGATTTTCATATTTTGCTTCCAAGCTTGTATCCAAACAAATTAGTTTCACCATAGCCTCAAACCTAGTGCGATAGAAAGTGTGATGGTTTTAGAACCGTTTCGAATATTTTCATGTATTTACATATGTCAAATTGTGTCGGATGCACTCTGTCAAGTTGTGTGTGATGAAATTTCATATTTTGCCTCCACACTATTATACATTATTTTCTGCACACTTTTTTGACATATGTTAAAACTCAATGGGACAGTGTGGAATAGCTATAGATGGTGTTCACATTGGATTGAAAAACTGGATTTTTTTGACGTTTCAGTATTCACATCTCGCTCCCACTTCTTCAGTAAAGGAAGATGTAAATACTGAAACGTAAAAAAAAATCCAGTTTTTCAGTCCAATATGAACACCGTCATAGCAGCAGAGACACACCACTTGTGTGAAAACTACAAACCGAAACCAACCAAACTAAACGGGGTCTTATGTATAAATTCCATGTTTGACATCACTCTCGATTTTCGTACTTCCCCTCCCACAAATTGTTATACGGATGTGTACACAAGAAACTTCCATACATGAAAAATATCGATGGGTCTCCTTCTATTGTTTTGTTGTATGTGAATTGTGAATAAATAAATTTTTATCCAACAAATTTTGCAATCGCATGCAATTTTAGAGAAGTTATTGTAATTTAATTGGTATTCGTTTCTCGATTAGTTTACATATAAATTGTGTGCATTGCAAGAAAGTGAGATAAAATAACATGTTTGCAAACATATAAAAGAGGACAAAATTATTGCAAATTTATTTCGTAGATGCTTCTATATTCTCAAATTAGTAATACAAAAAACTAAAAGAACGTCCAATTAGTTAAAGACAACTAAAAAAAACAGTTGGTAGGTAAAAATTATTTCTTATTTGTCTACTTGTCGAAATCTAATTATAAACTTTTTGTATACTTTTTTCATCTCTTGTGTCGTGGTTCCATGTTTTTGTTTTGATTTTGTTGTTGGGTGTCTTCAATTTTAAAATAAAAAAAAGCTGGAATCAGAAACAGTTCAGAAGAAAATGTTTTTATTTACAAACAATTTCTAAACAATTGTCATCGTCGAAGGAATCTTCACCTTTCCTTTGCACTTGCAAGAATTGCACAATCGTTTTTTCTCAAAAAAAAACGTCCACGACCATCACGGAGTGTCATCTCAGCACATAAACAAAAATAATTGAATAAAATTTTGTTCTTGCTTTGCTTTGTTCGTCAAATTTCTTGTTCCAAAAATAGATTACAGTTGTTTCCATTTGTCTCATGTCCCTACACGTTCATAGTAATTATTGTTAGTAAACAAACTGGGTTATGGTTTATTATTGAAATCGATTTTTTGAGAATTTTCTACTACTTTTTAGGGAAAGGCTTTGTCCATGTCTGATAACATAGTGTGTACTTTTTACATGCCGGAAATACTATAAGTACATAATATAGTATATATATATTAATACATTCTTCAAATTTCTTAAACAAGGTTATTCTTTTGGTTTTTGTTGTCAAGGTCATTAATGAGTTTATGACGGTTACAAGTAAATTTGACCGTTGTTGAAACTATTTTAGATTTGGCAATAAAGCGAGTTTGGTTTAATTAGATTAAATTATCTTTATATCGAACTTGAGCTCTCTGCGAAACGAATATTTTATAATCCATTCATTTTCTACCACATTCACATTTAATTGTTATCATATCAAATAAAATTAATGAGTAACAATTGATTACGCAACATCTTGTAAAGTTGACATGTTTATTCTTATGTGATTGTCAATGTTACTATCATTAGTGGAAGACTCATTGACAAAAAGATAAGATCCTGATTGATTTTAATTTCTTATTAAGCTATACTCCTGAAATAGTACTCCGTGGCCTAATGTGTTTCACTATCAAATCAAAGCACAAGTTGTTGCGACGGATCTCTTGAGTCTTAAAGCTATGTGACAAATCTCCCCGAGAATCTCCTGAAAGTTATTTTTATTGAAACCTTTCAGAATCGGTAGAAAGTTGTATGTCGCTTCCATTTTGCCGACATAACGCACACAAATGCAAATGGTTTAGAGTTGTAAGTCATCAATGTTATTTTCATCCTGAAAGTTAACTTGAGTAAGCCTAAGAGCCAAATTTCAAGGTTTATCAACTATCAATTTGATTATTGACGTAATAAGTATATAAAACCTCTATTATAAATCTTTCTTAAAATGATATGTAACTCCATAAAATAATTTGCGATTTACGTCCACTTTACATCGAGGTAGAACCTAGACGGGTTGTCCGATTTTCTTTATTTTTTTTTATAAACATGTTTTGAGTTGAAACAAAAAGCATTTTTGTTATCTGACCATTACATTTGATTGACTCAAAAAAAATTATCCAGGAAATAAGGTCCTTCCAAAAAACACACAAAAAAAAAAAACAAAATGTTTTTTGTTTGTTTTTTTTTTCTTGCAATAACGGTACGGCAAAAAAAAATAGTTTGCAAACAAATCTCAAAACATAAAACACAAAGCTATATAATGCTTTTTGTTTCAACTCAATGAGACCACTCTTTTCATAAAGATACAGCTTTTCAAAATACAGTAACAAAAATTGAAAATTGACTAGTGTATTTCATCTTTTCGGTAAGAATTTGTGAGAAACTGAAAGGTAATTTATTAAAACGTTTGCTTAATTTAAAAAATAAATTTTTGTTACATTTTTAAAATAGATTATTTCTAGCAATTGACATAGACTGCAGGACTTTGATTTTTTAATAACCTGGATCTTATCAGTTTTCTTTAAGATCTTGAACATTTTGATCAATTTTGGTTCCTTTGGTAACACTACGAATTTCTTCGAATTTAGTCCAAAGTCTTGTCAAAGTTCATATTAGATAAAATGCTCGACTGGATCGCACGTACTTGCTCTTAAGCACAAGTTGCTTGGATCTAAAGAACTTTTTATTTATGCACGTAATTATAAAAAAATATTAAAAAAAAAAAACATTTAAATCGTTCTTTTTTTGTATAAACAACTTGTTAAATAGCTTACTTACTTAATTATACGGCACTCAATTGCCTTTCGAGAAAGGAGTTTTGAACCAATTTGTTTGGCCAAATCGAAGTAGTAGCGAAGTTACTGCTACCAACAGTGACGTTTTTTCCTAGGCGATGGGCAGATGAAGGTTTGTTTGTTGATAGCAGACACTTTGTTTTGTGTTTCAAGACCAACGCGTTTCGCCTGTTCCTCAATAGCTGTGAATGCTTGGATCGGCCGATGATGTGGATGTTGTGCACAAAGCCAAGCACTCGAGAAGATCTGTTGAAGATGATGCATTCCAGGTTAACACCACTCTTGTGCACTATCTGCTTTAGGACAAGGTTGAAGAAATCACATAATAGCGCAACTCCTTGCTTGAACCCTGTACACGCCTGGAATAGCTCGAATGAACTGTCATCCATTTGCACGTTGCACCGCTGTGGAGTGACGAAAAAATGTTTTTCCATCTAGTCGAACCCTGTTTATCCTTGTTATATCACTCCACAGCACCTTTTTTCTAAAATTTTGCGTGTTTGGATTTAGAATGAGTGTCTTTTTGAGTCTAACAAACCACATGTTTTGCTATTGAATTTTCCTTACAATTTTTCACACGTTGGTCAAACTGAGAGAAATGATTAGGTTTTACTTTGACTTTGTGACGGAGTTTGATTTCTTTAAATATAGTTTTTTTCTCAATAGTTATGAAAAAAGTTATTAAAAGCAAGAAAAAAAAAAACGTTTAAACCAATGGTATCTTTTCGTCTATTTGTTTAAACAAAACAAATTTAACGCAAATCGTTTTAAAAGGTTGTAAGTATTTACAAAGAATTAAAAAAAACTTTAATGTAAAATGAGCTTCTTTTTTAATAATCACGAAAAAAGTGATTATCAAACAACAAAAAATTACTGTAACCAACCATAACTTTTTTTGTATTTGTTTAAACAATTTCTTATAGTATAATATTATGTTATGTTGATCTTCTGATTTTATTTATGACTTTTTATCTTTTTAGAAAATGGAGTCATTCCTGAGTTTATTTGATCCCAATTCGCCCGATGATGGCTTTGACGAAGAGGACATACGGAACGGCAATGGACTGAATCAAACAAATTCCAGTAGCAGTGAAAGTGATAATGACAATCACAACGGCAAAATTATAATTGATTTCGATCAAGGAATTCTCCCGCCCGAACCGCAATTGGGAAATATTGAATACAAATTAAAGCTTATAAGCCCGTCGAAACAGCGTTTTGAACATTTGGTAACACAGATGAAATGGCGACTACGCGAGGGACATGGTGAAGCTATTTATGAAATTGGAGTTTCCGACTCAGGTCATCTACATGGTCTAAATGAAAAAGACATGAATGCTTCATTGGCAACACTTAAGCAAATGGCCCAAAAACTTGGCGCAAGTACAAGTGTTCTCAGACGAAAATTTGTTGCTGGGCGACGATCTGTAGCCGAAGTTCTTGTGCGGAAAATTCCAGACGACCAACACAACATTGAAGTTCGAGTAGCTGTTCTAGGAGATGCTGATGCAGGCAAATCGACTCTTTTAGGTGTTTTGACACAGGGTGAATTCGATAATGGCCGAGGTAGAGCACGTCTCAATATGTTTCGCCACATGCACGAAATTCAGTCAGGTCGGACATCATGCATTTCACATGAAACCCTCGGTTTCGATTCGCAAGGTAATGTGATCAACTACAAATACAATGAGATGATGACAGCAGAAGAAATAAGCGACCGATCGACTAAGCTGGTGACGTTCATGGATTTAGCCGGACATCGACGTTATATGAAGACAACAGTACAGGCACTGTCAGGCTACTCACCGCATCATGCAATGTTGGTAGTTTCGGCAGGTGGAGGTTTTAATGGTACAAGCAAAGAGCATCTTTCGATTGTCCGAGCCCTCGATATGCCTTTTTTCATTGTTGTAACCAAAACTGACATAACATCGCCCGACGAGACTGTCCACGAATTAAAAAATATCTTAACTTCGATTGGGTGTCGAAAAGTCCCCTTCTTGGTCACAAGCAGTGACGATGTTCTAACGGCAGGCTCTAATCAAGAGTCGGAAAATATTGTGCCGATATTTTGTGTGTCAAATGTGACAGGAGCTGGACTCAATTTGGTCACAAAATTTTTATATGTTCTACCACCGGGAATAAGCAACTCAGAAAAGGAGAGGCTCGAACAGGATCCCTGTGAATTTCACATTGATGAGATATTCCGAGTTTCGGAGGTTGGTCCAGTAGTGGGAGGCCTGCTTGTCAAGGGTGTTCTCACAGAGAATATGCAAATGAAGATAGGACCACTACCCGATGGAAAGTTTCATTCAGTGACGGTACAAACAATACATCGAAATAAAGCACCTTGCCGAGTGGTTCGAGCGGGACAAAGTGCTTCGCTTTCTTTTACTCCGAACCAAAACTTGCCTGCACTAAGGAGTGGAATGGTTTTACTGGTCGATAATCATCTAGGCGATGAACCATGTGGAACGTTCTTCTTTCAGGTAATTTTTTTTTGTTTTAGTTTTTCTAACCCCAACCATAATTAAATATTTGTCTCTCGTTACTTTTTTTTCATAATAATTACGTGTTAAAAGTTAATCCAAATCCATCAAACCAAACACGACTAATATTGTATGTGCAATTCGTAAAGGTTTTGCTTACTTTCCTTCTTTTTCTCGTACTTTTCGTTAATTGGGTAAAAGTAACCTCCCGGTAGCAGTTCTTTTTTTCGTTAAAAATCATATGCATTTGATTGTTTAACAGTTGGTCAGTTCGCCTTCGATTGTTACGCCATCATTTTTTGCAATCGTTACGCGTTAAAATTAAGAAGTATATATCGTTGGTGTTTGTTAGAAATCTGATAACTCAATAAAATTGTTTGCGTCCTTACATCCACTTTACATCAAGTGAAAATGCTACATCCAAATCTGGAGTTTGCGGCTAAAATTTCGTGACGCAAAAGAAAAAAACTACCAATTGTTCGAAAATTACATCCAAGTACCATGAAAATATATACAATTTGCAAAAAAAAAATATGCTAGTTTAAAATTGATGTATTTTTACTGTTTTCGAAACTAGAACGCTCTTAGAAACACTACTTTATGTGAAATTTTTAGTTTTTTCTGTAAAATGAACCAAGATTCTGATAGTTTTTGATATACTGAGTTTGAATCTGGCCCTGAAATTGCTCTAGTATGTGAATCTGAAGATATAAAAAAAATGCGTTTTGGGGTTATATTTTTTCTCGAGGTATCGAAAAAAATGTTTATGGTCATTTTGAAGTACATTATGAACATTTTACTTCAAATTTCTTTTTGAAGTTTTTACCTATCACCATCCATCTTCGAGAAATCGTTAGCCTTCGTCAAAAAATCCAGTCAATTTGTGTTCCAAAGCGCACATAGCGAGCTAATTGTGGGGTAATTTTGATTTCTCTCTATTTTATGCTTACTAGGGTGCTAAATCTGAATATGAGGTTTACGACTAAAATTTCGTGGCACAACATGCAAAAATTAGAAAAAAGTGCTATAAAAATGCAAATTGACTAGATTTTCGTAATTTAAGAAGAAGGCTAACGATTTTTTGAAATTTGAAAAATTGAAACAGAATTTTGAAGTAAAATGTTTATACTTCAGAATGATCATAAATACTTTTTCAAAAACAAATTACTTAATTACTCAAAGAAGAAATATAACCCCAATTTAGCATAAAAACGCATTTTTTATATCGTTAGATTCAATTATCTAAAAAACGTGACGTGCTAGAGCAGTTTCAAGGCCAGATTTGAACTCAGCACATCAAATACCATCAAAAAGTATATATTGGCTCACGTTAAGGAAAAAAATTCAAATTTTTCACATTAAGTACCTAGTTACTAAGTGCTTAGTGCTAGTGGGATGTCGCAAAAAAGAAAAAAATTAAACAGAGATTTATTGGAAATTGTGTATACTTTCAATGGGACTTCGATGTAATTTTCGAAAAATTGGTAGTTTTCGAACAATTTGTGAAAAACTCCAGCATTTTTGAATTTTTTCCCATGTTGAAATTTTAGTCACCAACCTGAGAATCGTATTTAGTAACCCCTAAACATAAAAGACGGGCAAAAACAAAACTACCTCAAGATTTTCATGGTAAAAATAAAATACGACTAGACTGTTTCAGATTTGAAGAAAATAGGCCAAGTCTTTTATTCTCGAAATCAACTGAAAGCCAAACATAATATTCAACATAATATGCAACACAAAATTCTAAAATAATAGGTCAAACCGTTCACGCCCTAAGTCAATGTAAAGTGAACGGAAAACCCAAATTATTTTATGGAATTATCAGGTTTCTACCAAACACCACAAATATTAATTTCTTCTTCCCGACGCACACACGGCAAAAAGGCCCATTTTTGACGACAAAAGTAAAAAAAAACTCATCAGAATACATCAATTTTGTATGCAAGATGATCATAACTATTCATTAGATAGAAAAATGTATTTTCGTTTTTTAAATACGCGAGACGGCTACAAAATCCGTTTTAACCTCTCCTTTTCATTTCCGTCCGTTAATTTTATTGACGTTAGTTATTTTGGACTTAGTGAGACCTCGTTGTGAGCAAGTGCGCTCGTTCCGAAGATAAGTTTTTGATATGCAGATGTTACCATGTACTAAATACTTTGATTAGGCATAGTATATACATATTAATTATAATAAAATAATATATTATTTAGTAAAGAAATATCCGAAGGTGTTTATAGATCCAGGTAATCGTTGACTTGTTGAATGCCTTTAAAAAAAAGTTCCACGGAGTTCTGCTTTAAAATTGTGATTTAAATAAAGCCCCAAGGTCACATGACCACGAAGAGTGCAAGAAGACATTTTTATGTTTATTTTTTGGACAATTTGTGGGTAATATTTTAGTGCGAATTCATGATTTTAAGATAATAAGGGTATTCATGTAACGTCGTAAGTTTACAAATTGTTTAAAATGATAAGTTTAAGTCTAAGTTTGCATGAACGACCTTTTTTAAACATTTGATAAAATGCTACGTAATTCAATCAGAGTAAGTCACAATGTGACGTTTGGATAAGTTTAATCAGTTTGGTTAATTTTACGCAATAAAATCCTGTGATAAGTTTAACCAAGTTTTGTAAATCATTTTCCATACAAAATTTGACAGTTCATTAACCAAAAGATAAACTTAACTAATTTGTAAGCTTATCTAGGGTTTTACGAAGTTGCATGAATACCCTCAATATTTTCATACCTTCTTGCGAATTTTTAATTTAATCAGCCCAAATTAATCCTCTAATGCTCGCGAAATAAACGATGTCGAAATCGATGTGGAATGCGAACTAATGAACGAAATCAACTTGCAAAGTAAGAAGAAATTAAATAAATTTTTGTGAAACAATCCAAAATGAAACAAAGTTCAAACAAAATCACTTTAACGAAAAGAAAACCTTAAAATTAAAAGTGCTGTACATTCAGCAAAACAATAAAAATGTAAAATGATCTATACGAAATGACCAAAATCGATATAAATATCCGGGAGTGCCATTTTTTGTGTACATTTCCTTTGAATCAAACATCTCCCCCAAAGTGTTTTTAGCTACCATTCCATATTTGTAATAAAAGCAAAAAAAATATTTTAAAAAAATAAAAAAGAACAATTTATTATAAAACAGAACAATATTATGCACTTTGTCGATATATCAAAAAGGAAAAATAAATTGCCATTTTGCTATTATTCTCCTTTATAAACTGGCTTCCGTTTTTCGGCGAAAGCCTTTAGCCCTTCGAGCCTATCTTTTGTTGGTATAACTTGTGCGTAACATGCTTCCTCAATTGCATATCCAGTAGAAATATCAACTTGCAGACCCTTATCGATAGCTTTCTTTGCCATACGAACACCCATAGGGCCATTTGGAATAATTTCTTTTGCTAATTCTATCGCTTTCACATAAGCAGCATCTTTGGTTTCGTTTTGAAAAACAACATGATTTACAATTCCCATTTGCTTGGCAGAAGCTCCATCAAATATACGTGAAGTAAATATCAATTCTTTAGCCAGTGCGGGATTCAAGAGCCTCGGTAGACGTTGAGTTCCACCTGCACCGGGGAGAATTGCTAACCTTGTCTCTACGAGTCCCAATTTAGCATCTTCAGCTGCTGTTCGCATATCGCATGCCAAGGCCATTTCCAACCCTCCACCTAGCGCAAAACCATCAATCGCGGCAATAACAGGCATTGGAAGTTGTTCAATAGAAATTAGTAGACTGCGCAGGGTTGAAACGAATTTGGAAACATCATCCTGGGACATTTCGAGACGTTCTTTTAAATCAGCACCTGCACAAAAAATGCCAGGCGTTAAGCTTCTCAAAACTACAACTCTAGTATATTTGTCATGAGCCAAGTCCGAGAGAATTGATGTGAATCGGTTGACCAGCGCTCGATTGAAAGAGTTTTTAGCTGCTGGACGATTCAGTCCAAGGACAGTAATTCCTTCTTTTTTACCAGATAATTTCTCAACAATAATTTCATTGCCATCTTGATCAGTGGATAATGATCTAGTGCATTCTCTTAGCAATTGAATTGATCTGCTAGAACTTTTCAAATTAAATTGTTTAGGTATTTTAGCTACACAGGTGAACATGGTGTTTTATAAAAAGATATACAAAGTCCAATGGGCAATGGCAAAACGTAGCATGAGAAATGTCATACATGACTGAAGAGACGTCATTTTAACTTTAGGCCTGTTTTTTTTTATAATTTGAAACAAGTTTATAATACCTCTGTTCCTTAGTTTTTCCCAAACAGTTTCAGAACGCCAAATTGATGTTAATTCCTTATAGCCATTTCAAATCCATTTTTTTACTTGTGGTATAGGTACTATAAAATGCAAGATTTGGATTCGTGGAAAAAAAATTTGTAAATAACAATCAAACATGACATTAATTATCCAAACAAATATTTTTTGGATTCTTAAAAAATGTTCAAAATTTATTTTTGGAAAATCAAATATTTTGAAATTTTGATTTGTATAAATCTCGGTATCTGAGGATTTTTTGTACACTATAAAGTACTTTAAGAAAAAAAGGCTTTTATGAAAAAACAACAGTACCTTCCATACAAATGTTAAAAAACCGTTAAGGAAAATATTTTTTGCTTAAAAACGGCTCCTACGATTTTTATTAAACTTTTGCTTTTTACTAAAATTAGTGCGATACACTACCAAAAATAGCAACTATTAATTGTACTAGAACATTTTTTTTAATTTTGAGTTTTCTAATTATGGGCTTGACAAATTAAGATAAATGTTTTTATAGACGAATTTCAAATAAGATTAAAAAATAAAAAAAAAAAATACAAAAATAAAAAGAATTAAAATGGCGTTCTTTTTTCATTTAAAACTCTCAAAGAAGTTAGCTAATCTAAATATCTTATTTCATGTTTTTAACCATTTTTTTCTGATAAATTTCCTTATCCATGCCCTTACATATAATGTTCTTAAACCCTCAGCGTCTTGAACACAAGAACAAGTACGTGTGACCCAGTCGTGCATTTTATTTTTCTGGTTTGCAAGGAACACTCAAAAAATCATTTTTCGCGTGGGATTTTGTGTGCGACATTTGATAGTAGCTTTGACGAAAAAAGTAGTGAGCATAGAAATTAATAACAAAAATTCGAAAGTGTATTGTGTTTATTACATCGTTTTGTTAGATAAAAAACATATGATTTCCGAGAAAAGTTGCAAAAATAGACAAAAAAAAGTTAAGTTAAAAAAAAAACACAAATTAAAAAAAACTCATTAATAGAAGGACCCATTGAGTCGAAGTTAATTGATATTTTGAAGAACAGTCATTCCGAATGCCAATAAAACACTCAGAAGGGTTTACACGCACTCCGAATGCTTCTGAATTGCCAATCGAAAAGGCCATTAAAATGCCTCTACACTATCTCACAAAATATTAACACATGTCAGAATAGAGTGGGAATGAATATCATACGACTGCCAAATTTGTGTGCTGAAAATGATATTTTCATATTCTGCTTCCACACTTGTATCCAAATAAGTTAGTTTTTCACCATAACCTCGAACCCCTGCCAGATGATGTAGAAAGTGTGATGGTTTTAGAAACGTTCCTAAATATTTTCACATATTAACATGTCAAATCGTGTTGGATGCGCTGTCAAGTTGTGTGTGATGAAATTTCATATTTTGCCTCCCCACTATTATACATGATTTTCTTCAAACTTTTTTGACATTTGTTAATACTCAATGGAAAATTGTGGAATAGCTATTAGAAAAATATTTCCTGCAACTCCTCTTCCTCTTTTGAGGTGGAGCAAGTGGGTGACTACTTTCAAAATAGCAGCTGATTTGTTTCTTTGGGATAATTATAAGCTAAACTTTATCACAGAAGTTTTTTCCTTATATTTTTGGACTTAGCAAGAATAAAAAACATTAAAGAATATAAAAAGTGTGAACCCATAATAACTTTGAATTGAAAATTAATGCAAAGAAATAACAATTAAAATAAGTTTTCACACACTTGTGCTTTTCTGCTCCGTTCTGATCTAGTTTTTCTTTATTAAACACAGCTAGTATTAGGTTCGTTTGGTAAGTGCTTGCTATATTTCACAACTTTCAAAAAATTTTAAAGGAATTTGACAGCAATGACCCCTATTTCACGGTAATTCTTTGCGCCTGACTCTTCAAAATTCAGTGGGTGCGAAGCGGAAATCAGATGTTTATTCTTCTTCGCACTCATGAAAATTCTAAAAGAGTCAGGCCCAAAAAACCATCGTGTAATAGGGATCAATTTGTGCGACGACGAATTCGTACGATGTGGCAAGTTAATAAACAGACCTATCAATAGGGGGACTTACATAGATCAACATCTTGTCCAACATTGATTGCAACCACCGATGTTAGATCATTTAAACGCAAAAAAAAAACATGTTGTCAACCTGTGTTGCATGATTTTCAAAATATTTTAAAAACTTGGTCCGATTCCATTGAGCAATGTTGTAAACAATCTTGATTCACATAAACCCCCCTAATAACAAAAGATAACGACAGAATAGCACCAATGATACTATAGTTCTTGTAAAAGCCAGTTTGTTCACAGAAAATCATTTTTAATCAGTGATTATTATCACTGATAAATCCGCAAATGTGCTGGTTAACCATGGTGTAACAAGGTGTGCTTGACAGTTCAGGGAGAGGACTAGTGACGTCATGGCGAGTGAACGATCTCAATTGTTTGCCAGATGGAACAAAAAGTATACAATTAATTATTTATTTTTTGACGCTATTTTCTGTTAGAAATCAAAGTAAAACAATAAATTATTCATGTCTTGAAGTGATGTGTTGTTGAAGTTAAATAATAAATAAAGTATTTTTTAAAGTTATGTGTTGAGGGACACTCGCTATGACGTCACATGAGAACAAATATGGTGACTCTTCATCTCATATACAACATACCTTGTAATTTTATAAAATGTTGGTTATCCACAATTTAATCAATGAATCCATAGTTTGGTCCGTTAGACCCCTATTACACGATGATTCTTTACGTTTGACTCTTTTCGAATTTTCGTCAGTGCGAAAGAGAAAATACATCTAATTTCACCTTCGCACCCATTAAATTTGATAAGAGTCAGACGTAAAGAATCATTGTGTAATAGGGGTCTTAGTTGTCGAAATCGCTAATCAGCCAATATTAGATGGTTAGCTCCATATAAACAGATACTGTAAAAAACTTATTACATATAACTCAATTGGACACCCTTAGTAATTATTATTTCTAACCAGTTAATGCGGAGGTGTTGAACTAAAAAAATATTTTGTTTTATTTTAGGCTAAAGTATCAGTACTTTTCCACGCAACTGCAATTTATGTTGGATTCCAGACAACAGTACATATAGGCAGTATCAGACAAACGGCCATCATTCGAGGAATAATGGGTGGCGAGAAAATCGGGACAAATGACAATGCTTCGGTAATGTTCCAATTTGTAGGGCATCCCGAGTATGTGCGACCCGGTATGAGGATACTTTTTCGCGAAGGTACCAGTAAGGGTATCGGATTGGTAACACAAGTGTTTCCACTTAACAAATAAAAATGATGCCATTGAGTTAAAATTAAACGGAAAACAACAAACAAAAATATAACTCAGAACTAACTAGTGTTTTTTTTCAATAATTATTTGTTCTTCTATTATAAAAATTATTGACTTACTGAATACTTAAATCGTAGATATGACTTGGATTGTGGAAAATAATTCTTCTGTGATTTTAAAAGATATCATTTTATTTTTCAAATGAAAAAGCAAAAACAAATCTTTAAATGAAATTTTGACTAAAATTTTGTAAAGGCTAACAGAATAACATATATTTCATGTATTAATATATTTTTGACAGTATGTATAGCTTAAATTAAAGTTTACTTAAAATGTTTATTTTTTTTTTGCGTAGACAAATAATTATCTATCTACATATATTTATATTTACAAAAAAAGAAAAGATATTTATTAAAATAATTATTAAGGTGTATAATTTTTTTTTTTTTCTTAGAACGACAAACGTCCAGTTTTATTAGAATTGTTTTTTTTTTTCTTAAATATTAAACCTTAAACTATATATACAAAAAAAAACTCGAAAAATGAATTAAAATAATTATAATAAATTAGTATGTAAAAATGAATTTGTATATTTTGAATGCTAATAGCAAATGAAAAATGCCATTATTTTTCAAACTAAAGCTAAGTTTGATATTTTTTGTTCATTTGTAATGAAAGGGCAATATCCCTTCTACAATATTACCAAATAAATTTATCTTAATACAACATTCATTGCTTTTTGGACAACTTGCAGGTTGAAATAGGTTGTGGGTAATTGGACTTGATTAATTTGTGGTTGGTGTAAGTATAGTTCATCGAAATAGCGTTAAAACACAATTTCCTCGACTTAACGCTTAGTTTGGCAACTATTTGAAAAAGTCGTTAATGCCATTTATCTGTAGAAGATGAGAATGGCGTTTACCGTTGACCTTGCTTCGCGTGGATATAATAAAAGATTATTTTAATAACTGAATTTAATTCAATATAGTTCACAAAAACAAAAAAATAATAATTTTATTACTATTTGTGTTTTTCTTCTTCGTATTCATAAAATATTATTTCTTTAAAAAACATTTTGTGTGTGTTCAAAAGAATTTAAGATGGAGCATGAGCATGATATTTTCGATACAAATAAATAATGCATGATTTGGAAAAATGGTATTTGCGTTATAATTACGAAATTAATTTAATCCTCTTAGGGTTTTTTTCTTTTAGGTTCCAACACTTTAATTGTTTCTAATTTTGTTCAATCGACTCGGAAACAATCGATTGTGCCAAATGTGGAATTATTAATGCTCGATTGCGTCGACCAAACTCAAGTCTGTTTCTTATAACTTCTTAATAGTGATCCGGAGTGAAATGGAGATTTCATGAAAAAATATTGTGAAGAGTCTACTTACCCGATCAAAACGATTAAGGATATCATTGGATATCATTGGAAAAAAAATAATTTTGTGCTCTATTATTTGGTAAAAGCCTTAAATAAAACGAGAATATGGCGAAAATTGCTGTTCTGCTGCTGTTAAACTTTAGCATTTTTTTGCAAAAAAGTGTGTAAAGTAAAAGTAAAGTTGGTGGCGCAACAGCTCGTGGAGAACAAGAGCCTAGTGACTTACAACTCTCAACCATTCATGTGTGCGTGTTGTTGGCAGGAGTGTAGGGGAATTACAATATTTTGCCGAGTCCGAACAGCTAGATGAGAAGCATTTTTTCGTGACAAGTTTACTCTTTTAGGATTTGTCAGTTCGTCGCAAGAGGCAGTACCTTGGGGAAAAACATTTCTGTTTTTTGGTGGCAGTGGCAGGGAATCGAACACAGACCTTCGGTATGAGAGTCCAACGTACTAACCATCATGCCGCGAGGTACTGCACAAAAAAATGTTAGGCACCTATTATGACTTGCGATTCGCCAAGTCGAACGTTCAAATCTGACTATTTGGAATTAACATTTGCGACTCGCCTGAATTAAGTTCGCCTCCAATTATTGGAATTTGGAAAACTTGAATGTCACTCAAGACCTTAGGCAAACATTTGCCTATATCGTCGATGTCGAACTGATTGCTGATTTTAATTCTGTTCAAAATCACCAAGAAGTTTTTATTTTTGAAAATTCGAGTTTAGTCGAACGTTAGACTCGGCGAATCGCAAGTCATAAAAGGAGCCTAATAAAAAATTTTATATTTTTATAAGGACACCATTGAAGAAAATTTTTAAGTGTATACCTAATACAAATTTTAATAATACAAAATAAAAATGTTTGTAAATTTTGAAAAAAAAAACATTTTTTATACCTAACGGTGTTTTTTTGACAATAATTATTTTTAATTGATATAAATTCAATAGTTTTTTTCAATCCGAAAGTGCGTGTTTATATGTGCGATGAACGAAAGTGTTCAGATGCAGATGAGAAGAAAATTATTCTGCAGATTTTGTTTTCCTTTTTGTGTTTTTCGTAATTTCATAATAAAAGACACGATTTGCTGGTTGGATTGAATAAGAGAAAAAACACAAAAGAGAACGTCCATTTTCTTCATCAGATATTTTAAAATATTTCATTCCCTTCCTCTTCTGCAAGTTACCCCGTTCACCATCACAAATCGCAGAAAATGCTTGACTTTCCTTACGTGTGATCAGGGACAAACACTCTAACGGTTTATTACAAATCCTAACAGAAAATTAATTGAAAGTGTTGAACATTCAAAGTGATTGCACAGAGTAGAAATATCTACCTGCTTTCTCCTGTGCCCTAAAAAAATTCAAATTAATAATAGGTAAAAAGAAAAACATTCAGTTATTTATTTATTTTTCTAAAAATTAAGCTGACTTAAGTCTGTTTCAAGCCTTTTTCTTATAATTTCTTAACGACTTTTTTCAAATCCAAACAGAAAAGAAATGAAAAAGTGTTAAACATAAAAAGTTATTGCTCAGATTGCAACGACTAATGGGTAAAAAGAAAATATTCAGATAATAAATATAACCATTTATTTATTTTTCTAAAAACTAACCAAAGCAACGCACGTGTGCCATTATCAATAATTTGTTTGAATAAATAAAACAAAACCATCAAATTAACTTATTTTATGAGTCTTATTATACGTATCAGTCACAGGTACAATATTTGAGTCAACAACTGTCCTAAACTTAAATAAAATTGGTATTTCACCGAGAACAGGATTACCATTAGCTTCTAATAATCTGATCCAGGATAAAAGTGAATCTTTTGTTGATGTTCCAGTTGCACAAATGGCGAATATTGTTCCATCGTTTTGCTGATGGACAGAGCGTGTCTTTGCTATTTGTAATTCTGTCACGGGTTTGCCAAAGAATGGAACTTTTAAGTTGGAAACATCTGTTAAAAAGACAAATTTTTGTTGCATTACAATTTGAAACTAAATAAATTTAATTTACCATCGGGATTCTCATAAATGTCGAAAGTTTTAAGAAGTTCTTTGTCGGGATCGGCTCTTAAAGTAAAATAATTGATCGATTTATTTCGTAGCCATATCAGAAAAGGTCCTTCAATATAAACTGCTTTAGATTTGTTATGCTCACGCAGAAGCTGAGATTGTTCGGCACTCATTCCACTTACGATCCAAGTTTGATCGACAGAATCCTGGACATCCTTTGTATCGAGAACATCTACCTGTGATAGCAAATCTATTGTGCACATCCTCTCCACTGCCATTTTTGCCAGTTCTAGTGCCTCGTTGGGCACCGGATTGGGCAGAGGCCAGGGAGACGCATTTTTGAACTTTGGCATCCAGTACATCATGCGCCAATACTTTCTCAATGGATGTCCTCGCCTTCCAAATACATTCAAAAGCATAGCTTCCATTTCATAGTCTGGCATAACTCCAAGATCTTCCATTTGTTCTAGTAAATCAATGATACATTGCTGTTGCTTCGGATAATGCATGAACTCTGCCTGAAAGGTATTCGTTGGAATGAATTTACCTTTGGGCATCACATTAATGAGTGCTTTATACACTTCTATGTCGTATTCTACCCCAAATTCTGCCATACTTTTGAGAGCGGCATAAATAAATTCGACATGGTTTCGTCGTTGCACATTGAGGTCCTCGAATATCGTTATCATATCTAAGTAGGATTCTTTGGTTTTGTCTTTAGCCGCATCAAAGGGGTTTCTTATAGCTGGCAGCTGTGGTTTATTTTTGTTTTTGGTTTTTGTATTTTCTTCCGTGTTGGTGGATTTTTTTGACCAAAAGTTTTTCGCCGATTGTATTGTGGATATCCGAGACCATCGTTGAGGACAAGCAATTGGTAATAAATGACGGAGGGTGATCATATTTAATTATATAAATGTAGGTACAATGTTTAGTTAGAAATTTGGAAATTTAAAAAATACAACAATTTTAACTTTATGATTATGGCACAGGCTCTGTTTTTTTGGCAGTTATCAGCAGGACTCACAATGGAAACTTCCAATTGTCAAAAAACTACAGTTAAGCAAGCTCTATAAAAGACAGTGCAGCCAATAAAATTATCCTCTAGGCAATTCCAGCAGGACCCATGTTCTGTAACTATCGCATCGATAAAATTCGTCGAGCAACGATGGAAACCGAAACAAATTGTATGAGTTTTGTTTTTGGTCCAGCCAATCAAAATTATCCTCTAGGCAATTCCAATTCCCAATAAATTCTTATTTTTAAGTGCCTTTTTTAGTTTTAGGCAATTCCAAGCTCAAATATCAACAAATTCTTGTTTTTACTTTTGGACGAAATGAATAAACGATCCTGTCTACAGTTTTTAAAAGAAAATACGGCACAAATTAGTTTGAATTGTTAAATTTAGCATTTTCATATTTTCTACATGACCGACGATATATTCGGTAATATTAATAAACAATTGCTTAGTTTCATAATTATAAACAATTTTAGCAATTGCTTTTGCTTTCTTTATCTTCGAAAAACAATGTCACCACTCATTTGCTTCAATCGGTAATTATAAAAGACACAAAATATAGCAATTACTAGAAAATTTGAAGTCTGCTATTTAAGTGACTTAGAACATTTTCTATGGATATTTACGTGAAACATTTCTTACAGACTAATAAAATCATTCAATTTAATTAATTTAAAAGAAAATACATTCAATTAAATGTTATTCATGATCAAGACAAATTGATTGTGCACCAATACGAATGAAATAGGTTTGCACATCATTCCACTCTTACCGGCAGTAGTTTTTTTTTAAAGTTTTACAAAACTTGATATGTTTTGGTTTTTTGGAATTTGCCACAGAGTATAAAAATTAAGACATACTAACCTCCAATATATTATTTATTTTACACAGGGCCCTCCACGAATACGTCAGTGTCAAGCAGTTAAATCACTTAGAGGAAAAACATTGCAGCGGCAAATCTAATTGAATGCAAATATTTCTTACAAATGCTTAATAAACATTTATTGATCAATTTTATAAACTATCATCCACAAAATAGTGCATAAAAGTGAAATAAAACAATTAATATCACAAGTACTTTTCATTAAAGTGCCATTACAAATAGAAAGAGATACCTTGGTAAAAGCCCTACTGATGTTTTTGACAAGAGTACCTCTTTATTCTATTAAGAATAGTCTATCAAATTGTCGATCTCCTTATTGATTTTCATTTAGTATATGAAGTATCAAGAGCCACAAACACCATGGCATATCAAGTGTAAAGCATTTGCTAAGTTCAAATATTCGAACTAACTTAAACAAGGTCAATTTTTATTAATACTAATATAAAGCAATTGCTAAATGCTTTACTTTGCTACGGAGTTTACTTTAAGCAATTGCTCTGTTTTATTAATACAACTTATTTTCTGCGAGTTGTCAAAAACTTATTCGCAATCCACATCATCAGGAAGCATTCCTCAAATATGCGAATGAAAAATTCGCTCGAATTTAACCTTATTTTTTTTTAACACCTATTATACTGGTTTATTTTGTATAACAATTCGCGTCTGTTGGCGACCACTTATGTGAAAGAAATGTCAAAATTCGCTATTCGCAGTTCGCTATTCAAAGCTCATGTGAAAGGCACTGTAGTGCAAAATTTCACTTGTGGAACGGGTTTGCTCTGGCGGTTTCAAACTGTTTGAAACTTGTTGTAGAATACACCTATAATATTTTAAATTTGGCAGTACTTATACATGAATGAGAAATTTCGCGCTTTTACTACCCAAACGTCACTCACACGTCACACTGCCAGAAATTTCATTTCACTTGTTGAAATTGAAAACGGCGCACTTTCAATCTGCTTAAAAAAATATAAATTATTTATTATTTACAAATTAGAAGTAGTTTTATTAAATTATTTTAAACTATTTCTTGTCAAAATATGAATGGAAAGAAAGTTAAATCAACAGAAAATAACGAGAACCTGTGTCCATTGTCAAGGTAAATTTTCGAAGCTAATTAAAGTACTTTTGAATAATTTTGAAAATTGGCGCACAATGGATGTGATTTTTCTGTTATCGCACATGTTGCACCAAAGGAAAATTCTATTTTCATTTTTTTTTGTCCAAGATTGGTCGGGGAAAATGTCAAAAATAAGACGAAAGGTAAACGTCATTGGAAAATTTGTTCTGCTGTCAAAATATAAAAAGGCGGTGCGATTTTCGTGCAGTCTTCCTTCAGTGTGACGTTTTGAAGAAAAGTAAAAAGTTTTTGTTAAAAAATTAAATGAATCTAACAAATTTCTTAAATACATTGTTTCTCGGTGTTAATACAGAAATTGTTGGCCCTGGAAATTTAATTCAAGTTAACTGAAAGTCAAGTTTCATTCTAAAGTAATTTCCATTCAGAGGTGCGAAAAACAAAATTATGACTAAAATAAAAAGCTAATAATCCAACATTTAAGTTGCCGTGATTTCAATAAATAATATCTGAAATATATTACCATCAATTTTTTTGTTAAAGTGTTTGACATATATTTCCATTTTCACTTAAAAAACTTGACTTTTTGCTATTGATTGCTTTCTTTTTTTTTGTTTATGGTGTAGGTGGCGGAGATTAATGCCCTTTCATTTTATTAAAACCTATTTATGCCTTGCATAGTCTATATCTATAGTATAGTCATAGTGTATACGACGTAAGTATACAAACTTTATTTATAATTTTTAGGGAAGAAATTTATCAATTTCCGTTTTGTACTGGGAATTTATTATTCCGGTATTGAAGATTCTATTTGTTAATAAGTTGTGTGCTTTCTTTTATTCTTGTAGCTTCAATATTGGTTCAAATTTTGTGATATACCTATTTAAATTTGAGAAATTTCTAGTTGTCTGTTTATGTTTTTGATATCTTCCTCGGATTGTCCAGGGCATATTTTAGACGTTTATTATAATTCTGCCACGTAAAAAGTTAAAATATCGTTTATCTCCACTTATTAAGAGTTTCAATATGCTTTAGATTCAGGCATACAAAAACGGATAAGTAATATATTTTTGTGGACATTATTATGGTTTGATTTTATTACAAATTCAATGCTTTTGGTAAATTTCATGAGTGTTAGAGTTTTTTGGTGGGTGTTATGGCAATAATTCTACACTTGACCCACCTCCTCATAAAACACCCTTTGTTACTGGTTCTATGTATTGACACATAAACATTTATTCCAAGCTTCACTATTTTCAAAAGGTTTTCGGTAATATTTTACTTGTTAAACTCTAAAAAAGTCATCATTATAAAAGTAGTCGTACTCGTACCTATAATTTTGGTTTTTCGTCCCACCAGGCCTAGCCTTAAAAGGTTCCTTTAAAACATGTTTCATATTATTAGGTTGTATCAAAAGAAATATTTCAGTTTAAAAAACTTCAAACTACTTACCCATTTTCTCGTCGACACCAATTTTAATATATAATGAATTCATTTTTCCCCGTTTTCCCCTTACCATTTGAGCTATTTTTCTCGGTCTATAAATATTTAAATCTAAAGAAAACATTCTCAAACATTATTTTACAAACTAATGTCTTATGTTATGTAATATGTTTTTTTTTCAAATTTTAACCTTCCTACTAACTCAAAATTGGTCAACGATCTATTGATTCTCCTGATCAATACTAATTCGCCCATTCGATCTATCTAACGTCAATCGAAGTCAAAGAGTTTGCGACTCCCATGTCCTATATTTTGAATTCGCTGGTCATGGTTGATATCAGATTTTTCCTCAGTTCTGGAGTGTTATCAATTATGAGCATGTCTTACCGATTTTTTTAGGCACATCATTCAACTTCAAGTTACATACCCTTGAAAATTGCAAATCAAACCTTCGGGCTGAAAAATATAAATTTTCTTGTCCAGATATCCTTGAAGAAAGGCATAGAACCGATTCGTAGGGCATCATCAGCGGAAATGATTCTTCGCATTCAAGACCTTTACGGCCCATCATCAAGCCTTTTTGTGGTATGCAAGTCATGGAAGTGCTACAAAGCTCCATTTTTGTGAATAGGGAGTCAATACAAGTGCTGAGCAATATCAAGAAGACATTCTGGATAGGTTTACTCAGGAGAGCTTTTGAGTAACTCAAAAGAACTCAGAGTTACTTTTTTGTGTTTGTAATAGAACTAACGAAACGTAGTTACATATGTATGAACTTAAGGGTGGTCTTTATTTGTATGAGGGCAAAAATATTGTTAAACAAATTTACGCAATGAGTTTGAAAATTTGATTTACAGAATTAATGAAGTGCATTTTCAAATCTTACGGGTAGCTCGAAAAGTTCTAGTTGCTTGGATATTAAGAGCTTTTAAAAATATTCAAATAATTATACAAACATTTTTAGATTTTTTTTATTGAAATCGTTTGATCCTTTTTTGAGAAAAAAAAGCAAGTACCGTTAATTTTGGATGTAAAAAATAATTTCAATAGATCCTTACTCGCACAGGAGTTTCAACTTTAAGATCAGTGTGGCACGTGTTAACGTGGTGTAAAAAAAAATTAGGATAATTTTTTTAAAATTTCAATGAACAAAAATAGGTGCTCAAGACTTTTTAAAATAAGGATCACACCCCTAATGTACATACGATAAATAAATGAGAATGATAATGTTCTAATTCAATGTAACAAAACTATTATCTATTTAATCCATCTACAGTGTAACCATTAAAAAAAACTTCTGTGATATTAGCATCTAATAGACCTAGAGCCAACGACATAAAAAGTCAAGTCATTTGCGTAACATTGTAAATCATATCAATAATAGCCTCTGAGGTGTTGAACCAATAAACACATGATACAACTAAACAGATAACGCCGTCCTTTATTTTTATATATATATTTATATATATTTTTGTTCTTTTAATAGTAAAAATGTGTGTTCGGAATCCCAAAAACAAGTGCATTGTTTTTTAGAAATGATATTTCATATTTGTTAGTAAATTTTAGTCAAAAAATCTTTGTTTTATTAATCTTGGAAAAATATTTGTGTGCGTCGATGACGTCATTTTATGTTAATGATGCGCAATGCTCTATCTTATTTAGTTGTATCATGACCTAAATACGTGTCGAAAAGGTGTACAATTTGACGTAAAATTTGTACATCCATTTATTTCATAGCTTATTGGTCTGAACGAAAAAAAGTCGATACAAGAAATTTTCATCTTGGAATTTTGAACAATTGTTGTCATAGGTCAAACTTTCTGTAGTTAGATAGAGAGCAGCAAAGTTTCTAAATACAACTTGTTTACCTGAGTAGTTTTTGGAAAATTTGGCGCTTTGTATCTTCTTAAAGACTAACTACAGAGAGTTGGACCTAAGACATCAATTGTTCGTAATTGCAAGCTGGGCACTCATTCCGTAAAACGATTATCACTCGACGATAGCGTTTTGACGATAGTTTGCATTCCGTAAAACTGAAAATGACTATCGTTTGGGCGATATCGTTTTGAAAATAAAATATTTGCTTCACGTAAGACGATAATCGTCAAAACGCTATCGTCTAAACGATAGCGTTGAGACGATAGCTAAATTGGTATCGTTTGCATATATTTTGAAGCTCACTTTATACTTTTTTTGTGATTGAAAGTTTGTAGGCGACTGTAATTGAATGACAAAGTAGCCACTATAATTTGACATTAAGTCTTTTGTCTTCTTTTTTGTTGCACCAGAAACAAAAACAACGTAGATTGTTATTTATGACAGCCAATATGACATTTTATCCACATTTTGGGAATACCAAATGCTCTCAAATTGCATTTTTAAAATAACGATAGATGAGACGATAGTGGTTAAGTTACGTGAAGCAAATAATTGACGATCACGTTAACGATTATCGTTTTGACGATTATCATTTTGAAAATTACGGAATGACCCCCCTGAATAATTTTTGTATGGACACTTACCACCCTTCGACCAATTGGAATTGCATCAAATTGATGTAAATTTTACGTCAAATTTTACACCTTTTCGACACGTGTTGAGGCCGACAAACGGTTATCGTTGAACCTCAATGGATATTATTGATATGACTTACAATTTAAAACAAATGAGTTGACTTTTTATGTCTTTGACTCTTAGGCTATAAGTTCTTGTTTGTAATTTCAGTGTTTAGTTATTTATTTGTTTAATTATTTTTATTGTTTTTAAGGTTTTAACTATAATGTTAAAGTAATGAAAGAAAGAAATATATAAGTAGAGTTCCTATCAATGTAAAAATAAAATAAAAGAACAGTTCCTAGAAAAAGTTGGAAAAAAGCTAACGAAGCTTCGGGAAAGAATGATCTAGATTTTTATTTATTCGCATTCGGAAGAAAAAGATAAATAACAACTATATTCGTTATTTTTCGAGATATTTAATGCGTATAACTATAATTTTATCCTTAAATCCCGAATTCGAAGACACTCGGAACTAAAAATTTAAGAATTATTTGATTATTTTATAGGAGTCAATACAAACTTAGTTTAGTATGTTAATTCTAATTGAAAACCTTTTTTCGTCTTTTATCCTCTACTAAGCGCTTATTATGCTATCGTAGCCACCAGATAAGCTCCATATGATTACATTGAATTAACTACATAGTGTTTTAACCATTCCCCCCCCAAAAAAACATGTTGTTGTTAATTGATCTTTGACCCGAAATATATTGTGAAAGCCAAACTTCATTCTTTAATTCTCAAAAAAAAAACACAATTTTGATTAAAAATATAATACCATTTGTATTGTTGTTGCATAACATCATATTTTTTAAATTCTCCTTCATCTTGTTCAATGGAGACAAATTACATTTTGTTTCTTTACAATAAACAAAAGCGAACGAAGTTTTGTTTATGTTGTAAGCATAGTTCAATTATCGTTTGAGAATTCATACGCAAATAAACTTAGAAATCATCGCTTTTGTTTAAAATATTTTATTTTATTTACAACCTCTCCATATTTATAATATTTATTTTTTGTTTAGAAAGCGTATCAAATCGACAACCCCTTCTTGGACGCAAGTAAAAACTATAGATATTCCACAGTGTCTTGAAGAAATGGGTATCGGGATGTTAGAGTCCGACGAATCATCTTCTTCAGCATCGGCAATAGCTCTGGCCGTTAGTGCCAGTGATGAAAATTCAAACGAAGCTACTCCGAATTTAGACGCGCCTAAATTTTGTCATCAGAATATGCAACAAAATCGTCTCAACTACAGTGCTGATTTAGACACTACAGACAATGCAATTTATTCAAATGACTCACTCAAGTTACACAACTTTAATAAAACTTCAAATAATAACAATAACAACAACAGCTGTTCTTCGGCTGAAAAGTATAGTGATCCACGCAACAGTAGTGAAAAAAAGAAAAAAAAAGTTGCAATACTGGGTGCTGGAAATTTAAGTTCACAAAAATCTCGCAGCCCCTTAGCCACTGTGGCTTGCAACAATAATTATAAAAATATAAATAAAACACAAGCACCCACATTTGTTGGGAACATCCAAGAAATAACTCCTTCATCTTCTAATGCATCGTGTAGTTCAAAGGAAGTAAATGCTCCAACCTCGTCAATAGCTGCTGTCTCTAAGCAATTTTTCATACCTGATGAAAATTTTTTCCTATATAGAAATAGGGCTCTGCGTGGTTCTGATGGAAAGGACTACTTTTCAAAGCTTTCCGATGAAATAATTTTACACATTTTTAAACAACTACCGAAGAAGACACTCATTCGATGCAGCTACGTATGCCAGAGATTTAATTGTTGCGCAAGAGATGAATCCTTATGGACTAGATTGGATTTGGGAGGCAGGTCACTTCGTGCGGGAGCTCTAGGTGATATTTTACCTCGAGGTGTTGTAATACTTCGACTGGCTCAATCAGAGGTATGTTTGATACCAACATTTTTTTTGTTTTGCTAACAAATTTTTTTCTTTCAGATGAGTCATCCAGTATTTGATCCGGAACTTCTTCAGATGTACCCAGATTTTGAAAGTAAACTACAGTATTTAGACCTTAGTATGGCAGTCATCACAAAACCATCGCTTAAGTCTTTGCTTTCGCGATGTCGACAGTTAAAAAAGCTTAGTCTAGAACATGTGCCAGTTAACGATGAAATATGTGATGAAATTTCCAAGAATAAAAACTTGGAGGCATTAAACTTGGCAATGGTTTGTGGCCTGGAAGCGTGGAGTTTACGCAAAATGATGACCGAGCTAAAAAATTTAAATAGTTTGAATTGTTCTTGGACAAATTTAAATGTTGATGGTGTTTCTGCACTTGTTTCTAATGTGTCTCCGAATTTAATGCGACTTAATTTATCCGGTTGCAGAAAGACTATGTTTGATTCGCGTAAGTCCTTGATGGCAGTAATTGCTGTTCAACAGGTTATTAATTTTTGCTCTTTTTTTTAAAGATTTGGTAACACTTGCTAAAAGATGTCCACAACTTATTGAATTAGATGTATCTGATTGCACTGCTCTTTCTTCAAATGCAGTATCCTTTGTTTGTAAATTTATGAGTCTCGAATATTTATCTCTTTCAAGATGCTATCAAATCCTAGCACCTGCATACATGTAAGTATATATATTTAAATAAAGAACCGTACTTGAGACATTGCCATTCTATAACAGTAATAAGAGTTTTAGTTAGTAAAATACCGAGTAGTTTTAAGTACCTGTTATAAAATTGCATGTTTTTATTCATTCCCTAAAATAAATTTTTCTCTCCTAAAACATCTTTTTTAAATTTTAGGGATTTAAACCACATACCAACACTAAAATTCTTAGACGTATTTGGTATATTATCAGATACAGCCTTAGAAATGCTAGAACAAAACTTTCCAGACATAGGGATAAATAAATTTATTCATAGCTCAGTAGCAAGACCGACAGTCGGAACAAGAAGAACTTCAATATGGGGACTTCGGACACGCGATTAAAGATGAGCAACTTTTGATTGTGTATTTAAGTTAGGTCAACAATATTGTCTTTAAATTAATTGTAAGTTAAATAAAAAAACAAAAGAAAACATATAAGAATGTAACGTAGTTTTTAACTACATAAGTTGTTTATTAATTTTTGAAATTATTATTACATATATTATTTGATATTTTACATTTGATTGGTATTATTAAAATATGGACTTTTTGAGCTTAAATTAAATGCAAATTTATCTGAAATATTTTGTTAAATTTGTTTATTCATAATTCAAATAACACATCCAATATTAAATAAAAACAATTGAAAATACAAGTTACAATATAATTAAAAGCTATCATAAAGATAAAACAATTTACGAAAGTATTTTTTTTTTTAAAGAAAAATTTCAAGGTGGTTGTACGAATAACGAATAAAAAAATTTAATACACAAAGAAATCAAATAACAAAAAGGTTTAAAGTTGATGCCAGAATACAAAACCGAAATAGATTGAAATATTAATTTCACAATCAATTCAAATAATTAAAGAGCGGATTGGTACGATTTACCACAAATTATAATCTATGATAACGAAGTCTGCCAATTTTGCAGAGAAAACGTTACTTTTCATCAGCAGGGGTAACTGTGAGCCACTGGAAAAAATAATTGTATTTTCAAGCTCAGATGTATTGTTCGTACCATACTGCCTTCTGTCATCCTTTGTAGTTTACTTTTGATTTAAAAAGTCAGATAGACTCTTCAACTACGTCCTAAAAGGCTTCGAAATGCAGTTATGATACTCCTAACAATCATCTAAGTAATTTCATCAATAACTGTCACCCCTATTACGACTATCAATTATAAAAGTTGATAAATTTTACAATCTATTTTTAAAAATGCGACTGATAAAAGTGTAGATTACACTAGACAACAAATTTTATAGGTTTTGGTGCGCTAAATTCGAAAATCAGGATTAAAAAATTTAATAAGCTTTTGAAAAAAATAATTTATTAAACTTATTTCAATTTTTCAAATTTGTTTTTGGAAAAATTTTGGAATATGAGGGGAAAAATTGTGGGGAGGAGCTACGGCACTAATATTTATATTAATATAATAATGACAAATGTATAAAAATATTTATTTTATGTATTTATGGGAAAAAATTTGTTTTATTAACTTGGAATTTTCCAAAAAATTAAAAATAAATACAGAATTGGGTTAATGTAAATTCATAAACGTCAAATGTTTCCGCATCACTGCTCTTTTGCGATATTGATGCGTGACGCAGCTGATGCTGATACAATTGCTTCAGCAACAACACATCAAGTATTTTTTGATTCTTATTTTTTTGAAGTTTGCGCATCACTCATTTGATGCAAGTGTGCAATAATGAACACGTTACGCAAAAAGTGATGCCTATTTGATGCATTCATGAATGTTTGGCGGAAATGATTGTGCATCATCTCTGCAACGATGCGTTTGTGAATTTACACGCTATTATTACATTTGTAATTTAATTAATAATTGATTACATCTGAATTACATTGTATGTAATTGAGTCATAATTCAATTACATGCAATTACACAGTAATTGTAATTAAAAGATTAAATTACAATAACAATAACAATAACAGTACGAATTACGTACTGTTATTGGAAATGTATTTAGCACCATGTAATTGGATACCCGTGATTCCACTATCATACTTGAGGTGAGACTGGGCAGAATAAAGCTTCAATAGCTTGCCTTGTTGCTATTAAACTCAAATAGTTTAATGCAGATAAGATATACATAAAATAAAATCATTGAAAATGTCAACAAAATTCTCATTGGCTGTATCAAGAACGACGCAGCTGTCCCACCAAAGGTCGATAAAGATTTGATTTGAAACAATGCAATTTCCTTGGGAGTCCGCCAAAACTTCAAAAGACAAAAGTTTCGAAGGGTAAAGTTTCGAAGAAAAAATGTCTGAATAAGTTTCGAAAAGTCAAAGTTTCGGAAGATAAACTATCGAAGGACAAAATTAAAAAAAAAAAAATTCTGAAGTTCTTGGAACTTCGTTGTTACTTGGTTGATTTTAATGATATCGATACAGGTGATAGGTGAAATAGAATTTCAAAAGGAAAAATATTTTCACTAATGTGAGTTTCGTCCGAAAAACGAAAATTACCCTATGTTGTGAGTACTCATTTCGTAATTAAGAGCTTAAATTGTCACTTATTTTTTGACGACGAACACAAAAAAAAAAACAAGGCACTGACTAGTGCCTTTACACAATTCACAATTCACAATTTTTTTTTTTTGTTAATTTTAGGTAAAGAGAGTTCAGGCGAAATTCATAATAGCTTTTAAAATTCGGGAGGAATAAAAACTTTTCGTTTATCTTTTCGAAACTTTGTTTTTTGAAGCACTGTTACTATTCCACTTTCTTGTTTTGTTTTAATATGGATATGAAAGTAATATACTTTAAAATCATACGGACGGATTATCTACACATACGAGTTTCTCCAAAGACCTCTTTTTTTCGCCGTCAAACCACTGTGCGCCCCTCTACCCCTACCTTAGTCCACCAGTAGGTAAACCTATCTAATTTTAATTATAGTCATCATTTAATAACAAATATCTTTCATAACTTGGAGTTATTTCAAAATTATTCTGCTTAAAATGTTCTATATTGTCCAGTTAGTCCATTAACAATGAAGTTACATAGAAATGAGTTCTTGCGTTAGATGTGTCAGTTCTGGTTTTTTGCGGAGTTGTTTGTAATGTTAGCATAAAATATCATGGCAAAAAATTTAAAACCACGAAATTTTCGCGCTTTTTTCAATACTTGTCAAGTTTTTTACTTAAGGACTAGTGTTTCGGTGAAAAAATTGTTCTACGATTTGAAATTAATTAAACTTGCATCAATTTGAGCCCAAATTCGTCTCGTACAAGAGTTTTCAAGAAAAACCTTTTCAAAATTTATCAATAATTAATTTATAACAAGTAGTACAATTAACAGTATACTGAAAGATAGAGTGTGCTTGGCATAAGATGCTTTAAGACTCTAGAGAGTGTAGGTTGGGTCAAAAGAAGAAACAAAAAAATAGTATAGAAAGGTGGGTGCATATCTCCTCTTAATAATTTTAAGTCAAATACCCAAAATTGATGCTAGAAAGACTTCTAATTTTTGAGAAAATTGAAAACAATTTTCAGTAGAGTTAATTTGTTATTATATTAAGAGATTCACGCACAAGCGTTAACTTGTAAACGTAGTTAAGTTGTAAACTGCGTAATTCTGTCAAAATTTCCATAGAAATTGTGACAGAACTACGAAATTTTACAACGTTTACAACTGCTTTACGCTGTTGTATGAATACCCTTATTGTTTCTTGCCATACAACTACTTGTTATTATAAATTTTGCTTTTGATTTTTTTTTTTTTTGTATTTTCGAAACTATTGAGTCTAGAGAAATAATTTTAGGCTCAAATGGAAGCCAATTCAGTCTTTTAATTAATTGTAATACGCAATTGCAGTCTTTAATGAGTTCTTGAGAGAGAAAATACTCAATATTTTTGATTTTTGACAAGGTTGCGTTCTGCACTTGAGGTCGAAAACTTGTATTACTTATAAGACCTTCGCTATACAAACTGAGCAAAAACTCACAACTACCAGATTTGATGCAAGGTCTTCTATCCATTGTACTAAAATTAGTGAAGTAGATTTGGTTATTCTTATTTTTTCTCAAAATTTGAAAGATTTTTCAGAATATAGTTTTCAAAATTGGACTTTAAGTTGAAAAGATCATTGAATGCTTAAAAGAAATAAATATTCCTAGTACCATAAAGTAAAAACAAAAATAGCCAACAAAGAAATTATATTTTTTCATTTTCAAAAATTTTGGTTAGAAAATACATTTTTCAAAAACTAGTAACTAAAATAACATTTTTTTGAAACAATATTCAAAAATGGATTTATGGCTTAAGAGGAGCTAAAGAATTTATCTACTATTCTTCAATATTTGTTTTTCTGTTTAAAATCACTTTTTTAGGAATTGCTCTTCCCGCCTGAACGGATAGATATCTATACTGTTTTTTTTCTCTTAACCCAACCTACATTTTTCATTATACTGTTAATTATACTACTTGTTGTTATAAATAAACTATTGATACAATTTGTAAGGGTGTCTCTTGAAAACTCTTGGATTTAAAAAGACGATGCTCAAAGTGATGCAAGTCCAATTAATTTCAAAGCGTTGAGTAATATTTTCTCCAAACGCTAGTCCTTTAGGAATTAAATCGACAATAACTGGAAAAAGCGCCAAAAATTAATCGTTATAACTCCGAACTAAGTGAAATAAATGAATTTTTGTAAGTGGCATTAGAGAATGAATTCTATTTAGGAGAGAATTAGAAAACACACAATCTTAAACGTACCGTCATTTTATTATCAATTTCTTTAAATTCATGTTGAAATCTTAGCCTTTTAAGATTGTGTGTTTTCTATTTCTCCCCTAAATAGAATTCTTTCTCTAATGCCATCTACAAAAATTCATTTATTCCACTTAGTTCGGAGTTATAACTATTAATCGCACTCATACATTTTTTGGAATAGTTTAAGCTATTAAGCCAAAACATGTAAATAAACAAACAAAAACTAAAAACATAGAATTTTCTAGCTAAAGTTGTTTAGCGTTATCTTTTTTTATTCACATAAAACAAAGCTCTAGCCAGAACTACATACCTAGCTTTAATTAGCTACTAGTAATAGCTATGACTAGCTAGCTTTAGCTACTTCCAAAAATAGCTTTGACTTCGTTTTTATCCACAAGGCCCTTTGTGGTACCATTTTCTCAAAAAGTATTCAACTGATTTGGATAATTTTTATTTTATAAAACGTCCCAATTTTTCCGGAAAAAGAATTCTCGAAGCATTATTTTTCCGGAAAATGTAGTGAGACATACTTTTGCCTAAGTGAAAATCTTCCCAAAAATTATTTTTTGAATTGTTTTTCAAAATGTTGCATCACAAAGTTTTAGTTACAAACCTCATATTGGAATTCAGCACCCCCAGAACAAATTCCTGTTCACGAAAAAAAAGACGAAGATAGTTTTAATTATATAAATTTACTTTTATTTTTCTCTTTTGAGCTTTTTTCTTTCATTAGTTTTTCTTGCTAGTTATTTATATTACAAATTGTTTTTTATTTCATTGTTTTTAAATATTTTCTTCTTTAAATTGTAGCGTATAATGATTTAAGTCTAATTTTATAATTTATTAAAAAACTAATTATTTCTAATTAATAAAATTGTAATATTAATTTAATTATTTCGATTAACTGTAATATCTCACATTCTCACTTTATTGGTATTCCCTTGAATATAGTTTTTATTTTTTTTTATTTTAGTTGTATTATTAAATATCTACTAAGCGAGTTTTAATATTATTTATATAATAATCAAAATTAAAAGTAAAAAAAAATATAGATTAATAATTATGTAGGCATGTAAAAATGTAGTTTGTTCCGTTTTTAGTTTTTGTTTTAGTTTTGTAAATTGTAACTGCATCTCTATAGGTTTGGGAGTTGATTTATTGTTTGTCTTTTGGTTCCGTATTATATATATATTTTAAATTATAGATACACAATATATGATAGTACACGTACACTACGGATATGATATTTTGCTTTTTTAATTTTTTTTCTTCAATTTTTCACTGGAATACTTTTATTTACATTTAAGTGATTTTTTTTCTATTTCGTTTTTATTTTTCATTAAGATTCCTATCTAAATAAAAAATGGAAAGTTATTTAAAATTAAAACCGATAGATATTTTTTGAGTTTGCTTATACAAAAGGTAAGATGAATAAATAAAATAAAATATAATAAAATAAAATAAAATAAACAATGATTTTTCATTATATCTTATTTAAAAAATATTGGACGTATTCAGCATAAAAATATTATGAATACATCAGGGGGTCGATTCCCTAATTGTGAAAACGTGAAGTGAAAAGAGTTATCATTTCAGTTTTCACAGAGTTTTATCATTTTATCACTTCACAAACACGCCCAAGGCGATTCCCAAACTCGTCATAACAAACAACTGCCAAAGAGAGTACTAAAAAGTACTAAAATGAGAAATGCATCTCATCTCTCTCAATTTCTCATAGTAAAAGATGTTGTGTCATAGAGAGACCAATGCTTGGTTTGGCGGCTTGGGTCTTGGGTGTATCTAATGAGCATACATTGTTTCCCTTTATCATTTATCTTTTAATTGATTGTGACAAAAGAATTATCATATGAAAAAAAACACAAATTCATTTTTTCACACATCGGGAATCGCATTTGGCGTGAAAGCATAATCAGATTTATAACTTCACAGTTTCACAGATAGAGAATAGATCCAGGGCCGTAAATGCGTAAGACAATTCAATTGAACATCGTTTTTTCGCCTATTGCTCTCTCTAAATTTCCCTGTAGATGTTAATAGAGACAGCTGGGGGTCAATTCTCGATCTGTTAAATCATTTCAATTCTCATAGAGTTTTATCATTTTATCACATCACTAACATGCTCAAGGCGATTCCCGAACCGAACTCGTTATGAAAAAAAAACTGCCAAAGAGAGTACTAAAAAGTACTAACTAGTAATGCATCTCATCTCTCTCTATCTCTTATACTTAAAGATGGTTGTTGTTGTCACAGAGAGATCAAGGTGGCGGCTTAGGTCTTGGGTGTATCTTATGAGCATACATTATTTCTCTTTATCATTTATCTTTTCACAGGTTTTCACAGAATGAATTGATTGTTATAGAAGAATTATCATATAAAACATTAGTTTTAATTTTTTGCACTTCGAGATTCACATTTGGAGATCGAGAATTGACCTCCTGTAGTCAAAAGGATCAAACGATCCGATGGTGAGCCCAGGGGGTCAAATTATATGAATCAATCATGACGATTCATTTATATCAAATGTGAAGAGAAAGATCGTAATACAAACCGTCAAAACAAACATATTCGTTTTGGCATAAGGTCCCACCAACGGAAAGGCGTTTTACAATTAAAAGATGTTCATATTTTATAAAAAAAAGCTTCTTATAGAGTTTTTCATCGGTCCGAGAGAAAACTGAAAAAACTTCTACCAAAAAAAAAAGATATAAACAAAACAAAAAAAACATAAAATGAAAAATTGATTACAATGAGCACCTATATGTATGTACATGAGTCTAGCTATTTCTGTATTTTAATTTTAAATTTAAAAACATTAAGTTTTTTTTTTCTTAATATGGTTGAGAAATTTTTGTTTGGAAATTCTTTTTTAATTTTTATTTTTACATGTTTGGGTATCTTTGCGGACCTTTGTGAGTTTTGCAAGGATTTTAACATTGTATGTTTTGTAATTTTTCAAATCAAACTTGATCGAAAATAATATTGCATTGTTTCATTTACTTACATAATTGGAACTGGCAGTGCATTAGACTATGCATATTTATAGTTTTTGAATCGGATTCTAGAAGATACAACTACCTACAGAGTTTCTAGATAAATTGGTTTTATTTATAATTTTTGGAAGAAAACTATTTAAAAGAAATCACAACATTCAAAATCATTTTCCAAAATAGATACAAATAAAATATTGGCATGTTGGATAAAATGCGTTACATAAATTATTATAGTTTATTTTGGAGTATTATTTCTCACGTTTTTTTTCAAAAATAAAAATTACTTTATTGAGATATGAAATTTTAAATTATGTATTGAAATTTTAATACAAATTTCACAATTGTATGTTTGTTTACGCCTACAGGAAATAATTATTGCATAAATTTGGCACTCCTTTTTAGCAGCAATTCGTGGAGTTGACTTATTTTAAAAAGAAATAGATACAAAAGTGGGTGCAGAAAGAAGCAAGAAGTAGTGCCAGTATCGTCAAAACACAAAAATCTAGTTTCTTGAAGCGTCAAAATCAGTTTTTAATTAGTTTACAAGTTTATTTCTATAATTTCATCGATCCCTAATTAAGCTGCACTTAGACCTTCGTTTTTATCTTCCGTTGTTTGCTGTTTGTGGAACAACTTTCACCAAATAAAGAACGAAAGTCAAAATGCAGCTTAATACCTTCGATGTTATCGTCTGTGTAGTTTTTGCTCATTGTTGCCCGAACGCGGAACAAGAACGGTGTAAATGAAAACATTTGGCCAGTTTATATTTCTTGAGCGCTCAGTATTTTTCTTCAATTTTTTGACAGAGCAGGAGAATGAAATATAAACAGGATTTCTCACATAGAAGTCAAAACAACTCTCTTTTTCTTTTCTTCTTATGTAATTTACTGCGACAAAAAATAATTGAGCAAGCGAACCCAAAAAATTTCAATCTCAGTTTTTAAGGGAAAAAGTGAGGAATTTTTGAGAGGAATCCTGTTTATATTTCTGAGCGCTCTGAGTCCTCTGAGATCTCAGAAATATAAACTGGCTACTTGAACACGCACATGGAAGAAATTCAAAGAAAAAAAATTCTTCTAAATTCTTACTGAAAGTCGTTTTGATGAACAGCGTGTCTACATTATGCGAAAAAAATACTTGCAGTTCAATATACCCATCCTTATTCCATACAATCAAACTCCATACATCTCTCACTCGCCCAAAAAAGAAAAGTTTATGTTGAAGCTAACAATTATTATTTAAAGTGGCGTATCGGTGGATTTTGGGTGAAATCTCTTTTCTCTTTCTTTAGCACACAAAATCTACCTATCTCACTGGTTCACCTTTCAGTAAGAAGACAATGTAGACACGCACAAAGCCTTTTGAGCTTTGGATGGAGTTTGTTAGTTGTTCGTTGTTTGTGGAACAACGTTCACCAAATGGTCTAAAGCCTTGCATTAAGACTTTCGTTCGTTATTCGGTGAACGTTGTTCCACAAACAACGAACAACGAGCAAAGTTCATTCAAAAATGCTAAACGATTCCCCACCTAACAGAACTAGGCAAGGCAAATATTTCTAGTTTTCTAATTTTGAAATGAATGCAAAGCGCTTTTGGGCATTCAAATATGAATGATGACAGGTATATCATATTTGAATAATTGTTGAAATGCGTTTATAAATACTAAGATAACTAAACTATTTTGGCATTGAATAGCCGAACAACTGCTGAGATATCACTTTCAGTTCGATCCACTGTGCCCTTTGAATAGGTTACAGCTTAATCATTATGATCGGAACTTAATGTCAAAACCTACGAAAAGTAGAGTTCCGTGTCGTCAAAAGGGGGTGCCTAAACCGTTCTCTATACATTTTGACAATTTTTTTTTCTCTCTGAGAGGATATTATCGCCACTCCTCACAGTTATATATCTTGCCCGAAAGAAGAATTTAAAGAAAAAACCTATTGTTTGTGCCAACACGATGACTTGTGTATTTGCTATGTGTATAAACTGCCTCTTTATTGATACTACCTTCTCAAAAATATGGCTATGTATGTAGACGTTTCATTTAAAAGATCAATCCTGGATTTTTAGATGAAATCTTTGAGGACAAAACATCATAAATACAATAATTGAACACGTTCAATTTTATTTGAGTTTTTGAAGTGGTATTAAAATCATTTGGCTGGGTCCAAATTGTGAAATATGAAAACTTTTTCCTAACACAAACTTGACTTTCGTATTGAATTTGACATTTGGTAATAATGTAGTTACTATTAGGTGCGTTTAATGATTATTCTGTTTCGAACAGAAAAGTACAGGATTGTGCCTTCCATGAGAAAAAACCTTGCATCAAACTGTTCTTAACTGTGTTTGGTAAAGTGGATTTTTTTGTTTTTACAAATTTTCACAAATTCCTGTTTTTAATATTCAAAAATGTTTAATTCGAGAGAGCAAATAATTTCCCCTCCGTTCGAAAATCTGTATCCACGAAGTGTTTCGAGTACTGTAAGAAATCATGGTGGTCAGTTTCTGTCACAGCGTTGCCATTAATTGGAAAATTCTCCGAAGAAGATTTTCAAAACAAAAATCTTTATTATTTAAAAAGTGCATTAGATCTATTGAAATTATTACAAGGTGGCAACGATGATTATATAGAAAAATGACGTTTCCTACAAAAAGAAGTGCAGTTCATGGTTCAATGCGTTTGATAACTTTTTTCAAATTTCCCCAATTTTGATAGCATTTCCCTTTTTTTTCAAAATTTTACAGGTTTTACACATTTTTTCGGAAAAATATATCAAACAAACCTATTCTGTCAATTTGTGTTCCTTGACGTTTTTCAGACCAGTTTAGAACAATATTTCCTGCACTTTCTTTTGAAGTGGAGCATTTCTTGAAAAATGTCACAGTAGCAGCTGATTTGTTTTTTTGGGATTATAATAAGCTAGCAAATATTTTTCTTATATTTTTGGACTTAACACGAAAAAAAGTCACAAAAGTACATAAAATGTGTGAATTGATAGTAAATTTTATTTGGAAATAAATGCACAGCTGATAGACAACGGTCAATCCCGTCAAAACAAAGCTGCACCTTTCTGTTCTTTCTTTTTCTGACAGTTTTTACACACTTGTGCTGTTCTGATCTATTTTATTAAACTATTATAAGATTATACTCCTATTGCTTAGTTTTTTTTTCAAACAGTTTCAATTAGTTTCAGGCCGCACAATTTAGTCATTTTTATTGCGGGCCAGTACAATATTTCACTTGTGGAAAGAATTTGCATTAAATCTGGCGGTATGAAACTTTTTGAAACTCGGTAGAGAACACAGCTTATGTGAAGTTAGGTTTAATTTTTTGCTTTCATACACATTAGGTTTGTTTAGTATCTTTTTTGAAAAAAATGTGCATAGCCTGTACAATTTTGAAAAGAGCGGAAAATTCTATCAGAGTTGGGGACATTTAAAAAAAAAGAACGAACCATGAACTGCACCACTTTTTGTAAGAAACGTCATTTTTGTGTATAAATGGCGTTGCCACCTTGCCATGATTTCAATATATCAAATGCATTTTTTTTCTTAAAACAAATCTATTTGCTCCCTCATTGCGCTCTCTCGATGGAACTTTTTTGAGTTACTCGTAACAAACAGGAATTTGTGACAATTTGAGAGAATTTGTAAAAATTGGTGAAAATTAGCAAGAAATTTCACGTTATAGCACACACTATCCCATTGAGTATTAACACATGTCAAAAAATTGTGAAGAAGATCATGTAAAATAGTGTGGAAGTAAAATATGAAATTTCATCACACACAACTTGACAGCACATCCGACACGATTTGACATATGTTAATACATGAAAATATTAAGAAACGGTTCTTAAACCATCACACTTTCTATCCCACTTGGGGGTTTGAGGTTATGGTGAAACTAATTTGTTTGGATACAAGTGATGAAAATCATTTTCTGCCCACAAATTTGGCACTCGTATGAAATTCTTTCCCACTTTATTCTGACATGTGTTAATACTTTGTGAGATAGTAGTAGTAGAGGCACTTTAATCACTCAGGATCGATTATATTAACTGTGTTTTTTATGTATAAGGGTTTGTCACGCAAAATTTGTCAGTCATGGTCGATAAAAAATGTACTATTCTTAACTGAAGGACGCTCTTGGTCTAGTTAATTTATAACTTTAGCTTTATGAATTTATTAATTATAAAATAAAAGAGTTACTAGTACAGTGGATTATCGATATAAAAAATCTTAGGAAAACTCGTTAAAGGAAAACATTTTAGTTCATAATGGTACTCGAAGTAACGTGTTTTATAAAGATCATATATAAGAAAAACTGAAATAAGAAAGAAATTGTTCAGATCTTTTAGCTTTCTTATGTAAGTTTATCTGTCATCCACTGTATTAAAATTATTGCTTTATGCAGCAAAAGTTGTGACTCAGTTTTAAAGTTTTGTATAGCTTGCATTAACAAATTAATATTTGCACTTTAAATCACACAAAAAAAACTTAATATTAAACAATTTTTTGTACAGAAACAAATTTTGAATAAAAACAATTTATAACACAACATTAACAATTTATCAATATTATCCAAGAATAAATTCTTAACAATATAAAGTGTATAAAAATGTACTTTTTTTTGTAAATTTGGCATTTAGATTCTTTTTGAGTTAATACTATATAGTTTCCAGAATTTCTGATTTAAAGCATTTTAAATAAATTTCAGTAATAAGTCAATTAAATTGATTGCATAAACACAACAAAAAGAACAACTTAAATACAGATTTTTAAAAATTTTCTTTTTAAGAATATTACAATTAATTTTATCTCAATTCATAAAAAAAAATTTATAAAATCTTAATCAATTGAAATACAAAAATTTATATTAATAATTTTAAATATTTGTGTTTTTGTTTTTTTTTTTTTGTTTCTATAATTGTATTCTCTACTTAAATATCTAATTAGATTCGAAAGGATAAAAGCGATACATTTCTTTTTAAAAGATGTGATTGAGGTCTTGATTGCATAGCACTGCCACTCGTACTATGCGTATCAAACGTCAAATCTTTCATTGGAACAACCTCGGGCAGTAAATGTCTTATGTGCGATGGGGATCTGCGAACTTTATATTGGTGCCTGAAATTGAATTAAATAATTAAGGTAAACAAATACAACTATTGATAAAATTTGATTGTTAATTTAAGTCTATATCTAAAAAAAAAAACAGTTTAAGTTTGTACTTTTTTTTTAAAGCAAAGTTTGAGTTTGAGTTATGTTTTGTTTTCATTCAGCCAAGAAGGTTTTTATATTATTTTTTTATATATAGTTTTTAATTATTTTACATTTTATCTACAACATTTGTTTTATTAAAAAAAAATCTTACATATTGCCTTCAATTGAATTTATTTGAGACTGAAATTCATTCGCGTTTCTGTCCGTTTGCATGTAAGAAAGATAAATTAAAGTAAAAATAAATCATGAAATGTGTAAATTAAATTAAAATATGTGAAAAACTTGTGTTATTTTATTAAAAACAAATTTCATATTTGGTTGTGTTTAGAAAAAGATGAAATGGTTATTTTTTCGGTTCATAGCTAAGTAAATGAAATATTAAAAGGGTATTTTCATTTTTTCTTTATTTTTCGAACAAGGAGATTGAATGAAAAAACTAAAAAGAAATCGTATATAATTATGTAGAAGTACGAAAATGGCGAAAAAATGCAGTTCAGTTTTAAAATCTAATACCTGCCAAAAGTTGCATTAGAATCGTGGGAATAAAAATATGTGAACAAAAATTGAAAAAAAGGTTCTTTGGCTCGCTTAACAACTGAGTTAATTTTCGAAAACTGTGTTTTTTAGTACTTTTTTCGTCTATTGCTCGGATACGTTAGAGTTAATCTGAGCTGATTTAACTAATTTAAATAACTTAACATAAAGTGTTCAAACAATTAAATACCTATAAGCAAATTCAAGGCAATGCACATTTGAATTAAGAAATCGAAATCCTTCCAAATAATTTTTATACATTTATGTATATGACTTTATTTGAAAAATAAGAAATTGCCTTCTTCACTTATTATCTTATAACTTGTACATTTGTCGTCTTATTTTGGCAAACTTTGGCTCAAATTTTTGAACTTTGAAATTATTTAAAATATTTTTTTTTCTATCCATTTGGAGCAACCGAAAACTAGTAATTTTTCAAAAATACTCCTTTTTCAATCTGTGAGTGCCTGTAAATTATTAAATTTCAATCCGACTTACACAAACAGTTCATTCTGGGAAGGAGACAGATCAGAAAATTAAAAAAATATACATCTTATGTAAATTAGCTAAACCGCTAGTAAGATTTATGCCAGTATCTGAAAAAATTGCTGGGAAATTTGTGTGCATATCTCGAAAACGCTTCTTTGGAAAGCGTAATTGTGTGTAATTTCTCGAATATTGCAAACAAATGGTTTTTGGTGTTCTTTTCAAGCTTTTTTAGCTAGCCAAAAACAATAACTTGGATGAAAATTCCAAATGGAGAGTTTAATTTTAATATGTAGTGCAACTTTTGGAAGGTATTAGATGTAAAAATTCCAGAGTTGAAATCTATGATACACATACATTTTTTAAAAGCAATGCAAAGCAAAACATATTGGCAAAAATCTCACATATATATGTTTTTCGTTAAATAGTTCGCTGTTCACTTCATTATCTTTTTATAAGGAATATTAAAAAAAAATTTATCTAGAAATTATATTTTTTTGTTCCACATACGCCCGAGTGTACACAATAGGTAAAATCAAATAAACCTAAAAATCGAGTTGTAAATATTTAAGTTCCAGTCAGAAGCAGTAACTTGTACTCGTATTTCTACGAGTTCTTGAAAATTAAAAATAGAAGAAGTTTATGTTCCTTTACGTTATTTTTTAAGGACAGTCGACAACACTTATAAATTCTGTCAAGTGATCAGGAAATTAGTCATTGGAAAGGTATTTTTATGTAATACAAAAGAGCAACACACAAAATATAACCTCATAAGTGTAGAAAACAAAAATTTCCCATAGACCCTTGTAGGCACCTATTCTGCTTACAATGAGTGAACCTCTGACTGACAAGATCCAGCGTAGAAAATCAGGCTACATTTCTGTATAAGACTTTTTGAGGAAATGTTTGAAATTTCATACTTAATGCAAGATTGAGTCTCCCAGTTTTGATATTCATTTCTCAAAATGCAAATGTGAATGAAAAATTTCAAAAATTAAAAAAAAAATACGTTCTACAATGTTTTTTCTCCAGAGACTACATTCAGGAACTCAAGGACCGTGACACTGAAAACCACGTTTGGACTTTTTAACCATTTTGAAAATTTTAATTCATTAAAAAATTGGTGAGACTATACCGAGACAGTAAATGTCATGACGAGACCAAAACGAGACCAGACACAGATTCCAATGTAAATGGACATGGCGAGACCACAGCGAGACGAGCTTAATGACCATATGGTACTGAAGAGTACGTTTGAATGACCATGGCGCGGCGAGAGATCAGCAAGGTTACACTCAGACAAGACAGGAAACTTATCGCAAATTTTTGCTTCAACTAAGTTTGAAAAATGTTTGGTTTAAAATATCAAGAAAAAATTGAATAATATAATATTCAGTTTTAATCTAGATTTAACAACTTAATCTGACCTCCGCAGGGCAGTTTAAATCCAATTGGATTAATCGGGATTGGATTTAAAAAATTGGAGGCAAGTGTGGATTAAACAATATGGAATTTTAATCTGGAATTAAGTTTTAATGTGGATTAAACGAGTGAATAATATGGGCGTTAATAAAATCTAGCAACATCATTGTTGTAGGCTTAGAAAGACGATAGTGATATACAAATTCATGGTTATAAGTGCTGCAATATTTTGTCAAGGAAGGGAGGAGGAGCGAAGAATCTGATGGCCAAAACTGATTAACACATTACACATTATAGCCTTTTCTTTTTTTGTTTTGGAAAGCTGAAAAGCAAAAACATCTGAAGCAAAACATTTGTAGGTATGCATTTTCAATAAATAAAAACAATATATATTACATCTCCCAAGTTTACGCTGCCAGGTTCTACTTTTTCCGGGAGTTAAGAAAATCTCAAGTTGATCAACTGTAGAGCTAAAAAGCGAAAGTTGAGAACGTCAACTTTGAGTGAATAAAAAAAAATTTAAATTTAAATTCTCTTTATATGAATTTATAAAGCTCTTAATTTATTTTCTGGTTGTACCTGAGGTAAAGATTTTAGGAATTAACATTCATTTAAAAAACCATTTATAACTTTACCAAAATTCAACCAAAAATAATAATTAATTGAAATGAATAATTGTGGAAATCAGCTAGGGTTTATTTACGATTTTAATCAGCAGAGTTCTAAGCTTGCGTTTTTTTTTTGACATAAGGTGGGCGTAACTTAAACGGTTCGGGAAGTTTTGACGTGGCATATAGACGTAGTAAGTGCTTCGACTCGGCTTAAGTATTCCGAGTATAAGTGAAATCTAAGAAATAAGGCTGTTAATGCTGTTGTTAAGACTACGCTCTGTTACGCAGCCAAAGTATGGGGAATAGATTAGAATGATGTGATAGAAAAGTTTGAAAAAAATTGTTTAACCTGCCGCTAAATACACTTAACAATGCCCTTTACCTGGAAACAGGGTCTCTCAAATCTTTTAACTTACATGCTTAAATGCCCGTCAAGCAAACAAAAATGGCATTATATGAAATGAGGAAGGAAGATTGGTGGATGTCGAAGTGGAAAGTTTAAGGACAAGTCTGTGGAGAAGTGGTGTCACTAGATCCTTTTAACTTAAATAGTTTAAAGGAGAAGTTTTACCATCACATTCTATACAAACACGCGAAAATTCTATAATTAATTCATGCATAGTAAAGGCACGTAATTACCAACTCAAATGCAATTTAACTACTTCAACGATTCAATGAGTTAAAAAAAAATATCTTCAATATTTAAAATTAGATGTGAAGTCCTAGTTCTGAAAGGTTGTCCATAGAGCAAAAGTTCTTGTACGCTATGTAATTTGAAAGCCAAATAAGACTGCTTTCATGTTATTCTTATTATAATGTTTATGTCCCATTTTCGTTCCACACCGGCTTTCATACAAAATAAACTATGAAGATGAAGGAAACACTCGCAGAGCTAAATGATTCTGACTGCAATTTTTTGCAGTCAGAATCATTTACATGAGCACCACCTTTATTTTGAAAAACATTTATAGTATGTTTTTTAATTAATAAATTTGAATTAATAAATTTCATAATAATAAAATAAAAAAAAATTATAAAACTACATATGTAATCTAAAATAAATAAATAAATTTAGTGGCGCAACAGCTCATGGACACCCAGGGACTAGTGTCTTAAAACTCTCAACCATTCCTGTGTGCGTGTTGTTGGCGGGAATGGAGGGGACCTACAATTTTTTGCCGAGTCCGAACGGCTAGATGAGAAGCACTTATTCATGACAAGTATACTCTTGGAGGATTTGTGAGTTAATCGCAAAAAGCAGTACCTCGGGAAAAACATTTCTGTTTTTGGATGGGTGGCAGCAGCTGGGAATCGAGCCCAAGCCTTCGACATGACTGCCCAACAAACTAACTATCATGCCACGAGGTACTACGTTATCTGCATAAATCAAAATTGCCAACGGCGATCCAGATCGCCAGGTTTTCATAAGCCTGGGTCGAAATTTCGATCCAGATTGAATCCGATCCTTCGATCAACTCATGTAAACGTCACGTTGAGCTACTTATTTTTATTTTGCTGTAGCACTGAACGCTGCCATCAGACATCCCAGTTATCTTTCCAGTCAGTGCTGGGTTGGTTGGTGGGTGGAAAACAAGCGAAACGTCACATTCAGGTTACAACAAATAAAAACAACGGTCTCGCTCTCACTCTCGCACTTATTTCCTAATTTTCGTTGTTGTTAATTTGTGTGGTGTAGTTATTTAAACAGTGTGTGCATTCTGCACTTCTGTGTAAAAAAACCGTTCCAATGGTATATAATTTATATGCCTTCTTCTTTTGTAGACCGCGTAAATTGAACCACAAAATTGGTGTTTGCCGTTGTATTATATGATGATCTCTAGGAAGTTTTTTTTTATCAAAAAATGTATAAAATCCAATCAGGAAAGGTACTTTTAATAGTTGCTTTATTAATTTTTTTTAATTTTTTACTAAATCGTTTTAATTTGAGCATTCGGTAAAAGCTTATCAAAATTTTAGAAGTGGTTCTTGAGAAAAATGAGATTACGGTTGTTTAAAATTTGTATGGAAGGTGATGGTATTTTTACGTAGATGTAAAATACTTTTTGTGTTTTAAAGAAGTAAAATACCTACAAAGTTTCAAACGGAAAATGGTTTTCCATCCAAAGATAGCCAAAACCAAAAGTTATTTATTAATTTTTTTCTTTTAAGCTTTTTTTTTGAATAGTAGGATTTTGTAAAATTGCTTAAATAAATGGTATGGCAGGTACCGTAATTTTTGGCCTGAATAACTTGCCATATAGTTCCTACCTATACATATTTAAAGTAACTTAAAAATATATCGTAAGTAAAAATAAATTCATTTGATCGTTTTCACTGGTTTTTCTATTTTTAAACTGTTCTGTCTCTCAAAACAACTCGTTTCCCGGGAATTCCAAATAATTTTAAGTAAAAAATCTATTACGAAGACTATTAATAAAGCCTTATATTTGTTTGGCTACTCGACAGCCTATTGCTACATTTTACTGCAAAGTTAGAGTTTTTCACGTATTCGTGTTATGAGGGTGACAAATACTAAAACAATGATGTTTTTATGATCGTTACGCAGAGTAAAGGTAAAATAATTTTCAGTTAGAATAAAATATGTATAGGAAAATATTAACATGCAATGGAAACAATAAAGACAATTATTGCAAAAACAATATTATATGCTCTTAACGGACTTTATAGTATCTTTTTTTCGCAGAATAGTTCATAAAAAAAATGTATGTATATGTTTATGTATACTTCAAAATGAACAATATATTTTATAAAAGTCAAAAGATTAAATATTCTTCGATCTATTAACTTAGTCTTAATTTAACTTAAATATATACAGTAACTTTATTTTTCTTACTTTTTATGTCGACTTGCCCTAAAACAGGCACACGAACATATCGATGCATCGTCAGCATTTATAGACTGCAGCTCATGACCCGTATAGCCACTTAATATAGAACCATTTGCTGTTATTACATCGCCATCTAAACGCACAGCAACTTGAAGAGCCTGAAAAATTTGAAATTCCAAAAAGAAAACCAAACAAAAACAAACCATAAACATTGGGGGATAACGAATTATAACAACAAAACACCGAAATAATAATTTTATCACAGAACACAAAAAACACAAATGAACATATTATGGGAACACACACACAAATAAATTAATTTCAGTAATAATTTCCATATTCCAATTATTTAATTTAACAATTTCTAAAATATTATTTTTAACATAAAACAAAACATAAAATAAATTAAAAAATAAAAACATTCACCTCAGCTGTCCAAAATTTGGACTTGGTCATAAACTTTGGGTTTTTATAAAAAAAAAAAAATAAATAAAATAAAAATATAAATAAAAAAAATAATAACAATAAAAATTACATATTACGTTCAAACATATTAGTCAGTATAAATTGTTGTTCTTTTTTTTCTTAAACATTTTAACTAAAATTTTCTTTTGATTAAAAAACAATTAAAAGTATTGAATAGATTATTTTAGTTGAATTTAAAATAATGCAAGGATTTTAAATATAATATTGTATAAAAGTTTAATTATAAAAAAATAGAGTTCTTTTCAAATTTTGTTAAAAAAAATATTACATTCTTTATCAATGATTAGTAATTTAGAAAGGTTTGGATTGCTTTTATGTTTTTGTAGTTGTGTTACTCGTTTAGTTTTCAATATGTTTGGAACGGACATTTATAGTTTCAAAATAATAATTCAATAAAAAATGAAAAATAAATAATATTAATTAAAATTAAAATAAACAATAACAGCAAGATACAAATTTAGCCCAGGGCTAATAATTATTTTTAGTCAGTTTTTTTTTTAACAAATACATAGTTCTCATAAAATGTTGGATCCCTCTATAATTTACAATATTTACAAATGATCAGAGCGTAGAATTTGGCATTGAACTGTTTGGAAGAAAATTTCTTCAGAGCAATGGTTGGGATTCTATACGAATTTTTGTATAATCATATTGGCCATTATAGCCCCCTTTTACGAAAAGGTTTAACTAGGAGTTTTTCTTCAATTAAAATTCACAATGGTACTTTCATATCACATTTCACATATCTAATGTCGTTTTCGAATAAAGTTTGAAACTGTTCCATTCCTATCGAATATGGAAAATTTGGAGTAGAATGTTTTCCATATTAGATAGGAATGGAACAACTTCAAAATACAATCGAAAACGGCATAAGATATTATCTTGCGCATGTTGTGCGAAATGAAAACTGTCAGATGAAATTCAAGACGGCCGTTCCTGTGACCCCGCCCTCTGTATAACAGCAACAACAACAATAACAACAAAGAAAACAAACACGAAATAATAATTTTAAAAACAAAGCTTGCAAAAAGTATATTTGCTTATAAACAAAATACAAATGAACACACAACACAGATCAAATGTTGATGTTTGACAAGTGGGGGTCACAGAATGCACCATTTTTCACTGGTTTTGTCAGATGCCCGGAACTGAACAGAAATGCAAACGCTAATGATATTACCTTCAATTTGAGTACTGCGCTTTCAGATATGATACAGATATGATAATTATCAGATATTCCTACAGTCAATTTATTTCTCAGTCAGTCAGAGATAAAAAACAAGTCTACACTGTTCCCGGATATACCTGCAACGTGTTGAGTCCTGTATGAGCTGAATCTTTTGGTTTAACTCGGTGAATACCTCAACATAATTTTCTTGGGATTCAGGTGTTGTCTGGAAAGAAAATTGGAGCCAACTAAATTCTATAACAAAAAAGTTAGAATTTCAAATCGTTCTAGAATATCTGTATTAGTTGTGCTGGAATGTTGATCTGTCAGAATTGACAGGGACACATTTGATTTTTTAAAAGATAGGTTAACGCAGGGTTTTTTGAAGCAATTGTTTAGGCCCAACTATAATTACATCAGCTCACTTATAAGCCAGCTTAAGGAACAGAGCGAATACAGAATAGACGTTTTTCTTTTTTTAGCTCTGAGCAGAGCATGGAGCAGAGTTTGAGCGATCGGAGTTAAACTAGAACTATAATGTTGGGAGGGGCACTTCAGTGGTCGGAAGAAAACAAGCGAATACACGGAAAGCATATGGCGTGGCTGTAATTGCGGAGTGGAGCGTTTCGTCAAGTTTCGTTCAGCTTTCCTTACAAGTGTGAGAAGCGCATCGGAACGCACCTCACTTAAGTAAAACTGACATTTGGTGAAACAGGTATGCCAGAAAGAGATAGACTATAAGCACAGTATGGGTGTACCCCTTTTGATGACACAGAAAGCTACTTTTCGCTGGTTTTTGACATTAGCTTCAGGGCCCTTCCGACAATTATTGTTCTACCTTTAGCTCGGAGCAGAGTATGAGGTCAGAGCTTCCCGTGATATAATTTTTAAATACATCTTAGCACTATGCTATGATATAAATAAAAATCAGCACTGTTTTTTATTTTAGTGTTGAACTTTTACTGCCTGAACAGAATGGAGACGGAGTTGCAACTAGAGCTGCAACTGGAATAGCTGTCAAAATGTTGAATACACACAAATTCATAGATACGAACAGAACGAGACGCAGCTGCAGACGGAGCTGCATACGCAGCTGGACAAGTTGGCCAACTTTTAACTTTTGCATGCAGCTTTTTTAACGTTTCAAAATTGTGAGCACAACCAAGTTTTTACATGGGGTTTGAAGAGAATTTCAAACTCTTTTTAATCTCTGATATTGGACCTAAGGTAATTTTAGTTCCCATTTCATCATTATCCACTTTTATTTTTGTTTTATTTTATATTTTTGTGTTGAATTAAATTCGCACAGCTGACTTAAAATGCCCAAAATATCAGAAAGCTGTACAGCACATTGTGGGCGAGTAAAAAAAAGTACGTACAGCATTTTTTGACAGCTATTTCAAATGCAGCTGCAGCTCCAATTGCAGCATTCTATTCTGGTCAGGCAGTTATGTGTTGAACGTACCGATTTGTAATGTCTTATTTGATCTAATAATCGGGTTGGCTGTGCTCAGCTGATTGCTCGATTCACTCGGATTTTTGTTATGACCTATAATGGAGCATACTCCAAGCTACATAGCTCTCTCTCTCTGATGTCTGATTGAATACAAGTTGAGCTGAGTGTAATCCCCGAAGCTCGGAGAGAAAAACGCCATATGTTGCTTAGCCAAGCCCACTATAGCCGCTTTGCTCTCCTCGCTCCGTTTCAATAATTAATAATAAAAAACGATGTTCAATAGTATAGATATCACCTATCTACGATGGTACGGAAAATGTCCCCAATTGAGTTCCTGAGTTAACTCACCAAACTTTTGTTTTTCGAAAAAAAGGCTACTTACGAATAATTTTTTCCAATTTTTTGCAAATAAGATGCCAGTTATAGCTAAATATATATGTTATATGTAATTGGCCAGTTTATATTTCTTGAGCGCTTAGTATTTTTCCTTAATTTTTTGACAGAGCAGGAGAATAAAATATAAACAATATTCCTCACAAAGAAGTCAAAACAACTTTCCTTTTCTTTTCTTCATATGTAATTTACTGCGACAAAAAATAATTGAGCAAGCTAATCCAAAAAATGTCAGTCTCTGTTTTTAAGGGGAAAAGTGAGGAATTTTTGAGAGGAATCGTGTTTATATTTCTGAGCGCTCTGAGTCCTCTGAGATCTCAGAAATATAAACTGGCTAAATATAATGTTATACCCCTTGACATATATTGGAATCGATAGCCCTTGACTACCAGATTATTAATAGATAACATATACACGCTCTAAGTTGAATTTCTTTAATGGAATGTTAGAGGCAACCACTTGAAATTATAAAGGTTTGATTCCATTGAAATAAAAATGAAAGCAACAAGTGTTAAATCTGTTTGTGAAAACCACGATTCAATATAAAATAATAACATTAATCCGTGGCTTAAATCGCGGTTTTCATGAGTTTGGAGCCACTTTAACGTAGTTTCACATTATTTTGTTGCATTTATGAGTGGGTTATATATATAATATTTTTTTGACTTATGTACATATGTATGTATATGTATGTTCACAATTGATTAGTTGAGTTTAAAATTATGTTAGTGTTGGTGTGTTCAGAATATGCAAAACAGACAATACCTATTATAACTTTCAAGAAATGATAGATTTATAAATAATAAAAACTGGTTTCAATTCAAAGAAGTTTTTTTTTTTATTAAATTTAAAAGGAAAATTAAAAAAATCTTTACATTCCACATACAATATTATTAAGAAAAATAAATACGTTTATACCAAAGCAAAAAGATACCTAAGTACTTAAAAAAGAAGATTATTTCTGCAATAACACGGTATACATATATACCTATCTCAAACTACATAGTCAAAAGTAAAATAAAGATTGTTTATAGAAAAGAAGAAACACCTAAATGATGTTATACAGAAAAAAAAAATATAAAAGAAATTAAGAAACACAACAAGAAGACACAATACGACTCAAACACTACAAAAAGTAGGTAATTGGTAGTGAACAAAAAAAAAACCGAAAAGACATACCTGCATTGCTTGAGCCTCATCCCTTCGCTCGTCCTCTGTATTCATTGTTACAAATCTGAGAACTAAGAGATTCAGTGAAGCAGCCACAATTGCCAATCCAAACAAAATGAATATTAATGCGAACATTACATATTCGGGTTTTTTATTGAGGGCATTATCCTTTTGCAAAGCTACCATGTCCCCAAAACCTGCGTAATAGAAATTTCAATTTCAAACGAGTGGTTGCTTATAATGTCCAATATTAAAGGCGTCATGTGTTATGAAATTCTTCTTAAAGATATGTTTTATAATATGAGGAGCCATTCCACTCGGGTATCTTGGCTGTTTTTGAAAACGTCAAATCAAAGTCAATTTGACTATCAAATGATCGTCATTTTTTGACGTACACTTTGCGGTCATTACATTCACGGTGTTCACATTGACTGAAAAACTGTTTTTTTTTTGACGTTTCAATATTCACATCTCGCTCCCACTTCTTCAGTAAAGGAATATGTAAATACTGAAACGTCAAAAAAAATCCAGTTTTTCAGTCCAATGTGAACACCGTCAAATATGCAATAGTTCTGCTAGCACCAAATCGGTTTGATCAACGTCAATTAATTTACGCTCTCTGACTTGTCAATATTTTGTTCGTGAACCTGATTTTTTACTGCGTAGCTGCACTCCAGATAATGTTTTTGAACATTTGACTTCAGCAAGCTGCAACATCGAACACACTGCTTATGCAGTAAATTTGTATTAGCGTTTTCGAACAGAAAACAGTTGTTTGCGTTTAAGGACAGCCTGCATCTTAGCCATTGGTCAAATTGGTCATCCAGTCAATATCCTTAGAAAACTTGTAAGTTCTTGGCACCTCATCTGTAGGATATTTGCAAAAAATGTATACCATCCGATACAATATTTTATGATTTTACTGTGAACTTGAAAAAACTTGACTACAAGCTTTAAAGGACTTACCAATTTCTAAGACTAGCTGACGTTTTTTGACCAATTACTGACCAATTGATGACATTCTCTATTAAGCTTTATGGTGAATGTCCCATTTTTGCGACCCAAAGAACATTGAAAATCTGTGCAAACCGTGTCGCCTTCTCAACGTAAATATGGCTTCTCCTTGTTTTATGTGGCGTTTTTTTTTAACTTTTCAGAAAATATCAATCTAAATTTGAAGCCTGGCACACATTTTCCATTGTAACTGATTCAAAACTGTGACTCTGTCAGAATCAAAGCTTACAGGCTGTACCACACACACGAACGTAAGACATTTTTGAACAACGACAGCAAAAATTCTTTCGTTTCCAATTCGCTAGTTTTATTAAATAATTTAGAAAATCATTATACAAACCTATAGTAGTTAGAGTAATAAAACAGTAATATACTGAATCAAAATAGCTCCAGCCCTCAAATTTCGAGAAGGCCGCAGCACCACCGGCTATCGTAAGAGAGCTTAAAGTTGTAACAACACAAATTAAATCTACTTCGGAAGCCGCAGTTCGTTTACAGCGAAGTGATATCCTCACTGATTGTATAACAAAGCTGAAATTAAATATTACAACGAAAGTTAATATTATTGTAGGTAAAATATTTAATGAAATGCTATACACAAGCTTTCAAATTGAATTGAAAGTATTAATATAACCCACCTGCTCAGTCTATTCACTCTTTCTCCAATACTTTGGAACATTACAAGACCCAATGGAATGCCAACAATCGCATAGCACATTGTAAAAAGTTTTCCACCAATTGTGCTTGGTGTGGAATGTCCATAGCCGATCGTGGTTAGAACGGTGGTAGCATAATAAAATGCTCCCGTGAATTTCCATTGTTGGCCGGCTTTGTGTGGCTCTGATTTCAAGACAACAGTCTCCATTACCTTGAAGTCTTCTTGTGAAACATTATATTTTCGTATAATCATATCTTCCACGGCTGAAAAAAAGAAAACAACAGTGCTAGGTATCAAATATGTATTCTGTTATGTATGTACTTGATAACTAGAAAAATGAAATGAAAAAATGAATAATCAAATTTATTTTCGAATCTGATGATAGCTTGTAAACATAATAAGGGTATTCATGCAACGTCGTAAGTTTACAAATTGTGTAAAATGATAAGTTTACGCAAAGTTTGCATGGACGACCTTTTTTAAACATTTGATAAAATGCTACGTAATTCAATCAGAGTAAGAGTCACAACGACGTTTGGATGAGTTTAACCAGTTTGGTTAATTTTACGCAACAAAATCCTTTGATAAGTTTAACCAAATTGTGTAAATCATTTCCCATACAACCAATTTGTAAACTTATTTAGGGTTTTACGAAGTTGCATGAATACCCTAAATGTTAATAATTAATAACAAAAATGTTAAGCACTTGGTAATAAAGCGTTTAATACAAAGTCGATGTTAAAAATTATTCTTTGGCAAAGTTTGAACCAAGATATTTGGAAACTAATGCCGTTCTCTATCTTCTTAAGATACTAACTACAGAGAATCGAACTTATGACAGTAAATAACTTGTTGCTTACAAAGGTCGAATAAACCGGTGTGTGGTTGAGCCAACGTTTTAACAATAAAAATCAGTACAAAGATAGGGGTCAATCCAATTCCAAACAGTTGACAAGGTTTGATGTTTAGAAGACTAACTTCTCTCCTCTGTTGTCGTACAATATTTCAACACAAGCAAGCCACATTTCCTCACTTGGACTTCAATAGATCTATTGTGTTCCCCGGGATATAGGCCAAAGAGGTATAAGGAAAGGGTAAGGGAATATGGTTTTTAGGTGCGTATTCATTTGAGACTAAAAAGAGTAAAAGCAACACTCCCGCATCTTGCAAATAAGTGGACATAGTCACGAAATCAGCTCATTGAGGGATAAGCAGCTATCTGAGAGTCATACTCGAGAGTTTTGTAGTGAAAGCTTTGTATATAGAATCTTTAGTACTATCATGGGTGTAAATCTTCGTAAAACAGAACTTGTTCTATTCTCAAGGAAGTATAAAATCCCTCATGGAAATCTAACATAAAAGGAAGAGAGTCAAAAAGCTACAGTTGCACTTTTCTCATGCAAAAAAGCGACAAACTCAGCAAAGTTCAATGCCCGGCTTGTTTAAGCATTAGCAGTGCACTTCATATGACGCCCCCTACCGCTATAGACGATCTGCTCAATCTGAAGCTCATTGATATTTTTAACAAACAGGTGACTGCTAGTACAGCCATGATTCTAAAAGCTTCCTCACAATGAACCAACAATATAACACTGGCCATTCAATAATTCTGAATTCATTTCATTTATATCTGCACACAGGTGGATTGAAAACTGATGACGGGTTGGGTTGAGGTGTGTACTAAGAAAGACTCAAAAAAAGTCTCTTCTTTCGTCTTCCTGATCATTGTAGCGTGTTCCAGGTGGAACTTGTACTTTTTTTGTACCTACCGTGGGTAGGTGCAAAACCTGCATAAGACTCTATGAGGACCGAAAAACGCATGCTCATAGGTGTGTGAGATTCTTACTAGACTAAAACCACCTCCACTTCCCGATTGCACCTAAGTTGAAACTTATCTAGAGTCATTCCCAGATACTTTGCGTCCTTTGCAAGTGGAACACGAACGGTATTAAGAAAGGCGGGTAGTCTATTTATTTTTGTATACGTAAAGTCCACGTGGACTGACTTTTTTTCATTAAGCGCTATTCGCCATGTTTTTGTTCACTCATTGACATTATTAAGAGCATTTTGTAATATAGTTGTAGCTTCGCTGAACCTAATACACTTCCTTGTGGTAGCCCAGCCACTTCTTCTTTGAAATTAGAATAATCATTTCTGTGTCTTACACGAAAAAGTCTGTTATCTAGATATCCGTTAAGAATGTTATAAAGCCCTTCAGGCAGAACTTGTCTTAATTTTAATTTGAGGCCTGCGTGCCACAACTTGTCAAACACCTGTGACACGTCCAAAAAGATTGTCGAACTGATTTTCTTTAACCTGCACCACCGACATTCTATTTCGTTCGATATTAGTGAAACCACAAACCATTGACCTCCATACAAAATATCTCATTTTATATCAGACAGGCTTCACGTGAGGCGACAAATTTTAACGTGAGACCTGTCTGAATACCCTTTGAGATTTTTCATAGTGAATACCATCTGAGATTTTTCATAGTGAATCTAGCGTGAATCTGCTCAATTCCCACTGGGTAGTACTGCAAATTGACTAATCGGCACGAATAATAGGTTTGTTCGTTGAATTTTACCTTAGGGTTGACCCAGTAGGTTTTTTGTATGTATGTTATTATTAAAGTAAATATGTGTATTTTTTAATTTCTTTTTAAAAAACAAGAAAATTACATGCAGCACGTTTATATCCACAGTAAAAAAATGCTTTATAGCTCATGCCACTTTCACAGTTTATTCTTTACCTCAACTCAGGTCAGCAAAAATCTAGATCTAGATCTATATAGAGCAAGTTCAAAGCAATCTCCGACAACCACAGAATTTGCAAGCCAGGACAAGCTCAGGGTTTGGGGTAAACCCAGGGTGACTTCAAGATTCAATGAACAAACCCAATGACTGATGAACAAAAACTCTGGAGTGTTTCTTGAACTTTATAAAGAAAATAGCCCGATTTTTCCCTTTTTTATTTTGTTTTATTGATCCAAGCCAAATCGAAACCTGCCACTGGAGCAAGACAAATGTAGAATAAACGAGTTTCTTGGAAGCTGCAAATATCAGATGATCATCTATCGACAGTTCTCGGGTTTCAAGGAACCTTTGGCCAAATATTTTACTTCTTGTGTGAATGTCCCAGCCTAGCTTTAACCAGAAAAGCAGCCCTAGTAGAATACTTCTTCGATGAACTGGGCGTTATCACTCTCTTGTCATTAAAAAAAACGTCCTTAAATTTATTCCAAACTCAGGATGATTCAGGGAGGCCCCCACACCTAAAACTTCACCTTAACCTCCTCCTATCCCTCCTCAGTACCCACCTTCACCCTAGGGAGCGCAATGGATTCACCGAGATCCGAGTGAGATGATGCGGCTTGCCGGTTTCACGGTGGTTTCTGGATAAGGCAGTGGGGAGTCAGGGATATCGTGAGGCATGAACAAAATATAAACACCCGACTCATGAGACTCATTTCTCGGTGTCTCAATATGCAAAGCATTGAAGTTGTTGTTGTTTCTATGTGTTTTGAGGCGCCTCAAATGTTCGAATGTAGTCACGATGAGACTCACGAGTCCGGACTCAATTCCCCCAATCAAAACAGGATCTTAGAGATTCAATAGGTATTTTTCTTTTTTAGCTCCGAGTATAGCACTGAGCTGTCAAAAAAGATCTGTTTCTTTTTTAGATCAGAGCACTCAGAGCGCTTAACTTGTGTTTCTTTTTTGAATCGGAACTAGCTCGGAGTACGCTCCATGAGCTCAGAATAAAAAGACCGAGCGAATGGAGTAAATAGCTGAGCGCAGCCAACTTCACTCTTTTTTTCTCTCATTTCACATGGGCGCGTTCAACACTTCGATTTCAATTCACATTTTTTAATTTTTCGAGTTTTTGATTGGGTAGCTATCAGAAGATAATTATAAATCAGTACTAAATTATGGTGAGTTGAGCGCATCGCAATCGTATGACAGTTTAGTGCTCAGATGTGTTTCAAAATTATATTGGACAGCTCTGGTCATACTCTGCTCAGAGATAACTCCGATAGACGGTGTTCACATTTAATTGAAAAACTGGATTTTTTTGACGTTTCAGTATTCACATCTCGCTCCTACTTCTTCTGTAAAGGAAAATGTAAGTACTGAAACGTCTAAAAAAATCCAGTTTTTCAGTCCAATGTGAACATCGTCATAGATCGAGCTCTACTCTATGCTCTGCTCAGAGCTTAAAAAGAAAAACGCCTAATATAATATGACCTGTTCATGTTTATTCTAAAATATTCCTTCAAATGTTTAAAACTCTTCGCGAAAGTTAAATGAAATTCAATTTAAAAAGTGTCACAATTACAAAGAAAGAGGCAACACATTTTTAAGAAAACCTCAAAAGCCTTGTGTTCATAAAAATAAAACAATATTGTATCGTAAACAAAAAGCATCTTCTGACTCAAAACCACACACGTAGAAAGGTACGGAAGGCAAAATCGGGTAGAGGAGTCCTTTATAAACCGATGCGCCAAAAAAGGATGTATTTCTTTCTTTTTTGTTAAAGACACAAAAATCAATGAGGGTGATGCAACGTGCTTCTTGTTGCTGCCCCAAGGCTTCTTACACTCCCAACGAGATTGTCATCTTTCCCACATCAAAGATAGGTGTATACACAAATTGGTACGTGAGCATGTTGATATGCTGTGGTGCGGCGTTTTCTAGTCGTCGTCGTCGCTTAAGTTTCCGGGGTTACGCAAGAGACCAGTCAGTGAGGCAATCAGGTCACGAACGTTTTCTGGTTTCTTCTACCCTTTTGGGCTTAATTTGTCCTTCTTTTCCTGCTGCCGCGTCAGTTTGGTATTTTGTTCGAGTAAACTTTTTACGGGTTACCCCTAGGCTTCATCCGGTGTGTGTGTGTATACATAAGTAATTTATTTACAATAAAATAACACTATACAGTGATGACGATTCCATTGCAGATATATATATATATATCTGTTTTTTTTTTCGTTTTGCGACCCAAACCCGGTGTTTTCAATTCATAGTCGTTATTTGCCTCTTGCGGTGGTTGAGAATTCTGGCTCCAATTCTTTTCTCAAAACTTATTGAGGACACTTTTAGGATAACTCCTTGAGGATCTAAAATTAGTTTGAAGGTTCGCTGTACTCAGTCTCTATCTTTCTCTTTTGCCGTACGAGCATTTTCATCAGGTCAGTTATCCTTTTAGTTTCATTTTTAATTAGTAAAGATGTTGATGAAAGTGTAGCTATTTTTTTTTGTGTGTAAAGGCTGGCATGGTATAAAGTCATTGGCATTGCGGAATTTATGGGGCTTGTGGGCTGTTATTAGAACGTGGGTAGTGATGGTGTATGTATGTAGATGAAATCCAATTTGTTCTATTATTTGACACGAGAGCGAAGAGTGAGTTTTTTAGTATACTTCACAAAAGTGTACCTTGGTAGTTGGCTGTAACACTTTTTGTATACAATTCGGTATAAACTGCAGATGACGTATTCTTGATGACCTTGTTTGTGAGTTGAAGAACCCCACAATATTGAATTGTGCTGGTCTATAAATGTTAGCGGTGGTTCTGGTTTGGAAAGTTGGCTTGAGGTATCAATTGGATTTACCTTTTGTTCTTGGAGATTTGTGAACTTTTTAAAATTAAGGACTCAAATAACTGACACTGACATAAAACAATTTTTGATTTTAATTTGTAAAGTCATGCCAACATGTACATAGATACATGGCTGTTAAGGCTTTGATTTTTGTTTTCTATTGATAGAAATAAAAAACGGAAAAGCACTTATTGACGTCAAAATTCCGTTGTCCAGTGATACTACAAAACTTATAAGTAGACTTATAATAGACTTATATCATCAAAAGTATGGAAGACAGAGACGTTACGCGAGCTTTACTGACATAAGTTGTGTTGAAATTATTAACAGTTACAAAACTAGCCACAAGGGTGCTGAAAAAAAAATGGTGATAGTAAAACTCTTAACATAAAATGCTAACACAAACTTAAGAAACTGCATATGTAAAAGTGATTCATGGTAGAAACACGCGGCTATGGAGACTATCTAGATTATTTCGTCACAGCTATGCTCAGTGGATTAATGCCAAAGTCGGTAAGGAGATTATCTTTGGCGGATTCTATAGTAAGCACAGCTTCCACCAAATAGACTTTTTAGCTATTTGTTTTACGATTGTTCTTAGGTCTGGGTTCGATTCCCGGCCACTGCCGCCTACAAATTGAAATGTTTTTCCCGAGGTACTGCCGCTCGTGAGGAACTGACAAATCCTCCAAGAGTATACTTGTCATGATTAAGTGCTTCTTATCTAGTCATTTGGACTCGGAAAAAATTATAGGTCCCCTCCAATCCTTCCAACAACATGCACATAGGAATGGTTGAGAGTTGTGAGTCACAAGGCCCTGGTTCTTCATGAGCCATTGCGCCACCTAATACTTTTTTTTACTACGGTTGTTATAAGCACTAGGTTTTCAGGGCTCTGCAAAGCAAACCGGCATGAATTGCGAACCAATTTGAAACCCGGAGATGTAGATGCTACAGAAAGCAGCTGAGTGATAAACTCTTCGCTGTACATTCACATGACATAGACAGTACTAGTTCCAGAGTATCATATGATATCTTCAAAGAGGCAGCCAAAATCACCAACGTAGGCTTCCCCACAGCAAGAACCCGTGGTATGATGATGAATACGTTGCATGTGAATATGTTGCAGTGCCAAAACAAAAGTATAGCGTGATGGAAGTATCGAGCAAGAGGGCATACGCAGAAGTGTGTCAATTAGTTCCCAAACTCCTTTTTTAATGGCAAACACCTACAGATCAAAAGTTTATGTTCAGCTAAAATTGTGTGCAAGGTCGTTGTTTACCCGTGGCTCCAATATTGTTGCAGTTGATTTCATTAACATGGCACTAGATGAATAAGTGGGATGCTGAGCACAAGAACTGCGAAAGCATATGCAGGACAAAGTGTCCAGAGAGTTATCACAACAAGAGGCTGTCCTCATGGAGGGGTCTTATCACCCTTACTGTGGAGTCTCGTGGTAGATGAATTATTGGAAAGTCTTTCTTCCCAAGGCATACGTTGCATCGGCTTTGCCGACGACATTGTTATAACAGCCTTAGAGAAGTTCGAAGAAACTCTCTGTGATATTATCCAGAGAGGACTTAATATAACAAGGAAATGGTGTCTATCTGTGGGACTGAACATAAATCCCACAAAAACAACGATAGTTCCATTTACTAAGAACAAATTTCTACCACGCATGAAACCTATCCAGTTGGCTGGTGAAGAAATCGACATCCAGAAGGAAGTTAAATATCTAGGTATAACATTAGACTGTAAACTTCTCTGGAACAAACATGTCGAAATAACTGTCGGGAAAGCCACAAAAGCTCTCATGATATGCAAGAGACTTGCAGGTAAATCATGGGGCTGTAAACCAAACATCCTTAGATGGATGTACACCATGATGGTAAGACTCATCATTACCTATGGGGCGGTTGCATGGCACAAAAGAACCGAACTTACAACAACTAGGAAATCACTAGAAAAGGTACAGAGGCTAGCATGCATCTGCATTACTGAAGCAATGAGAACATGCCCTCCAGCAGCAATGGAAGTCATTCTTCACTGCCATCATGAGATTTGCAAAAGAGGGAACTGGGACCGGGAAAATCATTAGTCTCAGGCAAAGAGACTCGATTTGTAAGACCACAGAATCGAACCTTCTTGATATCCCAAGAGATGGTATGATTAAAAAGTATAACTTTGAAAAAAATTCCATGTGGAGTTAAGTAGCAAAAAAGAATGGGTGGATGAAACCGTAAACTACACTCTTAAAGCAAACGCCATCAAGTGGTACACTGATGGATCGAAAACTTCGGAAGGGACTGGTGCTGGAATTTATGGGCCTAGAACCAAACTTTCAATACCGATAGGACAGTCTACAAGTATTTTTCAGGCAGAAATTAACGCCATAGAAAAATGTGCCGAAAAATATTGAAAGAAAATATAAAAACCAAAATATTGCAATCAAGTCGGATAGCCAGGCCGCACTCAAAGCATTTAGCTCATATAGCATCAGCTCTAAACTGGTATGGGAGTGTGTAGGCAGGCTAAACGAACTGGGCAAACATAACTCTGTCACACTCTATTGGGTCCCTGGCCACGTTGGCATACAAGGCAATGAAGAGGCAGACTCCTTAGCAAAAATAGGGGCAATGACACCCATTACGGAACCAGAGCCTTATTGCGGAATAGGAGAAAATGTGATAAAATATAAAATCAAAAAAGAAGAGGAGGTGAAAAGATCGAAAATCTGGAACGAACTCCCAAAACTAAGACAGGCCAAACTTCTGCTAAGGCCTCACAACCAGGAACGATTCCAGTCCTGTATGAGCTTAAACAGGTACAAACTTAGAATAATAACGGGTCTCCTCACAGGCCACTGTAAGCTTAGGAGACACCTCCACATCCTTGGCTAAGAGAACAGCGCCGCGTGCAGATTCTGCAATGCTCATGAGGAGACACCGGACCATATACTAGGCAGATGTGATGCACTCGTGCATCAAAGACACAGGTATCTGGGAAATCACCAGATAGAGGAGAGCGAACTACCCTCCCTAAAAACACTCCAAATACTCAAGTTCCTCAAGGAAACAAACTTGGAGAACGTGCTGTAGTATGAGCAACCTCATCCAGCTCTAGACGGGGGCACAATAGATCTTAATGGTCGCAGTGCACTTATACCCCAAATCCTTCATTCATTCATTCAGGGGCCTATTTTTTACAGCCTCTTGAACATGAGAACAAGTACTTGAGACCCAGTCATGATTTTTTTTTTCTATAAAAACCGTAAGAATTGTTTTTGAGATAAATAAGCTTTACTTATAATCCAAAAACGTTCATACATACCTATAAGTTGAGTAATTGTTGCATCAACTAACTGTCATCCAGTAATGGTTGTCTCCATCGATTGCAATAACACGAGTGAATAGCCAGAAGTTCAAATGAGCTCAACTCCATTGCGTTTCGCGAATAGAGTTGAGCTCATTTGAACTTTTTACTTGAATTATAAATTCAGTCGCTCCACTTTAACAGAAGAATTTTCTTTTCAAATTTTCTTCACATTCAATTATCAGAGCGGATAGCTTCATTTAAATATCCTGCGATCATTTACAAACAATTTGTGGAATTTAGGTTTCGGCTATGTCATACTTTATATATGTATAAGCCAAAAAAGAGTATTTAAATTTAAAAATGTTTACGCTAATAAAAACTTAAAATTATGTATTCACCTCTGATTTTATATAGACACATTTCAACAAGAGATACAAATTAAAAGGTGAACAAAATATCAATTCCATTTCCTCATTAAAAACAAACAGATTCTTACAATATGAGATAAGACAATTTTGAAGCTAATATTTTTGGTTAAGTATACGCCACAGTGTACTCTTTACCAATTAGTACATATCAGCTATTGTTGGATGAATAAAACACCGGGAGCTTAACCCTCTACTGCACAAGATGCTATGTTTAGCTTTTGATTTTCAGACATAGACTGTCTAAACTGCATCGATCAAAATATTGCGTCTTAGAAGGGTAACGACAGCATCTAACTGATGAACCCAACTGTCTTGCCTGGGCGAAACGCAATTGGACTAAATGTCATAAAAACTTTAAATAAATAAACTGCGTAGATGTCATTGAAAAATATTCGTTTTATATAAACGTTTTGTTAATTTGAATTTTGTTTTGCACGAAAAACTGCAGTCGAACTCATTTAGTGTGCATTGTACAGGAAAAGAATCGGTTTTATATTTGGGAAGCAAGTATCTCTCCAGGGGTGACAATATATTTTTTTTAAGTAAAATTCATACTGGTAAGTAAAATTCGTGTGCTTTATTTTCCATCGTACTTTTGTGTGATACAAGACAAAAGCGTTTTATTGCTTCTTATGCATTCACGGATATATTCGGGGTGCCATATATATGGTTCCTTGTGCATACAAAGAACGTAATTTTGTCTAGTGGTATTTTAAAATATCTTTTACTTTTTGGACTTGTGTGTGGCCAAGGCTGAATGTTGTTGCGACGGAAAAGTGACGTTTAAGGCTCTCCCAAACCAACGCGAATTCGCGGCGATGGCGAATTTTTGTTGTTGTTTAGCGATGTGTATTTGTCATATTTTGTACTATTGTGAATGATTCGCTGCGAATGCGAAGCAATTCGCGTTGGTTTGGAATAGCCTTATACGCCAGCAAACTGGCGTGGCATTGCAGCCGCAGAACATATGATCAAGAGCGGAAAGAGTCTTATAGCCTTTTCACACCGAATGAAAATCTATACTTCGAGCCAAAAGCCCAAAATCACATCAAAATCAACAAGATTTCCCCCCATACATTTTAAGATTTCGTAATCAAGTAGATTTCTACCAAATCTTCTTAAAATGTAATTTGCCTATTCACAATTTACACCGAACCAAAATCTCGATTTTGACTTTTGAGCAACAAGATTCCACAATCTACTTGAATCGTTCACATCCACATAATCTAGATTCTGTCTTTCAAAATAATTTTAGTGCTCATAGGAACTCTAAGAAAAAGATCTATTGCAATCAGCTAAAGCTCCAGGATACGATTATAATTCACTTTTTCTTTTAATACAAAATAAAAAGGACAAAAATCTGTTTACACTGTACTCCTGAACATAAAATCTCTTGTCTATCTTCTCTTTTTATGGGCAAACTGTTATATGGGAGAGAAAAAATGAGTAATTAAGTGTGATTGTGAATAGGTCAATTAGATTTTAAGAAGATTTGGTGGAAATCTAATAGATTATGAAATCTTAAATTGTATGGCAAATCTCGTTGATTTTTTGAAATCTAGATATTTTTTCGGTGTTAAAAGGCTATTAACTTTCATTTTTTCTCTGCCACCCATAGAAGAGAGAAGATAAAAAAAAAGAGATTTTATATTTATGAGTACAGTGTAAACAGATTTTTATGTTTTATTCAAAGTAAAAAGTAAAATATGTGCAATTGTGTCCAGGGACTTTGATTGATTGCAATGGATCTTTTTTTAAGAGTTCCTATGAGCACTTAAATTCTTTTAAAATGTCAGGCAGAATCTAATTTATGTGTGTAGTAGATTTTGAAATCTTGTTGCCTGTCCTGTTTTATATTCAAGCACTCCAAAGCGCCAGAAGACAAATATTAAATCCAGATTATAAATCGAATGCAGTTTCTTCATCAGATCTCACAAAAAATAGTAGGACGAGCACAGCGTATGATATTTATCCTTTCAAAATTTTACTTTGGTAAAAAAAAATTAACACATTTGCTAAATTTTGGTACTATTCTCTTTAAAAAAAGCATACTGCCGACAAAAATATGTAACGTTTTTCTGTAAATTGCGTCAAGCTAGTTTTTAAACGACCAAATAATTTCTACCCATACAAATTCCCATGGTCAGGAAAGGAAAATGCTTCTCTCTTTAGCGCTCTTTAATACCCAAGATTTGGTGCGTGAAACACGAATTGGAACAAAATTAATATCTGTGGTTTTATCTACAACACTGCTTTTATTTTCCAGCAAAGAAAATAAATTCTGCGAAGATTTATTGAGGAAATTTGTAAGATTATTCTTTAATTTACATTAGATCCATAGATCAGATTTTAATTGTTTTTTCTATTATCATTTTGTTAAATTTCTTATAGTTTTTCATAACATTTTAAAAATTTTTAAAATTATATTTTTTCCTTTTCAGTGCATATTTTCTCATTTTATGTTCATATCTTCATCCATAGAGTACCTATACTATCTAGAGAACCGACTCGTACCCCTCTTGTCTAAAACACCCGCAATTTGTTTTCAGTCTAATGAGCCAAAATCCATTAATTTATCATTGTATTGGTGTGGTTTCATTTAAAATGCATTGGGCAGCTACCACATGCTCAGCCATATGGAGGAAATCCTCTCAGTGCAGTTTGTAGGGTTAAAGAGAAAAAGCCCTGAAGTCGGTTCTCTAGATAATTTAGGTACTCTATGCCGAAATTTTTGAAGAATTATTGTTCTCTTTATCTTAGTTCAGCTTTGTGAAAAGATTTGCACTTTTTCCATTTTTTCATTATTTATTCAAAATGATATGAAATCTGAAGAAGAAATATGATATCTTTCTAGTTTGAGAGATTTGATCTGAATTCACTCAAACATGCAAACAATCTCTTGTCAAACGACAAATCAAAATAGGGCAACTTATTTGTTTTGCATTATTTGAGCAGAAGCCATATGATATTTTTAAGTGTATGCGTGTATGCGTGTATGCGTGTATGCGTGTATGCGTGTATGCATGCTATGTATGTAAACTGAATCTACTTAAATGTATGCCCAGATGTTTCATTCAAGACAGCAATTCTAGATTTTGAAATCAAAATTTTCCGATTTTTATGAAAACCGTTATTAGTATTCATATTAATTAACACGAATTTATGCCATCAACCTGGCAACACAAGTTTATTATTGTGGTCTTATGCCTGTCCTTGTATGTATGCTATTTATTTCAAAACCACTTAGCCGATTAAGCTTAAATATCATTTGATTTCATTTATTTATTTAGTTTGTCTATTAACATTTAGATATAATATCTTATAAACTAGTTTACAGCTTCGAGGTTTGTAAAATAAAAAGAAGAAAACCTACCCTAATAAACGCCATTTAGACAATGATTTTATAAAGATATTTTCATTTAGAAAAATTAAGAACCATTTACAATTAAATTCAAGTAAAAAAAAGAATTTTTAAGAAGGAAAAGGAAAAAAAGTAAAAATACTTTAAGAAACTAAATATCTCCATTTATTTATTCTTACTTGTGAAGAGAAAAAAAACATGCACATTTTCAGCTAGCCTGGAAGTAGACAAGTAACTCTCTGCGAAATATAGACTCGACCCTTTGTTCCCTAACATGCCGTGGCAGAGTATTCCACAGGCTAGTAGCATTAATGAAGAACAGCCTCCTAGAAGTCAAATATTAATCGGGTTGTTCAATAAGAGCTCTACAAAAGTTTTTTTTTAAATAAAACAAAAACGGTTTTCGATATCAATGAAATTCTTTATTCCTGTGAAAGTACGTTCGATGCCATTATGTATGGAATTTGATTTCTTTTGCATGGCCACCACGGGCACGATTGCAGAAGTCCAGACGCTGAACCCAATCTCGACAGTTTTCAAGCATAAATCGGCCGATACTGCTGCAATTTCACGTTTGATATTCGTACGAAGTTCATCAATCGTCGCTGGCTTGTTGGTATAGACCTTAGATAACCGTTTTTCGATGAAAATTCGAATCATTTTCAAGTTGTTGCTCAGCCCAATTCACGAACATATGACTGAAGCCTCAGTGGCAGCAATATTCTCGACACTACGGGCACTTCTTTGTCTCACTGGCACGGGAACATTTTGTACTGTGTCTGTGGATTCAAATTTTTCCCCTAGATGCTCAATTGTTGATCTACTAGGACGATTATGACGACAAAAAATTGGACGTAGCGCTCTTAACGTTGAGGCCACTGACTCCGAATTTCGGTAGTAAATTTTAATAATTTCTACTCGTTGTTGGCTCGCATATCTTTCCATCATGAAATGGCAAACCTTTCTGAAGAGAAATGTCAAAAGAGCGGCAAGAAATATGGCGTCGTTTGCTGTCCCTATCGCTCTACTTTTGTAGTGTCCCTTTTGAAAAATCCGATATATCGCGGATGAATTATTGTTAGGGATCTCTCTGAGGAACCAAATCTTATGTCGCTTGTCTACGCAGATAAGCCCAAGACGAAAAACGCCTTGGAAGAGAATATTTGGCGCGTTATTGCTGACATACGGCCCCAAATACTGCAAAAAGTGATCGAAAATTGGGCCTATCGGCTGGAATTTATTCAAGCCAGCCGCGGTGGCAACTTGCCCAAAATCATTTTTAAAAGCATAATGGCAGACCTTTATCTTTATCTTTTATCTTTATCTATATTGAAGCTAAATTCTCGGCCATAACATTAAGTAATATGCGTTTTATTTCTTTTTGAAAACCACACGTCTATAAAACATCCGTTACTATAAGGAGATTACTTGTCAAAGGTCATGAATGATTGAAGAAACCATTTTGTTAAATGGCATTATTCATATTGGATTTTGAAAAATGTAAATTAAACTGAGAAGGACTCAATCTAATACGAAATTGGCTCCCCTCCTAATAGTATATAGCCTTACATTACAGACGAAGTTATAAGCTTTCAAATTTTTTGACTGCTTAATAAATATTCACTCCTTTGTTGGTTATTCTGAAAACTATACATTACTTAGGTCTTTTCCAAAAAACACAACTGCAACGCATATAATGAACTTGTGTTATTGAGGTTTGCTGCATGATAAAAGCTGCAGCTCTATTTTGGCTAGAACTAGCTTTTCGATCAATGAAGAAGGAGATAGTAACTGTACCAGCATACATAATTTTTTGAATTTTTTGATTTAAATTGGAAGATGTTTTTAAACAAGATGTTGCTTCCTGCCATATGACGATTGCAGCGTTCTAATAGTTGATTTCTAAGTTTTCGCGCGAAACTTTATATTTCATCCCGAACCGTAGGAATCCCGAGATCTTCGTTTCGTATATACCACGGAACATTTACAAATGACGTAAGCAATTTATTTTCAAACGTTTGTAAGTTATTTAAGTTTGTATCGCAGGTACAACCCTAAAGTTGTATACCATAAGTCCAAACAGGTTTTAATACCTGTCTGTATAAAATCAATTTATTTTCAATACTAAGCTTTGAATATTTACCGAGATCGTATCTCTTAATTTACTTTTTAGTTCTTCCTATTTCTTTTTACGTGCGGCTTCTAATTTAATTTCGCGTCTAGAGTCATTCCCAGATACTTTGCCTCATTTGCAAATGGAACACGAGCGGTATTAAGAAAGACGGGTAATCTATTTATTTTTTTATACGTAAAGTCCACATGGACTGACTTTTAAGAACATTTTGTAATTTAATTGTAGCTTCGCTAGTTGTTTTGCCTACTGCTAGTATTGCAGTATCATCAGCAAATATGGCTACGATAGTGTCTTCTGTTTGAGATGTATCGCGTGTAATTAAAAGGTACAGAACTGGACCTAGTATACTTTTTGTGGTACCCCAGCCACTATTTCATTGAAATTAGAATAGTCATTTCTGTATCCTACATAAAAAGTCTATTATCTAGATATCCGTTCAGAATGTTATTAAGTCCTTCAGGCAGAACTTGTCTTAATTTTAATTTGAGGCCTTTGTGCCACACCTTGCCAAACGCCTGCGACACGTCCAAAAATACTGTCGAACAGATTTTCTTTTCTTCAAGAGCTCTCTCAATTACGTCAGTAATTCTATGCACTTGATCAAATATCGAATGCTTGCTTCTAAATCGGAACTAATGTTTAGGTATTAATTGTTTCTCTTCTATTATCGACTGCAGGTGCATGAATAGTATTCTTTCAAAAACTTTTGATATTATAGAAAGAAGCGAAATCAGCCTGTAAGACTTCTTTCCTGAGATGGTTTGCCATGTTTCAAAATTTTTTTATATTAATATTTTCGTTGAGTTCTTGCCCTTCGAACGGCTATCCCAAGCTGTTGTTTGAATTATCTACTGCGTCTTCAAGCTCAAGAGGCGTTCGTAATGAAACCCTTAGCTCAAGGTTATCCTCGATATCTTTTTTAAATCCATTCCAGTTTGTTTTACTGTTTGTTAACCTGGGTTTTCAATTTTGACAGGGCTTTCGGTCATAGTAAGTATGATGGCAGAATGATCTGAGAAGAAGTCATAGCTCTCTGAAATTTGAACACGGTTAGGGGGATTTCCTTTTACCATTAATAAATCGATTAGGTCAGGTATTTTTGACGGATCAGTTGACCAGTATGTTGGTTTGCAAGTCGAATGAAAGTCACAATTATTTTCCATTCCTGCTTCATATAGCATTCGACCTTTTTGACATATGCATCTTGTATTCTCCATGTTGTTCAGAATAACCGTTTTCTTACAAACTAAAAACCGACAAGGTTGGACAGAGTCAGAACGAAGCGGACAAATTCAGGTAGTAGATTTGAAAACAAAATTTGATGGTCAAAAGTTAACTTCCTTAGATTTCTAAGTTTACTTTAAGCTAAGTAACCCCTTATTTGAAGAAAACCCTGCTTCGTCTGAAAGAGTTAAATGAGGATTGCTCAAGTAAGCTTACAAGAAATTGTATTCCTTGCCTAACCTAATCGTTTAAATAAAAAAAATAAACAAATCTGGTTAAATACGTATAATATAGTTATCTACATATGTTTAAAAAAAAAAAACTTACCTTGGAGTGCCTCCCAACGTTTTTTCTCTGTTTCCGATTCGAGTGCATCAAAAACTGCGGCACCAACCAATAGGTAAGTAAATGTGCACACGATCAAGGATATCGTGCGAACATTTTGTTTCTTCATTCTTCATTTAGGCCAGCTTCATACTAGAACTTATGCTACGCGCCAATTCACACACAAACGCACTTTTTCGCTTTATCACGTTGCGTATTCGCTTGACGCTGACGACACTGTGTAACCAATTTTTGTGCTAACTTTTTTCAGGCTCGTTTATCGAATATATTCTTCCACATGTTGGCATTTTTATATCTTTTTGTATTTCTATTATAAGCTGAGGTATCCAATTATATAAACACTACCACTCTATCTAAACTATATGTTCGCTGAAGGCAAACGATTCCCTCGCTATAGGATAGGAATTTTATCTTCACAACACTGAAAGTCGTATTAGATTTCACTTTTTGCTTAAGTAATTGGAATGCATTTTCACAACTTTAATTTAAATATTTAGTTGCTCTTGGTTATTCACCAATTTCATTATTATTGTAACATTTTTGTACATACATAATATATCCTTGATGGTATTTTGAGACTGTTTACGGAAAGAAGAAGCATCATTTTTAGCATCATTTGTTTGTGTAAGCATCATTTTCATAGGCAGTCAATTAGCTTTTTACAACACTCCATACCTATGTACAGCAGTTCTATAGTTAGCCCATTCCAAAGGAAAAACTTTAGAATTTTATGATTGGATACACCTTGCCCAATCATTTATATTGGAAGCTAATAAATTTGTTCGTGAGATTGTTACATTTTACTTATGTTTGTACATCTACTTTTTATTATATCCTGGATTTTAATGAAAAAAAAACATCAAAACTTTATGTTTTTTTTAAAAATCTTATGGTGCGGAATCTTTTAGTCCTGATGGTTGATTGCCTACATCACTACTTTAACTCATCCACGAGAGATAAATAAAAAACATATATGTAGCTAGTAATAATATTCTTCTATAGGTAGGTAGGTATATTATTATTATATTTTCCCCCTTTTCTTAGACCTTTTTATTTCTTGACAGCTGTCAAAAAATCCTATTGTACGTTTTGGTTCATGCAAAAAAAAAACACTAGCACTCACACACTTTTAACAGGCAGGATAAAGGACGAAAGCTGAGTTGAGTAGTAGCGGATGCGCTTTTTAGCAGAGATAAAATTTGTAGGCCTACATATGTTTGTTGATTATGTATATGTACTTTTCTCATTTTCAAAAGGATATCTCACTTAATTTTTGCCATAAACAATCTAAATTTTATGCATGAAACATTTTGCACTTGAAATTATTAAAAACCTTCTTTCTTTGACTTTCAAACACAAACTGCATACAATATCGGGATGTTCAACTTAAATATATTTATTAATACATTTAGGGGAGAAAAAAATCAATTTTAGATTTTTAGGGACTCCTTGAAGGGCGAAGAAAAAATTATAACGAGATTCTTTCAAGCCCCTATCTTTAGGATACCACCATATATTTAATTATCACTCCGTTAAAATTATATAATGTATACCGAGAGGAAGAGAAAACATTTTTTTTGTTCTATTCTTTTAATCCCATGTCATATTAATATTTTTTCACTAAGGGTTTCCGTACACAGCTTCCTTGTACACACGCTCGGAACAAAGATTTGAAAAAGAAATTAACTTAGCAAAGGGATTCAAAATTATAAATTTAAACTTCACATTATTTATTGGATAAGTTATTTAAAAGAAAAAAGAAAAATACAGGTGCGTTCAAATTAACTTGGTCCTTTTTAAAGCGAGCGATTAAAACGATTTTGGTCCTTGCTAGAGTAAAGATTCAATGTGTGTGCCTGAACAATAATTGTAGTGGAAGGGAGATAGGTCATTCTTTTTCGTTCTGTTTTTTTTTTTTCAAAGGACAATTGATAAACTTTATGTTACTTTTGCTTTACTACTGTTGGATTTGAGCGCATCAGGCCAGGCATCTGTGAAATGGAGAGAGATTTTTAACATTTAAAAAGCTTTTCATGCGTATTGAGGAAGATTATTTAGAAGAAGGATTGGGGAGCTTTTTGTGTAAATGACTTGCCGTTGTTGAGATTTATAGGGATGCGAAAATTAGAATTAAATCAAAATATAAAGGGTACGCCGGATTTTTTTTTTTGATTTTTTATATTCAAAATGAGTATCGTGGATACTGTAAGGGATTTAAAAAGAAGTAATTTTTGTTCTGGGACATTTTCCAAACTTGAAATTTGAGACCCCGTGGCCGGTTTTAGGTAAAAAATTACAATTCCAAAAAGTGCTCAGAAAACCATATATCGATCCAAATTTATATGGTTTTTCTGAACACTTTTTCGGATTGTAGTTTTTTTTATCTTAAAACGGCCGCGGATGGTCTCAAAATTAAGTTTTGAAAAATGTCCCAGAACAAAAATTACTTCTTTCTAAGGCCTTTACAAGATCCACGATACCTATTTTCAATATAGAAAATAAAAAATAATTCTGACACCCCTAATGTACATAATTCCGAACACTCCTAGAGTAATCGAATACTTTCTTAGAAAAAGTCAGATTTTCAAATGCCATACGCATTTAAGGTAAGACCGCACTCGACGGAACTGCACTACAGTGCAGTTCTGCACTTCAAAATATTGTTTGTATGAAATTGTATGAGCTATAACGCACTAAGCGACAACTGAACTTCACCACGCGGTAAAGTTGATAATCTAACCAACTTTGCCGCGGCCTGAAGTTCTGTTCAGTTTCGTTGCCACAAAAAAATATTTTGAAGTTCGGTTGCGGTGCAGTTCCGTCGAGTGCGGTTTTACCTTTATTCACATTATGGTTGTTCTTATAAGAAATATTATTTGATTTAAGTTATTACGCCCCCTATTTTGTTGAAACAAATAAAAATAGTACTGTAAAATGTTCGCACATTATTTTACGGTTAACCCAGCCCCAAGACGAAAGAAGTTTTACATGGAAAAAGACTTGAAAAATGTAAAATAAAATTTTGGGTTTTAAATTTTTTTAAAATTACATTTGTACCAAAATTAAATTTTTTTTATCAATTCAAATTTGATTAAACATTTTATACTTTTGTTTTCCCATTTTAAACTTCTTTCGTCTTGGTCCTTGGGGGCCGGGTTAACGGTAAAATAATGAGCTAAGATTTTACAGGATTTTTTTTTTAATTTATTTGCAAGAAATTAGGGGGCACATTAAGTTAAATTAAACAAGGACCTTTATAAGGATCACTTTAATGAACATGTTATTTGCCTTTTAAACCTTAAGGTTCGTTCGTTGATTGAGCCAGATTTTTACTTCACATATTTAAGCTTATGGACATAAAGAAAACATAAAATTTGTTTTAAATTGAATAAAAACAAATCAAAATTCCATTTTCTTTTTCTTGTTGGTTATTTTTATAAATAAAATATATCTTTTTTATTTTCTATTTCAAAAATAAACAATAACCAGCAGCACGCAAATGCATACCAAAACAAATGATTAACAACTCATGCCATTTTGACAGTTTATTCGTTGCCTCTACTCGCCCAGGCATAAAAATCTAGTTCTACCTGAGAGCGGGTTCAGGGCGACCCTAGGTTAAAAAAAAAAACAACAGAATTTGCTCATTGGGAAGAGTTCCAGTTTATCAAAAATCACAAAAATAAAAATTACAAGGTTCGTTCGTTGAAGTTTACCCAGGGTTGAGCCAGGTTTTCTTGACAACCCCAAAAATTGTCAACAAAAATTAGGTTCTCAAAAAACACCAAAGGGCCCAAAAAAAATGAGATTAGCAAGAAACTAAATTTGTTTTAAAAATGAATAAAAACAAAGCAAAGCTTACATTCCTTGTATTTCATGATATTCTTTTTCAAAAACAAAAGAACTGAATGCACTATACTTTAATCCAAAAAAAAAATATGATTCAGAGCTCATATGTCACTTTGATAGTTTATTCTTAACCTCAAATCATCACAGCTTAAAACCGTGATCTACTTCAGGGCGAGTTCAGGTCAAGTTCAGGGTGACCCTGAACTTCAAAAAACACCAACTTTGCTGGCCAGGGTGAGTTCAGGGTTTTCAAAAAAATGCTTTGGGGCGACAGATTGACATCAGGACTCAAGTTAACGAGTTCAATAGGTGACAATAAGGCTCAACGAACAAACCTTATCAACTAGTTCAATTTATTAAATACCAAAGTTTAAAAAAAAAATTAGCTTGAAAAAGAGCTTTTAGGAATTGTTACAACTTCAGGCTTTTGTAGGAAATTAAAGTGTTGTAGGACACACTTTTAACACAAAATTCTACCTAACGGTAGATAATTATCGGTGCCAAACCTGCCTGGATGCAAAACAGGAAATTGCATAGGGCCGTATTTAAAAAATTTTATTTGCAGCAATATACAACAACATTTAAACATTGCTCCAAAAATTAACATAAAAGTTAATTCAATCTTATCCCATCCGATGAGCGTACGTAACTGCCATTATCAATCTGAACAATCCCTTGAAAATATCGAAATAACTTAATGGAAACGGAAACGGAAATGGCGTGTTGGTCAGCGAAACGTTAAGTTAAAAATTAATAAATCGTGCCGTCGCCTTGAATACGGTGTCTTTTTAACAATACCTTTGGAGTTGTATACCAGTCGACTGAAATATACTCGGCTATATTTTAGGTTGGCTAAATTTTGTAGAAAATTTTGTATATGATTGAAATTTTAGCTCGATTTGCGTAGTAGGCTTATGTTATAAGTACCTAGATTAAAAAAAAAAATCAAAATTTTATTTCAGGGATTCAACTCAAGTGGGCTTAAGCCGTTTTTCCCCTTGATGGACCCGTCATATTATGTATTCATCATACTCAACGATTTTCTCCTCATTTTTTGGCCAGTTTTATAGGGTTTACTTTTTCAAACAAATAAACATGTTGTCCCTTATCAAAAATAAAGGGTTTTACAAACGGGACGCTACAAAAGTAGAGCGACAGGGACAGCAAACGACGCCATATTTCTTGCCGCTCTTTTGACATTTCTCTTCAGTAAGGCTTGCCATTGCATGATGGAAAGATAAACGAGCCAACAGCGTGTCAAAATTATTAAAATTTACTACCGAAATTCGGAGTCAGTGGCCTCAACGTTAAGAGCGCTACGTCCAATTTATGGTCGCTTTAATCGTCCTAGCAGATCAACAATTGAGCACCTTGTGGAAAAATTTGAATCCACAGGCACAGTAAAAAATGTTCCCGTGCCAGTGAGATAAAGAAGTATCCGTAGTGTCGAGAATATTGCTGCCGCTGAGGCTTCAGTTGCAGAAAGCCCAAATGTAACTCTCACATGTCGTTCTCAAGCGTTGGGCATCTCTGTGACGTCATTGTGGCGAATTTCGCGAATAGATCTTGGCCTACATCCTTACAAGATTAAATTGACGCAAGAACTAAAGCCGCTTGACCACCAGAAGCGTCGTAAGTTCGTGAATTGGACTGAGCAACAACTTGAAAATGATTCGGATTTTCATGGAAAAATCATCTTCAGCGATGAGGCTCATTTCTGGCTGAATGGCCTCGTCAATAAACAAAATATGCGGTATTGGTCAGGCAGCAATCCACACGTACTCCATGAGCCATCATTGCATCCCGAAAAAATTACGGTTTGGTAGATTCAACTCCAACCTCTTCCAGAGCAGATTTAATGGATTCCGTTTTTACGTTGTTATAAAAGCTCCCTCTATGTCCAAAAATGCTGCCAAGGTGTGTTCTTTGTGCTCGAGACTTCTCTCAATTTGTAAGACAACTTCGAACAACGCAGTCTCCACTGACTTACAATTAAAGTAGGCGTTTTGGGAGTTGCGCAAATTGCTTGGATTGAGAAGGTCCCTAATATGAAGATCAATGATTCTCTCCAGTGTCTTGAGAATGAACGAAGAGAAAGCTATCGGTCTGTAATCTTTTGCAGTCGAGTGTGTCGGTTTTCCAGCTTTTGGAATAAAAAAACACTTTAACCTTTCTGCAGCTGCTAGAGACGTGTCTAAGTTTAATGCAACTTTTGAAGATTACCATAAGGCTTACAAATCCGAGACCATATCTCAACACGTCTGCTTTCTCCTTCAGGAGATGATCAGATTTCTTGACAATTGCGAACAAGAGGTTATTTCTTTCCCTGCTGAGGCTCTTTCTTGAATGCAAGAGCTTCCATTCTAATCTGAAGAACTCCTTATTTTGTTTCACCAGCAGTTTAATTATGGAAGAGTACTCGTGCATGGCAGAAAGAGAAATCCATATAATAACCTGTTGAGGAAGTGGTGTGATGGAAGAACCCCAAGAGAAGCACCCTCCCACAGTTCGGCAATATTATCGATTGTGTGAGTGAGGAACTTCAGGGATAACTGGTCCCCAGAGCAAACCACTTTCACTTCTTTCCGCCATCCTGCTCATCAGAACGACCGTTCTTGGATGTTACCATCATGGATTTGAGGATCTCGCTTCTTTCCACAAGTTACCGATTTTTTGCCGCGATTTTCCCATCCAGGTCGTCTCGACTTATGGGTGGTGTCAAAACTATTGGTCTTGAACTTATTAGAACCTTCAATCTTGGTTGCTTCCTTTAAACTTGATCTCTAAGATAAATCTGGCTTTGTTCCAGAAGAGTTGCCGACCTGTGCTTTTTCAGGTTTGATATAGCGTCGGTCTGCTGTTTCTTGCTAATGGTTTCCAGTTTTGTATTAAAGTCCGGTACGAGCGGTAGAGTTATTGTCAGCCTACTCACAATTTATCTTATTAGGGAGAGACCTAGATGTGGCATGAATTACTCTATCGCTGTCTGGCTTTTTAGGTTATTCACCAACTTCCTATGTTTTTTTTTTCAAAAAGGCCTTTGTCTCTCTAACTGAGACCTCTTTTTGGAGGATCTATAGTTGCTGCGTTTAAGGGGTGCAGAAGACTTCAGCATATAATTTTTTATTTTCAAGTTGTTTTATGCAACTATTATATCAGTTTATTAAGAAATAAAATGTACGACTGGATCGCACGTACTTGCTCTTATGTTAAGTTGCTTGAAATTAAGAACTTTTAAAATATGAAAGTTATTATAAAAAAATCATAAAAATCGTTCTTTCAATTTATAAACAACTACTTAAAAAACTTAGAGCTCAAAAACAAGTATGCCATTTGATTACTTGAAAAAATATGAATATTATGCAAAAAAATTGAATCGTTGGAGCGGTTTTTTAAAAAATTAATTTTATAAAATTTTAATAACATTTTTAAGAAAAAGTTTTGGTATGCCAATTTTGAGTATGTATTAAAATACATTTTTAAACCTAGTTTCAAAAAAATTCATTGACTCGTTTTGAAGCATTGAATTTACAAAAAAAAAAATTATTTTTAAAAGTTCGTTTGCATACAAATTTTGACTGAAGTCGTTTGAGCTGTTAATGAGAAAATCGAAAATTAAAAAAACCGTTTCGGTAAATTTTTTTCTTATCAAAAAACTAACTAAACCTACATTAATCCACTGATTTTTTTCAAAATCTTTAGAGCTGTTTTTGAGATAAATAAGCTTTCATTTACGGCTATAGGGTAAGTACCGTTATTTTTGGTGCTAAAAAAATTTTTCAATTTCCTCTGGAAAGTTAGAAAAAAAACCTTAAGTTCAAAATTTGAAGAAAATTGCTTCAGTGATTTAGGCTGTAGGTCGATATACGTACAGACAGACAGACAAAACTGTGCCGCCTATTTTTTTAGTGTTCTCTATCATAGTAATGTCATGTTTGTTTTTTTTTGCACGAATCCAAAACCTGCCCTATAGTACCTATATCGCAAGTAAAAACACGTTATTGAGTATAACTCTTAGTTTTCTTTTTTTGTTTTGTGTCATCTTTCTAGAAAATTACCTACCCCCCTGAACGGGTGGAAATATACCTCCCTGTACGGTCAACTTACAACCACTCACCAAAATATTTGTATTAGTTCCGCTTACTAATTACAAAAGTAGTTTCTCTTAATTTTTTACAATACATCAATACATCATCCTAGTTTTTGAAAGGCTTATCCAGAAGGCCAAGGACGAGCCGATCCGGCTCTTTGCACACAACGTTCAAGAGAAATAAAATTATTTCCACACCAAAATATAAATTAATAAAGTGACTCAAATTTGACCTATGTAAATTTCATGACTTGCATCAGTTGTTATCTTCCCACTTTATTGTTAAACAGAGCATACTTATTCATTATTTAAACTGGTTAACTTTTACTCAAAATAAAAAGGACTTATTTGAACATTAAATAAATGTTGAAAGTATAAAAAAAAGTTAAACTATGCTAACTAGTATTTTTTTTACAAGTATGGATAATGCCAAGTTACTTTGCCTAGCTTACAACCTGTCACCAAAAGCGGTTGCGTTGGACTGAATGATGTGCTAAGTACAATGTCCGAATGGCAGTCAATGGTCTTAACCTCAACAAGTTGCTTGGGACTTCTTTTCAATTCCTCATTCATGTACAGTCTTGGATGCTCAGAGCAATTTTCTGAATATGAAAACAGTCTAACACCATTTTTGTATGGTGAACAAATAATTCGCCCATCAGATGAAAAAGATGGCTCTTTAATGAAACCTCTGCCTTCATTGGATTCCTGAACATAGTACATAAGTTTTTTAGGATTTTGAAGTATGAATTCTTCACTGTATGGAATTGGATTATCATTTAGATAAAGCGTCGTTCCATTGCTTGCAATTGGAGGTAAGGGTGCAGTTGGTGTTCTTGCATTGGCAGTTGTCGATGTTGTTTGCATTATTCCACTGCTTATCGCATAAACAAAATCATAACCAGCCACCGTGTTTGTAGAATTCTGTCGAGCGTGTCGAGCTGCTCTTTCTTCTACTGTTATTTCTGCTGCCCAAATATCCGGTACAAAATTTCCACGATTCGTAGCTGGAGTTGCAGGTGTTGATGCCGCAGTTGAACTGGCATTGGTGCTTGAACTGCTATTAGGAATCATTGGTATGGAAATTTCATTAACTGCAAAAGCTTGCCCCATTACAGCCGATGTGGATGGCAGATTATCGTTACTGGCGTTATTGGAAGGATTTGCGGGCCTAGCCGATCTCTTGCGACACTTTGGTCTTCTTCCCGAAGACGGCTCTTCAGTTCTTCTCCCGGATGGTCTGATACCACTCGAGGTTGATGGTTGATCGGAGTCTGAATCTTCAGGGACTACAGTGCGCCTTATTCTTCTTTTACTTCTGTTACCTTTGGATATGCTGGATCGTTCACAATCGCTTTGTTTTCGCTTTCGTTTTATATGAGCTTTAATATCGTACATTTCCTCGTTTATATCGTGTATGCAACTGTATTCGTTTCTTTCATCGATGCTAACGTTGCGACTTAAAAATGAAAGTCCCTGCGGATGAATCTAGTACAAAACATACGAAATTAATTAATTCATAAATGATGATTTGCAAGAACGTAAGAATTGTATTTTAAAATGATAAAACATCACTCTTAGGACAAAGAGATATATTCATAGACATTGTTTAAGCTGAAATTTAGTTTGAAGCAGTTCAACAATTTCCATGAATACTCCCCAAAGGAATATTAATTATTACAGAAAAATCTTTTGCCGTTGATGCACAAGAGTAACTTTCTGTTGAAATAATCGATATAGCAACATCTACATTTAGTAGAAATCGTTTTAAATGACTTTAACACAATAAAAATTCTTTACATAATAAAACATTTAATATGAATTTAAATTAAATTTTGAACTAGACTTTTTCTTAAAATTACCTGAAGAGCATGGATTATTTCAGCATCATTATCTTCAGGAAAATCAGTCACTAACTCTACCCGATTTCTTTTCTGGTTCTTGGAAAAGATATGGTCGAACTTTGCTGCATTAGGTATATATTGGTTAGCCATTTGCATCAGTCTATATAAAGTCGGCTAAGGGAATATAAATAAAAAAAAAAAATGAAACCATAGTATTCAATAGAATTAAATAGCTACTCACTCTAAAACCACACAAATCTTTATGCAAAGTCGTCAGATCTAGATGATGAATTATCATCAAATAACCTCCTGTTGTGCACATTACTAGCTTAGTACCATCTGGAGATATTCGACAACGCATTAGACCGGATGTGTTGAATACTTTTTCGTAGATGAGCCCCTCTTCCGTATAGGAATTGATGTCCCATGTGAAAATGCTACCATCAAATCCAGATGTTACTAAAAGTTTATCCTTGTTCGAGTACTCTATATTTTTAACCCAATTCGAGTGACCCTGTAAACTTCGAACTCTATTCTTTAAGTAGCGTGTATCCCAGATTGCTACAGTTGTGTCATCGGAACAAGTTGCAAATGTCCGATTATCAAGGAACCTTTAAGGAAATAATATTAAGTATCATTCTACAAAAAAAAGAATTAGAAGACATTATTACTTGATGCAGTTAACATTGTCAGTATGTGCTTTCATAACCCTTTGAATTTGTTTCTGTGAAATAGCATCAAATAAAACAATTGCCCTTCGTTCACAAGCAGCAGCTAAAACATTTCTACAAAAAATAAAATAAATCTAAACATATTTCTTGTATGGTTTCGATCCTTTGCTAATTAGAGAGTATACCCAGCTGGAGAAAATTCTAAATTAAAGACTGCACCATATTCGGATGAATCCAAATTGGCAGGATATAAGTCATTCCAGTAGTTACAGGGTTCGAGTTTTGCATAGATCCTTTTCAGAACTTGGTCTTTTGTCCAGTAAGTGGGAAGAATTCCACTCTGTCTTTGGTCGATCCATTTGTATAAATTCATCGTTTTTGTTCGCAAGAACTTGAGATTGAAAAAATATTTTGTTTGTTTGAACGTTTAAGAACTTTGAAACTTCAATGAACATTATTCATATTTAAATAAATTTATTAAAATTAGATTATTTAAATTGTGAATTAATTGTAGGTATGGTATTAATATTCATAAATACTTGATTCGATCAGGATTTTGAAAAACTTTTTTCTTGTTTTGCAGAACAAAAACCATTGTACCCTCGCCGACAGCTGTGACAGATAGACGTCATATCAAAAGAGGTGTGTTCCCCAACGAGTTTCAAACAGTTTGACCCCGATTAAACGACGATTCCTTGCATCTGACTATTTTTGAATTTTCGTGAGTGCGAAGCAGAAAAAACATCTGATTTCACCTTCACACCCATTGCATTTTGAAAAGAGTCAGACGCAAAGAATCATCGTGTAATAGGGGACTTTGAACGTTCGCGTTTTTTTTATCGGATAGTCCCCTTTCACACGAAGAAACAAGTTGCTGGAGATTTTGTTGACGTTTTCTTTTAATTTCCTTAAAAATCTTTGTGTACCTTTCACACGTGGAAACAAAATCTAGGCAATTTTGAGATTACCAGCAGTTCTATTGGTTGAACGCACCTTAACCACCGTAGATGGGAAAGGAAATGTCAAACAAATCTCTTCAAATCCTCGATCGGAGAGATTTTGTTCACCCTCTTTCCTCCTGCCCTTCTCACCAACGAACTGAAAGTTGCTAGCAACTCAGTTTCCTTGTGTGAAAGGGGACATAGGAGGGGTCGGTCTTACATTAGGTGCGTCTCACCAAATAAAATCTCTGAGAGCAAAGAGATTTTTTATGTGGGACAAAAAATCTCACATAAACACTGAGATTTCTTACCCTGAGGCCACACGAGCCAGTACTGGCTAGCCAGTTGGCTACATACATTGACTGTCAAATTCCTATTCGTGTATTTGCTGTGACGTAGGCGGCATGCTGTACTGGCTTCTATACTGGCCAGGGTTCGGATTTTAATCCAAATGGAATAAATCTACTCCGAATTTAGGGAAAGAAATATAACTGCTACGATATTTCGCTCTTTCAAAATTAAATGAACTAAAAACACTCTATTGCTATGCGACAAAAGAAACAAAAGAACAGAGCGTTACGAATGTTTTGCGTTGGTTCTGTGCGGAGATTTAGCTATTCGAAACCGCAAGTAGTGAGTGAGATGAGTCACTTTTCGCCGAAAATGGATTTAGGGAGTAAAAATGAGTAAATGGGCTAGTGAAATAAAATGCCAGAGTGGGCGTCGGATATTTCACCAGTGACATGTTAGACATATGTTAGTAAATTTTCCCTTTTGAATAAGTATTTGTGCTTTTTCTCAAGAACTTTTATCACACCTATTCATGATTATTCATGTATAGGAAATAAAAAAGAAAAAACACATGTAGATAAAAACAACCATCCTTTTATTGCCTTTTATTGATACTTTTTATTTTTATTATCATATGTGAATTAAAAAAAAATTATATTCTATTCTCTTTATTCACTGTTAAAATTTAATCTCTCAAGGATGAAAACTCACATTAAACTTTAATTACGACAAACACAATCACTGAAATCAAAGATACTCCATTATTAAGATTCCATAATGTTTATATTGTTGTATTTGTTATTTCTTTTCGCGTCCATTATTGGTGATGTAAAGCAGAATATCAAACATAATGAGTGTGACAAAGAGGTAAAATTTGTCTCTTTTTTCATGCTCGAAACTAAACTTTTTAACCTATAGCTTATTTTAACCACTTTGAAAAATTCGAAACTCGAAAATTCCAAATTTGAAAAAATAACTTTGGTGAGGCTACGGCGAGACCAAAGTGAGATGATGGCAGAATATGCTCAATGCCAAAAACCACGTGAAAATGTCACAGCGAGACCAGAGCGAGATTATAGCGAGATAACCACGACATAGATTCCCGTGTAAATAGGCATGGCAGGACCCCAGCGAGACGAGCTTAGTGACCACGATACTGGAAATATCGTTTGGACGACCATGGCGAGAGACATGAGTCGTCGTCGTCATTTTCGCTTTAACTCGATTTCCAAAAACAACGGATGAAAATTATAACAAATTTTTGGTGAAATCGGTTGAAAAACTTTTGGTTTTATATAAATTGAAGTGTTAAGAAAAAGTGAATAATATAAATTCAGTCTCAATCTGGAATCAACAACTTAAAATGACCTCCGGATTGCAGTTTAAATTCATTTGGATTAATCAGATTAGACGAGTGAATAATATGGGCGTTAGTGAATTTATAAATCTTTGAGTTCTTTTGCACTGGACTCCCCAATTATTATTTTATTAAAATTTTGTGAAATAAAATGTGAGTCAATTTTAGTTTTAGACCTTTTTTCCAAATCTACTCCGAAAAAGTACTGCCGAACCCTGTAACTGGCTGCTCTACTGGCTTCCCAACTGGCTACAAAAAAAGCAAGCCAGTTGACGAGCCAGTTGACGAGCCAGTTGCTCATGTTTGTATGTGTCGGTAAAAAAGTGTGAGTGTATTGCGACTGGCAAGCCAGTACTGGCTCGTGTGGCCTCAGGGTTAAGGAGATTACTGAGACAAAATTTTTTTGGATTCATTTTTCAATGTTTTTTCTCTGCTTAAACAGCTATTCAATTTCTCGCTGATGTGCAAATACTAAAATCGATATAAAATACAAAGATATAGATGGAATATTAATTAAAATAAAAACAAATTGAATTTTCTATTATTTTTCATTCATTTGATAAAGTAGGGTTTTTAAATTTTAATATATTAAGCAAAGTTGAAAGTTTCCAGAATTTAGGTACGAGAATTATAACACATATGCAGTCGTATTTATAAACTTTGTCTAACTTTAGACAGCCGTCCAACTCCAAAAAGTTATTAATAAACTTCGTCTACTGTTGTCCTAAAACTGTCTAACTTGGACAGCGGCATTCCGGTTGCCTAAGATTTGTCTAACTTGACATTTTATTTAATTAAATAAGGCATATATCCAACTATTAAGGACTTTTAAAAAACTGTGTAACTAGTCAACCGCCTAAAAAATCTAATAAATAAGGCTGATGGTTTTTATAAAATTCAACGGAGAATCTTGTCTCACCAAAGTCCGTCAACTTGACAATGAGCGCTTAGCCAGTTTATATTTCTTAATCAGTCACAGCCTTATTTATTAGATTTGGCAGACAGTTTTTTGAAAGTCCTTAATAGTTAAAAATATGCTTTATTTAATTAAATAAAATATCAAGTTAGACAAATCTTAGACAACCGATGCCGTTGTCTTAGTTAGAAAAATGTAGGACAACAGTAAACAAAGTTTATAAATAAATTTTCAGAGTTGGATGGCTGTCTTAAATTAGACAAAAGTTTATAAAAATGACTGTCAGTATTTTTGCTCCGTTTTTTTTTGACAAAGCAGAAGAATGAAATATAAACAGTATTCCTCACATAGACATCAAATTTCTTCTAATGTAATTTACTGCGAAAAAATAGGTCTGATCCTTTACTTTTTTCACAGAAGCCCACAAGCTGTAAATTTTGAAGATTGAGCATAAAATTCTCTGAATAATTTCCAAACTACACAAACGTAGGGAACGAAAATTCATATAAAAGTGCGAAAAGTGCAAACGCTGGTGGCACTATGATTGTCATAGTTTTGATGCCGCAAAATACGACACGTTAACCCCCTGGTTTTGTGAGGAGAGCGATTGTGTTTTTCGGGAAGACAGCGCTTCTCCAGATGGACATTTGAGAAGCAAAGACTCTTTGGCTGCATTAGCAGCAGATGATGGAGTTGATCAAAATGTTGATTTAATAATTGAAGCTGCTGCAGTGGCGCAGGCTACTGTAGCCCAAAGAGACAAAGAGCTAATGGAGCTGCGAGCTGAACTTGCGGAGACGAAGTTGCAACTATCCAAGGTTTCTATGGGTAAGGAACAGTTACTTCCCTCCTGCACCAAAGCTCCAACTCTCAGTTCAAAGGCTATGAATCCAGCTAAGCTGGAAATCATAAGGAAAATTCAAGCTAACCATCAGGCACTGATGAGCAGTACCCTGAAACAAAATGATCAACGTCCAAGTCAGTCTACTCCGTTTCGAAAGTCTCCCGAAAAGGATTCAGAACCTCGTTTTAGTCCATTCCGAGACCCAGATATGGCAACGCTTCTTACGATTCTTAATCGTAATAACGTGCAAGAGTTACCATTCTTCTCAGGCGAGAACAAAAGAGAATGGCCCTACTTTGAGGAGGTATACAAGTCAACAACAATTGAGGGAAGGTATAGCGACAAGGAGAACGTCGCTCGTTTGCGTAAAGCGTTGAAGGGTGAGGCATATCATATGGTGAGTGATCGCCTGAAATATTCTTCAGACGCTGGGGCGATTATGGACTCGCTTCGCATAATGTTTGGACGTTCGGAGGTACTCGTTCATGACTTAACCTCAGAATTGTTAAGCCTTCCAAAACTCTCATCAAAGTGTGATACGAAGCTCCGCATTTGGGCGGTAAAAATAAATGGATTTGTAGCAGACCTGAAATCTATGAACAGAGAAGAAGACCTTACAAATGGGTATGTTTTAACTAATCTGGCTTCCAGAATGGGTGCAGGTCTCTATCAAGAGTGGCAAAAAAGGAAGTCAAGTTTGTCGAATGTTAGTTTGCAACAGTTTGCCGAGTTTCTTACAGAGAAGGTTATCGATCTACCACCTGATCTGTTAAAGCTTGGATGTGAACAGAAAAAACAAACAGCTGGTGTCAACAAAACATCTCGAGTGCTCTTACATCAACCTGTTTCCGTGCCGTCAAAAAATTTGTGCTGTAAGTGCAATAAAAACCAGCATACATTATTTCAATGTGAAGAGTTTTTGGCGTTGACACCTGTTCAAAGGCAAACGTTTGCTCAAGAGAGGTCTATTTGTTTTACTTGTCTGGACCCGTCTCGACACCAGTGGAAAATGTGTGCTAAAAAACGTTCATGTGGTACAGATGGTTGCAGTAAACGTCATCATCCCTTGTTGCACACGTCAGAAAACACCAACAAGTCGGAATTGAATTCATCAGCAGTGCCGTTCGTGCCGCAACCACATGTTCACTCTTCTCACGTCGGGGCCGACGTCTCCATAATGTTTAAGATAGTTCCGATCCGGATCTATGGTAGTGGCGACTTGTTTGCGGACACTTATGCTTTCTTGGATGACGGGTCTTCGCTGTCTATGATTGATGAGGAATTGTTTAATGAACTTGGGTTGTATGGGCAATCTGAAAAACTTACACTGCAATGGACAAAGGGTGTTTCTCGTGTCGAGGATTGCAAGAAAGCTACCTTTTCGGTGTCTGGAAAAAACACTCGTAACAGGTATGTTTTGCAGAACGTATACACCATTAAGAACTTAGGTTTGGCTAGCCAGTCTGTCGATGTCAGACATTTGAAAAGTTTGTACCCTCATCTCCGTGGTCTCCCACTTGTTGATTTGGTGGACGCTCGACCAAAAATTTTACTTGGTCTGGATCAGGCGAAATTTCTTTTAGGACGTGGCCAACGGCATGGCAAGGATGAGGAACCTCACGCGTTGAAGACACTTTTAGGTTGGATAGTGTATGGTAAATCAGCTCCTTCAATGAATGTGTCCTGCTTGGATCCGGCATCGAAACCATCTGTGAAGCTAATGTACCATGAAGCCATTAAAGAAGAAGTAGACTTGCACGAGCTCGTTCGACATCATTTCACCACGGAGGAATTCGGGGTTATGCCTCCAAAAGGCGAACTTGTTAGCAGAGAAGTGAGTCGTTCCTTCGATATTATGGAACGGTCGCTAAAACTAGTGGGTAGGCAATACGAGATTGGTCTGTTGTGGTCTTCAGATGATGTCAAACTTCCCGAAAGTTATAGTATGGCTTTCAAACGCCTCATTGCCTTAGAGAAGTCCTTAAAGAAGAAGCCTCAACTTTTGGAGTGGCAGAATAATTATTTTCGGGATTTGATTACAAAAGGCTATGCCAGAATCGCGTCGCAAGACGAGTTGGAAAGGGATTGGCCAAGGGTTTGGTACGCACCAACGTTCATCATCATTAACCCGAACAAGTTTCCTCCAAAACCAAGATGTGTGACAGACGTGGCGGCTGAGGTCAACGGAGTCTCTCTGAATTCTTATTTGCTGAAGGGACCAGACAATCTAGTTCCACTTCATGCGGGTTTGTTCAAGTTCCGCGAGCGGCAAGTAGCTGTGAATGGTGATGTCAGAGAGATGTTTCACAGAATTCGCATTAAGTCTGAAGATCAGCAATGCCAACGCATTCTATGGAGAGACGGAATAACAACTAGGCAGCCAACGGTGTATATCATGCAAGTAATGATGTTTGGTCCAAGGTGCTCTCCGTCATGCGCGCAGTACGTCAAAAATCATCATGCCACCCTTTTCAAAAATAAGTGCCCCGAAGCTGTAGATGGGCTAACGAAGCGTACCTATGTCGATGACTATTTCAACAGCCACAACTCAGTCCAAGAAGCCGTCAAGGTTACCAGAGATGTTCTCCAAATTTGTCATTCGATGAACTTCGATCTAGTTGGCTTACAGTCAAACAGCCAGGACTTTATGCATCAGATGCCGGAGGCTAATGTCAACTCCAAGTTGGTATGTATTAATCCTAATGAAAGCGAAAGTTTGGTTTCCAAAATTTTAGGAATGTATTGGCACCCGATCTCTGATAACTTTGCATTCAAGATTTCATATGATGAAGTCCTAGATGAAATGTTGACCGAGGATGCAATTATTACAAAAAGAAAAATGCTCAAAACAATTATGAAGATTTTTGATCCTCTAGGATTGATTTCACAGTTCATAATTCGTGGGCGAATAATACTGCAAGAAGTATGGAGAGAAGGTTTTGCTTGGGACGAGCCGGTGTCATCTCACTTAAGTAGTGCGTGGCTGGAATTTATCAAAGCCTTAAAACATGTTGAATATATCAAGATTCCTCGCCGTTATTCATTGAAAAACCCGGACGTCTGCAAAGTTAACTTGATTGTGTTTGTCGATGCGTCGGAAAAGGCCTTTGCTGCTGTGGCGTATTTTCGTTTTGCTTGCAACGATGAGGTTGAAGTAACACAAGTTATGGCGAAGGCTAGGGTTGCGCCTGTCAAGCAACTATCCATACCCCGCTTAGAGTTGCAAGCCGCTGTACTAGGCGTTCGATTGGCAGCTACAATTAAGGCGTCACACACTATTAGAATTGATGACACTATTTTTTTGTCGGACTCGAGAACAGTGCTGACTTGGATCAACTCCTCTAATTATAAATTACCATCTTTTGTGGCTTCAAGAATCGGTGAGATTCTGGACTCGACTTCACCTCGTGAATGGTTTCACGTTGGTTCCATCGATAATGTGGCTGATGATGGCACAAAACATTTCGACAGTTCGATGGGAAATCAAAACACGCGTTGGTTTAAAGGCCCTGAATTTTTAAAACGTCCTTTTAATGATTGGCCCGTTACTACTTGCATTGAAAAGGTAGATACTAAGACTTGCAAAATTTTTCTTCATGATTCTCATAAGCAAAAACATTATTACGGTGCGTTCGAGTTTTTATCTGCTAGATTTCAAGCAAGATGGGCTTCATCTGTTCGAGCTATAGCGTTTTTGCTTCGATTAAAACACATCCTTCAGAGCAAGCCCACCGACAAAGAGATTTACATTACGCCTGTGGAGTTTAGCAAAGCAGAAGAATGGATGTTTCGGAAAATACAGGAAGAGTCTTTTGCATCCGATATAGCTTCATTGAGATCCAGTGGTAAGGTCAGTTCGTCGAGTTCAATACTGAGCCTTTCACCGTTCCTTGACGAAGACGGAACGTTGCGACTAAGTTCAAGAGCTCAAAAGGCCAACTCTTCCTACTCATCCCGAAATCCAGCGATACTTCCGAACAGGCATCCTTTAGTTGATCTTTTTATCGAATATCATCATCAGAAAAATTCTCACATAGGAACTGCTACGGTAATCTCTGATATTCGGGAATTCGCCTGGATTATAAGCATACGTGGAGCTGTTGAGAGAGTTCGAAAAGGCTGTTTTATGTGCAAATATCTCAGGGCTAAACCGATTATGCCGATAATGGGTCAACTACCTGAAGCTCGCTTGGCCTTTGATTGTAAACCTTTTACTCATGTTGGAGTAGATTGCTTCGGGCCTATGTTGGTGAAATTTGGCCGAGGAACAGTTAAACGGTACGGGATGATATTTACGTGCCTAACGTTCAGAGCGGTGCAAATAGAGCTGTTGAATGATTTAAGCTTAGACCAGTGCACCATGGCTGTCAGGCGTTTCATAATCAACCGTGTTGTTACAAGATGTTTCTACAGTGACAATGGGCTTAACTTCGTTGGAACAAAGAGGTTATTGGAGAAAGATGCGAAGGAGATGGAGGCCTCCCTCTGCGAGTATTCGTCAAGGTACGAGGGCATTTTGTGGCGCTTTATACCTGCTTATTCTCCCTGGATGGGAGGAGCTTGGGAGCGTCTCATACAATCCGTCAAAAGGAGCATCGAGTTTGTTCTTAAGGGTATTGTACCTACGGAGGATGTCTTAAGGAATGCTCTTATAGAGGCTCAAGGCCAAATAAATAGACGCCCACTCACTCACATCCCGGTTGACCCTGAAGATCCCAAGCCTTTAACTCCTAATTCAATGCTTTTCGGAGAAGACAATCAAGATATTACAGCACCTGGAGTTTTTTCGGAAAGCGATGCTTGGAGCAAACTGCATAGCCGCCGATCTCAACACTTGATGGCCGAACTTACAAAAAGATGGTATAAGGAATATTTGCCTACTATTACGAGACGATCAAAATGGTTCACGATAACAAGAGCAGTACAAGTAGATGATATCGTCATTGTCATTGAACCCAACGAAATACGCTCATCCTGGCATTTGGGACGTGTCTTGAAAGTTTACCCTGGTCCTGATGGAGTCGTTCGGATGGCCGATGTAAAACTACCAAACGGTTCGATAAAGATGAAAAGATCAGTTGGAAGACTCGCTGTGTTAGACTTAAAGTCTTCGCCTACTTCTCAGACGGCCCCCGGAATGTCATCGAGTAACTAACAAGTTCCAACTGAAATCGAGCCCTTAACACTTCCGTCAAATTAGCAGAATAGATTTCTTTCTTTCTAAAGAAAGAGACAACTATTCTGACAAATTGCGCGCGCATGGCTCTCATCATTCACTATTGGGAAAAAAGGTTATGTTGAGTCGGCGCCACCATTTGGTTTTTTGGTTTAAATATAAAAAGTAAAATTCAAACTAAAATTTCTCGTTGCTCAAAGAAAATTATCAATTTTCATTATATGAATATACCAATAGTAAGAATTAATTCATCATTTAATAAAGTTATTAATATATTGTTATTCCTTTAGGAAATAAAATTAAGTCCTTTAACTATAAAAAAGAATTGTTCTTTATTGGAGTTATCTCGTTGATACTTAATTTTATCATTTGGAATTTCATTGGTTCTTGGAGCAACACACACAATTTCATATTATTTGTATTCCGTTACTTTGAATTTCTATGGTTTTTAGTCCAAACTTATGTCAAGAATTGTTTTTCATTTTGATTTGCATTTCTCTGCCGTTGGAATTTTTTTTCCAGGTGTTTAACAAATTGAAAAGTGTTTGTCGTTCGTTTAAATAGACGGAAAGTCTTTCCCAAACCAACGCGAATGTGGAGAGACTCGCAGCGAATAATTCACAATAGTACAAAATATGACAAATACACAATTCGTCGTCGCTCCGCATTCGCGTTAGTTTGTGAGAGTCCTAAAACGAATAAATCTATAAAAAGTTTTTAATTCATCAATAAGTAGTGAACAATTAATAGAAGTAATAAAAACATCATCAAAACAGCTCGGAGGGGTGGGAAGAAAACAAGTGAATACACGGAAAGCATGGTGTGGCTATAATTGCGGATTGGAGCGCACATCACTTAAACAAAAACTGACATTTGGTGAAATAAGAATGCCAAAAAGAGATAGATGATAAAGTACAGTATGGATGTGTACCCCTTTTGATGATACGGAAATAAGCTAGTTTTCGTTGGTTTTTGATATTAGCTTCAGTGCCCTTCCGACATTTATAGTTCTATCTTCAGTTTTTAAGGAGAAAAGTAAGGAATTTTCGTGAAGAATCCTGGTTATATTTCTGAGTTCTCAGAAATATAAACTGGGTAGTTTGGTCTGTTGATATTTTGTACGAATAGGTACGACGTCACACTACATTTCACAGATTCCTGTTTCAAAAAAAAAAAACTCTCCTAAGCCTACGCGAAATCATAGCGAATAATTCGTAACGATACAAAATATGACAGATACACAGTGATAAATAACAACAACAAAAAACTGGTGGTGAATGTTTCGCATTGGTTTGGGAGAGCTTTAAATAAACGAAATCGATATATCCTAAAGATGAACATGCTTTTTTACCTTTTGACAGACGACGAAACAAGTCTAGTGTTGGCGCTGCCGTTGTAATTTTCTGGTGAAACCGAGATTGGGTTCATGCCAGAGAATATCAATTATATTAGTTTATCTATGGTTCTTGCAATCTTGCAAACTTCTCAGATTGATGAAAGAAAATTCGATTAGTTTGCCATTTTGCAGTCAAAGAAGTAAGCCTTTTCGAGGACTTAATTACTAATTCTACCGTTTTGGGTAAAAATATTGCATCATATGATGTTGGAAACCTTACTGGCCAACTTAGAGGTGTGGGTTTGAGCATCACTCTAGAATTCTTTTCTTACACCAGCTTTACTGGACATGGATGTCACCCGTTAGATAAATAAGACAATAAACACAAATATCTCAATCAACTGTTCCCAGTGACAATTCCTATCCTCCCATTCTTTGAGGTCTTCCAAAGGCGTAAAGTTATCGTTAACGCAAAACAAAATTTTCCCATACATATCTTGACGGATTAACGAATTTTAAAACTTTAAACCTTATACGACGGCTCCAAGTCGTTCTCTAAACGTATTGAACCTAATTTGAAGTTTGCAATAAGTACCCTTTAAAAGTTTCGATACAAAATTTCAGCCCAATCATACATAAATCGTCAGGACAACTTTGTTGGGCAAATATTTTTAAATTTGAGCATGTGTTCAAAAGACAACTGAATATTTCAAATCTCATCCCCAACTGCATCAATGTAAGGAATTTGGATCTCTTATGAAATTATAACATTTACTAGCTGATTTGCCCGTGTTAGTCGCTTCGCGGTCTTAATTTTATTCTATGGCCACACAAATTACCTAAAGTTATTTCCGTTACGAACAATATTTTATTGATTTTTTATAAATCCACCATCAGAACAAGTTCAGGCAGTTTCGATTTAATATACAGGTTTATGTTTTGGAATATAATCTACTTTTTAGTTGGTTTGGACAGTTCCTCGAGAGCCTTGATCTCAGCCGCTGCGTTCCTCTTTTTCTCCTCGGCTAACTTGGCATCGCGAACAATCTTTTGTTGGGCCTCGATTTCACGAATCTTGACCTCACGGGTGGCGAGTCTGTTTTGGTGGAAAGCACCATATCCAATACCGACTAGAAGAAGACTCCATCTGCCGAATTTGATGAGTGGAGAAACACGTACTGGAGCTTGCGACATTTTCTTATTGGACAATTATGTAATTGTGTGCAGCGCAAAAAACTGTAAGGAAAAAGCTTGGTTAGTAAATATTTATTTATGCACATTTTAAATATTTTGAATTAAGTTAGAAATATTGATTTTTAACAGAATTCCTCTTATTTTATTATAATTAAAAGTAATAAATATAGAATTTTATTAAATAATTTATAGAACGAACAAGTTCTTACTCCAGCCAAAACTCTAACCTCGAATGTGCTGAAAAACTTTGACAGCTGTCAATCGGCCATCCTAGTACTGTTCTTTTTTTGAAGTTTTAATTTTGGGACAAAAAAGATACGTTTGTTTTAATAATTATAGTTTAGTTCGCTTGGGTAGAAAATATTTTATGTTCCCCTGTTTAGACCAATCACCCCTATTAGTGAATTTGGGGAATGAGCTTTAGCCACCATTATACTTATCTTCAGGATTTTAGCTATTAGTGAATTCGTGATAGAAATGTCGGTAACATTACCTTCACCACAGACATTCTGTTCAAACTAATTTGATATTAGGGAAATCGCATAGCATAATACTCGCTCTCCATACAAACATTCCCATTTTATATCCGCACCAATTGTGTTGCGAATTCGCTGTTTTTTCTTTATTCTCCAGGAAATCATCATGTTTCATAGATAACGAAAACTGTTAGTTAAAACTTATAAAAGTATAGAGTCGTTAAAATAAGGGATTTACCATTCTTTTTAAAGAAATAAATTGTTTACAGATGGTGTTCAGACAAGTTTCACGTGAGGCCTGTTTGAACACCCTTCGTGATTTTGGAAGTGTCAATAAATGACAGAAGCGATACTTTAGTTCGGAAAATTGTAGGGAAGTTCAGGAATGGGAAATATAGTTGCAACTCCGAGCAACTAAAGTTGCTTGCCACCTCCCACTAGGCAACATCGGAGCAACTTTTTGGAATTCGACGTTTATGTTTTTGTTGACTTTTGCCACTATTTTATTTAGTATCTGATCCCAAATTTGAAGTTAGTAAAATATAAATGCAAAGGAAAATTAATTGTAATGTATAACTTATAAATTTTAGATATACTGAAAATTAATATATTATGTTATATTGATGAACACAGCCATCTTTGACAGATAAAAGTGCTGGCAACTAAATTTGCTCAGTGGGTGCGGCAAGCAACTTATACAGTTCCTGGCAAAAAGTTCCACGAGCAACTTCGAGCAACTTAAAGCTGCCGGCAACTTAGCTGCCCAGTGGGCGGTCTCCCATATAACCCATTTTAATTGAATCGGGAGCAACAAAAAGTTGCTGGAGCGAGCAACTTAAAGTTGCCAAGTGGGTGCCAGGCCATAACTCTATATGTTCATAGATGTTGTTGTATTTGACCTTTAAATAGCCTTAGGTGTGTTCCGAACCCAGTTTAAAACAGTTTGAAACGACAACAATCCGTTCCACAAGTGAAATATTGTACTGGCCTGCAATAACAGTCAACCAACACTTTCCCACTGAGTATATCAACACATGTCAAAAAAGTGTGAAGAAAATCATAAATGTATAATAGGTGTGTTTTTTTACTAGTCTAGATGACTCGGACGAAAAAAGGACATCGGGGCTTAGCGACGCTTATATGTTTATACATGAAAATACTAAAACCATCACACATTCTATCTCGATTGGGGGTTTGAGATTATGGCGGAACTAATTTGTTTGGATGCAGGCATGGAAACAAAATATGGAAATCATTTTCAGCACACAAATTTGGTAGTCGTAGGAAATTCTTTCCCACTTTATTCTGACATGTGTTAATACTTTGTGGAATAGTCTAGGGGCATTTTAAATCTGGCAGTCTGAAACTGTTAAAAAAATTTAGGAACAGAGGTTTTGTTTTGCTATCGTTTTTTTCAGACATTATTTTGACTTGCATAAAAACACAGCAATGAATAAAAAACTAAGAGGTAGCTACGTAACACGGAGAAGTCAAAAATAAAATCTCATTGGAAAAGTCTTCAATAGCCCTGCTTTTAGTGCATTTTTGTCTTCACTTTGAAAAAGTTACTTGAAGCACAACAACAGTTAAGCCATGCAACTTTTTTGCAAGCGTCTTCGGTTAGAATTGTACAAAAAAATGACTGCTCAATTTTGTGAAAATTTGCCAATGTAATGACAGACAAATCAAACAAACTTATGTCCCAAAATATGGTTTCTCATCGTAAACGTCAATGTTTAGTTGACATCTAGATGACACTTTGTCACAATCACAACATAACCTTCTTGCAGCCGTGTAAATTTATTATTCGGTCGACGACGTTGCTTCGTTTGTTTGGAATTATTTGTTAATTTTATTTATTATCTCGTTAAATTTGCAGAGTTAAACTCCAGCAAAATGAGTAGGAACTATAAAGAAGATCAATCCAATGAAATCGAAGCGCTAGATTCCATTTATTGTGGAGAAATGGAAAGTAAGACCAATCTGAATTGTGAATGCACAATTTTTTTATATTTTCAATTTTTTTTTATTTAAGTTCTCGAAATAACACCTTGGCATAAATTCCAAATTCCAATTGCCACAGAAGAATTTTCCGCCGATGAGGAGAACGGGCTTTCTTGTAATCTAGTTTTCACTTATACTGCTAAATACCCCGATGAAGGTCCCATAGTTGAAATCGAAGATGCCATCAATTTTGAGGATTCATATGAACGTCTCCTTTTGGAACACATACAGAGCACAATCGAAGAACATCTAGGCATGGAAATGATATTCTCCTTAGTGAGCAGTGCTCAGGAATGGCTAAACGAACGTTGGGACGACCACAAGAAGGAACAAGAAAACGAAACGGCTCGGAAATTATACGAAAATGAAGAAGCCGAACGCAAGAAATTCGAAGGAACTCGAGTGACGGTGGAAACATTTATGAAATGGAAAACAGAATTCGAAGAGAGCACCGGTATCGCAGCAAAGAGAGAAAAAGTCCTTAGTGATGGCAAAAAACTTACCGGCAAAGAGCTATTCCTTTGTGATAATACTCTCAACGAATCTGACATTAAGTTTCTTCTTGAAGCTGGTGAATCAATTGAGAATGTTAAAATCGATGAAACTCTATTTCAGAGTATTGGAGATCTTGATTTAGGTGAAGATTTAGAATCAGATGACGACGATGAGGACTACGTTCCTGGCAAAGATGATTAAATTTGGGAATAAACGCATTTGTTAATATTTAAAGATTTTGTTTGGTACTTAATTAAAAATGGTAGGAATCGAAATTCTAAAGATTAAAATTTTGGATAATGTTCTCCCAAATTGTAAATTTGGAACTTTTGGGAAGAAGTTACAATTTATGCTATAAAAGAGGATTAACTGTTATTAATTGTCATTTCTCAAGTCTCGTTCATTTAAAATCGTTTCCATTCTTCACGGTCAGCAGCTAGATTTTTTTACTTTGGCCCGTCTTTTTCTGGGAGTCACTTTTGGTAGGATTATTTGATTTCCATACAGTTCTTGGGTCTTTCGATTCGCGTGCACCATGAGGTTTCGATTCCCTTAATGTGTGACTAATCTACTGCCATTTGCGCTTTCTTATGCTGACATCTAGCTGCTCTTGACTTGTCCTGTGCCACAAGTCCTCATTTGATAATTTCTTCCATGGAATCTCTAGAATCTGGCGTATACAGCGATTCAGTAAACCTTGCAATTTCCTCGAAATGGTAAACGTGACTTTCCAGGTTTCGCAAACATAAAAACAGCAGGAATTTGGCATTGGATTCGAAAAATCTCAATTTAGTGCGTAAGGACATTTGACAGAATTTACAAGTTTGTGACAAACTACCGAAGACAGCAATGTTTGACAAATCCCGTTCAGCCCCGCTGATGTTGTTTGGCGGGAGACATATTATCGGCATAGTCTAAGTAGCTAAACCTTTCAAACAATCTCCATTAAATGCCGTCTTTTCGATGTTTCAACGCCCTCTCTTATAACTCAATAATTTATGCAGGTTTTTGCGTTTATTAAGATTCTCTTTAGGGAATCTTTAGGCCCAGGGCGTTCCACTATAGAGAATACTTACGACACTCAGAGTTTTTTTTAAGCCGCTACAACATTAACTGCTATAACCTATAGTTTTCATATACAAGAATAAGCACCTCCCCTTTTTGTACCCAATTTCATAACGGAAAAACTTAATTTTCAATTCCTCTATTGCCAATATAAACACATCAAATAACAAAACAAAGTTATGACTTTTTTAATTGGAAGTGAATATTCTTAGGAAATGTCAGTCAGTCTGACACCCGCCGAAACATTCTCTATATCATCTAAATCGAATTCTGAATCCGAGCTATCATCTGCTGTGTGATTTTTAACTATTTGGCCATCATCTTTGGACTTTGCGTCATTTTTCGTTCGCGGAAAATCCAACTTAGACCAAGAACCAGCTTCTGCCTTTGGCATTGTGATCTCTATCTTAGTTCCATACATCTGAACTTGTGTTTGATCAACTTTGATAATCTGAAAAGCTCTTGTAAAATTCAACTGTTATTTGTGTGTGGTTGTTAAACTTACTCCTCTTAATTCTAAATCTAGATTAAACTCAGAATCATCTTGTTCGGGAAAGACCAGATAAACTTTAAGGCGGATGGGATTGACTTGCACGCTGCTCATTTTATAGTGATACATTTTGGCATAAATGGCCACGATGACATTTGAAGCGGTCTGATGCCAATCGTACCGACAATTTACAGCTTTGTCTTCGTCGTCTTTGAACCATTTATGCGACCCATAGGCGCATCCTGGCTGAGCCATAAAGGTACCAAAGTCGGTGGTCTTTTTCTGACAGCACGACCAGAATTTCAGGCCCTCGTGGAAGATTGGAACACCGGGGTGGTATTGGCATTCATCAAGGTCGCTTGAGGAATCCACATATGAGTATTTGCAGCCACGATTTTTGCATGGAGTTCCGATGGGGACCTCACTGCAATGACACGAAGTACGTTCCATTAAGTGTGAATAAAGAATTATAAGACTTACCCTGATTTCAAAGAATTTCCGTCCACTTTCGCAGTTGTCTTACTTTTTAATCCATCTATAGCTTGCTTCAATGAGGGTGCGACTGTTGCATTGATTTTTGTTAGAGGAGTGTTAAAATCCGGTCGTCCCATTACTTCTGTCTTGATAGGTGGGCGAATTTCTTTAGTAGGTAAAGGAACATCAACATCCTCTTTTGATTTTTCTGGCTCCGGGGGTTTCACATTTGAATGCTTTGACCGGGTGCATCCTTTGAAGTTAAGGAACTCTGTGAAGTCGACACTTTTCTTCTTGCAGCATGACCAGCCTTTGTAGGCATCATGGAAGTAAGGGGCACCAGGATGATGGCAACACGAGTCTATTTGATAATTTAAAAAAGATTTGTAGGGTGTTCTTCGGAGCCGTTGTTTTTTACGAACTTACTTACCATCGTTGTTGTTATCTGGGTCGTATGTTTGACCACAGCCTCGATTGTAGCACTGAAGCATAATATATTTTATGGGCAATTTTCCTAAAGAGGGTTCGCTAACTAATAATTGTATAAGTTCGGAGTACTTTTAACTTTCAGATATAAGATATAATACAATTTTTGATTTAATATTTCTAGAAATGTGTAGAAATCAGAAATATTTCTGTCCGTTCTTGGTTATGTTATTTATTACTCGTTCGTCGTTACCATAAATGTCATATTTCTATTCGTTGTTTTGTAGTTTTAGGAAGAAGCGACAGGTAGCGCTCCTGCTGGTAGATAGAAGTGTACTTTAAGGAGATGTACACATGAGATGTGATAGTAAAATTTTTGTTTCATAAATTTAAATAATAGGAAGCGTTATAATCAAAATGTTCGAACTCCACCTACGTTGAATTTCCCTATACCTAAGAAAAATTTCTTCATCATATTTTTGTACTCCTCTCAAATTTCCATACTATATTTATTTCTCTCTAAATCGAAATTTTAGAAAACTCTCTCTAGCTCGAAATAATTTTGATATCCCATTAAAATTCAACTAAAAGAGAGTCGACTGTATTTTCATTTTGTGATCAATACAATCGGGAGTTGAGTGAGGATTTAGAAAATGCTTTTTATTCAAACATTTTATTTACTCAATTTCTTTTCTGTCTGTTTTATACAGTTCATGTGCTGAGTCTCATAGAATTTTTGTAACCAATCTGGTGGTTAGCCAGAATCGATTGATATAAGTAGGTATAAAAGGAGAATCAGAAAAACTTGAATAGATATCACGATATTCTGAACCCGCTGTTTTAGTCGCAATTTTCACAAGTTCACAAAACTCCATAATAACTAAACCGCTGTATTGATAATTGACGAGATAAAAAATAATACAATTAATTTCCAGCCACTGCCATACTAATTTTTTTTAAACATAATATTTATTTGCATATGTAACTTATTTGTCCAGTTTATATTTCATAGCGCTCAGAAAATTTCCCCAGTTTGGCTATCAAAAGCTAAGGAACACAAATTTTGCTCCGTCAGCTTAGTGAGCGCTCCTGAAATATAAACTGCACAATTATTTCGACCTTTGAAGGACAAAGACCGCAAGTGCTCTGGTGATGGCTTACCATTTGAACCAGAGGTTCAATCTTCTTATTTGCCTTCAACCTGAGATTCAAATACTTAATAAGCTGGAGCATTGTTTCACATTCACACAATGTGACCTAGCCAATTGGGCGTATTTTGACTTTTTGGGCCACATATGTACTTTGTATAGTTTATTGACCTCACGTATCATATTTTTATCTACTCTTGCTAAAATCTGTCGAATAATGTTACGTGCAAAAAGTTCAGTGTCAGTTTTCATTTCTGATTTTCATCTAACTGTAAAAGTATGGTTCTTGTTGAGTGAATTCATAAAAAAAATCATTTAGATTCAGTTCTAGAAATAATAAAAAGAATATATAGCCAGAGCGCTCAGGAATATAAACAGGATTCCTCTCAAAAATTCCTTACTTTTCCCCTTAAAAACTGACACTGAAATTTTTTTGGATTCGCTGGCTCAATTATTTTTTGTCGCATTAAATTACATAAGAAGAAAAGAAAAAGATAGTTGTTTTGACTTCTATGTGAGGAATACTGTTTATATTTTATTCTCCTGCTCTGTCAAAAAAATGAGGAAAAATACTGAGCACTCATGAAATATAAACTGTCCAATAAATTGTGTAGCCTGGCAAATTTAAATTCGGCAAGTTTAAATATTAACAGCCTTATTTATGAAATCGATTTAGCGTCTTTAGCCTCTAATCCGGGAAAACTTATTTATAAAAAAATACACGAAGAATAGATAGAAGAATAGCGAATTAAACTAAAACTGGTTCATAGGTGTTATAAGGCCATAGTAGAGCCATTTTAGTATATATGTAAATGTCATTTTGACATGTCATCGTGTGAAATTTACAAAAAGGAGTATAAATTAATTGTTTTTACCTTTTTTACTAACAAGGTTTTATTTAATTTTTCTAAACCATTTACTATTTACCAAAAATAATTAATTGAAATACATAATTGTGGGAGTCAGCTAGGGTTTGTTTACGTTTTTAATAACCAGAGTTTTAGATTTGTCGCGTTTTTTTTACATAAGATAGGCATTACTAAAACGGCTTGGAAATTTTTTTTATAAATATGGATTAGTTTGACGTGGCGTAAAGACGGAGTAAGTGCTTCGACTTGGTCTAAGTATTACGAGGTTGAAACGAGTATTAGTAAAATCTAATAAATAAGGTTATAAGTTATTAATGTAGTCATAAGAAGCCAAATGTAAAATTTAAAAAAAAACTCAATAATAATTACTACTACTACTACTTTTCATCTTACCGAGTGAAGAATATAGAAGGGGATTGGTAGTAGATTGAAGAGCGTGTGGCGTGCCTTTTGTCTTGAGCGTAAAAATAGTTTTGAAACTACTTATTTTACTAATTTAATAGCAGCGGTTTAAAAGTACATATTTTTTTACTGAAAATGCATTTAGGTGTCATCCGGAAAATTCTTTACTACTTTGAAGCTGCTACTTTTAAAAGTGACATTTTGGTCTAAGTTGTGAACATATCCTTTTCTTTGACAACAGTTAGTTGGACTTTTACTCGCTTACTTAAAAAGCAATATATTTCACTTGTTCTTCAATAACCATGAAGAACTCTATAAAGACATAATGGGATCGGCCGATGATGTTGATATCGTCCGGATATACTGATATTTGGACGAACCTTTCCAATATAGGGCATTCTTTATTAACACCTGCTCTATGCACTATCTATTCCAGAAAGAGATTAAAAAAGTCAAATATTTTTGCATTCCTTTGCCAAATGCACCGTACAGTAAATGAGCAAAGAAGTCGCTTTTAAAAAACAATAATGGACAGGACACTTAAAATCGCAACATGGAATGCAAACGGTCTTTTACAACATGTATCAGAACTAAACATCTTTTTAGACATAGAGCATATAGTAACGTGGTTGGTATCGACTAGCAACTCCTGGGTTTTTTCAGGATTTGCCTTAGTGCGAATATTGGATCGGTGGTGGACTTCTCTAGCCTAAGGCCACACTGATATCTATATGGACCTATCGTTTTTGACGAATGACTTCAGGCATTAAGAGGAGACATATAAATATTATGGAGACTGATGCTTCTGTAGTTGGTGTAGTCCAGAGGATCACCTTTCTCAGGATCGTGCAAATAATTTTATTGTTCCATTTACCGGGCATGCATTCCTCCGACCATATTTTATAGATGAGCAATTTATCGCCAGCTGCTTTGAATTTAAGTTTAGAAATAGCTGTCTTCACTCCGTCGAAATCGGGTGGATGGAATTGTTGGTCAACGTCGTCCAGGTTGAATACTGCAATCTGCATGGCAGCGGATCACGCCATTATACAATTTGCAGAATTGATTTGTCCATAGTCTTAGCTTTAGTCCTTGCTGGCTTTGGTTTGGGCCTTGTAACCCTAGGTTCTTTGTACCTTTTGGTAATACTTCCGAACATAATTCCTGCAATGGCATCCCCCTATTTCCTCGATTGCGTACTTCTCATATGCTCTTTCTTTTTCCTTCTGAGAAGCCGGTGCTCTCCTCTTCTGCTCGTAGAGCCCACCAGCAGCTCTGTCATTTCTATGCATCGCGAGCAAAAGTGAGTGTTTTGATCTTGGCCAAATAAATTACAACTTAAAAAGTGGAGAGTGCACCAGTATGTCCCATGATACAAAGAGCTAGATTCTATATGGGTGAACCAATCTACAAATATATTGCTTCAAGTTTGGTAAAAAAAGTGTATTTGATTAAGAATTATGAATTTAAGTTTTATCTCATTTCGAACGGGTAGCTGCCATAACGATTTTTGGTTTCAAAGTTTTCTCATTTGATTACATTTGTAAAACTGTTGGTTAATTTTAAAGAGAACCAATTAATATTACCTATTCAAGTATTAGTATACATTATGTGTACAGTAAACTTGTCTTAGACTGTTGGACCTTGCAAAGTGTATTGAAACCTTGAAAGTATGGTGAACTTGAAGATACAGCTACAAAGATGTGACTACTTTGAAGAATAGTCTTCAATTACATATGTATGTAGGTACACAATTTTCTTTTTTCTTTTAATAAAATAACATTAATCGTCAGTAAACATTTTTGTATAATTTAAATCTTATCACCTTCGTAAATTGAATCTTCGTTACCGTTAATTGTTTATCATACATACTCATTTAGTTTAGCCATATAGCATTGAAATTTATTTGCATATACATACATAGGTACCTGCTTCTCTGATATATAATTATAATAACAACAATGATAAATAAATCTCTTGAGTTTTCATTGAATTTCATAAATAACCATATTCTTATACATTTATGGCTACTTTTACCTGCTACCTATTTATTAATATTATTGGATTTTATTTCAAGTTCCTTTTATTCAAAACACTTTTTAATCGCAAAGTAGTCATAATTGATTATTATCTACTTACCACAGCAGCACCGAGCGCCGCGTTAAATCTAAGGTCAACACGTCCATGTAAGGTAGGTACTATGCAAAACGTTACTGGTATTTTCTTAAAGCCATAACAGATGGTGAGTGATCTTAGCGCGTGTGAGGTATGTATGCATACGTGACCACCTTGCTTGCTACCAGTTCTTGTTTTGTTCTTGGCAAATCTTCAACGCTTTTTTTTTTCTTCAATTTTATGTTGTTGCCTTTTTCTCGTCGATTTTTATTGATTTGAGTACTCTACCAGTAATGCCAATGGCAATTGAATAATTGGTAAACACCAAGTTTTTGGATTTGAAATATTATTTTGTTTTACGCCTTTTGATGGAATTTGATGGACACGATATTGTTTCACGATCGACATTCTTGTGCAATATCCCACGCTGACGGAATGCGGTTTGTAGCATTGAAAAAGACAATTGACAATGTTGGTCGAGAGCCAAGAGCTTCAGTTGTAAATTATATGCATCTGGTTCAAAACTTCCTTACAATAATAATACGACCTGATGAATGACGCTTTGAAGGCCTTTTATGGTCAATATTCACTAACGTAAATTATTATTTTTTGTTTAAGAAAAACTAATATATACATTACACACATTGTATACTGATGTGTGTAATGAGTATATCAGACGATGATAGGCGACAGATTCAAGGCTTTTTGCGTTCATTCATTATTGTAAATACATGGGTTATATCCAGACATTTTGATGGACTAAGAATTTATTTTAACAAATCCAAGCAACTCTAGTAGTTAAAGTGGTTAAATTAAGCGGAAAGATACCAAATTCATGTGCTTCAATCAAGTTCCAAGGAAGTTAAGAAAATTGTTTGAAATTATAAAAAAAGCTTTGCAACTTCGTTTGTTTCAGTTTTTGAATCTTAGATTGTTTCATAATATGTATGTTTCTTTACTTTGAATTTCTGTGATTTTTAGTCCAAACTTGTGTCAAACAAAATTTCTTATATGAATTTTGACAGAACTTTGGATTAAAATACGCAGAAATGCACAGAAAATCACAGAAATCCAAAGTAAAAGAACTGACCAATGGATTGTCAAACCTAAGGTGGAAGTGCCTATAAGCAAATAAAATAAAATAATTCTCATTCGGACTCTATCCCATATATATATGTACGTTGTAAAAGCTGCAAGCGTGTTTAATTCTCATTAACATCACTTTTATATGTTTTCCTTTGTCTTTTATTTATACCTGCATTGGTATTACATTGAATATTTATTACAAAATAATGAGATTTGCGTCCAATTTCTACTTCACTGTGAAATAATTAAAAATATCGGCATATCGCGTGGTTGTAAAAGAAAATGACGTAGAGTGCTTGAAAAGATCTAAATACATAGACATTGACACTTACATATTTGAATAGCAGTTTAAACGAGTGAGGCATGACTTTTATGGTTTAAGGTCAAGGCTACGTATAGTTATAGTTATTATTTGGAATATTATAAGTCGTAATGAATTAATTTATAAAAAAATGTTTATGGAAAGTAAATCTCTGTAAAATTGTTATTCATATTTAAGAGGTAAATGCCAGTAAAAAATGTCACTAATATATATTTTTTGATATCTGTTTAAGACATTTTTACTGGTCACTGCCTGCAGATCGAATGCATCTAGATGGGGAATGGTTTTGTTTTAGTGAAAGATTACATACCAAAAGAATAGATTATAATGTAATAAAATTTTAAGTTACAAATTCCAAGTGGTTTGTTTGTCTGTTGTTCTGCGTGTCTGACCGTTTGAGTTCTTATTGAAGTAGAACCTTAACAGGTTAACCCGATTAGCTTAAAATTTGGAACACAAGGCTTTTATGTGATTCTCTAGAAGAGAAATTCTAGTTTTTGTTTTACACACATAATGTAGTTCACCTAAAACACCGGGTAGCTCCCATACAATGCTTTTGTTTTTTTTAAACGATTTTAATTAAATATTTCAAATGGTTAAATGAATTTAACTAAGCCACGTCTTATTTTTTGGCAAAATGTTTTGAAGTATTTTCAAAAAAATGGCCTTATTTTGGGTTATATTTCTGTGAGCTCGTTAGTAAACTATTTTGTTTCAATCTAAGAAATATTTTGATATGTCTATGTAGTAAAAATAATATTTCATATACTTATACGTATTTATAACCACGGAAAATAACTTCGAAAAAATGTCGACAAGGCTGAATTTTGGGACAAGCCCGAGTTGAAAGTTGTAAAAATCCCCTAATATCCTTACTTTTGGAAGAACAGCAGGGAAAAACGTTCAAACACTCCACATCCTTATTTATTAGATTTCACTAATACTTCTACCAACTTCGTTATACAGAGTCAAAGCACTTACTGCGTCTTTTCGCCACGTGAAACGTATGATTACTTATAAAAAAAAAAGTTTCCGAGCCGTTTAAGTAACGCCCTCCTTCTCTAAAATAAACAGCAAATCAAAAACTCTGGTTATTAAAAAAGTAAACAAACCCAGCTGATTCCCACAATTATTTATTTCAATTAACTAGTTTTGATAAAGTTATAGTAAATAAATGGTTTAGTAAATTAAATAAGACATTGTAAAAAAAAGGTAAACGAAGGCCATTTACTTTCTTTTTGTAAATTTCAGCCGATGTCATGTCAAAATCACATTTATATACTAAAACGCCGGTTCTAAAAAACCGCCTTATACCTCCTATGAGCCATTTTTAGCTTACTCAGCCTCTATTTCTCGTATTTTTTTTATAAATAAGTTTTCCAGGATTAGAGGCATTGTAAAGTCAGAGTAACTTTACTTCGTCGCTAAATCAAGTTTATGAATAAGGCTGTTAAGATAGGAGTAAGCAAATTCAAAAAAATTATTCACCCCGAGGCCACACTCGCAAGTATTGGCAACCAAAGGCTACTGTACACTGCCTGTCAAATACGTAATTTGCATTCTAGTTGCTTGTCTCCCAACTTGTTTCACTACTGGCTTCAAATATTCCATACCAGTTGATGAGCAAGTTGCTTCGGTTTGTATGTGCATTGAAACTTGCTTGTTAGAAATCGATGGGGAACATTTTGTGTATGATTCTCTTGCAGTACCGTTATTGCGTTATTACATGAAATGACACAAGGAAAAAATCTACATACATAAATGTGTGTTTCCTTGTAACAATTTGTAACTTCTTTTTTTTTATTCGAGAAAATGTGATGTTGTTTCGGCCAAAATTTAAAGTACTCTTTAGATAATCCTAATTTTGAATCGTTGGATTTTTTTTCGTAATTTTTTCACTTTGTCGTCTAATTTCCCCTTTTTTAAACTCATTCCTCAAAAATGTGTATTTATAAATAAACTATTTTCTCAATCGGCAATATGACGATATGGCTTTGGAAATAAAAGAATGTTCATAAGATCTAATTTTTGTATATAATTTCAAAATTACTAAAATAGTCCGTATACGCCACAGTGACTCCAACTAATAACTCATGGTTATGGATAGGATTTAAATTCTATTCAAAATATTAATCCTTATAACCTAATAATATGTTGAATAAATTAGATATACAATGTATGCATGACAATGTACATATGCAGTTAAGGAAAAATGTGAAATCCAATAACACTCTTTTTTAATATTCTAGTCAAGAGCTGCTTGGGGTATCAAAGGGACCCAAGGTTGAGTTCCAGAAAAAAACCATGATAAGCCCAGCACAAGGGCAAGGAGAAAGTGAATGGAAAATAAGCCTAGGCTAGTACAACCCTGATCAATACGTACCTAATGTTGTTTATGGTGACTATGGAACCACTGACTACAGAATCAATAACCTAACCCTTTGCTGTACATTTTGGGTTAGGCTCATCACTTAAATCACAGGATAGTAATTATACGTTGAACCGATGCTCCTGGTTATTGAATGACCATTGAATACTACCAAATTAATTGTTTCTTAGATACTATACTATCTTCCATCCTGATATGGACCATAATCCATGACTCTTTTATTGCACATCTGATGACTCTGACTGAGCTATATCCTCCTACTATAAAAGCCTTTAGTTAAAACCTTTGATTTATTTCTTTTTATTTTATGAAAGTGGACGCGAGGAGGTAACAGAGTCCTTTATTGACAGGTAATTGTACTTGTTTCTGTGGAATTCTTAGATTAACTTAATTTCTAGATAAATATTAAACTGTGTTTCATATTATATTGCCTTCCAACATCACATAAAAGAATAAAAGAAAACTTCATAGATTTTCATTTTATTTTATAAATTTATCAGCCGCCATTTTCAAACATTAAATTGACAGTGCAAAAAAAGTGACGGAAATCTACTGAAATGGGTGTGAAATCGACTGCATTGAGAATGTTATGAAGTACAGATGCCTGCTTCACAGTAAGCTACTTTAAAGGGTATTTTTTCTATTGAGCCCAAAAGTGTACAACTACAGTTCGAAAAATAGAGTGCAGAGCAATAAGACGTGCAAAAATAAAGAACCTGGATCTTATTTCCCAAAAAAAATGAGAAAAAACAACCACAGGTTTTCTTTCCTCTTTAAATTGGCAACACAAGCCGTGGGTTTTAGTATAAAATAAAAACCTAATTAAATATTATTTTGAAAAGCTATATTTCATTTTGCGTTATTTACTTTTAAATGCTTAAAATCACAAAAAAAGTATTGTGAAAATCCACCAATAGAGTACCAAGAGCTATCAAAATACTCCTTTTGTTGATCCTTTTATAATCACTGGTGGTTTTCAGCAGGATGTTTATATTGTAAAGCATCAGTAATAAAATAGTGTTGATAAAAATTCGTATGATTTTTGTCAGTTATTCTGTAATTCTCTGATAGTTTTCAACACGATAATTATATTAAAAAGCGTCAGTAAGTAACAGAATAGCTGACAAAAATCACCCGATAGTGACTTATTGAGTTCTCAACCATTTTCATGTGGGTTTGTATGTAGGAAAGAATGAAGAAGATTAACAATTTTCTACCAAGTCCGAGTGGCTAAAACGAGTGGGTTTCACAAAAGTTAGTATTGGGTAAGTTGTTACATCTTCAAAGAGGCAGTACCCTTTGAAAAAAAGTTTTTGTTTTTAGGTAGCGTAGGGTGGGATTCGATATTTGACCCCAGACCTAAAGCTTTGTGGAGTTTGTTCTATAAAATGAGCAAGGACTCCAACAGAACATCCTTTTAAATTTGATCAATTTTCCATAATACATCCATTAAATTCTAATGTTCTATCTAGTTTAACAGATAATGCATAGTACATAATATATGAAAGTTGGTATACATATTGCACACCTACTTTTATTCTAACGTTAGAAATTTGAAATCATCACTCAGTCTCCTTGCTGTTCGATCACTTCCGCGATAAATTAAAAATTTTATTAAGCCCAAAAAAAAATTTGTTTGTATTTGAACAAGAAAATAAGCTTATCAGTTTTTTGTTATTATAAAGTAATTTAATTAATAAAAACAAAAATTAAAAGGTATTTGCCGTTTTAAATTCAAAACTGGGTCAAATTTAAACATTTGTTTTTGGATTTAATTGTGACACTTCATATTGGTAAAACATTTCATCGAAATTAAATAATTTTTAATTAATGGGGCATCTTATCGTTGCACCATGACAATAATTGATGGTGATCAATTGGATGAATGTGCACTGGGAAGTTTTATTTTTTGTATAAGTGCCTTTGATTAATGAAGAACGATCAAAGTTTAAAATATATGTTGGATCTGAAATAGATCTGGAATGAATAGTAAAAATGTGATTCAATATTTATTCACCACTTCTAAAAATGCATAAATATTTCAAATTAAATTTTCATTAACGTCATTTTAGGTAAAAAAAAAAAATTACAAAATGTGCTTAAAAAATCGACAAAATCGGAAGAAAAAAATGTTGACACATTTAAATTTGTCATAAAACAATAAAGGAATTCATGCAATGGCGTTATAAAAATGGTCGAACTCTTCGTAACATCCAAAAAGATTCTGTCTAACCATTGGAATCATGTAGGTAATAATCTTAGCTTTCATGCCATACCCCATTTTTAGAAGTAACTTATATTGTAGGTACACTTAGCCGAAAATGCAACCTGAAAAGTGTATTTTTTTTAATATTGTCATCAGATAAAGCTTCTTCCAATGCAGTAGTTTCGTAAATTTTTGGACTAAAGGTATCAGTTGGCATCATCGTTTTGCGTGGCAGTGATGAGATAGGTAATCTTATGGATACCTCTAAGAATATTAACTTTTGCTAGAACTGATCTTCTGTCTGTCAACAATATTAATCTAGAACTATAATGCTCGGAGGGGCTCTTCAGAAGTCGGAAAAAAACAAGCGAATAAACAGAAATCATATGACGCGGCTATAATTAGGAGTGTTCCAGAACGAGTTTGAAACCGCCAGATTTAGTAATTTTTAGTGCGAAGTCGTTCCACAAGTGAAAGTTTGTACTTTTTCGGAGAGCGCTCATGAGAGAAGAAAATATTTACCCTACTTGCCTGATTTGGTCCGAGAAATTTGACATTAAGTCCGTAATAGTGCGAAGAATTTAAGGAACACACCTATTGTAGAGTGGAGTAAAGTAAAACAGTCATTTGGTGAAATAGGAATGCCAAAAAGAGATAGAGGATAAGTATAGTATGGGTGTGTTTCCCTTTTGATGTCACAGAAAGCTACTTTTCGTTTGTTTTTCACATCAGGTTTCTATGGTTTCTGAGAGCAAATTGTGAAAATTTGCAAGAAATTTCACGTTAACAAACACACCTAGTTTCAAAGTCCTTTCGATAATTATAGTTCTACCTTTATTACCAGAACACAATCCTCGCGTTTCGATGTTTATTCGCTATGTTATCTAGTTATCCTAATAATTTCAAGATAACTTGAGTTGTTGTTGTGCCAGTGGTCATCAGTTGTTTTTAAACAAGGGATTAAAACAACACAAAGCTATCCGGATAACTGAGAATAGACATCGGAACGTGGCCAATGACACTTGACGCCATTTGCAACATTATGGCACGTCCATACTATAACATTATTACACTACCTCTGTTCGTTTACTTAAAAAAACTGAACTGTAGCAAATTGAAGCAGTTACCAAGTCGGCTTATCATAAAACGAATATAACAACAGCGTTTGGGTACTATTTAGCTAGTTTATATATATGAAATATCAGAGAACTCAGAGGGCTCAGAACTATAAAACAAACAAAAATTCACCACTTTTCCCCTTGAAAACTGAGATTGTGATTTTTTGGATTTGCTTGCTTAATTATTTCTGGTCGCTGTAAATTACATAAGCAAAAAAAGAAAAAGAGAATTGTTTTCTCTGCTGAAATCCTGTTTATATTTTACTTTCCTACTCTTTCAAAGAACGGAGGAAAATTACTTAGCGCTCAAAAATACCTTTAAACAGGCTAATTGTGCTCCACACTTTTTTAAACAGTATTATTTATATTGAACCAAGCGAATAAATAAATATGTGAGCAAATCATATTGGTAAATTAGCCATTTAAGATTTTGAAAATCAAATGTAGCTTCTTCACTCGCTGCTTCACCATTATTCATTTACAAAAATGAAGTTTCATATAAAGAAAAATTTTTTTCTTTAACTAGCCACAACACGTGGGTTAAATTAATTGGCATAAATCACAAATAGAAACTTTTAATCTGATCATCATTAAATTATTTCTTTAGTAAACAAAACAAAGGAAAATCAAGACTTAAGACTTGTAAGGGTAGTAACATAATTTATAAATTTTAATGAGAACTTCCTGAAAGTTTAAATTGCATCAATAATCATCCCACGACAAAGCGACATTTATGCAAATGTATGTTTTCTGTATAAAATCTTAAGATTCATCTATCATCTTACAATAACAAAAAAAAAAAAAGAATAGAAATATCATCTTGGACCGCCAAAGGCTTTAACAATAAGTTATTCGTCGTGAAACAACACAACATGACTTCGCTCAAGGCCAACAGTGTGGAGTTAAGATCAACTAATAACTGTATTTATGGAATAATAAACAATGTAACCATATAACACATATACGAGTACATACAAACATAAATCTTAAGCTCGTTTAATTGAGCTCTATAGTGTATCCGCACAGATCAAGTTCAAAGTCAAGCAACGAACCTGGTGTACTCTGTGTGGCAGAGCCAAAGCTGACAGCACAGCGCCAAGTTTAGCTCTATGCTTCAAATGTCAGTGCAATTATCGTTGATGCGGTGACACATACACGTGGCATATACATATGCGGCTAATTTGCAACCCACTGCAGTTAATTAGGTATGCTAAAAACCAATTAATTGCGATAAGGAAGGAAGGAAACGACTGTTTGTTGTAAATTAGCCTATAGCGGTACAAATAAGGCAATACAAAATTGCGAATACGCTATACAGCCTAGCCTACAGGGCAAAACAGTGAAAATAAAAAGTTGAGCAAATCCGTATATGAACTATCGATGGTAAATTCAAGTTCAAGAGTCATGCAACAAGTTTGATTTATTTCCAAGTTCACCGGGCCAAACTACTGTTGGAAAACTATATACGACTCGGTAGGTATACCTAGTTTTATTTTTATCGAGTGCAAATCTAGCCTTTTATTTTTTCTTGTTTTTGTAATAAATTTAGTTTTCAGTTCAACTATATCGAACTATTCAGTTAGCAATCCATTAAACCGTTTTTCATGCCACAGTGGGTTTGTGCCCATGCCCACAAGCTATGCATGTATTTGGTGAACGCCAACTTCGTTTTCCGTTGATCCCTTGACGCATGTGCGTAGCTTTTGAAATATCAATCTGGATCTGCACCAATAAAACAAGCCAGTTGGTCGTTCCACTGCAATGATGGTGGTCAAGTTCGTAACAGCTTTAAACTGGATTTAATTTATTGATCTGTATTGGGTGGTAACCAACGCATGTTCAGTTTACAGTTAACAGCCGAGTTGATTCTATTATTCATAACTGTCATTTAAGACTATGTGTATCTACGTACTTATGCATAAATGTACATGTATGAATGTTAATTAAATTGTTTTTCGTTATACAAGTTTTGCACCAGATGTAGGAAGTATGTAAAAATGTGTTGATTAGACAAGAACTTGTTCTTAATAATTGGAAAGTTCTATGAAGTTTATTAATTAGTTGAAATATCACCCGGAACAGGAAGTGCATGTAGAGCTTAACGTCCTGTTGATTTATTATGAAATATTATGCTTCTGTGAATATATCAAAATATTTTGATTCACGCATAATATATTCAATATTCATTGGCAATCTTTTTCTTTAAAGCAAAATCTATGATTTTTAATGTGTAAATATTGATTCTTTTACACAATTCATTCCGCGTTTATAAACTGGGGTCTGATTTATCCAATGGAACACACCTAAATAGCATTGTAAAGGTACTTCTCTGGGTTGATTTGCAGAAACCTTTCGACACCCCCCGTCCCTATGATAGTCTGTGTTTACTCGTAAAATTGACCAGACTTTTCATGAGAAATACTCTTTCATAATATATTAAGTTTTACAACGGCATCTTTAGGATTGTTGTTAGGGGGGAGTGGGGAGGGGGTTTGAAATCATGGCCTACAACAGAAATGAAAGTTTTTGTTAAATGTCAGTTGCAGATAATTGAAACGGATTGATTGTGACTTACATATACATACTTAAAAAAATCATTGTGAACTATGAATATACAGTGAAATGTCAAATGCGTGTATTTTTTCAATCGAAAGTTGAATTGAATACCTAATACATTTATTTTTTAGTGAAATCGAATTGTAAAATCAAAAGAAGATAGGTTTGCGTAAAAAGGTGAAGATATTCAGCTTCCCAAAATCAAAGCTCATACAATAATTTTGAAAGTTGGAATAAATGACAACTGAGTTTCAAGGAGATATTAACCGTGTTTTGTTGAGAAGTTGTCAGCCAGCCAGTTGAAATCTTACACGCAGTGCAACAACAACCACCAGCTGCCAATAACTTTATCTTTTTTCTGCAGTCAAATGTGACTAGCGAACAGTGTTTTGGAACAGTTTGGAACTATGGAATTCTCATACAAAAAAAGCTTTATTAACCAATTTGTTCCGCACCTTTTTGTTGAAAAGCTTTTGCCCGACTGTGTATTATTTTCAACAAAACAGGGCTATTGTCATCTGATTGCAAGAACTACATATAGGTAACTCCATTTTTAAAATTTTGGAGATAGCAACGTTCATAGATACCTAGCTATAAGAGATCGGGGGAAAATTTAATTTTTATGTTTCTTACACTTCAGAAATAACCTACATTTGACTATAATAGAAAAAAATTGGACGAAAAATCTTGAAAACTAAATAATACCGTATTTGCCAAGACGTTTTAAAATTGAATATTGAGTTACCTACTTCTTTCAAAAAAGGGGACGATATGTACAATAAACTCATACTCGCAACGTAGTAGGTCAGTTATATCGATATCATTTTAAATTGATGAAAAGCAGTTAGGAATTTCGTACTTCAATGTCTCAAGACAGTAATCTAGTTTAATGTCTGTTCGCCTTTGCACTTCCAAAACAACAACAATTTTTTATATGACAGAAGATTGTGCTAAATTCGTAGAAATTCGTAGTTTTGGGAGGTACTCGCAACCAAACAAATATTATATTTCATACATATGTATTAGAGCCCCTAATGCACGTGTAGTTACATACACGTGTAATTAATTATTTGTGCATGAACTCATGTCCTTATATTTACACGCGTATTTATAATAACCCGTATATTTAGCAATACACGTGTAATTATTATTGAAATTGTTTTTACAATTTTTCTTATGCACGTTGAAAATAGGTACAGTTATTGTTAGTTACAAGGAAATTGTTTTATGATAGGAACCTCTACTAGTCCATTCAAATAACACACTATATTATATATATTTGGTTTTTCTGAAATCTGATACAAAATCTTTAAGATTTGTTTTAGAAACTTCCGCCGTCGGCGGTGTCGTCTTCATACCAGAACTGAAAATCAATTCTTTTTATATTCAAAGGCTGCTTTTTAAATACACGTGTATTTTTATTTACACGTGTATTTAAAAAGTACACGAGTACACGGGTATCAATTCCTTAAAAAACGTGTACCCGTGTCACGGATACCCGTGTAATTAACCACCCGCCTGAAAGCACTAATATGTTTAGCTCAGAGAGCTCTGTATTCTCAAAATCATACATAAAAAAGATTCCTCACAAAAATTCTTTTCTTTACTTTTTCTTTGCTGTCAAAAACTGTAAATAATTTTTTTTGATTCAATTGCCTAATTTTTTTTTGTTGCAATAAAATAAATAAGAAGAAAAGAAAGTTGTTTTGACTTTTATATGAGAGATCCTGTTTATTTTTACCATTATCCTCTGTCAATGTGACTAAGGGCAATTACCGACCACTTTGAAATTTAAATTGGCTAAAAAAATTTCATTTCCTGAAGAGGCGCTTGGCTAAGGAATTTGCACCAACGACCACTAGTGTATTTTACTAACTTTAAAGAAAAACTAACGACTCTTTTCTCAATAGCAAAGTTCTGAAATTACTAAGTTTAAAAAGGACACAGTTTTGAAATGACAACGTCCTTTCGGACAAAAACAAAATTAGGAAATGGCGGACTTTATTATTTTGGCATATGGTCATATCATAAGTCTTTGGGCAGCAAATTTCAGTTTCAGTTTCATTTTGGTGTAACGTTTCCTTAAGCAACTATTGATAAAAAAGTTTTGGACACCGCGCTATGATATAATGATCACCGGTTATAATATTGGGGAAGTTTTGAAGTTTCTTAAAAATATTAGATGGAAGCTATACACGAAGAGAAAGCTTGCTTCTTTTGGACTCTATACTAAGATAATAGCACCCGCTGGTGGTTTTATAATTTCGTATTTTCAATCAAAAATGTGCCAACGTACAGCAAAGTACCGTTAAGCCATCTGACCACAAGTAACTCACTGAACACAATTTGAAACTGAAGCTTCAGCTTGAATACCTGTCATATGCAAACTCAATACAATACAAAGCAGCTGCGGACAGAGTTGCAGCCAAAGATGGAAGACTTGGCCAACTTTTAACTTTTGCGAGCAGATTTTTTACGTTTCAAAATAACGAATGCGTCTCGAACAGAGTTTATTTCAACTCATAACATAAGGGTCAAAATAAGTTTAAACCTCACTTTTTACAATTTATATGAGCTGTTGCGCTATATACTCGAAAAAGGTTCACAGCTTACCCAACAAATAATAGAAATCAGCTTCGTTGTGAGTACGGAAGGAATAGCACGTTTGACACTTTTTGACAGCTATTCCAGCTGCAGCTCCAGTTCCAGATGAAGAACTCAATTGTGTAAAGGCAGTAAATATGCAAATGTGTCAAAGATTTTATTCGGAGACTAGCTGCTTTGACTTACCTTTACTAGACACAGTCTGGCAAGGTTGAAAGGTTGCCATTTGATTTATTTTTTCAAAACGCAAAAATATGGTCAAAAGTAATCTACTTTTAATCTACTAATCTACTTTACTTGTAAGTACATATGTACATATGTACATATGTACATATGTATATACATTAGGGTGGTCCTTATATTGGGCTTTTCTGAAATAAAGAGATATAAAAAAGCATTTAAATCGTTCTTTTAATTGTATAAATAACTAGTTAATGAACTAAGAGCTCAAAAACAAGTATGGCATTTGATAACTTTAAAAAAATATGAATATTTGCAAATGAAAATTTAATCGTTGGAGCGGTTTTCTTAAAAAATAATTTTTATATATAAAATTTTAATAACATCTTTGAAAAAAGTCAATTTGGAGTATATAATAAAATACATGTTTAAACCTAGTTTCAGAAAAATTCGTCAACTCGTTTCTGAAATACTGAGTTAAAAAAATTAATTTGTATTTTTTAAAAGTCCAATTTGCTCTTTCAAAATTTTGATATATTATTAACATTTTAAAGAGCTTTTGCATACAAATTGTGATAGAAATCTATTGAGCCGTTAATGAGAAAATCGAATCGTTAACGGCTTTCGGTAAATTTCTTTCTTATCAAAATCGTAAGAACCATTTTTGAGATAAATAAGCTTTTCATTTACGGTTGTAGAGCAAGTACCGTTATTTCTTGTGCAACAAAAAAATCAATTTTCCCCCTGGAGAGTTACAAAAAACCTTAAGTTAAAAGTTTAAATAAAATGGCTTCAGTGGATTGGTCGATATACGGGCAGACAAACAGACAGAATTGTGCCACCCACTTTGTTCATGTTCTCTATCATCGTAATGTCATGTTTTTATTGTTTTCTCGAAATTTTTTTCTGCACGAATCCAGAACTTGCCCTATAGTACCTACATATATCGCAAATAAAAATAGTGCCAGACGAGTTTAACGATCCACAGTGCCTGCCAGACAAGTCTGAAGTTGATGAAGTCAGTATACAATTTTTTTTCCAATAAAACTAACAAACGACTTATTCTTGGTTCATTGTTTACTAATTTATAGTTAAAAGTTAGTTTTTTAGTTAACTAATTTACATATTATTGCCAAGCAAAATGATGGCCAGTTAATATAGTTGTAATCTTAATATTCTACCAAACACTCATTTATAGTTAAAACAATATTAAAGTATATAAAAACTAATTAAACGTGATACAAATTCTCTCCGAAGAAAAACAATTAAAGCATTCTAAAAGAATGTCACTGACATTTCGCTGTTAGTTTGAAATCCATTAAATATACATTTATGTATATATTCGTTGATCAGCCTGTCTTATGGAAAGTGTTTATTGTTTGAAAATATTATTTAATTAAAATAAAATATAATACAACTGGAATCGCTCGAATGAGCAATGACCTTTGCAATATAAACGATGAGTGAAACAACTTTTTCCAGGAAACATTTTAAACACACATTTAGTCATATATACACCACCGGGTCAAAGAATTCATTTTAAATTTATAAAAAGAATCCACAGTAAGGAGTTTTTGACATAAGACTATCGTTTGCACGAGATTTTTGTTTTTAATTTATTCTAAAATTTTGTTGATAGCAACAAAAAGATGTTAAAAAATTTACTGCTTCTGTGTCTGCTTTTGAATTGTTGAATTAATTAAATACTTGTGATAAAGAATTCGTTTTTTCCGAAATAAAACCATAAATATTGTAAATGTACTTAATTCAGTAAAACAGTCAGTCATAAGCATGGTTGTTGATTAAGAGCTTTTCTCTTTGATCTACATTTTAGCACTTCATTTTTTATGCATGAATTTGTTTTGTTCTGACATTGATATTTTTAGAAAGCCTACGGGCTTCGGGTGGGGAAAAACTTAGTAAATTGTTCTCATACATATGATCACTTTTGGCCCTAAGATCTTAAAAAAAGGTCTACTATTTTCAGTAGTTGGTCAGTTATAGATTCTTTCTTACAATTTTTAATGTTTTTTTTTCAAGGTCACGAAGTATTTTTGGCATTAGGATAAAAATTCATAAAAAGAAATCCGTGGCTGACCACTAACTGAAACCAAATGATCTTTTATGAAGATCTAGTAACGTATCAGATGATATATGTATTTTTTTTTGTAAAATTACTTAAACGAGGTGCGAAAAATCGTTCGCAACCTTAAAAAAAAACTTTTAGAAAATCGTAAAATGGAATCTATAAGTGACCAAATACTGAAACTAGGTTTTTCAGGTGGTATTTGTTTTTTGCAAATTTCCCATAAATGAGGTGCCAAAAATCGCAAACGACCTTGAACAGAAATTTAAAAAATCTATGGCTACCAATTAATAAAATTAGCTCACCTTTTATATAGATCTAGATATCCTTCAGATGGCATACAATTTTTGCAAATTTCCCATAGATTAGGTGCCAAAAAATGTCATGACAATGATTTTTTTTAGTTCGTTCACCGATTACCGAAAATAGTTGTCCTTTTATCACGATCTAGAGATCTTTCGAGTGGCATAATTTTTTTTGAACATTTTTCATAAATTCAGTGCCAAAAGTCCCACGTGACCTTGAGTGACCTTGAGAAACCTTAAGCCTTTATTACAAGTTATTTAGGGCTGACCAATTTCTAGGACTAGTGGACCTTTTCTGATCATAATAACTGACCAATTAGATTACATTTTCTTTTTCAACTATCCCATACATACATTTGTGAGGTGTTAAAGGTCCAGAGCTGGAAATTGACCATTTTGTTTTATTCACAGAGAATAAGTTCCGTTTTAACCATAGTAAACACTACCGAGTTTTTGAACGAATATATTTGTGTATATCCAGATTGGAAAAAAATTCGTCGCTAGCTAAATCTCTGATGGAGTAACAATTTGTGAGTATCCAACAAAATTATAAACAAAGAAACTATCAGCATAAAATATCTCAGTAAATTTAAAGTTAAGAGGAAATAATTTGAAAAATAATTAAAGTCATTGCTAAGCACTTTTAAAATATCCTTATTTTTTGTTACTTTGAACTCCCAATATATAAACCAAGAAATTTGGAAATTTGGAAGAATTCGAAACTAAAAGCGTTTTATCAGACAAGAAATATTCTGAAATAAAACAAAGCTTTACTCTGACTTAATTATCGCTCAATTGTATTGGTCGAATTGCTTAATACGTTAATAATTCTGATGTGCCTAATGACTTTAATTATGAAATAAAGATTTTAAATATTTCAGAAAAAAAACATAATCAGGTAATGACTAAATTTGTACCAAAAAATGCACGGGTTATATGAGAAATTTAAATAAAATGGGTCACACGTATTTGCTCTTTTGTTCAAGACGGTATGTAAACCGTAAGTATCTAGGTATTTAGGTGCATACAAAAATATAATACCAAAAAAATTGTCAACCCGTATTTGACATATCCAATTTGGGAGCGGGTTGGAATTCTGGTTTTAAAAATTCTGTTCGGTAAAAATTCTGTTTGTTTTTGTAAATTCCGTCTGGTCAAAATTCTGTTTTCCCAAATTCTGCTTATGAAAACTAAAATTCTGTCTAAAAAAATGCTCATAACACAAAACATTTTTCTTATGATTCTACGAGTATTATAATCCAGAGCCCACAGCAAATTTTGGATGTCAGTGATAGCAAAAAAAAGAAGTATAGACGTCAAAAACATAAGTAATAGTCATTCCAAAAGTCAAAGTCTTGGAGTTCATTGCCGGTTATGCAGTGCCAGACTTTGATCTTGGGAATAATCTTGACTGGAAATTCCATCATCTATGCTTTAGTTTTTGCCATCACTCACACAAAAATTGTGACATACTCGTATTTACGAAGTTTAAAGTTTAACTACGTTAAATACGGCCTTGCGCTGTTGTATGAATACTCTTAATAAAGCTTTGAAGTAATTTTTTTATGACTCGCGCTATTTGCTTATTTTTTAGAAAACTTTTCTTTATTTTTGATTTGTTCCCAATTTCTTACTTTTGCGAAAAGAAGTTAATTTTTTAGGTTGGTAATCAGCTTATATAACCCGTCTTTCATTTTCCAACCAAGCTGTTTAGTCACCGACTCAAAGCATCGACACTGTTTTATTTTGGAAAAACTTCCATCTTCTGTATATTAAAATTCTCAAATTTTAAATACAGAATATTGGTAATGCAGAATTTTGTATAACCAGAATAATGACCCAACAGAATTTCAACCCCAAACCATCCAATTAAAAAAAAATACTTTTTATTTTTAATTCAAAAACCTTTTTTTTTGAAAATTTTGATATGCAATATTTTTAAATCTTATTTGAGATTTGTACATAAATCGAAATCTGTTCTGTTGATAATGAAAAAATTTAAAATGAAAAAAAAAAATGTTTTATGAGAAGTACTATTAATAGTTGCTATTTGCAAATTTTTATAATTTTTGGTACTATATTGCACTAATTTAGCATACATAAATAATTAAACAAAAATCGTTGCAGCCGTTTTTAAAAGAAAAAGTAAAGTTTTTTCTTAAAATACCTTACAAAGTTTAAAAAAAACCCTTAAATACCGAGTTTAATAAAAATATAATACAAAAAAATGATTTTTTTTTTTTAAATCCAAAAATATTTGTTTGGAAAATTTTGTTAGGAAAAACTATTTACATTGCTTAAAAGAAAAGAAAAATAATAGCTTTGAAGAAAATCTAAAATGAATAAAGTGTTTTTTTTGGAGGTTCAATTAAAAACATTTTTTTGAAAAATGGTGTCCCATGCAAAAGTAGCTTTTACCAAAAGAAATTAACTGATTTTTTTTTAAGAAAAGTTGTGGAGCCATTTTTGAAAAAAATAATGTAATATCAAATTCTTGCATTGAAGTCAAAACAACTCTCTTTTTCTTTTCTTTTTATTTAACTTACTGCGATGAAAAACCATTGAGCAAGTAATTCAAAAAAATGCCAGTCTCAATATTTGACAGAAATAATGACAGGAATTGATTTAAGTAATTATAAATAATTAAAATGAACGAAAAATCAGTAAAATAGAATTGAGCTAAAAATAAGAATGCCATTACCTCAAAAAAATATGAATACATGCAAAAAAAAATTTAAAACCGCTGAAGCGGTTTTCTAAAAAATATATATATTCTTATATATAAAATTTGTATAACATTTTTTAAAGAAAAACTTTGGGATGCCAGTTTCGAGTATGTATTTATTAATAAACATTGAAAAACAAAGCTTGAAAAAAAACTATTAGATCGTTTTTGAAATATTGATTTTTCAAAAAAAAAATTAATAATGTAGCTTCCTATTTTTAAAAATCTAAAATTTATTTTTTACAAAATATTTGCAATATTATTGACACGTTAAAGAGAAAATCGAAAATCTAAAAGACGTTATATGGCAGGTACCGTTAGTTAGAGTTTCTGGTAAATGTACACATGGCTACAATAACTCAATGATTTTTTTTATAAAAAATCTTGGGAGTTGTTTCTGAAATAAATAAGCAGGGAATAACAAAAAAAAACCTCAAGTTAAAAATTTGAAGAAAATCACCTTGCTGCAAGCTGAAGTTCCAGATATAGATATACAGACAGACAGACAGGGAGAGTTTTGACACTCACTTTTTTCGTGTTCTCTAGCATTGTTATGTCATGTTTTAATGCTACCTTGAAATTTGTTCTATTTGAAAAAAAACTCAAACCAAGCGGGGTTGACTGTACTATCAGGTCAGACATTTTTGCCATATAGTACGCTGTTATAGTTTTTTTTTTTTTCAAATCACGTTTCAATAAACAATACCTAGTTAAATTATAGAAGAAACGTTTTTATTTGTATGTTTTTAAGTAAAATCAATTAGGTTAGGTAGGTACGAGTTAGTACATACATAGGTTCATATTTTTCACCTAATGGGACTTCGAAGCTTTAATGCCCATTTATACTTACACACACATTTTTATTTACATAATCGAAGTTCTTATGAAAAGTTATACAACAAATCAGAAACATGATATTAAAAAATCTTATTTCTGGAAAATCTAAAGCTGTAATTATGATTTTTTAAGATCAGTTTAGTGGTTTCAAAATCAATAGCATACAAAAATTGGCATAACGAATTTTATAAAAAACAGGTCACTTCGTTCAAACAGGTATGACAGATACTTTCGGCAGGCTAGGGCCTTTTCATACTGAGTTTTTTTCTGAAAGAGCATAAAATCACCATTCCAATGATATAATATGTCTATTTTTGCGATGATGGGAGATTTGCTGTCAACGAATCCCAAACAAGAATTATTCCGGTAATATAAGAGCCAATATTGACATTTAAAATCATCAATCAAGATTTTGGACAAATCTTTTAAAATCAAGGACAAATCCCGTAAAATCAGAATTTAAATTGCTGAAATCACAGCTGAAGTTAAATCATGGGTGCAAGGACATAAGCCCCCAAACCATAGTTCCCCAAGCAATACGTCCCGAAAGAACTTTTGTCCAATTTAAGTGGATCAAAGACCCAAAGTATTTGTTGCTATAGTTACCAAATAGGAGATACGTTCCTTCTGGACACTTACTTATGACATGAGGACTTATGTCATTATGCCAAAATAACAGTAAAATCTGGTAAAATTAGACGAAACTTCGGCAATGAAACTTATTTCATATATGCATACATTATTTTTAAAGCCACCTTAATGCAAGTGCGTAAAAGTCTTTCTAACTAGACTTTCGTACCTTGTTTATCTGGTACGGGAACTGACTTTTCAAATTTCATCAATCACGCATCCAATATGGGTTTGGTCAAAAACAGACTGCGAAGTAGGTATATACACTACAAGTGGAGTAACCTGTTGTTAATTGAGTCATCAATTCTTTTTCTTGTTAGCTTAGAAAATATACATTCTATTATTTCACTTTATGCAACTAGAAAAGGGGTACAGAGGGTGAGCATCCTCCTTCTTATAATTTTGTGTTGCCTTCATAGTACTACAGGGGCAATCGGCAAGAGGTCGGTTTGTTTTTATCCTATTGCCATTTATGGTGAAATTCACTATCAACGTTCTGGACTAGACCATCGTTTCTATGCTGCTTTCAGTCAAGAATTTCTATTGTCATCACAATGGTTTTAAAAAGGGGGCAGTAAGAGGATGATGGACCTTGCGCATTTCAATGATAGTTGAAACTAGAAATTCACCATCAAGACTCGCGATCTTCGTCCGGTTGTTGACTTCAGTGGAGATCTTTCTTTTTGATGGCCATTTTCAGGTCTTATTCCACCACACTTTGCTTTTATTGTTGTTGCTTTTTTAGTTAGTGTGGTAAATTACTATGACTAGGACTAGGCTGCTGATAAGCAGCTAAAAACTATTCATTATCAGTTTGCGATCGAAGCTTGTGTTGTGAACATGATGTGGGAGCATATAGACGTTTCGGTATAGGTATTTGCTTTTGATTGAAAGTTTCAGGTGCGTAATTATAGAAGGAGTTAAGTGCAAATGGATAAATATTTTGGGTTTGTATGGGATTTCTTTGGATTTTTCAATTTTAGTAACTGAAAGGAGGGCATATAAAGAAGGAAGTGGGGTGCAAAAAGTATGATACGCTAACTTGTTAACAATAAAGAATGTGAGCAGATATATGATTGGGTATTAATTCTTTTCAAAAAAATTTAAATAAAGCAAACCCAGAGCTAGGAGAGAGGCAGAATTGTAGTCAAGGGTCAGGGTCAAAGGCCTTAATGAGTAATGAGACTTAAAAAAAAAATGCCAGAACTTTAAGGAAAAAGGCCAAGACCCACAAACTACAGTTTTTTGTTGGTAAAAATTTTTAAAATTGAAGCCAATAATAACTTTCTCATAGTTTCTTGGTGAAGAAAATCAAATGAGGGAATCTTAATTTTGTTTTATCTGAATTTGAAGCTTTCTTTAGTATAATTCCGTAAATTACAATTTTGTGCTTTCTATAATCAAATTTCCGGTTAAATTAGATTAATGCATCTTGAATGTCAGAATTTTAAGCATAAGGCTCTATGAGGACCGAAAAACGCGTGCTCATAGGTGTGTGAGATTCGTACTACACTAAATCCACCTCCATTTCCCGATTGCAACTAAGTTGAAACTTATCTGGTAATTTATTTTGAATGAAGTTAAGTAACGTATAACTTTCCGCTAAAAGTTTCTGCTTATTCCTCGATTTTAAAGCGGTTTTCTGCTCACCGCACCAACCAAGTTGGAAGGTTTTGTTCTTCACAGACAGCGTACTAAATTCGACTCGTCAAGAATGTCAATAAACGTTGAATAAGCTTGTTCTAATAGCCGATTTCTATGTTTTCGCGTAAAGCTTTTTATTTTGTCCCAAACCGTAAGAATCCCGAGATCCTTGTGAAGATCTTCTAAGCAATTTATTTTCAAACGTTTGTAAGTTTTTTAAGTTTGCATCGAAAGTACAACCCCATTGTTGCATACCTTACTTTTTTTTTAATTTTTAAGCTCTGAAAATTTACCGATTAGTCAGTTCATATCACTTAATTTACTTTTTAGTTTTTCGCATTTCGTTTTTACGTACGGTTTCCATTTTAATTTCACGTCTAGAGTCATTCCCAGATACTTTGCCCTATTTGCATATGGAACACGAGTGGTTTTAAGAAAGACGGGTAGTCTATTTATTTTTTTATACGTAAAGTCCACGTGGACTGTCTTTTGTTCATTGAGCGCTATTCGCCATGATTTTGTCCACTCATTGACATTATTAAGAGCATTTTGTAATTTAATTGTTTGAGGTATATAGCGTATAAATAAAAGGTACAGAACTGGACCTAATACACTTTTTTTGTGGTACCCCAGCCACTATTTATTTGAAATCAGAATAATCATTTCCGTGTATTACACGAAAAAGTCTGTTATCTAGATATTCCGTTAGAATGTTATAAGGTCCTTCAAGCAGAGCTTGTCTTAATTTTAATTTAAATACTTCGTGCAATACCTTGTCAAACGCCTGCAACACGTTCAAAACGACTGTCGAACAGATTTTTCTTTTCTTCAAGAGCTCTCTCAATTATGTCAGTAATTCTATGCACTTGATCAAGTGTCGAATGCTTGCTTCTAAATCCGAACTGATGTTCAGGTATTAATTGTTTCTCTTCTATTATCGGTTGCAGGCGCAGGAGTAGTATTCTTTCAAAAACTTTTGATATTATAGGAAAAAGCGAAATCAGCCTGTAAGACTTCTTTTCGTGAGATGGTTTGCCTGGTTTCAAAACCATTATGACTTCTGCAACTTTCCATTGGCTCGGAACATATTCTAACCTTAGAGTGGCATTTATTATTTAAAGGAGGTTAATAAATTCTCTACGAGGGAGCATATTTAAAATTTCTGCCATAATTAAGTCATATCCTGGAGCTTTATTGGACTTAAGCTTCTTTATTTTCTTTTTAATTCGGCAATTGTAGCATTTCCTGTTATGTAGCTTTAATTTGAGGTAAAATTCATATTGGGGGCTATCGTGGATAAAATTTCTCACGGAATTTCTCCCATTTTCTAAAATTGGAAGTGCCAACAACTGTCCACTATTCCTTGCAGGTTCAAATTTAGTCGATCAACATGGTAGCCCAGTGCCAATGGAATATTCCTATTGGATTCCAATAAATTCCAAGAGAAACTGCGATCACAATTCACGTTCCCAGTTTTCGACGATAGGAAAAATTCCGTGGGGAATCTTATGCACAATAGTCCTCTTTAGTATTTTTGTTGAGTTCTTGCCCATCAAACGGCTTAAATGTTTCCTCCAAGTAATCGGTGAATATCATCGCTTTTTCTTTGTCACTTTTAGCACATTCTTGTTGGCTTTTCTTTTTCGTAGTAGGATTCTTTCCCCGCTGTCAAGCCTTCATGGTACCTTTGATAAGGTGTGTTATCTCAAGCTGCCTTTTGTATTATATCAACAAAGGTATCTACTGCGTCTTCAAGCTTAAGAGGCGTTGTTATGTAACCCTTAACTCAACGTTGACCTTAATATTTTTTTTTTTAATGTTTCAAAAGTGGTCCTTCAAATAAAAGATATCTAAAGTGAAATAATGCAGTAATTAAAAAATACCCCTCGAGCTTAAATGATGTCTTTTGATATCACTGTCTGAAATGACTATCTAGAAATCAATTTTAAAGTTTACTGTAGATTTTTGGAAGTCATACAAAGTACCATAATCTCGAACTACGAAATATCGCAATTTTTTAAGAACCTCAAAAATGAAATCTTGCAAATTATAAATCCTGTTTTTCAAAATCTAGAAATAACATAATCTTGATTTAAGCAATATTGCATTTATGTTTCACACAGAAAAATCTCGCAAATATGTATCAATGAAAATTTCACAAATTAAAATCTTGCAAATCAAGTTCTCGCACATTAAAATCTCGTAAGCTCAAATAAATTTACTTTCGTTGGTGGTAGACTGATGGTTATGATCACTTAGAACTTGAAATATTTTACAAACAAAAACATTTTCTAATCAAAATATCGAAATGTCAAATTTGCGAGTCTTTAGCTTGCGAGATATTGTAATTACGGGATTGTTACAAAAGGGGGTTTTTAATCGTGAGATAATGTGGAGTGGGATTTGGTAACCCGATCCTAAATTTTGGGCTCCAGGACGAATAACTCTAAGCTGAAATATTGAAGCCCACCATTTCATTGTGTTTTTCATAACTTGGACTTTTCAGAAAATTATATTTTCAGAACTTTATTCTTTTAGAGCTTTATTTTTCTAATTTGAGTTTTTTCAAGACTTAGTAGTCAGAACTTCTGATTTCTTTGAATATGACTTGAAATATTCTTCAACTCAAAATCAACTAAAAATTCAGTGAAATATTGGTTAAAAATGATGTTCAAAGGGTAGACACGGTGCATTCAAGAGGACACAAGCGTCCACAAGCTTTTTTGCAAAGCGAACCTCTGTCTATCAACTTCTACTCTCACCTCCCCGTGGTGAACATCGGGTGCCTAGTACCTTTAGCTGAAGATGGGGTCCCAATCCCTGTGGACGGTTTTAGGTGGCAGCAAACGAGAGAGGGGGGAGGAGTGTTCCCACTAAGGCTATTCCAGATGGAATCAACAGTGGCGTCTACAGTTTCAGTTAGGTTGAACTACTTAGTGAACACCTTATATGGGCTACTACGACATATTCGTAGCTCAGGCCTATAAGGAGCAGTTTACCGGCTCCCCACCCTTGGAATTATATTAAAGGTCTGGTCCTCCAGGTCGGGGGTTGTGCGTCGGGGTAACTTCCCCACCACGGAAAACAACAACGGTCCCGAAACAACACACCATCTCTTTATCGATTTCAAAGTCGCGTATGATAGCGTAAACAGAGTTGAGGTTTACAGAGCCATATCGCAGCTCGGCATCCCTGCTAAACTCGTACGCCTATGCAGGATGACGATAGAGAAATCTCGCTGCTCCGTCAAAGTCGGTAAGAACACCACCGACCCCTTTGATGTCGAGAAAGGTTTGAGGCAAGGCGATGCATTATCATGCAACCTCTTTAACATCGTCCTTGAAGCAATTGTACGCAATTCGCAAGTCAACAACAGAGGTACAATTTTTCAAAAGTCCGTTCAGCTACTTGCTTATGCAGATGATATTGACATCATGGGAAAAACGAAGCGAGCTGTTACCGGCGCGTTTGCAAGTATTGAATCGGAGGCAGCGAAAATGGGTTTGGCTGTTAATGAGGACAAGACGAAGTATATGCTATCATCGAGATAGGAATCTCAACATCGGCGACTCAGGAAAAACGTCACAATGGAAAGGTACAACTTCGAAGTTATCAAGGACTTTGTCTACCTGGGCTCCAATATTACATCGCACAATGACATCAGTGCAGAAATCATACGAAGAATTACTCTGGCCAATCGCTGTTTCTTCGGGCTAGGAAGGCATTTGAGTAGTAAAGCCCTCTCTCAAAGAACCAAGGAGACTTTATATAAGACCCTTATTATCCCGGTCCTGCTGTATGGGGCAGAAGCATGGACTCTGTCAAAAACGGATGAGAATCTGCTTGGGTGCTTTGAAAGGAAAATTCTTCGGGTGATCTTCAGTCCAGTCTGTATCGATGGAGTATGGAGGAGAAGATTTAACAATGAGCTCTACGGGCTATACAGCGACGTTGACCTTGTCAAAAAGCTGAAAATACAGCGGATGAGATGGCTAGGGCACGTGGAGCGTATGGACACCTACGCACCAGCCCGACGAGTCTTCGAATCCACCCCTGATGGCCTGCGCAGTAGAGGAAGACCCCACCTAAGGTGGCGCACACAAGTGGAGAGCAACCTCAACCAACTTGGAGTGCGTAACTGCGTAACTGGAGGCAGTTACCTAAGGACCGAGCTGGCTGGTGGGGCTTGTTGGTTGAGGCCATAGTCCATCCTGGACTGTGAGCGCCATCTAAAGTAAAAAGTAAGTAGGTATTGGTTAAAAATTGTGAAAAAAATGACCCAATAAAAATGAAAATTCTTTCTTGATCTTCAAAAATTAGCTTAATACTGAAATATAATATTTATAGCAGAGAAAATACTAAAATCACAAAAATTTACGTAGGTCCCCCCTATTCCTGCTAATAACACGCACACAGGAATGGTTGAGAGTTGTTTAAGTCACTAGGCCCTGGTTCTCTACGACCAGTTGCGCTACCAAATTACATTTTTTTAAAGAAGATTGTGCGAGTTAAAAAACAAACATTAAATAAATAAAGGAGTATTTTTTCCAACTGGTTTTCGTGAGTACACAATGTCCTACCTCCACTCTTTGTATGTATTTGCTGCTGCATAAATTAATTATATAATAATCATCAAATTTAATTCTTGTGTGACCTTTAAAATCACTCTAGATTGAGGCTTGCCCTATTTAAATTTTTAATTCTAAGATATTTTTATTTTTAAACATTTTTTTTTTGTGTAGATTATTTTTTTAAATATAGAATAAATCGAAATAAACAGTATTCATACTTTCTGCTTCGCTGCTAAATGCTAATTGCTATTTGCATACCAATATTCCTTAATATATTATATAATGCTCCACCCCCATTAATAACAACTTTGAAAATCCACCTGCTAAATACAATAAATCTCACGCCATTTAAACTTAACTGGAGTAAATGATGTTTATCTAAAGTCTGCTTAAACTATTCTCATACATGCACACATCTGTGTGTATTCCTGTAAATTAATAACATTTAAACAAATACAATGTTTATATATATACGGATCCGGAAACTGATGCTAAAATAGCACGAGCTGGTCTTATTTTCATATTTAAAGAAAAAAATACTCATACGCCCAAGTGAACCAAATGCAAATTCCTCAAGCCTAAAGTAAACTTTGTTTTGGCATAGCTGGCCGGAGCAGTCATACTATCGATTGTCATGGTCATTTCAGCTTCACTGTCTTCGAATCAGTTTTATAAAAAAAAAGTTGTCGCCGTGCGAAGAGAACTTGCAAAGAACTAGTTCATAAAAACCAATCGACTCGCTTTTTATAAGGTGGAAAGACATTAAGAACAAAACTAGTGTCTGACTTGCACCACCACCGCGTGCAAATAGTTCCAAACAGAATATTGTGTATGTCATAGAATTTTTGTCAATTTACACTTTCAATCTATGTAGGTACATAAACTGGTTCCCAGATCGAATAATTATATTCCTCGGCTTGAGAGTTTCAAGACATCTGGTGCATGTGGCTTTTCCTGGACCCCGATCACTGATTCGCTTTTCAGATATGTAAAATACTTGCGCAAAAGTTGTAAAGTGTATACATATTCATACATGTAGGTACACTGAGATGATTCCTGTGAATAAGTTCAATTGTGTGCGCTAAAATTATGCTAAGCAAATATTTTTCATTTGTCTTGGTGGTGAATTTGATATACACAGGTACAAAACAATATGGTCGTTTTGTGGGCCTAATCAATACACAAGCAAGTAAGTTTATTGTTATTATTATTGTTTGTTGAATAAGTTGCGCACATGCGAGAGCTTATGCTGTGTTGTATTGCCTTTTGTTTTTGTTGATAATAGGTTTTTTTTTGTATAAGCCACTATAAACCAAGGTGGTAAAGTTATTATCAAGCAAATGCTGGTGCTGTTGCTGTTGCCGTTATTGGTGCTGGTGTGTAACAACAAGAGAAAAATATGACCGCGTGTAAGAGAGTTTCATGTAAGAACTGAGAGCATGTACGAATTTAATATAAAACCAACTGATCTGAGTGCAAATAAATTCATTTTGCATTCCACTGTCTAGCCATTCGCACCGTCTGCTTTAAATTCAATATTAATTTCCTTTCCCTCTATGAATAGAAGCGGTTTAAATTAAAATTAATTCAAATTCAGTTTAAATACGTTTGAATAAAATTAATTTCGGAATTTTTATTTTTCCGTAAAATATATAAATTGAAATTTTCGAAAAGGAAGACTTAAATTTTTTCAGTTTAAGTTTAAGAACATTTTCTACAAGTGGTTTTATTTCAATTCTGCTTACGGGAAGTGCAAATTGTTTTTAATTTTTTTTTGTTAAGTTTTGTGATAAAAGTGCTGCATTAAAATTTATGCAAAGTAAAGCTTAAAGTGTATTTAACTCACAAATAAGGATATACATTGTAATCTACAGTAAAAACTTCAATAATAATAATCAATATGAATTTCGTAAGTTTAATTTTGATTTTAATTTTAATATCGAATATTTAATTATGTTTACAATTTTACACAAATGCGTGTAAATGATAAAAAGAAGTTGTGTCAGTTTTGAATTTGAAAGGACAAAAGTTAGAAATATTTTTTGAATGCTCTGCACTATTGTGAAATATTTGAAAATCAAGTTTTTTTTAATCCATATTCATATTGTTTTTTGTTTAATTCTGTTCAACATGATAAAATGATATACAGGTTTTTTGGGGATATCATGAAGGGTACTGCACCGCCAGAAAGTTTTATTTTTAATTTTTAAATCAAGTCTATCCATGGCACGTAGTTTTTCAAAAAATATTTTAAACTGAAAATTTTGAGAAAAAAAAAACAAAATTTAAGTCCCCGAAGGACTGTATTTTTGAAATCTTTCAGTTTTTACAATCCCAACATCTTGGAACTAATTGCTTATAGGGAAAAAATGTGTCATAATATTTCTTTTAAAATATAATGATTATAATTACCTATCTATAAAATAAATATTTTTTTTTTTTAATTTGGTGTTTAGGAGCAACGAACAAAAAACTGGTATTTTTGAGTTTCTACTGATTTTATGAATATTGATATCTATTCTAAAGTTTGTTTCGGAAAATAGAATTTTTTTTTCTTTTTTTATAGCCAATACTATAATTTTTTAAACGAGTCAAAATCATTTTTTGACAATTTCGCCTTCTACGAGTTAAATTAGCATTTGCAAAGATTTTTTGATTTTTGACTTTTGACAAATTTTTCAAAATTTTTACTTTAGAGATTATTGCTACTAAAAACATAATTTAATTGTTTCGTAGAAAGTTTCATAATGTCCAATTTATCTGTAAGTTTTAGGGGAGGAGAAGGTCCTGGAACCATTTGTGTTATCTGCAAGTTTTGCATAAAATATTTGTCAATAACTCTTACAAAATTTATTTGGAATTCGCAGAGTGATTTGAGGCTGACGTTTGTACAATTAAAAGAAAATGAGAAGGCCGTAACACTACAACTTTCTTCTAGGAGACATTATGATTAATTTGGTTAGGATTTATAGTTAAAGCAAGGTCAAATTCCACATGAATAGCATAGGTTTGTGCTGAATTCAGTAATCACATTATTCGTTAGAAGAAACATCTTTGAATAGTTTCAAACTCTTCAAATGGGGTAACTCCAAAGGCATGGGGCCTATATTACAATACATATTACAGTAATACAAGTGAAATTCAACAACTTTTTAAAATGTGTGTAACACTAAACAACAAGTCTATAGGAGACCTTTAACAATTGTTTTGGCTTCTTTCGATAAGTGAGAAATTTAATAAATCCACCATTTCTGTAACTGGAAATAACAAGAGTTCAAAAAATAAAGAATAAACTTGTTGAATTGCTGGTAAATTTCAACTGACGATTGCGGACTTGTTGGAAGCCAACATGCTAAAAATAAACACCTGCAATATAGTGTTTATGAAGTGATGGAATAGGAAAATAATTTTAGAATTTACGTGATAAAGAAATTGGTATACTAATTGTTCTATTTTTTTGATCTGAATCAAACAAGACAAATAAATTTTAAGAAAAAATTGAGCGACTGTGTTGTCCATGTGCGGCTTACAAAATGTTGGTTGTCTTACTAAAAGTCCCTGCTTGAAATAACATTCGTCTACTAATAAAAGAAAGATTAAATGTTTATTTTTGTGTAAGAAATACTTGGTGAATTGTTCAACAAGTCAAAAGAATTTTTTCAGTCGACAATTGTTACGGTTTTTATTGAGCTACAGAAAAAATTTTCACTTATTGAACAAGTAATTGCTGACTAGTTGACTTGTTGTTCTGTGTTATAGGCCCCTGAACTCCATAACAAGTGTTGACTGTCGCATTGGAACTTGATATTTGGAAGAATGGTTAATGTTTTCATAAGCCAAGAACTAAGGCCACATCATGTTTAGTACCACTTCTTTTATCGTTTGCATGCTTCCAAAAAATAAAATTCGATGTTTATAAGACTCCAAAGTACTTAAATTCGCATGAGCTATGTACATTAATCCGCTGGTTACTGAGCCACCAACTCTCTTCGGATAGTCTTGTTTTCTGCTGACTTTCAAAAATCTTGACTTTTTTTCTTGGTATTGATTTGGAGATCTCATGTTCTACAGTGAGCTTCTGGCCTATTAATTAATATTAATATTAATATTATTATTTGGAGTTCAAGTGTAAAAGGGCTGTCAGCTATCAAAACCAAGTCATTGGCATAGAATAGAACTTTGACGAGGATTCTAATGGCAAAAACAACGCTCCCAGGAAGCTTATCGGATATACGCCGAAGGAAATAAAAAAGAGCTCAGAATGTATCCTTGTGGGATGCCAAAACGTCTTGATACACTTGGACAACTTTTAACCATCCCAATCTGCTACACTTGATTGGGATGTCAAGTGGAATTTTAAATAGGGCTTCTAAAACTTCCGTCATACTCCAAGTGACGTCAGTTTATGTGTCAATGTATGCCTATTAACTGTGTCAAATGCGGCTTTAAATAAGTTCAACGGCAGTTAAGGCAAAAATGACATCGATCTTAGAAATCCAGAGCCAAAACTAACTTGAAAAAAATTCCGAAAATTGTAGTGGTTTTAATTCAGTTGGAAGCCTTTCCACACGAAGAATCCCCGTAAATGTTTTTCTAAATGATTTGAGGACAGGAATTCTTCTAAAGTTTTGATTCCCATTTTCTTTTCTAAAGGTAGGGCTTTGGTAAAACTTGCTTAGCACACAAGCATTGTTATACAATAGATTGAAAAAAATCAGGATAAAGGTTTTGAGTTTGTGACTAATTTATTTGAAGAATTCGACAGAAATTCCATCAGCTTTGTTATGTTTCCTACTCAAAGAAATATTTGGGGGTCCAAATTCGACATATAAACATCTTGGAGTACGTGGATGCAGGTGTAAAGATTCTCCTCGGCCGACAATAGAGTTTTTAAATGTGCTTGTAGAGTCTGAGCTTCGAGAATTCTTTGGAATTTGTAAACCAGATGTTTGAGGCAATTAGCTCTTTTTAAAAAACATAACTGCTAAGACTCATAGTTGGTGCGAAGATAAAATATTTGAATTGATTAAAGTATTTAAACGAGAGCTTATGAAGTTTATTTCAGTTTTTGCCAAACCATTTGTGTTTGAGGCTTGAAAGAAATGTTATAATTATTCACAGCCGGCAGTGAGGCATAAATTACTCTTATGATATTTTTCTCAATTTGTTTTACTGTTCTTATTGACTGAAGCGGAAGAAGATATGAATTTGGACTTAAAAGCACTTTGTAACGAGGAGCTTTGCTGTTAATCCATTTAACCTTTCGAAGGTTATACACACGTTTTTGCATTAATCAAGGGACATGTGAACGAAAATAATTAAAGCTAACAACTATACAGCTTTTAGAGCTCAATTAAACTTTTCTCGAAAACGATTTTTACGATTTTAATAAAAAAATGGTAAACAAAAGAAAGAACAAATTAATCCTCAACTGAAAAACAGTTTTTGAATAAACTTAGGATTAATTAAGTATTAGTTCACTCTGATTTTACTTAGAGTTAAATCTTCACTGTGGCTGTTTTTAGATGGTAATTACATTGATGATTTCATACTTTTAAAAATTTATTTAGTTTTTTTTTCCACGAACCGTTTTTTTTTTTTGTAAAAACCTTTACCCAAGAACTAAGTTATTGATCTTGGGGTTGTCTTTTGTCTAATATTACAACAATTATTTCGAGAATTAACGGACAACATAACCGACATATCACTTTGGTTGATATGTTTATTAATTATTTTTTTACCTAATAAATAAATAAATATAATTAAACAAGCTTTTTTCACATTGTACTAACGAAAAACCGAATAAAACAACTAACGATTTTCAACGATTACTGAAGTCATCGACCGACGAAGGTAGACATACTTGGGTGCCAAAACTAGGTAACGGGATCTCAAATCAGATATGAACATCAAAAAATCTAATTCCGCTTTTATACATATCCGGCAACTGTTAGCCGGTTTAAAGTTTTGTAAATATTTTCTGTGGAGAAGACATAAGAATACGATGAGTTGATTTTTATGGAATTGTTTTGGAATGTCTTATGAGAATTATTGTTTTGGGTCTTAAAATTTATTGCCGGCTGCCGGGTATCTGTAAAAGCATTTTTAAGAAACCGGCTCAATGGTGTCTGCCAGCCAATAGGTAGCCAATTATGTGTTAAATGACCCTGACTATTCAAACTTAGAGACAGAATATATTACAACAATACCCATGATTTGATTGAAATTACTTAGATAGATTTCAAAGATTAATAAATCAGAGGTTATTGGTGATGGAAAAATATTTTGAAAGTAGCCCTTAAAGAAAACATTATAATTCCACGTGAATCTAGGGAACTTACTACTCGTTTACAAATTTGAAGTTTTGAAGCATGCGAAAATAATTATACTTATGTTTGCCAAGTCACTAGAATAACTCCTTCCCCACCATTGCAGTTTTTTTCAAATTATACCATAAATTGGCTTGCTTTTTTGAGTGTCTAATTATTATGACACTCAACACCCTATTTAAGAGTTAATTTACAGTTTGTTTAAGGAAATCAAAAATTTAGAGTACATATTTTAAAACCAGTTTTTGGCAAGATCTGCTTTGTCACTTTAAAATAACCAAGAATCAATAAAAATAATGTATGAAGCGCGATTGATACTGAATTCATTATACAAAAAATCTAAATAAATTGTTTTTTTTTCGCATGTGGAAGATTAAGAATTCTAACTGGCAGACGGCTTGTGAGCTAAGCTTGTAAATCTTTATATTATTTTTTTTTAGTTTGTATACTTATTTTTTTTAGTTTTTTTTTTTATATTTTATTAAAAGAAAACAATAAAGACATTAAAATAAAAATAAAGAATCTGATTCAGCCGTCTATTTAAGACCTATATTACCTTGAAATGCTTCCTAGTAGCCATAACTTACCAAAGTAAATATAGTTATAATAAGCACAATAAATCAGAAGTAAAGATAAGAAAAAAAAATAACATAAGAACAGATTTAAGGTGGGAAATTTTTATACCTTGGATGAACACACAGAAAATAAAATTCTTCACAGATGAATGAAATTTCTTCCATTTATTGATTCAATGAAAAATGAAAAATTGTGTTCTACCCTTCATTTGGCAGTACGCTGCTTCAAGAGCATATTAGTAAGAGAAGTCTTCACACTTTGTTGGCATTATAATGAATCACCTAAGGGCACTTGCCCTTAACTAATCAGAATATATTTCAATAGGCAATGTGTCTTCTCTTGAAAGCATTTTGTGCCAAAACTTTATTTGAATGTGTTCACAGGTATATAATATCCCCGTTTAGTAACGTGATATTTTTACCAAGTTTCCGAACCTTGTTTTTTTTTCCTATGGTTTCTGACAGAAAATTGTGAAAATTTGCAAGAAATGTGTTAAGTTTTCTTTCAAAAACTTTAGTCTGCCAGATTTAGTAATTTTTAGTGAGGACCTGTTCCACAAATTAAAATGTTTACAATTTTTGGCCAAAAAGAAAACTAATGAGAGAATAAAATATTTCTTCTCCTTACAAGATTTTTACAGAGTAATTTCTTCTGACTATTTCTTATTGGTGAGATGCCACTATGCCTTGTGTTGTATGTCAGATTTTAGATGACATCAGTTTAATGTCAAACAAATAAAAGAAATATAAAAAAAGCTGCTTTCGACTAAGGGTTGTCTAAATGTTATTTTCAATTTTATTTTAGTTTTAAAAGATGTGCTTAGATTAATAATTTTATTTATGTATATTTTGATACAAAAATTGAGAACATTATGTCAAAATTTTACTTTTTTAATATCACATTATTGTCATATTTTTTCGCATAAGCTGTCATTGGGTTAGGCGTGTTCAAATTTAATTTCTTAAAGAAACGGTTTTAGAACGACACTAAAAGCGACACTAAAGTTAAGTTCAGGAAAAGTAAGAGAACTTCTTCATTAGAGTTTAGAAAAAGTTTCAAAAAGTCACACTTAAACCCATATATCAGGCTCTAAATATATAATTTTGCGTTAATATTTCTTAAAGAAAATAGCTTTGCTTTATTGATTTTAGGGTGAAAGTTTTCAGTCTGTCAAATATTGATAAAAAAATAAAATAAAATTCTCTTGATAGAAGCAAATTGCTGAAAAGGTATGAAACTATTTATTGGTAATTTTTCACAAATTTTGTTTGTATATATCTAAAGACTGACTTACAGATAGGCCAAATAATTTTAGCCCAAGGACATTTCTTAGTGACAACAAGTAATGATTGATAGTTTTTAACAACGTTTTATTTTAGCTTAAATAAAAGACAACAAATTGCAAATTTTATTGAAAACTATATGTTATAATAAAAGAAAGATGATCTGATAACATAAGGTTTGTTTGGTATCTTTTTCCAAGAAAATGTATTAAGCCTGCCAAATTTTGAAAAGATGGGAAAATTCTATCAGAGTTGGGGAAATTTGAAAAAAGTTAACAAACACATTGAACCATAAACTACACTACTTTTTGTAAGAAACGTCATTTTTGTGTATAAACAGCGTTGCCACCTTGCCGTGATTTCAATAAATCTAATGCACTTTTTATCGTAAAACAAATCTACTGCTTTTAAATCGAGACTACTACACTTTTATTTTGTGAAAAGAAAATTATCATTATCAAAATGCAGTCAACTAATTTGTCAATTCGGTTCTTATGGCTTCCGGCTATTGGCTTAGTTTGATATTAATAGTGACAGCATAATTTATTATAATATGCTTTTTTCAATTTCTTTTGTTCTTCTATTTACAAAATAAAAGTAAAAATTGGAATATGTAGTACTTCTGCAGGAAAATTTAATTTACTGCATTTTTGTTTTAAAAACTTAGTTAGACAAATTTTCCAATTAGTGGTAACGCTGTGACAGAAACTGACCACCATGATTTTTGCCAGTACTTGTAACACTTCGTGTACACAGAAATTTGTGTAGCAGGAATTCGCAAGTTTTCCAACGGAGAGGAAATTATTTGCTCTCTCATTACGCTCTCTCGATGCAACTTTTTTGAGTTAACAAACAGAAATTTGTGACAATTTGTGAGAATTTGTGAAAATATTATGAAAATTTGCAAGAAGTTTTACGTTAACAAACACAGCTATTAGCTGTTTAAATAGATGAACATTGATTTTTGGCAGGTTTAGGTATACTTAAAAGTATTAACACCTACCTACTGGTAAAAGATACTAGGTGTGTTTGATTTTGGCAACTGATGATATTTCGTATACATTTTTACGATGTCACACAACTTTTCACAGATTGCTGTTTGTAAACTCCAAAAAGATACAATGACATAGTAAATTTCCCTATCATAAAAATCTTGCAAATTTTGATACACAAATTTCTGTGTACAGGAAGTTAAGCGACTATCAAAATACTAAATTGGCAGTGTATGTAACTTTCATTTTTCTGTTTGATTACCAATCCAGAAAACCGATTAGTAGTGTGCCCAAGCTTCTGGTTTTGACCAAATTCAGAAGCATTGTCCCTCTTTTCAAAACTGGAACTGTCATTATGATCCATTATGATATGTTTGATAGTATCTCTGTTCCTAAGTTTTTTTCAAACAGTTTCAAAAAGTTTCAGACCGTTAGATTTAGTGCGGGCCAGTACAATATTTCACTTGTGGAACGGAATTGCACTAAGTCTGGTGTTTTCAAACTGTGTGGAACACACCTAGAGTTTGTCACGTTTGACAAAGTGAAATAAAGCTGACAACTAACTTAAACTTTGTGACAACTGACAAGTATTCCCTTCTTTGTTTTTGTTTGCAGTATTTGATCTTCCAATTTGTTGCATATCAGTTTAAAAGAAAAAGTTCTCTACCGAATGGAGAGGAAAGCTTAGCTGTAGTAAATAAATTAAGAAGAACTTAAGTAGTAAGAAATTAAAAATATTCTTTTTCATTCCTCCTCAACCAAATTGGCATACTCAGCGAACCCACTGGGACAGTTCAACCCAGAGAATATCAATTATCAAGGAGCCAATCTTTCTTACGTTTCACCCTCCAAAGCCCATTTGTTTACATTGTTGTATTTGTAATTTCACTTCGTGTCGATGAATAGATGTGAATTGCAACAACAACAAGACCTTTGCTGAATGATGGGCTGAATGGACGAGTTGATTCTATGTGTGCGTTTTTCACTGTTTTTCACCAATACTTTGCAACTCTTATACATCAGCCGTTCGCTTTTCAGCTTGTGGGGAAATCAAATTGACAGCTGAGGATTGCCACCTTTAAATTGTTTATCTATTGTCGTTTTCATTTGGACATTCGGCGTACTCCTTTTTGGCTCCTACTATTCCAAAAGCCTTCGATTGGCTGTTCCGAGTAATGTTTTCGGAGTCTTTTTCTGTTCTCTATTTCAAGAAGGAGTAGATTTGGAACACACGCATACATATACAGTTTTTCGTGGGACTTCTTGTCAAAAGTGATAAATGCTTGAAGAAGCCATTTTGTAAAATGGAGTCATTCAGTAGTTTGTGTTTAAATTTGACACCATGATGTTTTCATATTCGATTGGATTCAAAAAAGAGTAGAACATTCTGAAAATTCAATCGAAAATGACATATGGTTCAACCCTTTGAAACACCTTCAGAACACTTCCGTTAAATTATGTTTGTATGTAGCACTGTAAAATTTTTCCACAGAACATTAATCCAGATAGAGGCCGAAGCAAGACTTACTCTGGGTATGTCTGGTTCAAAATTAAGCAAATGTGTGATGAGTCAAAAAACGAACAGGTTAAGGAATGAACAAGCCTTATCTTGTATTCGTTCATTTTTATCGAGATTCTACTACAAATATTTAAAGTAGTCTCTCTAAGGTTCTTCACAATGATATTTAGTAAATAACAGATGCATAGTTTAAGATATAAACGAAATTATTAAAACTTGTTTGCTAGATATATGCACTATCTTATCTACATATGAAAACTATAAGCAAAGAATTTTGAATATGATTTATGTTGCAAGCATTGCCTTGACCTATAGGTATAGGAAGTTTAACAAAAAGCATAAAGAATAATACAATACACCTTTATCTATAGAACTAGTCAGGGTTTTTTAAAATAATTTTTCTTCACGATTCATTGCAAGGAAAAAAATTCTGCCTTTGTCTCGCGGACTCGCATAATCAGTCATTCATAACATACATAAATAAATTTGAACAAATTTGTTTTCATTTATAGGCTGTCAATCAAAAAATTTATTTGTCAATGCTCAAGAGTCATTATTTTATGACTGTGCTTAATGTTTATGGTACCTGATCTGTAATCAAGTGGCTTATATCTCAAACTCAGCATAGAAAAAAAAGATCGACAGCCTTGCTTTTCCACTGCAAACCTCCTCATCCCTTCTACAAGTATTTCAAACGAACATGAAGTGAACACAGTACACACCTTTTATAATATCTTTATACCTCAAAGCCTAGTTTCACAACTCAGACACAGATTGCGTTGCACAGATTTACACGCACATGAGTTGAATTGCCTCTACGACTATGGCCTACACTTTTTTTACCTCGGATTAATGAACAGCGGTGCGTGTTGCTGATCAGGAATTTTTGATCAAAGTCCACGGCTTTTCGACTCTGCAACAGACAGGTTAACGAATCAATTAACGATTGTTTGATTTTGGTTATTTTTATCTGAATATTGATGTTGAGTTTTTTAACCTTCATCTTGAACTTGAAATCTGTTGAATTGCTCGCAATAAAGCAAGAGGCGATAAAAGTCGTTCAATCGTCGCCTTCGTCGGCGTCGTCGTCGTCGTCGGTCGCTTAGACTATCGATGACAGGCTTGACCGGATTCATTTAGCAAAGCACGCATGGGGATTTGGTGTAAATATTGTCTAACAACGTTGGAGGCACGGCACATGCTTAAGATGGAATACTTACGATATCTTGTCTGTGCATGCGTAGACATTTATATATATAGGTTGATATACAAAATATGTATATTTATATAAGTGCGGTATTAAAAATAGATATGCATAGTTTTTTATGTGGTTAAGTTGGGTGTTTAGTAATTTTATGAGGTGTTAAATTACTACATACCACCATCGATATTAAAATATTTGAGTCAGCTGGAGATTCATTTGCATATTGCATGAGTTATAATGATGTGAAAAATGATTTTTATTGAATAATTTGGTGTGATGTCGAAGACGGTTGATGGTTTTTAGTTTACATTTCTCATCTTGCTTAGCATATGGCTTTGATTAACATCTTTATTGATTGAAGGTTATAAAAGACAGTTATTTATCAATTCATCTTACTTCTTTGAAAAATTTATTTTATTGATGTTTATGAATTAATTGTGCAAATGGAACTTATTTTAGGCATGTAGGTACCTACAAGTTTAAGAAATTTGACTATTAAATAACTATTAAAGTAAGAGGAATGATATTTGTGAGATTTTAGCTAAATAGCTCAAATGCATTTTTAATAAAGTAAATTTAAATATCCAAATACTAAACTCAAACAAAATTTTAAACAAAGTTTGGGGAACAATATACAATTCCAGGTCCAGCTAATTACAAATTATTGTGAAATGTCCCCTTGTTGTTGTTTATTTTGTTTGTTCTATTTAGGAATTATAATAGTTGGAATATTTGCCTTGAGTTAATTATCTCACGAATATTTTATTTACAATTAAAAAAAATTCTAAGACACGTTTGTTGATAAACGAAGCTTAAGTCACTTAAATATCTAATAAATTAATTAATCTTAGCAAATATATGTATAGGCTTAAAAGCTTTTGTTTTAATTGTAAATATTTAAAAATTCAAAGTGGAATTCCTATAAAAGTCTTTGCGTCAACAACGTAAGAAGCTTGACCGGGTCGTCAATTTTTATGTCTTAACTAGTAACTAGTGAGGTTTCTTCCACAGGATATAAAGTTTTGATATCACCTTTAATAGAACGCAACCGTTGTTTTGTTGAATTTGTTATCTATTAATGTCGATTTTTGTTTATGCAGTCATTATAAAGGGCAAATACATGGTAGTTCGTCCAGTAAGGAGACCATAATTTTCAAAGGCTTATGATGCTTTGGAATCCACAGCTTTTCGGGATATTCTAACTAAAAAATTAAAATCATCGATTTTTATTGAATAAATTGAATTCAATGGAGTGTGACTTGATTAGAGCCTATTGCATCAATAATAATTGTAAATTTTAAAAGTCCATAAGGTAAAATAACGTTTGTTTACCGTTAAGTCTCAATAATGTAAGACAGAGCTTTTGATATGTGACTCATTGAATGAGGGAAGCAAAATGACGCAAATTCAGTGATACCAAATAAAACTTATTTTAAAAATGGGGTCTTATATACACTGAACCGAAGTTAAATGTCCAAAAATTGTACTGAAAAGTGGTATATTTTTTGTACTCAAAATGTATATCACGTAGCTGTAGTTGCAAAAAATACCCCAAATACTTTGGTGTGTTTTGGTCTTTTGTGCTACTGGAGACAGTACTTTACGGATATAAGAAATACTCATAACAAAAAAAACTAGAATATAAAAAAGATGTTTCTTAGATTTAGAACTCCTTGGAATGCCAGTTATAGAAAATAATCCTGGTTAAAAATGGGTTGCTGCTGTGTACGAAATTCTGGAACAGTGAGGAGTTTCCACGCTTTAAAAGCAATGTGTTTTGACATTGATTTGCCTGGTCTGTCTTCACTACAATCTTGAAATTTTAGTCAGGGGTATTTTTGACTGTCAATCGGGTTTAGCCCCAGGACCTCAACCTGATATTTTCAAAATATTTTAAAATAATAGGTCGAAAGACATATAACGCAAACATCAGTGATAAAAATGTAAAAAAAACACCTAACCCCTGATGTTATATATAACATAGATTGAATTAAAGATTAAACTCAACGAATGTCAGCCTAGACATATTTTCAAAGAATTTCCGGAGTTGGTTTTAGTGTTTGTTGGAGTACTAAATGGAAACGTAGTTGGATTTAAGACACCAGCTGCTACTGATCATGCCAGCTGGATGACTAAAGCTATTTACAGTTTCAAACTTTTTTGCTTCGAAACCATTTAGTTTTTAACGAAACCGAGTAACGATTTAAAATTTGTTTGCAAGTTTTTATATTTTTCCAAGTAATCAAATGACATATACTTGTTTTTGAGTTCTTCTTCACTTTAAAGAACGATTTAAATGCTTCTTTTATACTTTTTCTATTATAAGTTGCATTTTTGAAGAGGTTTCCAAGTTCCAAACTACGTGAGCATAAGAGCATTTTATTCTTTTTATAAAGCAAAATGTCAATCAACAAAAACTTTTATTATACTCTAAAGCAGTGGTTCCCAAACTTTTTTAGTTGCGGAGCACTTTTCAGGCGACGAAATTCCTCGAGGAGCATTTTGTTGCTTGTATGCAAACTACAAAATTTCAAAATTTCATGCAAGTGGTTATAGCATTAAACAAAAAATAGTTAATAAATTTAGGGTAAATTAATGACTCAATGGGTGGTTTAGGCCAAGGTTTACATTTTTTCCATGAATATTATACAATTTGGTGCATTGAATAGGTGGAAAATTGTTTTGAATAAATTTTTTTTCGCATGGGAACTGTAAACTAGACTTTATCTGAAAATAATTGGATTCCTTCAACATACACCTCTATTAAAAACTAATATCAAATCAATAAAACACTCAAAATGCAACGATGTTAGACAAGTTTTGCAAATTCATTTGAAAATTGGTTTGGTAAAGAAAACTAGCTTTAAGATTGAGATGCATTCAAATGAAAAGAACTTTGCGAAATGTATAAAATATATTTTGATTATGGTTGGCAAGCACTAATTCCTGGCCACTTGCGTACCTACAGTCTTGTGTTCAGACCTCAGCAATGTCAGTCTCGCGAAAAGGATTCACCAGCAAAATTTCTTAGTTTTGCTGTCAAACTACAAAGTTACAAAAATAAATAGATCCGCTTGCTTTTTAACGGAGCTAAATTTGCTGAAGTCTCTGAGATCTCGTTTTGCAAGATCTCAGATTGTTAGGTTCAGAAGAGCAACATTTAATAGTGAATTGGAATTTCGATATTTTTTTCGATTTGAATCATGGAGCACCAAGTGCTCCACGGAGCACAGTTTGAGAAACCCGGCTCTGAAGTACAAATGTTGGTCGAGATGACAGGCAGATTTGTAATGGAATTGCAATGCCTGTGTTACATCAAAATTTCATGTTTTGATTACAATTTGTAGAAAGATTTGTTACCAACTTAAAATCAAAAGTAAATATCAATCTAATAGTGAGGCAGAGAATAAAACTTCCAAATAAATTATCCACTAAACATAGCCTTTACTCGTTACCCTAAATAAAAAAAAAAAACAATCTAAACAATAAAATTTGATTGATGAAAAAAAAAACATAACAATTAGATATACATTACGTATCAATTAATAAATTTATGTCTTGTTCCCTCTCAAGGTTGCATAGGTACATATTGATTGATTTTTTGTTCTCTCTATTGTGTATAAGCCATGCAAGAACCGTGTTCTGCTTGATTCTCTGATTACTGCCACTCGCTAGAATGTGGCGATATGATTGAAGTATGTAGTAGCTTTATAATAATCTCAGGTATTCTAAACTGGAACAAATTTAAATGTCGGTTCGTGCAGGTTGCTACAGCATTTTAACAATGCAGACTCCACCAGCAATTAACTGGTTATCGTACAGATTAATTTTAATTTGACCTTCCACCTTAAAATTGATTGTAAGTATAGACATAGGCTTGAAAGATTAAACTCTGTGTATACAAGCGTGTTATAACTCATAACTTTTATTTTCCACAAACACCCACCCACAATGAAACTGGTCGAGCTATATTGTACCAGAAATATTTGAAACACTTCACTTCCCTTCATTGTGGAACTACCACAAATAGTGGGTACATGACTAATCTCTTCGAAAGCCGCCTTCCGGTTTGAAAGTAAGTATACCAGTACGGTTGTCTGGTGGAACAAAAAAAAAAATGTTAAGTCAAATCCGCAACACGATTAGTTATTTTGTTATTTCCATCAGATGTTTTAGATTGGCGGCGTTCACTTTTCTTAAATAAATTCATTTATTTTGAATCTTTCATTATAAAAAGTATATTTTATGTAAAGCTCGATTAAGGAAGCACTATCGATTTCCCCTCAACAGATTTTCAGAAATCTTTTAATCGATGATGGAGTTTATATAAAGTACATATTTACTTCCTGTTACTAATTGATGGATTATTATCTTACTCATTGATCCGGGTGATTGAATACAAGTGCACAATGGATACGGCCATAAGTTGTGGTTCAAAATAAAAATTTAAACCACAGAGGTCAGGTGCAGGTTATTAAATAGAAAATTAATGCAATTAATCGAGAAATGGTATTTATAAGAAAATCACTATGTAGCAATTGTATACACTTTTATTACTTGAAGGTGGTAATTATTATTTAACACACACAACGATATTTATGTATATCAGTCGAAATAATTATTGTTCAAATGGCCTTCAATGAGGTGAGAAGTTTATTATATGCTTGATGATAATCTTGAACTTCTCTTACGACTAGTTAAATCGGGACTATTCAATGAATAGGTGTTTAGGAGATTGCCCCAATATTGGTATTACTCGTAGATAACAATTTTTATTAGTTGAACATAATAAGGCATTGACATATAAACAATTCAATTTAATTGAGAATTAAGGTAGTGAAATCAAATGAGATTACTTTACGATATTTAAAGCAGCGTGCTTGTTTGAATCTACAATTTCTTTGTTTCGTAAAAGTTGTACTGACATTAAATAATATTGTTTAAACAATTCAATTAAATTCAGAAAATAATTGCTTTTTTTTAACATTTATAACTTAGTAACAGCAGTCTTTTGTTTAATAACCTTTGAAGTTGGTATGTTCACTTATTTTTAATCGCCTCTCCTCATCAATTTATGATAATTAATTAAATTAGTTATAGAGTATATATACATAGTTAAAGAAACAGTTAGTATCTGTTTATTTAATAGGTCAAATATTGGTGGAATATAAAGAAAATTGGAAAATAAAATTCTTCTGTTTAAGTGGAGCGACTATATTTATAATTCAAGTTAAAAGTTCAAATTAGCTCAACTGCATTATATTGGTTTCGTGTCAAAAGAAAGTCTATTAAAGTAAATTTTGTCATTAACGTATGTTTTTTTATGTGTCTGTGCATCCACTGCTTTTCGATTTTAAAGTATGTAGACCATTTTGCTGTTTAGCATTTTATCAATATCGATTATTGCAAGGGAAAATTAGTTGAAACGGCTCTCCACACACTAGTACGTTTCATTAAATATTCCTCCGACAATAAAGAGTACACAATGATTACAAAACACACAAACGTCAACACATCTTGGAATAACATCTGCACTGGCATTTTTGAATGTTTATGGGTCGCTTGGTGAACTGATTAATCAAATGCATCATGGGTGGTCTTTCAACAAGAAGATTTATCAATAGCGGTATCCCACAAGGTGCCGTTCTTTCTCTTCTTCTTTGAAACTTGGTATAGTTAATGAGTTGCTAACTTGCTCAGAAGGGGAGAACTACAGAGTCATTACCCATGCGGACGATAACGTGGCTGTAACAGTATCAGAAGAACTTCCTCTGCTGCATTAGGCATTAAACTACATCCTGATCCTGATAAGCCTTGATATTTTCAAAAAATAAATGGACGCGAGTAAAGTAATTTAACTCAAAGCCTCTTTCTGGCTGATTAAGAAAGACTTGTTGGCTTAAAGATAAAACGAGAACAAACTTCAAACTTTTCTTCAACACAAGATGGCCACAGACCTAAATTGAATATCGAAATGTCAAAGCGTATGCAAAAGTGGAATAATTTCTTCTTTTGTGTTGCAGCCACTTACTTTACGTTTGTGTGTATACTTACTTATGACGGTGTTCATATTGCACTTAAAAACTGGATTTTTTTTGACTTTTCAGTATTCACATCTCACTCCCACTCAAAAATCCAGTTTTTCAGTCCCATGTAAACACCTTGGAGGATGCAAAATTGTTCAATGTTTAATTGTAAATACCAAACAGAAATTCTTATGCCTGAAAGTTTGCGTTCACTGACAAATCTTTCAACGCAAAGCCAAACGCGGCATTGTAAAAAACAGCCATAACAGTGATATAATAAGATTGGCTCATCCCAACATACTCCTTGAATGGCGGTAAAGCCTGTTTTGTAACAATCTAGGGCCTTCGTTAAGTGTTCGACTGCACGTGGTCTTAAGAAAGAAAAAACATTCCACGTGCAGATCCGAAGTTCGTTGTCCTTATTTCGTTGGCTACGTTTGCCAACAGTAAATCCATCCATATTCGAGGCTTGTTGTTTCACAACTAAAAAGCTTTAAGTGGCTGGGAAATAACGGTGGAGGTGTGTACTCTGAGACTTAATTCAAGTCTTACTCCAGGCGGATCTTCGCAATTGTGTTTGACAAAGGCCCTAACTATGTCACTGATGAGTTCAAGTGAGTAAGCCGAACGAAATGCCAATTTGTATAATAATAATTCAACAAGTCTAATCCTTAATGTTAAAACTTCTACTTTGCTGATTTATTTCAGTAGTACGAGTATGTAGAATTTGCATTATAAAAAAAACCCTTCTTATATACAAAACAATTAAGACAAAATCTGGACTTAAATTAGATACTCTAAGGGCCAATTTTTTAGTTCATGGTCAACTCTGAGTTAAATAAGATTTAGCAAATCCTGAAAATAATTAAACCCCGAGCTGACTTTCACTATCAAAATCGAGATGGTACCACATCGGAAAAGGCCCTCAATTTAGTCCCTGAGTTAACTCACCAAATTAGGAGTTAACTCGCCAAATTAGGTGAGTTAACGTGGAGCTAAATTTGGATTTCAATTGACTGAAAAACACGTTTCTGATAGTGTCAACTCAGATTTAACCCAAGACAAGGATGATCTCGCACTGAAAAACTGACCCTTAAGTTGTTTATTTAGTCAGGATAACAGCTGACCTACTTTGGTGTAAGAAGTGTCAGTATAAGCTCTGTTAGTCCGTTCTACTTAACCTCACCAACTCTTGCGGAATCTTTGAAACGATATTGGCTTCTATTTCAATATTAGGTCAATTTTTCCATTTTCGATCGACAAATTTCATTTTTCTGTCGTTAAAATTGTCAGGGTACCCATAAAAAATTCCATCAGACTTATTGTGAATTAAACGTGAACCAGCCAGAAACTTGACATTTCACTTTTCGCCTATTGTGAGTTTCACCTGAAAGTAGGATTAACCCCTTAAAATGTAAGCAAATCAAAGATATATGTATACCTATATGTTTCCCAGATCCGGGTAACTGCTATATGTATTATATTTTTAAGTCTAAGAATATATTTAAATTTATACTAAGTGTCAACATAAATCCTCAAAAGAGATGTTTTAAGATAAGACAATAACAATTTTAAATGTAAACAATAATTGGAGACAACATTTAACTTGCACTAACTTTCAAAATCAATCTTAACACGGATACACTGAACAATTAAACATAAGCAAAAGCATTAAAACAAAAATTTTAACTACCAACGTTACTTTATGCGTCAGGTAAAAAGAATTGGAACAACAAATTATAGGTACTTAAAATTAACTTTTTTTTTTGATATTTTTAAAGGTTATTAACCTAACAGGTTCTATGGTGTGATGAAATTATATTTTTTTTTTTTAAGAATTAACATTCATAGAATGTGTCATGTTTGATTTATGAACGTATTTATGTCTTTGCAGATCAATCCCGTGGTGAGTTCTATTGAATTTCATCACACTTAAGACTTTTTGATAAATACCAGTTTAAAGCTATATTCAAATTGTGAATATTTATTACCTATAATTCTTATAATAACTTTATCAATGATCAGGAATCACATTAACAGAGCAAATTGGCGCAAAATTGAAGTTGATTTAGTACGATGTTAATTTGACTAATTTATTATGATATATTAAGCTAAATATAGACGGCTTTATTTTATTATAAACAAGATAAGCATCCTTTTTTCTCTTAAAACTTAACTTAATTTAAAATAATCGAACACCTTACCTTTGAAATATCGTAATTACTCCATATAACACTTTGACATTAACAAGTGTCAAAAAAATTCGTTTGGAAAGTGCATTGCATGAACTATCCCTGTTTTATACGTCAATCAGTTTTTTTTTCATTTTTATCCGTTGGAAATCTTCAAAAGACACTCGGTAAGAATCGGTACTGAATAGTGTAGGACTCTTACCGCACTAAAACCACCGGTGAATCAGGACCAATCTATGAAAGATCGACAAATGATTTTTCTTTCTTAATTTATAAATCACATTGTGGGAAGTTTAAAGTTATAACACTTTCCCATAGCTTTTAGACCATCAGCTCCTGAGGCTTGGTTTTTCTTATTCTCCGAACATTGTCTCGCACATTTAAGACATTCTCCATTTTGGAGTTGGTATGACTTTGCAGTCGCTGATTGTGTGATACAGCATGTTTTTTTTTAACCACATCTGTAACCATTTCAATATGAAGGTCACGGTGTAGATCGCTATTTCTTATATACCAAGGGGCATTTATTATTCCACGAAGGACCTTTCATTGGAACTTTTGGATGTGTTCAACATTTGTTTTCTTTGTTCAGCCCCATAGATGGATGCCCTATTTTCAAACGGGAGTAACCAGTACATTTTTCTGTACTTCAAGTTTAGTTCTTCTCTGCTATTTCTATTTTAGCTTTCCATTCAAAGTTATTCCAAGGTATTTGGCAGTATTGGAGTAGGGCACTGCTGTACTGTTTATAAGAATTGGAACATTGTTTATTTTTTTGTTTGTAAGGTTTACATACGTCGATTTTGTTTCATTTAGTTTGATTCGACATTTTTGCTTCCAATCACTAACTTTATCGACTGAATTTAGCAGTTTTTGTGTAGCCTTCGTAACGGATTTATTTGGCACCGCTATTGCAGAATCATCAGCAAAGGTGACCATGATAGCGTTACTGTCCACTGGAGTATCCCTTGTATATAACAGATACAAGGTTGGTCCTAGGACACTTCCTTATGGTACACCGGCTTTAATTTTCTTTAGTTCCGAGTAATTTTGGTCGTACCGTACTCTAAAGAGTCCGTTCATAACGTTGGATTTCAGTATTCCGTAGCACTGCCTGGGAAAATCTCTATGCAGTTTGTACTCAAGTCTTAAGTGCCAAACCTTCTCAAAGGCTTGAGCAACATTTAAGAATATAGCCGAGCATACATGTTTTTCTTCAAGTGCCTTTTCCACAACATCCGTAACCCGATGCACTTGGTATACCGTGGAGTCCAAACTGATGGCTCGGAATAGGTCTTCTTTCTTCTATTATTTTCTTAAGTCTTTTTAAGATCAGTTTTTCGAAAACTTTTGCCATGATTGGTATTAGCGATATAGGTCTATAAGTTGTTACTTCCAATGATGTGGCGCATATCTAAATTTAAGGCATGCAATTATTATAAATTATAAAACCTGAGCAGTTATTAGATCGTACCCTGGAGATTTTTTGCTAGACAACTTATGTTGACACATTCTCCTTACTTCTTTGAGCGTGACAAAAGGAATTTCACATTTGTCGCTTCTATCAACAAACTGTAAGATATCTGTAGCTGTATTTGCTGAGAGCCACTTAAAAACATTCACGAGATGTTCAGCGAAGATATCAGCCTTTTGTTTCAGGGTTCCGATTCATTTACCATCTTCAGATTTTACTGTCGGGCTGCGTGTCTGTGGTGCTTAGCTGCTTTTCATAAGGAGTATTCCATAGAAGCATCCGACGTCAGACTATTCAGGAATCTACTATGTGAATCACTTTCAAACTCACAGATTCTTTTCTTTAGTTTGTTGTTAAGATGGGTAAAAACTGCCTTATCAACTGGAAATCTCATAGCTGGCCATTTTCTTTGAGCTCTTCGTTTCTCCAATATCAGCTCTTTTATTTCGACGGAAAATTTTATTTCTTTTTCTCTTGAGTTCGAAATTGGATTACTTTCTTCTGCAGCCTGTTGCACATCAGCAATAAATTGTTCTACTTCATGATCAATTTGTTCAATTGTTTGCATAGGGGGTCTTAGGTTTTTAAACATTTAAAGTTAATCTTAGTAGCGTGCCCGCTCTTTGAGAACCATGAGTGCTTAGTGATACTTCCCAACCATTCTTATATGTGATGTGTGTTGTAGGATTTGACACTTTCTTGCAAGAGGCAGTACGCAGTACTCTTAAGAAAAGTTTAATATTTTTTAACTGTCATATACTGAGGTGCGGTCCAAGACCTTTAGATTGATGACAGTCCAACACACTAATCATTACGACAAGTAATACTAGAAATTGACACATACTATACCAGCTGGAATCCTCCAAAGATGTGAAATAAAAATGGCGTAAGGTCAAATGGCTTGTCAAAAAATCCATATATATCAACAGCTCGCAATAATGTTAACAGACTGACCACTTAAAATACTAATTGATTAATATCCTCTGTTGCCTTTCAAAATCTGCATTCATTAATTTATTTCTTACATACCTCCCCCTTTCTTGCTCAATTTCAAACGATCAATGGCAATAAATTCTCTCACATACATCCCACATATGGTTTTGGTTCGATGCGAGCCAAAAACTCACCCACAAAATTGTAACAAGTAAAGTTTGAATTTCATATCAGATAGCTTGGGGCATACCACATATGTACACGAACCTCAATGTAGATATTATACATATCCACTGCAAATATCACGATCTTCAAAAAAGATAAATGTTTGTTGTTGTTGTTTCTTTTTACTAAAGTTTTATTGCAGTAGCTTTATATCCTTTAACAAATTGTAAGTATCGCACAAATTTTATACCATTTATTTATTCTAACCTAGAAACCGTGTGTATAATAAATCTTTAACAATATTGCAATGTAATTAATTATTTTTCAATTTGTTAACAAACAAAAATTTCAATCCTCTTTGGTTGGTGTGCTATATGCTATGAAATCAAATTTCCGCTTGAATACATATCTTTGATTTTTTCTCGCTCGTCATAACCCACATTATGCATCAACATACTTACATACATTATTTATTGGACATGAAGTAACCACATAACATACTTTACCTACTGAACTGATCTGGTTTAGTCTATGAAATCTAGAAGGGAAAAAAAAATGTGTGGTCGATGGTGCGAGGAGAGGAAACATGTGTATTATTAAATGATGCCGTGAGCGCGGACCGAGTAACTTCGTCTAACTCGCATGATTACACCTTCACATAAATTAATCGTCATTTACGAAACTACGAGTATTTATGCAATCTTAGTGGTTAACCTTTAATACAGGGTCGTAGAAATTTTCAGGATGATTGTCAATTTGGAAGATTGCTGTGATTAATGAAGAATAGACTAGAACAGCACCGAAAAAGATTGAAAATTGTTGCTTACGAGATTGACCGTGTCTATCAGCTGCGAAATTACAAACTTAAAATATTTGAATTGTTACTTTATATATTTTCATTCATTCAGTTTAGTCCAAAAATACAAGAAAAGTACTTCTGTGATAAACTTTAGCTTATTATTATCCAAAAAAAAACGCTTTAATTTATGGCTTAAGTATGGGTTGAGCAAAGAATCATGCCATAAAAACAAACAAGGTGGTTATGTGACGACAGACATATCTTCGATGACTTAGAAGTATACCCTCCGAGATTTCAGGCCATATCAAGCTGAGATTCAATAACACTGTTAGAGGGCTTGAGTGCCACAGGATTAATTTTAGGTTTCGCTAAATGAGAGTCACAATCCCAAGGGTATCACAACGGATCTACATTTATATAAGGGTGTCAGTAACAATCTCAACTGTCAACCCATTCACCTAACCCAACCTAACCTAACCTAACCTAACCTAACCTTAAATAATCTTACCTTAAAATTTTTATTTTTTTTTAAATAAAACACCTAGTTTTGTTTACAAAAGCGAATTTACAAAATAATATACTACCCTTATAAACTTCAACATTAAATATATTGTGACAATTGTTTTCCTGATAAATCTGAAATGAAATCATTTTTGCAAAATTCACCAAAACATTGGGCCATGGAATAAATATTTTTTCCGAGTTGGCCAAAGTCATAAAAATCTAAGAATTTCTACGAATTTAACTCAAAGTTCTGTGAAATCACATATTTTTTTGGAAGTACCTAAACGAAGAAATATAATAAGTGGTTGTGTATTTCCCAAAAACTATAAATTTCTATGAATTCAGCTTAAAGTTTTGTCAAAATTCATACAAAAGACATGAAATTGTACTCAAATTCGTAGAAATACTTTGTTTTGGGATGTACACGAATACAAATATTTACAAGTTTGTTCGTGTACTTCCCAAAACTGCTAATTTCTACCCATTTAAGACTGAAATTCTGTCAAAGTTCATATAAAAAAATGTTGACAAAACTTTGGACTAAAATGGGAAGTACACGTTATTTTCAAATATTATTTGTTGACAGATGTGTTGTGCTTGGTTAAGAGCGGGATCTCTTCTGTTCCGTATGCACTCTCTATGCCTATGATGTAGTTCTCTCTTGTGAGAAAACTACAAGTGTATTCACGACATGAATACTCCTTACGAAGTGATACTAACCCATTAACCCATCTAAACAGGGTCCTTAGAACGTTACCCGATGAGTTCTTGCACTTGACCCGGTTTAGATTGGTTAGTTTCAGCACGTAATATTTGCAAATTGGAACATTCGATTTTGTGCAGCGTATAAGATATGCTTCCGATCTCGTTCAACTATTAATATATCAAGAAAGAACCTTTTTTTTTAACGCACAAGCAAAAATAAACAAAATGGAATGAAATGGACTAGTTTGGATATGAAACGTGAGTGCTCACTCAAATTTATAAATTTTCTTCTTGACTTACCCCTCCCTTTCCAAATCATCGAATTAAACATCGAACTGCCATCAAGCTGTAGTGAAACCAACAAATCAAAACATGGTCCTTTGACAATTTCAGGCGAACAATTGGCACTTTAAAACTTTGACCATTTTCACGGAGTTGCTTGTGAATGGTTTGGTCATTGATGATTAAGTCAAAGTACCAGAGTACCAGAGTGACAAACTAACATTATTCTGGAATAATCTGTCAAAATACTTGCCAAAGAACGTATAATAGGACAAAATTATTCTTTTGGTCACACTGGCAGTTTTTGAGTCGTGTAAATACTGCGAAAGTCTATGCTATGGATTTCTTTTTTGGTCTGCTATTTTTTTCCATTTTTTAAGGTATTCTGTTTTTGTTTTATCAGAAGCAAAATTTATTGATCTCTGATTTGATCTTGATTTTTTAATATGCCATAGCCATGGTGTTGGTTTTCTGATGAAGATCACTTACAGGAAGGGGGGAACATTTTTTTCCTAACCGATTTCACTTACAATCAATGAATATGAACAAGGTGTATGTCAAAGTCGAAAACGGACAAAGACGAAAAACGTTTCTCATCGAATGTTTGATTTGATGTATATAAGATTATAAAGGCTATAATTAAAAATAAACAATGATGTTATGAACAACTGTGGGCATAAAATTTTACACCTCTCATTCTCTTTGAATGTCAAAAAAAAAACGTATTTTGTGTTTTTCTTACAACGCTTCTGGCTGTCAAGAAAATCTGGATCAACCCTGGGTAGAGTTCAACGAACAAAGCTCTATGCATGAATTATATTTGATTAAAACACAAACACAACATTTAAATTTTACTCATTATATTTGATTAACACATTATTTACAGTTTTCTGATTATGTTTTAATTTATAAACATCTTTTACGATCTTACAATTTTTAATTATAGGAAAATTTATAAATTTGTTTTATTCTTGATTCACGATTTTTTTTTTTTTTTTAATACAAAAGTGGAATTTTTGATTTACATTTAAATCTTGGTTTAGTGTTTGATCATGGCTCATTTTACACGCTTGTTTACACGTTTACACATACAAAGATAGCGCTTTATTCAACTTTCTCCTTGAATATAATGACTTTATTAATAAAAAAATCCCTTTCAATCTATAATTATTATAATTCATAGGGCCCTTCACTTCAACAAATCGTAGCTATTTATGTTTAACAATTTGATTTTTCGTTTAAATAATCGGATTTAATTCAAGTCTAAAAGAAAGATGTTTTAATGTTATACATTTTCACTATAATTAAAGCTTAAAACAATTATTATTAAGATCCATCCTTAACTTTGGCATTGGAAAATTAAATGTTATTGCCTTGCACTTTATTGTCACATTATTTTATTACAATGTATGCAAAACCATAGATTAGAAGGTGTTTTTTTGAAAGGTTATTCGTAATATTTTTTCTTATCTTTTTTTACATTTATCGATAATTGATTCGGTGAATTGAAGATTCAATGAAGCAGATGAGCTTGAAGTTCAATTAAAAACCATCACGATAAAAAAATGGTGTTGGTTCTTTTACAGGTCATGTGATTTAACACCTCTAAAATGTTTATGGATAAGGTTTTTATAAGTAATTTTATACTATAAAACACATCAAAAATCTTGGCAAGCCTAAATCACCGAGATTTTAATATGAGAAATGTTTAAAAACATTTCATATAAGACAGCTTCATTACTAATATGGTAGATGCAAAATTTTGTAGACCTACGCAATCATAATAAAAAAAAATCTTAAATTAGTCTACAAAAATAATTACTCTCATTGACATTGTTTTGATTAATTTTGCTATCCAAAATCAAAGTCTCGAACTTAAAAAAAACACCCTTTAATATAAATTCAGACATTTTCTAACTTATTAAACCACTTTCAATTTCAATCCAAAGAGCATTCGTGTGCTGAAACTCAAAGAGAGATAATCTTTGGGTAGTTCACCTCAACAAATTGGTATCATGGAAGTTATGAGTTATTATTAACAGCCGGAGCCGGTTTTAAATCGCGTGCTAGCAATTTAAATGTACTGAGTCTTTGTTTACTTTGGCGGCAGTTCTATTTGTATGGAAAATTAAAAGCGTTTTGTTGGTATAGGTAGGAAAGCCTGCATATGCGACTTCTTATCTTTCATCTTTTTGTTGATATAATTATTTTATTACCAATGAGACATAATGCAGGTAAATTCTGCATTGACCTCATTTAAATCAATTTAACATTTTTAAGTTAACAAAAAAAAAAAAAAAAACAATGAGTCAGGTAATACTTACATAGTTGTATTGTAATTCTTGATCAGATATTAACAATTAAAACTTATAAATAAGAGATTTTATTTATAAATAATGGCTTTTAATGAATTAATAAAAACATTGGCGTGATATAGTAAGAAACCACAGATTTTGGGAGTTTTAAATTTAACATTGGCTTTATGATTGATTTAATTGCTTAAAGTAACAACTTAGTAGCAATTTATTAGTTTCATAATTTAAAAAAAAAAAACTAATTTGGGTAAATGGTTTTGCCATTCTCAAAAAAATGGGGCCAATGACCATATGCTTGGATTGGGTTTTATGAATCAACATTAAGCAATTTATTGCTAAAAAAAATTCAGAGTCAGTGACCACAAACCGCCTCCTGATCTCGTAAGCTAGACATTCTCCAATTTGGATGAGTTGACCTAGATACCCAACTTATTTTGTAAAGTTCGAAAAGTTTGCAGACAAGCATAAGACAATCGACTTTTTGGACAGCTATGTAGCAATGGGACGATGGTTAGAATCTAATCCAAGAGAAGATTCTCGGATTTGTTTGAAATGGGTTAGTCAGACCTCATTATGTTATAGAAAAGTGATTCAAGCTTCGTACCTCGGGGCAACTAGTTGTTAAAGAAGTTTCTGGGAAAGAAGAAAAGGCTGTTTAGGGCGTTTTGTGATGTCATGATGAAACATCAGCAGCGGGTGGAGTGTGGTATATTTTTGTCGAAAATCAAACTGGATGTTTTATTTGAAGTTGTTTTGCTGCAGAACTATTCTGAGCTTCATAAGTTTAAGCTTTTCCAAGAGCTTAACTAGGTTGTCATCTTGTTAGATGATGACCATGTTCTTCTTCTTAGCACCTTTCTTGAGTATTCCCATGATTTTTGCATTCCATTTTTTTGGGAAGCAGCTGTGATTGAGAATTATTGTTAAAGTTTCTTAAGAATGAAAAGAATGCGCTTTTGACTCGATCACACGCAAGATTAGAGCCATTTAACGTTGCTCTCTACAAATTTGACAGCAGTGTCTATTGCATAAATTCCTCAACTCCCACCACTATGCCGGGTGACGACTGTTTCAACTGATAAAATGTGAATTTTTATTAGAAATGTGCAGGATATGCTTCATCTTGTCCATGAATTTTAAATTAGTAAATTTACAAATTTCCTATTCAACTACTACTATGATTATTCAAGAAGTTAATGCTTCTATAAAGCTTCTATTCAATGTTTGTATCTGGGTTGTTTCAAAGCTTAATGTTCGTAGATTTGCAAAAGCAGGCCAAATAGTGAATATTTTCGTCAAATATTCAATAAAGCTTTCTTAAATTAGTTTTTAAAACCACGGTAAATTACAAGTTCCATCATATGGAGCTTCAAAAGTTCTTTTTGTACTTAAGCTAGAGCCGCACTTGCGATTTTCTGTCGTTGCGACTTACAAATTTATCAGATCTGTTTTTTCCGATTAAATAAAGACGTGATTGAAATTGCAAGAGTATACTTATACCTTGTACTTAAAAAATTTTACTTCACCGCAACGGAAATATTCATTCTAATTCATAGGATTTGAGTGTCATTGCACCTATTCAATAAATGTTAAACGAATGAAAATTCACTTTGAAACCATTGTATGGACTTTCGCAAAGATCATAGAGATTTTCAATGGAAAATTACCAGGTTCTATTGTGAATGAGCCTCGTGTGACCTGTAATCCGTTGAGATGGTCGTAGGGGTGGTCTATGGGATTGTAGGAATTTTTATTTGAAGATTGACAAGTTCTTTTGTGAATGGGCCTAGTGGAACCTTAACCTCAGGAACCACCTCAATACGAATGTACCGCTTTTTACTCAAATTTTAAGCTCAAGCAGGCTATTTCAAAAAAGGTTGTGGTAACAGTGGGATGCGTATTCAGACAAAAAATTCTTTTGATATACCCAGATGACAACTGAAGAAAAAATCAAACTGATCTGAACAATCAATCGTTTATCCGAACATGTGCGGCTTCGGACGAACAAAGTCAGTTTCATAAGATCAAATAAGCAGGAGATTCACGTTGCAATAGCCGTAAGGACTGTCGCAAAGATAGCATAGATCAATGGAAAAAATAAAGTCCTTTAAAAATGTCTATGAACCTTGCGACAATCCTTACGACTATCTCAACGTAAATTGCCTACTATAGTTTTGAGGACGAATAAGTTACAACAATTGATCGTCTGAATACGCATCTACTGAAGCCGTAGTATATGATGGTTGCAAGATTTGTAGAGACTTTTGGAGGTTACACTGATTTCATGAGAGCCATTCACAATACATCCTGCCAGTTTTACATTTATACGCGCATCACTATTTGAGACAATTCCTGAAAAAAAACTCTCTTTTATGCAGGAATTTAAAATTAAAAGGAATTATTCACGTTGAGATGGTCACTAGGTTTGTAAAGATTTTCAATGAACCATCTCCATCATCTGTAAAATTTTGTTTAAGTTGTTGTTAGAAAAAACTGAAGTTTACCTGATGAAGTTTCCTTATAAAAATCTCCAGATTTACTAGTATGAGCTTAAACAACATCTATGAATATGCCCCAATGTGTGTTTGTACTTATTTACCATCGATACAACACAACGGTTTGATCGAAAGGCATTATGACCGTCTCTGTGAATTTGTTAACATGAATGGTCCATATCAGTTGAGATATTCACGTTCAGATAGTTGCAATAGTTACGGTCGTTACGTTCATAGAGGTAAACACCGGGCCTATTTACGATAAAACCTGTCATTTTTCCCTCCAAAATCTTAAATAATCTTGTGAATGTCCTAAAAATGAAATAAAACATTGAAAACATTTTTAGGGGACCTTAAAGTAACCTATTTACAATAGAATCTGTTATTTAAAAAATTCCCCGGTCCTTGCAAGTTCTTTAAGGCTTTCACAAAAGCTATCACAAAGTTCGTAGAGATTTTCAAAGGACAAGTCGGGTCACAATAGACCTATTCACGATAGAATTTTATTTGACTTTAGCCCATGCAATAGTCCTTACGACTATCTCAACGTGAATAATGGCCCCTTTTATAAAGAAAGTAAAACTATAAATTCATTAAAAAAGATAGACGACATACATGATTAATCACTATTCCATTTCAAAGTAAATCTATTATATGCTATACCATTATATTTAAATAATTTAAACACAGTTGTAAGGAGTTTATCTTTGATATCAGATAAAAATCTTAATTGTGTAAAAGTGGCTTTTGAAGAGGAAGGTCTTTGTATTGGCAAGACCTTATAACATAACACAGAAGTCACTCTGCAGACAAACTGATTAATCGACACTGATTATCGGCAATTTAAACATCAAAAGTTCGTGCAATTCGATGCAAAATTGGTTTGCATTAGTAATAGCAGGCGTGGTGTGGTGACGCTGGCTCTGATTTTTGTTGCTGTCTTCAAAGACTTCCTTATACTGCACAACGAAACAAGTTTTTTATGTTTTTTTTTTTTTTTTTGTATTTCAACCATCAGTTGAATAGTCGTCATTCAAATGTAGGCTAGCTACACTTATCTTAATGTCCTCCCATGGGTTTGGCAAATAATAATAACAATACAAAAAGAATAAGTTAAACTCTTCAACTTACAGGTTGCCACAAGTAGCACATTGGACTAGATTTTCTACCGTCTAATATGAATTTTCAGTCAGTTGATTATGGTTGCCTAGATCACGACTCTATCTGGCTTTGACAGCTTTGGGTCTATGGAAAATCTTTTTTTGTTGTTGTTGTTTCTTCCCATACAACTCAGATTAAATTGAACAACACGATTTGTTGGCTATTGGCCATAGAAAGAGTTCATTATTTCATTTTCTTTACCAAATCGTTAGTTTTACATATGCAAAGCAGATCGAATTTGTTTGCAAACTATGTTTGTATATAATCTGAATTCTTTTTGCTAGATAAAAATGTTACAATTTTAAAACACTTTTATTTAAGATGCAGGAATAATTTACACATATCGTTTTGACATTTGGAGTGACAGTGATGAATGGATTAGATTCTTTTTTTTTGTTGAATGATGGTTTTTTTTTTTTTTTGAGTTATAAGCAGACTCAAAAAATATTTGTTGTATTGCTTAAAATGTTAAAAATAGAATTTGAAGTGATATTTAGTGAAAAAGTATCAAGTTAAATGCATCAAATTAAATAATCTCTTCATTTTCAAGTTCTAATGTCAAGTCTTTCGTTTATGTTTTGTTTGCTTAGAAAAATTTGAATTCAAAGTTGTTTAGGTTGAATAAAATTGTTATATGTTCTTTCAAGCATATAAATGAATATTTAAGACACAATTTACAAAAAATTTCCTTTCTACATATATTTTTTAAGACTTTGCATAAATTTAAATTATTTTTTTATTTTATTCATTACAGCTAGCTGTTTTCTTTGCCATCTGCATGTCAATTACTTTAGCATCTGGGCAATTTTTCCGTGGTTTTGATAGAAGATTTTCTCTTAATGCAATTCCAAATGACTATGGCAGAAATGGACTCAGAGACGCACGACAAGACCGAGGTAATTTTAAGTTTACTGATGCATAATTTTAATTAATAATTTTTTGTTTAAAATTTTCTAACTTTTAAATTTTATTTATTAATAATTTAATTTAATTTATTTTATTTTTTTCAATAGGACCAGTTGTATTCCCACCACCTCCACGTGATAGCCCAATTGAATCCAGTGGGGTTGTTGTAGGTGCATCAGGTTTTGGTTTCGTCCCACCTTCCCAAAGTAATAGAGCCTTTTGAAAAATTGCTCAAATAACAATCCCGAAACTAATTTAAATGTACATAAGATGAAATTCACACATACTACCACCACCACGAAATTATCATAAAACTTATGCACTTATTACCTATGTATATTAAGTTGCACAAGCACACATAATTATTTAATTATGCACAATCGCACATGTAGCTAAAATTATTCTAGTTTTTTGTTTTCTATTTTGATAAAATAGAGACATATTAAATTATTTTTATTTTTACATATAAGAGAATGTTTGTGATTTTAGTATGCACGTATATTTTATATTTATCACTGTAATAACTTATCAAAATTTATATTTACATACATGGAATACTTAACATGTTTTAAGATAAAAAAAATCAATGATCATATTAATCTAGCACATATAACTGCAATTAATTAAATTAAAGAAAAAAAAAATCAAACATTTAAGTATTGTAGTAGCTAAATTTTAGTTTAAGAAAAAATAAATTCAAATTCCAGTACTCAAAAAATCTATATTTTTTATTTAACATAATCCACATTATTATTCAGCACAGATACAAAAATAAAATATGCACTTTTTGACAGTCCAATAATTTAAATTGATTTAAATTATTTTTTTTTTTAATATGGTTTTTATTTGGTAATTTGTTCTTAAAATTTGCAAACTTAGTAACCGATCTAACTATGCACATTTTTTTAAGGCAATTTTTTAAGTATGTGGAATTGGTATCCGAAACAAATCATTATATTCTTTTGTCCCACACTGGTGTAAGGTTTTTTTATGAGAGTTTGATTTTAACATTATTTTATATTTAACACAACTTGTTCCTTTATTTTTTTTTTGTAAGACTTTGAAAAAAATTTGACGAAGAAAAACGATCCAGTGAATCAATTTCAAGATTTACAAAAATATTGGTGCTATAAATCTGCATACCAATGCAAGTCATCCAATCAAAACTTGAAAAGAAAAAAAAAAATTACCGAAAGACCACAAAATCTAATTTTTTAGTACCAATTTTTTTTAAAACTAACGGTGAAGAGTTAGACAAAAAAATAAATTCTACCAAATCTTTAAAAAAAAATCTTGTATAAATTTGACTCAAATTTTCAAAGCTGTCCTTGAATTTGGTATGACGTGTTTATTTGCTGAGATATTGATCAATCAAAGCCAAAACGTATATTTTTTCAATAAAATTCAGATAAACCATGAAAAACAAAATTGTATAAGAAAATATAATTGAAGCTGAATAAACAAGTTATCTGATTTGATTGATTAAAAAAAAAAATATAAAAAAAATGATTACACAAAATTGTTGGTGTCATTTCTTGCAATAACCCTCTAACGGTAGTTGGAAGAAAAATAATTTGCAAACAAATATCGAAACAAAAAACGTAAAGCTATATAATGTTTTTTGTTTCAAGTCAATAACCTAACATAAAAATACAGCTCTTCAACAAACACTAACAAACATTGAAAAAATGTTGTGACTTGAATTTTTTTGACTAGTGTATTTCACTCATAAGCAAGTGAGTTTTGATCAAAAAATAATAATTTGCTAAGGTTGGCCATTCACGTTGTGACAGTCGCAAGGACTGTTGATCTGACTGTCGTAATGATGATCAAAAGTACGCACACACGTTACGACCCGGTTGAACGGACGGCGTGTCGAACAAATCTCAGACATTGCTAGTCTTCCTAAGCGTTTAGTAGGTTTGAATTATGAACCGTAACAAGAGAAATGCTGACCTTGTGTAGCGCTATTATAGTCTCTGGATGAAAAAAAAGAAGGCAAAGTGGTCAAAAGAATTATTCGGGGTAGTATTGTTGGGCCTTTTTTAATAGTTCATCAAACGCTGATCTTCTAATTTGCTTGTTGCTATACGGTGAACCAGAAGCACGAATGTTTTTTGTAAAGTGAAATAAATTTTCTTTTTTTTTTCCATTTAGTTCCTTCCATTTGTTTTTATTATTATTTTGTCACCCAGGAATAATTCTGAAAAAATAGGTATAAGATTTCGTTTTGTTCGTCTTATAGTAAAGTTCGTTGAAATTTTTAATTGACTTCTGACTTGTCGTTAGTCGCACAGTCCAATGTACAATAAGGACATTTACCGTAGAATCTGTCGTATACGACTGAAGTCCGTCGGACCGTCCTTACACTAATTTTAACGTGAATGGCACGCTACTTATCCATTCCTTAAAGTATGAAACAAATTCATTCAAAACAAAAATAAATGCATACATACGAGCATGTATAAAAACAGAAAAGCGCATTTATATTGAAATGCAAAAATACTGACTTTTTTTTCTTAACACCCTACTGTCTGACCAGAATAGAGTGCTGCAAATGGAATAGCTGTCAAAAAATGCTGTACGTGATTTTTTTTACTCGCCCACAATGTGCTGTACAGCTTTCTGACATTTTTGGCATTCGAAGTCAGCTGTGCGAAATTAATTCAACACTAAAATAAAAAATAAAACAAAAATAAACTTGGATAGTGATAAAATGGAAGCTAAAATTACTTTACATCATTATCAGAGATTAAAAAGGGTTTGAAACTCTCTTTAGCCCCCATGTAAACACTTGGTTGCGCTCATAATTTTGAAACGTCAAAAAAGCTGCATGGAAAAGTTAAAAGTTGCCTAACTTGTCCAGCTGCGTCTGCAGCTCCATCTACAGCTGCGTCGTGTTCTGTCCGTATCATTGGATTTGTGTGTATGCAACATTTTGACAGCTATTCCAGTTGCAGCTCCGTCTTCATTCTGTTCAGGCAGTTACACGGCAATATAATCGTTGTTCGCTGAAGGCGTAATCAAATTGCCTATTTTTTTTTTGCAAACCAGGTGATCCGCGTCAAAAATTCAGTTCGTGCAGATTGAAAGTAGACAAGAAAAAATTCTAATTCCCCCCGCTTGGACAGCAGGGCTATTCCATACAAAATTTTCACAAAACACAAACAAAATTAATTAAAAAATAACGGTAACATTAACATGTGATCTTTTAACGATCGGTCCTGCAGCGGTGTCACTACGGTACGGTGCCGCAATAACTGAATGCACACATGTGGGTTTTTCTCTCAGGTATCAATCTGCAATTCGCATAAAATACTCGGCAAACACTTATCCACTCCCCGCCAATTTTTTCTTCTACTTGTGGTACGTTCTTTTATGTTACTCTAGTTAACTATGGTTCATGTGTCAAAAAGAAGATTTGCAACGCCATAGTCAAAAGAGTAACTTGGAGTTACTTTTCATTTAGAAACGACCAAAGTTAAAAATAGTTGATCTGTCAAACAAAATGAATGAATACAAAAAAAAAAAAACGAAATGCATTTGGAGGTAAAAATCAATAACAAATTATGATTTCATTTGATTTATTGAAAAGAACTTTTAATAAAATTCATTTAACTTTATTCTAGCACAACATTGCATGTTACACAATTGCACAAATTTCTTTACTTAAAATCGAACAAACTGGACTGAAAAATTTCGCAAAACATAGAAAATAATTTCCAAACTCACCATCGACGATAAATCAATTAAATAATAAATATATTACTACAAAAATTAAATCAATTCCAAACCGAACGATCGAGAAGCACAAAAAAGATAATCTAAAATGAAAACATTGTGATTTCAGCTGCTTAGACAGATTAACCCTTTCAATTCATATCAAGGAGATAAGTTGAAAATGTTACTCAAAAAAAAATTTAGGAACTACTCTGTGACGTCATAAAGTAAAATAAAGTTGCTTTTTGAATTAAAGGAACGATGAAAGTTAACTATAGTTAACTTCGGTTAGAAAAAGAACGTACTTCTGCCATGGTATGCCTCGAAAGCACCACTCCATATTTCTAGAAGCTTTTTATTTTATTGATAATTAATTCTATATCAAGTTCCTCCATGTTTGACATCTTTCTTTCAAATTTAATTACCGGCAAAATCACGCATGTGTGCTCTGCTCAATAGCAAACAATGTAGAGAAAGACGCAACCACGTTTGCGGTGACGAAGTAGTCTCGTTGGCCTCATTCATCCCAAAATCTGAATATTCAGATATGAAAACTCATGCAAAAAAATCCGAATTATCAGTGGAAAGTCAGCTGTTTGCTGCATTTACTTTTGATCTAAGCATTGTAAAGAAAAATTATAAATTAGAACTTTATTGTAACTTAAACAAGTAGAACGTTAGTTTACCAGTAAATTTTGAGTAATATTTTTCCAAAGTAGTGCCTTTCACATAAAATAATGTGTTGGGCAGTTCGAGTCTTCCAGTGAAACATATTCAACACACAATTTAGATTTGAATTGCTGTTCAGTTATTAAATTTCACTTTTCGCAGCGTGTGTCCAATTCCATCACTCATCAGATCGTAAAGTTCAACTCTCATTTGCATGTGTTTGTGTTTTTTTTTTGACATAAACTTTCCTCTGAGTTTTCAGATGAGATTTCACATCTGAAAATTCAGAAAAAAAACGTAACCAAACGTAACCAAAAGTCATCTGAATTTTCAGATATTTTTTCACTTCTTCAGTAAAGGAAGATGTAAATACTGAAAGGTCAAAAAAAATCCAGTTTTTCAGTCCAATGTGAACACTGTCTTGGCACGTGCGAGGTTTTTAAACCGTCGAATGGCACGCGGAACTGCAACGTCATCGCATACGAGCGTGTAAGTCCCCTATTACACGATAACTCTTTTCGAACATAATGAGTGCGAAAGAGAAAAAAGATGAGATGGAAGACCAGTTGCCCTGTGCGTCGTAGGCCAAGATTTCCGAGACTCTTTTTGACGTTTCTTTTAAGCATTTTCCGTATTTTCATATTTTTTCCATACAGACTCTTTATAAACCGCTTAAACAGTAAAAAGAACTGTCAATTTTGCATCAAGCGTCGAGAAACTCCGTGTAATAGCGCGTGACTCACAGAATGATTTTCAAAGAGAAATTCGAAAAAGGAGTCAAGCGCAAAGAATTATCGTTATTGTTAGTTATTGATATGACTTACAATGCTTCGCAAATAATTTGACTTTTTATGTCATTGGCTCTTAGACAATTGGTTGGAAGGATACTTTATGAAATTTGACAAGGAAGTCTATTATGTTTAAGACGGAGCCCAGCGCAAAAATAGCCCTGAATTTTTTAAGGCGGAAAATTATTAAACAGATCATGATATGTGTCAGACAGCTCATCGTTAGAACAGGGCTGGTCAGTGAGACCCAATATTTGTCATTAAAATGACAAGAGAATGATAACTCAGACTACAAGAAAAATAATAACGAATTTGTGTAGAACAGTTAGATAAAAGAATTTTTTACTATGGAAGAGGGGGATTCTATCTCCCCCCATATGGGTGAGAGGGGAAATTTTCGTTTTCTATTTGACGCGTTTTTTTTATAAAATTGCCCCTCCCACCCAAATGGGATTGATATTTCTAGTTAAAAGCAAAACACTTTTGGAAAATCTGAGTTATTTGATTTTTTCAACTGGATCAAACGGACAGTTCAAAAAGGGTTCATTGCATCGTTACTCTTGCATAACAAACAGGTGTTTGTTTTACAGTATCTCTTTAATGTAGCTAATGAATACTTTGATTAACTCAACTTTCACATGTTTAGGATATATAAAACCATAAATCACGATAGGTACAGCTCCTGCCTTGCAATTACCTACTAAGTATGTTTTTTTGTGTGTCTCCAAAATCCTTTCGGCTCATGGTGCACGATATTTGGTAAGAGCAGTCAAATGTTAAGATTGTGGCTAGAAGGGCACGTTATAAATTACATAACCCCATCCCGCCATGTTTCTCTATATGTAGGTATATAACTGCATAAAACTTCTGTTTGTGGTTTACCAGTGTGTAACCAAGGCAGTTGGACGCATGCTACCTCAAAAAGAGCAACAAGCAAAAGAAATTGTGTAACACATTTTCAATTTCACCCTCTGCGCTCGGATAGCACAATAACTACACACAGGTTGGACTTGCCGCCGATTCGGGAATATGGTTTCAATTATTTTATTTTGTATTTTTTTTTTCTTTTACGACATTTTCTATTGGAAATATCTGCACCTATAGTTGTTGATGCATCACTGCACAAGTGGGTAAAAAAATTGTAATTCTGCACACGGCGGTGGCGGCGGAGGAGAAAGACATATCGAATTAGTTATTTAAACTTGCATTGTTCTGTGTGAGCTGATGGTGGCAATCAAACAAGGTCGTAAGGTTTAATGGCTTTAGAATGTTATTTTAATTATATCAAAGTTACTAGACAGCAATTATTACTCTTGATTACACGATTCGTTTAAAAAAAGGTCTAGCAACAATTTTTTCTATGGACAAGCTGCAAGACATTGCCAAAAATTGATGCTAGCGAGATGAAAATGTAGAACTCACGGTTTAAAGAAAATATAAGAAGAGTAAAAAAAGAGTTTTTGAAACTTGATAGCTACTCAACGCCATGAGATATCATCATGCATTTAATGGCATATTTCGTCGTCGTTCAATGAAAACTCCATATCTCCATTTCATTTTATTTTGAAACAACATTATGGATCAGCACAGTAAGAAAGCTCAGTAAAAAAAATTACCAAGTCAGGAGCATCCCATGGGCAGAGAACAGAAAGCGAAATGTGTTAACTGTCAAGGCAACCATCCTGCAAGTTACAGAGGATGTCCAGTTGCCAAAAAATTCCAAGACACAAAAAGAAAAAACAAAACTGGGAACAAGCTAAGAAACCCAACAAACACAAAAGCAATAGTTGAAAGCAAAAAAGTAGCCGTTGAAAACAAAACTAAAAATCAACCGCCAAAAGCAATTGCACTAAGCAAAAGTGATGAAAATAAATCCTATTCCCAGATTGTTAAAAATGTGCGGAAGAACGAAGAAACATCTATTAAAGAAATGCTTGAACTTATCCTGAAAAGGATTGACAAACAAGATTTAAACATAAAACAGCTAAGCGAAGAAGTCGCTCTTAAAAAACAATGATGGACAGAACACTCAAAATCGCAACATGGAATGCAAACGGTCTTTTACAACATGTATCAGAACTAAACATCTTTTTAGACATAGAGCATATAGACATTTGTTTGGTGTCCGAAACTCACCTCGCTATAGAACAAAATCTTGATAATAAATTACCTAACTATACGTGTTATCACGCTCCGCACCCAGCTGACAAAGCTAGGGGAGGATCAGCAATACTAATAAAAAAGTGCTTAACACACTATGAAGAGCCGAAGTTTACTAATGAAAACATGCAAGTAACCACAATAAGTATTGGTATAAAAAAGAAAGAGTTTAAGATAGCATCTATATACTGCCCTCCGAGGCGCTCTCCAACTGAAGAAGACTATGCAGAACTCCTAAATTTGTTAGGACATAACTTCCTTGTTGGTGGCGACTTCAATGCTAAACACACCCAATGGGGATCTAGGCTCATAACAACGAAAGGCAAACGGCTATATCAAGCAGGCCGCAAATACAACTGCGAATTTTATTCTTCTGGCTCGCCAACATATTGGCCATCTGATTCTAACAAAATACCAGACCTTATAGACTTTTTCGTAGTAAAAGGTATTAAACGAAACCATATAAGTGTCGAAGGTAATTACGATTTATCGTCAGATCATACTCCAGTAATATTATCACTGAGCGAAGCAGAAATAATAGAGAAAAGTAATCCTAAGCTCGTGAACAAAAGAACAAACTGGAACGAATTCAGAGATAAACTTGAAAGTTTTATAAACCTAAGATCCCCTATGCAAACAATTGAACAGATTGATCATGAAGTCGAACAATTTATTGCTGATGTGCAACAGGCTGCAGAAGAAAGTACTCCAACAATTTCGAACTCAAGAGAAAAAGAAATAAAATATCCTGTCGAAATAAAGGAGCTGATCTTGGAGAAAAGAAGAGCTCGAAGAAAATGGCAAGCTACGAGATTTCCAGGTGATAAGGCAGTTTTTAACCGTCTTAACAATGAACTTAAGAAAAGAATCTGGGAATTTAAAAGTGATTCACTTAGTAGATTCCTGAATAGTCTGACGGCGGATGCTTCTACGGAATACTCCTTATGGAAAGCAGCTAAGCGCCAAAAAAGACCACAGGCACAAAACCCGCCAGTAAAATCTCAAGATGGTAAATGGATCGGAAACCCAAAACAAAAGGCTGATCTCTTCGCTGAACATCTCGCGAATGTATTTAAGCCATTTCCAGCAAGCACAGCTACAGATCCCTTACAGTTTGTTGATAGAAACGACGAATGTGAAATTCCTTTTGTCACGCTCAAAGAAGTAAGAAGTATGTGTCAACATAAGTTGTCCAACAAAAAATCACCAGGGTACGATCTAATAACTGCTCAGGTTTTGAAAGAAATGCCTTCTACAGCCTTCAAAAAACTCCAATTTATAATAAATGCATGCCTTAAACTAAGATATGTGCCACATCATTGGAAAATTGCAGAAGTCATTGTTATACCTAAACAAGGTAAGCCACCAACAGAAGTAACATCTTACAGACCTATATCGCTTATACCAATCATGGCAAAAGTTTTCGAAAAACTGCTTCTGAAAAGACTAAGCAGAATAATAGAAGAAAGAAGACTAATTCCGAGCCATCAGTTTGGATTTAGAAATAAACATTCCACGATAGACCAAGTGCATCGGATTACGGATGTTGTGGAAAAAGCACTTGAAGAAAAACAAGTATGCTCGGCTATATTCTTAGATGTTGCTCAAGCCTTTGACAAGGTTTGGCACTTGGGACTTGAGTACAAACTGCAAAGGGATCTTCCCAGGCAGTACTACGAAATACTGAAATCCTACGTTACGAACCGACTCTTTAGAGTACGGTACGACCAAAATTACTCGGAACTAAAGAAAATTGAAGCCGGTGTACCACAAGGAAGTGTCCTAGGACCAACCCTGTATCTGTTATATACAAGGGATATTCCAGTGGACATCAACGCTATCATGGCCACCTTTGCTGATGATACTGCAATATTGGTGCCAGATAAATCCGTTACGAAGGCTACACAAAAACTGCAAAATGCAGTCGATAAAGTTAGTGATTGGACGCAAAAATGGCGAATCAAACTAAATGAAACAAAATCGACGCATATAAACTTTACAAACAAAAAAATAAACAATGTTCCAATTCTTATAAACAGTACAACAGTACCTTACTCCAATACTGCCAAATACCTTGGAATGACTTTGGATGCAAAGCTTAAATGGAAAGAGCACATCAAAAAGAAAAAAGACGAACTAAACTTGAAGTACAGAAAAATGTACTGGTTACTAGGAAAGAACTCTGACCTATCTATCCAGAACAAACTAATGTTATATAAGCAAGTACTGAAACCCGTTTGGACATATGGCATCCAACTATGGGGCTGTACAAAGAAAACAAATGCTGAACCCATCCAAAAATTCCAAAGCAAGGTCCTTCGCGGAATAATAAATGCCCCTTGGTATATAAGAAATAGCGATCTACACCGTGACCTTCAAATTGAAATGGTTACAGAAGTGGTTAAAAAACACGCTGTATCACACAATCAGCGACTGCAAAGTCATACCAACTCCGAAATGGAGACCGTCTTAAATGTACGAGACAATGTTCGGAGATTAAGAAGAACCAAGCCTCATGAGCTGATGGTCTAAAAGCTATGGAAAGTGTTATAACTTAAACTTCCCACAATGCGACTGATAAATTAAGAAAGAAAAATCATTTGTCGATCTTTCATAGATTGGTCCTGATTCACCGGTGGTTTTAGTGCGGTAAGAGTCCCACACTACTTGGTACCGATTCTTACCGAGTGTCTTTTGAAGATTTCCATCGGATAATAAAAAAAAAAAAAAAAAAAAAAAAAAAAAAGTCAGGAGCATCGGATTCGTTAACTTAAAGGCTCTAAAATGTTTATGAATAAATCTTATTCGAGTGGGGTAGAGAAAAATGGTTCGGGAAATCTTCTTCGAATACACAAAAGCCTTGAAAGTAGATGTAAAAGGTTGTGGAAACGCGCAGAGTAGTGAGAATAGTGGTGGCTTGCATTCGAAGAAACGATGAAATTGATGATGGTCAGGGAGATAAGAATAAGCAAAAGATCGATGTTGTGGACTTATGAGAAATTACAATGGGTGGCGAGTCTTATTCTATCGTACAACAGGGTATTGACTAAAGGATTTTCTAAGGAAAAAGGCCTAGAAAAATCTTCTTACTTTCTCGTTACGCTAACAAAATACATCGAAAAGGTGTTATTTCGGTGAGGAAATTTTCTCGGTTGAGGAAAAATACAAAAAATAATATGATTAAGTACACGCAACGGACTCTTAAGAAGCTAAGAATAGGATTGCTAGGGTCCAGAGAGGCCATCATCAGCCTTTTTGATGGTTAAGGGGAATACAATCCATGAAAATGCCAAAAACTCCATTTTTTCGAACACAAGGGTTGAACAGTATCAAGAAGGCATTCTGGAGAAAGAAGTGGAGCTTGTAAATGACAACCTATTCTCTTAAAAGCACTGGGTACTGCGAACGAACTTGACTCCAGCCCACAAAGCAAAATTTCAATCAAAATTGGTTTGAGCAGCTTTTGGTTGCTTTTGGTTTAATCTTCAAATGATCCAGATTGGAGCTCATGGCCTCTCGCATACTGCAAAGTAATCAGAAAAGTTTAAAATTAAGTCTAGAGAGACTGGTGCCCAATCATTCCGATTGAAGTGCAGTGTAAGTAGGTACATGATTGGCCTTACAGACTCAAAGCCTGTGTAAAGGCTGAAGGTGATCAATTTGGATGAAATTGATAAAATATGATTATTCCCTTCTGATACTATTGGTATACCAAAAAAATTAAAACTAGTTACGTTTTTATTGAGTGTTTTCTTTGTAACAGAATTTATGGCATGACCACGTTAATAGACCAATATAAGATTTAGAGACCTTTTACAGAGCTAAAATGTTTATATTTTACTAAACATATCCCCCTATATTGATAAACGGTGGATAACAACGTGCTAGAGTTTATACATTTGTTACCTTATTGTTATTCTTATTAACAAATCAGTAATAGTCAGTGATGTGTGTTTACGTACGGATAACTTTAATTTGCCAAATTCCGCGTATAATGAACGGATAACTTACTAACACATACACCGTTTACTACTACCAGTATACACTTCGTAAAGCAGTTCATGCATGTGACACATGTATTAGAAAAACCCTCAATTTGATAAAGTGGTGAATTTGGTTAGGTGATAAATTCTGGAAGTAGTACCTCGTGGCATGTTGGTAAGTGCGTTGGACTGTCATGCCAAAGGTCTGGGTTCGATTGCCAGCCACTGCCACCTTAAAAAAACAGAAATGTTTTTCCCGAGGTACTGCCTCTTACGAGGAACTAACAAATGCTCCAAGAAAATACTTGTCATGAATAAGTGCTTCTCATCTAGCCGTTCGGACTCGGCAAAAAAATTTTAGGTCCCCTCCATTCCTGCCAACAACACGCACACAGGAATGGTTGAGAATTTTAAGTCACTAGGCACTAGTTCTCCACGAGCTGTTGCACCACCAAATTTTTTTTTTTCATTTTATGATAAATACTGGAAAGATATCATATCTTTATAAACAAGAAAATTTATCAAACGGACAAGTAGTCTATCCGTGTGCCAGTTAACACATGTGTTAGGGAGTGGATACCAGTTTTTTATTAATACTCATTCTTGAGAGAGATTCCACGGTTTCAATAAAATGAAATAAAGAAACTATGGTCTGTTTTTATGCACTTTTATAAGTTTTGTTTCTTGATTATCTCAACAACACAACTATGAACCCTTTGGTGTTATCTTAAGAACCGAAAACCGCAAGTTTTTTGACAATTCTCGTAGGCGAGTTAATATAAGTCTTAACGTGACTTTTAGTGGGACAAGTTCCAACAAAATGTTTTTTAATGGTTTTTGGCAACGGCAGCCATATGACAATAAAGTGACTTCGGATCGTCCGTTTTTAAACTTTTTTCTCATGCAGACAACACCCATTTGACCCAGAAACCATCAAAAAACCTTTTGTTGGAAATTGTCCCACTAAAAATCTTATACTGACTCGTCTTCTGGGGATTTCAAGAAAACCTGGGTAAACTTCAACGAACGAACCTACTTAAACTTTCAAAGTGACATGAGTTTTAGCGTGAAGCATTTTCTTATGTTGTGAATTTTTGCGATGCACGTATTTTTTTTTTAAATTGAGAAATTCATAAATATACACAAATTTAGTTTAATAAAGTATAAACAACCATAATGGAAAATGTGGTTGTGGTTTTTATATATGAATTTTTAAATCAAATTTAAAGATTTAACTATTATCAGAGCACATAAATCCTTTTTTTTTGCTGATGTCAAAAATACAATTAACAGCCGTTGATTGTTTTTTGAAAACGAAAAAACCCAGGTTTTGGTGCCAAATCTCTATCGGCTATCAAGAAACCCGGGTTCAACCTTGGGTTAAGTACAACGAACGAAACTTTTTGGCTAGTTTATATTGCTTGAGCGCTCCGTATTTTTCCTCATTTTTTGATAGAGAAGGAGGATAAAATATAAACAGTATTTCTCACATAGAGGTCAAAACAACTCTTTTTTACTTTTCTTCTTATGTAATTTGCTGTGACAACAAATAATTAAGCAAGCGAATCCAAAACAATTCAGTCTCCAGTCTTAAATGGGAAAAGTGAGGATTTTTTTAGAGGAATCCTGTTTATATTTCTGAGTACTCTGAGATCTCAGAAATATAGGCCCTCATTATGAATAGCGAATCGAACGTTCGCTTAAAAGCAAATGATTTAGCGAATTCCCATAATCACGATATAATATCGATAGGGAGCTTCCACATTCGCTTCAAAAATCAATGCTGTTAAAAATATTGCGAAAATAACTCAAACACATTTTAAGCCTCAAACGATGGCTTATTGGGAATTCGCAAAAACATTCGCTTCCAAGCGAACGTTCGATTCTCTGCCATCAGGGGCCTATTTCATAAAACTACAAGACTAATAATTATTTGTGAATTACAGTTCGCGAGATGACCTTAAAATTTCGTATCTCATTACGGCTCCTGAGAAATAGGATACCAGCCGAGAGCTTTATTCCAGCATTTACAAAACCGCTGGTCGTATAAGATTTCTTGGTTGCTAAGGTTAGACAATGCAGTTTTTGGGTTGCATTTTCGACTAAGTATACCTTCCACATAAGGAACTTCTATCAATTGGATATCAAATGAATGCTAAGACTGTCCTCTATACTTTACTGATGGTCAGACAGACTTTTGAAGGTTTTTGTTTGGAGGCCGATAGCCTACCAGACTATAATTCACAAATAATTCCTAGTCTGTAAGGCTCTGAAATAAAATGGGTATTCATACAATGGAATGGAATGTATGAAAAATTTGACAGATTTACGCAGTTTACAAATTTACTTCATTTACGATAACTTTACGTATTTGCATGAATACCCTTTTTCTTTATCAGTTGTAATCCTTCCACCAAGCCCTGGGAAGGGAACAAAATACCAATTTCCAATGTTCCGAATGGCACAAAATGAGAATCCCGAAAGCCCAAAATCCTGAATGAAAAAATACCGAATGAACAAATTTTAAAATGGACCAAATCCCGTATGCGAAAATCTCGAAAGGAACACAATCTCAAATGTCAAAATTTTTGTGATACTACATACTTCATTGGGTCTGCCCTCCAATCGAAAACACTTATCTTGAACAAAAGAGTCCCGAAAACCAAAATACCAAATACATAATCTATAATTACAAAGGAAAGGACAAAGGAAAGGACAAAATCACAAAAAAAAAACAATCACCTTTTGAGGCACTTGAAAAAGGATGAATTGGAATTGGAGATCTACAAAAATAATCCTGCGTAAGGTTCGCAATTAGCGTTGCCGATGTGGCACGATCGGGTACTTATAGCACCTTTTTATTCAAATGGCAGTGTGGCACTTTTTGACTTCATATGGCACTTTAATGTTGGTGTACTTAAATAAAATGTTTAAGCAAAAAATATTTCTTAGAATGTTTTAAGCAACACTGACACAATATTTACTTCCATAAGTTCGTGCTGAAAGTAATAACAACTATCTTAAGGTACTAATTGTCAACGGTCAAAATATTTTCTCTTTTAAATTAAAAACGTTTTTCATTGAAATCTGAAAGATTTGATCTTAAAACCCAGAATCGCACTTTTGAATGAAACATTTAGGCACAATTATGAGTAGTATCAATAAAAAGGCAATTTACAGAGACGCGTTAGGACATACACACATCACGATTGGAATAAATAATAAATAATAATGAAAAATGACACACTTATGTTAAAAGAATTTTTTTTTCACTTTTTCCGTTTATGGCACCCAGTGGTCTCAAATGGCACTTTCTGTTGTTGACAATGACATTTTCAAAAAAAAATTCCGCCAACGCTGTTCGTAATTCCCATATCACATACTAGGGTAATTATAAAACTTCGTTAGACCCTATATAAGTTTACAAATTGATTAAGTTTATCTTTTAGTTAATAAACTTTCAAATTTTGTATCGGAAATGATTTACACAATTTGGTTAAACTTATCCGATGATTTTTCTGTGGGAAATAAGCCAGACTTGTTGAACTTATCCAAACGTCATTTTGACTCTTACACTGATCGAATTACCAAGCATTTTATCAAATGTATAAAAAAGGTCTTTCATACAAACTTTGCGTAGACTTATCATTTTACCCAATTTCTAAACTAACGACTTTGCATGAATTCCCTTACTATGTAAATGTTATTTTCGTTATTTTGATTAATGGAGTAATAGAGCAGGAGGCTACAATACAAAACTCCCACCTATCGAGATAAAGACTAATTTGGTTACGTTGAATTAGGATGCCATCATAAAAAACTTGGTACTTCGTGGGTTCTCAGAATTTTAACTACCTTTTTGGCAGAGTAATTTGTTGGCTTAGAGAGACACGAAACAGCAAACACCAACAGCTATTTTTTTCAATTTCTTACAAGAAAAAAGAATATAAAAAAAGTGGCAGTTATGTTTGATTAAATCAAGAAACATAAAACAACTTCAGAACATCCTATTTATTTGTAAAAAAGTAAGATACCAGCTTCAATAAACACTATGCTAAAATATCCTAACTCATTACTGTATTTAAGCTATTATTTTACTAACCTACATACATACGAGTATGTATTGTATATCCCAATGCATTTTTATTACGAGTACATCAGTTTCAACATCTCTTTTAACATTGTGTTTAATTTTACTTAATGATATTAAAACCCTTTAGTCATTTTTATTTTTTTGTGTTTTAGGAGTAAAAATTTTGATTTTATTTAAATTTTTTGTTAGACTATTTCCATCTAATGAATTGAGCCTCTCACTAAATATTTTTTAAATTTATTTCAGGTCAATATTTCGAAGCACAATCGCAACCATCATTAGATTTTTTCAACAGTCAATACTTCCGATACTTCTAAGTCATTCTATATAAATTAGTTATTAAGTTATTGAATATATACAAACAAATTTAGTTAAATAAACCAACCTCTGTACATACGTAACATAATAATAAACTAGCGTTATTAATTGGAAGTATTATTAAAATAAATTAAATCAAAGAATTTGAAAAATGTAAACGTAACAAGGTAGTAATATGCCTGCGGAGTCCAATTTTATTTAAATTAAATATATACATAGCTTAGCTATATAAGTCTAACATCTGAGATGAATTGGTATTTATTTCTAAATAGCCGCTGGGAAGTGTTAAACATGTTTGCAGGCATTTTTATGCACATCAAGATTGAAGTATGTTTTTACAGCAATCATGCACTGTGATATTGTATTATTTTTTTTTTATTAAGTTTTTGCGGACAACAAAAAAAACACAAACTCGAAAGATTTTAAGATATCAAGAAGGCTGTGCAATCAACAACATTATTGGCTTCCATAGCTAGAGTAAGTTGCTGCTGCTGAAAGAGAGGAGGTTACTTCTTTCTGGCCTATGTGTATGTATGTGTGAATATAGTGTACCTACATTATTTCATTTGAACTGCATCTTTGGCACTATATAATGGCTATGGTTGGGAGCCAGCCATGTCTAGTAAAAAGAGTGCACTTCTCCACATTCAAATGCAGGTAATCTTGATCCAATTTAATATGAAACTTGTTACTTTTTATTCGTTTTACTTGTAGATCAATTTTTTCCTCAATTGTTTCTACATACATAGCTACGTATATTTTATAAGAAAGAAAAATAAAACAAATAACTCTTACAACTTGTGCTTAGTTTAAAAGTAGGTAAGTGCGGTAACTTCCATTATATTCTTCTGAATGTATTGTAAACAAAGATGTAGGTTCTATATTTATTAAAATGTAGTTTTTTATTGTTAATTTACTAAAAACAAATAATTTATATTTATATATGTGCCTAACTGCAGCCAAAAAAAAAATGGAATACAAGCATTTTGAAAACACACATTATGCCGCATTAACACGTGTGACAAACTTGGAAAAATTTAATTTTTTTGTTGGGCATATAATGGAGTTGATAGACAAGTCATATCCGTGTAGTGACGGGCTCTCTTCTCTCTACATAACTCGCTCGACTCGATGCCTATTTAACAGCTACAGGATACGTTTTCGATAAATATCTACTTTTTCCTGTTTTCGGTGACAAGGTTACCTTCGTTGTCTAGTAAAACGTACTTTCCCACTTCAATCCCAGCAGCCAGTTGGCCACTGAACCAAATGTCATATATCTATCAAAGAAATGTAGCTCTTCAAATAGCTAAAAGGGGAAGACACCCTTCTTCGTACACCATCTGGCTTTGATTCAAAAATCCGTTGGGCTATGATGCCTTGCTGTCCATACGCTCCACGTATCCCAGCTATATCAGCCGTTTTTTTTCAGTTTTTGATCAAGTCGACGTGGCTGTAAGCCCGCAAAGCTCATCGTAGAATATTCTTTGATTCGAAGATCCGTCGAGCTATGGCGCCTTGCTGTCCATTCGCTCCACGTGTCCCAGCCATCTCAGCCGCTATATTTTCAGTTTTTGACCAAGTCGACTCTCTGTAAGCCCGCAAAGCTTTTCGTTGAATATTCTTTTTCAGGCTCCTTCCATACACACAGGACCAAAAATTAATAGAAGAATCTTGCTTTCAAAGTAGCCATGCTAATTTTTATCCGGTTCTTTCAGAGTTCATACTTCTGCACCATACAGAAGGTCAATGAAGATTAAGGTCTTATACAAAGTTGCCTTGGCTATAATACTTAAATGCTTTCCAAGCTTAAGAAACATCGGTTGGAAAAAGTAAGTATTCGTTTCGCTTAATCCCTGCACTGATATCATATTGCGAGGATCCCAGGTAGACAAAGTCCTAAAAAACTTCGAAGTTATATCTATCCGAGTATATATATATTTTACCCGAGTCTATGATATCGAAATTTCTTTCCCTCGCCTCAGTTTCAATCCTGGCAAATGCACCACGACAGCTGGCTTAGTTCAGTTCTGCCAATAATGTCTTAATCATTTGAATATTGAAGTAGTTGAACCATAGTTGACTTGCGATTTGGGCTACAATTGCTTCAAAAACTGTGTAACGTAATAACGTGTCGCTTTGCCTAGGATATTTCCCACAGTCAAGCGGCTTAGTGTTGTTCTTACTGGCAGTAAGATTTCTCTATTGTTATCCTGCACAAACGGAGCTTTGCAAGTATGCTGATATAACTTTAAAATCGATAAAGAGAAATTATATGTATCGATCTGGAGGTCTTTGGATTTTTCTAAAATTGTTTTGGAGTTTGAATTTGATCGACGATTGACTTCTCTTGCCCAACATCACACTGATAGGGCCCAACCAGATGGTTGACAAAAGGTTTTAGGTGATCACACAGCGTTGCCGATAAAAATGTGTGCGTGACATTTAGGAGACTTATTCTTCTATAGTCGCAGAGCATCTCCGTTCGTGGATGGGGCTTACTTTGGTAAGGTTTCCTTCATTGGGCAACCTTTTACCCAACCAAATTTTGCAGATGAGTTAGTGCACGCTCCTCATTTCCTCTACTTTGAACAAAAACCCCTGCCAGTTAAATTTTAATTGACTCAACCTCCCGATTCTTATGTTCTGGTCTCTTTTTCTCCCTGGCAGTCAGCGCTCTTTCTTCCTTTTTGGCCCTTAGTTCTTCCTGGCTTCTCCTTCAGCAACTCTCTTTTTCATCTGCAGCTTTGTTTGCAAGGCCTCATTTTTAGCTACATCCTGTATGTACCAGCTAACACTCTTCATCGAACCATTAGTTTCGTTGGGGTCAGTCGGACCGCCTAGTGAAACTCAGCACATCAGTGGCGGCACTTTTGATGGCTTCGTGCCAATGACTCTATTGGCTAACTGATTTATTAAGATACAAGTGGTCAACAAAAGTTCTGGCGGTCTCTTGCAATTGTAGGTTTTCGGCATCAAATTTTTTTACAGTATGTGCTCCACGTTGCGGTGTCGTGGCACTCCGAAAACGTACTTGCAATATTACCAAAAGTAGCGATCCAAGTCTATGTTTTTCCCAAGGAACGATTGGACACCCAAGATACTGGAAGCATGCTTGGCTTCTATCGCGATGTGATCAATTTAATTTACAATTTTTAGATCACCAAGACTACCAATTCCCTTTTCGTATATCAAAGTGTGGGAAATTACTGCTAGCTATGTCCGCTATCGGAAGTTTCGTCGTGTAGGTTGTGCCCACTGACGTTCAAACCAAAGATGCCATATTTTCCGAATCTGGCATTAAAATCTTTTAAAATAATCTTGACGTTTTTGTTACTTCGGGCGCATACCGTACGTGAATGCAGATCAGCGTGATTTTCTCGAATTTGGCTTTGTTGCTGATTTTGATCAGGCACTTGCTTATACTTTTAAAGAACAAGACTGCTGCCCAGGCCTTCCTCTATTTTATAGCACTTTCCATAGAAGTGGTTAAGTAGTATCTACCTCGTGGCACGATTTCATCCTTCGTATGCCCTCTCCATCCCATCACACTTTCTGGATAGATAAACGTCAGCCTTAAGCTTATCTTCACTAATTTTTCGACAAGACAGTACATTTCACGTGCAAATCCGAAATTCACTGTCCTTGTTTCGTTTGCTGGGGCCATCAACATTAAAATCCATTTCTGAATTTTCTTGTTGTTTTGGAAACAGTATATTTCTACTTTATGTAGGGAAGTTACCCCGACAACCTCGGACCTGGAGGACCAGTCTCTTAAATAGGCCTGAGCTTCAAATAATGGTAGTAGCCCATATAAGGTGATCACCAAGTAGTTCAACCTTGTTGGAACTGTTAGGCACCTTTGTTTTTTATATCTCGAAAATTTATCCGCATCCAATCATTGTTAAGAATATCAATCGTTACACGGTAACCAGTTAGTAGTAACAACAGCCTACTCTTAGTTTATTCTTCATTTTTGATCTCATACTAGAATATGGCTGTCTTTGGCTCTGGAGAAGCTTATATCAGGTAGACAATAGACATGTCTCTTATTACCTAGAAAATTCAAAGCAAATTTTTAACGTTCTGTCTAAAATGTGCATCAGTGTTAAGTGTCCTTTTTAATGACAGCATTTGCTTGATCTGGTATGTTCATACTCAAAGCTTCCATCTCAATGATCACAAAATTATCACTGAAATCATAAAAACTTAAATACTCGTATGTACAGTACATATATACCTACAGCCTTTTCTTAGTCCGTAGACCTTTAATTATTTTGATTCCGAATGAAAAATTGAATTGTTATAACCAAAATAACAATAGAATTTTTGCATTAAATTCAAATCAAATTCAATCAAATCATCAAATAATAATATCAATAATCAAATTTATATCAATCTTTGTCTTTGATATAAAATAAGCCTTTCCATTTAATCTGGTTTTAAAAGCCTCATAATCTATAGAGCCCAACCCTTTATTGCAATAGGTTTCAGATTTGACAGTTAAAAACCTTTATTCAAATCTCTAAACGATCTTAATAAATAATAAGAAACCGAACCAACGAACCAACCTTCAATAGCCGTAAAAGAAAAATATTATATTACAATTTAACTTCCTTTTCGACATTTATCAATGCTGAACGTGTCTATGAAATTAGACTTTTGCTAATGTAAATGTATATCACCATAATCAACTGTGAGAACTAGACCATTGCACAGCTAGCAGAAAAAAACAACGAATGACAAAAAAGCCGGAGAATGCCATATTTTATTGTTATTCATCTCGGTTGGTCTGGCCATAGAGTTAAAGCGAAGACACTATGAAATAGAGCCTCCTACAGCAAGGGCATATTACTATGCCAGAATGACTATGAGGCGTTTAGTTAGCAAAATGTTGGGGACCAATCGATCTCCATAAACGCAGATTTCATCATATTGCACACACCAAACCGCAAGCACTTAACTTCGCCTTTGCAGTCTACATCACAGTTTGTAGAGCCGCCTTAACGTTTTTTCGTTTCTATGGACTGGACATAAATTTATTTATCTTAAAGTTGCAAAACAATCTGTATTATTTAATCTTACAATGGTTTTGTCACTACTTGTGAATTTTACACATTCTTGTAAAGTTTTCCTTCCGCAATGCAGCACACCGTTGTTGCGCGTTGGCGTTGGCACAAGATCATGTGCTACATGACACAGGGTATCTTTCTACCTGTGTGTCTAAGAATGAACGTGCGTCTTTTGCTGGATACATAATCCAGTGGTTCAATTAACAAACCGCGGTAGTATCTGTTTTCAGACCTACTCAGAGTTTGTAAAAACATAACACATTAAAGCTACAGTTAGTTTGGCAAAGTAATCAAATCACCCTATTTAAAAAGGTTAAAAAAAGGAGCTTGTTGACAAGCAATAGGTGCGTTTTTTTGGTATTTATATTTAGCTAGCGCAGCAATGCAAACCCGAAAAAAAACGCTATGCTTACTTTTATATTCAACCCAATTCTGGCGCCACATAAGTTTAAACTTATCGAAACCTTATCTCAACTTTTATATTCACATTTTTGCTGACCTATTCATCGACACTTTTGGGTTTGTTGTTGTTTTCCAAGGAAAATTCTACTGTGCTAGCTATAACTTTTTCAATAAAACACGCCTTATATATATTGTGAAACTTGTGACATTAACTATTAATATGATAAAGAGGATATCTGAATAACTTAGGTAAGCTTCATTGATAAACTATGATCGACGCCGACGCACGAGGACAGCATCCCAAAGGTGACTAGAACTGGAGGCACTTTATTCTCAAATTTGTGTTGTAATATCACAATGAGAAGAATTGTATGAGATTTGTTATGTCAGTGTGGTTTGAAAGGACTAAATTCTCAGGCCGTGCGTCAATTGGATTGTCCCTGATCATACGTAAAGAAATGCAAGCATTTTCTGAGATTTTTGATGGTCACCGGGGTAGCTTGCAGAAGAAGGAGGAGGATGGAATTTATAGAATATTTGAAAGTATTCGGTGAAGAAAATATGATGTTCTCTTTTGTGTCCTTTCTTGCCTCCAACCCAACCAATCGAATCATACCTTCCATTTTGAAATAACGAAAAACACAAAGCGAAAGACAAAATCGGAAGAATATTTTCTTCAAATTCACTGTTTCAGTCTGAAATATCCGAACAAGTTTCTATATTTTACTGTTGAAAAAAATAGTCTCCCTTATGTTATGTTTCCACCAAAGGTATATCTCAGTTCAGATTAAATAAATCTATTTAGTAGTATTCCCACGGTGCAGGGAAATAATTCCACGGGCATCTGCTCCACATCGAAGTTTATTCCATCACGAGTAGGAATCTATTCCAATTTTCAAAGTGCAATTTATTCTCACCGCGAGAGGGAACTAATCACAGCTGAAATTTTGTCGAATTTTTTTACACCTAAAATTTGGAATTTGGGATATTATTGATTCATAAATGTTGAAAACAAAATTGTTTATTTGCAGAAATACGCCAGCATTATGGCGAATAAATAGTGAAGCAACCCCCCTGCTTGGGCTCATTATAGGATTTGGGGTGGGTGCGAGGTTGGGTGTATGCGAAGTTACTTTTGCATTTAAGAAATCTAGATTTAAGGAAACTATGATTAAAAAAATACCTTCTAAGAACGAATCAAAAGACGTGAAGTTGATTCTCATACCAAGTGGGCAAAAACTCCACTCTCCAAGTGGAGATCTTTCTCACTAAAAAGTGCAATAAATTACCTCTCTAGGTGAGAATAAATTGAACTTTGAAAAGTTTAACAGATTCCCACTTATGATGGAATAAACTCCTGTGTGGAGCAGATGTCTGTGGAATTGATTCCCTACACCTATTCCCACCACACAAAATGATTTAAAGAAGATTTATTTTAACAGCCCCTTTCAAAATCCAAATGAAGTTTCATTCTATTCTTATGAAGTGGGAGTAAGATAGAATGTTTCATTTGTGTAAGACAATACAGAACTGAATTCAGCCACGAGTAAATACTTTAGCACACCAACAAGAATAGATTAGTTTGATTTGTAAAAGTATTTGTTGTAGGAGCATTGAACGAGATTAATTTCTAATCTTCAAGCCTTAAGAAATATATTTGTATGGTTAATCTTCGATAATTGAAGAATGTTCAAGGTAAATCTTATTAAATTTCTAATAAATGTTAGGTAGAAAATGTATAGTATTACTCGAGTGGTATTGATGCAAGAAGCTGCTCTTCTAAAATTTATTCGTGCTTATAGTGCCTTTACGAATTGCGAATGCGAATAAATTCGCTTAGGCAACTCTAAACAAATTTTTATTTTTACTCGTCGACAAACTGAATAAAAGATCCCATCTACAGTTTTAAAAAGAAAACACGGCATAAAATTGGTTTTAATTATTAAATCATTTAAAAGCCTTTCTATGTTTTCTACACTACCAAGGAGATATTTTCTGCGAGTTGTGATACACTTATTCGCAATTCACAACACCAGGACGCATTCTACAAATTTGCGAATAAGAAATTCACTCTAATTTAACCTCAAATTTTCTTAGCAGCCATTTGCCTTGTTTATTTTTGATGACAATTCCCATCTGTTGGTGACCACTCATGTGAAAGAAATCGTCCCCTCAGTCGCTTATCTTAAAATTTGGTACTACCATTAATTAAATATAAATTAATTATACTATTTGGTAGAGGAAAAAAAACTCATTTTTTTTGTTCTACGAGTTTGAGTTCCTCGCATAAATTCTAGATGAAAATTGATTTTTTAAGATCAAAATGTCTCAAATCGCATTTCTGAAAAACTTAGATTTTGAAATAAGCCACTTTGCTTCTGGGGGGACGAAATGTTGAAATTCGTGACCATTCGCAATTCCTAGCTTATGATTAAGGCACTGATCAGCGTTGGCCATTCCATTGCCATAATGTTAGTTGCCTATTCCACACCCACATATGCATCCCCGTACACCTGTGAAGAAAGCAACTTCCACCCACGCATATGGGACCTTAACAGGAATTTGCAGTTTTTTTTTGCATTTCTATTCCCGACTTTGCAGTTCACCAAATAAGGGTGTAATCGAGTGGCCTGCTAGCTGTACAGTGAAGTAAGCATGTTACATAGTGTATCTCGGGAACCAAACATACAAGGAACTTGCAGTAAAGCTCCAAATTTGCAATTTTTGTGCATTACAAGAAAAGGCTAGGTTAAAATTTTGAAATCTTTTTTCTGAAAAGAATTTAAAACTGACCTGCTAACTTCACAGTGAACTCAATATTTATTTCATTTATCTTGATTCTATCTGCACATCATTATTTATGGTGTTGCATTCTTGGTTAGTCTTTTTGCTGTAAAGTTAAAAAATTTAATAAATGTATAAATAAAATGTAAAATATACCCACCAAATTAAAAAAAAAAATGGCAGTATATTTGACTTTAATAAGAAAAATATGTTTAATGATCTAGAGCCAATAGTATTAAGCTGCTAGTGCTCTTACTTATCATTTATTAATAGTGTATTTTAAATATGTTATTGATAGTAAAAAATAAAATAAATGTTAAATGATTTTGTATAGAGCTACTTAAATCCAAGCATTCTCCACGATCACTTCAATTAAAAAAAAAAATCATTCAACATAACTAACGTACCCTATAATATGTCATTAAAATAAGTATAGCTTTTTTTGTGTTTAATAGCATTGTTGTTTTTACTCAGCATCAATGTAATTTTAGATTATGCGCGAAAATGTTCGCGGAAAAAACTATGTACTTAACATACTTACTCGTAAATGCATTGCGTATAGCAGTTAGTGTTTTTGTTTTTTTATTTTGTAGCAACATCTGAAGTTACTTTTGAATGAGTTTAAGATAAGAATTTAAATAAATAAAATCTACCAAAATGCTTTGGTCTTTTGGCACAAGGCTCTGCTTTGCCTAAAAGCTTAAACGGTGTATTTTATTTTAATTGCTATAAGAAATTTAAACTGTTGGAAAAATATTGTCATCTGATATAAACAAAAATAAGAATTTAACATCAAACACTTCATTGTTTGCTTTAAACATTGTGTACTTATGATCTTTTTAACAAAATTGAGATCTTCTCAGCTGTAAGACAACACTTAAGGAACGATTCTCTAAGAGGAACCATTTCTCAATAAGGGAATTTAGTAAAATTGGTTTTCCCCCAACATCACTTAATCATCAAGATTTAATACAATTTTCAGCAGAGATTACCTACACCCACAGTACACAAGTTGAAGGTATTATATTGCACAGGTTGTCTTAATTGAGAACTGTCAGAAGGAATTCAAGATGGCTGCCCTCCTTATTTGTCCGCCGTATTATACAACAACAACAACAACAACAACAACAAACAACAAACCCGAAAAAAAAAACAATTTAAATAACGCTAAAAACCAAAACCTTTTTGTCAAAGTAATAAAATAATAATTATAAACATTAAATAGCTCGAAACAATCTTATTTTCTTATCAAGTAACACACATAACATACGCATACAACAAATTTCAGTCACACATCACGCGATCCACCATTTTCCACTGATTTTGACATATGAACAGAACTGAACAAAAATGAAAACGCTACTGATATAAACTTTAATATGTGTACTGTGACCTACACGACCCTAAATAATATCAGGTACATGGCAAAAAGAAAAGGGCTTAAGATATACTCCTGCGGGACATCCTATCAACTTGGAACCAGTCAACATAGGACTTGCTGATTGATGATAATTATCAATATCTCATAGCTGTAATTTAGACCTATTTGGCGGGCACTCTAATGCCTTTTGGCTTTAAGACTATATTACGATTAAAATTTATTTTTGTTTTCTTTTTTACTGAGAAGAATTTTAAGAAAACTCGATGTCAATAAATTTTTTTTAAATTTTTAAATAAAACTACGAGCACAAACTTGTACATAAAACTACATTAAAACTAATTAAAACTACTTAAAAGTTGAAACTCCTTGAAACTACTTAAAACTGGGCATTCACGTTGAGACAGTCGTAGGGACGGTCGCAAGGTTCGTAGAGTTTTTCAACGAACTTCAGTACAAACGTTGTCTATTCACAATAGAACTTGTCAGTTTTCCATAGAAAATCTCTACGATTCTTGCGACAGTCCTTCCGACAATTTCAACGTGAATAGTCGGCTTTAAAACTACTTATGTAAGAAACTAGAACAGCCACAGCTGACATATTTCGATCTGTATATATTTTTCGTTTTTTTTTTTTCATAAATTTGTTGTTTATAATAGCAAAAGTCAAATTTCACGTATCCAAAGAATTTTCATTTAACCACCAGAAAGTACTTTCGATAGTAGGACACAGTTCTACTGAACCTAAGGATGTCGCGACTATAAAAGAGCCACCCATCTACAGCTCTACGGTCACCGCGCGCCGTCCGGCCATGGTAGATTAATGGAATCGCCTCTTTATCCTGGATCAACCCTCGACTGTATAAATAGAGGAATGTATAGATGCACACTCTCGTAGTATTCGTCATTGAGTAAAAAGCCTTAAAAACTAATTTCTTTGTCCAGCCATCTCTCAAACATGGTGGCCTCTTATCAGGTTTAACAAAAAATTGTCTATTCTGTTTATTTTAAAGCCGACTCTTGTGTAAACTAAGACAGTGCCTTAGATTCAACCACCCATATCTTTTCCATTTTAGATGGGGCGACGTTGAACCAAATTGCAAATCATCTTCACTTTGCTGTCAAGCCGGCTGCTATAAAAGAACCGTTTCATCAGCCCGAAAGTTCCCCTAGTCCTTTTCAGAACAGCAATTGTTAATGTCTGTCGAAATAAAAATAATGGTTCACCCCTTTGCTAGGCCTGGTCGACTTTAGATAAAGACCCTCTTACCATACGGTATCAAGAGTCATTTCCAAGCCAGCCAAACAAGCATCCGTCAGTTTTTTTAGTTTTGATCCATTGGATATCAGAAGCGAGTTTAGACGCAACATGATTGATGAAATTATTGTTCTCTGTCCAGGTCCCTAATAATGACTTTTTCGAATACCTTACTGATACTCGGAAGGAGACTTATCGACCGGAGATTTGCCGGATTAGAGTTGTACTTTTCCTTTTTCAGATGAGGATATTGGTATTGAATATATCATTTCACACCGAGAAGCTTTGTTTTCAATACACCTTGACCAATTATGAATGTGAGCCTACCACCACTAGTCACTATTTGCCACAACATCGAACACAAACAAAACAATCTAAAGTCACCAAAGTATTCCATTGATAGCCTTCCATTTCTATTCAGCATTCCATCTTTAGGATTTTTGTTTACCTGACTTGAGTGCTTTTTTCCTGAGTGCTCTTTCCCAACGCCCACATTTAACATTCACTGCACCTAGGAGTAAGACTTGTATTAATCAACCCTACTTTTCAAAAATTCTCAATAATCGTTATGACATATTTGATCTAAATCTTATAGGTACTAATAAGACAAATTTTGGATTCGTGCAAGAAAATCGAGATAACAATCAAACATAACATTGCGATGATAGGGAACACCAAAAAAGTAGGTAGCAAAATTCTCTCTGTCAGTCTGTCTATACCCCTCGTCTAAACCACTAAAGCCATTTTTTTCAAGTTTTGAACTAAAGGTTTTTTGCAACGTTCCAAAGTGGAACGGTAATTGCCATACAACCGTTGAGGAAAAACTTATTTATCTCAAAAACGGCTTCAACGAATTTGATAAAAAAAATCAGTGGATTACTTAAGGTATAGTGTACTTTTTGGTAAACAAAATTTCCTAAAACCTTTATTAATGGAACCTGGCATAAAACAGTTCTTTTTAATTTTCAACTTTCTCATTAACGGCTCACGCGATTTAAATTTTTATGCAAAAGCTCCTTTTAAATGTGAATAATGTTGCGTATACAAATTTTGAAAAAAAAATAAATTTTGGGTTTTTAAAAAAAATATTAATTTTTTTTTTTAAATTCAATATTTCGAAAATGGGTTGATGAATATTTTTGAAATTAGGTTTATAAATGTGTTTTAATATATACTCAAAACTGGAAAACCAAAATATTTTTTGAATTCTACCAAAATTGTGTGTAAAGGGTTTTTCAACAGGAACGCTACAAAAGCAGAGCGACAGACACAGCAAACGACACCATATTTCTTGCCGCTCTTTTGACATTTCTCTTCAGTATGGTTTGCCATTTCATGATGAAGAATATACGAGCCAACAACGAGTCGAAATTATTAAAATTTACTACTGAAATTCGGAGTCAGTGGCCTCAACGTTAAGAGCACTACGTCCAATTTATGGTCGTCATAATCGTCCTAGCAGATGAACAATTGAGCGTCTAGTGGAAAAATTTGAATCCACAGGCACAGTACAAAATGTTCCCGTGCGAGTGAGACAAAGAAGTGCCCGTAGTGTCGAAAATATTGCTGCCACTGAGGCTTCAGTTGCAGAAAGGCCAAATGTGTCTCTCACACGTTGTTCTCAAAAAATTGCCGCAAGAACTGAAGCTGCTTGACCACCAGAAGCGTCGTATGTTCGTGAATTGGGCTGAGCAACAACTTGAAAATGATTCGGGTTTTCATCGAAAAATCATCTTCAGCGATGAGGCTCATTTCTGGCTGAATGGCTTCGTCAATAAACAAAGTATGCGGTATTGGTCAGGCAGCAATCCACACGTACTCCATGAGTCATCATTGCATCCCGAAAAAATGACGGTTTGGTGTGGTTTATGGGCCGGCGGCGTCATTGGGCCGTACTTCTTCCGTGATGATCGAGACCGGCACGTTACTGTGAATGGGAATCGCTACCGTTCAATGATAACCGAATATTTTTGGCCCCAATTGGATGATATGGACTTGGAGGACATGTGGTTCCAAGAGGACGGCACCACAAGCCACACAGCGAATGTCACATTCAATTTATTGGAAACCAAGTTTGGAGAACGTGTTATCTCACGAAATGGTCCAGTCACTCGGCCGCCTCGGTCGTGCGATTTGACGCCGTTACACTATTTCCTGTAGGGCTACGTCAAGTCTTTGGTCTATGCCAAGAAGCCAGTGACGATTGATGAACTTCGAACGAATATCGAACGTGAAATTGCAGCAGTATCGGCCGATTTATGCTTGAAAACCGTTGAAAATTGGGTTCAGCTTCTGGACTTCTGCAAGCGTGCCCATGGTGGCCACACAAAAGAAATCGAGTTCCATACATAATGGCATCGAACTTACTTTCTCAGAAATTAAGAATTTCATTGATATCCAAAACCGTTTTTGTTTTATTTAAAAAAACGTTTGTAGTGCTCTTATTGAAAAACCCGATACAAGTACAAGGTATTGTGTACTTATACAAAGTGCTTATGTACAAATGTATTTAAGTACTTTAAAATTTTGATATACATACATACATATATATAAATACATATATATACATATATGTTCAATGTACATTATGTATGTTGTCCTATGCCCCAAACAATATTAAGCCAATTTCATCTAAGACCTCACCCAATCGTTTATTAAAAAACAATTATCGAGTTTGAACGTTTGAACAATTAACATACCTATGTCTTTATACACACACATACGGGGACAATTAAAATGTTATTTTAAATTAAGTTCTGTCATAAAACAACAAGGAGTTTTATTTTTTTTTATTTAAATTACACTTAAGTGTTTCTAAATGTGTGCCTTTCAAAAACATGTCTTTGTCCACACCATATCCGTCTTTCAATATCGTGTAGTTAAAATAACCAATAAACTTTGGTCGATATCGATAAATAATCGATAGCGTGTGGAAGCAAACACCATCGCCACATGGCTAAACAGTGTGGCTTTTATTCAGATCTCTTGTCTATAATATATAGGTATAGCTTAGTTTTATCGAACTCGCAAAGATATTTTTTTGTTATATAATTGAGCTAATATATTGTTTAAAATTGTTTGCATAATTGCTTAGATATATCACTACCATGAATATTTTTGTGTATCGATCGACATAGATCAGTCTTTATTTGGGTGACTTAGTATCAGCGTCAATAGACCGTGTTGCCATAAGATATTGAAATCTAAGAGTTAAAGTCCTTACACACATTTTGTGGACAAAATTCAAATTAATGTTTCCAAAACGAGCACTAAACGCGCGCCGCCACCGTTACACACAATTGATCAATTTGCCACCCAAAAACAAAGCGTATATCCGCAATTCTTCACAAGCTTACCGCGACCAATTCATCACGAACGACTCCTTTGCCAGGTTTCTCCGACTTTGGCTGTCACCCCAGTGTTTGTATTGGTTCTCCAAGTCGGACTTGCTGGCATCCACTAAATTAACACTCAAACCATGGAGGTGGTTTCTCATTTCCGCACACCTACCCGAGCCGACCGCTGGCGCTGTTGCTTGCTCCAAACAATTTACCAATTATTAATGAAAGCAATAGAGTTTTTTGAGTTCGCGCCGTAGATAGTTAAGTTGTGCCTTTGGTGCATTTTTGAATTCGAAGATAAAAGAGTAGATTTTTTGTTTTTTTTTATTTTTAGTTTTTTATCGAATCTTGATCATGGCCTAAGCACACGATTGTCGTAAAGCACATTGTGTGGGCAGTTAGTTAGTTGTTGTTGGTCTTTTTAGTGCGGTCATAGATGTCGTCAGTTTGAGTTGTTATCCTTTATGGTTTTCTAGTCAAGCAGGGAACCTCATTGTTAGTTTGATTTAAGGCTTTTAAAATAAATGCAATAAAAAATTTTAAATAGCAGCGTATTTTTTTATTGAGGTAGCACATTTCAAATTTCAAAAAAATAATTTACTTTGTGAATTTAAATTTGAAATTTGAACGTAAAAACAATATTTTAATGGGAAATAGTTAAAGTATGAAACATTTCATACATCATTTTAACGTTACGAGTTTTGGTTTTAAATTAATATCCTAGAAAAAAAACCTACACCCACTATATACCTACTCGAAAGTTAATTTGAAAAGTTTGTTGCAAGCAGGTGTGTTTCATTTTATGGATGTTGATGTAGCATTCATGTTGATGACATAAAGTACCTACCTCAATATTCAGCTCTAAAAGCTGACAATTTTGAAGTGCAGCATGGAGATAGAAGAAATGATCATAAACCAGTGTTTCCCAACCTTTTTTGTGCTATTCCCCACCAAAAAATGTCCATAATATCTCCCCAACATTATGTTTAATGTTTAACATTCAAAAGTCTGAAATGTTCACTAAAAAACTAACAAAATTGGAAAAAATCCAGTGATACATTTTCCAGATGGTAAATATAATCACTTCTGTAGCGTATCCAGTCACTTCACATATTCGAAAACATTGAAACCTGTCAAATTTTGAATTGTTAATGATTGTTTGAAATATCAATAAAACACTCCCTACGTAAGCTCAACAGAGAAAGCCAATTTGCTTGCAGCACAGTTAGCTATTAATTCGACGCTACCAGAGAGTGTCATGACTCCTCCTGCACTTGAGAGCTCCAACGATTTTATGGGACGATCTTGATGTACACAAATCCGCTGGTTCAGATAGTATCCCCCCCCCCATTGTTCTGAAGAGGTGTTCTTCAACGCTGGCAAAGCCACTGCGTAAGCTTTTCCATCTTTCCTACTCTACTGGTCTCTTTCCGAGTGGATGGAAAACAGCATTTGTCCAGCCTGTCCCTAAAAAAGGCGTATCTTTTTCTCCCTCTAACTATCGTCCAATTGCACTAACGTCCCTTCTTTCCAAGGTCATGGAAACGCTGATTAATCATCAGCTTAAGAAATATCTTGAAGAACGAAAGCTTCTTAATGACCGGCAATATGGCTTTCGTAGCAATAGGTCCACTGGTATATCTTACCGAGCAGTGGAACAAATCTTTACATCGTTTTGGAGAAAGTAAGATTATTGCACTTGATATTTCAAAAGCGTTTGATAGAGTTTGGCATCAAGCTCTCTTATCGAAAATGCGTGCATTTGGTATCGATGAATCTCTTCTTCGTTGGATTAGAAATTACCTTTCGGGCCGTTCAATACAAGTTGTGTTGGATGGGTTGAAGTCTGACATTCATAAAATAAATGCTGGTGTGCCCCAGGGCTCCGTTTTGTCTCCGACTCTCTTCCTCATTTTCATAAATGATCTTTTGTCTGAAACTTTCAATTTATTAAATTGTTTTGCAGACGACAGTACCCTCAGCTTTTCATATTCGTTTCAAGATTCACTTCCTTTTTCTTCGGATGTGGAATTTGAACGGCAGCGTATGATAAGCTCATTGAATTCTGATCTTAACAGCATTGTCGAATGGGGAATAAAAAATCGCGTAGAATTTAATGCTTCGAAAACTCAATGCTGTCTTCTGTCGTTGAAGCGAAATCCACCCCCTTTGCCACTATCCATGAGTGGCACTTACATCGAGGAAACCGAACATCTTTCAGTTCTGTGGAAATATCATACATACAAAAACGCTGCAAAATGTTTAGGTTTTCTTCGAAGATTCAAAAAGTTTTTCTCCTCTTCTGATCTGGCTGCAATTTATAAAGCCTTCATTCGTCCAAAGCTTGAGTATAATTCTCATATCTGGGCGGGTGCTCCTAAGACCCAACTAAGTTTATTAGATAGAATTCAAAATAGAATAGAGCTTTAAAAATGATAGGTGATAGAGCTATAACGGAAGAAATTGCATCTCTCGAACACCGCCGCAATGTTTCGTGTCTATCATTATCTTATCGCTATTTTTACCGGCAATGTTCTAGTGCATTAGCCAGTTGCATTCCTCCACTTAAACAATTCCGCCGTAATACTCGTACTTCTAGGAATGCTCATCAGTAGTTTACCCTTGAGCCCAACTTCGGACGTACTGTTAAGTATAGAGATTCTTTTCTTAGTCGCACTACCCGAATGTGGAATGCTTTACCTGACTCTGTATTTCCCTCCCATTTTGATATTCAGAACTACAAAACCAATGTGCATCGGTATCTCCTCTTGAATCCTTCCCTATTTTCCCAACGCTCGCACTGTGTTCAATCCTTTTAATGGTAGTCACAACCCCTTTAGTGCGTGCTTATTATAAAAAAAAAAAAAATAAGGGTAGCGAAGCCAAAGATATTCTTTTTTGTTCCGGAGGATTTATATTTTTTTCTTGAAGTTGCTTAATAAATGAAACTAGTTTTTCGAAAATATCGAATAAATAACTCACAAATGCCTTGCAATTGATCGTTTGCATTTTTCGCTTCCGGTTTATTGCTAGAGAGAATCAAAAAGTTTCACAAATATTCAAAAACAATACATTTTGATCTTCCGAGAATAGCTGGAGAAACCACTAACAATTTGGAGCAAAAAAAAGTATGAACAAGCCAAGATTGAGTCCGGACTCTTTTCGACTCTCTTTTTTGTTTTTCGCACTCTTTCAATACTGAAATCTAAAATGAATGAAACGCATCAGAATATAAAATTGCCCCCCTGAAAAATTGAATTTCCCCCCTGTGGGGCTTGGGCTTCACGTTGGGAAACACTGTTATAAAATAATTGAAGTTTCAATATTTCCAACGTCTATTTGATAGAAATTAAGTATTGATGGATAAGAATTAATGAAAAGAAACTTTATTTAGAATCGTCTTTAATCAATGTTAATTGCAACTGGTGTATTATCGATAGTGTCATTTATTAGACTACCTTAGAATCTTATCCAGTTAGACAAGTTAGTACTCAAATAAATTCAAAACAGATCTAAATATTCAGTATTCTATTAAATTAAATGCCATTTTAGTCAAGGCTTCAACAACTGATTCAGGTAGCTAAAGTTAAACAACTCTTATACCTACCAAAATTTAAAAATGTATATAAATTACTGTTTTCACATAGACGGCTTTCTAATGTTGGACAGACAAAAACTAAAATGTAAAACTAAAAGTAAGACAGCGAATGTGTTTGTTAACCAAAATTTTTAATTAAAATTGTTAATCACCGAAATTGCTAATCAGTCAATTTTGCTCGTTAAGCTCAAACCCAGACTAGCTTTGCTTTTCGAAAACATACGCAATACACGCAGCACAGAAAATTGTTTGTAAATGAAACAATTAGATTTGTCTTAGCAGATTTGTCTTCACTTTTCATTGCACTGCACTGTCAAGACTGAGGCTTCCATTGTCATATACTATTTCTTAATGGGACACTGCACGTGAATAGATCTTTAAGTAAGAATAACAGTGTAAGAAGATCTATGACCTTTCTGATGTACCATCTATCAAATAACACACCATTTCGTTTATTTTATTTTTGGATGGAAAAAAGTTGAAAGAAATACAAAAACTAACTTAGATTTCGCTGTATGCGTTCATCACCATATCCTATCAAGGGATGTACATTCATACTTTATTTTGCAGTGGTGGTGAACGGGTCAATTTGACGTATGTCAAAAATTAACTCCACTTTAAAAAGTGTCTCCGTCAAAATTTCTTCTAGGCCCTTATCTTTTATTTAGCATGTAACTCATCTTTGATGTTAATTTTGGAACCAATACTATTGTTTGATACTTTAAGAGCTAATTTATTAGTTCAGGATTAACTCTAAGTTAAATCTGAGATAGCGCTAATCCTGAAATAAATTAACTCTGAGTTAACTCAGGAGATCATTTAATGATTTATTTACTATATTTTTCGGTTGTCAAAAATCTATTGCCATCGATGTGCGACACTAAGGATATATAACCCTTCTACGCCTTACACGCCTCAAAATAAAAATGTCACCACAACCGAGTTGCACTATCAATAAATTTAAAAATTTATATCGTGATGTTACCACAACGGGAAAAAAGCAATCATTTCAAACTGGCCATACACGAGAGAGCCAAAGAGTTAAATGAACCCACGTGCGCCGGACGATCCAAAATCGATGTGTGTGGGTTAGTCCCCGAGCTCTAGTCCTTGAGTTAACTATCACTAAATCAAGTCACTTAACTCGGAGTTAACTTAGAATTTCAACTGACTGAAAAATACAATTCTGAAGTAGGTAAACTCGGGTTTAACTCCGATACTAAGATGAACTCGCATTGAAAAACTGGCCCAAATGCCCTGTCTCACTATTTTAATTGTTAAAAATGCTCGTGAAAATGATGTTTGAACAAAAAATCATGACATTTTTAAGAAAATTTGACGTAGGTGTGTGAACTTTTCTTTACATTAAAAATGACATAACTTAGCTCCTATACTAGTATTTTGAGATCTCGCAATCTTGGACAGAAAACTAATTACTTATGTTTATAGATACAGCAGAAATGCCATCATAAAAAAAAGTTAGAGATAAAATTTACAATTACAATTTTGCTCTGTTGGAGAAATTATTCGTATCCAATTCTAGACCATCTAATACTCGTATATGATTTTGGCTTTTTTGCCAAAGTGGCCGTTTTTGTATTGAATTTTTATAAACGTAGTTGTTGAATTTTTACTCACCTCTTCATAACCAAACAGACACAATTTAATGGACATTGAAAGGTCCATTAAATTGTGCTTCTAATCACTAGCCTTACTCCTTTTTTTCTCCCAATAACAAAGCTAGACAAAGGCTTAAGATCAAATGTCGATTTCAATATTAGAGCGTGACCAGGACCACATGCGTCATATTAACAAATTACTTAAAATATCTCATTTGAAAATCTTCAAATGGTATTCCAACTACATGACAAAAGTGCAAGTTTCACCGGCTAGTGACAACATTGAATGCAATACACAACGGGATACTTAGTGCCGATGCATACTGCACTGTTTCATTTTTACTTATATACGATATGGAAGCTACAGTAAGGTAAGTTCAAGCTTCATAAAAAAATACTCGATGCCTTGATTGAAATCGCTAAAACTAAAATGAAGTGGAAGTCGATTGCAATTCTATCGATTGGATATTTACTAAAAACCTCTTCTAGCTATTCTTAAAGTTCTTCAGTTATTTTCATTAACATAAGCTTTAAACAAATTAACCTGTATTGACGCGGATTACTAAGAGATCACTCCACCTACCTACCTAAACAAAATCCGGAGGAAAAAAATCTTTGTAAGACCATCACCCCCTTAACAACCCAATGGAAGGCTTTTGGAGTTTTCAGAGTGCAAAAGAAGTGAATAAATAGTGCTAGAAGTGACCTATATAAGTGAGTTATTATCGAAGATAATACTTTTTATATGCACATAAATAAATCCTCTCGATTTGTTATTTTACCTAATTTAAATGTCGTATTTGATGTTTTTAAACATTTTTCTCTCATAATTTCCATGCCTTTAACATAAAAAATGTTCTTAAACCCTCAGCGTCTTGAACATAAGAGCAAGTACGTGCGACTCAGTCTTGCATTTTATTTTTTACTGTATATATGAATTTGTTATTAAATTTAAAACTTTAATTTAATAAATTAAAATGCTAAAATGAAATTTTAAAATGATTAGAACAAGTACGTGCGACCCAGATATTCATTGGATTTAAAAAAGATTAATTGTGTTTAGTTTTTTTTTAAATTGGTTACTTTTGCAGTTCAGTTACTATATATATCCACAGTTTGGAGTCTTTTTTTATTCCGAGTGATTTTTGTAGGAATATTAATCCGGTCTTTTCTTCGTTTTGGGTTCAAAGGCATCATGCAAACAAAATTCAAAGTTGTTGTTGTTGTTGAGAATTGAGGTACATACTTTGATAGGTATGTGCGAAGCCATTTAATATTTTTGTAAAGTGAAATAAAACATGATGGAAAATTTAATGAAGTTTAAAACTCAACTTTGACTTCCGTTTGGCTTTAATTTACTTAACTGAAATAAAGTTTGGTGTAATTAAATTATTTGTTTGAATTTTGGTACCTTCATCCAATTATCCATTTTTCAACAGAATGGCGTGTTTTATTGAGCTTTTTCAATGTGAACATTAAGATGCGTTCCACACATTCAGTAATAGAGTTAAAAGAAGTTCAAATGTGAAGTTAACTTGTTGTTGGAGTTTGCATATGAAAACTTGGATTAATTTGAAGCATTTCTTAATTAGTTCAAAGAGCTCGGCCAACAAGACTTAAATTAAATAAATCTAGACAAAAATAAACATAAATTTTTGGACTAATGTTTTAGGCTACAATTTTTCATTTCAATTCAAAGATGTTAGCATAGTCTAGGTGATTATAAACTTTAACATTGTGCTACTACATAGGTCAATTTATAAACCAGCAAGAACCCATCTTGTTTATTCATTTTAATATTTCACAATGTCTATATAGGTACCAATTTATTTTATGTGAAGAAATATTAAGAGACAAGCTATATACATATGTACGAATACCAACATCATTATCTGACGAGTCATGCCAATGTTTCTGGCTATTTCGATACTTCAATCTATTGATTCATGAATGTCACCAATTTCCCATTTAAAACACACACAATTTGTTCGGTTGATCGTTTGCAACTTCAAAAGATGCTGGTTTTACATAACAAACTGCAATATATACCTGTAACTGAAGTCAGGTAAATACCTTATATGAACAATTTACAACCAATTTGAGTGACTGCAAATTGAGTGTACAATTGATAGATATGTCAGATGCTAGCGAAGAGAATTGAGATATCCTTGCAAGCAACTAGTATCGTGAGAAGAGTGAATTCGTTATAGGATTTATTTTTTACGGTAAGCTGAAATTTTGAAAGAATTTGACAGAATATTGAAACAGTTTACCGTTAATGGTTTGGGAAAATTTACATTTAAAATCATGGACGGCCTTAAAGTGGGGCAATGTGGGGCACCTGCCCCCTGAGTTTGGGAAATTTTATTCAATATGTCTGTCCTTGTATTGAGATGTCAAAAGAAAGTGGTTTCTGTCGGTATATTTGCGTATGCGTGAGTGCGTTTGTGTTCAGATGTAGACGTATACATTAAGCTTTGAGGTTAAACACACAAACGGAAATAGCTTAAAAATTGGTTAAAACATTTTAGAGAAAAAAATTTAAAATATAACAGGCAGGACCTAAGTGACAGGAGTGTTATATACCCGTCTCTTTCTTTATTTTTCATATGTCTGTTGTCTCTTTTCTTTGCATTGATGAGAAACATTCAGAATAGTCAGTAGCCTCCAAGCCGCCAGAGGGAAAACCAATTTTTGAATCATTGTAATAGATCCATATAAGCCGCTTTATATTATATCTCATAACCTATTTGGTTCACCTTTTGAAAATAAAACGATGTGGGTTAGTCCGAAAAAAGTTCTATATGCGGGTGATTCCGTGCCAACTGTAAATCTTTGTGTCCAGTGCCTTTTTTGTTATTTAATTTAAAACGTTCGTATATATTTTTGGTTTGAGTTGCATAAATGGCTATTTACTAAAATCTAAATGATATCAAGACCAAATTTGCTACTTATTCAGTGCTGAAAACCGTAGAATAACTAAGCTACAAGCATAATTTGTGGTCCTGTGTGATGATTGAAGTTCATTATCATACCCAAAATGTATGATAATTGTTATATTTGACTGAAAAACAAAATTTACCCCAAAAAATGCTTTGGATTGCTCTAAGACAGTGTTCCCCAATGTGGACGCACGACCCACAGAGAGGCAAATGATTTTAAGGGGGAGCAATTTTAAATTCTGATTCTTGACAACCGTTTTAGATTTTAAAATCAAATGAGTGCGAAGGAGAAAAAAAATCTCAATTTCCCACTGAACTATTTTCGAGAAGAGCTTGGACTTAAACTTAGTTTGTGCAAACTTTTACTTGTGAACTCTTTTTCAGCTATTTTGTAAAGAACAACATAAGGCCATAAGGGACTTATACTTCACACTAAAGTAATAATGCTCTTGAAACTGTTTTAGATTATTTGTGGAACGTTTATATTCTCTTAAGCAATAAAATAAAATAAATTTGGTGGCACAACAGCTCGTGGAGAACCAAGGCCTAGTGACTAACAACTCTCAACCATTCCTGTGTGCGTATTTTTGGCAGGAATGGAGGGGACCTAAAATTTTTTGCCGAGTCCGAACGGCTAATGAGAAAGCACTTATTCGTGACAAGTAATACTCTTGGAGGATTTGTCAGTTCATCGCAAGAGGCAGTACCTCGGAAAAAAACATTTCTGTTTTTAGGTGGCAGCGGCTGGGCAATACGCTGAAAATTAAAATTCAAACATGGTCATGGTTTGTGAGATATTTAGTCGATATTTTTGAAAACTAGATACATTCAATGAAAAATAAAACTCTTCTGGGAGTAAAAACGAAGATTTTATGGTTTCCCTACCTATATTGATATGTCAGATATATATTTATAACTCAAATTTTGACAGGTTTCATTGGTTCCGAAAATGTGAAGTGCCAAAGCCAGTTTATATTTCTTGAGCACTCAGTTTTTTTTCTCCGTTTGTTGACAGAGAAGGAGAATAAAATGTGAACAGTTTTTCTTTTCATAGAAGTCAAAAGAACTCTCTTTCTCTTTTCTTATTCATATGTAGTTTACGAATCCAAAAAAATAAATCTGAGTTTTAAAGATGAAAAGTGAGGAATTTTCGTATTTTATATTTCTGAATCCTCTAATTACTCTAAGATCTCAGAAATATGAACTGGACAATACCGCTATACACTAGATGTGATTTCTGATTCTGGCAATTTCTTCCTAATTTTTAAACATTCAAGTTTTTAGTGAACATTTAATGATTTTAAATGGTAAAAAGTCTATAAAGATGTACAATGTTAGGGGGACATCAAAATTTTGGAAAAATCTTAGTGGGACATAGCACTTAAAAGGTTGGGAAACACTGCCATAGAAGATTAAGTTTTGCTTCACTTCTACCCCTAGCAAAACTATTGCATAGGCATAAAGAAAATTTAATAAAATATGTTCCTTAGGTATACTTACATAGATGTTAATAAAGCTAATAATTAATTTTTTTATTTTCAATCAATTAATTGTTTTCAAATATTTAGGGAAATTTTTGGAATAATTATTATTTTTTTTTTTTGCGTATGATAATTTTTACTCTCGTATGATTGAAATCAGCGCATTGTATGATAATTTACGCTTGAGGAGCGGAGTCGAGTCGAAATGTGTGATGAAAAACATGGGTCGAAGAGTTGGTTTTACAGATCATGCAAAATGGTGTGTTATAAGTGATTGTGTTAATTCAATTAAATTTGTTTTGCATTGAAATAAATACATTAATGCCATTAATTTTTCTAGATACTAGTTCAACTCAACTCAAAATGGAGCACTCAACCCAAGTGACGAAAATCCTGGGTCTTATATTCAACCCTATTTCAACTCGAGCTCTTAAACCTGCTTGTAAACGTAGGTCGATCTGCCGAACAAATACATAATGAGCAATTGCTTTAAGTACTACTCCGTAGCAAAGTAAAAGCATTTAGCAATTGCTTTATATTAGTATTAATAAAAATTTACCTTGCTTAAGTTAGTTGGAAAATTTGAGCTTAGCAATTGCTTTACATTTGATATGCCATGGTGTTTGTGGCTCTTGACACTACATATATTAAATGAAAATCAATCGGCAATTTCATAGACTATTTTTTAATAGAATACAAGAGTTACTCTTGTCAAAAACATCAGTAGGGCTTTCTACCAAGCTATCTCTTTCTATTTGTAGTGGCACTTTGTTGGAAAGCATTTATGATTTTTATTGTTTTATATCACTTTTATGCACTATTTGGTGGATGATAGTTTATAAAATCGATCAATAAATGTTTATTAAGCACTTGCAAGAAATATTTTGAATTCAATTACATTTGCCACCGCTAATGTTTTCCCTCTAAGTGATTTAGCTGCTTGACACTGACGTATTCGTAGAGGGCCCTGTGTAAAATTGAAGGTTAGTATATCTTTATTTTAATAATCTGTGGCAAATTCTAAAAACCATAACATATCAAGCTTTGTAAAACTTTTTAAAAAAAAAACTACTGCTGGCAAGAGTGGAATGATGTGCAAACTTATTTCATTCATCTTGACGCACAAGGTCAAGAATACTAAACATTTAATTGAATGTATTTTCTTTTAAATTAATTAAATTAAATGATTTTATTAGTCTGTAAAAAATGTTTCACGTAAATATCCATAGCAAATGTTCTAAGTCACTTAAATAGCAGACTTCAAATTTTCAAGTAATTGCTATATTTTTTTGTGTTTTATAATAACCGATTGAAGCTCATAGAATAAAACAGGTGTGTTCCTTATATTACGTTTTCATTAGGCCAAATGATGTAATTTCGCTGAAAATTTCCAAATTCCATGTGAAATCATCTCATTTCCCATACAAATTCACATCTCGAAAAATCAAGTCAGTTGCTCAGGCTAGCCAGTACTGGCTCGTGTGGCCTCAGGATTATGGACCAAGTTCGCACTAAAAATTACTGGAGGTTTAAAACTCGGTATGGAACACACTTAAATATCTACCAAATTTCCGAAGCAAACAAACCTTTTATACCAGTCATGACAAATTTGACATTTCTACTGGACTAAAAATTACATACAAAAATATGGCTGTCATCTCGTTGCCAAACTGACTGCTTTCACTGAAATTTGAGTTGTGCAAGTGAAAAAAGTGAAAAATACCAAATGTTTTTCTCAGTTTCCCATAAATATTCACCTGAAATAGTGTTTATGTCTCAGTTACAATCGATCAATTTATTCAGATAAGATTATATTTGCTCACAAAGTGATTAGATAAAATGCAAAATTGATTAGATTTTTCAGCAAAGGAAAAGTTGTCGAATTGTGTTGCTGCTTATTCTGTTCCGTGTTTTCTGCAATTTCAAAATTTGTGTGGTTTTTGGACATTTTATAAGCTCCAATATTGATATTGATCTAAATTAAAACAACAAGCATTTTTCATTATAAAACAGAAAAAACTGCAAATATAATCGAGTAAGGTGGAACAATAAATGTAAAATCTATACAAAATCAAATTTTTTTTGTTCGGAGGAACAAAAAATAAATCATTAAAAACCTGACCCCCACATAGTTGTGGGTCTTTCAAGCTTGTGTGACTCATGCGATTGTGCATAACTGGGGCTGGAGGTGCTTCTTGTTTTTTTGTATTTGTTGTGCCGTCGTTTTGTACTGCTTGTCTTTTGTTCTGTTTTAACCCTCCCCAATGGGAGCTCACACCAAATTAAATTAATTCACATATCTGTAGCTATTCTCGTGTATATTTATAAACAACATTTGAATTAAATAAATGAATAAAACAATGAAACAGCAAATGTCATCGAGCGTCGCTGGAGGTGGTAGCGAACGCCAGAAAATAAACAGTAGCAGTGATCTTTTGACAGCAAGCGAAAACGATATCGTCTTCGGACTCCTGGGACGAAGATGTCAGGTGAGTTCTAATCCAATTCAAGGATGTACCTACCTACATTAAGGTTGGTCATGACAAGGTTTTCTTGATTAAATCAATTTTTAATCAATATGCTCGAGCGAAAGGGAAAACTGCAAGGAATTGGCAAAAGCAGTGTGAGAAACTTTCTTTTCTTTCAAATGAAAAGAAAAAATGGACAAAAGAAAAGAAAGTGATTTAAAGAGACGTCTTGTTTGGGATATTTTTCATTTTGTCATGAGCTTTGCAAATCGGCAAAACAGTAATAGTTGTAGAAAGCCAGTTCACAGCTATTAATAATTATGATTATGATTGTTTTTTGATTATTTTTAATAGTTGAAGCATTTTTGGTGGTTTGTCACGTATGATTAGATCGAAACTTAAAAATTCAAGACGAAAAATTTTAAATCTTTTGAATTAAGGAAAAAGTCACATTTAAACCAATTAGCACGCATACTACAGATGGAATTGCACAGCCTTTGTTTTAAATGATTTTAACAGACCAACTAAGAGCAGATGTTGGGGTGTGATTTTTTACTGTTTTGTGTAGAAATAAGATGAATGTGTATGGAGCTTAGGACTATAAGCGAAGAAAACTAAAGATTTTATTCATAATAAAGATTTTTCGACCTTTAGTCCAAATGCGTTTCGTCCAGGTACAACAGTTGGGCTCATCAGTTAGACGCTGTTGTACCCTTCTAAGACGCATTTTTTTCAATCGATGTATATCGACAACTAATTAAACTTACAGCGCCAAAGCACTGTAAATTATATTTTTCTAGGGGAATTTGTTTGAATTCAGACACCCAGAATTAATATGATGATAAAACCCGTGGTCTGGACAGTTATAAGAATGATAACAAAGAAAAACGAAAATAATAGAGAATTATTTTATCGACATTAAAGAAAAGCTGAAATTCCGGAAGACCGGCAGACAATGAATAGCCAGGAGAGCATGCAAAGAGGAAAAGTTTCGCATTCCTCACAGTGTCTTGAAGATAAAGTATTTACATATATGTTCATGAGATTTGATCACTTTTTAAAGAAAACTGTTCCAAAGAATCCGAGCATCAGCCGGATTCCTTAGAACAGGATTTGGGTTCTTTTAATGGAACATCCGGGTATTTAAGTGAACACTCCTGGGCAGGGAACAGATCATATGAGCTCCTTAATCATCTGAGAAGGTATTTAGGCATTTAATACAGTAGATACCATTAAAAATATTAAATGCAATAATTGTAAATTAGACAAAATCAAATAATTTAATTTTTCAAACAAAACAAAATATAAAAAATGTTGCAATTGTTAAACATCCTTCGAAAAAGCATTACCCCTGAACAAAAAAAAAAAAAACAATTGTTTATGGAGGCAGAGGCTGAGAATCGATCCAAAGGCACTAACCATTATACCACGGGATACTTCCAACGCAACTTTATAAAAAAAAATCATCTGTCGATCTTTCAACTAAAGATAGTAAATTGTAAATCAATGGAATCATTTTATAAAGTAGACCTAAGAACTTGTAAAATTTTAGGCATCTCCAGTTTAAGCATTTTCAACTATTTCTCAAGCGATAGAAAACAATAGAGTAAGATCCCAGGGCCGCCAACCATATGTAAGTCATTTTATCATAGCTGAAATTTGTTCTGTGAATGCACACTAGTGTAGAAATGAACAAACGAGTAATACTAACAAGTGTTAGGATTTCTATGTTAATTCAAATTTTTTTTTGGATAAGAGTAGTAAGAAGATAGTTTTTCAAATCAGGAAATTTCCTTTAAAATGGAACTCAATCGTTTGTTCATATTTTTGCATATTTTACTACAAATGCATATTTGCTTTTTTGGGCATATTTAAATCATAAATGCATATTTGTTGTGCATATTTTTACAATTTTAGTCAAATTTTAACTAATAAAATTTAATAATAGAATATGAAGAAATTTTGAAAATGAAATTTTTCTGTTTAGTGGAGTGACTTTTAACTTGAATAAAATAATTAAACTTTGATGTAAAAGATGAAATGGAATTTATTTATTTCAGAAAGTACTATTTTCATATAATTTGCTTCCAATAAGATCATTAATTCTGTAATGAAACGCCAAGAGTAATGGCATCTGTGGTTGCTAAATGATATATTCTATGTTCCCAATCATCGAACAAATTATGGTCTTAATAACCCAGTAACTCGTTCTATTACGTTGTACAATTCTATTTCATGTGAAGTCGATCTTTCTATGTGTAGAGATAGTTTCAAAAAAATTGTTCAAAATCTATTTCACTTCTAAGTTTGAGCTAGAAATATATAATTAAGCTTAAGCAAATATTTGTAATCAACAGATTGTAAATCCATTGATGAATTAATAAATAAATAAATTTCAAAAATATCTCCCAAACAAACTCAATGTTTTCAAAAATAACAGAAAAACACATTAATGATACATTAGCTCTGTTGTATAGACTTTTGAAAAAAAAATTGACACTGTCAAATTTTGATAATTCTCTCAGAAAGCTGCAAATTTATATAACATCTAACTTAAGTCAACGCGGTATCTTACCGACCAAACAATTTCTATTTTGCGCAGAATTTGTCAGAAAAAGTGAATGCTTTACTCTCTCATGACCCAATTTTTGATGTGTGAAACAGGAATTGGGCAGTAATTGGTCACAAATACCAGCGATTGGCCGTTTTGGTCAATGTGTTAAACAAATTTTATACATGCGGTTTCGTCTCTAGAGCTGATTTAATTTCCCAACAAAGAAAAAAAATCTGCGAAGATTTGTTTTGAAGCTTTTCTTTGTAAATTCGGGAAATTAGTTACTTATTTAGATCTGATTTTTATTGTATTTTCAATTATCATTTTGTTAACTTTTCTATAGTTTTTCATTACATTTTAAACCCTTTTTAAGGGCATACTTTTACTTAAGTGCATATTTTCTCATTTTATGTGCACATTTTTTGTGTGTTTTAAGGACATACAAATACGAGCCCTTGTTATAAGGAAAGCTATGAAGAACTTATTTTGACACTTGCCAGACACCTCCATGGGGACCCAATGACCTTTAAAGGTGTCAAAAATAGTGAAATTTACGTTATGTCGGGTTTTTCAATAAGAGCACTACAAATTTTTTTTTTTAAATAAAACAAAAACGGTTTTGGATATCAATGAAATTCTTTATTCCTATGAAAGTACGTTTGATGCCATTATGTATGGAACTCGATTTCTTTTGCATGGCCGCCACGGGCACGCTTGCAGAAGTCCAGACGCTGAATCCAATTTTAGACGGTTTTCAAGCAAAAATCGGCGGATACTGCTGCAATTTCACGTTCGATATTCGTACGAAGTTCATCAACCGTCGCTGGCTTGTTGGCATAGACCATAGACTTGACGTAGCCCCACAGGAAATAGTCTAACGGCGTCAAATCGCACGACCGAGGCGGCCAAGCGACTGGACCATTCATAGTAACGTGCCGGTCTTGGTCATCACGGAAGAAGTACGGCCCAATGACACCGCTGGCCCATAAACCACACCTCATCGCTGAAGATGATTTTTCGATGAGAATCCAAATCATTTTCAAGTTGTTGCTCAGCCCAATTCAAGAACATACGACGCTCCTGGTGTTCAAGCGGCTTCAGTGCTTGCTTCAATTTAATCTTGTAAGGATGTAGGCCAAGATCTTTTCGCAAAATTTGACACAACGACGTCACAGAGATGCCCAACGCTTAAGAATGACGTGTGAGAGACACATTTGGGCTTTCTGCAACTGAAGCCTCAGCGGCAGCAATATTCTCGACACTACGGGCACTTCTTTGTCCCACTGGCACGGGAACATTTTGTACTGTGCCTGTGGATTCAAATTTTTCCACTAAACGCTCAATTGTTGATCTGCTAGGACGATGATGACGACCATAAATTGGACGTAGCGCTCTTAACTCGTTGTTGGCTCGTTTATATTAGCATCATGAAATGGCAAACCTTTTGGAAGAGAAATGTCAAAAGAGCGGCAAGAAATATGGCGTCGTTTGCTGTCCCTGTCGCTCTACTTTTGTAGCGTCCCTGTTGAAAAACCCTTTATAAAACAAATATTTGAGAAATATTTTGAAATAGTTGCCCGAAGTACAAAAATCGTAAGTTTTGATACTAAAACGTAAATTAAAATATTTTTTTGACGACTTTAAAGGGGTCGGGCTGACATTAGGCCCTCTTGTAGTTGCCTGGTGCTATGGATGTATTCTGATATAGTTAGTCAACGAACATAATATACAATACTAGCTGGCCCGTCCCGGCTTCGCTCGGGTATAAACAAAGTTTCTCTAAAAAAATAACAAAATTAAATAAATAAATTGAACAGAATAAATTATCAGCCTTATTTTTAGTTCCGCCCGGAAAATATTTCATACGAACAAAATTGTGTTCACCTGTTATTTCAAAAACTGTTATGAGTTCGCCCGAAGTTCCCTTGCCTTAAAGCTAGCCATACACGACAGAAAACATTAAGCCTTGAACCCATCCTCTTAGTAAACCTTTTCATACATAAAAAAAATAAAAAACCGACACCATTTCCTTGTTTTTACCCCTTTTCACTCTACAAACGCAATTTTTTTTACAAAATTTTATGCCTAAGTCGACTCTCTTAAAATAATCTTTCAAACGCCAAAGAATTTTTGAAATCGGATATGTAGTTTATAAGATTAGCCATCACAAGCAAACAAACAAATAAAGCAAGATAAGAGCTAAATTAATATAGTCGGATAGATAATGTCGTTTAATGAAGAAGAATCTATCAAAAAAAACCAAGCGGTTTTTTCACTATTCTGCGAACTTCCTTCACTTTCTTTGCCGTCATCTGTATGTTCCAGAGTTTATAAACTATCCTCACTCTTCATTCACACTCCAAAGCAGAACATAAAGGAAAATATCATACAGGTTTAAATTTAATGCAATCATTGTTCTATTATTTGTATGGGCATCTTCACTGTTTCTCGATAAACCAATAATAATAAAAATAATAGCTTGTGATGTTTTTATTTTACCAATATCCAGGTTTCTATCTTTACATATTTCCCTGCACTTCTCCAACTTCTTTTTGAAATAATTGCTGGGCTATTCTGATGAAATGAATGCTGAATCTATTAATAAAAAACTAATTAATCGACCCGAGTTAATGTCACAGATAACAAACTTATTCCAACTTAATTAAATCAGTTTAAATAAAATTGACAAATTAACAAATTATAATTACAGGAAGAAAACCTGTTGGTTTAGTAATGCTGATAAAAAAGAACGACGTTACCGCTTTACCGACACCTTTGTAGGCATCATCAGAAGATCCTACCAAAATATTTGTTAGATATTTGACAAACACAAAATGCACTTAAAAATGCATTTATGGCAAACTGCTTTACAAAATTTTAACCAAACTGCACAGAAACCTTAATAGACATTCTTAAAAGACCCTACGAACAAATTTGTTAGTAGTTTGACAAAATGCAACTAAGAATGCATTTTGCGGTTTTCTCTTTACCAAATTTTGACCAAACTTCACAAAAAGACCATCCTCAATAGGGAAGATAACATTATAAAAAAAAATTGAAAAACTCGACCCAGCCATTCTCGAGTTTATCGGGCCCGAACATAAGGCAACTTCTTTTTATATAATAGATAAAACTTAATTTTCATACTATAACGTAAAACATACGATTATTAGGCTTTTAGCTGTCCTGTGAATGTAAAGCACCACTGTAGGTGTGTCGCAGGTGGAAAAATATTGTGAAATAGTTATCCGAAGTACATAACAAAGTTAGCTTTCATATTGAAAAGTAAACTAAACATTTTATTTTTAAAAGCTTTAAAGGTGTCTGGCTGACATTGGGTCCCCATGTAGGTGTTTTTCATAGCTTTCCATATAACATATTACAAAATCAGCTCTGATAATATAACGTAACGCACTTAGTACCTCTGAAACGCACCGGTTTCAAATTTCTTGTTACCCATTCGTTCATACCTACCTTAGTGTGTATTCACAGCTATGATAAAATGACGTATGTGTGGGGCCCTAGGATCTGGGGGCAGAAACCTTTACGTCTAGAACCAAACTTTCCATACCGATAGGACAGTCTACTAGCATCTTTCAGGCGGAAATTCACGACATGTCGAAATTCGCAGATCGTAATCTCAAAAAAACTACCGAAATCAAAACATTCCCATTATGTTCGACAGTCAAGTCGCACTAAAAGCTTTGAGCTCTAACGCCATCAGGTCTAAAGTAGCAACGCCATCAGGTCTTTTTTAGCAAAGGAATCTGCTTCTTCATTTCTCTGGACACCAAAGTGGCCAAATACCCAATAAAGTGTCACACTGTTGTTCTTGCTAAGGACATTCTTGTCCTTCTTGTCCTTAGCAAGAACAACAGTGTGACACTTTATTGGGTATTTGGCCACTTTGGTGTCCAGAGAAATGAAGTGTGTGAGCAAGCTTAATGTCCTTAGCAAGAACAACAGTGTGACACTTTATTGGGTATTTGGCCACTTTGGTGTCCAGAGAAATGAAGAAGCAGATTCCTTTGCTAAAAAAGGGACAATGACTCCCTTAAGGGGTCCTGAATGCTATTGTAGCAAGGGAGACATGCATGACACGCATCAAACTAAGTAGGAACAACCTAAGAAAAAAAATGGTCTATTCACTGGCCATTGCAAACTAAAAAGACACCTTAGCATTCTTGGTCTACTTAGCAGTCCAACATGAAGATTTTGCTACACACAAGTGGAAATACAAGATTATATAATAGGAAAGCGATGCAATTATGCATCAAATAAAAAAAACAGCTGGCAAACTTCCAAGAAATAGAGAGCAAACTTTTCCTCTCTAGAAGTCCGCCAAATATTAAAATTTCTGAGGGAAATAAAGTTTTAATATCTTTAGGTCGCAGTGCACCAACCCCAATATTGCATCCATCATCTAACTCTTAACTTATCACTTGTTTTAAGAAATAACCTAAACTTCGATAAGTGACGTTGTAATTTCAAAAAATATTTGATTAGTCCCAAATAAAAGCGTTGTATTTTATTTTATTTTTCATGCCATAAATAAAGTATTTTTTCCCTGTTAAAATGTTGTACCTATCTCAAGGTTCAATCTTTTAGGGTTCAGCATAGACCCGCTATACATTCGTATTGCGTTATGAAATTGCTGACCACCTGTTTCCGCATTATGGTTAATTTTCTAAAGCAGAATTCAACTTCATATACAAAACAGATTCATTATTACAACCAAATTCATTATAAAATTGGGGTTTGCGATAAGGAAAACAAAAACATGTTTTCCTTATCGCAAACCCCAATTTAGATTTAAAATGAACTTTTATATTTATTTTCCGACTAAATTTTTTGTCACACAGTAGCTTTTTTAAGAAAAAGTACTCTCAAAATTCAATTTTCATCATGGAAATTTTTAAGGTTGTAGGCATTAACAAACGTTTGACGCTTGTACAGTTCTTCCACTCACCGATTCAATTCTAAATCATTAATCAAAGAACACTTCGGAAAATGCCAGCTTCAAAAGATCAATCGACCTTGGGCACTTGGAATCCGAACTTATTGATAAGTTTTGATCCCGAGCAACAGTTTCAGACAGCCCGATTTGTGAGAAAAAGAAAAATATTTTATACGCCATTATGAACCTTTTCACCAAGTTAAAAAGCTAACTCTGAATTATTTTTTTTTTTTTTCTCTCTGTTTGTTCGATCCCGGCCTTCACAAAACCCAAATATCTTGATCTATTTTCGACTTTTCCGAAAACCTTCTATTCTTAACACCTAAGCTAAGCAAATCATTAATTTAAAAATTTTGTTTTTCAAACGCGGAAGCCATTTGCTTGTTTAGATGTCAGTGCAGTTTGTTTTGTGTAAGTACTTCTTATACTCCCTCTATATGGCAGGTTTTGGATTGCTGAACGTCTATCTATAGATCGACTTACAGCCTAAATATTAAAACGAATTTGAATCTCAACTAAAAAGGGTACATCGTAAATCTTATAAACGAACTTTTTCACACTTTCTTTCCAAAATTATATGAAACCAATTTATAATATATTTAAAATTTAAGCAATTTGATACCTTGAAATTCATATAATTTTTTTTATTTTACCTTCATTCCACGCAAAACTCAAACTGCAGGAGTGTAAATGATTGTGACAAACCTTAAATCATCAAAATCTATTAATTTGAAAATTCTTCACCTAGCACACCTTTAATATGTGACTAACTTATTATTTTTATACAAAATATACCGTCAACAATCGACTTATCATATTTTGCGGTTCTTGATAAGATAAGTACATATGCTTCGAATTTTTTGAATATTTTGGATTTAATAGAAATCCTAACTAACTTATCAATTTCAAAAGAAAGTTGATTTAATTTTATATTCATTTGTATTGGGATTTAAGAGAAAGACAAAAAAAGAAGCACTCTTATAGTTGATGATGAAGCTGCACATTAAAAGGTCGTCTGCCAAATTTATTCTTGGTGCACTTTATCCGCATTTTGCTGCAGGCAAATCGGTTGTATAACCTAATTTTTGTTGTATCAACTTCAACTTAAATAAAAAATGCTCTACTTGAAATAATGTAGAGGTAGAATAGCTTTGTTGATCAATAAGCTGGCATAAATAGAATCATTTTTTTTTGTATAAAGTTTCATGGCCATCGGTACTTAGTGGATATCATACTCACATATCCGTTGTATCTATATGTACTATTTTTGTCCCTGTTTTATGACTTGAGATAGAAGGCCTTACAATTTGTTATCTTATTTTTTTTAAGTATGATAAATAAAAACATATCTAGGTACATACTGGCAGTAACTCTGAAATGTGTAAATGTATAAAAATTATTTGTTAAATGCAACAAAATAAACTTATATGAGCAACCACCAGACAAACTTTTCAACTTGGTGTAAGAAAATAGATTCATGTTGCGTATCTCTATATAGGTTTCAGATTCATCGGATAATGTTCGAAAATGACACGTCTACTTGAGATTCATTTTAGGTACGTTTTACCCAGGGTTGATCCAGGTTTTCTTGACAACACCAAGAAAAAAACTGGATTTTTCGGTTCTCAAAAAACACCAAAGGTTTCTCAATTGTGCTGTTGGGATATGCAAGGAACGAAATTTGATTTAAAAATTAAAAAAAAAAACACAGTTTCTATTTTCTATTTCTATTTGTTATTATTAAAGTAAATGTGTGTATGGAATTTCCATTTCAAAAACAAAAGAATAACCTACCGCACAAGAATCCACAGCAAAAAATGCTTCAGAGCTCTTGCCACTTTGACATTTTATTCTTTACCTCAACTTACCCCAGCAAAAACCTAGTTCTACTTCAGGGCGACCCCAGGTTTCAAAAAACACAGAATTGGCTCGTCAGGGTTAGTTCAGGGTTTGCAAAAAACACCGTTTCATAAGAGAGCTAATACTATTAGTTTGAAGTACAAGTTTAAAAAACACCCAAGAACAACCACTAATAGTTTCTTTTTCATAATGAGGGCGGCCTTCCTAACACTATTAATGATGTTAAAGATCTGAAAAGTACAATAGTTCTTTTCTGTGGCTTGATTATGGAACGCAACTACTAGGTATCTTGAAACTAGAAGAAATTTGCCTACTTATCAATAAGCACCGCTGGCATAGCTTCTCGAGGTGTTATGCCTCAAAATATTGATAAATAATGCCCAATAGTGATATGCCCTAAGTTAGTTTCAATTCCATGCCCAATCACCGACCGTCTTCGATTTCGCTCATTATTTCTATATTAAAGTCGCAAGTCAAGATGTGATCACAAAGCTTTCCGCACTTGTCTAACTATTCACGATAATAATTTAATTGAAAATCGTTGGATCACGTCAAAGTAGTATAACTTCCAAGACGCATACACGTAAGCTTAACACCTTTTGAGCTTAGAATGTAAGGTGTTTCTTAACTTTCTTATATAATTCACTATTAAATTCAATGAAAAGTTAAAATTTTTAATTTATGTAAACTCTTCTTGGTACAAATTTTAAATCAAATTTTACTTTATATATTATTTGTTTTACGTTTGATTTTCAGTCAATGAGCACCGCAGTTGTACAGATATACAAAACCGAAGGATCTGCACATTCACATTGGAAGAAAAAGCACACAGGAGTAGTATGTTTTGTGAAAGACAGTTGCATTCGTTCGTATTTTTTCCGTGCTTACTGTTTGATAAAAAATGAACTCATTTGGGAACATGAGGTATACGAAACACTTAAACTTAACAAAGCCCGACCTTTTCTGCTCACATTCGAAGGACAGGTATGATTATAATAAATAATAGCTATTAAAATAATTTTATATTATTTTTATTAAATTAAGGATGGAAATGTCGGACTTAATTTTGTATCCGAATCTGAATGTGATGCTTTTTATCGAACTGTAGAGGCAACAATGGAGACTCGCAATCGAAAACGCCAAGGTAAGTTTTTTTTTTTTTTGATTTTTAAGTGAAAATTATAAAAAAAAAAACTTGCGTTTTCTTAAGAACGTCGCCAAAGATCAAGGCTATCAACCGCGCCCCCATCGGTGCCATACACCAAAGATACCAAACTCCAACAACAACAAACTACAACCAATTCAGAAGATCGCGTTCAGATGCGCAATCATCATACTACAAAGATTCAATCAACACAACCCAAGACCACATTTTTGCCATCAGGATTTTTCTTGTCAAACAACAAAGACAAAAAACCTAAATACAAAAAATCCGACATCAGTAACCCAACGAACTTCGTACACATTAGCCATGTAGGCTGGGATGTTAATAATGGATTCGATACGCACGGCACTGAAGAAGATAAAAAGCTCACAAATTTCCTTAATAAAGCTGGTGTTTCGGAAAACCATATGAACGATCGTGATACCAGAGATTTCATTTATGAATTCATTCAAACCAATAATGTTCTCGCTTCGGTGAATTCGGAAAATGTTGAAGAACCAAAAGCTCCCGAACCAGCTCCGCCGCCTATACCAAGTAGACAAATTCAGATGGTGAGTTAAATTGCGCCCTTATGAGCTGAACAATTTTTTTTGATTATTTTCTCTTTACTCTAGCCTCAAAATGGAACATCTCAAAGATCAGCACCACCCCCACCACCAGCTAGACAACCCCCTCCACCTGTTCCTACTACAACACCACGAGGAAGAGTACCCCAGCCACCAACAAGGCTGCCTCCAGTGCAGACAATTGTCACTGCACCTGCAGCTGTAAGTATTGATTCTATTAAGTTTGTTCTTATGTAAAGAGAGCTCTGTGGACTTTCTATATATTTGCATCAGTTCAAACTACATAATTAGCAAACTGGCAGCAATTTTGCGGGCCTTTGGTCACCAAAATGCAAACAAGAGAGCAAAGTTAGTGTTTTAAAACGCTCCAAATTTTATGAGCATTGAATTTGTGTGTAAAATATATCCGGGCAACCGCAGCATATATACACGTGTTATACCACCCCAAGTTTCGTTTACTTACACTTTATATCCGTAAAAATCATGTGAATCTAAGATGAAATCGAAAACTCCGCTTACGAAGAAACTAAAATTTTTTGAAATTCAAAAAAATTTATTTTCTTCATAAGTGTAATTTTTGATTGCATTTTTAAATATATTTGATTTTTCAACCATTTCACTGTTGGCGAAAATTGGCATTTTGCCCTGGAGATCTAACTTGCTGTTCCGGACAAGAAAAAAATTATACCAATTTGCCAGTTTTAAAATGGTTCTTAAGCTCAGTTCTACAAAACTTTATTTCAAAGTTTAAAAAAAAAGTATCAACTTGGGTACTCAATTTTTGTTTGTATTTATTTTCAGCCTCCTCCACCTCCTCCACCACCACCACCCGTGGCTGTAGTGGCCCCGCCACCTCCTCCTATGCCAACTGTTACTGATGCAGTTGCTGTAACTTCCAACACTTTGAAACCACCAGCTCCGGCGGTACCAGTTGTTAACGATACGAGAAGTGCTCTTATGGATAGCATTCGAAAGGGAACAACATTAAAGGTAATTTTATTTGAAAAATAATGTTAAATTATATGAAGTATTGAATTAATGGATAATTTTTTCGTTACAGAAAGTAGATACTAGTACATTAAGTACCGGAAGTGGAGACTCACGCAGTGAACTTTTATCAGAAATACGATCAGGAATTGAATTACGGCCAGTTGAAAATCGAGAACTAGGTGCGGTCTCGAACCGGGTGAGCGATGAAAGTTGTGGGACCGATGCCCTCGCTGATGCCCTTCGACGAGCTTTACAAGAACGTGGTCGTGTTATTCAATCTTCTGACGATGAAAGCAATCAAAGCTCAGACAACGATGGTGAATGGGATGATTAAATTTAATTGCATTGTATTATATACCTTATAATACATCATGACCACTTTTAAATATTTAGGGAAAAATAGTTCAATTGATTATAATTAATTACAATATTATAAAATGTATTCTTATATCCCAACTCATGGTTGTTTGCACTTCATATCCATATCCGTAGATAGACTTCTTTCCCAAATGGTTTAGTTACACACAAACAAACAAATTGTTAACTATATGGTAAAGGTGAAGCATTTAGTTGAATTGAACCATTTGGATAATTATATCATGCCCATCAATTCGTCATAGCACTTTTTGATTATGATGTTTCCAAAACATTTAGGAAGTTCAAAATTCCAGAAAACTTCAATTTTATTCTTTATCCTAATGTGCCAAATGCAAAGGTTTAAATTTGTAATGAAAAGTTTAAGAAAATGAAAAAGATAATGAAAAGAATGAAGACTCCTTGATAAACTAATATTCATCTAATGTGCCTAGATCCCCTAAAAAGGCTGCAGAATGAACTATTTTAATATTCCCATTAATAGATTTTAGATTTATATAAAAAAAAACATTTTAAATCTTAGCTAAAACATCAAACTTAACACAAAATATAAATATGTAGTAAGTGTATTTTCAGAGAAATTTGTATAATTTGTTTAAAACAACAAAATATTATTCAGGTACATAACTTAAAACTATATTACGTTACCGTTCTTGTTAATTATGTAACATAATAATACATTAATATAAAACATACAAACTAACATTGTAAAAATGTGTAAAATTATTACATACAAAGTAAAAACAATTTAATTGAAGTTATTTTAACTGTTGCATGCAAGTTTGTTATTGACAAAAACACAAATAGAAACTTATGTTTAATTATAAATGAAAAATTTTATCCTATGAAGGGCATTTTTCCGAAAAGCTTCAACCAAAGGTTGAAAGGCATTTTTGATTTTAATGTATACAAATTGTTATTTTTTTTTCCATGTTAACTTTTGTTATTCCTAAAAATACTTTTAATCTTTAATCTTAATAAATATTGATGTAAAGAGTTATTAACATGAAATAAATTAAGTAATAACTAAATTTATTTTTTTTAATTAATTTTTAACGACAAACTGTATCGAAGGTTACAAATTATTGTTATGAAATCCTCCGAACTAGAGGTTATCAAATAACAAATACTGATAAGACAAATTTTCTTTTATCTGTACAATTTAAATATAAGAAAACTCGGATGTTAGAATGAAATTATTTGTTTTTTTCAACTTTCTTATATCCGTAACCTATACATTCATTTTTATTTTTATTTGCTCCAAATCTTTCTCTCAATTTTATGCATATAAGGTCAAGTTACGAGTAGCACTTTAAAAAGTTCGTTCTTCCCGTTGTTATACTTTTTGCACATGTTCACGATTTTCTAAAATAACCGACAAATTGATTCACCACTCCTATCGGACCTATGGCGAATGGAAGAGTTGGTTCTAGGTTTGTTTGGTATCTTTTTCCAAAAAATGTGTAAAACCCCATTAACGACTAGAAAAGTCAAAATGCGATACATGGTGGCAAAATAAAGGTTTATACACATCACGAACCTGGCTGCCATAAGAGTCATATGTATTTACGTCTAGATAAAATAATTATTTTTTAAATTAAAATTGATTTTATGTATCCCAATCCGTGCGGAAAAAAAACAAAAACAACTAGAAGCCATTTTTATTGGCAGCTAACAGCCGTAAGTACCTACCTACAATATTTTATTCAGAAAATGTTTGTTAACAAATTCTTTTTAAATAAAATAATGGAAATAAATAATTTTTTTAACGTAATTTCAGAGTTTTATTAAATCTACAGTACATTCACAACTCGCGGGCGATGGGATTAAGCAACGAAATTGAAAGATCTTACTCCACTTTACCCATAAGTACGTATAAGCCTACGTTGTAGGACTGATTGAATTAAATAAAATAAATTTGGTGGTGCAACAGCTCGTGGAGAACCAGGGCATAGTGACTAACAAATATCAACCATTCCTGTGTGCATGTTGCTTGGCAGGAATTGAGGGGACCTACAATTTTTTGCGGAGTTCGCATGGTTAGATGAAAAGCTTTTATTTATGACAACTATATTCTTGGAGGATTTGTCAGTTCCCCGCAAGAGTAACGACATTGACCGATTATGATTTACGAGAATGGATGCCTGAAAATATTCCCAGATAAAATAAACAAATCTAAGCCCAAACAACAAATATAATAAATGTGTGACAACTACATAAAGGCATGTGCCAAAATAATAAAAAAACGAAAGTCAACGACAGGAATCGTAAAATAAAACCAGTATCGTTAAAAAAAAAAACGACTATCGTAAAACGTAAGTGCAATATAACGATTACGATGGATTTTAAACGATTATCATTATTCCTAATACGGCCCCAGATCTTCGGCATGACAGTCCAAAGCACTAACTATTATACCACGAGGTACTACTTGTAAGACTGAACGAGTTGGTAAATAAATACATAAATAAGTAACAAATTTTCTTGTGCAGAAATTGTCATTTTAAGTATTTTCTTATGTAAAATTAGGGTTAAGCACTTTGGATTTCAGCAGTCCGAACCTTAAACAGTCAACTAAGATTTCTTTATAATATATTTCATTTTTCCATTTTTGACAATGTTTTTTCACAATAACAGTGTAAATTTTTGTACGCAATCCTAAATTTTTCAAAAATTAAAAATTTTTTCTAAAAGGTTTTTTTTTTTAAATACAAAAAATTCTATATACTACTGAAATAAAGTAGAAGACTTAGCATTAAGGATTTGAGTTTTTGAATTATTGATTCAAAATAGCTTTTAATGGCATTTAGTCCACAAAAATGCGTTTCGTCCAGCAAGCTCACTTGGACTCATCAGTGACATAGAGGGGGTCTTTGTCATACGCAATTTGTATTAAGTTCAGTTTAACTTACATGGATTTTTTGAGAAACCACTTTAAACTATATCCAACAAAATTAGAATTCCTATTCATTAGGCGAAAAATTTTTCTTCACCTTTTTTGATTGAAAATTGAGTTATTTTTGCAAACAAACAAAAAATCAACAAAAGCCCTGTTTTTTAGTGCTTTTTTATCTTTCTTCGCTTAGAAAAAAGAAGCATGTTAAATAGTTTGTTGTTGTAATTAACATGCAACCTTTTTCTAAGCGAAGGTATATATAATTGTCAGAAAGGCACTGAAGCTAATGTCAAAAACCAACGAAAAGTTGTTTTGTGTATCGTTAAAGGGGGTACACATACACACCCATACTGTACTTATAGTCTATCTCTTTTTGGTGCTCTGGAGCTCACCTCACTTCCCTAAGGAAAGATGAAAGAAACTTAACGAAACGTACGGGAACGCACCTCACTTCTGTAAGGAAAGTTTACCGAAATTTGACGAAACACTCCACTACGCAATTATAGCCGTAGCTTATGCTTTCCGTGTATTCGCTTGTTTTTTTCCGACCACTGAAGTGCCCCTCCGAGCATTATAACGTCTTTCAACGATATTAAAATTTCTGAGTGAGTAAGATCATATTCACCCTATAGAGTCAAACCTCAACGTTACGTTGATTAGGTTCATAATGTATACATACATACATATTTGAGAAATCTTAAATTAAGTTATTCACTACTTTTAATAAAAATAAGCTTTTTCACCAATGAGACATATGACTAAATGACTAAAAAAACTTCTGGATGTCCTTATATAGATTAATTCTTTTAGTTCTTTGTAAATATTCAAAAAGCGAGGTTGTTTCAATAAAATATAAAATAAGAGTGCTTATCTTGCGGAAAGAATTTTATTGGAAAATTTGCACACCTAAAGGATTTTGTAATTTGGAGATTTGTTTGATGAATTTTGCTGCTAATAGCAACAAAGTAAACACATATTCGAACTGGGATTATAAGAGGAAAGGCCTTCAATACCACCCATCGTAAGTAATTACATGAACATTATATGTCCCACTAACTGACCACGTATTTTTAAATTCAGTACTTTCTTTAATTGATTAAAAAGTGAGCTTCTGTTCTAAAGTTACTCAAGTGTTTTTTTTTAATCTGAATATTGTGTGAATAATTTAATAAATCATGATTCATGAGTAAAGAGGAGATTTCACTGATTGCAGAATGCGGACACTCGAAGGGCCCGGTATACTGGGGCCTATAACACATAGCTAGAAGTACTTGTAATACAAGTGAATCCTTACAAGTGTAACACATTTTTGTAACACACAGCTACTAGTCAGGTGGCTCTTCTACAAGTGTAATGAACCACCATTACAAGAGGGAAATTCTTTGATTTTCCTCTTTCTGTAACACAAAGCTAACAAGTTAGAAGTGTAGAAAAAAATTAAATCTTACTTGTAGAATAATCGATGAAATCTTACAGGTGATTCAAGGCTTTTAGGATGCGGAAGATGTATTTTTCAATCATTGGTTGATTGAATCATTACAATAATATTGTTATCGTGATTTTTTTTTACCGAAAAAACCTCCAATCGTTATGTATCTTTTTCTTAGTAAGGCTAGGTTTCAGGTTATGTAACAACGTCAGTACATTTTTTTTTACAAAATTAATTACGAGTAACGACTAAAAATACTAATATTTTTCTTTGAAACTCAGTTTAAATATTTAAATAACTCTTCTTGAAACTTCCTGTTATAATTGAGGACGTGAGAGCCATAGTGGCCTAACTGCATTTTTCAGTAGAGCTGAACTAACAATTTAAAAAATTGTTTAACATTTGCAATATTACATACTCGTACATATTAAGGGTATTCATGCAAAGATGTAAGCTTTTCGACGTAGTAATTTTTTTAAATTTACGATGCATGTTTCATGAAAACCCTTTTGAAACGGCTTTTGTAAACATCGTAAACTAATCCGTCAAATAAAAAGAAACTTTCGTCCAATTTTGATTTCCATTTTTATTTTAATTGTATCTTTCCTCAGCCATTTTGATTAAAATTTTTCCCGTTTTGATGTATAAATTTTTTTAAGTTTTTGATTCCTTTTCGTTCAGAACTAGTTTAAAAGTGTAACACCTTTGCCATTTTTATTTACGATACAAATTTATGTAGAAAAGTTTACGATTTGTTGGAAAAGATTTGTCATACAAATGTTGACAGTTCATTTACGATTTAGTAAACTTTCTGACGGTTACGATGTTAACAATAGTTTTCCGACGTTGAATGAATACCCTTATTAGTTATTTACAAAATGATCAAAAAATAATAGCTTTTTTATTTTGTATTCATGATTTTTGAAAATACCGTTATAAGTAATCGGATAGGCCTCTCTTGCACTCAAGCTTTTAATTTTTGTCTTGTTGGCACCTAAGCGTAAAAAGTCTTATAACTATGACAGGGAGCTGCAAATTTTAATAAATACTCAATTTTCGTAATAAACTCAATTTCATTTAAGTTATCACGGCCTCAATTTACCTACTTCTTAAGAAATACGAGTATTATTGCTTATTTAGCGTGTTTTCTAAACTATGTTGCGTTAGATAAGAACTTAAAACGAATTAAGCTTTTTTTGGAGACTAAAAAAATTATCGAAAAGATTTAAAGTGAATTTTGAAGAAGAAAGTTAGTATTACTCCGGGATGATAGATTGCAATTTTAAAAAATCTCGAGTTGTTACATAACCTCAAAAATAACAAAATAAACGTTTTTTCTTCATTTTCTAACGGGATTATTTTAAAAACCAGACGAAGGATGTAGATTTTGCAGCAAAACTGATCTTAACTGATCTTATTTCTTCTTTAACCAACACGGATATTTTTCTAAAAATGGTTCGTTAAAACATGTCTACACGCTTAGATATGCGTAGAGCACCTCATCCGTAAAACATCTGCATTCTAATAAATAATCATAGAAAACCTATATTATCTAGAGAACCGACTCGTACCCCTCTTGCCTAAAACACCCGCACATTTTGGTACATTAAGAGAAAATTCTCTTAAATTCCCTGTCCGTGAATTGTGGATAGCTCTAAATGTGACGTTTACAAATGAGCCAAAATCCATTAAGTTATCATTGTATTGGTGTGGTTCCGTTTAAAATGCATTGGGCGGCCCTGAAGTAGGTTCTCTAGATAATATAGGTACTCTATGTTATTAGTTATGAATTTTGAATTTATGATATTGGACTCAGTTACCTTTTTAGTACTAAATTTTACGTGAATGGAGTCTGATATTTTGATTTTATTGTAAAATCTTAAATTTTAAGATCCTAGTAAATTTTAAGCTAACGAAATCGACGTTTGTCCACGATTTTGTTTTTTTATATTAAAATCAATTTTTAGGTGGAACATTTTTTGAATTGCCCCTGCTGTCTCTCCCATTGCATTAAGTCTAAGCAGATTACTTACAAGCTTGTAGAAGAGAGTTGGGGCAGTTACTTTATAAAATAGAACTTTTCAAAATTGTGAAATTTTTCATTCACATTTTGAGATATAAAAATCAAATTGATGGGAAACTCAATCTGATAGATTGATACATAGACCAAGATCGCGACTTGGGTGTATGTAATGAATGACTAATGAGCATAAATTGTTTCTCTTTATCATTTATCTTTTCACAGGTTTTCACACAGTGAATTGATTGTGATAAAAGAATTATCATACGAAAACATTTGTTTTAATTTTTCACACTTAGAGAAGATTCACATTTGGAATGAAATGAAGGCATTATCATATTTATCAATTCACAGTTTCACAGATCTAGAATTGACCCCCTGGTCTCCCTATTTTCACTTTAAGGTACTAAGGTCTCTTTGGCAGTTGTTTTTCATAATGAGTTCGAGAATCGCCTTGCGGATGTTTGTGAAGTGATAAAATAATAAAACTCTGTAAAAACTGAAATGATAACTTTTTTTTTCACTTCAAGTTTTCACAGTTAGGGAATTGCCCCTTTTTATTTATTTATTTATTTGTCTATAAGTACAAAAACTTTCTTAGACGTTAATAAGTTGTTTACTTAAAAACTAAATAACTAATAAATACATTTTTTTGAATAAATTATAAAACTTTTTGCAAAAGAAAAACAGATTAATAAACAAATTATAACAAATAAATAATTATTATTCGATTTGAATCAAATTCATTAATTTGCTTTTGAAAACATCTTTGGAGTAATCAAGATCTTACATCGGCATATTTATTGAAAAAGTTACAAGCTTTTGTAACTGGTTCATTAGTACCGTAAAAAGTTGAATGCTGAGGGATAGAGAAGAAATGGTTAATAGCGAAGTGTAGTGTTAAGCTTAAACAACGATTGCAATTCAGGACAATCGTTATGACCAATTATAACATCACGCGCAAGAGAGATCGAAAAGTAAACTCTTCTGGACTCAAGATTTTTAAGGTCAATCAACATACTTTTTTTATCGAATGAGGGCTACCCAATACTATGTCCAATTTAAGGACCACCCATGCTAAATTACCGAGTTTTTGGCCCGAACCTTTTCGATTTTTCTAATTTTTATGTTGTGGTTTGTATTGAAAACAACTAGAACACCAACTTTAAGCCTTATATTTCAAACCGGTATTGAGTAATCGGTTTTATAAATGTTTGAGGAAGCTTCTTTCAATTAATAATAGACAGGTTATTGATATAGATATATCTTAAAAGTAGGATATCATTTTTTCGCCTTTAAATATAGTTTCAAGAAAAAAAATTATTTTAAGTAATTAGATTTATTATTTTGAATAAATTTAAAAAATTCTACGTTTTGCTACGCAACTTTTAAGCCGAAAATCAATCTATGATGACAGTATTTCTATTATTTTTTCCTCCAATTTTTTGGCAATTTAAAAATTTTTGTTTATAATTTTACTTTCTTGAATACCGTAATCCGTCATTAATATTTTAGGACATGATTCTTTTTTTAGGATGTTCTAAGAAAAAAATCGAAGGAGAAAACTCCATCTCCTCCCTGAGCCAGGGTGGCAATTTCTGAAAAATTGACTTCAAATGCAAAAAAAAAATTTGAAGTCAACGAAAGCACTTAAGTAATGTGTTACAGTTTTTTTTTTAAATCCCACACTTTTTTCTTTTGTTTGCTTTCTAAATCAAGTTGTTTTAATGATTACTTTTTGAGGAATTTAATTTCAAACTCAAAATTTGTGAAAAATATTCGGAATTTTTTTCTTTAAATTGATATTTTTCAAAATTTAAAGTGCTATTTTTGTACTCGATTTCAGTTTCATTATTAGTATTTAGTCATCAAATACTGAAAACCAAAAGTAAAAATCTTTCTTAAACTAAGTGTACACGATTGGTAGATCTTACAATATTGTCAGATCTGTCAGTGAAAAACATGCTTACAATAGGTGTGTTTTTTTCTTGAGCTTGAACGAAAAAAACGACGTCGGGTCTAAACAATTTATATGTTAAATTCAACAATAACTAAGCCCCTTCGGGCTTAGCTATGCCCAGAGAATTTTCGCGACTTAACTTTAGCCCAGATAAAAACTGTGTTACCGGCACGAATTTCATACTTGTTATCGATAGTTTGTATGGAAACTCCATTTTCTTTTCTATGATGGCACCGCTATCGGGGCTTAGCGGCGCTATCATAGTCGTTTTTTTCGTCCGATTCATCTGGGCTAGTAAAAAAAGCACACCTAATGTCTTACAACCGTGTGGTCTTACAATCAATTGTCAGAAAATTTAGCTGACAATTAATTGTAAGATCATTGCCTGACAATTAATTTTAAGAAATCAGTCAATCAATATGTACGCTAGCTGACAATCGTGTAATCTAACAATTGTCCAAAAATGAATCTGACAATTAATTGTAAGGCGATAAGTTGTAAGGTATTTGATAATCGTGAACACACACAATTTATTGTCAATATTCTAAGATCTACAAATCGTGTATACTTAGCTTTAGTTTGTAGCTTGCCATCCCTGTCTCAGGGGGGGGGCATAGAGTTTTCCCCCACATGATTTTTTTTCTTAGAAAATATACAAGAATAATGTCGGTAAATATTAATGACGAATTACCGTATTCAAGAAAGTGAAGTCATAAAACAAATAAAAAAGCAGAAAATATTTTGGTCATAAATTGATTTCAGCGTGATAAGATGTAGAATTTTTGAAATTTTCTTTTAAAATCGAAGGGGTCGCACTTTTAAAAATGACGATTTAAATTTTTAAGTATTTATAACTGGGTGATAACTACTTGAAATAATTTTTTTAATTTTTTTCCTGAAACTGCGAAAAATTATACTCTACTTTGCGATATTAATTACTGTTATTAATTGAGAGAAATTTCCTGAAAAATTAAAAAAAAAAAACGATTACTCAATATCAGTTTGGAATATAATGCTGAAAGTTGGTATTCAAGTTGTTTTCGATACATACCACAACATCAAAAAATGAGCGAAATCGAAAGGGGTCGGGTTAAAAACTTGGTGATCTGGCATGGAATGCTTTATATATTAAGTACCATAACAAAGGTACAAAAATTCAAACATACATTTTCTTGTAAGCTAGCATCTTTTCAGGTATACATACGTGATTTTAACTTTGTATGTGATTTACTATTAAATGCATTGAAAAGTAAATTTTTTTATTTATTCATGCTAATTCTTTTTGGTATTATGTTTTCACTTTTAAATTCATATCATTTAACAATTATTTTGAAAGCTTTTTAAGAAAAAATCACAAAGGAGTAGTTTATTTTATGAAGACATTTGGCATTTGTTCGTATTTTCTCCGTGCTTGCTGTTTCATTTGTGCAAAAAAACACTGGTTAACGAAACACAGCTTAACAAAACCATTTTTTTTCTGCAATTCGAAGGAAAGGTATAATTAAACTAATCTAGCACTCAAATTATTTAATAAGGGTATTCATGCAATGTCGTAAGTTTACAAATTGTGTAATGTGATAAGTTTACGAAAAGTTTGTTTCAACTACTTTTTTTATACGCTTGATTAAATGCTAGGTAATTCAATCGTCACAATGACGTTTGGATAAGTTAAGCTAGTTTGGTTAATTTTACGCAACCAAATCCTTTGATAAGTTTAACCAAATTGTGTAAACCATTTCCCATACAAAATTTGACAGATCATTGACCAAATGATAAACTTAACCAATTTGTAAACTTATCTACGGTTCTACGATTGGTATGAATACCCTCAATATGTATGTTTTATCTCTATTTATTTTAACTTGTTTAGGGATGAAATTTTGTATCTGATTCTGAGTGTGATTCCTTCTATCGAAGTGTGAAACCAAAAATGGAGACTCACAACCAAGAAGGTAAGCAATTTTCGTTTTAAAATTTACAATCAAATTTATCAGCAACTTGGGTTTTCTTAAGAACTTCTCCAAATATTAAGGCTATCAGCAGTATCCCCTTCGATGCCAAACACCAACGATACAAAACTCGATCATATTAAATCAAAGATTCAATCACAACCCAGAATCCCATTTTTATCATCGAGTCTCGCTTTCTTGTTAGGAAACAAAGTTAAAAAACGTAAATTTGAAAAATCTGACATTAGTAACCCGACGAATTTCGTACATTTATACCATGAATTCGATACGGACCAACCAGTTTCACCATCTAATCCTAGTGGACAAATTGCGCTGGTCAGTTAAACATCTCTTTATGAATTCAAACGGTCTAATTTATTCAAATTTTTGATTAATTCTTCATCCTAGTCCCAAAATGGAATATCCCGACCACCAGCTAGACCAACTCCTCCACCTGTGCCAACTATAAAACTACGGGGAAAAGTACCACAGCTGCCATCAAGTGTGCCTCCTGTGCAGAAAATTGTCACTATACCAGCAGCTGTAAGTCGCTTATCTGAAAAAACCCTAATTTTCTTTTTTCTTTGAAAGTTAACATTTATTATTTGAACAAAATTGGAAAATATTATTCTTCTGTTTACGTAGAGCAAATGAATAAAGTTTAATTATTAGTTTAATTAAGTGAGCTCTACACTCCATTCTATATTATATTTGCTATCGATAGTATGTATGGAAACTGCATTTTTTTTCTGTGATGGCGTCGATAAGCCCCGATGTCGTTCTTTTGGCCCGATCCCCCTGGGTTTACAAAAAAATAAACGTCAGATAGGATCCAGATCCAGGTTTCTATCGAGGTTCATTTCAATAATCCAGATACAAGTTTTCACTCTGACCAACAGGCAGCTGTTTACCACTGTGAATCACGTCATATGTTAAGAAAAGAGACAGGCTTTGCATGAAAAATAAGTAAATATAATAAAAGAAGGAGATGGATATATGTATGTATAGCACTGTATTCGCACTAACCCACATTAACCGCGTTTTATTATCGCTCATAACCCATATGGGTTACCTCATGAAAATAAAACGATGCGGGTTAGTGAGAAAACAGTGCTATATACCCATCCCTTTTTTCCTTATGGTTCACCTCATGAAACATATAAGGCCTGTCTCTTTTCCTAACACTGATGACAATGGTAAATGGCCGTCTGCCGGTCAAAGTGAAAACTTGTATCTGAGTTATTGAAATTAACCTCGATAGAAGCCTGGATCCCATGTTGTTTTTGTAATAAGTGTAGAAAGATAACATCGCCCCAGACCCGGAGATAATAAAACGCAGCTATGCAACTTTTTGAGTTAACAAACGGGAATTTATGACAATTTGTGAGAACTTGTGAAAATTGGAAGAAATTTCAAAATACTCGTAACAAACACAGCTGTTTAAGAAGATATGACATCTTACCTGTATTTATCACTTCATCAAATTGTGACGATTTTCTAACACATGTGTCACATGTATGCACTGCCTTACGAAGTGTATACTGGTAGTAGTAAACGGTTACACATCTGCTAATAAGGATTACAAGTTAATAAATGTATAAACAATAAGGGTATTCATGCAACTTCGTAAAACCCTAGATAAGTTTATAAATTGGTTAAGTTTATCCTTTGGTTAATGAACTGTCAAATTTGGTATGGGAAATGATTTACACAATTTGGTTAAACTTATCAAAGGATTTTGTTGCGTAAAATTAAACAAACTGGTTAAACTTATCCAAACGTCATTGTGACTCCTACTCTGATTGATTTACGTAGAATTTTATTAAATGTTTAAAAAAGGTCGTTCATGCAAACTTTGCGTAAACTTGTCATTTTACACAATTTGTAAACTTACGACGTTGCATGAATACGTTTAATAGCACGTTGTCATTCTCCGTTTATTAATATGGGGGTAATCTTTAACTTATGTCTGAAAAACTGTGTCTGAAAGTTTTAAAAGTGAAATAAATAACCTACTCAATTTTCATTATGCATTTTCAGCCTCCACCACCTCCCCCTAGGCCAACTGTTACTGTTTCTACAGAAACTGCTACTATAGCTTCCAACACTTTGAAGCCACAAGCTGAGGCGGTGCCAGGTATTACCGATACGGCGCTTATGGATAGCATTAGAAATGGAACAGTATTAAAGGTAATTTAATTTTAAAAGTTATGATAAAATATATAAAATATTGAACGAATTCAATTCATTTTTGGTACCAGAAAGTAGATAAAACTACACCAAGTACCCGAAGTGGTACAAAAACCTTAACACCAAAAACCGAAACTGGTACCAAAAACATAACGGATGCCCTCCTTGAAGTCTTGGAAAAACGTGGTGATGTTATGCGAAGCTCCGATGATGAAAGCTCAGACAACGAATGTGACTTGGAATGGAGAGTGTGAATAAAAAAATGTATCCTTATACCAACTCATATTGATAAACTTGTATTCATTTAATATAAGCATATATATTCCCTTAAGACCTTAGAATTGACTTTATTATTCTATAAAAATGAATGTTTGTGCCTTTGTATTGAATGGGATCACTAAAAGTGAGTTGAAAGTAACAGAACTTAGCTGTAGCTTGAAATCGTATTTGTTTGCTATAAATTAAATAGTTTTTGATTACTCAATTTTATTTTTTTAGTCTTATGTTTATATTTAACAATTAATACCATCCTTTCTTCCGAATTATCTCCCACAAACTATTCATAAAATAACTGGCACACGGATACACAACTTGTCCGTTCGGTAACTTTTGTAATTAAAAAAGATATAGTATCGCTCTAGTATTTATCACTTCCCTAAATTCACCACTTCGTTAAATTGTGGTAATATTCCAATACATGTGTTACATGTATGTACTGCTTTACGAAGTGTATACTGGTAGTAGTAAACGGTCCTATCACACGTGTGTGGGAACGTGTGAAGAAGTTATCAGTTCATTAAACATTGAGGTTTCCATACAAATTATCGATAGCAAGTTATTCGCGCCAGTTACACAGTTTTGTGCATACACCCTTGATTGCCTTGACTGCGTATTAAGACAGTAATACTGATTGCGGGTGCAAGCGCACCACCCCCATGTATGTAAAAAAAATCGCTTTAATAAACTTATATTCAAAAGCAGTCTTAAGCGTGGACAAAAACTGAGCTACTTATGAGCTACATTTTACTATTTTCTAAATCACTGAAAGCTGCTATCGGACATTCCAATAATCTTTCCAGTCAGTGCTGGAAATTTTGTTTGGTCGGTGTGTGGAAAAAATTGAAAGTGACATTTAGGTTACGACAAATAAAAACAAATAGATACTCGGTCTGCACTTCTGTGCGAAAAAAACATTTACAACGATATATAATTGATAAGCCTTCGGCACCGCGTAAATTGTATAACAAAATTCGTGTTTGCCGTTTTATTATTATGACCGTTTTATTATTATGTTGCCAAGGTGGCAACACTGTCAGAAGAAGGAGAAAAGGGCTGACACTTGTTTCATACATTGGCCTGTGAATCGAGAACTAGAGATCGGACGATGACCAGAGAACTCTCCTTGAATTCAGCACCCTTGTCACCATAGGACAACATTATTGATTTTCTCCCTCCACTCTCCTTGCATGAAGAGGGTTTAAAAAAACCGTTTGGGAAGGGAAAATGCAAAGCCAACAAAAGTAAGAAAAATATTCATATTCACCCCTATTACCGATGTCGTATACGACAGTAAAATATGCGACGCGACACAATCTGCATTCCATTTGTCGTTTTCAACTTTTGTCACTCGTTTTGCTGTCGTTTGTAAACGTCAAATGTCGTTGAACATTTTCATTCTGCATTCTGTAAGGCGAAATGAAACGACGATTATGAAAAAAACGACTGTAGCTCTCGTTCAAAAATTTGTTAACGACAAAGAAATGGAAGGCCGCAAAACAGTTAGTATTCTTATTCAATAATTTATTTTATGAAATTTATTGTAGTTTTACTTGTCATAAACGAAACAATTAAATACTTGCTAACATTTTCTGTTGAAATAAACAAATCAAAGCCAGTTTCAGGCGCTTGTTGAGCTGGTGGAGAAAACTGAGCAATTGGCAAGGGGATCTGTGAAAGGTGTACAGAAAGTTGAACTAAAAATGGAAGGCTATAGAAACCTTTTCTGTTTTTTTTGGAGTGAAAATTCGTATATGTGTACCATCTGTACATCCAATGACGCCGGGCAACCCCATTCCGTTGAAAAAGCTATGTTTTGCTTCAGATTTTCCATCGTCTGTCATTCGAAATCATATCCATTGTAATGATAATATGATTATTAATGTTAATTTAATAATTTCTTAAAAAAACTTGGTTGAGATAATCAAATTGAAGTCGTTGCCAGCGCCATGTTGGTAACTTCCCTCAACTAGAGTTCTTAAGGTGACTGCGAGCATCAATATTACTGGAATCAATGATGAACGTTGCCGAATAGTTATTTTGTCACTTATTTCATCTAACACATTTTTAAAAGCTTCCTTTGTTAATCAAAAGTATTGCTTGAATCTGTTAAAGGGTACAAAAGTTCCATTTAATAGTTAAAGTTGAATTAAAAATATGAACTCACTTTGAATCAGGCAAATCAAGTGGATTTGAGTGTTGTCTTATGTGGTTTCTTTTAAAAGTGTGCATTTTCAAAACTGCGCTTCGCACTTCTTCATTCTCGTCACTATTGCAACTTGTGTTATAAAACATTTCTAAACTGATCATTTTAATTTATTATTTAATTGATAATTATAAAATTAACGGCATTTGTTGTTTATTGAGTGTTGACTAATGATTTTTTATTTGTTTTGTTTTCAATTTCATTTGAGTTTGACAGATATCCATTACTTTTTCATCGTTTGAAAATCTGCTACAAATTTGTAGCGTCGAAAAAGTTATAGAATGCCATTTGAAAAACGACACGACAAAAGAAACGAGAGTCGTCGAAAAAACGAGACGACATCGGTAATAGAGGTGATTATTAAAATTTAAAGATTGGTGTCGAAGCAGAATTTAACCATCACATTCTACCCAAAGTGAATTGAAAAACCTACTTTGGTTTTGTAAAAAAGTCAATTTCAAAGTGCTGGGGAGGGGGAGTATGAAAGTTTAACAAACTAAAATATTTATTGTGGTATAATCTAAGCATATGGCACATGATTTAAAGGTATTTTTCAGTGCCTAATCTACCTAGGAGCTAAGGATCCAGGGTCAGCCCATTATCGTGGCTAAAAATAATGCTTAAAATAAAAAAAAAAACAAATACAAAGAAGAAAATACTCATTGACAGACCCACGGTCAGAAAATGGAAGTCCGATCTTTTTTATTCCTCCCGCATCATTTTGGCCGAAATTAATGAAGAATTTGGTGTTATTGTCTTCAGCAGAACTATGAGGAAACGACTGAGTGATACAAAGTTGTTATATGGACGCGTAAGCAGAAAAAACCTCGGCTGGTCAAACAAAATATTAAGGCTCTTTTGGCATTTGCCAAAACTCAAATCGCAACAAACAGTCCAAATTTTGAAAAAAACGGTGCTGTGGAGTAAAGAAAAATGGATTATCTGGATTAAACATTTTTTCACCACTCCACGACAAAGGTTTCAATTTCAATACTTCAAAATTATATTTTGCCATTTTTTTGTTTTGCCTTATTTTTCCCAAGTTTACTTTTTCTATCTATATTTTTCATAACTTAATTTTTAAAATGAATTTAAACTCAAAAGCCAAAACAAAAATACAATTTCACTTTTTGTGTGCCAGCAAAAAGTTTCTATTCAATACAGGTACAAAACTTCATATTTGAGTAGAAGTAAACTTCCGGACGCTTCGAAAGCCTTCTGGATGTCCCAAGGAAAACAACATTAGTTATAGAAAACTAGTATCGCCCAGTGGCCGAAATTCGGTCTGGAAGAACTGACACACATACTCAAGAGAATAAAACGCAATAAATAATAAAGAAATAACTGAGCGGAAACGTTGGCGTTGGTTTCTCTTGTTTCTCTAGGTTCATAAATTTATAAAGAATTCGTGAAAGCTTTTTATAAAAAAACATGAGTTTTTAAACAATTGAGAGATACAGTAATAAGAAAATGGATAAGAAAAAAATTACTCACTTTTGCTCAAATTTGGTTCGCTTGAAAAATGTTGATTCAAGAAAAATTATTTGTTCAGTTTAAATTTCAGGATCTCTCACTGAGCTGACGGAGCAAAGATTTGTTTTCCTTAGTTTTTGACAGCAAAACCGTTGAAATTCTCAGAGCGCTCAGAAATATATACTGGACAATTCTCTCTGCTATCTCTTGATCACAAAAATGATTTTTGTTTGGAGCGTCCATGAGTCATATATGATTAAAAATTTGAAAATATGAAAAGCGTTCTACGTCCCTATACAAATTGATTCAAAATCGTCTCTACGTTCACTTTATGTTTCTAATATGATTCATGGACGTAGTAAGTGTTCATATCATTTCAATACGTCTAATAAATCAAATATAATTCATGATGAATAATGATGATAAGATATGATTACGTTACAGATCTTCTTTAGACGTGATTATGCTTTAAAAGCACGTGGGCCCTACGAACTTACCTTCAAAAGAGTTAACTCACAGAAGCCAAAATAAACTATCTCCCACCAAATTAGTTGGTTATAATTACAGTTGGGAATTAGTTCATTACGAACAAAGTCCCAATGATCTTACTTTCATCTTGAAAAAGGTGGGAGTTAGGTATACTTTTTTTCGGCGAAGCAAATTAGGGAAAAATGTATGAGAATTTAGGAAACAGGATATTACTAAAAAGCGACGTAACTGAGAAGATTCAAAGTAAGCGAAGGATAAGCAGAGAAGGATTAATCTGCTAAAAATGTACCTAAATACCGTGAACGCTCAGGGGGAGAACACGCAGTTCTGAGTCTCATTCATTTATGTATGTGCATGATGCATACAAATTTTAAACAAATTTAACAGACGAAAGTCGAATATAAATGTTGTTGTTGAGAATATTTTCTTGGTTCTTGTACATCCGCAAACAAATATTTCAAAAACTCCTCCCACAATATAACGTGCAACAATGTTAGGAAAGCACTAAAAAAAAAAAAACAGAAAACTTTGCACGACCGAATTGAATTTATCACAATTAATTAAAGTACAGGAAATTTGTACCGATTTTCGACAGGGAAAAACAAAGAAAACATTGAACTGCAAATTTGAAACCATTACAACTAATTAATGACTTATTAACGGCAAACTATCCACCTATCCATTTTCCGACCCTCATAAACGTAAACTTTTATTCTTTGTTTAATTTCATCCGAATTTTATACCTACTACTTTATCGTTCTATATAAATTAATCTGTTCATTAGAATATGAAGCTTTATTGATTAAAAAATGCGTTGTCTTAAACATGTCTTTATTCGGTTTTTGATGCAATTCTGCTAAGGGCTATATACACGTAAGTAAAAACACAAGTTCATGAATCATATATGATTCATGGACGCTGTAAAGACGGTACAAAGAAAAATCAATTAATCAAATGTGATTCATGGGAGGTGGTATTGAAGTTTTATTTTCTAAACGATTTGCTTCAGTTTTCTTATATTATTAACTTTTCCAAAGTCTTATCAATTATTTCAGTAATGTTATTGAATGTCCCTCGATTTGCTTCAACTTTTTTCACCTTAAGATCTTGGAATGAATTTTGAAAAAACAAAATCGATACCCAACGTCTTTTCAATTTTTTCAGCATCTATACAACCCAGCGATGCATGTTAGCTAAATTAACAAAACTGTTTCATGTTATATATCACTATCTGACTTACCTTTCTTTAATTCATCCTTTTCAATTTTTTTGAACAATACATGTACACTTTTTCAGTTAAATTAAATATTTGAAATTTTAAGCAAAAAATTAATTTTTTTTTTTGAATATTCAAATGCTCGGCAGTGTAAAATGGTAATTGGCTAAAATCGACCCAAAAGTTTAATTTTGCAATTCGCACACCACACCTCCACGGCTAATAGCTTTCCAACCATATAAAATTTATCGAAATCGTATGGATACTTTTTGAGAAAATGGTACCACAATATTTTTAAATGCTATTTATATATAGTTACATAATGCAAGCTTAAGGGATGAACTGATATTTTTTGAACTTACCTACCTACACGTACTCACTTTTGTCTCCATAATAGGAGAAATCGAAAAACTATACCTCTTCGTTATTATACTATATTTATGTAAATAAAATGTTAATATAAAGTCGTTACATATTTATTAACTATAAGGAACATACAGTAACAGAATCTTAAGACCTAGAAAGTACTTCTTCAGCACTGCAAATTCCTTTAGAAGTAATTAGAAACTCTGTGAATTCATTTGGACTATCTGGTGAATACATAATCTCAAATCTCCTTAGGGATATCAAATGCTTATCAACAGAAATTTGTTTTGGGATTTTGGATATTTTTATTCTTGTCCGACCTAAATGGGCCCATGCCAAACCAAGACATGGAACGTTTCGATTTGCATCATTGACCGTTGTGACCTTAAGAAATATACTTAAAGTAAATAAATATTCTGCAAGTGGATACGAGTGTAATTGAATTCACCTGATTAACACAAACCACTCCACAATTGTACTTGTCACCATACAACAGTAAACAATTTGCAAGTTTGCGCATCTGTTTGGCTCTTTCAATGATATTTGAATTCATGCGAAAGACTGCAGCAACTGAGTCGATAATAATCAGACCAATTTTCGAAGTCTCCATAAGTTTAACTAGCCTCTGGTTGACACACTTCAGCAAGTCATCCTAAATTAGATTCAAATTATTGAAATTAGATGCTGATTACTTGCGTTTATTTTATTACACTTTCAATGATATGTTCGATGTATATGTTGGATAAATAATTTATTTTTTCCTCCGGAAATCTGTTACTAAATTCTTCTGCTATCTGATAGAGACGTTTGGATGGGAGAGCATCTTCTGTGCATATAAAAGCCGTACCCTTACCGAGTCCACCATTCTTTGGTGAAAGTTGGACTGTAAGACTTAAATGCAAGAGAATTTGAGTTTTCCCAGCACCGGATTCTCCGCAAATCTCTGTTATTCCACGGGTAACAATGCCACCACGAGAGCATTTATCCATTGCTGGACATCCAAATGAAATACGAGACCATTTTGAAGCGTATTTCGGAAGGAGCAATTCTCCAGCTATAGAATGTTAATTTATAAATGCAAATTATACAGCACGATTTTAGTATACGCAATTTTTATATTATAACAAACCCGTGACAAAGTTCTGTTCAATAAATTTAGCAGCTGCGGCTTTAAGAATTCTCACGTCCTCGGCACTAGCTCCAAAGCTTAAAATTCTTTCATTTGGGGTCGATATGATTTCACGCGGAGAGGTCAAGTTACCTCCGAATTAAACACAAAATGAAGGCAAATGTCCTATTTTTATTAATAAATAAAGTAGTATTTACCTTTTGCAGCTATTCGTTGAACATTTTGCGGCAATTCGTCGTAGAAATTAGCCATAATTTACAATCAGATGTAGGTTTGCAGGTTAGATGCTAAAGGTTCTGTGAAATTTTTGTTATGGACTCAAATGGGTTATTTTCTATGCTAGCAGGACGTTTGTTTAGAAGTGGTTTAGCAATACTTATGACCTTAATGTAGGTCATTGTGTGGTTATGTTGAGTTACTAGGAAACCAGGAAGGAAGAAATATGCTGAAAAATAACAAAATTAACTCCGTCCGAGCTCAAGTCTAAACAACTTTTCGCCTTCAAAGCTAACAAAAAATGGTGGCATTCCGTGTGTTCAAGGATCCAGATATTTTAAATTTTAGAGCTTCTGATTGGTCGACTGTCTGATAGCCGACCAATCAGAAGCTCTGAAACTTTAAAATTCATATGACAGCTATAAACAAGACAAAAAAAATAATCTGCACGTAGAAGTTGTACTTTATAGTAGATGCAGTTATTGTGGTCTGTTTTCAGCTTGGTACGGCGAGTTGTTTTTTTATTTTTAATTGAACAAATAAATTTATGGTTGATAAGTAGAGTTTTTTTCCATGGCTTTTTGGCTTTAATTTTTAATTTTTTAACGTAAAAACAAGAAAGAGAGAAAGAGTTTTCACCATTCTTATTAACAATAAATTATATTCGGTGGTAGAAGCCGATGAAGTAAATTACTGTTAAAGGCCACTTTACACGGTAGAAATGCCTCTACACTATCTCACAAAGTATTAACACATGTCAGAATAAAGTGGGAAAGAATTTCATACGACTGCCAAATTTGTGTGGAGAAAATGATTTTCATATTTTACTTCCACACTTGTAGACAAACAAATTAGTTTCACCATAACCTCAAACACCCAAGTGGGATAAAAGTGTGATGGTTTTAGAACTGTTCCTAAATATTTTCAAATCGTGTCGGATGCGCTGTCAAATTGTGTATGATGAAATTTCATATTTTGCTTCCACACTATTATACATGATTTTCTTCACACTTTTTTGATATGTTTTAACACTCAATGGAATAGCTATAATAGAAGTCATATGACCTGTCATTACATTTTCTGTATGATTTTTCATATGAGCTTTCATTTAAAGCCAAGTCATACGCTTGTTATTTTTTATGTTTACACATTTTTATTTTGCATATCATTTTTTCTATGTTTATCAGTCAAAAACAAAATTAAGGAAAAATAAGTCATAGACAAATAACGAATAAACGAAATGTGACTCATTTCACTTACTTCCTGCGGTCTCGAATTAGCTAATTCTCAGCACAAATTTCACGAGTTGACCACGACTAGTGAAATCTGGTCGAAACGTCGAGCAAAAATAATCAAAAAATTTGATTTTCATCAAACTATCGGGGTAAGTCCGTTAAGTGTCGTTTTATTTACATTGTTTTAGTACCACGATAAAAAAGTCTTAAATTTACAAAACTTTTTTCATTTTATTCTTCAATACCTACTGAAATCCTAAAAAAAATATGTTATCGAAAATGTAAATCTGTTGACACCAAACCAATGAGTGTGGCCTTAACTATGTTTGAAAATATTAATTAAAATAAAAACAAAAAATGTTTTCCCGTAAACTTACATTATATAACTTCATCTTCAGTCACTCTTTTTTGATTAAAATTTAATTTCAATTTCAATTTCCGACAAAAAAAAACTCTTTATATTCAATTCCAGTAAAATCAGCAAGTAAGCACAAGATTTTGACAGAAAAACATTTGGCTGAAATTTCAGTTTTTTGTATTCAACTCTACGATTTAGTACTGAATTTTTAAATTTTTGCATGAACGCACCCAATAATAACATTGCGTACGTGGAACGTAACATTACGGTAGTGGGACTTATTTTACTTAAATTTGCATTGCATACTTTTAGAAGTATTGAAATGATTAATTGTCTTTGATAACAGTGTTTCCGCTCATATGTAGATGGTCTAAGGCAAATGCAAAAAAAATTTGAGATAACAATAAAACATATGACGTTACGATGATAGTAGAACACCGAAAAAGTGGGTTACACAATTCCGTCTGTCTGTTCAACTACAGACTAAACGGCTCGATCGATTTTCTTCAAACTTTGTACATAGTGATTTTTGGTGATTATACTCACATGTTTTTTAATTTTTTTTAGAACTAAACATAACGGTACCTGCCATACAATTTTTGTCAGCAATTTTACATAGTTTGTTTTTTTTTCTCAAAAACAGCTAGACAACTTTTCTTTAAAAAAATTAACTTTGGGTGTAAGCCCATTTTCAAAAAATGGTTATTACTGGTACCTCCCCAAAGAACCATATATTTAATTTTCGATTTTCTTTAAAACGGTGATTTCAATAGTTTTTTTATACAGAAGCTTCTATGCAAAATAAAAAGTATTTTTTACCAAAAAATATTTTTTGGATTTTTAAAAAATGTTCAAAATATTTTTTTGAAAATCAAATATTTTGAAAACTACATGATCTATTTTTATAAAACTCTGTATTTATAGGTTTTTTATCACTTTCTAAAGTATTTTAACAACAACATTTTATTTTTGTGAAAAAATGACGGTACACCTTCTATAAAAATGTTAAAAAAGCGTTTAGGAAAATATTTATTCTCTTAAAAATGGCTCCTACGATTTTTATTAAACTTTTTCTGTATACTAAAATTAGTTTGGTCTACTACCATAAAATATAAAAATTACAAACATCAACTATTAATAGTAAAGGGTTTTTCAAAAGAGACGCTACAAAAATAGAGCGACAGGGACAGCAAACGACGCCGTATTTCTTGCCGCTCTTTTGACATTTCTCTTCAGTAAGGTTTGCCATTTCATGATGGAAAGATATACGAGCCAACAACGAGTTGAAATATGTCTAGTAGAAAAATTTGAATCCACAGGCACAGTACAAAATGTTCCCGTGCCAGTGAGACAAAGAAGAACCCGTAGTGTCGAGAATATTGCTGCCGATGAGGCTTCAGTTGCGTTGGGCATCTCTGTGATGTCGTTGTGGCGAATTTTGCGAAAATATCTTGGCCTACATCCTTACAAGATGAAATTGACACAAGAACTGAAGCCGTTGTATGTTCGTGAATTGAGCTGAGCAACAACTTGAAAATGATTCGGATTTTCATCGAAAAATCATCTTCAGCGATGAGGCTCATTTCTGGCTGAATGGCTTCGTCAATAAACAAAAAATGCGGTATTGGTCAGGCAGCAATCAACACGTACTCCATGAGCCATCATTGCATCCCGAAATAATTACGGTTTGGCGTGGTTTATGGGCCGGCGGCGTCATTGGAGCGTACTTCTTCCGTAATGATCAAGACCGGCACGTTACTGTGAATAGGGATCGCCACCGTTCAATGATAACCGAATATTTTTGGCCCCAGTTGGATGATATGGACTTGGAGGACATGTGGTTCCAACAGGACGGCGCCACAAGCAACACAGCGAATGTCACAATCAATTTATTGGAAACCAAGTTTAGAGAACATGTTATCTCACAAAATGGTCCAGTCGCTTGGCCGCCTTTGTCGTGCGATTTGGCCGTTGGACTATTTCCCGGGGTGGCTACGTTAAGTCTGTGGTCTATGCCAACAAGCCAGCGATGATTGATGAACTTCGCACGAATATCGAACGTGAAATTGCAGCAGTATCGGACGATTTATGCCTGAAAACCGTCGAAAATTGGCTTCAGCGACTGGACTTCTGCAAGCGTGCCCGTGGTGGCCATGCAAAAGAAATCGAGTTCCATACATAATGGCATCGAACGTATTTTCACAGGAATAAAGAATTTCATTGATATCCAAAACCGTTTTTGTTTTATTTAAAAAAAAAACCTTTGTAGCCCTCTTATTGAACAACCCGATTATTACAAACATATGCAACTAATATTTTGATTGAAATTTTTTTAAAAATGATGAAACACCAACATATCATCCAATCAATATTAATCATGTTTTCTTAAGTTTCGTACAAAAAAAACATGGGTTTATATATGTTCAAGGCAAGGTTTAAAGATTTATTTGAAAAATGTTCAATAAGTGGAACTGCACTTTTATCATAAAAGAGAAAATTTAGCGTTTTTAAATGAACAAATATTCATTATTTAAAAAATAGCGCTGTATTTTATGTCAGTTAGTATAATTATTGCTGATCGAGACTGTCATGAAAAAAAAACTAACTAAGGTAAATATAACATTATTGTAGGTTTTTGTGCAAATGCAAATAAGTTAAAAAAAATGTTTATCATAAGAAAATTACACCGAATCAGAGAAGACGAAGCACATGAAGAAATTATCAATTAATAGTGGAATTAATGTTTAATGAAAATATGGAGGAGCACAAACTGCAAGATCCGACAAATTGAGGAAGAGACATGAAAATTGCCGTTCGAGAAAAAGACGGTAACCAAGCAAGTAAACAAAACATTCATAATTTACTTAGTTTCAGGTACTTATGTGTGTACAGTATGTATGTATGTACGTTATTAAGCTAATTGTGAACAAGCAACCAGAGCAGGGTTGTAAAAGAATGCAATCTTTTGTGATTTTAAATAAAAGATTGTACTCATTGCAAATTCTAAATTAACAATTTATTTATCTTAAAAAGATTACAACATTTTTTTCCCAAATGATCCTACGACAATCAAATCAATGCAAAAGAATGCAGATTAAAAGCAAAGCAATGCAAAGATTGTAAAATTAATGTAAAGAATGCAAGAATACATTCTCAGTTGATTGCATTCAATTGATTGATGTAAAATAAATGGGAAAAACAAATTTTTGAAATCTTTTTAAGACCAAATAAATGGTGATCGCAGACTTTGAAGTCACAGTCTCAAACTGAAGACAGTAAATGCAATCTTTCAATTGAATCCAATAAATGGTTGCATTCACAAAAGATTGTATTCTTCTACAACCCTGAAGCAGGGTTAGAAAAGAATGCAATCTATTATGACTTCAATTATAAGATTACATTCAGAAACTTAACTTCGAGACTTAGACTTTAAATTCTGCAATCACCATCAATTGGGCCTAACCATAATAATAAAATTAAGAGACGACTGAAATATTGAATTAAAATGGATCATAATGGCTTATAACATCAATTCAATAAATCAATTAAATGCAATCTTTTGGGGATGAATGCATTCCCTGCATCCTTGATTGACAAAAAAGTGTTTTGTCTGTTTTAGAGAGGGAGCGACATTCTATTATGATTACGAAGCTTGGGTTATGAGAGATTCTGGTTATGGGAGAACGGTCTCCGAAATTCATCCGGTTATAAGAGGTGTCCCGTTATATCTAAAAAGTGCCCGTAAGGAGAGAGTACACTGTATATAGAAAAGAAAATCGAAAATAAAAATTGTTTTTTTAAACAGTCTAATATGTATGTTAATTTTAAATTTTCAACGCTACTAAGGTTTGCTTACCCGAGCGAAGCCTGGGAGGGCCACCTAGTTACAAATAAAAATAACATTTTAACTTCCAGAAAAAACTTTTCGGCATGTTAATAATAGTTATCGAATGGAATTTCCGAAACTCGAAAGCAATTATCAACGAAATTAGAATTACCAAGTACCGAAATTTCCGATTTTCGAACAGTTGTGTCTAGACAAATAAATTCGGATTTTCGCATTCCATAGTACAAATTTTCCGAGTTCTGACGATTTAACTTTCGAATCGGACTACAGAGTATACCGCCCCAGAGCAGAAATTATCAAATAATTAATAATTGATATTCTCTGCCCCAGAGAATTGTTGTTGTTCTTTGCGTAAGTTTCTTGTTTATTTAAGGCCAAGAGAAACTCATAATAGCTTTTAAAATTCCGGCAGAAAAAACATTTTTCGGGCGAAATATTTTACATGTGAAACTCATAATAAGGCTGAATAAATAGCCATTTTCAAAGAGCACTATAGTTTGGTTAGTTCACTGCTATTGTAGTTGCAAATGTTTGTATTTCCTTTAAAAAAGTTCTTCACAATTGAATTAACATAGCTCTTCCTCCCCAAAAACGGAAAGGTTGAAAAAAAAAAATCAATACGAAAACAAAAAATATTTATTTGTATTTATCTTTATTTATCTTAAGTTTCCTAATATGTTCCGTATTAGATTCTTAAATGTTACTACAATCAAAATATTCAATAAATGCTTAATGTTATATAATTATAATAATAATAATAATAATGTGAAAATGTTTTTATTTTCAACTTTTTTTCAAAACTAAAAAATGCGAAATACAAAATTGAATACTTTTACATCTTAGAACACTAAATGCTTTTACAATATTTAATGGATTAATGTATTTATCTTTTTTATACTTATTTTCTTTTGTGAAATATATCAATGGTTATGCTATGCATAGACATTTAATAAAAAAAAAGAACAATCAAACGTAAGCAATACACTTCTACAAAATAAAATAATTAAAAAAATAAAATAGCAACTACCATGAGATTTTGTTATACTCGTATATGCACTACAAAATTAAAACTAAAGGATTTCTGCCTGGCACTAGACTTATTTATGTTATAATTTTTATGTGATATCAAAATTAGCACGATTTTCATTCATAACATTATTTTCGTCAACATCGTCATCATTTGATCTATCGGCAATAGCATCAGCCAAAACATTTCCTAACTCATCCTGCAATTCTCTTTCTATATTCGCATTGTTGTTATTTTCGGCAATTTCATTTAAGTTTTCGAAGTCATTGAAAATGGGAACGGGATTGCTGGGAGCTACAGAAGATCGTGCCCTTAATACACTATCATTGAATTCAAAATTGTTAATTGCAACTGTATCTTCGTTAAGGAGATTCTGAACTTCTTCGCTAAGCACGGAGAGGTTAGTTAAGGAATTCGTCGAAAGTTCACTACACTGATTCACAACCGGCTGTTGGACAAGAGATGTTTGTAACTGCCCAGCAGTTGGTGGATTGAGATCTTGATAGTCAGTGAAACTGGATGGATCATTGTTACAATTGAACGACCCGTAACTTGATCCTGGGGTGTTAAACTGTTGCAATTCCATTCGGGATGGCGGAATGTTAAACACAGTTTCACTTCGAAACTGAGAATTCGGATTATATTCTTGTCTGTCATGGTTGGATGATAAATCCATATTTGAAATTGAATTCCCAACAGTATTTCCCAAATCCATTAGAATGTTGGTATTTTCAAATGCAGTGAAGGTTTGGTCTGTCGTTAAACTTGAATTTGTTTGCGGAGTATTTTCGAGTAAACTTGGCAGCGCAGTTGGCTGATTTTCCTGTTTATAACTATTGTGATCATGCATAGAATAACTTAAAGCGCTACTAATTGTTTCGGGTATATGAGAACTTATCACACTTTGTACTGATGCTGAAATTATTGATGAGTTTTGTTGCACATCATCCACTGGTTGTAGTTCACAAAGGTTTCCTTCAACTAGATTCTGGCAGCTGTCGTGTGTGTCTATTATTTCAAGTGTGTCTAATCTTTCGTGTGCGTCTAATCTTTTATGAGGAACCTCTTGTGTTGGGCATTGACTTGTTAATCCACCTCCTGAAAGATCAGTCAAAGCAGGCAGCGTCCCCCCATCCTTCATTCCATCAGGCAATACTTCTTTGAATTCACTGTCATGTCGACTATTATCATCTTGTTCAGTTAATTTGCCAAAAGCCGTTCCACAGAAACCATCGACATGCCTCGAAGTTTCATCGGATCGAAGGGCAGTGTTATAACATTGATCTATCAACATTATATTTATATCGGATTGCTCTGATTTACTAGTTTCTTGAGTAATCTGAGCGACACTTTGTATTTCTGTATTTGTGTCAGCCATAGCTTCTGGGAGTAATAAACTTCTCGCAGACTCAACATTTGAAACCCCAGCATATAAATTATGATCTAAATCTATTGCCACGCTAGTTCCTAAAATATTACTTTCCAAGCTTATTACTTGAGAAGGCGCAGTTGTGGTTAAATCAGCCGAATTAAGTTGCCCTTCATTGCTAAAGCATGCATTGTGTATAATTTGTTCATTCGCTTTAATTTCTACATAATCACAGACTTGAGGTAAATCAGTGTTTTCCAAATTAGTCTCAAAAGAATTTTTTGAAGTTTTATTTGAATTCTTTTCTGATTTTAGAGATTCTAGATTTGCTTCTGTAACAGGCTTTGGGTTCTCCCCAGTTGCATTTTCTCGATGATCTAAGCTGTCCGGCTGAGAAATTGACGCTTGTTCTGCACTATCAATGAAAATCATCTCAACATCAGTTGTTTCAGAGGATTGTTCTACAGTAACATTTGCACTCTGAATAAGTTGCAAAGATTCTCCATCAGTAATCGTTGTTTCAAGAGCTGGTTTCTCAACACCACTCTTACTCATTTCTACAGATTTCCCATCATTGTTTGTATTTTCAAGCATTGACTCATTCTCACCAACAAATGTTCCACTACTATCTGCGTTTTCAAGCTCTGGTTTATTCTGATCAGAAGCTTCCACTAATTTCAAATCACTGGTTGTAGTTTCAATAACTGGCTCACATTCACCATCTACTTCCATTGGAATTGCTTGATCTTCAATGCAGTTATAAGTTTTCTTGACTTCTTCAGTGATTTCAATGTTTGTTCTTGATTGGCTCTCATCTAACTCAACGGTTTCTTTAGCAGTTTCCGGTTCGTAGGTCAGATTCAAACTCAATTTTTCATCAGAATTTATTTCTTCAAATTCAGTCTTTTTACTTGATTGGGGACAACTAAACTCGCTATGAACCGTGAGAATTTGTAAACCCAATGGTGTATGTGTACTTGGTGTTTCCTTCTCTTTAAGGTCCAATATTGGTATTATCTGCGGAGCAGCTGTCAGCTTTTCTTCATCATCTTCTGAAGGCAGGTCACGATATTCGCGTTCAGATTCAGAATCACTTTTATCGGAGTCATCATCACTGCTTACCTCTTCTGAGTCGTTGTCACTACATTCATCTTCTTCATCTTCTTCACCATCCTCTTCATCTTCTGCATAAGCAGCGGAATTCTCCAAACCATCATCGATATATTCTTTTTCCTGTTTAATTGTCAGATTATTGAAATCTATATTGGCAATATAAGCATTCTCCTCAGCTTGTTTTTTCGATATTACTGGTTCTACTGGTACATTTTCTTCCACTTCCTGTTCTTCTTCAGCTTCTTCTTCAGCTTCTTCTTCAACCTCCTCAGTATCTTCTTCAGCCTCAACCTCCTCAGTATCTTCTTCAGCCTCAACCTCCTCAGTATCCTCTTCTTGTTCTAGAGGTGGAACACTACTTTCCTCATCATAACCTGGATCGACAATTTCTTCTTTGATCTTGATTTTACTAAAATCAAATACATTCTCATTTTCGACTATCTTCTCAATAGAATCTTGGCGTTCTACTGAAGGGAAACCTGATTCAGGATGATAGGAAGGAACTTCACTGCCACTCGATACCGAAACAATTTTCGGAATTGGGTCAGACTTAGCGACAACTGGGCGCCGCTTCCTCTTCACAGGTTTCCTAATCGGTTTTTCTATAACTTCTGCCCCCGATGTTACACTGGCTATTTGTAACATCGGTATGAGGTCTTCCAAACGGGGCTTAATATCTATTTCTTCGTCTGTTTCTTGAGTTGGGACATATTGCATAGATGAAGCAACGTCAACAGATAGTGATGAAGGTCCTTTTGATGAAAAAGGTTTCTCCATAGAAGGAATTGGTTCAGCCCAATTATCAGATTCTTCAGATGTTATGTTAGCAGGTTCGTCAGATGTTATGTTAGTAGATTCCTCAGAAGATATGTTAGCAGATTCTTCAGGTGTTAAATTTGCTTGTTCCATAACGGAACATGGGTTTTCTTGGGGCATTACTTCTTCATTTTCATCGGATCTGTGGAATATCACACCCTCGGAAACACATGAAATTTGCAATGCACCACTCGAGGCTGCAATAATACTAGGAGTATTTTGACTAGATGCTTCTTCATCAACTTCCCCTATTTCGGGTACGTTTATTTCTTTTTTAATTTGTATTATTTCCGGCATTGGCATTGGTGGTTCTTCTTCGCTTTCTGAAACAACTGGCTTATTTAAAGCAAGCGGAGCCTTAATCTCAACTACTACATCTGTCTCAACTGGAATTTTTTTTGCAACCACAACATCAGCAGGTTTTGGCGGTAGAGTATCATCGGTAATAGTATTTTCCTCCTTTTCAGGCGACTTACTACGATCTTCCTTGCGCTTTTTCTTCTTCTTCTTTTTCTCACTTTTCGGGGAATCCATAAGAATCGAATTCAGTGTCCCGTGCTCTTTGGTGATCTTGAGCTTGAGAATTGGTTTTGGAGCAAGCGCTGACCCTTCCGATACAGTCAAAGTTTCAGCTGCGTTTTTCTGTGGTGATTCTTCTGCATTACTTTTGTTCACTTCGATTTCATGTTTGATATTTACTTCAATATTGTTATACAAATCTCTGTAACCTTCATCAATTATTTCTTGTTTGATTGTGCCGACAGGTTTTGTGGGGGTTTGTTCATCGGTGCTGTCGGTGTCATCGCCATTGTGATGGAAATCGTCACCTCCACAAGGCATTGGCGACCCAGGCGGCGAATCAGGCGGCGGCGGTTCACTTTGTTCTCTCACCTCTGACGACGAAGGTCGTTCGCCTACCACAAGGGCAGTTTCCTCCCCCTGAGGTGGCTCATGCTTAATGCTTACTAGAGTTGTCATTGTGCTTTTCAAAAGTTTGTCGAACCGCTTCAGGTCTTTCTTTGTGATGCGTTTGCCCTTACGACTTGTCTTGGATGGTGATGATGACCCCGCTTCTTCATGCAAAGAAATATTGCCTGGAATAACTACGCACTGAGTTGAATCCAACAGGGGTGGTGTCACCCGCGTAGATGGCGTCGATTGTACTGTAACGCTAGTTATAGTTGTTATTGGCAAGGCCATTGTGGTAGGTGGCGGTACCGGAGATGTGGGAAGTTCAGCCTCGTTTTTGACTTGAATATTTGATGTCATGTAGGGGGGAATTCGTTGGAACGCTTCAGCGCATGTTGGAATGTGTTTGAAGTAGTCCTCCTTCCATTTGAGGGTTTTTTCACATCCCGGACAGACTAATCCTTTTGAAACGCAAGAATGAATATTAAAGAGATAAGTGGTCTCATAGTTGCCACTACAATCAGGACAATGCCAGTCGGGAATGTGTGAATCGAGATATGCGATTTGGTTGCAATCTCGAATATGTCTGAAAATAAGCAGAAAATGAATTAATAGAAATTCTGCGCTGAGCTGTAGGAGCTTTCTTACTTGGTGTAGGTATATATACTGCAAGAGGTTTCGGAGCATTTTCCACATTTAAATGGAGTCTTCGAGAGCTTGTGCCACAAATTATGATTCTTTATTTCCATGTTCTTTTTTAGAGTTTCGTTGCAATGGACACAATGATATCGCTGTACGGTTGGGATATGAGTTGCTTTTACATGCTTATCTAGATGAACTTTGTTTACGAATCCCTCATTACAAATCGTACATTTTTCCTTAGCTTTTGATTTAGTTTTTGACGATGGAGCTGGTGCGGGGTTTGGATTCGGATTTGCAACTGGTGTCTCCTCTTTTCTAAATTAAATAAAGTTGATTAAGAAAAAAGAAAGAAATTTTTTTTTTTTTTTTGGAATAACAAATCTTTTACTTTGAACTTTGACTCACATTTTTGTATCTAACATGCCTTTTTTGAGTTTTTCTGCTTTAACAATAACTTGTGGAAGCTTTTTCAGTTTAATCAACTCAAGTTTCTTTTTCTTTGTTGGTTGTTGTGGTTCTGGTACTAGTACTGGCACAGCCACTGGTGCTAATTCTACTTTCAGTTTCTTTTTCATTAACTTTGTTATTTTTACGCTTTTAATTTCTTTTTTATTTTCTTTGACTATTGGTATTGGTTCAGTTTTGAGTCTTTTCTTAGATAATGCAATTTTCGCAGGAGGTTCTGCTTTTGGTGTTACCTTTGTAACAGGTTCTTTTTTTGCATTGATTGGCGGTAATTTTGATGCTGGACCAGGCTTTGTGCCTGGTTCGATTTTAGTTTCTGTTTCTGCGGTGTTACTTAATTTGATGCGTTTCTTTTTTGTAGCGCTGCTAGAAATATTTGTTGTTGATGGTTTAATGTCATCAGTTATGTCAGTTTTTATATCTTTGATGATTTCCATATCGGCATTTCGACGTTTTCTGCTTGCTCGCTGAGGGATCACTTCTGGAATAGGTTCTTTTATGTCTTCAGTTTTGAAATCAATCGAAGTTGATGGAATAGTTTCTGGGATCTGAGATTCATAGGAAGATACAAATTTTTTTGAAAAAGCAGTGTGAAAGCAGCTGATAAAAATAAAAAAACATACATAAATGTATAACCAAAATCGGAGTATGAGGAATTATAGTACATGTATCGTGGTATCTAATACCATAGTCTGGCAGTTTTTTTAGCCTTTGGGAGGGGTGTGGCGAGGTGTTAAAAAGAGCTGGCCTTCCTTTTTTATTTTAGGGTGATAACCTCTTTTTTAATTCATTTTTGTTTTGAATCTGATATGATCTGCTGTAATTTTTTCCTTTCCTGAAACTTTTTTTTGGAGATTTAAAAATAATCCATAAAAAACGTCGAGAAGGTAAACTTTAATCATGGGTCCTATTAATCGGATGACCATAAAAACTTGAGACTGAAAATGACACTGCATCATTTCCTATATATTAAAATTGAATTGAAGTATTAATGCCCCTTACATATAAATAGGAAACCAAGCTGGTTTTAACCCCACACCCCCATCAAAGGTTGAGAAAAAAACCTGATAGACTTTTGTATTTGATATCACAATACATCTAGCTATAAACCCTTAAACTCATATTTTGGTTGTAGTTACATCCACTTCCAATCTGCTATCGGTTCTTGGACTTAGAGATCATCAAATTTAATTACTTAAGTAGAAGATTAACAACCAGAGCCAATGTACAACCATATAACTTAAGAAATAGTAATAACTTGAATGTGCAATTGTCCAGAAATTCAAGGACTCAAAACATGTTATTTTACAAAGGAATACAAATTTTCAATGAATTGCCTAATAATGTGAAAACTGAAACTAACTTAGTAAAATTTAAAAGAGAGGTATTATTTTTTGTAAGAAATAATTATTAAATTTAAGAAATTTAAAAATAAGAAAAATATGTAATTGTAAAAAGTAGCTAATTTGCTAAATAAACTTTATCTAATCTAATCTAAGAGTAATAGGCAACGAATTACTCCTCTAAAAAATATTTGGCGTAGGAACAAACACATTTCTTTTTTTTTTTTGGTTTTCTAAAAATCATGGATAATATTTGGGCATCGATAAAGATTTTATAGACTAAATAATATACTATCCGATTCTCCTAGTTTTGTTTGTGATACTAAGATGAAATAAATCTATGAAACCTAATTCATAGTAATTCTACCAATAAGTTGAGCTGCACATAAAAGGAAAATCAACAGTTTTTTTAATGGAACAACCGTGTGGATAAATACGTGCGCGAGTAGTAGATCCTTCAAAATAAAAAGTCAAAAATACGTTTCACTTATATGGCCTGAAGATATGCCCGAGTTCGTAAATTTAAAAATACTGCGCCACTGCCAAAAAACTCGTTTGTTGAGTGCAAATATCTACGCTTTACATAAAGTAAAAGAACTGTAGATCGCAGAGTATTTTTTGCCAGTCGAAATGGAACATGAATTTTCTCGTTTCCCGAACTTTCACATTTACGAACTCGACGATATGATTACCGTCGCTTCATATGATACAGAAATTAAGTGATTCTAAGCTCAAGTAAGGTACATCATTATTTTTTCATTTATAGTTTACAGTTGTTAATTTCAAGGATCCTTTTAGTTTTACAAAATGAAAAACTCAAGCAGGATAATGATATAAAAAAAATTAATAAGGACTTCCATTGCTACTGTAGGGCAAGTTCTTGTAATGGGGTACATCCATTTGAGGATATGTATATGGTAAACGGAGAAACCAATCCAGAGTATACCTTGTGAAGTAAGACTTTCTAGTAGTTCATCTACGACAAGACTCTCCAGTAAGTCTGATAGATGTAATTTCCTACAGGGCAGTTTCTTTCTTATTTCCATGTTAGATTTGCTCAACTCTGCAGAGTACTTATGCCTCTTTCCATTTATATTTGCTAATTAAAGAATTTTCTTACATTTAATCTTTTTATGGGACAGATTATTGTTAATATGCTTCGTTTATAGCCCTTCTTTACTCATTTACTGTGTGCTTCAATTCATTTGTCATTTCAACTGGAGCTTATTGTTCAAGGATTGTTTTGAGAAAGTTTTTATAAAGATTACAATTTGTTATCGTAAGTTTTCTTTCAGAGCTACTCTCTGTGATAAAGTTTTCTAACATAAATGCAATAATTCTATGTACGAACATTAAGGTCGGGTCAAATCCTCTCCATTGAAACATTCAGAAATTAAAAACTAATATCATAAGAGTAGTCAAATCTTATCATTAAAGCAAATCTTGAAAAAATACCAACGAATTTGAAGTCGAGCCCTCCCATATTTTCATTGATTTCAAAGCTGTTGTCAGGAGCTCTATATGGCGATGGGCGAACTCGGGTTTCCGGGAAAATGAATCTAGATGTTATGCGTAAAATTGAAAAATACATTATGCAACATATAAGTAGGAAATATCTCTTACGGATGCATTATTCAAAATATGCATACAATTTTACCACGGAGATGCTAAATATGATGTTGATATCATGCAATTTTCTCAATCGGCGTTAACCCGAATGCCCTGTGCGTGAAAAATGGAAATGGAGAAGATACCACCGCGAACTCTATGATCTGTACAAGTAGTCTGGAGCCGTAGTAAGGGAGAAAGAAAGTGTGGTAATATTTGACATTAATAAGAAAATAGTAATTTTACACAAAAACACATAGGGAAAGCCGTAAAATGAGTTTTTTATTTTTTATTTTTACCTAACCATTAAATATAATTTTCTTTAATATTTCTTTCGCATTCAGAGTTGGTAAATTTTTAATTAATTTCGCTGCAATACAAAATCTTAAAGTATAAAAGCAGCTTTTAGTGAACAACATCCTATACACTTGAAGCTTAGACTTTGGGAAATCCTAACACCCTATTAGTTCTGTTACACAAATCTTAAAAGATTATTGTTGTATTGGCCCGCATCAAGTGTAAGACAAAATGGTTTTGTGGATTCATTTTTCAACAATTAGTGTCTAGTGCTAGTCGGTTTGACTGTAGGAATAAGAAGTGACAGAAGGTATAGTTATAGCTAGTAACATCTTGCGCCTTTGAATGTAGGTACATCTTCTCCATGTTAATTTTCTTATAGCATTATGTATGTACACTCCTTCATAATCGCATTTATAAAGAAGACATGATTTTTTTTTTGCCAAACTTAACTTACCTTGGCTTTTGGCTCTCCTTTGATTCCGAGAAGCTTGCGAGTTTGTCCATCGGTGGCATAGCACATTTCGCGAAACTCGAAAAAATCATTGATCTTGTCAACGCATAGAGTACACATAAATTGTGGCATTTTGTCATCCTTGGTTATCTTGAAAAATTATAAAATTTAACTTTTATTTAAGTAAACAATATTTGCAACTTAACCGCGGTAGAAAGTAAGAGTATGGAACATATATATAGATTCATATAAACAAATATTTTTTTCGGCTATAAGAACAAAAAAAAGTAAATTATAAAACAAAAACACACACCATCAGACCAATGCAGTCGAAAACTTTCTTCCATAATTCGGGTTCCCCATCTTCTAAATTGACGATATTCGCATCGTCACGAACTCTAACTTTATCTGGATTATCGATGCCGCAAAGTCGACAAATTTTATAAAGATTTGCCCGAAGACTTTTATCAATTTTAATTGCAAAACGCTCCATCGCGAAGAATGGAGGCCGTGCTTTTTTCAAATTAGTGTAAAAAAATCGTTTTTGACAATTACATTTTTGAGTGTACAGGGTGATTAAACATAAGATTTTGTTGTAAAATGAATAGCAAAAGTGATGCCAGTAGCCAAATTTTGTGCGATATTTTTTTAATTTTAATGTTGTTTTCGATTTGATGTTTGGAGTACTCCTTTTCTACTCCTTTTTCACTCCTTCTACTCCAATTTTTCCATAAGCCATAAGAATGGAACAGAACACAAAACCAAGTGAAAACGGCATATGTTTGTTCAGAAATTCAATCAGGGGTGCAATGCCGCAAGAGTGAGTTTTTTCTTTGAACACAGAAAATCGTGTACACGCCAATTTTTGCAATTCTGCAACAATAAGTTTTAAGTTTTTGACAAATATCGTATTCAGTTGATAATAGTTTGTATTTTCATTCAATACCTAATTCAATTTTATAACATTTTTCGGTTTTTTTACGTTTGTTCAATAATTGCTTTGAATGGACATCTTCAAGTCTTTAAACAAATTTATTTACACTTTCATATATCTATCGTATTTTTTTTGTTTTTGACACTTCACTTCTTTTTAATTTTTTCAATCAGGCCAAAAAGTTATAGCAAAACATGCACACATACACCACATAAACATGTGCACACAAATACAGACGAAATAATCAATATGAACATGTTCGTCTTTACTATAATCTTGATCTTGATTTCTATGTTTTACTATAATCTTAATTTTATCAAGAGCATCTTGAAAAAGCAGAAGACAGAAAAAAAATAGATACATGAAAGTGTTAATAAATTGGTTTAAAGACTTTAAGATGTCCATCCAAAGCAATTATTGAACGAACGTGAAAAAACCGAAAAATTAAATTAAATTAGGTTTGAATGAAAATACAAGCTATTATCAACCGAAGCTCAGTCTACAAATAAAATAAGAAAATAACAAAAACGTATGTTTTTGACAGCCAAACAGATTTATAGCATATTATTGTAATTAAAATAGAGTTACCACCCTTGTCCTCTTTCACACGTTCATATTTTGTCATTATATCTGGCCCGCTGTACTTTTCTTGAAGATCAAGATCAAGATACATGTGAATCCACCACCCAAGTGGCAAGCTTTGTTAGTGATAAGTTGTTATATCTTCTCTGTAACAAAGTGACGGTCACATTTGTTATAAAAAAGACCTAGTCACAGCAACACCACTGTTACCAGAAAAGCACAGGAGAGGTCCTATTGCGCAACTAAATTCAAGTTACTATTAAGTTACACATAACATTTGTCTAACCAATGTATATCGTTTTAAAATGGTTTCTTTAGACTGGATTGCAACACGTTTGACAGGTTACAGTCAAGTTCTTGTTGACTTAATTGAAACAGATGAACAGGTTTTAGCTGAGTTAAACCAAAACTAACTGAAACCTACAATATAGTTACATAAAAGTTTTCCGTTACTATTATTTTGATTTATTGACATAATATGTGGTTTCAAATAAATATTTTTCAGTTTCATAAATGTATGACTCATTATAATATGAAACTTAAAATTGAGTCAGACATTTGTAATGCTTTTTTATAAATACATAGGTATATGGAAACAGATTTTGTTAGAAATTGATTCCGAAGTGTTTAATTTTCATAACGCTTGAAGTTGTATCAAATAATATTTTTTGCTACCCCCTTTAAAACTCGCGCACTTGCAAAAAATTGAATTTATTGAAATTTGTTTAAAAATTTGTGCTCTTAAATTTTTTTTAAAAAGTTTTTTCTGAAGAAATTATTATTCACTACCAATATTTTGTAAATTTTAAATGTTAAAAGTCAATGTTTAAATACACATAATTAAAAACAAAAGATAAAAAAAACTAATTTTTGTTTCTGAATCTATTAAAATTATTTTCAGAAAAAAAATATGGCTGAGATTAAGCTTCATCTCAATAATAGTGACCCATCCATTGAGCGTTTTTTTTTTTACAAATAGCTATTTCTAATTTTTGTCAAACAAAGAACTTAAAATATGATTGTTGAAAATGTCAGTTCTGTTAATTTCCTTTTAGTAATAAACAATCTTCAATATTATTGATTTTTTTCGATTGAAATTTATAGGAAAAGTGTTTAAATAATCTTGAAAATTGATAATCGAGACAATTTTATGCTTGTATAAAATTGAATCATCATTTTGTTTGATCTCTCTCTCTTTTTTATTATCATGATTCGCTCAAATTACATTATAAATGTTTCACCGAGAAAATATCCAGCAACTTGTTCTTCGATCTGGCACCTACTGGGCTAGTTGCTGGCAACTTTTAGGCTAGTCACGCAAATGCAATTTTCAGTTTCGAAACTGTTTGGTTGGAGTCGTATAAGACTCCAGGCACATGCAGAAACTAATCCATCGTCGATTCAAGCAATTTTTCAGTTTGTGTTTTGGCACAAAGAAAAATACGAATGGACGATTGCCCGAAATCAGATTTTCAGTTTGTGTCATATGGAATAATATGTAACTGCGCGGACATTCAACCAAATAGTTGCGGATATTTAACCAAATGTATGAACAAATGTATCATTTCTTTAATTTGCTGAGCAAAAGAATAGAACGAAGGCGATAATATTTTTCTTTTAATGTATGAGATAGAAAAACTGAATAAAACATTGTCAGTGTGTTGATAAGGTTCGTTGCGATTGCTTGTGGAGTTGCTCATGTGCGCGCTCAGTAGTCAATTTTTGACTAAAATATTTTTTTGCGGTAGCAGTTTCATGTGCCTAAGGCCTGGCGCCCACTGGGCAACTTAGTTGCCGGCAACCTTCAGTTGCTCGAAGTTGTCGGCAACTCCCAGCAACTTAAGTTGCTCGTCATCGCCCACTAGGCAACTTCCAAGCAACATTTTGGAATTTGACGTCGTGTTTTTGTGTATTTGTTGTGTTGACTTTTGACACGGATACCATTACAACGTTAATAAAAATGTAAATACCAAATAAAAAACATTGACATTTATAGCTTATTTTTGATAAATCAGAATGAGAGGATTAGAAAATTCAGAAATCTGAAAATCTATATGTAAAATTTTATCGTTGACAGATAAAGTTGCTGGCAACAAAAGTTGCTAAGTGAGCGGTGGCAAGCAACTTAAAGTTACCGGGAAAAAGTTCCGCGAGCAACTTCGAGCAACTTAAAGTTGCTGGCAACTTATTTGCCTAGTGGGCGCTCTCCCATATAACCCAATGTAATTGAATCGGGAGCAACAAAATTTGCCTAGTGGGTGCCAGGCCTTAGTTGCTCAGAATTGCTAGCAACTCCGAGCAACTAAAGTTGTTGGTCATCGCCCACTAAGATACTTCCGAGCAACTTTTTGGAATTTGACGTTTGTGTTTTTTAGTTAACTTTTGCTACTATTTTGTTTTGTGTCTGATCCCCAATTTGACGTTAGTAAAATATGAATGCAAAGTTAAATTAATTGAAATGTATAACTTTTAAATTTAAGATATACTCAAAATTAATATACAATATTTTATTGTTGAACACGGCCAACTTTGACAAATAAATTCCGGCCGAGCAACTTAAAGTTGCTAGGATAAAGTTTTGTGAGCAATTTCGAGTAACTTTAAGTTTCTGGCCACTTAGTTGCTCAGTGGGTGGTCTCCCATATAACCCAATGTAATTGAATCGGGAGCAACAAAAAGTTGCTGGGGCGAGCAACTTAAAATTGCCAAGTGGGCGCCAGGCCCTTATGTGAAAGGGGCCATAGTTTTACATACACCCTGTTTATGTCATTCGGTTTTCTCGGACACTCACACTTCAGTTTCTCGCTGAACACAATACAGATCATCTAGTACATTTTTATTTAATAAAAAAGTTTATTAAAAAATGGCGTCAGTGAATGAAGAAGAAAACGTTACGCATGAAAGTGGTAAGTTAATTCGTAAAAAACTAATTGTAAAAATCGAAAAACACTGTATTCGTTCAGGTTAGTACTTAATCTTTATATTCCAAAAAAAATTGTAGACGAAGCAACACGAATTTTTCAAGAAACTAACGTTTTGTTTCGGACCCGCCATTTATCGGCTTTTAGTTTTTTTAAGCGAACTAAATTTTATTATTTGGTCTTCGAATAATCTAAACCGTATCAAACTTCTCGAAACAGGTCGTCGCACGAGGTCGGGAAGAAAGGTTGCCGCTCCCAACCCTATTTCACCAGCTACCAAACCAACAACTAGGAAGCGATCAACAAGGAAGCACACGCAAGAGCAAGTAAGCTGTTTTTTCTTTTTGCAAAGCGTAGGTAACCACCATTGGTTATAGTTTTTTATATATTCGCATAACCTTAAAACGCGGACTTATTCGCCCAAGACTTTGATAGTGATGTAAAATATTGCAGTATGTCGGCAGGTGTGGCGTTGTTCCATTTGCCATGATTTCCATCTGGAAACATGATTACTTGCAAGGGCCAACTGAATCATTAACCAAAATAGTTTTATCTTATTTTAATACTAGTTGGAATCGAGCTATTTAGAGTTTTGTTTTCTACAGGTTATTGAACCAGAACCCGAGATCATTGAAGAAGAGGAAGCAAGCTCTTACTCGGAACAATCAGATATAATTAAAGAAATGCTAGCAGAAGCTGCCCAGGGCGTTATAGGTGATGAATCGTCCCGATCTCAGCCCATGAAATCGCTGGAAGACGATGGTCAATCTGAAATGGCCGATGTCCATGAAGGTGATGAAGAAAAATTAACGGAGATCATCGAAGAAGAAATAGTCGAGGAGGAATTTATGCATAGCGATTTGATTGAAGAAGTTCCAGAAGATGAGCTCATGGAAGAAGAAGTTCACACAGAACTAGCTGAAGAAGAAGTTGCTACCGAAGAGGTGGAACATGGAAGTCAACTTCGACATCACGACGATATAGTGGGTGAAGAAATAATGGCGGAAATCACAGAAATTGTTGATGAGGAACTTCTGACCGAAACTGTTTCGGAAAACGAAATGGATATGGAAAACGACACAGTCCAAGATGGCGAAGATGCCAATGACCCGGCTGTAGTCGTTGGGCTCAATGTTAATAATGTAGACGATGAAAAAAGCTCCTCATTCCCATTTGGAAGCGCCGGTCAGAATGAGAACTCTGAGAATGGGCAGAATGAAGTTGTTGCAGGTGAATCGGAAGAAGCCAACACAAATGAGTGTGTTGAGAGTTCTCTATTGGCCAGCTTAGCTGGAGACAATGCTAATAGCCTACCTTCAGTAGGCGAGGAAGAAGGAGAAGCTAAGAATTTTGTTGAAAAAATTGTGACTGAAAACCAGGATGAAGATGAAGACAGTATATCAGAACCAGCAATAGCAGAAGATACACAGAACAATAGCAGTGATGCGACTTTGATAAATACTGAAATGGTATCTGAAGATGAGCTTCCCATGCCGACTAAACCAGAGGTTAATGATGCCGAAGAGGTGTCCGACGAAGAGCTACCCGCACCGCAGAGAGCTGAACTTCCTGCCGATACAGAGGTTGTGTCGGAGGATGAACTGCCAGCGAATGGCAGTAGTACTATAAAGAAGTCGGAATCTCCAGCAAATAAGAGGAAAGCAAACGAAGATAAAAGCGGTGAAGAATACAACCCAGGAAGTCCAACCAGTGAAAGTAATGATGGACCAGTTGAGAAGAAGGTTAAAATCGATGCAGAAGGTTTGTTAATTTTATAAGTATTTCAATAAAAATGTTTTAATCAAAAAAAAAACAACTTAGGTGAAGATCAAAAGGAAAAGAAAAAAGAAAAGGAGAAGAAAAAGTTACCAGATCTTGAAAAATATTGGAAAGTTGTTAAAGATGATCCAGCTGATTTTACGGGATGGACATATCTTTTGCAGTATGTAGATCAAGAGGTAAGTAAAATAAATCTTACCCCCAAGTTTCACAGTGGGAGTTTAAACTCGACTTTTGGTTTAAACTTTAGTTCAGCGGAACAATTGCACTCTGTTCAAGCGAGACTGTGAAACTTAATCTAATTCTATTAATAATATTGCTTTATGAGAGAAATGGTGACATTTAAGTTCTTAACCTAAAAATAATTTCCTTGAGAAAATTTGAGTATTCGGAGCACTTATAATGAAGGTAGGTCGCTCATTTCTACCTGGTCACAATTTCACAATTTTCTAACAAAATGAAGAGGGAATGCTTCATGTGAACATATGCTCTACCTTGCTGGCAATGTTTCCAAAATCTTGGAAAGCATAGCTTTTAATGTCGGTGAACAACATATAAGTTGGAAATATTACAGTGACTACATGTCCTTGCATCCAAATATAATAAATAGCAAAATGTTAAGTACTTAATTTAATTTCAAAAACGCCTGTAGAGTATGGGTCCACTAACTATTTAGGTATAATAAGGAAAGCCACAATGAAGATAAGTGATAGCTCTGGACTTTTCCAAGTTAAAGCTATTTTATAAATAATAATAAAAAGAACGAAACAAAAAATAATTGAGAGAAAAGCTATTTCTTATACAATAGAGTAGCTTGGAAAGTTCTTGAAAGAGGAAAAGCTCGGAGAGCAGGTTCCAATGTTGGAACCCGCAATACAAAATTTTCCAAACCAAAAAATTTTATATTCTTTGATATCTTTTTAGTAATACCATGAGGCAACCTTTCTATCGTGCATTTTTGTATACATCTGAGGGCAAATATATAATAGGCTAACTTTAATTTACACAATTTTTTTTAATTTCTTTTATGATAATAAATACCAATTTTCCATTTCAGACTGACGTAGAAGCTGCTCGAGAAGCTTATGATGCTTTTCTATCACATTATCCCTATTGCTATGGCTACTGGCGCAAGTATGCCGACTATGAAAAACGTAAAGGAGTCAAGGCCAATTGTAACGAGGTGAGTAAAAATGAAATTTCAAATGAAATTCTTGAATTCTGTTTAGCCCGCGTTCTTTTCTATGTTCTAATGTTATTTGTACGAGATAAACAAAAAAAAAAGAAAAGAAACCACTTCAACTTCAATGAAAACTTCATACGAAACAAATTATTTTACAGCTAATCAAATTAGCTTTCGCGAATAATTCTTTTTTATAACAAAGAAAATTTTAAGAATTCCTAATCCTAATACGCTAACGCATTGCAATCACATACTACAATAATCTATAATTTCCAACAGCCTACGTTCATGGGCACTTGTTGCTGTTGTATTTGTGCAGTCGAGCTTCCTCTGTTCCTCCTCGACGACGACACAGTTGTTGTTGTCCTTAAACATTTCCTGTGTAATGTTACTTTGAAATATGTGAAATTTATTATTTTGTTGTATAGCAAGCAGCTCATGATCAATGTTGGCAATGAGACTGATCTTTTTTTCGATGCTGGATGATAAAAATGATGTTAAACAAAAAGATGTGTTCAATAAAAGAAAACATTAAATCAGACTCAAATGCGCCATTGATGATGGGCTACGACATGAAATATAAAACGTATTGTTATTTACCAAAAGAAATTCTATGCTACAGAAAATTAGTGCAATAAAGAAATACTACTTTCCATTTTTTGTCTCATATATAATATTCGTTTCAACAGACACAAAAGTTCAGTTCAGTTTCGTTAAAGTTATTAGTTTTTTTAACAACAATCATTCATACTTTTTTTTATAAAAAAAAAAGAAATGGTCTAGTTTTTGGGTGAAAGTGATGTTTATAGTTTGAAATTTTGTAAATATTACTTATTGCATTGTATTTGTTTTTCTCGTGGTATTATGATTCCTATAGTGTGAGTTTAGAAAAATATATATATATAAATGTATATATTAATCATTTACCCAGGCGTAAGTACGAAATGGTATTAAAAATGAAATTTTTGAAATATTATTTATAATCTATTTTCACCTAATATCATATAAATAATACTATTTGTTAAAAATAAATGGTTTTTTACAACAGGTTTAGGAGGCCAAATCCGGCGCGTGTGTTGCAAGATATAACAAGGGACAACACAAGTTAAGTTCTATCAGTTAAATGTACAAACATAGAAATTGATTCCAATAGGTGGCTAATATGTGTTGAATCAAGATAACTTAATTACTTTTATTATGAAAGAAAAATAACTGGCGACATTGTTGGTATTTATATTGCAGCATTTTTCTGTTATACTTTTATCTTTCGTTTGACTACTCATTCTTGATGATCAAGAAAAAATTAATGACGTAACTGACCATTTTCGAACATATTTTTCATTTGACCAACCCCACAAAATAAATCCAACAGTGAGAAATCACATAATCTTGGAGTTCACATCACCATACCGCGAAATAACTCGTCCAAGAAATTTTCTCTAGTAATGAAGCCAAAACGAGTCCTGTTGTTTGAGATGTGGAATTGTGTTGCTGAAACCACATGCCTTCCCCATCCATCCATTTTAGGTCAAACAAAATTCGGTTAATATTTGCTTATAGCGATGAAAATTAACACTGACTTTTTCACCTTTCTCCTTTTCTAAGAAGTGTGGACCAACGACACCACTAGACCAGATTGCGTACAATATAGATATTTTGTGGATACGAGTACAATGGTCTTTCATTCCCGTATATCGAACATCCAAAAAAATTGAAACCAAGTAACTCAATTTCAAATTATGAAAAATAATATATTTAGGTAAACCAATATTAAGAATATTAATTACAGTTAACAAAAAAACTATGGATACAAAATTCTACTTGTTGTAAAATAGGGAAGAGATCAACAAATCTCATACGTTATCTTCCGTAAATGTGCTTTTTTCGGTATTTTTGGTGCTATTAGTTCTCTATAAATTGTGATGCACATCGCAATGATTCAAAGTATTTTCAATATACTATTTAATTTTGGGACAGTTCTTGATAGGTGTGCTGTAGAAAAATTACTGAACATTTCATGTCCGTAACCGAAAATGACAAAAGTTGGTATAAAAGGTGAACTATACAAGTATTGGCTTGAAAAAGAGTTATTGTAGAATTTTTATAGATTTTAATATTATGTCTAACTGACTAAAACACGGTAACAGAGAACACAAAACATTTTTTTTTTAAACAACAGTTCCTGCTTTAAAAATAGCAACAAATATGATATTTAATGTTATTTTAAATAAAGTCAATAAGGTCAAGGATTAAAAATATTTTTTTTTATACTCCTTATGGTACTTAGAGCCGTTTTCTTCACTGCAAGTTGAATAAAACTTGAGGATTTTTGTTTTCAACTTGTGTTTTTGTTTTTTTACTCAAAAATGACAGCTTCAACTTCCGGTTTTCAACTCTAGAGTTGATCAACTTTCGATTTTCTCAACTCCAGTAAAAAGTAGAAGTTGGTCGTGCAAACTTGAGATTTTACATCATAATTTAGATTTTTGTTCTTTCTTTTCTTTTTATTATAAGTTATTTTCACTTTCAATATTCAGAAAAAATTAATTTAAACCTTATTTCTAGAAAACTATTTTTGGAAAGTGATGTTTTCCCACAAAGTCAAACACTTATTTTCTGCAAGATGACGATTAACCACAAATAAACAATTTTATGTAGTTTGTTTTGTTTTTTTTTTTTCGCCATTAATATTTTTTTTTAAATTTTAACAAACAAAATAATTCCGAAACTTTAATTTTAAATTGAATAGACGCAATTAATGTTCAAATTTACCATTGAAATTGACATATCTGTCACAAATATCCCAGGGATATTTTGAAAAACTGAATTAGGCTTTCAAATTTCAACTCCCGAGTTGAGAATTTAAGAAGTGAAAAAAAGCATGTTAACGTTACGATTAGATTTTTCACTAAAAATTATTTCGATTGATAATTGAAAGCGCATTTCGTTTCGAGTAACATTGAGCAGTAGTTTCTTTTGGATTTTTTATTCTTTTTAAGTATTTGGCAGTTCGAACAACACACTTTACCGGAGCATAGTTTCAGTTACCACCGTCTTTTTCATTGTTTTTGAAGCAAAGTTGTAAGAGTTGGTAGCAGCTCTGATGGTGGTTCATCTACCCGTCTTCATTGTCATTGTGTAGTAATCTTCTTTTATTATTTTCCCAAAGCCAACCTCATTTTGCAAAAGGTTACTTATTACTTTTTTTCTTCTACCATATTTTTCCTGCGATATCCCGTTTTTTTTAGAAACAATTCACTTTTCATTTTATTTACAATTTTTCCTTCTCAATCAGGGGCTTTCCACAACCCGTTAAAAAAAAAAAAACAATTGTTAAAAACATTTTTAACTATCGATTAAGAAAAAAAGAACGATTAGCCAACACAGTTTGACGTAAACTGAAATAACTGGCAGGGAACCTACTCAAGTGGCACAAAAAAAAATTGGATATTTTTTTTTAATTGCGAGCAAAGTAGCATATCAATATAAGAGTGCATCTTACAAGTTGGGCTTATATCTCAAACTGAGTGCAAAAAATGACCGTCCAATATATATCAAACAAAGGCAGGAATGTACAATAAATATTATGGGAGAAGAAGAATAGTGTGTCGAGATGACTGAACCTATTCAAATATCCGGCAGTGTATGTGCAAAATTGGAACAAAATTATTCGAGACAGTTTTTTTTTCCGAAACCCGTTATTAGCATTTTCCGAAAAACAAATTGTGTGAATGCTATTCATTCTAGATGAGCTAAAATAAAAACCCGAATTTCTACTCGAGGGAATCTCATAAAAATGCTCTGTACCAACTTTGAAACAGCTCAGGCTATACTTCTATGTACTCTGAACGAACCGAAAATAGACAAACAAAATCTAACTTTGACCTTGAATAACTTTTAACGCAATCCAGATTTATCTGTAGACCTTTGCATGAGTATTCCTTACAGAAAAATATAGATACATAGTTGTGTCCAAAACTTTCAACTTGGAACTGTCCCAATGTGGAAATTCATTTTTCCCTGGGGTAGCAGTGCGAATCATTACATATGTGCCCGAAAAACAAGCATTTTCGAAAATCGACCTTTTTGAAGAGTCAATGTCTTATAGGGAATATTATTTTCTATAAAATGAGGATAAATTATTTTTTTCAAAAATTTCACAATTAAAGAGAATAACGGAAACTACCGTTATTTTTGTCCATTTTATATAAAAAATAATATCTTTTAAATGACCGCTAAATGAAAAAACAAAACAAACATTTTCTTGTTGAAGGTTGAAACTACAAACTGCATAAATAAATTTTCTAACATTTACCGTTTAAGAGTGCAAAGCCAAAAAATTTTTACTTTCGATATTTTACCTTTTTGAAGCAGCAATATCTTGTTACTGACGTATGTCGTATGGAAAAATGTGTGTTAATATTTTTTGTAGATTACAATGCAATCTATAAACTGAGCATACATTATTTTATGACAACTTCGTTCTTTAAAAATTAAAAACAAAAACCTGGAATTATGCGTTTTTAACGAAACTTTTCAAATAATTATATCTTTAAAATTAACACTTAGACAAAATAAGTAAATTTTTTATAGAGTGTTTTCGATACCACTCACCATTTCTGAGTTATTCGCAAAAAAGGATTTTTTGTCAATTAATGTTTTTTGAAACACATATCTTCTACACACACATTCTAAATTGTTATAACATGAATGACTATCTACAATCTTTGCATACATTCCTTTTTAATATCATGTACCGTTTCAAAGTTATACGTGAAAAAACAAGGGTTTTCGACATTTTAACCTTGATTAACTTTTAACACAAGCCAGATTCGTTTGTAGACTTTTGCATGCATATTTCTTATGCAAAAATAAAGATAATTGCATTTAAAAATCTTCACTTAGATTTTTTCGGCACCGAAAGTACATTTTTCCTGGGCTGTATATATTTATCTTATCAGTTTTTAAGATTTAAATGACCTTTAGTCCAAATGCGATTCGCTTCGTTCTCATTAGTTAGATGCTTTCGTTAACCTTCTAAGACACAATGCTTTGTTCGATGATTATCATCATTAATAGAATTCGCAGCACAAAAACACTGTAGATTATAGGAATTTGGTTAAATTCTAGGGAAATTTGGTTAAATTCATGCACATAGAGAAGCAAAAAACTATAATTCTTTTATTGTTTGTATTTTTCTTCTTCTTATCATTTACTTTACCTACAGTTTATTAGTACACGGGAGCCTAACTCTAAGTTATAGCTGTTTATGGTAGGTACCTCGTGGCATAATGGTTAGTGCGTCTGGAAGGTTGGAAATGTTTTTTTCCGAGGTACTGCCTTTGTGACAAATCCTCCAAGAGCTATACTTATCATATATAAGTGCTTCTCATCTAGCCGTTCGGCAAAAAATTGTAGGTCCACTCCATTCCTGCGAACAACAAACACACAGGAATGGTTGAGAGTTGTTAATCACTAGGCCCTAGATCTCCACGAGCTGTTGCGCCACCAATATATATATATATATATATTTATAATATTTGCACTGGTTCTTCTTACTTGCTCGGGATATCCTTAATGCTGAAGGCAGTCGCACTTCAAGTGTGAATTTTTTTTAAGTCAGATTTCAATGTAAAAATGATAAAATGCCATGCTAGTGACACATTTTTGCTTCCCACGGTACTGATATTTTCATACTTCAATCCAATTTGCAAAATAACAAATTATAACAAATAATAAATTCCGAACAAATTTAAGATAGTTTAGAAAAGTCTATTCAAAAATGGTTCGATCCGTGAATATATTAGGTGTTCGAAATTACAACGGTAATGACTATTTTTTCGTGGCAAACTGATGTCCAATTTTTGCTGCTGGATATCAATAAACACCAATTTGGAGAAAGTCGTTTGTTTATTAAGTAAGTTTACAGTGACATATACTGATCAGAATCAATTTATGTATATTACAATCAGCAATTATTTCATTTTTTATTTTTATTATATTTTCTTCAAAACCTTGGGACAGATTTTGAACTCAAGCAAGAAATTTTGTAAATAAGTTGTAACTTATAAAATGGAATTTTAAAGCTGCAGTTATGTATTTGACGTAAATACAACTCAAATCAATTTTTGTTTTTTAATTATATTCGAGTTCTAACGAAAACATTTGGGGTATAAAAAAATCACTTGTGTTTTTTTCGGAATTGAACTTCCCATAATATCAAACACATGATCGAATAGCTAATACACTTTTAAAAATACTTAATAAGGACAAAAAATCGCCGAGGGACTTAAAAGTAATGGGAAAAATAAAAAAAAATCTATCTCAATTGGTTTAGTAAAATAGCAACATTTAGAAAAGTAATCAAAATCGATACCCTTGGCCAAAGTAATAGGTACTGTGGTCACAGTTTTCCAAATGTTTATGGTAACACAAAAGCTCACGATTACGAAAAGTTGCAAATAAACACAGAAACGTAGCGTACCGAACGAAGATCGTAGCGTACCGTATGACATGTAGGTTTATCTCACTCTAATTTACTGCATTTCTTTGTTTAACTTACACACACTACGATAAAACCTATGCTGGAGTACAAAAAGGCAAAATTCACGTAAAAATGATATGAAGTGAACTGGGGTCCTTTTACAAATAAAAAATCAAAAATATTTTTTCCGAATAAATAAGTAGCAAGTGTTGTACCATTTTGAAATCTTGATAAAAGATTGCCCATATAAGGTGATCACTAAGTAGTTCATCCTGTATATTTACTAAGGAGTTCATCCTCTCTTGAATCCATTTGTATTTGTATTCTCTTTCTCTTCGGCCTAGATAAAATGAGAAGTGCATTAGTCGAAAAATCATTACCAACTGTCTTGTGTGTTGTCCTCTACAAACTTCTGCAGGAATTGAAACCTGATTCAGTTACGGTACTAGTTAACAGATGTTCACGACGGAGTGTGAGAGTAGAAGTTGATAATAGAAAAAGCTAGTAAACACCGGTCCTCTTTAATGCACTAGCCTTCGCTTTGAACATCATCCATTGATTAATAAATACTCAAAATTGAGTGTTGTCCGTTTTCTTAACATCAACTTGAGGGAAAAAAAACTGAAATTCAAGGCTTCAAACAAAAATAAGGTCTATTTCCTCCCTCAAGTCATAAAGTACCATGAAATAAACACTAATAAGGACAATGTTTATACATTTTTATGGCCCTTAGTCCAACTGGCACTTCGTCCGTCACTTGGACTAATCAGAGACATAGTGAGGGCCTTGTCATACACAATTTGTAGTTAGTTCAGTTCAACTTACATGCATTTTTTGACTAAATACTACTAAACTATATCCAACAAGATTAGAATTCCGAATCATTGAGCTGGAAGTTTTTTTCCATGGGCCAGGCATACTTTCTGTAAGCAGCCTTTTTTATCATATAAATTCTATATACTACTGAAATAAATCAGTCAAGTAGAAGCATTAAGGATTAGACTTGTTGGATTATTGATTCAAAATAGCTTTTATGGCCTTTAGTGCTACAAATTTAGTGCTACAAATTGGCGTTTCGTCCTCGAAATTATTTCATATAAATTAATTAAAAAAAAAAAACATCCGTACTTCTGCAACTTTTTGAATTCAATTTGTTTATTGTTATGTCTTGCAACACAATACGTTGAGGAGCAACAACATTATTTGTAGTTTTTGTCCTTGTGTCCATTAATAAAAAAAACTTAAATTTATTATCATCTTCGAAATTCTTCTCAATTTTATTACATTCTCCCACCACCTAAAATAAATAAAAGCAACTCCACAAAAGCTAAGTATGCTTTGAATTTCATTTGGTAAAACTAAATTTGGCACAATTTTCCTATTTCTTTTCTTTCTTTATTTGTTTTGCCTATATCTTTCTCCACATGAAACAAACAAAAAACAAACGTATTCTGATCGCAAAATAGGTTTTCGAACGTGGCCTTAAAGCGATACCTCTCTCGGTCGATCTCTGGATTCATTATTTAACCCATGTTAAAGCTAATCAAGGTGACAACTCCGAGTTCATTCGATCACAATTTGAACGAGCAATAAATGCATGTGGATTGGAATTCAGATCGGACAAACTGTGGGATGCTTACATTAAATGGGAAACCGAAGGGAAACGCTTTCGAAATGTTACAAAAATCTATGACCGACTCTTGGCCATTCCAACACAAGGCTACAATGGACATTTCGGAAAGTGAGTACAATAGCTCTAGAAGGTGAAAGCATTTTCTATATTCATATTTCTTTTCTAGTTTCCAAGACCTCATCAACAACCATCCTGCAAGTTCGACAATAACCACAGAAGAATTCAAGAAACTTCGGGCTGAAGTACGCGAAGCTTTGAAGGCTTCCAAAGAAAGCAGTAAGCAACAGCATATTGATAATGAAATTCCTGGTGCAGGGCCAGAAGAAAATGAACCCGAAGAATTAGCTGATGAACCTGACGATCATGTCCGCACAGGCGAAGAAATGGCCGCTATTAAAGACAAAATAATATCGATTCGAAGAAAACTCCACAAGGCAACAGTATCAGCTGTGACGGCACGTTGGACATTTGAGGAAGGCATCAAACGACCCTATTTCCATGTGAAACCTCTTGAGCGATGTCAGTTAAAGAATTGGAAAGACTATCTTGATTTTGAAATCGAAAAAGGTGACCGAACTAGAATATTGATTCTATTTGAACGTTGCCTCATTGCATGCGCACTGTACGATGAGTTTTGGCTCAAGCTAATCCGCTATCTGGAGGGACAAAGTGATCCCGAATTGATACCGATTACGAGAGACGCATACCATCGCGCTTGTACTATTCACCATCCGGACAAGCCAAGTTTGCATTTAATGTTTTCTGCTTTCGAAGAGTGCCAGAATGAATTCGAAAAAGCAGCACAGATCCTCATCGATTTGGAGAAAATTTGTCCGAATCTTTTACAGATAGCATATCGGCGAATAAATGTCGAAAGACGCCGTGGTGACTTTGAGAAGTGCAAGCAACTCTATGAACACTACATTGAGACAGCAAAAAATAAGAACATTGCTGGGAGCTTGGCAATCAAGTATGCCAGATTCTGCAATAAGATTTGCGGAGACTTGGATGGTGCCATAAAAGTGTTACAACAAGCGTTAGAAAAGGATCCGGCTAATACGAGGGTGGCCCTTCAGATGATCGATGTTGCATTGCAAAGAACGACTGTTGATGAAAAAGAAGTCGTTTCAATTATGGACAAATTTATGGCTCGAGAGAATGTCGAGTTGGAGCAAAGGGTGCTGTTTGCTCAAAGGAAAGTGGAGTTCTTGGAGGACTTTGGCAGCAAGGCAAGCGGTCTTCTCGAAGCACAAAGAGCCCTTCAGGTTGCACTGAACAAAGTTAACGAAGCTAAAAAAAAGAGGTATGCTTTCATAAAAATTAATGTTTTTTACTTTTAATGTAACATTTTTAATTTCAGTGAAAATAGTCCAAATAAGAAGTCATCCTCTTCTAGTAGTAAAGACACTAGTGCTGCCTCAAACCAAGCTCAAGCTCCAGCCGCGTACAATAATAGCACCAATAACTCATCAGCGAGCTATAATTATGGATCAGGTACAAACTCCAGCTATTATGGGCAAAGTAATCAAGCATACCCGCAACAGCAGCAGTACGATGGCTACTACAATCACTGGCAATACGGTTCTGGTTACAGTGGTTATGGTCAATGGAGCGGCTATGGAAACTACTATTAGGGTCTCAAATAGTTTAAAAAGCAGTTTTAAAATTATTTTTTTTTTAATTTTTAACAATACATATTATGGTTTACATTTGTAAGTTTTTGTTATCAATGTTTATCTACTTAAAATTAAACACAAATTGAGATAAATTTTCATCAGATTGGCTATTATTTTTGTTATCAATATATCGAAAACCTCGAGCAACTTTATCTTAATTTTTTTGTGTATCATCTGCATCATTAACATTGCTTTGTTAACTATCTTTCCTTTTGTCTGACCTTATAGGAAATACTATTAACCCAACGAAAAATAAAAAGCCAAGGAAAAGTTAAGATAAAGTTATAGGAGGCCGTTGAATTAACGATAATTTTTTTGTATAAAAAGCTTTTAAAGTAGTTTACACAAAATAACTAAATACACGATTTAATATTACAATATTTAAATTTGTCTTAAGAAAAATAATAATGAAACTAGAACTGTCAAGGGCAGCCTTAAATTTTGAGAGCGAAATTGAATACATAAGAACAAGAATAATTATTTGTATTAACCATTTAATTAATAGTTTTAAAAAATAAATAACGATATGAAGAAATCACGTGTTTAATGTGTTCGCTCCATGAATTGCTTTTATTTTAAATAGGTGTATTTCTGTTCGCCATCACCATTTTGTTTTCTCCATTAAAATTGTATGGGAAAAAGTTGGGAGAGATTGGAATTTGAAGAATTTCTAGCCGTTGAACCTGGGAGAAACTGGTTGACATTTTTGAATAAGAAATTGAATGGTCTAAAAAAAAGTCTTGGTCAAAAATGGGATAGGAGTTACCGTTAAGAAGATATATATATATATAAAAAGCTTTTTGTATAGGAACAAAAACATGCTTTTCTATAGGTTTTCGGTATGCTGGACTCGATACTGAATTCAGAAATATTCCATCTGATCTCGTTTTTGAGAAAATAAAATGTATATTCATATTAAATGGAGCTATTCTATTAGACTTCCTGAGCATGGAATGGGCATTCCAAATCCAAATTTATTATACATCGAAGCGCAGGGGTCAGAAAAGTAAAAAAATATCGAACGCGATAGCATAGATATATTAGACTATACATATATTAGTTTTTGCTATTCGTTAATAGTAATGGTAGACATAGGGCGTAGTACCTAATTTTGAAAAAAGCTTAATCAAAAACTAAAGCAATATGTCTGCCACTCTGATGAATAATAAAGTGAATACTTATATTCTATTTCATTAGAAAAAAATTGCAAACTCCTGATGCAGTACCCACGTTTGAAACGGAATTTAAAATGGGGCATTACAAATCTCCAAAATTTAGCAGCTTCCAATTGCTCATTTCAAACAAAGGTGTACCGAGTATTTTTTAACCATTTCTTGAAATATTTTGAATTTGAATAGAAGTGAATCTTTTTTAATTTTGTTTCCGTTTCAAATATAGGTACTGCATCAGGTGTGTCCTATAATTGTTTTCTAATAAAATTGAGTATGATAGTGGGGCTATTCGTAATACGGGCCAAGGTCTTTTATTTTAAAAAATAAACGTCAATTTATATGATATAATAGTTCATGTGGTCCTATGGTTACAAGGATGCTGAATCCAACGAGAGTTGTCTGGTAATCGTCCGACCTCTGTTATCGATTTATGGGCCAATGTATGAAACCCCTTTTCTCATTCTTCTGACAGGATTGCCACCTTGACAACACTTTTTAAAAGTAAAGTTAGAACATGAACTATTAGTATATTAACACCCCTATTACGATTGTCAATTACCAAATTGATTGTTGATAAACCTTGAAATTTGGATTTTTAAACTCAATTTATCAAAAAACTGATCAACTTTTCTTTTATAATTTTTTTGTGATTCGTAACTTTCCGCATAATTTTTGATGAAACTTTTATCAGTAGGGTTTTTAAAGATCGAATTTTAAATTTATCAATTATCAATATAAGGATCAATGCCCCAGGTCAAAATGACAGATATGCCCATATAAATTGACGTTTATTTTTTTTATATAAAAGACCTTGGTCCGTATTACGAATTACGATTATCGTTAAAAATTCATCGTTATCGTTACTTTGCGATTTCGTTTTACGATAATCGTGTTTTTAAAACGATAGTCGTTTTATTTTACGACTGCTTTGGTCTATCGTATTGCTTTCATTTTGATTTCGACACTATTCTTCCACCGTATCATTTATCAAAAGGAAACAAATAATACGTTTAGTGTAAATAGTGAACATAAATAAACTTTTATTTATATATATGCCACCAACAAAACAAAATGAATGAACATGTTTATAGTAAGTTTGTTTGGTATCTTTTTCCATAAAAATGTGTATAACCTTTAAAAAAAGGGGAAAATTCTATCAGAGTTGGCAAAACTTGAAAAAAGTTAACAAACGTATTGAACCTTCAGGCTATTAATTGTCATTTATAAAGGAACTAAGACGTTCATGGGTTTTTATTATAAAAATCGATTATTGTGCAAAAACACCCTTTTTGTTTTTTGTATATAACTCGAAAACGAAGGAAAATTTTTTGGGATAGTGTTAAATACCTTCTTCAATAAGATTAACAATCGAAATAGATCATTGACAAATTTTTTTTAAATACCTAAATTTAGTAGAGGTAGTAGTACCTCGTGGCATGATGGTTAGTGCTTAGGACTGTCATGCCAAAGGTCTGGGTTCGATTCCCGGCCACTGCCACCTAAAAACAGAAATGTTTTTTTCCGAGGTACTGCCTCTTGCGAGGAAGTGACAAATCCTCCAAGAGTATTACTTGTCATGAATAAGTGCTTCTCACTTAACCGTTCGGACTCGGCAAAAAATTGTAGGTCCCCTCCATTCCTGCCAACAACACGCACACAGGAATGGTTGAGAGTTGTTAGTCACTAGGCCCTGGTTCTGCATGAGCTGTTGCGCCACAAAATTTATTTTATTTTTTTAAATTTAAAATAAAATAATTGCAAAAAAATGTGAATGTTTTCTTGTACGTATTTTCCTATAACTTTCTTACCTGTGGAGCTAGGTATAGCCATTTCTTAACATAAAAGAAAGATAATTTAATTTTCGTTAAAATGGCATATTCAGAAAAAAATTTGGATAAAAATCGACCGAGGAACGGTCGCTCAACTTTAAACAGGCTTTACCTATCTCCGCAGACAAGAAAGTTATAGACAAATACGTACAAGAAAACAAAAACTGATGTTTCACATTTTTTGCAATGATTTTTTTTAATTTTAGGTAACAAAAATTTAAAAAAAATTGTTTGAATGATCCATTTCGATGGCAAATTTTATTGTCTCCGAAAAAGGTTTTCAACATTATCTCGAAATTTTGTTTCGTTTTCGAGTTATATGCAAAAACCCGAAAAGGGTGCGATCGCACACTCCAATTTAATAGCGCTCCGCGATTTTCCCATTGACCCATCAATTGATATTTGCAATAAAAACCCATGAAAGTCTTGGTTCCTTATTGCCCTGTTTTTTAGAACATAATCAATAGCCTATATGAACTACACTACTTTTTGTAATGTGCTTTTCCATCCAACCATTTCAGATTTGGTGGTCAGATCATAGTGGTAAATAGAACACTGAATGAGATCTCATTTGATTTTGTATTTGTGTTAGTGATTATTTTTCTGTTGATGAATTTGTCCAACAAGCACCACCCAGTGGGAAATATCGTCCTCAATGATTCTTATAGCTGAAATCATCAATTAATTTACTTGCCAAATCATAGAAGGAGCAACATGTAATGATTAATTAAGTGAAGAGTAATGCAAAGATTTCTCAGTTCATAGATTTATCTCCACTTTTTGCTTTGTGCTTAAGAAACAACTCTTTCTTTCCCCGAATTACAATTTGCTGTTGTAATAGGGGAAATTATGCGATGAAAAAACTGTTGAAAAGGAAAGTACGAGTTTATCAGTTCATATTTTGTTATTTGTCTGTGACTATGAATTCTCATCTTGTTGAATATAGTTCACAGTGGCTTTCTGTAAGAAAATCAATGAAACATGAACCAAATATTACTTGAATTGCGTTTGCCAAAACGCAAAAATTTACTTTAGAATTTCCAAATATTCATCAAAGGAATAAGCTGAAAAGTTGCTTGGCTGATGCAGCTTCCATTCCTCAAAGAAAAAGCAGGTTTTTCTCAATGAATGTTTAAATTTTTCCCACTGTGTAGTGCCAAATACAAACGAATACGTCGAGATTAAATAATAGCTGCGTTTTATATTATCTCTGGGTTTGGGTCGAGGTTATCTTTTTACACGTATTACAAAAACAACATGGGATCCAGGTTTCTATCGAGGTTAATTTCAATAACCCAGATACAAGTTTTCACTCTGACCGGCAGATGGCTATTTACCATTGTGAATGATGTCAGCGCTTTGTCAGCAGTAGTAGTCATCAATGATAGGAAAAGGGACATGCCTTATATGTTTCATGAGGTAAACCACAAGGAAAAAAGAGATGGGTATATAGCACTGTTTTCTCACTAACCCGCATCGTTTTATTTTCATGAGATGACCCATATGGGTTATGACTCATGATACAACTAAATAAGATAGCGCATTGCGCATCATTCACATAAAATGACGTCATCGACGCACACAAATATTTTCTCCGAAGTTAATAAAACAAAGATTTTTTGACTAAAATCTATTAATTTAATATAAAATATCATTTCCTCAAAACAAGACACTTGGTTTTAGGATCCTGAACACACATTTTTACTATAAAAAGAACTAAAATATCAGGGAAAATTGTGCGTCGATGACGTAGATGCGCAGAACGAAACAAAAAAAAACAGGATGGCGTTATCTGTTTAGTTGTATCATGGTTATGACTTATGAGTTATAATAAAACGCGGCTAATGTCAGTTTAATCGTGTAAATCATGCTAAAATATGAGATTCGAAGAATCGAACTGAATCGAAAATAAAATCGATTTTTGTTGGTTGAAATGAAGTAAAACATGAAATGCTTTAAGCATTAAGGTAACTCTATTACTAACACATAAAAAGAAGTTATGCTATTTTTATTAATTATTCATATTTTTTATCATAGTTAAATAAAAAATGTATATTTATGAGCACATTTTTTCTTTAAAAATCAGCATTGCATTTTGTTTTTAGTCATTTTTGCAGATTTCTGAAAAAAATTGTATAGCAACGCTGGTGTTTATTGCAAAAAAAAAAACACTTTAAATCAAAGTTCAGAGTTACCATTGCCCAGTTGATGGAAATCCTTAAATGGAAATCAATAATTGAGCAGATATAATTTTGATTTCGAAGCGGAAATTATTTTTTGGTTCATGAAAAAAATGTATATGAAGAAAACCGTAAAAGAAGAAGGCTTACGTCTATGATAGTAAAGAGCAGTGCAATTAAAATTAACTTGTCAGATTTGAGGAGGTATTATTTCTGAGGTATGTAGATTTACATACAAAAATTAACTAAAGTTCTTCGAAGGACACAGGCACACAGGTGCAGAGAAAAAGCAAGAGATCGTTAACGCAACCAACATATTTTAAGACCATGTTAATTATAAGACAAAAGCTGTTAAAAAAATAGCGATTGTTTTTCTGTATTAAAATGAGGCAGTTAATAACTTTTGAAGATAAATAAAATCAAAGGCCACAACTTACCACCGAAAAAGAAATATGGTAAGAGTAAAGGTATATAGGAACCTTAAAAAGGATAAGGCCTTCTGGAAAATCCCTTAAAAAAAAACGGATTCCAAATAATAATTGATGGTGCGTCAAAAAAAATCTCTTTATTGCGGTCATTGTTTTTGACTTTGAAATATTAATAAACAGTTGGAAACCCTATCGATATTTTTGTGAGATTTGCTGCAGTTTATAATTCTCACTATGTCAACCCTGTTAGAGCTTTAAATCCATTATAGTCAGAGGGAAAGGCAAATACCCTATCTTCCCTGGGTGGAATTCTAGTGGCGGTTTAAACTCACTTATTTGTTACTTGGTTGACAGTTCCCGAGTATAGTGGGGCTGTTAGTGAGACCAACCTGTCTTTTTGACCTGACGGGTTATGCTTTAGTATACTAATAGTTCATGTCCTAATTTTACTTTTAAAAAGTGTTGCCAAGGTGGCAACACACTGTCAGAAGAACGAGAAAAGGGTTGCTACTTGTATCATACAATGACCTATGAAGCGGGACCAGAGGTCGGACGATGACCACGGAACTCCCGTTGGATTCAGCATCCTTGTTGCCATAGGACCACATTATTGATTTTCTCCCTTAAAGAGGGTGGAAAAAATAGTTTGGGAAGGGAAAATGCAAAGACAAAAAAGGTAAGAAAAATATATATATTAATAATATTTAAAGATTGGTGTTGAAGCAGAATCGTTTACTACATTCTATCCAAAGTTAATTGAAAAACCAACCTTGGTTTTATAAAAAGTCGCTTTAAAAGTGCTGGGGAGGGGGAATATGAAAGTTTAACAAACTAAAATATTTATCTTATCATGAATGGTACCTACCTACATACTATTAAGTTAGTATGTACCTTGTACCTACTACATATTATAACACGTTCTAACTACAGAATAATTTTTTTAATGCAATATTTTTGTAGTTAAATTTTCTTAAGCTTGAGTACACCTCACTTTTCGCTTAAAGGGTCGTAAACCCACTACAAAACTTTAATTAGTTCAAAAAGTAAATCCTTTATTTTTATGAAAGAAAGCCGTGCAGGAGGCGGAACTAAAATAAAAATCAACTAATCAACGCATAGATATTTTTAAAAGAATTTCATTTGCTTATTTTTTGTATTGGATTGATTTTTATTCAGTATTATAAAAATATAAATATGACAACAGTATAATCTGTCTGCCAGAATCGCTTATTTATTTTTAAGAAGTAGAATATGAGTCAGCTATGATTTGTATGTGTTGGTGTTGGTTGAATTTTCTTCATTTTATTGCAATAGATTTCAAGGTCAAACCATGGAGCCCAAAATTTAAATTGTAACAATACATAAGCCCATAAAAAGCACTAGGTTTCTGCATCATTAGATTTTAAGAAATTTTTCATGACGTGGTTTTTTTTCTGTAAAAACCCAACCGGTGGGGATAAAGGGACAAAATTTTATACTTTTCCAAAGAACTTAGTTTTACGTCTTATACTTTTTTTAATTTTTTTTTTCAAAGATCGTATTTAAAAAGTCTTCACAGCTCGCTTGATATCAGGCTGTTTTTAAGTGTTAAGGATGGACTTGAGGCATTTGAAAATTAGCATCATTAGTGGCTTGAAGTCAAGGTGGGTCCCCAACCGCTTTGAGGCGAACGGGAATTTAATACCCGGGCGGGATTGCGGTACTAAATTAGCATCAAATTGTTGCATCATTATATTTTTTAATTTCCGTTGTAATCAAAAGTCTACACCAGCTCGCTTGGTATCAAGCTGCTTTTAAGTGGTAAGAATATACTAGAGGCATTTGAAGTTCCGCCATTTGAACAGCCCAAAATTAGCATCAAATTATTGCATCGTTAATTTTTTGAAATTTCGGTCCCTTAATATGAATAGCGAACCGAATGTTCGCTTGAAGCGAATGATTTTGCGAATTTCCAATTAACCATTGTTTAACGTTTACAATGTATTTATAAGTTATTTTTGCAATATGTTTAGCAGCATTGATCTTTGAAGCGAATGTGGGAACTCGCTATCGATATTATATCATGATCAGGGGGCCTATTCCGAAAAGCGCGACGGATGAAATTGAAAGCGATAGCTCAATTTCTTCCAAAAATTTGACAGAAGGTCTGTGTCGTTATTTTTTTCTATTTTGTGCAAAAAGTATTTAAATTCAAGCTAAAAGAATTTCTTTCAAATTTTCCTCATATTCAATTATTACAAAAATTTTATATCATGATTTTGCTATTTGCAGCTCTTATTAAGAAATTAAATCATTTCGTTGGACGCAATAAGTATGTTTTTAAATGCTAAGAATGACAATAATAATGAAAAAAATACTGTTATTTGAAAAATTCTACTCAAAATGACAATAACAATCATAAGAACACTTTTATTAGAGAAAAAAAAATTTTTAATGTGATTAGTTACATTTTGCTTCCATCTACTACTAATTCGTCAGCTTCAAATCTATCGATTTTATAACGTACTGGTAGAAAGAAATTCGCGGCTGTTTTAATATTCGGTCGAATTGAATCCGTACGGAGTGAAAACGAAAAAAAAGAAACTCTAATTGGAAACGTCATTCCGTTCGTTTTTCCTGATCGACAATTCGCAATTTTTTGACGTGATCTCTTTGTTGACCGTTTTCAATCCGTACGGATTCAATTCGATCGAATATCAGAAAAGACCGAATGTAAAGAGAATCGCTTTTGAGAATAGGAAAATATAAATCCGCCATCGAAAGCGACCCGCCGCGCTTTTCAGAATAGGACCCCAGGGGAATTAGATAGATCATTCGCTTTTAAGCGAACGTTCGATTCGCTATTCATGAGGGCCTTCGTGTAGGAAGGTGCCGTGGACGCAGCTTTACGTTAAGCTGGGTCCCCACCAATTTGAGGGGGAAGGGAATTTAGTACCAGGGCGGGATTGCGGTACTAAATAAGTATAAAATTATTGCATCATCACGTTTTCAAATTTCAGTTGTGGTGGACACAGCTTGCGGACCTACAGTTCACATCATTCAATGTTCACTAGCTATAGGGCAATGCCAATATCGGATCGTATTGAAAGCAGTGGCCTGATTAGGGAATACAAAGCGAATCGTTTTCAAATCGATATCTCCTTTCCGACCCGCTTCGATTTGATCAATTATCGAATACGAAGCGAGTCGTAAATAAAACTTACAAGATTTCCAGAGAATATTTATTTTTAATTAAATTCATTGTGAGTGGTTCCATTTTAATTCGTTTTCATTAACTTTAGAATAAAATTAAATTATTATTGAATTAAAAAATGAACTCTGTTGTGTGTATGTATGCCGAACGTGTGGAATTAAAATATTCTTCAAACTTGCTAATTTCGAGAAAACTAAAATGCATCTTCACTTGATTTGAGAATTGAGTGAGTGTTTATTTTGTGTAAAATTTCCTTTATTTTAGATATAAAAAAACTATAAATCCACTCAGCGTTTTAGCTTTCAAAAGAAGCATTTGTGTTTGCCTTGGTTCTTGGACGAAATGAGCACTGGAAATTGTTACTGGTGTGTTGATATTTTGCGCAACCTTCTAACAGGATGAAGTGTATTAAATAAAAATGTAATTTATATCGTTAGTTTTTTTAATAAAAATATAACAAAAACACTCACTTTTTAATTTATTTTGATGAAAACTGATCAAACTATAAATTTCGTCGTCCGTCGATGCATGAAATTCATGCTGTAGAAATGGAAATTTACTTTCACATTGGCTTTCCATTTTGAAAATAGGGCTAATTAAAAACGAAAGAGCGTAAGCGAAAGCAGGGGTGCCAGCACGTAACTTGATACATTCGAGTTGACAGCATGTTCCTAATTTAGTTTAAACGAATACCAAACAACTGACAGAACCAAATTAGGAACTACCTATCCTCGATTGGATCCACTTAACTCGATCGAACGAAGTTACGTGCTAGACTCCCAGTAATATCAAACCTCATTTTCGCCACCTTAATCGATACGCTTCGATTTCCCTAATAAGGCCATAGTTGTGTTCCATAATACCAAATCAACTACTTTGAATTGTCATCCATACGGACTTTGCAGTTTTACTGCTACTACTACTGCAGTTTTATGGTTTTCATTCACATACAAACTCTCTTTAAAAGAAAGCATTTTCAATTTTCTTGTGGTTGTAAAAATCGAAATAAATATGAAAATGCATTAATTTAAACAATTAAAAAATAACAAAAAGAAACATCAGTTTTTTGTTTTAATCCATACTTTATTTTATTTATGTATTTTTATTAAACCTTAAACATTATATACTGTCAGATACAAATAGAAGTTAAAAATAAAAAAGTAATTTCTAGATACCGCTTTAATATTTTAAGAACGCTGGACTTTACTTTGTTATTTTGCAGTTGTAACTTCCTTTCTGTTATTGTGTTTTGATCTTCAATCAACTATTAAATGAACGTCACGTTAGTTGATTTCGATTTATGAGCCCGGGCCAATACTTCTCTCTATAAGAAGCAAATTTTTGTTATTTAATAAGTTTGTTTTTGTTTTATTTTTGTTTTTCTTTACACCATATTTTAAATATAAATAAAATTCCACGAATATATGCAATTATCAAAATTCAAAAATAAAATACATTCATTAGATAAGATTTAATCTAATAAATGTAGTTTATGTGAATTTTGTTTGTTTGTTATCAAGTCCTTAGTAATTTTGTTATGAAATTTGCAAAAACTTCCAGTTTACACTACACAATAAAAAATGTGATTATATTTTATAGAAGAAAAAATATTGAAATCAAAACAATTATGTAACTGTGAAAAATGTCAATTTAAAGTTTAGAAACTTAGGCGACAATAATAGTTACATCTATTATCCCTAAGATTTGTTTGTTTTTCTTTTCTCTTGAGAAACTGAAGCAAAAAAAAACCGTTACGTTAAAATTATGATAAAACTAAGCCATTTAGTCTTCCATGCTCTCGTTATTTCTATCGGGTGACATGTTACCGTTCTTTGGGGAAATGGACCGGGAGCGTGATTTGTTATTTTCCGATCCAGAACGATCCCTGAAATAAATAAAAAAAAACAGGAATATAATTAATATTTGTTTAAAAATAAAAGATTTTTACTTATTAGTTCACGATAATATATAAATCAGCATCACCTTGTTTTAAATGCCTTTGTAATGTGCATCCAAAGTCATGCGGCTTTGTAATAAAAATAAGAATTCATATGTTATGATCGTGCAAATGTATGTATAACTTTTATTTTTTAGTCTAACTTTAAAGTTATTAATCATATAAATGTATATAATAAAAAATGGGCAAAGAGGAAGGTCTTTTGAATTGTATTACATGCTACAGGAGTTTATAAGAGGAGTCTAATTAAGAGCTTTCCTAATAACTAAATTGGGTGTTTTTTTTTTTTTTGGGAAAGCTATCCGTAGTAAATTGGGATTTTAAATAAATTACAAAAACAATATCGGCAACAAAATCGCTGCCGATAAAAGGTAAAGAAGGATCCTGTTGCGGATAAACTTCTGACGTTTGTTCGAGTATCGAACTCGATTGAATAAAATTTTGGTGCCTCGTTATTGGTACGGTTGATACTTTAATGTATCTAGAATTCTCGATGGCTATGTTTGTAGAGTAGAGTTATGTTGAGTGATTGAACCCTGTTTATATGAAAAGCATTTTTACATAATGATTATTAAGTAAAACTCATATGTGTAATCTTGGCCTAAGTACCAGTTTGTACAAATGTGGTTCAAATTTTCACCCGATGTTCATCAATTTTAACTCACTGCTTTGCCGGATTAAGGGCTAGTTGTAAAAACATGGTTAAAATTTTGGTCTGTGCTTCAACGATTTTGACTCACCGCTGTCAGTGGTTTAGCTGACGTGTAAAGATGGTTCGAGGTTCAAGCTGGTTATTACAACATACTTCAACCTTGAAATCAGTTATTTAAAATTGCTGAACCACGGATTTAAATTTGAACCTAATTGAAGTTCAATGATGGTTCAAGCATATTTGGCTACAATCACATACTTAAAACTATCGTTGAACCTCAGTTTATCCACTCAAATTTGAGAGTTGCTCAGAGCTGAACCGAACCAAGTCAGAAAAAGAAAATTCGAAGATAATAAGAGGTTTAGTCAATAAATTACTATTAATGGATGAATATTTTACTCGTAAAAAGGACAAGTCTGAAGTTTATTCTCTAAATGAAATTTTTATTCTTATTCTCTTATTATAAAATGAAAAACTGTAGTTGAAAAATATTCACAAAAAAGAAAACAAATTATGACATGGTTCGGTACATCTGTGAGCCCTTCATATTATGTACATTGAAAGTTGAGAACATAATCATGTTCTTATAGTTAAATTATCACTAATAATGTCATCTACGACTCTTGAGTTATGACCTAAGGTCCCAATTATGAGTTGCAATTAATTCAGGCGAGTCGCAAACGGTAATTCCACATAGTCACTTTTGAACGTTCGACTTGGCGAATCGCAAGTCATAATAGGTGACTTAATGACGATTTTTTTGTTTTGCTTTGACCATAGTCTACCAACGCACCCCTACAGCTTTTAATTCTTTTATAGCTGCCAAATAAATTTTCGAGTTTGTAAATGGCAAACAAAGAAAAAAGAGACAAACATTCAATTTAAGTCATAAATTATATAAATTAATAAGTTATAACGGGTGATTTTTTAAGAGGTTTAGAACTTTAAAAAAAAAAAAAAAAAAACACAAAAATTCAAAAAAATGAATGAAATATTTATTTGAATCGATAGTTTGAACCTTGCAATTTAATGTTTAAAGATAATTTCATGCAAATGTTGACCGCGGCTGCGTCTCAGGTAGCCCACCCGCTGAGTCCAATTTTGGCATACTCTTTCACACATATCGGCCGGTATCTCACGAATGAATGCATGGATCTTGGCTTCCAGTGCGTCAATCGAAGCGGGCTTGTCCCTATAGACATTAGCCTTGACATACCCCCACAAAAAATAATCTAATGGTGTCAAATCGCACGATCTAGGTGGCCAATTGACCGGCCCGAAACGTGAAATTAACTGTTCACCAAACTCGCCTCGCAATTGCGCCATTGTTTCGCGTGCTGTGTGGCATGTGGCACCGTCTTGTTGAAACCACATATCATGCAAGTCAAGAACTTCCATTTCGGGCAAAAAAAAGTTTGTTATCATCGCTTGGTAGCGTTCACCATTGACAGTAACGCTGCGATTCGCATCATCTTTGAAGAAATATGGCCCAATAATGCCGCCGGCCCATAAACCGCACCAAACTGTGGCTTTTTCGGGATGCATTGGTAGCTGTTGCAATGCTTCTGGCTGATCTTCACTCCAAATGCGGCAATTATGCTTATTTACGTACCCATTCATCCAAAAATGAGCCTCATCGCTGAACACATTTTCCAACATTTTGAACATTTCGAACCGAGCACGAATTTTGATAGTAAAATTCAATAATTTGCAAGCGTTGTTCATTTGTAAGACGATCCATGGTTAAATTGCAAACCAAACTGAAGCTGTTTGACAGTGACACAAGGTACTAAACACACGTCAGCTGTCAAAACCAGTGTTGCCAAAACCAAACCAGCTAAAAAATCACCCTTTATTCCATTTTACTTGAAAATAAGTTACTTTTTTCAACTTTCATTAAAATCACATTTGTGTTCTGACAAGTGTTCCAGCGTACCACATTTCAAATAAAAAATTATAGGAAACTGTGGCGTTTCTTGGGAATTTCTTACTGTGCTACTCGTATGTATACAATTCTAAAAAAACACGCCTATTTTGTATTAAAAAATAAAGAATTGATGAAAGTTCCGGGAAATCTAAGCTTTAATACAAAAAATGTAAACCCATATGTGCTTAGTTTAAAAGAACTAGATAGTGTTGTTCTCTTTTCTAATTTTGCTTGTACAAACATTTATTAAAGAAATAGAAATCCTAGAGTATCTTTATCGAAAAGACTATTTCATAGAGTTTTCGAAAACAAACTACGAACTGTACGTAATCTGTAATCTGAATCTAATCTAAATCGCTTCCTTCTTTAACACCTTATTAGAGCCCTTCTTCTTAAAATCGAGGTTTGAATTTGATTTTTGAACTGGGGTCATTATTTCAACTATGTGCTAGAAACGTTTAAATATAGGCCCTTATTATGAATAGCGAATCGAACTTAAAGCTTTAAGAATTACATAATTTGGTATTATGAAGCCCATCGCACGCACAAATTAAGTTCGCTTGGCAAGTTTCCATTTTCCTAAGACATCACCAACATTACTCTTAGGTGCAGAGTAAAATAAGATCACTTTTTACAGAAATCTTTCTTAATTTTTTTTTTATTTAAAGGCGAAAAAAGCATCATCATTAAAATGCGTTTATCCCGAAACTACTAAAATGGAAATTCGCCCCTTCAAAAAATTTAAATTGTTATTTTAAAAAAAAAACATAATCTGATAAATTTTCGCAATGCTAAGTATAATTTGCCAATTTCCATTCCTGCCAACAACTTGCACACAGGAATGGTTGAGAGTTGTTAGTCACTACTAGGCCCTGGTTCTCCATGAGCTGTTGCGCCACTAAATTTATTTTTTATTTTATTATTTTAAGTACAATTTGCTATTGTTTGACAATTGACATGTGTTATTTTCATGCAGTATTTTTGGCAGCATTGATTTTTGAAGCGAACATGGAAGCTCGCCATCGGTATTTACCGTGATATGGGTAATGGAATTCGGTGGATCATTCGCTGTCAAGCTAACGTTCGGTTCGCCCTTCATAATGAGGGCCCTAACCTTTATTAAAGTATTTAATCTTCTTAAATTTAGCCCAAATATTAAAATACGTACAAAACAAAAATTGAGATGATGCTGATTGCTTCAAAGCTTTAATTTAATTACAAAACAGAAATTAAATCTTACCTCGAGTGTGAATCTCTTCTGGACTTTGAACGTGACCTAGAACGGGATTCACGCTTTGAGTGTGAACGGGATCGCGATCTAGATGATGCACGCTTCAATGAACGGGACCGGGAGCGAGATTTTGACTTGGATTTTGAAACGTCTCTTGATTTGCTATATAAATAAAAACAAAATTAAAACACAATCTTAGGCGATACCAACAGAAAACTTACTTCGAACGGGATCTTGACCGTGATTTAACAACGGACTTGGACTTTGAACGAGCTCCACGGGACTTGGAACGGCTATGAGACTTTGAACGAGATCGAGATGAACGACGGGACCTTGAGCGAGAACGTCTACGTGAGCGAGACCTAGAACGGGAGCTTGAAGAACGAGACCTTCCACGTCCACCACTGCGTCCTCCACGACGATCTTCAACTAAACGAACACGACGACCATTCAAATCGGTATCATCAAGCTTTTCAATTGCTGTCTTCATGTCAGACAACGAGGCAAATTCAACAACACTATAACAAAATTATCAAAAAAAAATTAGAAAACGAAGAAGAAATAACAAAATGAAAAATAATTACCCTTCGTTGCGCCTCTGTTTGTGGGCATCTGCATAAGTAACTTCACCTGCCTGACGCATATAGTCTTTCAAATCCTTTACACGAAGAGAAGAAAATCAGTTAAAATAATTTGTTAAATTACCAAAAATTAATATGGATTAACCAGTGAAGAGAAACACAAAAGAACTGTTTACTGATCGAATAACCGGCTTAATAACTTCAATCAAACTCAATAGAGAAATTGCATCTTCCGGTAGGCGAAGCAGGAGCCGCGCTGCTCTTGTATCATCTTTAAGTAAGTGCGTGTGTGCGTCGATGACGGAATCCATTAGAAAGATCGATCGATCGTATTTATTGGAAAGAAAGCAAGAAGATATAACCACCCATCAATTGATAAAAAACCCTAGCCTAGGACTGGTTGGTTGGATTTCGAAGACTTTCCATCCCTACATCCGCTTGGATAGTGTTCTTTTGAGCTTATTTTGAAGTTTAAACAATTATCGATCTTGAAACATACAAAAATACAGTTCTTTCGTGCAGATTTAAGATTAATTATAATATAAAAATATAAATAAATTTCATATAACGTTGTTTATAGATATTTTTTTTTAATAAAGTAATTTAGTTCTTACATAAAAAAGATGACACAAATTATACTTCTTTATCGTTCTTATATAGCTTAACCCATTTGTTACACACGCATTACAAGCACTGTGGTGATTCTGATTCTATTCTGTTTCTTGTTAGCTAGTTTCTCCCAAGGAAGAAGTCAACAAGCTTTTTGACTGTTCGTCGTCAACCATAGTTTAGATAGATTGATTTGTACGTCTGGTATGGCTATGCAAGTTAGTTGTATGACTTTCAAACAACATCGTCTCCGAGTTTCTTTTTGTTTGCGTGGATCAAATCATGGGTGTGATGAGTATAGTAAAGCTTAAATGGTCTTTTAACAAGATAGTGTACCGAGTCCAGCGAGAGTGTATCACAAGCATTAGCTTCAGACTGAAAAAGAATATACATAGACAAAAAAAAATCGTCTCGTTCTTGAGTGTGTCAGTATAAATGGTCTTCATCGTCAAGTCTGTCTGTAGAAGTTTAGATGACCACATCAGGTAAGGCGGACGCACATCCCATAGAATAGAAGCATCATCGGCCACACACATCAAGAAAAACGAAGAGTTTGGTTGTGTCACACAGGCTGTCCTCTGGGGGCGCATTAGCATTGCACATTATTTGTTCGCAAACGCATCTCTTAACAAAGGGATTACCGTGGGTATCCTTTAAAAACTAAACTTTACTTTAAAATATCATTTAACAATTAAAAGTAAGAAACATCTATGATGTTATAAAACAATAGTTCTTTTTTATTGTGTTCCTTTTTTTGATTAAATACCAAATAATGAATTTTGCGAATGACCCGGAGAGAGTAGCTTTAGCTCAGCCTCAAAATCTTGGGACGATTGTAATCATCTTGACCCGTCTTTGAGATGTTTTTTTTTTGTTTATGGCGTCTCTAACACGTCTAATTGGAAGGGCTGCATAAGGACTTCTATCGAGAGCTCGCAAGACAGTCGTTGCGTTTAATATTGCTTGAACCCACCGCAATGAAAAGAAAAGCTTCAAATCGAACCGGGCATAAATCTTGCTGTTGGAATTGTGGTTATTATGTTATGGAGTTGCTTCAATGCATCATTGCTGCCATGGGGGTTCTGTAGCAGCGCATAGACAAAAATATCGCTTTTTGGTTGGTTCTTGTTTGGGAGGGATGCACATCTATCACACGTCGATAACCATTGGCTTGGCTCACATTCTTCTTCAAGCACTTCGCTATGTTTTGATTTTGTTTGTTTGAGAGAAAAATCTGTCTCTTCCTCGACCCTTTGAGAGACTTATTTCACCTAAACCGGAAGATCACTTCTAATATTAACCCTATTACCACCGCATGGTTTGGGGCATCAAATGACAAGTGTATGTATGTACATAAGTCGCATAACGAACATCATCGTAAGCACACGCACGCTATTTTGGGATTTGGTTTGACCCTCGCTCGTTTCAAGCACCTCATCTGGACGTTAAGTAAGCTTTTCACCTGGCAGGCGGCGCAGCACATACCGTTGAGGAGAGGTTGATTTCTTTATAGTTAGAACGGGGAACCCGCGACGTCTGCCTTGTAAGAAGTCATCTGGGAGGGAAAATTTATATGCGTTGATTGCTCATAATGGGCACCCAGACCACTTCCGCTTTCTTTCAGAAGGAGGACACACACATAATTTGGTTAGCCATCATCAGTTTGCCTGCCTTGAATTGCTCATCACGACCCAATTTCAATTGTTGGTTGCAATTCTTCGAAAAAATAATTTAATGCGACACTTTAAATTATTTTTTACGAAATCATTAGATTATACATAAATATATAAAATTATAATATATACAAAGAAGTTTTTTAGATATAAATTTTCTGAATAATATTAAAAACAAAAACAAAAAAAAAAATTTGTTAAACTAACTAAAAACATTTGTATGGGAAGTTAAATTTGAAATGAAAAAAAAAGCTGGATATTTTCACCTATGCCGAAAAGGGCTCATGCAGTTTAAAGACTAAAATAATTATACTTTGTCTCTGTGTGTTATCATCTACTTCAAGCAAAATTATCTTATTTTTCTTGTATGTGCATTTCATGTCCAGGTCGTCTGGATAGGATATTTATCGTGTCATTGTGTGAAGCCCCTAATTCTAGTCCCTCAATTAAGATCCAATAGCAGGTGGTCATGGATGAAGATTGGCTATTTGAATTTGATTGTGCGCCTATTGTGTTGGAGCACATGAATGCACGCACAGACTGTGTGTTTAACTTTTGTGAAAAATAAGATAATTGTGCCTCCCCAAATGAGTTTCTTTTTAAAATTAGTTTTAAAAATTCAATAAAAACAACTTATATAACTAAGAATTTTTGAAGAATATAAAAAAACTTTTAAATTTAGTACATACCTGCCAGCTGACACGGCTTGAGAGGTTCTCTACAATTAGACGGTACTCGGTGCGTAATGGTGGTCCGTATCTTGAGGACGATCTGGAATTTTTGGATCTGGTGAATTAAATAAATTAAATAATTAGATGTGACACTGCTGCACATAGTTAGACATGTTTTGGCTTAGAAGTAAATGAGTTAATGGTGTCCATGTCTACACAGAATCAGTGTCATAATAACTATGAAAGAAATATAATAATAGTAATACATAGATAGAAAGATTTTGATGATAACCGTTAATTATTCAAATGTCTCCTCTTTCAGTAAAAATTTATTCTTATCAAACTATTACTACTGATACTACGACCCAATAGTTGGTCTATTCATCAATCAACCATAAATCTTTTTTTCATACTAATATTCACTGGTTGTGATAATTTTTAAATGTATTTATTATTATTTTATAATGAAACATTTTTCTTTCATCTCAATCAAAGATAGGTTTATAATAGTTGGCCTAACCGCTTTTTGGTGCAAAATAGTTGATTAAGTACTATTTAAATAGCTTTTCGGTTTGCCGTTACGAAAAAAAACACACTCGTTGTGATCACTACTTTTTTGCAAGTCAGCAATAGTTTCATGTCAACCATCTCCCGTAGCATTGCATTTTCACGAGACCTAAGGGAATTAAAAAACTAATGTATTTGAAACAGGATTGTCGAGTTAAAAAATTTCTAACAAGCTAAATTTACCAAGCTCATCGGTGATTGAAATTTTTAGAATTTTTAATATGGAATTAGGTGAAAAAACGGTACACCCATCGATGAAAAGCCTCTTGATTGTCAGGCTTTAAAGTGTTGTTCCCCAAATGACATGCCACCCTACAAAGGCATGACCCACTGAGTCACAACTGTTGCCGATACCTCAATTTATGAAATAGGTATTCATCATCGACAGCAGCTTCACACTTACATGACGCAATGTGGACACAGTAAAAAAAAGCCCTCCTTCCAGAATGTATCTCAATAGGCCATAATTCAGTAAGTTCCACGTAGGTCTCTGGGAACTCGGTGAGTCTGATGGTGTAAGCCTTGTGCAGTGCGTTTCTCGTCATTTATAACATATGACATAACTAAAGAAAATCGACGCTAAACTTCTGCTAAAATAACTTTTTAATGGTGAAAATTAATTCTAAAAAGTATTTCAGCCGATACATGTAAGCGAGTGGTGTTTCAGAGATATTTGGTAAAAACGTATTTTAGAACAATAATACAACTCTGCAACGACTGGTTCAAAACTCAGGCAAAAGAAAAACCACTTTTGACTCTTAAACAGAAGAAAAGGTGACTTGAGTAAACCAAACAACGAAAAACTGGGCTTTGTTTTCCGTTGTTACCTTTTCTTCTGATTAAGTGTCAAAAGAGGTATTTCTTTTCCTTCTTTTCCTTTAGGTCTGGTGAAAATGCAATGCTACATACTATTGCTGACTTGCATAAAAGTAGTGATTAATCAAAAACACTCCGAGTTTATGTTTTTTTTTCTTTTGTAACGGCAAACCAAAACCCTATTTAAATAGTACTATGGACCAACTTTTTGCACCCAAAAGCGATTAGACCAAATATTATGTACAAATCGTTGATTGAGATGAAAGAAAAATTTTAGTCGTGAGCTTTTCTAAAAAAAATATTTTAAATAATCACTACTTACAACCAGTAAATTTCAGTATGAAAAAGATTAATGGTTAATTGATGAATAGGCCAACTATTTTGCGTTTGGGCTAGTATATTAAAAGTAAAAAAAAATCAAAACAATCATGATGTAGTCTATCCTAAATCTCGTGTGAACAATGTCATTATTATCTTCAATAAGCTAACCTTAATAGCAGCAAACTATGTATATTGTTGAGGTTCAATTTGTTTAGTACATAATAATTATGTACATAAATAATTTAAATTAGGTTTCTTGAACCCCTCCCCCAACCCTTCCAAATTGTTTAACTGAACTGAATCTTTTGTTTCATGTAAGTGATACCTGTTTTTAACTTCCTTCGCCGTGTTTTATTAACTTCTCAATAACCAGCCAGTTGTATTTGAATCTTAATTTTGTAAAAAAAATTCCTAATCATCAAATAAGTGAGGAAAACCCACTTATCTCTTAAATTAAAGCTAAGCTTCTCGCATTTGTTTGCATGAACCTTTCTCTTTCTAAAACTTCTGCTCATGCCTTCATATATTCATATTGTTCTCAAAAGCTTAAAAAATATAAGAAAACCAGAAAGCTCTTTGACGAAAACTACCTGCATCACTTTCGAAGAAATATGGCCCAATGAGAGGCTAGGTTCCAAAATGCATCAGACGGCATTTGCTGCAATTTCATAAGTTCAAAAACTCAAATGATAACAGAGCAGTTTTTAAATGCAGCCGAAAAGTTTAACAATGCATTTTTTTGCTAAATACCTTGAGAAGTAAGCTAAACATTTTGCAGTGTGTAATGTTTGTATAATTGCGATATTTATTAGGGAAATGAAATGGAAAATGATAATTGCTGTAAATGTTGGTTTAATAATTTTTAAAGGTGTTCCTTTAGGTAACAGTGGCCTAGATCCGTTATATGTTTTTATTTGCATATTTTTGCTTGCGATATAGGTACTATAGGGCAAGTTTTGGAATCGTGCGAAAAAAATCGAGATAGCAATGCAACATGACAATACGGTGATAGAGAACACGAAAAAAGTTATACATACTTAAATAATTTCCAATTTATTTATTTCTGTATCAAGTAAATCATGTAACAGGCGTGTTTAGATAAGTTATGACATATGGTCGTCTTTCAATGAAAACTTCCTTACTTTATTTTTTTTTTAGAAACCGAAAAGCCTCTCGTAAAAACGATATATTTAATAAAATATAAACGTTGTCAGCCTTTTTCTTTTTAACTTTTTGGAGTTGAACGGCTGTCTAATGTTAGACATAGTTTACAAATACGACTGTTTATTTCTGAAATTCTTATGTCTATTTATAAGAAAACTAATTTATATAAATCAAACATTTTTAAATTCTGGTCAGTTCAAATCCTTAAAAAGTACAGATGTCTCAAAATAAAATAAAATGGAGTTAGTTTGAATTAATAAATCTTTTGCCTCAAATCTACTTTTTGTCAAATCCATACACAAAATTCTTTTGGCCAGTTTATGTTTCCGAGGTCTCAGAGCTTTTTTTACTTTCAACAGCAGGACGATGAAAAAGGTATGTTCAAGAAAATGAGGTCTCTCTCATGAGCTCCGGAGGTAATAAGACTCAATTTTGACAATTTAACATGAGCCAAATTTCAAAATTGAGTCACACTCCCTCCGCAGCACCTCGTCGGATTCTTAAGCCTGAGGAAACGAGACGTTGACGTCACAAGATCTATTCGTAGTTGTTTTCTCTTAAAAATGATTTTTAAATAATGAAATAATATATAAAAAAAAGCATTTCTCGTCCTTTCGAAAAAATTTTAAAAGAAACGCAACGTTTTGTGTCCTCATAGCATTGTGTATCAGCCTTGCCAGAAAGTGAAGATCTCTTAGATATTATAAACATAAACTGGAAAATTCACTTATGAGACAATGCAAATAAATTGTTTTTCTAGAGTTCCATATTTCCAGATTCTTATTGTTAAGTCAAAAGGCTTTCTAGATTTTCAGGTAGACTCGTTACAAATGTAATTGTGACATCACTTGTGTTGACAATTTAATAACTGAATTTGCTCAATTTCTCCCTTCCGATTTTTCTTTAGATAAAATGTCACAAATAGGGGAGTTTTTTTTTTACTGAAACGACAAACTTTTAGTTACAGGAGCAAAACTAGACAATGATCTTTGAAATATAAGCTAATTCTTTTAAGAAATAGGTATTTGGTACATAATTGAGGAAATCGTGTCTACTTTTTGTACATGAATCTAGGTACCTACCCCATTTGAAATGTCTCTTTTGTAAATAATGAATATACCCCCCTTGAAGTCAATATAAAATGCTTCTCTACGAAAAAAAGTACTTAATAGATTGTTGAATTTAGAGATTTTGAATAAATTCCGATAAAATGTGTAAAGATTGTTTGATCAATTTTAAGCTAAGTTTTTTTTTGTTTTTGTAAAAAATTCGAACCTGGGATCATCTCCAGATTTGTCCATCTGCCTGGATTTTTTGCCATCATCACTATCACGCCCTGGGCTCTTACGACTATTGTAGCCTCTACGTCTATTGAAGATGGAGAAAAATGATTTTCAAAACATTGAGCCATATTCAAGCGAGTTTTTGATTTTTTGTTTGTTATAAAAATAAAAAATCTTTCTTTTATGTTTTCACACATTAAAACAATTGTTTGAACGATACTGACACGTTTCTAATCGTAAAAATTATTAGGTACAAGTTTCTATAAAATAACAAAATGTTTGTGTCTCTGAGCAAACAAATAAATTTCTCTTATCGGATTATTACTTTTTTTCGAGAGGAATTAAACTACGAAACAAGTTTAATTGGAGCGAAAGGAAAATACAAACGAAAATCGTATACTCACTTATCATTATAGCGTCCTCCACCGCCGCCGCCGCGACGATTGTTATAGCGGTCGTCATATCTATCTCTATGGCTACCTCTGGCAGTTCCCCTTGCCGGCTCAACCACCACCCTTCATAATTTTGGAAGAAAAAAATACACCCAAAAAGTATTTTAAAACATTTAAGACAGGCTTCGAAGCAAAAAAGTGCAACTTACCTTTCACCCAGGAGCTCTTTCCCGTTTAATTCGTACACCGCATCATCTGCGTCGCGATAATCTTCGAATTCCTTTTAAATAAAATAAAATCCACATCAGTCATGTTTATAATTTAATTAAAAGCAAAGCGACGCAAAGCAAAGGTCGATTTATCGATTTGCAGCGGCATATTGAAAAAAAAAATACTTACAACAAACCCGTAGCCATTTTTGATGAGAATATCTCTGGTGCGTCCGTAACCTTTGAAAAACCTTTCCAAATCTCTTTCTCGAACACCATAAGGTAGTCCTCCGACATAAACCCGAGATCCAACCATAATTTGTAGTTTTTATTCACACTACGATTTTATTTGAAAGAAAATTTTAATTTTTTGCCACTGATAGTAAATTTTTTTAAGCCAAAATGGCGTCGCAGATATAAAATTTGTCGCTGCGTAGGTTGTTTGGAAAACTTAATTATTCCAATTTCAGCTCACCTTTTGATGAATATTTTATTTAAAAGTTATAATAAGTCTTACAACAAATAATTGTTGATATTTTTTTATGATGAAACACAACCAATTCGGTGCAAATTCTTTAGAAATTACAAGTAGTCTCAAAACAACGCCAACCTCGCGGCAACTGCAAAACGGAAATGGCCGATTTTGTAATATGGACATTTTCGGTAAAGGTCTTTGCTAATTGCGTTCGGAATTCCGGATGACGGAAAAGTGATGCCAATTTGAAAAGTTTGGTGAAAATTTTATTAAAACAATTGTAGTTTTCGATTAGACGTTCGGAGTACTTCTTTTCTACTCCATTTTCTCCTTCGATTGGCTTCTCTCTCTCTTCTTTTCGTTGTATTACTTGTCAAAAGTGATTAATGTATGAAGTTACCAATTTGTAAAATGACATCAATCGGTAGTGTGTGAAAATAAAGTTAAGATAAGATAAGATAAGAGTTTTATGCAATGCTTGTGTGCATAGGTTGAATGACAACGAAAAGCATCTATGGAGGAATATAGAAGCGAAATTGTTAGTTGGGATACGCGTTCGTATAGGGAAACAAGCTGTAGAAATAATATGAAGTAATTTTTAAATTTCCCTGAAAAGTGGCTTCGTCACACCCTACCCAAAAATACATACCACACACAAGTTGAATTTGACCAAGCATTTAGTTCAAGTTTCTCAGAGGTAAGAGGAGGATTACTCCGAACGTCTAATCGAAAACGACATAAATATCATCACTCATTTTGTCGTTTTCGTTCTTTTTTAAAAACAGGAGCAAAAATAAACTCCAAAAACATTTCTCAAAACAGCCAATTAAAGGCTTTTGGAGTAAGAAGAGTCAAAAAGCTTTTTGCTTTCCAATCCAATTCCAATTTCGCATCCAATCAAAAACGACATTTGTAAATTTCGAGAATGAGCTTTACAGTAAAATTCTGGCGTTGTATGAGGGCTTATCTGATGGACAATCGCAAAAGGAATGACCAACTTGGTCACAGTTCCAGCATTTGAATTTACTTGTATCCAGTGTATGTCAGGACAAGGAAAATCTGTTAGAGATAGCTACTAAATATATATCTCTGGGTCTTTGAATTTGTCTTTATTTTCCCCTGAAACTGAATCCTCTAATTCATTTGCCTACACCTGTATCCGTCTTAGAAGGGTAAAACAGCATCAAACTGATGAGCCCAACTGTAGTACCTGGGTGAAACGCATTTGGACTAAAGGTCGTAAAATCTTTATTATGAATAATCCATATTCAATAGTCCACAAAAATAAAAATAAAAATAATTCTCTATTATTTTCGTTTTTACTTCTTATCATTCTTAATAAATATAGGTAATTGTAACTGGTAACTAATAAGTATCTGAGTAATTTATGCAGTAACCCGAAGAACAAAGAATTTTTGTTATCGGTTATTTCAATAACTTATAGCCTTGTTTGAGTACCTGGATATAACAGCTATCAGTGAATAACAGGTTACTACAACGGTTATTGATATATCGCCCATCACTAATAGAAAATTTGACATTTGTGATTTGTGGCTGTGGGACGTTTCGGATTCGATTGACTGAAAAAACTTTTTTAACAAATTTGTTTTTCAAAAATATTCCCAAAAAAGCCACAAACTTATTTTCACACGCTTTATTAAATATAAGGACGAAAGTATATTTTTAATAAAAAGTATCAAATATTTAAAATATGGCATCATCTCCTTACCCTCCCCTCAGCGAGTCATGTGCCAAAGCTTTGGGCGACAAAATGTATGAAAAACGTCGTTTAGCATCTCAGGAAATTGATAAGTAAATAATACAAAGTGAATCTCTTTTAGAATAAATTTTGCTATATCGATAAAAATTTCTTTACTTATAAGAACGGTAGCCGAATTAAACAATAAAGGAAACTCCGCACAAATTAAAAATCTGATTGAGCTCTTGTCGAATGACTTTGCTAAATCAAGAGACCCAAATCGACGTAAAGGTGGATTGATTGGTTTGGCAGCTGTTGCCTTGGGCCTAGGAAAGGTGAATCCTTTATTTTGAAAAAGTTTTTAAATAATCCTAAATCAACATTAATATAGGACACTGAAAAATACGTAAACGATCTCGTTACTCCTATACTCAATTGTTTTTCCGATCAAGACATAAGAGTTCGATACTTTGCGTGTGAATCTCTGTACAATGTTGCTAAAATAGCACGGGCAGCGATTATACCACATTTTTCTGAACTATTCGGAGCCCTATCTCGATTGGTTACCGATTCCGATAAGATGCTTAAAGATGGAAGTGAATTACTCGATAGACTTTTGAAGGTAACTATAAATATAAATTATAATAGCTATCATAATTTGTTTCGTTGCTATCTATTCGATAGGACATTGTCACGGAATCATCACAAAACTTTGATCTAGAAGCGTTTATTCCACTTCTCAAGGAGAGAGTCTATGTAAAGAACTCACAAGCACGGCAATATGTAATTTCCTGGATTTCTATTTTGAATGCTGTTCCGGAAATCAATATGATCTTCTACCTCACAGACATTTTAGATGGCCTTTTTTGTATGTTGGAGGATAACACTATTGAAATTCAAAGAATGTAAGAATTCACTTAATTAAGATAAAGTATTTATCAAACAGAGAATCATTTCCGATTGCAGGTGTGAAGCTACAATTGGTCAGTTTTTGAAGTCGATTCGTTTGGATTCGTCATCGGTAAAAATGGAAGACACAATAAACATATTAATCACTCACGCACAATCTACTAATGACTTCATTAAAGTAATATTGAAAAAAAAAACAATGCCAAGATCTTATACAAATCATTATCTTCCTTTTTTTTCTCTCAGAACATCTCAATCACATGGATTAAGGAGTTTGTTCAGATTTTTGGATCTGATGTTTTGCCTTTTGCGAGTGGAATTTTTACTGCTACATTGCCTTGTCTTGAATATAATTTAGAATCAAAAAAAAGTAATTGTTTCTATTAATGTATTTTTTTATAAAGTTATAACTGATAATTTTCAGACATCAAGGAATGCGCTGTTGCTGTAAATACATCGATGCTTCAATTGATTTCGTCAAAAGATCAAAAAATCTACAACATTGCAAAAATAGATTTAAGATCTGTTATGGAAGTACTCAGGCAGTACTTGACGCACAATTCAGTTCACACGAAAGTTGCGGTACTTAAATGGATACATCATTTGTTTTTACAAATTCCAAGCGAGGTAATATTGATGATTTAAATGTTTAGTTTTTTTTTGTTCATAGATTTGATCAGCTTGCAATCTTTCAAATAACTTCCCTTCTCATATATCCAACGAAGAGTTTGCTTATGTACGGGTTTAGGAAAGAAATCGACTTATTAACGAGAAGCTAATAAAAACATGGCTGCGGTAGCGCGAAGTTACATCGCGAAGCTACATCGGCCTCTGATGCCCATGTCCTAATTTCTTGCTTCTAGTAACCGTCGTTTTTCAATAATAAACTACGCATAATAGACATCACTAAAGGAGTCTTATGATCTAGTTAGAATTTGTGAAATGGCTATAAGCTTGGTGGTAGCGCACTCTAGTTGATTTTGTGCATTCAAAAAAGTTCAAAGCTAAATGATCCTGCAATTGATGGTTTCCAGTCTTTTAAATAAAATCCCTTTTCTATTTAAATGTAGATGTCGTCACATACCAACAGTTTGTTTCCCATTTTACTTGGTATCCTATCAGATAACTCTGACGAAGTTGTTCTCCATTCTCTAGCTGTGTTAGCTGAAATAGTTAACTCCACACATTCCAATGGTAAGAAACTATAGATTAAAAGTAAATTCCATACTAACAGGATTTTTTGTATTGCAGATTCCTCAGATTTTAACAAACCTCACTACAGAAAGTTTTTAATAAGTCTACTTAATTTATTTAGCGAAGAAAAACAGTTTTTAGAGAAACGTGGAAGTCTTATTATTAGGTAAGTTCGCTCTACAAAAAAATGTAATATTATGAAAACAGTTTTTTTTTCAATTTTCTTAACATTTTTGTATAGAAAATACATATCTCCCACCTACAAAATTAAAATGTTTAGTTAATTCATCAGAACTAAACGTACAATTATAAAACTATCTTCATAAAAGCAACATAGTCCAAGGTTTTTTTCAAGTACGCCTTTATTAACAGAATTTTAATTAGGAGATAACGATTAAAATTGGGTTTGGATTTCGGAATATAGAGTGTTGAAAATAGATTAAAGACGAGCATTCCCCAACCCATATTCTAAGCAGCAGCAGCTCGGTTAGGTTAGGTTAACAGAGGCGTGTGCTACGAGAGATGCTCCTAAACTAATAATTCAAACATTTTGCCATTGAGAAAGCACTAGATCGTCCAGTTCTTGAACTGGTCCAAAGGAATGGATGCGATTTGTTTGGAGGTTTGGACAGTCGCAGAGCAGGTGTTTAATGGTTTCTATTTCTTCCACGTCTTGACAGCTGATAAAATGAATCTCTTTTCTCTAAAAAAAATGTTGTTTCAGCTGAACACAAATACAAAAATTGAATTATTTCCAATGAACAATGAACGGCTCATATTACACTCAGATCAGAAAGTGAAACAAATTGACTTAATGCACGGAAAAGGTCTAAGCTCTTTGGCTACGTCAAATAAATTTGTATTACCCTTATATGTAGATAAAAGAAAACTGTTCAGTTTCTTCGATATAAGTATACCACTTAAAGACATTGACAATTGGGGCAGATACCACTTATTTGATAATAGATTAGCATTGAATTAATTTAAAAACTATTAAATTTTACGCGATTTTTAATTCCCCACTGGACAGTACTATCAAGATCAGAATTAGATATTTTCCTACTATACGCTGCCGTTGAAGTTTCACATCCGGCGCCCAAAAGTTTTGTGAAGGGTTCTTTCATTACTTTTGCAATTGCACGAGTGCAATGTTTCGTTGATTATTGTAGTATTTTGCCTTAATTTTTGGTCATAAATATATTATTGTTACAGCTCTTCTCCATTCCTCGCTTCTTTAAGCTTATTCCGATTTTCTGATATTCTTAAAGGCGAAAGTTATCAATTAGCGTATTTATGCATGTCTTAGATCAGAAAAACTATACAAAAAAGAGTAATGTTCTAGTATAATTGCTGTATGAACATTAATCTAGCTTACCACTAAATAAATATTACAAACAATTTAAATTCATTCTAGGCAACTTTGCGTTCTTCTTAATGCCGAATACGTTTATCGGACATTTGCAGAAATAATTGACGAAGAAACAACAAATATGAAATTTGCTTCAACGGTAGTTCGATCTTTGAATATGATACTTTTGACCTCATCGGAACTTTTTGAACTTCGCAACTCACTACGGGATATTGCAAATGAAAAGTCAGCTTCTTTGTTCAAATGCCTTTATAAGAGCTGGGCCCACTGTCCGGTTTCAACACTGTCGCTTTGCTTGCTTGGACAGTGCTATCAGCATGTGTCAGATCTAGTCGTTTTATTGTAAGTATTATTTTGTCCACATTAGGTGAAATGACAACAATTTTATAATCTAGCGGAGACTTAGAAATAACTTTGGAACTTTTGAATGAGTTGGATAAATTGGTTCAGCTAATTGAATCTCCGATATTCGCAAGTATGTCTTATATCGTCTTTTTGTAGTTTTTTCTATTTATTGAATTTGATTTTATTTATTGTGCTAAAGGTCTACGTTTAACGCTGGTTTCCAAAGCAAATAAATGCGCAGATGCTCAGCATTTGGCGCATGCACTATTCGGTATTCTTATGCTCCTACCGCAAACTGAAGCTTTTGATATGCTTAAAAATCGATTACAATGCGTACCAAACTATTGGGGTCAGGTGCCAATGTAAGTTACAAATTAAAATTATTTATTGTGTATTTTGTATAACTAAGATATTTCTCTAATAAGCGATGGAAAACACTCTCTGGAGAGTAAAAGTAAAATTAATTTCGACGATTTGCTGCAATATTTTGAAAAAATTCAAAAACTACACCGAGAGCAACGAATGATTCAAAGAAAGCGTAGTGTTATGCAACCAGAGTCTTCATCGTGACTTTTTTAATATTTAAATATTTCTGTGAGACTTATATAATTTATATAATATTATGTTTTTTCTATTTCACTTGCTGTGATTAAGCTCAGTCAATCCCGTTTATTTGAGCTTTTATTTTTTTTTAATGCACTTATAAGAAATAATGACTAAATAAATAAATATTATTATATAAAATAAAAATGTTTATGGTGTTTAAGGCTTCTTAAAAGGTGCGGTTTTTAAGAAACCACCATGTACTTTAAGATTCCGATAAGTATATAAAATTAATTGTATCTGCTCATCTCTTAGCAATAAGTACATGGTGTCCGCTAAGGTGAACTTGAGTGAACTTGAAAAAAACTTTATGACTGACCAATTACTGAAAATAGTTGACGATCTAGTGATCTTTTAGATGAAAAACATTTTTTACGAATATTCCACAAAATCTAAAATCGCCTTGACCTTGCGTGACATTGAGAAACTTGAAACCTTAATTACAAGTTTTCTAGTGCTGACTATATAGTTTCTAAATTAAGTTGACTTTTTTTAATAGATTAAATAGATAGCATAACTTAATTTTGTTATGAAGGAAGATTCCAAAGCTAAAATGTATTGTACATATTAGACCGAGAGCCCACAACAGATTTTGGATGTAAGTGATAGCAAAAAAGGTATAGGTATATGCGTTGAAAGCTTCAATAAAGGTTATTTAAAAAATCGAAGATTTGCAGTCCACAACTTTAGTGATTAAACAGTGCATCGAAAAAAATGAATGTAACTTCGAGGGTAATCATGTTAGCCGAAGTTGGTTTTCATTCCTCCATATATATCAGATATGAAGGTAATTAATTAAAGATTGATTTATGATGATTGATGCAGACCTCTGTACTAATGCCAAAACTATTTTGAGCTGTCAGTTTGCAAATGTAGGTTTTGATAACAGTACACTGCCAGATGAGTTTGGTTGTAGAAACTGAAATTTTTTATAATACCTGTTTTAAGAACTTTGAGCTCGAATAGCAAGCACTTTCGACAGAAAAACTCGTCTCGGACTATTTTTTTCAAGTCGAAGAAGGTATAATAAGCTAACAAATGTTCAAAACTGGGTTTTTAGGGGCAAGTTTGTTGTTCTAAACAGTAATTTTAAACTTTGAAAAAAATTAGATGGCAACCTTACGAAACATTTTTATTTCTATATTATTTTTGACTTTAATGGTTAAAAATGAATAGTACACCCAGTTTGAGCATATCATCTTACAATTTTCTGAAAATAGCCATAAATACAATTTATTTAATTTTAAATCTTAGAATCAGCTTAGTTTGAGCGACTGTTTCTCGGTCGATTTTTATCAAAAACTTTGGGTTACTAAAAAATAAAAAAAAAATTTTGAATGATGCATTTAAATGGTAAATTTTATTGTCTACAAAAAAGATTTTCAAAGTTATCTCGAAATTTTACTTCGTTTTCGAGTTATATGCAAAAACCCAAAAATGGTGCTATTGCACCCCTCCTTCCAACAGGTACCCTCTAATTTAACAGCACTCCGCGATTTTCCCATCTTTAGTGACCCAACTATTGATTTTTACAATAAAAATACATGAACGGTTAGTTCCTTATTTCCCTGTTTTTTAGGACATAATCAATAGCCTATCATAAGAATAAAGATATGTTGGGGGAGTGGACTGTAACAATATTTTACAATTGGGGTTATCGGGAATTTCTTTTCCCATGGAATTTTTCCCACTTTCGAGAAATCGGTATCGGGAACTTTTTCGAAATTAGGGAAAAATTCCGAGGGGAAAAATACCTATCGCGAACTCTGTTCTTATGGGAAATTTAATGCTTTTTCCCTCGGAATATTCCCTTGTCATTTTACTTGCGGAATTGGATACGGAAACAACAATGTAATGCAGAGAACAATAAAAAAAAATAAATTAAATTAAAAAGTTTGTCTTTTTTTAGGTCGAATTCATCAAATACGAAGCAGATGGAAGTTTTAATAAACCTGATGGAAAAAAATAAGGATATCGCCAATGGTTTTACAACAAACCGACCAAAAGAAGATGTAAATAAATTTTGGAAAAGTGTTGAAAGTGACCTCAACTGTTTTGGCCCACCAATGAAATCCGTTGCCGAGTGGAAAAAAGTAAGTGTACAAGTGTGTTTTATTGACGTTTTTCTTTAAAAATTGTAATTTAAGGTTTGGATTGATAAAAAAAAGTACGTGAAGAAAAAACTATCTGAAAATATGAAACAAAAAAAAGCAACTGGTGGCGGCCCTAACAAAGAGTATAGATTCAGTTCGATGGAAGAAACGATAATAAGGATTTGTGCAATGGAAGAATCAGTTGAAGGATTTCCAAATGCTTCTAAGTTTGGTTTGCCTTCATGCAGCAAAAAGAGAAAACTAGACGATGAGCAAAACCAAAACGTCGGAAAAGAAAATTGTTCATTTTCTTCAACAGGCAATCGATCTGCAGAAGTTTTAAAGGACAAATCTTTTGATGCATTAAAGGACAAGTCATTTGATGAGAATATTCTAATAGAAATGCTAAGCTATTCACCGGAACCGGATGCACAGCAAGAAAAACGTGTTGAACAGGAAGAGTTAGAAATCGAAAATAAAACTAAAACTCCACGTTCAACAAAACAACGACAAAAAGGTTTTACATCACAAGCCGCTTTGGAAAGAGAAATTCAGATCCAAATAGAGCTGTGTAATAAGATTGAAGACGCAGTCTTGTCAATGAAAAAACATCAAGAAGTGATGGAATCAAGTTTTAAAAAAATTTACAGATCCATTGACAAAGTTCACGACCAACAGAAAAAGACCTTGGAAGAATCCAAAAGGCACAACCTCGAAATGGAAAGAATGAGAATGGAGGAATTAAGGGCGAAGCTTGAATTTAAAAAACGTCTCATTGAAATTGAAGAGGCAAAGCTAGAAAACATTAAATGAATCCATTTTATTTAAAAAGTTCCTTTTTTATGATGAAATCTATTTTTTTATTTATGAAATACTATATTTATTTTACGTTTAAGTTTTTTCTTGTGAATGAATTAATACTGTAAATATTTTAATTTAACTATCTTTAATTATGTAATTGAGCTGAAATTAGATTAACAAAATAAATAATGTTTGAAAACTTTAAAGACTATTTCCTATTTCTCTCCTTATTCTCTTTGCTTCCCGATTGAGCTCCGAATCTGTTGCAATGACGTCATCATCTCTATTAATTGTTATGCTGGAATAATCTTCATCTATAAATTCTGTATTTTCTAGATCAATCGGAAAATCGCTTTTATAATATATACACATGTTGTGTAAGGCGCAGCAAGCATTAGTTATTTGAATCGCCTTTTTTGGAAGATAGTGAAGCTCTCTGGCTCCAAGCAAACATCGCCATCTTCCTTTCAGCACCCCATTCGTCCTTTCAATTATATTCCGGCATCGAGTATGGGCTTCATTAAATTTGGCTTCCGAAGAACCTTCTTCTATTGTTCTATGGGGTGTTAATAGCCACGGCTCCAACGGATATCCAGCATCGCCTGTAGAAAGGTTTGACTGAGTAAGGAGAATAATAGTTAGAATAAAAAGTACTTACCCAATAGCCAAGAATTTCTTTCACCATTTAAATATTTTTCTTCCATCCACGATCGCAGTTCACTTACTTTCCAAATAAATGAATCATGACATGCTCCAGGATGAGTAGAATCTACAAATCGTATTCTCATCTCATCGTCGCAGACCTTAATTTGATTTATATGGATTTCAAAATAAAAACAAACAGAAACAACTTACAAGTAGGACGTTTAAACTGTAATATCCTTTTCTATTATAGTATAAATGTTTGTTTGTTGGTGGAGCAATTATTTTGACATGAGTTCCATCTATGCAGCCTAATACTCCAGGTATTTTATGTTTTCCATAAAAGCTCAAAATAATTTTCCTTTTTTCTTCGTCATTCATCTGCATTTTGATCCATACCGGGCATATTTTGCTATCGAAAAACTGTAACACATTTGATAGGACTTCGGAAAATGAAGATTGCGCCAATCCAACTTCAAAGTCTTTTCCTACTCCTGTCTGGTATCCTCCCTCGGCAAAGAAGCGCAAGCACGCACTTAGCTTGACAAGAGGAGGAATAGCGATAGGCTTCTTTGTTTGTGGCAAGAAATCAGATAGCATATCCAATAAATGTTTGAACAATGGCTTATTCACTCTATAATAACGATGAAATCTGCAGCATAAAGGATATTAAAATATGATTATTATTTCATCAAATATTTCTACTTACAGTGATTGTGGTAGCTCTAAGGGATTTGAATGATCCCTTAAACTTCGTCTTTTTAACCTCTGCTCACTTCGTTCCCTCTCCTCTATTTCACCCATTAGTAATAAAGCTGATATTCTTTGCATTATTTAATACTTGGATATTTATTAAAACTCTCAACAAGAAAAAATTATTTTGTTGTGAACTCTCTTTGTCAAATACTTCGAATATAAAGTTCGAATATTTGTTTATCATTTTAATGTTGGTAAAACTTTTTCCCAAGAAAAAACATTCCGCAAGGAATTCCCGATAGAAGGAACGCGTTCCCGGGAAGGGAAAAATTCCGAGGGAAAAATATTTCCCACGGAATTCCCGATAGGGCTGAATATATTCAAGGCGAAAAATGTTTGCTTTGGACTCAGTTTGTAAATGGAAAACAAATATTTTTGCTTCCAAAAATGATTTTGCATACAAAAATAATAGTTTTTAATTTTTAGGCCCAGTTTTTTGATTAAGGGAAAATTATTGACTCAACGGGTAGCTTACAGGCAAAAGCAAACATTTATATTAATATTCAGCCCTATCGGGAATTCCGTGGGAAATATTTTTCCCTCGGAATTTTTCCCTTCCCGGGAACGCGTTCCTTCTATCGGGAATTCCTTGTGGAATGTTTTTTCTTGGGAAAAAGTTTTACCAACATTAAAATGATAAACAAATATTCGAACTTTATATTCGAAGTATTTGACAAAGAGAGTTCACAACAAAATAATTTTTTCTTGTTGAGAGTTTTAATAAATATCCAAGTATTAAATAATGCAAAGAATATCAGCTTTATTACTAATGGGTGAAATAGAGGAGAGGGAACGAAGTGAGCAGAGGTTAAAAAGACGAAGTTTAAGGGATCATTCAAATCCCTTAGAGCTACCACAATCACTGTAAGTAGAAATATTTGATGAAATAATAATCATATTTTAATATCCTTTATGCTGCAGATTTCATCGTTATTATAGAGTGAATAAGCCATTGTTCAAACATTTATTGGATATGCTATCTGATTTCTTGCCACAAACAAAGAAGCCTATCGCTATTCCTCCTCTTGTCAAGCTAAGTGCGTGCTTGCGCTTCTTTGCCGAGGGAGGATACCAGACAGGAGTAGGAAAAGACTTTGAAGTTGGATTGGCGCAATCTTCATTTTCCGAAGTCCTATCAAATGTGTTACAGTTTTTCGATAGCAAAATATGCCCGGTATGGATCAAAATGCAGATGAATGACGAAGAAAAAAGGAAAATTATTTTGAGCTTTTATGGAAAACATAAAATACCTGGAGTATTAGGCTGCATAGATGGAACTCATGTCAAAATAATTGCTCCACCAACAAACAAACATTTATACTATAATAGAAAAGGATATTACAGTTTAAACGTCCTACTTGTAAGTTGTTTCTGTTTGTTTTTATTTTGAAATCCATATAAATCAAATTAAGGTCTGCGACGATGAGATGAGAATACGATTTGTAGATTCTACTCATCCTGGAGCATGTCATGATTCATTTATTTGGAAAGTAAGTGAACTGCGATCGTGGATGGAAGAAAAATATTTAAATGGTGAAAGAAATTCTTGGCTATTGGGTAAGTACTTTTTATTCTAACTATTATTCTCCTTACTCAGTCAAACCTTTCTACAGGCGATGCTGGATATCCGTTGGAGCCGTGGCTATTAACACCCCATAGAACAATAGAAGAAGGTTCTTCGGAAGCCAAATTTAATGAAGCCCATACTCGATGCCGGAATATAATTGAAAGGACGAATGGGGTGCTGAAAGGAAGATGGCGATGTTTGCTTGGAGCCAGAGAGCTTCACTATCTTCCAAAAAAGGCGATTCAAATAACTAATGCTTGCTGCGCCTTACACAACATGTGTATATATTATAAAAGCGATTTTCCGATTGATCTAGAAAATACAGAATTTATAGATGAAGATTATTCCAGCATAACAATTAATAGAGATGATGACGTCATTGCAACAGATTCGGAGCTCAATCGGGAAGCAAAGAGAATAAGGAGAGAAATAGGAAATAGTCTTTAAAGTTTTCAAACATTATTTATTTTGTTAATCTAATTTCAGCTCAATTACATAATTAAAGATAGTTAAATTAAAATATTTACAGTATTAATTCATTCACAAGAAAAAACTTAAACGTAAAATAAATATAGTATTTCATAAATAAAAAAATAGATTTCATCATAAAAAAGGAACTTTTTAAATAAAATGGATTCATTTAATGTTTTCTAGCTTTGCCTCTTCAATTTCAATGAGACGTTTTTTAAATTCAAGCTTCGCCCTTAATTCCTCCATTCTCATTCTTTCCATTTCGAGGTTGTGCCTTTTGGATTCTTCCAAGGTCTTTTTCTGTTGGTCGTGAACTTTGTCAATGGATCTGTAAATTTTTTTAAAACTTGATTCCATCACTTCTTGATGTTTTTTCATTGACAAGACTGCGTCTTCAATCTTATTACACAGCTCTATTTGGATCTGAATTTCTCTTTCCAAAGCGGCTTGTGATGTAAAACCTTTTTGTCGTTGTTTTGTTGAACGTGGAGTTTTAGTTTTATTTTCGATTTCTAACTCTTCCTGTTCAACACGTTTTTCTTGCTGTGCATCCGGTTCCGGTGAATAGCTTAGCATTTCTATTAGAATATTCTCATCAAATGACTTGTCCTTTAATGCATCAAAAGATTTGTCCTTTAAAACTTCTGCAGATCGATTGCCTGTTGAAGAAAATGAACAATTTTCTTTTCCGACGTTTTGGTTTTGCTCATCGTCTAGTTTTCTCTTTTTGCTGCATGAAGGCAAACCAAACTTAGAAGCATTTGGAAATCCTTCAACTGATTCTTCCATTGCACAAATCCTTATTATCGTTTCTTCCATCGAACTGAATCTATACTCTTTGTTAGGGCCGCCACCAGTTGCCTTTTTTTGTTTCATATTTTCAGATAGTTTTTTCTTCACGTACTTTTTTTTATCAATCCAAACCTTAAATTACAATTTTTAAAGAAAAACGTCAATAAAACACACTTGTACACTTACTTTTTTCCACTCGGCAACGGATTTCATTGGTGGGCCAAAACAGTTGAGGTCACTTTCAACACTTTTCCAAAATTTATTTACATCTTCTTTTGGTCGGTTTGTTGTAAAACCATTGGCGATATCCTTATTTTTTTCCATCAGGTTTATTAAAACTTCCATCTGCTTCGTATTTGATGAATTCGACCTAAAAAAAGACAAACTTTTTAATTTAATTTATTTTTTTTATTGTTCTCTGCATTACATTGTTGTTTCCGTATCCAATTCCGCAAGTAAAATGACAAGGGAATATTCCGAGGGAAAAAGCATTAAATTTCCCATAACAACAGAGTTCGCGATAGGTATTTTTCCCCTCGGAATTTTTCCCTAATTTCGAAAAAGTTCCCGATACCGATTTCTCGAAAGTGGGAAAAATTCCATGGGAAAAGAAATTCCCGATAACCCCAATTATGTAGTCGTTCCATAAATTCATAGAAAACACTCAATCCAAAAATAACTAGTATTTCTTTTTCAAATAATTTTGGTATAACAATAGTAGGTATATAATAAGGGAGAAACATAAATTGTAAAGTTCATCCTAATTGATCACCTTTAACCTTTACACAGGTCTTGAGTCTCGAAGGCCAATCATGTACATTATTACACTGCACTTCAATCTGAATAATTGACAACCGGTCTCTCTGGACTTAATTTAAACTTTTTTGATTAAATTTATTGTTCGTTCGCCAGGTTTTTTTGACAACCCCAAGAATTGTCAACAATGCCTGGGGTTTTCGGTTCTCAAAAAACACCAAATGGCTTTTAATTGTGTTTTTGGAAACAAAATTTAATTAAAAATTGAAAAAAAAGAAACCACAGTGTCCATTTTCTATTTCTATTTGTTATTATTTAAGTAAATTTGTGTATTCCTTGAAATTCCATTTCAAAAATGTGCAGCACGTGAATCCACAAAAAAAAAAAAAAAAATGCTTCAGAGCTCTTGACACTTTGACATCTTATTCTTAACCTTAACTCGTCTCAGCAAAAAACCTAGTTCTACTTCAGGGCGAGTTCACACAGAATTTGCTCGTCAGGGTTAGTTCAGGTTTTTCAAAAACGCTTCGGGGCGAACCCAGGGTGACTTCAGGGGCCTATTTCACAAAACTACAAGACCAGTAATCTTTTGCGAATTATAGTTCGAGAGACGACCTTAAGATTCCTTATCCCATTACGGCTCCTGAAAACAGGATACCAGCCAAGAGTTTTATTCCAAACATTAACAAAGCCGCTAGTCGAATAAGATTACTTGGTTGTTCGGGTTAGAAAATGCAGTTTTTGGGTTGCATTTTGACTAAGTATACCTTTCACAAAAGGAACAACTTCTATAAATTGGATATCAAATGAATGATAAGACTGTCGTCTTTACTTTACTGATGGCCAGACAGACTTTTGATGGTTTTTACTTCGTGTCCGATCGCCTCCCAGACTATAATTCACAAATAGTTATTAGTCTTGTAATTTTATGAAATAGGCCGCAGGGCTCAACGAACAAACGTAATACTAGGTTTGTTTATTGAAGTTTACCAAGGGTTAACCCAGGTTTTCTTAACAACCCCCAGAATTGTCAAAAAAACCTGGGTTTTCGCTTCTCAAAAAACACCTAATGGCTTTCAGCTGTGTTGTTGAGATAAGCAAGAAACCAAATTCGATTTAAAAATGAAAAAAAAAGAAACCACATTTTCCATTTTCTAATTCTATTTGTTATTATTTAAGTAAACTTGTGTATTCCTTGGATTTCCATTTCACAAACAAAAAAAATTACCAGCAGCACGTGACCCACTTTGACATTTTATTATTAACCTCAACTCGCCCCAGCAAAAAACCTAGTTCTACTTCAGGACGAGTTCAGGGCGACCCCAGGTTTCAAAAAACGCAGAATTGGCTGCTCACCACGGTTAGTTTACGTTTTTCAAAAAAAAAAAAAACGCTTTGGGGCGACCGCAGGGTGACTTCAGGGCTCAACGAATAAACCTACTGTGCAGTTTGCGAGAGGCGATCCTGAGCTCGAATCTAGACCATTTGACTTAACCCAGCAGACTTAAATCAGAACTTCCGGAGTGGCGATTGGCCAGCTGTGATTAACCCAAAAGCTTACTGCTTAAACCACTTTTGTTGAACTTTGCTTTATAGGCTGGAACTAAGGTTGAAGTACCTATTGCTTTTATAGGCATAGGGCGGCAATTATGAGCTTCACTTCTTTCTCCAGAATGCCTTCTTAATACTGTTTGGACCTTGTTTTGGCCTCCTATTCGCGAAAATAGAGTTTTTTGGCTCTTTCATGGTTTTGTATCCCACTTAACCATCAAAAAGGCTGATGATGGACTGTCTGGACCCTAGCAATCTTAGCGCTGCGTGAACTTTACCATTCACAGTAAATTTAGCAGGTCAGTATGAAATTTTTTTCAAAATAAGGACTTCAAAATGTTTGAAAAAAACTGCAAATTTGGAGTCTTACTCCAAGGTCCTAGCATGGTTCGTTCCCGAGATACATGGTTTGACCTACAAAACTTCCATATTGAAGTCAATTTTGGGAAATTTTTCAAATTGAGGACTTCAAATTTTTAACCTAGCCTTTCGTTGAAATGCAAAATGTGGAGCCTTCCTTCAAGGTCCTAGCATGCTTGGTTCCTGAGATATACACTATGTGACTTGCTAACTTCACTGTGAAGTTACTGGTCACTCCATATTAAACCCTTATTTGGCGTATTGCAAAATCGGGAATAGAAATGCAAAAAAATGCAAAAAAAATGCAAAAAAAACTGCTAATTCCTGTCAAGGTCCCATTTGCGTGGGTGAAAGTTGACCTGGTAACTTCACAGACGTTTGTTTTCTAAATGAGTCGGTAAACATCGATACAAATTTGCGTCTTCAAAGGGAATGATATTCATCTAACTGATGAACCCAACTATCATACCTGGGCGATACGTAATTGAGTTGAGCTCATTTGAACTTTTTTGAAATCCTTTATTTAAAACCCTGTTGTACGATGAAAGGCTCTCATCCCACGGTCATTTTGAATGAGTCACAACATCGATCTTTGGCTTATTCTTATTTCCCTAGCCATCACTTTCTGCTGCCACAAGGGTTTTCTTCGAATGCGAGCCACCACTGTTATCACAACCCTGACTGTATCCACATCCTTTTAGTTCTACTTTCAAGGTTTTTTGCCTTCAAGGAAGTTTTCCTGAACCTTTTTATTTTATAAAAGAAATAAAAAAAGACTGAATAAATGTTCAAACTTATTTTATTCATGTATGTTGATGTTTTCTAAACAATAAATTATATTCAATGTGCATATAGTTTGTTGTTGTTTATGCTTAAGGCTTGCTTAATGGAGCTACAAGAGGTTCCCATTCCCAATCGTCCCATGGAACACACTTCCTTAGACGAAATTGGAATGCTTCTTCATCGGGACATCTAGCCCGTGAAGCAGCCTTATTGATTTCCGAGCATACCCAATAAGCAGTTGGATCCCAAAGGTTCCTGTATAGTTTATCTGTTATTTCCTGCTCAGTTTTACATCCAGGTTGACCATCACCAGCAGGGACGGCCATTGAACCTACTGCCAAAGCAGCCAATAAAGCGCAAATGCCTGCAAATAAATAAAAAGAAATTGTTAAACAAATAATTCAGATTTAATATTTTTGAATAAATAAGTAACAATTTTCCTACCAAAGAATTTCATTGTACAAATTAAGTTTTCACTCAACAGGCTGGTAAGGTACTATTGAAATGCTGTGACCAAGATTGGAGAACATTGAAATTTATAGCAAAATTTCTAAAGGCTTTATCAAAAAAAAGCCTCTTATAATCAAGAAATTCACAATAAAATGATAACATTATTTTTATGAAACACTTGAAAAGAACAACTCTGACAATATGTCGAAAAGTAAATAATGAAGTAAAAATTGTGTTTTTTTGTATATGTATGTACATTCTTGAGCATCATACCCATTATTTATTTAATTTTTTTTTTTTATTTCCTGTGAGCTCACAAAACAATAATTTATTATTATTATTTTTGTTATTAATTTAGCTCATTTGAAGGTACTTAATATACATTGTATGTTTATTAAATAATTAGCAATTCTAGAAATTTCTCTTAGGGTAAATTTGTTGAAGTAGACCACTAGACTATAATTTAAATACAATTTTAGCAATAAAAAAATTTTATAGATTTTATCAACCTTTATTAATAAGTTTTATTTGTGTCGGCCCGCGAACTTTATAGACCGAGAGCTCACAACATATTTTTGGCGTGAGAGGACACACCAGACCATATTGATGTTACAGGTAGTCATGATGAAGGTCATAACGAATACGTTCATCTGCCAGCACGTAGTGGTCCCGTTAAACAGAAAAAGTGCATCAAATGCGATAAAATTTGCTTTCATTTTTATGCCAGTTGAATCAAATCCTTTAATATTCATACATGTTAAGTGGTTACCTCCAACATTAATACTGAAGAGAATAACATTTAAAATACGCGAATTTTATCGCGTTTTCAAGCAGTTGGATGGAACTCAAAACGTGTTTAAGTTATATATTTATGATCTTTAGCTAAGAACTATCGATTCCGATATATTTCTAGGGGAAATATAACAGCTATCTTAAAAAGAATTTATAAAAGCTCCGCGACTTAAATCGCGTCTGTCGAGGGTTTTGGGCCACACAGACGTCTTTCATGTATAACTTCGTGTTCAGCGTGTCAAGACCTTTTATTTGAGATATATTTCAAGTGGTTTCCTAAAATTTTAAAAAGCCGAAAAAGTTTCATTTTCCTGGGACGTCTGTAAGTAGTTTTTGGGCCACCTAGACGTCGGTCACACATATATTCGTACTCAGGGAATCAAGAACTTTCATTTGAGGTATATATCAAGTGGTTTCCTTCAAGATATATAACGTTTGCAGTATGGTTTCCCTCACTAATTCAATCTTCAAAAAAGTTGTACTTTTAATGCCCTTTTCTGTAAAACAGGACCAATACGTGCTGCACTACCTATGTAACATTAATATGGTCTGGTTTCCTTTCACGCCAAAATTATGTTGCGAGCTCTTAGGGCCTGTTGTACAAATATTTAACTCATGGTTCAGCAATTTCAGCTCACTGATTTCACCAAACTTACTGAGGTTCAATGATAGTTCATTCATGAAATTCGCTCCTATGACATACTTGAACCTTGAACCTTAGTAATTCCGCTGAAATCAGCCGATGAACATTTTTGGAACACGGATAAAAATTTGAAACACGTTTGTGCATTAAGAATTATTACCTACTGGCTACATTAATATATGACTTATTAGTTGAGTCAACGACATAAAAATTCAAGTCATATGCGTAACGTTGTAAGTCATATCAATGAATAGCTTAATAGGTGTTGAATCAAGAACTGCTTGTCTAAGCACGTGATGGACAGGTGTAAAATTTAACGAAATTTTTTACATCGATTTATATCAATTCCATTTCGTCGGAGTCAAAAAGTGTGCATACAAGAAATATTAAGCTTGCAATTATTGAAAAATTGTTTTCAGAGTCCAAACTCTCTGTAATTTGTACCTAAGAAAATAGAAAACATCAAATTTTCCAAAAAAAAAAACACATGAAATATGATTTTTGGAAATGTCGCTACTTTTTAGGGGAAGGGCACAAAATCCCGAATGCCAAAATCTCGAATAGCAAAAAATGAGTATGTATATCCCCAATGCCATAATTCACCCGAATGGACAAGATCCCGAAAGCCAAATTCGAGAATAGACACAGTCCCGAAAGAAAAAAAATCCCGAAAAACTTCAGGATTGAATTTTCCGGTTTCATCATAGCCGGTGGATAAATTTATAGTTTGAGAACAACATCAAACATCAAAAACATACTGAAAATTAAATTTTTGTTGTCAAAACAAAACCCTTCTTTGGAAGGTGCATTAAAAACCATTTTTTGAAAAATGATTTCCCATTCAACGGTAGCTTTTACCAAAAGAAATGTATGGATTTTTTTTTTAATTTGTGGAGCCGTTTTTTTTAGAAAAATAAGATTTTGTAAAATTACCAAAAAAAAGTCCTAGAATCTCAAAAATGCTTTTATAAAGTACAATAATATTTGAACTGGCCAATAGAAAATTTCAAAAATAAGATGCTTGTAAGCCGTGAATCTTGTTTTCCTAAAAATTTCTGGATAACTTGAGTTGTTGTTGTGTCAGCGGTCACTAGCTGTTTTCTTAACAAGGGATTACAACAACACAAAGTTATCCGGATTACTGAGAATAAATTTCGAAACGAAATGATTTTATTGTTCGGTTCACTACTTCTTACATATTTTATTTAAGGGATTGTACCTTGTATTTTTTTCAAGAGTTTTGTCTTGGGTATAATAGTCCTGTTTTTTAGTGCATTTTATCTTCGATTAGAAAAAAGTACCATGTTGAATAAAACAACAATACGGAATTATACCAGTTTGTTGTTGTAATTAACATGCTACTTTTTTTAAGCGAATATAAAAATACACTTAAAAACAGGGCTATTGTCACTTCTAGATTTTGACTTTTTCGTCTTAAGAGATTAAAAACCAAGGTTTGAATCAATTCGAACAATTATAGAGAATTTCAAAAGGTAATTTCGTCTTAACGCTCATTACCGTGGGCTGTCGGGTTGGCTTGTCATTACGATGTTAGGAAAGACGAACAAACTGGCTTTCACAATAATTTTGACCGTCTGTTCTGTTCGGTTACAGCCTAAACGACTAGATCGAATTTCTTCAAACTTCGTACAAAGCTTTTTTTGGTCATTTAGCACTTTTTTTATATTTTCAAGAAAAGAACCAGAAATAACGATAGTTGCCATACAGTTTAAGCAATTTAACAAAATATTATTTTTCTTAAAAATAGTTAACAAATCACCTAAAAAATCAATAAAATACTTTCAGCTAAGAATAAAGACTACATTTGTCTTATATGTGACTCCAACAGGTAAAATTTTTTTAAATCATGTTTGGTTGTTTTTGCGGAAGTTTCAAATAAGTTTCAATACAGTAGATGAAGCATATAAGAAAGTCAATAAATGCAAAGAGTTACTTTCATATCCTTGCTTTTTTATAAAAGAAATTGCATACTGGGTGGTCGGTATAAGGTGCACCAAAAAAAGAACTTAAATTGTTTATTTTTTTTTAATAATGGGTTTTTCAACAAGGACGCTACAAAAGTAGAGCGACAGGGGCAGCAAACGACGCCATATTTCTTGCCGCTCTTTTGACATTTCTCTTCAGTAAGGTTTGCCATTTCATGACGGAAAGATATACGAGCCAACAACGAGTCGAAATTATTAAAATTTACTACCGAAATTCGGAGTCAGTGGCCTCAACGCTAAGAGCGCTACATCCAATTTATGGTCGTCATAATCGTCCTAGCAGATCAACAATTGAACGTCTAGTGGAAAAATTTGAATCCACAGGCACAGTACAAAATGTTCCCGTGCCAGTGAGACAAAGAAGTGCCCGTAGTGTCGAGAATATTGCTGCCGCTGAGGTTTCAGTTGCAGAAAGCCCAAATGTGTCTCTCACACGTCGTTCTCAAGGGCATCTCTGTGACGTCGTTGTGGCGAATTTTGCGAAAAGATCTTGGCCTACATCCTTACAAGATTAAATTGACGCAAGAACTGAAGCCGCTTGACCACCAGAAGCGTCGTATGTTCGTGAATTGGGCTGAGCAACAACTTGAAAATGATTCGGATTTTCGAACTGAAGCCGCTTGACCACCAGAAGCGTCGTATGTTCGTGAATTGGGCTGAGCAACAACTTGAAAATGATTCGGATTTTCATCAAAAAATCATCTTCAGCGATGAGGCTCATTTCTGGCTGAATGGCTTCGTCAATAAACAAAATATGCGGTATTGGTCAAGCAGTAATCCACACGTACTCCATGAGTCATCATTGCATCCCGAAATAATTACGGTTTGGTGTGGTTTATGGGCCGGCGGTGTCATTGGGCCGTTCTTCTTCCGTGATGATCAAGACCGGCACGTTACTGTGAATGGGGATCGCTACCGATCAATGATAACCGAATATTTTTGGCCCCAATTGGATGATATGGACTTGGAGCGCATGTCACAATCAATTTATTGGAAACCAAGTTTGGAGAACGTGTTAATTCACGAAATGGTCCAGTCGCTTGGCCTGCGATTTGACGCCGTTAGACTATTTCCTGTGGGACTACGTCAAGTCTATGGTCTATGCCAACAAGCCAGCGACGATTTATGAACTTCGTACAAATATCGAACGTGAAATCGCAGCAGTATCGGCCGATTTATGCTTGAAAGCCGTCGAAAATTGGGTTCAGCGCCTGGAGTTCTGCAAGCGTGCCCGTGGTGGCCATGCAAAAGAAATCGAGTTCCATACATAATGGCATCAAACGTACTTTGACAGGAATAAAGAATTTCATTGATATCCAAAACCGTTTTTGTTTTATTTAAAAAAAACTTTTGTAGCGCTCTTATTGAAAACCCCGATAAAAAATGCTTCTATTGAACTGTTCTTCAAAAAACCGTTATTATTTCTTCTTGGCACCTAAGTTATCGTCGGTTCTCTTGCCTCAAAAAGTAGAACTAAATTTTCGTTTATGATTTCGTCATTTTTGAATGGGATTTTATGTTTCACATCATCAGCGTACTGGGCTTAACTGAGCATGAAAAATTAAACCGTATTCGGGACTTGGGAGTATCTTTTTCTGGTTTAAGAGCTCTGAAAAGTGTCTTTTCAGCTCCCAATATTTGATGGATTGACAAGGGATTTAATATTTCGTATTTTATGCACTTCTTTTGTAATCTTATGCCATTGACCACAATGAAATCAGTTTCATGTTCCTAAATACAAGTTTTATTCAGCAAGTTTTTTGTTTCTCTTAAATTAAATATGATTATGATTATGAGTAAAACTATGTTTTATTAAGTTGGTTGCAGGACCTAGCATTTTTCATGTGTAGTACATAAATGTTTGTAGACCGATTAATACGAGTACATTGTCGATATATTTACTCAATCAAATACACAACAACTATTCATTCTATAGTAAAACTATTCTTCTATCTTCTTAATAGTGTCGTCAAATTTTCGCAGTATTCAGTTGCAAACGCTGGCGCTGGCTTTATTTTGTAACTGTTGAAAATAATTATGAAAAAAAAAACTAACATTAGTCATTGATTTCTTTTGATAGTGATTCATTCATTCATTTATAGCCTACTATTTAATTAGATAGTGTACTCTTTAGTAGATATATGCCACTTAGCACTTAATATGTACAGGAGGACATAGGTACATACATACATAGAATTTGTAAATTCGATTTGATTTTTTAAAAAAGGTGAACAAATCACTGTCAGTTTTTACATGAAAAACGTGCATGAGAAAATGATAAGAACGATAAGTAAATGTATAACTCGTTTTAAATGTGTAAATAAATACACTGACGAGTTTCAAGTTCGCAGTCGATAGTTCATGTTTCATTGAAGCTGATGCTCATCGAACAAAGGTAAACAAACGTAGTAGATTCAACAATCACAACTTCAAGTAGCAAATACTTACGCAATAACAAATTAGTTAAAAAAATGCATAAATTAATATACATACATACATATTAAAAGAAAACTTACAATAAAAACTTCGGTTTTTTACAGATTTAAAGTCACTTTTAGCTTGCAAAAACTAAAGTTATAGGTACACTAGTCACGGAAATTAAAGTTACAAAATTTTGTTTAAATGTTTATTAGTGTTTTTGAAAAGCAAATAATTTTTTTACAGTACCGTTATTGCGTTATTGTAAAAACTATAACCAAATATATTTTTTTGAAGGTCCCCATTTTCAAAGATATTTTTTTTGAGTTAATCAAATGTAATGGTCAGAGTCAGATAACCTGTTTATAAACTTAAACAAATAAAAAACATAAAGCTGTGAAATGCTTTTTGTTTCAACACAATACGACCATACTCATCACAAAGATACAGCTTTTCAAAAAACACTAATAAAATTTTAAAAACTTTGTTCCTTTAATTTCCGTGACTAGTCTTTAATACAAGTCACACAATCAAACAAATAATTTATAAAACTTACATCTGAGTATATCTGATTTCGTACATCTGAGACGACACGCTTCTCAAACTTTTTTTTTCATAAATGGTGAAAATTCTTCTTTGAAAAAGGTCTTCCAATAATGATATTCGATTCAAATGTAGGTAAATAAAAGAAATTTTGTGTGAGATAGCTGCACTCAGTTAAAAGTTTTAAACAGTTTTAAACAATTTTCAATTGTGGGGTTATTGTGAAGTCATTTTTAATGTTTATAGACGTAGTTTATTAAATTTATCTTTTTTTCACAACTGGGGGGTCATTCCGTAATTTTCAAAATGATAATCGTCAAAACGATAATCGTTAACGTGATCGTCAATGATTTGCTTCACGTGACTCAACCACTATCGTCTCGTCTATCGTTACTTTATAAATGCAATTTGAGAGCATTTGATATTCCCAAACTGTGGATAAAATGTCATATTGGCTGTCATACATAACAATCTGCCTTGTTTCTGTTACTTTGATGCAACAAAAAAGAAGACAAAAGACATGATGTCAAATTACAGTGGCTACTCAGTCATTCAATTACAGCCGCCTACAAACTGTCAATCACAAAAAAATGTATAAAGTGAGCTTCAAAATATATGCAAACGATACCTATTTAGCTATCGTCTCAACGCTATCGTTTTGACGATAGCGTTTTGACGATTATCGTCTTACGTGAAGCAAATATTTTATTTTCAAAACGATATCGCCCAAACGATAGTAATTTTCAGTTTTACGGAATGCAAACTATCGTCAAAACGCTATCGTCGAGTGATATTCGTTTTACGGAATGAGTGCCCTGGTTTTATTTCAAAGGGAACACATCTATGTTCTGAAAACAAACAAAAGTTCTGAACGACTAAGATCTGAATAACTACAAAGTTTTGAAAATAAACAAAAGTTTTAAACGAACAAAAAATAAAAGTATCAAAGAATAAAATTCCGGAAAGACAGTTATAAAATGGCGGATGCTATTTTTTGGCATGCTAGGTCCATAAATATTCGACCCAGAAATACAAAATAGACGCTTGAAATTGATTTTTACCAAATTTGCTTTACTTAAAACTATATTTATGTTCCTTTCACTATATCGAAAAAATCGACTTTACAGAAATACGTTTTATGTCCTCCTGATTAAAATAATAAATATTTTTCACCGTTTTGTCTTCAAAATTCACTGTTTTTTAATATTAAACGAAAATTTTAAAATAAAAAAGGTAAGTTGAGTGTATTTTTTTTTAAGCTAACATTAGTTTTTCCAAACATTGACCAAAATAGCCATTTTTTTTGCCCGATTCCTAAAAATTTGGTAAATGCTCTTATGGGATGGAAAACTGTTGAGCAAATACATAAATGCTGTTATGAAAGTCGACGTCAATTCGAAACTTTCCGATTTATAACTATAAAAGAAATGGATGTATAGAGTTTTAAATTAAATTTAAATTCGTTATTAAAGCCTTTTTCGTTTAAAAAGGATTTTATTTTGCCTTTTATAACTTTTTTAGATCAACAAAATCCTTTCCCTGCTTACGGTGTAAAAAGTTGGAAATAATAATTGATTCAAATTTAAAATAAAACAAGAGCGGCGGATATAAGAACAGAGTTAATACCACCTGTTATACATAATGTACAATGGAGAAGCACAGCTTCTTTGGTACCTTTAAGCTGCAGATTCAGAGGTATTAATAAAAGAAAAAAAAAAATGAATATGCTTTTACGGACATAAAACAAAATTTCTTTAAATCTTAATTTTTAGTAGGGGAGAAGTGGGTAAGTTTCAATAAGGGCCGAAAATCTATTTTCCAAACAAAAGGTGATTTTTATATTGGTATCTTTTAAGTTGTTTGAATTTATTATTTCACATGTGTATCAATGTAACAGACATTATGAATTTGTTAATATGGAATACAATTAACGTAACGTTCCAAAAAATAAAAACAACTACTTTTCAGAGATCAACGTCTCCTTAGCACCTGGATCGATTTATTAGAATTTTCTTGAATATGTAATTGGTGAGTAAAATAAATAAAATGTATGTACATAATAATATATCACATACGTTACTATACGTCCTTAGAAAACTTTATACATAACTTAATATTACAGTTTAATTGAAAACCAATCGAAAACATCAAATCTCTTTCTTTAAAATCTTAATAAAAATCGATTTGAATCCATTGTGATGCATAATTACTAGGGTTCTAATTTTCCTAGCTTGGCAAAAATAAAGACAGTTAACAGAAACGGGAAGGAAATTATAAAAAACCCTTATGGCTCCAAAGTAAAGCGAAAACTAAAAAAATTAACTTGAAAGCTTTTCTACTTAAACGATCTACGGAGATGACATGCATCTGTAATAATCGGCACTCTTTTATCTTCAATAAATCTCGAAAAGTCATGTTACAAATTTCTAAAGTTTCCTAGCTTATCTTGCGTCTTTGTAGTGTTCTACTTGTAAACCAGTTTATGTTGACAAAATCATCAACGAAGAAATGAATGTATGCATTTAAAATGAATATTTAATTTTATTCAAAATTAGACCATAATTCAATGCACAACGAATAATCAGAAATGCTTATTATTGTGTAGATATGAATTTTAATCATAGATCATTGTCATGGAGTTTATTTGCGTTTGGGCTTTCATCAATTATTAAGTTCCAAAAATGTGTCCTCAAATGATAAAAATAATTTTTGTACCCACATTTAAAATTTTTTGCATGTATATTTTTAACGGAATCTGTTAATTGGATTACATTTACATATATTAATTTAAGCTCGTAACAAAAATGAGAGCTGTGTTAGAATGTAAATTAATACATATTATACACATTCGAAATAATAAGATGGTATAGCTATATTTTTCGTCTTTAAAATCTCGCCAGGAAAACGCATTTTATGTAAATTTGTTTTCATAAAACTTCAAGATAAATACAAATGAAAACAAAATGAAAGTTGTAACACAATAATCTGTCTATTTTCTTCGATTAAAATGTGTAGAGCACAAATAAAAAAAAAATAGTTTACTGACCAAGTTTTGGTCCTTGCTGAGGCTACTTAAAAGTTCTCTAAATTATGCCATTATCAATGAAAATTTGTTCATACCATTTATTAAAAGAGATATCACTTTGATATTCTATTTAATGGATACATTTCATAAAAATATATAAAAGAAAATGCATTTATTTAATAATACAGATATAAACTAGAGATGTTTAGTGTCCAGTCTCAAGTCACTTATTAAGTATAAATAAATTTCCGGTGGGTGAAATTGATTAACGTGGGTTTTATCAAAATTTCAAATCTATACACAAATATTAAAAAAAAAGTAGACACCGGAAATTATATATATTCCGGGTTAAATAATTTAAATAGACTTGATTTTGGTTAAATTTATTTGCTTTTTGATTAAATATGCAGCATAAATGTTCCTATAACAATGGAATCATTTATTTCTATTCAAATTTTAGTTTTTTATTTTTGTTTAATTTTGTAACCTTTTCTTTCTTGCATTGTCAAACATAAACAAATAAAAGTAATAAAATTTAAAATAGCAACCATGTAACATATGTTTGTGATTATTTATTGCACTCTTATGCTATGTTCCCAATAAAATGAAATCCGATATTTCGGTTGAAAAATTTTGATATCTAAAGTTGATGGAACAAGATTTCATGGAATTTTCAGCAAAATCACAATGAAAACTCTAGAATTCAACGAAATCTTAATGAAATTCAGTTCCACCAATTCGAGATCTCAAAATTTGTCAGCTGAAATCTCAGATTTCGGTTTGGTGGGGACATAGTAGTAGACAGCATCACATCTGTGAAGTGAAGTACATAAGCCCTTCGTTTCAATTATAAACTTTTCTTTATCGCTACCTTCAACTACAAACATAAAAAAATCTTAACAATTAAATTGAGACTAAGAATCATGATAATTGTTGACAAACTATTGTTAACTAAGACTATGATTTTGATGCAAAAGAATAAATTATTATAAAAATGTTAAATCTTTAGGATTATTTAAATTGACAAAGATCCCCCTCATTGTATTTTTATATTGGAAAGCGTTTGAGAGTATCGACTATTCAACGAAGCGAAGCATGACTCCGTAACCCAAACTATTCGTTCATGCACCCACAGTACGATTTACAACAATAGAAACATTCAAAAGTAAAAAAACACGAAATTGTTTTGAATTAGCATTAGGTTATTTATGTCAAGACTGTTGTTCTATATTATTTTTATGAAAAAGTCTTAGGGCGTGCCATTGTTTTGTGTGCAGTAGAATATGAGGTCTACATTGACGCATATGCTGCACTGCTTGATCTGGTGTCCAATGGTTTCGCTAAACAAAGAAAAAAAGCATTTGCATCTTATTAACCCAAAAAAAAAAAAAAAAAAACAACTCAAGAAAATTATTACCATCATAAGATAACATCCAACGAGGGTCGCACTACGTGTTCTTCCAGCTTTACAGTGCACGTAGACTGTACCAGGGTTCTCTGGCAAAGTGCTTGATTTCAGATGCGGGATCCTATCCTTAGCAGGGACGTATTTATTAATAAATTCTACACCTTGGAATAATTTCTCTTGGCACGGGGATTCAAAAATATCTGTTGTTGCCAGCTGAAGGAAATCAATTCCAAGAAATTTCCACTTTTCTGCATTGTTTGAAAACGCAGATAGTTCGTAGTCTTCGTTCATCGAGACAACCGCCTTCATGTTTTCATTTTTAACCAACTGAAACAAAAAGGATTTGACCACCAGATTAAAGTCAATTTTATTATTGAAGAAAAAACCTACATCGTTAGTCATCGAACGGAAGGGAAGTGCTCCCAATATAACACTGTCATCGATTCGGTCAAACCAATTCCTGCTGGTGGCTTTTTCCATGAAAACATTGTACAAAAGGGTCGGATAAAATGAGATACGTGCCAACATCCCCTGAGATTTGAAAGAAATTCCAATATAAAATTAGTAACGACTTTCACTTTGTACTATTAACACACAACAATGCACTCGTTAAGCGGTGTTTCCGTTGATTATGAGTAGGTGCTTCTACGAGAGCGATTGAAATGAGACTCACAGCCATTTTCGGATAAGCTATTGTGGATAGTCTCTCTTGTGTTGGAAAGTTAATGTAATGCTAATGACTCAGTCAACAGACACAGATCTCAGATCAAATTCAGATACTGCTTACTGAAAGAACACTAATATAATCGACTTTTGGTTTATTTACAAATTTACATAATAAACCCGAAAGTGGTAAAAGTGAAACTTTTAGAGAAAGAAAATAGAACTTACGGCTCGCATGTGTACAAATATGACATTCGCATCAGCTGTTTTATTTTGACAGCACACTTGTGTTCGGGTTCAGGCGATTAGACTTGTTGAGATGTGAGAAAATGCGATGTTATGGTTGAAACAAACTAGTAAAAATGCGGTGTTGCACCAAAATGCACTTAAAGCGGCGGCTGCTGGTAGGGGACCCAGGCCTTAAATGGCACACCAGAGTAACATGGAACACTGGCTTAAAACATAGAAGCGAGCAGAATTAAGGGCATTTGTGAACGTAGCCCTTTAGTTTTTCTGGCAATACTAGTAAGAACGAAATTTTGGATGCTTCCAGCTGCTATATTCAAATGGAGAGGTCAGTTTATGTTGAACAATCACTGCCAGAGGCGTATAAAAAAACCAGAGTATCTAAAAACTTCATGCTTGAAAGTTGATTAATTTACTTTCTGAGGTGAGCGCATGTAAGGAAGAAGTATTTATTGGTATACAAAATGTCAAAAATCTCTGAAATTTAACTCAATGTCGGAGGTTTAATAAAATGGCTATGAACGTTCGAAATGGCACATATGTTTTTGACAGCCAAAAGTCATCGAAATAGAGTTACCAACCCTTGTACTCTTTCACACCTTCATATTTTGTCATTATATCTGACCCACTCTACTTTTCTTGAATATCAAGATCAAGATACATGTAACTCCACCATAAATACTTTTTATTTTTTTTAACAGGCTAAAAAGTTATAGCAAAACATGCACGCATATACAATATTGACATGTGTACACAAATACAGGCGAAGATGCCATAATCAAGATGAACATGTTCGTTTTTACTATAATCTTGATCTTGATTTTTATGTTTTACTATAATCTTGGTATCATCAAAATGCTCTGGATATTGGTCTTACCTCTCTATCCAACAAACGAAACTTTTATATTTTACATTTCAAGATACATGTAAATCCACCATAATTTCGTGACACAACATGGAAAAAAAATGATGAAAAAATGCATTATTTGGGAGTTTTTCATTAATGAATTGAAAACTACCAATTATTCGAAAATTACATTAATAAATCTGGATCGAAACTACCAATTATTCGAAAATTACATCAAAATACCGTTGAAAGTATATACAATTTCCAATAAATCTCTATTTAGGGTTTTTGTCTGCTACAACCTATTTGGACTCAAACGCTAGTTGAAAATTGATGAATTTTAATTGTTTTAAAAAGCACTAAGTAGCTAATTTATGTGAAATTTTTTGGAATTTGGTTTTGTCACGTACATCCGCAAAAATCCGCAGCGGATTTTTCTTGAAAACGAATCTTTATGTTTTCTTTTATTAAGTCATATACAAATAAGAACCCAATTTCACACACTTCTATAAAAAACTACGTCCCAATAAAAAATAACCAACACAAATTTTCGGCTGTTCTTGCATAAAAAAAATCGAAAAAAAATTAAATATTAAACTATTTTCCGTAAAAAGGCTCAATAAAGCGTAGACATTTGCAGTTGCTTTTTTAATACTAAAAAATTCATCACACTACAAAAATTTTTCATCAAATAATTTAATCAAATGTTACAAATTTTTTGGATGTTATGATTACAAAAAGAAATCTCAAATTCTTCATCGATGACTTTGAATCAATATCGTAGCCAAAATTTGTTGATAAATAAAAAAATACTGTTCCCCTTTTAATTTTGACTTTTGAATAATCGAGCTTTGGCCGAACTTTGAAGCAAATATACTCCTATTTGAGATATTCAGAGCGCCCCTTTTGGACTCATAGCCACCCCTACTGCTAATGGTGTCATTAAATTTTTCCAAAATATTTCTTTTGCGTACGAACAAATTACCAAAATACACTTTCTCATTAGATAACCAATGTCATTGTTAAACATATTAAAGCAAATAAATACCTTACCTTTCTTACAACTTATTTCCATGGCTTCGCAGCCTTGACCCAAAGAAAAAATACCTACGTGTGATCCAGTCGTTATATTAATTCTATACTTCCTAGCCACCCACACATCATTACGAAATAAAACTCTTTAAGTTTCATTATTTAATATGTATAATGACAATGAATGAGTTCTTAATCTTTTATTCTCATTTAAAATTATCTTTATATAATCACATTTTATCAAAATTACACTTACAATTACAATAATAATAATGTTTTCTTTATAAAATATATATAATTAGTAATAAATATAAATGTTTCTGTTTTTAAGTTTTTTTTTATTTTTCTTTCTGTTAATACAAATCCTAAAACATAATAAGATTCTAGAAAAGGGGGAGGGGGGCTAACATTTTAATATCTCATGCATACATTTTACATGCGCCTTATTTATTATACCTACCAAAAGAAAAATAATTAATAAATTATTTCTCTTGATTATTATTAATTTTTTTGTTGTATTTTATGAGTTTGTGCTGTAAAAACAGTCCACTATTATAGCAAAATGCCTAAAAACAACGTCATTGCTGCAAAAGTGTTGCGCAGCACACATCAAAATCATAGAAATTTTACAACAAGATTTTGAGAAAAGACATAAGAATTTAGTTTGGAAATATTTTTTGTTTGTTTAAAGAAAAATTCACGTTTATTTTGTCTTTTTTTAATTTTTGTTGCAATATCTAACCCGGTCCCAGGTTATTTTTAATAACAGTCTGAATTGAAGTTATGCATTCATGTTGCTTGGATGTGGTCTTATCGAGCAACTGTTCTATGAATTCATTGGCAGACACATTTGTGCTCGGTGGTGCGTCTTGGGTGCATGATATGTACTTGTTAAATATCTCGGTGTTAAGTGAACTCTGTGAGTAAATGGCATCGCGACTTTGGCTAAGAATACGGGCAGAGGTCAGCAATTCCTTTTTGGCATTGTTGTAGGCTCGGATTTGTTTTAGACTTCCATGCTCTGCCGCAGCAAGGTTCATGTCTTGTAAATGTCGCATGTGATGTTGTCGATCGGAGACAAATTTTCCTAAAAGATAACCTGTTGGAAAGAAGAAAAACAATACATGTACTACATCAGTTTTAGTTGTTTAAAAATACGTGGTTAAATTTTAATTTACATATTTCGGCTTTTTAAGTGCAATATACTGTCGAATAAAAACTGAAGTATTTGCTTATTTAAAATAATGTATTATGTTAAATGTCGAGCTAAAAAAGTTTCCCCGAGTCATGGTGCTGTTTCTCACGACCCTGTTCAACAGCTGAGTCAACAATTATTATAGTTTCCAAAGAGATGGAAGACATCTTAAATAGTACCGATACCAAAGAAAGCCGACAGAGATACCGTTTCTTGATATTGTCTCATATCTTTTCTTAAGGACACCAGCTAAATCCTTGGAGGACTTATTGTTCGGAGTTTGAAGGCAACATCGTTCACAACATCGTTAACAACATCGTTCCAGACATGCTGTTTGGATTTCGAAAGAAACACTACCTTATACATCCACTCTTGCGATTTCATAAAGACGTTGAAGGCACCCTCAATAACTGTCAGGCTGTTGCTGGATGCTTCCTGGATATAGAGAAAGCATTTGATAGCATCTGAATACAGGGGCTAATTCATAAGCTAACCACTTTTTATTTTCCGGTAAACTAATACAAAATTATTTTCAGTTTTCTCAATTCCAGATCGTTCTTCGTTCAGATTGAAAACAACCAGTCAACAACCAAAAAATCAGAGCTTTAATATCTTCACGCCAGACCAACCCAAACCCAATAATGCTATGAATTTGCACTCTGCCCAAAAAGTAGAAGAGCAAGTGAGACGGCTGTGGGAGTTCTACACAACAAATGGGGCATCAAAATTAACTTAGTCAAATCTGAGTAGGCTTGTATCAGAAGACCAATGGGACAGCGAAGCACACCGTTATCCGTTGGGCTACTAATCTTGGGCCAAAATCTAATCTTGGGCGATATTTTTTGTTCGTATAAATAAATTATAAATAAAAAACATTTCTCCCCCTAAAGATACTCCTTAAGCATTCCAGAATGTGGCACCACTTTTTTTCACTGAATATACCCCTATTACATAATGATTCCTTGCGTCTGACTCTTTTTGAATTTTCATTAGTGCGAAAAAGAAAAAACATCTGATTTCACCTTCCCACCCATTGAAAATTCCAGATAAACGTCGCATCAAAGAGTGTGAGCAACTTAAGCCGTCGTGCTACACTATAATCGGACGGAAAGAACCAGTGTGGCCTCCGGCCAGGTAGGTTGACCATAAATTCACTCTCAGTCAAATCCTGGAAATGACCTATGGAATTCAAGTCGAGACTCACCATGTATAAACTTCCAAGCCGAGAATGTTAGCATATAGAGCAAGTATAGTGTTTAGCTTGGTCACTAACACTGAGGGCAGTATTTCCAACAGGTGTGTCCTACTTCTAGGCAAATAATGGACATCATCGGCTGTTCCCAACAGGCCGTTATAGAGGCTTTCACGTTAATTAAATAACAGATGAAACTTGTTTGCCTTCAAGGACAAAATTCGGCAAACCTCACTGATTTGTAAATAAATAAATAAATAAGTAGATATCTTATTGATGAAGATCCAACGAATAATTATCCTAGCACACCGATGCTACTTTGGTTTGGCGCAACAGATGGGCTAAAAAACTCCTCACCTACTAAAGACTAAGTGCACGCTCTAGTGCCGAGTGTTGGCAAAGGGGGAGAGCTGATACTGGGGTTTTTCGAAATAAGAATCTTTGACGAATATTTTGTCTTGTTTGCGGGGAGGGCGAATGGAGAAGATACAACACGATCTGCAAACTTGTGAGAAATCTGTACACTGCCTTCTTAAACTCTTTAATTTCGGTCATAGTGTTAGTTTTAAAATCACTCTATGCCTTCTGTTTTTTGCTATCGTTGTTAGGTTTTTATAACATCGCTGGCTATTTTATTATTACTGATTTTCTATGTGTGTAAGATATGAGTGAAAATAGTTTGAGAACCTGTGATTGGGTAGAGCTCTGTTTAACCTATGTTAAGAACATAAAGAACACAAAATTAAAGAAGCATTGCATATACATAGGAGCAAATAATAAGCTAAGCTTTAATTGATATTGGGTAGAATTATTTAAAATCTATACAAAATCCTAAGGATACTCTACACTTTCTCCAAGACTGTTAAGGATTGACTTTTAGAGTTGTTTTTTTTATAAAATTGAAAAAAAATTAATAAGATCAAAAGTTTCGAAAAAAAAAATACTTAAAAAAATGAGAAAATAAAAAAAAAAGAGATTGGTGCTCACATCAGGAGTCGAACCAGGATGGGTCAAGGATGGGTTTGGTGTCCTACCCATCGCACCACGAGACACCTTGAAAAGTCGGTAGAGAAAACAAAACTTATTGTTAGTGATGTAAGGAAATTTTGTAAAACAAACAAAAAAATCAAAATAATTTTCAAGGACAAATCTATCTGAGAGAGAGTTCGAAATTATAAATTTGTATATCGAAAAAACTTACACTTACATGCAAAATAAATAATAAAAATATGTCAAAATAATTGGATTTTAACTAGATTAGTTTTTAAATAACACACCTATTTTTCAAAAATTCTGAAATTGAATTTGATGCATAATTTGTATTTTTGTGGTCAAAATCCATTGAGAAACCGATAATCGGAAACCCAAAAATTTCGTCCGTGATGGTTTTTTTTGAGTGTATGTGTGAGAAAATCTCTGAGCCTCGCAAGGGTATAAATACTTGCGTCAAAACCAAAATCTTTCTTTTTTTGGTGCTTTTTTCCGATCCTCTAAGACGTGATAGTGACGAGCAAAATTATTAAAAGTTATTTTTCAAGTTTTTTTTTTACAAGTTTTTTTTTAAGTGAAAAAAATATAAAATATTCATTTTGGAATAAAAACATACCTATACCTACGCATTTTGAAATAATAAAGGTAAGATTTTAATGAATTCTATCAAAAACCTCTGTCCTTATACCTGATTATCTACCTACCAGGTGCTCAAGGTGGAGAAATTATAAAAATCCCAGAAGTAATCAAGTTCTCAGAAGTAATTAATTTGTTATTTTCTAAACATTCAAACAAAAATTTCAAGGTGAGTTTTTTTAATGATCCGTGCTCCTTATATACCTACATTGTGCTTGAAAATAAGTCCTTGTGTGCTTTTAATCAGGTGCTCCAGGAGCCCAAAATCGAGTGATTTCGAAGCAAAATTCGACCCATTATATCAGACTTTTTAAAGTCTCCAAAAAGCCGCTGATCTCCGAAAAAAAAAGTGTTTGTGCTTCGTTTGCTGGCCTACATGGCATCGTGCTCTTACGACTTAGCCACATCACGATATATATAAAATCCAAATATTCTTCAAAGAGCTACAAAAAAAAAAAAACACCATCGATTACATACCTACTATCGTCAAAATCTTCATCTTGACACCTTTTTTTTTTACAACCCATTTGATCTACATAAAAGGACAAGCTCTACAAAAAAAAACATCACACATACAAACAACAAAAAAAACATCCAGAACCATCCATACAATCAAAATCACCCATACATCCATACAATCAAAATCATACATACACCAAAAATATATGTATCTTAGAAGAATCCAGGAAAAATAACTTATAACTTAAAAAAAAAACTTACGGCCAGCTATTCACCTGCGCAGAAAAAATAGATCATCATACAATTTATAAAACAAAAAGCTAAGTACCTACATATAACATATCTTTCTTTTTCTTTGCAAAAACGAAACTATTTTTGTTCATTATTAAAAGTTATACAATTTGACCTTGTAAATTCAATTCGTTCAAATTTCTATTTGTTTTTTTTTTCAAGTTTTAGTTTAGCAAAAAAAAAAAATTTACAAATCAACAAAACAACAACAAAATTCAATCCTGCGATGCTGTGCACACCATCAGGAGGAATTGAGCAACTATAAACTATATCAGCTATGTAACAACAAAAAATACAACAATTTAAAAACGAAGTATGCAAATAATGCAATTTATGCGGTAAGTCATTTTTTTATATATTACAATATATTATTAATTTGAACGAACGAATATTTGATTTAATTTAATTATTACTTAATAATATTACCATATTTATTAAATGAAAGATTGATGAAAAGAAAACAAGAAAGAAAGGAAAGAAAAAGCTTAAACCTAGAAAGAAAAGAAAAAAAAGAAACCTACTTAGTTTAGATTAAGATCAATTTCCAATTTTCGTTGGTGATATCAATTGCTTTTTACGAACATAAAAAAAAACCCTGATTTAAAAATGTTTGCCTGTTTTAAACCTTAAGTTTTTTTTTAATTATATTTGATTTATTGTTTCTTAAAGAAAACAATAATTATTATATAGCTATTTTTTTGTATATATTTCGATCTACCTACCTGTTTAGAATTATTATTGGTTTATAATTGTAGTGTTAATTATTTTTTATTTTGAATAAAATTTTGTTTTTTTTTATACTATTCTTTTGAAAATACGATTATTTTTTCTATTGATTGAATTATGTGTCCAATTTTAATTCTCTCGGTTGAAACAACGTCTATATTTCTTTTTTCGTCGGAAGTTTGAATGTTTGAGTTCAATTTAACGAAAGTTTTAATTTTCGATTTTTGAAATTAAATTACAAACCATGGTAATGGTTTAGGTTTTTAGTTTCTGGTGGATGTGGCTCTGACGAGAATGAGCTATGGCGATGACGAAGACGAGACAATGAAAACATAAGTTTGGTTTTCTGGTTTCTATTGGGGTTATTATACAAATAGAGGACTTAATAACCAGGATGTGTCGCATGGTTCTGCTCGTAGAACATAGCCGTGTGATATTGGGGTGGGATATCCTCGGAGAGCAATAACACCTTAACTCTCCTCACTCTAATAAGGATAACAAATAGTATCATCACATTACTACACCAAGACACTTATCAGCTCCGCGAATATTTTTTTTGTACAATTTTAACGGCATGATAAAACGTAACGGCCGTCTAGCTTGCTGCTCAAGAATCCCCCCCCTCCGACGAGCTAACCTTTGGCTATGCAAGCATGCCGCGCAGTGGGAAGACTAGACACCCATCCACTTTTGCTACAGGACAGTTTTAGAGTTCCTGTAAGCTCTAAAGCCTTCTGATAGTGTACCGAGTGGGTGGTTTTAGGGGTTTGGAATTTACGTTCTCATCCCTCACTCGACAACATCTCGAGAGTACGTTACAAACTCTGAGCTCTGTCAAGATGTGGATTTAGTCCAGAAAATCAAAACACGTCGATAACTCCCATTTGTCATGCCATTAATGTCAATTTCCCATGAAGGATGGCTATGATTTCGATGGATGAAATAGTCGGGAATTCTTACAGCTGTGGAAAAGGGCTATTTTAAGATATTTGGCTAACATTTGGATCGAAATAGACTTTTTATGTCAAAATATAAATTGTCCCCCTATGTGTCAAGTTATCAACTGTCAGATGCCATTGAACGATAGCTACATTGTCGATGTATAAAAAAAAAATATCAGAAATATATGAAGGAACTGATTATTGATATCCAAATTTGAGATGATTCGTTCACAGCTTTAGTAATTCAGATTTTTTGCTGATTTGTTATTAATTATGATAGTTCCCTAATGACAATGAATAATCAGGACATTCGACCTCGAGTGCCGAGCGCAATATTGTCAAAATACAAAAAAGAATGTGTGTAATTATTTTTCAACTTCTTTTTTTGTTTTGTTTTGTTCTCCCGCTTTTCTCGTGTGAAAGTGTCCCAAAAACTAAGCTTATCTACCTGCGTAGTCTGAGATAAGCTTTAAATTTAATTTATTTTCTATTTTATATTATTTATGTGTATATGCACACAAGTATATATGTAGATAATGAAATGTAACGGGTGATTTTTTAAGAGGCTTAGAACTTAAAAAAAAAAACACAAAAAATTCAAAAAAATGAATGAAATATTTATTTAAATCGATAGTTTGAACCTTGCAATTTAATGTTTAAAGATAATTTCATGCAAATGTTGACCGCGGCTGTGTCTCAGGTAGCCCATCCGCTGAGTCCAATTTTGGCATACTCTTTCACACATATCGGCCGGTATCTCACGAATGAATGCATGGATGTTGGCTTCCAGTGCGTCAATCGAAGCGGGCTTGTCCCTATAGACATTAGCCTTGACATACCCCGGCCAATTGACCGGCCCGAAACGTGAAATTAACTGTTCACCAAACTCGCCTCGCAATTGCGCCATTGTTTCGCGTGCTGTGTGGCATGTGGCACCGTCTTGTTGAAACCACATATCATGCAAGTCAAGAACTTCCATTTCGGGCAAAAAAAAGTTTGTTATCATCGCTCGGTAGCGTTCACCATTGACAGTAACGCTGCGATTCGCATCATCTTTGAAGAAATATGACCCAATAATGCCGCCGGCCCATAAACCGCACCAAACAGTGGCTTTTTCGGGATGCATTGGTAGCTGTTGCAATGCTTCTGGCTGATCTTCACTCCAAATGCGGCAATTATGCTTATTTACGTACCCATTCAACCAAAAATGAGCCTCATCGCTGAACACAATTTTTCGATAATAACGATAATTTTTCGAGCACGGATTTTGATAGTAAAATTCAATAATTTGCAAGCGTTGTTCATTTGTAAGACGATCCATGGTTAAATTGCAAACCAAACTGAAGCTGTTTGACAGTGACACAAGGTACTAAACACACGTCAGCTGTCAAAACCAGTGTTGCCAAAACCAAACCAGCTAAAAAATCACCCGTTAAATATAATAAAAATGTAATAATCGATTAAAAACACGTACTGTTTTCATAGATACTTTAATATATTAAAGTAACTTTAAAGTATTAAATAAAAATTAATCATATAAGCTTCCGTCAAATGCATGCAATTATTATTATACCCTACAACATGATAGGTATTCAATTTTGAACTCATTCTATTGATTTTGAGGTACATGTCCATTACATCCTTTTAAACTGTTTTAATTTTTTTTGTGTAGCTTTTCATTTGAGTTGTTTTTCTTATTTATTTTTATAATGCAGAACCTAAGTGTTCAACAGCTTTATAATTTTACATATAGATGCATCGGCATGGCATCACATCAAGCTGTTCTCTCACCCGGTCTTAGATTGTGTATACTTCCCCAACCTACAAGTCGCAATGACTATACACATTGTGTCAGGGCTGCGCTTTATATTTTTAACCTCTTGACACTGAAATAGCTTTATCTTGCAGATGCTTGCCTAGCTATAAGCGGTTAAAGTGAGGGTGGTTTGTCAGAAGTTTATAGATATAAACTATGTGCAGATATATGAAAGTGCCCTCAATCCTCTTTGAATTCAATTATGCTCTCAACTCACCTAACCTAATGCATATTTGAGATTCTTCTTCGTTGCACTGGCCTCTGAACCTATAGCAAACATAACTACAAAATAAATAAAGCTTTTAAGAGAAAAAAAGAGTAGAATTGTATTTTTTTCTCTTCAATCAATTTTTAAATAGATACGCAGATTTTAAGAGAAAAACCCAAAAATACACGAAATTTCATTTAAATCCTTGTGACGTTTTTTTTTTTTAATCCTTAAAATGTTTAAAGATAAAATCAAAATTTACCAAAAGATTCCTGATTCGACATTAAAAAATGAAATTAAAAAATTCTTTTTCTTTTTAAGTATGGAGAAGCAGCAGTTGTAAAAAAAAGTTTTAAAATTCAACTAAAAAAAATAAATTATGGTTAAAGAACTTAAATTTTTACAAAAATCCATCGAACCACCAAAAAAAAAGCAAAACGAATATAAAAAGGGTTCATTGGAAGGTTGCAACTTTACAATATAATTTTGATTCGAAACCTCTAATGTTAATGTTCCAGAAACCAGGAGGGTTTTTGGGGTGCCTTAGGTAAGGGAAAGGTTGCCATCTTGAAGAAAAAACACTGAACATCCAAAAAAAAGGTTATACGCGAGAAAAAAAAAATGTCGGACGTTTGACATTAAATACACTCTTAGTGCAGTAGACTTTTGCACGAGTATTGTTTATTATAAAATAAAGATAATGGCGTTCGTTTAAAAATTTTAACTTGGAATGTTCCCCAAGTTGAAATGCATTTTTCCTGGGGACTATCTACAAAAAAAAATCTAATAAAAAAGAAGTTTTCTTAGTTTACAATTTTTCGAAAACTAGACGACATAAAATCATTTAGTTTTCAGTGTTCGATTAAAAATTTATAGAACAAGTAAAGTAGTACCTGATTTCATAATTTTGAACAAAACAAATAATATATAATTTTTTTGTTTTTTTTTTTTAATTTTGAGTTTGAAATTTATTTTTTCGAAAACTATGAACAGGAATAACTTATTTTCAAAAACATGTTAAAGAATAGACCTCAAGTTAAAAAAATATAGCTTTTTATTGTTAGTGATGCCATTTGTTTTTAATTATTTTTCTTTAAATTTTTAGTATTATTTTCAGGAAATTGCCCTTCCGGCTTGAAAGGGGGGAAATAGAAATCTCAATATCTTTTTAAGGGGGCCTCTTATCGAAAAGGTTCTCATAGGAGTTCATATAGAAAATATTATTGTCTATAAAAAAAGTATAAATTATTTGTCAAAAACATCACTATTTAAGAGAATAACGTTATTTTTGACTTTTGTCCATTTTATATAAGACTTAATATATAATGGTTAGCAGTCATTAATATGAAATTAAAAAAATTATATTTTCTTGTAGAAAGTTGAATAAACTACAAACTGTGTTAAACTAAATTTTCGAACATTTACCGTTTAATAGTGTATAGCGAAAAATTATTATTTTCGCTAACACTCACTATTTCTGAGTTATAAGCAAACAGGGGGTATCTTTGTCAATTTGCGTTTTTTTCAACCGCTGATATCTCTTAACCATCAGTCGGAGAAAAAAAAAGTGTCACAATATTTTTTGTAAAAAATTATGTCATCTATAAGTTTTCATACACTCCTTTTTAGTACCAAGTACCGTTTCAAAGTTTTAAGCGAAAAACCAGTATTTTTGACATTTAACCTAGAATAACTTCTTACGCAAGCGAGAAACCTTTGCAGACTTGCATGCGTTTTCCTTGACCACAAATATAGATAATTGCATTCAAAAATTTTCACTTAGAATTTTTCCGCAGTGAAAGTACATTTTTCCTGGGCTATTACTTTTTAGTTTGCTGTAATGAAACGGATATATATTAGGTACTAGGACACTTCCTTACTTCTTCGTGTTTCTCTTACAGCTAACTTACTCAGTAACTTAAATGTAAAAGCTAATCTCAAACAATTACAACTACAAAATTATACTTCTGTTATTTGAGTTTTGATATTTTTTCAAATCCTTACCTTAAAGTGCTCCCCACTTGGATAAAAACTTTATAAAATCGTAAAAAAGAATCTATAGCTGACCAATTACTGAAACGAGCTGACATTTTATATAGATCTTAAGGCATTTCAGGTGGTATTAATCTTTTGCAAATTTCCCATAAATGAGGTGCCAAAAGTTGCTATGACCTTGAAAATATTTTAAAATTCACTAAAAAAAACTATGGCAATGACCTTGAATTTTTTTTTAATTCATTAAAAATTTATTAACAAATAAGAATGGTTGCCCATTTACTGAAACTAGCTGACCTTTTATGACCATGAAGTGGCCTTCCAAATGGCATACTTAATTTTTTGGAATGACCTAAATGAGGTGCCAAAAGTTTCTTTTGTGACCTTGAAACGAATTTTGAAAATTCATAGAAAAAAACATTGGCTGACCAATAACCGTAAATAATTGACCTTTTATCACGATCTAGACATTCTTCGGATGGTATATACTCTTTTTTGTAAATTTCCATTAAATGAGGTGCCAGTGATCACGCGTGACCTTGAGTAACCTTGGGACACTTTATGCCTTTATTACAAGTTATCTAGGGCTGACTAATTTCTAGGACTAGTTGACCTTTTCTGACCAATAATTGACCAATTAGATGCATTCTAAAATATCAAATCATATATGACGTATAAAATATCAAGAGCCACAAAGTGTTACTAATAAAACAAAATTTCAGCTAAGTGACGTGTACTAAGCAAAACCACCGAAGAAGATGGCTTAGTGAAGAAATAAGCAACAGACTCTTTTTTGTATTGGTGTTGGTATCACCATTTGATAATGGGTTTGATATCGATAGATTAACATTTTCGATAACATGTTTTTTTTTCTATGCACAATGATTTCAATAGGTTCTAATAAGAGAAACAAGTTATTTATTAGTTTATTTAAATAAAATTACTCGCTCCTTTTCCTTCATTTAATTAATTTTTCCCCAATAATAAAAATTTAGGTAGACATACCTAAACAAAAGAGAATTCGTAGAGGTGTGTTTGGTAACTTGACATTTTAAGCTGTCTAAACCCATACAAAAAAACCCAGACTTGTGAAACTTGGTAAGAATTTCAAGCAACTAAACAGGCCTCGAAAGGTAAAAGTCACTTAGCTATTTCACGAATATTTAGTTTTCTAAATGAGAAATTTAAACCCGTGGCTAAGCTCTTATTGCGTAGTTAAGTAAAATCGTGCACTTAAGGAGGGATAAGCATTTTTTATTGACAGCACTGTTTATGTAAATGTACATAATTTCTATTAATCAATTACAGCGCTATCAATAAAAAACACTTATTCCTTCTTTAGTCCATGATTTCACTAGACTACGGAATAAGACGTAAGCCATGGGTCAAAATTAAAAATTCTAAATGATCGTGAAATAGTAAAGTGACGTTTCCCCTACGAGTCTGTTTAGTTACGAGTACTTGAAATTCTTACCAAGTTTCACAAAGTTGTTTTTTTTTTTGTATGAGTTTTGACAACTTGAAATGTCAAGTTATTTAAGTAACCTCCCAAAATTCTCTTTTATTTATGTCTACCTAAACTATAATTATTATGGAAAATTTAATTAAAAGAAGGGAAAGAATTGAGAAATTGGAACAACAATGACATTTTTTTGACTTATATTCATCAAAACCTACTGGCATTATGCATAGAAAAAAAAACATGTCATCGAAAATATAAATCTGTTTATACCAAAGCAATTAAATAAATGTTGATACCAAATCTAATACAAAAAAGAGTATTCTGCTTATTCCTTTGCTAAACCATCTGCTTTGGTGGTTTAGCTAAGTTAACGTCACTTAGCAGAAATTTTGTTTTTATTAGTAACATTTTGCACTTAATCCAAGATATAAGTCTAACCTTTCACTATTCTACGTATTTTTTACATTTAAGCCTTGTAACCATTTCCTTCGTGTATTTTAATTTAATATCTTTTAACTCGCTAACTTTGAACTTCCACTTTATTACAAACACGTTTTAAATCTTTCTATTATATCGGGTGTTTTATTAAGAGCGCTACAAAAGTTTTTTTAAATAAAACTAAAACGGTTTTGGATATCAATGAAATTCTTTATTATTGTAAAAGTACGTTTGATTTGCATGGCCACCACGGGCACGCTTGCAGAAATCCAGACGCAGAATCCAGAACCCAATTTTCGACGGTTTTCAAGCATAAATCGGCAGATACTGCTGCAATTTCACGTTCGATATTCGTACGAAGTTCATCAATTGTCGCTGGCTTGTTGGCATAGACCATAGACTTGACGTAGCCCCACAGGAAGTAGTCTAACGGCGTCAAATTGCACGACCGAGGCGGCTAAGCGACTGGACCATTTCGTGAGATAACACGTTCTCCAAACTTGGTTTCCGATAAATTGATTGTGACATTCGCTGTGTGGCTTGTGGTGCCGTCCTGTTGGAACCACATGTCCTTCAAGTCCATATCATCCAATTGGGGTCAAAAATATTCGGTTATCATTGAACACAGAGATGCCCAACGCTTGAGAACGACGTGTGAGAGACACTGTACTGTGCCTGTGGATTCAAATTTTTTTCACTAGACGCTCAATTTAATAATTTCGACTCGTTTTTGGCCCGTCTATCTTTTTATCATGAAATGGCAGCCCTTGCTGAAGAGAAATGTCAAAAAAGCGGCAAGATATATGGCGTCGTTTGCTGTCCCTATTGCTCTACTTTTGTAGCGTCCCGTTTGAAAAACCCTTTATAATGAACACTGCAAGACAGTAACCATTTCAACCATCATTGCTTTCACTTTTAATGAAACTTTACTTTTCTTAAACCTAGTTTATGCATCCATTCGAAGTTTAGTTTTTATATCAACAAATGTTTTTTGGTATAGACGTGAGAACTGTCAAAAATTAAATGCAATTATTCTGGTGACAAGAGAAATAAATTTGTCTCGAAACAAACTTGGGTTTTCCAAACCAAATTTTATGACGAAAACTTAATAAGTTATTGATGTTCTATTTCAAATTTAATTTCGCTTCGCTTTAAAATATAAATTAGGCTTTAATTACTAAAATTGATTGCTGTGAATTCCTTTCTCATTTAAAAAATTAAATTGAACTATTATGTAACAAATAAAACATAAAACTAAACGTTTGTCCTTCACAGTAATTACTACTTGTTAAAATTCCCTTGCTGATAAATGCCTCTTAATATAATTGATATAATTCCCTTGTTTAGTATAAATATATATGTAACTGTAGTATAATTTATGATTGCATAGAGATAGATAAAGTAGATATTATAAGTATTTACCTGATATCAAGGTAAAAAATGCCATAGTTAGTACAAGGCTAACACAGGTCCTTTTTGTCACATATTCTCGAATATCACGGGCACTATTGGCTCGCATAGCGGTTTCATAACTCAGTACTTGATGCATTTTAAATATATATTAATGCGGCTTGTACAGATCTGAAATAAAAAAAAAATAAAAAAAACAATTTATTAAATAAAAACAAATTCAAAACCTGAAATCAATGTAAAACCAACATGACTGTAAGTTTAATTTATGAAAGAAATTTTCACAGCGAAATACAAAGGTACGCAAGGACGTATTTCCATGAAAGACATAAACAATTGTTTTTTTTGCTGGGGGTCATAAGTTCACTGGCTAAAAGTAAGTCATTTGAATAGGGTATAAGCCCACATACAAGCTTTTGTGAACTTAAAATCTGATATTAATGTGATAATTGAAGCTCATTTCAAATCTCTCTGTTAAAAATCCCGTGATCGATTTTTAATACCAAAAACAGTACTAACCCCCTCGAGATCTTAGCTTTGAAATTGTACTTTTTGTAATGTTTATATTAGTTTTGTTGTCGTTCTTATAAGTAGGTACTTGTTGGTTTTGATATTCAAAATGAGTAGTGGATTTTTATTTTATTTTATTATTAGATTAAAATTTTTGCATTCAAGATTTTTGATTTGAGTTTTTTATCATTTGATGCCAAATTGAACAGAAGCCAAGTCATATAAAACACTTTTCTGTCTTTGAAGAGACTGAAAAGATTCTAAAAATGATTAAAATCCGGGATTCAACCCTAAATGCAGTTTGAATTTTTTGACATTCGGGATATTGGATTTCAGGGTTTTGTCAATTTGGGATTTTGGGATTAGGAATTTTAGGTATTGGAGTTAGTAGCCCGAATGCCACTCAGGATTATGAAATTCAAGATTTTAGTATTCTGGATCTTCTCGAATGATCGAAAACCACGCTACTCAACTTCATACGGTATTTTAGTAAACCTGATCAGTGTAACTCCAGCCGCAGATGATTCAAGTCGGTTCCGATCACTCAGCTTTTGGCTTCCCGGTGCTTCCCCCTACACTAGTGGTTAGGAATTTCGTTTGAAAGACCCATTAAGGCAGGAGAAATTGTCCAGCTGTCTTAATAAGACTTCCCACTACCCATGGTAAGTTTTTAGTTTGAAGAAAAACGTTGTAAATGCCACCAAGGGCTCTAGTACCAGAGCGAGAATCTTCTGTATCGAGTGCCACCAGGGCCTTGAACCTGCTGATTGAGCGCCACCAGGGGCGTAGTACCTGTGGATTAATTGCCACCAAGGGCTTCGGTACCCGCTGATCTACCAGAGCGAAAACCTGTCCAGTCGAGTGCCACCAGGGGCCGCTAATTAATGCCGTTAAGGCCGTAGTTCCTGCCGATTAAGGGTGCTGCCACCAAGGATGTTGTACTTGCTTAATAGTATCATCAAGGTGATGTACTTGCCAATAAGTGCCACCAAGGGCGTTTCACTAGCCGATCTGTACCACCAAGGGCATTGTACTTGCTAAATTATGCCACCAAAGGGTATTATTGGCTTATTAGTGCCACCAGGGGCGTTGTATCTGCTGATTATTGTATATGACCCCATAACCTTTTCAGATGTAGTTTTAAGTGTAAAAGAGTACAAGATGCAAGTTTCCCAATACTAAAATACCCAGGACAGACTATCATGAGTGCACCACTCAGGGCCCGATCCTGCTTTTTCGCCGCCCAGGGCAAAAATTATATAAGCTCCCCCCTTTCGCGGACACCTAATAAGCAATATATCACTGCAGAGATGGCTCGATTTTTAACAGACTTTAAAAAAATAAGGTTATCATTGTCACCCGAATAAATGTAATATGGTTGGAACTGTGTAATATTCACATCAATGTGATAGTCTTCTGCACTACGTCTTCTCAACGAATAACAAATTTTAAACTATTATTTTATTAACAAGGCAAACCTTGTGTTCTATAGAAATCATAGCTAATCCATATTGTCTTTGCACATGACACAAGTAGCCCGAGGATAGTTAAAAAAAATATTTGTTTAGGAAAGCTACTTGCAACTTGTACCCTTGTAACTTGTAACTTGTACTGGTAAATTCAAGAGGATTCTGAGTACAATACTATGGACTAAATCTTAATTCTATCAATAAATTTTTAAACAATTGGAAGAGAAAAGTTACTATTAAAAAAAAAACATAGGGTTGACAAAACCCCTCTGAAAGTTCTGATCCAAGTATATCAGATGAGTCCTAGTGGGTTAAAATAGTCTCGAGGTTAAAATGTTCTACCAATTAGTATTAGTATTATTATTATACAGCGTAGGGTTAAGAGTCCAGAAACCAAAAGCCCATAATGGGCTTTTGGGTCACTTGGGTGGGTTAGAAGTCCATAAATGAACTATGACGTAATAACTCACTAACGTGGGTCGAAACCCCAGAGGGAAATGGGTCGAAAGTTCATAGTTTTTTTTCAGAAAGTGGGTCAAAAGTCCATACTTTAGTCAAAAATGCAAAAGAAACTTTGCATACACCCAACCTCGCACCTACCCAAATCCAATGGAGAGAGTCCAAGCAGGGGGGTTGCAGCGGGGCAGCATGCCCCCAAACATTCTCCACTGTTTATCCGCCGTAATCCTGGGTGCATGGACTGTATTTGTGAATAAACAGAGAGGTATGTTGAAGAGGGCGTACTGCCCCCCTGCAAACCTCCTGCCAAAACCTATAGGATATGGGGTAGGTGCGAGTTTGGGTGTATCCAAAGTTTCTTTTGCATTTAAGGAATCCGGATTTATAGAAACTTCGAATTTTTCCTATATATCCAACAATAATATTAACTGTATCATTTCATATTGTTATGGACTTTTGGCTCATCTAAGTGGTCCAAAACTCCATAAACTCTGAGCCAGTAGTGCATAAGAATTTTTCCGTACTTTTGACCCACTTAGGTGGGTTATAAGTTCATAATGCATTTATGGACTTCCAACCCACCCAAGTGAGCCAAAAGGCCATTATGGACTTTTGGCTTCTGGACTTTTAATCCTGCGCCTTACTATGCACCTTGGCTTGGTGTTTTATTGAATTTGTTCAAAGTAAGTTTTTAAATTTTGTTCTTTCAAAAAGAACAAGAGCCTTTTTAATTAATAGCTATCGGAATAACTTAAAATACCAACCTGTAGATACCAAATGCCAACCAAATAATATTAAACATAAAATAATTTGTAATAAGCTTCTTAGTCTTTTTCCTCTGAAGTTTTGCGTTTTATTGAGGATGATCCTGGTGAAACCTGTTAGCATAAGCTGGGATGGAAAGATACAAGCACTTACACCGGCATGTATCTTATCGTTATATATTCCTTCCTGCCTTTTTTCATAAAGAGCCAGCTGTTTTATAAGAAAGCCTTTAAATATATATTGCAGGTGCAATCAAAAATGCTACATGTTACACAATAATGGATTCTAAATATTTATATATTTTTTTCTAATATTAATTGCTTTTTTGCTGCTACTCACATAAACTAATTAGAATTTAAAATTGAAGTAAATGCCAGACGAGATTAGAATTGTTTACAAATTTAAATTAATCCATTATGCAAACTATAATATTAACTACTCAAACACGAACATCTATAAAAATAATATTCTTACAAAACCATTATAGGTACATGTACCTTCATAGTAATGTTTTCCGGCAGTATACAAATATACCTACACATACAGTCTACATACACACATGATTCCTGCATTATGAATTTTTTTCCATTGTTTGAAAAGCTCCCAAAACCATTAACCCACACCCACAGTATAATATTATCAAGTATTTTTATTAACAAGACGCTTATAAAATTTTGAGTATAAGAGTATGTTCCTTCCATAGTTGTTGCTTATGCTCTCCAAAGCAGTGCGCTGTTCTCCTTATAATAATTAGCTAAATAGCATGTAGGTATTCTTATGAACGACCCCTAAAGCTCTTTTGAATATTTGTTTTTTTTTTACTGTTCTTAAACATGAACGATGATACACTATGGGCGAGTTTGTTGATTGAAAAAAGAGCATAAACGACACACGTTTTTTCGGCCTCTAGGAGTTAGAAGACTCATTATGAATTTGTTTTGGAGTTTTTTTTTTACATTTTGAAATAAATATGTACATACGTTAATGGCTTCATGTTTTATAAGGACCCAGGACTAAAAGAGTTGCCATATACAATTTGTCTAAGAAAACCTATACATTTTACAAGAAACCATTCATTTGTTAAAAAGAGAACATATTTAGGGCCAATTTTTCAATAGTCAGTTAGTATAAGTACTTAATCTATAGAATAGAGCAGCGGTTCCCAAACTTTTTGAGCTGTGGAACCCTAAACAAAGTCCGAATATATTTTGGAACCCCAACACTTAAGTGCCTTTCAAATAAGCTGCAAATGCGAATAAATTTGCTTTGGCAATTCAAAGTGCAAATATCAACCAACTCTTATTTTAATTTGTAAATAAAGTGAATATATGAATAAATAAAATAAATTTAGCTTAAATTATTAAATTTAGCATATTTATGTTTTCTTTCACAACATCAGGGGTACAAATAAGCGATTCTGGTTCTGTGAATGAAAACAATATTATCGATGCTCGAACTACCTTACCATTTCTGCTAAAAACTGCACGATTCTCTCAATTTTCTTGTATTTTTGAAGAGAACCGAGAAATGCATGAGATAGAAAGGGGTTGTGGTCATAATTCTGTATGTGTCAAAGTTCGGATTACAAAATTCCGTTTTCCAAAATTCTGTATTCCAAAATTCTGTAAACATAAAAGAAAAATTGTTTTGATACTGAAAAAAAGTGCGGACTTGAAATTTAACGATTATGATGATTTACCCACAATTAGGTAGCTTACTAAGGGTCAGTTGTACAAATATTTGGGCCGTGGTTCAGCAATTTTAGCTCACCGACATTGACGAATTAACTGAGGTTCAACGATTGATGGTTCAGGCATTAAAATGGTTACTAAAACATACTAGAACCTTGAACCATCGTTGAACCTCAGTTTCCTACGAAATCAGTCTGTAAAAATAGCTGAACTACGGATCAAAATTTGAACCACATTTGTACAACTGGAACTAAGAAATATATCAAGGGAAGGAAGTCTAAATTAGCATTGAAGAAATATTAGAGTTTTAGAACATAGAATTTTATACTTACAGAAGAATACACAATTTTGGAAACAGAATGTTGACACTTACAGAATTTTGGATTTACAGAATTTTGAAATGCGGAATTCTGGATTTACACAATTTGAGAATACAGAAAAATGGAAAAGCAGAATAATGGAATACAGAGTTATTTTCATACAAACGGAGTTTTGGAATATAGAATAACGACTCGTTCCCGATAAAACAACTTTTTCGTTTATGGTTTGACAGAGCAAGAATATATTTGAATTTGACATTTTGTTCGTATTCATGTTTTTATTTTGGGTAAGTACTCACCTCCAAATGACGATGTAAAAGAATATTATTCATATGAAAATTTTTTATGTTTGGTTTCACATTTTTACAGAACAGGAATCGGAGTCGTAATGAAAGCATGAAAAGTTTTTCAATTCACTTTTTCACACAATCAGAATCGGCCCCCAGGACGCATTCCACAAATCTCCAATTGAAAAATTAGCTTGAGTTAAACCATACATTTTGAGCACACATTTAACTGTTTTTTTTTTAAATGTCAGTTGGCGTCTATAGACTACCACTCATGTGGAAGAAATGCCAAAATTTCACAACCATTCGCAATTCAAAGCTCATGCATATGCAAGGTACTTTAAAAATAGCCATAGACAAAAATGAAAGACAAAATATTTAAAAATCAAGGCAGAGTTTTTATTATAAATAGATTTTTAAACTAACATCTACTTAAAAAATAATTTGACTGATCATACTTCAAGAAGTTGGCGGAACCCTGAAGATTGTTTTACAGAAACCTAAGGGATTCGCGGAACACACTTTTTGGGAATCGAGGGATTAGAGCATAATTTTTTGAATAGTTAATTCTGTGACAGCTAGCTGAATGTCTAAATAAGAAGGTTTAGGTATTTAAAATACAAATTCTATATAGTTCTGAAATAAATCAACCAAGTAGAAGACTTAACATTAAGGATTGCACATGTTCAATTATTGATTCCAAATAGCTTTTAATGGCCTTTAGTCTTACAAACTGGCGTTTTGTCCGGCTAACTCACTTGGTCTCATTAGTGACACCTAAGATAGAGTTTCTATACTTGACGGTACGTCTTAAGTTAGGATCAGGAGTATACTGATGGAAATTCCTAGCAGAGTGGATATTACGCTACGCTGACACTGTGTGGAGGAATGCTATTGGAAATTTAATAAGAGTATCGTTAGAAAAAGTTCCGATAAAATATTGATAAGAAAGAAACATTTGAACGATTGATAACAACTGTTTCCGAAACTGGTGTTACACCTTTTATGCAAAGGAATGCTTTTTAAAATGTCAACAACAACCCGTTCCAAAATGCCTTTTAACAACAATCCATTCAACTTGGACCTAAACAATACATTCAATGAAATTAATAATATCATCGGTGAAAGACAATTAATGTTAGAAAAAATCAGGATGAGACAAGCTGAAGTTACAACGATTTCAGAGAAGCCGAAGGATTTGCGGATCATTTTGATCGGAATCTAGTGTCAAACCCACTGAGCAATCCGGCATTCTAAGGGGAAATCAAGTAAACAATAGAGAAATTGAAGCAGATGGACACTGAAATTTTCAATTTTAACTATGGTAACCCTGCCAGTAATCCAGGGCTGAGTAGAAACTTCACCAATCCCGAAAAAGTTGCCGAGTAAATTTACTGTATGATCTTAGAAATCTTCCAACAAAACAACAAATTCATTCTGAATATGCAGCTTGGATTTGTAGAGAAAGACTCTACTTAAAATCTACTTTAGAGGATCCAGTACATCGTTGTAATAAGCGCCAAATAAAATATTAAGTTGGAGTTGTATGTTTCCTGGATATACAGAGAGTATTTAATAGCATCTGCATACAAGTGCTGATACACAAGCTAACCACTTTTAGTATTCTAGTTGCTCAAAGATCAAAGCCAGGATCATATCTCAACAACATCTTTATGTCAGACAATACTTGACCCAATCATTCTATGAATTTGCTCTAAGTCCATGGTGTGCTGAACACATGGAAATTAATGCCGCCAGTTATAGCAGACTACCCAGAAGAAGATCACGTGAGAGTGATGTGGGAGTAATACACAAGATGGAGCATCAAAGTCAACTCACCTAAATCTAACTTGGCTTGCTAATAAGATCATTGCCATCGATCAACCAAAAATACCGCAGTATTATAAAAAATCTGCGCAACGAAGATCAAATTATCGGTAAAATAGCTGGCTGGATTCCCAAACTGGATGTTAGGGCTTACCTCAGAGGTACGCTCTCCAACTGAAGAAGACTATGCAGAACTCCTAAATTTGTTAGGACATAACTTCCTTGTTGGTGGCGACTTCAATGCTAAACACACCCAATGGGGATCTAGGCTCATAACAACGAAAGGCAAACGGCTATATCAAGCAGGCCGCAAATACAACTGCGAATTTTATTCTTCTGGCTCGCCAACATATTGGCCATCTGATTCTAACAAAATACCAGACCTTATAGACTTTTTCGTAGTAAAAGGTATTAAACGAAACCATATAAGTGTCGAAGGTAATTACGATTTATCGTCAGATCATACTCCAGTAATATTATCACTGAGCGAAGCAGAAATAATAGAGAAAAGTAATCCTAAGCTCGTGAACAAAAGAACAAACTGGAACGAATTCAGAGATAAACTTGAAAGTTTTATAAACCTAAGATCCCCTATGCAAACAATTGAACAGATTGATCATGAAGTCGAACAATTTATTGCTGATGTGCAACAGGCTGCAGAAGAAAGTACTCCAACAATTTCGAACTCAAGAGAAAAAGAAATAAAATATCCTGTCGAAATAAAGGAGCTGATCTTGGAGAAAAGAAGAGCTCGAAGAAAATGGCAAGCTACGAGATTTCCAGGTGATAAGGCAGTTTTTAACCGTCTTAACAATGAACTTAAGAAAAGAATCTGGGAATTTAAAAGTGATTCACTTAGTAGATTCCTGAATAGTCTGACGGCGGATGCTTCTACGGAATACTCCTTATGGAAAGCAGCTAAGCGCCAAAAAAGACCACAGGCACAAAACCCGCCAATAAAATCTCAAGATGGTAAATGGATCGGAAACCCAAAACAAAAGGCTGATCTCTTCGCTGAACATCTCGCGAATGTATTTAAGCCATTTCCAGCAAGCACAGCTACAGATCCCTTACAGTTTGTTGATAGAAACGACGAATGTGAAATTCCTTTTGTCACGCTCAAAGAAGTAAGAAGTATGTGTCAACATAAGTTGTCCAACAAAAAATCACCAGGGTACGATCTAATAACTGCTCAGGTTTTGAAAGAAATGCCTTCTACAGCCTTCAAAAAACTCCAATTTATAATAAATGCATGCCTTAAACTAAGATATGTGCCACATCATTGGAAAATTGCAGAAGTCATTGTTATACCTAAACAAGGTAAGCCACCAACAGAAGTAACATCTTACAGACCTATATCGCTTATACCAATCATGGCAAAAGTTTTCGAAAAACTGCTTCTGAAAAGACTAAGCAGAATAATAGAAGAAAGAAGACTAATTCCGAGCCATCAGTTTGGATTTAGAAATAAACATTCCACGATAGACCAAGTGCATCGGATTACGGATGTTGTGGAAAAAGCACTTGAAGAAAAACAAGTATGCTCGGCTATATTCTTAGATGTTGCTCAAGCCTTTGACAAGGTTTGGCACTTGGGACTTGAGTACAAACTGCAAAGGGATCTTCCCAGGCAGTACTACGAAATACTGAAATCCTACGTTACGAACCGACTCTTTAGAGTACGGTACGACCAAAATTACTCGGAACTAAAGAAAATTGAAGCCGGTGTACCACAAGGAAGTGTCCTAGGACCAACCCTGTATCTGTTATATACAAGGGATATTCCAGTGGACATCAACGCTATCATGGCCACCTTTGCTGATGATACTGCAATATTGGTGCCAGATAAATCCGTTACGAAGGCTACACAAAAACTGCAAAATGCAGTCGATAAAGTTAGTGATTGGACGCAAAAATGGCGAATCAAACTAAATGAAACAAAATCGACGCATATAAACTTTACAAACAAAAAAATAAACAATGTTCCAATTCTTATAAACAGTACAACAGTACCTTACTCCAATACTGCCAAATACCTTGGAATGACTTTGGATGCAAAGCTTAAATGGAAAGAGCACATCAAAAAGAAAAAAGACGAACTAAACTTGAAGTACAGAAAAATGTACTGGTTACTAGGAAAGAACTCTGACCTATCTATCCAGAACAAACTAATGTTATATAAGCAAGTACTGAAACCCGTTTGGACATATGGCATCCAACTATGGGGCTGTACAAAGAAAACAAATGCTGAACCCATCCAAAAATTCCAAAGCAAGGTCCTTCGCGGAATAATAAATGCCCCTTGGTATATAAGAAATAGCGATCTACATCGTGACCTTCAAATTGAAATGGTTACAGAAGTGGTTAAAAAACACGCTGTATCACACAATCAGCGACTGCAAAGTCATACCAACTCCGAAATGGAGACCGTCTTAAATGTACGAGACAATGTTCGGAGATTAAGAAGAACCAAGCCTCATGAGCTGATGGTCTAAAAGCTATGGAAAGTGTTATAACTTAAACTTCCCACAATGCGACTGATAAATTAAGAAAGAAAAATCATTTGTCGATCTTTCATAGATTGGTCCTGATTCACCGGTGGTTTTAGTGCGGTAAGAGTCCCACACTACTTGGTACCGATTCTTACCGAGTGTCTTTTGAAGATTTCCATCGGATAATAAAAAAAAAAAAAAAAAAAAAAAAAACCTCAGAGGTACAGAAAAACTACCATTCCAATTTGAGAATCCTCCGTCTCCTCTCTATAAACCTACACGTTACAGATTCAGATAGTCTGAAAATGGAATAATTCTTTCCATCGAAACTACTCGCGGAATGTGGAAATGAAATGGACTGAGCCAAAGGACAAAGCTGCATCTGTATAAACAACTTCTTATCATCACATAGTGGTCTCCTGTCTGGTTAGATATTTCTGAAACCAACTTGAGAAAGTTATGACTATTTGAGAGATTCTGGGAATCTGCTTGGGTCTCCATATCCCATTGCGTCCATAAATGAAAATTATCAAGAGCCATCCGGAATAACACTAAAAAAAAAACAATTATCAGTGTTGCAAACGGATTCAACAGAAGTCATCTGAACCCGCTGATGAGAAGCATCAAAAGTAAATAGAGACACCCAGAGCAAAGATACCTGAATATGCCATCACTATGCTGAAAGCATCAAATTAATGATGATGAGGCAACTTAATTCAAGGAAGAGGGGAAAATGGCTAACAAAAAACAATCATTTACATGATAAAATACAGTTTCATTGAGATACGTTCCCAATTTTGTATTTAAAATATATGTGAGGAGGCTTAAGAATAATCGGTTGGATTGAATCCTGGAACGGCCAAAAAACTATAAAAAAAATGTATTCAGACAGTTCATCTAGCCGTTCGGACTCGGCAAAAAATTGTAGGTCCCCTCCATTCCTGCTAAAAAAATACGCACACAGGAATGATTGAGAGTTGTAAGTCACTAGGCCTTGGCTCTCCACGAGCTGTTGTGCCACCAAATTTATTTATTTATTTTTCAGTTAGTTTCCTTCTTTTTTCCCTGTACTCAATTCATAAGCCAACAATTTCTGCATTAGGAGTAAGCTTAACATGTGACTTCGGTAGCTTGATGTGTAGTGCATCGGCTTCTGAAACGCTTAATATAAGTTCTACTCTACTTATGAGGGGATGATATTTATTTATACCTATTTCATTCTTGCTTCGTTTTAGTATTATTCTGAAAATATTAACGAAATACTGTCATACATTTTTAATTTTAGTATTTCAAATTCTTCGAATATGGTTCTCAATAATAACTTCATAAATGGCGCCCAACGCTTTATTTCAGACCATTTAAGCACAGCTAATTTCCCCAATTGACTTATAAATCAAATTAATGTAATAGAATTAAGATTGCAGAACCCACATATAGTTAAAAGATAAGCTTTTCAATCATAACATTCAATTGCAGTTTTATAACTGGCGCCCAACGCTTTCTTTTAGTTCATTTTAGTAGACCTATGTTTGGAACTTGACTTATTTACATAAATGGTATGTTAGATATTTTATTAAAAAAATGCATTGTTATAAGAATCACATTTTTAAAACGCAATATTCCCCAAACTTTGTCGAAGCTTTCTGGAAAAAAATCGATGGAATCATAAGAGCGGAAATAACAAACATGATATAGTTAGAGATAATTCTGAAAGTAGTCGCAAAAAAAAGAAAGAATGGCAACCCTATAACATACATGGCAGCTGTATTTTTTCAAGTAATCCATCATAGATCAAAAGTTGAACATGAACTCTAAGTCAACAAGCAAGTTATTTTTGGAAGTGGAGCTCTTTCCTCAATGCCTATTCCCTCTTATACACAGAATATACACTACACACCCTTTAAAGGACAAGATTGTGGGAGCAAGAATTTATTAAGTGGTTACGATGCCACTTAAGAGTAACCATGAATTGGGGTGTACCTGTGCACAACCGGGTGACATTGAAAGCTTAAAAAAAAATACAGAGAAAATTCAGCTTGTTCTTGAAGGGAAATTTATTCTGTAATAGGTGATGTTGTTGATGATGTTGCTACATTCTTTTGGGGCATGACATGTAAAGGGTTCTTGAGCGCATTCATCCCTTGTGAGCAATGCGGACAAACATACATATATACTACATATAATGTGATACATACTTGTACCAGGTTCATAATATTCTAAGAACGAGTGAGGAAATGATTACACAAAAAAAAAGTAGAACTGTGTTATGTAGGTAAGGTACATTGTAATCAGGAAAAAAAAAGAAGAAAAAAAGGACTTAAGTTCTTCGCTCCCGATCATAAAATGCATAAATGGGGATGTGAATGACGCTTAAGACAGGAATGCAACAAAATAGCGTGAGTTTCCATTGACAAAAAAAATTGTTATATTCATTAGGGAGCACGGTTGTTTAGATGAGGAAGTTTTCAAGCTTCATAAGGAAGATATACTGATACGTTTGTCTTTACCGATATGTTCTCCACTTTATTTGTTTCATGGTTACGGTCAAGCATTATTGGTTTAATATATCAAAAACCTAAGTACTTTGACATTTAATACTAAAAGCGTATGTATTCTTTGATGTTCATTCAACCCTAACGAAGGCTTTGTGTATTTTCGTATACTCTATTGTGAAAGGGATATAATATATCAAACGCAGGTTTATCTAACAATAATAGTGGCAAAGAATAACTCAACTCAACGTTATTGGGTTCCCAAAGGTTAATCTACTTAGTCGATTTTTTAGCTCATAAATACTACATAACTGCATTCTTTAATGGTAGTTTTTTTCTTTATTCTAACAGACCTTATTTCGGTCATTTGGAATAGTCTTAACAGCAGAGTGGTACAAGCACTTAAAACACAAAAGATTCGGAACACGATGAAAAAATATTAATTCTAACAAAAGCCTTTTAAAAAACGTGTGAAGTTTCGATTTTATTTTTAGGCCATCAGGACTACACATGTACATAAGTATAAATTTCGTGAGTTACTTATGTATATTTAAATAAACAGTGCAATTAAAATAAATAATAACAGTTGTTGAGTAGTGCACATCCAAAAGATCCAATTTTTGATGACTTTAGCGTATAGTGTTCAGGCTGAATTTGAGTGATGGCAACAGGATATCTAGACATTTCAGTTGTTTGTGGCATGACCGGTGATTGAAGGGAAACCGTATAAGAAAAAGTCTGACGGGTTCATCATTCGATTGAGATGCTTTGTCAGAAAAGCGCCAATTGGTAGCACTCTCCATAGATGGTAATGACAACTCAACATTTAAACAATTTCTGCGTACGCAGTGTCACTTGGTGGACGTCATGTGATTCGCTTCAAAAAAACCTGACAGTTAAACGTGTTGACTTATTAAAAATCAGGTTTTCCGCTTCCAACCCCTCTAGAACCTCGAAACCCAGTTAGAAGGCATACGGTTCAGACCAAAGATATGATAGGCACCTTCCAAGCGTCAAAATTGTCTAATTTCCTTAGGATTTGGTCAGATTAGGTCTTAAAATAATTTCCAATATTAAAAATTTTAAAAATTAGCACAAAATTAGTTTTAATCCCTTAGCGACATTTCTCAAAATTTTGTTTTAATTTCTTTAATTTTTTTTACAAATATGTATACCATTTTTGTATGAATTACCAACGTACATTCAAGCACATATTTTACGATATTTCAAACATAAATTTAACTCTTTAATTTTAAAATAATTTTCACAATTTTTTTATATTATTTTATGTGTTTGACTTAAGCGACGCGTTTCGGAGTGTACCTCCATCCTCAGGTGAATAAAAAAATATTGCCTGAGGATGGAGGTACACTCCGAAACGCGTTGCTAAAGTCACACATATTAAATAATATAAAAAAGTTGTGAAAATTAAAAGTTTAAATACAAAATAACAAATTTTCTTGTGTTTTATTTTTCTATTCTAAATTAAAAGAGTTATGATCTTTTTGGAGACTTAACAAAATGCGTACAACTTATAAAATCATCGTTGGGGGGTGGTGGAATTTTCATCGCTGTGAAGACTCGAGATTTTAATCATAGTTGTCATTACGATAGGGAATACGAAAAAAAGCGGGTGTGTTCAGCTACAGCCTAAACAACTATGGACCAAGTTTCTTAAAGTTAATACATACTGGTTTTTGGTACATAATTCTTTTCACACGTTTTTTCCATTTTCTTAGAACTTAAAAAAAAAAACGGTACTTGCCATACAATTTTTTTAAGAATCTTACAAAATCTTATTTTTCTCAAAACGGCTCCGGTAAAAGCTACCTTTGGACTGGAAACAATTTTTTGAAAAATGGTTATTAATGGTACGTCATAAATAACCACTTTTAAAATTTTCTATTTTCTTCAAATTGGTATTTCTGATTTCAATAATTTTATTTTCATACAGAAGCTTCTAAATAAAAAAAATATTTTTATGAATTTTTGAAAAATTTATGGATTAATGGATCTAGTATGGCGTTGCCGGAATTTGAAAGTGCTGTTGCCAACTATATTTTAAGCCAGTGGGTGTCACCAACGAATCTGTGGTACTCTGGATTTAAGTAAATTATCTAACCATTAAATCTGGATTTATTAAATCAAAACATTTAAATAAATTTTCACTCCAAAGCATGCATTACATCGAATGGCTTTCTTTCATATTAACTTACTAAAATTTTTAAATAAGAGCAAAATGAAATTATAAAAACTTTTAAAAGAATTGAAAAATATTAGAATTGAGTTTAATTGATCTCCAGATGGAAGTTTCAATAAAATTTTTTAATGGGTTAATTGAGATTGCATTTGATTTTCAGATATTAGTTATTTTAAATCTAGTTTTAATTTTTTGGTTCGAATCAAATAGGTAAATAAAACATTCTTAGAAATAATTGTTACTTAAATATAGTATTTTACTGCTCCAACACACAGGGGTGACCTTGGACAATTAGGGGCCCTGGACCTTAAGGCTATGGGGGCCCCTTGAAGTATTTTTATTGAAAACTATTCCGGATTATAAGTAATACCATATTTTTTTGAAAACTTTAACTATTCAAAGTTATTATTTAACTATACTAAAAGACTAGAAAGTTCGTTCGCATTTTTGTTTTGCAGTAGTTTAAATCGAATTTTGAACATCTTCAGCCTTATTTATTAGATTTTATAGGCGGTTGAGTAGTTAGACTTAAAGTTTTAAAAAGTTGGATATATGCCTTATTTAAACATATAAAATGTCAAGTTCGACAAATCTTAGGCAACCGATGCCGTTGTCCAAGTAAGACATCTTTAGGACAACAGTAAACAAAGTTTATTAATAACTTTTTAGAGTTGGACGGCTGTCTATGGTTAGACAAAGTTTATAAATACGACTGCTTATATTTAGAATGAATGATTATTAAGTGAATATTATCTGTAATTTTTCACGTGACACTCAATACTTCTTTCTGCGGTAATAGAAATGGGGTTTATATATGTTTTGTTATCCTATAGCGGCTTTCTTAGTAGAAATGTGTTTTGACATGTAGTCGACTGTCAAACGATGGAAACATTACGTTCCCATTTTTGCAAAAAAAAAAAAGTTGATAAAATTGAGTTTTGGCCCTGGTACCTACTCTTTATAAACGTTTAGATACAGTTGTCACGGAGTTTTGTGCTCATATAAAATGTTCCTTTCATTTATTTTGGCATTTTCTCAGTCGGAAAATAATTAAAAAAAAGTGTTAATCACAAAAAGTGAAGAGCTTGCGCATAATCCAATAGTGTAAGAAGTATCTTCAAAAATATCATAATGATAACGTGGGATTCAAAAAATGTTCACGGGATACTTTTTTGAAAATTAAAACGGATAGATATACCTAACAGCGTTAGGCATTTTAGCACTAAAAATTAAGAATTCGAAAAAATGCTGTCACCATTGTTTTTTCATTAAAAAGATTGCATTTTTTGTCCAATCTCTTGCCACATCAGCTGATTGTAATCTTTTGCATTCTTTTGAAGTCTTTTGAATTCTTTGGCATCCTTTGAAATTATTGCATTCTTTGAATTTATGCATTCTTTTGAAGTCTTTTGAATTCCTCTGAACTCTTTGAATTCATCATTCATTTGCGTTTTGCACTTCATAATAAAAACATTTTAACAATTATTGAACTTTAATCAACTTAGAAAAAAGCTGTGTTAAACTGTTTCAAATGCCTTAGGCAAATTTTTTTGTTTGAATATTATTTTTAACAAGCATTTAGAATTTCCAAAACAATTGGTGACGACAACAAAACAAAAAGAGCAACGTGTTGTTGCAATGAATTCAAAAAATTTAAAATAATCCGAAAGAATTCCAAAAACTTCAAAAGAATGCAAGAACTCTAAGATTGTAAGAGACTTCAAAAGAATTTAAAAAAATAAAAGAATGCAAAAGATTTTAAAATATTAAAAGACTTCAAAGCATTCAAAAAGAAAAAATGAAGTGTCAAAAGATTGCAATCAGTTCATGGCGACAAAAGATTGGAAACTAAAACGATTGCAATCTTTTAAAAGAAAAAAGAATGGCGACTGCCTTTTTTGAAGTCACATTTTTAAAAAAGAGTGTAAAGAATGCAATTTTTTATTGAAGCCTCTAAACATTGCATTTGTAAAAGATGCCAATCAATTATACAACTCGGCTAAAATGTTCCCAAAACGAAGTTTACAAAAAAATTAAGCAAGTTAAGATCGATTAGAAGTTTACAAATTAAAAATTATAATTGTATGTTTTCACTAAGTATTGGATATTGATTTTAACTGGCTCTATCTTAATCAACAAACAACAGAAATATTCAAATGAGAATTTTAAAATGTTCATATTTGAGTTCTTGTGCGAATAATAATAGCTTTGAGATAGTTTTTTTAGTAACCGCGATTTCTAAAATATGTTAGTTTTATTCGCTTTAATACATATAATTTTATGAGAAATAAAAAAAAGTTTTTGAGAATAATATATGCTTCCTTCCTTTGAAAGCCCAATTAATATTTTTAAGACTTAATGGCATTTTTTCACAAATAATAGAATATTTAAAGACTTTAACAAACAAACAAAAAATACAAAATTGTATAACTTTTTAACAACTACACTTATTTGTTTTTTTTTTGTTTGTCTCTTTCTAAAATGTTATAGCATAGGCATACATAGTTTTTATTCGATTGAGTTTATTTAATTTTTTTTTAAATTGAACTTCTCTCGACTTTCATTTAATCCTTTATTTATTGGTTTGTACGTATTTTATGGAAAAAAATGTTTAAAATTTTTAAGAGTAGGTAATTATTGGTCTTTCATGAAAGTAATAATGCTCTATCACTTATTTTATTAGAACCAGATAAATCCAATCTCAATTTTGCATACTTTTAAAAATTACAGTCGGTTGGCTTTCTGTTGTAGTCTAGGTGGCCCCTCAAATCACGGCCAACACAGTTCTGCCACTCGGAAATTTTAAAAAACATAGTTTGACATCATGATTCGAGTTCAAAAAACATGTTCCACAGTTCTGAGTTAAAAAATAGTGAAATGAGATCTTATTTTTTTTTTAAGAAATTAAAAGAAAACCTCAGAAAGAAATCACCAGCAGCTTATTTCTTCGCTTGAAAGGGATCTGGGAAAAAGAGATACATGATGAATGCGAGATCTCCACCTGGGCCTCCGTATGCCCACTTGGCATGACCGGAGGTTTCCAGTGGAGATCAGCATCCACCATGAGCCCAGAGTTCTTTGATTTGAATTAGAACGGCTTTGGAATGTTGTTTTAGTAAAGGGTTTTTCAACAGGGATGCCACAAAAGTAAAGCGACAGGGAGAGCTAACGACGCCATATTTCTTGCCGCTCTTTTGACATTTCTCTTCAGTAAGGTTTGTCATGATGAAAAGATATACGAGCCAACAACGAGTCTAAATTATTAAAATTTACTACCGAAATTCGGAGTAAGTGGCCTCAACGTTAAGAGCGCTACGTCCAATTTATGGTCGTCATAATCGTCCTAGCAGATCAGCAATTGAGCGTCTAGTGAAAAAATTTAAATCCACAGGCAAAGTACAAAATGTTCCCGCGCCAGTGAGATAAAGAAATGCCAGTAGTGTCGAGAATATTCCTGCCGCTGAAGCTTCAATTACAGAAAGCCCGAATGTGTCTCTCACACGTCGTTCTAAAGCGTTGGGCATCTCTGTGACGTCGTTGTGGCGAATTTTGCGAAAAGATCTTGGCCTACATCCTTACAAGATTAAATTGACGCAAGAACTGAAGCCACTTGACCACCAGAAGCGTCGTATGTTCGTGAATTGGGCTGAGCAACAACTTGAAAATGATTGGGATTTTCATCGATAAATCATCTTCAGCGATGAGGCTCATTTCTGGCTGAATGACTTCGTCTCCATGAGCCATCATTGCATCCCAAAAAATTACGGTTTGGTGTGGTTTATGGGCTGGCGTCTTAATTGGGCCGTACTTCTTCCGTGATGATCAAGACCGGCACGTTACTGTGAATGGGGATCGCTACCGTTCACTGATAACCGAATATTTTTGGCCCCAATTGGATGATATGGACTTGGAGGAGATGTGGTTCCAACAGGACGGCACTACAAGCCACACAGCGAATGTCACAATCAATTTATTGGAAACCAAGTTTGGAGAACGTGTTATCTCACGAAATGGTTCAGTCGCTTGGCCGCCTCGGCCGTGCGATTTGACGCCGTTAGACTATTTTCTGTGGGGCTACGTCAAGTCTATGGTCTATGCCAACAAGCCAGCGACGACTGATGAACTTCGTACAAATATTGAATGTGAAATTGCAGCAGTATCGGCCGATTTATGCTTGAAAACCGTCGAAAATTGGGTTCAGCGTCTGGACTTCTGCAAGCGTGCCCGTGGTGGCCATGCAAAAGAAATCAAGTTCCATACATAATGGCACCAAACGTACTTTCACAAAAATAAAGAATTTCATTGATATCCAAAACCGTTTTTGTTTTATTTAAAAAAACCTTTGTAGCGTTCTTATTGAAAAACCCTTTATATTTTGGGCTAGCACCAACGTCAAGAGGAGAGACTTAAGACACTCAGTCGATTGGATTGCATCTCGCCCAAAGCTAGCTGCGATATGCTGAGCGCAGCAGATAGCAGAACGACTGGAGCGCGAATGATCCAACGATTCGATGATCGCTGTCATTGAGCATCATGAAACTTAGCAGAGGCCTGTATTACGATTGCTCACGGTCTTGGGGTCTGGGGGGGGAACATGATACAGAAGCAACCGATTTTCTATTAGATCCATTTTGTCACGTTAAGAAAGGAAATCAAGTATTTGATTTTCATTTAAGAAAGTTCGTTGAGGTCGTCAAAAAATGCCACTGGAAACGAATGTGCTCTCATTCTAGCCAGAGCAGGACATTTACAGAGAAAGTGAAGGAGGGTTTCCTTTTCTTGCTGATCATTTCAGCTACGGCAGTGAGTATTGTAGGGAATACCCAGTCTCACTGCATGTTCTCCTACTGGCCGATGTCCAGTACAGGTTGCAACGACCATAGCTATGTCTCGCCTGGATCTACATAACATATCAATTGTTCGGGATGGCCAGATCGGTTCGGTGGGCCAGATCTTTCTGAATATTTTGCATTCGGTCAAGCTATTCCACCTACGATTGGATTTACTAAGGAAGATTGACAGTAAATTGCCCTTCACAACTTCCAGGGGAATGTTGACCTTTATGTCCCTATGGCCAAGAACCCAGATAAGGGTGACCTTGAGGTTAATATTAAGGGTTGCGAGCTCTTCCCGGCATTGCTGGACCAGTTAAGAGGATGATATAACCGAATCAATGGCTTTGACAGCTGCCTGACTGTCAGTGAGGATAGCTGTATTACGATTTTGGTTTGGATCTAGTTTAAGTATCCTGCATGCCTCCCTAATTGCAAGTACTTCAGCTTGAAACACACTAGAATAATCGGGTAAACGAAAGGACCTTGAGATATCTAGGGTGATACTTCAGTTATTTGAAATAAAACACTAAAACAATCTTAAAACTGTTGTCATGTTGTGAATTGCTGATAAACTAAAAATAAAACCTTCAAAAAACATATATAAATGTATGAAACAATCAAAAAATAAAACACATAAAATGTCTATACTTCAGTTTCCGTATAGAGTCAAGGTTTTCTTTTATTCAAATTTAAGTGCACTGTTTTCTGTTTTTACATTCCATAGAAACTGCAATTTACCTCTTGTCAATGCCAAACGTAACAATTTCTCTCAATCCTCTCAAGGACAAACTCAAACTATAAACGCCTACAATCTTGTTTTTCGATTAATAGCTTTTACCGTGTGGGCCAACAACTTAATTTCGATTGCTTTTCTTTTGGCTTGCCTTTGAGTTGGCTGCGTTGGTAGACTTCTTTTCAATGAAATATATTTATGTGCATCCTCATCCTCAGGGTTTGTAATCTTTGTAGAAGCTGGGGGCGTAATGGCTGAAGGCAAGACACCTGTTTGAGGTTAGCATTTATGGACAGGGAGTGGGTTAAGATTTTCTTTTTTGTTTAAAATAGTTTCAGTGGAGAAGAACAGGTATAAAATATAAAATATATGGGTTTATCGATTTGATAGTCTGCAAAGGAACATAAAAAAAGTCATATCTAAGTCGACTTTTGTAGTTTGCACAGTGGGCCTCCCACGTTATATCAATAATATTCAGTACTCATCAGGCTCTCTGCTGTGCAGGTAAAGTTTTAAATTAGTTTAACTTTTTATTTTTACCGAAGAAAGAAAATGATTGATTGATAAAATTTAAATTTTGCGTTTTATGCTTAAAATAGAATAAAATGCACGAACGGATTAAGCTCACATGCTAATGGTCGCTCGGTATCGATCAAAGTTACCAGGAATAAATTACTCTTAAAATTGAGTGACATCAGAATGGCAATGACAATGATTAAATGTGTTATTACTAAAAATTAATTTTGAAATAGTAATATGGATTTTGTTAAAGGCAATTTTGTGGCTTCTGTTACATATAGTTATATAGCTACTAGAAAATGAAATTGTACATTCTTCCCAACAGGCAAATATTGAAACCTTTAGATATCAAATAAATGTAAATATGGTCCCTTGGGTGATTTTATTTTATAGTATCGGTTGAAGTTCTCAAGAAAAACCATAAAACCGAAACCAATTTATTGGTATTCGGTAGCCCATGTTCTAGAAATGGAAATAAAGTATTTTTCAATAAGGATCAATTGCGGGTCGATGGAAATTAAACAAGCTGTGTGTGGGGTGTTAACGAAATTCTTTTTCATTTGTGAAGTTCATTGCAATACTGAATTTTTTTTTTTTTTCTAAAGTAAAAGTAAAATAAAGATCAAAGAAATCAACAGAGTTTTCTTTATTTTCGATAATAAATACAGTTTCACAAATGTATTTATCTTGAACTAGCACTTGTATGAAAATAATAAGCTATTTGTATTGAAGGTTAGGTTAGGTGAGGTTGGGAGGGGCGTGCAAAGCATGGAGGCTGTTGCGTACAGGGGGGCCTATTGGTCCATTATGATCCACTTACAAAAAGAAAGCAGAGATGCTTCTAAACTAATGATTCAAATAGACCGGTTCATTTGCGAACCAGATTGTGCTTTCTATTAATTTCCTCATGTTTTGCATTGAGACCTGGGTGTCGATTCCCTAACTGTGAAAATGTGAAGTGAAAAAAAGTTATCATTTCAGTTTTCACAAACAACTGCCAAAGAGGGTACTAGAAAGTACTAAAATGAGAAATGCATCTCTCTCAATCTCCCATAGTAAAAGATGGTTATTGTGTCATACAGAGACCGAGATTGCAACTTACGTGTATCTAATGAGTATATATTGTTTCTTTTCACAGGTTTTCACAGAATGAAATAATGGTGATAAAAGAATAATTATCATATAAAAACATTTTGGTATTTGTTTTCATTTTTCACACCTCAGGAATCGCATTTGGTGTGAAAGCATAATCAGATTTATCACTTCACAGTTTCAAGGATAGAGAATCGACCCCCTGCGCTAGATCGTCCAGTTCTCTAGCAAACCTGTTTCCAAATTAACGGTGGTGATTTGTTTGGAGGTTTGGACAATCTGGTATTTATTTCTTCTATGTCCTGACAGCTCCAACAGAAATCGGGTGCGAATACACCTAGTCTGGTAGCCATTTTGCCAATGGCACAATGACCCGTTAATACACCTATCAGAATTCTAATATTTTTTTTACTCAGCGATAGAATATACTGAGTTTTCTTTTCATTAATTCTAGCCACTAAACTTCTAGAGATAACGATGTCCTACTTGGTCATCCAGGAATTATTGATTTGCTCTTTCGTTATTTGGTCTATTTCATTTTAATTACGCCAATTGGGATGTCTAGTCCCATATCTAATTGGCTACTACTGTTCCTATTTGATACTGACGCCTTCCTTGCCAGTTCATCTGCTATATCATTCCATTCTAACGGGTGATTTTTTAAGAGGTTTAGAACTTAAAAAAAAAAAAAACACAAAAATTCGAAAAAATGAATAAAATATTTATTTGAATCGATAGTTTAAACCTTGCAATTTAATGTTTAAAGATAATTTCATGCAAATGTTGACCGCGGCTGCGTCTCAGGTAGCCCATCCGCTGAGTCCAATTTTGGCATACTCTTTCACACATATCGGCCGGTATCTCACGAATGAATGCATGGATGTTGGCTTCCAGTGCGTCAATCGAAGCGGACTTGTCCCTATAGACATTAGCCTTGACATACCCCTACAAAAAATAATCTAATGGTGTCAAATCGCACGATCTAGGCGGCCAATTGACCGGCCCGAAACGTGAAATTAACTGTTCACCAAACTCGCCTCGCAATTGCGCCATTGTTTCGCGTGCTGTGTGGCATGTGGCACAGTCTTGTTGAAACCACATATCATGCAAGTCAAGAACTTCCATTTCGGGCAAAAAAAAGTTTGTTATCATCGCTCGGTAGCGTTCACCATTGACAGTAACGCTGCGATTCGCATCATCTTTGAAGAAATATGGCCCAATAATGCCGCCGGCCCATAAAGCGCACCAAACAGTGGCTTTTTCGGGATGCATTGGTAGCTGTTGCAATGCTTCTGGCTGATCTTCACTCCAAATGCGGCAATTAAGCTTATTTACGTACCCATTCAACCAAAAATGAGCCTCATCGCTGAACACAATTTTTCATTTCGAACCGAGCACGAATTTTGATAGTAAAATTCAATAATTTGCAAGCGTTGTTCATTTGTAAGACGATCCATGGTTAAATTGCAAACCAAACTGAAGCTGTTTGACAGTAACACAAGGTACTAAACACACGTCAGCTGTCAAAACCAGTGTTGCCAAAACCAAACCAGCTAAAAAATCACCCGTTATATTGCTTTGTCCAGGAACCCAGCAGAGTTTGACTAGGTTAGTGTTTAAAATATTATTCAGTATGTCTCGGCATTTTCCACTGTTTTGGATTTTATAGTCTCACTGGCTATTGCTTTGATAGCGGCTTGGCTGTCCACGAAAAATGTGATCTCCAACGAGCTAAGATTTTTCTTGTGTATCATTTCTCCCACTTTTTCGATAGCGTATATCTCAGCCTGAACATCTTTGAGTTTATATGATTCTCTTATATTGAGCTTCACAGAACACCCCAGCTCTTGTTCTTTCTTCCTTTTTTTACCCGTGAGTATAGAAGAAGATACCTTGTTCACAAGTTCGTGAATTGGGTTCCCATCCATGTCTTTCAGGTATTGAAATAGAGAAGTGTTTGTTAAAGTCTATAATAGATGATATGTAGGCAGTCGTCAAATCTAGTCCGGCCACTGTGCCATACCTTCGCAAGATAGACCCATGACCATAGGTGCTGTCTGTCAAATAGCCCAGTTATTTGAGTCGAAGCTCGCTTTTGGCTGCTGTGCATTTGATGTACTCGTCTAGAACTGGAAGATTTAAAATAATTTCCAACCCTGCTTGTGGCGTAGACTTCTGTGTCCCCGTTTTTCCTATACAGACTAGTCTCTGTGCCTTGTTTAGGTTTTTAAGATATCTAACATTTTCAAAAGCCTCCCACCTCACGATAAATCCGTAGGTAAGTATGGAACGAATCGCCGTGTACATCCACTGGATGACCTGCGGTCTCATAGCCCACCATGTGCCGAAGGTTTGTTTACATGTGTAGAAAGTGCAGAGAGCTCTTTTCATTCTTTTCTCTGTGCTCCGTTTCCATGTTAACTTGGAACTAAGGATTACTTCAAGATATTTAGCTTCTTTGGAAAGTTTCAGAGGAGTGTCATAAAGCCTCTCTCTCTCTTTATTCGTTAACAGAACAAGTTCGGTTTTTGTATGGTTAACCCCAAGACCATTTAGTGCTGCTGAAGAAGATAGTTCCTTAAGTGCGGATTCCGTATTATATTTTGATAGTGGAAAGATACTTTACCGAAATCAAAATTTTTATTTCGTCTGCATAGCCCAAAATGTTAACGCTCTGATTCCTAAATCTTGTAAGAATTTTGTTAACAACGAGGATCCAAAGGAGAGGTGAAATTACCCCTCCCTGTGGTGTGCCTCTTGTAACTATTTTCTCTACAATAGTATCTCCAAGTTGCAAGTTTATGATTCTACTATTGATCATGGTATAAATCCAGTCCACGAGTGGCAGATTCAGCTCCAACCTCTTCTAGAGCAGATTTAATGGACTCCGTTTCAACGTTATTAAACGCTGCCTCTATGTCCAGAAATGCCGTCAGGGTGTGTTCTTTGTGGTCGAGACTTTTTTCACTTTGTGAAACAACTTCATGCAACGCAGTCTTCACTGAATTGCCTTTACTTTAAGCGTATTGGTAGGTTCATAAATAGGTGCATACATTGATGGTCACTAAAATCTTTAAATTGAATTACATTCAACAGTCCACAAAATAGAAAACAAAAATAGTGAATTTTCTATTATTTACGTTTTTTATTTTTTTTCAAAAGCGTATCCATATTTTTTATCAGTCAAAATTCAATGAATTTCTTTTAGTAAAGTCTACCTACAGATAGGAAACCATTTTTCAAAAAATGGTTATTATTTCTTGATTTTCTTCAAAGTGGTATATCTAATTCCCATAATTTTTCTATGCATAGGTAGGCTCCTTAAAATTATAAAGAGTTGTTTTTACCAAAAACAAGAAAAATTTTACTTTTAAAGAATATGTATTCAAATTGTTCTGTTTTTTTTTTTTTTTAATTTGGTGGCACAACAGCTCGTGAAGAACCAATCCCTAGTGACTTACAACTCTCAACCATTCCTGTATGCGTATTTTTGGCAGGAATGGAGGGGACCTACAATTTTTTGCCGAGTCCGAACGGCTAGATGAGAAGCACTTATTCATGACAAGTATACTCTTGGAGGATTTGTCAGTTCCTCGCAAGAGGCAGTAACTCGCGAAAAAACATTTCTGTTTTTAGGTGGCAGTGGCTGGGAATCGAACCCAGACCTTTGGCATGACAGTCCTACGCACTAACCATCATGCCACGAGGTACTACTAATTGTTTTGTTTGAAATAAAATATTTAAAAAACCATGTATGGTTGATTTTTTCGAAACTTTGTAGTTACGAATTTTTTAATCTAGCATGTTTAAAAAAATATTTGTTTTTGAAAAAATAACAGAACCTTCCACACAAATGGTTTAAAAAAAAATTAAAAACGTCTCCTTTCATTTTTACTATGCTTTTTCTGTATGCTCAAATTAGTGCGATCTACTTTTCAAAATTTACAGTTAGCAATTTAATATTAATAGTACCTCTAATAGAATGTTTTTCTTTTTTTTTAATTTTCTCATTATCAGCTAAACGGATTTAGAATAACTTTTTTATATAAACATTTAAAAAAAATTTTATAATACCCATCCAAATATTCAAAAACTCTTTTTTTAAAATAGGCAGAATTTTTTTTTTAATTTATTTTTTACATGCAAATAAATCAATACTTAAGATTGCAGTCCCAAAAATTTTGCTTAAAAATAATTTTATAATTTATACAAAAACAATTTTTTAATTCAAACAAAAACGGCTGCAATGATTTAAAATTTTGTGCCTAATCAATCAAATTTGATTGGAAATTGAGATGATATTCCCTTTTCTCACTTTAAATTATTAAATGAATTGTTTGAGTTAAATTAAATGTCGTGCTTCTCACAAGGTGTCCACGGGAAGGTATACTTCTTTGTTTTGCCGCTATTTTGGCAGTCGTGAAGTAGACTAATTTATTATGGAAAATATACGATAAACCAACGTGTTTTAATCGTTAAAACATTTTATCAAAATCAATCATCGATTACTGTGACGATGAGAAAGTTTATTTATCGTGTAGTGAATGCTTTCGAAGAAAGAGGGTCTGTAGGTGATAGGCCCAAGCATGGACAACAACGTACTGCAAGGTCGGCTGAAAACATTACTGCTGCTCAGGGAAGTGTTCAAAACAATCCGTCAAAATCAATTCGACGCCGTGCTCAGGAGCTTGGTCTTCAAAAAACAACTTTGGAAACTTTTTAACGCAACAACTGCATGCTTTGGGCTTGATTAATATGTGGTATCAAAAAGATTTCAATGTTTCACGTCGCATACAGCCAGGATTACAATAGAATTACTGCGAGACCTCTTTCCACATCAAGTTATTTCAAGAAATGGTGATGTTGGTTGGGCTCCACGGTCACCTGATTTTACTGATCTGGACTTCTTTTTGTGGGGATATCTGAAAAGCAAGGTTTACGTGAACAAACCAGAAACGCTTGAGCAACTCAAACAAAATATTCGTGATGAAATTAATGAAATACCGCGTGAAATGTGTGAGAATGTAATGAAAAATGTGCTCAAAAGAGCTCGCATTTGTGAGACTGACAGAGGCAGGCATTTACCTGATATTGTATTCCATACATAATTGCCGACATTAAATAAAACATTTATCAATAAAACATCCATTCTCTTGCATTTAATCAAAAATTATAAACAAAAAGAGTAGTATACCTTCCCAGCGGACACCCTGTACTTTTTAACAATTTTCTCTCACAATTTCCACTTCTTTATACATAATTTTCTTGAATCCTCTTTCCCTTAAACATAAGAGCGAATACGTGTGTACCAGCAATGCATTTTAGTATTCACTTCTACGTTTCTATCAAAAATGGTAAAAATGGTGGATCAATTGATTCGTTGACTTATCAAATGTCAGTATTTTTGGTTGTATTTAGTGTCATCTGCGCCCGCAGAGGGGGCATTCGCCCGCCCTAGAATATCCACAAAACAGCACTTACTTGTTCTGATCATTTATTTTATTTTAATGTCCAAGACTACGATGTTTTTGGAATTGGAAACATTTATAGAAAATATGTAGGCATGTATACCTACCACCAATGCAACTTAATTTTTGTCACTTAATAACTATTTGTAATAATAGTAACAGAAAAAATTCTAAAGTTTGTGTGGAATTTATTGGGTTTCAGCCTCTTAGCCAAATCAATACTTTGTCAATCTCCAGTGCAATACTCAAGTTTTTTAGTAGACTCCGGACTTGACTTAAAAAAATTATATGGTCATGGTTACGCCGGTTGTTTTACAATGGCAGGATGAAAAGGAAGTGTTGCAAAACTTATACAAAACAAGTTCTTGAAAACTCTTATTTGTCACTGTGCTAGTCACACATTAAATTTGGTAATCAATGACCAAAATAATATTTGCCTTATTAAAAATGTACATCGATTATGAAAGCCTTAAAAACGTTTTCCAAAAACAAAAATAAAGCTATTTGGCAGGCAGCTAACAACTTATATTTGCCTGCACCAAATCCAGACTTCAATATTTAAGAAAATTCATTTTCTTAACGGTGCATTTTACCACTGCCGCCCCTAGCAAAAATCCTGCAAGCACCCATGTGTTGAAGGGCTTTCGAATATCTATTTAAAGTTACTGACATATTCAATTTTGGCGTAGTATATTACCTTAGATTTGTCTACTGTGGCGTATACTTACTTTTTTATAACGGACATCGAATTAAATTTTTACAATTTTTGGAAGTCAAATAAGCATTGATAAGGCATGGCTAAATAAATAGAAAGGCATGGCTATTGACATTGGTACGCGTATGAGCAACCCTTTGTGAAAATAATAAACAATACCATACTCGTACATACATAATATGCATTAGGGGTGTTGGAACTTTTTTTTTATATTCAAAATGGGTATGGTGGATCTTGTTAAGGATTTACAAATAAGTAATTTTGGGAAATTTTTCAAAATTGAAAACCATTTAAATTTGAGCCAGTATGTGGTCAAAGATGCTTATACTGATTTTTTTGGCTTTTGTAACCTTCTGCTAAGAAAATGGCATACAAAATTTCTTCTGAAATGTCATGAAATATTTTTTTACCAAAATATATTTATTTATTGATAAAGAATTTATTACCGATGTTTTTTTCAAATAGAATCAGTATGAATCACATTGCTTTAAGTGTTCAATTTACTATTTATGATTATTTAAAGCCTGTAATGGGAAGAACAATGAAACATGATTTCAAAAATGCCGATTTCGATGCAATAATTAACCACATAAATATAATTTCTTGGAAAAAATGTATTTTTAAACTACCAGCTGCCAGAAGCTTATAACTTATTGATGGGGACAATAATTAAAGAGGGAATTGATTTATTTGTTCCTAAAGTTGAAGTCCATAACAAAAGTAAGCCACCTTGGTACAATAAGCGTTTATGCAACTTAAATAACAAGAAAAATAAATGTTATACATTTAAAAAGTTTTATTTATAAAAAACAAAATTATTTAATTTATTAGGAATGTAAGTTACAAAGAATATTTTAAGACTAAACAAATTATTTCTTTTTTCTAACAAGTTTAATATCAATGATATTATAGATAAATGTATTTTGATAAGGCAGGTATTAATTTAGCAAGTATTCGTACACAACAAAATTATACCGCAAATCCATTGAAAATATATATCTTAAGAACAACTATTTACGTCTTCAAAAAGAATTTGATGTTTTAAATAAATTTTTACAAAAGGATTACTTAATTCGAACTGAATCCAATCTAAAACAGAATAGTAAATAATTTTTGGTCTTTCACAAAAAGCAAAAGATGTTCGAATGAAATCCCAAATTGCATGCAGTTTTCGGGAACCACTTCTACCAACCTTGTTACTAGTTTTTTTTCAATCTCTGTACTCTCTTCAATGTGTTCTCCTGAATAATTCCTCCTTTAGTTGCACCAATTCAATTAACATCAAGATGTTGAGTCAGCCCTCAATGTTCTCAATGGCATTGGCATTCCCGATGGCATTCCTCCAATCGTATTGAAAAACTGTGTCGCTGCTCTTTCTGAACCATTAATTTTGTTGTTTAATACTTCACTTGATAAGGGTCTTCTTCTTGATGATTGGAAAGTTTCGTTTATCATACCAATTCATAAGTCTGGCTCAAAACAAGACGAATTACCGTCCAATAAGTAAATTTACGACTATTCCAAAGGTTTTCGAGCAAATAGTTTATGATAAACTGACTTTTACTCTCAAAGAAACTATTTCCCCATTTCAGCATAGCTTTGTTGCTGGCAGATCCATTACTACCAACCTTACTATATTCTCGAACCTGGTCACTTAAAACCTTGAAAACGGCTTACAAACGGATGTCTTATCTACCCACTTTTCTAAAGCTTTCGACAGAGTCAATCAGTATATATAAAAAAAAAATGGAATCCATTGGCTTTCACTCTAATATTTTAAGATGGTTTGAGTCCTACCTCTACGGCAGAACAGAGCTTGTTCGCATAAATAATTTGTTATCTGATGTCATTCGTGTCACCTCTGGTGTACCACAGGGGAGTCACTTGGGACCCCTTCTATTTCTATTGTTGATCAATGATATCCCTAATACTATCAAAAATGCTAATTGCTTAATGTTCGCTGATGATATTAAAATTTTCCATTACATTAAGTCGCTAATAACGACTGCCTTTTACTTCAAAGTGACCTCAATTACTTATCTGAGTGGTGTACCCATAACCACCTCTTTTTAAATGTTTCCAAATGCAATATGCTATGCTGACGAAAAAGAAGGATCTGGGAGTAATTTTCGATTCCAAACTCAACTTAACTTCCCAATATTGATTTTGTTGTTACAAAAGCAAATTCAATGTTAGGTTTTGTTTGTCAAAACTCAAGAGAGTTTACGGACCCATTAACTCTACGATCTCCTTTCTATGGATTTGTTCGGTCTCCACTAGAATATTGCTGTGTAGTTTGGAACGCATTTTACTCGTATAAAGTCCACTCCATGCGGATTGAAAACATTCAAACAAAATTTTCGCGAATTGCTGTTTACCGTCTAAATTGGAATATCCAAATGCCTCCGTATAAAACAAGGTGTCAACTCCTTGGCTGACATTAAGGATATCACACCATTCTACGACTTTCACTATCAAAATCAACAAAATGGCACTATATCGGAAATTTCACTGTAAAAAGATTTCAAAAACTTTTACTATCAGGATGTAGCAACAATGGTCTCTGAGTTAAATCACGAAATTAGTTAAGTTAGGGAGTTACCATACATTTTAAAATGACTGAAACCACGTTTCTAGAGTTAACTCTGGTTTGATCCCGCACCGCCACTAGGATGATCTCGCAATAAAAAACTGTCCCTAAGGCATTCGACCATATTTTAATCTTTTATTTTCCTGAGTGTATTTAATTACATTTCCTTACAATAAAAGAAATTAGACTTTTACTTATCGCAAAAGCTATTAAAACTGCAATGAGAAAACTTCCTTTGATATAGTAAAATTCCTTTTGTTTGTTTGTTTTGCTTCTTCGATGAAATAAATGTTCACCCTCCATAGCGCCTTAACACTCAAAGCGCAGATGCCTCTATTGAATTCTGTGTTTTTTTTTGCACCAACCGACCGTATAGACAGCTATGCATTACCTGTTGCTCGAGAAAAAATGGTTGTATATCTACTATCTAGTAGTATGCTATGGTAGTTTTTCTACTCAATATACATAGATAGGTGCATACTTAATGTCTGTATCTATAAATTTCATCAAAATGAAAATTCACTATGGTATAACATATGCACCTACATGTATTAAAATTGTCGATGTGTTTATCCAAATTGATGAAAAAATTCAGTAAAATTCGATTTCAACACCCCCTTTTGGAAAATTACCAACTGTAAGTTCCAAATAATTGTATGTAATTATTCCAATCAATATTGAGAAGCCGAAATTTCAGGCTAACGACCTCGTCTGTCTATTCATTGGCGGCTGTCAGCCCGCGGCCATTTATTTTTGTTATTCAAAAAGGAAACATGAAAATATTATTGACGTGAATAAACAAACCCGACATTATTTTATAGCCCCAAGTGGGTTGATGTCTGCATTATCATTCCATTCAAATATATATTTAAGCATTTGTTTGTGTTAATATATTTTGGAAAAACAATGAATAATAAACAATTTCCACCTAATTACGATACTTGGAAATGTTAATTAGTTATTCATATGTATTAAAATTTAATATAAAAAAAGAATTAATATTACCAGAATGTGATAAACTGGACACTAAAAGGGGTGTCAGGCGCTTCAATCGCATTCACTTAAATCCAGTTCCTTTGAGTGTTTGAATGAAAGAAAGGTGCGCTCCACCCATCCCTGTTTTTAGGTTTTTGTTTTGTTTTAAGTTAGCGTGTAGACCTTCGACTTCAGGGTATGGAAGTTTTCTCACTTTTCCACTTTTCACAGTAAATTACACAAAAACAAGAAAATTCAAAAAAGTGAAAATAAAAAAAAAAACTTGAATCTAGAACGAAGTAGTACGAAAACGTTAAAGTCTCAGTTTCTCGAAAAATTGTTTCACATTCACACTCATTAGAGAGGCCACTAAAAATAGAACCGGACAACTCAGTTTTGCTTATTTTTTTTTTTAATTTTACTCGTAGTAAAAAACAAAACAGACAAAAAAACGGCTATGTGTTTCAGCTCGAAATGTTTGCAGTTTGTATATACTCGACTCTCGTATATAGATAGATTTGCGTGGAAGTAAAAATATACTTTTTTATTTAAGAAAAGAAAAAATTAATTCACTAAAATAGATTCAATGCAGTTGAAGAATTGGAAAATAATTATTTTGTTGTTGTTTTTAGAAAAAAAAAAATAATAATATACTTTGAGGAATAAAAGAATCCTTGGCAATGCAGAAAAAGCTACAGACGGTGAAGGACGATACAACGGTATGAGATTCGCGTGGTTACACCCGCCAACGGAAACTGAGAGCGCAGTAACGTTGAAAGCGAGTTTTTAGGCCGTTGGCCGAGAAATTTTGCTGATTCGCGCTCGTTGTTTTAATATTTGCAGTCGAGCGAGTAAATTCTTGCAGGAGGTGGTGACTGGAGAGTGTGATACATTAGGGATGTGGTTCAGCTGTTGGTTTTTGTCTAACATAGCAAACGAAAGAGACGAATTCTAAGGGGAATTGTTTGGTTTAGTGAGAGTAAAACATGCTCTTGGAAGTGTTAAAAATAAATAGACTCAAATAATGCAAAAGCTCTAGGTCTATAGGAATTTCGAGGAGAAGGAGATGGAAGGAATTTATGTTGCTTTTAAATGCATTTTGTATTTTAAGAGAAACTAACCCTACACACAATTATTCAGTGAAGAGGCGAAAAAGTTTTTGGCTATAGAATTTGAAAGAAAGTATGAAAAAGCTTTAAAGATGATTTGAATGTGGAAAGCGTTATTAAAAATGGCGGTTTGAAATTATATTGATGTGCTCGAAAGCTATACATTTGACCATAGGGTACTGTTTCTTTTCTTTGTACTAAGATTATCTAGTGTTCAAAATACACCAACTAAATTTCAAGGCAAGTATTTATAAAGTCCATAACGGTCTTATGCTGCGTGGTGTTAGGTCCCCACGCTGTTGCTGTTTAAACTATATTTAACTCAAATTATGTTGTATTAAGACATCTTAATATTATAAAATAATTTTCACAACTTTAAAATTTATGGTGAAGAATGTGACACGTTTCGGAGTGTTACTTCATCTTCGGGAGATTTACTTTTATTTTGTTTTTGATTTTAATTGTTGCAGATGACAGTGGTCTCTCGTTGCGTTGTAAAATTAAGTTGAGCTTTTTAGGTATTATATTTGTCTTCTTTCTTCTTTTTGGTAAAGTAAAAGCTCAACATAATTTTACAACGCAAAGAGAGACAACTGTCATCAATAATAATTAAAATCAAAAACAAGCTAATAGTAATTCGCCCAAAAATGGAGTAACACTCCAAATCGCGTCGTATCCTTTACCATTAATTTTAAAGCTATACAAATTATTTTATAGTTTAAATTTAAAATAAAATATATTTAAATAAAACAAGAACTTAGTTTAAAAAAAATTATTTATTTTATTAAAAAATCATTAAATCACACAACTAAAACCAAAAATGCACATCTCAATAATTTGTGTTAACTTCACAATATTTGAAACTTGTTTTAGAAAATTTAATAAGAAGCTGATAGTGAAATTATAGCTTTATAAAAGTTGGAGTAAAAACATGTAAATGAATTATTGTTTATATTAAATTTTACTTGAGATGTGGCCCCAAAAATAATGTTACCTGTGGTTTTAAAACAAATTACTACCGAGTTTTTAAATATTAATATATCAAACATGTAAACTGAATCACAATTGTTAAAAAAATTAAACTACCTATTTATATATGATAATAGAGATTTTGCGACCTTTAGTCCAAATGCATTTCGCCAGGTACAACAGTTGGGCTCATCAGTTAGAGGCTGTTATACCCTTTTAGACACATTATATTCAATCAATGGATATTAACAACTAGTTAAACTTACAGCGCCAAAACATTGTAATATATATTTTTCTAGTCCACAAAAACAAAAAAGACAATTCTATTTATTTATGTACATTTTTGTAACTTTTTATCAGACAGTATTTGTCCAGAGGAAATGGAACATGAATTTCACAGTGCTGTTGAACACTTTTTTTTTTAAAGATTTTAGTGACTTTCAGTCCAAATGCGTCTCACCCAGGAACAAAAATTGGACTCATCAGTTAGATGTTGTTGTACCCTTCTAAGACGCTGTTAAACTCTTAGATTAACAAACTCAAATAACACCTTAAGTTGGCAGCTTTAACATTTTGAGGAAAAAAATAAAAAAAAAAATAATTAAAAAAACAAGTTTTTTAAATGTTTTATTTAATTTAGCTTAGTTCAAGCGTGCAATTAAATCTGAACTTAAATCTAAACTTAAATCTACTGAGAGGTTTTCATCATGTTTTTAGTTTAATTTTGTTTTATTTTATTTTATTTTATTTTGTTTTATTTTATTTTATTTTATTTTATTTTATTTTATTTTATTTTATTTTATTTTATTTTATTTTATTTTATTTTATTTTATTTTATTTTATTTTATTTTATTTTATTTTATTTTATTTTATTTTATTTTATTTTATTTTATTTTATTTTATTTTATTTTATTTTATTTTATTTTATTTTATTTTATTTTATTTTATTTTATTTTATTTTATTTTATTTTATTTTATTTTATTTTATTTTATTTTATTTTATTTTATTTTATTTTATTTTATTTTATTTTATTTTATTTTATTTTATTTTATTTTACTTTATTTTATTTTATTTTATTTTATTTTATTTTATTTTATTTTATTTTATTTTATTTTATTTTATTTTATTTTATTTTATTTTATTTTATTTTATTTTACTTTATTTTATTTTATTTTATTTTATTTTATTTTATTTTATTTTATTTTATTTTATTTTATTTTATTTTATTTTATTTTATTTTATTTTATTTTATTTTATTTTATTTTATTTTATTTTATTTTATTTTATTTTATTTTATTTTATTTTATTTTATTTTATTTTATTTTATTTTATTTTATTTTATTTTATTTTATTTTATTTTATTTTATTTTATTTTGTTTTGTTTTATTTTATTTTATTTTATTTTATTTTATTTTATTTTATTTTATTTTATTTTATTTTATTTTATTTTATTTTATTTTATTTTATTTTATTTTATTTTATTCTATTTAAATTTATTTTATTTCATTTAAAATTCATAAGCCTTGGTAAAATATCATATTCAAGTCAAATAATACTTACACACAATTTAAATAAAATCAACTTACATTTCTTCTTCAATTTAAGACTTTGAAAATGATTAAAAAAAGATTCCACATACGCCCGAGTGTCTCATAAAAAGGTTAATTGAACAAAACTTTGGTTAAGAGTAACAAATAGAAGACAATAAATGATTAATAGAAGTGTTATGACCGTTGCATATAATGTTGAACAAAACCTATATATGTGCGTTGAATACCACTGCTTTAATGTTTGCGGTATATTATGTTTGCCGACATCAATTTATATGGAAAGTTAGGCATTTGTAAACATTGGCGAGAAGATGAAAAGGTAGGTCCCGCAATTCTGTCTTTCTGCTCAGCTACAGCCTAAACGGTTTGATGGAGTAACTTTATAGTAACTTCAGCCTGCAATAAAGGGTACACTGATAGGCATTCCAAAAGCGCTAGTATTGCGGCTGAATTGTTTAAGGGGAGGAATTTAACTGTCACTAGAACACTCTTAATAAAAAAGCGATAACAAAATGTTTCAGAGATGTAATTGGATGAATCAAAAATCTTCTAGCCCTCATTTCTAAGGCTCTATTTTGTTTTATTTTCAAGAAATTCAAGGGAGTTATAGGAGCACCTCCTTTAATGTGGGAGTTATACTCAAGCTTAGGTCAGGTGAAATCTTTATATACTACAACTAGATCAGAAAGGGAAAACAAATTTTTTGCAACATTTAAATTTTGTTTCGTTTTTGACGATTAGAGCTCAAGAACAAGTATGCCATTTGATTTTTTGACAAACTATGAATAAATGCAAATAAGAATTTAAAAATAAAAACTAATTTTTAATACATAAAATGTTGGTAACATTTGCATATGCATAAAAATGAAGTAAATGCCGAAATTTAACTATTTACTTCAGGCCATAGTATTAACTTTTTTGAGATGAATTCTTGAGTAAATACTATACTTCGTATTCATGAGAACTAGTAAGAACTTTTATTCTTTAGTAAGTACTTGTTTTTTTACAGTTGCAGAATAGCAATATGAAAATTTTATAGCACATACTTTTTTGGCTTAAGTCCACAATTAAGGAGTTGCAAAACCAAAAATTGATAGTCTTGAGTAACATTTTAAGGAAAAATCAGGTGCCTGTGCTTTTTAAATTGGATTTGTATTAATTAAAACTGATAACATGTAGCGGATCGAATTCCAAATTTGAACTCAATGAAAAGAGGAAGTGCTGTTTCACGACATGTTGTCTCTTTCGTCGACCACTTGAATCGTTCATTTTTTGTCTGGCATCTTTTGGCGGTAGACGCCTTATAAAATAATTCTTCTTGACTCCAAAGAAAAAAAAAATTGATTAGAAAAGATAAGTCATTTTACAATAAAGCCCGAAATCCAATCTCAAGAATACCTTAATAAGTGAAAAAAATACATTCTCCTGATAGGAAGTCAAAAAAGGATATGTAAGAAACCACCAAAAACCTTTTCTGCCAGCGGATGCAAATGGATTTTTCTTTTCCCTTTCAAGCATCAGTGATTCTGCTACAAAAGGTATGTTAAAATCCTCAGAATTATTCGCTTCTAAACCATCGTTTTGGTTTATTCCCTTTTTTGTTTCTACAGATTGTTTTATAAAAATTCCGGTGTCTAACACACGGGGCGTGCTTTGCACGGCACCACATGGTGCGATTGCCCATAGGAGCACCAAAAAGCCATCGTCGACCGACCTTAATTGGTCTTTTAAATTTGCTTTCGTTGTACCTCATTTTGGTAATGAAGAGCAGTGAACTTTTTTTTTGCAAATTCTTTGGTGACGGGGAACAATTCCAGCTCCCCACGCTGCCCATCAAATCTGCACTCCTGCTCGCCAGTGAAGCACCTGTAAGCCACCAGAAAGTGCACATATCCATCATTCGCTGCATCAAAAACCAAAAAAATTTTGCATTGATTTGTTCGCTTTTTACTCGTGCCAAACCACAAATAGGTGGTTACCGAATTTCGCCCAGTACGTGCACCTTCTTTGGTGTTTGGTTGCCGTAGCCGCTACGGGTGTGGGATGACGTAACCGATCCCAGAATCAGACCGTCTTTGTATTGTGTGATGCTGTGTGTCGCCCTCTGTTGGCTAAAATAAATACAATTTCCGATTGCGATTCAGTTATCGTTTTGAAATTCCTGATCACGTGGATCTTTGATTCAGAAACTGTCCAATATAATCTATGTTCCTGTGGGTCGCCTTTCGTTAAAAAAAATTCAGATTACGATTAATTTTTCGCTCGGAATTCTTGATCTCGTTTTTGAATTTGGGATTCAAAAACCGTTCCATATCTATTCTGAATTCTGTGTTTCTGTTCGTCGTTCGGATGCCGTCTCGTTCATCAGAATCCTGTTCCGGTTCTTCTTGGTTTTCAACATTAATTTTTTTTAGTTTTAGCGACGGGAATTCTGAAGTTCGATTTTGTTTTTTTTTTCAAGTTTCATATAAACGAAACGCTCGCGATAGGCTAAAAAGTATTTAAGTCCGTTTTCATAAATAAAAAAAAAAATAATCTTATTTTAAATACCTTAGAGTAATTTCAGTTACCTAAGTGTAATCCTTGGAGTGGATCTTTTAATTTGTAACCTAATTAAATTTCTACGAGCCGCAGAAAATCATAATCAACTTTCAGCAATTAAAGAAAATACAAATGCATCAAACCAGGAGGATTTCCGTGCACGAACATCAATCCAGCAAGTGATGAAAACATACGTTTTTAAAAAAAAAAACCTAAATTTTAAACCGTGAGTACATTTTACTTAATTCTATATTCATTGATTTTCTTTGGCTTTAGTAGAACAAAAAAATATATATTTATAATTTTATTATATTTATATTTAACCTTTGTGAATAACATTTATATGTACAAGAAACTTATTTGATTTTGAGATAAACTCATGATCCAAATACATAGTGCCTAAGAAAGAAATAATACTTAAGAAAAAAAAATTAAATTATATGATAGTCTATACCGCAATATATCGAAGCATAGATCGTAGTTTCGTGACATACATATAAACATACACTCCGCTGGGTAAAACGGATTTTGGTTTTCCAAAATACGCTATGTCAACCTACCCTTAGTCTGTCACAACAACCATGAAATTTGTGCTTAATAATTCTAAAATAGTCTATAAAGGTAGAAGATCGTGTTCAGAGTCTTATTTTAAATAACTTTATCGTTCTAGGGCCATGTGTAACTTGGATCGAAATCGCATTCAATTTTATATCAAGCTTAATAAGAAATGTTTGAACTTAGACTAAAAGTCAAATTTAAATGAAATCGACACATAGCACCTAAATGGGAAATTACCTATCTTTCGTCTCTTTTGCCTTTTTTATCTTGATCCTCATTTTAGTTTTAACTTACTCATAAATAGTCTTAAAGCTTCTTTTTTCTATGTTTAATGATTTCATCTCAATCTTGTGTCGATACTTTCGAATTGGTATCTTGGTTTTGTTTCAGGACCAGCTTTAACCTCCAATTTGGAGCAAATGCTAAGCTCTGTTTAATTTTTTTTTTACAAATCAAAATCAATGGCATTTTAAAAGAAAAACAATTTTGCCTTATTATTCTTCCATCTTTGTTACACTCTTGGAAACAAGACACTTTATTTTATACTTAATAGATTTTATAGTTTCATTGCAAAATTTTTGAACGACGCGATAAGTTGCTTTTCAAATCATATAGAACAGATAGTGTTTAACAAATTCAATGAAAACTTAAAAAAAATCAAATCCAATGACATTTTAAGCCTTTTTTTATACAATGCAATGACTCGTTATCGACCACATGCATTTTGCTTTGCATTTAGCTAAAATCAATATGGTCAAGAAGCCCTTTAAATAATAAGTCTATCAAAATCTTGTATTGACCATTGTTAAATTTATAAGGTTTTTTTCCTATCTCTCATGTTTTTATTTTTCTATATAGGATATAATATATTATTGCATCGTCAAGTTACGTCACAAATTTAATTTTAAATCGCTTCAATTTCAAAATTAAAATCCAATTCAGTGTACGGTTAGTGAACCGAATGCATTGACCAATCCTCTCTCGTTTTCATCCCCAACATACTGTTGAAGTGACCAGCCTTGTTTTAAAATTCCCTGAAAAGTGCATATTTGCAATAAAGTCAATGAAAAATGTATAGAGGACAGTTAACAAAAAAAAAAAAAAAACAACAACAAGAAGATGAAGTACGAAAGTAGAAACAACAAAAATTATTGAATTTATTTCTAGTCGCTAATGTAATTAGAGCCCTATACCTGGAACACAATTCTAGAACTTGTCAGTTCTTCGCGGATTCCGATAGTAAGTACATCGGAATAAAAAAATAGAAGAACAAAACCCCTTTATAAGTGTATTCCAAAGAAGTCTTACTACTACCTACTACCTACACGTCTAGATACTGGAATATTCTAAGTTTGTGTAAATACCTAAATGTGAAAACTATAGGAGGAGGAGTCCTTTCTTCCTTAATAAGTATTCGCGTGAATTGGTTTTGTTTTGATTGTTTACTATTTCGGTTTGTACGTTTTCTTTTCATCCGTTTTGAACGTGTTTCTTTTTTTAAATACAAATCACCTAGGATCTTGGATATATTATGTAAAACAAACAAAAAAATAAACAAAATTCAAAGGATTATAATAAAATTTCATTTTGGATTTTAAGATTCTGAAGAATTTGCAAAAAAAATCAACAAATTATACTCAAATGAAAGAAAAAAATCATATCAAATTTGGATAAAAACTTAACTATTTCGTAAGTTTAATTTTTATAATTGTTTTTCTTCTGTAAATCTTTGGTTGTTAGTTTTAAATGAGTATAAATAGGGTTAAAATATACGTGTGGTACGTTTTTCCAAAAGTGCTGTGAAAAAAACAAAAACCAGAAAAATGCACTTATATGGCTTCCATTACAACTGTTATGTAAACGAATGTGACCAAAAACTTAATTCTTTTGAATAGAATAAAATTTAAATGATTTCATAATCAATTAAATTAAAAAATGATGTTCAATTGAACTGAACTAATAATTTTTACAAAAAAAAAATATATCCAGGTAATACAGGTAAAAATAGGGATGTTACCCTACGGAAAAGGTTGGGTAGTTCTAAGTCCTTCATTATGCTATATGGTATGGGGGTTGGAAGAAAAAAAATTCCAAATTTCTAAAACCACGCCCCCTCCCTTCCACCACCATAGAATCTCGGAAAATGCACCGGAAATTTGTTAATTTTGCAGTGCTTTTTCTCTAACTTCTTTCTGGAAAATAAATAGTTTGTCAATTTGTAGAACAAATGGCGCTATGGAGCTAACAAATAAAACAAAATTGTGTGTCTTATAAGATTTTATTCTTTCCTCCCACTTTTCAGCGCAGTATCTTCACAACTCGATTTAAGGGCAAAATTCACTGGTACACTTTGTTTTAAACGCAAAAACGCATTGGAACTAAAGCACTTAACTGAAATTTTCAGATATGACTGAAGAATTCGAAAATCAACAAAATTATTTTTACTCTCTGCCATATCAATTTTTTAAAACAAAGTAAGACTTTCAGAAAGAGTTTGGATGTTGTCAACAAGATACAAAATTTTTTCTAGTAAATCGATAAACAAATATTTTGTTTGCTCCTTACCGTTGGCATCAACAATTTCAGACATGATAAAGGACATTTAAAGAAATTTCAATAAAAAATAAACAATAAAAAAATGCCTAGCAAGAACTCTTGGACCATTTGCCCATTAAACATTTAATATAAGATCCTATCAAACGTTCTTTATGTGCATTATCAGCCATTCTGTATCGCTTAGCATCAGTTATGTTGTTAAACAGATTGGCCACAAGGGAAGCGTACTCATGGTCGACAAAAATAAGTCTCGACTGGGAAAATATAAATTACATTGACTATTAAAACGTCGACTGAATTTTGAACGACAAAAAAGAAAATTGACAGTTGAAAAAGTAGAAGACTGTTTAAAGGTCGATTTAAAGTAGAGCCACCTAATGCACGTGTAGGTAAATACACGTGTTACCCGAGTAATTAATTACCTGTGCATGAACCCGTGGTCCTTATATTCAGACGTGTATTTATAATTACCCGTATATTTAGCAATTACAATTTCTTCTAATGCAAAGCACTTTGAAAATAGGTACAGTTAATGTTTGTTTATGTCTATTCAAATAAAACACTATATTTATATTTATTTGGTTTTTCTAAACCTGATAAGACATCTATAAAATTGGTTTTAAAAACATCCGCCGTTCGTGGTGTGATCTTCATACCAGAACTGAAAATCAATTCTCATTATATTCAAAGGTTTTTTAAATACACGTGTATTTTTAATTACTCGTGTATTTAAAAAGAACACGGGTATAAATTTCATAAGACACGTGTACCCGTGTCACGGGTACCCGTGTAATTTATAACTCATCTGATATCGAAGGCTCTAATTCAAAGCAAAAAAAAATTAAATAAAAAAAGAATGCTATCTTTTATGTGCAATCTCAATTTAATTTTTTTTAAGTAAAATTAAATAAGTGATGTCATCTCAATGGTTATTGAAATAAACACAAATTTTTGTTTACTCGTTTAATTTTTATTTATGTTATTTGAGTAAGCATTTTTTGAAAATAATATTTTTAAGCTGAAAATTTTGGGAAAATATTCAAAAGCTGTTTAATTTTTTTTGTCAAAATTGTATGGGAATCCGCCAGAGTTTCAAAAGGGAAAGCTCCGAAAGGCAAAGCTTCGGAGGATAATGTTTCAAAAAACCAAAGTTTCGAAATGACAAAATTTCAAAAAATGAAGTTTCGAAAGGAGAAAGTTTCGAAATATCAAAGTTTCGCAAGAGAAAGTTTCAAAGGACACAGTTTCGAAAAAAAGTTCCGAAATTCTCGGAACTTCGTTGTTCCTTGACCGATTTCAATGAATTCAACACAGGTAATACCTGATACAGAATTAAAAATAAAAAAAAATATTTCCAATAGGGTGTTCCAAAAAAAAAGTTAACGTCGTTGTTCCTTGACTGATTTTAATGAAATTGACGCAGGTGATAGCTGATAAAGAATCAAAAATGAAAAAAATATTTCCTATAGGGTGTTCCAAAAAAAAAATGACAAGTTCGTTGTTTCTAGACCGATTTTAATGAAATTGACACAGATATGATACCTGGTACAGAATATTTTCCAAACGGGGTGTTCCAAAAATAGGTCAAAATATTAAAACTTGGTTCATTTCATTTACAAAAAAAGATTTGAAAAAATCCTACACTCAATTTTACTATTTTAGTATTCACCGTCATTTTTTAGAAAATAATACGGTATATGCTCGGAAGAGTGAACCAATAAGGCTTTAAGAAATATCTACCTAAACCCAAAGTGTTTGTTTTTTATAAAAATGTATCAAAAGCATTTAACATTGCTTGAAGAAACAATCAAAAGTCCTAAGGCTCCCGCTCAAAATAATGAAAGATCTGGAAATAGTGAATAGGTCGTTCTATTATTTCATTATATTATAGACAACATGGAGAGTAATAATCAGGAGTTTATTCATGTAGAATATTTGTTGGATTTGTTTGGCAATATTTAATATTATGCTTACATTGATTGTATAGATATTGCCTTAATAAAGAAGTTCTGGTTTAACCAAAACGTTCTTCTCATTTTGTTTTTCCTTTTTACCTCCTCTTCCTCTATCTGTAGTTTAAGTATAATAAAGTCATCCCATTGTAATCAGCTACTGAAACCCCACGTGTTTTTCTTTTTTGGTTAGCAAATGCGTTACATATATTATTATATTATATTATATTTTATTATATTTTGTAAGTTGGGCTCAATAGATTATTTGGTTTTGAAGTTTTTGTCAATTTTTTTTTCTTTTTCTTCACCATCTCTGTCCACAAGTCAATTTAGTTGTAATCACTCAAGGAACAACTTAGTTTCAATGTGTTGACCTATTTTTGGAACACCCTGTTTTGAAAATATGTTTTTCTTTTATAATTCTGTCTCAGCTATCACTTGTGTCAATTTCATTAAAATCGTTCCAGAAACGACGAAGTTGACATTTTTTTTGGAACACCCTATTGGAAATATTTTTTTTAATTTTAATTCTTTATCAACTATTACCTGCGTCAATTAAGTCGAAATCGCTCAAGGAACAACGAAGTTTCAATATGTTGACCTATTTTTGTAACACCCTGTTTTGAAAATATGTTTTTCTTTTATAATTCTGTCTCAGCTATCACCTGTGTCAATTTCATTAAATTCAGTCAAGGAACAACGAAGCTGACTTTTGTTTTTGGATTACCCTATTGGAAATATTTTTTTAAATTTTAATTCCTTATCACCTATTACCTGCGTCAATTAAGTCGAAATCGCTCAAGGAACAACGAAGTTTCAATATGTTGACCAATTTTTGGAAACACCCTGTTTTGAAACTATTTTTTTCGTTTTTAATCCTTTATCAGGTATCACCTGTGTCAATTTCATTACATGCCGGCTCCACTAGACATAAGCCATGATCCTGTCGAGAAAAAAGCCAATGGAGGCAGAAAAATCCATGTCTTGTCGACGACTTGTCGATGAAAACCAACTTTTTAACAGCACATGAACGCTGTTTAAAGCTTGGTCATGAGCTTTGAAATTTCACGTGCGTGTGAGCTTTTAGTCTGATTTTCGTTATATCTGGAGGTAAATATTGCTGCAAAAGTTGTTATTTATTAACGTGACCCTTGTTCCTATGATTTGAGTTGAATATTGCTGCAAAAGATAGAAGTAGTGGTGAGTGAGAAACGAAACGACATGACATAATTTGCCCAGTGAAAAAAAATCTGCTGTTTGTTGATTGGATTGTGGTTGTGATGTTGGGCATCTGTATGTAGAGTCGGGGTGTTAAAATCAGTCAAGGAACAACGAAGTTAACATTTTTTTTGGAACACCCTGTTGGAAATATTTTCTTCATTTTTAATTTTGTATCAGGTATTACCTGTGTCAAATTCATTGAAATCGGTTAAGGAACAACGAAGTTCCAAGGATTTCGGAACTCTTTTTTTCGAAACTTTGGAAACTTTGTCCTTCGAAACTATCTCTTGCGAAACTTTGGCATTTAGAAACTTTCTCCTTCGAAACTTTGTTTTTCGAAACTTCGTTTTTCGAAAATTTGTCTTTCGAAACTTTGTCTTTCTTAACTTTGGTTTTTCGAAACTTTATCCTTTGAAACTTTGCCTTCGAAACTTCGTTTACGAAACTCTGTTACTATTTCAAATTGTATGTCATAAAGTACTACATACATAACTGGAAAAAAAGTTTTTAATTCTCTTATACAGGGTGCAAAAATATAAAAAAAAATATTTTGACAGTGGTTATTATGTTATGATGTTTTTGTTCAAAAGTTTCTAACAAGTTACATATATGGGCGATTCTTTGCCAACTGTGGTTCTTTTAAAAAAAAATTTTAAATGAAAACTTATTGGAAACAATTTTTGTTTTGATTTTGTGGCTTTATTAAGTCAAAGTATCAAATCTGTAAAAGTATTCTGCTACAACTTTCAAAGAACAAAAATATGGTAAAATTAACTAAAACTGGAATAGACGATATCTAATGAAACTCTTTTACTTTTCTTTATTTCTATTTGTTTCTTTCTCTTTTTGACCATATTTCTGATGATATTCTTAATAACGTGTTATTTTTTGACCTCTTGACATTTCTACTTCCCTTATTTTCTTTAAAAATATATAACTTTTTCGTTTTTCAGCCTATTCTTCTGAATGGCAACCCTTTTCTTTGTACTGGGTTATTACTTATTTTTTATTGCGTGGAACAATTTTTGTTTGGCCCGTGCAAGGTAATACTACTGTTGATATCAGAAAATTGGTACAAAACAAATATTATTGCAAGAAATAATTTAATTAACGATGCCGCGGTACATCGCGGTACATCCCATGGTACTGACATTTAGACAGTTTATATGACCTTACTTCGCTATGCTAATGAGAAAAATAATTTCCTGGATGATTTCAACATAATGCCGTTAAAAGAAATAAAAAATTCTGATTATCAACCAAAAACATGCTTAAAAAAATTCTACCACGGTACTGACAAATACTTTTGTGACACTTTTTCTTGAAATGAAAACATATCACTCTTAAAGTGCAACAACAACGATAAAAAATAAAAATAAAACGACTATTGTGTGTTGTATGTTGTATGCATAAAATGTGCTTTTTTTCGAAAACAACCCTTAAAACGTCTTGAAATTAAAAAAAATGGTGGTTTACGGGGAAATCTTTTTAATTCAAAAATTTAAGTAAATCCTGGAACAACATTTATTCATTATTATTTTTTTCAGCAGACTTTTAAAAAAAATTAAACTCAAATTTTTCTAAGAACAACATTTCTATTCAATGAAGTATTTAATTAAAAAATACTAAATTAAATTGGAAAAACAAGGAACGGACATCCCACGGTACTGACATTTTGTCTACACTTTCCCAAGTCGAATGGAATAAGTAGCAAATTTAGGCTTGATATCAAAATATAAATTGTAGTAAAAGCCATTTACCCAACTCAAACCAAAAATACTCGTATATACGAATAATTTACATTAAATAACAAAAAAAGCACTGGACACAAAGAATCACAGTTGGCACGGAATAACCCATATCCTTTTTTGTGACTTTTTTTTCAATTCAAATATTGCCTTGAGGTAAAAATATTTCTTTTTTGGGAATTGTATACCGACCATCCAAACAAAATATTTCATTCACCGCTTTTTTTGCCATGCAAAACAATTGCCGGTCAATTCTTTTTCATGGCATTTCTTGACAGCAATGTTTTTTTTTGCATTAAACTGTAAACCAATCATGCAGACAATTAATTTCGCATTTCCCCTAAATTATTTTTGGCAGCCGAAAATATTTTCATACATAGATTTTTTCTCCGAACGGAAACTGTAAACTAGGCTTCAGATAAGAAAAACATGTAATGCAAACTGTCACTAAAAACTGTCGTCGACAAATGTAAAAGATACCTCGTAGTGAAAATAAAATACATACAATTTTCAGATTACCATCTCCAAAACCTAAATATTTTTTTAAGAGTTCACAAAAAATCCAAAAAATATGTTCTTTGTGCAAACGAGGAACCACCATGTCAAATTTACAATTGGAAGTGGATCAAAATTCTGGCTTAAAAATTCAGCTTTTCAAAATTTATTTTTTTCAATGAAAATATGCTCTCTTCTTCTGGTTCTTTCTTTTTAAAATCTGCTTTTTTAATTTCCACCTTTCTAAATTTTGCAATTTAAATTATAAGTAATAAAATGCTGTTTATTCTGTTTTTTTTTTTAAATAACTCTTATTTATAAACGAAAATAAGCAAACAAAAATTATTTTTAAACTCTGACTTATTGTCAGTATTATTTGTAACCAGAAATTTGGAAAATCAGAATTTCGAAAGTAAAATTTTGCAAAACGAATTTTGACCCAAGGGCGGATCCAGACTTTGCCCCAGGGGGGGGGGGTCACGTTTCTTAAAACTTCAGTAAAGTATTGCACCCAAAAAAAATTTTTACTTACGATGTAAAGCAAGTTTTGTATTCGAGCAAAGTGGTTAGCACAATTCTGTCTGGTTGTCTGCCTGTCTATTCCTTGGCCTACAGCCTAAACCACTGAAGCAATTTTCTTCAAATTCTTAATTTTTTTTTTCAATTCTTCGGAGGGTATATTTCTTACCTTCTAAAATTATAGCAACAAAATACCATTAAGAAAAAGCTTACTTATCTGAAAAACGGCTTCAACGAATTTAATAAATCCAGTGGATTACTGTAGGTATGGTGAACATTCTGGAAAAAAATCCGAAAAACTGTAAATAACGGTACTTGCCATTTAAGGCTTTTTGAACTTCGATTTGTTCAAAGAATTTCAATCAAAATTTGCATGCAAAAGGTCCATAAAAAAATCAATAAAATTGCATATCAAAATAAAAAATAAATGTTGGCCTTTTAAGAAGATATAATTTTTTTTTTAAATTCAATATTTCAAGAACGTGTTGGTGAATTGATTTGAAACTAGTTTATAAATGTATTTTAAAATTAATTATTATTTAATTTAATATAAAAATAGCTTTTTAAGACAATCGCTACAAGGTTTTTTTTGTGCTTATATTCATATTTCTTCAAGTTATCAAATTGGTTTTAAGACTAAAGCTATTTGAAAAGTTGTTAAACAATTAAAAGAACAATTTAAATGCCCTCATTTTATATATTTGTATATATGTAATTATTTTATATATTTGTATATATGTAATTACTGGCATATTTTAAAAGTTCTTAATTACAGGCAACTTGAACATCAGAGCAAGTAGCTGCAATACAGTCGTACATTTTATTTCCATTGCAAATATTTTTTGAAAAAATAAATTAATTAATTAAGGAATTGAAGCCAGAACCATCATACCACTAGATACTAAAAATATTGTCTAGGAAAAGTTTATTAAAATCTTAACTCTTTACAATAAGATCGTATTTACTCTACAAGATCTATTTTGATCTTTTGCCTGGCGACTAGAAGCTACTTTTGTTATACGAACCAATTTCCTTAATGACATCCCCGAACAAAACAAATTCATGAAACGTCAAAATTACAAAACGAAAATCTTTGTATTCCCAAAATGGTGCACCCAAGTGGGAAAGCGTAAGCAATTACAGTCTTGGGAAAACGAAGTAAATTGAGGTAGTTTTTCCATAAAAAAAGGCTTGCTACCACTCATGTGTCCGAGTTGCTCAATGCTTAAAGTTACTTCATTGTGCTAGACTAATGGTTGCTAGACCTTGATTTTGAGATTAAGCAAGCGATATGTCATTTAGGATATTTGCAAAGAATGTATGTGATCAGTAAAAAGTCCAAAAAGTTTAATTTTTTAAATTTGTTGAGTTGGACTTAGAAAATTTTGAATCAGCTGTAAGAGTTTTTCCAAGTACCGCCCAATTTTTCGCGCTTCACTGTGAGAAATTGCAAGATACCAAAATCTAAAATATCGAAACTGCAGTATTTATAGATCTTGAAAAATTATATCTCACACTAAGTGAAAAAAAACATTGCATTCTCACCTTACAATCTTGCCAATGTCAACCAAAATCTCCAAAATTGAAATCTCGAATACCTACTCAAAACTGAGTTGGTCACATAATTAGTATTACTTTTATTTGCAAGATTTCGAATGCGAGTTTTTCATTCGCACGGTTTTGTAATTTGTGACCAATTCAAAAGACTGCTGATAAAAGGTCATCTAGCTACATTAATTGGTTGCGGATTTGTTTTAATGGGATTTTAAAGTTTTTTTTTAAGTCATTCCAGGTCACTGAAGAAAATTTTTAGGTACCTTATTAGGGTTATCTTAAAAAACAAATATTTCATATCAAAGGTCACTAATTTGATATTAAAGGTCTCCTAGATTCATTGGTGACATACACTTTTTAAAATGAATTTTCAAAGTTTTTTCATGGTTCAGTATTACTTTTTGAAAATTTTATGCCTGAAACATGATCTACTGTTACTACCTGGCATTTTATGACCAGTAACCTTTCGAAGAGTAGACATATGGGATGCAATGGAATTTGTAATGTGATTCGGTGTACGGTGTCAGAAATGTTCATAAAATCATCAAATCAAATTCAAATTATTTTTACGGTAAGACTATAGTAAACAAAAAGTAGAATTCTGTATTATTCTTGAAATGAAAACTTTTATTGTTTTTTTGGCAGAAGAATTATTTTTTCAACTTTTCACGAACGATATATATATATCGCCGGCTTTCTGTCAAAACCTAGCAAGTCCTTAAATGACATTTTAATGTACTTTTGGTCAACAAGAATTACTGAATTCGAATATCAATGTCTAGTAACTGTGTCATGGTTTCTTTTGGCTCTATCAACTAGTTTTAAAACCTTTCATTATCTTAAAATTCCATTTAATTACCTTTTAAATCGGTGTTTTGTGTTTTCTAAGCAATTTTTCAAATTTGAAATTTGTTTTGACAGAAAGCCGACGATATGTATTTTTTACTTTGATTTTTATGTTTTAACTCTGTAAATACGCACGTTTAATTTAAATAAATTTGAAGGCAGATTATATCCTTTGAGCAGTGAAATTTTTTGTTTATGATTGAATTCATGTGTCTAATATTTTATATCTGGGCAAAGCCCCAGGGGGGGGTCATGACCCCCATGACCCCCCCCCCCCTTGTATCCGCCAATGTTTTGACCTTGCCAAAATTTCGACCTCAACGCCTTAGAATCTTATAAAAAAAAATCTGGGTATGAAATATACCCCCCCCCCCCACAAGGAGACAAGCTGTGTACGCCACTGATCATTATCAGCATGAAGCTATCGGAGAAGAGAATATAGTTTTGGGACCAAAATTTACTGAGAGTATCGGCCTTCTTCCTTGGTCTCGGCAGAAAGAATTATATTTTCAAATCTTAAAACTTCGGTAACAGTTCTAATGTCTTGGATTTAATTTTCAAAGTTTTTCTTTTTTTTTAGAGTGAGGTAGGTTTTGGTAGTGCTCTTAGGAAAATATGCATTTTGCAATGCCCATTTTTCATATACACCTCTTATTATTATTATCTTAAGAAAGAATTTTCCACTAAAGAATCACATAAAGACGATATGTTCAAATGCCTTTCTTTTTTACTTTCAGGCTCTACAAATAACCACAGTCACCTGAAGATCTACCTTAAACTATATCAACATCATGGCGGAGTCAGAGGCAGATGAAGTTGAAAAGGGCCAAATGGACTACAACATCGTTATGTCCGAGGAATATGTCCTAACTGATATTGAAAAAAACTTCATACTTGCAGCGGAACGTGGTGATTTACCGGGTGTTAAAAGGTTCAAATATAATAGTTTTACACCATGTTAAAAGATTTATGAAATTCCAAACAAAATTGTATTTATTGTTTTCAGAATCATCGAAGACCATAAAGGAGATACCAAAAACTTTAACCTCAACTGTTTGGATCCGCTTAATCGATCAGCATTGATTTCGGCAATTGAAAATGAAAATTTCGATTTAATTGTTTTGTTGTTGGAAGAGGGCATAGATGTTGGTGATGCGCTGCTTCATGCAATTTCTGAAGAATATGTAGAAGCAGTCGAAGAGCTCCTGCATTGGGAAGAAACGCATCATAAGGAAGGAACACCCTATGTATGTTTAAGACAATCCAAGCCACGGGATTACCACTTCGGGGACAAATTTTGTATAGACCAAGCTATTTGAATAAAATAGTTGCTTGAAAAATAAACATAACTTCTTGAATTCAAATAGTTTTTATGTGCTTCAGGAGCTAGTCAAATTGAGATTGTCCTACTTATAATGCTTATTCTGATGTCTTTCACTTTCTACCCGAAGTGGTTTTTCTGATATTTAGTTTTTTTCGGAAAAGATTTTATTTAGTCACGTTTATGAATAGAAGCAAACTAATTGAAATGTATTTCATTTGAATTTCAGAGCTGGGAGGCAGTCGATCGTTCCAAGTCAACATTCACTCCCGACATCACTCCACTCATATTGGCCGCCCATCGAAACAACTACGAAATCCTAAAGGTTCTATTAGATCGTGGTGCAACATTGCCCATGCCACATGATGTCAAGTAAGTAAGATTGCATCTCCGTCATGACTACTTATTGTATTTGAATTCCATTGCAAATGGCAAATCATTGGAATCATCATCCAGCATCTATTAGCTTTATCTCATTCGCGTCATACGGAAATTGCATTGAAAATCACGTAAATTTATTTTGCATGTAAATATTGGTGAACGTGTCCTTCAGCTGGTCATTGGGTCTTCCTGTTGCTGCTTTGTTTCGATTCAACTAAGCCCAATTGTAATCCTTATAGTGTACAGAGTCTAAAGTAGGTAGTTGTCGACATCATTTTGAGAGGGTTCTGAAATAATGTTAGTGCTTGCCTAATATGATGGACACTGTATATTGTCAATAGAAAGGAAAAGGTATGCGCATTTGAAAATCAAACTTCACACAGGCAAAGGACAGTCTAGTATGAAAAGTTTGCTATGGATGGTGCTTTTGCATTGATAAAATTGACAGAGTAGATTATTCTGTGCAAATTGAATAACAGTGATGGGTTGTTAAAAATATCTTGTTAAATCAATGATTGACTATTATGAATGACGTAGACTCGAAAGTATATTTAAATAAAATATTGGTTTGAGAATTAGTAGTGCGGAGCTAGCAGAAGCTTTTTTCTACTTACTTTCGTGAGAAAATGACCCTTTTTTGACCATTTTTCCAGGAGCAAAAATAAGGACAATGTTTGTTAACAAAAAAAGTCTTAATCACGAATTATATTTATTTGATATAGCGATTATACTTTTCTAAAATATTTACAGTTCAAGTCGTAATTACACTTTATTCTCAGGTGTCAGACATTTGAAACCGGAAACGATAGCGAGACATATTTTCATCAAAATGATTGAACAAATCAATCCATTTCTTACATGTTTAAAAAATTGCCCACTTTTTAATTGGTTCCAGTGTTGCCAGAAAATATTTTCTGAAGTCAGGAGCTTACCACATTAGAAATCGGAGTTAATTGGGGAAACACCCAAGACTTTTATAAAAAAAATTAGCTTTTTGTTGATTTTATTTCCGAATATATTCTTCAAACTATTTGTTTTGAGGTAAAAAAAGTCAGTTAGCCAGTTTATATTTTTGAAATCACAGAGAAAAAATTTTCACTTTTCCCCTTAAAACTGAGACCGATGTTTTTGGATTCGCTTGCTCAGTTGTTTTTTTTTTGTCAGTGTCGAATCCATGTGTCTTAAAAAATCAGAATTTTATCATTTTAACCATATTTAATAAAATAGTTAAAAATTTATTTTCTTACAAAATAATTTGTGTGTACTGATTTTTGTGCAACATATTTAAGCCTAGAACATACTTCTTCGTGAAGTTAACAACCGTGTTCCACCAGTGATTTTTCGACATTTCTACAGAATTGCAAATGTGTTGTGAGTTAAAAATCATCATGCCTCAAAGACTAGTAATCGAACTGTTCACGAAGAGTTCTCGTACATTTTGCACGGAAATCGCTCGTGAATGAAATTGCTCGTGAACGAAACCTCCCAGCACGTTCACGATCCAAATTGCAAATTTTGTATGTGTACACGACATGATTCACAAGTCTGTACTAGGCTTTAATATGGGTCTATTTTCTACTCCATGATTTTTCAAATCGGGTTTTCTTCCCTCATACAAAATATGGAAAGGTTGCCGAAACTTAAGTATTGTAGGTGCTTGTGTGTTGCCTACTATCTTATTTAACATAATTGAAAGCTGTTGAATATGTTACTAAGCGCCAAAATAAAAAATTTCCCTTCCCTTCCCTTCCCTCAGAAAAATAAGGTGATCATGATTATGACGATCGGAAACAGACAGGTTAGAAATGTACAAAATTATAATAAAATTGTATGTTCGTATACTTCCCAAAACAAAGTTCTGTCAAAGTTCTTAAAAAATAAAATACATACTAAAATTAGCAGTTTTAGGAAGTACATTATAAATTTTATGAAATATTGGAAATCGGGGAAAAGTATCGTAATTAGATCAAAAATCATAGTGTTTTGGAAATAGGTCTTAAAATCGAGAGATTTACGATAAATCGGTGTTTCTGGAAACACTGTTTGGTTCTTCATTGACATTTGTCGTTTGACTTTATTTACTTATTTAAATAATATATTTTTTCGTGTATTTCCTCAAACAAAGAATTTGTACGGATTAAGCCTAAAACTCAGCCAAAGTTCATAAAAATATTAATAAAAAATAAAACAAAGTTATTAGAAATTTGTAGTTTTTGGATGTTTACAAACAGATTTGTTTGTGAACTTCCTAAAACTGCGAATTTCTAGTAATAATTTTAGTACAATTTTTATTTTTATATCGTTTGTATTGTATCATCGCTTTTTCGGTCATTTAATAATTCGTCTTTTGACTAGTAACGGGGGTTTCAATAAGAGCGCTACAAAAGTTTTCTTAAATAAAACAAAAACGGGTTTGGATATCAATGAAATTCTTTATTCCTGTAAAAGTATGTTCGATGCCATTATGTATGGAACTCGATTTCTTTCGCATGGCTACCACGTGAATGCTTGCAGAAGTCCAGACGCTGAACCCAATTTTCGACGGTTTTCAAGCATAAATCATCCGATACTGCTGCAATTTCACGTTCGATATTCGTACGAAGTTCATCAATCGTCGCTGGCTTATTGGCATGGACCATAGACTTGACGTAGCCCAACAGAAAATAGTCTAACGGCGTCAAATCGCACGACCGAGGCGGCCAAGCGACTGGAACATTTCGTGAGATAACACGTTCTCCAAACTTGGTTTCCAATAAATTGAGTGTGACATTCGCTGTGTGGCTTGTGGTGCCGTCTTCTTGGAACCACATGTCCTCCAAGTCCATATCATCCAATTGGGGCCAAAAATATTGGGTTATCATTGAACGGTAGCGATCCCCATTCACAGTAACGTGCCGGTCTTGATCATCATGAAAGAAGTACGGTCCAATGACGCCGCCGGCCCATAAACCACACCAAACCTTAATTTTTTCGGGATGCAATGATGACACATGGAGTACGTGTTGATTGCTGCCTGACCAATACCGCATATTTTGATTCTTGACGAAGCCATTCAGCCAGAAATGAGCCTCATCGTCGAAGATGATTTTTTGATGAAAATCCAAATCATTTTCAAGTTGTTGCTCAGCCCAATTCACGAACATACGACGCATCTGGTGGTCAAGCAGCTTCAGTTCTTGCGTCAATTTAATCTTGTAAGGATGTAGGCCAAGATTTTTTCGCAAAATTCGCCACAACGACATAACAGAGATGCTTAACGCTTGAAAACGACGTGTGAGAGACACATTTGGGCTTTCTGCAACTGAAGCCTCAGCGGCAGCAATATTCTCGACACTACGGGCATTTCTTTGTCTCACTGGCACGGAAACATCTTGTACTGTGCCTGTGGATTCAAATTTTTCCACTAGACGCTCAATTGTTGATCTGCTAGGACGATTATGACGACCATAAATTGGACGAAGCACTCTTAACGTTGAGGCCACTAACTCCGAATTTCGGTAGTAAATTTTAATAATTTCGGCTCGTTGTTGGCTCTTATATTCTTCCATCATGAAATGGCAAACCTTATTGAAGAGAAATGTCAAAAGAGTGGCAAGAAATATGGCGTCGTTTGGTGTTCATGTTGCTCTACTTTTGTAGCGTCCCTGTTGAAAAACCCTTTACATACGTACCTTCGTGATTACAATTTTCATAAAAAAAAACGGAAAATGTGATTTTAACGCTCAAAAAATTTCTGGTTCATTTATCGGAAAATAAATAGTGTATAAAAAGTAATTTTTGAGTTTTTGAGCAGTGATCTAAAATTTAATTCAATACAGCAGTCAAATTTGTCAAATTTTGTTCAGATTCAATCAGATTTAGTCTAAAAATAATTTCCAATCCACACATTTTAAAAAATAAGCACTTAAACTAGTTCTTTTCCCTTGGGAACATTTCTGATCATTTTGGACCATCTTCCTTACAATTGGTACAAATCAGTATTGGAATTATTTTAATATGAAAGTATACACGCAAGCACATATTTTAGGACATATAACGATGATAGAGAACTCGAAAAAGTAGGTGTCACAATTCTATCTGTTAATTCCTCGACCTCCAGCCTAAATCATGCCTTTAACCATTTTGATAATCAGTATAGGTAAAGTTTATTTTTTTATTAGAAAACAATTACCAAAAATTGTAATTGTAATATAACGGTTTTCTTTGATTTTCGATTTTTTCATTAACGGTTCAACCGATTTAAATCGAAATTCCTGTGCATAAGTTCCCTTAAAATTTCAATAAAATTGAATAACAAAATTCTGACAAAAAAATTTTGTGTTAAAAAAACTAAGGCTGTATCGTCTCGGTATCGTCAAAATTGAAAAATTTCAGTATCGTCTCGGAATTGGTCTCGGTTCCGTATAACTAATACTCGTTTGGTCTCGTATAACAAAGTCTCGGTATCGGTCCCGTCTAGTTTCTGTCTGGTATGAGCCGCAAACCAGAATAAAATGCACGACTTGGTTACATGTTCTTGATCTAGTAATTGAACTCGCTGGGCCTTTGTAAGATTTCAGACAAAAATCATTTTTTTAACTTTAGTTTTTTATTTTGACTTAACAATTTTTTGAAGGCTTGTTTCATAATGTCTTAGTAAAGTTCCGATTAGGAATTCAACACAAACATTTTGGCATGAGATCATTAGTTTATAGGAAAACAATGCACACAATGGATTTCACTAAAATCACTTTATCACTCAAGAGAATCAAGTCTGAAAATTTCATCCAAATCGTTGGTTTCAGAGAAAGCCAGCATAAGTTAAATGGGCGTGGCAGTAGGCAGTTGTAATTAAAATTATTGCCTAAACCTTTTTCCTGCTAAGTAGAAAAGGTCTGAAATGTCATCTTAATCATTAGAGCCTTCTCCGAGAAACAAATAACAAAAATTTTTTGTTTGTTATAAATTAATGATAATACTCAAAAATCTATACTTTCTACCGATACCAAACGATACTACCGAGAGTATCGGTAAATTTCGGTCTAAAAAATACGGTATCGTTTGGTATCGTATCGCTATCGTTTGTGAGCTGGTATCGCCTCGGTATCATTTCGAATTCCGATACCGATACCAAGCGATACCGAGACTTTTCTGGTATCGTGGCCAGCCCTAAAAAGAATAACATTAATATTTTTTTTTAAATTCAATATTTCAAAAACGGGTTGATAAATTTTTTAAAACAAGTCAACAATTATTGTTCAAATTTGAAAGCTAAATATTTGTTGTATGCGCTCTTTTTCCCTTCAACCAATAGGCATTGAAATAAATCGATGTAAGCATTTCACGTCAAATTTTTCACCTGTTCGACACGTGTTTAGGTAGGCAGACAAACGGCTATTGGTTCAACCCCTCAAAGTTTATTACAATTTTACGCAACGACTTGACTTTTTGTGTCATTGTCTCTGAAATGCGTGCTGAAATGTTTGATAGTTTTTGAGAAAATTAAAAATAGCTACTTTACTTCTTTTAGGAAGGATATTGGTTGTTTGGAGGAATACAAACAACAAGTTGAAGTTCGGGGTGTTAAAGTATAGGAAAATAGTTTTAGTAAGTTATGCAAGCTTTTAAATTTTAGAATAAGGACGTTATTATTTTTGGGAATTATGCGTCATAGGAGCGAGTGATTTTCTTCGCTTGTCTTGATACTTTCGGGACTCCAACTTCTTTATAAATAAGGAGTTTTTGGAAACATAAACGCTATTTGGTGTGAGGGAGCTTTCGTGAAATAGCTATTAATCCAGCCTATATACTTGGTGGAAGTGAAAAAAAGTTGTTTTTGTTCTTTCAAAAATGATTTCGTATTATTTGGAGTGATTTTCTTTCATATTTTCGAAAATTTGAAGCTAATATTGAAATATGTTAGCTACTTTTAGGGAGGAATAGAAGAGCTTGGATCCTTAGTCTTCTTATTCCAAACATTTTTGGAGGATTTCAACCCCCAAAAACTCCCATGCACCAGCGTCTGTACACCTATAAAAATTAGACAAACAAACGTGATGGGAAGGTTTGTTTGGAATAAGTGCATAAGTGGTAAAAGTTGGTATGTTTGGTTCTTATTGACTGATCAGTCTTGATAACTAGGCTATAAAAGTATTCATTAATGATAATCACAGAATTTAGTTTTTTTTCACAGATTTCATCAATGGTTTTCACACTATTAAATCAAAGAAAGAAGTCCTTAAAAATTTAAATCAATGAACCCATAATATTATTAGTTTATTATCGAAATTTATATAATCAGATGATTTGGTTTGATTAGCATCACTGTGAATAAACTGGCCTTAAGGTCAGCAGTGGATTAAGAATTTACTTCAAAGGGGGGATTGGAAATGTTTGTTTAGCCTTGCCAGCTATGCTGGGGTCACGTTACTGTGAAATTGTTTCCAGGGTCTCCACAATTTTGATGAAAATTGGAGTACCAGTACACTTTTATACCTACTGTGATCATCCGTCCGGGATTTCCCGGGACTGTCCCGTATTTCTACAGATTGTCTCGGTTTATTTTTTAAGAAACCCAGGACATACAAGTGTCCCAAATTCATTAATTTTTCTCGTATTTGCATATTTTCTGAATTTTCATTTATTTTACATAACAAAATAAATAAAAAAATCTTTGTTTACTTGCATCCCACTGAATGCATTCTTTCTTTCACTAATTTTCTAAAAACCACTTTTGAAAACAAAAATACGTTGAAAAAAATTGATTTAATGTGCCCTACGAAGTATTATCGTTTTTCAGTGTGGGCTCATCCTTTTTTTGGCTTTAAAGAAGTGGCCCTTAGAATTACTTTTATAATGAAATTTAAAATGTTAAGTATTAATTTTTTGATTGTTTATAGTTTGATATGTTGCGAAGACATTATAATTTATCTTACTGTTCCTTTCTTTAAAAGAATTTAATTTCGTTTGTTTTCTATTAATATTTTTTTTAAATTTTTATTTTAGAAAATAAGCCAACATGCGAAGTGAAGTTTTCAAATTTTTTTTCTAGGCGTGAAAAACTGAATGCAATTATTTTGCCGACAAGGAGGAACTAATTTGTCTCTTAGCAAATGTAACTCAATGGGCTTTTCCAAACCAAACTATTTTTTGAATGCCCTCTGGTGCATTATTTATTGATGATTAATTTCAAATTTGATTGCACTTCGCTTTGAAGTATAAAAGTATAAATAAAAATAAAATCTCATTTTTTCACATTTTAATTTTTTGTACCAAGTTTTGCTCCCATAAACACCGGTCTAAACACAAAAGCAATATGTGTGAATGAGTTCGAAATTTGAAGAAAGCAATAAATTACCCTTTTCATAACTGTCACAGGGTGATATGCATAAAACCTAGTAAATGCTTTTACTAGAGAATTTATAAGTATTTCCTATTTTTGGTATGCATAAAAATGTAGTAAATGCCAAAACTTAAGTATTTACTTAAGGCCATAGTATTAACTATTTTTGGATGAATTCTATTAGTAAATACAGGGTGTCCGCCAGTAAGGTATAATACTTTGTTTGTCTCGCAGTAATTCCGTCGTAATCTTGGCTGTATGCGATGCGGCACTGTCTTGTTGATACCACATATTAATCAAGCCCAAAGCATGTTTCGTTAAACAGTTTTCAATCATATCACGATATCGATCCCCACTGAGCACGGCGTCAAATTGAGGTTGATGGATTGTTTTGAACACTTCCTTGAGCAGCAGAAATGTTTTCAGCCGATCATGCAGTACGTTGTGGTCTATGCTTGAGCCTATCACCTATAGACCCTCTTTCTTCGAAATCATTCAATACACGATGAAAAGTGGGTTTTGTTGGCACGTTGTTTCTCCCAAAAATTTCACTTAACTTTCTCATCATCACAGTAATCGAGGATTGAATTTGATAAAATGTTTTAACGATTGAAAGATTTTCCATAATAAATTTGCCACGAGTCTACTTCATGACTGCCACATATGAACTGCCAAGACTAATTTTTACCAAAAAGGCGGCAAAACAAGGTAGTAAATCCTCCCGGTGGACACCCTGTACTATAAAAAAATTAACAGTGCTGAAGCTGATCTTAAGTCAAAATCAGGTCTCTATGTTTTTCTTAAATTAAGTTCGAAAACGTTTAAGTTTTTACGTATTTAAGAGTCTATAAAAGTTGGTTTTAAGCAACCTAATTGCAAGGGCCCACGCAAGGGGGATAGGTAAGGGTGCTTGCCCCCTAATCACAATATATTTCATCCATTAGGCAGTTTATCTTCTCCTGAAAGCATTTTAAAGCATTCTGTATACCAAAACCAAAGAATGAGCTTGCCCCCCTAACCGAAATCCTGAATGAGTTTGTCTCCTCTAACTAAAATCCTGCGTTCGCCCTTAATCGTTCTTGGTCCATTTATATAATTTCGATCGAAATCGCATTCAATTTGATACCAAGTTTTTATCAATGTTTTAATTAAGACTTAAGATAAAACTTAAACGAAATATCAACCCAATTGGCACATACCGGCTCAAAAAGAAAAACGCAGATTGGTAAATTGTCTTTCTTTCGATTTATTTAACTCTGTCGTCTCTTTGTTTTTTTTATCTTGATCATCGTTAAGTTCAATTCTACCTTTAAAATTGTGTTAAGTCCCATCCTAAGAATGAATTAATATTCGGATGTTCACTGTGGCTAATGTTCAGTATCTTAACCCAATGAAAATGACCTTTCCGTATCGTGAAAGGAAAAGGACACACGTTAGCAATAGTACTTAAGTAAAAAGAATTTTCCATTACTTAGTTGTGTTACTCTTTTACGTGAGTCAGTTTTGCTCTGCAGCTTCACTTACTCGTACTGTAGTAAAAAGAACAAAACTAGCCAAATTGTAAAAATCTGCTATTTAACACTATAATTCTAACAGAAAATAAGTATTAACTATTAGTTTCCGATGAATTTAAGTATTTACTTGAATGAATTTTCTATCTTCTGAAAGTATTTGCCAACTAGTATAAACTAGTTACTAAGCATACCAAACGCAGTAAATACTTCAAATTTTGCCTTCTTTTAGAAGTATAGTAATTACTATAACCTTTTACGTCTAGTAATTACTTCTGTTTTATGCATATCACCCATTGCTGCGAACAGCAGGTACTTTGGTTAGCCGCAAAATCAAGCTTTGCAGTTTGTGGTGTAAATTTGTAGTGAATTTGGCCAATGGCAAGACCGTTTTCAAAAACAAATACAAGTTTTACAGCATTAGCATTGTGTTCGATAATGCAGTTTGCTTGAATCACATGTTCGAAAGCATGATCTGCGGTGTAATTCTGCATTACAAAAACCGAGTTGTCAATATTTGTGTTTTCTTGCAATGCAAAATAACATTTACTAAAAAAAAACGACAGCAAAACAAAGCAATTTACATGTCAAATACAACAACAACATCTACTATATAGAGTTAGCTATGTCCAGATAATTAACTGGATTTAACTTTTGTCCCGATAAAAATGGTAATGCCAGACTACCACTGTCGTTGTGTTATCGATAATTTGTATAGAAATGTCAAATGTTTGTTGGAAGGATAGTTCAACACAAAATGGCAGGCTAAGGCAATTGTTGAAATGTCCCGATCTCTTTCTTTTCGACAAAGTCCAAACGCTGCTAAAAAAAAAAATTGGAATCCAGAGAACGTGCTCGTAAACTTCAAATGAGTTTACAAGAAAATTGATAGACGCTGATTAAAAAGTTTTTGTGCAAACATACCGATTGAATATTTGACGATGCAATAATCTTGTCAACCAATAATCAATTGTTAATCAAATCAAAGTTGACTTGATGATTTTAAAAATGGACAAAGAAAATAATCTTTAGGTTTTATAGAACTTTCACTCAACTTCTCTTCGACAGTGAGTGCAGTAAGTCGTCTTCTAGTTTCTCTACAATCTTGTTTATCGTACCCTTCATAAGTTTAAAAATATGGAAGATACTAAAACACATTCATGGAAGGGACAAAATCCTAACGAATATTGCCTTCAAAAACGTAGGTATCTCAAGATAGAAAGAGGTGAAATACCTACATCGGTTGTTTAAACAAAAATCATAGTCAAATTCATTCTTTTTATCATTATACTGGCAGTTTTCCAGTTGTGTAACTCCAGCATTATAAAAAATTCAAAAACGTGTAGGTAATGCTTTAAAAACAAACTAAACGAAAAACACCCATAATTTGGTAACTGGAAAGAACCACGCTCATATTCTGGCTTCTTAGAAGATACAGGATAATATTAAACAAAATATGTTTCATTGTTTGTTTTGCACTAAAATAATAAGCAATTTTGCATGCATATCAAACCAAAACTCTTTACTTCGTTCATCATTTATAAACATTACCACCAAAGAAAAACACCAGATGTCTACAAAAATATAAACATTGCTCGAAGTTTAACGAAATCATAAATTTGTATCAAATTAACATAATTTGCCTCACTCCCCTTCTGTCTTCTATGTGTGTTAATAATAATTCTTTCAATGCAGATGTGGCTGTGATGATTGTGTTACATCACAGGAGTCCGACTCCTTACGACATTCACAATCTCGTATCAATGCATTTCGAGCACTATCTGCCAGTTCGCTTATAGCACTTAGTTCCCGAGATCCAGTTCTAACAGCCTTTGAATTGTCCTGGGAATTAAAACGCCTTCAGGCAATGGAATCGGAGTTTCGCGCAGAATATACGGTAAGTTTTATTATTTATTAAATAAATATAACAACAACAAAAAACACCCATCAAGAAAGTGCAAAAAAATGTGAATTCTTTGATGTGCAAACTACGAGTATGGCAAGTGAGAAAATATAAATGATTCAATTTTTGTTTTTTTTTTTTTTTCAAGTTGAATTATGTAGAAACAAAAGACCTTGCTTGATTTGATAAAAGGCATGAGTATGCCTTATCCATTTATATAACCTTTTCAGGAAATGCGTGCTGACGTACAGTCGTTTGTGTCCTCACTATTGGATCATGCACGTACTTCCTTGGAATTGGAAGTAATGCTGAACTATAATCACGAAGATACCCATGATGTTTGGTTGCCAGGGACGCGTCAAACATTAGAACGTTTGAAACTGGCCATTAAATATAAACAAAAACAGGTAAGCTTTGTATTTATCTTTTCATTCGCTAGTCTTTAAATTTTAAAACTATTTTTTCGTAGTGAGACAGACAAAGTAAAGTCAATTTTTAAGAAAATAAATTGAATTCGAAATGCAAATATTAAGAAAGAGACTAATGTCGTTTTCGTTTGGACGTTCGGAGTACTCTTTTTCCACTCCTTTTTGACTTCTTCGAATCCAAAAGCCTTCGATTGGCTGTTCCGAGTAATGTTTTCGGAGTCTTTTTTTGTTCCCGATTTCAAGAAGGAGTAGATTTGGAACACACGCATACATATAAAGTTTTTCGTCGGACTACTTGTCAAAAGTGATAAATGCTTGAAGAAGCCATTTTGTAAAATGGCGTCATTCAGTAGTGTGTATGTAAATTTGACAACAGATGTTTTCATATTCAATTGGTTTCAAAAAGGAGTAGAACATTCTGAAAATTCAATCGAAAGCGACATAAGAACCCACTAAATTATCTTCATTACTTTTCTTAAATTTTGAATACATTTTATTTAAAATAAATTTTATTTTTTATTTTATTTTAAGTTTTTATTTTATTTTCAATTTTAATAATAAAATTGAATCTTCAACAATTTTGCCAATTTTAATTTTTCAGAGAGAAAAATTATACGTTTTTATTTTTACCCATACAGTTCGTAGCACATCCAAATGTCCAACAATTACTTGCTGCTATTTGGTATGAAGGTTTACCCGGATTTCGAAGAAAAACTGTTAGCCAACAAATAATAGAAGTTATGAAACTTGGATGTATGTTTCCGCTAAACAGTATGAACTATTTATTAGCCCCCGAATCAGAAAAGGGAAAACTAATGCGAAAGCCATTTGTTAAGTTTATCTCACATTCATGCAGTTATATGTTCTTCCTGGGTATGTTAACAAATAAAATTTTTTAAAAAAAATAATTAATAATAAAATCAATTATAGCTCTTTTGGGTGCTGCTTCTCTGAGAGTTGTACAAATCACATTTGAACTTATTGCATTTCCTTGGATGCTAGCAATGTTGGAAAATTGGAAGAAATACGAACGGGGATCATTGCCAGGACCAATTGAATTGGGAATTATTATGTATATTTTCAGTAAGTATTTTTTTGTTCTTATTAGTTTTTACGCTTGGAAAAATAAATAGTTACCGTGTTTTGGTGAAAGAGTATAGGCAGCTAAGCAAAGAAATGTATACCCAAAACAATAGCATACACAAATAATTATAAATAATTTGTTATTGTTTGCCTGTAAAAATTTGCGGAGATGCCTATTCACTTTCACCAGAACTCGGCTAGTTTGTACGTTTTACTCAAATTCAGTCACTATAAAGCAAGTCATTATAAAGCAAGAGCAACTGAAATGAAAATGGGCATTTCGTTTCCATATGTTGCAACATTTTGTGAACTATGTCATTAGAAAGGTTTCAATGAGTGCTGTTAACTTTTTTGTATAGGCATATGTTCTTATCCAATGTAGGGAAAGTGTTATAGCCCAATAACTGTTTCACTGAGCTATAACACCTTCAAAAGTTATTGGGATATAACATTTCCCTGCACCAGATACAAAATTAAAAAAAAAAATTGTCCAAAAATTATACAACTGAAAATAGCACTCACTGAGACCTTTCCAATATATACCTAAGTCAGAAAGTGTGAAACTGTAATTGTATTACCTTTAAATGGGTACTGCGGATAAAACTAATTGTCCTTCACACACGGGATAGTTTTTGCCGCCAGAAAACAGAGTTTATTGGAGTTGGAAGTGAAAAGTGCGGTATGTCATACCCTCTCTCTCCAATAAACTCTGTTTTCTGCCGGCAAAAAACTTCACGTGTGTGAAGGCTGCAGGCTCAATATCTTTTAAAAAGCAACATTTCTTGCTTTCTTGCCTCCGTGGAAAACCAAGGCCTAGTGACTTACTAGGTCCCCATCCCTGTGTGCTTGTCGGCAGGAATGGGGATACGTATAATTCCTTACACATTAAGGCTGAAATGAAGCCCAAAAGTATTTTTTGTAATCCTGTCACTTGGACGCCATTTTGAAAAATGGTGCTTAATCTGAGTCCAGCGAGGAATCGTAATCCCACTTTACAGAGAAGGACATTTTTTGTATGTTCGTAAACTATTATTGACATGATAAGGATGTTGCTAAGCTAAGGAGTCATTGTTGTAATCCTGTCGCATGGGCGCCATTTTCAAAAATGTCGCCCAACCTGTGGAAAATGGTAAATTAAATAAAAATCGTAAATTTCTCAAACAATATTAATGAACAAAATAACGATTGATGTCTAAATAAAAAGATTTTCGTGAAAAATTTCAGTGTTGCCAAATTTCGGAAACATATTTTTTTTAAGTCAACGGATGAAGCCTTCACTTCTTTGATCATTTTTAATATTTTGAACATGGAAATAAAAACATATAAGCCTTCAGTCTAAATGTCAGTATTGCCACTTTTCAGGGACATACTTTTATTTATGTATTAATGTGGCACTTCCCCCTTATCATAACGAACAAATCATGGACTCAAGAACGTGTTTTGGCTTTTCTTCATATCCTGAAAATTGCCTATAGCGTTAGCAGATTATATGTATATCGGATTGAGAATCTTGAGGTTTCTTACTCAAGGCATTAAAACAATCAAAACTTGCTTTCCACAGAATGAGTGAAGCTTATATTTCTAAAAATGCTGTAATTTTCGTAGCAAACCATTAGCATCGTATCGTGTATTCGATTTGTCAACTGTGCTTTTTCCAATGCAACTCAATGGGTCAATTATTGCAGATCACTCTTATTGTAAAGCATAACATGCATCACGTCTAGTAGACTAACGAGTGTGAAACAGACTTGTGATATTTACTTTTGGACAGTGCTTACACCAAGATCTCCTTACGATGTTAATGTATCCTAAAAAAACTTGCCCTTTAGAACCTGCATAAGTACATACATATGTATATCGCGAGTAAAAATCATAAAGTACTTAGACTACTTAAGGCTTCAGGAACTTATTCAGCTGCATAAAGTCATTATAATGATTAAACACAATAATTCACTATGTCAAAACCATTTATACTGAAACAGCGATTAATTTCGGTTAAATGTCATCCAATTGGTTCAACCGCTAGTTATAACTATCAATGGATCCCATCATTTATAGTTTTGAGACGTTTCAAAAAAAATCTGTGGCTATTTTCATGCCAAAATAAAGCTTTATTCTTAATTATTATTAAGGTTTTTTTTTTAAATTCTTTTCATTTTTCCAATTTCTTAAAACTATCTTAAAGCTAGACAAAAATTCATAAGAACTAACCTACTTATCAATATCTTATAACCTACTTTCTGGCCCCAATCGGGCGCTCTAAGTTAAACTATAACAATTAAATGCTAATGCCTTTCGGCCTTAGAACTATTTTAATGCTAAAATTCATATCGGTTTTATTTTTCACCGAGAATAATTTAAGCCTAGTACGCAGATAGAGGAAAAATGTATCTCCCATATATAAATTTTCCCAGGGCAAATTTTATATAGGTTTTTTTTTTTCAATCAGAACACAGTTCCAGCGCAAAATTTAGCGTTCGTAGCCGCTGTACATGAACAGACAAAAGTAAGTCTCCACTACATTATGCGCAGAAAAAGAATGCTCGGAGCGTTATTTTTCGGGACAAATTGTGATGTTTTAGGTTTACTTCGCTTCTTATAAACTGAATTCATCTCCCCGTTCTTACTTTCCATTATTATGACGTTTTGAGGACGAATGACTGAAATAAAATATAAAATGCGTAAAGAAAATGCTGACATCAGAATTGAGAATAGAATATATAGAACAGCTGTTTTAAATCAGTCAGTGGCGTAGCTAATGGAAAAGGATACAAAAGGGCCACGTACAGATTCAGCAAACTGATCTGGCAAAAATCAAGTGGATTTTTGGAGGAGTAGAAAACTCTGAACATTTCTGATTTTGGCATAGCATCACAGATAGAGAAAGAACTACTTAACACAAAAAGTTTATTCTGTTCCAAATGTCTATCAATTGCCCTAAAATCACCTTTTTCCGGAGAAGTAAAAAAAAAATTTCGGAATTTTTAGGGTTTTTTTAAACAAAAGATATCGTAGACATTTTTTAATGGAATTTGACAATTAATGGCTTGAGAGGTGGGGGACAAACTATGTTTTGACGGAAAAAGTTCATTTTAATCGAAATGTCAATCAATTGCTCTGAAATCACTTTTTTTGCAGAGAAGTACAAAAATCAAAAATTTCCATTTGGACACAGTCCTACTGCTCAGCTCTGTCTTGTGCGAGGGCGTCTCGACTGTAAAGGAGCCGCCGATCTACGTTCTACGGCCGACGTGGTAGATTAGCGGAACCACCGCTCTCTTGGATCAGTCCTCGACTGTCTAGATGGAGGAATGTATCGGGCGGAATGAAGCCACTTAGATGCACACTCTCGTAGTATTCGTACTTAGGGTAATAGCCCCAAAAATTAAGCTGTTAGTAGAGGACATCGCTCATGCAATGTGACCTCGAATAAGCTTGAGCAAGAAATAATCTGTTTATGTTGGCACTGTTGTATAGAACCAGGTTGGACTAGTAATGTTTGTACTCCGACTCTGGTGTTCTGTGCAATCCTGTTTCTGATTTCTGAAAGTTGATTTTCAACTTTTGAAGTTAAGCTGCAAAAGAATCCTGATGACCTCAACTTTTCGAGCTGTTCTGTAGGCAATTAGATTGTTGGCATACGCAATTGCCTGAGTTAGACTACTTATCAGATCGCTAGTGTAAATGCTGAATAAAACAGTGAGCTTACCGCTTCCTGCTGAAGACTGTTTTTAATATTAAAGGTTGTGGCAGAAGTCACATTGCCACTTTTGACAACAAACTTTCTACCATTGAGCATATCATAGAGCATATAACTATAATAGTGGTTTAATAATTGCAAGTCTAATTAATGTTATTCAAGCAACAACGTATAGTTGTCGTAAACGTTGTAATGTTGTAAATAGCTTTGATCTGTCAAATAATTCATATAAATTGTGACAGAATTACAACGTTTAAAACCCAACAATGTTTAAGATGGTCTTACGCTGTTGTATGAACACCTTTATTACTTCTAGTGAAAATAATTCAATTTTGCCCAGAGCCCAGAGTTTTTATTTTTACAAAGATTGAACTACCTTAGCAATGATCATTTAAATAATTAGTCATTTTGTGTGGAAGGCTGGGTCAAAATAAATTTTTTTGACAAGAAATAATAACTGATTTAGCTTTTTCAAAAATAACAACAAAAAATTTTTGATAAACAAACATTGCAGCCATACTTCAATATTCATGCCTTAATAGATAACATCAATCGATACCTGATACGATTTCGATCCTCTTATTGTTTTTATGTAAAAATGTTTAATCGTAGCGAGAGTGTTTCGGTATCGGCACAATAGTGTGGATGGTCAAATCCATTATAACTTTAGCTTTCATTGAATCTCTTTATTGGAAATGTTGTTCTTAAATTTTTAGATGTTTAGAAAGCAAAATTACTGGTAAATTTTTAGTATAATTAAAGCTTAAGACTAAATCATTGTATCTTACAAAAATTTCAATTAGGCCAAACCACGTTGAATCTTTGAAATAAGATAAATAAAATTTTGTACATTCAATTTATCATCGAAATTGGTAATATTGTAGTTTTGGTGTGAAATAAAAGAAATAAGTAGTCGGAAATTTTCCTCCGCTCTCATTCTTCTACTGACTGTTCTAACTATCTTACTATCTAAATCTTTCAATAATGAAACTTCAAACGATCCTAACACTATTGCCAACCTTTTTGCTAAATTTTTCAAACTATCTTTTGCCGATGACTCCTTTGTACCTGATTCTACATATTTTATTTATCAAGAAAACTTTTCTCTTGGACCGTTTCTCCCTCGCACTGTCGATCCGCATCTCTTCAAAAATAAATAAAAACAACTTAACGATGAATTTAATCCCGGTCCCGTTGCTCTTCCACCCATTCTCTTCCTCTCTCAAAAATTTTTAGCCTTTAATTAAACCTTGGTGAATTTCCTCAGATATGGAAATCATCATTCATAATCCAAATACACAAAAAAGGTTCGAAAGGTTATGTTAGCAATTATCGTCCAATTGCCAAGCTTTCTCACATACCCATACTATTAGAAAGAATTTTGTATGAAACGTTTAGTTTCCACTGCAAGTCCCTCATCTCCCCCAGACAACATGGCTTTCTCAAATGCAGATCTAAAACCACTAAACTTGTTGAATTTGTGTCTTTCACACAATCAGCCATATGGAGAAAGGTTACGAAGTCGATGTTATCTCAACCGATTTCAATAAAGTCTTTGACAAAATTTCCCATAATCTAATACTTTTCAAATTGTCCACTCTCGGCTTTGAATCTTCTTTGTTTAAAAGGATCTTCTTTTAACCTTATAGTCATTATTACAGCATTCGTTTTAGAACCGCCACCTCTTGCTCTTTCTTAGCTTCCTCCGGTGTCTCCCAAGGCAGCTACCTAGGTCCACTTTTGTTCATTCTCATGCTATTAACGATATTGAAAAGGTCATCAAACATTCTTCTATTCACAATACGCTGATGATACCAAGTCCTTTAGACCATTTCATCGACACATGTCTCTTTCCTTATTCAACAGGAGCTTGACAGTTTTTCAGTTTGGTGTCTTAAGAATTGCTTGGAGCTTAACTTTGCCAAATGCCAATTAATCACTTTTACGCGTAACTGAATTAAATCTGCTCCCCGTATCTCCTTTATGATCAACCCATACCCACAGTTGATAATATTCGTAATCTTGGCATAATATATGACCCGAAACTTAATTTTCTTTCTCATATAGATGATGTAAGGCAAATTCAGCGCTCGGCTTCGTCAAAAGATAGTCAAAGGAATCCTATAACCCTTATGTGACTCGATGCGTATACATATCTGTTGTTCGTTCACTCCTTGAATACGCTTCTCAAGTTTGGTCATCATCATCTTATCATTCACATTTCCAGATTCGAGAGCGTCCAGCGTTGCTTCCTTCGCTTTGCTCTTCATGGCCTTTCCTAGAACAATCCTCTGATCCTGCCTCCCTATCTAAACCACCTTAAACTAATCAACTGGAATTCTTGAGAAGAATGAAGAGAAATATCAGGCATTCTCTTCATTCATCTTTTACTTTCTGGTTCCGTTGACTGCGTTTCACTCTATACAACTCTTTCTCACAAGACCTCCTATGGCTCAAACGAACCCACCTCTCGAATGCTGCGAAGTGTTAATTTGAACATGAACTCCTTTGACTTTAACCTCAGTACTCCTTCAATAAAACTCGGTCTTCTGAATCGCCCTCTTCCACACTTACCTCAGCTTAAATTTTTGGTTTTTAAGTTGGATTAAGAATTAGCTTGTAATAAGCCAAATAAATGGGGGTTTTGCCCCCATCAACATTTTGTCCCCACCAAATTCTACCTAATTTTGTCCCCCCTTGAAATGTTGCCACGTAAGGCTGAATCCAGCACTGCCCGTTTGCATACACGCCAACACCAAAGAACGTACCTTGTATTCAGAAAGTCAAAATATGAGCAACTTCATCACTGGATGCAGGGTAACTTGCAATTATTCTGGATTTAAATTCTTTTATCATAAATAGTTTTATTGAATACGCTCCATTAGTAAAAGGGTAAAGTCTTAAAAAAATACGAAACAACATACAGCCAAGAGGAAAAAGAGAGTAAATCTGGTAATTAACACACATTATACCCTTTGTAAATATTTAGATAAGAACTTTTAACATAACCCACTCCCACTGCTTACGAATAAGTTTTTCATTGAGTCGAATGTGAAGGGTTTAGCGAAGTAATCTCACCAGAAATGCCTTAAGCCTCAAGCAATCACGATTTTAAGCTAAATGGAATTAATGAGGTTTTTCTATTGCATTATGTGAGTTGAAGGATTAACAATTCTTTTCCATCCATGCAACAAGTTCTGAAAGTATTCTTGAAATACTTCTATCTATAAGTTTGCCCAACGTGAAATAAATTGATAATATTCTTGAGGGTAAACTCATGTGTAATGTTTGTTTCCTGGTTTTTAAACAGTGAATGCCTCATGGTAATAACATTAACTTTTTCTTGATTCCTTGCAGGTTTAATATTTGGTGAATTAAGGTCTCTCTATTCGGATGGTCTGTTTGATTACATTTGTGACTTATGGAACATTGTTGATTTCGTATCGAACATGTTCTATGTTACGTGGATTCTCTGTCGAGCCACAGCTTGGGTTATTGTGCATGTAAGTTTAATATCAAAGAACTATCTCTACACAAGGACTTATAAAAGTTCATTGTTTATTTTGTTTTTTTTTAGCGAGATCTATGGTATCGAAATATAGACCCGTATTTTCCGCGGGAACATTGGCATCCTTTTGATCCAATGTTAATATCTGAAGGTGCATTTGCAGCGGCTATGATATTCTCATTCTTGAAACTTGTGCACATTTTCTCCATAAATCCCCACTTGGGACCCCTACAAGTGTCATTGGGTCGAATGATTATCGATATTATAAAATTCTTCTTCATCTATACCTTGGTGCTGTTCGCCTTTGGTTGTGGCCTGAATCAACTTCTCTGGTACTATGCTGATTTGGAAAAGAAAAAGTGCTACCATCTGCATCCCGATGTGGCGGACTTTGATGACCAAGAAAAGGCTTGTTCAATATGGCGTCGATTCTCAAAGTAAAATAAGATAAATTTACCTACAAACATATTTTAAAATCCATTTTTAATAAATATTTTCTTCTAGTCTCTTTGAAACATCACAATCATTGTTTTGGGCTTCCTTTGGTCTTGTCGATTTGGTTTCGTTCGATTTGGCTGGCATTAAGAGTTTCACACGATTTTGGGCCCTTCTGATGTTCGGATCGTATTCAGTGATCAATATAATTGTCCTACTCAACATGTTGATTGCCATGATGTCAAATTCATATCAAATTATCTCAGAACGAGCTGATATGGAATGGAAATTTGCACGATCACAATTGTGGATGAGTTACTTTGAAGATGGCGGCACTGTACCACCACCATTCAATTTGTGTCCATCTGTGAAAATGCTGAGGAAAACACTTGGAAAGGAAACGAAAAAACGAACCAAGAGCTTTATGGTGAGAATTTTGATGCTCAATATTCAATTTAATTTGGCTTTATTGAACATTTCCAGTTAAAATAGGCTTAAATAATAAATTTATGATGAAAAGATAAAATTAAATTAAATTTGGTGGCACAACAGCTCGTGAAGAGCCAAGGCCTAGTGACTTACAACTCTCAACCATTCCTGTGTGCGTATTTTTGGCAGGAATGGAGGGGGCCTACAATTTTTTGCCGAGTCTGAACGGCTAGATGAAAAGCACTTAATCATGACAAGTATACTCTTGGAGGATTTGTCAGTTCCTCGCAAGAGGCAGTACCTCGCGGCTGGGAATCGAACCCAGACCTTTGGCATGACAGCCCTACGCACTAACCATCATGCCAAGAGGTACTATAGGGTGATTTTTTAAGAGGCTTAGAACTTTAAAAAAAAAAAAACACAAAAAATTCGAAAAAATGAATGAAATATTTATTTGAATCGATAGTTTGAACCTTGCAATTTAATGTTTAAAGATAATTTCATGCAAATGTTGACCGCGGCTGCGTCTCAGGTAGCCCATCCGCTGAGTCCAATTTTGGCATACTCTTTCACACATATCGGCCGGTATCTCACGAATGAATGCATGGATGTTGGCTTCCAGTGCGTCAATCGAAGCGGGCTTGTCCCTATAGACATTAGCCTTGACATACTCCCACAAAAAATAATCTAATGGTGTCAAATCGCACGATCTAGGCGGCCAATTGACCGGCCCGAAACGTGAAATTAACTGTTCACCAAACTCGCCTCGCAATTGCGCCATTGTTTCGCGTGCTGTGTGGCATGTGGCACCGTCTTGTTGAAACCACATATCATGCAAGTCAAGAACTTCCATTTCGGGCAAAAAAAAGTTTGTTATCATCGCTCGGTAGCGTTCACCATTGACAGTAACGCTGCGATTCGCATCATCTTTGAAGAAATATGGCCCAATAATGCCGCCGGCCCATAAACCGCACCAAACAGTGGCTTTTTCGGGATGCATTGGTAGCTGTTGCATTGCTTCTGGCTGATCTTCACTCCAAATGCGGCAATTATGCTTATTTACGTACCCATTCAACCAAAAATGAGCCTCATCATAAAATGGAAGCAGCGCACGATGAACATTTCGAACCGAGCACGAATTTTGATAGTAAAATTCAATAATTTGCAAGCGTTGTTCATTTGTAAGACGATCCATGGTTAAATTGCAAACCAAATTGAAGCTGTTTGACAGTGACACAAGGTACTAAACATACGTCAGCTGTCAAAACCAGTGTTGCCAAAACCAAACCAGCTAAAAAATCACCCGTTACATGATGAAAAGATACGTTGATAAATATTAAAGTTTTATTGACACATAAAAGTGTTAACGGTATACATTATTAGTATCTGTAGACAGCATTTAGTTTTCAGTAATTATCCAGGGAGACTATACCTTGTCCACAGAGTAGAGTTGCTAGTTCTTGAAGTGCTTAGGCAGCCCATTGGTTAAGGTGCGGATAAAAATAATTTTATCGACTGTTTAATATCAGGCTTTTCAATAAGAGCGCTACAAAATTTTTGTTTAAATAAAACAAAAACGGTTTTGGATATTAATGAAATTCTTTATTCCTGTGAAAGTACGTTTGATGCTATTATGTATGGAACTCGATTTCTTTTGAATGGTTACCACGGGCACGCTTGCAGAAGTCCAGACGCTGAACCCAATATTCGACGGTTTTCAAGCATAAATCGGCCGATACTGCTGCAATTTCACGTTCGATATTCGTACGAAGTTCATCAATCGCCGCTGGCTTAATGGCATAGACCATAGACTTGACGTAGCCCTACAGGAAATAATCTAACGGCATCAAACCGCACGACCGAGGCGGCCCAGTGACTGGGCCACTTCGTGAGATAACACGTTCTCCAAACTTGGTTTCCAATAAATTGATTGTGACATTCGCTGTGTGGCTTGTGGCGCCGTCCTGTTGGAGCTACATGTCCTCCAAGTCCATATCATCCAATTGGGGCCAAAAATATTTGGTAATCATTGAACGGTAGCGATCCCCATTTACAGTAACGTGCCGGTCTTGATCATCACGGAAGAAGTACGGCCCAATGACACCGCCGGCCCATAAACCACACCAAACCGTAATTTTTTCGGGATGCAATGATGACTCATGAAGTACGTGTGGATTGCTGCCTGACCAATACCGCATATTTTGATTCTTGACGAAGCCATTCAGCCAGAAATGAGCCTCATTGCTGAAGATGATTTTTCGATGAAAATCCAAATCATTTTGAAGTTGTTGCTCAGCCCAATTCACGAACCCTTCTGGTGGTCAAGCGGCTTCAGTTCTTGCGTCAATTTAATCTTGTAAGGATGTAGGCCAAGATTTTTTCGCAAAATTCACCACAACGACGTCACAGAGATGCCCAACGCTTGAAAACGACGTGTGAGCGACATATTTGGGCTTTCTGCAACTGAAGCCTCAGCGGCAGCAATATTCTCGACACTACGGGCACTTCTTTGTCTCACTGGCACGGGAACAGCATTTAAGCGTCCCGGTTGAAAAACCCTATATAAACAGCTTTTTTAAATCAGCCAGTAGCTAATAGGAAAGGGTACAGAAGGCCCACATATACAGATGCAGAAAATAATTTCTTCTATTCAAAACCGAGTTAAACCGAGTTTGAATCAGTAAAATGATGAGGCAAAAATCAAGTGGATTTCTGATCCTTCAATAGAGTTTTATAATTGATAGCTTCTCAGATAGAGAAAGATCTTTGTGACGGAAAAAGTTTATTTTGATCCAAATGTCTACCAATTGCCCTAAAATCACTTTTTTCCGAAGAAGTAAAAAAAAACTTCGAAAATTTCGGAATTTTTAGAGTTTTTTTAAACCAACGACATCGTAGCCATTCTTTAATGGAATTTGACTGGTAGCTTCACAGATGAGGGACAAATTATATTTTGATGGAAAAATTTCAATACTTGCTCAGGAAATCAATTTTTGCAGAGAAGTAAAAAAAAAAATTCGTTTTTTTCAATCCATCGACATCGTTGCCATTTGTCAAATTAATATAGCTTGAAAGATGGAAGACAAACTATATTTTTACGAAAAAAGTTTATTTTGGTCAAAATGTCAACCAATTACCCTAAAATTGGCTTCTCTAGAAAAATAATAAAAAAAAAATTTCCGACTTTTTAGAAATATTTTCACCCTTCCCATTGTATTGTTGCCCAACAAGCACAGGCGCTTAATTTGTTTTGCTCTGCTAATGCTTTGAAAGAATTTGACCTCTGTATGTAAAATTTTCAAATTTGTGAATTGAAGGAAATCTTATAATTTTTTAAGTTTCTAGCTACGCTACTGTTCTAATTTGACTTTTGTTTTATCTCTACAAGTTCAGAATATGTCTTGAGAAAAAAAAAAAAAAAAATTAGAGATAAAATTTGCCTTTGCTCGATCTGCGTACTAGATTTACACAAAAAATATTTAGTTAGATATTTAACCGTTCCAGTTATGGTACTAACACATTTTTTTTAATTTGGCCCTTACACCCTATTATCTTAGGACGGCAGGTTGTTAATAGTTATTCCTTTCTGTTGTTTATTCCTTCCTTTTATTTGAGACCGTATACTTATTCTATTCGCCATAAACTAAATTTGATGAAATCGTAATTGTTTATGAGAAAAATTTTCTTGAACAGTTTTTTAACGTCTGTTTGAAAGGTACCGTTATTTTTGCATAAAAGTATTTTTTTTGAATGTACTAAAAATGATTGAAAATCCGTTAAGTACCAAGTTGAAGAAAATTGACATGGTCGCTTTAGAAATATTCATTATTCAAAAAATACTTTATTTAAAAATTGTGTATTTTTTCGGGAGCTTCTTCACAAGCAAAAAAACCGTGGTGCCTGGTCGGAAAGTACATATTTTCTTTTAGATATCTCTCTTTATATTTTTTTAACATAGGACTTTAGCAAAAAAAAAAAAAAAATTAATTTTGACAAAAAGCTCCCAAAAACGGGTGTGAGAAAAAGTCAATATCTTCAACTTTTCTAAGGAACACTTCCCTCATATTCATCAATGATGATTGGAAAACCTACAATAAGAAGTGGGTGTGTGTCAGTAGGCGGAAGTTTTCTGATAATGTCTTATCATGTCTGACAATTTCATCTACTACTATTTCATCTCTACAACTTGAAACACTTAGCACTTCCGACGATCGTATATTTGCAATTTCTACATAGCTGGTGCCATGAAATAACGCCGAGCAAAATAACGGCGAGTTTTGGAATAAGGTTTTATTTCGCTTTACTTAAGTGAATTAACGCAGAATTTTAGCGTTCGGCCTTATTTCGCTTTGGCAGAGCAAAGGACTTACGTATTTGTGTAGTTAAAAAATAAATAAAGAGTTAATCTGCATAAAGTAAAGAAAAAAATAATTGTTAGATATATAGGATAAATTCAAAGTTTTTTTTTACTCCAGATTACTTAAATGCAAAAGAAACCTTGCATTTTGGGTGTATGCAAGGTTTTTTTTTGCATTTGAGGATACTGGAATTTAAGAAACTTTGAATTTTACTTAAATATCCAATATGTTTTTATTAATTTAAATTTTTAAGAATTAACTTTAATTTACCATTCGAGAGACGTGCGTAGTGAAAGCCGAGGTAGCCTCTCAAATGATATTAAGAATGAATATTGAAACCGTGAAATAATTCGGTTTTATTTCACTTTGCAACTGTGAAAAAGGCAGAATTTTGAATTTATTTGGTTCATCTTTATTTCTCAGGTAACATTTGGCTTTATTTCACTTTGCCAAAGCGAAATAAGTAAAAAAAACGCTAAAATTCTGAAACTCAAACTGGTAAAATTAGAGATTTGTATAGCGTGCACTTTGTCTTTCGGGAAAAGAAGTTTTGAACCCATTTGTTTGTGAAACCGAAGTAGCAGCGGTTTGCTAGGGTAATTCTTCGTTGGATTTCCACTAAAGTGTCGTCCCGAGGTAGGTGAACTCCTTGACTACCTCGAAATTACTGCTACCAACAGTGACGTTATGTCCTAGGCGTTGGACAGATGAAGCTTTGCTTGTTGGTGGCATATACTTTGTTTTGTCCTCATTCACTTAAAGACTAACGCGTGTCGCCTGTTCATCAATAGCTGTGAATGCTTCTAGTACATCTCGCTTGAAGCAGCCGATGATGTCAATGTCGTCCGCATAGCCAAGCAGTTGCGAAGACCTGTTGAAGATAGTGCATTCCAGGTTAGCACCATACTCTTGCCAACTATCTGCTCCAGGACTAGGTTGATGAAATCACATGATAGCGCATCTCCTCTTCTGAACCCTGTTTATGTTTGGAATAGCTCGGATAAGCTGTTACCCATTTGCACGTTGCACCGCGTATTTTGTAACGTCATGCGGCATAGCTGGATCAGTTTTTTCGGGATCCCGAGTTCCGACATCGCCAATAGAAGCTCTTGGTGACTTATGCTTGTATGCGGCTTTGAAGTCGATGAAAAGCTGGTGGGTCTCGACTTAAAAATCGTTGGTCTTCGTTGGTCTTTTCCAAGATTTGCCTCAATGTGAAGATTTGGTCTGAAGCCACACTAGTACATGCCGATCATAGTGTTGCAGAAAGGTTTAAGACGCTCATATAGTATGTTGGATAGAATCTTGTATACAAAATTAAGCAGGGATATACCTCTTAGGTTTTTGCAGGACATAGGGCATACTTTCCTCCTCCCACACTTGGTTGATGAGCTGGTGCATGCACCCTACCAGGGCATCTCCTCCATACTTGAAAAGTTCCGCAGGTAGGCCATCCGAGCCGGCGGATTTGTTGTTCTTAAGCTTGTGGATTGCTATCTTAATCTATTCAGTACTGAGCACTGGGACTGGATTGACTGGACTCATGCTTCTTTGTTCTCCTGGCACTTCCTCTACAGAATGTCCATTAAGCAGCTGCTGAAAATGCTGCTAAGCACGTCTACAATTCCCTGTGCTTCGGTGAAAAGGTTCCCTTTGCTGTTTTAAGAAGCTTGCGTGCCAGTTTTATATCTACATGCCAGTTGCTTGGCTGTTTTGCAGTACCAGTGGGCGTTAGTGCTAGACTCCTCGAGATACCTGAGTAGAGAGATTGCGGATGCTCCTTTCTTTCTACGCAGGGTTTTTTTACTTTTCCCTTCTCTCTCAACATACTCTTCTATCTCAACATACACTTCTCTCTTGCAGCTCTTGTTTTCCGTTGCAGCATTTGCATTCGTACATTTTCCGTTTCCTGCATAAATATCGCATATTCCTCATTACACCACGGGTTCTTTTTTCTGGGTGGTTGAGAGTCTATGGTGGTCTCGGCTGGGAGTACAGCAGTTCACGGTTAATTGCTTACTGTATTCTCTGGCCTTCTCAGATGTGCTAAGGCATGTTATGTTGAATTTGTTCTTTTGGGCGGTCTTCGCTTTTTTTTGTTGGAAAGTCGGGCTCTGAACTTTGTCACAACAAGAAAGTGGTCAAAATCTACATTTGCACCTCGGAAAGTTCGCACATCCAAGAGGTTCGATGCGTGTCTCAAGCCAATTAGCACATAGTCAATTTGGTTGGTGGTTTGATCATCTGGAGATCGCCAGGTTGCTGTGTGTATCCTTTGCCTGGGGAACCAAGTGCTACTTATCGCTGTATTACGAGCTGCACAAAGTCAATTAGTCGAAAGCCGTTGTCTGTTGTCGTTTCGTGGAGGCTGTGCTTTCCAACAAATTGGCTAAAGATATTTTCCTTCCCGACTTTAGCATTGAAGTCTCCGAGCACGATTTTGGGATCGTACTCCGGACAAGCTCCATAGACTCCGTCCAGGAGGTTGTAAGAATCCTCCTTGTTAGACTCCTCAGCTTCATCGGTAGGGGCCTGTACACATATTAGGCTGATGGTTTGGAAGGTAGGTTTGATGCGGATCACAGCCAGGCGATCGCTGATGCTTAAAATCGATAATTTTGGATCTGAATCGATTTCCCACGATGAATCCGCAATCCGCATTCTAGCATGCGCATTCTTTGAGGACAGCTGTAATAAATGTCCCAATCTTTTCTTTTCGTTATCCCTGATCCTATCCATCGTATCTCCTGGAACGTGGTAATATCTGCCTTTTACCGCGTGAGGACAGATTCAAGTTTTTGAGTAGCACCTGGCGAATTTAGTGTCCTTACATTCCAGCTGCATACTCGTAGGTCGTAGTACATTTTTGTTCCGGGTCTGGTTACCATTTGAGGGGAGTCGTTATCCGAGGTTTCTCGCGTCTCTTTCATATCTACTGGTTTTTTTTTGCGGTGGCCGTGCCGTTAGCACAATTTTCCTTGATGATGCAATTTTTCCTTGATCAACACTCACAATTACAATTTTAGCAAGTCATGACATAAAGGCAAGACCAGTATCCGGCGGTAACCAACTTGGAGCTAATGGAAGCACTCTATGTGTAGGAAAAGATACAGCTCGAGGCCCCCAGTTCCTACAACATCCAACCATCTGTAACTCATTTAACTCATGACATCGCAACCGTTTTCGTTGCTATTTGATATTTTGTTTCTATTTTAAATCAGTTTTTTTTGCAAATTAACCCTCCTGCTTTAACAGGGCGGGTACTTCCCACTCCCCTACGAATTTTTCTTGTGTCTAAGACCAACCTACACACGCAATAAACGAATTCGATAAAAGAAAAAAAAATGTGATTTTAAATATTGTTAGGGAATTAAAAAGAATTCAAAAGTATATAAATGAACGCATAGACTGCTAAGAACGAATGAATTCCTAAAAGATTGCATTCTATTGGTTCCTGTAAATTGAATGGGAGTCAAATGATTGCAATCATTTCCATGAAAAATGAATGGTGATTGCAGAATTTGAATTCGCAATTTTAAAGCGAAGTCAGTGAATGCAACCTTATGATTAAATTCGATTAATGATTTTTAATGATTGTATTCACAAAGGATTGCATGCTTTTACAGCCCTACTAGTTTATTTTTCAATGAACATATTGTGCTCAGTAAGTTACAAAACTGATTTCTTTTAAAAATTTTATATACAAAATTTTTTGAAGTTTTTTCGATAGTCTGAATTTTTTTAAATAACAGCATTTGAAAATCATATATAACCCATTATGGTATAGAACTCAAACCTTAACACCTATTGTGACACATTTTTTATTTTATTAACTGTAGATTTGAAAAAAAACTATCGTCCTGAATCCTTTGAACAAAACAAAAGTTGTTAAATGAATGTATCACAGACAATAGTCTTTCAAGCCTTTCAATCAAATCGAACCCCTCCATCAAACAGCCTTAATGAAATTACAAATCGATGATCATACATTCAAATGGAGGAGGCGTCGGTCGGCGTCGTTGTTGGTCGGCGCCTGGCATAGCGTCATTGGTCTCTATACTATTTGTCAGAGCTATATACAGATTTCCAAGATTTATTCCTAGAAGTAGTTGCAAATTTAAATATTTTAATATAACAAATTAATTTAAATTTACCATGCAGCGAAAATCAATGGAGAAGTCACAAGCTCTGCACGATAAAGTGATGAAGCTATTAGTTCGACGATTTGTCACCGCCGAGCAAAGGAAACGTGACGACTACGGCATAACTGAGGATGACATCATTGAGGTGCGTCAGGATATTAGTTCGTTGCGCTTTGAGCTGTTGGAAATATTCCAAAACAATAGGTTCGATGTTCCTGATATTGAAAAGAAGACCGCAGGTATTTATGTATATATTTTGTGGTTCTATATTTTTTTTAATATATTTTCCTTTTTTAATTTAAGTTAAGGTAATGAAGGTTTTTTATGTATTTTTTAATTGTGTAATTTTTTTCAGCTGCTGCTGGTACAAAGAAGGGCAAAGTAATGGAAAGACGTATTCTGAAGGACTTCCAAATTGGATTTGTTGAAAATTTGCAAAGAGAAATGGATACCAGCTCGGAGAAGACTATCGATGTGTTCTCATCAATTGCTAAAGTTATTGGTAAAAAACAATCACTTAAAGCAGGGTAAGTATCCGGTATCAGGCATAAAAATAAAATTGGAAGTAATTATGATGTTTGTTTGCAGCGAAAAGAAGGATTGGAATGCTATTGTTCGAAAAAATACAATGTCAGTGGATCCTATTGGTTCAAAGCGATCTTCTATGCAACGTCGTAGCCAGAGGAGTTTGAGACGGCAGATTATTGAAGAAGCTAATGAGGGTCTTGGCATGAACCAGAATCGTCTTGTTGGTGAGTGTAACCTTCTAATGATCATTTCATCATTTAGCAAATGCTCAAATTGCATACCTTCAAGATCTAATATTACATTTTTCACCAAAAGAAACGCCCATTTTTTTTCTCTTAAATTCTATTAAGATTTTCTTTCATTTAGAATACAATCCAAAATTGGGTGACGTTACGAGGGCCACTCGAGTTGCATATGTTAAATTCATGCAGAAGAAACTAACAGCAGCTGAAATAGAAGAAGCAGCCAAAACAGGAGAGGAACCAGTATTACCCAAACCAGGCGGATCAGTTAAAGGCGAGCCTAAGAAAGACTTGGTAACCTGACATACTGAATAATATTTCCGTTTTTTACTTGCATTCGCATTAGCTTTATTACTTTTCTACGAGAGTATTGTACCAGGACTCATAGTTTTAATATTTACCTACCTACCTACTTAGTTTGTATTTTTATTTTTTGTTAAAAAAATATATTTTTTTCCAGACAAGGTCATTAAAAATGCTAACAGCTTCAGTCAAAGGATCTGCCCCTGCTCCTCCATCTGGAGACAAGCCAGAAGATGACAAACCAAAATCAGATGACAAGCCAAAACCAGATGACAAGCCAGGTGGAGACAAAAAACCGTCAGATAAACCAATAACTAAAGCAGCTGACCCCACAAAGCCCGTAGGAAGTGCAAAACCAACCGCAACAGCTAAGCCCGCTGATGCGGCTGCAAAATCTGATGCACCAGCTAAACCTGATGCAGGAAAGAAAGATGCAGCGAAGCCAGATGTTGCAAAGCCAGATGAAGCAGCCAAACCAGATGCAGCAGCCAAGAAAGCCGAAACCACCAAAAGTGACACAGCCAAACCACCAGAAACAACAGCAGCAGCTGCCAAAGGTCAAGCTCCAGCTGCACCTACTGGAGCAGCTCCAGCAGCTGCAGGAGATAAGCCTGCTGCTGCTCCACCAGCAGATGCTCCAAAGACAACAACAGCTGCAGACAAACCAGCTGCTTCAGGTGGTGACGCGAAGGCAGGAGATAAACCTGGTGACAAGCCTGCAGATAAACCCGATGATAAGCCAGGTGATAAACCCGATGGTAAACCAGGTGATAAGCCAGGCGATAAGCCAGGTGATAAGCCAGGCGATAAGCCAGGTGATAAGCCAGGTGATAAGCCAGGAGATAAACCCGACTCAAAGAAGCCTCCAGAAAAGAAAGTCCCAGCAAAAATAAATGTTGGTCAAAGTAGTGCTGCTGCTGGTGGTGATAGAGGCAAATCACAGGTTACAGGTCGTATGATTTCGGGATGGCTGTAATGAGACTGAAACGGATGCAGATTTTTTTTTCTTAAACTAAAAATCAGTTTAATAAAAAGAAATTAAAATTATACAGAGTTAAGTTATTTAAAAAAAAAGAAGAAATATAAATATAAAAAAAATATCAAAATTTCAACAATGCCTTTGGAAATTATTGCCAGAAAATTCAATAATTATAAATAAAATATACAAATTTACATCTTTTCTTAGTCGAAGATGAAACTTTTTTGAGTTTTATTTTTTTTTTCAATTTATCTCGTAGCTTAGAAAAAAATTAATCAATGAAAGAACCGAAATCAACCTTAATTTTTCTTTGAATTTAAAAAATTAGGTAATAATAGTTTTTGAAAGTTTTTGTTTAAGAAAGTTAATCCGGTCAGCTATTAAAAAATAGCATTATAGGTTAGGACTTGTTATTATCAAACTTGTAGTAGCTATCGGAAAAAATGAGAATTTCTTCTACGTTTCCTTAACATTTGTATAGAAGGCACTGTTATTTTGGCATGAAAGCAAAATATATTTTAAAATATTCAAAAAAGTTTTAAAAAACCGGTAAGTTTCAAGTTTCAAAAAAATTGACTTAGTCGTTTCCGAAGTACATATTGACGCATGAGTAAATATTCAGAATTCATTCGTTATATAGATTACTTATTCTTATATAAAGGGTGTTTTTTTAGAGGTATAGAACTTTAAACGGAAATAAAACAAATATTATTTTTTTAAATACTCGTAGACATGAAATTTACTTTATTCGAAAGATAATCTTCTGGCAATATAATTTAAATATAATTTCTGACACATGACAGCCACGGCTGACTCAGACGTAGTCTAATCTGGAGGGCCATTTTTACATGAAGTTTTCCAATATTTGTGGCCGTTATATCGGCAATAACGTTGCGAATGTTGTCCATCAAGTGGTCAATCATTTCTGGATTATGACTAACGAAAGCGACTTCACATATCTAGACAGAAAATAGTCAAGCGGCGGTGAATCGCACGACCGATGAAGAGCAATTTACGGGTCTGTAATGTGAAATGTTCACTGTAGAAATTTCTTGAAGTCGTTGAGCGGAGTGATTTTCTTCACTTTTTGTTCCTAGTCTCCTAATGGCCAGTTGTACCGACTTAAAATTAAAATTTGTATTGCTTCGTATAATTTCAAAATGACATTTATCGGATGCACCCTCAACTTATAATATTCTAAAAGGCCAATAAACTTTATATCCATTTTTCTCCTGATAATTTTTTTCAGCTGAACCTGAACTTCAGTTTAAATTTAAAGTAAGATTCGTTCGATTTCATAGTGCAAAATAAACTTCAGTTCCATTGAACGAAGTTAAAAATTTTTTTATGAATGTAAATTGGCAGCATTTCAAAACTTAGTGTGATTTTTTCCCCATCCAACGTCGATACTCTTCTCACTCTCACAAAGTTGTAGGTACCTACCTAACCTAAACGCATACTAGGAGTGAGATTACTCAGTTTGATTCATGCAGATGAATTCTTTCCCCAAAATCACATGAAATTAAATGACAACTGTGACCATCTGAGAGTCTATGCCAGTGTTGCCGCTGAGAAATTTGAAAAGGTCACAGAAAAAAGGGTCACGTAGAAGAAAGAGTCGCGCTAGGAAATTTTTTTTTGATGAATAGAAAAATCAATTAAAATACGTTTAAATTGAAAATAAGGTAAACTTTGTTTGAAGTTTCTTGTATTTAACAATTGACCATAGCCAACCAAAAAGTCAGTTCTTTTAAGTTCTACGTAAATATGTCAAATTTTCCATACAAATTATGACAGAAATACGAAGTTTACAACTTTACAACGTTAACGAACGCTGTGGGCTGTTGCATGAATACCCTTACTATTTAATAGCTTAAACAAAATGTTGGAAAGAAAAAATTAAAATATTTTAAGCTTTAAGGCAAAATTAAATTTTCAAAAAAATAGCTATCGAATTGAATTCTCTAAAAAAATATTTTGAAATCTACATTAAAAATTCACAAAATATTTTTGGAAATGTTGATAAACGTATTTATATTATTAAAATTCAATCAGCCAATAATTAAAAACTTTAAAATACGGGAAAAGTGCATGCATCTATTTGAGTAGTGCGTTGAGATTAACTACTTATTGAGAAATGTATGGTATTTAACTAAGCACACGCATAAGTTTTAGTAATTTTGGTGTTAACTTAAAAAAATGAACTTGCGACTTTTAAGCTTAGATACATAGTTTGCACATAATCAATACTTTGCTTGTAACCTGTAATGAAATTTACGTTCGTAGTTTTTAGCGATATGCAGTTGGAAATATTAGTTTTGAACCTTACATTAAATATTTAATTGGATATTTAACAGTTCCAGTTATGGTACGAGCGCCAAAATTCAAAAATTGGGTTATTTTTGAATTTTGGCGCTCGCACCCTTGTTTTTTAGGACGGCAGGCTGTTCCTTTTTATATTATTTAAGACCGTACTAATTCAAAGACACAAACAAAATTTATTAAAATCATAGGAATTGTTTATGAGACAAATGAGATTTTCCTCAACGGTTTTTTAACACCTGTTTGAAAGGTACCGTTATTTTTGCCTACAAGTAATTTTTTTTAAATGTACTAAAAAGTGTATAAAGTCCGTTAAATCCTAAGTTAAAAAAAAAATTGACAGGGTCGTTTTGGAAATAATCATAATCCACAAATACCTTATTAAAAAATATGTATTTTTTTGAAAGCTTCTGCATTAAAATAATTTTTAAATCAGTCTCGCCGGTTTCAAGAAAATCAAAAATAGAAAAAAAGTAATTTGAGAAATGCCGTTTACAACAATTTTTGAAATGTGTTTTTACCTTTGCACTAAAAGTTATTTATTAAGGGTATTCATACAACAGCGTAAAGTAGTCGTTAAGGTTGTAAAATTTTAAACATTGTAATTTTGTCCCAATTGTATGGAAAATTTGACAGATTTACGCAGTTTACAACTTTACTACGTAAACGACGAATTAACGCATAGCGCTGTTGCATGAATACCCTTATTGTTTTTTTTAAAGGAAAGTTGTCAATAAGTTTGTGACAAAAATAAAATGTTTGGTACGAAAAAGAATGAAAAATGTGTAGGGAAATGCCAAAATTTAAAGAAAATCGATGTAACCGTTTAGGCTCTAGTCAAACAAACAGACAGACGGACAGACAGAATTGTGAAACCCTCTTTTTTCATCTTCGCTTTCATCGTAATAACAAGTATGATCAAAACCTCGTGTTCAATTTTTTTCACGAATGGAATAATGTTCTTACAGCAAATAAAAATTGGTTTATAATATTATAAGACAAGTGTGTGAAATATTTTCAAAACACAAAAATAAGGACAGTTATTACGTTTAGAATCGAAAAATCAAATTGTATTTTAAAGGGAAGTAGCAAGATTTTGACTCAATTCCACTGAACATCTAGGATCGACCTAAGCCAAGCCTATGTGTCACCTCGATATGTGTTTACCTTGCACAAATCAAAAAATAAGAACTTAATCTTGTCCACACCACAACCGAAATAAAATAAACAAATCAAAACCTACATTGGCAAACTGACATCTCAAAATGTTTTTGATAGTACAGGGTGGGGTAAATCTGCTGAAAAATTTTGATCTGCAAAATTGATTGTAAATAAAAAATAAATCAATTTTTTCACCCAATAGAAAATGCAAAGATTGATTTAGATCTGTCAAAAAGCTGATTCTGGCAGATCCAAATCAAAAATAAATTGATTAATTTCTCGAATGGAAAACCACATTATTTTTTTCGTCGATTCTTTCTCATTTCAAGATTTATGTATTTTTTTTTTTGTTAAATAAATTTTTGTTAAAAATACAGTTTTTGAAAAATCGTTTTCAAATCTACTTCGTATATTTTTGATTTGCTACACTCTTTTTTTACAAATCTGCTCCAAAATTTTGCCACTGAGTTTTGAACCCTGATGGTAGCTGTCAATTGAGATTTGAGAATACTTGAATTTCAGCACATTAAACTGAACTGAACTTTAAATGGCAGAATACTTTCGTTTAATTAAAACTTCAGAACAAACAAAGTTCAAGGTTTAAAAAAATACTGTGAAATCGAAGTTGTTGAACTAAGATTTTAAACCAAAAGAAGAGTTTAAATTTGCACTGTGAAACTGGGGGCTAGTAATATGAAAATAGTAAAGAAGATAAGATCCAGGGATAATTCTAAACTGCATATTAGATAAAAAAGTGTAAAGGACACCAACATAAATTTATCACTCCGATAAATTAAAATTCCTTTTTAGCCGCCTTTAAACCGCTTTAAGTGAAGGCTTGATCATTGAACGATAGGAGTTACTATGAGGGCTACAGCCGCAAAATTAATATGTTTCCTCCTTTAATCATAACAATAAATCTTCTCGTATTTTTGTGCGCATTCATAAATGTCCCTAAATTTTTGCCATCACCCAATGAAATTTTGCCGCCTTAGACCTAGCCGTAAGTCCAGCACTGGAAAAACGAGTACCTAACCTGCCTACATAAATATGTACGTACATACTTTGCAGGTATCAAGTTATCATGCGTTTTAGTTTAAAATTTTGAGAAAGCCTCAAAAACTGTTTTCTCTTTGTTTTCAGAGCAAGCATTGGGTTCTTTCAGCCAAGTTCCAACATTTTATTAAATTAATTATTGTAAGTCCCTAGATAACAGTATAAATCTATTCATCTAAAAACAACATAAGAAGATATATGACTTATTCATGGACTGATATTCCAAGAGTTGTCTTAATTTCACATGACAAACTAATATGGCTCAAGCCAAAAAAAAACTTCCAAAAGACCCTCGAGCTACCAAAACAACCACAAAAAAAAAATACAATGGGTATGAGGATACCCTTCATACACAATTCATATACTAAGGACAAAAGTATACCACAACCCACATGCATTTTCGTTTAAGTTCGCGTCAGCAAATTTTGCAACAGTCATCAACGCAAAAAAGTTCAAAAGAATTTCAAGATTAAAGCACTGGAGGTCGTGCAGCAACTTGTATATAACATAAAATTGGCTTGGAGGAGAGGTTGAACAAATGGCAGGGGAATAAAATGCAAAACGTATGAAAACGTTATAAGAATGTTGTCTTTTCATTAAAAATTCAAGCGTAAGGCAACCTGTTGAATATGGAAAGAATATTATGAAAATCGGTTCAAAATGAAAGATGTTTCTTTAAAAACCCACCTTTCCAGGTAAATGAGAAACCAGTGAAAGGGATATAAATTAGGCTGAACTTACTGGATGCGGTGGGAAAAGTCTAGTGTTAATTGGATGTTAAAAAGAAGAGCAATTGAAAAATGTATAACTTTCTGATTGCAGAAATAAAATTAATTTAAATATTATTTCAGTGTTGAAGGTTCAGCTTTTCATTCAGTTACAGTTTTGTATTTATAGGGCCATTTTGTTGTTCTTTTAGCAAGGCGTAATGTATTAAAAATATTTATTTTGTTGCTGGTATGAATTTAAAGGAATTTCAAAATATAAATTGCTTATATTTATGTACATACCTGTGTGTAAGTAGGTACATTATGTATTAACTAATATAAATGGCTCTAAGCTCATTAGTTTTGTTGTGTGGCTTCTTGATTTGGAAATTCTGAATAGAATTCTACGAGTATTAGAAACTGTGTTTTATGTTCAACATCTGTTTTCAAAATGACGAATTGATATTGAAACTCATGGGTAATTTTTATATGATTTATAAACAGTTCGTGTCTAAATGAATATTACGAATATTCTCCTACTTTGAATGATTATTTATTCAAAAAGAATAAACAGCATAATGTTAAAAGAAAAGAATACTATTTTTTCTCTAACCCAAAGTTTATTGAACTTTTTATTTATGATTGCATTTAATACTGGACTGAACACGTTCGTCCTAATTAATTATTTACCCTTTAAACGAGCTAGGTACCAAAGTTATCCTAAAGTGAATACCTACATAGAGAGGCACAATAAATGCACGTAAAGAAGATTAAGGAAAATCGAATCGAATCTTTCGAAAAGAGCAACTATCTTAATAATTAAAAAAAAAAAAAAAACAAATCCTTATGGGAAAATGTCTAAAAATAGGCTCTATTTTATAAAGAATAGCACGATCTTATGGTAACCAATTCCGCGAGAGATAGCCTTACCCTTAAATCAGAATGTCGTTTGTGGCGTCAGCTGTGCGGAACATATTCTAATTGAAATTATGTAAGGAGTAATACTAATACCCTTGCTATAGGGCATTGTAGTTGATGAACTGGTATAGAAAATCTTACTTCTCATGGCCCATAGTTATTAAAGAAAAATTATTGGGAGCATCTTTGTTTGGAGGGAACAGGGTTTCTGGGTTCAAACGAGGGTAGTTTTGTTGGGCAACAGTTTTCAATGAAAATGATGCTTGATCCATTGGCATACTTAACCAAGTTTCAAACGAGTTCACTTTTCATGTCCTTGGAGATCCTACTCGTAACTGCATAATATCAAAACAATTAAAGATGATTCTTATCAAGGTTGTTTTGTCAATCCTTTTGTTGGCCAATATTGGCAATCTATGTTCCAGTAGATGGAAAGATACCATGGATAATAAAATTGCAATGGAATACCAACGAGTGCCAGCGATCAATCAACATTTAGCCAACTCGGAATCTACTTGGACTCAGGAGACCAACAAGGTTCTCCAAGCGTGGAAAGTGTCTTGTTTGAAAGTTTGTTAAGTTTGCCAATGGATCAAGCATCATTTTTATTGAACACTGTTGCCCAACAAAGCTTCCTTCGTCCAAACCCAGATACCCTGTTTCCTCCATACAAGGAACTAGTTAAAATGTACCTGATCAACCCCTTGCTGCTGAAAGATATTTTGCCTAAGAACTAAACGTTCAACTTCGTCTAGTACCTGGTTTGGACCGCTTGCAGATCATCAGCACAAGTTTGAACACATGTACATGAAGTTTAGACCCGAATCTATCATGACCGACCATAAAACAAGCTTTCCTTACACATTAATCAACGCATTTATAAAATTAAAATTATAATTTTTAAAGACTTCAAAAGATGCTGAAAGAATGATATTTTTCTGTTAACTAATTATTTTTGCAGAAATGGAATGAATTCACGGATTACTATGATTTTGTCATTACAATACGATATTATGTCCATATGGACGATTGTTCTGCACAGCGTCCATGAACAAAAATACTTGTTTAAACAGATATAATATTTATGGACATTTTGACTATTATAAACAAACATATCCATGAAGGATGTAAATTCCGTTCAGAATCTAATCATACTTAATTCTTCTTTAAACAGAAATAAGTCATAATGATGAAATTCTTGTCTCACATTTAGGAAAAAATAGCTAAAATTAAAAATTATATTCTAATACAAGTTATTGTATAATTGTTTACTGTTAATTGTTACTGAGTAAAAATCTAGTGCATACGTTTGACAATACAAAACCCACACCTTGTGATATTTGAACCATATTTTGACTAGCCTTGACGTGTGCTTTGTGCCTTTGTCCTGCTGAAAGACCCAACCTAGCGGTATTTCCACTTCTTCATTCGACAAAATGACATCTTTTGAGATACTTTCGTAAATGTATCGGTCCACTATTACTTTAATGCAATACGATGGCTCTAAACCGAGCACCAGAAAAACACACTATTACTTTCGCTCCATCATGCCAAACACTTTTTGAGAAATAATGTGATTGAAGTCGATTGCCTAGTGATCTTCTATCTAACGTACGATATCCCATCGCTACTCATGATATTAAGTTTCGATTCATCGCTTTAAAGGACTCCAGTACAGAGGAGTATTTAATCATAATTCAATACCATGAGTTGCATTTAAAATATATAAACATGGACATTTTCTAAAGCTAACTTGCATGAAAAATATTAGTACCGGTGAAATAGTACAGAAAGGCCTTTGAATAAAAAAATATCGGTACCACCATGAAACTTGGTGAAAATGTTTTATGAAGAATCAAAAGAGTCTATGAAAATATTTCACATGGAAGGGTTTTTTTTGATTGAAGCAATTGGAAAGTGTGGTGTTATTTTTTGAAATTCTTTGAAAAGGATGGTAGCCTCAAAAAACTTGTTAAAAATGTTTCATTTACTACGAGAGTCAATAGTAAAATGAATTTACAAAAATATCAAGGGTCAAAGGGTGTTTTCATGGGTTTGAGTAAAGGTGGTACTACTTGTTTTTGGGAACAATATTCGTTTTTGAAAAAAGTGTTATACTTTTCTGTACCCATTAAAAAAAGCCATTTTAGTATAGATATTTTTATAGGCTCTTTTGATTCTTCATTTTGATGGCTCAGAACATATTTCTACCATGTTTCATGGTGGTACCATTTTTTTTAAAGGTTTTATGGTAGAAGTCCCACTATAACCCAACTCTTTTGACTCTTTTTGACTCTTTTGATTCTTCATTCTCATAGTGCCTTAAACGTTTTCACTTAGTTTCATGATGGTACTAATTTTTTGTTTTATGTATCCTATTTTGCCTGCACTATATAGCTATTTCCATTGTACACATATTTTATTCCATTACTCAATGAAAAATTACGAAAGAATTGAATGAAGGTTGAATTGAATTTGGAGGCATCCAGATACCGGAGGCCCAGACCGGACCACCCCCTGTCCCTAACCTAGTCCGCTAGTGACATAACCTACAAAAAAGAAAAAAACAAGTTTTGTAGCTACCATAGACAGAAGTTACATACATAAACAAATTGTTAATTGAAATAAATTGTTCATTGAATTTATCTAAGAATTTCAAGAAGTCTAAAAATTGAGCAAGCTAGATGCTGAATATTTATAGTTCTTTTCTTTGTTTGTTCGCGTCAATATCACTTAGAAATTATTTAAAACACTAACCTTCAGTTTCAGGCGCCGATCCAGGATTTCGTTAGGTGGGGGGTGGGGGGGTTGTCAGACTAATGTGAAATTGTTTCCAGAGTTTCCATAATCTTGATAAGATCTACAGACAATTGGAGTACATTTCATACTACTCAAAATTTGAAGAACGCAACCACCTCTTTTATATCTGCACAGTGCCTCAAGCAGTGGGTACTTTTGAACTTCGTGAAATGAAGTTATGCAGTTTGTGGCAGAAGCAGGGTGTCTTCACAGCATTTTTGAATTCCCTCTAGATCTTCGTAGCACCACCTAGAATTTCGGAAAGAATAAATAGCACATCGGTATGTTCCTATTCCCACACGTTACGTTCGAGTTCGAGCAAAAGTTTCAGACATTGCTGGGATAAGATTCTGTGGCTAAAGACAAGTTAAAGGCCATTATCTGAGTCAGAAACGCATTTGTAGAATATTCCCTGAAAAAGTGTTCTATTCACAAAAGCAAATAAAAGTTTTACTGCAATAGCTCTGTGTTGGATAATGCAGTTTGCTAAAGTCACATGTTTGACAATATCATCTACAGTGCAATTTCACCGCACCGTAAGAAAATCGAGTTGATGGAACAAATAAGTATTCAGAGGCCAGAGAATGTGTCCGTTAACGTAAAATGTGCTTGCAGGCAAAATTGACTGGCACCGTGTCGTTAACAATCAAACAGAGGCAACCAAAAAATGAACATGAAACATAGTAAATTGGCGAGTAGTTTCTAAAATATTCGATGAACTAAATTTTGTTTGATTTGTAGATGAATAGTACGGAAGTTCCTAAAACTCATCCATGAATGTGAAAAAAATCTTCACGAATACTGAAGACGCTCGATTTAGTGAATCTCAAAATAGTAAACTATCCACAATAGAAAAAACACGAAATTTCCTATAAAATTGGATTTTTATAAAAATAACTCGCAGGCATTTAGCATTACTTGAGAACACTGGGGAATTGTTTCGGTTTTTCTTAACTTATAAATATAAAAACCATTCACATCGAACAAAATTTGCATTTTGGATCAAATTCATCTTTAGAAAACCTTAACAAACTTTCGCTTGAAAAAGTGAACAATCTCGAAAGAATGAACACTGAACAGGCCTAGTTTTTATTACTTCACTATTTTGAACGTCTACTGTATTACCATCAGAAACGTATGTTATGGCTAAAAAAGATGTGCAAAGAGGGGTTTTATTTTATATTTAAAATGGGTATCGTGGGCATTGTAAAGGATTTAGAAAGAAGTAATTTTTGTTCCGGGACATTTTCCAAACTTGGATTTTGACACACCGCGGCCGGTTTTAGGTAAGCAAGTACAATTCCAAAAAGTGGTCAGAAAACCTTGCATCGATATGTGGTCATAGTTACTTAAAATATTTTTTTTGCTTTTGCAACCTGCTGCTAAGAAAATAAAATAAAAATCTGCTCCATAAAATGTCATAAAACAAAGGCAAAAGAAAAAGAAAATTTATCGATTTTCTTACCGTTTTCGATTGTTTTTTTTTTAATCGAATGCTCGAATTGGCCGGGCAATATTATACAGCACGCTTAAATTGATATATCTACAATCAATTAAAATGAGTAAATAAATCCAAAATAAAATATAATTAGCAATTTTGACCACATATCGACGCAAATTTAAATGGTTTTACCGACCACTTTTGCGAATAGTAGTTTTTTACCTTAAAACGGTCGCGGGTCTCAAAATTAAGTTTTGAAAAATGTCCCAGGAAAAAAATTACTTCTTTCAAAGGCCTTTACAAGATCCACGACACCCATTTTGAACATAAAAATCAAAAATAATTCCGATACCCCTAATGTGCAACATAGTTGCATACTGAACCGCACTCGAAATGCATAAGACAATTATAAGATGGGAACAAGCTCTAGAGTGTTAAACTCGCAAGTAGACACATTAATGAAATTAGCTCACCAGAAGGGAAGCCATCCGAAAGTTACTCTCGAGAGTTTTCTAGTGAAAGTACTGTCAAATGGATACACATCTTTTTAGTATACAATTTTGTGGTAGCTATTTCTCAATAATTTTTATACAAAAAAGTAGTTTCTCATTTTTCTCCACTTCAAATCTGGGAGAGGTGAGATAAATCGTTTGTTTTAGTATCTTTAAAAAATTTTGTGAAATTAAAAATCAGGAAATTAAAAACGTATAGTCATCTTTTCACTGCCCAGAAAAAAATTTATGAACGTAGAACGAAAAAGCATTTTTTGATGTCATTTTAGTGAATTAATAGTTTATACTTGGTTCGTCCCTGCTCAGGGGGGGGGGCAATTGCACCCATTGCCCTCCCCCTGTATTCGCGCCTGGTCACTTTCACAGTGGAAGTTTAAACTCTTCCATCGGTTTAAACTTTTGTTCAGCAGATTAATTGAACTCAGTTGAAGGTTCTAACGAGACTGTGAAACTGGACACTGGAGGGGTTAGTAACAAAACGCATTAATTTCACTGGACTTGAATTGATTTATATCAATTGAATTGATTTATATCAATTCAAGTCCAGTCTTTCTTTTTTGTTTCTTTAAGGAATTATTTAACCAATAGGTTAAATAAAAGTAGTTAGTAGTTAACTAAATACAACCCCACAGAAACCTTTAAGTTTCGATGTCATACATACACGTTAATAGCCATTTACCTTTTTGACAAAAAAAAATAAACATTTTAAATTCAGGCCCAAGATAATACCTAATTACTTTCAATGCAGTTTCATTAAAATCCTGGTAATTTTGCAATAAACTACGAAACATATCCTTTTGTACGTCAGAAATACGACACCCGACAAAACTGTTGTTCGGCTCCATTCATAAGGATACCCAATATTCAAAATCTATTCATTGAAAACTCTCTGAACCATCATTCCTTTCTGGATAGGTAATTGTAATACCTAATAACCTAACATCTACCTTGTAGGACATTCTCACATCCATTTACCGAACACCTGTTGGGAGAGATATTCCTAATAATAATCAACAGGATACCATGCAACTGTTGATGCTGGTGATCTCAGACAAACGCTTGCGTAAATCTCTCCGAATCATATTCGGAGTATACCAAAACCCTTATATCCGATTGTGTGTGGGTGTTGTTAGCATTGTGGTGGGTTTGTTGCAAAACATATAAAGGACATGGTATTCAGAAGATATCAAGCACAATATAAAAAGCATCTTACCAGGGAAGAACTCAAAAAGCAGTGCTTTGCTTCACTTAAAGTTTAAAAAAGATAAAAAGGTTTTTCCAACCAAATCGACCACGGATAATATCAGTGTTAACTTCTTTGTGAAAGAAGTAAGAATTGTGTGAAAGTGTTTTTGCAGTGCCACATTAAAGGAATTAATTTAATTTTTGTGATATTTTAATAGCTAAACCAAAAAAAAAAAACTTTTTTCAAAAATGAAATTCAGTGAAAGTATGATTCTCTGCTCGTTTTTGCTAACAGTCGTGCTTTTTAGTTCATCATCTGCCGGTGAGTAAAAAGAGTGAAATTCAGTTTTTATTTTTCTGTTAACGTCAGTAATTTTGTTTAAAAATAATTAAATGTTTAACGCCAAAAATTCAATTTTCGATTATTTCACGCGAAAGAAGAAGAATAATTAAGAAAAAGTTTTAAAGTTGTTCTCTATTTTCATAAGACAAAAAAAAAACCAAGAATCATTCAGTCATTACGGTCCTTTTACAAAGATTTAAATTTATTAATGACTAATAAACTAATGACTAAATATTTAGATTTGATTAAATGAAAAAAAAGTTTTTATTATTTAAAATTTAAAAGGCTTGCGACACATTTAGTGTAGACACCTTCTATAGTCTGTAAATCGACCACTGAGGCGATTTTCTTCAAATTTTGAACTAATGGTTCTTCCTTTAAAAATTTTTTAATTTTAAATGATTTTTGATTTTAAATGTTTATTAATAAATATTAGATTTGAATAGTTTTTTTCAATTTTATTATTTAAAAATCTATATTTTGAAAATATTTTTTATTTCAAATTTAAAAAGATTTCAGACTACAAAGACAGATTTATGTACTTCTACATGATTTAATTAAAATTATTGATTAAATTCAAATGAATATTAAATCGTTGTTTTCATTTTATTGGAAGCTTTTATAAAAGAACTAAATTAATTCACAAAAATTGAAGAATTCACTTAAAAATATTTTTAAAAGCTATCTTAAAATGACGATTGTCTCCCATAATGATTGGTCACAATTTTTAAAAAATTTTCTCAAGCCTACCATTTGAAAAAAATATATAAAATTTGTCGGTAATATAGTTTTCAAAAATGTTCAATTTGCATTGAAAGCCTGGTTTATAGTTCCAGTGCGCAAAAAAATCCATACAAATATTTTTGCATGTCAAAAAAAATTGAGGTAAAATATTTTTCATTGCATAGCTAACAGTTTGATGAAAAAAAATCCATTACTGTCATTGACAACAATGGACCGGCAATAATTTTTTACATGCGAAAAAAAATGTGTAAAAGAAAATAAATTTTGTTTTGGATGGTCGGCTTACACTTAAAAAAAAAAAAACGGTTTAGCATCCAAAAATGATTGTTTTCCCTTTTAAAGACTATAATTTGTTAGTTAAGGGTAAATAAATGGCTAAATGAGTGGCTTTAGGCTAAGGCAAACCCTTTTCGCCTTGAATATTAACAATATGGCGCATAGAATAGGTGGAAAATTGTTTTGAAAATTTTTGATTTTCTTTTCACCCGGAAACTTTGACTTGCTAGACTTAAAAATGCACAAAACAAAATTTACAATTGTAAATGATTCTTGAATATCAATATCTTCATTTTGCTCAGTTTTGCAAATTGCAAACAAATAATTGGAATTTACGAAATCCCGAGTCAAGGTATAAATCGGGATTCATTTTTTGTAATTTCCAGCTCATTTTTCGTGATCTGATCTAAGAATTCTTTCCGTGTGTGTAACATTGTAAGCCATATTAATAATAGCCTTTGAGGTGTTGAACCAATAACCATTTATCTGCCTACCTAAACACATATCGAACAAGTGTAAAATTTGACATAAAATTTGTACATCAATTTTTTTCAGTGCTCAGTGGTCGGAGGGAAAAAGTGTCTATACAAGAAATATTCATCTTGTAAATTTGAACAATTGTTTTCTTAAGTCCAACTTTCTGTAGTTAGTCTCTAAGAAGAAGATACTAAGCAGCAAGTTTTTAGGGTAATCAAGTAATGTTTGAAAACTTTGCTGGTCTCTTCCCTCTTAGGGACTAACTACAGAAACTTTGACCTATGACAACAATTGTTCATAATTGCAAGATGAAAATGTATGCTGTATGGACAATTTTTTTTTCATACCAATAGGCATTGAAATAAATTAATGTACCTATAAATTTTACGTCAAATTGTACACTTGTTCGACACATGGTAAGGTAGGCAGACAACCGGTTATTGGCTCCAAACCTAAAATGCTATTATTGACAGTGACCGTGCAATTTGTTCCAATCGGCCGGCGCCCTTTAAGATATTTCTCATATCCGTTTCCTCCAAAATTTTTTCATCGATTGCCGAAAGCAAATCGTAGAACTCTAGAACTCCTCGTTGCAATGAGTGCTATTTTCTGTATTCAAGTTTAGATTGAATACGCAGATATCCGACAGTTTTTTAGATTCTTCGAAAAAGAATGTTTTAGATTTTAAAACATACAATAAAATGCATTTGGTTAGTCTTTCGCCGTCTAAAGACATGGCTTTCAAAATAAAGTTTATGTGCAGTTTGAATGTTTCTATGAATAGGGGCGATAGACCGGTTTCAACGAACAGCATGTTATTTGGTGTATATTGAGGAAGCTTAAATACTCTTTTTAATAAGAATCGGAGGAGTTTTTCTACTGTATCATATTGCTTACAGCCCCACACCTGGGAACCATACAGCATAATTGGCAACTGCCTGAAATATCTGTTATTTTATTTTGATTGCTATTTGATTATCTTCCAAACAGTTTTTCCACGCAGCACTTATGACTGATTTAGCTACTGCTAGTTTTTCTTTTAAATGTTGCTCCATATTCAAATCACTGCTCATAATGACTCCAAAATATTTGTAGGACTTGACTGTTTCCAACTCCTATCATATTCATTTCTTGCATGCTTCTTCCACTTTTTCGGAATACTATTGTTTCGATTTCGATACGTTGACATTCAGCCTCCACTCATGGCAGTACCTTTGTAACTGATTGCTCATTCTTTGTAGATTCTCCGGTGAGTCTGCAAACAGGACCAAATCATCTGCATACAACAAAACTTTTAGATGAATACCATCGATTCATATTCCTCCACATAGATATTCGGTGTAACACCAGCTACTGTTTCAAAGAAGTCTCCGAACTGCTTGCCGTCCCAAACTGCTGACGAAGTTTTTTCATACAGCTTTTCTATGAGTTTCTACCAAACTTTCTAAAGAGTCCTCAGTTATATAATTAAAAAAAAGGCCACTTTAAGCCACAGTATCAAAGGCTGCTCTCAGATCAACCTCAAACCTCAATAAATAAGCAGTTTCTGAAAAACGTAAATTTCATTTGGAGCCATACTTTGTTGCTGACGCGGCGTGTTTTGTTGATTAAACTAATAGTTTTCCTTTGAAAAGTCGAAAAAACGAAACGCTATTAGGATTAAATTGAACTCAATGTATTTTATTTCTAGAAGGCTTTTTCGAAACACCACTTACTTACAATTTTTCTTGTGAAAAATAATATTAACGATTCGCGATTAAGGCCACACACTTGCAACAATTGGGCTTGCGATTTGTTGATTGTCATTACATTGGAGTCAAACGACTAAAATTCAACGGAAAATCGGTTAATACCATCAGGATTCTTCGAATGAGATCTTCCTAGCCTTTGATTATGGTGGCTTTGACGTTTTTCATGAGTTTTTTCACCGTAAACCTGGTTGTATTGCACAGTTTTAGTTGGTTCAGATTGTGCAGCCAGCTATTAGTTCAAAATGTGCGGCGGTAGACCGAGTACATCCAATAAATTCAAAAATTCAATTGGATAGTTCGTTGCTAAGTTGTCGATTTTAACGAATGATATATAACTGAGATTTGAATTTGAATTGAGTAATGAACTTCAAATCATCCCTATTGTTCCCAAACAAATATCACACCTTCACTCGATTTTCTGGATACATTGCTAAAGAGTTCGTCCTTCGATGATGTGAATTCATAAACAAATCGGTGGTTCGGAATCAAGCCAGTTGCAAATGGAAATCGGCCATTTTGAATCCTATCAGCTGATTTTCTTCGCATTGATGAAAACCGGCACCCAGTAGTATCATTGCTTTTTCAAACTATATCACATTTTTTGCAAATCTTTGAATCTTCGATCAAGCACCTCTGATGCTCGCTTTTGTGCCATTGTGCATTCTCAGATGACAAATTTGCAATTTAATGAAATGTTTCATGTGATTTCATCGTCCATTTAAAAATTTAATGGCAATTTCAACGATAAATAAGCTAAGCTGCCTTCTAACAACGTAGCCGCTATTACAGAAAAAGAGAGACCCAAGCCCAATTCATATCTTGAGCTGAAGCCGAAATCTACAAAATAAGGAATATTTTGCACATAGTGTTAGGATATGCCACCATTTCCGTCATCAATCCCCTTCTTTAATGGGTTGTTCATGCTTTTGCTGAAAATTCAGCAGTGGGACATTTTTTCAAATGGTTTATGTCAAAACGCCTTAAATCTGAAATTATATTTAAGCTTTTGAAAAATTTTCCATTAGAAAAATTTTGTTTTGGCTACCATTTTTAAACAATCTCAAGAAATAATACGCATTTGAAAATAAAAAATAAAAAGAATTGAAGTTGAATTATTATAGATTCGTAGAGACCCCCAACCGAGTTGTGGAGATCTCCAGAGATCTGTAATTATCACCTACAGAGTTTTGGGGGCCTCCAAAGATCCGCAAAGGCCATCAACAGAGTTTTGGGAGTGTCCATAGATCCTTAGAGGCCACCAACCGAGTTCTGGGGGCTCTAGAGATCCGTAAGAGGCACCTACCTAGATCAGGGGGCTCCAAAAATTCGGCCACCAAAGAAGTTCTGGTGGCCTCCAAAGATCCAAAAAGGCCACAAACTGAATCAGGTGGAGCCTCAAGAGGTCTGTAAAGGTCACAAGCGGAGTTCAGGGGGCCTCCAAAGATCCTTAGAGGCCAGTTAACGTTTTTTGAGGGCCTTGAAATATCTATTTTAATCCACAAAAACTTAGTACCTATTTGGTGAGAGTCTAATTTTATTAGAAAGAAAGAAAAAAAACTGAAAAGAAAAATGCAGGATCTTTTTTAAACTTTTTGCATGCTTGGGGGCCCATCGGTCACCTGGTTGCCCGGTGGCCCAGTCCACCCGTGCTGTTGAACCACAAAAGCAAGCCCATGTGATGCAGTCATCCATAGTTTTTGTTACTTTACAATGCAAAATGTATTAGTTCTAATTTTCAATATGGTTGCATTATGCATACTATGTGTATTTGAATATTGTTAGCATATTCATTTATAGGATCAAAATTATTCTCCATCTTCTTTTCCAAAATTAACACTGAAGTCATACCCAGTTCATGTTTTGGAAATTAGATATTCTTATTCTCTTAAATGAGTAATATACTCGTACTTGATTATAAATTGTTTATATTAAGCTAAGAGCATTGTATTTTAATAAAGCACCCTGCAGCAAAGTATTACAAACATATTTTAAACATTGTGGTGTCTCACATATAATAAGATTCAAAGAACTTTCCTGGTAAATGATTTCGATTTGCTTGTTTACTTTAAAATAAAATATTATACGAATAATATATCTTATGCAATTTCAAACTAGTGAAATTCAACAACTTTTTAAATTTTGTGTAACACGGAACAATTTTTACGCTTGTTGTTGTGTTATAGGCCCCTGGTCAACACAATTTAGTATTTTTCCTTAACAAAAAGCTAACAGTATTCTAATTTGGAAGATTTTTAATGGGATGGGCTGAATAATTATAGTTCAATTTTTTCGTTAAGATATACTTTGGAAATGTTCAATAGGTATACGAAATTGGTATTGAAAATTTCAAAAACAAACTATTTCAGTTTAAATTCTCCAGTTAGCTCTACGGGTTTTAATATTTTGAATTTTATTTCACAATTTGAAATTAATACAATAGAGCAGTCTTAAAATTTTATATAAACTTAGATAACTTTCATTTTGCTTGAAATCTTGTAAGACAATTTCTTCAATTTGCTCAGATGCTCGGTGGCTATTGGTCACTTTTCTTTATAAGCTGATTTGATGTTCACTACTAGTTAGCTTCTTTCCTGTCTATCAGGGCACTTTTCACATCTTTGATGTATAAAAATGCTAGTTCCTGCTACCGTGCGTCAGTCACTGCCAATCGAAGTGTAGTTCGCATTTGCATTTGCCCTTGGTGTATATTTCAAGTTTTGTCTTTCGTCATTGCCTTGCTGCCTTGAAAATTGAGCACCAAACTATTAAGCAATATCTTATAACTGGTCACAGAAGTTGCTTGTTCATGAGTATTTTTGTGTGTTGGCTTAAGCCGGGTTTTCTTCTAATCAAAAGATTGTGAGGCCCAGCTGGCCCTTTTGAACACATACTTCTTGAGTGCGGGTTAGAACATTGAAAACTCATTGAAGTAGATCCCCAGGTATTTCAAGTAGGTACCGCTTGGGAGCTATGGCCGATCCATCTCAATTTTTCAAAACAATGTTTTTTCCTTTGCCTGTTGAGGCTGTTGATCCGGATTTCACATTTCTTGTAGAACTTGAAGTGTCTGTTGATGTGGGCTTCTACTTTCTAGAAGTCCATCACGTTGACTAGTGGCGAGATTGATTTGTAAGTGAGTAATCAGCGTATTGAATTATATTCTTGCTGTTGGGACAGGTAAGTGGGATGTAATGCAGCTGTAGACCAAATTTATGAATCTTGGATAACTCCGCTTCTAATGATCATTATGTGCGAAGTTTTCCAGTAAAAATATAAACTTTCATCACAAGAAATTAAAGAAATACGAATTTTGATAAGTGTCGGAGGTAAATGCAATAAATATGTATAAGAACTTCTATCCTATGTAGCACCTCGTGGCATAATGGTTAGTGCGTAGGACTGTCATACCAAAGTTCTGTGTTCGATCCCCGGGCCACTGCCACCTAGAAACATAAATGTTTTTTTGCGAGGTACTGCCTCTTGCGAGGAACTGACAAATCCTCCAAGAGTATTACTTGTCATGAATAAGTGCTTCTCATCTAGCCGTTCGGACTCGGCAAAAAATTGTAGGTCCCCTCCATTCCTGCCAACAAACACGCACACAGGAATGGTTGAGAGTTGTTAGTCACTAGGCCCTGGTTCTTCATGAGCTGTTGCGCCGCTAAATTCATTCAATTCATTCGTTTAAGAAGTTCTATCCAAACGCATTTGATAGGTTTTCTCAACATCAAAAAGTACTGATGTCAAGTTGGAACATTAGCAGAGGATGTAGCCATTGAGTTTTTCTTGAAACCTAAAGTGCATGTCAGAGCGTTTTCACTGCAGAACCTCTTGAGTCTCTGGAGGATTACTTCTTCTAGTATTTTGCTGATTGTGTTGAAGCAATATACTGTAATTGGACACAAAGTTCATTAAACCTTTTCTCGTGATTGCGACTATTCTCGCTTTTTTACACTTCTGGAAAAAGTTACTGTTTTTAATGCAGTAATTTAATATAGTTGAGAAGAGAATCATCACTGTATGTAAATGTGTTTTCAAGACATTTTTGCCAACCACTTCTTGAATGCATAAATGTGGGGTGTTTGTTGACTGGATCACTTTCTGGATTGGTGAAATCGAATGGCCGAATCTGACTTCTAACAGATTTGGCTGGAGCCTCTGCTAAGTATGGATGCCTCAACCTCATCCAAAAAATATCAACAGGTGAGGGAAAATCAGGCCTGAAAAGTCACTTAAACAATTTAACCCAGCTTCAAAATTCACCTAAAGGCCACATGAGGTCGTATACCTAAAGTGAATTCAAGTTTTTTTTTGGTTTTCCATCCAAGTTTTTAAAACTGTTTTCAAGTTTTTTTAAATCTCTCTTTAATTCAAAAAAGTCTTTAAAGGCATTAATTTAATTTCAAAAAATTGCTTCAGTTCTCCAAGTGAAATAAAATAAATCACTAACTTAAATATCTATTATCTCTACAGAAGATTTTACCAACTAAGGATCCAGGTCAAATGGTCTTTTACCTAGCTACATATGTTGAAACATTTACTTCTGATACTAATCCCAGTCACACAGTCATCGCTTTTCTACCAAAAAAATCATCGCACGAATATTTGAATATTGAATCGCTATAAATTTATCTTAATACAAACCAATTTTAAACGACTAAATATAAAAATCTATTAGCAGCATTTTTTTGTGAATTTAGCTATTTTTATGTTTGGCCATATTATAATAGTGAAGTGTGACAGTTTGTTTGGCCCAACAATGAACAATGAATTCAAATCACACTGTACACAAATTTGCATAATCTTCATGTTAATATAATTCAATTGATGGTTCTTTTTACCATTAGATGAAGCTATTATTTGGAACTGACTAGGGGTGGAACGCAGTATCTGAAATACATTTTTTTTAACTATTTTTTTTTTTTAGGAGTGATATATTTTAGGATTAAAAACGTGGTGAAGACCTGAGATATATTAAGTGGAAGTACTTTTTATTTTTAAACGAAAGAAGATGTTTGGATATTGATAGATTCATTCTTTTATTTTGTCACCTGAAATTTACAATTTTTATCGATTTAGTGAGTTTTGTCATTGTTTTATTTAAGGAGAATTTTCAACTGGGTATATAGCTGTATCAGTAACAGTTGGATTTTTATTAACTTTTTGCATCACTATACATTTATTGCTTAAGCTACAGGTACTGATGTTAATAGTTATTTTGGTCCTTTCAACTTTGACAGCTATAGCTAGGCTACACCATTTATTCGGCTGTTAAGGGCTTCACGTATAAGCTGCTAAAGTATTATGAAGAAAATCACTAAAGCTACAAATACAAAATTTCGACTTCTGCATGAATATCATTGTAATGCCAGATTCAATTCAAATATGAAATTTGAACTTCTTTGATGAACATCGTGTATCACAATTCACAACAAGCATTTCAATTCAGCACAATTATAGCAAGAAATGTTGCTCTTTAACATCAAATAAACAAGCAGTTTTATTTAAAGTTTGTTAGTCGTGTACTTCTCAATGCTTTATTTTCTTATTTTTGTTTTAGCTAATTTTTGTTGACTTAAGTCGTAGGCCACACTTTAAGGATTATAAAATAATTTGTATTTATTTTTCAAGGGTTAAGTATTGTAGCTGAGGTTCGTGTTGTTGTTGAATTTGGTTTTAAAACTTTTCAGAGACTTTGCATGAGTTAAAGGATAGGAGTTAATGATCATCTTATTTTACATACATACCTTTGTACATACGTTTTAAGAAATTTTGTATTAAAGTTTTCATTTTGAATCATCAGTAGTTTCGTCGTTTCGAGCAAAACACTGTCATATTAATAATGAAATTAGTAGCAACACATTACGAATTCTATTTGAGGATGAGAACATAGGATTAATTTAATTAATTTAAATTATTTAATTTGTTTACATTTCAAGAAATATTAATGGGATATTGAGGCACCTATACCTATTTATGTATAAATTTATATAAAATGATGATTTACGGAGTAATAGTGGCGCCCGGGTGAAAGGTTAATTAAGTGCATGCACTACGAACTTGTATTAATTTAATAATTAATTATTAACTCCAACGTAAGTTTGGTATTTATATTATTGCAAGACTCAAAATACAGATTTCACTGAATTCCTTAATTTACAGTCGACAATGCTACATGGAGTACATCAATTATTGTTTGAATCTCAAACAACTTTCCTATACATACAGAAAATGCGGCATTCGGATCCATCATTAAGAAAAGCAATGAATTTATCTGGGATGTCTCTTATGCACAAAGTAAGCCAGATAAATTCTCTATTGACAGTTTCGAACGCCTTTTCCAAGTTAATGAACACCAGGGCCCTAAACATAAACATTGACAACTTTGACAGTTAACAGGTGACAGTTTGTAAAATGACAACTTGATAATTGCCAAATTCATGTCCCAATAATTTGACAATTTTGTAGAATTGTCAGGTCTTCAGTTCACAAAAAACTTGTTTTGACAATTAATTGTGAGGCATTAGTCCTAGAATTGTCATGAATTATCTGACAAATTTGCAGTCACAATTTTGTATGAGACAGAAGAAAATATACATATACATAGGTACAATTTACATATCTGTCAAACTGACAATCTTGACAGGCAGTTCAGTCTACGTCAAGAGTTAATAAATTGAAGTGAAAAATCAAATTCAAATGATTAATAATCAGCCCTATTGTGAGTTTCACGTGAACAACATTCCTCGGGGATAAATTGACATTTTACATTTCACCTATTGTGAGTTTCAGGCGAAAAACGAAAATTCCCCTTTTTGTGAGTTCTCATTTCGTATTTATTCGTTATAAAGAGCTTAAATTGTCACTTATTTTTTGATGGCGAATGAAAGAAAAACAGAGAGAGAGAGAGAGACTGGTGCTTTTGTCCAAGTTTAATGTTTATTTAAAACCACGAGAGATTCAGACGGAACTCATAATAGCTTTTCAATTTTTGGGCGAAATATTTTCTCTGTGAAACTTACAATAAGGCTGAATATTTTTTCAAATGAAAGTGATGAAAACTCTCAGATTGAAATGATGATCCACAGGGTGTTGATGTGCTCCACTCAGGAAGATTAAGTGAGGAATAATTCTTGTTTGGTATGAAGGGAGTCTGCGAGGTGGTCTTTTATTCGCACAGAGATGATTTTTGCTATTTCTTTGGGAGCTTGACAATCATTCTCGTTTTTGAATATTCGAAAAAAACTTTGTTTCCCAAGTTCTCTCAATAACTATGGATGCAGGAAGCAGGAAGCAGGAGCTAGCTCAATGTTGTTGGCTCTACTCCAAAGGGCTCTGTGGGGGCGACAGTCGAGTTTGACCACTTTGTTGTCTTCAGTGGTTTGATTGTGGCTAAGACTTCTTCTATACTGGGGATTAGAGTGCGTTTTAAGGAATGCATTACATTCACGGTTCACTTCACTGGCGAAATCGCGATTTAAAACCGCGGAAACGTGCTCCTTCCAATTTTTGAGCTAGTCCTCATCCTAAACTAGCAGAGATCTGTCCATGTCTTTTACCAGGTGTTGTTTAGAGCTTTGGGCACCTTTTATCTCTTTGGTGATTCTATATAGACGGTTCTATTGTCACGCCTAATCTCTTCTGCTTCTGTAAGCAATGCGTTATAATATAATTACGCTTATACCCTCGTACGCTCTCTTATCATTATGCATTTTGCAAGACTCTAACTTGTTTCCTGCTGCTGAAGTAGCTGCAATGAGAGCTTTGAGCTGTGTTATTTCTTCGATCTTAGCTCAAGTTTCTTCGGAAAGCCATGCACCGTTTCTTCCTTGCAATCGATCGGCTATAGGTTATTTCGGCGCTGGATATAAAAACAATTTTTACAGCAATGGTTTTCGATGAAAATGGCTTCCGCACTAGTTCTACTAATTGCTTTCAGTCTTTGTGAAAGGTGGTCCCCTAGTTGTTAGCAGACTTCAGAATTCTTAAGTCAATTGATATTAAACTTGGGCATTTGGAAATGTCTAAATTGCAGTTGTGCGTAATCTTAAGGTTCCAATCATCAGGTGCTAATCCATTCTCATGTCTGCAACACTTCTGTTATATGAACGCCCTGGAGACTGATTCTAAATTCGTGACTGATCGCGATCAATTTGGTTCGAAGTTGCTTTTCTGTTCGTTGCTACCCAACTGACTTTGTGGCACGTTTTGTGGTTCTTCCCATTAGAAGGTGGTGTTACAAAAATCGACAAAAACTTTGCCATTGTCCTTGTGGTCACCAACACCAAGCTTTTTCATAACATGCCCGAGCCCATTATAGTCATTGTTAATCTTGGCATTCAAGTCTCTCATTTTCAGGACAAAGTCTCCAAATGGTTGGTGTTCTATCATAAGAGCATTCAGTCGGTTATAAAAGACCCCCTTCTCCTTGACATAAAAGAGCTTTAGTGAGGAGTAACACTGTATGATAGTGAAGTGACTTAATCTAGTCTGGAATCTATAGCCTTTAGGATATTGCCATTTAAAGGCTCCCAGAAAATTGAGCTTTTGAAAGTTGTAAAAAGCAGCAAAGCTTCTTTTTAGAGTAAAGTAGTACAGCATTACAAGTTTGCGACTTAAACCACGAGCTGAACCATCTAACATCACTATTTCCTAAGATGTCCATCTTATACCGCTTGAATTATTTCATCGATTGGATCAATCTGGTATTGTGAGGACCCTCACTTCCATTGTCAAGAAGCCTCTTCACATTCCAAAAACCAAGATTCGTCAACCTGTTATGATTTTTATCGGAGGCGTAGGGTTGATTTCGGTAGCGGTTTTGATTTCAGTTAAGAAAAATGCTAGGCTCCATTACCAATTCCCAGAAAGCTAGGCCTTCTTGTACTACTTGTAATTTAAGCCTATTTATGTAGAAAGGGATACATAGATAGTTGTGCAAGGACCACTAAGAGTCCGAAAAAACAAGCACTTCATTGTGACTGATTCTTACACCACTGGCCGAGACCAAGTTCTGAGCAATCAAGAATTAATAGTTTTCCGATGAAACATATTAACCGCTAACTTTGATTGACTTCGTATTCTTGTGAACGTAATGAATGCGTAGATAACGTCTTTTTAAACTCAAACTCCTCCTATACTCGTAGTAATATAAATAAACCTACAGAAATTGACAACAAAGAAAGAAAAGAAAAGAACTGAGTAGTGTAGATTTAAGAATTTAACGATTTCTCTTACCTCGACCTCGAGTTATTTAGATTTAGAAAGATTTAATTGCTCTTCGAATCACTCGCAAATATTTAGTTATAGGCGTTTTGTTTTTTAAATTCAGAATGGAGCTGTGAACAGAGTCCAAGCATGTCAAGCATGTTCTGAACGTCCTCTGAACCAAGCGTATTCTGAGCGCTCAGAGTTATTTTTGAAACACATTAGAGCACAAGCTGTCAAATTCTTGTGTTCATCATTTAACTCTGCCTGTAGACCACAGAGCGCGCTCTAAACAAGCTCAGAGCGAAAAACACAAATTTTTAGTTCTTAACGCTCAGAGTTAAAAAAGAAACACAATTTTTTGACATTTCAGGTTCTGCTCTGAACTTAAAGAGATAAACGCCTTAGGAGTATAAACTTTGTGTCAGTTTTGTTGATTTCTGAAGATCTCGAAAACGCGAAACGAAAGCCTTCTCGACAGCTCTGAGTCCAGACTCCTAAATTGCTCTATCACCTTCACGTAAACCCAAAACCAGGTCTCCACCGATCCAGATACAAAATGATGAAAGTTTACAACAACTTCATCCCAAGTTGCTCTGTAGCTTGACTTCAAATGCTCCAGTCTGAATAAGAAGTCGTCTATAGACATCTGTCGATTGTCGAACTTCAAACCCCATTTACGAAAGTTCTGAAGTTCATATGCTGAGTGACGAGGTACGGTATGAGAAACTGGAATGGCGAATAGAAATAGAAAATGGAGAATAGAAATGGAAAGTTCATGCAAGGATTTATTATTTTTCAATTCTTACAAAATTTAGAATAAATAAAGATTGAAAAAAGTAATTTTGTGGTAGAAAATAAAAGAAAAGGTTAAATCCGAATTGTACCTGTCCTAATAAATCGTGACACAACGTATTTTACTTATTAAAAGCCCTTTACTTTTTGGTTCAATGGGTTTTTTATTTCACTGTTAGCCCTTTAATTTGGTCTGGACCGCATATATGGGATATTTGCTATTTGAAAACGCCATCTAATTGGCCAGTAATTGGTCAAAAAAAGTCAACCAGTCTTAGAAATTGGTCAGCCCTAGATAACTAGTAATAAAATTTCTTAAAATTTCTGAAGGTCACGCGCGATTTTTGGCACTTCTCATCGTTAGTGACCTTGAGAAACCTTCAGCCTTTATTACTAATTTTTTAAGGCTGGCCAATTTCTAGGACAAGTTGACCTTTTCTGACCAATTACTGACCAATTAGATGGCATTCTCAAATATCAAATTTCCCATATATGTGGTGCAAAAGTCCTTCAATTTGTTTTATTATATAAATCGATACCGAATCTTAAATAAAATTTGGATTTTATTTCCTGAATTAGATTAATAGAAATATTTTCCATCACTGAACCAACTTCATTGCTGCGCTACTAGGTGGCAGCACTTTAAGTACTGTCAGTTGTGGAAATTATTAAGCGTGGTATTAGTATTAAACGATGGGCGTTTGGCAGTCTTCTTGTATTTTCCTGTCCTGTACTACTACTCAAATCAATTAATTTTTCTCTTTACCAAATTTTCTTTTCCGCATTAATGATAAATTACATTATGGAAACAAATGTGTATAAATGTACGTACCTAACCTACCTACCATCAAAATAAAAATGTGTGTCGAAATAGACAGACATTTTTCGTTTATTATTTGTGTAGTTTTGTACAAATAGAGATGGCCGAATTAAGTAAAAGGTTCAGATCCATGTAGCTAAGCCAATGCAAAATAACCCAACAATTATTTGCCACTGCCTTAAGGTAATATTCTTTTCTTACCTAAGAATTTTGGTCAAGGCAACAACATATTGCAGGGTGTTTCAGTTTGTTTCTGTTCGTCGTAAGGAACTTACTACCGGACTTATGACCTCTAACAAACCTGAATGAGATTTTTACTTAAAACTGATTTTAAAAGGAAAAAGTTTATATTACTGACGAGGCCCTAAAAAACTTAATGTCCTGTCTAGGCCCTTGTTGGCATTAATCAAACTTTTTAGGCCCTCGTTTAAGGGTAGATTTATTTTTAAGAAGGGTTTATTTTTGCCTTTCACATATTCAAAAGTACAACTTCATTTTGTTTTATATTTTAAATAAAATAATTTAGGTACTTCATGTTAGGAAAACAATTTTTCTACTGTGTTTTACTCAAGTTTCCCATGCCAAGCGCTCGAAGCTATAGACTAGTCTCATAACATTTATTTGTGTTCCTCAACCAGAAATACCTTGTTCATACAAACATATGTACATAAAGGTCACTCATAAAGATATATATTTTAGTCCCAAAAAGAAATCCACATTATAGCTGCTACATGCATGTTGTTGTTGTTTTAAAAATTTAAAATAAAATGTTTGTATTTAATATTATACCCCGCAGATGTTGAACAAAGTAAAACACGACGAGGCGGTGGAGGTACTGCTGGCCTTTTTGCTTTTCCCCGTGTTGGACGCAGTGATCCCAATCTTTCAAGCCAAACTGGAGGATATGATAATTTGTTTCCAACTTCATATGAAGAATATGATGGTTTGTTAATATTAGTTTATTGCATACAAATTATTTGTCTTCAGTCGAACCGTCAATTTCTATCCTTAGAATATCCAAAAATTTCGGAAATAAAAAGAGCAAATCTGATTGCTTTCCCAAGAGTTGGCAGATCCGATTCACAGCTGAGAAATTGGGCTCGCATGGCTGCTTTACAACAATCTTTGGATAAACGAACTGCACCAAGTGCCAATTCTGGATTATGGTTTGGTCCAAGGCTAGGACGAATTCAAAAGAGAAGTACCGTTGCTGATGAACAGAAATCTGAGCAATTGTAAAGGTTAATTGAGTTTCAGTTTATTTTAATCTATTTTCGATTTTTATTCAATTTTTTACTCTGTACTTTTTGATTGAAAATATAAATTTTCAAATTACAGATCCAGTGCAGTATTATTTCGACCCTCTACTCTGGCATATTAATTCGATTAAGAAAACTTTTAATGGACACACTGCTGACAACACAAAAATAATAAAAATATATAAAAGTCAATATTATTAAATAAAAATTATTATACATATATTTTATAAATTATAAATTTTGTTAATGTATAGTTACATAAAAAAATATATTAAATTAAAAAAAAGAGATCAATTAAATAAATATTAATGCATACATTTGTAATATAAAAACCTTCATTTTTTGTTTATAAAGAAAAATTCAAAATAAAATTAATGCACTTTGTAATAAAAATAAAAAAAAACAAAAATACATTTTTTTCTATCGGGCTGGATGAGATTATTCAGCATAGGGAATAAAATTCAATTCTTATGGTGAAAATCTACGGGATTAAAAAAAAATTGTATACCTACCTACATATTTTTATTACAAAATTGCATTTTAAATTGGTTTCAAAAATACATAAATAAAATTATGCTTTTTATTTAAATTTCATGTAAAAACATTATAATAAAAAAAAAATAAAAATATTAAAAAAAAAAAATAATTTTAATATTATTGTTGATTACAATTGCAAATAAATGCGAGGCATAACTAGTTTTTGTTAATTAATCAATATATTTTAATCAATAATAAAAAAAAACATTTGGTAATATGATAGCTCTATGAGGATCAGGGCCTAGTGACTGCCAACCCTTAAGACAATTTTTTACCAAGTTCCAACGAATGAAAGGGACTTTTTTTTTTATGAAAAGAGATTCTTTTGGAAGATTTATAACTTCCTTGCAAGGGGCGGTACATCTGAAAAATATATTTTTTTATTTATACAGAATCGTGGTTTTAAGGGTGGGTTCGCATTGTTTCTTGGAAGTGGCTCCAAAAATTTTGATGAAATATTCAGAGTCTGTTGTTATAGCAGAACAAAGATATTTAAAAAAATGCCTTTTGTAAAATCCGCCTACTGCCACGCCCACTTTTCTTAAGCATTGGTTACTCAGCAACTGCTCTAACAATTCGGATGAGATGATAAGAGTTTGTTCATTTAAACTATAAAAAGAATTAAAAACTTGTTTTAGTAAAACCCACTGACTTCCCAGGCCGGAGCATTGATGTCCATGCGCTCTAAGTAACCTCTGCGCCATACATTAGGACCGGGATGATCAGCGTCTTATAAAGGGACACTTAAGTTGCTCGAGAGAGAGCTTTGGTTCTCAGTTGCCTTCCTATCTCAAAGAATTAAGCATTCGCTGATTTGATAGCGAAGCCTAGGTAAACAAAGGACCACCTCAAAATTATAGCTGTGAAGTTTTGTTCCAGAAATGCGTCGCTGTCGGTATTGGGTGTCATTTTTTGTTTTTAGCATATGTTCAACCCTGCTTGTACTCACCTTTAAAACCATCTTCTAAGACTCGTTCTCAATACTCCCGAAAGCACCTTTGACATCGAGTGTTGTCAATATCGTTGGCGTAAGCGAGTAATGGGATGGTCTTTTGAAAAATTTGACTTCTAGTGTTGGCACTGAAGAAGATCTGCCGTAGGGCGAAAATTTGGTCGATAGTGGACTTTCCTGGCCTAAAGCTGGCTGACAAATGGCTTCAGGCGTTCACAAAGTTTGGCAGAGAAGATCGTATATGCGATGTTGTGAAGACTGTGAGCCTACGTCGAGTTATGCAGGTTGAATGGTGCAATCTGTATGACAGTGGAATACGATTCGCTATTTCCAGAAATGATTTTTCCATATCCTCAGCACCAATTGTGATTCTACTACGATGTTCTCCTGATCGTCCTTGCAGGTTTCGGTTCAAGCCTTCTGACCTCGGGAGGTTCTCTATATCTTTAAGAAGAGGTAAGACTTTCAAACATAATTCCTGCAATAGAGTGCCTTTATTTCGTTGATCGCACTCTTTCCATTTCCTTCTGAGAAGCCGGAGCTTTTATCTACTCTTCTACTCGTAGAACTTACGAGCTTCTCGATGCTTGAAGTTGAGTTGAAGTGACTGTAGCTGTCCAACGTCAAATTAAACTGGATGAGTGTCGTGCATCAATCGCATTAAGGTCAATCCAGGTCCAGGATATCGACATGTTCCCTTGTGGATATCGAGATTTGGGAACTGTGTACTAGCTACCATCATGTTTCGCCCTGATTAACTTGAGTCGTGAAGGCTATAGCCTTCGATAGTGCCACCAAAAACGTCTTTTCTCCCTAGTTTTGCATTAAAATAACTCAAGCCGGTACTTTTTTGTAGGTTACAATTGCCGTATTAGATATTGCAGTCTTTTATTTTTCTAATGCCTGGTCGATCCCATCACACTTCTTAGATGGCAATGCTGTTTGCATTGTATCAGTCTAGGGCATCTGGTTAATGTTCGGCTGCATGTGGTCTTAAGAAAGGCAGAATATTTCACGTGCGAATCCGAAATTTGCTCTTCTTATTTCGTTTGCAGACTTGTCCTTGCTTCGCTATACATGGCTGGGAAGTTACCCCGACGCACGGCACGACCCCCAACTTGGAGGACAAACAAAATCTTAGTATGACTCCAAGGCCGCGGAGCCAAATTTACCGCTTCGTATAGGCCTGAGCTCCAAATGAGTAATATTACAAAATATGTAGATAAATGTGGAAAAGCCATCTCTAATAATGTGGTTCCAGGCACCCGATGTTCACCAGGGGAAGGTGAGAGTAGTAGTGGATAGACAGAGGTTGATTTACTAAAAAGCCTGTAGACTCTTGTCGGCTCTTTAATTTCCATGTCTACCCTTTGACTATCTCTGTTGGATGCTGAAACTGGCATGATTTCGTACCTGTAGAATTTATTTGAATTCACATCATCGGAGGAAGAAGTTTTTCGCGACGTTTTCTGAACATCGGTCGAAACCTCATTCCAAAAAAAGTTTTTGTACAGAAATCTTGCTTTAAAATGCTTTTCAGAGAATACAAATTGTCTAAATATATTGTGACTTGTGAGTAGTGACTTGTGAGTAGAACCTGCCCACCTTGCGTACGCGCTTGGCCACGAACCTCTGCTACCATCTCTTGTCCAGCCCCAGCTAGTACTGAGAATATTTACTAATCTGAACTATTATTATGTGAGCGTAGTTTTGAAAAATGATTATAAAGAGGTAGAGCTGAAACAAATTTATTAAAACTATGATTTAAGAGTTGCTAGGCACATTTACTTGAGTATTTTCCCCAAACAGAGTCCAATCTTTTCTAAAAAAAACCTACCCTTTGTTAGCAGCTGGCTTACCACATTTTAACGCTACACAAAATAAGTAAGTAAGTTGATTTTTGCTCTATATGATCATACATAAATGTGCAAGGGTGTTTTGCTATCCATATTGCTGGGACTTTATGTAACGGTTTACATGGAAACACGCAATTTGATTTATTTACATTTTCAAAACAGAGTTATACCATCAAAAATTTAAAGTCTTACAGCTCAACTACTATAAACAATAAACATCACAAGCAGTTTTAAAAGAATCATGGAGAAAACAACACCTACCAGCAAGAAACCTTTACTACCGTCTGTCGGAGGACGCACGAGATCCGGACTTAAATTCGAACTTTCGGAAGAACAAAAAGCTGATATTAAGGAAGCATTTGACCTCTTTGACACCGAATCAACTGGATACATTGAGGTAAAGGAACTTAAAGTAGCCATTCGAGCTTTAGGCTTTGAACCAAAGAAGGAGGAAATAAAACGCATGATTGCAGAACTTGGCAAAGATGGCAATGGAAAGTTGACTTTTACGGACTTTCTTCAGCTGATGACAATGAAAATGGCAGAAAAGGATACAAAGGAGGAAATTTTGAAAGCATTTCGTTTATTTGACGATGATGAGACTGGTAAAATTTCGTTTAGAAATTTAAAACGTGTAGCTCGTGAGTTAGGAGAAAATCTAACAGATGAAGAGTTACGTGAAATGATCGATGAAGCTGATTTGGATAATGACGGAGAGGTTAGTCAGGATGAGTTCTTGAGAATAATGAAAAAAACTAGTTTGTATTAATTTATAAGAAATAGTTATTAAGGAATTTCTAGCCATACATTTTAAATTTCAATAAAATTAAAGTGCTGATTTATTATGCTTATCGAAATGTAAAATTAAATATAAAAATATTTCTAATATTGTAAAGAAAAATTATTTAAATATGCAGCTTCAAATATTCCCCTTTGAAACGCATGCCTTCCCTGCCAGGGCTGTCAAGAGAAATCTCGGGCCAGGGACTTTTAATTAAAAATAAAACAGAATCAACTGATAAAATGTTGATGGATAAATTGACACAGCTTAACAAACAAAGGAATACGTTAACATTGCAGAATCATGTAAAAAAGAGCATTCACTACGAAAATGCTAGACTCTACTTGAGTTTTTGTAACTTAGGGCCGGTTGTACAAACGGGGTTCAAATTTGTATTCGTGGATCGAAAGTTTTTACCAAAATTTAGCGGAATAGTTTAGGGTCATCTATGGTTCAAGGATCAGGTATGTTGATATGTTAAAGTAGCCAATTTAATTCCAGAACCATCGTTGAACCTCAGTAAGTTCACTGAAGCCGGTGAGTTAAAATTGCTGAACCACGGATTAAATATTTTTACAACTGGCCTTTAATAGATTAAAGAAATTCAAATTGTCATTGAATTATAATTGTTCGCCTGTTTTGAAAATTAATTTGTTGAGTTGTGTGTTTTTTCTTTCGATCCGAAAGGACACGCACAGTATGAACTTTTTTTTTATAAATTAATTTCAATTGTGGGGCAAGAATAGATGTCAAAAATGCTGCAGCCGGAGGTACAAGAACTGAACAATTTTAAAATTTTTACTAAAGAATTATAGTGACAATTTCAACTCAAAGCACGCCTTCTTGTCCTGGCGTCATCTCGCTAATTTGTCGTCATGGTCGTCATTATTCGAGAGCCCAAAAACAGACTACTCAACGAATTGTACTTGAAAAAGTTCTTGAAATTATCTGGTACTTGAAATGGACTTGTACTTACAAAGTATTTAAAATGGACTTAAAGAGTTCTTAAAATGTACTGGGCAGTATTAGAGTACCAAGTACATGTACTTGGAACAAAGTACTTCATTAAACACTTTCAAGTACCAAGGACATGCTACTTGTTTTTTTCAAGTACAAGTAAGGTACAAGGTACTGGGTACCTACAAAGTATATTTTGGATTCATACAGTGAAGTGTTTTTACTAAACCACTTCTCCTTTCATAAATGCGGCTTCGGAAGAGTGTCCCAGATGGAATCAACTACAGTTCCAGTCAGGTTAAGCTACTAAGTGAATACCTTTTATAAGGGCTACTATGACTTATTCGCCGCGCAAGGCTATGAGCAGAGGTTAATACGGGTTCCCACCCTGCTCAGGCCCTCTAGATTGGGAATCGTGCCGTTGGGGTGACATCCAAGCCTCGGATAGGGACGGATTTACTGTTGACGAACTTAGCAAACAAAATATGGACAAAGAACTTAGGATCTGCACGTGGGAAGTTTTATCCCTCTTCAGACCGCATGCAGCTGCATATTAAGCCAAGGATCTAGACTGCTACAAAGCAGACATTCAAGAAGTGCGATGGGATGGGTTGGGAAAAAGAAAAATAAAAGACAGCGATATCTACTAAGATGACTGTAACCGACAACAAAGGCATCGTTTTTTTGGGTGTGGACTCGTTATTAGAGGCAGAATTAGGCAAGAAGTCTTGAGTTTCAACTGCTGACCCAGTGCCTCAGGATTATTTGCATCAAGGATAAATTCGCCAGCATCACCCTCATTTATGTGCTCATGCTACCTAGAGCTTTGTAAATCGTTCATTTTAATTTCAGTTCAAGAATCGACCAAGAAAATGAATCGATTATTTTAATCAATCGATTATTCCATCATTTTTAGACAATTTGATTGGATTAAAAACTGTTAAGAAAATTTTAAATTTTCAGTTTTCTTACTGTTTCGGTAAAATGAGATTTAACGTCGACTGATTGACATTTGAATCGATATACACCTATTCTGTCAAAACATAGTTTGTTCCCTATCTTGCAAGCCATCAATTGTCAAATTCCGTTGTGGGATGGTTTCGATGTCAATGGATTAAAAAAACTTTTAAGAAATTAAAAAATTTTGAAGAATTTTTACTGCTTCAGAAAAAAGGTGATTTTAGGACAATTGGGTGATATTTGGATCAAAATACACTTAACCTGTCAAAATGTAGCTCGTCCCCTATCTGCAAGGCATCAATTGTCAAATTCCATTAAAGGATGGCTACGATGTCGTTGGATGAAAAAACTTCTAAAAAATTAGAATTTTTTGAAGATTTTTTACTGCTCAGGAAGAGAAACGATTTTAGGTCAATCTTGTGACATTTGGATCGAAATACACATTTTCTGTCAAAAAATAGTTTGTTTCCTCTCTGTCAAGCTATCAACTGCCAAAGTCCATTATCGATAGATTAAAAAATCTCTAAAATTCAAACATTTTTGAAAAGATTGATACCAAAAATTGAGATTCCTTATTGAAATAACTTAGATTGGGATGGAAAATCAAGAATCATCGAAATGATTGAAAATGAGATGGAAAATCGAGAATCGTCGAAATGTTTGACATTGGGATAGATTGAAATGAAAATTTGTGAATTCAGTCATCGATACTCTTCGATGATCGGATCAAAAAAATCGAATCGTTCCTGATTGACACAACCCTAATGCCACCACATAAGAGAAAGATGATGCCAGATGTCACTAGAATGAGTTCTAGGACTTCATGGACAATACATTTGAGCTAAGATATAACGGGTGATTTTTTAGCTGGTTTGGTTTTGGCAACACTGGTTTTGACAGCTGACGTGTGTTTAGTACCTTGTGTCACTGTCAAACAGCTTCAGTTTGGTTTGCAATTTAACCATGGATCGTCTTACAAATGAAGAACGCTTGCAAATTATTGAATTTTACTATCAAAATTCGTGCTCGAAAAATTATTGTTATTATCGAAAAATTGTGTTCAGCGATGAGGCTCATTTTTGGTTGAATGGGTACGTAAATAAGCATAATTGCCGCATTTGGAGTGAAGATCAGCCAGAAGCATTGCAACAGCTACAAATGCATCCCGAAAAAGCCACTGTTTGGTGCGGTTTATGGGCCGGCGGCATTATTGGGCCATATTTCTTCAAAGATGATACGAATCGCAGCGTTACTGTCAATGGTGAACGCTACCGAGCGATGATAACAAACTTTTTTTTGCCCGAAATGGAAGTTCTTGACTTGCATGATATGTGGTTTCAACAAGACGGTGCCACATGCCACACAGCACGCGAAGCAATGGCGCAATTGCGAGGCGAGTTTGGTGAACAGTTAATTTCACGTTTCGGGCCGGTCAATTGGCCGCCTAGATCGTGCGATTTGACACCATTAGATTATTTTTTGTGGGGGTATGTCAAGGCTAATGTCTATAGGGACAAGCCCGCTTCGATTGACGCACTGGAAGCCAACATCCATGCATTCATTCGTGAGATACCGGCCGATATGTGTGAAAGAGTATGCCAAAATTGGACTCAGCGGATGGGCTACCTGAGACGCAGCCGCGGTCAACATTTGCATGAAATTATCTTTAAACATTAAATTGCAAGGTTCAAACTATCGATTCAAATAAATATTTCATTCATTTTTTCGAATTTTTTGTGTTTTTTTTTTTTAAAGTTCTAAGCCTCTTAAAAAATCACCCGTTATAATTCCAAGCCAGGAAGAGAAGACCTCTCCGGTTGTACAATTGGAAGATTTTTGGAAGGAGAAAGAAGAGAATGAAAGTGTTAAAGTTTTACCAAAATGTAAAAAGAACCTATCAGGGTTACAAAAGATCAAAAGGACATAGTGGTAGAGTCGTAGTTGGCGCTGAGGATATGGAAAAATCATTTCTCTAAGAAAGCAATAATGACCTGGACGATGTGTGTCAACAATTCCATCGACCATCTCGACGAAGTGAAAAAGCTATGTTTAAGCACTAATAAGGCTGCAGGACCTAATGACCTTAAGTCCAAGCAGCTGGAATTAAAGTGGTTAAGAGTATGTAAAAGCTTATATGGAAAATATGGTCAGTGGAAAGCATTCCCGATAAATGGAATCTCAGCATTGTTTGCCCGTTCCTCTGGAAAGGCGATTCTCGGGACTGCACACGCTACAGATGCATAAGTCTTTATAACATTTCACACACCGTATTTGTGAACGCCTGAAGCCATCCATCAATAACCGTATTAGTCTATATCAGTGTGGCTCATGGCCAGGAGAGTTCATCATCCACTAAATATTTGCACTACGGCAAATCATGGAAAAATTCCAGAAATGTCAAATCTATACTCTCCAATTGTTCTTCGATTTCAAGGCCGCATGTGACAACATTTTCAGACACGAGCTATATAGAGCAATGCCTAGTTTTGACATCACTCCCAAACTCGTCCATGTTTCCTTGACGATGATTTAAAATGCACTTTGCGCTATCAAGGTCGGCAAAGACCTCACCAATATCTTTGATGTCAAAAAAGGTTTTGTACAAAGCAACTCCTTGTCATGCGACTTCTTCAAAGAAATGGTGCAAACTTTCAAGTCAACAGACAACTCAAGTTCCAACACAAAAGTTGCAGATCATAAAACTCCTTACAAAAATAATATTTTTCTTTTCTTTTTAGAAACGTTTAAAACATGATACTCTCCACCAAAATTTTAATCTGTCGAAATTTTGTTGGAGTACCAATCAAATTTTCCTGGAGAAATAATGCACCATTTAATTTCAAATGAAGTATAACCGTTTAGTTGGTTATTTTGGGGGGCGTTGTTGTTTAACTGGTGTTTTTCTACACTGCACTGTAAAACTGTTTTACCGACTAAGGTAATATTTTGCCTCCATAAACCATTCATAGAATTCATTTTGAAGGGTTGATGTCTATGCTTATTTTGTCCGCAAACCACTTTTTCTATGTTTTATTCCGGAAGGTGGATTAAATTCCTTTGACAAAATTGTTTCTATCAGCACTCCATTTAAATTAACATTAAGCCATAGGATTAGTTATAAACAAAAGACGCCTTTATTTTGTTATTTTCACTAAACAGTATATGAAAAACGAATCAATGAAATAAAATTACGACCGAAATGGTTAATTATCTTAAAAAGTATGACTAAGTAATTCATTTAGATTAAATGCGTTTATGGAAAATCTTATTTTGTATAAAAAAGACGCTGTGCAATTATTTGTCCCGCTTGAACTTCCGAAGTTCATTTTGTATGGCTTCTATGAGCGGAGCAGCTGATAGGTCATCTCGATTAGCTGAATGCGGTCCAAGTACTTTTGCTACGTCAATACTGGGTCCTGGTTCAGCGGGTCGATGAAAAGGACCTGCACTCAATGGCCGAACTAATGGTTGATGCACTCCACCACTGCCCCAGGCACCCATATTCGGTGATGGTGGCTGAGTCGAATGGTTACTGATGGAAGTTTTTTCCGGCTGTGCTGTCGATGGCCTTGGTCCCGATACTGACCTTGGATTATCCATTGAGCTGAAATTAAAATAAAACACCAGAATTAATATAGCGGGGACGTTTCAACGTCTCAAATCAAATTGAACATTTTCTTACCCTGCAGATTTGCCCCGGTATTCGCGGTTAGTTGGCTTTCGCTGATTTGTGAAATTTTTCGTCGGAAGAGGTGTTGGAAGGTCATCTTGACTGGAATACATTTGTAGAGCGCCCTCTAGTAAGCCCTGATAGTGTGATCTCGTTTCGGCTGGATCTCGAATCGGGCCTGATGGTTCATATGCAAAGTCTTGATCGTCTGCCAAACAAGATGAAAACAAGTGTAAAGTTGTATGTGTTAGATAGAGATATGTACAAGAAGGATTAGTTGGTTGGTTGGTTGTGGTGGTAATATGGTGGGTTTTTGAATGTGGTGTGTTGTTAGTTATCAGTGTGGACTACCGTTATCTGAAGCCATGCGTTTCTTGTGAATCTCCCAGACTATCGGCCCCACTACTCCAGGATCGGGATTGTCACTTTGAGATGCCACTCGCATAGATCTTGGAGCTTTCGGCTCGGGGAATCTTTCAATCGAAGCAACAGCTTCGGTAAGAGGTGATTTAGACCGTTGTTTGCGTGAAGGTTTGGGTATTGTTTCGTCCACGTTGTCGTAATAGGTGACAAAAACTGGTTCTAGAACTCTGTTCAAAGGTTCTGGAAGGGAGTTCTTGGGGAAACTCTTCACAGAAGCCATCGAAAGGAATGACCCAATACTCCCCGTCTCAGAGGACTTTTCGCTAGGCTGGAGAGCTCGAATTATTTCGCGATTTATAGCCTGAGTTGGCAGTTCATCAGGGACCGAATCATAAACCTTGTCAGTGAAGACTCGATTCTGGAGAAGTTTGTTGCGATTATAGTTGTTGTTGGGATTGTAAGCCTCTGTGCGTTCGAAATTTTCGTAACTTGGACGCAATGCCTCAACTATGCTGTCATTAGATACAGTGGTTTCGGTCGAAGAATGATTCGGTGCATCATCCATCGATCCAACACGGTTCTCGGACAAGTAACGTCGTTTGGTCTTGTGTTTGGAGTTGGACGATGCCGAATGTTTTTTGTCTTTTTTTCTCTCAGAAACAACTTTCGTATAAATTGCTTCTTGATTCTCTGACTGCTCATATTGACTTTGACGACGTTTGCGCTTGTTGAAAAGTGTTGCGGCTTTTTCGTCTAACATTCTCTGAACATCAGCTCCAGGTGGATTGATGGGAGTATAAACTGAAGAGTCTGATGTATTGTCACTAGATGTAGTCGAACCACGTCTTGATCTTACTTGGGCTGGAATAGTCGTTCGAGTAGTTTCGTTTTCGTAAGCAAAATTCTGAATGCCTTCGGTTAGTTTCACACGTGGAATTGAGGGAGGACCACCAATAACTTGTTCGTGCAATGGAGAGCTTTTCTCTGCAAGAAGCTCGTTGCGACTTGATGTCCTAATAAAGATGGTTTGGTTTTTATTTTATATTGAAAAAAATAACTTGAGAAAATTCTTACCGCTTGGATTGCGATCGAAAATCTCTCTTTGGTCTTCCCATCAGCAATAATGCTATGAGTAGTAATATCAGAAGAAGGAAAACTAAGCATCCAATAACTAAAAGCACTGGATTATCGCCTAGAGAAGCTATGAAACCAGAATCACTACTTCTTGTTGCTGGCGCTAAAGGTGTTGCTTGAGGTTCACGTAAGTAAGCTGCAAATTAGGTTTAAGGCAATTAATTTAGAAATGATAATGTACTATGAATGATGGTGGCTAATTTTGATGATAACCATGAAATAATAACTGAATGGGAATAATGAGGCTGAGTGATTGTGACAAAAAATTGTGTTTTATTCTTTTCAAATTTCACTAAAATTACCACAGAATTTTTCCCATCGTCGAAAACTGGGAACCCGAATTGTGAACGCAGTTCCTCTTGGAATTTATTGGCATCGAAACTAATTATTCCATGGCCACTGGCCTACCATTTGGAATGACCATTAATTTGCTAAGCAAAGGTAAGATTCAATTAATGAAATTAAATTAAATTACTACAGACTTATCATCAAGAGCAAGCTATGAATGAGTTATTTATTTCTTTGCGACCGTTTGGGTGGATGTTCAAAGGGTAGACATGGTGCATTCAAGAGGACACAAGCGTCTACAAGCTTTTTTTCAAAGCGAACATCTGTCTATCAACTCCTACTCTCACCTCCCCTTGGTGAACATCGGGTGCCTTGTTCCTTTAACTGGAGATTGGGTTCCAATTCCTGTGGATGATTTTAAGCAGCAGCAAACGAGAGAGTAGGGAGGAATGTTCCCATTAAGGCACTTCTCTTCTATCCAGGCGGAAAGTAACAACAGTTCCGAAACATCACCAAGCTTCGGAGCTCTACGGGCAAACAACGAAAGGAAGAACGCCGACTTTTCAGGAGGAAAAAGGGAGAGCATGCGAAGTGGGCGGTCAAGTCTATTGAGGACCGTAGAGATAGGGGGATGTTCAAAAGTTCTACCGAAGGCAATAAACTCAGGGTTGCAAGGTCAGAAACCTGCCAGGGCGATAGTAATAATATAGTGGTAGACACACAGTAGGTGCTGAGGATCTGGAAACAACATTTTTCTAGACTGCTAAACGGCGATGATGGCCAAAATTTCGCCTTGGGACAGAACAATCCATTCAACCTGGATGACGAGGCTCAAAATTTCCATTCACCCGACCTAAATGAGGTGCGGCTAGTGATAGCTAAGCTTAAAGCATTCTAGGTTGCTGGTGCAGATGGCCTGCCAGCTGGGCTATTCAAAGCAGGGGCAGATGACTTGGTAGGGAGTACACACCAACTCATCTCCAGAATTTTGTCGGAAAAAAGTATGCCAGATGATTGGCACCTCGGAATAGTGGGCCCTATCCAAAAGAAAGATGATGCTCTGAACTGTTCCATCTACAGAGGTATAAGTCTCCTCAACGCTGCATACAAAATCCTGTCATCTGTACTGTATGATCGCTTAAAACCATTTGTCAACGTTCTGATCAGCCCCAATCAGTGAGGTTTAAGGCCCGGGAAAACATCCGTCGATCAAATGTTCGCGCTCCGACAGATTTTGGAAAGAACCCAGAAGTTTAAAATCGATATACACCATCTGTTTATCGATTTCAAAGTCGAGTATGTTAGCGTAAACAGAGAAGAGTTGTACAGAACAACGTCACATCTTGGCATCCCTGCCAAACTCGTACTCCTGTGTAGAATGACGATGGAGAAATCTCGCTGCTCCGTCAAAGTCGGCAAGAACTCCACCGAACCTTCTGACGTCGAGAAAGATTTGAGGCAAGGTGATACATTATCATGCAACCTCTTTAACCGAATTGAGGCAGAAGCATGAACTCTGTCAAAAACGGATTAGAATCTGCTTGGGTACTTTGAAAGGAAAATTCTTCGGGTGATCCACTCTGTATCGATGAAGTATGGAGGAAAAGATTTAACAACGAGCTCTAAGGGCTTTACAACAGTCAAAAAGCTGAAAATACAGCGGCTGAGATGCCTAGGACACGTGAAGCATATGGACACCTTCACACCAAGACGAGTCTTTGAATCCACCTCTAAAGGTCTGCGCAGCAGAGGAAGACCCCACCTATGGTGGCGTACACAAGTGGAGAGTGACCTCAGCCTCAACTTGGAGTGCGTAACTGGGGGCAGATAGGTAGGGACTAAGCTGGCTGGAGAGGCTTTCTGGTTGAGGCCGTAGTCCATCCTGTATACTGTGAGCGCCTTCTAAAGTAAAGTTAGTAAGACCTTTTGAATAACAAGCTTTGTCGATAAATGAAAGATTGGGTAATTTATATGTCTGCCTCTGTTAAAATTTTCACAGTTTACTAATATGCTATTTAATTGGGGAAAGTACCATTCTTTACTCTTCCCTAAGACGCTGAATATAAAATTAAGAAAAACTCAAAAACTTCATAACTGCTGAAATTTGAAAACTTGTCCAGTGAACCTGGCAAATTTTAGTCATTAGGTAATCATTAAGTAACTTAAGAATATTATAACGTGATGAAAACATTTTAAGATTGGATTTGAGTTCAGAATATCAAAATCTTTGGAAAAATAACAGTCTGATTTCACAACCAAAAATTGAGCAAAGAATTGTAATCATATACAATTTCAATATATTTCGTTCTTAAGACGCTTAAAAAATATACTTTGATATTTTCCTAGCTCCATACATTTTTAAAAATAATATTGGACCAATGCAATAGATAAGCTTAACCCTGCTATATCGCACGCAAACATTTTATGGAATAACAACACTTGGGTTTGGGTTTCACGCGAACCGCACAGTTTAATGCACAGCTTACTGTTTCTAATTTACTAAAATTGTCAATTGCTATTCATTAAGTTGACGTGAATTAATTTGCCCAACATTTAATATGAATTGTTGAAATTAGTGAAAAATTGGAGAGGGCAGACAAAGCTGAGGTTAAAAGTTTTTTTTCCCACCAAAAACATCGCCTACCTCATATGACTTGATACTGCAATAAGTCGTATGTAACTTTTCTTTAAAATATTTCGGAGAAAAGATTTTTCTCTATTTTGAACTTGTAGTTTATTTTGTATGTTTTAATATTGTTTAATTATTTTTCATGATACTAAAATATTTCAATTTATTTATTATAGCACTTTCAATGGATTGCACTGATTTTCCAGTCTCCACTGTCATCTAGCTGGAACGTCATTTTGTTTTCATGTTCAAAATATTAAAAAAGTGGTAAGTCCCACTCTTTGGTAAGAAAAAAAGAAAGTTCCCAAAAAGAGACAACACCATCATTTTATCAAAACCTTTTTTTTAATTCATACAATGGTTATTTTTCCAATACATGTTTGACGTCTCGAGGGGTTTTCACAACTTTTTTCACCAAAAAAACTACTAAAAAAAGGGTTAAGTTCAAATGTTTCTCTAACCTAACCTAACTTCACATGTATCTGAAAAATGGTAACACTCATTTTTCAAAATATTAATTTTTGAGTGTTGATTTAATATTTTTGAGTATCAATATCTTCATTTTGCTCAGTTTCTCAAATTGAAAACAAATATAGTCGTAAATTAGGTATAAATTGGGATTCATGATTAATGATCTGAACAAAAAATTCTTTCCGTGTAAACAATGTCAAACGCTCTGAATTCCTTTTCGTAATTTACTAATAAAATGTACACCAGCAGGATTATCAATTCAAACCTACAGGATTTTTCTGTAAGTAAATCTATCAAAAGACTACGTTGCGTGATGGTGTCGTTCTTTGGATTTTAGTAGTTAAATACCTGCTTATATGCCTAGAAGCAAAAAGATACATAATAGCAGTAACCCTTTCAGGAAAGCATCTTAACGCCTTGAATAATCTCTTACAAAATGCTTCTTCTAAGAGATATGCATATACTGTTCAGATCGGTGTGAACTGGGTGTCATACCATAACTATGTATCATTCTCAGACTCAGCTAAATATTTGAGTTTTAGAGTTTTGGGGAAAAGGTTAAGCTGGAAGCAGGGCCGGCCAAGCCAAGGGCGCTGAGCTTAATGGGCGCCCTGAGCAATCATTAAAAACCACTTCCATGAAACCGCTACCTAACTACTTTTTCAATACTCTGATCAATATTGGTGTGAGCTATTGAAAAAGATTATTCTGATTTTAAAGACAGATATACATTTATATGAAGGGAGTTTTTTTTTTAGACGTGTGGTTTTCAGTCTGGCAATCCTTTTTTCCAAGTTGGTCTTTTTGACAGCTGTCACTTGATTTATGCTCAGTTTGGTTAGCCATTCAATTGAATAGATTTACTCCTAAACAACTTTTGCAAATAGTGTTAATTTATTACAAAAATTTGGTGAGCGTATTATCTCACGTCGGGGCCTGTGGCATGGCTTCCAAGATCGTGTGACGCTGGACTATTTTTTGTGGGATTATGTGAAGTCGCTTGTCTACGCAGATAAGCTCGAGACGATTGACGCGAATATTCGGCGTGTTATTGCTGACATACGGCCCAATTACTGCAAAAAGTGGTCGTAAATTGGGTCTCGGCTGAAATTTATTCGAGCCCGAAATAATTTTCAAACATTATGGCAAAACCTTATCTTTATAATTAAGCTAAATTATTGGCCATAACATTAAACTATATATATTTTATTTCTTCTTGAAAGCCACACGTCTAAAAAACACCCTTTATATCTACTATTAAAAAATATAAGTAAGTCGATGCATACCTCTCTATTTACACCCATAACAGTAAAAAAATGTAAATTACAAAATGATTGCAAAGTGCACGATTTTGGTAGCCTGAAATAAAAAAACTGCATTGCAAAGTCTGAGGAAATGACTTCTTTCACAAATAACTGCAGTTGAGGGGCGCTAAAGATGAAACTTGCCCTGGCTGGAAGACCTTACGTACAAGAAAAAGTCAAAGACATCACAGCGACTATAGTGGGAATACTCAAATGAGGTCTCTTTAATTCCACCATGTTCATTTCCTATGCCATATATAACTAGTCCCATTCAAATGCTGGATTTACACGATTAGCAAAGTGGCAGTTTTTTGGCAGCTACTCGTCTGGGCATTCTTTTGGCAGTATACTGCGAGTTTACTGCCAATTTGTCAGAAATTTAAATCCCAGCATAACATACGATATGCAAAATGGTGGGCTCCTTTGAATATAGCGATATATCGCAATAGGCGTTTTTCTTTTTTTAGCTCCGAGCATAACACTGAGTTTTAAAAAAAATGATCTGTGTTGCTTTTTAAGATAATACTAATCTAAAGGCTCAACTTGTGTTTCTTTTTAAATCGGAGCTAGCTCAGAGCTCGTGAGCTGACAATAAAAAGACCGAGCGAATAGAGTTAATAGCTGATCACAGGAAACTTCACACCTTTTTTCACTTATTTCAAATGGGCGCATTCATCACATCAATTTCAGTTCATACTTTTGAATCGTTCGAGTTTTTGATTGGCCAGCTGTCAGATTAATATTAAAAGTCAGGGCTAAATTTAGGTACGTTGAACGCATCGCAATCGCATGACACAGGATCGGATGTGTTTCAAAAATCAAAACTATGATCATACTCTGGTTGGAGCCAACTCCGATAGCTAGAGCTCAAGGTCTACTGCATGCACTGCTCAGAGCTAAAAAAGAAAAAAAAAGCTAATAAAGTATGTTAAGTCGATTTTATGTGTCCAAGAAGACCAAACTGATCAAATCCCTTCACTTCATTAGACATTTTGTTTCATCTGACAACCCTCTTCACAGTGGATCAATAAATAAGACCAACAAAGGCAACTTTTCTATTCTCAATTCTTTCGAATCACCTCCAAGATACTTCCTAACATTTCTTCTAGATAAACACCCATGGGGAAGACTTTGCGTTCTTGAAAGCTGAATCGATCGAAAGATCCTTGAAGAAAAGATAGTTTAAGGAAGATCGGATAAAAAAGTTCTTTTTAAAAGACATAGTAAGCCCTATCGTATTGCAATGGAATTACTCTTCTACTTGGCTGATTTATTTCAGTAGTATATAGAATTTGTATTTTAAGAAAACCTTCTTATAGCAATGGGATTTATCTCGGAAAACAACAAAGAGATACTTCAAAACACTCCCGAATTTTTAACATCAAAAAAGTAAAAACCCTGTTTTATCACATGCAGTATTTTGTTAAAAAAAATCGACCAAAACTGTTACTTTCTGCACTGGATCTTCAACCTTCATATTTATTCTACTCACCCTCAGTTTCACAGTGGAGTAGTTAAACTTCAATTTAGTTTTAAACTTTAGTTCAGCAGAACAATTGAACTTAATTCAAGGTTTAAACGAGACTGTGAAACTGGGAGTTAATCATCAATCCTCAAAATATCCCAATTCTTAGAAAGTTCGTTCTTAGTTTTTCTAGAATCAAAAAGTTAGTTTTCTTTTCATATTTTGAGCAAAAACTATATTTCCTGATTTTCTTAAAAATTCTAAAACAGAAAGTAATGTTCATATTGAAACTTACAAATATTAGTTATTGCACTCCTTGTTCACATCGTTACACAAATAACCCTTATTCTACCCCAAATATTTTTGATTCAGCATGGTTCAATAATTCCATCGTCGCGTCGCGTCTATTAGTATCGATCAAACATAATTCTCATAAAATAGAGAGACAGGAGCTGATTCAACTCCCCCTTATTCTATTCATAACAACATCACCCTTATTTAAACCGTTTAGTTAAGTCGATTTAAGTGAACTTTTTATTAATTTTGAAGAGCTATAAAGAGATTTTTTTTACTTATTTTAACACTTACGTTCGGCTTTCATGAAAATATCCTTTCCCATTATGGAGGTAACCTCCAATTCGCTAACCAGTTTCATGTCATTAGCTGCGGTCACGGCCATCACCGGTCGGCCACCCACAAATACAGAGTAAATAATTTCCGTCTGATTGGCAAGAGGTCGCTCATCGCTGCAAAGAGAAAGTGCAGAATGACAAGCAGTGTGATGGCAAGTTTGAAACATCAAAAAGTAAACTATGAAAAACGAATGTTGTTTTTTTTTTTTTGTTGGAGGACTAACATTTTCTCATTGATGTCTTCGCCAGCATCACCACCACCAGCTCTAATGACACTTGGCAGGGCGCCACTTTGAATATCCTCCTCGGTTATTTGCGTGACGTTATGAATGACAATTCTGACCTGGTCGTCGGTGAAAATTGCCGGAGCATTAAAACCGGATGGGGTGAAACTACTGCCACCCACACTCACAATTGGCGGTTTATTAGGATGTCGGAAAAGCAGTTCCTCTTTGGTTTCATTGCCATTGTTAGTTTGAGTATTAAATAGCTCGAAGGCAAGTTGGCTTTGCTCTGTTGCCGATGCTGTTTTGAGATCTTGGTCGTTGGTGTTTTCTTCTGAAGAACCATCTATTTCGTAGGACCTTTGATGTTGATTGTAGTCGGGGTAGTTTTCTGTTTGCAATTGACGTCGTCTTCTTCGTTTTTTCCTGCGTCTACGACGACGTTTAATTTCGTGATAGTCATTGAGGTCTTTTTCATCGTCAGAGTCGGTGTCGGTGGAAAAGTCTTAATGGTAAAAAGATGGAGGAAAACATGCAAATTAGCTAAAAGCTAAACTTCTTTTCAAAGAGAATAGTTTTGTTTTTTTTCTACTTTTAAAGGTGCAAATCAGTATGAAGTGTAGTTTTTTTTTAAATACCTTTTGCGTTGGTTTCTTCTTGTGGATCCAGTTTAATGTCTCGAGTGGATGTGGCTGCTTCTTTAGATAAAGATCCATTTCCAATACCTAAATGCTTTGATTGCTGTCTGTAGGAAGAAAATAAAATTTTAAATAATAGGTATTTGGATATCAATAGAAATGGTTTACAATAAATCATGCTGCTAATAGATTTATGAAATAATAATCGTGCGTTGCAAAACTATGCAAAAACCACGTTTTATAATACTTTTTTTTTAATTTTCTCCTAGAAGATTCTAAAGATTTTGAATAAATTTAATATATTTATTCTTTTGTGGAATTTAACTGAAATTGTCTGCTTTGTTTATACCAAATATCATACACCAATGAATAATTCCCGTTATTTTATTTAAAATCTTTTTTTTTTGAGCGGATATGGAAGGCTTCAAATAATTCATATATCTGGCAGATTGTTACTGAACTATGAAGTCAATTAAATTTAAAAGCTCAATTTTCTGTAAGAAAAACTTGTTGAAGAGGAGCAAAGAATTTCTTACTATGAACATTTTCTAATCATCCATAAATTCGATTTAAATCATTCTTAAAATACAAGTTTAGGAAAAACTTTAGAAACTCCATTTCTATTGTTCTGACTCTCTTCACTTAAATGTCAGTATTCTAACAAGAAAGACGGTATGGGAACTTTAATCAATTTTTGAAATAATAATTTATTAAAAAAAATTGAGATTATAAAAAAAATATATTTGTCATTGTTGTATATTTCATTGAAAACGAAAATTCTTAAAATCACCGTGAAGGTAGGTAAGTTCGCAATTTCGTGCAGATGTTTCAAAATACTTCCAGAAGGAAGTGGTGCAAGGATTATTAAATTTGTCATGTAGTACCAAAAAATAGGACTTCGTGCAAAAACTTAAAAAAAACTAACTAAAATGGTAAAGTTTGAATGCCTACATCTCTGTTTACTTTATACAAAAAACTTTTGAATATTCCATACTATAGATTTTTCTCTGCGAGGTACTAAGTAACTATATCTTATTCTTCATGGTACCTACTAAGTACCCACAATGGATAAGTTTTGGATTCGTGCAAACAAATTTCGAGATAACAATCAAACATGACATTACGATGATAGAGAACATCAAAAAAAGTGGGTGGTGGCAACATTTTGTGCGTCTGTCTTTCTTATTGTATCTGGCTAAAGAAACCAATGATGCGATCTTCTTCAAATTTTGAACTTTAGGCTTTTTGATAATTCTCCAGAGGGTAAATTGCAATTTTGCTTAGCTCCAAAAATAACGCTACTTACCATACAACCATTAAGGAAAATCTTATTCATCTCAAAAACGGCTCTAAGGATTTTATTAAACAAAAATCTGTGTACTATTGTTAGTGGTGTCCTTTTGGGTAAAAAAAATACCAAAAACGTTTATTAACGGTACCTGTCATATAACGGTTTTCTATACTTCAAAAACAGGTTGATGAAATTTCAGTTTTAATTATATTTACTTCAATTATACCCAAAATTAGCATAACACATTTTTTTTTAAAATGTACCCGACAAACATTTTATATATGAAAATTAATGATTCAAAATAGCTTTTATGGCCCTAAGTCCTATAAATTGGTGTTTCATAGCTTTCTCACTTTGACTCATCAGTGACATAGTGAGGGCCTTTGCCATATGCAATTTGTATTAAGTTCAGTTTAACTTACTTGAATTCTTTGACAAAAATTCACTGTAAACTATATCCAACAAGATTCGAATTCCTAGTCATTTATGTAATGTAATGTCATTCATGTTTGTAAGTTAAAACTGAACTCAATACAAATTACGTATTATAAAGGCCCCTGCTAAGTCACTAATGAGTCCAAGTGAGTAAGCCGGAAGAAACGCCAATTTGTAGGACTAAAGGCCATAAAATCTATTTTGAATCAATAATTCAACAAGCCCAATTCTTGATGTTAAGTCTTCTACAAGGCTGAATTATTTCAGTAGTATATATATGAACAAATGCATTTGTGGAGAATTTCGAGATGTGACCTTTTCGAACGATTTAAATGCCTTTTTTTTTATGTTACTATAATTAACTATATATTTTAAAATTTCTTTAGTTCTGAGTGATAACTTTTCCTGTTTGATTTTTTTTAATACAATTTTGTAAGTTTTCCATTTCAATTATTTTGAACAAAGTGTAAAATTATTAGCTTAGGAGTTATACCAAAAATATTGAAAAGTGGCCAGTGTGACCATTCTTTCAGAAACGCATAAGTAAATTTAGGAGCATTTTCTGTTTTTTCCTCTATATTCAATTCAATGTCAAATTGAAATTAATAAAAGTTTTATTGCTTTGCCCCAAAGCTACGTTAAGTTACCAAAGCGCACTCTAAATGTCGGTTTTTAAAATTTATATGAAGTTAGCACTACACTTTTGAAGATTACGGTAAAATTTATCGTGACAAAAACTATTCGTTTCATACACCGAATCCTTGTTCCTTTCGTTCGAAAGTGCTGGGGTTTACCAAAAGAAGAGGCCGTTCAGGTTAATCGAAAACCTGGGAGGGCACTTCTATAGTGATTCTCGAAGAAACCAGAGGTTTTGATTTTGGACGTGAATAAAAAAGGAGAAGAAAAGTTAACGAAGAAGAAGAAGAAATTCGAAGAGGTAGCATACAAAAAAAGTTGGAAAAAGGAAATTGTGAAGAGGGACAGATTTGATTGTAAGAAGCTGATGGAAAGAACTCAAAAGAATGGTAGTTTAGAATAGAGGAAATCGGCAAGCTAAGTATTCTTTCGTTATAAAAGTGAATTTGGTTGTTATTCTTAACTATTCGTTGGTTTGGTTTTCGAATTAATAAACTCATTGGTAAATTATGGTTTGGCTTTTGCTTCGTGAAAATTCCGAAAAAGCAGAACTCGTGACCCATAGACTGATTTCTTTGTTCGTTCAGGGCCGAGAGATAACGGTCCAACTTTTTTTCAATTTCAAAGTCCTTGTTAAATTTCATTGTTCAAAAATTTTGGATTTTACTCCCAAATTAAAAGGTTTCCCAAAAAAAACTTATAATCTATACCTAAACTAAACTTCGTCGTTTCAATTCATTAAAAAACCGATGCAAATAATTTATTTTCTTTCATCGTCGCTCTCCGCTCCAAAAGATTTGTTATTTCCTTTGTCAAACAAAATTGCTGGCACCCTTTATAATTTTCAAATTTCAGCATCTACGCCCCTGTGATAGTCAAAAAAATATTATTCGATCATCAATTAATAACTTGATCAACCACCGATTAATTTGATCAGGTGAACCCACCCCCTTATGAGCATAGCTATGGTTGCAGCACTTTAATTAACGCTACAAATTGCAATTTTTAATTCACTTCGACTTTGACATTCCAATTTGGCTTTATTTGTCATTCTTCTAAGGTCGGTAATCGTGTCGGGTTTTCTTTTAATTTGTTTTCCAATTCCAATCGAAAAGTAAAAGGTTTTTCAACAGGGACGCTACAAAAGTAGAGCGACATGGACAGCAAACGACGCCATATTTCTTGCCGCTCTTTTGACATTTCCCTTCAGTAAGGTTTGCCATTTCATGATGGAATGATATACGAGCCAACAACGAGTCGGAATTATTAAAATTTACTACCGAAATTCGGAGTCAGTGGCCTCAACGTTAAAAGTGCTACGTCCTATTTATGGTCGTCATAATTGTCCTAGCAGATCAACAATTGAGCGTCTAATGGACGAATTTGCTTGTGGATTCAGCATAGTACAAAATGTTCCCGTGCCAGTGAGACAAAGAAGTACCCGTAGTGTCGAGAATATTGCTGCCGCCGAGGCTTCAGTTGCAGAAAGCCCAAATGTGTCTCTCACACGTCGTTCTCAAGCATTGGGCATCTCTGTGACGTCGTTGTGGCGAATTTTGCGAAAAGATCTTGGCCTACATCCTTACAAGATTAAATTGACGCAAGAATTGAAGCCGCTTGACCACCAGAAGCGTCGTATGTTCGTGAATTGGGCTGAGCAACAACTTGAAAATGATTCGGATTTTCATCGAAAAATCATCTTCAGCGATGAGGCTCATTTCTGGCTGAATGGCTTCGTCAATGAACAAAATATGCGGAATTGGTCAGGCAGCAATCTACACGTTCTCCATGAGTCATCATTGCATCCCGACAAAATTACGGTTTGGTGTGGTTTTTGGGCCGGCGGCGAATATTTTTGGCCCCAATTGGATGACATGGACTTGGAGGACATGTGATTCCAACAGGACGGCGCCACAAGCCACACAACGAATGTCACAATCAATTTATTGGAAACCAAGTTTGGTGAACGTATTATTTCACGAAATGATCCAGTCGCTTGGCCGCCTCGGCCGTGTGATTTGACGCCGTTAGACCACTTTCTGTGGGGCTACGTCAAGTCTATGGTCTATGCCAACAATCCAGCGACTATTGATGAACTTCGTACGAATATCTAACGTAAAATTGTAGCAGTATCGGCTAGGGATGGGCCAAACTGCTAGTTTCCAATACCTGTTACTGCTGTTCTTGCTACCTTTCAGTAACAGTTACAAATACCTGTTACTGAAATAACAGTTAAGGGAAAAAAAATCGCTGAAATATAGGAACACATATACCCATTATAACACTGATTAAAACTCATTAGGCAATGAGGTTCGATAAAATTTAAATCACTATTTAGCAGAAAATATTTCCAGCATTTTCTGAAAAAAGTCGTTTTAGCTTTGTTCCCAAATAACTAAACCGTTATTTTTCTCAATAGTGATTTCAATGCTATCGTGTTAACTCGAAATATCATTGCAGTAGCAAAACGACGTTCTAGTTTCGTTAATCGTTACCGATTTTGCTTAACTGTTATTCTGCTTAATAGTGATTTCAATTTTATCCTGTAAGCTCGAAATATCATTGCAGTAGCAAAACGACGTTTTAGTTTCGTTACCGATTTTGCTTAACTGTTATTCTGCTTAATAGTGATTTCAATTTTATCCTGTAAGCTCGAAATATCATTGCAGTAGCAAAACGACGTTTTAGTTTCGTTACCGATTTTGCTTAACTGTTATTCTGCTTAATAGTGATTGCAATTTTATCGTGTTAACTCGAAATATCATTGCAGTGGCAAAAAGACGTTATAGTTGTGTTACCGACTTAGCTTTACTGTTATTCTGCTTAATAGTGATTACAATTTTATCGTGTTAACTCGAAATATCATTGCAGTAGCAAAACGACGTTTTAGTTTTGTTACCGACTTAGCTTAACTGTTATTCTGCTTAATAGTGATTTCAATTTTATCCTGTAAGCTCGAAATATCATTGCAGTAGCAAAACGACGTTTTAGTTTCGTTACCGATTTTGCTTAACTGTTATTCTGCTTAATAGTGATTGCAATTTTATCGTGTAAACTTGAAATTTCATTGCAGTGGCAAAAAGACGTTATAGTTGTGTTACCGACTTAGCTTTACTGTTATTCTGCTTAATAGTGATGACTTTTTGCTATTGCAGTGAGATTTGGAGTTTACACGATAACATTGAAATCACTACTAAGCAGGATAACAGTTAGGCAAAATCAGTACCAAAAGTTTAATGACTTCTTGTTGTTGCAGTGAGATTTGGAGTTTACACGATAGTTTTGAAATCACTATTAAGCAGAAAAACAGTTAGGCAAAATCATTACCAAAAGTTTAATGACAGTTGGCTATTGCAGTGAGATTTGGGGCTTAAACGCAAACACTGAAATCACTATTAGGCAGAATAACAGTTACTTAAGCAAAATCAGTGAAAAAAGTGTGATGACTTTTTGCTATTGCAGTGAGATTTGGAGTTTACACAATTACATTGAAATCACTATTAAGAAGAATAACAGTTTAGCAACATCAATACCAAAAGTGTTATGACTTTTTGTTATTGCAGTGAGATTTGGAGCATACACGATAACATTGAAATCACTATTAAGCAGAATAACAGGTAAGCAGAATCAGTACCAAAAGTGTAATGACTTTTTGCTATTGCAGTGAGATTTGGAGTTTACACGATAACATTGAAATCACTATTAAGCAGAATAACAGTTAGTCAAAATCAGTACCAAAAGTGTAATGACTTTTTGTTATTGCAGTGAGATTTGGAGGTTACACGTTCACATTCAAATTACTATTAAGCAGAATAACAATATCAGATTTATGTTTTTTATTTATGCTGTGACATTGAGATTTTTATTTTATACAATAACTTTAATATCACTTGTTAGTAGAATAACAGTTTGAACAAATTCATTTATTTCCATAAAACTACAAAAATGATATCACTGATAAATGTCCAAATAATTTTCATACTTCCAGTTTTGATTCTCATTATATTTGGTTGGTAAACGATGACCCTTGCCAAAAGTATTGAGATTGTTTTTTTTTTCTTTTTCTACTCTCGTGAAGCTAACTCATTACGTAAGTAATGCAAATTTATTTCAATAACATCAGCTTAACATAAATTGCAAAATTTCGAAATTTTAAGTGTTATTTTAATAACTGTTATTTTTGATTTTCAGTAGCAAGGTGTTATTGTTATATCCCAATACCTGTTACTGAATACCTGTTACTATATTTTTGACCCATCCCTAGTATCGGCCGACTTATGCTTGGGAGAAGAATTGGATTCAGCGTCTGGACTTCTGCAAGCGTGCCCGTGGTGGCCATGCTAAAGAAATCGAGTTTCATACATAATGGCATCAAACGTACTTTCACAGGAATAAAGAATTTCATTGATATCCAAAACTGTTTTTGTTTTATTTAAAAAAACTTTTGTAGCGCTCTTATTGAAAAACTCGATATTTTCCCAAACGCTCACCCCTCAATGCACACAAAATATAAAAAGAAATATTAATTAATTTTGATCATAAAACTATAATGTTTATTTGTGTTCCTAACCTAATAATATTTTTTTGTCAAACCAATAAGTTAGAAACATGATTAAATCCATCAGCAATCTTACTTATTTTCCATTCATACCAAAACCCAATATCCAGTACACGTGTACAACTGTACAATATGCATATACATATATGTACTTATATTATATACACAACTATTTTAATTTGACACTTACCTTGTAAATGCTAATCGATAGAGCTTAGCTAGTTTCTCTTCCAACATTGGAGTATCCTTTACTGAATAGAATCCTGAAATAACAGTTAACAACCAGTAACGTCTGTCGGTCGATGAGAAGTTCAATGGGAGTTCAAAGCCATTATCCGGAAAGCAATCTAAGCAGATGGGAATGTCGACTTCCTGTGTATAGTTTTTTGTTTTTGTATTTATTCGAAATGAAAGAAAAAGCAATTATGAAATTGCTTTAGCATTTTGTAAGAGAACACGTTTGACCATCATGTAACTTACATTGTGTCCTTCGACAAAGACTGTTGCTACAACTGTATTTGTTTTAACAATCACATCCTTTCCCTTACTGATGCCAGTGTGAATTTGCTTCACATAATCAGGTGGTCCATCACCAGAACCTGTCCAGAAGAAATCATCTAAATGCACTTGCTCCTGCAGGTCAGGATATTCGTCATCTTCATCTGAAATTGATTGAGTGTAAATTCAAAAATGAATAAAGGTATAGCTATTTCAAAAAATAGTCTTTTTAGGTTTTTAGTTGAAATGCATTTGGGAATTTTATTTTTATCGATAAATCATGAGGTTGCCATCGCTTTTCCGAAAACCAAGATACCATTATACTACTTCTTTTTATTTTGTTTTTAGTTTCAACTCCTTCCTGTTTCTATCCTGTTTGATCAATTGAATTCAGGGAAGGACTCTCTTTACACCCACTTTCATAATATTAATGCCGCATTTTATTATGGCGCATTATAATGCGATCTGATAACATTACATCAAAAAGGACATAAACTTATAGCTTCATAGTTCGTGACATATGCTTTGAAATGTTTTATTGCACACACATCCTGAGGAGAATTTTTTGAAATATTTATAACGATGAAAGGTTTCTAGCGGACATTGTGTTGTGTTGTCAATTTAATTATATTTTTGAATCATTATTTTGTTAGTATAGAGCACACTTTGATGATGATAAAATAATTATTTATTATTAAAATTTGTTAATAATAACTCTAAATGTGAATTTTATAGAAGGTCAGAGAATTAAGGTCATGCAATTATTACGAAAATGCTAATAGTAATTTAATTTATATTTTTTGTTTAATATAAACTTAATTCTTACGGTTTAGTGCTTTTCAGTGAGCTTTATTAGGTGTATGAAACAAATTAGTTATCTGGTAGGTAACATCTAGCATATAGGCCAGTTAAAAATGATTTTCCTTTTTTCATTCATTGAAATGCTTCGGTTAATGTCATAACTTTCATCAGACATTAATTAAAGTGAAGAACTTCAACGCAGGCTTTGGGTTGGGGAATACAAAAAAATTGAGAATTAAAACAAAAACCAACGTAGGACACATTTTAAAATATAAAATATTAAGACTTTTTAAAGAGTTTTATATTTCTTTGTTGTTGAAAAAGTGCAGAAGTCTTATGAGACTCGATTTCAATAAAATAAAAAACACTTGATATTTGTTCATGTATAAATATGCCCAACTGAATGTCAAAAAACACTCTTATGAAACAGGAAATAGCTATCAATGTTAATACAATTTTGAATATTTTTAAATGAACAACGAACTTTCTGCATTGGGAATGAGCTAATCATGTGGCTTCAGTGGCACGGTGTGTAGTGCATAGGCTTCTGAAACGCAAGTTTTATGGTTCGCTCCCAAAAATAGCTACAACTATACCACGTCTGTAAATTTAGCTTTAAACTTTCACCCACGCAAAAGAGACCTTGACAGAAATTTGTTGTTTTAAAATTTTTTTTTTTTGCATTTTATTCCCGATTTTGCAGTTCGCCAAATAAGGGTGGGTTTTATCGAGTGACCTGCTTACTTCACAGTGAAGTTAGCAGTGTATCTCAGGAACCATCAAGCCTATGCTAGGAATTTTTAGTAAAGCTTCAAATTTGCAGTTTTTTTTTTGCATTTCAACGATAGGCTAGGTTCAAAATTTGAAGTTCTCAATTTGAAAAAATTTCAACATGCTAACATTACTGTGAAGTTGGTTGCGGTTTTCTTGCATTTCAGTTATAGGCTAGGTTCAAAGTTTGAAGTCTTCGATTACACCCTTATTTGGCGAACTGCAAAATCGGGAACAGAAATGCAAACAAACTGCTAATTCCTTTCCAGGTCCCATTTGCGTGGTTGGAAGTTGCCCTGCCAACTTCACAGGCGTTGTAACTTAAGCTTATATACATGGTGGTAACACACCAGTGTTGCCCCCCTTAGTGATTAAAAATGTAGTGTTTTGGATGGGTTGGGGTCGAAATTATAGCAGGGTCAAAATTCTTTTTGCTGAATGCTGCATTTCAAAGTTCGGCCAAATCAACTTTCTTATACAAAAAATTCTTTTATTTGGTGAAAAAGTGGTGTAGCCAATTTTTTTAAGACTCCTGTGTTTTACTTAAATAATTCGTCAAAATCCGTCTAAGATACCATTGGGAAATTTGAATATCTAAGTTTTTTTTTAAAAGTATGACCTACTTCAATTTCAAATTAAGTAATATTCTATACAAAATTCAATATTCAATCGGTGGACAAGTATGGGGTGCAAGACACCATGAATTCTAAAATTCTAAAAGTCATGAATGAGCTATCAAGGTTGATTCTTAATTGCTTAATATTACTAAGCTAATCTGAAACGTTTTAATGGACATCATCAAGATTGCCTTTTAACGACAAAGAAAGCATTGAGTTTTTAAAGAATTAACGCTGTTTCATATTCCCCATTGGATAATACTGTCGAAATCAATTAATTGAGTTAGTCTTATGCGGGTGGTAAAGTTTGATGAACAGATGATGAACACAACAAAAATGAAAAGCTGAGGTTAATGTCAGTCGTCTACGATGCCAAACTCTAACAAACGCTTTTAAAATTTGAAGTGTGCGAAACGATGTAAGGATTTTGTCCACTATTCAGTGGGATAAACCATCAGCCAGTCGGACTATTGCTTCGAAAGCTATACTGCCTGTCATTAAGAAGCATTCGTACCTCAGTACATTTTTTAAGCTGATAAGCGTATCAGCGTTTCTATGACCTTGGAAAGAAGAATCGAAAACCATTGGCCAATAGATTGAGGGTTATAAGGATTTGCCTTTTATAGAGTCAAAATTGAAAATGTGTTTCTAGCGTGGTGTTTTTCTTGATCCTGAGGGGGAGGGGGGAGGTGCAAATGCCATTCTTCTTCTTTCCCTTCCAGGCAGCTTTTCAAGTAGCCTTAACTGGATGATATATATTGATAATCTGCTGCTCCAACAGGACAGCACCACAATGCGGTTTAACCGCGGAAAAAAGGTTTTTGGAAAAATTTTGGAAAAGTCTAAGTTCTCTTAGATAACACTGCGCAGGTTGTCAAAATTTTGATATATGCGCAGAACTGAAAAAGTCAGAACTCTAATGATATTACTTTATAATATGTGCGTACTGTGACATGAGCGTATGATTTAAAAGCATTTCTAAATATTCAGGGTATCCTGTAACTAGTGTATAACCTTGCAATTGGTAAAAGAAGACCTTTATGGCATTTCCAGAAAAAAATATAAACAAATTTTTTCCCAGTGGTAAGTATGTTATGATGTTTTTATCCAAAAATTGTTAACAATTACATTCTTCCATTACGTGAACACTACGATCATAGTTCAACAATTTTTATTGGCTTTTCATTTTTTAATTTTCTAGAAAAATTGTGCTAGTAGACATTGTATTTTTTTACTATGATTTTTTTTAAATTATTTGTTACAATCATAATAAAAACTGTTTGAGGACATAATTGACCAATTACTTATAAAAGTTTTCTATTAAATGCACTTTCCAAAATGGTAGAACACATGATTATGTAAAAAAAAAATAGCCAAGAAAATTAAGGTCACAAATCTAATTAAGTACTCGTAACTTTTAACATTTTTGCAAGAAGTCTGTAAAAATGTTACAATAACCTTCCAGTGTTGTGGTTAGGAAAAATATCAGTGCAAGTGTAAAACTTGATTCTAGGGGTTGAAAGTTTCGCTATATGACCACCACATCGGAAAATAAGGTCTTAAAAATTGTCTACGGTAATTTAAGTATTATAAGTCTTAGAAAATAATCTTAAGTCGCATCAACATTATGTTGAATTGTGTATATACAAATTTTTGATTAACAGTTTTGAGTAAGTGTAGACGTGTTGATTGACAAGCCCAATTAATATTTGTTGACTCGAACGCAACCTGTTTCAAATGGTTTTTTTCTAGGTTGTTTTTTTTTTATACACACGCATGTATTATTTCTTTTTGGAAAGTGCATTAAATAGATACTTTTTTAAAGTAATTGGTCATTCATGTTCTCATACATTGTTTATGTTTACGAGGTGGTCAAAGTTTTTGAAAATTAATAATTGTAGTAAGAAAATAATTTAAAATAATTATAATAATTAAGATGATATAACTACTGTAAAATCTTCCAACATATCTATTAGAACATTTATTCTATAAAATATAAGAAATAAAAAAAGAGGCTGGGTGCGATCCACAATGGCAACTTCCCATTGGTGCCTTCGGAAGCTATAGGCCCGATGTTATTTTATTTTCAAAAAAATCCTTCAATAAAGATCTTCGAAAAAAGTTCTTAGATATTCAATATGCAATCAAGTGAAGATTAGTGAGCAGAAAAAAACTAACCAAAGCCAATATCATTGGTTGTCCACAAGATATTTGAGAAGAAAAAAGTTTAACAATTCTGGGTAAAGTTTCTTGTAGTTTTTATTTGAAAAAAAAAAATGTTTGTTGAATTATTTTACAAAACCAATCAAATGACAATTATGACTTAGTGTAAAGAATTTAATTAAACCGAAGCCAATACCATTTTGTGTGATCTCAAGAAAGTTGGGAGAACAAAATTTCAACGATTTCGGTACAGTTTCTTGTAGTTTTTGTTTAAAAAAACTGTACGTCAAATTATTTTAAAAATACTTTAAATTATTAACTATAAATTAGTGTGTAAAATTAAATTAACCCAAAACCAATATCATTGTTTGTTCTCAAGATAATTGAGACGAAAAACAATTTTCAACAGTTATTGGTAAGTAATTTTACAGTTAAAAAAAAAACTGTTGATTCAATATTTTTAAAAATTGTATCGTTTTGTATTAATAAATAAGAGCATATAACACAATTATCTCGAAGCCAATATCGTTGTTTCTTCTCAAGATATTTGAGAAAAACCACTATTTTCAAAAATTTTCAGCTTTTTTTTTTTTATTAAAAAAAACTATAACATATTTAGTTCTTATGTTTTTATCAATTCTGTATCACGTTAATACGAGTAGAATAAAATCAACTCGAAGTCGCTAGCAACATTGGTTCTTGAGATATTCGAGACTAAAAAAACTTAACAAGGGTTTTTTTTTTTTTAAATTGCTATAATAAAAATCGCGAACGTACGTACATACGCAGATATCTCTCTAAAAATGGTGGATTCCGATTCTAGCGAGGTCAAAACGCGAAGATATGTCAAAATTTTCAATTCGACAAATCGGACCAATTACAATAACTTCAAAATGGGAAGTTAAAAATAACAATAATTAATCATCCATTGTAAAATTTTTAACGTAATTGAAGAAATTACTACATGCTAACAATATTTGAGAAAAAACATCATAACAAAGTAATCACTAGGGATATATTTTTAAAACATTTTATTCCGGAAAGATCATAATGTCTGCTATATCCAATTGCAAAGTTATCCATTATTTACAGGACACCCTGTATATACATTAGGGTGGTCTTTAAAAAAGTCACAACTTAGCACAAGCTAAGGTTTGAACAAGCCAAGAATAACACACAGAAAGGTGTAGCTGTAGTTGTGGTGTGCAGAACTATCAAAGTAGAAAAATACAAAAAAATATACCTAGTGCCTAAATGTGAAGCTGTAAATGTAGCAAGAAATGTATGGTGTAGCAGAAAGTTCAACAAAATTAAATTTTAATTTTCATTCTGTTCAAGGTGTAAATTAGTACGAAAGTGTGATTATTTTCTCCTTCGCACTCTTTTAATATTGAAATTATTAAAGATTGTAACCTCTGAAAAATTAAATTGTACCCCCCTGTGGGGCGTAGGGCCCTGGTTGCGAAACACAAAGGGGGTTAAATAAATTATCTTTTTTTTTCCATATTAGGCGATTAACGTTAAATCTACCAAAAAAATTCAACGTAGGTTGGAAGTAGGCACAAAAAAAAAAAAATTCCAGGGGAAGGGGGTAATATGTCCCCCACTTGGACAGGAGAGGCAACGTTATAAGAAAATTCATTAAAAAAGTAAAAAATAATTAAAAAACAACGACTAGCACTTACCGAACTAGTTTCAAAAATTTTGATAGCAAAATTTGAATTTTTCATCAAAATGTTGAGCTTGAAACAATTTTTTGCCAAAACTATTCATCAAAAAAAACTTTATTTTAAAATAAACCATAAGAATGAACTTTTTGCTTTTCAAATTGCTGCAAAAAAAAAATACTATAGGTGTGGAAATTGTTTTTTAATATTTGTTTAAATTTTCTTAAAAAATGTCCCTCCCTTCCAAGCTGGGGGACATTATCCCTCCCGTGTTTTTTTGTCTACTTTCAACCTACATGGTCTGGATTTTTTGGCAGATTTAACCCAAATCACTTAGTTTTAAAAAAAAATACACAATTATTTTAACACCTACAGCGACAATAGGGGATGAAAATAAATAATTATTTTTATTTTTTTATTTACAACCCAAAATCGAATTCCTTATTGAAAGACCCTTTCTTAATGAAAGAATCTTTCAAAAGTTTAAAGATAAACATTTTGAATGACATCTTAAATATTTGAAATAACAGTTAGTCCCATTGTTATTTTGTTCCTGACTTTGAAATTATTGATCTGTCTAAATAAGCCCAGAATTTGCATGTCACATGACATTTTATAAAATATAGTTTCATATGAAAGAAAAAAAAAAAAAACAAACAGATGAAGCGATAACGTTTCTTGGCCTACAAAGTGCACATATGTGGTTCCAATGTCATATTTCAACAAACCGTACCACTACACCATACATTTTTAATTTTAATAATTAAAAAAGAAACATGTTTTCAACTGCTCCAAATTGTCAAACTGTGCCGCATATGTGAAGTAAACTAATGCCCACATAAGCTCCTTAACCTTCTTCATAAAAATCATTTCTCTGGTAATTGAGCGATTGTGTTTTCAACTTTTCACCCTGGCGAGCGAGTGGAAAGGTTTCAATAACTACCCACGGCTTAGTCGTCAACCCTTTCATAAGCAAAACTTGTATGTGTTCAAGTGAAAAATAAATCTACTCATATTACGAATAATATGACCCTATAAAGTACCTACACAGAAACTAAGTTTTTTCATACATATTGCCCAGTCGACCTTAAAATTTGGCGCAAAACCTGCAGTAGATTTGAAAAATTGTTACACAATTTGTTTGAAATAATTTGACAGATGCCAAAAGCAAATATAATATTCCAATGACTGGGCAGTTCGGTATACTAACTGGCTGGAAATCATCCACCTACAACTTCTCTGTGATGCTCTCGTGTCGTTATCGTCGTAGCCTGCTGAACAAAACCCAGAAACGAGAAACTCATGACAAATGAGCGTGGTCACTCACGCATGTCAGCAGAGGTCAGGTGGACGTCAATTACAGAACGAAAAATTGGTTTGGTTTTGTTGTTTTCATTTCAGTGGTTTTTTTCTTCTTTTTTCTTTGTGTCAAATCAAAATAATTGTTCGTCCCAAGGGCATTTCTTGTAATTAGACAAAGGGCACCAAAGTGTTCCATACAAAGGTACCTGCAAAAAAAACTTACCATGGTTAATTTGAATCATAGGTAATCCAATATCCGAAGTTCCAAGAACAGTAGAAGCTGCCACAGTAAGCAGCACAAGTTGGAAGAAATTAACATGACTCATTGTCATTGTTGCAAAGAAATGTCATTTACAGTTCCGCAAATACCAAAAATACCGTTTGTCTTGTCAAGTATGTCAGGTTTCCTGTCAGATAGTTTCAACGAGGTGTCTTGCTGGGAAGACTTTTGAAGTTTTCATTGCTGCCGCCGCGAAATAGCACACTTAGCACTGCTCACACGGTAACGGTAGGTATAGCATGTCACAATTAACTCACTTAATTTCCACAAAAGTTATTTGCCAAACTGACACTAGACAATAGTCGCGAATTGAAAAACTTAATCGGGAAATCAACAACAGACATTGGGGAGCAGGAGTAACTACGACATTGTGCGTGATTTGCTGTCAAATTGAAGTTGAAATTGCTCAAAACTGGGTATTGCCACTGTCTGGTAAATGTAGCACTTTCGAATATTGCTATGTGAATATGATTGTATGCTGTGTATGGGTATTGTTAGAAGAGACTTTCGATTCGTTTTGCCGTATTCCGCGATGTGAATCACATTCGAATGTGCTAGTCGAACTGATTTGGATTGATACGTTTGGGAGTTTTGTTGTGCCAGTGGACAGTTTATGGCAGTTACTATTAGCAACGTCATGTATTTTATAGTCGTTGTCAAAGCGGGGGTTGCAAGGGTGTTGTAGGCTCTTAATTCAAGTGGAATTGGAAATGTAGCCAACTTCGGATTGTTTACATATGAACGAAACGAACTGTTTAAATTGTTTCCGTAAATATTGACGACTTGGATTTGCACTCAGACTGAGGGGGGCTTGAGTTGATGGAGTTGGGGTTATGGATGCAGAAATGGCTGCAAAGTTTAGTCCTAAAGTATGTTGATAAATATTACAACATGTAGCATTAACTTTATATGAATGAGTTTGCATGTCACGAAATCTTTGGGGGAGGCTTGCACGAAGCAAATTAACGATATGTGTGTGTATATTAATAGGCGTTTTAATTTGAGATGGGCATTTCGTTATTTGTTGTTATTATGAAAAAATCAGAAGGCATAGGTAGATTTGAATGCAAGTTTTTGTAATATGGTATAAACATGAGGTAAAATCCCCTTATTAAATAATCTCGTTTCTATTGTTACTATAACTATTGAAGTTGTTGATATTTGTATTCATTGAGGTCTTAACCAGCTACAAATAAAATGGAAGATTGTCTAATTTTGTAAGTCTTTTGTTCATCCCTTTTATTCGCTGTTTTAGTCGTTAATTCAATTTGTGATTTTAAATTTCTAGGGCGATTTTTATAAAATTTGCAAAAAAATCTGGAGCATTTATGTTAAGGTCGGACAAAAATAAATACTAATTTTTTATCGAGCATTGAACGCAATGTGATAAAAAATAAAAAAAAAAATAGCGACATTTTTGCGCTTTTTTTAGTATCTGTCGATTTTATACCTGAAGGACTAGTTTCTGATTAAATCATTGCTCTAAGATTTGATATTAATAAAATTTACATAATTTTGAGCCCAAAATCGTCTTCGTAAAACCAGAAGTTTCCAAGAGACAGCCTTCCAAAATGTTACAATAATAAATTTATAACAACAAGGAGTTCAGTATAATGACAAAAACAGTGTGCTTGGCATAAAATTGCTCAAAATTCCATAGCGTGTAGGTTGGCTCAAAAGAAGAAAAATGCAGGAGGGGCAATCATCTAATAGAGTGAATTGAAACAGAAAAACAAATATTTAGGAAAAGTGGTTATATCTGGAGAAAATTCCCTTAGCTGATGCCTTATGGCTAGAAATCTATTCTTCAATATTATTTTTTTAAAATAAGTTTTAATTGATAGTTTTTGAAAAAACTTATTTTTAAACACAAAATTTTGATGTGTCGTTTTTGTGTATAAAATCTATAGTACTGTCATGAAGAAGAACGATCAGGACCACAGGTTTGTTTTTATATGGTAGGGTGAACTTATTTGCGTTTAATTTTCGTTTGGGTTAAACTTATTTATATTTTGGTTAGAGATTTATATATTAACAGTAGTATAATACAAAACTGGTATCCGCTCCCTAACACATGTGTTTACTGGTTCACGGATAGGCAACTTATTCGTTTGACAACTTTTCTTACTAAAACAGATATGATATCTTTCCAGTATTTATCACTTCACCAAATTCACCACTTCATCAAATTGAGGGGATTTTTTAATACATGTGTCACATCTCACATGCATACAATGCCTTACAAAGTGTATAGGTAGTAGTAATCGTATAAATGTGTTAGTAATTATCAGCTCATTATACGAGGAATTTGGCGAGTTAAAGCTATCCGTACGTTAACAAACATAGACTATTACTCATTTTTTAATAAGAATTACAAGTTAACAAATGTATAAACGCTAGCACTTTGTTATCCGCCGTATAATATAGGGGTAAGCCAACATGTTTTCAATATTTAATTTCGGCCACCTAAGCCGCTGCTGGTGCTTAACGGAAAACCCCTATTCAAAAATGGTACAACAAAATCATAACCCAAAGATAAAGATCTACTTTTCGTTATTCAGTACGCTGTTCGACAAGTGAAATTGATAATTGTAGCAGATTATATGGAGAAATTTTTTCTCACTCAATTAATTACTAGGTTGTTTATTGTGTGCGAAAAATGCCATTTGTATTTTATCGTATTTATTGTTTTTTCTTTCTTTCATTACTAGTCCAGTACTATTCGACAAAAACTGGTAGCACTATACGAAAAAATTCCGACAAAGCTGAATTTGGTGGAGAGTTTAATTTTAAAATCTTAAGAATTTTCTTAAAAGTTCCGTAAATTTGAGCTGGGGTTAAATTTTTTATTTTTCTATTTTTTTTCAATTTCTCAAAAACTATAATTTTTTTTAAAATAATATAAACTGCATCATTGTATACAAAAAAGATTACCATACTTTTTTTCATACAATTAATAGATGCAGAGAAAATCATGCCAGAACTTTATATTGGAGAAAATTTTGTTAAAAAATGTATAATTTTTTTTTTAATCGACGAGCAAACTTTGTTGTGTGATTTGTGCTTGGCAACATCTCCTCATTATAAAACCAAGTTTTTGGGGTGCCCGGAGAAAGAGGAAGACACTCGCCTTGAAAGAGAAAGTGATTTGATTTTAGTCAACAAACTCGATTGAATTTTCTTTTATAACAAAAAAAATGAAATCATTACATTTTGACGGAAAAGTTTTTTAAAAAGTGAGCTCAAACTCTTGGTTTATTAATCTTGAAGTTATATACCGTGTCAAAGTTTCACTTTTGATTTTGAAGTATAAAAGGGACAAAAATAACAGTTTCTTATAAGTATCTTAGCAAATATAAATTGAAAAAATCAATATTTCTCATAAAATTTACAAAACTCAAGAAAGATTTGGTTTTTTTTTTTCGTAGGAGCAGATTTAGAGAAATACTTGCAGAAACGTTATAATAAAAGCTTTTTGCTCCGATGAAATTATTTAACCATCTTGCCTGGGTACAGGTTAAGAGTACATTTGTTTTTATCAAAAAAAAAAAAAAAAAACTGTTGCCTATGAAAAAAGGTTCGTAATCTGTTTTGTGAAGAATTGAATAGAATAATAAATTCATATATTTTTTGAAAAAAAAAAATATATTTGCGGAGGTACTTACAAAAAACTGTTATATCTTCCTCTAACAGTAAGCCAAAAGTGTAACCTTGACTCGCTATAACATCAAAATTAATAATTGTACAGAGTTCTTAAATAGCTGATTATTTAGATAATTTTACTATTTTAAAACCAGACCACTTTCTTTTTCAAAATGGTGACCTTCCCTTTATCCAGGGCACTCCAAAAATTTGGATTTATAACGCGAAGATGTACAAAAAATTGAATAATGAAATTTTTTGACAAAATGTGCTCCACCATGATTTTCTCTGAATCTATTGACTGTATGATAAAAAATATATATGTTTATATTTTTATGTGGCTTCAGGTTTTTTTCAAATAAAAAAATTTAAGTTTTCGTGAAATTAAGAAAAAACTGAATTTTATCCCCCTTGAAAATTTAGCCCTGGCCAAATTTACGGAACTTTGTCGAGCCCGTCAAAATTCTGTATTTCAAAATTCTGTAGATTCAAAATTCTTTATATCAAAATTTTGTACGTGCAAAACTTTGTATTTGAAAATTCTGCTTGGTCAAAATTCTATTTCACAAATTCTGCTTATGAAATAATTCTGTTTTAAGAAAATTCTCATAGCTTAAAACATTTTTTTTTATGATTCCCAGAGCCCACAGCAAATGGTGGATGCAGTGATAGCAACAAAAGAAGTATAGGCGTCAAAAACATGAGTAAATGCTATTCAAAAAATCAAAGTCTTGGAGTTCATTGCCGGTTATGGACTGCAAACTTCGATTTTCGGATTAATCTTGACTGACAATTTTGACACCTACCTATACTTTATTTTTTGCTATCACTCACACAAAAAGTGTGACATATTTAAAGTTTTAGTTCGTTAACTACGGCCTTACGCTGTTGTATAAACACTACTAATGTAGCTTTCAAGTAATTTTTTTGTATGCCTCGTGCTATTTGTTTATTTTTAAGAAAACTTTTCTTTAATTTTACCCCTCCCCCCATTTCTTACTGTATTCACCCGTGCTTTTGCAAAAAAACTTCATTTTCAGGTCGTTTATGAGCTTATAAAACAAATACCTCAATTTTCCAACCAAACTTTTTAGGCAGCGACTCAAAGCATCGACACTTTTAATGTTCTTGGAGAAACTTTCGTGTTTGGCTTTTCATCATCAAATCAAATCACCAAAATTCTGCCATAGAATACTATGTATTAGTTAATTTAAAATCGTTTCAATTATGTACCTATGTATGTTCATACCACGTTTAATTTAGTTCCATTACAAGAAATCTGGTTTTCAAAATTCTTTAATTATTTTTTAACAGAATTTTGAAAAACAGAATTTTGGTCATGCAGAATCTTGTACAACCAGAATTTTGAATAACAGTATTTTGACATGCAGAATTTTGAAAGCAGAATAATGACCCTACAGAATTTTGACCCCAACCCGTCGATTCTTTTGTTTCTTCATTCTCATAGCAATTAAAAATTTTCACCAAGGTTCATGAGGGTAGCATATTTGTCGAAGGTTTTTCGCTAAATATCTCGCATTTTCCCTTCCCTTAAAAAACACACTTCCAAGCTTGACTTTTTTTGATTCTCGAAGTAAAGGGAAATTTTTACCAAGTTTCATGATGGAACCATTTCTGTCTCAGTATTTTTTTGAAATAATTCCATCCTATCCCTAGATTCTCAAAAAAACCCTTTTAACATAGAGTTTTGAAATGTATCTCTCTTTGTTTATTACAAGTATTTTTTTCTTTAAAAAAAAAACATTTTATAAAGCATTTTTAATTGTTTTAGAGAAATGACGTTAGAACAAAGAAGTGTGCTACATACAAAATAATTAACTTAACTAGTTGCACTTTTTTAAAGAAACAACGACGCAACTACTATGTGAGCATTTAAAGATTTCGGAAATAATTTTAGAAGGAAAAGAATTTACCTTCATGTAAGTGCGGCAGAGCATTCATCGGAAAACAAAAAAGGAAGACACATATAAAAACAAAAAACTGCTTTTATCTTAAAATATCTACAAAATTTAGATAACTTTTTCTTCTCAACACAGCAGTTTACTTTTTTGATAATATCGAAGGCAGAAATTTATTAAACTTTCTCTAAGTTTAAACCTTTGTTTCTGGAAAAAAAGAATTATTAAAACACCTAATTTGTTTTTGAATAAAATCAACGTTAAAAGCCCCATCTGTCGTTATATAGCTGAGAAGATATTCTTCTTCGTCTCTTTAAAGCTTTCATACAAAATATGCGCACAAATACTTTTGGAAATCACTCCCCAAAAGCTCAAAACATTGAATTCTGGGAAAAGAGTTAAACATATTCTGAAGTGCACTTTAATTTCAGAGTGGCCTTGTGTTAAAAGGTTGTTCGATAGTCGGTTCATAAAAAAAGAATCCTCCGACATCTGGCGCCTTATATCAAAAATCGCTTTCATAAAACATTAATGGAAAATACAAGTTTCTGGATTAACTTTTTTTTTGTTTGAAAATACAAACATACATTATAATCTGTTCATCAAAGTGACAATATATATGGAATTGAATTCGGCTTCGAATTTCATGTCAAAACTTTTAGTCTTCGTCCTTTCCCCCAAAATCCTCTTCAAAAAATCATTTTAATCTTTTGAAAGAGGAGATATTCCATTCAACGCAATGCCTTACTCATAAAAGCATAGCTAGGTAGGTGGGGTTAAATTTGAATGTGAGCTTAAAGTGCGTAGGGTTTCCCCACCACTCATCACATCTCACATGGCAGAAACTTTTTGACTATAGTATTTTGACAATAACAACAACAATAAAAAAGGGTGCACAAGCAGATACGCAAACATTGCCATTTATACTTAAATATTCGTTTCGTTAAATGAATTGTAAACAAGAGTAAAAAACAAATTATACAGTTCGTTTTCCCAAAGAAGTAAGTCAACTTGTCAAGGAGCGGCGAGTGTCGGAAGGGTTACAAGCTTACAGGGATGTTATGTGTGAAACGTGACATGTGACTGGATTGGGGGGAAAAAACCCTTTCAATGATTAGGATTGTAATTTGTAATGAAGGCATGGGCTATGGTTTGTTTGCACTGATTGTGATGAGATTTTCGAATGCAATTATATGTTTTTGTTTGTGTTTCTGATATTTATTTGATTTATGCAAGACCGTAGATAAAAAGTAATTAAGGGAACTTATTGGTTGCTTTGTAACATTTTCTATACTTAGGACCTTATATCCCTTGATATAAAATTTCTTATTCACGAATAAGAGGTCAAAAATCTCTATTCGATTTTTTAAATATTTATTTTTCTTCATAATTTTGAATAATGGCATGAAAATATTTTCAGTAAATTCTCCAACTGCCAAGCCCACTATTCTATAAAATTTATTATCGTTTAAAATTAAGTTTAAGTTTAAGTTTAAGTTTAAGTTTAAGTTTAAGTTTAAGTTTAAGTTTAAGTTTAAGTTTAAGTTTAAGTTTAAGTTTAAGTTTAAGTTTAAGTTTAAGTTTAAGTTTAAGTTTAAGTTTAAGTTTAAGTTTAAGTTTAAGTTTAAGTTTAAGTTTAAGTTTAAGTTTAAGTTTAAGTTTAAGTTTAAGTTTAAGTTTAAGTTTAAGTTTAAGTTTAAGTTTAAGTTTAAGTTTAAGTTTAAGTTTAAGTTTAAGTTTAAGTTTAAGTTTAAGTTTAAGTTTAAGTTTAAGTTTAAGTTTAAGTTTAAGTTTAAGTTTAAGTTTAAGTTTAAGTTTAAGTTTAAGTTTAAGTTTAAGTTTAAGTTTAAGTTTAAGTTTAAGTTTAAGTTTAAGTTTAAGTTTAAGTTTAAGTTTAAGTTTAAGTTTAAGTTTAAGTTTAAGTTTAAGTTTAAGTTTAAGTTTAAGTTTAAGTTTAAGTTTAAGTTTAAGTTTAAGTTTAAGTTTAAGTTTAAGTTTAAGTTTAAGTTTAAGTTTAAGTTTAAGTTAAAGTTTAAGTTTAAGTTTAAGTTTAAGTTTAAGTTTAAGTTTAAGTTTAAGTTTAAGTTTAAGTTTAAGTTTAAGTTTAAGTTTAAGTTTAAGTAAAAGTAAATATTTAAACCAAAGATTATTCTTCTATCATTCTGGTCTTACAATCCTAACTGATATTCCAGTATGATACCTTGTAACGAAAAAGATAAGTGGAATAAATTATGAGGTAATTAAAGTGAAAACTTATTATTAAAGATTTTTTTCATCAAAAAGACGCAAAGCTTAATAATGTTGTCTTAAATTCCTATTTATTTATATGGGTTTCATTTCTCCAAATGGGGTCAACTCAATTCATTGAAACTTCCTTTTAATTTCAGTTAAAGGATGAATTTATTATCGCGGAAACTTACAAAAAACTAATAAACAATATAATTTACTTACAAAATACACACCCACGAAGAGAATTGAAAATTAACACGCTAAAATTTGTTCATGCTTGTCAAACAAGCAGCAGGGTGTCTTAAGTACACCACAAACGTATATCAAATCACAATCTGTGTATGTGGTGTATATTTGAAAATTTATTAGATAAATCAAGTTTATGTTAAGTTGGTAGGGGTCACTTTTTTCATAAAAAAATTATGTTGTTATTGTTGATATGTAGATGTAAATATGACGTGTGAACCAGAACTTTCCCGGAATTTAATTTTGCTTAATAACTTGAGATGGGCTTGGTATACAGACTCGTATCTCATAGTTTTACTTGCGATACAGGTAAAATACACACCAAAAGGCAAGTTTTGGGATGGTAAAGTATAAACGATCAACAAAAAAATACCCATTTGTTTAAATATTGATTATGTATTATAAAATGTTTGAAAGTCAAAATACCGAATTTTTTTACTAAAATGTTGACGTTTTGAAATCCCGATCTTTTTCAAGATAGAGTCTACATCTTGAAAAAGAAATGAGAAAAATAACGACTTCTATCGACTTGCCGATATTTTTTAACAAAGCGCTTAAAACTAACACAGCTCTGTTTAAGACATAATTTTCATATGTTCTTGTTCAGGTTTAAACAATTGCTTAAAGGGTAATTGATGACTGATGACACTGCAAAACAAGTAAATAATTATGAGATCATATCATTAATTATAATCTGATCAAAATTACGACTTCGAAAGTGTCAAATTTTAAGAAGTTGACTACTGAAATTTCGAATCATAAGCTTCGATCACTGGTGAAATTTTGAAAAGTTGGTGACTTTGTTTTCTATTTTTTGAACAGCTGGTTTTTTTTTTTTTAAATCGACCCTATGGAGTCAATATTTACAAAGACAACATTTTGTACCTAATCCGTTTTTTCTTAAGCTTATATAATACAAAAATTATTAAATTTTCTTAAGTTAAGGCTACTTTAAAGTAAAAATCCTTTTTTTGACAATTGGTTTTTAATGCTAGAGCAAATAAAATAAATAAATATTTTTTCTTAAATTCAATATTTTGAAAAAGATCTCTTCGATGTTTTTTTGTAAACGTAGTATTTAACCGTTTTTTAACACTTTACAACATTTAAAAAAATATTTAATTTTATGTAGAAATAGTGGTACCTACATACCATACATTTAAATTATTATTACCGTGAAATCCAGCTTCCAGAATTTTTGATTAACAAATTCAGTGTAAAAAAATTTGTAATAAAATTAAAACAGTTTTATAGCAGGTATATTATTTTAACTTATCTAAAAACAGTTTTAAATAAATAATTATTATTTTTTTATACAAGAACTATACATTTTTTGAGTTTTTTTTTAAATTTTTATTTTTCGAGTTAGTTGCTCTCTTTAATCAAATTTTATCAGCATACTTCCCCAAATTTGTTTTTTAAATTATATTTTTTAAAACCACATCATAGCAATTTTTTACTTGCGATATTTGTAGGTACTATAAGGCAAGTTTTGGATTCGTGCAAAAATAAAAATTTGAGATAACAATCAAACATGACATTACGATGATAGAGAACACCAAAAAAGTGGGTAGCATAATTCTGTCTATCTGTCTTTTCATCTATAGCCTTAATGGCCCAACCGATTTTCTTCAAACTTGGCGCATTGTGGTTTTTGTTGATTATGCCCACACGTTTTTTTCAATTTTTTCTTAGAATCAAAAATAATGGTAACTGCCATACAATTTTTTTAGCAATTTTACATAATCGTATTTTTCTCAGAAACCGCGCGACCTTTTCTTAAAAAATTTCAATAAATTACTTTAGTTTTCTTTGGATGGAAAACCATTTTTCCTCCCCATGGAATGATTTTTTAAATTTTCGATTCTCTTCAAAACGGTATGACTGATTTCAATAATTCTTTTTATACAAAGGCTTTCAAAAACTATAAATATTTTTGTGAACTTAAAATAAAAAAAGGGCTGTTGGATTTTTAATAAATGTTTCAAAATTTATTTTAAAAAAATCAAATATCATCGATTTTTTTTTAAACTCGATACTTAAGAGTTTTTAAGTAGGTTATTTTTAGAAAGTTTTTTACATAAATGAAAAAATAACACTACGTTCCATTCAAAAGTTAAAAACAGGAAAGGAACTTATTTTTTTCAAAAACGATTTCCACAACTTTACTTTTTCCATATACTAAAATAAGTACGATCAACTATAAGAAATTATACAATTTTGCATTTTGCAACTATAAATAGCACCTGTGATAGAACGTGTTTTTTAGTTTGAATTTTCTCATTATTGGCTGAATTTTTGTATGTACAAATCTCAGATAAGATTAAAAAATATTGCATATCAAAATTTAATAAGAAAGTTTTTGAATTTTTAAAAAGAGTTTTAATTTTTTTTAACGAAAAAATATTTCAAAAATGGGTTGACAAATTTTTTTTCAAAATTTATTTTTATACGAGTATGCACATAAATAAATACTTAAGATTTGCATAGCAAAAGTTTTCATTAAAAATGTTTTAAGAATTTTATTTGAGTCACCCGTTATCTTCAAAAACCAATATCTCAATCGGACGAAATCACCTAAAACTAATGGAATCCAAGTAGAAGAAATCCCCATTGGGAGTGATGGCCTATGGATAAAATCCTTAATAAATAATTTTCTTGGACAAAACACCCAAAATCTCAAGAAATCTCCAATAAACCCCAAAATAGTTTCTTATAGCATATTCCTTGTGTCTTTGTTGTATTTGCTGTAGAGCTGTTTGACTTGAATGATAATTTTTCAAAAATTTGCTGTTTTTATATTTCGGATGCTGTTTATAGATAAATGTTGGCCATTTGTTAAAAGGCCTACATAACTCAACATTTGTTGATTCGAGATAAATTTGATTAAAATTTTGACCTGTGAGGGAGATAAATCTCTTTAAACATCGAAGCATGCCCAAAGGTACTTTTGTCCAACATCCAAGAAAATTAATAACATTGGCACTAGACTGTTATATTATATCATTGAATAAAAACAATGTAATTATTCAATGATTATATTTTCTACATCTGGTCGTGGTCGTTTAGAGTCATAACTCGAGTTTCGTGCTGTAATCGTTTCTGAAATAATGAATAGCATGAAGTTGAATTTTTATCAATGGCACTATTCAGGATTTGCTATCTATATGAAACTTTTTTATATTAAGCTTTTTTGATTCATTAAATAAGGAGGACCTGGAATATCCAAAAATGTTTTTATACTGACCAAATTTATTTGAACCGGCCCAAAGAGAAGATGTGCAAATAGTGAATCAAGCAATAAAATCGCACGCTTGATTCACTACTTGCACACCTTCTTTTCGGGATTTTGTCTTTGTAGTTTTTTTTGGGGATAATGGCTTTTGAGCACACATCACTTACCTGAATTTTATAAATAGTTTATTTAAACATAGTATTTTATGCTTTTTAACATTTTTCTCTTAAACAAAGTTTTATTTTTAATTGTAACCCTGTTCAACACAAAAAAGGGATGTAGTACCTAGTGGCATGATGGTTAGTGCGTAGGATTATCATGCCAAAGGTCTGGGTTCGATTCCCAGCCACTGCCACCTTAAAACAGAAATGTTTTTTTCGCGATGTACTGCCTCTTGCGAGGAACTGACAAATCCTCCAAGAGAATATTTGTCATGAATAAGTGCTTTCCCATCAAGCCGTTCGGACTCGGCAAAACATTGTAGGTCCCCTCCATTCCTGCCAACAACACGCACACAGGAATGGTTGAGAGTTGTAAGTCACTAGTCCTTGGTTCTTCACGAGCTGTTGTGCCACCAAATTTATTTTTTTAACACAAAAAAGGTAGTATGGCGAGGTTGTGTGTAAATTAACTCTTTATTAAGAAAATTTACAAAGTATATAATCTATAACCTAAGGCAATTTATAATTTATATCTTCTCTAACTCTTCTCGATTTTCAAGAAAAATTATAAAGTATAAAGCAACAAATTGGTTGCATTTAAGTAAAATTTTCATAACGATTCGACAAATTTTTCATTTGATAATATTTCATTGATATAAGTGTAAAACCAACCATCTGGCTATGAAAATTAACGCAACAGCAAAATATCTTAAACATTCATGCGAATCATACATATCAGGAAAGTACGTATACGCCCAAGTAGCCAAATATTCCAAAAATCGCTTATCCAGTTTACTAAGACCCAAGAGTAAAAAGTTGAAAGTTTTTTGCATATGATCACAAGCTTTTGGCAGTGGTTTTTTGGCGAATACAAACAACTTTACTTTTTAGTTGTGGGAGTTAAAAATTCATTCATATAGCTTCCAAGATATAAAAAAAAACGAATTAAGGAAATTGTAAATGTGAAGACTGTGTTCCAAGAACTGAATTTTCATTCTTCAATAAGCAATTTGTTTCAGAAGAACATGGCAATATTGGAAATAATAAATAGATAATAATCAATTTAATAAATTTAAAAAAAAGTTATATTATATTTTGTCGTTAAAAAAGTACAACTAGGTTCCACTCTTTTGAATTTAATGTCTTATATATATATTTATGTAAACTATGACTAAAGTTATGCTGCCGTTCCCTGCTTAACCTTTCTTACTTCATATTAACTGAATGTTCAATGTGTTCAGAAGTGCTCACTGTCTTTTGCAGAGCCCACTATATATATAAGTATATGAAGTTAAACTGTCAATAATAAAATATTTATCAGAATTATTCGATATTTTGTTTACCTAATAAATTCGTAATTCTTGAATCCGTATACAACAAAGTTATACCATTATAGCACAGACAATAAACTTTATGAATTTATAAATTCATTTCATGGAAAAAGTAAAAATAAAAAATAAACACTGTTTTATAATATTTTAGCCTGTAGTTTAAAAAAAAAATCACAACCATATATGTATTACTCGAATGATGAAATATTAATTTGTACAATTTGAAGCCAAAATCCCAATGTCAATAAAATATAATATGCAGACAATTTATAAATCTACCACACTGAACCATTTACAATAAATAAACAAATACAAATTATTTGTGAGTATGTCATAATTCCGATTTCAGGATGACCCTTTATATTTTGTTAAATGAATAACAATAGTCTGGGCCATTAATAGTACTTCAATGGAATTGAATATTTGTTTTATGCTTTGTTTGAGTTTTGTGAATATTGTATCCTAAAATTTGGACTTCAAAAACAAAAAAGAAATCCCAATATCTAAAAGCGAATATGGGATTCATGCCACAATGTTGTTGTTCATTTTTCGATGGTTATTTAGTTGAAGCTGAAATAAAAATTCAAAATAAACATTCTGAACGTGTGTCACTTAAGACGAATGCAATGGAATTATAGGATCAAACCATGATTCAAAGCTTCAAACATTTCAAAAAGGCTTAACATTAAGTTGAATTGTTCCTAAATTTCTAGTTTGGACAAAACTTCTTAGGTGCTAGCAATCACAACAGTAAAAGGAAGCTGTTGTTGTCTGAATAGTCTGGTCAAAAAACCAATTTTTGGGGAGGACCTTTTTTTATGATTGGACCTCATTTCTTACACATCAAAGATGAAATTTGGATTGGAAGTCATTTTTGCGATACTGGTGCTTCGACGCCATTTTCAAAAATGAAACCGAACCTGTGAAAAAATATAAAATAAAAATCGTAAATTACTTGGAAATTTTCAATGATTAAAATAACATAATTTTTTTTAACCAATGGCTGGAACCTCCTCTTTTTTGAAAATTTTTAATATCTTAAACTTGAAAAAGTTGCGAAAATGCCTCCAGATGTCAAACGTGTGTTGGCAAAATAACAGTTGATGTATTTAAATATTTTCCAAGTTCAAAATATTGAAAATTAACAAGGAGGTTCCACCCTTTGGTGAAATCATTATTTTATGTAACTATGGAAATTTTATAAGGAACTTACGATTTTTTTTTTTACAGATTGAGCACCATATTTGAAAATGACGCCCAAGTGACAAGATTCCAAAAATTACTTCCATACTAAATATCGTCCTTTGTACGTAAGAAATAAATTTCAATAATAAAAAAAGTCACCCCAAAAAGCGTATGGGAATCGCTTTCCTGACCGGACTGTATGAGGGACAAAGATAGTTGCATACCGAAGGACAGAGATAAGCATAACTTCGAACCAAATTGTTTATAACAATAAACATTAACCGTCACTTCAGTAAACAGGTTTGTAAGTAGAATAGAGCGGAGCAAGTCGGACCATGCGAATAACTCAGAAACCACAAGCGACTAATGAAGACGATCATACACAAATGAAGTATAAATACTAAATCACACCTTTCAAACTAGTTTAATGTGGATTTTTGCGGCCAAAGGAGAACCATGCGCTAATATGTGCTTTGTTTTGGGTAAATTGTGATGAAAATGTGTGAATTTTTCAATAAAGTACAGTAATTTTGTGAGTTCTTTTATTGAATTCATGTATTCCATTTATGAAATTGAAAAATAAGTGTATAAGTGAATATAACGAAATATATTCATCAAGCTAGGTGTGGGGTAAGTTGGACCTGGCTGACCAACTTGTCCCGCTGAGTTAAGACTATTTTTTTATATCGGAAATGAATATGAAAAATTTGGGAGGGAGAAAGTTCCAAAAAAGGAAAAAGAATATTATTGCTATTTGTTGCTATGGTTGTGTATGGAAGCATATTCTGAGGCGTGGAGTGGGTGCAATGCCATTCTTAACTAAATTGGGTTCATATAAGATTATTATTACTGGCCATGGGGTCATTTACGCTATGAACCTTATCAATTCAAAGCACAACAATAGGGCTTTGAATTCATTTTTGGTTTGGGATCAAATTAAGATAAAACTAAAACCGTTTTTTGGTCGAGCTTACCCCATTTACTGGTCAAACTTACCTTAGGTAGTAGGGCAAGTTGGACCACTTGGATAAAAATATTTTTCTGCTACAGTATATTGTCAATTTTTCAAATTTATTTAAAAAGCCAAGATTTCATTTCTATGGATGCCAGATTCATTGTTATGTTATGAATATGTTAGGAATATGGTAAAATATTATGAGACCTGAAGTAAAAAGTGGTCTAAGTAGCCCACTCTACCCTTAGTAAGTAAGGAAAAAAGTAAGTAAGTAAAAATCAAAAAGACACGCACAAAATGGTGTATTCTTCCATTCTTCTCCCTCTAACAACGGGTACTCCTTTTTACCATTTATAAAAACCGAAAGAACTTTTCTATCATTTTCAACATTTTTTGTCAAAGTCATTATATCTATTTGTAGGTGGTGGGCTGCACCAAAATATAAAAAAAAAAACAAATATTTTCTAAAAATACTGAAAACAGCAACATTTTCAATTTCTTTTGGATGACTGAAAGCCCAAGAAATTACAATTTTCTTATATTGATTTTTATCTTGGGCTTTTTGTACTTCCCACTTGTGTTTCAGTCAGTCTTTACAGTCTTTAGTCTTTAATCCGCCAGCAAAAATTTTTTAAATAGGTTCAACTAATATTTTTATAAACGTGCATATAAAAAGAAGCCCTGGATCTATCGGCAGGGGGGGTGGCAAACTGGAGCCTGTGCCCTGGGCGGCAGCTAACTGGGGCACCAAATTCATGTCCTTAAAAACCAACTTGAGATTTCAAATTTCTCATCATTTTATCTTCCTTCAAATCATAACAGGTGTATCTTTTAGACCTGTGGTTTTCAAAAAGAAATTAAATGCACATACATAATTTAATATTATGGCCAAAAATTTTGCTTTATTATAAAGATAAGGGTTTGCCATTATGTTTTAAGAATAATTTCGGGCAAATGGCCGCGCAAGTTAATTCCAGTCCAGAGACCCAATTTCCGACCACTTTTTGCAGCTATTGCGGACCGTATGTCAGCAATAAGGCAACTAATATTCTCTTTTAAGGCGTTTCGTTCGTCTCGGGCTTATTTCGGTAAATGTTAAATCGCACGATCTTGGAAGCCACGCCACAAGCCCATGACCCGAGATAATGCCATCACCAAAAGTTTCCTTTTAAAAATAGATTGTTTCAGGGGATGTATGGCATGTAGCAACGTCTTGTTTGAACGAACACCGAACCAATGTTTTGGTAGTAAATTTACACAATTTGCAAACGTTGTTCAGTAGTTAGTCTAATCATTATGAAAACGTCAAACCAAACTAAGCATAAATCAATTGACAGCTGTCAAAAAGATCAACTTCGAAAAAAGTATTGCCAGATTCAAAACCACATGCGTCTAAAAAACACTCTTTATATTAGAGTTTTTAAAAAACACATAAAACAAAAACAGTAACTTATTTCGTTTTTCAAACCAAAAATAATTTGTTTGTGCATTTTTTTTTAGTTTACAATGAAAATTTCACAAATAAAATGAAAACTTACTTCATTTCTGTGTAGTCCTACATTGTTGACTGAAATATACTAACAATTTCAGTTCTTATGTTTTGCATTGTCTATTGCCAAGAATGTAACAAGTAAGGTTGAAAGTTGCTGAATAGGTGATATCGATTGCAAATATTTACATTAAAAAGTTCTCCTGATAAACAAAGATTCTAACCGTTTTTTTTTTTTAAATATTTCTCAGAAAAATGGGGGCGCCAAAATTAAGTTCTTGCCCTGGTTCGGGAATTTCGTAGATTCGGGACTGATAAAAGGATTAACATAATCAATTAAAATACAAAATTATATTTGTTACCCAGACGCAGTTATGAACTTGTTTTTTTTTTGTAGAAAATAATGTGAAGATGAATATTTTAAATAATTTTCCCTTCAATAATATCCATTTTCTGATGTTTCTCGTTTTCCTATGTGAAGCTACTGCCAATATCAATGAAATTGAAACAGTATAGATGGTTAGCTGTTTTTAAAGTTGAAGGAAATACAATAAGTTTTTTCTTATAATACCTCCCTAGTGAAAAAAAAAACATTATTCAAGAAGATTGGGCTCCATATATGAATCTATGTGTAGGTATATGAGATCCTTTGAAAATCTGATTTATCACTTAAAAAATAATGTAAAAAAACTTTTTCGTTTGAAAAGTTTTTTTATTTCCTCATAAGCAAAAAGATTTTTTCAAGGTAGATATGATATTTATGATTGCCTTAGCGACAATATTTTGTGGCGCGGAAAAGAGACTGTAACAAATAGGTTTGATAAATATATATACATATGTATGTATGTACCTTCAACGTGCATTTGTAATATGAAAACAATAACAACTACATTGTACCTAGATTAATAAATAAATTTAAACAAAAGTTATGTGTACATTCAAAGTACAATCCATTTATTTATGCTTATAAAAATGATTAACGAAACCAAGCGTGAACAAAAGGGCAGTCGTTGTGCCTCATATATGTCCCTTGTCATTTTCTTTTCATTGCATAATTTGTTTATTTTTGTCAGGGCATTTTTTAATAAAAATTGAGGTCGTTATTAACTTCAGTGGAGAAAGAGTAGATGAAAGAACCAGGGGATAGTGGTTTAGTCTATAACTCCAAAATTTAGATCGTAATGTTTGACAGCTACCATTGTCGTATTGTACAAAAATATTAAATGAAAACTAATTTCACGTCAGTGATATCGAGTTATGGTTTAAATTATTACTAGTTCGTCCAGCCCTCGAAACTTTTTACCCAATATTTTATTGTTTTTTTTACTTTTTGTGCTGTTAATAAATTTTTGCATTCTGCACTTCTGTGCAAAAAAACCGTTCCAATGATATATAATTTATATTCATTCGGCTTTTGTAGACCACGTAAATTGTACCACAAAATTCATGTTTGTCGTTTTGTAATATGATGATGCCAACAAAATTAAACATCAAAGCAGCCCTATACTCTATTCAAAGACTAGTTCTCTCTTGTATAGTCTTAAACACATATAACTAACCCCAAAAGCTAGCCAAATGCAAATATATTGAACTGAAAACAAATCCATCAATACAAAGAGCATAAATACATTTAAAAAACAAGTAATTTATTGAAAAAACGTGAAATAGAAGAGTTTTGAAACTATACCAATCAGATATACAATTTTAACGTAAGCAAACAAGCACTTTTCTTAAAGAGCAAGCCAGCAGTTTTGTTTTCGGTAATACTCGTCCTGGCACTCACTTCAACTATGGTGTTCTTTGCTTCAATCCCTTGGAAGACATTAATGGATTTTTAAGCTTTCTTAGCTAAAGTTATTTTGCCTTTTTAAACGTGTCTTTTTAATCGTGTATCATCTAGTTTCAGGAACTTTTTTGGCTTGGAGTGAATTGAATATTATTGCCAAATATCACATAATTGCTTTTGCAATAATTCGGATGGATTCACCCGCGTCTTAAAGCCTTGTACGCTGAGCTTCAGATAAATGTTTTTTTTCTATTCATAGTGTTCGTAAATAAAAATTGTTTTTAAGTTAAACTAACTGAAATAAGGATATTAAGGCATTATTGTTGACCAAAATTTTATCTGTCACAAGATGTAAAACTCGTTTAAATAAAATTTGCTTTGAGTGTTCCTATTTTTTTTGGCCACGTAATTAATCTTTAGGCATAAAAATTGCCACTAATCGCATGATGTGAGTGCAAAAGTGGTGTAACCTATTTTTTGACATCTGAGCCAAAATTCTCAATTCTGAAATACATAAGTTTTTCAAAAATGTGACTTCTTCTTCTATAATCTCAAATTAAGAAAATTAACAACGATTAATGATGACAAATTTTGTTGCCGTTAGATTAACCGCAACAAAAACCTCCCTTCATTCGGTTCTTAAAACCTTCTTCTGACTATGTTGCCTAGTCACAGTGTAACTCTAGTTACGTGTGTTTCCCATCCACCCCAACCAATCCTATTTTTCGACCATCAATTTTTTCCGATGTCCTCATCGAGCTGGGAGAGTAGCTCGGGGAGGATGACAAAATAGGTACCTCGTTTTTCTATATTCTTTCGTGCTGAGCCAGCGGATGGGCTGGAGACGCGCACGCCATCTATGTATGAGTCGATTAAGGAAGCTCTAAAACAACATCAAGCGACAGTTGAAGGAAAACATAAATACATACATTTAAATGTGGATTTTTAACAACATGGCGACGTAAATGCTCAACTTTAACTTTTAATAAACATCGACCACTTGAAAGAATAGAACGCCAAGCGCTATTCCCTTCATTCCCCAAATCTTCTACTGCACAAAGGTCCACCGAATAGAAGATTGCGCGTAGGAAATTTGATTTGATTACTTGCCTTCCTCCTTCGTTTCCCTAAAGGGATTTAGAAAATTGTTAAAAGAAAATATTAGCCTTCTACGAATAATTTTAAAAAAGTTAAAAATGTAGTGTAACTGAGAGAAAATTCAGAATTATGTTTGGGACTTTTAATAGTTTTTAAATTTTCTTAAAATAGGTAATTGTGAATATGTCTTGATCCGGGTTTGGATTTGTCAAGTTTTTGAACCATACCAACAACTTGGGGAATCCAATGAATGTGTGAGTCAGAGATAGTCTCATTAGAACTTAACCTTTAGAAAAGGTAATATAAGGTAGCAGCATTAATGAAAAAAAAAACTGAAGCATTTCTCATAATAGTTTTAGCTCTCACAAATAACAAATACACATGAAGATTCAACAGGGACGTAGTGCATTTTGATAGCAACTTTTTAGGCTGCCCTAATAATCATTTGTTATTTCTCGGACAAGTTTTTCTTTTCAGTGGTATGTTTAAAAAAAAAATACTTACTTTTCAGTCTCTAGGGCACCGAGAACATTTTGTAATATCATATTTTCAGAGTTTTGTTAATTCAGAAGTATATCAAAAAGTACCTTATTTTAAGCTGTTGTCATTCTGTATAATGCATTTAACATAATTATAAGAACTCCAAACGTAGAAATTCAACTCAGTAATAAAAACTATATCCTCCTAAAAAGGGTGCTTAGAAAATAGTTGCACCTCACAATCACTAACAAAAAGGAATACGTCCCTGTTTTACAGAATCACAGTTTGACATTTCTAGTATACAAGATAATAACCAAAAACCATTTGCATGTTTTCAATTAATAAACAGTTTTCTAAACTTTATTTAAAGTTTTAATAAATTTAAAATGTGTTGCTTTGTTGGTGATTAATTATAATATGAACAATTCACATCATTTTCCTTAAGAAAAATATAATAAACTCACTTGTGAAATGAAATGATTTTTGTTCACCTTATTTTGGCTGTTTTATTACTATTAGTAAATATACACAATTCCTAAGTAAATAATTTCCAAACTGTTTGTTTTTTTCTTATAATTAATGAATTATTAATGTTTTTTAATCTTGTTTCACTTTCTGTTTTATTTTTTTTTTTTACTCAGTCACTGATTTGATATTTCACAACTTTCTGCCACACTTACGTACACGTTTATGTGACATTAGGGTGGTCCTTATATTGGGTTTTTTGAAATTCTGAGATGGATAGGCATCAAATGGCTCTACATAGAAAAAAAATTTCCTAATTTTTTCAGATTTTTATTTCACCCTCTTGTCTTCCTATTTTCACATTTAGGTACTAATTACGGGGTTAGGGTGATTCTTATAAAACGCGAAAAAAACAACAATCTGAGGATATAGATTCGATTAGAAGAGCAAAAAATAGTATTGGAGGGGGGTCGTATTTGCCCCCTTTTAGGCGGGAAGGGAAATTTTCTCAAAATTTGGCTCAAAACATACAAAAATTATTTTAAAAAACGGGAACATTTACAATGCTGCGCCTAAGTTTTTTTTACAAATTAAAAAAAAAAATATAATTTTTAAAGATTCAAATTATTTTTTTTCATAAACTATTTAAAATAAATGTGACATGTGCCACTGAAAACTAAAATTTGTAATCCCCAAAACAAACCATGGTTCACCAATGAAATTCAATCATTAATGCGAAATCGCGATCTTGCCTACAAACGATGGAAAACGTTTCGGCTTGATAGTTTTCATCAACAATATCGATCTCTGAGAAATAGAACTTTAGTGGCAATTCGTAATGCAAAGCTTGCCTTATACTCTAACCGTTTTAATAATTCACTGAGCTGCAAACAAATCTGGCAAAATCTAAAGATGATCGGTGTTGGTAAATCTAAAGGTGTTTTGACTGAAGATATAGACATAAATGTCCTGAACCAAAGCTTTGTATCATCGAGTAACTCCATTAATACTTATACACCTTCACCCTTATCTTCTGTTTATGATAGCGATTCCGTAGTTAAAAGTTTTTTCGGCTTTTCTACCATATCTGCAGAAGATGTGGTAGAAGAAATCCTCTCAATTAAATCAAAAGCTATTGGATTGGATGAAATGCACCCGTCTTTCTTAAAACTTCTTTTGCCTGTACTGCTGCCGTATATAACCCATATATTTAATTCAATTATAGTTACTAATGAATTTCCAACACAATGGAAAATGGCAAAAATAATACCTGTTCCAAAAACCTCGAGAGGAGATGATTTTAGGCCAATATCAATATTGCCATTTCTATCAAAGGTGTTTGAAAAAATCATACAGAAGCAAATAAGTACGTTCCTCGAGCGCGAAAATATATTGACGTCAAAACAATCCGGATTTCGTAGGAAGAATAGTTGCATCACTGCTTTGATTAGTGTTTCGGAGGACATACGAAAATCTATAGATAATGATTATGTCACGTTTTTGATACTCCTCGACTTTTCGAAGGCATTCGACATGGTGAATCATTCTATTCTTTGCAAAAAGCTCTTTGGTTTTTATAACTTTTCCTCAGACGCAGTCAAGCTGATCCATTCTTATCTTACCGAAAGGACGCAAGCGGTTGAACATAAAGGAGTCCTCTCGAACTTCGTTTTAAACAAAAGTGGTGTCCCCCAGGGATCTATACTTGGCCCATTGTTTTTTTCTCTATATATTAATGAGCTTCCAAAAATTATAAAAAACTGCTCGATACGATTATATGCTGATGATGCTCAGCTATACCTTAGTTGTCCGTTGGGACTTATTGAACACTTTGTTACTTGCATAAATGAAGATCTAGAAGATATTTTACGCTGGTCACACCAAAATAGTTTAATGCTTAATCCGAAAAAATCTAAATGTTTATTGATTTCAAAGAGTAAGATAGATGTATCTTACTTCCCATTTATCTTGTTAAATGGTGCCCCTATTGAATATGTAGAATCAGCTAAGAACTTAGGTGTTATCTTTAATCGCAGCCTAACTTGGAAAAACCACTTTGCTTATATTGTTGGTAAAACATACGGTGTCCTTCGCACACTTTGGTCGACACAATACTATACCCCCTTTAATATCCGAACGTTGCTCGTTAAAACCCTTATTATTCCACTTATTACTTACGGCTGTGAAATTTTCTGCAATTTAGATCATGAAAGTAAAAGAAAACTTACCGTCGCATTTAACAGTGCAATACGATACGTCCATGGACTACGCCGGTTTGACAGTGTTTCGCAACATGCATCACACTTTCTTGGAATGTCTTTTGAAAACCTACTCAAATTTCGGTCTTTAGTCTTGTTTTCGGATATACTTTTAACTCACCAACCCATTGATCTCTACAATGAAATCACAATATTAATTTCAAGTAGATCCAGACACTTATTGATCCCTCGCTTCAGCTGTTTGACGTCTGAACGCCAGTTTTTTGTCAATTCTACACGTCTTTGGAACCTACTACCACATCAATTAAGAAGCATAAATAGCATGATTCTACTGAAGAAAGAACTTAAACTACATTTTGAAAATATATAGAATATAGATAATTATCGTTCTCTTTTTAAACTTGAAAGCTTAATTCTTAAACTTGTAACATTATAAAATATACAACATTATTTATTTGTACAATTATAAAGCTTCACTATAAATGAGATAATATATCTTACAGTGAAAGCAGATCATGAAATAAAATAAAATACTAAATACTAAATACTAAAAACTTTATTTAGGAAGCATATTATAGAATAGAATCGTGGCTTTAAGAAAGCTAAGGCTCGGCATTGTAAGTGTTCCCGTTTTTTGTTTGAATAGTTTTTTTCCGTTTTTTAGCCAAATTTCTAGAAAAATACCCCTCCCGCCGGAACATTCTGATTTATTTTCGCGTGTTTTAAGATTAATACTTACCCCATAATTAGTACCTTAAAGTGAAAATAGGTGACCAGGGGGGTGAAATAAAAATCTGAAAAAATTAGGAAAATTGTTAGGAGTAATTTGGTAGTAAAAAAAACTCGTTTTAATAAAAGGAGTTTTGCATCTCCAGAACGGGGCAAACGGAACAAGAAAAGGAGTAGGAAGAGGAAAAGAGGAGTTACAAAGATAAGTTGAGTGAAATTTAGTTCAGTTTATTCGTTTTGTGGGAAATTGTTGAAAATATTCTTTTCGGTTAACCTTTGATTTCGTTTGTTTAATCCCTGAGATTTTGGAACTCGTGACCTAGTAATGTATCGTTATCCGTTTTATTTCGGAACCAGTGATAAGGGCGTATTTTTGAGGTTTTTGTTTGCTTTATCTTCAATTTTACCTTTCTTTCATTTTTCGTTTATTTAATTGTTTTTTGTTAATTAAATTCTTAAACTCCCCATCAGGGAATTAAATTTTTGTGTTTTCTTTCAATTTAATGAAGAAACATTTTCAGCGTCCCGGTCAAGGCAAACGAACCTTAGAAGTTTCCTGGTGCCCACCCTTATAGCGTAAGTTCGCCCCTGTACTTACCAAATTTAGTTTTTACCAGCGATCTGATAAGTAGTCTAACTCATGCAATTGCGTATGCCGACGATCTAATTGCGTACAGAACAGCTCCAAAAGTCAAGGTCATCAGATTAGCCTGCAGCCTGACTTCGAGAAGATTCAGCAATATTGCGATTACTGGAAGTTGAAAATCAACTTTCAGAAATCGGAAACTATCTTGTTTAGGACTCCGTTGCTTAGAGCCACAAGGGATACGAGAAAGAACTGGCGCAAGCTGGTGATCGTAGGACCAAATGGACACCCACTGGCGAGTAAAAGTGTAGTAAAGTACCTTGGCATCTGGATGGATGAATATTTGTATTTCGACAGACATATAAATGCTGCTCTGACCAGGGCTAGGGGAGCATTTGCCCTGACAAAACGGCTGTTTTATAGCAGGCCCTCGGCTGTTTTATACATGGCTCTCATCCAGCCGATGATTGCCTATGTATGCCCGGTTTGATTTAACGTTGCCCCATCTCAAGTGGAAATGATTCGGGTGTTTGAGAGGTAGTGTCTGAGACGCTGCCTTAGATTACACAGAACACCAGAGTCGTAGTACAAACATTATTATTCCAACCTGGTTCTATAAAACGGCGCCAACATAAACAGAATAGATAATTTTTTGTTGAAGCTTATTCGGGGTCACATTACAAGAGCGATGTCCTTGACCAACAGCTTAATTTTTGGGGCTTACTACCCTAAATACAAATACTACGAGATTGTACGTCTGTGCGAGATTGACTGTCTGTGCATCTAGACAGTCGAGGGCTGTACCAGGATAGAGCGGCGGTTCCGCTTATCTACCACGTCGGCCATAGAACTGTGGATCGGCGGCTCCTTTACAGTCGTGACGTCCTCGCACAAGACGGAGCTGAGCACCATCGGTAGGGCTGTGTCCGAACGGGATCGAAGAGATAGGGTAAAGCAGGAGAACCAGCTCTGGTGGTTGAAAAATGAAGATGAAGTTCACTCAGACACTTAAAAGCTGACTTTGCTGTTTTCTTTTCCCATATGGTCGACTTACATAGGTTTAGGTAGTTAGTTTTAAGTAGGGACATTCATGGTGGCACAAAAAAAAAGTATATATATATACATTTGTATATAAAACCGGAAAATGTTTGATGTGACTGTTTTAGTTTGTAAGTAGTTTATAACTAGTTTGTTATTAGTTTTAAGTAGCTTTAAGAAGTTCTAATTAGCTTTAATTTAGTTTTATATAGTTGGTAAGTTTTATATAAAACCAAAAAAAAAATAAAGATATAGATACCTACTGAGTTTTTTGTAAATACTTCTCGGTAAAAAATAAAAACCGATCTGGAATTTTAGTATTAAGCTAGTTCCTAGGCTGAAAGGCATTACAATTAAGTTATTAGATACTCATCATCTGCTTACACCTACCCAATCAGGTTTTAAGCGACATCATAGTTGTACAAGAGCGCTACTTAAAATTGTGGACGACATACGATTGCAAATTGATAACAACCTATTAACAACGTTGGTTCTTTTAGACTTCTCGAAGGCATTCGACACTGTCTCTCATAGAATACCCTTAAGTAAGTTAAAACATTTTTTTTGTTTTGAAAGCTCAGCCTTATCTCTTATTGAGAAATATCTTACCGAAAGATCTCAGGCAGTTTCTGCAAATTTCAAGTTATCAGAGTTCCTTTCCACTCACGCTGGTGTACCCCAGGGATCAATTTTAGGCTCTCTTCTTTCCCCCTGTTCAATAATGATTTCGGTTCTTAGAAATTGCGAAATTCATATGTACGTTGACGATGTTCAAATTTATCTGAGCTACCAGGTCGGAATGGTTGAAGATGCAACTGCTCAAATTAACGAAAATCTGGTCCGTATAGTACAATGGTCACAATCAAATCTTCTGAAACTCAACTCGAAAAAATGCCAGGCCATTGTTATAAGTAATACCGTTCTTGACACGACAAGTCTGTCACCGTTAAGCTAGGTGGTTCAATGTTAAATTATGAAAAAACAGTCAAGAACTTAGGCGTAACTTTAAATCAAACTTTGACTTGGGATAATCCTTTAGCGAGTGCACTTGGAAGAAGTTATGCTACCCTACGAACATGACACCTGCCTAGTGGTTGTCTCCCAACTGCAACCAAAATGACGATTGTCAAAGCCCTTGTCTTTCCCGCTCTGTTTTATGGTAGCCTGAGTTTCTGTTGCTTGCATTGTGTGAGCAGAAGGAAGCTTCAAGTTGCATTCAACAACACCGTCCGATTTATTTATGGCTTGCGTCGTTTTGACCATGTTTCTATGTATGCAATAAATGTCTTTGATATGCCCCTAAACAAACATCTAGTGTTTTTTAGTACTAACTTTTCTATTTAAGCTCATGTATACTAAAAATCCAGAATACTTATTTTGCCTGTATCTTACAGAAGTAAAGTTCTTATTGTGCTTCCTTTTAAATACAGAAACTCTAAACAACAATTTTTTGTGTATGCGGCTAGTCTTTGAAACTCCCTACCAGCCGATCTGAGAGGACTAAACGATTGTGATAAACGATTTTTTGAAAAACCATTATAGATGCTAAAATTCTTCTAAACTTTTCTTTTTTTTTTTTGCAAATTAAATTTATTATTTTTATCACTAATGTACATATGTATATCTTTATTGAAATCTTTTGTTATTTTTTTTCTAATTTATAATTATTAGTTGTTCCAATTAATTTTGTTAACCTAATGTACTAATTATAACAACAAACCACCATGTCTTAATATGCTTACTGTTTTATATCAATAAATACTAAAATTAAAAATACTAAATTATAGTTTAACTTAGAGCACCCAATTAAGGCCAGTAAGTTAGTAAGACATTGATAAGTAGGCTAGTTTTTATGAATTTTTGTCTAGCTTTAAGCGAATGGACAAAAATTAATTAAAAAAGTAAACAAATTTAGTTTATTATTTTTTAATATCAGCTAATTCTTTTTATTCAAACCCAAGTAATCTTCTTTTTTTGTATTCGGTGAACCCACCCCCAGCTGACTAGCCGGTTAGCAGCATAGTCATTTCAGTTGTTGTTGTAATATTGTGTCATGTTTCCTTATTCTCCCATTCTCGTCGTTGATAGTTTTGACAGTTGGTTAATTCGATCATATTTTTTGCGTGTGCCAGTTGCACAAATTATTATTGGTCTTATTTATTCGTTTGTATTATTTATTACTTTAATTTGACTCGTATTATCTTAAAGTTCGCGGTTTTAAAGTAAATTACTCGTGATCATAATCTTCCTAATCAATCAAAATTCACGTAAAAATATTGCAACAATTTGATCCAAAAAAAGTGGGTTTTAGCACTTTTGCACTCACTGTTTCAATAAGGATCAGTGAGTGCAAAATTACTTCCACGTCACTCAAACAAAATAGTCGCTTAGTACAAAAGCTTTTGAAAGGTATGTTTTGGACATAGCTGAAGGTACAACACATTATTAATGCCTTTTAGTCTTAACTTTTCCCATGCAAATTTGTAGAGGAATTTTCCGTTTTGCACCCAAAGCTGAATGCCGTCCCCCACAATGAGCCTCCCCGGGCAATGACCCTTATGAGCCTAGGGTAAATACACGCCACGGAATGTAGTATTACAAGAGACAGAACAATAATTATGAGTTGAAATTATTTATTTCAATAAAAACAATAAGAAAAACTGTTAAATTCTTTAGAAATGAAAACAATTAAATTAAAATTAAAAACAAAATTGAAAAACATCATAGCATAAGCCATTACGGTAGAAGGATTCCTTAAAAATGAAAATCCACCAAATAGCATAATCATACTCACTTTCCCTGTTTCTAAAAACAAAGGGATTCAACGCCAACACACATGTTTTTTTTTTAAATAATAAGGCCACGCAAAAATCTCCCAAACCAACTTTAAATAAATAATAATAAAACGTATTCGCGGTTTAGTCATAAAAACATCATAACATGTATTTCTATTTACTCTTCGCTTCGACGCTATATATGGATAAATGTTTTTCACCTTTAACTTTTGATACTCAGAAATACCACCTCTATACAGATAACCAACATTATCAAATAACATCCACATCGTTCTTATCAAAAAATGAATCATTTAATTTAAATATCGTTGCCCTAAGTAAATCCTGTTTTATTATTTTTTTTTCTAGGAACACAAATAATAACATCCTGTAAAATATTAACAACGCTTAATGTGATATAATTTACTTTCTCTTCGCAGTTGTTGTTTGCGTTTCTAGAGCCTCGCGGGTTTTTTGTGGCTTCGGTTTGTTTTATGTTGAAAAAGAAATTCTATTCCAAGAAGTGAGGGCTTAAGTGAGAATTCATTTCCTAAAGGGGAGCGAAAAAATCCCTATTTATAAAAATTAATGCTAGGGTATATTTTTTTATTCTAAATCTTCACTTTGATAAGGATTTTCAAGGGAGGTGGAATGTCTATTTGAAATAACAATATTTTTTTTTTACAAAAATGTAATACTTTCATAAGACTTGACATTATTTTGCGAGTCTATAAACTTTTCTTTAAGTTATGAAGTGAGTACTTTTTATTGTAGAATTATTGTGGTGAGTACTTATTCAATTTGATTTTTATTGAATTTACCCAAATTATGATTGACTTACGTTTTATATAATAACTGGAAGAGAATAAACAATTTTCTTTTCGGAAAAGTAATTTCTGAACTTTTAGAAAACCTTTTTTTAGCTCTACATTGAATCGTATATTTTTTAATTGCACGTGAAACCGCTGGATCAGTTTTACCAAGATACCAAGTTCAGCTATTTAGGGCTGGCCACGATACAAGAAAAGTCTCCGTATCGTTTGGTATCGGTATCGGAAACCGAAACGATACCGAGACCTTACCGTATTTTGGGGACCGAAATATACCGATACTCTCAGTTGTGTCGCTTGGTATCAGCAGAAAATATGGATTTTTTAAAATATTATTATTAATTTATTACAAACAAACGTTTGGTGTAATTGGTTTCTCGGAAAGAGCTGTAATGATTAAGATGGCATTCTTAGAGCTTATCTCTTTAGCAGGGAGAGGGTTAGGCAATAATTTTAATAACAACTGCACACTGCCATGCCCATTAAACTTATGCTGGCTTTCTCCGAAACCAACGATTTGGATGAAATGTTCAGACTTGGTTCTCTTAAGCGAGAAAGTAACTTCAGTGAAATCCATAAAATATTTGTGTGCTTGTTTTCCTGTGAGCTTATGACCCCACGCCAAAATTTTTGTGTCGAATTCCTTATCGGAATTCTACTTAAACATTTACGATGACTGTTAAGTCAAAAAAAACTTCAGTTAAAAAAGTTTGCCTTATAAAATAATGATTATTGCCTTAATTTTTAAAAGTACCAAACGAGTTCAACTACTAGATTAAGGTGCATTTTATTCTGGTTTTGCACTTAGACCAGACCAAAACCAGATGAGATCGACATTGATAATGATACCGAGACGATACTTTGTTACACGAGACCAAACGAGATTGAGTCATACGAGACTGAGACCGATACCGAGACGGTACTGGAATTTTTCGATTTTGACGATATCGAGACCATAATTACAAAAGTATCGTTTGGTTTGCTATCGTGGCCAGCCCTACAGCCATTGCTATAAGGGCTCCTGACGATAACTGTTATCTTATGCGGCTTTTAAGTCGATTAATATAGATAACGGTGAGTCTCGGATTGAAACTAGCTTGTCTTTTCCAGAATTTGTGTTAGAATGAATAATTGGTCTACCGTCGATCTGTCTGGCTAGAGTCCATACGGGTACTACCCGATTATAGTATTCCAGAACAGCTTAAGACGCTCATACAGTATGTTTTATAGAATCTATGCCAAGTTTATCCAAGAATATGCCTTTGTAGTTCTTGTAGAACATATGATCTTTTCTATTGATGGGGCATAATTCAGCTGATGGACTCATCAGGCATGATTTCTTGCAATCAAATTTGATTTTTAATTTGATGCATACACCTTTTCAACACATTTTTTACCTGCTTAAAGAGCTTGACTGGGAAACTATCACATCCGATGGCTAGTTTTTTAAGCTTTTTTAGCTAAGTCTACTTGTTCTATGGGTGGTGGTTTGGGTTTTCAATAAGTAGTGTTGAGTAAGCTTCTTGGTTTCTATTTTTCGCTCTATCTGATGCCCATTCAGCAGCTTTAATACGTCTACTGTCGCCTACGCTTCGGGGACTGGAATACCTTCGCCGTTTCGAAGAGTTTTTGGCGGCGATTTAGTTTTAAAGACAGCAGTCCAGTTGCTTTTTTATAAAACTCCTGGGTTTTGTTTTACTCGCTAGACTCTTCTATTTCCTTGAGCTTGGAGGCTGCATACGGCCGCTTCTTTCTACACAGGGTGTTCTTCTCTTCTTTTCTCTCTCTTCTGTGTTTTCTCAATGTCCTTGTTTAACGATTCAGCATATTCACTTCGATTCCCGTTCTGTGCAAATGTGAAACTAAACATCAAAAACTTTCATATGAATAATTTTCTTTCACGCCGTCATTTAGGAGTGAATATATAAAATGAAAACGTTTATACGAACAAAAAATGTCAAATTCAATCATATCTCTATCTCTGTCAAATCCATAAAAAAAAAGTGTGTCTATCTCATGCGTTTCTCTGTTCTTTTCAAAAACACAAAAAAAATTGAGAGAATCTTGTAGTTTTCAGGAGAAATGGCAAGGTGGTTCGAGCATCGATAATATAGTTTTCATACACAGAAGAAGAATCACTTAATTGTGCCAAATGAATCGAAAAAGTGAAAGCAATGCTCGGCATCGAATGTGAAAACTATTTATTCGATTAAGAGCTGTGTAAATCGTTCATTTCAAATGATCGAATCGTTCAACAATCGATCACACAAATGATTCGATTATTTTAATCCATCAATCATTCCATAATTTTTATTTCACTCAGTTCATTATTTCGATTTCGATTAAATCCAATCTTCAATTCAATACTGTTCTGTTGATCGAATCTAAATTATTCCAAATTAACAAACAGTACAATTTGATTGGATTAAGAAATTGTTAAGAAAATCTTACATTTTTAGTATTCTTACTGCTCCGGTAAAATAAGATTTTACATCAATTAAGTGACATTTAGATTGAAATACTCTTTTTTTTTGTCAAAATATAATTTGTCCCCTATCTATCAACCCATCTATAGTCAAACTCAATTGAAAGATGGTAACGATGAATTTTTACTGCTCCGAATAAAAGGTGATTTTAGAACAATTGGGTGACATTTAGATCGAAATACTCATATCCTGTCAAAATATAGTTTGTTTCCTATCTATCAAGCCATCAACTGTCAATTTCCACTAAAGAATGGCTACGATGTCAATGGATTAAAAAAATTTTTAAGAAATAAGAAATGTTTGAAGAATTTGAACTGTTCCGAAAGGTGATTTTAGGACAATTGGGTGACATTTGGATCGAAATACTCATATCGTGTCAAAAAATAGTTTGTCTCCTCTCTGTCAAGCTATCAACTGTGAAATTTAATTGAAGGATGGCTGCAATGTCGATGGATTAAAAAACCTCTAAACATTCAGACATTTTTTAAAAGATGGATACCAAAAATCGAGATTCTTTATTGAAATGATTGAGATTGAGATGGAAAATCAAGAATCATCGAAATGATTGAAAACAGGATGAAATATCGAGAATGGTCAAAATGATTAAGATTTGGATGGAAAATCGAGAATGGTCGAAATGATTGAGATTGATTGAAATGAAAATTTGTGATATCAATCATCGATAGATTGACACAGCTCTAATATGATTCACTTTTTCATAGAACCAGAATAGGCCCCTAGTTGTAATAAATGTGGCAATCTTTTTATCATACCTGATGGTGTTGTTGCTATTTGATGGTTATCATCATCCAACGTTCAGTTTGGTCGTAAAGGTTTCACCCACCAACATCTTCTTCAGCTCCTCGATGGCAAGTAGGTACTTAAAATTAAATTTCATATATAGCAGTACTCTGATAGTCGATTAATCATATACTGTAGAGTTATTGAATTTCCGATAAAATAACTAGATCATCCACGTACATAAGAATTTTAAGAAGCATTCCTCAAATATTTACTACTCCAATATAAATATTTTGGTTGAATACATATTTCCAGTAGACAATCACGTTATGATAATTAGTCACACTTTGTGTTCATGATTTCTACACAAAAAAAATTATATTTCCAAAAAAAGAAAATAGGGAAGCTAATCTTGGTTCTTGCACCAAATAGTTCAACCTTTCTTTTTCAAAGAAAAAAAAAGGAAACATGGAAATCTCATTATTAGTTTTGGATAAATTGTCAACGTTTGGTAACTTGCGAAGAAAACTATAAAGGAAAAAGGCCACTTACTGTATTTTGACGGCTGTAATCTCTAATTTATTAATCTATAAATTGTTAAGCTTAAACATTTATAAATGATTGATTGCTACTGTACAAAAGTGGTGGGGGTCGGTAAAGTATAATAATTCCATTCCATGTATATAAGATCCACAGCTTAAGTTTTCATAGATAAATACTTTTTTTTTATGTTTTAATGTGTTTTTGTTCCCTTAATTCTCTTGGACGATTAGGAGTGTTTACTAAGCAAACTGAAAGAGCTCAATATTTAAGTGGAAAATATAAACTAAGCAGTTTGTATTTTTCTTGCGTTAAATACTAAATTTCCCTGAACCAGGTCTTAAGCGTTTCTATTAAACCTTTTTCCACAGTTTTTACCCATTGTTAAAAAACAGAGGAATAAAACATTTTTAAAGAGATTTAATTTTATGCATTTTTGGTGAGAACCTCAATTTCCATTTTATACTGCGTTTTTGACTCCAAATAAAGTTACCCCTCTTATGGATTTCATGGAAATTGAAACGTGAATAAGGTAGTTTTCATGCTCCAAGGAAGACAGCATTGTATACCTGCCAACAAGGAATCTTCCAACAAAATTGGAATACAAAATAAAAACGAGGTATATTCGAGATATAAGACCAAGTGCATATACCTACTTGAGTTACCTACTTTGAAAATGGTTGGAATAAAGTTTTTAACTGACTATTTTAAGAACATTTAAGAAAAACCAGGAATCTTTGTATCAAAATAATTAAATTAAAATCAAGAGCTCTACATGAGATAAATTTTATATTTTATATAAGAAATATTTTCCTTCTTTTGTTTTTTTGTATTTCAAGAGAAATGAATGGTGTGTAAGAATTCATGTGGTGTTATATATTTATGAGTTAGTTTCATTTAGCACGAGGAAATATAAAAACTAAAATAAAAACTGGTTATGTAACGTAATAAATATAAGTGGTAAAAGTTTTTTAATTAGCTTGTTTGCTAATTAAGAAGATCTGTTCGATACAAATTCTTGCTTACTAAATGTTGCTTATACCTTTATTGTTTTAATAGGTGGACGAAGAGGTAAAAAAAAATAAATTTGGTGGCACAACACCTCGTGGAGAACCAAGGCCTAGTGACTAACAACTCTCAACCATTCCTGTGTGCGTATTTTTGGCAGGAATGGAGGGGACCTACAATTTTTTGCCGAGTCCGAACGGCTAATGAGAAAGCACTTATTCGTGACAAGTAATACTCTTGGAGGATTTGTCAGTTCCTCGCAAGAGGCAGTACCTCGGAAAAAAACATTTCTGTTTTTAGGTGGCAGCGGCTGGGAATCGAACCCAGACCTTTGGCATGACAGTCCTACGCACTAACCATCCTGCCACGAGGTACTAACGGGTGATTTTTTAAGAGGTTTAGAACTTTAAAAAAAAAAAACACAAAAAATTCGAAAAAATGAATGAAATATTTATTTGAGTCGATAGTTTGAACCTTGCAATTTAATGTTTAAAGATAATTTCATGCAAATGTTGACCGCGGCTGCGTCTCAGGTAGCCCATCCGCTGAGTCCAATTTTGGCATACTCTTTCACACATATCGGCCGGTATCTCACGAATGAATGCATGGATGTTGGCTTCCAGTGCGTCAATCGAAGCGGGCTTGTCCCTATAGACATTAGCCTTGACATACCCCCACAAAAAATAATCTAATGGTGTCAAATCGCACGATCTAGGCGGCCAATTGACCGGCCCGAAACGTGAAATTAACTGTTCACCAAACTCGCCTCGCAATTGCGCCATTGTTTCGCGTGCTGTGTGGCATGTGGCACCGTCTTGTTGAAACCACATATCATGCAAGTCAAGAACTTCCATTTCGGGCAAAAAAAAGTTTGTTATCATCGCTCGGTAGCGTTCCCCATTGACAGTAACGCTGCGATTCGCATCATCTTTGAAGAAATATGGCCCAATAATGCCGCCGGCCCATAAACCGCACCAAACAGTGGCTTTTTCGGGATGCATTGGTAGCTGTTGCAATGCTTCTGGCTGATCTTCACTCCAAATGCGGCAATTATGCTTATTTACGTACCCATTCAACCAAAAATGAGCCTCATCGCTGAACACAATTTTTTGATAAAAAAGCGGATCCTCGGCCAGCTTTCCAAGAGCCCATTCACCAAAAATTCGGCGTTTTGGTAGGTCGGCTGGCTTTAGTTCTTGCACCAGCTGTATCTTAAAAGGCTTTACGCCCAAATCCTTCCGCAAAATTTTCCACGTAGTGCTGTAACAAAGGCCTAACTGCTGGGAACGGCGCCGAATCGACATTTCGCGGTCTTCTGTCACACTAGCTGATACGGCCGCAATATTTTCTTCACTACGCACAGTACGTAAACGTGTTGGTGGTTTAATGTCCAACAAAGTAAATTTGGTGCGAAATTTGGTCACAATCTTCCGAATAGACTGCTCAGAAGGTCGAGAATGCCGACCTTAAAATGGAAGCAGCGCGCGATGAACATTTCGAACCGAGCACGAATTTTGATAGTAAAATTCAATAATTTGCAAGCGTTGTTCATTAGTAAGACGATCCATGGTTAAATTGCAAACCAAACTGAAGCTGTTTGACAGTGACACAAGGTACTAAACACACGTCAGCTGTCAAAACCAGTGTTGCCAAAACCAAACCAGCTAAAAAATCACCCTTTACAAGAGGACGAAGAGGTGTGCAAACAAAATGTTGTTATGTGTGACTAATAATTATTTGGATAAGTAATAAAAATTGATGTGATTTTTATGGGACAATCATAGCCTAACATTATTATGCATATACCTTAAAGCTAAAAATAAAAACAATAATTGAGGGGAAGGTATCAGATAATATCATATTTATATTTATTTTATTAGTTTATTTATTCTGATAGCGTCCATGAAAATATCACAATACGCTTAATTTCTGGTAAATAAATTGATAAAGCAATTAATTTGAATAAGACCTTTGGCAATAAGTTGATGAGCATCAAAAACCTTTGTATATCCGTAGTCCTTGTTAATAATGGAAATAATAATAGCCAAAATAGAAGCCTGTTTGGTTGATAAATGATTTCAAATGCTCTCATCAGTTGGTTTGTCAGAAATCTTAATATGTATTAGTTAATCCTGCTTTTGAATACCTTTGCTTTGAATATGTAAATACTGTAAGCTTTTATACAAGTCAAAATATTTGTGTTTGGCAAAACTTGATTTTGAAAATTTAAATTTTCTCATTTTGTATAAACTTAAATTAAACTTTCTAAAAACACATATCGATTCATATAAATCGCATAATTGCAACTTTTATGGCCAAAGCAAAACTTTGCGAAGTGCTGTAGTGTAAAGTTAGCTTAAGGTTAGCACCGCAATTTTGGATTTTCAAAAGAAAAAAGAAAAATATTTCTATATTTTTTTATTTAAATATTTTTAAAAAATTCGCAAATTTACAAATTTTACGAATGATGAAGAATGTGATTTTTTGTGCTCAATTTGTACTGCCATGATGATTTTTTTAAAGTTTTACATTTTTCTAAAAAAACTTAAAATGTGCTGTATAGCGCTCAGTTTGTGCTGCCAAATTCCAAAAAGATAAAAAAATCTGCATATTCGTAACTTTTACGACCAAAAAACAGTTTTGCGAAGCGTGGAGTTAGCACCGCCATTGAAGATTTTCAAAAAAACAAAAAAATTGTAATATATTGTGCTTAACTTGTGCCACCTTGTGCCGTAAATATTAGAATACAAAAATTCGCAAATTTGCCAATTTTACGGATGAATATTTTTCAAATTTGACAATTTTCTTAAAAAAATAAGTTTGTTTTGTGCTCACTTTATGCTCCTATACGTTTTCCCGAAAATCATTTGCCCGCGGATTATATATATACTTTTTTGACTCCAATCCCGCAGTACGATATCCCGTGGCACAGTATCCTATGGATTTTCTAGCGGGATTGGAAAAAGTATTTAATACTTTTGAAAAGTACTTTTTCGTATTGATTGATGGATTTTAAGCGTGAAAAAAATCCTCGAAAAAAAACTAAGAAAATACAATTCCTGTTCCAAAAGCTTAGCAAAAATTTAATTCTTCTAAAATAATTTTAAGCTAAAAATTCATCAAAATTTATTTCGACATTAATTTCAAGCGCGAAAAAATTAAAATTCTCAAAAAACGATTCTAAGCTATAAAAATATAATTCCTGTTCAAAACGCTTAAAAACCATTTTATGTTTAAAAAAAATTTAATTATAAAATAATTTTTATTCTTCAAAACGTTAAATCAATTTTTGCGCATAGGAAAATTTCTCTTTGGAATCACCTTAAACGCTCATAATGAGCGTCCTCGTCACCCAGCCACTCCAAACGAAAATTCTGTTTTATCGCTTACAGATGTTTGCCCTACCGAGTCCTAGAAGATTTTATTTTGCTGAAGATTTTATTTTGCTTTTAAGTTTTTATCTGTCGACTTTTTTGGATGTTCGTTCTTGTTGATTCTCATAGTTTTAAATATCAGATTTATATGAAATGAATGAATATTATTGAAATTCTGTAAACAGTGACGTGGCGGAGATTTGCGATTTCAATGCTGATGACAGCTAAAACGATGAAAATAACTCAAGAATTTCTCTGTCATATAGCGCAGTTATGCTATAAAAAGTTCTCTTTAAGGCTATACAAAGCATTGCAAAAGGAAATTAAGTTTATTTTGCTATGAATATAAGGTTATCTTATGCGCTTCTGAGCCACACAAGATAGTGTTGACCTTGGCGCCTGCCTTACGACTTTACATACCCGAAGTGGAGCAACGGAGTTGCGTGAGCGGGACAGAGGACTCAAAAAAGAGGGTTCAAATCCAGAGAACTCGAGAAGCGGCCCACGCAAGGTACTGTTGCTCAAGAAAAATTGACAATTGCGCTCAATTAATGCATACAATTATACGAAAAATTGACTTTTATATTTAAACGCGATTTGTGGCTAAACTAAGCATCTTAGATGCATCAAAGTTGACACTTTTAAACATGATTTGCCGTTAAACTAAGCGTCATAGCGATTTATGGAATGCATATTCTTGATCAAGGAATGTATCAGTTCTTAAAAATAAAAAAGCTTTCAAAAAATGTTTTTGGGCTTAACTTCTAAAAATTCACAAATTCAAAGTGTCTTTAAATCCAGATTCATTAAGGGCAAAAGAAACCTTACATCCTACAGTGAGCTCAAGCAGGGCGGCAGCATGCCCCCCATACATGCCTCACTGTTAATTCGCATTTATTTGCCACACAAGGTATTGTTGCTCAAGAAAACGTAACATTGGCGCTAAATTAATACATTTTTAGCCTAAATTAAAAAAAAAAAAAGCATCCCGTTACAGGCATCTGGACGACACCAAAACATCGAAGTCGTCATCGTCTTGGCCGTCGTCGTCAGTTACCCATCGTCACCCAAACCCAACAACCTAAAAGAAAATCTAATTATTATGTCTTAAAGAGGCCTTGCCTCTACCGGGTTCTAAGAAGATCGCATGCACTACTATTTATATACTTTTTAAGAGGCGGTATCAATCCAGAGAAGTCTTCTTCATAGTGTCAAAAATCAAAAATAGTATTGAAATTCAAAGTCAATGACTCTGATTGGCTGACGCCTCAAAACTTATAAGAATCTAATTAGATTACAGAGCTGTTGCTTTGTATCAAGAAGAGTAGGAATCCGCGGGCAAAAGTTACACGGAAAAACGATTGGCGGGATTTCGTTTTTCGGGAAAACGATCGCGGGAAATCATTTTTCGGGAAAACGTAGCCAACACGTTAGTAGATTTTTCGATTTAAAAAATAAAATAAGTGATATATATTATTTGTTTCCAGTTTTGTTTTTTATAATAATTAATATAAAATTGTGTAGAGAAAATGAAATGGATTTTCATTCATGGTTCTTTTCTCAAGTCAAGTAATATATAAATACTTTTGTTTCGGTTTCCGTTTCCCACTTAGTTGGTGTACGACATTTATCTTCCAGAGCCTGAAACTCATGCTAATAGTAAGATTACACTATGTTTAACCGTTCTCACTTCCTTACCCTGAGGCCACACGAGCGAGTATATTCAACAGTGAGTTGGGTACATATGTACATTTGCAACTTTGCGATTTTTTCCAAAATATTTACGGCACAAGTTGAGCACAATACAACACAACCTTTTTTTTAAATCCAAAATAGCGGTGCTAACTTCATGCACATTACATTAAAGTAGGATAGAGAGCCTAAGAGCGGATTTATTGAAGTTCCAATAATTTTGTACTTTTTGGAGTCGTAGAAAGACATATATATGTACATTAAGGTGGTCCTTATATTGTGTTTTTTTTTTTTAATTCTGAGATGGATCCTAATTTTTTCAGATTTTTATTTCACCTCCCTGGTCTCCCTTTTTTCACTTTAAGGTACTAAAAATGGGGTTAGGGTGATTCTTATAAAACACAAAAAAAAAAAACAATCTGAGGGTATAGATTAGATTAAGACGAGAAAAATGTAGCATCATTTTCTCCCGTTTGGGCGGAGGGGCTAATTTTCTCAAAATTTGGCTCAAAACAGAAAAAAATTATTTAAGAAAAACGGGAATACTTACAATGCCACGCCTTAATTTTTTTCAAAGCTAGTTTTTGAAAAAATAATTTTCAAACTTAAAAATTAAAAAAAAAATATTATTTTTTAAGATTAAAATTATTTTTTCAGAAACAATTTAAAATAAAAAGTTTATTTTGAAAACATATTATAGAATGGAATTGTGGCTTTAAAACAGCAAAAGCGAGGCATTTTAAGTAATCCAGTTTTTTTTTTAAATATTTTTTTTCTGTTTTTAGCCAAGTTTCTAGAAAATTACCCCTCCCACCTGAAGGGGGGAATATGCCTCCCTTCCCAATAAATTTTTTTCGCGTCTGAATCTAATCTATACATTCTGATTTATTTTCGCGTGCTACAAGAATAATCCTTTACCCATAATTAGTACCTTAAAATGAAAATAGGGTGACCAGGGGGGTGAAATAAAAATCTGAAAAAATATAGAAATTGTTTTTCAATGTTTTAAATCGAATGAGGGCTTTCCAAGAGTACGTCCACATCCAGAAAAACCTGGCGCACCTATAATAAATCCCGAACAATTGATCTGTTATGTAGACCCAGGCAAGACATAGCTAGGGTCGTTGCAACCTGTACTGGACATTGCCCAGTTTGGGTACATGCAGAGAGACTGGATATTCCCTGCAGTACTCACTGCCATAGCTGCAATGATCAGCAAGAAAAGGAAACAGTCCTTCACTTTCTCTGTAAATGTCTTGCTCTGGCTTGAATGAGAGCACATTCGTTTGGAGTGGCATTTTTTGACGACCTCAACGAACTTTCTGAAATGAAAATCAGAAACTTAATTTCCTTTCTTTACGCGCCGAAATGGATCTAAGACAAAATCGGTTTGCTTGTGTATTTTGTTCCCCCTCAGACCCCAAGACCGTGAGCAATCGGAATACAGGCCTCTGCTGGGTTTCATGATGCTCAATGATAGCGATCATCGGATGGATCTTTCGCGCTCCAGTCGTTCTGCTATCTGCTGAGCTCGGCATATTGCAGCTGGCTTTGGGCGAGATGCAATCCAATCGACTGAGTGTCTTAAGTCTCTTGACGTTGGTGCTAGCCCAAAATATATTAAAACCATATTCCAAATCCGTTCTAATTCAAATCAAAGAACTCTGGGCTCATGGTAGATGCTGATCTCCAAGTCATACCAAGTGGACATACGGAGGCCCAGGTGGAAATCTCGCATTCATTCATGTATCTGGAAGACCCCCGAAGGAATGAAGTCAAACGAGTTATGGTTTCAAAACGGCGAAATTCAGCGCTAATTGGGTACTGGGCGAGTGTTACGCCCGTGCCACTATTTCTACCTACCTACGTCCAATTTAAGGACCACCCTAATGTACATATATCACTATTAGCAATAAACCAATGAATCTTAAATTCCAAGTTCTCCATATGCTCTGAAGCCTACTTCATAGAACAAAACCACAAATCTTTCATGTATGTTTTCCGCCGATTTGGGATATAATGATTACTTTTTGTAAATTATTTCAACTTCCATTTCAATTACATGTAATAAGTAATTGAGCTTTTTTCAATTACAATTACAAATACAGTAGAATCTCGGAAACATGAACGGTTCTATAAGATGAACGAAATATTTTCAACTTTCAGTGCTCAAAAATATAAACGGGTTGAAATTTTGTACTCGAAAAGATGAACGATTTATTCCAAACTCAATTTTTTACTTTCTCTTTGCCTTTAGCTTCTCGTATTATATTTATGTAATTTTATTCATTTAGCTTTAACTTCTTATGTAAATTATATTTAATGTTTTTATTTATAACTATATCTTTTTCCTCAGCCAAATGGTGATGCTCAAAAAGATGAACAATTTAAAAAGATGAACGGGTCCTGACTTATATCTGCTGTTCATCTTTTCGAGATTCTACTGTAATTGTAATTGATAAATACATACATTTCCATTACCTACTTGTATTTGTAATTGAAAAAATTTACTTACAAATAACATGTAATTGGAAATAGTAATTGGGTTTTAGAAGTAATTGAAGGAAAGCACTGTGTTAATTACATTTACGGTAGTTGATTACTTGGATTGTATTTAATTACATGTTTTTATTTTTTAAACATTAAAATAATAAAAATAAAAGTAGAACAGCTTAACTAATATAAATAGACAAAAATGCAACGAGAAATTTGGCCTTTTTATTATAATTAGTTAAATTTTTTTTTAAAAGGAGATTAAGACTTCAGTAAATTAAAAACTTAATGAAAGTGAAGAAAATATATGCTAATGAGTTTAAAATAACATACTTACAGAGATTAATTACTTCAGGGAACTATTTGTGCAATATCACGGAAAGTGTAACTGACAAAAACAAGTAATTAATTACATTTTTTTAAAAAAGTAATCATTACATTTTTTATTTGATGATTACTTTTGTAATCAATCATATTAATATTAATGAATTACAAGTAATTGACAGTTTGCAATTACATGTAATTAGTTGAATTGAAGTTCTTTAATTACATTTTAAAGTAATCAAAAAAGTGTTCGGAGATTTCAATTACAAGTAATTGAAATTGAACTTTTTTTATCATTACTTCCCAACTCTGGTGTTCCGAGAGACTTTAAAAATATTTTTTTTATACTGAATTATAACTATTCATAATAAAATGGATTAAATTAAGGAGTTTGAAACAAAAAATGAAATTTCTTTACATTTCGTTCGCTTCTTCGTCTTTCAATTTGAAATTCTGACAATATATCAGCGCCCTCTATGAATCACTAGCTGCAGCAACTTCTCCGTAAATGCTTTCATTCTGCGCAAGTAACAGATAATTTTGTCTCTTCTCAGGATACAACAATCCTTTCAGAGATTCAATATAAATGTGCTTCGTGTGATGTTAAATTTTTCAGTCAAATACGGCTCTCAATTGAATTCGGTCGAGTTGATCCGTCGCTAGTTCGTTCGCGGTTCAAAGTATTCTACAAAGAAAAAAAAATAGAAGAAAAAAACAAGGATTATTGCAAAAACGGATATACAAAGAAGAAGAAAAACACACATATACAAATACAAATACAATTAAAGAAAAAAAAAATATCCTCATAGGCTATTCGTCAATATATGTAGGAACTAAATTTTAAACCCCCGCCTTTCCTTCTTTGCCGTCTCCATCTCCATCAACTGACGACCCATTTAACTGTTCTACGTTCCTTATATAGAGCCCAGACACCGTTGTTTGCATAAAAAATGTTCAAAGTGAGAATTTGAATAATGACAAGGATAATGGATTCGAATATTTGATTGCTGGCCAACGTTATACCTAGTATAGTAGTACTCTCGGTCTCGCGGCTATACGTGTAATGGTCGCAAATATTTATGTTGGTTTTCTTCGTACATTTATTATTATATATTCGCGTTGTGGCCAGGATGTTTTGCCATTATTCAAAATAAGCATCTAATGACTTTGTATAAGCAACAATAAGCCCATTCCCACTACTCCCGTGGGCCATTACTACAGTTTTCCTTGGGCGCAGGATAATTTGCATTAGTTTAGCAGATTGTTTCGTGAGTGAGCGGCTGGCATGAGAAACGGAATCACAAGAAAAAAATCTCTCCTTCCACTTACACCAAAAAAAAAAGAAGCAAAGTGACAGCTGAAAAGACCTCATTAGTGTCACAGTGTGGCAGCTCGACGAGTTTCTTGAGGTCCTTCGAGCATCATCTTCAAGATGGAAGTAATTTGTTCCAAGAGTGGGATTTCAAGTTGAATTGGAACCGCAACCGCGCGTGCTACAAGAGTTTCTCTTTAACGGACTTTAAAGGCTAATTTGAATTTTTTCCGTGACTTGTTTTAAAAAGGATAATTCGAGGGTTGAATATTAAATTGGAAAGCAAAGAGAACCAAACAGAAAAACAAACATCTCACCAGCTACGAGTATATTCAAAACAAAAACCTTTATTTTAGAAAAAAAAAAAAAAATCAAAGTATGATCTAAAAATATCGTATAACTAACTACTCATCCTCTGCCATTATCAGGAGGATACCATTAACGCAGTTGGAGGGAAATCCCTCTTAAAGGAGACAGCAACAAGATATACGGATAATAATTTTTCAGGATACTTCTTCTCGTGCTGTGTTGTATTCTTGTTCGTATTCTATATTTGCCGGTCGTTTGTCGGAATAAGACGGATCGAGACGTACGGGTGGTGTAGGCTCTCTTGAGTGATAGGTATATATATTCTGTCGGGACTTAAGAAAAAATAAATCGAGAAAGTGCTTTGAAAATTTTTAATATGAATTAAAAGGAAAAATAATACAGGCTATCAGTTTTCTTTTGAAGAAGCCAATTTTGAGTGAAGAAGAAAAATAATGAAATTGTTTCATTAATTAAAATTTCTTATAGAAAAAAAAAGTGATTACTAGAAGAAAATTTCATATAAAACTGAGCTGTATATTGGAATATAATCACAACATTCATATACTCGCACCTACCAACCTGCTAAAAGCAATCAACAAGTCGTGTTACAACGATATAAAGGCAGAATACAAATATTTCAAAATGGTAGGTAGCGCAATAACCTTTAATTTATCCTTACTTGGGGGCTTAGTGGTGGTGTTTCCTTTTTATTAAATTTATATCCTTTTTCCCTGACCTTTGACTTTCGGTCGATATGTCAAAACTTTTTATAACTTTACTCCATACGTAGGTATATACGTGACTTATGAGCACGGGGTTATGTTTGCATAACGTTGGTTGTGAAACACTGTTTTCAAAATATTATGGTTTCAGATGGAACTGGGATGGTAATTGAAATGTTTTTTTCTGGTTTAGTTTTGGGAAAAGTAAGTAAGTAATATAAAACAAAAAATTAATGAAAAATACAAAATGATTTCAAACTTTAGATTCGAAAAGAAATTGCAGATCAGAAATCTCCTCTATTTTAAAAAGAAGCCTACAATCTTTGCTTAGTAAAACATGAAAGCGAAATAAAGCCAAATTGGTCTTATTTCGTTTTCAAAAGCGAAATAAAGCCAAATTTTGTATTTTTGGCTTTATTTCGTTGAGCCTTATTTCACGTCACCAAAATACCCACCTAAGATTTGATAGTATTATTTAACAAATACTTATTATGTACTTAATTGTACAAAGAAGGAAAAAATATGAAAATAAACAATGTTTAATATAAAATCAATAATTTCAAAAATTACATAAAATATTTTTTGTTTGTGTGAATAAACGTAAACGCTGAAGGAATGTCTTCATTCCAATCTAAGGCCTTCATGAATATTTTTCTCAATTGGAAATAGAAAAACAAAAACATAGCCAAACAAAAATTTCAGAGAACCATGTTTTACTGAAACAAACGAAAAATTAAATTAAAAATAAAACCCAAATGAGTTTAATGTGAATCAAGAAATTTTATACAAAATGACAACGAAAAATTTCACGCTTTGCTTTTCGTTCTTTACTAAGGTCCTTGATTGGTGAAATTGATAGCACTGGTCTGCAACAAAAATTGCCATTACAAAAACATACTTTACTTAAAGATTTTGGCTGGTGAATCCGAAGTCAAAATTGCTCTAGCATGACAAGTTTTTGAGATAATTCAACATAAACATATCAAAAACCCGTTTTTTATGTAAACTTAACGTCAAATCTTTCACCACATGATATGTTTTCGCTAAACCACTAATAGGATGTTGTGGAAGAACTATAATTCATCTTCTTTAAAAAAAACCTTTCGGGTAGAAATATGTAAGCACAGGTATTTTTAAATTTTACCGCTTTCTATCTTTTAATGGACAAACTGTTCAGTATTTCACACTTTTTCTCTCAGACCAATAGGTCTGAAATAAATTAATTATAAAAATAGGGGTGGCTTAATGAGATGGTAAGTGCTGGAAGGTAGGGTTCCCAACTTTTTTAAGAAGAAATAGAGTATATTTGTTTTAAGACAGGATAAATAAAGAGTACGGTCCAATAAAAAAGAGTATATTTTTTTTTTTCAATTTAAAACATATATTTTTCAAACTTTATATTGAAAATAAAAATTGTTTGTTATTCTTAAAATAGTTATGTGCTTCATAGAATTGTAACTTTATGTTCATAAAAATTAGAACCTTATTTTGAGCCATGTTCTTCTTTTCTTACCACTTGACATTCATGAAAGTAAAATGAAATGGCACGAACATAGACTAAAAGTATATAGCGAAAGTAACTTTTTCAAAAGAAATTGTTGCTTTTCTTCAGTATTCTTTTTAATAAAATCTGATTTCTTTAGTCATTTACCCTGCAGTTCTATTTAAATGAACTTGCCATTTGCAATTTTTTCACGATCGGTGTCATTATTTTCATCGATCGTTTTGATCAAAAGTTTTCTAAACAAAAACATGACAACCACAAGAAGTCAAAGAAACAAAAATACTTTTCACCTTCAACAACTTTTCACATTAGCTGGGTTCTATTATCTTCAATCTAGATCTGAAAATTCTTTTAACACGTCATACAAAAAAAAAAAAAAAAAAAATAGGGAGAAATTTTTAAAATTGTTTTTGCAGCACATTCATGTTAAAAGCCAATCCATCTGGATCTGGAGATCCCGATCCTAATAGAAGATAGTAAAATACACACAGCTATTGACATTTCATTCGTTATATTTGGACAGTTTTGGGTGCATTCAGAAAAATTTGAGTTAAGATTGGTTCACATTAGCAGTTTTTTATTATACTTATATAATGGAGGAACAAAAATTGTAATATTTTGTGTACACAGGTAGATGGATAGTGGGGAAATATAAATTTTATAAATAAATTGAAAATACTAACACTATAACAAAATATTTGAAGAAAAAAGAAAATTGGAAAAAAATAGTTAAGGGAAAAAAAAGAGCATTTTCGCGTACTCTATTAAAGTCGTATTTTCGAGTACGGTTGGCAACTCTACTGGAAGAAGAAATGCTCCAATTTTGTTTGCTATGAATTAGACATCGAGGAACAATAATATGAAAAGTCCAGCCGGTAAGAGGTAGTTGACGTCAAAACCAGGTTTGACTGTACTATCAGTTAAATAAAGTAGTGGAAATATTTTTAGAGATTTTAGTCCTTTTTTAAATCCTCTGATCTTTTTTTAGTACTTGACTTTATGAATATTGAAGAAAAATTCCAATATCTCCCAAATCAGATGTTTTTTTTACAGTGCTAATCATAACAACTACCGAATTTTGAAATTTCTGCAGGTTTTTTTTTTAAACAACGAAACGAAACAAATCTGGTTGCATATGTTTATTATAAATAGGAACAACAGTTTAATTTTTTTACCAGGTCAATCTAGTCTAAGAGGGCTTTCTTCAAATCATTCATATTCTTCAAAAATCAATTAAAAAAAACTGTGAGTAATAGAATTTTTCTGAGACAGATTTAAGTTTACAAAAGTCAAATCTGTCATAATTTCAAAAAACTATTTGAAGGCGAACAAATTTTGCCTACCAGTGTTATTATAGTAGATTATTGAGTGAAGTCTACGCTCCGCCTTGAAACTGCTTGAAACTGAACGAATTACCCGAAATTTCATTTTTATGGTTGTTGTTTCTTTGCATTTTTTGAATTGGTGATACTAGAAACGAGAAAAAATAGTGTTGCAAGTGGTTGTATTTAAAATAGAAAAAAAGCTTAAAAATTTTGTTGTTCCCTCGAACACCTATTTTCAAAATATTACTATAAAGTTGTTTTTGTATGATAAAATTTGGCTTTATTATAGTTCATGCCAACTACCCTCTCGAGCTGAACATGATCTGCCAGGCCTGGTCTAAGACTTTCATAAGGCTCCATGAGGACCGAAAAACGCGTGTTCATCAGTGTGTGAAATTCTTACCACACCAAAAGTACCTCCACTTCCCGATTGAAACTAAGTTGAAACTGATCTCGCAATCTATTTTTGACAAAGCTAATTGCAAGTTTCTGCTTATTTCACAAATCTAAATCGGTTTTTCATACACCGCACCAAGTCGGAAGATTTAGTTCTTTGTAAGCGGTGGCGTACTAAGAAGTAGGTACCTTGTGGCATAATGGTTATTGCGTAGGACTGTCATGTCGAAGGTCTGGGTTCGATTCCTATCCGCTATCACCTTAAAACTGAAATGTTTTTTCCTAGATACTGCATTTTGGGACTTGCTAGGAACTAAAAAATCCATTAAGAGTATGTACTTGTCATGAAAAAGTGCTCCTCATCTAGCCTTCGGACTAAAAAAAAAAACACACATGAATGGTTAAGAGTTGTTAGTCACTAGGCCCTGGTTCTCCAAGAGCTGTGGAGCCACTTAATTAATTTATTTTTTTAGCATAGTAAAGTAAGGTCACATAAACTTTCTAAATTTCAGTACCGTGACATCCTAAACCTTAGTGAAACTGTTTCTTGCAATAATATTTATTCTGTACCAATTTTCTTATACGAACGGTAACATTACCTCGCACGGGTCAAATAAAATTATTCCGCGCGATAAAAAAGTAATAACCCAGTACAATAGAAATGTCAAGAGGTCAAAAAATATTATGTAATCAAGAATATAAACAGAAATATGGTCAAAAGTATCTTCTATTCCAGCTTTCGTACATTTCGCCATATTTTTTGTTCTTTAAAAGTTGTAGCAAAATGCTTTTACATGTTTGATACCCTAGCTAAATAAAACCACAAAAACAAAACAAAAATTGTTTCCAATAAATTTTAATTTTTGAATTTTTAAAAAAAATAATCACTAGTAGAGAATCACCAATATTCCATGGAGCACTTAGAATGACCTAAGCAATCTATATTTAATCGTTTGTAAGTTATTTCATTTTGCATCCAGGTACAACGCGAGAGTTGTGAGTCTAAACAAGATTAAGTGTTTGCTTGTACAAAATCAACTTATTTATAAAGGGTGATGTTTTAGCTGGTTTGGTTTTGGCAACACTGGTTTTGACAGCTGACGTGTGTTTAGTACCTTGTGTTACTGTCAAACAGCTTCAGTTTGGTTTGCAATTTAACCATGGATCGTCTTACAAATGAACAACGCTTGCAAATTATTGAATTTTACTATCAAAATTCGTGCTCGGTTCGAGATGTTCATCGCATGTTTTTATCGAAAAATTGTGTTCAGCGATGAGGCTCATTTTTGGTTGAATGGGTACGTAAATAAGCATAATTGCCGCATTTGGAGTGAAGATCAGCCAGAAACATTGCAACAGCTACCAATGCATCCCGAAAAAGCCACTGTTTGGTGCGGTTTATGGGCCGGCGGCATTATTGGGCCATATTTCTTCAAAGATGATGCGAATCGCAGCGTTACTGTCAATGGTGAACGCTACCGAGCGATGATAACAAACTTTTTTTTGCCCGAAATGGAAGTTCTTGACTTGCATGATATGTGGTTTCAACAATGGCGCAATTGCGAGGCGAGTTTGGTGAACAGTTAATTTCACGTTTCGGGCCGGTCAATTGGCCGCCTAGATCGTGCGATTTGACACCATTAGATTATTTTTTGTGGGGGTATGTCAAGGCTAATGTCTATAGGGACAAGCCCGCTTCGATTGACGCACTGGAAGCCAACATCCATGCATTCATTCGTGAGATACCGGCCGATATGTGTGAAAGAGTATGCCAAAATTGGACTCAGCGGATGGGCTACCTGAGACGCAGCCGCGGTCAACATTTGCATGAAATTATCTTTAAACATTAAATTGCAAGGTTCAAACTATCGATTCAAATAAATATTTTATTCATTTTTTCGAATTTTTTGTGTTTTTTTTTTTTAAGTTCTAAACCTCTTAAAAAATCACCCGTTTTTAGAATATTTCCTGAGTGGCCAGTTGATATATGTATCTTTTGATTGCCAGGTTGCTACCATGTAGTTTGTATTGAAGCAAATAGTACGCCCACAAAATTTGAAGAGGTATAAAACACTTTAAGCAAATCGTTCACCGGCTCTCGGTCTATAATTAAATACATGACATGTGTCTGGCATCATTGTTTTGTATTACAAATTGGCATAGTGCTCGCTCCAGAATTGGGAAGGGAAGCCAGTTCAAATCTAAATAGGGGCAAGTGCAATGTTCATTCTTTCGATCGAGTATTTGATACTTAAAAGTGTTGAATCATGATTTTTGAGTGAACTTTATGTCATTTATAAATTTCCTGGGGGATACCACGCAAGAAAAACTAACGTTGTAAATACTCAAACTCTAAGGCGGTGTACAGAAACACCAAATCCGTAACTGTACCAATTTTGTTATCTCGAAAACGGTTACTCTTATGAAAAAAGTTCGTTAACATTTTTTGTAGGAAATTTCTAATGCTACAAGCTAGTTGTTGACAATTTTTCTATAAGAGTTACCGTTCGAGAGATATTCCTTACAACCCGTTTGGTTTGGCCTATTAGCTTTACGCCATTTTTAACGTAATTTGGCTAATTCTTCGTCTAATATGACATTATGTGTTTACCTAAATGATATTTGGGAAATAAGCTGCTTTATATCTTCTAAGAACCTATTTCTAGAGAGTTTGACCTATGACAACAATTCGCCGTCTGTGTACTTAAATACCCCAAAATGGCTTCTTCAAGTATTTAAAGACTGACGAAAATTCGTATATGAATGCGAGTGTTCCAAACCTACTCCTTCTTAAAACCGGAAACAGAAAAAAGACTTCAAAAACCGTACTCCGAACAGCCAATCGAAGGCTTTTGGAGTAGTTGGAGTGAAAATGGAGTAGAAAAGGTGTACTCCAAACGTCCAATTGAAAACGACATTAGTTAATAATGCAGTTATACTCAATCGAATTTTTTCTATCGTTTGCTGCTCTCCCTGTTGTAACATAACAAAAACTATATTCGCTCTATAGACTACATATGCATATCTGCTTCATACCAAAATTTACACTGGGTAGCGCAAAATTCTCGGAAGAAGTCTTGAAATATAGCTTCAGTGCTTAATTGCCCCATATCCAAATGAGATTTTTTTAGTAAACCGGAAATAACTAAAGGGCTATAAAATACATTAAACGAGATTAAACTAAAAAAAAATAATTGAATTTAACATAAAGTACATGTAAAAGAATTTTTATAAGCAAAACCGAATGAAATTGAATGTATTCTTCTGGTTTATTACCAAAGTAAATTTGTAGTTTTTTTCATAATTTAGTATGAAAAAAAAAATTATTTAAGGTTTAGGTTTATTTAAGGTTTTTAAAGACTTTTTAATAATTAAATGTGATACAAAGTAAGTCCTAGCCACCGAATTAATATAATTTTTGTTTTATTTCGTTATCTATAAAAATAGAATCATTAAAAATAAATAATGCTGGTTGTTTTGAATTTTATTATTTTTCTTGCTAATATTGAATTTCAAAGTTTTAGTGCACAAAAGTTCTATATCCATCGGAAATCTCAAGTTAGTTTTTCATGGGTTTTGCATTCGTATGGTAGAGGGTTCTTATGTCCATTTCTGAACTTTTTCATAATTTTATTGCAAATTTGATTTCCTCCGGAGGACCACCCCTTTGTCACTGCCACTGTCATTTATTTTTAAACAAATAACCGTAACAGGTTTTAACTTAACTTCTTTAAACTACCACAAAGATATTTTGAAATAGTGTATATAAAAATTCAAACATCATATTTCTTAAAAAAAAAAAAATAGAGAATATATTTTTCAAACTTTAATTTTAGTTTTCCGGGAATGATTTTTTTGGATATGGGGCATTTAAGTACTCAGGCGGCGAATTGTTCAAAATTACATCCATGCCAGCAGCAATAGGCATTGAATCAAATCGATGTACAAAATTTAAGTTAAATGTTACACCCATGCTCGACATGTGTTTAAGAAGGCAGACTAACGGTTATTGGTTAAATATCTCAAAGGCATTAATATGACTTACAAGGTTACGCAACAAATGACTTGACTTTTAATGCCGTTGGCTCTTATAAGGTAATTATATAAAAGAAATAGGCTCATATGTTTAATTCTATGGAACTTTAGGTTTAAGGGATTTAACCTCAGTAGTAAGTATACTAAGGCAATGATCCCACCAAAAGTGTCTATAATTGCGTCTTTACAAAAAAATAAACTTATTTTACTTGGGACGCTAAAAGCAAATTACTCGAAGAAGAAAAACAACACCAACGATCTTTACTTTTAGCTCTCTTTATTACAACTGACTCTGGTCACTAATGTCGTTTTCGATTGGATTTTCGGACTCCTTTTTGATATCAATCGAATATGAAAACATCGTGTTGTCAAATTTACACACACACTGCTGAATGACACCATTTTAAAAAATGGCTTCTTTAAGCATTTATCACTTTTGACAAGTAGTCCGACGAAAAACTGTATATGTATGCGTGTGTTCCAAATCCACTCCTTCTTGAAATCGGAAACAGAAAAAGACTCCGAAAACGTTACTCGGAACAGCCCATCGAATGCATTTGGAGTAGAAATGGAGTGGAATAGGAGTACGCTGAACGTCCAATTAAAAACGACATAACTAACATAATTATCTACCAATGAGCTTTACAATATTCACTGCTCGGCTTTACTTTAATATAAATCAATTTTTACAGCAATTTTTCATTAACTACTTATTTGAAATTTATTTTGGTTTAAAATCGTTTAACTAAACAATTACATAAGGTTATAATTGTGAATAAAAACTATATCAGCTCTTAAAGGCCTGTTTTCCAGTGCACACTTTGCTCAAAGTTAAATCGGAGTTAGCTTATACTGAAAATAGATTAACCACGAACTAACTCAGAAACAGTGTCTCAGTGCAACATTGTCTTTAGGCTTTGTTTTCATACCTCAATTAAACTTAAAGTGCAACAATATGCGATAATACTTACATAAGTTACCGCGGAAAACTTTTTTTTAAAACTGCTTTTATAATATGGTGACCATATGGTAAGGCTTTCAACACAGTTTTATACTTGCACTGAGAAAGACAAAATATGTATCCTAACTACACTGAAAGGTTATAGCAACATTTTAAAAGACTTTTTGCGAAAATGTTAAAAGCCACTTGATACGATTAATTTTATAAATAATGACGTATTTAAGGAAATGCATTAAATAGACAACTTTTATAAGGAATCCTCATACAATTTTTGGTGGTCAAACTTTTTTGAAAATTGTAATATTTTTTTTATCCGATGAAAATCTTGGAAAAGATACTCGGTAAGAGTCAGTAGTGTGGTACTCTTACTGCACTAGAAACACCTGTAAATCAGGACCAATCTATGAAGAATCGACAAATGATTTTTTTTAAATTTATATTATCACATTGTTTTTAAAGTTTTTAAAGTTATAACTTATTCCCATAGCCCTAAAGACCATTAGCTCATGAGGCTTGGTTCTTTTTAGTCACCGAACATTGTCTCGTATATTTTAGACGGTCTCTATTTTGGAGTTGGGACAACTTTGCAGTCGTTGATTGTGTGACACAGCGTGTTTTTGAACTATCTCTGTTATCATTTCAATTTGCAGGTCACGATGTAGATCGCTATTTCTTATATACCAAGGGGCATTTATTATTCCACAAGAGACTTTGCTTTGGAATTTTTGGATGGGTTCAGCATTTGTTTTCTTTTAACAGCCCCATAGTAGGATGCCATATGTCAAAGTGGGTTCAATGCTTGCTTATTATAACATTAGTTTGTTCTGGATAGATAGTTCAGAATCGTTTCCTAGTAACCAGAATATTTTTCTGTACTTCAAGTTCAGTTTTTCTTTTGATTTAATATGCCGTTTTTGTATCCAATAACTGACTGTATCGACTGCATTTCGCAGTTTTTATGGAGCACTTGTAGCGGATTTATCTGGCACCAATATTGCAGTATCATCAGCGAAGGTGGCCAAGATAGCGTTGATGCTCACTGGAATATTCCTTACATATAAAAGACACATGGTTGGTCCTAGGACACTTCCTTGTGGCACACCGGCTTCTATTTTCTTTTCTTCCGAGTAATTTTGGCTGTACCGTACTCTAAAGAATCGCTTGTTCTGGGAAGATCCTTATGCAGTTTGTTCTCAAGTCCAAAGTGCCAAACTTTGTCAAAGGCTTGAACAACATCTAAGAATATAGCCAAGAATATTTGTTTTTCTTCAATTGCTTTTTCCACAATATCCAAAATCCAATGCACTTGTTTTACCGGGGAATATTAATTTTTAAATCCAAACTGATGGCTTGTAATCAGTCTTCTTTCTTCTATTATTTTGCTAAGCCTTTCAAGGAGCAGGTTTTCGAAAACTTTTGCCATGATTGATATAAGTCTTTAAATTTACTTCTGTTGGTGGCTTACCTTGTTTAGGTATAACAATAAGTTCTGAAATTTTCTATTAATGTGGCACATATCTTAGATAAAAAAAAAATTGCCTTGGTCGTTGTGTTCACGTAATTGTAGAAAGTGGTAATTATTTACAATTTGGGAAAAAAACCCTCATAACATAGTAACCGCTGTGATAATATTTTTTTAATACTTTTTTCTGGAAAGGTCTGATAAGGCCTGCCATAACTGATTGCAAATTTATCCATTATTGCCAGAACATCTCGTTAAATAGACATCAAAAGTTGAATAAGGTTTCTGCGCTCTCCAGTAAAAGTCTGTTTTGTGCAACAGAAGTCCCCAAAATTTCTCAATAGGCAGAAATAGATTTTGTTTATGTTTATCTTTGGTTAGTTTTCCACATTAGTCTGTAAATATACTGAATGGTACATTAATGTGAACTAAAACTACTAAAATCAAACGTTTCATTCTAAAAACTTTTTATAAACATTAAGATGAAATTTAAATATTACTAAGCTAATCGTTTAACAATGAGCTACTGCCACACTCGTATTTAATAAATTGCATCTGATTAAGTTAGATTCCACCTTTTCATACCCCAAACTTCATCAGTTTACCCAAATCTGAATTTATTTATTGTTCAACTGCCGCAGGGTGTAAATAAAACAAGTACAAAGAAAGGATTATATAGGAGAGGCGTAAGTGGAAAATAAGGTTTGGGAGGCCTCCCTTAATTATCCTGATTATATTGTAGTGGGATATCCACCTTAATACCCTTTTGTTCATCGAAAAAGAACGTAACTCATTTTGGCGGAATCAAATAAATTTGCTTAGTGAATTTATGTAAGTAGTTAAATTAATGGTAATTTACTTCGAAAGCCTATTATTTTTAGCTGCAACAGTATTTGATAAAATTTTGGATTTGCAAAAAAAAAAAAAACATGAAAAACATGGCTGCTATACTTCCAATTCTCTGTTTTTTTCGTACCTTTATCTACAAAAAAGTTTTTTAGAAATTCCCTAGTGGGGAAATAGAATTTGGCTTTTAAGCTAAAATATCTTCCTGCCATACAACTGTTTAGGAAAAACAGGGGAAACTTAAACCAATATAGGAAAAGGTAAAGCAACTGTTTGTTTTTAAATCCATTTTTACTAACAAAACAATAAAAAATAAAAATGGATTTAAAAACAAACTGTATCATTATCATTACCTATTCTTATATTGGTTTTAGTCTCCATGAGTTTCAAGTTAGCAAGCAATTTTGACGAATCGGAAAAAGGCTTTCGATATTAAAGGCCAATAATGGGTCGCGTTATTCGTGCACAACTTAAGAGAGCTGGAACCGTGTTGGAGGCCCACGTTAAGAGACGTAAATATGCCGCCAAGTTTAGGTCTTTGGACTTCGCTGAACGTCATGGCTACATCAGGGGTGTAGTTAAAGAAATCATTCACGATCTGGGTCGTGCTGCTCCATTAGCAGTTGTTCATTTCCGTGATCCCTACCGCTACAAAGTCCGCAAGGAAATGTTCATTGCCCCCGAGGGTAGTATGCACACTGGTCAGTTCGTTTATTGCGGACGCAAAGCCACCCTCAAAATTGGAAACGTAATGACTTTGTCCGAGATGCCCGAAGGTACCATCATCTGCAACTTGGAGGAAAAGATCGGTGATCATGGCCGTTTGGCACGTACCGCTGGCAACTACGCAACCGTAATTGCCCACAACCCAGACATCAAGAAGCTGCCTTCTGGCACCAAAAACATCGTCCCATCGGCCAACCGTACCATGGTTGGTGGTGGTGGTCGTATTGACAAACCTATCTTGAAAGCTGGTCGCGCATACCACAAGTAGAAGGTGAAGAGGAACAGCTGGCCAAAGGTACGTGGTGTTGCCATGAACCCCGTTGAATATTCCCACAGAGGTGGTAACCATCAACATATTGGTAACACTTCCACCGTCAAGCGAGGAACTTCTTCAGGTCGTAAAAATAAATTAAATTTGGTGGCTCAACAGATCATGGAGACCTAGGGCCTAGTGACTAACAACTCTCAGCCATTCCTGTATGCGTGTTGCTGGTAGGAATGGAGGGGACCTACAGTCCGAACGGTTAGATGAGAAGCACTTAAATGAATAAATGAAAGATTTGGGGTATAAGTGCACTGCGACCCTTAAGATCTCTTGTGCCCCCGTCTAGAGCTGGATGAGGTTGCTCATACTACAGCAAGTTCTCCAAATTTGTTTCTTTGAGGAACTTGAGTATTTGTGGCCTGTGAGGAGACCCATTATTATTTAAAGTTTGTTCCTATTTAAGCTGATACTGGACTAGAATCGTTCTTGGTTGTGAGACCCAAGTAGAAGTTTGGCCTGTCTTAGCTTAGGGAGTTCGTTCCAGATTTTTGATCTTTTCACCTCCTGTTCTGTTTTGATTCTATGTTTTATCACATTTTCCCCGTTTTTTTAAATTTTTACTAAGGAGTCTGCCTCTTCAGGGACCAATAGAGTGTAACAGAGTTATGTTTGCCCAGTTCGTTTAGCCTGCCTACACACTTCCATACCAGTGGAGTCGCTTTCCCTGAGACTAATGATTTTTCCTGTCCCAGTTTCCTCATTTTCAAATGGCTCCCTTGGCAGCACTTCCTATGGCCACGTGTAGTGCGGTCAAGTGAAGAATGACTTCCATTACTGTTGTAGGGCATGTTTTCATCACTCCAGTAATGTAGATGCATGCTAGCCCTTGTACCTTTTCTAGTGATTTCCTAGTTGTAGTCTGTTCGGTTCTTTTGTGCCATGCAACCGCCTCATAGGTAATGATGGGTCTTACAATCATGGTGTACATCCATCTAAGGATGTTTGGTTTACAGCCCCATGATGCATGATTGCATATCATGAGAGCTTTTGTGGCTTTTCCGACAGTTATTTCGACCTGTTTGTTCCAGTGAAGTTTACAGTCTCCTTCTGGACGCCGATTTCTTCACCAACCAACCGGATAGGTTTCATGCGTGGTAGAAGTAAGTAAATGGATCGTTGTTTTTGTGGGGTTGATATTCAGTCCCACAGATAGACGTCATTTCCTTGTTATATTAAGTCCTCTCTGGATAATATCACAAAGAGGTTCTTTGAACTTCCCTAAGGCTGTTATAAGAATGTCGTCGGTGAATCCGATGCAACGTATGCCTTGAGAAGAAAGGCTTTCCAATAGTTCATCTACCACGATACTCCACAGTAAGGGTGATAAGACCCCTCTCTGAGGACAGCTTCTTGTTGTGATAACTTTCTGGACACTTTGTCTTGCATATGCATCCCACTTATCCATCTGATTATAACGATGGGTACACTCTTCCTTACCAAGGCCCTGTTAACAGCTTCATGTGAGGAAATACTTGTGATCTGATAAAGTTATCAATTACCTTTTCCAAAGTCTTCAGTAAGAAGGATGTTAAGCTTACTGGTCTGAAGGACTATGGATGTGTTGTACCTTTCTTCCCGATCTTGGGAATGAGTATTACCTTAGCTCTTCGCACTTATTCATGACAAGTATATAATCTTGGAGGGTTTGTCAGTTCCTCCCGAGAGGCAGTACCTCGGGAAAAATATTTCTTTTTTTGAGTGGCAGTGGCTGGGATTCGAACCCAGACCTTCGTCATTACAGTCCAACCCACTAACCATCATGTCACAAGATATGTGTGGTAGGTAGAGATGGCAGTCGCTAGCCCTGGCCTCGCGACTCAATTAGCGCTGGAGTGCGCCGTTTTGATACCAATTACTTGTGTTAACCTAGTAGAGATTTAATACGGAATTATATGGCTTTATAGACTTTAACGGACTATTGGTAGAGCCATTTAGTCGCATTCAGAAAGATAATCAGATCTTTGATTTTCTTCTCAGAAAGCTCTTTTGGGTCATCGAGGAAGGCCTTTCCAAAGTATGACAATCTAAAATTGGCTAAAGCAGGGCAGTTGCAAAGAAAATGAACTACAGTTTCTTTTTTTTGAGGGTTCCCACAGCTACGACAGTGGGAGTTGTAGGGGATACCCAGCCTCCTTGCATGCTCCCCTATGGGTCAGTGTCCGGTGCATATTGCTGTGATCCTGGCTATATCGCGCCTGGGTCTGCATATAAGATCGTTAGAACGAGTTTTGTTATAGGATGGCCATATCATTCTTGATATGACACAGTTTGTAAGACTGCTCCATCTGAGGTTAGATTCATCGAGAAAAATCGAGAAAATATTTCTCTTTATAGCACCAATAGGCATGTTTACATTTACCGCTAGTGAGCTATGAAGGGCCGAGCCTTGTCGAGCTAAGACGTCAGCCCGTTCATAACCCTCTATGTCACTGTGACCTGGAACCCAAATGAGAGTGACCTGGAGGTTAATGTTCAGACTCGATAGTTCATCTCGACATTGCTGGACAAGTACAGAGGTGGATGTAGCCGATTTAATAGCCTTAATGGCAGCCTGGCTGTCTGAGCAAATTGCTGTGTTCCTGAATTGATTTTGGTTTGATTTGAGTAACTTGCATGCTTCCCTGATTGCTAGTAGTTCAGCTTGAAATACGCTAGCAAAGTCTGGTAGTCTGAGGGACTTGGATATATTAAGGGTCTTAGAAAAAATTCCTGAACCAACACCGCAACTCCATCTTAGACCCATCAGTGAAGATTATAGTGTCATAGTCCTTCGTAACAATGTAATTTTTCCAATCCTCTCTGGTTGGAAAAACGGCTTTGAAGTCCCCGCCTAGGCCAAGAGGGGGAATACAGTAGTCGGTGCTCGTTAGAAAAATATCCTGAGGAATCAATTTTGTTATATTTCCATGACCATAGGGTTTTGAAAACCAACGATTAGATTCTTTTAGTCTTACAGCACTGCATGCCGCTAGATATTTTATATAAAGGTCGAGTGGTAGAAGGTGCAGGATAACGCTAAGGGCATCTGTTGGACAAGTTCGAAGGGCTCCTGTAGTGCCGACGCTAGCCGTTCTTTGTACCTTCTTAAGTTTTTCAATATTATATTGTTTGCTAAGTGCAGGCCACCACACAATCGATCCGTATGATAAAATCGGTCGAACCACGGCAGTGTACGTCCACAAGATCATCTTCGACTGTAGGCCCCACATCTTACCAAATGTTTTTCTGCAGGCATAGAAAGCTATGCAGGCTTTCTTAACCCGTTCTTCAATATTTACCTTCCAATTCAATTTGGAGTCAAGAATAACTCCGAGGTATTTTGTCTTAGAATATAAGGATAGAGTTTGTCCGTTAAGTCGAGGTGGGGTGAAGGTAGGTATTTTAGTCCTGGTAGTAAGGAGCATCAGTTCCGTTTTACTCTGATTAACCCCCAGTCCACTACTTGTGGCCCAGTTGCTAACTTTTTTAAGAGCCGACTCAGTGATTTCGCTAATCACTGTGGTAAACTTTCATGTCACAAGGTACTACGAAAAATCTTTTAGGAGTTTGAATAAATAGAAGAGGACCCAAATGCCTTCCTTAAGGCACTCAAGAACAATAAAGATAAATTAATTTGAACCAACAGAAATCACATAACAATTTCCGGCGTGTAAATATCAGCAAAAACAGAAAATCTCGCAAAAGTCACGTGATTTGAATCACTTTTCTGACTCCAATCCTCCAGTACATAAAAACACATGTATGTATTTATGTATTTATTTTTGTGTAGCTAAATAATTTCGCAATATTTATTGCCATTCAAAGTATTCAATTACTTTCTGGGACATAAATAAAAAAATCCCATACCCTCTTCGAACCACACATATACATATCTGCAACATTAAATTCAATTTTATTATCTCCATCCCTGATGAAACCTTTTGAATTCCAAGTGTATAATAACCTTGACAAAATAAAAGAAGAAATTCTTACGTTCAAATAAAAAGCAATAACAATAATGTGAACTCTGACAAGATTTATAAATTATTTCGCCCATAATTGATGGTTCAGTGAATTTCTTGACTTTAAGTAGGTATCAGTGTATGAGTATGTACACTACTCCTCTTCGTGCTCGGTGACTTTATGGTCTCGGATTCTATCCATTAAAATTTTATTCTCCTACAAATGATAGTTTAGCATGCCCAATAAATTAAAATTCTTTCCAAAATGGCCCAATGATTCATGATGTAGGTACTCATACCAACTCCATCGGAACATATCAAATAAGTCGAGAATGAAATAAAACGTCGTATACACTTTTATGATATTTTTCTTAAAACTTAATATACCACCAACATAAAATATCCGAAATGAAAATGATGATGAAATACGATCCAATCTTCCAACCCATCTTCAGGGAAAAAAGGAATTTAATATCAGCATGAACGAAGAGTATCGAAATGTCAAACTTTCTTTTGTATTTCTGCCGACAAACAGAAACACTTATTTGAGTTCTATATTATGACAAACCAAAGGAAACCCATCTTCGAGCAAGAAAATAATATCTTCTCTGCAGAAAAGTTTTATTTTTATTCTTTGACGAGCGAAAAACAAAAACTTTTACTTCAAATTGTATTAAATTTTGTTCTTTGACTATACGAGAAGTATGGTGGTAAAGTAATATCCTTTTCAAAATAAAACCACCGAGGAGAAATCCTAGACACAAGAATAGGTTCATACAAATTGTTGTATTTGTTTGAATTGTCGAAAACATAAATACAAATAAGTGGGTGGGCTTAAAGGATTTCAGAATCGTTGATTTGTTTTATGCATAAAGTAAACAGATGTAATCAGAAACCCCTAAATATACGTTTCCACACACACACGTACAAATTGAGTTAAAATAAATATGCATAGAGGTAAAACATCTCACTTTACACCTAAATTGAAGTTAAACTGACAGAATTCGTTTGAAAAAAAAAAACAACCTAAAAGCCTTCTCTGTGTCTATATTGTGTGTTTGGCGTGTCAATTTGCAATTTTAATTAAATTGGTCAATTTGGTGACAACCGCTGCAATCATTATGGAAATTTGATATGTTCTGATGGTTTTCAATTTAAAAATATAAATGTATTTGTAAATAGATACCGAGTTTTTGCCTGGTACACGATATTTACATGGGCTTTAACTGATGGTATGATATGAAGCATGCACGAAGACAGGAGGTGTTTGATACAACAAAAGTTGTCGTTTAATTAATATAAACGGATTTTGTAGTAAGGAGATTGAATAGTGTAAAATTGCATGTTGAAATAATTTATGAATCTGTGTAAATGCTGAAAGCTTACAACCATTTCAAAGAATAAAATGTATTAAATATTTCTTTTCTACGAAAAATACGTAGGATACAAATGCATAACTCATATTAAACTATTAAGTTACCAGTTAACTCAAGATTAAAAAATTCTTATTAATAACAACCCCCTAACTAGAAAAGTAACACAAATCAGGGGATAATTTTTTCGTGTAACTCCGATTATGTTAACTAGGACTGATCACGACCCCAAACCAAAGGATATTTTTGTAAGTATCGTTCATATCGAAATATTTGAGTATTGTCTAGTAGGGTTTTTCAACAGGGACGCTATAAAAGTAGAGCGACAGGGACAGCAAACGACGCCATATTTCTTGCCGCTCTTTTGACATTTCTCTTCAGTAAGGTTTGCCATTTCATGATGGAAAGATATACGAGCCAACAACGAGTCGAAATTATTAAAATTTACTACCGAAATTCGGAGTCAGTGGCCTCAACGTTAAGAGCGCTTCGTCCAATTTATGGTCGTCATAATCGTCCTAGCAGATCAACAATTGAGCGTCTAGTGGAAAAATTTGAATCCACAGGCACAGTATAAAATATTCCCGTGCCAGTGAGACAAAGAAGTGCTCGTAGTGTCGAGAATATTGCTGCCGCTGAGGCTTTAGTTGCAGAAGGCCCTAATATGTCTCTCACACGTCGTTCTCAAACGTTGGGCATCTCTGTGACGTCGTTGTGGCGAATTTTGCGAAAAGATCTTGGCCTACATCCTTACAAGATTAAAATGACGCAAGAACTGAATCCGCTTGACCACCAAAAGCGTCGTATGTTCATGAATTGGGCTGAGCAACAACTTGAAAATGATTCGGATTTTCATCGAGAAATCATCTTCAGCGATGAGGCTCATTTCTGGCTGAATGGCTTCGTCAATAAACAAAAAATGCGGTATTGGTTAGGCAGCAATCCACACGTTCTCCATGAGTCATCATTGCATCCCGAAAAAATTACGGTTTGGTGTGGTTTATGGGCACGTGATGATCAAGACCGGCACGTTACTGTGATTGGGGATCGCTACCGTTCAATGATAACCGAATATTTTTGGCCCCAATAAAATGATATGGACTTGGAGGACATGTGGTTCCAACAGGACGGTGGTGCCGTGGGTTCAGCGTCTGGACTTCTGCGAGCGTGCCTGGGGTGGCCATGCAAAAGAAATCGAGTTCCATACATAATGGCATCGAACGTTCTTTCACAGGAATAAATAATTTCATTGATATCCAAAACCGTTTTTGTTTTATTTAAAAAAACTTTTGTAGCGCTCTTATTGAAACACCCGATATAACTAAGTCTCTTCTTGGTGTACGTCTTGTTCTTGCTCTCCTTTCTAGTCTCCCTTTCGATCTCGGTATCGGTCTCAATTTCTCTCTTAATCCCGGTCTCGTCTTCGGTTCTCGGTATTGATGTCATGGCCTCAGCCTTGGTCTTGGTCTTGATCTTGGTCTTGGTCTTGGTCTTGGTCTTGGTCTTGGTCTTGGTCTTGGTCTTGGTCTTGGTCTTGGTCTTGGTCTTGGTCTTGGTCTTGGTCTTGGTCTTGGTCTTGGTCTTGGTCTTGGTCTTGGTCTTGGTCTTGGTCTTGGTCTTGGTCTTGGTCTTGGTCTTGGTCTTGGTCTTGGTCTTGGTCTTGGTCTTGGTCTTGGTCTTGGTCTTGGTCTTGGTCTTGGTCTTGGTCTTGGTCTTGGTCTTGGTCTTGGTCTTGGTCTTGGTCTTGGTCTTGGTCTTGGTCTTGGTCTTGGTCTTGGTCTTGGTCTTGGTCTTGGTCTTGGTCTTGGTCTTGGTCTTGGTCTTGGTCTTGGTCTTGGTCTTGGTCTTGGTCTTGGTCTTGGTCTTGGTCTTGGTCTTGGTCTTGGTCTTGGTCTTGGTCTTGGTCTTGGTCTTGGTCTTGGTCTTGGTCTTGGTCTTGGTCTTGGTCTTGGTCTTGGTCTTGGTCTTGGTCTTGGTCTTGGTCTTGGTCTTGGTCTTGGTCTTGGTCTTGGTCTTGGTCTTGGTCTTGGTCTTGGTCTTGGTCTTGGTCTTGGTCTTGGTCTTGGTCTTGGTCTTGGTCTTGGTCTTGGTCTTGGTCTTGGTCTTGGTCTTGGTCTTGGTCTTGGTCTTGGTCTTGGTCTTGGTCTTGGTCTTGGTCTTGGTCTTGGTCTTGGTCTTGGTCTTGGTCTTGGTCTTGGTCTTGGTCTTGGTCTTGGTCTTGGTCTTGGTCTTGGTCTTGGTCTTGGTCTTGGTCTTGGTCTTGGTCTTGGTCTTGGTCTTGGTCTTGGTCTTGGTCTTGGTCTTGGTCTTGGTCTTGGTCTTGGTCTTGGTCTTGGTCTTGGTCTTGGTCTTGGTCTTGGTCTTGGTCTTGGTCTTGGTCTTGGTCTTGGTCTTGGTCTTGGTCTTGGTCTTGGTCTTGGTCTTGGTCTTGGTCTTGGTCTTGGTCTTGGTCTTGGTCTTGGTCTTGGTCTTGGTCTTGGTCTTGGTCTTGGTCTTGGTCTTGGTCTTGGTCTTGGTCTTGGTCTTGGTCTTGGTCTTGGTCTTGGTCTTGGTCTTGGTCTTGGTCTTGGTCTTGGTCTTGGTCTTGGTCTTGGTCTTGGTCTTGGTCTTGGTCTTGGTCTTGGTCTTGGTCTTGGTCTTGGTCTTGGTCTTGGTCTTGGTCTTGGTCTTGGTCTTGGTCTTGGTCTTGGTCTTGGTCTTGGTCTTGGTCTTGGTCTTGGTCTTGGTCTTGGTCTTGGTCTTGGTCTTGGTCTTGGTCTTGGTCTTGGTCTTGGTCTTGGTCTTGGTCTTGGTCTTGGTCTTGGTCTTGGTCTTGGTCTTGGTCTTGGTCTTGGTCTTGGTCTTGGTCTTGGTCTTGGTCTTGGTCTTGGTCTTGGTCTTGGTCTTGGTCTTGGTCTTGGTCTTGGTCTTGGTCTTGGTCTTGGTCTTGGTCTTGGTCTTGGTCTTGGTCTTGGTCTTGGTCTTGGTCTTGGTCTTGGTCTTGGTCTTGGTCTTGGTCTTGGTCTTGGTCTTGGTCTTGGTCTTGGTCTTGGTCTTGGTCTTGGTCTTGGTCTTGGTCTTGGTCTTGGTCTTGGTCTTGGTCTTGGTCTTGGTCTTGGTCTTGGTCTTGGTCTTGGTCTTGGTCTTGGTCTTGGTCTTGGTCTTGGTCTTGGTCTTGGTCTTGGTCTTGGTCTTGGTCTTGGTCTTGGTCTTGGTCTTGGTCTTGGTCTTGGTCTTGGTCTTGGTCTTGGTCTTGGTCTTGGTCTTGGTCTTGGTCTTGGTCTTGGTCTTGGTCTTGGTCTTGGTCTTGGTCTTGGTCTTGGTCTTGGTCTTGGTCTTGGTCTTGGTCTTGGTCTTGGTCTTGGTCTTGGTCTTGGTCTTGGTCTTGGTCTTGGTCTTGGTCTTGGTCTTGGTCTTGGTCTTGGTCTTGGTCTTGGTCTTGGTCTTGGTCTTGGTCTTGGTCTTGGTCTTGGTCTTGGTCTTGGTCTTGGTCTTGGTCTTGGTCTTGGTCTTGGTCTTGGTCTTGGTCTTGGTCTTGGTCTTGGTCTTGGTCTTGGTCTTGGTCTTGGTCTTGGTCTTGGTCTTGGTCTTGGTCTTGGTCTTGGTCTTGGTCTTGGTCTTGGTCTTGGTCTTGGTCTTGGTCTTGGTCTTGGTCTTGGTCTTGGTCTTGGTCTTGGTCTTGGTCTTGGTCTTGGTCTTGGTCTTGGTCTTGGTCTTGGTCTTGGTCTTGGTCTTGGTCTTGGTCTTGGTCTTGGTCTTGGTCTTGGTCTTGGTCTTGGTCTTGGTCTTGGTCTTGGTCTTGGTCTTGGTCTTGGTCTTGGTCTTGGTCTTGGTCTTGGTCTTGGTCTTGGTCTTGGTCTTGGTCTTGGTCTTGGTCTTGGTCTTGGTCTTGGTCTTGGTCTTGGTCTTGGTCTTGGTCTTGGTCTTGGTCTTGGTCTTGGTCTTGGTCTTGGTCTTGGTCTTGGTCTTGGTCTTGGTCTTGGTCTTGGTCTTGGTCTTGGTCTTGGTCTTGGTCTTGGTCTTGGTCTTGGTCTTGGTCTTGGTCTTGGTCTTGGTCTTGGTCTTGGTCTTGGTCTTGGTCTTGGTCTTGGTCTTGGTCTTGGTCTTGGTCTTGGTCTTGGTCTTGGTCTTGGTCTTGGTCTTGGTCTTGGTCTTGGTCTTGGTCTTGGTCTTGGTCTTGGTCTTGGTCTTGGTCTTGGTCTTGGTCTTGGTCTTGGTCTTGGTCTTGGTCTTGGTCTTGGTCTTGGTCTTGGTCTTGGTCTTGGTCTTGGTCTTGGTCTTGGTCTTGGTCTTGGTCTTGGTCTTGGTCTTGGTCTTGGTCTTGGTCTTGGTCTTGGTCTTGGTCTTGGTCTTGGTCTTGGTCTTGGTCTTGGTCTTGGTCTTGGTCTTGGTCTTGGTCTTGGTCTTGGTCTTGGTCTTGGTCTTGGTCTTGGTCTTGGTCTTGGTCTTGGTCTTGGTCTTGGTCTTGGTCTTGGTCTTGGTCTTGGTCTTGGTCTTGGTCTTGGTCTTGGTCTTGGTCTTGGTCTTGGTCTTGGTCTTGGTCTTGGTCTTGGTCTTGGTCTTGGTCTTGGTCTTGGTCTTGGTCTTGGTCTTGGTCTTGGTCTTGGTCTTGGTCTTGGTCTTGGTCTTGGTCTTGGTCTTGGTCTTGGTCTTGGTCTTGGTCTTGGTCTTGGTCTTGGTCTTGGTCTTGGTCTTGGTCTTGGTCTTGGTCTTGGTCTTGGTCTTGGTCTTGGTCTTGGTCTTGGTCTTGGTCTTGGTCTTGGTCTTGGTCTTGGTCTTGGTCTTGGTCTTGGTCTTGGTCTTGGTCTTGGTCTTGGTCTTGGTCTTGGTCTTGGTCTTGGTCTTGGTCTTGGTCTTGGTCTTGGTCTTGGTCTTGGTCTTGGTCTTGGTCTTGGTCTTGGTCTTGGTCTTGGTCTTGGTCTTGGTCTTGGTCTTGGTCTTGGTCTTGGTCTTGGTCTTGGTCTTGGTCTTGGTCTTGGTCTTGGTCTTGGTCTTGGTCTTGGTCTTGGTCTTGGTCTTGGTCTTGGTCTTGGTCTTGGTCTTGGTCTTGGTCTTGGTCTTGGTCTTGGTCTTGGTCTTGGTCTTGGTCTTGGTCTTGGTCTTGGTCTTGGTCTTGGTCTTGGTCTTGGTCTTGGTCTTGGTCTTGGTCTTGGTCTTGGTCTTGGTCTTGGTCTTGGTCTTGGTCTTGGTCTTGGTCTTGGTCTTGGTCTTGGTCTTGGTCTTGGTCTTGGTCTTGGTCTTGGTCTTGGTCTTGGTCTTGGTCTTGGTCTTGGTCTTGGTCTTGGTCTTGGTCTTGGTCTTGGTCTTGGTCTTGGTCTTGGTCTTGGTCTTGGTCTTAGTCTAGGTCTTGGTCTTGGTCTCGGTCTCGGTCTCGGTCTCGGTCTCGGTCTCGGTCTCGGTCTCGGTCTCGGTCTCGGTCTCGGTCTCGGTCTCGGTCTCGGTCTCGGTCTCGGTCTCGGTCTCGGTCTCGGTCTCGGTCTCGGTCTCAGTCTCGGTCTCGGTCTCGGTCTCGGTCTCGGTCTCGGTCTCGGCCTCAGTCTCAGTCTCAGTCTCAGTCTCAGTCTCAGTCTCAGTCTCAGTCTCAGTCTCAGTCTCAGTCTCAGTCTCAGTCTCAGTCTCAGTCTCAGTCTCAGTCTCAGTCTCAGTCTCAGTCTCAGGCTCAGTCTCAGTCTCAGTCTCAGTCTCAGTCTCAGTCTCAGTCTCAGTCTCAGTCTCAGTCTCAGTCTCAGTCTCAGTCTCAGTCGCAGTCGCAGTCTCAGTCGCAGTCTCAGTCTCAGTCTCAGTCTCAGTCTCAGTCTCAGTCTCAGTCTCAGTCTCAGTCTCAGTCTCAGTCTCAGTCTCAGTCTCAGTCTCAGTCTCAGTCTCAGTCTCAGTCTCAGTCTCAGTCTCAGTCTCAGTCTCAGTCTCAGTCTCAGTCTCAGTCTCAGTCTCAGTCTCAGTCTCAGTCTCAGTCTCAGTCTCAGTCTCAGTCTCAGTCTCAGTCTCAGTCTCAGTCTCAGTCTCAGTCGCAGTCTCAGTCTCAGTCTCAGTCTCAGTCTCAGTCTCAGTCTCAGTCTCAGTCTCAGTCTCAGTCTCAGTCTCAGTCTCAGTCTCAGTCTCAGTCTCAGTCTCAGTCTCAGTCTCAGTCTCAGTCTCAGTCTCAGTCTCAGTCTCAGTCTCAGTCTCAGTCTCAGTCTCAGTCTCAGTCTCAGTCTCAGTCTCAGTCTCAGTCTCAGTCTCAGTCTCAGTCTCAGTCTCAGTCTCAGTCTCAGTCTCAGTCTCAGTCTCAGTCTCAGTCTCAGTCTCAGTCTCAGTCTCAGTCTCAGTCTCAGTCTCAGTCTCAGTCTCAGTCTCAGTCTCAGTCTCAGTCTAAGTCTCAGTCTCAGTCTCAGTCTCAGTCTCAGTCTCAGTCTCAGTCTCAGTCTCAGTCTCAGTCTCAGTCTCGGTCTAGGTCTCAGTTTTGGTCTTTTTCATGGGCTTGGTCTCGGTCTTGGTCATGGGTTTTGTCTCGGTCTTAGTTTTGCCCTTTCCAAGAAACCAAGATATAATAAAAGATAAGTTTGAGAGTGGTTAGGTTTTACTTAATTTACTCACCGAGAGTCTTGGTGAATTTCGGTCCTTAAAATATAGTATCAACCCGGAATCGTCTTGTTGTCATATGAGTTGCTTTAGAGCTGGGGCAGAATAACGGCATCAGTTTTCGAGTAATATAGGTGACTGGATTATGAGAGTTTGACACTACCGCTAGAACTATATACCTCGGAAGCGAGGAAGGTAGCTTAAGTAAAACTGACATTTGGTGAAATATGAAAGCTGTAACGAAAATTCACCTTTTTATCTCCCAACCACTGGACCACCTAGTAAAGAACACCAGAAGCCGAAGTTCCACTAAACAACAAACTTCAGGAAGAAGACACACATACGCCGTGAGCTACGACGTCAGCGTCAAAGTAACATCAGCCGTTGCATACCTTTAAGCCGCCCACGCAGATTTCAAAAGAGGACACACACTGGCGGTTGGCGACGTCAGTAAATAATTTTCGTTCATGGTTTTTACAATACATATTTGGTTCGGGCAGCGAAGTCAACAAGTAAGAGTGGCAAATTCAGCGAAAATCAGATTCTTCTTGCCACCGTGTTATACAGTATCAATCAAGTGTACTACACACACACACTGCTAGATATCCATACCAGGTAGTAGCTTCAAAACTTTTTTGGCTTCCGCCGTTAAAACCCCCTTCGGTCTCCCCCTCCTTTATCATTAGCTAAGACTAGGGACTCTATCCCAACTTTCGCTGTCTTAACCTACCGCCGCTTCCAAGAAGTTTAGACTAGGGATTCTATCCCAACCTTCGCTATCTAAAGCTTCTCTTCTCCGCCGTTATCGTTAAGACTAGGGAGTCCCAACCTTCACTGTTTTAACCTCCGACCGTATTTTCGCTGCAGACTAGGGACTCAATCCCAATCGTCCCCGTCTCAACTATCCACCGTAATATTACTTTGTCGTTGCTTAAGACTAGGGACTCTATCCCAATCTTCGCTGTCTTTAGCTCAGTGCAGGGTGAGGGAATTGATTTGAACTCTCTACATACCAAGCTTTTGCTTTCCATGGTTTGAGCCTGAGCCCCGCTGACCTTCCTCAGCTGGAAACAAAAAAGCATCACAATGCCAAAAAGAGATAGGTGATAAGTACAGTATGGGTGAGTTCCCGTTTTGACGATAAGAAAAGCTACTTTTCGTTGGTTTTAGAAATTAGCTTCAGAGCCTTTCTGACAATTATAGTTCTACCTTTGGTATACGATCATTGGAAGTAATTACTCGTTCATCAATTACTGATGAAACTCACTTTCTCGTTTATTAAAGCGGTAATTCGGCCATTTGCAGTCTCAGTCTCACTTTGGTTTCCAATATCGTGGAAGTTTCGGACGAAGATTTGACCTATGGATAATTTTTTTTTGTTTTAGATTTAGAATTAGTTTTTTTATTTACTTAATTTTCTTTACCATAAAATATAATTATTGTAAGGATTACAGTTCAAACAATAGAACACAATTGAAATAATATAAATAAATGAATATAATTATAGTAAAATGTTTTGTAATAAAAGTAGAGTTATTATTACTATTTTTTTTAATAGACAAAAAAACCCTCCGGATAAAATTTAGTGAGCTTCAATAGCTATTACTGTACTAAAGACTCAAAACTCATTTTTTTCATGAGAAGTGGGCACATAATCTCCCATTCAAAGTTAAGCTGCTTACGTCATCATTAAAATGTTCACAACATCATCGTGTTTTTTTTTTGAAAAAAAGTTATTTTTCAAAGTTATAGGTAGCTGCCACTGAAACATCAACCGTTAGGGTTTGAGCCGATGGTGGTATAATTTAAAGGGTGATTTTTTTAGTCGTGTGGTTTTCAATCTGACAATACTTTTTTCAGAGTTGGTATTTTTGACAGCTGTCACTTGATTTATGCTCAGTTTAGTTTACCATTTCACGATGAATAGACTTATTCCTAAACAACGGTGATGTTGACGACCTTTGGTTCCAACAAGACGGCCCTAAATGCCATACAGTCAACGAAACCATCAATTTATTGAATCATCAATTTATTAAATCATTTATTTATTGAGTCGTGGACCTGTGGTGTGGCTTCCAAGATCGTGTGATTTAACACCACTGGACTTTTTTTTGTAGGGTTATGTGAAGACGCTTGTCTGCAGATAAGCCAGAGAAAATTGACGCCTTGGAAGAGAATAGTCAGTGCGTTATTGCTGACTTACGGCCCCAATTGCTGCGAAAAGTGGTCGAAAATTGGGGCTCTCGGCTAGAATTTATTCGAGACACCCGCGACGCCCACTTGCCCGAAATCATTTTTAAAACACAACGGCAAACACTAATCTATTTATATTGAAACTAAATTATTGGCCATCACATTAAATTATATGCGTTTTATTTGTTCTTGAAAACCACACGTCTTAAAAAAAACACCCTTTACAGACCTGTGATCCAAATGAAACAAATCGACAAACAAAGGCTTTTCTGCTTTTGGTCATTAAAAACGGCTGGAATGCTGAAATGATTGATAGAACTATTAAAACAGTTCCCTTCACTTACTTCGTACCTGTTGTCAGGGTAATTTTTGATATTTAATTTATATTTCGTTTACGTTTACCACATTGGGTTAAATTTATTTTCTAATTTTTTTTTGTAATAGCTATAAGCCGAGTGTGTAATTAGCAGATTCAGAGCACATGAATTAAATAAATTGTTCTTCAAAACCAATAAACCCGAAGAGCGAACATTTTTTAGAATATGTGGTATACTGTGTAAACTATTTCATTTGGGTATTTAATTACAATTTCACAAAAAAAAAAATTACTAACTATGTAAATAAAGACTTTATAATTACATACAACTACGTATGTAAATGAATTTTCACAAAATAATATAAAACAAAAATATTTTTTCCATCACGTCCGTCAGTGGGTTGGTTGAAATTGTATTCTATAGAAAGTTGGAATAATAAAAATAAATTAAATGCTTTTCTATTTAATATCTCTTTAACTATAGTTTGCACCTAACTACTAATGCAGGATATGAAAGGGAAAGGTCAACCTGCATGGAAGTTTTTTCGACAGCATTCATCACTTATTTATAAATTAGCTAACTGACATATTTAATCATCACTTATGAAGTACTTTTATCACAAAATGTTAGTGCAAATTGGTATGGTAGTCCAAAAAAATTTGTTTTAATCTTTTTGTGTTAAGATATTATTAATGCCACTTTTTTGCCACTGTAACTTTAATTAATTCAAACAAAAATTGACAGAAGAAAAGGAGGGTCAGAGCAAAATAAATATTTTATTGAAACAGGGCCTTGTAAGGAAATCCCAAAAAATTTAGATATAATCACTAGCAACGAGGTGAACTATTTGGGTTATGACCGATAGTAAAATGCAACTAAGGATTCAATTGGTAATTCGATTCTATCGTTATTCTATGCTATCTCTATCGTTAAGCAAGTTACAAAAACAATACCTGGGCAATCATTCCGTAAAACGATTATCACTCGACAATAGCGCTTTGACGATAGTCTTGCATTCCGTAAAACTGAAAATGACTATCGTTTGGGCGATATCGTTTTGAAAATTACGGAATGACCCCTTGCTCTATTGAACACATATTTTTGGGTCCCAGTGTTTATTTGCCACATACCCAAATTTACACTGCTTGGGACAAGATGTTCAGAACAGTTTTTGAAATATAGCTTCACTGCTTAATTCAGGGATGCCAAGTCTTGAACAAGCTCGATAGCTCAATTTAAAAAAATTTTTTAGCCCAAAATCGGAGCCAAAAAAGTAGCCCAAATAGTTGTCCAAAAACAATAAAAAAATGTTCTCATGACTTCAGTCACGATTTATTTTTACTTACATAAAAAAAACAACGGAAAATAAAATAGTTTTTTTGCTCATAAAAGAACAACAGGAAAACTGAATGGTTTTAAAGTAAGGTTCAGTTAATTTGAAATGTTTATACCAACGATTATTTCGCCCAAGATTAGATTTGGGCTATTAGTAGCCCAATTATGATTAGGTAAATAGGCCAATTTGGCAAGCCTGGCTTAATTGCCACATATCCAAATGGGATATTTTACTAAAGCGAACAAAACAATGAAGTGAAAAATCATTAAACGAGCAAAAACTTCAAAAAGAATAACTGAACTTAACACAGCGTATATATGTATGGAAGAATTTTTATAGGCAAAACGGAATGAAATTGAAGTATTTAGTCTAGTTTATTTTATCGACCAAAGCACATTTTTAAACTTTTTTTTCATAATTTTTAGTGTTGAAATACTCTGTAATTTATTTAAGGTTTTTAAAGACTTAATAATAATCCAATGTGCTACCAAGTAAGGCCTAGCCACCGAATTAATATTATTTGTTTTTGTTTTATGTCATTATTAATAAAAATAAAATTATGAAAAATAAAAAATGTTAGTTCTTTCGAATCTTATGGTCTTTCTTGCAAACATTGAATTCTTTTTGGCCCAGGAAAATTAGACAAAAAATGGCAAAACTACGAAAAAATTCCGACAAAGCTGAATTTTGGTTGAGAGCTTCGTTTTGAGGTCTTGAACATTTCCTGAAAAGTTTCATAGTCAAATCGTAGTCGGGGCTTAATTTTGTAGGGGGTGTTGAAGGGGGTAAAATTAAGTTTTCTCTTAACTTCTCAAAAACTATAATTTTTTTTTTTTAAAGCAATAGATTCTGAGAAAATCATGCAATCACTTCACGGTTGAGTAAATTTTGTCAAAAAAAATTATGAGAAAAAGGAGCACAAACACGCTCATTAAATGAAGAAAAAAAAAACACTACAGTGAAAAGCTATTATTATAACGTTTGGGCACGTTTTTCTTGAAATCTGTTGCTCCTACAAAAAAAAGTGTCGTAATCTTTTTTGTCTAGAATTTTATGAGCACTAATATTAACTCATTTCTTTTTTGAAAAAAATTATATCTGAGATATTAAACAAAAACCTTTATTTGTCCATTAACAGTACAGAATAAAAAGTGTTACTTTTATATGCTATTACTTTAAGATTAATAAGCCTACAGAGTTCATTCATGGCTCATTTTTCAGGTAATTTTACTGTCTAAATGGTATTATTTTATGATTTTGTTGTAAAAGAAAATTTAATGGAGTTGCTGAACAAAAACCAAATCACTTTCATTTTCAAGATGTCGGTTTTCCCATTACCTCGGACACTCCCAAAACTTGGTTTTATAAAAAGGAGTTGTAGCCAAACTCAAATTGTAGACAAATTTTAACCCATTGATTAATGAAATCTTAATTAATTTTTTGACAAAATTTACTCAACCATGAAGTTCTTGCATGATTTTCTTAGAATCTATTGCTTATATGAAAAAAGTATGTTAATCTTTTTTGTGTAGAATGACATAAGCTTTAATTTTAACCTTTCGAGAAATTAAATTTTACCCCCTTCTACCCCCCCTCCTACAAAATTAAGCCTCTGCCCAAATTTACGGAACTTTTCAGGAAATGCTCAGGATGTAAAAACAAAGGTCTCCACCAAAATTCAGCTTTGTCGAAATTTATCCGAAGTGAAATTTTCCTGGGCTACCAAGTTTCCGTGCACAAAAGTTCTATACCCATAGGAAATTTATAGTTTGATTGCCATAGGTTTTGCATTCGTATGGGAGAGGATTCTATAAATCCATTTCTGAATTTGTTCATACTTCAATTTAAAAACTTAAATGACCATAACAGTTTTTGGCTTCATGTCTTTAAACTACTATAAAGATATTTTCAAAAAATGTATATATATATATATTTAAATTTCATATTTTTCAAGAAGAAAGTAAAAAAAATGTGTATTCAAAACTCAAAATTCGTTTTCCGGGGAATATTTTTGTTTGGATATGGAGCATTTGAGTACTCAGTCGGCGACAGTGTTTTCTTTTCTTTATTTTATATTAGTATCAGGGTTGTAAAAGAATACAATCTTTTGTGAATGTAATCATTTATTGAATTCAATTAAAAGATTGCATTCATTGATTGTAGTTTAAGACTGTGACTTAAAACTCTGCAATCACCATTCATTTGACCTTAAAATGATTGCAATAATTTTTTCCTCCATTCATCTTATAGCAATTAATTGAATGCAATCATTCGAGATTAGAATGCATGCACTTTTTGCATTCATTTGCATTCTTTTGCATTAATTTTCATGCTTTGCATCTGTTTTACAATCATAAAATTCTTTGCATTCATTTACATTAATTTGCTTTCAAATTTATGGAAAGAATGCAAATGAATGTAAAGAGTTCGATGATTGTGAATGAAATTAAGCATGAAAATGCATGGAAAAAAATGCAAAAGAATACTCTTGAAATTAATACAAATGAATGCCTAGAATGATAAATGCAAAGAATGTAAGAATGTAAATGATTCGATTCAATTGATTGCTGTAAGATGAATGCGGAGGGAAAAAATGATTGCAATCATTTTAAGGTCAAATGAATGGTGATTGTAGAATTTAAAGTCGAAGTCCCAAAGAGAAGTCAATCAATGCAATCTTCTAATAAAAGTCCTAAAAGATTGCAATCTATTAGAATCCTAGTCCGTATGACACTATGTTAATTGTTCTTCATTTTTGTTTCTATTAATCAAATTTGAAGTACGTTAAGGCGTAAAAAATGTATTAAAAACTGTTTTCAAGAAAGAGATAGCGTTTTTTTTTGATAACTTTCTAACTTTGTGGTGAACTTTTTGACCTGATTGTCGAACTTGTCAAGTTGAAAAAGCTGAATAAGGTCAGAGATTCTCGAGTTAAACTTCAGATGAGTCCTGAAACTTAAGAGTACTCCATTCATCCTAAAACAATTTAAATCCACACTCCACCATCGTGTCGGCATGACGAAAAGCTGTCCAAAATTATCCCACTGAAAGGCACACAAAAATGCTGTTCAATGAGCTTTCACCCACGGTGATATGGCGTATTGCTGATGTCTGGCGTATTGTCCCTAACATTTTATTCCTTCCTTGACAGAACAGCGAATAGCTGTCTGCCACTCTTATCTCATCATAATACCCTTGTCGCTAACTACCATCTTTCCTGCTGAGCTATCATCGAAGGTACCAAGACATTTATTTTTATTTTTGGTTTCGTTTCACTCTTAAAATCTGTTTTGATTGACTAGTAAGCTCCAAAATAAAAAAAATTATTGAACACATGAACTGAATTCATGCGAAGCAAAAAAAAAGTAAACAAATTAGTTACGCCACTTTGCCACAAATATCCTCAAATAAGAAAAAAAGAATTATTGCAAAAAACCTAATTATTTTCTTTGTTTTCTTTTATTTTTCTAGTATGGATTTGTAAATTACGCTCTGGAATTGTTGGTGCTTAAGCATTTCGGTGAATCAATATGGGAACAAATAAAGTAAGTTTTAAACATCATTATTTCTTGTATTGTTCAACTTTTTTGTTTTCTTAAATAGCATCGATTTCGGTAAATAAACCAAATGTGGTTTTGTATAATAAAAAAGAGCGTTTTATAAATAAGGCGCCTAAAATTTAGACTCAAACTCCACCTGCTGATAGTGGAAAAACACAGAAGTAAAAACTTTCCAAACTTTTTTTTCTCATCTGATAAACTTGATGTCTTCGAATTCGCCCACTCGAACAATAAATTATTTTATACTTATACAAAAAAAAAAATACCTACATATACCTTGTTGGAATGAAAACAATAATAGACGAATTTATGTTCTCTTAGCCTGAAGTGGGTTTTCAGCAGTAAATTATCTTGTGTCTGAAAGGTTTTGTTTGATGTTTTGATTTGGGCAAAAGTGCTTTATTGGTTGTAATAGAGGAGCCTAAGACGACCAAACAAATGAAAGACGCCATAATGGCGACTTGTCAATAAGTCAAGTAGACCAAAAAAAATAAATATATATTGTACGAGTCTTCAATCAATTATGAATTGATAGTCGTTAAATGTATTTTGTTCCCCTTGATGTTGATTGACATTTGATACATAGTAACTCGATGTGTTTACTTTCTTCGCAGAAAAGAAAAGACTTTTACTTAAAGTAAACATCAAACAGAAACTGAGAGCCATTTAAAAAATTTTGGCTGTTGTAGGAAAGATTCCATTTTTGTATTTGACAAGAATGTAAACAATTTTCAAATTTCTATAGAAAGAAAAAATAAATATACTTTAGTTTGTAAATAAACAACTACTAAAAACAACCATGCCATTAAATGTTTAAACTACGAGTATTTTATTTATATACAGAAAGGACCGCACAAGCACAATTTAAATCTATTACTTTGAAATATTTTGTCGACAATTTATGTCAACTACATACCGCCAGCCGCTGTCATTTCAGAAATAATTTAACATTATATAATCCCACCAAATCACAATGTTAAATCCCTTAATTAACCTCAGCTCAACTTGCCACATAAAATAATGAATAATGTAAAATTACACTGAAAGTTGTTAAATGCAACATAAATTTTTCCACTATAATACTTCAGACTAATTAAATATGTGTCAGTGACATCTGGTGTGGGTATGGGAAATTATTGGAAAATGCTATTCGAGTGCTTGAATGAATAAAATAAAACGCACTTGTTTTTATAGGAGTTTTTTCTTTCACATTTCAACATTTATTTGAATTATGGTCAAGATGTTTTGAGTACAATCGTTAATCATTTTAATACAAACATTTCTTTTTGGATTTATTTATTTAAAACACAATTATTCTCACCATCAGACAAAACTTAATATGATAACGGTCACGGTGATGAGTGGTAGCAAAGCAACTTTGACGAATCGAAAATGAATAGGTGGATAATTTGTCGTTAATTAGTCGCGAACATTTTTCGTTCAATGTTTTTCTATATGTTTGGGGTACTTTTAGAATTTGTCGAGGTTATCACAAACTAATAACCCATTAAACATCTGGTATTAACAGTTTTTACCCAGCTCTCAGGTATATTTTTCCAACTTGATGCAAGTTATTAAAGAGTCCAACAAAAACATAGAAAACATCGCACGAAAAAATTCAAAAATATCATGACTTGAAGATTATAAGGCCATAAACTATTCGGTATAAGCAGTTTTAGCCCTTTTTCTAGGTGCTGTTTTGTTAACTTGAAAGGAAAAACAAAAGAAAATATTGCACGATTGAATTTGATTTTTCACAACTAATTACAGACTAATTAACTCCAAATTATTAAGCCATACAAAATCAAGCATAAGAAGTTTTTTGCGCTTTTCGAGTTGTCAATTTATCGAAGCACCCATAAAAACATAGAAAACATTAAAAGACAAATTCAAAATTGTCACAACTAATTAACGGCGAATTATCCACCAACGAATTTTCCGATTTATAAAAGTTGCTTTGCTAACTTGACGCACGTAGAAAACAAACCATTCAAAAATTCATAAAAAAACATTGCCCAACAAAATTGAATTTTTCAGAATAAAGTAAAGACAACTTATTGTTAAGCAATAATGTATAGATTTTTTAATGGTTTTGTCAATTTTCAAAAAAAAAAAACATATAAAACAGAACGAACAATTTAAAATTAAAACTAATTAACAGCAATAAAGCAATAAAGTATTGAGTTTTTACCACTTTTCGAAAAAAAACATAGAAAACATGGAACAAATATTAACGGCAAAGTTTCCACTTATTCCTTTTTCGATTTGTCAAAATATACAAACAAAAAGGAGTGCGGGGCAGTCAAATCAGGTGAACGTGGAGGCCAATCAACATCATCATTTCTTGAAATAACTTGTTTTGGAAAGAGGTCTCGCAATAATTCCATTGTAATCCTGGCTATGCGATGTGGCACCGTATTGTTGATACCACATGTTAATCAAGCCCAAAGCATGCAATTGTTGCTTTAAAAAAGTTTTCAATCATATCACGATATCGCTCCCCATTCACAGTTACCGTTACGCCGTTTTCATTTTCAAAGAAATAAGGTCCATTGATTCCTCCTGACTAAACTGCACACCAGACTGTAACTTTTAATGGATGCAAAGGTGACTGATGAATAATTTGAGGGTTTTCCATTGCCCAGAACTGACTATTCTGTTTGTTCACATATCCATTCAAAGGAAATTGTGCTTATTCATTAATTATGATTTTTTCATTTAATTGATGATTGATTTAACGATTAAAACACGTTGGTTTTCGAATATTTTCCCATAGTACATTTTTCACGAGTCTACTTCACGACTGCCAAATATGAACTGTCAAGACTAATGTTTACTAAAATGGCGGCAAAACAAAGTAGTATACTCGTACCTTCCCAGCGAACATCCTGTATTACTAGCTACGCTTTTGTGCAACTCGATTTTTCTGAACATTTAGTTTGGATCCTTTTATAGAGAAATCATAATTTAGAGAAATTATAAATAATTGTATCCCTGTTTTGAGGTAAGGTAAGTACCTAAGTATTTTGACACCAAGTAAGTATTTTTGGAAACAAGTTTCTGAAGATACAAAACCGACTCCACGTAGAAAAACCGGAATAAGTTCAAAAAAGTTCTAAAGACCTCTAAAGTTCATACATTCGACTAACCAAATTTTTCAATAGTAAGAAAATAAGTCAAAAAACAATACAGGTAGTATACATTTTTGGTAATTTTTGAAAAACGTACGTTGTTCTTTCTCGTCTTTAGTTTCATTCCATCGTATTCAATGATACTCCTGCTGTCAACTCACTAAAGGAAGGCAATTTGCTCACAGCATTTTGCTGTTAATTCGAAGTTGATAAGTGTGTTAGGACTCCAGCTGTACTAGGTCGGCTTATTACTCTATGGGACAATTTTTAAGCACTTATACAGCAGCAAGAGTTGTTAAGGATCTCGATGTAATGTACCCAAATCCACTGTCTCGGAAAGTATCCCTCACATTGTTCTGGAGAGATGTTCTTTAACGCTGAAATGAAAAAATTACTGCGTAAACTTTTCCATCGTTCGGTCCTTCGCTACTGGTCTGTCCCTAAAAAGTGTGAATCTTCGCCTCCCTCCAACTATTGACCGATTGCACTTACGTTCCTTCTTTCCGAGATAATGGAAATGTTGATTAACTAAATAACAACAAAGTTGTAGATAGTTGAATTTTGAACAACATTTGTTGAGTTAATTTTTACTCAAAAGTTAAAATTCAGCGAGTTATTTCACAAAAATCGATTTTCTTTAAAAACAAGATGGCGGCCAACCTTAAAGTGGTGGGTGGTCGAAAACTTGTTTTCAAGCTCCTTATGTCATCTTCTTCTAATGAGCCGAAAAAATATATAACTTTTTTTTTTTTACTTGAAAAATGTTTATTATGCGTTTTAAACAAGAATAAAATTTTAAAATAGGTTTTTTTTTTGATTTAATCGAAAAATATCAATCGTAGCCAAAAAAATATTATGACCAAAGTTGTAGATATTTTAATTTTGAACAACTTTGGTTAAGTTCATTTTTGCTCAAAAGTTGAAAATAAGCGAGTTATTTCCCAAAAACCGATTTTCGTAAAATTCAAGATGGCGGCTAACCCAATGGAGCTAGGAAGTCGAATACTTTTGTTTAGACTCTTAATAAACTCCTCTAACCATTAAAATCACAAAAAACCCCTATCTAATTTTTTGCATTTCAGCTCATATTTTTGTCTAATCTGACTGGGCTACCACTAGTGTGTGCAACTTAAGGTGGGATCTTCCTCTGCTGCGCAGCCCATCAGGAGTGGATTCGATGACTCGTCGGTCTGGCGCGTAGGTATCCATTTTCTCCACGTGTCCCAGCCACTGTATTTTCAGCTTTTGATTAGGTCGATGTCGCTGTAAAGCCCGTAGAGCTTGTTGTTAAATCTTCTCCTTCTTACTTCATCGATACCAACTGAACAGAAGATCCACGAAGAATTTTGCTTTCAAAGCACCAAAGCAGACTTTCTCTCTTCTCTAACGAGTGCATGCTTCTGTCCCATACAGCAGCACCGTAATGATTAGGGTCTTATGTAAGGTTCTTTGAGGGAGGGCCTTATTATCAATATGTTTTCTTAGCCGAAGAAGCAGCGGTTGGCAAGAGTAGTTCTTCTTTTGATCTCTGCACTGATGTCATATTGCGACGTAATAGTGGAGTCCAAGACAAAATCTTGAAGATTTCGAAATTGTACCTATCCATCGGTTTTGCCCGAGTTGACAATGTTGAAATTCCTTTCTCGATGATAGCATATACTATGTCTCTGTTAACGCTATCATACCCGACTTTGAAATCAATAAAGAGGTTGTGTGTATCGATTTGAAACTCCTCTGCCGAAATGTGAACATTTGATCGACGGTTGATTTGCGGGCCTAAAACCACACTGATAGAGGCCGATCAGATCAACCACAAACGGTTTTAAGCGATCACACAGGACAGATGACAGGATTTTTTATGGGACGTTGAGGAGACCTTTTCCTCTGTTGTTGGAAAAATTTAGAGCATCTCATTTCTCGTGGATGGGGAACACTATAATGAGTTCTTTTCATCAGGCATACTTTCTTCCGACCAAATTTTGGAGATAAGAAGGTGTATACTCCCTACCAGGTCATCCCTTCTTGCTTTGATTAGCTTAGCTGGCAGCCCATCTTCACCAGCAGCCTTGTACGCTTTAAGCTAAGCTATCGCTAATTGCACTTCCTTAAGGTCGGGTGGACGGAAATTTTGACCACCGTCATCTAGGTTGAGTGGATTGTTTCGTCTTACAGCTGAGTTTTGGCCATCATCGCCGTTTTGCAGTCTTGAAAAGTGTTGTTTCCAGATCCTTAGCACCGACTGTGTGTCTACCTCTATATTCCCACCCTCGTCCCTGCAGGCTTCCGTAACCTTGGCTTTATAACCCTGGGTAAATTGCCCAACCCTTTGGTAGAACTTTAGAACATCCCCCCTACCGCTAACAGTCCTCAATAGACTCAACCGCCCGCTATGCATGCTCTTTTGTTTTCCTCCTGACAAGCCGACGTTCCTTCTTTCGTTTTTGCCCGTAGAGCTCTCTCAGCAGTTCTGATTTTAGTTTGTAGCACCAACTGGTTGGCCTCGTTCTTGGGTGCATGCGCCAACTGGCATTCTTCATCGAACCAGGGATTTCGTTGTGGTCGGCTAATGAAACCCAGGACATCAGTGGCGGTACTTCTAATGGCTTGTTGATAGTGTTTCCACTGGTCCTCTGCAATTTGTGCTGGTGGTGGAGCTGCTGAAAGGTTAAGAGAGACTTGGTCAGCAGAAGTCTTTGCAGTCTGTTGCGATTTTAACTTCGCTACATATGTATAATCTTTTCACATAATCCGTTCGGTGTTGTGGTGTCATTGATATCCAAATACGTTCTTGAGCTACTGACCCTGCTCCTTGTTGCACTCGCCGAAGTAGATGCCACACGACTTCATCCTTCGTATACCATCTCTTGGATGGCATATCTCCTCTTCGTATGCACTTCCTGGATGGCTCTTACATCAGCCTTTGGCCTATCTAGGTTCTATAATAATTGTTTGGCTCCAAGTGGTCTGTTTTAGGTCCAGACATTTCACGTGCAGATCCGAAACTCACTGTCCTTGTTTCATTTGGTTGGGACTTGTTGTTGTTTTGGAACCATTGTTGTTTTGTGTGGTAGAGAAATTACCCCGACGTACAATCCCCGAACTAGAGAACCAGACCCTTGGTGGTATACTCCAAGGGTAGGGATCCGGATAAACCACTCCTTATAGGCCTGGCCTGAGCTACGATTATGTCGTTGTAGCCCATTTAAAGTGTTCACTCAGTAGTTTAACCTAACTGGAACTGTAGACGCCACCATTGATTTCATCTAGGGAATTCTTCCGCTGCCACCAATCAATGTAATAAATTTGTACATCTTTTTGAATAAAATAGGATTATTGGGCTCTGGACGTTTGGCAACTCATATATGGAAAATTTTATATTTGAGAATGCCATCTAATCGGTCAGTTATTGGTCAGAAAAGATCAACTAGTCCTAGAAATTGGTCAGCAGAAATTGGTTTCTCAAGGTTATGTGTGATTTTTGGCACCTCATTTATAGGAAATTTGCAAAAAAAGTATATCAACTGAAAGATCTTTAGATCGTGATAAAAGGTCAACTATTTTCAGTAATTGGCCAGCCATATTTTTTTTTCTATGAATTTTCAAAATTGGTTCCAAGGAAATTTTTTGGCACCTCATTTGCGCCATTAAAAAAAAGAAGTATGCCATTTGAATGGCAACTTCACGGTCATAAAAGCTTAGCTATTTGAAAAAATTTATAAGGCATATTTTTTTTATTTTTAATGAATTTTTAATTTATTTTTAAAACAAATTTCAAGGTCAAAACGATTTTTGGCACCTCATTTATGGGAAACTTGCAAAAAATTGAATACCATCGGAAGGATCTCTAGATCTTTAAAAAGGGTTAGTTATAGAAATTGGTCAGCTATAAATTCTTTTCTACGATTTTTTAAAGTTTTTTTTTTTTCAAGGTCACGAACGTTTTTTGGCATAATTATAAAAATTCATAATAACAAGTATGGTTGACCAATTATTAAAACTAACTTACATTTTATTTTGATCTTAAGGCCTTTCAGGTGGTATTAATTTTTTGCAAATTTCCCCTAAATGAGGTGCCAAAAATCGCAATGACCTTGATTTTTTTTTTAATTCATTAAAAATATTTATGGTTGACCAATTAGTGAAAAAAGCTGACCTTTTATGGCCATGAAGTGGCTTTTGAAATGGCATACTTAATTTTTTGGAATGACCCAAATGAGGTGCCAAAAGTTTTTTTGTGACCATGAAACAAATTTTAAAAATTCATAGAAAAAAACTGTGGCTGACTTACTTACTGAAAATAGATGACCTTTTATCACGATTTAAAGGTCTATCTGTTGATATCCTTTTTTTTTTGCAAATTTCCTTGGCCTTGAGAAACCTTAATTCTTTATTACAAGTTATCTAGGGCTGACCAATTTCTAGCACTAGCTAGTCGACAATGATCTCTTGAATGAAACTTCTAGTCCATGGAATTGTTGTGTTGACAATGCAGGGGCCAAATTACCGCATCAGTTATCGAGTAATACGTGACTGAATTATGTGAGTTTGGCATTACCGCTTACATTTCGAGCAATCAAGTATATCAAAATTTGAAGTGGTTACTCGTTTATTCGATCACTGATGCAGGGCCATTCCTAGCCCTAAGAACACCTGGGACAAGCTCTTTTCCTACAAAAAAAATGTATACAGAGTTAGTAGAAAAATCAATATTTCAACCCGTCGATGTTTAACAGATCAACATTTTTTCTGTCGTTCATTTTACGAAACTTAAAAAACAACACTCTGCTTGCAATTTTTGAACAAAATCAGCACAAACTCGAAACATAAACTCTTATCTGACACGCTATGGAAAATAAAAGACAATGGCATCGTTAATTGACGGCTGTTTTTTGACGCAAATTTAGCTTTCGTCAAGTATGAAACTGTCCTGTTTGCAGAAAATTGGTTCTGTCTAATTCTAAGTGACTGAATTAGACAGAACCAATTTTGCAAACGAATTTGACGTTTACAATCACGCACTTGAATTTTCAATATTTTGTTCGTCGACACGATTTTTTACTGTTCAGCTGTACCGCAGATGATATTTTCGATCATTATGTCTAACCCAATTCATTTTAGTTTGGTCAATATACTCGTAAAAGGAATAATAATTGTAATAATTTTTCCTACATGAGTTCCCCTACATGAAGGGTGGCGCCTTTCACGGAACGTGTCATGCCATGTGTAATACGGTGCCTTTAATGGCATGGCGCCTGGGGCGGTTGCCCCACTGCCCCACCCCTAGGCACGGCCCTGTATTGATGGCACTCACTCACTCGTTCACTGAAGCGGTAATTCGACCTCAGTTCTTTAGGGATCTTTTATTAACAAAGATTTTGGTTTAAAACATTTATACATTTACATTTATGTTTTTTTTCGAAAACGAGTTAAATGTAATGAAAAGGAATTTTAAGCACTTTTGGAACTAAAAAAGGAATTGAAAAGTATTTAAGTAGAACTCATACATAACAATTCTATACCTATCCAGTAGCTCTAAGAATTTAACGAAAGTGTTTCAAATTAATTTTTGATGAAATTGTTCTTTATATTTTTAATCAGAAATGGTTTTATTCTACACATACAATAACGCCCCCTTATGTTTTTGTAGTATTTGTCAGGTGGCAATTCTGAAACCTTTATAATTGTTGCATGAAATTTTGAATATATTTAGTGGGTAATATTTTGTTTCACCAATCAATCAAAATACATCGTTTTTAGGTCGGTCGGAGGAAAACCATTGAATATCGTTCAACAAAACTTTTTCCATTGAAGAAAATATTATTCAAAAATCCATTATTTGTAAAATCTCCTGGAGTTTGTGTGTGTGTGAAATGAACATGAAAAATTACCAAAATTCAAATCCTTTTACCAAAAACTTTTCCTTTGGTCCATATATCATTCGATTTGAAGACATTAGGGAATAAAGAAAAATCTCAAACAAAAAAATCGATTTGTATATGAGAAAATATATACTCGTACATTATATGTACAAAGCCATAGTAGTATAGCATAAGGAGGTATATACCTATCTATAAATGTGATGACTACCAACCCATGAAAGTATCCAATTTATTTTTGTTTTCCAACCATAAAGCACAACACAGTGAATTTTCTGAAGATTTTTCAATGCTTTTATATATCTGTGCAAATATATATCACTTTGTGAACTTTATATATACATACATACATCTGAATATGTAACCAAAATATTGATTTCCTCTTTAAAGTTCTATCAAGGTGTGCAAGAAGGATGCGGATATGACACATACACTCTCACACCGATAAAATGTTGCCAGTCCATTAATCAATTAAGCGATATAGTCCTGCTCCTGCCTTTCTCAAAACAAAGGATGAGCCTAATTGCTGATAAGTAATAATTATTTGGTTGTCATTTATCATTAACTCTGTGTGTGTGTATAACAGCTAATGCACATTTTCGGTCATTTTGGCAATATTTACTATTTTAAGAAATTAGGGCAGAAAAATCCTCGTACAACAAAACTCGTGTCCCTGAAATCATTGATTTTTTTTTGTTGTTGCTAGCTTGCTTGTCTCATATTGGGTTTTGGCAACAATTCATATATGGCTTTGTTTCCTTTTTGTTTTGTTCTCTTTTTCGGTTGTTGTTTTTTTGAAGAAACATAACAAATCTACAAAATCCTTAATGCTAAAGCTTTTCATTTGTTCGACTGCAAAAAAAAAAAAATAAATAAATCCCATTTTGCTGGAAAGTAGGTAGGTGTAGTGATTAATGAGAACAGGAAGACATAATCCAAAACCCACATCATTTGTGATTGAAGTTCGACCTTTGTGCATCAGATGTTGCCTAATGTTTTCCAAATCATCATCATCTGCGCTTTGATCATTCTGAGAGGATGGATATTATTTTTTTTTTTAAATTTCCCTCTAAATTGGGTACAGGTAGGAGGAAGTTACATCTTTAGAGTAATACAGTTTGTTTTGAAAACTTTGCCATCAACATCACGATTCGAATTTCATATTCATATTCTACGTGTTTCGAACGCAAGACGTCTATAAAGGGATGCCTTATAGTTGCCCATCTTCTCGTAACTCGTAGCTACATTTATAACCAACCTCTCTCATCTCTATCTTTAAAGAGTATCTGTTCAAGTGCTTGCAAAAGGGCTTTATGATCCTTCAGGAGTGAAGTCAAAAGGAAAATAATGAAATAGAATATGTCGATTGCCTGTGCTGCCACCATCTCCGCCATCCGCCATCGCATATAGCACATCCTCTTATATTGTCGTCAGTGACTTTTATCCTTGATATTCAGAAGCTCCATAGTCTCCAGATATTTATGTGTGTATGTATGTTTGTATATATTTTCATTTATTTGTTGTTTTATTGTGAAAGTGAAGTAAAAATTGTTTGCACCCAAAAAAAAAGACGAGTGGTAGTTATGGGTAGGATAAGGAATGTTCATGGGGAGGGGGTACGAAATATATTTTATGAGAAAAAAATGTGGAAGGAAACATCAGCTAGCATCCTGTGTATAGTAGGTATAATTTTAAGCAGAATCTCAAAAGTCTGTCATTGACTGTGTACTACGCAGTGAGGAAAGGTAGGACTCAAAAGAAGAAGTCCTCTGAAGGGATCTATAGTTGAAAATTTGGCATTGATGGACTGCTTTGGCTTAGTTCCTTTGATAAAAATTATTTATGATTTTTTTTTCTTAGAATTTCCACGATAGAGAGCCACCTTATGGTTTTATCTACAATTTATTCAACATAAAACAAAAACAAAAACAGAAACGTTTCTATTTCAAGGAAAAACCATAACAATAATAAATAAACTGAATACCTAATTAATAATTGTATATAGGGCAAATAATAGCATATGGTTCCTTAACCTCACTTTAGGGCTTAAATAAATAAAAAATAAATAAACACAATTAACGTCCAGTTTGTTTATTTGCCTCCAACAACGTCTGTACACCTGTGTATTCTGTGGAAAATAATAAGCTTTAAAAAGTCACAACGCCTCACTGTCTTTGGGTAGGAAAGGTATGCATCCTTCGAGTAGGTGTATATCTAATTAAAAATGTATTTAATTTTATGGCGAAAAATATAACAATTTAGGTTTTTTTTTTCTACAAATTTTTTTCTTTTACCTACTCACGAATAAAATTCCTTAAAGTAGGCAAAGCCATTTTGTGTTTGTTTTGTTTTTGTAAAAGAACACTCTCTGATAAAGTTTATGCTTATTCACACCACCTGCGTTCAATAATGGGGGGCTTCTCTGTCTGGAGTGCTGATACAAATGAGTATTAGGAATTCTTACAAAAAGTCTTTAATATCTTAAAAGTAATTAGTGTTTATTTGACAGAATGACATGTTTTATTTTATTTTTTGGAGAATATTTTAAATTTCTTGAATGTCTAAGAAATAATTATATACATATTTTGACTTAAATATAAATTACTTTTAAGTTATTAACAAGATGTGACTTTAACTTATGTTTGGAAGGTACCTGCATATAAATATATTGCTTCTTGCTCGAACGATGACGAATGATTGACAAGCTCTTGGAAATCCTTTGAGATATTTCGATTGATGTTTTCAAGGATATGTAGATTTCACTTCTGAGACGAGTACAGTGGTTCAATTAAGAACAAGTAGAATACTTTCTTTTAGCCTTATTTCTTTTTGGCTCATAACTTTGTATGCATGAGAGTTGGAAAATAATAAATAAAAAAATGGAGAGAGTACGATAATCTAGGTGTCAAGAAATGAGAACGATTTTATGTAGAACAGTTTAGTACAAGCATTTTTTAGTATAGGAGGGGGGAGGGTCTATTTCCCCCGTTTGAGCGGGAGAGGTAATTTCATAAAAAAGTAATACACTCATAGAAAAAAGTCAGGTAAATAATTAACCTGGGCCCTGTTAAATTTACAAGGTGCATAGTCGCATATAAAGTTTCAGTAACCTTATATTAAGTGTTAAATTAGCTTGGTGGCCTATATTACCATATTGAAGCTGATTTTTAGTTGATGAACTGTTATTTTAACAATGAATTCTCATAAACAAGAGATTTTGACAAGAATGTAGCTCTTATTTTACCTGAGATCAGGTTTTTTTATCACTGCTTGCTATGAATTTCTATTTTACCTCAAATCAGGCTGAAGTAACATTTTATACGGCTATTTTTACAATGTTTACCTGTTGAATTTAACCTCATCTACTAGTTAATTTTAACGTGACACCAGTGTTAAAACATATACACAGAGGACATCCAAATAAAATTATTTATATTTAACCTGGCCACCTGTTAAACTAGCCCTCTACAAGCGTTGAAACACACTCACAAGCCATGGCTAAAGAAACACTCTGCCAGGTTATTTCAACGTGAAACCAGTGTTAAAGCACATACAAACATAAGCCACCCAAACAAGGTCAGTTTCAACTTATTCATATGTGGCACAAGTATTTTATGCAGCGAAGTGGCCCAGGGGATGCGTACTATCTCCATGTGTGAGAGGTTCCCAGTTCAAAACTAAGTAAGTATCTCAAAGTATTTTTAAAATAAAACAATATACACTGTAATAAATTTCTATACTTTTAGAATAATGCAAAATGAATAGGAGGGTAAGCAGCGTTAGAGATGGGACCTGCAAGCATGGATCCAAGACATAATAATTACTGGATGCGGGATTGATTTAACATTGAATCATGTTAAATTAACTAGATTTGCATGTTCACGTTGAACATTTTATTCATGTTTTTAAACTAGATTTTTATGTAAATTAACTAGATTTACAGGTAAAATTAGCAAGATTCTCAGGTTAAATTTACAGTTTAACTTTTTTAACACTTAATATAAGGTTATTAAAATCAGGTAAATCTCTGACATGTCTGTAACTTTATATGGTATTATGCACCTTGTAAATTTAACAGGGCCCAGGTTAATTATTTACCTGACTTTTTTCTCTCAGGTAAGTAGAACAATGTCTGTCATCTTTGATATTTGTAACTTTTTCCGTTAGTTGTTGTAGTTATCAACTCCAATTTAATTGTTCGATAGTAAGTGAAAGTCGACCCATAGAACCTGACGTTAGATTGTGCATACTGGTCAAATTAAGTTCCTCTTCATCTAAACCATAAAAATAAAAATTCTTATCATAGGATGCAACAACATGAACTTTTTTTCATCCGAAGGTAACCATTTTCATTCGCGCCGCGGATCCAGGATTTCGCTCAAGGGAGGGGGGCGATTTTAGTGTATCCTTGGTCACACTAATGCGAAAATGAGTTGTCATAATCTTGATAAGATCTACAGAAAATTGGAGTACTTTTCATACTACTCAAAATTTGAAGAATGCAAATACCTCTTTTATATGTGCACAGTGCCTCGAGCAGTGAGTACCTTGGAGTCTAGTCTTTTTTTCAAAAAAGCAAATGAAAGTTTTACTGCAATAGCTCTTTGTTCGATAATGCAGTTTGCTAAAGTCACATGCTTGAAAATATAATCTGCAGTGCAATTCCGCCGCACCGAAAGAAAATCGAATTGACGGGAACAAATAAGTGTTCAGAAGCCAGAGGATGTGTGCGTTAACGTCAAATGTGTTTGCAAGCAAATTGATTGGCGCTAACAATCAAACAGAGGCAACAAAAAAATGAACACGAAACCAAGTAAAAGGCCCAAAAACTGGGGTGGAATCGGCTGAAGTGATTTGTGATAGAATGCTATGGCGTTGTGACTGTCAATTATCACAAATCACCTAATCCGATTCGACCCCTGTAGGTTTTAAAATAATCAAGATAATTTGATGCAGTTAATTTTGTTTGATTTGTTGATGAATAGTACGGAAGTTCCTTTAACTTAACCATGAAAGTGAACAATCTTCACGCATACACTAGACGCTCGATATAGTGAATCTTAAAATAGTTAACTATCCACAGTAGTAAACACACGAAATTTTCAATAAAACTGGATTTTTTATAAATATAATTCTAAACTTTCAAAACTTCCGCTTGAAAAAGTGAACAATCTCGAAGGAATGAACACTCAACAGGCCTGGTTTTTTTTACTTTACTATATCGAACGTCTCCTGTATTACCATCAGAAAAGAAGGTATGTTATGACTAAAAAAGATGTGCAACATAGTTGCAAACTAAACCACACTCGAAGTACATAAGAGAGTTAAATAATGGGGACAAGCTCTAGAGTTTAAAACTTGCAAGTGGACGCATTCATGAAATTAGCTCACCAGCGGGGAAGACATCTAAAAGTTACTCTCGATACTTTTCTAGTGAAAGTACTGTCAAATGAAAACGCATCTTTTTAGTAAGAAAGTTTTTGGTACCTATTTCCAATAATTTTTACACAGAAATGTAGTTTCTCATTCTGGCTTTATTTAAATATCTTAGTCTTGTTAATCCGAGCATTTGAACCAAAGTTAGAGTTTTTAAAACAAATTAAATTGACCTTTTTTTTTTGAGAATGAAAATAAGTGCCACTACTGCTTTCCGCGTTACATTTAATTACAAAAAAGAACACTTACATATTTGTAGGAGAGGGGAGGGTTGGGGAATAAACTTTTTGGAACATTGTTTTTCGAATCGGTATCATTTTTCATTCACATTTGCATTTTGAAAATTGAAATCAGATCAATGTGGGACTCAATCTACTCTCTAGTATGAAACAATTTGACTATTCTCAAAAATCTTACATTAGAATGTAGCCTGACATTTATTTTTAATTAAAGACCTTAAATTTTGAAGATAGGGCGTTATAAAACCGACGAAAGCTTGTAACTTTATAATCGCTCGATTTGAAGGCTGTTTTTGCATTTGGAATTTTTCTCCACTTCACATCTGGGAGAGGCGAGATAAATCGTTTGTTTAAGTATCTTTAAATAATTTTGTGAAAAGAAAATTCAGAAAAAAAAACATAAACTTCTTTTCCCGGCCAAGAAAAATTTTATAAACGTAGAACGAAAAAACATTTTAATGAATTAATATTTTATGCTTGGTTCGTGTCTGCTCAGGGGGGGGTCAATCGCACCCATTGCCCTCCCTCTGTATCCGTGCTTGCTCCAAGTAAAAAGGTCCCTGGCAGAATGCATGTGAAGTTCCTTGTTTCGTGGCCGTAAACGTTTTTTTTCTCCATTCTCTTCAAAAAAAACTTGGCACTTTAAATGCTGGAGCGAATTGGAAGCGATAGCTCAATTTCGAACGTCTTCGGTTTGTGTTATTCCCAAAAGCGAATAGAAAACGATCCTTACATTTTTATCATTTGAGTTCCAAATAATTGCAGTTTTCTCATTTAAATTCCAAATAATTCCAGGCCAATTCCATTTTTACTTCCACTCTCTCATTAAAATATTAGCTGTTTCCTAAAATTGGACAGAAGGTCTGTGTCAAATTTTTTTTTTTTTTTTGTGCAGAAAGTATTTGACTTCATGATTTTGTGATTTGTTGCTCTTATTTACAAATTAAATCATTTTGTTGGAAGCAATAACAATGTTTTTAAATGCTAAGAATGGGGAGAAAAGCATTTGCACATGATTTTGTATTTACATTTTCTTTCAATCCGCCAACAATCCGTCTCCTAAACACCTATCGTTCCAAACACATAATGACAATAAAAATTAAAAAAAATTCCTTTTTTTTTTAAACTCAACACAAAATAACAATAGCAACTAAAAGAATGCTTTAAATAAAGAAATAACATTTTTTTAAATTTTGTACCATAGTTTTTGGTATTTGCTAGATCATTTTTAACAGCCGTTTCACTTCCTTCAATTTCCCGTGCTATTTCACTTAAAGTCCCAGTTCCTTAAAATCAAATCTGTCCCTATATTTGCAATGGCCTCATTTAGGTGACTCAACCTTTTATACTCATTTTTGGCAGTTCAATCATATAACTTATGAAATTTTTATGGATTTCCAAGTTACCCCTTTAGCGTTCCCCTTTTTGATTAGACAATAATGTTCACTACCACAGGTATCAAACATTTCGAAGAATAATACAAAAAAAAAATGACCTCAAACAAGTGACGGACAGTGTATATTTAATTGAAACAAAAATACGCAAAAATATGCCAGATCGATGAAATATTCCTGAAATAATATCGCTCAAGGTACGGATCTTAACCGCTGAAGAAATATTTTCGAGTGTATTTGAACATCCTATTTCTTCTGACTTAAGATTCAACGTTTTGGCACTCCGTGGCACGCATACAAATATTAGTTGGAATTACACATTTTTTTCAGCTGCAGCGCTGGTTAAGCCATTTTAGAGTTCATTAAATTCGGAACTGAGGTATCTGGCGCAAGGTCTTCCTCCTATGAAACTATAAAGTTACTGGGACTACGAGTTTTTCATACGAGTTTTTTTCATACAAAAATTAAATTGAATACAAAATATCTCCTGTTAAGAATTTTGCTACTACTTTCGTCATACGTTGCGAAAACGCAACGTCAGTTTTTTTGGAAAACTACACTCAGAGAAAAAAGCTTGTATAACCAACCAATTTCTGGTTTATTATACCTGATTTTAGGGCTATTATTTTTCAACTCGGTAGATCACGATAACTGCTTAACCTGATACCTGATTTTAATGTCGTGTTAAATCAACGTTGGTTTCAGGTAAAGTTAACATAGCCTTAAAAAAGTAAAACTGTAAATTTTACCTGAGAATCTTACTATTTTTACCTCTAAATCTAGTTAACTTTACATGAAAATCTAGTTAAAAAACATGAATAAAATGTTCCACGTCTTGTTAAATTAACATGAAGATCTAGTTAATTTATCATTATTCAATGCTGAATTAAACCTGTATCTGGTAATTATTATATCTTGGATCCATGCTTTTAGGTCCCATCCCTAACACTGCTTACCGTCCAATTCCTTTTACATTATTCTCACACATGGAGATAGTACGCATTCCCTCGACCACTTCGCTGCATAAAAAACTTGTGCCAAATATCAATAAGTTGAAACTGACCTTGTTTGGATGGCTTATGTTTTTGAATGTGCTTTAACACTGGTGTCACGTTAACATTAACTGGCAGATGAGGTTAATTTCAACAGGTAAACATTGTAAAAGCAACCATATAAAATGTAACTTCAACCTGATTTGTGGTAAAATAGACATTCATAACAAGCAGTGTTAAACAAACCTGATTATTTGATTATTTCAAAATTTCTCATTTACCAGAATTCAGTGTAAAAATGACAGTTCATCTTCTTAAATCAACTTGAGTATGGTAATATAGGCCATCAGGCTAATTTAACACTTAATATAAGGTTATTAAAATCAGGTAAATTTCTGAAATGTCTGTAACTTTATATGGGATTATGCACCTTGTAAATTTAACAGGGCCCAGGTTAATTATTTACCTGACTTTTTTCTTTGAGTGTAAAACCTTTTTAAATTGTTTTTCCCAAATTTCATCTAACTAGCCCAATTTTAGCTACATATGATATGAAATTTCAAATGGAAATAGTAGCTGTCGGAGAGGGGTTTAGTGGAGTTTTTGTGTGCAGATGGAAACTGCAGTGCATGCTGCGAACTATACAGCAATTTATATTGAATAATTTTGAATGAACAACAACCACCTGAGTGTTTGTTACCGCCAAATGTATAGGCTGGAGGTAGGTATAGCTATTTCACGAGTGCCACCTCGATCATCAGACTCCTTTAGACTAAGCACCACCATAGAGGTGTCTGATGATCAAGGTAGCACTCGTGAAATAGCTATCACTCCAGCCTATACATTTGGTATCACACACAGATTTGGATCGGACTTGTTATTACCATTGATAGGAAAAAGGAAACACGAAACAAATGGGCCTAAAAATAAATCTGTCTACCTGTCTGTATGTGTGTCTGTCTGTTTGTTTGGCTACAGTCAAAACTTCTGAATCGATTATCTTCAAACTTGGTGCATAGTGGTTTCCGATAGTCTTTCACACAGGTTTTATTTTTGTCATTTCTTAAGAACTAAGCATAATGGTACCAGCCATAAGTTTTACTAAACAACTTTACAAAATCTCATTTTTCTCAAAAAAACGGCTTCTTAAAAATGGTTATTGATGGTACCTACTAAAGAATTATTTTTAGTAATCGATTTTCTACGGCAACTTATTTTAAACATAATTGTATTGTGTACTAAAATTAAAAAAGATGTTCAATATTTTTTTTGTTGAAATTTTTTTATTTCAAAAAAGGCTTCAAAACTTTTTCCTTAAAAATGTTTCATCGTTGATTATTTATTTATGTAGCCCAAGAAAATAGGACGAAAAAAAACAATGGCAACATGTATTACGAAAAAATTTCAACAGAGTTTTCATTTTGAAGTTTTTTTGCTGGGCAAATAATTTTAGGAGGGGGTGAAATAGGGATAGAGCTTTTTTTGGAATTGTGTTAAAGTTGATATTATATTTATGTAATTCTGCACGAAAACTTAACACTTATAATTTTTTATTCAAACGATATTAGTAAAAAGTCCCCATATCAAAACATTTCTGAGATTTCAATTTCAGCGACTCGGCCACAATCACGCTTTATTTTAACAGCTTCGTTATGACATTCTTTTTTTGAAATAACTAACTTCATGAACACTTAAACTATTCCATAAAATTATGTAAACTGATGAAAATTGATACAAACAAAATTAAAAAAACTTTTTTTCGTAGCACACACAGAAACTCTGATAAACATAATAAAATAATAATTATATTATTATTAAATAATTATTCAAGAACTAATACCATTCGACCTTTTGTTTATTGCATTTTATTCAAAGTTTTAAGACAACATATGTACATCCTGGGTTTTTGATCAAACATTTTAAGCAGTTGGTGGATCATAGGGTACTTCCCATACCCACTGATCCCAGCCAACACAAGTCTTTTTCGAATCCAAAAAGCCAGTTTCTTGGGGACAGTTGACAGATACAGGTTTTTCATTAACTTTTACACACTCCCAATACCTTGTGGGGTCATAATTGTTACGGAATATGCCAGTTTGAACATTTATAGCAGTGCACACAGGTTCTCCATCAGTGTGGCTGTAAACTGCAGCAGCTGATGAAAATAGGGCTACAAAAGCCGCAACCAGGACTAATGCAATAGCTGAGGGATTTAAAAAAAAAATAATGTTCACAAATGTAGGTAGTTGGAAATTCATAAATTTGTTATAACAAATTCTTACCTGTCTTCATTTTGAAGGAAAATGTTTCTATGATAATAATTCTGAAGAACGCTGACAATTTATATCTTGCGACGGGTTTGGTTTGCAAACTTAAATTAAAATCTAATCAATTTTAGTTATGATAACACAATAATAATAATTACTGATGAATACCTTTGTCGCAATAATAGTTAACTGTGGTTTTTATCAGGAGACAGCTAGCTATATTTTGTACTTAATTCATGTTGAAAAATACGTTGAATTTATTGGCTCTAGCTCTAGACTTAGAGAAGAGACGGTTTGACATATCAAAACAACATTTTATTTATGGATTATTGTTTTTTCTTGCAAGAAACAAAAAAAAATTGATAACTCTATTTTTGTTAAGCAAATAATATTAAAAGCGATTTGTATCTTTTAGAACAAAGTTTATTCGGAAATTGACAATTAAGACTGCGGGTTTAGGACCAGAATTGTGCATTACTTATCAGTTTATCTCAGAGTGATTAGAAATATTTAACAGTTGATTATTTTCAATGAATTAAACTAAAATAACTAAAATCAAATAAAATACTTCGCTCTGATAAATGAGACATCATCAGTGTTAAAACTTATGTTGGCTGGGTCAGTGTATTACATTTTTTTGGATCAAAAATGGTAGAACTTTAAATCTTGTCTTCAATACTTATTCGGCTCCAAATCCATGGAGGGTCTTTGCCAAAGATATTGCGGTCTTCCATCGAATAGCGGTGCCTCGTAAGCTCCCTCCAGTCGTCGAGATCAAAAGTTCGTGCGTCTGTAATCACTTGGTCCCTGTTGCAGAGGTTCGGTCTTCCTGGTGGTCTCCAACCTGGGGGCTGGGATGCTAAAATTTTCATAGCTGGAGCATTGTTGTCCATTTGCTTGATGTGGTCGAGCCAGTATGGTCAACACGTGTTTTGGATCTTTGGACTACATTCAAATCTTTGTATTGCTCGTCCAATTCAAGGTTCTTCTCCTCTATCTCCTCTCCTTCTCCTCTATTCGCTCTCTTCTTATATAGGACCAAATATCCGTGGAAGAATATTTCTCTCCAAAGTGCCCAAGTCCTTTTTTCAGTATCGTCCAACACTTACCACCCTACAGCAGAATTGGTAAAATCTGCGTTTTGTATAGCGTGCTCTTTGTCTTTCGAAAAAGTAGTGTTGAACCCATTTGTTTGGCCAAACCGATGTAGCAGCGGTTTGCTAGGGTAATTTTTCGTCGGATTTCCATTAAGGTGTCGTTCGTAGGATTGATGTTTGTTCCAAGGTAGGTGAACTCCTTGACTACTTCAAAATTACTGCTACCAACAGTGACGTTTTGTCCTAGGTGATGGACAGATGAGGCTTTGTTTGTTGATAGCACATACTTTGTTTAGTCCTCATCCACTTCAAGACCAACGCATTTCGCTTGTTCATCAATGGCTGTAAATACTTCTAGTACAGCTGACTTGGAGCGGCCGATTATTTCGATGTTGCCCGGATAGCCAAATAGTTGAGAACCTGTTGAAGAAAGTGCTTTCTAGGTTGAAACCACTCTTGTGCACTATCAGCTCCAGAACTAGGTTGAAGAAGACACATGGAAGCACATCAACCCTGTACATGCCGTGAATAACTCAGATAACCTGTTACCTATTCGTTACCTATCTGTTCACAATGATGTGCTGAATGGACGAGTTGATTCTATTTGTGAGTTTTTCACTGTTTTTCACTAATACTTTGCAAATCTAATACATCAGCTGTTCGCTTCAGCTTGTAGGCAAATCAAATTGACAGCTAAGGATTACTATCTTTTTTTGTTCATCTATGCCCAAGACGTTCAATGTGTGCCTTGCACCAGTCAGCATGGGGTCGATTTGGATGGTGGTTCGACCATTCTAGTTCGACCATTTTACGAGCTGCAGCAAAGTCGATTAGTTGGAACCCGTTTTCTATTGTCGCTTTGTGGTGCCTGTGCTTTACAACTCATCTACCAAAGATATTTTCCTTCCCGAATTTAGCATTGAAGTTACGCTCCAAAGGATCCATCTAAGAGGTCGTTAAACTCCTGCTTGTTAGACTTCTCAGCTTCATCGTTTAAAGAGTGTGTATTAAGCTGATGTTTTAGAAGGTAGCTATGATGCGGATCACATCCAGCCGATCGCTAATCGGCTTAAAATCGATGACTTTCGATCTGAGTTGATTTCCCACGACGAATGAGAAATGTATGTGTAGTCTTTGATGACAGCTGTAATAAAATAAAGAGTGTTGTTACATTCCAGGTGCATGCTCGTAGATCGTGGTCCATTTTCGTTCGGTCTGGTTGCCATTTGAGGGGGCTTGACGCGTCTCTTTCATATCAATTTTTTTTTGTTTTTTTTTTTATTAATTTTTACTTTCCATTTTCTTAAAACTATCTTAAAGCTAGACAAAAATTATCGATATCTTAAAACTAACTTACTTGCCCCAGTCGGGCGCTCTAAGTTAAACTATAATAACTTAATGCTAATGCCTTTCTGCCTAAGAACTATCTTGATACTAAATCCAGGTCGGTTTTATTTTTACCGAGAAGAATTTACAAAAAACTCGGTATCTCTGTCTTTATTTTTATTTTGGTTTTCTTTCATAACAATAGTATTTTTGCTGTGGCCCGGTCGTTAGCCCAAAGCAATAACCTCCAAACTTGATTCACGGGTTTGGTGTAGCAATTCTTTCCTTTTTCAAAAAAAAAAACCGTTTTTAAACCATACGGTTTTTTTCTTGTCTTTACCAAGCTTACTCTATTTTTTTTTTACATCTTATACGAATAACCCTATATAAAAAATTATTCTTAATCTGTTCAGGCGATAATGAGAAAATTCAAAATTAAAAAAAAAAGAAACATTGTTTAAGAAATACTATTGATAATTTTTTGGTGGTAAATTGCGGATACGATACAGAAAAAGTTTAATAAAAACCAAACGAGCCCTTTTTAAGAAAGAAAATATTTTCCTTAAAGGGGTCTTAACATTTTTATAGAAAGTAACTTTATTTTTTCATAAAAGTAAATTATTTTCTTAAAATACTTTACAGAGTGTAGAAAAAAAAACCTTTAAATTTTCAAAATATTTAATTTTCAAAAAAAATTTGAACATTTTTTTTAAAAACTCAAAAATTATTTTTTTTTTTTGAAAATTTTAGTTAGAAAAACTTAAAAGCAATATATAAGCACTATATGCTTTGAATTTTTCTCTATGCAACAATTATTGAAATCAAAATTACCGGTTTGAAGAAAATCGAAAATAAAAATTTGTTCTTTGGGAGGTACCATTAAATACCATTTTTTGAATAACGGTTCCCATCTTAAGATAGCTTTTATTAAAAGAAATTTATTGAATTTTTTTTTGGAAAAGTTGTGGAACCGTTTTTGAGTAAAATAAGATTTTATAAAATTGCTTTAAAAAAATTGTATGGCAGGTACCGTTATTTTCCGTTCCAAAAACTAACCTCGAACGTTTTAAAATAAATATTTAGATTTTTTAAATTTTAAATTTCCTGGAAAACGAAAGTAATTATGTATCTAATATTTTTTGATGCAGAAGCTTTAAAAAAATATAAAAGCGATGTACCAAAATTTTTCAAACTATATTTTTCTGATGGATTCTTAAAACAAATTTCCAATTTTGATTTCTTATCAGTTTATTAGCATTCCTAAGAATATTTTGTTTAATGAACTTCATGGCAATGGTAATTTATGATGTGCACATGTTGAGAAGCCTTTAAGGAAAGCCTTTTTTTCTTAAAATCAGTTCGTCGGATTTTGTTAAAATTTTTTCAGAATGCTAAAATTAGGTAGTGTGATCTACAAACAAATATTTAAAACAAATGTGACTGTCCTTTATCCAGAAAAAAAAGAAAAAAATTATTTGAAGTGGTTGGAAAAAGTATAGTTTCAGAGTATTTTTTCATTTATGAGCGTACGATCTACGACCCCGTAAGAACAGGGAAGGAAGAGACCAACTTTCGATATTCAAAATTCGATTCCGGCCTACAAAAATGGCTGTAATAAATCTTTATCTTGGTTAAAGTCCAATTTGTTCGTCTTGTTTTAAGAATATTTACTATCAACTTTTGAATATTGATCTTTCAACTTTCTATAACCATCCTTCTATCTTGTAAAGGAACAATGACTCAAATTACAATTACGAACATCTAAAATTAAGTCCAATGGTAATAGTCCATAATGTAAAATATTGACATTAGTCCATACCTACAAAAATATTCATACATTACAGAATGTAGAAGGCGATATTTCAACCAGTGATGCCAAATGAGTTTTCTAGAATACCACTGGAGTCCAAAAAAAAAAATCCCCCCATTATTGTAGGTAAAAAAAAAAACATAACTTTTTCTGCTATAACTGTTTTCTAGATAAACAAAAACAATTTGCAAAAAACGCGTGTTATAAAATGGCCAACCCTAGAAAACTTGAAATCAAAACTTAAAGTTTCTTACGTCCACGCACGATTTTCGAAACCTCACCTGTGGGATATGCGCAAAAATTGAAATGATCCAAAATATCACTAGATCATAATAAAAGGTCAAATATTTCAAGTAATTGGTCAGTCATAGATTTTTAATGAATTTTTTAAAGTTCGTTTCTAAAAAATCGCCACCTCTTTTGGGTCATTTAATAATAATCTTTTGACATTTCACTTCAGTAAGGTTTGCCATTTCATGATGGAAAGATATACGAGCCAACAACGAGTCGAAATTATTAAAATTTACTACTACTGGCCTCAACGTTAACAGCGCTACGTCCAATTTATGGTCGTCATAATCGTCCTAGCAGATCAACAATTGAGCGTCTAGTGGAAAAATTTGAATCCACAGGCACAGTACAAAATGTTCCCGTGCCAGTGAGACAAAGAAGTGCCCGTAGTGTCGAGAATATTGCTGCCGCTGAGGCTTCAGTTGCAGAAAGCCCAAATGTGTCTCTCACACGTCGTTCTCAAGCGTTCGGCATCTCTGTGACGTCGTTGTGGCGAATCTTGGCCTACATCCTTACAAGATTAAATTGACGCAAGAACTGAAGCCGCTTGACCACCAGAAGCGTCGCATGTTCGTGAATTGGGCTGAGCAACAACTTGAAAATGATTCGAATTTTCATCGAAAAATCATCTTCAGCGATGAGGCTCATTTCTGGCTGAATGGCTTCGTCAATAAACAAAATATGCGGTATTGGTCAGGCAGCAATCCACACGTTCTCCATTAGTTATTATTGCATCCTGAAAAAATTACGGTTTTGTGTGGTTTATTGGCCGGCGGCGTCATTGGGCCGTACTTCTTCCGTGATGATCAAGACCGACACGTTACTGTAAATGGGGATCGCTACCGTTCAATAATAACCGTACTAATATCGGCCGATTTATGCTTGAAGACCGTCGAAAATTAGGTTCAGCGTCTGGACTTCTGCAAGCGCGCCCGTAGTGGCCATGCAAACGAAATCGAGTGCCATATATAATGGCATCGAACATATACTTTCACAGGAATAAAGAATTTCATTGATATTCCAAACCGTTTTTGTTTTATTTAAAAAAAACTTTTGCAGCACTCTTATTGAACAACCCGATATAACCAAAATAAGAGTATGAGGGATTATATAGGTTCATGTTTCGTGAATATCTTGATATCGAATACTAAAGCCTGTCAGGTTTTGTTGTCATCCTTTGGGAGGGGCTGGAGGTTCAAAAATGCTTGGTTTCATTATTTATTTTCAGGGTAATAACCTCTTTAAATTATTCTTAAGAAAATCAGATATGATACTTTGTCATTTTTTCCAAGCATTAACCATCCCATTAAGATATTATTTTACGTGAACCTTATTTGGAAATTTCCTGAAAAAAAAATCAACAAATAAAGTCTCAACAGAAACGCCGATAAGGTTTGCTTACAATGTTTAAATTATGGATCCTTTTTAACGGATCGCCGAGATAAGAGTCTTAAGACTTAGGGAAAAAGACATAGCATCATTTCCTATTTTTTATAAAAATGAATTGAAGTATTAATGACCCTACCATATACATAGGAAATGAAGTTGGTTTTAACCCTCCCAACCCACCAGAAGCTGAGAGAAAAAACTGCCAGACTTTTCTTAACAATTAGTAATTGGTAAATTTATCCACCAGTTTGTTTGTCCGAGACTTTCGAGATGGAATAGTTTTAGCTGGCACAAGCTAAAGCAAATAAAATAAGATATTTATAAATAAATAATAATAAGAAATGAATATGTAATTTTTTTCAAAATCACCGCCCGAAATATGTTATTACGTCCGGACGGCGTTATGCCTCTTGAACATAAGAGATAATATTTTAAAGAAAACTTCTTGGACCCTTTTTTACCAAGAAATCTTATGTTGAACACCAATGATCGTCTTTTGACAGTAAAAGATCCAGTATTGTATTAGCTTCATGGCCTTGTTGTCTCTTGATTAGTTATTAAGTAAATGTATGAACACAAATACATATTATGTTAGATAACTAAACACATCACTTTTTCCTCTTTAAAGACATATTCAGGCTTTCAATAATTAATAGAGAGTTAAGTGAACCTACCTTAACCCTGGGGAGTGCAATGGATCCACGGAGATTCGAGTGAGATGGTGCGGCTTATGCTGTTTCATCACCCCTTCTAACCTAACCTAACCTAACCTAAGCGAACATTTGTTTAGTACAGTACCTATACATTAACTGACATGGAACATCTGCAAAGAAAATCATTTCATTTCAGATACAAAGTAAGATACATATCCCAAGGTTATCATTTCATAATGACATCAAGCTTTATCAACATTTCGAAAACTTTCATATAATTATGTATGTAGTTGCTACCCTGAACATTCTCAAACGTGCCTTCATTTTAGATAAAGAACATACTGTCTAGGTGCTTGGTCTTTTTTTTCCCCCAAAAGTTAGGAAATACAAATTAAAAATAATCAATCGTTTAAAATTGCTTCCACAAAAACGATAACTATCAAATACATACAAACTTTAATTAAAATGCTTGTTGGCATGGCGGCCTTAATTAAAACGGATTTCTTTTGCATTAATAAAAAATAGTAAACAATAAGTGCGATTTGTTCAAGGTGTTTTATGATTTCTATTATCTGTTTTTATCACCTGATTGGATCGCTAAAACGGATTAAAATGCGCACTAAATCATAAGGTTTTTGTTAAGTGCATATTTGTTTAGATTTGTATTTCAGTTAAATTGTTTACAATTAAATTATATTAATAAATCTTTTTCAATACCTAAATTGAAGTATGAACACTCTAAGTCACTGGATTTAATCCAATAATAACTGAAACTTCTTCAAGAGACATTTTTTCATTAGAATTTCACTTTAGTAAAAATGAACAATTTTTGCCTTGAAAAAGAAAGATCTGGTAGTTTTTTTTATCTTAGTATTTTCATACTTAAAATAACGGGTTTGTTAACCATTTCTTAATAAAAAATTTTACTTTTCATTTTGAAAAAAACTATTTTTCAAATAAAAATTTTGACAATAAACCATAAAAATGGATTTTTGGCTTTCCTTAAAGCTGCAAGACAATGCTGGGAGTATTGCCGTTGCAAAGGGGGGGGGGGTAATATAAACCCTTTGGTATTTTCTTCTTGTCTACTTTAAACCTACATGCTACGCGAATCACCTAGTATGCAAAACAAAAAAGGGAAATTAAATTAACCCCTATAGCCACTATAGGGAATGAAAATAAAAGTTTGAAAAATTAGGGATTTTTTTTCTTCAATTAGAATTAGCTATTTTGATTTTTAGACCATACGATTTAAAGATTTAATTTTTTGTTTATTTGTTTAATTTTTTGTTTATTTGTTTTTATTTAATGTCATAATAGATATTTGACTAAGCAAAAATTCCTCTAAGAATGAAAATTGGTTCAAGTTGGCATAAAATTGTACGTTTCAGCATGGTTTTTGTTTTCAAGACTCAATGCTCGTATTAATCTTTGATGAAAAACAGATAACCGGATGCTAAAATGTATCTAAGTTTCTGAGAAAAAAAGGTACTTTTTCCAAGAGAAACGCTTTTTTGTGTGTCTTATCTTTGTATCGGGTTTTTCAATAAGAGCGCTACAAAAGTTTTTTTTAAATGAAACTAAAACGGTTTTGGAAAGAATGTTCGATGCCATTATGTATGGAACTCAATTTTTTTTGCATGGCCACCATGGGCACGCTTGCAGAAGTCCAGACGCTGAACCCAATTTCGACGGTTTTCAAGCATAAATCGGCCCATACTGCTGCAATTTCACGTTCGATATTCATAAGAAGTTCATCAATCGTCACTGGCTTGTTGGCATAGACCATAGACTTGATGTAGCCCCACAGGAAATAGCCTAATGGCGTCAAATCGCACGACCGAGACGGCCAAGTGACTGGACCATTTCGTGAGATAGCACGTTCACCAGACTTGGTTTCCAATAAATTGATTGTGACATTCGCGTCCTGTTGGAACCACATGTCCTCCCAGTCCATATCATCCAATTGGGGCCAAAAATATTCGGTTATCATTAAACGGTAGCGATCCCCATTCACAGTAACGTGCCGGTCTTGATCATCACGGAAGAAGTACGGCCCAATGACGCCGCCGGCCCATAGACCCCACCAAACCGTAATTTTTTCGGGATGCAATGATGACTCATGGAGTACGTGCAGATTGCTGCCTGACCAGTACCGCATATTTTATTTATTGACGAAGCCATTCAGCCAGAAATGAGCCCCATCGCTGAAGATGATTTTTCGATGAAAATCCCAATCATTTTCAAGTTGTTGCTCATCCCAATTTACGACGCTTCTGGTGGTCAAGCTGCTTCAGTTCTTGCGTCAATTTAATCTTGTAAGGATGTAGGCCAAGATCTTTTCGCAAAATTCGCCACAACGACGTCACAGAGATGCCCAACGCTTGAGAACGACGTGTGAGAGACACATTTGGACTCTCTGCAACTGAAGTCTCAGCGGCAGCAATATTCTCGACACTATTGGCACTTCTTTGTCTCACTGGCACGGGAACATTTTGTATTGTGCCAGAGGACTCAAATTTTTCCACTAGACGCTTAATTGTTGATCGGTTAGAACGATTATGACGACCATAAATTGGACGTAGCGCTCTTAACGTTGAGGCCACTGACTCCGAATTTCGGTAGTAAATTTTAATATTTTCGACTCGTTGTTGGCTCGTATATCTTTCCATCATGAAATGGCAAACCTTACTGAAGAGAAATGTCAAAAGAGCGGCAAGGAATATGGAATCGTTTGCCGTCCCTGTCGCTCTACTTTTGTAGCGTCCCTGTTGAAAAACCCTTTATAAATACTATTAGTTTTATTAGCAAGTAATATAAAACATAACTTAATTAACAAGGAATGTTTTAAATATCTGTTACATTTAAGCCAAATCTAGTAAAAATGTATGATATTATAAGAAATTTTTGAAATGATGCTCACTCCTCAGAAGGCAAAGGTTGTATTTTCTTCTTATGGCTAGAGATAAATTCAAGTCCACCAAATTTTCCTGCAATTTGACTCCAGTGACTTAAATGCGTTGTTTCAGTTGCTCCAAAGAAGAAATTTTACCTTGATAAAGGTAGTGTTCTTCATGAATCTCCAAGCGTAAAAATCCAAAGGAGTTAAATCTGGTGATATTTGTGGCCATTCTATGGGATCTCCCCTTCCTATCCATAGGTCGTTGAAATGATTATTCAGCCAGTTCCACTGCCAGTCTAAAGTGTGCTGGAGATCCATCTTGTTGGAATATTAAATTATCTGTTATAGCCAAAAGGACATTTTCTAATAAATCTGGCAAAAGGCTTTTTTAGGAATTCCATTTAAAACCGTATTCAAAAAACGTGGTCCCAAAGACGATTGTAAAGTCTTGGAAAAAGTGAAAAGTGGGGACAACTCCTATTGGGGAACCTCTCAGCGTATAATCCAAGTGAATATCTGTCAATTCTCCCTCAGGAAGAATTGATAATAATAACTTGCCATTGTTTTGTGTTGACGATTTGAAATAGAATTTAGAAATGAGTTTTAATCAGAAAGTCTTTCCGTATTCAATTGTGGTTAGGTAAGACATAAAGGGTGTTTTTTTCAAACGTGTGGTTTTCAATCTGGCAATCCTTTTTTCAGAGTTGGTCTTTTTGACAGCTGTCACTTAATGAAAAGACTTACTCCTGAACAACGTTTGCAAATCATGCAAATTTATTACAAAAATAACGGTTCGTTTCACGCAACAATCAATTTATCGAAGGAGGCTTTTGATGGGCGCATTATCTCACGTCGGCGTCGTCGGCCTGTGGCGTGGCCTTCAAGATCATGCGATTTAACACCGCTTGACTATCTTTTTGTAGTGTTATATGAAGCCTCTTGTCTACTTAGATTATCCCGAGACGATTAACACCTTGAAAGAATTTTCGATGCGTTATTGCCGACATACGGCCCCAATTGCTGCAAAAAGTGGCTGGAATTTGTTCGAGAATGCCGTGGCGGCAAATAAAGCTTAATTCTTGGCCATATTTTTTTTGTTTTTAATTGGTATACGTAATCCTTTTATTTGGGTAACAGGTAGGCATGCAGATCAATTTTATTAAATTGAAAACAAGCCTCAATAAAAAAGGTGAAATCTAATGCAGTTTATTTTTGTTTGATTATTTGCTTAAAACTGGACGGCCCATTTTAGATCGCTATATCATTTGACCAAATACTCGTATGGCATAAAATTTGCCAACCTTTTTCATAGTAATTTTCAACTTCTACAAGCTTAACATCAATATTTTTAACAACTCCGTCATTTAAGAGTAAAATTAAAAAAAAAAAAAACTTATTTTTGACTTTAAACATTTATTTATGTATTTTGAATGGTCAACTTTAGAAAAAAAAATATTTTTCTTTGTAGAGTATTACACAATCTACAAACTTTGCATAAAGTTCTTTTCAACAACATATTTGTGTTAAATAATCGCAACATCTTGTAACTGCCCACTCGTGTGGAAAACACCATCGGAACCTTTTGATTGGAACATTTTTCCATCTACAAACTTAGCATACATTTATTTTGAACACCTATATGTCGTCAAAGAGTAACTAACAGGAAACCGTTATTTTTGGGTTTCGACCAAATTTTAAATAAATATTAGGACAAAATTTTTAGCATTTTCTTGCAAGGAATCATAATAACTAACAACATTACTTGAAACACTTACCGATATCATTTGCCGTTAAAGAGGAGCTATTCTCGAAAAACAGATATTTTTTCCAATTAACCATTTTTAAATAGCTTTTTTTCCTCAACTTTGGTTGAGGTCTTACGGAAAAAAATAAATAAAATTTTTTGTAGAGAATTGCATAATCTACAAAGCTTATTCATATTATTTTTTGATATCATTCACCGTTTAAAAGTTATAGACCAAAAACAACCTTTTTTGACACGTGACCTAGGATAACTCTTAATGCTTGAGTGGGACTGACGGGGACTTTTAGCAGTTGATTATTTTCATATGCCAAAAGGAATTTCCTTACCAATTTTCAGTTGTATCGGAATTTTGGCTAGGTTTGCACATTTGTGTGTCTATTTTGACTGGAATGTACAGATTGGGTATGGAAGAGTTGTATTTCTATAGAAAATACACAACAATAAGATTAAACCGACAAACGACTCTAATTAAATTCCGCTCAATATAATAATAAGTAGGGAATTGATTTCTTTTGAATAAAATATTTTCATTTGACAGAATAATCCTCAAACATCTTTCCTTATCGAATGACTTCAATTTTATTCATTGAACGAACCGAGAAATCTTATGCTTATACCCAAGATCCTTGCGCTATATTTTAATAAAATATTCCTATCTTAATTGCCCCAATCAATCAGACCAAAGATGCCTTACACACAATCTAAAAAATAATTCTTTTTTATTTCCAAGTTTCTAGGTCTTCTTTGAAGGTCTCTTAATATATTGAAATTTCTTAAGAAGGATATTATAAATGAAGGAAAAAATCAATTCCTAGGAGAATGTGAATGAATATGTATATAAATTCTATGTACAGTGTAAGAGAATATATTCATGTGTATGTACATAGAACATGTATATAGTAGTTTATATAGATTGAAAATAGTTCCATTTATCCTTGAAAATTATCTTGAATATGTCAAGTATAGTTGTAGTAGGGATCTTGAATTTCAATATAGAACTTTGATGGTATCGTGTTTTTGAAATGATGTCATATAGATGGATTAAAGTCAAAACCAGCACGCACAGCATGTCTCGGATCGGACCTTGGGTGCATAATTTTGATGATGATAAAGCTTATGATAATGATTTTGTTGATGAAGTATAATAGAGGCTGATGGAATATCCTTTGAATATTCAAAGTGCAAGTCTAGAAGTTTACATTGTGTTGTGGTAGTTTTTAATTAGAAATTAAAGGCTGACAACTAGGTTGCAGACACCTAATATTAGGTTTTTGAATATTTATTTTCGTTTTCTTTGTTGTTTTTGTTGAAATTAATGAGCTGCAAACAAACCTCAGATAAAGGAAAATGATAATTACAATAATTATCAAACTACGTTGGATAGTTTCGAACAGCTTTTTTTGGATAAATATTATTAATATGTTGGCATAGAGGGAAATATCCGTGTAATAACCCATTTATGTTTAAGGGGATAAAGAATTATGGTTTATTTTAAATTTAATGGTCATCGATGTTTATGAGAATTTTCTAGTAAGGTATAAATATAAAAAAGCTAACTTTTCCATTCATTGTGAAAAATATAATAGAAGCTATTAGAAAAGTTTTATTTTCGACAAGACCACAATAAAATATTGCCGCCATCACAAAAAAAGGTTAAGTGTTAAAAAAAAAACAATTGATATTATTGCATAAGACCTTGGTTTTTTATTTTTAAATATTTAGGAACTCCGGGGGATAAAGATTGACTCAAGTTATTCTCCAATATTGCGATTTTTTCCAGGGTCATATTTGCTCTGCGAAACAAAGCTTCTCCCAAAAATAGAAATAACAAAATAAGGACCCGTAATCTATGCGTATCCAAAATAGCTTTTAATGGCCTTAGCACTCAGAGAAAAAAGTCAGGTAAATAATTAACCTGGGCCCTGTTAAATTTACAATAATCAATACAATCCTATATAAAGTTACAGATATTTCAGAAATTTTAACACTAAATTCTGGTAAACAAGAAGTTTTTACCAGAATACAGTGCTGATTTTAACTGAGATCGTGTTTTTTTAACACTGTATATTATGAATGTCTATTTTACCACAAATCAGGTTGAAGTAACGTTTAATATGGTTATTTTTACAATGTTTACTTGTTTAATTTAACCTGGCCTCATATTAAAGAAACACTCTGCCAGTTAATTTCAAGCTGACACCAGTGTTAAAACACACACATACACCATCCAAATAAAATTATTGGAATTTAACCTGACAGCCTGTTAAAGGTAGCACCCTTCCAGTGTTGAAACACACTCACAAGCCATCGTTAAGGAAACGCACTCTCAGTTTATTTCAACGTGACATCAATTCCATACATACACAAGCCATTCAAACAAAATCAGTTTAAACTTATTGATATTTGGCACAAATTTTTGTATGCAGTGAAGTCGCCCAAGGGATGCGTGCTATCTCCATGTGTGAGAGGTTCCCATTTTCAAACTAAGTAAGTGTCACGAAATATTTTTAAAATAAAAGAGTAATGCAAAATGAATTCGACGGCAGGAAGCGCTAGATATGGGACCTAGACGCATGGATCCAAAACATAATAAATACTGGATATAGGGATGATTCACCATTGAATCATGTTAAATAAATTAGATCTTCATGCTTAATTTACAGGACGTTAAAGATTTTATTCAAGTTTTTTTAACTAGATTTTCATGTTAAGTTAACTCGACTTACAGGTAAAATTAGCAAGATTTTCAGGTAAAAATTTCTGTTTTACTATTTTAAGGCAGTGTTAAATTTACATTATGTCATGTAGATACTACCGGCAACCAACTTTGATTTAACACGACATTAAAATCTGGTACCTGGTTAACCTGATCTACCGAGTTGAAAAATAACAACCTGAAAATCAGGTATAATAAACCAGAAATTGGTTAGTTATAACAACTTTTTTTTCGGAGTGCGGAATACATCGATACAAAAGGAATCCTGGAAGTTTCATCAGCTTCATCATCATTGTTGCAAATTGAGGGATATTCGAGCTTCGAGGCAGGGACAACCAAAAGCTAACTGATCACCTGAACGAAGAAATAAGATATTTATTTAAGCAAAGGGACATTTTATAAAGGAGATGGACAAAAAATAACAGGAGATGTCTTCAATATGGTAGTTGTACTTCGTGGCATGATGGTTTGTGCGTTGGACTGTCATGCCAAAGGTCTGGGTTCGATTCCCAGCCGCTGCCATCTAAAAACAAAAATGTTTTTTTCCGAGGTACTGCCTCTTGCGAGGAACTGACGAATCCTCCAAGAGTATACTTGTCATGAATAAGTGCGGAATCGGCAAAAAAACTGTAGGTCCCCTCCATTCCTGCCAACAACTCGTACACAGGAATGGTAGAGAGTTGTAAGTCACTAGGCCCAGATTCTCCACGAGCTGTTGCGCCACCAAATGTATGTTTGTATGTATGTCTTCAATATGAAGTTGTTATAAAGAAACATGACGTTTTGTTAAAAAAACAATTGAAAACCCAAACAAAAATTTTATCGTGAAAAGTTTTTTCAAAAGTTATTTACACAAATTTTGAGTGTGTAACAAAACTGAGTCTAACGATTACTTTGCTGAATTGGAATGAAAGAGCACTTATTTTACTAAATTAAAATTAGTTTTTTTTTTTAACATTTTGTGCCAAAATAGAGTTGCCAGGTATTCCATGAATATCATTTTCATGGTAAAAGGAAGTGTAACTACGTGTTGAAGCTAATAAAAAGAACAACTTTTGCGCACACTACTAACAAGGTTGAATGTGGGGTATTCTTGGCTCAACCATATCTCTTTGATTTCGTTATATATTCTTATTTGAACTCCTCAAAAGTTAAACGGAAGGAAAACAAATGGTTGGTATACCACAATTAAAAGATATTCGGTTTATCGAAGTTCGTGAAAAGGAAGTTTGACTTTAAACAAAATTATCTTTTTGAAAGTGAACGTTTAACGATGTCCACGACTGGGTCGCACGTATTTGCTCTTTTATTCAAGATGCTGAGAGCTTAAGAAAATAAATGTAAAGACATGAAAATTATGGGAGAAAAAAGCTTAAAAGCATGAAAAATAGTATTTGATTAGCTAAAACAACTTGTTTGAGAATTTGAGATGAACAAAAAAATGCCAGCTTAATTTTTGATTGAATATGATTTTAAATAATGTTTTCAATATCAAATTCTTGAGACATTTTGAAGCAAAACTTTTGCTTTGTAAATCTTAGGTATTTATTTATAAAAATATAAGTATAAAAATAAAATTTGTAAACAAATTGTGAACCTGATTTTGAGATATGTATCTTACTTTCCAAAAAAAAAAATGAAACTTTTCATACAAACTTCAAAAACTTCATTTTTTTTAAATTTTGATATGCAATATTTTTTTTATCTTATTTGAAATTTTATATAAAAAATAGATCTAAATTTATGCAGCCGAAAACTTAAAAAAATGTTCTATGGGAGGTACTATTAATAGTTGCTTTTGATAGTTTTTGAAAGTAATATCGCACTAATTTTGGCATACAGAAAAAGTTTAAGAAAATCGAACGTGTGTATGAAAGATACAGTTATTTTTTATAAAAGTAAAATTTTTTCTTACACTTGAAAATACCCCAAGTCTTATGAAAATTGATTGTGTAAATTTCAAAATATTTAATTTCCCAAACATTTTTTTAATATTTTGTTAAAACAAGCCATTTTTAATAAAGGGTTTTTCCAAAGGAACGCTACAAAAGTAGAGCGATATGGACAGCAAACGACGCCATATTCCTTGCCGCTCTTTTGACATTTCTCTTCAGTAAGGTTTGCCATTTCATCATGGAAAGATATACGAGCCAACAAGGAGTCAAAACTATTAAAATTTATTACCGAAATTCGGAGTCAGTGGGCTCAACGTTAAGAGCGCTACGTCCAATTTATGGTCGTCATAATCGTCCTAGCAGATCAACAATTGGGCGTCTAGTGGAAAAATTTTAATCCACAGGCACAGTAAAAAATGTTCCCATGCCAGTGAGACAAAGAAGTGCCAATAGTGTCGAGAATATTGCTGCCGCTGAGACTTCAGTTGCAGAGAGTCCAAATGTGTCTCTCACACGTCGTTCTCAAGCGTTGGGCATCTCTGTGACGTCGTTGTGGCGAATTTTGCGAAAAGATCTTGGCCTACATCCTTACAAGATTAAAATGACGCAAGAACTGAATCCGCTTGACCACCAGAAGCGTCGTATGTTCGTGAATTGGGCTGAGCAACAACTTGAAAATGATTCGGATTTTCATCGAAAAATCATCTTCAGCGATGAGGCTCATTTCTGGCTGAATGGCTTCGTCAATAAACAAAATATGCGGTATTAGTCACACGTACTCCATGAGTCATCATTGCATCCCGAAAAAATTACGGTTTGGTTTGGTTTATGGGTCGGCGCGCGGCGTCATTGGGCCGTACTTCTTCCGTGATGATCAAGACCGGCACGTTACTGTGAATTGGGATCGCTACCGTTCAATGATAACCGAATATTTTTGGCCCCAATAGGATGATATGGACTTGGAGGACATGTGGTTCCAACAGGACGGCGCCACAAGCCACACAGCGAATGTCACAATCAATTTATTGGAAACCAAGTTTGGGGAACGTGTTATCTCACGAAATGGTCGAGTCGCTGGGCTGCCTCGGTCGTGCGATTTGACGCCGTTAGACTATTTCCTGTGGGGCTACGTCAAGTATATGGTCTATGCCAACAAGCCAGCGACGATTGATGAACATGGTACGAATATCGAACGTGAAATTGCGGTAGTATCGGCCAATTGATGCTTGAAAATTGTCGAAAATTGGGTTCAGCGTCTGGACTTCTGCGAGCGTGCCTGGGATGGCCATGCAAAAGAAATCGAGTTCCATACATAATTGCATTGAACGTACTTTCACAGAAATAAAGAATTTTATTGATATCCAAAACTGTTTTTGTTTTATTAAAAAAAACTTTTGTAGCGCTCTTATTGAAAAACCCGATATAAATAGATCTTGGGGTTTAAGAAGGTTGAGTATAGCTTCCAGACCCATTGTGGGGGTAGACCTTATTTGCCCCCATGATTTCAATACATGTCATTCCTTGCAGCTTAGTTATTGTATTAAGGTTGGTAACTTTCTCCCATGCATTCCACCAACGCAGGTTCCCAGTGGTCGAACAGGTCTAACTATGGTTGTGGAAGTACATATCAACTTGGTAATTTTTGGGCTTGGCCTCCAGGTTTAACCAAATATCCTGTTGCAAGAGAAGAACGCATGTATGGCTGAACCTGTGGAACTTAACGATTAATAAACCTTCAGGTTTGTGGCTTTTATATTTTGACAAGTATCATTTATTTATTCCGCAATAATTTCATTATACCTACATGGAACCGAGGAGCTATAAAGTTTGGTCTTCTATACAATGTATGCTGTGTATGTGAAGCGCAAAGACTGGTCACGTGGCCTCAATTTTATTTATGATATAATGTAACTCTTCTCACTCACTAAAAGAGAAGAAGTTCAACATCAAAAGTTCACGTCAGAATGTGATGATATAATTCGAAACTCGATGTATCTAAAGCCTTGTGAGGTAAGGTATGTCCCACATTTAAGTGTATTAAACGATGTAAGAGTTCATAAATTTTCCGTTTCACAAAACTTAATTCAAATAAAAGTCTGAAACTGGGAAAAGCGGTCAGGCGCAACACAAACATCGATCCTTTCAAAAAAAAAAGTTCAAAGTAATGCCCATCAGCATCAGCAGGAGGGAACCATCAACCAGAACTATCAAGGCATGAATTATGCAAGTTGTTGCTTATATTATTTAAATTCACCCCTTTCCAGGAAAAAAAGCATATAAAAAGGTTTTTTTTTTATTATTCACCGCCCTTATCATGTGATGTGCCTATTTAGTTGTCACAAAATACGTGTGTAGGTACCTTACCTCCCATTCCTATCACTTGGATGAGAATTGAGGTGGAATATATGTGTAACTGTTACCAGAAGAACATGAATTGCGTTCTTTTCGTTCAATTGGCTTTGATGAGAGTAACGCGATGACACACGGCGACGCAACGACGACGACGGAACATTTGATGTTGTGTATAAGCTCGGGCACTTTACCACTTTGCGCCTCCTGCACGAGGTGTTTTAGCTTTAGTAATGCTGATACGATATAAGGATGCAGCGTTTTAGACAGATATATTGGATTTTATTTAGAAGTGCGTGTGAGCATGAACGTACTCGTATATAAAAATTGAAAGGTTCCATTAAAAGTTACTCAAAGCATGATTCAATTCAATTGACACACGACGTTAAATTTATTGAAACATCACACTTCACTGACTACAACGAACTCGAAGTGAAACGGAGTATAATTGACGATGTGATTTTCTTCAGTGGATAGTTCAGTGCTGATGAATAATTGACAATGTCATTTTGCATTTGAATTAGCATAGCTAAAAGGGGGAATTATAGGCTTATGGATAGTTGTCTTCCTTAAGATAAGATTTCCGAGGGACTTTTAAAGGGGAAAACGTCAAATATTGATGGTATCTAATATTTCATCTTAAATGAGTGAACAGAATTGCAAATGAACAATATTTCGAAGGTATATTCCTATATCTCTTGGGGGCACAATTCTACATGATTTCTAAACAAAATTAAATGTGATTTAAAACAGTTATTAATAAGATTGATGGAACGAGAAAATTTCTTGCTTACTGTAGACTCTTCCCTTCTGACTGCTTAGTTGAACCTTAAACTCAACCTTTGGTTCGTCTTCATTACAGTTGTCGTAGTTCCTATAATAAATTAAAGTAGATAGGTACATGAAATAGTTTGCACATCATAACTTTTAAACGTGACATGGAGGTGTAAGATACCCTAATGATTTGCTAATTATACCTAACTAAGGTTGAGTAGGTAATCCTAAACAGTTATGGTTTGTCATGTTGGGAATATTATGTCACAGTGTTGTTTCTATATTAGCGAAGGAAGAATGTAAAAAGGAGTTAATTTAGTTTTTTGAATTAATAAGGGGCTTTGAACTGTGAATCTAAAATGACATTTGAAAAATTCAGTTATGCACTAATACAACAAAATTTATCGTTACTTATTAATATTGTTTAAAAAATTTGAAAAAAAAAATATTTTTTGAAAATATACTTGAGAGTTGCTTCTATTTGAACTTTGAAGTAGAAAACCAAACGTTCATAGATCAAAAATGGCGTAGTTGTTTTTTTGAAAATGTTCTTCATTTCAATTTTCGAAGCTCTTTTTACACCCTGATTGGGTCACAAAAAAATATTTTTAATGTACCTATCAACCGATTCTTCAGACGTAGAAAAACGTTGGTGTCGCATTTAATGTTTGATCTGCTGGAAAAAGAATAAATAACAATTATGCCAAATAATCACGACCAATCAATTTGATGTTTTTAAGGCTCACAATCCACTTGTTGGGTGAGGGCTCTGGACCTTTTGTACCTCATATATGGGAAATTTGATATTTGATAATTCCATCTCACTGGTCAATAATTGGTCAGAAAAGTTCAACTAGTTCTATAGCTTGTAATAAATGCTTGAAGTTTCTCAAGGTCACGTGCGATTTCTGGTACCCCATTTATGGGAAATTTGCAAAACATTAATACCACCAGAAAGGACTTAAGACCTTTATAAAAGGTCAGCTTGTTTCAGTAATTGGTCAGCTAAAGATACTTTTTTTTTACAAAACATTAATACCACCTGAAAGGACTTAAGACCTTTATAAAAGGTCAGCTTGTTTCAGTAATTGGTCAGCTAAAGATACTTTTTTTTTACAATTTTTTTACGATTTTTTTTTCAAGGTCACGAATGATTTTTGGCACCTCATTTGGGTAATTTCAAAAAAAATTATACGCTCTGATAGGTAACTAGATCATTATAAAAAGTCAGTTAGTATCAGTAAACTGGTCAGCCACAGATTTCTTGTTATGAATTTTTACCAAAAAACGTTCGTGACCTTGAAAAAAAACTTTAAAAAATTGTGAGAAGGAATCTATAGCTGACCAATTACTAAAACTAGCCGTTTTTTCATAAAGATATAGAGATCCTTTAGATGGTAGGTAACAATTTTTGCAAATTTCCCATAAATAAGGTCCCAAAAATCGCAATGACCTTGAATTTTTTGAATTCGTTAAAAATTAATTAACAAATATGTATGGTTGATGTATTACTAAAAATACTTGACCTTCTATGACCATGAATTGGCCTTTCAAATTGCATACTTAATTTTTTAGAATGACCCAAAAGTTTTTTTTGTGAAACGTTGAAACGAATTTTTAAAATTCATATAAAAAAACTATTGCTGACCAATTACTGTAAGTAGTTGACCTTTTACCACGATCTTGAGACTAGTTGACCTATTCTGTCAAATAACTGACCAATAAGATGGCATTCTCAGATATACAATTTCCCATATATGAGGTGCCAAAGGTCCAGAGCCTTGCGTGAGAGCTTGCATTATTATGGTGAACAATGTTTCGTTTTCTGGCATTGGTTTCCTTTATTTTTTCTAAATACTTCATGGCAGTGTTCCATTTAGAATTGATCGTTCAACTTTCAAATTATCTTGAAAAGTAGGTGACCAAATAACTTTTATTGGACTTTTGTCCCATTTCCCTTTAAAATATTATAAAGAACACCGTAAAAAATGAGTCTTTTCAAAAATCCAAAATTTGTTTTTTTCCAAAATTGTTATATGCAATATTATACTAACATTCTTAAAAAGCTTTTGAGTTTGAATTTCATTCATAAACTCCACAAAAACTAAGAAAAAAATGGTTTTATTGTTTATAGTCTTTGACTATAAATAATTTTTCTATTAATTTGCTTAAAAACACTTCTTCTTAAAAAACTTCTGTACAACATTTTTTTATTGAAATCGGAATCGCCGTTAATGAGAAAATCAAAAATCGAAATACCCTTAGATGGCAGGCACCGACATTAATACAAGTTTTTTGTAGATTTATTTTTTAACAAAAAGTACACCATGCTTACAATTATACCCTGATTTTTTATTAAGATCGTTGGAGTTGTTTTTGAGATAGTTAAGCTTTTCCTAAATGGCTATATGGCAAGTAGGTACCGTTATTTTCGGAGCTAAAAAATTTCAATTCTCTTTCTGGACAATCACCAAAGGGCTCAAAGTTGAAAATTTGAATAAGATCGCATGATTGGTTTAGCCTTTAGATCAAGATACAAACAGACACACAGAATTTCGCCACAAACTTTCTCGGTGTTCCTTATCATTGTAATGTCGTTTTTGATTGTTAAATCGATTTTTTACGATGAATCCAAATCCTATGCATATCGCAAGTAAAAACAAGGGTACCATTTACTTTATATAGGCCTAGGGCCCAAAAAAAGTTAAATCTGGCCCTGGGTATAACTTTGGTGACCATACGTCACCGTGGTAAATATGTATGTCTCTAGCTGCTGGAGAAAGGTTAAAGTGGTATTTATTCGAAAAGCTGAAAATCCGACCCACTCGACTGCAAAAGATCGCAGACCGATAAGTCTCTCTTTGCATCTGCATTTTTGATACCTTCTCAATCCAAACATTTTATGAGAACTCCATGGCCAACTCGCTTACCTTAAAGCTAAGTCAGTGGAGGCTGCGTTGAACGAAGTCGTTTCGCAAATTGAGAATTGAGAAAAGTCTCAAACACAAAGAACATAGCCCAGACAACACTCACCGGAAATGTTGGAAAAAGTCAACGAAAATTGGACCTCCAGATTAAACTACGTCCAAGCCAGTCATGGCGGTCATATGCCAGAAATCATATTTAAATTATGATGCTAGAAGATTATCTTTCGAATTAAGTAAATTTCAATTCAATCAATCAATCTTTGCTTTGTTCCATTTCAAAGTGCTTTACCTCTAAAAAAACACACTCTTTATTTCAAAAATCCATTTACAGGTTTTGTAAAAACTATTTAAAACTGCCAAATGGATTTATAACTTCTTGGAAACAGGAGAGGAATACATTTATGAGGCAGTGAGTCCAAAAGTGGTGTAAGCCACTTTTTTTAAATAAAATTTTTCATCTCTAATAATATTGATATTAAATAGTATTTAGCTTTAGATTTTAGGAGAAAAAGTCACATTTTTGGAAAGCTTAGATATTTCAAACCTTAGATATTTCACACTTAGATGTCTTTTGTATGCATATATGAAAAAATACGAGACAAAAGTATCCATTTTGCAAAAAAATGTGTTACACCACTTTTGCACTCACGGCCTCGTATAATTTTATAATTGAATATGAAGAAAATTTAAAAAGAAAATTCTTCTGTTTAAGCGGAGTACCGAATTTATAATTCAAGTTGAGCTCATTTGAACTTTCATATAATTTGTATGTCATTTAAAAATAATAAGGCCTCAACACATCCTCATCCATCCATACCCATAGAGTTGTGACCCGTTACGATTCCAATTAGGGTGGATAGTTGAGGCCTGCTAATCTGAAGTAAATATTCTGTCTTTTTTTTTAAATATTCGGCCATAGATTCCTTGAAACTCGGCAAAGTATCGATGGTTGACCATCTGACATCCGCAGTATCGAGGAAACCTTAGTGAATTCTATTTTTCTCTTGCTCCAGTGGCATAAGTGCCGAGTAATCGGTTTGGCTCGGATCAAGAGATGACCCGTTTTAGGCCAGTTCATCCGGCTTTTTGTTCCCGTATATATCACGGTGTCCTGGGACCCATTTAAGGGTAAGTGTGTTTGTTGCGCTGAGAATCCTAAGTACATTTCGGCAACTATCTACCAGTTTAGACTTTGTAGTGATTCAGGAAATGGCTTTTATTGCCATGTGACTGTCTATGAAGAAGTCGATATTACTATTAACTATTTCACGTGAGGCAAAATGTTTTGCGGCTTCGCAGACTGCAAGTATTTCCGCTTGGAATACACTACAAAAATTTGGAAGCTTTATTGATCTGCTAATAGGTGAGTTAACTAAGTAGATATCTGACCTTACCCCCTTTGGAACCATCCGTAAACACCTAAACAAGATTTTCTGTATATCTGTTATTGCCACTGGGTTAAAATCTATGTGCAGTCTGTTTGAATGTCTAGTCTATGTCTGTGAAATTCATAATAGTTTTATGACCGTAGTGGCCACTTTACCAGTTATAACACCGTTGAAGTCTTGAAACGTTTTTGGCCGCCAGCTCGTTTGTAAACAAATCGAATGGGGCTTGTGAAAGGAAAGTTTTAAGGGCTGCCATAGGTGTAGTTCTAATAGCACTGGTTGTGCCGATACACGCTAGCCTCTGAATTTTTGTCATGGTTTTAAGATTGATTTCCTTATCTGAGGCTGGCCATGGCGACCAGACCAAGCATCTGTACGCAATAATAGGCCTTATTATGGCTGAGTACATCCAATGAATTGTTCTGGGGCTGGGATCCCATTTTTTACCAAAGATTCTACTGCAAGTGTCGAATGCAATTGAGGCTGTTTTCTCTCTTTCATTAATATTTTCTTTCCAGTTTAGTTTACAATCAAGCACAATGCCAAGATATTTGGCAGTTCTCAAAACTTGTAGCGGAATTCCGTTAATGGTTGGCGGGTCTCGTCTAAGTTGGGAACGTTACGCTTCCTTATAAACAACACCAGTTCTGTCTTAAGTGGATAAACGTTAAGCCCACAGCTGCTGGATCAATTACTGAGCTTTTCAAGTGCTGTTTGTAGGAGTTATCGGTATAAGCAATGACCTTGACACCACTCGGACTTAGCTTTATTAAAATTTGATTAACTACAAGAAGCTAGAGCAGAGGAGATAAGACTCCACCTTGTGGAGTATCTCTACCCGTCCTGGCTTTTAGCTAGCTGTCACCTTATTCTCCATTTATAAGTCTTGTTTGAAGCACACAGTCTATCCAGTTGATAGAGTTTAGGGCTTGTCGAATTGAATCGTTTTTAACATCATTGAAGGCCACTTCTATATCCAGGAATGCTGCTAGGGTAAATTCTTTGAACTGAATTAAATTTTCAACTACACCGACTCCTTCATGAAGGGCTGTCTTAACAGATTTGCCCTTCATATATGTATGTTGAACCTGTGAAAGCACACCATCATTCAGTTTCCGGCGAATATGGGTTTTAATTAGACTTTCAAGGGTCTTGAGAAAAAATAAGGCCAGACTTATTGGCCTGAAGTCTTTCGGTTCAGAGTGCGTGGGCTTGCCAGCCTTCGGGATGAAGACAAAATTGAGTAACTAGAACGAATGAAGGTGATGTTAAGACATACCCTAAAGATGCTAAAGATGTCGACTAGAATTGAAAATATTAAATCTTAAGAGCTTTGGAGCATAATACGAGTTATTCCATCCAGCAGATATTTATGTTGATAGACACAAATGTTCTAAAAAAATTTTTTTTAAAAAGGCACAAATGTTCTAAAGAAAACGTACAAAAATAAACATTTTTTTAAGAATTAAAAAATTTTATAAAGCTATTTTTTCCAATACAAAGTCGTTATTTTCAAATATCTCAAATTTTTTAAATCAACATCGACACAAACAAACAAATATTTCCGTTTTTTATTCGCATATAAAAGTCGGTAGGGTTTCACAATTCTATCATTCCATTTGTCGGTCTGTCTGTCTGTATAGTTGCACAGTGATATTTGGACATTCCCCCATACTTTTTTCATTCTTCTTAGAACCAAAAATAAAGCTTTTTAAAATCTCGCAAATATCAAAATCTCGTAATTCATAATCTCTGCGAGAATTGTTAAAAAAAAAATAAAAATTAATCCATTTTACAGTTTCTTTTTTCGGTTTGTGATGTTAATATTACTGTGATATCTTAATTTTTTGGAATTTTGATTTTACCATTTTTATATGTGAGATTTTAAATCAAGAGATTCTAGTTGATATTTGCTAGATATTTCGGTGCGAGATGTAAATGTGGTATTCTTGAAAGCAGGAGAGAAATTTCGAGATTAAAAGAAACAAGATTATTTATTCGCGAAATTTTGTTTCTCGAGATTTTTAAATAAATGTGAGATTTCATTATTATAAATTTTCATTTGAGGGATTTCGTATTTTAATTCGGTTTAAGCTCTATAGCTCATTGTCTGCCTTAACGCGTAGTTGCCCAAGAGAACAGATAAACAGATCAAATGACAAAAACCACTTTTTTCGACTTCTCGTATTGTATTTTTTTTTAAGATTAAATAAAAACCTTTATGTTGTTGACACCAAAGCACTATTTCAGGTTCCTAGCTTACCATCAAATTTGATGATAAATCTTTAACTCTATTTTGGTCGGTATTTTGTCTCCATGCCAGCATAAACTAGAATCCATCTCGTTGACAACCCATTAAACCCATTTTTACAAATTTTTTCTGAATGCTTACAAAAGCGTCAGGGGCACCACGCTATGTCGATTTTTGTTTCAAAATTGTCCAAATAGACGAACTTTAGAAATTTTTTGATGAATCGTTTTTTCAATTAAACAACTCAAAATTGCATCTCTTTGTTAATTCTTTAAAAATTTATAAATGCAAAACCTTCAAAAACAGACAAACAAAAAAACATCTATAAAGATTAAAATTATTCAACACCCAATATTGAAATTGTCAGTCTTTGTAAAAAAAAAGTTAAAAGCCAACTTATTTTTAGATCCTTTTATTCATTTCATATCAATACCTTCTATCCATTTCCCCATTTGCATTTTTCAATTACAGCATAGTGATAATTTGTGTTAACAATGTGCGAATGAATAAAAGGATTTCAAATCCATGGCTGAGTGTGGTTGGTTCTCATTTCATCCACTCTATTTCCTCCGCCCATATTTTTCTATCGCTTGATTTAAAAAAGTTAAAAAAAAAGAAAATAATAATAATAATAATACGGAAATGGAAAACGGAAATGAGTATTGACTTTTGCTATAAGCTTGCTGAAAGGGTTGCAGCCATCATGTCCTTGTTGAAAGTTTTCCTGATTTTTTCTTTTTTTTTAAATAAAAAGATCTCCAGAACCTTCATAAATAAATGGTTGTTTTTTTTTTTTTTATTTTCTTTGCTGTGATTCTCATATTTTCTTTCATTTCCAACTAATGTTTATAAAAGGAATTTAAATCAAGACGGAGACTCTTCTTGTGAAATACTTGTCGGATATTCAACTTCTTGAACATTTCTTTTCTAATTAAGTAAGACTGACGTCTGACACAAGATGACAAGATTGTGCTTTGCAAAAAAAAGAAAATATCAGAAATGGAATAAAAATATTCTGCTGACAATATTTTTTTTACATTTAAACATTTTTACTCCCAGAGGGAGAAAAAGCTTAAGGGTTGCAGAAGCTATACATGAAAAGCAAAGTGTTAATATGAAAATATACACTTCAATTGTGTGATTCTGTGGGGAATTTTTATTTACAAACATAAATATGAATGTAGGAAGGTACATTATAGTAAAGTGCAAGAACCCTTAAAAAATGGTTTTGGAAATGTGGATTTTAGACGAGTTATATTTGCACATAAAAGTATGCCATAAAATAATATGATTTTTATAGCTCCAATTTCCCGAAGTGCTCAGTTCCATTTTATTCATATAATATTGACTGCACAAATGTAGGATTTAGAAATCTTCATCGTGAATATTTACGCGTAACATTAGTTTATTTCAATCAACAGTGTTTATAATAATTAAAAAAAAAATTGATCAAAATTGATTACAATAATGGGGAAACCGAAATAAAGTAAGTCTCACAATTCTGTATGTCTGTTCGGCTGCAGCCTAAATGGCATGAGCGATTTTCTTAAAACCAGCTACATAGATGTTTTTTAGTGATTCCCACACGTTTTTTATTTTTAGAACTAAAAATAACGGTACCTGCCATACAATATTCTTAGCAATTTTATTTAATCTAATTTTTTTTAAAACTCCACTACTTTTCTTAAAAAATATCAAAACATTTTTTTTATTTAAAGGCTTTGGATGGGAAACCATTTTTCAAAAAATTATTATTAATGGTACCTCCCAGATAACCACTTTGTTTATTTTCAATATTCTTCAAAATGGTTATTCTAATTTCAATAATTGATTTTATAAAGAAGGTTCTTTATATCGGGTTGTTCAATAAGAGCGCTACAAAAGTTTTTTTAAATAAAACAAAAACGGTTTTGGATAACAAAGAAATTCTTTATTCCTGTGAAAGTAAGTTTGATGCCATTATGTATGGAACTCGATTTCTTTTGCATGGCCACCATGGGCACGCTTGCAGAAGTCCACACGCTGAACCCAATTTTCGACGGTTTTCAAGCATAAATCGGCCGATACTGCTGCAATTTCACGTTCGATATTCGTATGAGGTAGACTTGACGTAGCCCCACAGGAAATAGTCTAGTGGCGTCAAATCGCACGACCGAGGCGGCCAAGCGACTGGACCATTTCGTGAGATAACACGGTCAAGATATTTTCGCGAAATTCGCCACAACGACGTCACAGAGATGCCCAACGCTTGAGAACGACGTGTTAGAGACACATTTGGGCTTTCTGCAACTGATGCCTCAGCGGCAGCAATATTCTCGACACTACGGGCACTTCTTTGTCTCACTGGCACGGGAACACTTTGTACTGTGCCTGTGGATTCAAATTCTTCCACTAGAAGCTCAATTGTTGATCTGCTAGGACGATTATGACGACCATAAATTGAACGTTGCGCCCTTAACGTTGAGGCCACTGACTCCGAATTTCGGTAGTAAATTTTAATAATTTCGACTCGTTGTTGGCTCGTATATCTTTCCATCATGAAATGGCAAACCTTACTGAAGAGAAATGTCAAAAGAGCGGCAAGAAATATGGTGTCGTTTGCTGTCCCTGTCGCTCTACTTTTGTAGCGTCTCTTTTGAAAAACCCTTTATTTCATAATCAATTTATTCAATTGTCTCCATAGGTAATTTTTAGGTTTATAAAACTTTTAAGTTCTCTGAATTTGTTCCAGTTTGTTCTCTTATTCACGAGCTTGTGAATACTTTTTCTATAATCTCTATTTCACTCAGCATTAAGGTGCAAAGGTCTGGTATTTTGTTAGAAGTTTAAGATGGCTAGTATGATGGCAAAACAAAAGAATAAAATTTGCTGTTGTATTTGTGGCCTGCTTGGTACAGCCATTTAACTTTTGAAGTTATGACCTTAGGTCCCCCAGTAAGTGTGTTTAGCATTGAAGTCGCCATTCCAACGAGGAGGTTATGTTCTTATTAAATTAAAAGTTTTGCTTTCTGCAAAGTCTTCTTCAGTTAAACTTTACCTTTTACTCCCTATACCAATACTAGGAGCCTTTTTTTATAAAGTTTTCAATAATTTCACTGGCAACACTGGCAACACATGATGACCTCTTGCTACTCGTTTCTTGAAATTAAGTTTCTTCTGTTACCATCAGTTTAAAAAAGCTCTTTTTTATCAGTTTAAAACTCTGTTGTAGATTTTTGTGGTCTTTTCAAAAGAAACAATGTTTTTCGATCTATCCTGTTGTCTTTTAAGATCTCCTTGTTTAGTAAGCAAACTTTTCCTTCAAGGCTCTTAACTCAATGCTGAGGACATTCAACTAGGACTTCAAGTTGTTTTCTATCTGAAATTTCATTTTGCCATTCTTCGTAATAATTTTGATGGATCTTGTTATTTTCGCCGAGCACTTTTCATAGTTTTCAATTAATTTTTCGTTAATTACTTTTATATCATTTGATTTTAATTTGTGTGAGAGTTATCATTTGAGATTTGGTGATTCCTCCAACTTTTACCAGTTTCCATATCCAGCATCTGTTTATTAATGAGGTCAAAGGACAAAACTAATAGCTTAACAAGCTAGCTATTTTGGTTACTAATAAGATAGAAAACTTTCATCATTGAGAATCACTCTATCATAATTTTCTACACTAACCACAACTCCTTCAAACCTTCTCTTTCCAAGACCTTCGACACATTTTACTCCTACTAACTGGACGACATGATGTACCCATATGAATTTAATAAATATATAATCGTGTTTTGATCAACCTTTAAAGCAAAAATGTATTTTAAGTTGTTGTTGGGACATTGAAATTTCTCACCCGAAAGGACCTTCCATGTAACCACAAGAATGTTTTTTTCTGTTTTGTGTATTTTTCCTTTGAAAATCTAATTTACTAAAGCTATGTCTTTACATGTCAGGTAGATTATGACATTTTTCATGATACAAACATTTTTCAACTCATTAATTCTCCATCAAAACCAAAGTGAGTGAATTTTCTATATATTCTGATGAAATACCAGAATAATCAAGTTAACTTCCTCCGCATTTCATTCTAAAAAGAACTAAGGAATACAAAAAAAAACAAACTATAATTTATCACTCGTTAATATTTTAACCCTTGAACTCGAACAGAAATAGCTTTTCTTCGTAAAAAGATATGCGGATGTCGCATTAATAATGCCGTTGCCATTTCCCATTGATGATATCGCTGAGTCTGGTATTTCTACCGACATTTTTTCAATGCTAAAAAAATAAAAAAAAAATACCCCTTCAATTTCTCAATTTCCTATTCTTTGAGTGTCGTTCAATATCCATCTGGAATTTCCGCTGAACAGAAAAAAAAAATGTATTCACCAGTAAGAACGCACATCCTTCTGATCCCGAATTCCTGGCGCAGCAAGAAATATGAATTGGAGTTCCGCAGTTAGTTACAGAACTAACGAAAAGGAAGACAACAATAAAAAAAAATAGTTTTCTAGAACCGCAGGCATTCGATATATTCGCCGCCAACGTACGACATACGGCATTCATTGATTTGTATCGTTGAAGGACCATTTCGACAAAAAAACATTTCAATATTCTTCCATTTTGCAGGAGTAAAAAGTTCGTACTCCTATGAAAAAGTACATACATATTCCAAGCGAGGAAAGGACTCAAGGATACTCTGTTGAACTTTGTGTTTTCTTTTTTTTTTTCTACAACTCACAGTTCACAGAGCCCAGATGGAAGCGAAACGTAAACCGCCGGAAAGTTTTTAAAAAGAAACCTAAAGGCGAATCAAGTGTTATTAAGTGTTAAGTTATTCGTATTACTGCTATTCGAATATGTGCATAGATACTGCACTTCCTTTTCCGTATGTTTTTATTTTTTTTTTCAGCCGCGGAGGAAGTTTGATTTTTACTGTACAGCTAAGTGCTTTAAGGTATGGAACTGTATTTAAAGTAAATGACTGGGTCGCAAGAACTCGGTGTAGGAATTTAGATTTTGATACCCTTTTGAAGGCTTGAAATTGAGATGAAATTTAACAGCCAAAAAACTGAAACTGTAGCAATATTTCGTAGTCGTTCGAAAACACACTCATTTTAACCTTATAGAAAAAATTAAATGTATTAAGTCGAACGCAACGTATTCTTGTCTTGGCTAGATTCTAGACTCTCTTGACGCTGCATCTTTCATTCACTTGGAATTTCGAAATGAACGCGTAATCATGTATCGCTGTTCCTTAGAGTCGTGATCCCATGGAACTACTTAAGTTACTTTTTTTTGTAAAAGGTAAAGTAAATTCAAAATTTTCTTAATTGGTCTGCATTCAATACTGCAGCATTTGTTGCAATTATTTTCCAAAACTGCAAAATTTACGTCATCAATTCTCTTAGATAAATGATTTTTTCGTATAGCGATTTTTTGGGATTGTGCCCACATGTTTTTTAAATTGTTTTTTATAATTAAAAATAGCGGTACCTGCCAAACAATTTTTTTTAGCAGTCTTACAAAATCACAACTTTTCTTTAAAAAAATCAATAAATTTTGTTGCTAAAGGCTACCCTTGGGTGCGAAATCAATTTTCAAAAAAGAGGCTGGGTGCGACCCTCACTAGTAACTTGGTGCCCTCCGAAGCTATAGGCCCGAAATATTTTTAAGAAATCACCTTGAAAAAAAAAAACAATGTTTGTTGAATGATTTTACAAAACCAATCAAATATCAATTATGAACTAGTGCAGAGAATTTAATCAATCCTCAGTATATTTGGGAGAAAAAAAAAACTGTATGTTGAATTTTGTTGTTTTTTTTTCAACAATAATTGGTATAGTTGGTTGTAGTTTTTTTTTTCCTAAAAAAAAATACTATTAAAAAGAACTACTTATTTAATTTTTTTTCAAACCATATTAAATATCAATTATTAACTATTATGTAGGGTTAAATTAACCGTTCTCAAGATATTTGAAGCAAAAAAAAATTTCATCAATTATTAGTAAAACTACTTGCGGTTTTTTCGCTTTTAAAAAAATGTTGATTCAATATTTTTAAAAAATTTTATCAATTTTTATTAATAAACTAGTGCATAGAATAAAATTACTTTCAAGTCAATATCATTGTTTGTTTTCAAGATATTCGAGAAAACCCCCTTTTTTTCAAAAAATTTTAGCAACTTTTTTATTAAAAAAAAACTACTATTTGATATCTTTTTATATTTTTACTTTTTTTCACGTTAATATACGTAGAATAAATTTTACTTGAAGTCTCTAGAATGATTTGTTCTTGAGATATTCGAGACCAAAGAAACTCAACAAGAGTTTATTTAAATTACCTTAGTAAAAAAAACCGCTCATTGAATTTTTCTATCTATAAAATTAAATTTATTTGAAGTCGATATTTAAAAATTCGTTCTTGAGATATGGTGAACGAAAAAAAAGTGAAGGAACGTACGAACATATGAACGAACGTATGAACGTACGCACGTACGAACGTACGTACAGACACAGACATGTCTCTAAAAATGATGGATTCCGATTCTAGGGAGCTCGAAACGTTAACAGCCCTATTATTGACACGATTCAAAACTAGTTTTAACGTAAAACTAGTTCTATAGGGGTTTCGAGTTTCAAGTTTTGAACAAATCGGTATTATTCAAACAAAAATTGACATCTAAAACTCGAAATCATAAAACTAGTTTTGGATAAAATTCATAATTCATAAAACCAGAAATATCTAGTTTTAAGGACTTCAAAACTAGTTTTGAAGCTTTTTTATATTATTCATCGCAAAATAAAATCGGAAAAGTCAACAAAAATAAATTAATTACGAAACGTCAAAAACTATTTTGGCATATATAATATCTTAAACAATGGTGCGTGAAGAATATTTCGCGAATAAGTTTGAAGAACTTTTTAGAAGAAGAAAACGATTGATTTCTTGCAGGCGCCCAAGCACATTGCGGAAATATCCTCAATTGGAAGAGTTGGACTATTTGGCGTTTCATCAGGACTTCAAGATGACAAAGCGTACTTTTCAACGTGTTGTTGATTTGGTGAAACCCAATGTGTCAACCCTACAAAGATGGTAAGACACCGATAAGAGTGCACTATGAACTACGTACATATATACTGTTATTTTATTACAGATCTCGCTATTTTTATCTTGTGGTGCAGTACATTCCGTATTGAAAAAGGTGCAAAATCAACGCATTAGTATGCCTTCTAACTATGTATGTACGCAACTATAGGTTGTTGGAACTAAATAAATGAACTAAACAAAGAGTTTGCAGTTTTATTTTTTTATTATGCAACGGAAAATATACATTATATAATATTTGCGTAATATTATATGTACCCATATATATATAGTTCAATACACATAATGTAAGTTAAAATGAACCTATATGTATCTGCTTTTCTTAGAAAACTGAGCTTTGATGCAATCAGGGTTTCTAACACCGATACCGAATGTCCAAACGCTGACTTACAACTTGCGTTGATTAAAAAGAGCTTCTATCGTATATAGTTCGCGCTTCGATCACTTACAGTTTGTGAGAAGTTCGTAGGAATTCCCTGTAATGGCTGACGAAGCCTTTCGTTTTTGTGCGCCTTTGAGAATATATGTGGGAGAAAACTGCATCTGAAAAGAGAACAGAGTCTTGGACAACGCACAGTATTTGAACTCATTGCTTCGGTTTCGGTGCCAGGCGATTCAACTTTCTTCAACTTGGTTGAGAGATTCAATGCTGTGGATTAATTTGTTGGATTTTTGTCTGTCTCTAGTCCAAAAATTTGGTAGGGTGTCCTTAGCCGTCAACAAATTTGGTATAGCTGACCCAAAACCAGCCAAACCATCAAAATAAATACAGCTACTTCGATAAAACTAGTTTTATACATTCAAAACGAGAAACTCGTTTCAAAACCTAAACTTTACAAATTCTCAATAATAGGGCTGTAAGATATTTCAAAATTTTCGATTCGACAAATGGGGCTTATAAGAATAACTTCCAGCGGGATGCTAAAAATGGTAGGTACCTCCCCAAAGAACCACTTTTTTTATTGAAAAACCTTTTATAAAAGTACAAAGTTAAAAACCAACAAAATAATAAATTTTCAAAAAATGATTTTTTTGGATTTTAGTCAATTTTTCGATTTTTACATACAAATTTCGAATTGAAAAGGTTGCCTTTTTTTAAATTCGATGCTTAAGGATGTACTCTTATTAGACAACCTACCTATTTTTAGAAAAAAAAAAATACTTATATAAAAATGTAAGGGAAGTGAAATATTTGTGTATTCTAAAAAACAGCTCCTACGATTTTGGTTTAACTTTTTGTGTATACTTAAGTCAGTGCGATTTACTCCAAAAATTATAAAAATTTATACATAGTAACTGTTAATAGCAGGTACCTCTCATTGAACGGTTTCTTATGTTTTGAATTTTGTCTTTTTATCAACGGATCTTAATAAATTTTTTAGATAAGATGGTATAATATCAAAATATCAAAATTTTGGAAAGATACATTTTTGAATTGTAAAAATAGGTTCAAAATTCTCTTTTGATAATTCTATTTCCTAAACAAGGGTTGGCAATTTTATTTTAAAGTGCAAATGAATAAATGTATTAAAATTTGATATACAAAATATATTATTTTCGTTGCTCTTATGATAAAGTTTAGTATAGATTTTTTCACACCAAAATGCTCTGAAACACAATTATAATTAGCGAATAACTTTTTTCACATTGTGATTTGGAATGAGCTTATTGAAAGTAACTATTGTAGTTTATAAAAATAGCTTTCGAATGATGTCTAATCATAAGTGTTTTCAATTTTCCTTGTATAGAAAAGGAAATGTCTTAAGAGGCACCGATTTAATCACCTGAAATAAAATTTTTGTTGGTCAAAAACTTAATTTTAGGGCATACAATTTTGATTTAGGAGGAATCTTATATTACTAAATGATTTTGGGAAGTAACAGATACCCTTATATACATTTATATGGCTTTATCTGAAAACATTTAAATTTTCTTCTTTTACTTATTATTTTATAATTCTTACATTTATCGTCCGGTTTTGCTTAATATTTCAAGAAGACTGTGTTTCATCCCATGTTTCACAATGCTGTGAAACATTTATTCCATTGGGCAATGTTTTGTTTTGAGTTTGCATTATTTGTATTAAAATTTAATTTTACGGTTGGTTTACGTTTACTAAGAAAAATTTAAACGTGAAACAAATAATTATTTAAATGGTCTTCCAATAAGAAATTATTGTCTGTATAATAGTGTTTTCATTTCCACAGAAAATGTTTTCGAAATATCTTTCATTGGAAGTTTTTCGCACTTAATAGTAAAATAATTTGTCACCCAACTGTGAATTTATTCCATTTCTTAAATACGTGTCACCCGTGTGACACAACTATTTAAGAATAAATTTGGACTCAGTATGATCTTAAAATTCAATTAATTCTTCTTACCTTTAAATTACATTTTTCTGTTAGGGGTGTGTCATTCACCACTTTCTGAATAAACACTGAGGATATGGAAAAATAATTTTTGCAAATTGTATAACGGAGTTGACGAACCGAATTCTGCTGCCATACAGATTACCCCATTCAACCTGGACGACTTAGGTCAACAATTCTGTCCACCCAATCTCGGCGAAATAAAGATAGCTATATCTAAACTTAAGTCCAATAAAGCTGCTGGAGCTGATGGCCGAGACCAGCTCATCTTCAAAATATGGTCGGAGGAGAGCATGCCTGATGAATGGAACCTCAGTATTGTTTGCCGGATTCCCAAGAAAGGTGATCCTTTGAACTGCACCAACTACAGAGGAATCAGTCTTCTTAACATCGCATACAAGATCATCTCTGCAGTACTTTGTGAACACTTGAAGCAATTTATCAACAACTTGATAGGTCCATACCAGTGTGGCTTTAGGCCCGGGAAGTCCACCATCAACCAAATATTGGCATTACGGCAGATCTTGGAAAAAACCCAGGAGTTCCAAATTGATTTCAAGGCCGCGTCTGACAGCATTTATATAGAGGCGAGCTATATAGAACAATGTCTCGTTTTGGCATCCCTTCCACACTCGTCTGTTTGTGCAGAATAACGATGGAGAATGCATGCTGCTTCATCAAGATCGCAAAGACCTCACCGATGCCTTTGGTGTCAAAAATGGTGTTAGACAAGGCGATAGGTTGTCATGCGACTTCTTCAACATCGTTCTTGAAGGAATTTTGCAAAACTTTTACGTCAACACTTACTAGAGGCACAATTTTTCGAAAGTCTATCCAATTACTTGTTAATGCTCCGATATTGACATAATCGGACGAACAAAGCGAGGTGTCAGTGGTGCTTTCGGGAGTATTGAGGAAGAAGCCAAGAAGATAGGTTTTACGGTGAATAAAGGCAAGACAAAGTTTATGCTGTCAAAAGTAAAGGACACCCAATACCAACGTCTTGGTCAGAACGTCACTATTGACAGCTATAATTTTGAGGTAGTCAGAGACTATGTCTACCTGGGCTCCGCTATAAGCACAGCGAACGATACCAGTGCTGAGATCAAACGAAGAATTACTCTTGCCAATCGCTGTTTCTTTGGACGAAGAGATTAACTAAGAAGCAAAGCCCTCGCTCGAGGAACTAAAGTTTCTTACTTATCTTCCCGGTGCTGATGAAAGTGCAGAGACATGGACACTTTTAGCAGTAGATGAGAACGCCTAAGGCTGTTTTTGGAGGAAAATTCTCTGGGTGATTTTTGGTCCCATCTGCATAGATGGAGAATGGAGAAAAAGATTCAACCACGAACTGTACGGGCTGTATAGTGACACCGACCATGCCAGTAAAGTGAAAAGCCAACGACTGAGATGTCTGGGTCACCTAGAACAAATGGACAACAATTCTCCGGTCTCTAAAAAGTCTTTGAATCCAACCCCGTGGGATGGCGCAACAAGTGGCGTAGGCAAGTGGAAGAGGACCTCAGACAACTTGGTGTGCGAAACTGGAGGCAGCTAGCTAGAAACCTCGTCGGTTGAGGCCCTGGTTCACCTTAGGCTGTAGTGCCATCTTAATTAAGTAAGTAAGTACTTAAATCGGAAAGAACTCCATGAATTTAGTTTCTGAAGTAGGCAAAGTATCCCATTCTCGTTTGATTGGAGAAATAAATTTTAAAAGTCAGCATTTTCGATTTAAAAAGCTTTTAATGATCTTAAGACCATACAAATTGGTGTTTCTTCCAGGCGTTCTCCCTCAGACTCATCAATTACTAGTGAGGAACTTTGTTAGAATTGTCAAATTTAAAGCTTAATATTTTGAGCTTTTAGAAATATAATACTAACTATTTATTTTCTGTAGTAAGCAGTAAATTTAATCATTTGCCTTTTTTCAGCAAACTTAAAAATCTTATAAAAATTGTCATACAACTTTTTTTAAAAGGTTAAAAGTAGTACTTTCCATATATTTTATTCAAATCTAGAGCACTAGATTATACAAATTCATAGCTTATAATCTACCCTTTAACTACATGCACAAGCACAAGAAGAAAATTAAAATAAAGAACAGTCAAGACCCGAACCGGAAGTATAAAAAGTCGGAAGGCGAAGAGAAAGTGCACGTCCCATCCATGTTTGTTTTTTTTTCAACTATTTTTCGTGTTGCCAAGAGCAATTATTTTTAGACGGAAAAAAGTAGTTCGCATCGAAGTTCCTTTAGCTTTTTTTTTTGCTACAGGTTGAGAAAAAAAAGAATTTTTAATTTTGTCTTGTGCACATATAGCAAAGCAAGGCAAAAATCGTATTTTAGATGTTTTTTTTTGTTAAAGTAAAATGGTTGGAAAAAAAAATTGTGGATAACAGGAGTAAGTTCACATTTTTCGAATTCTTGATCCCTTGAGAAATACACTTGGTAGATATTGATATAACTATCATATAATACATAGGCTACAAGGAGTAAAGGAGCAGACAATTGCTTTAATATGGATTTTTAATGAGGCTTTGGAGAATTTTAAAATTAAAAATACTCGTAGGATGCATAATGTGTGAGAGGGAATGGATGGGAAATTTTTGTTTCGTATCTAGGGCTTTTTAAAACCCTTGATATGAAAATAAGAAAAGTTTTATTGTTACAGTTTGTAATTTATAATATCTTCTTTGAAAAGAAAAGGGAATATTAATAGCTGAAGGTATGAGCATGGATGTACCTGCATAGTGCATTTGTGATTTACTGTCATGTTTTAAAATAAATTTGAATGAATGGAAAGGGCATTTTTTTATTTTATTCTTCTCGATTTAATCGAGAAGTTTTTTGTTTCTACTGCCTGTGTTTGTGCAGATTATTGTCAGTAAAAAATGAAAAAGGGAAAATTGTGATAATGATGAAAGCATGAAAAGCATGAATTCTATGAAACAATCAAAATGAAAAATAATGATGGTATATTTATAGATAGGTACACTAATAATCTGCTAATTAGAGTACAAAATAATGGAGCAAAAGGCATCAACAAAGACAAAAGAAAATAATTATATAGAAAAATTGGTCTAATGATGCAATTAAAGTTGTTGTAATAGTAAAATGATAAGAATGCTAATGAGGTCAAATAAATATTAAGAAGTTTCTGAAGTTTTTTGTGTGTGGTTCTGGTATGTTAAAAGCACGCCCTATCACTGTTACCTCTCTTATGTTTCTTGTAATGTTTATTGTTTTTAAGACATAGTATTTTCACATATAACATAACAAAACATTTTATATTGATTACAAAAATTCCAACTTCGATTTCAAACTGCGTTATGTTGTAGTTACTTTTAAATTATTCGAACAGTTGCTCGCATCAGCAACGATCAAATCGAAGCTGAGGTCGCAGTCACAGATTATTTAAGTTCTTATTACTTTTGTTTTCAGTTTTCGAGATCTGTGATTAAAAAATATTTAACATCTCTCCTCAATAAAAAAAAAACTATCAATAATAATTTTAAAATATATTCTGTTTTTGTGGAATTTCATAAATAATATTCAATAATAAATAATTATTTTTGCAAATCAGAAAGAGGCAATAAAATCCATTTACAATTTTCAAATAGATGCTCATTTAAAATTTCACTAAATAACAAAACACAAAACTATTTCGATTAAATTTTACTATATAAATTAAAATTAACTAAAATAAAATTATATTAAATTTGTATTCACACATTTTTTTAAATTGATTCCAAAGTAAGAATTTCTCCTAGCCCCATATAATGCAGTCAACGATGATTCTAAGTCAATTTTTATATAAGAAATAATTGTTTTCTTAGGAAGCATACTTCTATTATTTCATTTTAAGTATTGGCCAAAAACTTGGAAATGTCTAAGTTTGGCCAAAAACTTCCAAGTTTTAACGACTCTCGAATGAACTATAACCACTCTCGAATAAAAGAAATACCGAATTCCGGATAAGCTTTGATGAGCTTTAGAACTTCTAATACTAAAAGTCAAAATGAAAGCTTTGGAACCAAATACTAGAACCTTCCAGCTTTTTCGGGAACCTTGTGAAAAGTATAAAAGCATATGTCTGACCGGCAGAGGATGCAGTTTATTTTTAATCGTGAATGAGTAAAGTTGGTTGTAAGAAAAGTAAATTTGGTTAATTAATTTCAGTGGTGTACAATTGTTTTGTAGTAAGAAAAGTGAAGTGTTTTATTTTGTAAAGTAAATTAGTGGAGAATATAAATAAAGCGATTAAACTTTATTTGCGAATATTAGAAAATATTACAATATGTATGTGTATGTATGTAGCATCCAATCACACAATTTCACTGGAATAAATAGATAAATATTTCCGATCTAAATTAAAGATTAAACGATCTGTCTTATAATTATTTATTATTCCAAATTATTGACTTAAAACTTAGGTAGCAACAACCGTCTTGCAATAGATGAGTTTAGAGACTAATAGGGCTGCGTCAATCAGAAACGATTCGATTTTTTTGATCCGATCATCGAAAATTATCGAAATCACAAATTTTCATTTCAATCGATCTCAATCATTTCGATTTATACTGGATTTTCAATCCCAATCTTAATCATTTTGACGATTCTCGATTTCCCTTTCCAATCCTTTCGATGATTCTCGATCTATCTCAATCTCAATCATTTCAATATGGAATCTCCATTTTTAGTATTAATATTTTCAAAAATGTCTGTATTTTTAGAAGTTTTTTTAATCCATCGACATCATAGCCATCCTTCAGTGGAATTTGACAGTTGATAGCATGACAGATAGAGGAAAAACTAAATTTTAAAATAAAATGTGTATTTTGATCCAAATGTCACCCAGTAGACTAAAAATCAGCTTTTTTTCCGGAATAGTGAAAATTCTTCAAAAATTTATGATTTTTTTGAGGTTTCTTAATCCATCGACATCATAGCCATCCTTCAATGGAATTTGACAGTTGATGGCTTGACAGATAGGAGAAAAACTATGTTTTGACAGGATATGTGTACTTCGATCCAAGTATCACATAATTATCCTAAAATCTTCTTTTTTTCAGCGCAGTACAAATTCTTCAAACATTTCTTATTTCTTAGAGATTTCCTAATCCATCAACATCGTAGCCATCCTTCAATAAAGTTTGACTGTTGATGGCTTCACAGATAGGGGAAAAATTATATTTTGGCAAAAAAAGTGTATTTCGGTCTAAATGTCACCCAATCGACGTAAAATCACATTTTACCGGAGCAGTGTTTTGTTTGTTTATTTGGAATAGCTTAGATTCGATCAACAGTAAAGTATTGAATTGAAGATTAGATTTAATCGAATGCGATATAAAAATCGAATCAGAACAGTATCTAATAATGAACTGAGTGAAATAAAAATGACCGAATGATCGATTAATTGAAATAATCGAATCATTTTTGTGATCGATTTTTTAACGATTCGATCTTTTGAAATGAAACGATTTACACAGCTTTAGCGACTAACTTTTATATTTAAAATGAAACTGGCTTGTCGATGGAAGGGACGCAGTCTTCCATTCCCTTTCTTTCCTTCGTTTGTTTTTGTGTGTGTCATAAATGTTGTCTGTTAGAAAGTTCGTTTGTCATCGTTCGCTTCTCCATCCAACATGTATGTTTATGCGACTTTCCATGCCAAATCATCGAGTTTTTGACCCGACCTTTTTCGATTTCGCTAATTTTTTGATATGTTGTGGAATTTATTGAAAAAAACTTGAAGACAAATTTTAATCCTTATACTCTTCACCGGTATTGAGTAATTGGTTTTTGAAATTATTGAGAAAATTCTTTCAATTAATAATAGACGAGTACAAACTATCGATATTTTAAAAGGTAGGATATAATTTTTTTTGTTTCTGAACGTTGTTTTAGGAAAAAATAAAAAAAAATATATTTGAAGCAATTTTAACCCAGTTTTTAACATTTGAAAATTTAAATTGTCTTTTCAAAAAGTGCGACTTAATTTTTTTTTAAATTGACTTTTTACTACGAAAGTTTTAAACTAAAAATCAATTTGTGATCGCAATGTATTCAATATTTTTTTTTGATTAACTATAATTTCACTTTCTTTCTTTCGGTATTTGCTCACTAATATAATAAGACATGATTTTAGGATATATTCTAATAATAGAGCAATTTCTGAATAAATAACTTTAAATGCAAAAAAAGAAAACAAATCAATTAAAATCAACGTTATATAACATAAATAATGCGTTATAATTTTTTTGAAAGCTTACTTATACATCATTCGTTTTTTTAATCAAGTAATCAAGTTTTAATCGACTTTTTGAGAAATTGAACTTCAGAGTTAAAATTTATGAAAAACGTTTTAAATTTTTTTCTTTAAGTTGATATTGTAAGCGTTATTTTGATGGTCAATGTTCGATGTTGTTATCAATTTAAGGCCAAACGCCAAAAACTTAATTCAAAAATTCTATTACTTTTTTAGAGGAATTAAAAAGAAAGCAATTAAAGTTTATTGTTTAGAAATTAAGAAAGAGTTTCACCCCTCCACTTGCTGCTGCAAGTACTTTAAAGGTCATCACACCATGCAAGCAACAAATTGCTGAAATTAATAGCTGAAATTACTTGCCACAAGTAATTTCTGATTTTTCTTTTAAATGCTTTTTAAATATTGGTCTATTTTTAATCAAAAAGCTTATATCTTAACTCAGATGAGTAAATATATGAAAGAAAATTTTTGCGCAAATATTTCCAAGACCACAAAAACTCCATGGAGTTAAAGGTGCCATCACACCGTGCAAGTAATTGCAACAATTGATTCAAAAATTTAAATTTTGATGCGATCACTTGCAGCAAGTGATTTGATAAAAAAGTCTGGTGCTAAAAATCCATATTAGTACTAATACAACATTGATGAGACATTTCCGGGCAGAGGGAAACGATTTTTTCTGTAATTTGTATCAAAAAACATACCTTCGCTTACAAGCCAGTAAAAAACTTGCTTGTCCAATTCCTGCAAGTGGCAAGTACTTGCGGCAAGTGATTTCAAGTGATTTACTTGCGTGCAAGTACTTGTAGGTACTAGTCACATCCTGCAAGTGTTTCTTGCTCAAGTACTTGCAAGCAAGTAAATCACTTGTAGCAATTGCTTGCTTGCAAGTACTTTTTGGGTCATCACAACATGCAAGTTTTACTTGCAGCAATCATTTTACTTGCTGCAAGGACTTTACTTGCACAGTGTAACGGCACCTTAAGTCCCCTAAAACAGGATAATTCTTTGTGTCTGAATCTTTTCGAACATAATGAGTGCGAAACATAAAAAAGATGAAACGGAAGACCAGTTGCCCTAATAAAAGAGAACATTCAATTTATGATGAACATTCAATTTACGATGATTTTCAAAGAGAAATTTCAAAAAAGATTCAGAAGCAAAGATTCCATAGTGTAATAGGGGACCAGGATTTATATGAAAAGCATATTTGTAACATTGAACTTATCAATAAGCTTTGCTCTGTATCTGATAATATTTGTATTTAAGAGGACTTTAATATAGTTAATTCATTTTAATATGAAAAAAAGATGTTGAGATCACATTTATTGGTTATATTTATTCGTTGAATTTAATTCAAGTCAATAATATCACCAATACTTTGATGAAAATATTAGACCTTGTTTTTATATGCTGTGATAATTTTCAAACTCATGTAACTAATGCTCCTTTTTCTCTCTTGAAGGAATCAGTTCATCATGAGGAAATTTCTTTAGAATTAAAGTATTATGCTCATTCATTTAATAATATTTACTTAAATGTTAAATCGTTTAATTTTCAAAAAGCTAATTTTGTAGAACTAAATAACTTTTTCTTCAATATTGACTGGTGTAATGAACTAATGTTTCTAGATTTGCAAAACATGTTTAATCGCTTCATTGAAATTTTATTAATGGTTTTTGATAAGTTTGTTCCTTTTATGCATAAAAAAAAGTCTTCTGAACCTCCGTGGAGTAATAAACAGCTTCGTAATCTAAAAAAATTGAAACGTAATTCATTTAAGAAGTATAAAAAGTCAAATAATCAAGTCACCTATTTAAACTTTAGTAAACTTCGTAAAGATTTTGTTATTCTCAGTAAATTTCTATACCAAACTTACACCCTAAATATCGAGAGTTATATAAAAAAGCAAAAGCAATCTTTCTGGACTTATATCAACTCTAAAAGAAAACCAGTGGGGACTCCAAATTCCATGATCTAAAAGGGTGTTGAATCTTCGGATTTAAATTCTCGTACCTCATTCTTATTCATAATTCGGTAAGCTTTCTGCAATTCCCAACTGGATTTTCTTCTTTTTATCAGAAGAACAGCACGGATTTCTGGTCTACACTATCTATTCTTGCTTATTTTACATCATATGCCACTAATGCCATGGAAGACAAACTCCAAGTTGATGCTGTGTACACCGACTTTAGTAAGGCATTTGACTCTGTCTACCTTCGAAGCTTGAATCCTTTGGATTTCATTCACAAACGCTTGGATGGTTATCTTCATACCTCATTGGTAGAATCAGCAGGTAAATATAAATAATACCTACTCTAAAAAAATTATGTGTTCATCGGGTGTTCCCCAAGGTAGCCACCTGGGTCCACTCCTTTTTATAATCTTTATTAATGATATTTACTTTGCAATCACATAAAGTGTCCGTCATCTTGCACTCGTCCTAATTTTTGTTCCTACTAGAACATTAATATCTAGATTATTTTTATTTCAGAGAACACACAATACTAGATACGGAAGCAATGGGACGTTATCCAGATCCATCGTCTACTTCAATGAAGTGTCTTTAAGTATTGACTGTTAATGTATTAGTCATGAAAAATTTAAAACTGAAATTATCCTCATATTATTTATATTTTTATTTGTACTAAATTATATTTTTAATTTACTATTGGAGTGCCGAAAATCTAAAATTGCTTGTAGATAAATAAATAATAAATAAATAAATAAGGCACCAAACCGATTTTCTTTAAATTTTTGACTTCAATTTTCTTGCCAATTTCCAAAGAGGGGAAGTTTATTTATTTTATAGAATTAAGATTACGGTACTAACCATACAATTGGAATGGAAAAGCTTATTTATCTCAAAAACTATATAGTTGTGATTTTGATAATATAAATCAATACATTACTGCAGGCATACTGTACTCTTTAATAAACAAAATTTACGAAAAACTGCAAAAACTTTTTTTCTGTCAATTAAAATTTAAAGTTAAATCCGGATTTAGTACCTCGTGGCATGATGGTTAGTGCGTAGGACGTCATGCCAAAGGTCTGGGTTCGATTCCCAGCCGCTGCCACCTAAAAACAGAAATGTTTTTTTTCCGAGGAATACTGCTTCTTGCGAGGAACTGACAAATCTCCACCAGCTGTTGTGCCACCAAATTTATTTAAATTCGGATTTAGTGATCATATTTAGTGAGTTAGAGAAAACAAAACCCAGAAGTTTTCCCTTACAGAAGCGTGTTAAAGATTTAGTGAGATTTTTGGAGAGTGATTTCTTTAGTGAAAGACATGAAAGTGTGATATCCATAGAATTGCTCTTCGATTTTAATAGATTTTCACAACTTAAGTCTAAAGCTTAACCTCCACTAAAGAACTGTCTGAGGTAATTTATTTTCAGAATAAGATACTCTGATTTGATTCGACTTAGAGTTAACTCGCACCACTTAAAAATTCGCTAAGTGTTCAGTACTTAAAATGGTAAGAAATAAATATGTCTTAACTTAAACTACTTAGTGAATAAATTTTGAAATTAATATACCTACGAGCAGAAGAACACTTGAAATTAATTTTTTATAGCCCTTTTTTTGTGGCTTTGCACAACTAAGTACAAAAACTTTTCGGTAAACCTTTAAGCATCTCTTTTAAAATTTTAATTAAAAAACAATAAAAATTACAGTGTTAAAATAATTTAATTGTTTGAGTACATGTTCCATTTTACTTACACATATTCAATAAAGATAATGTAATGCATATCTTAAAAAGTTTTCTCACTTCAAGAAGTAGCACAAGAACAATCACTTTTTCGAAAACTATCTAGGCATTCATTAACATTCTTGATAACACACACAAACTTTACAATCATCATCATCTTCCTCAATGGAAAAAAAAGAAACCACATTTTCAACACATCATTTACTGGCGCCATTGTGGCTGTTTTTTTCTTGGCACTACTTGACTAGTACAAGCTAAACGAGCATATGAGAAAATACCAAAAAAAGATAGTCTTCCTTCCAAGCAATTGCATCTCTTACAAGTAGATATATAATGTATGTGTGGGTATCATGACCGAAAAAGAAAATATGTGCCCTAGTTTTTAGGAGAGTTCTTCTTACTATTTTTATATTGTTGCCTTCTCTTGGCATGCAGTCCGTTTACACCTTGCACTTAGAAAATTACAAAAAGTTCCAAACGGTATATGTACGTACATACGTATATCCTTACCATTTGTAAGGTCCTGCAGCTATTCTCCCTGAGCGAAGCCAGAAAAAAAAAATGTCGAAAAGCAGTATCAAAGTTCTATTTGACCCAAAACGTGTGCTGTTACCAGTGTGGTCAGCAATACAGGAATATATATATTCGCCACTTACATGGAGAACAATTTTGGGGGCATTTGACCCCCTCAAAAGTGATATCCATTGGGGATTTCTACAACTTCTTATAAAAACATGAAAGAGGAACAGTTTCCGAAGCTTACCCAAAAGTTTAACCTTGAGACAAAATAATTCCATTCACCATTTCCTAACTTAGTTATGCAGGTCTAAGGGGTTTAGAATTTTTGTAGTCAGAAGTTCGATGGGTTTTCATTTTTTCATAACAAAAAATACTTTTTTTTCTCCAAATAGTGACAAAAATCAGAAAATAATTTAATAAGAAAAAAAAACAATGGTCACACCAAACCAATACAACTTGCTGTGGTTATTTCTGAACAAATTGCTGCCAGCAAAATTGCTACACAGCCACCACAACTACAACTACTACAACTGTTAGCAGCAATTTTAGTTATTATTTTCTCCATTTCTTTTCTTTTTTTTATAAATATTCTTGCCGCGTTTTTGCCCTCGTGCTCAATTCGTCGGATGAAAGTGCTACAGACGATAGTGAAATGATGCAAGATACTTGTGAGTTAGTTCCAACTTTTTTGACTTTAAGGGGCAAGCAAATACAAAAAAAAAAAAAGTTGAAAGCAGGACCCCTTGAGAAAATTTTGTTTTAAAAAAAGGACTAAGTGCTTGGCAATGGCAAACCGGCAACGGCAAGATTGAAGTGACCCTCACATCTCACATGCTATAAGATTTAGTGAAGCTTGTTGTAATTACTTACATGATTACATATATACACAGCACACAAACATTCAGTCATGCATACATACAAGGATTAAAGAGTGTTCAAATAATTGAAATTCTTGGTGATTTTATAATCTCGAGAAATGAGTATTTAAACAAAAAAAAGCAACAAAACTGAACTAATACTACGAGTAGCAACAGCATATATTTACTAAATTAAAAAAAGTTAATTACTTTTTTTCTAATTTTGCGTGTTGGTGTTGCTGAATAAAATGTCAATATCATATGTTGTTTTCATGGAAACAAGGTTAAGGAGTTTGTTTGATTTATTTGAAGATTGGAAAGTTTTGCAATTGGCTTGTGTCTTAAATGAAGGTTCCTAGTTGTGCTCTGAGAAAGGAATTTGTAAAAAAATGAGCTTCAAAAATAAAAGGTAGTTAAGAAATCGTTGTAAATTAAGTTCAATTCTTAAATCATTAGCTTATAAGTAAAACGTGAATCATTTTGGATTTTTTTTTTTAATTTGAAATAAAAAAACATGAAATGGAAATGGATCGAAGAATTTTTATTATGACCCGAAATAAAAATATCTGAAAATAATTTTAGTCAAATGTTGACTGCGACTATGCCGTAAATGTTCGATGGACCATTCCGAGTGCGGAAAGTACAATTTTGAATCAATTATTATAGTATTTCGGCCCGTATTATCCCAATTATGCAAGTAATTGAGTCTTCCAAGTAGCTGTTGTTGAATCGTAGCTGGCTTGTAAGCCAATACTTTTGACATCAAATAACCCCAAAGAAAATAAATTCAAAGGTGTGAAGCCATCTAAGCGGCTGGCCACTTGTTGATAGGTCTGAAATCAGCTGCTCATCAAAATTATTTTCATCATAGCTATTGTTTTTTGGCTTTGGGTGCTCTCCACAGTGGTTCAAGCCTTATATAGAGGCGGTCTTAAATCTATAAAACCCTAGGTAGTCAATGGATTAAATTTGCACACATGATATAAGGATAGGTATCATGAGACATCAGAGATTATTTCCATCCACAGACACTCACACTTAAAAAAAGATCACCTAATAGTCTCTTTTTTACGCCCTTTTTTGAGGGCGTTTTTGACCAAAATGTTATTTTTATTGACCTAACAATAAGTTAGGATCAAAATTATGATACAAAATGTTTGTCACGCCCACCATTTGCATTTTTTTTTAAATTCTTATGTTTAACTGTCCTAAAAAAAATATAAAAGATAGCTTCTAATTCACAGAAGGTTCTTTTAACAAAGGAGAATCCCCAAAAATGTATGGGTCAGGTGAAAAACCTAGAGACAATTAAAATGAAAAATTTATGTGGATTGAAAGGACATCAATTAAAAAATAAATATAATATTTGTTTATTAAAAGTAACCCCCAGACTTGCTATGGCAACTTTTGTATTTTTAATAAAAAAGTATTTTTTCATGAAAAAACTTGTACAGGGCGATTAAAAAAAACACTTGGTCACAATAATTATTGACGTAGGTACTTATTTCAAAAAATATATAGCTTTATTAAATTGTCAGGGCTATAACAACATTAAATTGTTTCCAAAATTATTTTATATGATGTTCTATCATTTTCCGTAAGAATAAAAATCTCAGTCTCAGCGGTACGAATATAATAGAACTCAAGATATAGCCATTTTATACGAACTTTATCATCCCTTTTTTGGAGATTTGAATCAAACAAAAAATCAATAAAGTAAAGTCTTCAAAAAAAGTCCGATAATAATATTTAGAAATCTAAAACCAAGCTTATTGATCGTATCATCAAAATAAAAGTCTTTAAACTTCATAAAAATGACAGAGCATCATTTCCTATTTATTAAAAGTGAATTTAAGTGTAAGTGGCACTAACACGTTGATAGGAAACCAAGCGGGGTTTAACCTTCTACCCTTACAAAAGGCTGAAGAAGAAGCCTGCCAGTCCTTGCTATTTTATATCATACACGCACCTATAAATCCTTATACTCAGATTTTGGTTATACATCCACTACCAACATTTTCTGTCGGCTCTTAGGCTATAAGCTTTTCTAACTTTAAGGTAGCTATATGGTATATCCCCGAAAAAAAAAAACACAAAATAAAATGCACGACTGGATCCTACGTACTTGCTCTTATGTTCAAGTTGCTTGTTATTACATGCCGGCTCCACTAGACATTTGCCATGCTCGGACTATGAACCTGTCGGGAAAAAAATCAATGGAGGCAGAAAAATCAATGTCTTGTCGACGACATGTCGAAGAAAACCAACCTTTGAACAGCACATTGACGCTGTTCAAAGCTTGGCCATAAGTTTTTAAATTTCACGTGTGTGTGAGTTTTTTGTACGATTTTCGTTGTATTTGGAGGTAAATAGTGCTGCAAAAGTTGATATTTATTAACGTGACCTTTGTTTCTATAATTTGAGTTGAATATTGTTGCAAAAGATAGAAGTAGTAGTAAGAGAGAAATGAAACGACATGACATAATTTGCCCAGCGAGAAAAAATCTGTTGTTTGTTTATTGGATTGCAGATGTGATGTTGGGCATCTGTATGTCATGTGGGGTCGGGGTATTAAGAACTTTTAAAATATGAAAGTCATTATATTAAAAATAATTAAAAAATATAAAAAGCATTATATCATTCCTTTAATTGTATAAGCAACTAGTCAAAAAACTTAGTCAAAAAATAAGAATACATGCACACAAAAAATTTTAAATAGTTGGAGTTGTTTTCTTAAAAATTAATCTTTTATACATAAAATTTTAATTACGTTTAAAAGTTTTGGTATGCCAATTTTGAGTATGTATTAAAGTACATTGTCAAACCTTGTTTCAAAAAAATTCATCAACTCATTTTTGAAATATTGAATTTTCAAAGATATTTTTTTTTTAAATCCAAAATTTTGATGTACAAACATTATTAGCATTTTAAAAGAGCTTTCGCATACAAATTTTGACTGAAATCATTTTAGTCGTTAATGAGAAAATTGAAAGTTAAAAAAACTTTTATTAACGGTTTTCGTTACCTTACCTACAGTAAAACACTGATTTTTTTTACTATCCAAAGCGTTAGAGTCGTTTTTGAGATAGATAAGCTTTTCATTTACGGTTGTAGGGCAAGTACTGTTATTTTTGGCGCTAAACAAAAATTTAAATTTTTCCTCTGAAGAGTTACAAGAAAACCTTATATTTAAAATTTGTAGGAAATTGCTTCAGTGGTTTAGGCTGTAGGTCGATATACGGACAGACAGAAAGACAGAGAAACAGAATTGTTTTTTTTTGCACGAATCCAAAACTTGCCTATATCGCAAGTAAAAATGGCAAAACTATAAAAAAATTGCGACAAAGTTGTATTCTGGTGGAGAGCTTTCTTTTGATGTCTTAAGCATTTCCTGAAAAGTTTCGTAAATTTAGGCTGGGGCTTAGTTTCTTAGGGCGGGTTAAAGGGGGTTAATTTATTTTTTTTTTTAATTTCACGAAAGCTATAAGTTTTGTTTTTATTAAATGTGAAGACACAAATCGTAGCTTATGTCATTATACACAAAAAAGGTTAACGTACTTTTTTCATAACGGGTGATTTTTTAGCTGGTTTGGTTTTGGCAGCTGACGTGTGTTTAGTACCTTGTGTCACTGTCAAACAGCTTCAGTTTGGTTTGCAATTTAACCATGGATCGTCTTACAAATGAACAACGCTTGCAAATTATTGAATTTTACTTTCAAAATTCGTGCTCGGTTCGAAATGTTCATCGCGCGCTGCTTCCATTTTATGGTCGGCATTCTCGACCTTCTGAGCAGTCTATTCGGAAGATTGTGACCAAATTTCGCACCAAATTTACTTTGTTGGACATTAAACCACCAACACGTTTACGTACTGTGCGTAGTGAAGAAAATATTGCGGCCGTATCAGCTAGTGTGACAGAAGAATCGCGAAATGTCGATTCGGCGCCGTTCCCAGCAGTTAGGCCTTTGTTACAGCACTACGTGGAAAATTTTGCGGAAGGATTTGGGCGTAAAGCCTTTTAAGATACAGCTGGTGCAAGAACTAAAGCCAGCCGACCTACCACAACGCCGAATTTTTGGTGAATGGGCTCTTGGAAAGCTGGCCGAGGATCCGCTTTTTTATCGAAAAATTGTGTTCAGCGATGAGGCTCATTTTTGGTTGAATGGGTACGTAAATAAGCATAATTGCCGCATTTGGAGTGAAGATCAGCCAGAAGCATTGCAACAGCTACCAATGCATCCCGAAAAAGCCACTGTTTGGTGCGGTTTATGGGCCGGCGGCATTATTGGGCCATATTTCTTCAAAGATGATGCGAATCGCAGCGTTACTGTCAATGGTGAACGCTACCGAGCGATGATAGCAAACTTTTTTTTGCCCGAAATGGAAGTTTTGACTTGCATGATATGTGGTTTCAACAAGACGGTGCCACATGCCACACAGCACGCGAAACAATGGCGCAATTGCGAGGCGAGTTTGGTGAACAGTTAATTTCACGTTTCGGGCCGGTCAATTGGCCGCCTAGATCGTGCGATTTGACACCATTAGATTATTTTTTGTGGGGGTATGTCAAGGCTAATGTCTATAGGGACAAGCCCGCTTCGATTGACGCACTGGAAGCCAACATCCATGCATTCATTCGTGAGATACCGGCCGATATGTGTGAAAGAGTATGCCAAAATTGGACTCAGCGGATGGGCTACCTGAGACGCAGCCGCGGTTAACATTTGCATGAAATTATCTTTAAACATTAAATTGCATTGTTCAAACTATCGATTCAAATAAATATTTCATTAATTTTTTCGAATTTTTTGTGTTTTTTTTTTTTTAAAGTTCTAAACCTCTTAAAAAATCACCCGTTACAAGCAATAATTTCCGAGAAAATCATAGAAGAACTTTACTGTGGAGTAAATTTTGTCAAAAAATTTACAAAAACTTTATTGATCGGTGGGCTAAATTTCTTGTTCGATTTGAGTTTAGCTACATCTCCCTTTTATAAAACCAATTTTTGGTCATGCCCGGGGCAAGGGGAAGCAGCCATCTTGAAAAAGAAAATGATTTGGTTTTTGTTCAACAACTTAATGAAATTTCCTTAAAAAAAATTATAGTAAAAATAATATTTTGACAATAAAATCATCAAAAAAAATGAGCTATTAACCCGCCCCCGGTGATAAGGCTTACATCATTGGTGACGCCGGTTTCGCACGGACCGGGTTTTTCAACAGAAGATTTTTTAAATCGTGTTATTACTATTTCATTTTTGCTTACTAAATATGATATTTGTTAGTAGAACTAAGATATTTTATCAACAATAATTTCAATTGTGATAGTTCATAAATTATTTTGAGAAGAGCATTAAAACTAACGATGTTTATAAATATGACTTTTTTAAAATTAAGAGAAAAATATAAAATCACATATTTTAAAAAACCAAATTACTACAAGGAGTCTTTCACACTAGACACTTCTAAAGAATGAATTAAAACTGGTATCCTTCCATGTAAAAAATAACAACAAATTAAATTCCAAAAATGACTATTTTTCATACAAAAATGGTTGTTTTTTCGAAAAAAAGTGCTGGTTTGGTAAAACATTGATAAAATTTTATAATAAGCTCCCTGATCATAGGAGAATACAGTAAAACAGTATAAATAATAACAAAGAAAAAAAAAGAAAAAGTTCCTGGAGAAATTCGAAAAAAAATTATTTATCTACGACTACTTCACTAACATAAACGGTGACGCACGGTCTCATGCACCAGATTAGTACCAAAAGTACAAAACTTCTGCTCACTTTGCCGTCTTGTTGTGAACAGACGATGAATGATATGAAATGTGGCAGCTACACGAAATCACGGCAAAAATCAGTGACAGAGGACTAAGTTATTCGAATTTTCACAGGCATATAGGTCGCCGAAAAACTCTGCAGGTTTATTAATCTTGAAGTTGTGTCAAAGTAAAACATTTGATTTCGTACCGTAAAAAATTAGACAATTGTGTGGAAATCCACACAAATGCAGTACATGCTGCAAAGTATACATCAATTTTAATTGAATCATTTTTGAATGAACAACAAAAGCTTGTGTGCATTACCACCAAGTATTATAAGCTGGAGTAATAGCTATTTCACGAGTGCCAAATCGATCATCAGACTCCTTTTTAGTGGTGCTTAGTCTGGTTATGCTCGTTTTAATTGAAAAACACTTTTGCCGTCATCTGGAAGCGAATCATGAACCTTGCGATTCAGAGGCCCATGCACTACACAACGCACCACTGAGACCACATGATAAGCTCAATGCTAATGCAGCTTTCGTTGTTTATCAATTGCAACAGCGACTAGCGTTTTTATTAACACACTCAAGCTTGCTATTGTTCAGTCGTTCTTTCTGCACACAAGCTGCTGTTGTTCCTTCAAAAATTATTCAAGCAATTGCCTCTACATTAATGCTAATGGAATTTTGGATAAAAATATTATAACACTTTTTTTAGGAGCAACAGATTTTGATAAAAACGTGCCCAAACGTTTTTAGATATTATTTACGCATATTTATAATTTTCTAGTAAATGCATTTTTGTCTTTTCTTCTATGTTGCGTCACAAAATTTCAGTCACAAACCTCAGATTCGAATTTAGAACCCCCGAAAACAAATTGCATTGAAAAAATAAAAACTCATAATTTGCTTCCTCAAAAATAGTTTTGCCCATTTATTAAATTTCATATTTTTAAATTTCCTCTTCTTTCTAACAATTTTAAAATTTGCCGCCACAAACATTTTCCAACCGGGCCACCCTATGTTTTTAATCCTACAATGCCCATACAGATCTTCCTAGTTATTTCCAAAAAGTTTCTATAATCAGGGTGATTAGTTTCAAATATCAAATCAAATAAATACTATTCTCTGCCGGTTTATTCTTCTACGTCTACATAGTGTACAAGCAAGTTAAGCTTATGCATGTTATTAATGATTATTTCCACAAAACTCGTCTGAATAAGGGCTGTCTGCGAGACGTTGCTGATATGCGTACCATTGTACCTTGTCGATAGCCTTATTTAATAAACGGATAGACCTCTGTAAATTAATTTAAAGAAGTAACATCAAGCTATGACTCTATAAAGATTCTATAAAGTTATTTTACTGCAATTGCTGTCAGCCAGTCTTCAAAAGGTTGCTGTTACAATTTCCAAGAATTTTTGTCGAATACTTCACTTTGACATGTAAAATCTTAGACCGAACCACAAAAGAAAATGTTAATTTATAATACAGAGGCTCAAACTTGTAAAAGTCATTTTAAAGAAGCTTTTTAAAACATAATAAAATATACTCGTATATATTTCCTAAATTAGTGTCTATTTGCGTTAATGTCTTATACTATTAAAAATCTCTTCTTATAAGACACACATTAACGTACTAACACCAATTCTATTTCTTTACTGAATGCAAAAAAAAAATGAAAAATGGAAAAATAAAAATGAATTTAAAAAAAAAGAGTGCTGGACTGACACATAGGAATTCTTAGTTCGATCCCTAGAATCAATACAAAAACATTTGTGTTTTATAATTATTTCCAATACATAAACTATCAAGAATAATCGTATGTGAAACACAGTTTAAGGTTACAAAATGGTTTGAATAGTAAAATCCACTTCAAAGAAATTAAAAATAAGTTCTACTTTTCTTCCTTTTATTTTTCAACCTCTTTAAGAGTTGTATAATCCACTTCTAGTAGATGTTATGCAACCTATCCATAAAAGCTTATAACTCTATTAAACGTGTGCTCTTTTCCTTATAGAAACCTTTGTGAAGCTATCTGTCAAAACTTAAGCTCCATTAATATTTCGAATAGTGCTCGTTTGAACATCTTTAAGACCATCAAGAACTCACTTAAGAACTTCAATAATGTTCTCTCTTTTATGTTAAAGGAAATTTTACAGATGTCTTACAGAAATAAGAAAGCCTATTCAGTTAAGCTAAAACGAAGCTGAAATGTTAGTTGGGAAGCCAAGATAGCAGTTTTCTTGAGAAGTTTGGCTTTCCTATAGCTCATCCACTATACTACTACTTCCTAGATCCTAGAAGATAGCATCTTATTGAGAAAATTTATTGGATTACCGACATAATGCTGTGTGTATCTCTGCTATTATATTTCGTAACATTCCAAGAATCCATCTGGTTGTTGTGATGATATAAGAACATCCCTAGTATTTTTAAGATATGTGTCAAATTCATTTTCAGTATCGAAATGTTGTTTCCTTAGCATCTAACGCAATTTGGTAACTATAAGTGAGTTCATAATAAGACTGATATTTCTTTTTCCACATGTATCCTTCTAACAGTGTTTAAATATCTTTAAAATTAATACTTCTGATTTTATGAAGTTGTAATTTACTTTTTCCATAGTCTTCAGCAGGAAATACGCTTAAATTAAATCCCAACATGACTTTGGAAAAGTTTTGTCATTTACTCGTGATAAACAGCAATATGAGGTGTGAAATTTACCAATTTTTTCCCCAGCTACTTTCAAATCGATATTGATTCCAAACAACAAAGGCAAAAACATTGTTCCGCGGATATAATAGACTCTTAGAGCCTCCATTACTGTTAGCAAAGTAATCATGAGACGAGAGAAAAAAAAATATGTCAAAACCAAAATCTTGATTGAATTACGATTACCTATTGTTGTAGAATTTTCCAACACACTAAATTCCAACAAATTGAAGTTCTTTATAGAAAAAAAAAGTCATCACAAAGTTGATTGCTATTCTTTCATCAAGTTAAATTATTAAATTATTTTTTCTAACACCTCAACCTGATATAAACAAATCACTCAATCGAATGAAAAGAACAAAAAGGAAAATAAAAATCTCCCGCTCGAAAATTCCACTTCATTTATCATTTGGTCATGGTGATGCAGATAAATCACCAACAGAAAAAAAAGGAAAACTTATAATATTATATCCAACACACAAAACTGTGATTTATATCAATTTGTTTCAGATTCGCCTTCGCGTTCACCGCAATTTTCGTAATAATATTATTTTTTTTGATTAATAACTTAACTTGATGGCACTCATCCCATGTTGAACTAGGGGGAGATTTTTTTTTGTTTTTACTAAGGATATGGATGGTATAAAATATTAAAAGCAAAAAGAAAACCACTTTCTAATTAATACTGAATAAAATTCCAAGAGAGATGGAGATATTTCATCTGCCATCAATCAAAGTTCACATCACAAAAAGAAATGAGTAGAGAAATTAATTACCAAAAATCTATGGTCCATTTGTTGAGGACATTTCGATGTGCTAAAATAGTTGGCACTTAATTTGTAAGTGATATCCTTGATGGGTAAAAGGGATTTTCCTTGACAACTTCTCTAAATGAAAGTTTTCTAGATCAAGAGTCCTTCTTCTGGGAGTTTTTTTCTCTCTCTCTCTCTATCTCTTTCTTAAGGATATCCTTTCAAGTAGCATAATCTAAAGTTTCTAGTTGAAATTCATTACTCATCCCAAAAGCTATCATCAATGATGATGACATAGAAATTCCCTCAATTAGTTCTATGTACAATATAGCAAATTTATTTGCAGTCCCTCTCTCTCAGGGCTCTCATATTTAAGGAAGTTGTTTTGGAACCGTGAAGCCATTAGATACGAGTATATAAAATCTATGAAAAGGAGGAGTAGTGGGCTGTTAGACGAGGTTGCGTTGTTCCAGATATTATATGAAATTTGGCCTCAGGAAACAAACATGTGGTGTAATGTGTCAACGAGACTTAAGAGTGTGTGTACATAATTTGTTTATATTTTATTAGGAGCACCTATCTTTGCACATAGTAAACAGAAATAAGTTACAGGAAGTGACTTTCGGATGTATGATTTTCCCTCCGGAAACTATTCTTGTTTTAAATACTTTCTAGCAGTAAAGTTTCAATGCGGTAAACTTCCTAAATAGCTTGGATTTATCTCAGAAAACACAATAAAAGCAAACAATAGGCAGATGTTGATTTATTTAAAATTATATTTGTTTCCTGTAAATAATATGGTATTTTCACTAAATTGTCAAAGTCAAAGAAGAACAACAACCTACCTTCATCAACATCAAGTGATTTCAAAATCAGAAAAATAAAAAGACCTTTTTAAGGTGGGTTCCACACTTTGTTTGAAAATATGTCTTTTGAACATATAAATGAGATTGGAGAAAAGGTTGTTTTTAGATGTGTGCATTTTTGAAGTTAAAGGTTTTGTTGCGAGTTTTATAATTTATACGAATTTTATGTAAAACTATAGAAACTTCCAAAAAAAATTCAATAATGAATATCTTTTTACCTAAGAAATTTGTTCAAGCTTTTCATTTCTTTTTAGAATTAAAATCGCACGTAATTGCTCTTACGTTCAAGTTGCTTGGAATCAATCATTTTTTAAATATGAAAAATTAAAAACAAAACATCGTTATTATAATTGTATAACCAACTAGTAAAATAGCTAAGAGCTCAATCATAGGTATGTCATTTGATTATACGTGAAAATATGAATACATATGTATGTGCAGGACTGGATTGCACGTACTTGCTCTTATGTTCAAGTAACGTGGAACCTAAAAACTTTTGAAATATGCAAGTAATTACAGAAAAATATACATATTATGTATATTTTTGGGTGAATTTCCAAAAAAAAAAAATAAAAAGTGTAAATCTTGTGCTTTTTGTTCTAGACATCTTGATTTCAAAGTTTCAGCTCTCTATGGAAACAAATAAAGAAGAAATCAAATAATAGAAACGTAGGCGTGGCAGTGGGTGGATCTTCAAAAAATGTATATGTTTGTGATTTAGGCTCTAGGTAACTTATTTACAAAATTTTTGCTGTCTAGGTCAACATTTTAAAAAGAAAAATCAAATATAAGAAAAGTAGGCGTGGCAGTGGGTGGATATCAAAATGATCGCACTTGCCTTGCTGGTCAAATTTAGAATCTGTAGTCTTAAAATCAAACAAGTCGGGAAACAAAATCTTTAAAAATATCAACTTGCAAAATATGCAGAAAATCACGACATCGTTCTCAATCTTAATCTGTGAGATGTTTTTTTTTTCTTGTGATTTTACTCTCTACGTGATTTTGTTCACAGAATTAAATGAACCACGACGACAGTTCTTTTCGTGATTTGCGAATTGCTTCTCTTCGTTGTGATTCAAGCACTGCGGTTGTGAATCTGTGATTTTTCATAGAATGTGAAATGAACACAGGCAACAAATCAAATCACATTTAATGAACTATGTCGTGACTGTGATTTTCTAATCACATGGCAATAACAGGTCGTAATTTGGTCGTTATGCTCTTTGATAACTTGAAATATATGTATACATACAAAAATAAAGATTTTTGGAGCGCGTTTTTGTAAGCAAATTTTCTATATATACAATTTTGGTTATGAGTATTTGGAATACATTTATAAACTCAGTTTCAAAAAATTCATCAATCCGTTTTTGAAATATTAATTTAAAAAAAAAATTAATGTTACTCGTATTTAAAAACTCAACATAATTTTTTCTTCAAAATTTCGGTATGCAATTTTATAGATATTTCAGATTAGCTTTTGCATACAAATTTTAATTTCAATCGGTTGAACTGTTAATGAGAAATTCTGAAATAAAAAAAAAACCCTTATATAGCAGCTGCCATTAATAACGGTTTTTTTTTGCAATTTTTTGTACTATAAAGTACACCAAAATCGTTTGGAGCCATCTTTGAGATAAATGAGATTTTCCTAAACGGTTAAATGACACGTACCGTTATTTTTGGAGCTAAATTTCAATTTCCATTAGAATCACCAAAAAAATCTTAAGTTCAAAATTTGAAGAATTTCGCATCATTGGTGAAGCCTGTAGATCCATATACAAACAGACAGGCAGGCAGCCAGACGTACAGACAGATAGAATTTTGCCATCGGAATATCATGTTCGATTGTTATCTCGATTTTTTTATGAATCTAAAGCGTAGCGATTTTCTTAAAAACAATTTTTTTTATAATAAAGTCAATAGAGCGGGGACTTAACACTTTGTGTAAATCAATTTTAGTCGGCATATTATTAAATTAAAATAATATAATAATAAAAGAAAATATTTAATTTTATTTCTTTTGTTAATAAATTATTTTAATTTAACAATATGCTCACTTATATTTTAAGATTTTGGTAAAATTAAAAAAGTTTTGGTATGCCAATTTCTGGTTTGTATTTAAACACATAAATAAACCTAGTTGCAAAAAAATTGATCAACCCGTGAAAAAAGAATTTGTCAACACGTCAAAGAAAATCGTGCTTTAGGTAAATCAACTGGAATGATCTTATTGGATATAGAAAAAGCCTTCGATTCCGTGTGGATTAAAGGAATAATTTATAAAATGGTTAAGTTTAAAGTTCCTTGATATTTGTGTAAAATAGTGCAAAGTTTCTTGTCCGATAGGTGTTATAAAGTTTGTGTCAACTGTGGCGTTTCTTCGTTAGTCACGTTTAATTTTGGTGTTCCTCAAGGATCCGTCCTTGGTCCCTCACTATATAATTTATATACATCGGATTTTCCAACTATCCCCCAATGTCAATCTGCTATTTTTGCAGATGACACCGCAATATTTACATCAGACACACTTGCTCTTAATATTGAGAGGAGTTTAAAATTGGCTGTTGAAATATTGGAAAGATATTATATAAAATGGAAAATAAAATTGAATGCTGAAAAGTTTCAAGCTATCTTTTTTTCAAGAAAAAGAAAGTCTTGTTATCTTCCCGGTAGCCAGATTCAAATAAATGGAAAAGATATAATTTGGGAAAGATATGTAAGGTACTTAGGGATATATCTTGACACTAAACTTACGTTCAGTGAACACATCAGCTATACACTGAAGAAAAAAAGCACAGCAATTAAATTGCTTTATCCTTTCATCAATCGAAACTCCGCATTAACAAATGAAAACAAAATTATAATATTCAAAGTAATTGTCCGGTATGGGGAAAAGCCGCATTGTGTCATATAAAAAAACTGCAAGTGGCACAGAACAAATTGCTTAAAATGATGCTAAATCTACCTTGGCGATATTCGACTATGGATCTCCATCGAAGAGCGAGTGTTGAGTTGATTTCTGAACGAATTCAAAAGCTTGAAAATAACTTTATTTATACCTGTGATAGTTCTGATAACCCACTCATAAATCAGCTATATGCTCAAAATCTGTGATAAACGTTTGTTTCTTATTCTTTTTTCTCTTTCCTTATAAAACGTTAGCAATTTATATGATTATTATTAATATTTTCTCTGTCCATTTTTTTTTCTTTTTTTATTATTTATTTATTTTTTGTTAAGCTTAAACATTATTTATTTATTTATTTAAATATTTTTTTTTGTTTTTTTAACTATCCTATCTATTTATTTACATAATTATTTATTTAGTAAATTATTTAAGAGATTCCTTGTATTTTATTATTTATTTGTTAATTTATTAATATTTGTTTGATTGTTATTTATTTATCTATTTATCTATTTATTTATTTATTTATTTATTTATTTATTTATTTATTTATTAATTTTTTTATTTATTCATTTACTTATTTATTTATTGATCTATTTATTTATTTATCTATTTATTTATTTATTTATTTATTTATTTTTTTTTTTATTCATTTATTTATTTATTTGTTCATTTCATGTATTTATTTATTAATTTACTGGTCAATTTTGTATCTATTTATGTACATAATTATTCATGCATTTACCTACATTGTTTTTTATATATTTTTGTTGTATGCAAGTATTCATGTAAGAAATTTACTTATGTTTTACATATTTCTTTATATTTGTCAATTTACTTATCAATAATTATACCAACTTTTTGTTTTCTTTTTATCTATTCATATGTAATATGAAATCTAGTCACTTTTCTTTTGTTTTTTTTTTCTCTTTTTTCCAAATTTAAATTGAAGGTTTTAAATGCATTTTCCTCCAAATACAAATTACACAAATGTATATTCTTAATAATAAAACGATAATGTCTCAGATGTAAGATAAGTATATTCATATCTCTGAATTGTATAATGTGCGGTCACATAACCTTTTAAATTGTTTTGCAAATAAAATATATCTTTCTATCTATCTGATCAACCCGTTTTTGAAATATTGAATTAAAAAAAAAAATTGAAGTATTTTTTTTAATTTTTAAATATGCAATATCATAAGCAATATTATTAGGAGTATAAAGGAGTTTCTGTATACAAATTTTGACTGAAATCGTTTGAACCGTTAATAAGAAAATTGAAAATCATAAAAACCGTTAAATGGGAAGTTATACAGTTAACAATTTTTGGTAAGCAAAATTGCATTAAAAAGTACGTTATACTTACAGTAATTCACTGATTTTTTTATCAAAATTTTTGGAGTCATTTTCGAGATAGATAAGATTTTCTCTAATGGTTGTATGGGAAAGGATCGGTTTTTTTTTGAGCTAACCAAAATTTCAATTGGCAACCTGGAAAGTTACAAAAAACCTTAAGTTCAAAATTTGAAGAAAATTGCTTCAGACATACAAACAGACAGAATTGTGTTACCCACATTTGCATATATTCATATGTTTTTCAAATTAATCAAATGGCATAGAGGTACTTGTCTTAAATGTGGTTAATAAAGTTATTATTTGACACCAAATAATTCTTTGGGAAAAGTTTACGATTCGTACAATGTCAGAAAATAATAACGGATTCACGTAGAGGGCACAAAACAAGTGTTTTATTACTTACAGTAATAACGTACCTGTTTTGGGAGACTTTCTTGATAGTTGTTACAAAATTTTCCAATTCATTGAAAAAACACTCTTTCACTTCAAATATTTTTGTAGACTTTTTTGATTCCTATTATTTATGACATGTTAAATATGTGAACCAAATTTAATCACTTTGCTCTTAAAATTTGGTAATATTTTAATTGTTTCACTGAAAATTCACTCATTTGATAAGATTGGACATTGAAGAAGCACCCTTAAATCATGTGCCGTACACTTAGATTATAGCACGATAAATATTTGAATTTATTTAACTTTCATTCCCCCCCCCCCTTCTTAGGCACTTTGAAAGCGACTTTTTATAAAACCAAAGTAGGTTTTTCAACAAACTTTGGATACAATGTAGTATAGATGGTGAAATTCTGCGTTAACACCTATCTTTAAATTTTAGTAATATACACATTTTTCTTAATTTTTTAGCTTTGCATTTTCCTTTCCCAAATGGCTTTTTTCCACCCTCTTCATGCAAGGGGAAGGGAGGGAGAAAATCAATAATGCTGAATCCAACAAGAGTTCTCTGGTCATCGTCCGATCACTGGTTCTCGAATTATAGGCCAATGTATGAAACAAGTTACAATCCTTTTCTCGTTATTCTGACAGTGCTGCCACCTTGGCAACAAAGTTAGGATATGGACTATTAGTATACTAAAGCTCAACCCGTCAGGTAAAAATGACAAATTGGTCTCACTAACAGGTAACAGCCTCACTATTACGTTTTTAATAACCAGAGTTCTAGATCAGTCGTTTTCTTAACATAAGGAGGGCGTAACTAAAACGGCTCGGAATTTTTTTTTGTAGATATCGATTACTTTGACTTGGCGTAAAGACGGAGTTAGTGCTTTGATTGGGTTTATGTATTCCGAGGTTGAAATGAGTATTAAATCTTATAAATAAGGCTGTTATCTACAGTTTAACAATACAAAAATATAAAGACATTATGGAAATTATATAGGAGAAAAATGTCAAACGCCATCTTAATTCCTGATTGAATATGATTGTAGGAAACAAATTTTAAATCCTTGGAGCGGTTATCTTTAAAAATATTTTTTTTTTCATATCAAATTCTTAAAACATTTTAAGTAAAATTTTTAGTATGCAAATTGAAAGTATCTATAAATGTGCAAATAAAAATAAAATTCCAAAAAAAAAAATTGCTATCCCATATTTGAGATATGGAATTAAAAAAAATTAAACTTTTTTTATAAACCCAAAAACTTTTTATCGAAAATTTCGATATGCAATATTTCTTAATCTTATTTGAAATTTGTATATAAGAAATTTATCTAATTCTGTTCAGCCCATACTGAACAATATTAAAATTAAAAAAAAAACGATGTATGAAAAGTACCCGCTATTTGTAAATTTTAATAAATTTGGTTAGTATTAGTATATCGCACTTTCCTTAGCATACAGAAAAAGTTTAATAAAAATCGTAGGAGCCGTTTTTAAAAAATGAATATTTTCCTAAACGGTTTTTTAACATTTGTATGGAAGGTACCGTTATTTTTTCTTAAAGTATTTAACGGAATGTACAAATCCCTTAAACACCGAGTTTTATTAAAATCAAGCATTAAGTTTACATAATATTTGATTAAAAAAAATTGAACATTTTTAAGATTCATTAAAGATACATTTTGGTAAGAAAAAATGGCTCCGTGAAATAGCTCCCTAAATGAAACAACTCTCCAGACTGAAAATGAAGTAATTGCCCGAATTGGGCAGTTTTTACATTTTGAAATATGTCCCCAACTTCGAAAATGAAATAAATCCCCAAAAAAGCATGAAATAAGTCCCCAAACTGAAAATGAAATAAGTCCCCAAGGGTTTCGTATGAATTAACTTGTATTCTTGAGTTTAAATTTTTCTATTCTTGATGACGCATAAATCAAAGAGAAATATAACACTCGTACATTGAACAAAATAATTTTGGGGACTTTTTTTATTATAGGTATATTTTGGGGACTTGTTTCATCATGAAATTACCTCTTTATCTAAAAATGAAAACGGTCCCCAAAAAGCCATGAAATAAATCCCCAATTTTAGGGAGTTCTTTTATTTAAAAAAAAAAACTTCTCATTTCTATACAAATTTCGGGGAATTATTTAATTTAAAATTTCCGGAGTCATTTGACTGGAGCGTTATTTCATGGAGCCAACAAATATATTATGTAGAAGCTTCTGTATGGAACAATAATGGAAATCAGAAATATTAATTTGAAGAAAATCGAAAATAAAAAAAAAATGGTTCCTTGGGGGAGGTACCACTAATAACGATTTGTTGAAAAATGGTTTCTCATCCAAAAGTAGCCTTGACCAAATCATATTTATTGATTTTTTTTAAGGAAAGTGGTGAAGCCATTAAAAAAAAAATTGAGATTTTGTAAAATTGCTCAGACAAATTTGTATGGCAGCTACCGCAATTTTTAGTTCTTTAAAAAATCAGAATCACCAAAAACCACTATGTACCTGTGCTTACAGAGTTTTGAGGAAATGGATCCTGTCATTTAGGCAAATAGACAGATAGACTGAATTGTGAGACTCACTCTTTTCGTCTTCCTTATAATCGTAATGACAAGTCTGATCAAAATCTCGAGTTATTTTTTTATGAATTCACAACGTGCCATTAGTCAGTAGTTTAGCTACTGTGGTTTTAGCCATATCAATGATACGGGGCCTTTGAGATAAAGGGGCCCCCAAAACACCTACAGAAGACTCTTTGTGTGTAAAATATTTTTCATTGAGATGAATATGAAATACAAAATCCATAACATACAGGGTGGCGCACGAATCGTGCTACAAAAATAAAACGTAATAACTTTTTTTCTGTGTGAGTAATCGGCTTATTTTTTTTTTTTTTTATTTTGTAGGTTACTATTTAGATTTATAAAAATGGATGCTTGGGATACGGAGAAAAGAATTTGGATAGTGCAATGGTACCATGCTTTGCAGTCCGTCATTTCCGTCCAAAGGGAATTTAGGCGGGAGTTTGGCGGTAATCCCCCGAGTAGATGGACCATTATGAGGTTTGTAAACATGTTTGCCGAATCTGGAAGCATCGCACGAAGGCCGTACCATCGAGATGCCAATGTTCGGGTTCAGGATACAATCGCAGCAGTAGCATCTGCAATACAGGCCAATCCGAGCGTTTCGACCCGAAACTTATCGGGGCAAATTGGAGTTAGTAGACGGTCATTACAACGGATACTTCATGACGATTTAAACTTGTTTCCGTACAAAGTCCAAATTACTAGCAAGTTAAACCCTCAGGATTTGGCTGTTCGCCTGGAATTTGGCCAAAAAATGATATCAATGGCCGAAGAAGACAACACATTGATCAATTGTTTGTTCATGTCTGATGAGGCCCATTTTGATCTTAACGGCAATGTAAACAAGCAAAATTGCCGTATATGGAATGAGTCTAATCCAGAAATGCTCCATGAGACGGAACTGCACCCAGAACGAGTCACTGTGTGGTGCGCAGTTTTATCAAGGTGTATTGTCGGGCCGTACTTCTTTGAAGAAAACGGTGTAACCGTTACTGTCAATGGGGACCGTTATTTAAAGATGTTGAAGGAGTTTTTTTACCCAGAACTGCGCCGAAGACGTATACCATTCAACAGCGTTTGGTTTCAGCAAGATGGAGCAACTGCACATATAGCCAGACCAGTTATGGCGGAGCTAAACAAAAAATTCGCAAACAAATTAATTTCTAGGAACTCCACTTTTGGCTGGCTCCCAAGGTCACCTGACCTGACTGCACCAGACTTCTTTTTATGGGGTTATGTCAAGCAAGAGGTGTATAAAACGAAGCCCAGGAATTTAACTGAATTAAAGCAGTCCATAACGACAATAATTGAGGCGATCCCAACTTCAACTCTTCAGGCCGCAATGAATAATTTTTTGATCAGGTGCCGCATATGCGTGGGAGAGCGTGGAGGTCATTTGCGGTCTATAATCTTTAAAAACAACTAACTATTTAAAATAAAATTTAATTTTCTAACCAATAAAAAAAAAATAAATGAAATACATCGATTAAAAAAAAAAAGTTATTTGAATTTCTTATTGTAGCACAATTGGTGCGCCACCCTGTATTTAAAATATCCTTTTTTTGTTGTATTTTTCGATAGTTTTCCTAACTATGAATCCCTATCTAACTAACGCAACCGCAACTGCAACGTGCCACCACTTTGATTCTTATCGGAAGAAATACCAACAGCCCAAGAAAATCAGACAAAAAATGGAAAAAAAACTAGGCAAAAATTCTGACAAAACTGAATTTTGATGGGAGATTCACTTTAAGGTCTCAAGAATTTAATGAAAAGTAGCCCTAATTAGGGTTGGGGTTAGTATTTTTACGGGGGATATATTCAAATAGAACACATTTTAGCTTATTTTATTCTGTACTAAAAAAATTTGATTTTCTTATCATACCATTAATAATTTAGTGATAAACCTGCAAGAATTTCATGATCAGTTTAGTAGAAAAATTTTATAAAAATTTCGATAGAGCAACAAAGATTGGGAAAAATATGTCGCACTATCACTGAGATGAATCTAGTTACTGATTACATATTCGTGCCAATATCTATAATCAGTGGGTCCAAGGCGACTGTGTATTTGAAGTGGTTTCCCTCAATGATTTTATATTTAGAAAAGATTTAATTTTGATGCACTATTTGTCATAAATGGTACCACTACGGTGAACATGGCAAACGTAAAAAATAATATTTTCTGCACCCCAAAAACATTTAGCGAGCTCTCAAAACAAGATAAATCAGCTTTTTTTAGCGCACTCACTGGCTTTTATGCTGTTGCCTTCCTAGAAGTTTAACCGTTAGGCCATCTTATGTACTTCTGTTAGTAGAATAATTATTTTCAGATCACAAAAATACATGATGAAAATATTTTATTCGTAATTGCATTTAAATGCATTCGCATAATTTTAATTAAATTGTTTCATAATAATTCATAAAATCATAATATGTTACCTGATGCTAAACGGTTTCAATTTACCTGGTCCGTAAGGCGTTTTAGGTAAAGTATGTGAATATTTTATTCCGGTATCAAGATGGACATCAAATACCAATCCCCATCTAAGCCTGCTTGCAGCAGATGTCCAAATAAGTTTGATTAATTTTACAAATTTAATAACCTTATTAATAAATACCTACATAATTGCTTTTGATTTGGGAGCACAGGTACATATAAATACTTGAATGAATGGGGGCGACTGCTGATGGCCAATTACTTGAGGCAAAAATATTGTGATGTGATCAATTGGGTGAATTGGATTTGTTAAGGACAAATCTCTTAAAGGGTTGATGTTTTGGTAGACTTGCAGTTGCCAAATTAGGTCACAAACGACAACGCATCAACGATTGTAATTCATTGCATAGAATTCACTTCGCTTGAAGAACTTGAAGTTTAAAGCACATCTTCTTAAGCAGAATAAAATTTTCTTCTAAATTCCATTGATCTGGAACTAAATCTCTGTTATAAAGCCTTTGGTGGAACATTTAAGGAAATCGTAGTTATTGTACAGCTTTGAGTCACAACACCAATTTTAAGATCCCTTCGTGTATTTAAATTGGATTGAAATAATGCTTCTCTCAAGCGAAACATGTAGAGTTTCTGAAAATTCTTTCATAACATAATTTTAATCAGTATCAGTATCGGTATCTGTATAGGAATGAAATATTTTGCAAAAAGCTTAATATATTTTATTGCAAGATGAAAAAAACACCTGGAAAACATTATAAAAAGAGAACAATAAAAAATAATATTAAACAAAAATATTTTTAATAAAAAAAAATGAAAACTCAAAACAATTTAAAAAACATTTCCATACCTTCTAAGTATAAACCAACTTCAGTATTAATTCCGTTATCTCAAAATCCATATACACAAACTCGTAGATACAAAACATGCCTCCTCCATATACTCCTCCTCCTTCTTCTATTTCAAAAAATTTGCTGGCACGTTTCCAAGTGCTTGTAAAAGTATCGTCTTGTTGAACTTCCGAAGGCGTATAATGGCCTCAGGTATTTTCTATATACTCATACTCAGCTCAGATACTTACTCATGATATGCCAGTCAGCTTCTATTCTGATGATACAAAATGGATACGTTGCGAACCTCTTCACAACAGGTCGATTATATAGAAACTTTTTGCATTTCTTGCTTAAAAAGAATTCATTTTAACCTTAATGACCTGTTTTAAATAAGTTACCGGAAAACAACAACCATTTTATATACATAGCAAACCCATTTACAAGCTTGCTCTATGTGCTATCTATGTATACTCTTTGTTATCGGTACACGTAGTTTATTAACATGTATATAATCATTTAAGGTATGTCAAGAGCAGATAGGTTATATTAAACTCCAAGCAATAGAATGCCAAGGGGGTTATAGTAGCTAGTTTAATGTCATGTTTCAGTATTTTTCAGAATTGCTACAAAATGTATGCACGTTTTTGTGTAAGTATAAGCTCTTGTTTTACATGACTTTTCTCACCCCTCAACAAATAATTCTTCACCCCTGTCTTATAATTATTTTAATTGTTAACTACCACCGCCCAGGTTTTAATATTGTGAGAAAATGGATGAAATTTAATTCTCAAAAGAATTAAATTCATTAAAATGACTACCTGACAGAGACCATTTATTAACATACTAAATGGTACCTTCAGTTTTTCGGGAAGACACTTTTGTACATTTATGAATAATTGAAAATATACCTACATGGTCATTAGACATTAACCTCCTATGGCTAGTAATGATCTAAGAATTATGCCATATTTTCATTTTCCATCCATTTGACCTTTCCATCACTTAATTAATTTCAAAATAAAGTAATATGAGTGTTTTCATAAACATTATTAAGCTTAAAAATGTAGTGTTTTCATTCAAAGGAAATAGCTGGTGATTAATTAATTTCAACTTAACCAATCATTAGGTTATTATTTTTTTATAACGGAATATTTTAAAAGTTAAAGATTTTTTTTTCCATTTGAGAGTACCAAATTTCACTACCAAACTCTCGATAGCAACTCTCGCATAGCTGTCTACAATTCTGTGAGCTTATTTCTTGACTGTATCCACTTTCTGGTATTACTCCCGAGAGTACCTTGAGAGCAGAGGCGGCGCTAGGCCAAAACGATGTGCGAGCGAGATCAAATTTGCGGAGCTCCTAGTGAAACGGGGGGGTTATAAAATTGTAAATTTTACAATATGTTACTTTAACTTTAAAACAAATAGCTTAAAGGTTTATATCTAATTTTATTTTCAAGCTTAGACAAATCTTTGTCTATAAGCCCCCTAGACTCGTATCACAACGTCTAATTACGCTATGTATGTTACTTAATCTGTGTTATTTCTTCCAGAGCCTTCCTTCATTCCTTCCTAGAGAAAAACTGCTAAAGCCCACTTTAAAAAAAAAAAACTAATGATGACCTCTCGTAGATTTTAATTGGTGCCCAACTAACAAAATTGTTTCGCATTTTAGACATTAAAGTGTTATTTGCTTCTAAAGCGCTCCATTAAGCCCTCTAACAGAAAGTTAATACCTTATTGGAGCATTACTGAATCCTTAAATATTTTCTGATGCAAATAATATCGGCTTGATAGAAGGGATTTATCAATGTTTCTTTAATATCTCTATAATGCTCTTATTAAATAACCAAGATACTTTCGCTTTAATAGTCATCTCTTAAAATTATTATACAATCTTGATGTTAGTCTTTGTTTCTATATTGCTTGTATTAGTGAATATGGTGGCGCCAAGCTATAATCAGCTATTTTATAATCTTTATTCAATTTAGCATCTAAGCTCGACTATTTCTTATTACTGTCAATGTATTAGGTTGGTATCAATTAATTATTTAAATAATTATACCTCTCTTTATTTAACTAACAATCATTTGTGTATGTTATAGCCATATAATTTTATATTTTTCTTGAACAAAGTTTTTTCTTATTAATGCAAGCTTCTTAGTCTCATACGAGACAATTCAAGATTAAAGTGATTCCAAAATAATGCATTGAACTGTATATCTGAGATTGGTGGAGCGGACAAGACAATTGGTTCAGAGAGACACGGATTCGATTCCTCAAACGACCAAAAAGCCTTTTTTGTATTTAATAACTTCTTTAAGACTCCCATAATTAACTCCATAAAGGTACAATAGGAGTGAAAAAAGTCACTTTTTTTTACACTATGAAGTTTTACGCAATGCTTTTATGTGTTGGTTGAATGAAAACTAAAGGTATCTATGGAGAAATAAAGACGCAAAATTGTTAGTTGGATAGTATCTAATATAGTTAGTATAGGTCTCTCTAGAAAAACTTGAAAAATCGCACATTTTTTTAAAAAATATTTTCAAAGTTTTAGTTTTCACTCAAAAAATTAATCAATACTATAATTAAAAAGAAAACTTGTAGCTAGCCCTAAGAAGATTTCAGCTTAACATTTAAAAAAAATTATCGGATGTTCTAAATACTTCAAGTCAGATTCTGTTAAAACCAATTGCATTTTAAAAATGGTCCAAAGCCTCGCTTATGAAAATTATTTTATTTTCAAACTTATATTTTGAAAATCTATCGATATCTCAATAAAAAAAAAACAAAACACCGTTTCCCATAACCTTCCCCGGTCAAAAAAACAACAAATTTGGCTCCAACTTCGAAGGTCCTTCTGACTCATACGAGTATCAGCGTTGTATCTGGCAAACAAATTAAAGAAGCTTAAATTATAATTTTTGATTAGTGACCAATTCTCTTAAATTCAATTTCTTTTCTTTTTTATATTTGGGCTATTTTGGTCAATTTAAATTTTTATGCAAATAAAAACAAATACATACATTTTATCCCGACGTTTCGCTGGATTTTCTCAGCATCTTCAGGGGCGTTTATTTGTCTACAAAAAAAAAACAAAAAATAAAGAAGCTTAAATCAATATAAGTTTGTGTAATTTACTTCTATGAGCTAGACAAAATAATCCGTTGTTAAACTATTTTGACCGAATAACTGAGGTTCAACCATGGTTCAAATATGTAAAACTAGCTAATAACATACTTAAACCACTATTGGGCATCAGTTTATTCACCAAAATTGTTGAGTAAAACCTGCTGAACCAGGAGTCCAAATTTAAATTACGTTTGTACAAATGACTGAAAAATAATGGCATCCAAATACTTAAAAAAATGTTTGCAAATTAAATTTTAAAATTGTTAAAGCAACTTTTTAAGAAATGATTTTTTAAAATATACAATATCTGGGCATTTATAAAAAAATCATGCTGCAGAAGTAAAAATAAATTATTTTTGAAATACGAAGACCTTTTCTTGCGGGGACCCTCAAAGCTCAGGGCCGTGTATGGTGGCACACACCGCACACGTCTTCCGCCACCTCTGCTAGAGTATTGCTTGCAGTCTTTTTACTCTCAAATGGAAACGCACCTTAAATGATTTGAACAGCATATTTATTGTTCAAATCAAATTAACCTGACTTCAGTGCCATTTTTACCAAAAGGTCTGAAAGAACTTAAATCCAGAGCAGAAAAATTTGTAAGGTGGCAAATTTTGGAAGGTGTAAATTTTCAACAACTCTGTACGTTTTTCTTAGCAATTAATTGCTTACGCAAAATCTTATTTTTCCCCAAATATTTTTCTAAAACAAAATCAATAAAATACTTTTGGTTGGATTATGTTTGGGTGTAATAACGTTTTGGAATAAATGGTAATAAATGGTACCTTCCAAAGAACCATTTTTTTAAATTTTTAATTTTCTTGAAAAACCTCCAACAGTTTTTCCCAAAAGTTATGATAAATATGAGTTAACCAAAATTTTCAAATAAAATTTTTTTGGTTTGTTTTTTACAACTTGGTACTAAAGGGGTTTTCAATACTTTTATAAACATTAATATAAAATATTTTGTTTCCATTCAAAAGTGCCTAACATACAAGTACTGAACATTAAGTAAAATAAGTCATTTTTCTTGAAATTGCTGCTACGATTTTGATGAAATATTTTGTCTGTCCTATGATTAGAACGTTCTTCTAATAAACAGGAGTACCATCAGGCTAAATTTTGCCTCCCGGTATCTCCCATAGAATGCGTGTTTTTTGTTCAATACTATGTTTTTTTTTCAATTTTGTATGTACAAAATTCCAAAAAGTTTAAATAATATTGATTATCGAAATTTTCAAAAACTGCTTTTTTTGAAACCTATAGATTTGGAATATGGGTTGACTATTTTTAAAAGGTCGCTTATCTGCCGAGATTTTTTAAAGTGTGCACTCAATTGCCATATATCGTAAATACAATCGAACATTTTTTTGGTTTCTCTCAGTGAGAAACTTTTGTGATGTTGCAGCCACTCACGCAACTTCATTGCCAAATTTTGGATATGTTCTGTTTAGTCAGCAGGCAGGTGTCAAATGCCAATATCAACACTTTTCTGGAACAACTCAGGCACTGTTGCTAGCAGCTTGAAAAATGTTGCTTCTAAGCTAAAATTAAATTTTAACGAAAAAGGAGAAAAAACACAAACAATTCATTTGAATTATTATTTTTGTTTTTGTGGATTGTAATGAACATAAATTCATATTTAAAGTTTTGATGACCTTAAGGTTTTAATGTTGCAAATATTATTAGTGTTGATAATCATCGATCGAAATATTTCATCTAAGAAGGGTAACGACAGCATCTAACAGATGAGCCCAACTTTCTTGTCTGGGCGAAACGCAATTGGACTAAAGGTCATAAAAACTTTTTCAACTACACAGATAGTCAAACACTACAGCGAGACTTAACCGAGACCAAAGCTAGAATAAAATAAGACGTGCACACTGATAAAAAATAGTGTAAATCGGGGCTGTCGAAACCAAAGCGAGGTTATATATAGCGAGAACTTGACACAGGTGGCCATGAAAATGAGCATGGTGAGACCACAGTTTAGCCTATTATCATTAATTTAAATGACAACATTTTTTAATATTAATTTTTACTTTGATAATTTTATATTTTTTAAACTTACAACCCCTACATTTTTGTTTTATATTTAAAATAATTTGTTCCTATGATAATGGACATACTGCATTCTACTTTAAGTGATTTGACTTAATTTGCAATCCTTCAAGATAATTATTTAAATCTGCGCATTGTAAAACCACCCAGAAGTCATTTCATGGAGATCCTGTATAATTTACAACATGTAAGTCAATGTGGAGAACACAAGACCACAACATAATAGAAGCTATAGAGGATTATCCTTTCGCATTACCATATATGCATTATTTAAATGCAACTGTATTGTTTAGTTCGAGCAACCTCAACCACATTCATGTATACAAAAGCCAGCTACATGTTTGGACTACAAATTTGTATTTTACATTATGAAGAAAAACTAAGCTGTACGACTGGGTAGTATAGTCTTGCTCTTTTGGTCTGAGGCTATTAATAGTTCAGAATCTTAAATTGCTTGAGAATTTTATTATAATCAGACTTAATATTACGAAGATACAGAACGCATTAAAAGTAAGTCCCATTCCCACAGTACCTACAGGCCAAACCCACTGAATCATCAATAATATTGTTTTAAAATTTTGAATTTAAGGTTTGTGACAACACTTGGCAAAGAATCATACCGATATGACGTTTGGATAAGTTTAACCAGTTTGGTTTATTTTCCGCAGCAAAATCCTTGGATAAAAGTTTAACAAAACTGTGTAAATTATTTCCCATGCCAAATTTGACAATTCATTAACCAAAAAATAAACTTAACTAATTTGTAATCTTAGGGTTGTACGAAGCTATATGAATAACCCTAATAAAAATATTTAATTGATAAATACATATGCATTAGGGTGGGTAAAATTTAACGAACTTGCTTTGATTTTCTTGATACCTTGAAAGGTTGGTAGCTTGGGGCTCAAAAAAAATCTCTAAGAAGACTACCTCAAAATTTTAACGTTTAGAAGTCCCACATCGCCATTTTGATTTTACATACAAATTGGGAAAATGTTGGGAGAAGCTTTGAAATTTGTTAACTTCCTATAGCCGTTAAACCTGGATGTAGTTCGATGACATTTTTGAATTTAAAATGGTATGTTCTAAAAAAAGATTTGCTTCAAAAATTAGATAAGAAGTACTGCTTAGAAGTTTCAGTGCTAAAACCAATGTTGATGAGATTTCACTACCTTTTAAATGAACTAAGCTGAACATTTGAATTTATTTTGAATTGAAATTTAGTAACACTATTGACCAAAATATCTTTTTTATAGGTTTTAGGTGTCTTAAACTCGATTCTGAAATCAAAAATACTCCATCGGATCAAGTTTTTGAGATATTCCCGTTAGAAAATCAAAAAAACCCGTTCTTTGGAGTTTTTTGGGTTATGTTGCATCTCGCATAATACTGTAAGAGAAAGTGGTCAGTATTTTTTTAATTTCATTGCAAACATGGGTAAAGCACCAGGTGTTTGCTATAATTTTGTCTTATGAAATAGAGTATAAGGATTTACAGATCAGAGAGGCAGCTTAGCTTAGTTTAAGTTTCAGCTTTTTCTCCAACATTCTGTTATAAATCCAAGTACTGCACCAGGTTTCTGTTATATTTTTTTTCTAATAAAATAGAATAAAGAACACTAAATATCAGAGAGGCAGAGACTGAAAATAATTTTATTAGCTAAATTGATTACTTTTATTAAAATATTTAGATTTGATTACATGAATCCTTATTGATAGCAAAAATAATAATCCATAAATACAATTTTCATAAAGAGTTTAAAGTATGGCTTAGAAGCCGTCTGCCGCTTTCTTAATTTTACTTTAAGAGATTCAAAATTAGAAATTAGAAAAAACTGGAATTTTTAAAAGAATTTCTAAGCCAAGCAATAATCAATCTTTATATTTAAACATGTATAAATAAAAACTGCAATATCTTTTTAAAAGGCTACTAGTTTAGCTAAAACAAAAAATGGGGAAAATGTATTTAGATTATGAGAAGTAAAAATGAGCTTTTAGTTTAGCTAAAACAAAATTATGAAGTGTGTTTTATTCACGACAAATTCAGATATGTATTTCTATAGTATTTGGCATGAGAAATATAACGTACCAGCAACTTCCAACCACAATTTCCATTGAGAACACTGATACATTCGTCAAACGTTAAAAAAACTCTTGTTAAAATATAGTCTTCGTATTTCTTGAAGAATAGGACAAATTGCTATGAAATGTAGAACGTTTTCATTCTGGTTCAAATTGCATTGAGATCAAATGGGGCTTATGTCTCTTCGATAAGGTCTGAAATTAAGTTCCAGAACTTCCGTTCTTATTTAAAAGATAAGGCTCCTATCCGTGATAGAAAGGTCCCTTCTGAAATAATTATTTTCACCCAAATTAAGACTTAAGTTTCTATATATATTCCTTGAAGTTGACTCCCTAGCCCTGTCAAGATGCATCTGAAACATGCTTTCATCTACCTTTGCAATGCAATCATAAAAAATATTTTGCCACTCTCCTATATTATTGACATTCAAATTTAAAGGAGTGGAATGTGCCAAAAAAGTTCTTGCCAGTTCTTAAAAGGAGTACAACCGCAGTGAAGAGAAACAAGCAGTATCCTTTTATGCAAGTTGCTATCAGGTCACTTAATAACTTTCGTTAAAAAAATTTGCACAAGCCTTTAAATTTCTTACAAATATTTGCGGCAAACCGGACTCAACATAGATAGAGTAGTTCGGAGTACTGGGAGGTAATCTGAATATTCTTTTAAAAAAGTATCTCTGGATTGTTTCGATCTCCTCCAAAGATTCGTATCCATAGACTTCGTTTCCATAGCAGAAAAAACTTTTATCTGTGGCATCAAAAACTTCAAACTTAGATGTTGCGTTCACAAAGGACATTCTTAAAAAAATGTGACCACATTGAATTTATAGCTGACTTAGCTATAGCAAGTTTATCTTTTATATGAGCCCTGATACTGAGATTGTGTGAAATAATGAGGCCTAGGTATTTGAATTCGTTTACAACTTCTAAACTGGTACCATCTAATGTCCAGTTCATTGAATTTCTATTATTGCTGCTTTGGGACCGGAAAACCATGAGCTTGGATTTGGCTGAATTAATTCCCAGATCCCTTAGATCACAAAAGGCTTTAAGTTTATTTATTTGGAGCTGAAGCGTCACTGAGTTGTCAGCAAAAATCACGAGGTCATCAGCATACACCAAAAGTTTTACAAATATATCACCATAATAGACTCCTCCTGGTAAATGGCTCTCAATATCATTGATGAAAAATGCGAACATTAACGGACATCCGTGTGGAGCTCCTGTTTCAGACCAAAATGAACACGAATGGCTTCTCCCACTGCAAACCAATGCTGACATATCAAGAAGGAGCTGTTCATAGACCCGAATAAATATAGTTGAAACTCCAATCACTGCGAGTTTATATAACAGTGATCTTCTATTAATTGTGTCAAACACCGCTTATTAAAATATAAGAGATCCGAGTGCAACGTATTATCCCAAGAAAAATTGCATTTTTTTACTTGAGAAAAATAGCTTATCTCTGTTGGGAATTTTTCTATTTTTCTTTTAAGTTCCGTTACTAGTATAGGAAGAGGTAGACATGTAGTACCTCGTGGAATGATAATCAGTACGTTGGGTTGTCATGCTGAAGCTCTAGATTCGATTCCAAGCCCCTGTCACCTTAAAACAGAAATTTTTTTCCTGAGGTACTGGCTCTTGCGAGGAACTGATAAATCCTCCAAGAGTGAACATGAATAAGTGTTTCTCATCTAGTCATTCGGACTCGGCAAAAATTGTAAATCCCCTCCATTCCTGCAACAACACGCTCACAGGATTCCATAGGATCACGTTTCTGAATCAAAAACCCGTTTTTTCGAAGTTTTTTAGGTTATGTCGCATAATAATCTAAGAGTAAGTGGTTGGGAGGCTGGCAGCATTTCAGTACAATTCATATTCACTTTCCTTAGCTTAAAGCTTTAAATTTAAAAATAAAAATGATACAGCTTGTTTTAAAAGCTTTTTTCATTATTAATTGTTTTGTTAATAAAAAGACATTGGAAAAACAAAACTGTTTCGTTACTTTTTCCTGTATTAGTTTCCATTAGAGCCCTCGATTTCATCCGGGTGATTAATTACACGGGGATCCGTGACACGGGTACATAAAAATACACGTGTATTAAAAAAACTTTTGAATATAATGATAATTGATTTTCAGTTCTGGTATGACGAAGACACCGAACACGGCGTATGTTTCTAAAACCAATTTTAAAGGTTTTTTATCAGGTTTCAGAAAAACCAAATAAATATAAATAGAGTGTGTTCTTTGAATGGACTAGTAGAGTTTCCTATTATAAAACAATTTGTTTGTAACTATTCAAACAATAACTGTACCTATTTTCAACGTGCTTTGCTTTGGAAATTATAAATACACGGAGTAAATATACGGACACGGGTTCATGCACAGACACGGGTAACACGTGTATTTAACTACACGTGCATTAGGGGACTCTAGTTTCAATCTCCCAATTTTGTGAAAATCGTGATCGTAAGTAAACTGTATGGGTAACGTATAGATTCAGGACAAAGTTGAATTTCTTTTTATATATTTTAATTCTTATTTTGCTGAACTTTTATAAGAATGAAAATATATAGTTGAATTTCTTCATCATTGGCAAAGGTAATATCATAGTTCCTTAAAACTTATTTTTTCTGGAAACCAATACTTTGCTTAAGAAAGAAGTAAGAGAAAATAACAAAACTTAAAAAAAAAAATAGTTTGTTTTTAAAGTGGACGCATAATTCATTTCAGTGAATCCCAACAAGCCAGCTTAATGCATCTCAAAATGATTAATGACTTATTATAGATAAAATTTTTGTATAAGGATCTTCATGACAGAATACTTCCAACTCAAGACAAATTCCAAATTTCTATACATAAATATTTGTACGTACATAGATACCTATATGTATGTACATACGTAAGGTTAGTAGTTTTTCCTTTTTTTGTAACATTTTCCCTTAAGAAATAGGATAGCATTAAGCTCGTTTAAACAAAATTGAGGGTATGACTGTGAAAGCATGAGTATTTTGTGTTTCTTTTTTTTTGTATGTACGAGTATATGTTGTTCATTTGTTTGAATTATTGCCGAGGTAGGATATTTACATAAAACACTGTCGCTATTATTCCTTGACATTTTTTTCAGTTTAGGTGATTTAACAAAAAAAAAAAAAAAATATTCACAGTCAAACAGGATCATATAGGGGCTAGGGCTGGCCAGGATACCAAACCAAAAGATACTTTGGTAAGTATCGTCTCGGTTTCGTTAAAACTGAAAAATTTCAGTATTGTCTCGGTATCGGTTTAGGTCTCGTATTACTCAGTCTCGTTTGGTCTCGTATAGCAAAGTCTTGTTTCGGTATCGGTATCGGTCTCTTCTGGCTTCGGTTTCGTCTCAGTCACAAACAAAAATAAAATGCACGCCTTCGTCACATCTTCTTGATCTTGTAGTTGAACCAATTACAAGAATTGTTTAGTAGTTTAAACTAATTATATTATTCAAAAATCTATTTTTTTTACCGATACAAAATGATATTATCGAAGGTAAATTTGACTCCCAAAAGTACGGATTCTTATAATTCATTCTCGTTTGGTCTCGTATAACAAAGTCTGGGTTTCGTATCGTCTCGGTATCGTTTTGAATACCTTGAAGCTGCTATCGTCTCGGTATAGGTTTGGTTTCCGATACCAATACCAATCGATACCGAGACTTTTCTAGTAACGTGGACAGCCATAATTAGGGCTGGCCGTGAGACATGAGACAAAACGTTATTGTTTTGTAAACCTGTTTTCAGACTTGTTAAGATCGATCAATTTCAAAATAATCGTTTAGGAATCGGACACGCCTAGAAGCGTTACCTTTTCTAGTCTTGTGACTCGCTCACTAATGTTCAATCAGCAGCTGGAAATGTTTGCTGAAAACTAGCGGTAGTTGTTTGGATTTTTCAAAAATATCAAGGACATTGTTTTGAGTGTGAGATTTTGTGTTATCCTTCAGCTTGGTAGATTACGTTTGCCCACTAAAGTGATTAATTTTGTAAGAAGAATATATACAAAACACATGTATGATAATCTTAATGCCTTGACACATAATTTATCATCAACTTGATGCTGATATCAGGTTTGTAATATCATTTAATAGTAATTTATAATCACCATATTAATTGCATGACAAGTGTGGTTATTGTTAATTTCATTGAGACACTTGAGCATTTACGTGCTTGTTTTGCTTAATTGACAATTCTCTATTCTTCCTTCTGACCTTTGGTCTTTGTCTTAAGTGCGTCATTGTTATGATAATGGTTCTCCTAATAGACAATACCTTTTTTGTTTTTGGTATAATATTTTTGGTTCGTGTAACCCATTTCGTATAAACATTTCTCATATCACACAAGTCCAGCATTAATTTAAGAAGCTCTCATATGTGTTATCACTTATCACTTATAACCGTCATCATCATCATCATCATCATTATTGCTATCATCACCATCACGATTGCCTTCGAACCAATTATATGGTCATTAATATTCTTCGAAAACGTGCTTCACAGCTGGAATCGAACGACCAACACACCCGGCGGATATCCCAGATCAGGGAGGAGATGAGCTCCACTAAACTAGCCTTTTATCTGAAACTGCAACAATGGGACATGGAAGTTTAGATGAGGTATCCATTTCGTTCAAGGACCCTTAGCTCTTAGAGTGTGGCTCAGCCCACACAAACAAACGGATTTATGTGTCAGCAACTGTGGATATGGAGGGCAATGTGGAAGATGAAACATTATAGGTATATCCTTTGTCGAAAGAAAAGAGCTATAAATAGGGCTATAGTAAAGAAAAACAGTGTCGTCTTCTTACGCCTTTTGGAGTGCTACTGAACGGTACAATTTACAACCATCATTCGCATCACATCTTGTATGAACGAGTAGAAGGTGTCTTTTCTCAGAAAGATTTGGTTGCCGTTCAAATGACACTTGGTTCATTAGATTTCTATCGATGTTGTTTTTTTCGTTGTTGTTGTCCTTTTGTTGTAATATGGGGATGGCAAATAATCTCAGTTGAAACCTTCCCCCTCCATTAAAACATTTTATTGCGTCAATAAAATTTTACTTCACATTCCGTGCGTATGGCCAAAGTGTTCGATTTATATTGGGATATATAATTTCAAGACCTAATAGCTCTGTTACTATGGATGTTTTATAAGTGTATGTACCTGCAATATATCTAGTAGCATGCTGTCAGGGGGGAATGAACATTTTATAAGATGTCTTTTATGAATCAGGAGCTTGTAATAAAATATGAGTACTTGTGGAAATGGTCACCAAAGCTAATATGGTAGATAGGAAAGATTTTCGAAGTTTTATCGGATATTAAGTTAAAATTGTATTTAAATTAAGTCTGAGTATGAGTAGAATACATAGGTTTACGTTGAATCATTTCGAAATAAAAACAAATACTAAAACTGAAAGCAATAATAAATATTCAAGACAAAAATTAATGTCCGTTTAATTTATTTAATTATTTCAAAAATAATTATTAAGAAAAAAAAAATTAAGAAAAGAAATTCAAGTTCATAATACAGTGGCGAATCCAGGGGGGGGGGCTATAGCCACAGCCAATTCGTTAAATTATTTCAATAGCAAAATGCAATATATTATGTTGTTTCAGTTTTTTATATACGATCGGGGCTTAAAAATGTATAGGTACTATATTAGTTGTGTTTTACCAAGCCCTTACGAACTTGTACTATTAATACAAGGTTTGAGATGACAAATTTCAATGAAAGTATATTTTTCTAAGCCCCGAGGAAATCAGACGAAAAAAGATAGAAGAAACAAAACAAATTTAATGTGCGAAGGCTCTTTTTATTCCAAGCCCCTAAAAGAAAGACGGAAAATTAAAGTTGGGGCTTAGCATTTTATGCCTACAAAATTTTTTTCAAGCCTCAAGGGAATTGTATGTTAGAATTAATATGTTGGCTGATTTTTTTTACAAGGTCTAAGGACAAACAAGGTTGGGGCTTATCAATTTTACATGAAACCTGTTTTTCCCCAAGCTTCAAGGAAACCGAATAAGAAATTAGTGTTGGGGATCAACAACTTATTGCCTGAATAGAATGCATGACGGAACAGGAATAGATTTCAAAAATGCTGCAGAGTTGAACAACGATGTTATTTAGCAAATTTACATGTTGAATGTAAATGAAGAGGTAAAGGATAACGTGTTAGATTTTCAATACAGACTGGAGTTATAGCTTTTTCACGATTGCCACCTCGATCATTAGACTCCTTTAGTGGTGCTTATAGTCTGCTTACGCTCGTTTTAATTGAAAAAACTCTTTTGCCATCATCTGAGAGCGAACCATGAACCTTGCGATTCATTTTATACTTTTTTCAGTAATTGAAATACCGGAATTCAGATATAAGTAGATATTCAGTAACAAAATGAAAACTCCTTTTCAGGTAAAATTTTCGATAAGGCTGGCTACGAATCCCAAATAAATGAATGAATTCAATCGATAGCAAAGAGTATCGATATAATTCGTCATAAAAAAAAACCTATTGAATCTGACCGCAAGAGTCATTATTTTAGTAAAAAATTCTGTCAAATTTCATATCAAAAAAAATTAACCTGACAGAATTTTGGACTAAAATGGGCAGTTTTGGAAAGTAGTGTCACATTTTCTACTTAGCTTATCTGTTGATACTTTTGAGCTGAGATAAGCCCAGAAATAAATTTAGAGCTTATAGGAAAAAATAAAAACTTTGTTTCCGGTGCCAAAATAATTTTGGAATCGATAGCTTGCACGAAATGTTTTCAAGCATTCGCATCAAATAATTTAGTTTATTATTAAATCAGTGTCTCGAAATTGAATCTACAGCTTTTACTTCAGCTTGTTTTTGTTCCTTAAAAATCGCATTTCAAACAAAAATTTCGCTCCAAAACAAAATTCTCACCAAAATTTTGTCAAGTACTCGTATCTTAGCCGAGTGGTTCGCAACTAAAGAAAAAACAAAATCGTTTTTAGTGTCGTACATCACTCAGATATCTGAAATAATTATTTGCCGTATTATTCTCGAGTTAGTAAGTTTTATAACAGCTTATTTTCTTTTCAAACTTAAGTGAACTTTACTTTGGGAAAATAAAAATTGAAGTCAAGAAATATTTTGCAATAAACAATTTTTCAAAGTCAAAGGGAAAATCCCATTTTGATATATCGAAAACAATTTTTTTGAAACGGGTTTTTATTGAGAGAACAGCAATTGTTATATTTGAAATCTTCTACACAAATATTATATTAAAATATAGCAAGCATTTTAGGTGGTGTTTAGAGAAGAATGTGGGAGCTAGAATTCAGCATGTTCTGCATATTGCTTGCAAGTATTAGTCCTACAAAAAAACATCTAGAATCAAGAGAAATATATTTGAGTCTTTAAAAAGAAGTTCTTACAACTTTTTTGTACAGTGTGAAGTTCTTGACATTATATGCGATTAGGTTTTAGCGCGATATTTAAATAGAATACCAATTACAGTTCTCCATTTCCAGTCATACATTTTTACATTAATCTAGTTATATTTTTACATTATGAAATATTTTGTTGGCTCGTTGAGTCATTCGCTCGTTGAGAGAATTAAAAAAATGTCTCAAGCCCCCACCATAGCCAAACCAAATCTTAGATCCGCTACTGGATGCATATGTTTGTGAAGGAGCTAGAATTTATACTTGTTTATGCTCAGATGAGTTGTTGTTCCTTTTTTAAACTCAATTAATATTTAATTAAAAATAAAATGCAGGTATCCAACTAAACAATTCTCATTTGTAGAGTCCATTCTAACTGAAGGCCCTAGCCTATAGAACACCTGAAAATGAAAAATTGCTGTCAACGCATCTACTGGGGTGGAAAAGTTAAAAGTTCGTCTACTTTGTCTGTTGCGGCTGACGCATATACATACGTCGCTTATGGGCCATCAGTTCCATAAGAAAAGTTGTATTTAATAGATTTGTCAGTTAAGTGCGTCACTACAACGGACACAACGGATTCTATGGGTCGAGGCATTAAGGCTCCACTCCTCTGAGAAAATCTATCAACACTGACTGTAGTTCATTTTTGGCTTTGCATTTTTTTTTTAGTTAAAGGTGTTTGGGTGTACAGAAATAGCGACCAGATCGATTTGGAAATAAAACCCAAAAAATACTGAACAAACTGTTGTTGTATTTTTTTTTTCATACCCTGAGTGATATTTCTTTTTTTTCTGTCCTATTTTCACCTAATCATTTTAAAAAAGTTTACAAGAGAGTTTCCTTCAATATATTGATTGTTTCGCGATGCATCATACAAATCCAACCATTACTTTGGAAATATATTTTTGTACGATTTGCAAACGTTCTTCAGTAAATCTATTCATTATAAAATGGCAAAGCAAACTGTCCATAAATCAAGTGACAGCTGTCAAAAAGACCAACTCCGGAAAATGTATTGCCAGATTGAAAACATTACATCTAAGAATAACACTATTTACATTCTTGAACATAAAAAAAAATGTTGCCAGACGATTTTTTTCCATCGAAAGTGTTTGCTTTTCGAGCTCAAAGTACTTAAAGTATGTAGAAAAAGGAATTCCACTTTTGACAACCAAACTCAAATGGCACCATTTTCTTTAGATGGCAACCCTTAAACAGCAAAAATTGAAATTTCACTATTATTTTTGACTTTAATGGTCAAGAATGATTTATACACCCAGTTTAAGCGAATAAACTCAAACCAAAAATGCCATATATTTAAAATCTTATCCTGCGGCAAAACGAACCAGTACAAGCTTGCCAGTTGGTTACATACATTGACTGTAAAATTCCTATTTGTGTATTTGCTGTGACGTAGGTGGCATGCTGTACTGACTTCTATACTGGCCAGGGTTAGGATGTTACTCCGAATGAAGGAAATCTTTTCCGAGTTTAGGGAAAGAAGTATTACTACTCCGACCTTTCAAAATTAAATGCACTCAAAAAAACACAGATGTCATACAAAAAATCTTACAAAATAATAAAACGTTACAAACGCTTTGCGTTGGTTCTGTATACCCTTTACTTATTTCTGTAAAAGCTCTCCCAAACCAACGCGAAACTATGAGAAAGAAATTAAAAAAATTTACTTGTCAGAATTAGTTTACATGGCGTTAAATGAGAGCAACTACATGACGCGATGTGAATTCACTAGAATATTTATTCACTTTGGTTTGGGAAAGCCTTATACTACATGCTCACCTAACACTAATCTGGGATTTAATTAGATTTACCTCAAATCTTCTTCAAATCTTGAAGATTTACGATACAAATTTATTTCCTTAATCTTGATGATTAGAAATTAATCTTGTAAAAACTTCCTAGGGCAAATACTTTTACAAATCGAACTTACCTATTCGTAAATGGTGCTGAAGGATTCATTTTTGGTTGCATGCAGTTCCCACAAATGAAGCTTTCTACCTGACTCCCACTTCATAAGAAAAAAAACATTTGTATTTTTAAAGGGGCTTCAAAATAAATCTTTTTAACATTGAAAATGTTTATAGGGTCGTTTTGGATAAATTATGTTACTAGAATGAATAAAGTGAATAAATGTGTATATGAGATGAACGCTAGCGTATACGGGGGGTACGATCGAATTTTTGGTTGGTGTTACCAGAATGAATAAAGTGAACAGATGAATGCTAGCGTATAGAGAGGGTACAACTGAATTTTTGGTTGGTGTTACTAAAATGAACAATGTGTATGGAGATGAGTGCTAGCGTATAGGAAGGGTACGATTGAATTTTTGGTTGGTGTTACTAAATTGAATAAATGAATTTTAATTCTATATTTTTATAATTAAAAATGTGAGAGTCAATGCAGTCAGCAGTTAATTGTGCAGCTTAAACTATAAGTGTTGGCAGTTAAAAAAAAACCGTTTGAAAGGAAAATGTATTTAGATGTGCAAAATTATGTTTTTTTTTTTTAATTCAAACTTTAAGTAGGGCTTTTATGTGAAATGGTCGAAAAACTAGAAATCTAAATGAGTTGTGCTAGAGTGACAACTTTTTTCTTTATCAATAGTTACGTTCAATATAACAATTTCGTTTATATTTTTTGAAATTCCAAAAAATCTACAAAATGAGATATTAAAGGTTGTAACTTCAAAATTTAAAAATAGATGGTTCATACATTATTTACTAGACATTAGGGTTAGATCTGATTGTGATAAATTTTATAGTTTAAGAAGGATAATAAATAACTGATTGCTTTTCGTTTCAGGAAATTCTTATAATATTTGTATTTATATTTTTATATTTTTTTTAAATAAACTAATTTCTATCGATCGATTTTTGGCAGTTATATTTTTTATCTTTTTAACTATTCCAATTAAAAATCTCTAATTCATACAGGTAATAGATTACACAAATCTACATATAATATGTAAAATTTGTAATATTTAAAAGCATCTGAGATGACATAATTACATATTACTGTTCATTAACATACTACCTAATAACTCTTTGGTCTGTGCACCTATACAATTTATTTTTTTTATTCGCACCTTCAATAATTGACAATTAATTTGATATATCATACGTAGCTGTACGTTCTTCATAAGCCTCACAATTCTAAAATACAATTTGATTAAGAAGTGGTACTAATATTCAATCAATATTCCTATAGTTCATCGTCATCGTTGATTTGCAAGTTTGTGTTACGAGAATCAGTCCAAATGAGAAGAACACAAATATTTCCCATAGTGCCACAGTTCATTCAAAATGTCTCTCTCTCTCTGTTCATTATGTTTTTTGATTTGTTCATTATTTGTCTCTCTGTCAGTGAATTACTGAAGAAAATGACTTTTCATTCAAGTTCAGTATTCATGTTCACTCGTTCAATGTTCTTGTTGCTTGTTCACTGTTTGTTCAGTCGTGTAGATGCTTCGGTGATGGAAGGATGGGTTTGCCGCTCGGTGTATTATTTTTCAGCTAATACCTACCTAGTTTGATTAATTAAATGCGATTTGCTTTTGCGATTGGTTATTATTTTAGTAGGTAGAAGAGTAAGATGCTTATGGGATATGTTTGGTTAGTAGGTATGTACTTTAGTAAGTTAGGTAGGATGCTTGTGAGATTCGTTGTTTTTGTTTTAATTTTGTTAATTATTTTACTTTTGAGTTTTATTTAGGTATAATTAGATGGATTAACGAGGAAAATAAAGATATGAAATAAAAAAACAAGAGGAAATAAAAATATACATAGGTCAATGAAATCTGAAAACTAAAACGTAAACCGCTTTATTTATTAGATTTTTTATAAGGTTGACTAGTTAGACAGTTGTTTTAGAAGTCCTTAATAGTTGAAAATATGCCTTATGGATATAGTAAAATAAAACGTCAGTTTAGAAAAATCTTAGACAGCCGAAGCCTTTGCCCAAGTTAGACAAATTTAGGACAGCAGTAAACAAAGTTTATTAATAAATTTTTGGAGTTGGACGGTTGTCTATACTTATAGACAAAGCTTATAAATTCGACTGAAAATGTATCTTCTATTTTTGAAAATGCGACAAACGCCCTTATTGGGATAGTTATTTAAAATAGACTTGTTGAATAGACTAAAAGTCGATTTATTGTTATTGCAAATTTCAATTGGTAAATACTTTTATATTTGACTATTATGATCGACTTTTGTCCATTCAAATTCTTTGGAATAGACTTGCAAGAAGCCCCAAAATTAAAGAAAAAAACACAAAATTGGGAAAAATAGAATTTTGCGGAGACGTTACACTCACCAGCATTGAATATTTGTTTGTAGGCATATGTAAGGGGAAAAATCAATTTATTAGTTAGCGTTGCCTACAACACACGTTATAAGAGCTACAAAAAATAAATTCAAATTCAAGAAAAAAGTAACATCAGCAGAAATATTGAATTTTTGGTTGGTGTTACCACAAAGCTAAATTAAAAACAAAATTAAAGTTACCACACAAAGAAAATGAAATTTTAAAGATAGAAGACACGCGGAAAAATAAAGGTCAGTAAAATGATAAAAGGTGGGAAGTGTACAGCCTCTCTGTTTAAAAGAAGGTTCTCTCTTGTGTTTTTAAAATGAAACAAAATTAAAGACCCACAAAGATAATAAGTTAAATAATATGTTGTGGAGACGTAACAACCCCTAGCATTTAATGTTTGTTTGAAGGCATGTATTAAGAGGAAAATTAAATTTAAGTTAAAGGATTTAGAAAAAATAAATACAGATACAGATAAAAAAAAAACAAGGAATGAGGGTTGAAATTTTGAATTTTTGGTTGGTGTTACAACAAAGCAAAAGAAAAAAGAAAAAGTGTGTTACCAGACAAGGATAATGAAGAATATGAAACTAGGAGACAAGTAGCAGAAAATATAGGTCAATAAATTGACAAAAGGAAAATATTAAATGTCTTTTGTATTTTTGAAAATGAAACAAAATTTGAAAAAAAAAAACTAGAAAGGAAATATGACAAATAATATTTTGTTGAGTTACGTCTCAATCCAACCAATATTGAATATTGTATTTTTGGAAAATCAAATTTTAGCTAGTGTTAACAAAAACGAGATATTGAAAAGGAAAAAACCAATACATAACAAAATAACAAAACAAAAAATAGCAATACATGTCAACATCCATTTGTCTGTAGTCAAAATTTTGTTGATGATAGAACAAAGGGAATATGAAATACTTAACCGAATTTTTAAAAGAAAAAGTAAACGAAAATTATGCAATAGTATAAATAAATAAATAAAGAACCAAGGTCTAGTGACTTACAACTCTCAACCATTCCTGTGTGCGTATTTTTGGCAGGAATGGAGGGGACCTACAATTTTTTGCCGATCCGAACGGCTAGATGAGAAGCACTTATTCGTGACAAGTATTACTCTTGGAGGATTTGTCAGTTCCACGCAAGAGGCAGTACCTCGCGAAAAAAACATTTCTGTTTTTAGGTGGCAGCGGCTGGGAATCGAACCCAGACCTTTGACAGTTCTACGCACTAACCATCATGCCACGAGGTACCACTATGCAATAGTATAGACTTATTTTAAGTTTTGTATCATCTTCGTATATTTGGGTATTTGATAATTTATTTTATTCAGCTTTGTTTGTATGAAGCAATAAAAAGTTCAGATGATAAAATTTTTGTTGAGACAATGTCTCAAGAATTATCAAAATAGGAAATGATGAAATGGCTTCCAATTCCTTAAGTGTTTTTAAAGCTGTAGAAAAAATAATCTATTTATGCGCTACTATGTGCAGGTAAAGGTAGAAATGCGAGTGCAAGTATGCTAATCAAGTTTGGCTAAAAACTTTTTAAAATTTTTTTTAGTTCAATATAATTTTTAGATTGATCTTAGTAAAAATCATGAATAAAATTGGTATAAATTGGTGTACTTGGAAACCAGTAAAGATAAAATTCAAAATAAAAGAAAGATTAATAATTATAAAGATTAAAGATTTCTCTAGCACAGATAAGTCATTTTCAATGTCCCCATTGTTACTCAAGGAGTGAAATCTGTAAATTTTTAAATATATTTGTGTGGTGAAAACAATAAAGAGTTTTTTTTTTAATCTGATCTAAGATAAACCATTGGTGGAAATATGGCATTAGTTACTTTTTAAATGACATAATCAATACCCTACGTATGTAGGTACGTATTTCATATCAAGTCTTTTATTATACCATGACTTTTAGTGTTCTTGCGGGACAAAAGCACCAATTTTTGTTTTGAAGTTCTACTTAGGCCTTAAGCGTATGATTTAGGGTAGGACCATCTCGGTGGTTCCCAATCTTGGATTTTTTAGCCACCATTTTAAAATTTAGGGGGAGGGAGTATGAAAGTTTCACATAAACTTAAATATTTATCGTGATAATAATCTAAGAATATGACACATGACTTAAGGGTATTTTTTAATTTCCAATCTTATTTAATGAAAATGTATATCCCTTGATATTAAAGTTCTTGGTATTTTAGTTTGTCAATTTTTCATATCCCCCCTAAATCAAAGATGGCGGACCACCAGGATTAAATCCCAAGCTAAGGATCAAAGTAGTACCTGAACAAAATTTGGAACTTTTGTCCGGCAAAAAAAGGGACCCCACTATTTTGAGTCATGACTTTTTTTGAAATATAATTAGTTAAAACGTGGAAAACCATTTGATCTCACCTTTGTTGTCGACTTATTTTTGACCAAGCTAAGCTTCTAGGAATTGACTACCTGAATTTATCGAAAATATGTCACACTCAGTAAAATTGTTTAAAAAATATACATATCGCAATTGAAAACAAAATGGATGATTTTAAAATAGCTATGATGGGCTATCAAAAGTAATAGTATTCCTACCTTAATAAAGGGACATAAGCTAATTTTCCAGGGATTAATATAAAATTGTTATAAACTGAAAGTTAAAAGAATGTATAAGGGACAGTCAACACCAATAATGATTTGCCAAAATAATATTCTAATAAATTATGTACATACCTACAAGACAGTTTTTTCAAAGTCCTTATCAGTTGGAAATATGCCTTATTTAATTAAATAAATATTATTTAATCGACAAATCTTAGGCAGCCAATTCCGTTGTCCAAGTTAGACAACTTTAGGACAACAATAACAAAAATTTATTAATAACTGTTGGAGTTAGGTGGCTGACGAAAATTTGTTAATTTCAAATAAAGGTAACAAGCCAACCTTCGTTACTAGAAACAGAAGTGAAGTGCTCGATGTGACGCTTTGCACTAACTCTGACTCTTTTTTAGTCAGGGATTGGAATGTCTCAAGTAATGTTACATTCTCAGAAAATAGAATGATAACATTCCAAATAGAGCATAAGACAGAAACTCAAAAACCCTAAAAGAAATTCCAGGAAAACAAACTAGGAAGCCTTCAATATAAGATTGGCCTCATCTTGGGGTCGTTATGTAAATCAACCGCTGAAAAAATGCTCGGAAATCTCCGAGCAAGAAATGTTAATGAACTAACAAAAGTCAACAAAAACGCTTTAAAAGCTCTAGCCCCATAACCATAGGTAAAGGCAAACTCAACCCCGTATGGACGGACTCCTACTCCGAGACCTAAGAGTGGCTTTTGGAACCCGCTACCAGGATGTACGATCGATACATCATCTGTAATCTCAAACATAGGTACCCAAATAGTAGATAGTAGAAAGGTGGCTTGGGCCATTGAATCCTTCTCAGCATAAAAGTCTGCAGGGCCTGATGGAAGGATTCCAATTATACTCCAAAGCTCTAAAGACGTAATTATTCCAATTCTACGGTACATTTTTTGGGGCTATCTTAACATCACCTATATTTCCTCTAGATTAAGAGAAGTCAAAGTAATTTTTATTCCAAAAGATGGCAAGCCCACTCATACTGAGCCGAAAGACTTTAGGCCTATTAGCCTCTCCTCTTTTCTTATAAGGAAAGGCTTATTGAAACTTACATTCGCCTAAAACTAAATGATGGCGTGCTCTCACAGGCCCAGCATGAGTGCATGAAGGGCAGATCTGTTGAGACAGCGCTTCATGAGGTGGTCGGCACAGTTGAAAAATCAATTCACTTCAAGGAATTCACCCTGGTTCTATTACTCGACATAGAAGGGCCTTTAATATATTGACAACAGTGCAACCCCGACAAGCCCTAAACTCTATTAACATTGATCCAATACTAATAAAATGGATTGACTCCATGCTCCAAACGAGACTCATTAATGCGGAAATGGGTGATATCAAGCTAAAAGTTAGGACATGTAGAGGTACTACACAGGGTGGAGTCTTATTTCCTCTGCTTTGGCTCTTTGTTGTCAACCAGATTCTAGTAAAATTAAGCCTGTATGTAATCAAGGTCGTTGCATATGCCGATGACATCGTGTTAATGGCCTTGGGAAAATTCGCACCTACTTTGTGCGAGCTCCTACAAATGGCCCTTGACAATCTCAGTAATTGGGCCAGCAGCTGCTTAGACTTAGAGTTATCCCACAGAAGACAGAGCTTGTGATGTTTACAAGGAAACATAATATTCCGAACATAACCCCCCACCCATTAACGAAATTCCGTTTAAGGTTTCGGGCACTGCCAAATATCTTGGCGTTGATCGTAAACTAAACTGGAAAGAAAATATTAAAGAAAGAAGGAAAAAAGCTTCAATAGCATTCTACTCCTGCATTAGAATTTTTGACAAAAGGTGGGGTCCCAGCCCTAGAACCATTCATTGAATGTACACAGCCATAATAATGCCAATTCTTGCGTATGCATGCATGGTCTGGTGGCCCGCCTTAGATAAGGAAACCAATCTAAAAGCCATGACAAAAATCCAAAGAACAGCGTGTATCGGCACAACCAGTCCTATGAGAACTACTCCAGTGGCAGCCTTAGAAACTTTCTTTTTATTAGCCCCACTCGACCTGTTTATGAAAAAGATGGTGGCCAAAAGTGCTTTAAGACTCAAGCAGTCCAATAATTGGAAAAAGATTCACTACGGTCATAGAACAATAACAAACTTTACGGACATAGACGTTCAAACAGACTACATCACACCGCACATAGATTTCAACCCAGTGGCGATGACAGAAATCCCACCAAGCGAATTCTGGAATGAAAACAGGGTCATCAATGCAAATCATGTTTCGGTGTTTACTGACGGTTCCAAAACAAACGAGGGGGTGGTTTCACGTATCTACTCGGAAAACCCACCCTTCAATAGATCAATAGAGCTTCCAAGCTTTTGCAGTGTATTCCAAGCGGAGGTGCTTGCAGTTTGCGGAGCCGCGAAACATCTTATATCTCATGGTGTGGTCAACAGTAATATCGACATCTTCATAGACAGCCAGGAGGAAATCAATCACTCATAAAGACCCAAAATGGTAGAACGTTGTCGAATTGAGCTGAAATCTCTTGATGCAAAAGACACTGTTACCCTTAAATAGGTCCCAGGACATAGTGATATTTTTGGAAACGAATCAGCAGATAAACTGGCCCAAAACAGATAATTTCTTAATCTAAGCCAGGTTGAATCCTCGATACTTGTGCCACTGGAGTAAGAAAAAAATAGAATTCACCAGAATTTCCTCGAAGCTGCAGACGTCAGATGATCATCAATTGGCACTTGCCGGGTTTCAAGAAATTTGTGGCCGAACATTTCAAAGAACCGAACTCAATATATACTAAAGATAAGCAGGCCTCAACTATCACTCCTAGTTGGAGTCCTAACGGGCCACAACTCAATGGGAACCCACATGAGAAGAATGGGCATCAGGCCATCGGACTTATGCAGAGGGTGTCAAGATGAAAAGGCAGAGGAGGGCTCATCACATTTTCCTTCTGAATGCCCCAGCTTGGCTAGAACCAGAAAAGAAGCCCTCGGAGAGTACTTTTTGGGCGAAATAGGTGACATCTCTTCCTTGCCACTGAAGAATATCTTGAAATTCATTCAGCATACAGGATGATTCAACGAGGCATCCCATACCTAAGCTCCCCTCAATCCCCCAACATTCCTCATAACTACCTACCTTAACCCTGGGGAGCGCAATGAATCCACGGAGATCCGAGTAAGATGATGCGGCTTACTGTATCATCACCCCTTCTAACCTAACCTAGACGGATGACTAAAGTTAGACAAAGTTTATAAATACGACTACGCTACTGTTTTGATCTCCATAATCGCATTGATAACAATTAAGAATTCATGTGTTCCTACTTATAAGAAGTTTAAAATTTTGTATGAATAATATGAAAAACAAAGCAGCTTGGCAAATTACTCCTAATATGTTTGTATCTTAAGATACTCATTATTAAAATAAATGGCAAACATTTATAATCTTCAACTTCTAAAAGCTTATTATGTATAAATATTCTGGTTCAGGCTTTGCAGTCTTCACAAAGCGATATAAACTTACTTGTTCCTTTATTTTATTCACAACACTCTCTCTCTCACTTTTCAAGTTTCTTTTAAAAACACAACACAACACATTTTTCTGACACCCATCCCAAGACCCAACTTTGCCATTACCATTTCCCATTATTTCAAAAACGCTCTACATACTATACTTTGCGTATACCGTTTTATAGTACATACCTTCTTTCAAGAAAAATGTAATTACAATAAATTTTCTTCTTTAATTCTTTCGCGTCTCGGAAAATTCTGGCATGCAAAAACAATCTCACTTTTAGTCTTAACCCAAATTTATTATTGCATCCGAATCACGCCATTCTTATACGGGCATGGGCATAGCATATTAAATTCAGGGATGTGAAACAGACTCTATGTGTTAAATAACACATTTTTGTCGGTTTTGTGTTATTCTCGTTCATACATACATACTTCGCTTAGCCTAACCTACATAGATGGAGAAACATACATACATTATGGTTTTTGGTCGTGTAAATTTTGGAGATAAGAAGTCGAGCCCGGTGCGAAATGGAGTAAATGAGTTTTGCTCCCTTTGCAACGAAACATAATATTTGTTTCAGCACTCTATTGTTAGTATTTGGTAAAGTAAAAATCATGTATAGTCTGGGAGGTTGTGTTATAAAAAGGAATATTTTTAATAAATTTTCAAACATGAAAAACAATTTAAAATACCCCCTTACTTTAGAGAAAATATCCATAACAACTGATCAACAAATAAAAGCATCAGCTCAGAAAAGAAAGGTTTCTACAATGGCTCGCATGAACTGGTGCCTCTCTAAAGCTCTCACAAGTTTGATGTCAAGGGTTTTTCAAACGGGACGCTACAAAATTAGAGCGACAGGGACAGCAAACGACACCATATTTCTTGCCGCTCTTTTGACATTTCTCTTCAGTAAGGTTTGCCATTTCATGGTGGAAGGATATTCGAGCAAACAACGAGTCGAAATTATTAAAATTTACTACCGAAATTCGGAGTCAGTGGCCTCAACGTTAAGAGCGCTACGTCCAATTTATGGTCATCATAATCGTCCCAGTAGATCAACAATTGAGCGTCTAGTGGAAAAATTTGAATTCACAGGCACAGTACAAAATGTTCCTGTACCAGTGAGACAAAGAAGTGCCCGTAGTGTCGAGAATATTGCGGCCGCTGAGGCTTCAGTTGCAGAAAGCCCAAATGTGTCTCTCACACGTCGTTCTCAAGCATTGGTAATCTCTGTGACGTCGTTGTGGCGAATTTTGCGAAAAGATCTTGGCCTACATCCTTACAAAATTAAATTGACGCATGAAATAAGCCGCTTGACCACCAGAAGCGTCGTATGTTCGTGAATTGGGCTGAGCAACAACTTGAAAATGATTCGGATTTTCATCGAAAAATCATCTTCAGCGATGAGGCTCATTTATGGCTGAACGGCTTCGTCAGTAAACAAAATATGCGGTATTGGTCTGGCAGCAATCCACACGTACTCCATGAGTCATCATTGCATCCAAAATTGGTGCGGTTTGGTGTGGTTTATGGGCCGGCGGCGTCATTGGGCCCTACTTCTTCCGTGATGATCAAGACCGGCACGTTACTGTGAATGGGGATCGCTACCGTTCAATGATAACCGAATATTTTTGGCCCCAATTGGATGATATGGACTTGGAGGACATGTGGTTCCAACAGGACGGCCGGCGCCACAAGCCACACAGCGAATGTCACAATCAATTTATTGGAAACCAAGTTTGGAGAACGTGTTATCGCACGAAATGTTCCAGTCGCTTGGCCGCCTCGGTCGTGCGATTTGACGCCGTTAGACTATTTCCTGTGGGGCTACGTCAAGTCTATGGTCTATGGCAAGAAGCCAGCGACGATTGATGAGCTTCGTACGAATATCGAACGTGAAATTGCAGCAGTATCGGTCGATTTATGCTTGAAAACCGTCGAAAATTAGGTTCAGCGTCTGGACTTCTGCAAGCGTGCCCGTGGTGGCCATGCAAAAGAAATAGAGTTCCATACATAATGGCATCGAACGAACTTTTAGAATAATAAAGAATTTCAGTGATATCCAAAACTGTTTTTGTTTTATTTAAAAAAAACTTTTGTAGCACTCTTATTGAACAACCCGATAGATAATCATGTCTGAGGAAGATGGAAACAACTATTTAGGTGAGGATAGATGAGGTGATAATATGGAGAGCCACATCATCTCATTCGGATCTCGTTAGATCCATTGCGCTCCCCAGGCTAAGGGTGGGAAATAAGGAGGGATATGGTGGAGGTTAAGGGTAAGTTTGGGGTGAGGGAGGCCTCCCTGTACCATCCTGAGCTCTGAATGAATTTAGGGATGTTTTTTAGTGGCAAGAGAGAGATGTCGCCAAGTTCGTCGAAGAAGTATTCTCCGAGGGCTTCTTTTCTGGTTCTAGCCAAGCTGGGGTATTCACAAAGAAAACGTGATAAGCCATCTGCCTCTTCATCTTGACACCCTCTACATAAGCCCAATGGCCTGATGCCCATTCTGTTCATGAAGGTTCCCATTGAATTGTGACCCGTTAGGACGCCAACTATGAGAGATAATTGAGGCCTGTTTAGCTTGAGTAAGAATTCAGTTTTTTTTTTTTTTAATATTTGGCCAAAGGTTCCTTGAAACCTGACAAGTGTCGATGGATGACCATCTGACATTTGCAGCTTCCAAGAAACTTTGTTTTAATCTAATTTTTTCTTGCTTCAGTGGCATGAGCACCGAGGCTTCTATTTGGCTCGGATCAAGAGATGATCCGCTTTTGGCCAGTTCATCTGCAATTTCGTTCCTGTGGATATCCCAATGACCCGGGACCCATTTAATGGTAACTGTGTTCATTGCATTGAGTACTCTTAACTCATTCTGGCAACGGTTGAACAGTTTGGACCTTATGGTGATTGAGCAAATGGCTTTAATTGCCGCTTGGCTATCAATTAAAATATCTATATTATTGTTGGCTAATTCGCATGAGACAAGATGTCTCGCGGCTTCACAGATTGTCAACACTTTCACTTGGAATATACTGCAAAATTTTGGAAGCTTAATAGATCTATTTATTGGTGGGTTATCAGAGTAGATGCCTGACCCAACACCCTCCAAGGTTTTGAAACCGTCAGTAAAGACTGAAGCATGATTTGCACTAATGACCCTGTTTTCATTCTAGAGTTCCCTGGTGGGGATAACTGTCATGGTTTTTAGATTGGTTTCCTTATCTAAGCCTGACCACCAGACCATGCATGCGTACATTAGAATTGGTCCTATAGTGGCTATGTACATCCAATGAATGGTTCTAAGGCTGGGACCCCATCGTTTAGCAAAAATTCTGCTACATGTGTAGAAAACTATTGAGGCCTTTCTTTTTCTTTCTTTAATATTTTCTTTCCAGTTTAGCTTACGATCAAGAACAATGCCAATATATTTGACAGTATCCGAGATCTTTAACGAAATTCAGTTAATGGTCGGCGGTCTTATGTTTGGAATATTATGTTTCCTTGTAAACAGCACAAGTTCTGTTTTCAGTGGGTTAACATTAGTCCACAACTACTGGCCCAATTTTTGAGCTTGTCCAAGGACGTTTGTGATTTTTGATACCACTCAGATTTAGTTAAACTAAGATCCGGTTGACGACAAGAAGCTAAAGCAAAATAGATAAGACTCCTTCTTTTGGAGTACCCCTACATGTCTTAACTCTTTACTTATATCCTTTTTTCGTGACCTTTTTAAATGTAAATTAAGTTCCTATCGTGAGCTTTAGATAGGAATTAATAGGAACTTTATTAACTCTTAACTTGCTATCAGCCATTTCTGCATTTATGAGTAGGTTTGGCCACGATACCAGAAAAGTCTCGGTATCGTTTGGTATTGGTATCAGAATTCGAAACGATATCAAGGCGATACCAGCTCAGAAACGATACCGAGACGATACTTTATTTTTTGGACCGAAATTTACCGACATTTTAATAAATATGGTATCGGCAGAAAGTATAGATTTTTGAGTATTATTATTAATTTATTACAAACAAAAAATGTTTGTATTTGGTTGCTCGGAAAATGGCTCTAATGATTTAAATGAAATTTCAGAGCTTTTCCCCTTAGCAGGGAGAAGGTTTAGGCAGTAATTTTAATCACAACTGCCTACTGCCACGCCCATTTAATTTATTCTGGCTTTCTCTGAAACCACCAATTTGGATGAAATTTTCAGACTTGGTTCTCTTAAGTGAGAAAGTGATTTTAGTGAAATCCAATATAAACTTATGACCTCACGCCAAGATTTTTGTGTTGAATTTCTAATCGGAACTTTACTCAGACATTTTAAGACAAGACTTTAAAAAACTGGTTAGTCAAACAAAAAAAACTAAAATTAAAAATTTTTTTTAATAATGATTTTTTTCTTAAATCTTAAAAATACCCAGCGAGTTCAACTACTAGATCAAGAACATATAACCAAGTCGTGCATTTTAGTGTGGTTCGCGACTCATACCATACCAAAACCAGACGAGACGAATACCGATACCGAAACGAGACTTTGTTATACGAGACCAAACGAGACCGATATCGAGACGATACTGAAATTTTTCGATTTTGACGATACCGAGACGATACTTTCAAAAGTATCGTTTGGTTTGGTATCGTGAATTCCATGAAGTGAATCGATTTTTTAATTGTGCCGACCACTTCATGAAGTGCTGTCTCAACAGATTTACACTTAGTAAGCATGTTGGGCCTGTGAGAGCACACCATCATTCAGTTTTAGGCGAATATGAATGTCAATTAACATTTCTAAGGTCTTCCAGAGAAAAGTTAGGCTTATAGGCCTGAAGTCCTTCGGTTCAGTGTGAGTGGGCTTGCCAGCTTTCGGAATGAAGATGACATTGACTTCTCTCCAACTAGTGGGTATATACATAGATGATGTTAAGGCATTCCCTAAAAATATCCACTACTACTAGTATTGGAACAATTATATCTTTTGAACTTTGGAGCATAATTGGAAAGATTCCATGAGGCCCAGCAAAATTGTATGCTGAGAAATGGCCCACAAAAACAACTATTAAGGCACCATATGAATCTATTAAATCTTCTTCTTTCCTTATCTTCAAAACCAAAGAGATTTTAATAAAGAAAAAACTTTCAAAATACAAAAATCTCAACCCAACAAAAAGCAACTTTATCACCCAAACTTTTAAAATACCGGGAGCGGTGCTATTCTATTTACTTTTGTTGTTGTTTACCTAATAAAAGACAACACAATAATCTGATATCATACAAAACCCCAACTCATATCTTTCTTTTGTTTACTTTTCTTTTTCTTTCCAGAAAGAAGGCCATGGTGAGCATGGAAGGTCAATTCTTGGTCCGACAGATTTATGACGATGAAATAACCTATAATTTAATTGGAGCTGCTGTAGAAATTTTAAGTAAGTCCTTTTCGTGTTTTCATTTTCACTGCCTTAAAAAAGTGTCATCAGCCTTCTTTGTTTGGTATAAAAGAAAAACTTTTGAAAATCTAAAACGATGTGAACACGAAGTTTCTTCTTCAATTACCCATTTTGCCACTGAAATTTCACCATTTTTAGAAAACTTCGACTTTTTGTGTAGGTTGGTTTATATGTAGGTTAAAAGCGATGAATGTACAGTTGTTAAAGTTTCTGTTGACAGCTTTTCTCCTAATAGGAATTTTCAATGAAAATTATTCAATTAATATTAGATTTGAGAAACTTTAGATGTTTTTAGTGCAATTTAATACCTATACTTTGAGCGTAGAGAAAGTGGCAAAGAGACAGAAATGAGTAAAAATGAAATACCCTTAATTGTATTTGGATTTTGTTCCATTTTGTTTTGGTGTTTCTGTTTTCTTGGTTTTGAGTTACTTTTGTTGTCAAATTAAACGAAGTGTAACACCTCCTCAGCCTCTGTAACTTTTCAATTTAATAATGGCAATCAAAGTTAGTTTGATGTCGTTTCACAGCAACAGAACCAGAACCATCTTTTGTGACTTAGCTTCAAAAGAATAAAGAGTTGATGACTTAAAGTTCCCCAGTGTGCCCACTTATTTATTTCAGTATAGACATTGGAATCTTCAATTGTATTAAATGTATCTACCTACATTAGGCAGGGAACCTCACCATTGTTTGTCCGATCCTAAAGAACAGTGATCCTCTGAACTGCACCAACTACAGGGGAATCATCGCCTACCAGGTTTTCTCTGCCGTACTTTGTGAACGACTGAAGCCATTCGTCAACAACGCGATAGGTTCATACCAGCGTGGCTTTAGACCAGGAAAGTCCACAATCAACCAAATATTCGCACTACGTTAGATCTAGGAAAAAACCCAGGTGTTTCAAATCGATACCCACCACCTTTTTATTGATTTCAACGCCGCGTCTTACTGCATCTATATAGAGGCTAGCTATAAAGAGCAATATCTGGTATTGGCATCTATTCCCAAGCTCGTCTGTTTGTGCAGGATGACGATGGAGAATGCATGCTGCTTCATCAAGATCGCAAAGACCTCACCGATGCTTTTGGTGTCAAAAACGGTTTTAGACAAGGCGAAGCGCTGTCATGCGACTTCTTCAACATTGTTCTTGAAAGAATTTTGCAAAACTCTTACGTCAACACTTACTAGAGGCACAATTTTTCGAAATTCCATCCAACTACTGGCTAGCCAACGATATTGGCATAATCGGACGAACAAAGCGAGATGTCAGTGGTGCTTTCGTGAGTATTGAGGAGGAACCCAAGAAGATGGGTTTAACTGTTTAACAAATATATGCTGTCTACAAGAAAAGACACCCAACACCGACATCTCGGTCAGAGCGGCACTATACACAGCAATAATTTTGAGATGGTCAGAGGCTTTGTCTACCAAAGCTCCGCTAAAAACTAAGCGTACGATATCAGTGCAGAGTTCAAACGAAGAATTACTCTTGCCAATCTGTTTCTTTGGGCTAAGAAGGCAATGGAGAAGCAAAGCCCTCTATCGAGCAACTTAAGTGTCCCTGTATAAGACGCTTATTATCCCGGCCTTGATATATGGTGCAGAGAAATGGACACTATTAACGGTGAATGAGAACGCTTAAGGCTGTTTTGAGAGGAAAACTCTCCGGGTGGTTTTTGGTCCCGTCTGCATAGATGGGGAATGAAGAAGAAGATACAACCACGAACTGTACGGGCTGTATACAGCAACACTGACCTAGCCAGTAAAGTGAAAAGACAACGACTGAGATGGCTGGGTCACCTAGAGCGAATGGACAACAATGCTCCGGCCCGGAAAGTCTTTGAATCCAACAGCGTGGGACGGCGGCGCAGTAGAGGAAGATAGCGCAACAGGTGGCGCACGCAAATGGAGGAGGACCTCAACTAACTTGGCGTGCGAAACTATAAACAGGTAGCTAGAAACCAAGCCAGCTGGAAGAAGCTTATTGGTTGAGGCCCGGGTCCACCCCGGGCTGTAGTGCCACCTTAAGTAAGTAAGTAAGGATGTAATGTACATTAAGGTGGTCCTTATAAAGTTCTTTGCTTTATTAAAATTGGTGTGCCCCCTTAATTATTTTCAGATTTTAGCTCATTATTTTACCATTTACCCGGCCAAAAAATCACAAAAATCCAATCCGAATATTTCCCTAAATTTAGACCCATAGAGGAAAATTGGAAAATAGTCAAACTTTCCTTAAATCTATAATTTAAAGAATAAAAACAAAGATTGAAATTTTTCCAATACGTCAAAGATTAAATACTTTCTAGATTAATTTGGGGTCCTGAACACAAAAATGATTTTCTTTTCATAGAAGCGTTTTCGAGATAAGCCTAGTTTACAATTCCCATCCGCAAAAAAAATCTATGCAAATATTCTCGCATGTCAAAAATAATTGAGGTGGAATGCAAAATTAATTGTTAACATGATTGGTTTACAATTTCATGCAAAAAAAAACCTTAGTTGTCACGGAATGTCATGCAAAACTTTGCTTTGGTTGTTTGTTTGTGGCCATATAGAGGTAGAGAGTAATCTCTGAAACAACTGAATCAATCCTTAAAAGATATTGTCTAAACCTGCAGCCACACGAGCCAGTACTGGCCTACCAATTGGCTAAATACATTGATTCTCAAATTCCTATTCGTGTATTTGCTGGGACATAGGTGGCATGCTGTACTGGCTTCTATTCTGGCCAGGGTTCGGATGTTAGTCCAAATGGAATAAATCTACTCCGATTTTAAGGAAAGAAACAGAACTACTACAATAATCTGCTCTTTCAAAATTAAATGGACTAAAAGCACACTAATGCTATTCGATAAAACTAGCAAAAGAACAGAACGTTACGAATGTTTTGCGTTGGTTTTGGAGAGCCTTTGCATGTTTCTGCAAAAGCTCTCTAAAGAAAACTAAAACTTTACTTGTCAGAATTACTTTACATGTTGTTAAATGAGAGCAACTACACTGACGCGATGTGAATTCACTAAAATATTTTTTCACTTTGGTTTGGGAAAGCCTTATTCACCGCTTAATCAATTTATTAGCTAATTTTTCAGTTCTCTTCTCGAATGGTAAGAAGTCCTAAAAACACACCATACGAGACGGACACAATGACCACGATATTGAAAACCACGTTTGGACTTTTTAACCTATAGCTTATTTTTACCACTTCGAAAAATTCAATTTTGAAAAAAGACTTTGGCGCGACTATAGTGAGACCAAAGGGAGATGATGGCAACACATGCCAAATACAAAGAACCACTTATAAATGTGACGGCGAGACCATATCGAGATAACCACTACACAGGACCCCGTATAAATGGGCTTGGCGAGAACACAGCGAGACGAGCTTAATAACCATGATACTGGGAACGATGTTTCAACGACCACTGCGAGAGACATGTGAGCTCTCGTTGTCGTTTTCGCGAAACGAGTAAGCTTATTCAAACCCAGTAAGCCAATTTGTTTTCCAAAATATCGCATGAAAATCATAACGAATTTTTGGTTAATCTTGGTTGAAAATTGTTTGGTTTGATATTACTACTTGAAATTAAAATGTCAAGAAAAGCGAATAATATGAAATGCAGTCTTAATCTGGATTTAACACTTTAAACGACCTCCGGAATGCAGTTCAACTCCAATCAGATTCAACGAATGAATAATATGGGCGTTAGCGAATTTATTTAACTTTGGGTTCTGGGCATATGGACTTCCCGATTCTTATTTTATTTATATTTTGTAAAAGAAAATGTAAGTAAACTTTAGTTTTAGACCTATTTTTTCTTAATCTACTCCGAAAAAGTACTGCCAAACCCTGTTCCCGGCTGCTCTAAAGGAATGGAGGGACCTACAATTTTTTTATAGATGAGAAGCACTTCTTCATGACAAGTTTACTCTTGGAGGATTTGCCAGTTCCTCGCAAGAGGCAGTACCTCAGGAAAAACATTTCTGTTTTAGGTGATAGTGGCTGGCAATCGAACACAGACCTTTGGCATGACAGTCCAACACACTAACCCTCATGCCACGAGGTACTTCAGGGGAAGGTATAAGTATTCAAAATTTGAAAATGATTTTATTTTAAGTTTAAAATAGGGTAAAAACAAATCAGAAATCGAAACGATACCGAGACGATACCAGCTTCGTAACGATACCAAACGATACTCCTTTTTTTGGAATGAAATTTACCGATACTCTCGTTAGTATCGTTTGGTATCACCAGAAAGTATAGATTTTTGAATATTATTATTAATTTATTACAAATAAACACTATTTGTAATTGGTTTTTCGGAAAAGGCTCTAATGATTTAGATGCCATTTTCATCAGAGCTCCAGCAGGGAGAAGGTTTAAGCAATAATGTTAAAAACAACTGCCCTCTGCCACGCCCATTCATCTTATGCTGGCTTTGAAACCAATACTTTGGATGAAATTTTCTGACTTGGTTCTCTCTATTGAGATAGTGACCTTAGTGAAATCCATAAAATATTTGTGTGCATTGTTTTCCTGTGAACTTATGACCTCGCGAAAAAATTTTGTGTCGAATTCCTAATCGGAGCTTTACTTAGACATTTTAAAACAAGTCTTAAAGAATTATTAAACCAACACAAGAAATTGTCTTAATAATAGTAATTTTTTCTTAAATCTTAAAAAACACCAAGCAAGTTCAACAACTACTAGATCAAGAACATGTAACGAAGTCATGCATTTTATTCTAGTTTGCAACTCAGACCAGACTGAAACCCGACGAGACCGATGCCGAAACGATACTGAAATTTTTTTCAATTTTGACAATACCGCGACTACACTTACAAAAGTATCGTTTGGTTTGATATCGTGGCCAGCCCTAGAAATGAGAAATAGTAATAAAAAATCTACTTATTTGAAAATCATACCTACTAACAATTTTCAATAAAAAATACCAAGCACCAAGATGAAAATATACCTACAGGAAGATTCCCTACACCAGATGTCACAAACATTGAAATATCATTTTTCCATCATATATACCCAACCCATACCTACATGAAACCTTTCATAACCAACAATTCAACTCGACTAAATGCAAATCAAAAACCAGTTCCAGCTCAAAAATTCACAAAGCCTAATCCTTGTCATAAATAAATTTTATCTCTTCGAGGTGAATGCAAATGTTAAAATGTTTGTGTGTGTTTGCCCAAATGGGCACTTACAAATTCAAATAACTATTCATTGGAGGATATAACTTAGATTATTTTCCTTCCTCACGAAAAGGCAAAGCCCCACATTAGCGTAGGAGTTGCATAAAAAAAAAGAGTCCATTAACTATTGCCTACACAAAGAACACCAACAAAAAGGATGTCAACTACATAAAACTATGCAAATGTCATTTTCTCGAGAATAAAACGACAACCATTTCCTTTCCGTTACAGATATACCAGCCGATGATATTCTCGAGCTATTTGGCAAGACCTTTTTTGAATTTTGCCAAGATTCGGGATACGATAAAATACTTCAGGTCCTGGGAGCGACGCCAAGAGATTTCTTACAAGTGAGTTCATTTTTTTGTTTGTCGGTTCAAAATAAATTGATAACAGATTTGGTTATTTTAATTTTAGAATTTGGATGCCTTACATGATCACTTGGGAACACTTTATCCAGGTATGCGAGCACCATCTTTCCGGTGTACGGAAAAGGATGGGACTCTTCGACTTCATTATTATTCGGAACGACCGGGCTTGGAGCATATTGTTATTGGCATCGTAAAAGTAGGTTTTTTTTTTCTTTTGACATTGATGTTGTTTTGTTTGTGTGTTTGGCTTTTCATAACAGCAATATCCTCTGTTTGTGTTTTTTTTTCTTTAGGCAGTTGCATCGAAACTCCATGGTGTCGAGGTTGAAATTGAAATCGTGAAGCGGAAGGGTGATCCAATCGATGAGGATGAAGAAAAATTGAATGCAACTCCTGCCCAGACAGAGCAAACAGAGCCAAGCAATAGCAACGAACGAACAAGTCCACCTCCAATAACTCCTGGACCATTTTCCACAAATGACCACCAACAGAACCGAAATACCTACAGCAGAGAATCATCAGATGAAGCGGATGTGGTCAGGCTTAATCAATACTCTCAGTATCAGCAGCAACAGCAACAGCAACAGCAGGTGACGCTCACTGGAACTAGAAATAAATCGAATCATGAAATCATGTCAAATGGTGCATCATGTCCTTTTTCGTCCTCCGCCTACAAAACTACCAGCAATACAAGCTCCGATGACAGTGCAGCAAGTAGCTGTAATCTTAATTCAATTTGTACAAATCCAGGTTAGTGTGTTGTGTTCCTTGTGCATTTTCTCAAATGCGTTCTCGTTCATCTGAGAGTGTGTGTGTCTATTTTTTTAATTTATTGGAGCCTTTTTGACGATACGGTGTAATCGGAAGTAAGATTAATGAAATGAAATCATCGTCCATCCAGGTCCTGAAAGATTGAAGTAGGAGTATGTAGGTATTTACCAGCAACTTGAATTATCCTGCTGGTTAAATGCATTGCAGAAGATGAAGAAGGATCTGAGCTGAGATAGATAAATTGGATATAAGTGCTATTGAGGTTTTTCCATCATGATTTGATTGCCTTTTTCAGTTAGGTATGCCATGGATAAATGGTTTCTATTTAAAAACACTGGTTAAATATTCACTTAGGCAACTTATTGAAGTGGATTTCAACGTTCTTTACATTCCATTTGGCAGCTATGGTGGATTCGCTTGTGAGTTTCAGAACTATGTTTCTGCGATTCCTTGGAACTGCCTCTTCCCGTTGAAGGTCTCCTAAAGCGGAAAAATTCCGATTCCGATCTGTAATACCCCATTTCCTGTAGAATTTATAGATTCAGTTGATGTGGGCTCCTAATTTATTTTTTACGTGTCGAGTGGTAGCGACACGTTGATGAGGCCTAAGTGAGTATTCAGAAGGTTCTGGCATCTAACTATAAAGAAAGGGGCCAAGTTTCGAACCTTGGGTGACTCCGATGGTCCTTATGTGCGGCTTAGAGTTACTCATGTTGAATGAAAAATTTTCGAAAAGAACAAAAATTTTGATTAGTGGCGGAGGTATGTGAAATAGATATAATTTGTTGATTAGGGTTGATGAATATGCTGTCAAATGCTTTTTCAACATCTAAAACACATCCAACGGTGATTCGGTATCTGATGCTAGGCGCTGTATTCGTGAATTGGTGTTGGAAGTCTTTAGCAGCGGATGCAGCGTCAAAGTGTTTATCTTCAAAGCCATGTCATTGATATTTGCGTTTTTACTGTCTTTATTCTTCGGGGTATAACTTAATCCTGTATTTTGGTGATTTTTTTGAAAAACAATATAAGCCTGTGGTTAGACGTCAAGTTGAAAGTATTTTGATCTTGAGGATCACCTCTATCTAGGCTATTTCCCACTTCTTAGGAAAGTTACAGCGAAGAGGACGATTGCGAAGAGCATCATTACTTTAAGTTGAAACCTTTTTAGGAAATAGTTGGATGGATTTCTTGCCTTTGAAAGTCCATTGATATCTGCTATACTTCCTATTCATATCGCAAAAATGTGGAATATCGATTAAGTCACTTGCTAGATTGGTGTCAGGGAGTATGATTTCTTCCAGATTAAACACCACAGTCTGATGTTGAATGGATGCCTCAACATTAACAGATGAGTTTGGTGTGAATTTTCCTTCGAAATAATTGAACAATTCTAGCGATTTTTTCTTATGTTGATGTTCAATGTTGTTGTAAATGATAATAGCTTCCGAAGTTGGTGGGTGTCCTTATTGAAGTTTTTGAAGGCATCGAGTCCTGGCTTAATCGTTTGCAGTCTCTTCTGTAACTGCTTGTTGTTTTGATGTTTTATAAAGTTCCGGGCCATTATGTAGACATATTCATGTTCGCTTCAAATTGTTCGGTAGTTGTTGTTGGTTTTGTTAAGATTTCTTTGATTATTATATAAAGAAACGTTTCCTCAGCAATTGTCTGTGAGAATATAGGTGCTGGAATATTGGGCGTTGTTGCACTGCGACCTTAAGATCTTTTATACCCTCTTCTTAGACCGGATGAGGTTGTTCATTCTACAATTCTTCCTCCAATTTTATTTCTCTAAGAAATTTAAGTATTTGGAGGACTCTCTTCTACCTGGTAGTTTCCCAGGTGTTTTTGATTTGGTGCATAGTTGCATCGCATTTTCCTAGTAAATGGTCTGGTGTTTCCTCATGTGTGTGGCAGAATCTGCATGTTGGACTGCTAACTTCACTAAGGATATTCAGGTGTCTTTCAAGTTTACAGTGCCCGGTGAGGAGACCAGATATTTTCCTAAGGTTGTTTCTAGTAAGGTTGATGCAATCTTTAAATCGTGCTCGGTTGTAACTACCAAGTAATAGTTTTGCCTGCCTTAGCTTGGGAAGTTCTTTTGGACCCTTTGGCCTTCTCCAGCTCTTTAATTATGTGTTTTATTACATTTTCTCCAAAGCCACAATAGGATTCAGGCCCCGTTAAGGGAGTCAATTCCCCAATTTTTGCTAAGGAATCTGCTTCTTCATTTCCCTGGACACCAACGTGACCAGGTACCCAATGAAGTGTGACACTGTTGTTCTTGCCCAGGACATTCAGCTTGTTCACACACTCCCAAACTACTTTAGAGCTGATGGCGTAAGAGCTCAGTACTTTGACTGCAGCTTGACTGTCTGACATAATAGCAATGTTTTGGTTTCGGTAGTTCCTTTCGAGATTACACTCTGCATATTTTGCTATGGCGTGAACTTCCGCCTGAAAGATGCTAGAAGACTTTCCCATCGGTATAGAAAGTTTTTTTTTAAGCCCAAAGATTCCACCCCAGTCTCCAGTTGTTCTCGACCATCAGTGTACCACTTGATGGCAGTCCCTAGACCTTGAGACTAATGCATTTACCAGTACCGGTTCCTTCTTTGGCAACCTCATGATGGCTCCCTTTGTAGCACTTGCTATAGCTGCATGTAAGGGGGATAGATGAAGGATAACTTCCATGGCTGCTGTGGGGTAGGTTCTCATTGATGCAGTTATGCCTAAGCATGCGGACCTTTGGACTTTTTCGAGTGATTTCCTAGTTGTGAGCAATTCGGTTCTTTTATGCCATGCAACCGCACCATTGGTAATCATGTAATCATGGGTCTTGCTATCATGGTGTACATCCATCTAAGGATGTTTTGTTTGCAGCCCCATGATTTGCTTGCTAGTTTTTTGCAGATCATGAGAGCTTTTGTGGCTTTCTCGACGGTTATTTCTACGTGTTTGTTCCGTAAGAGTTTACTGTCTAGTGTCATACCTAGATATTAAACCTCCCTTTATGTTTGGATTACTTCGCCCCCCCAACCGGATGTGTTTCATGCGTGGCAGAGTCATTTTGGTAGAATTAATAGATAATCCCACAGATATGCACCATTTCCTTGTAATATCTAGCCTCCTTTGAATAATGTCACAGAGGGTTTTTTCACACTTCCATGTGGCTGTGATGACGATATCATCAGCAAAACTGATACAGTGAATGCCTTGAGAAGTAAGCCTTTCTAGCAGTTTATCAGCTACAAGACTCCACAGCAAAGGTGATAGTACCCCTCCCTGCGGACAACCTATCGTTGTTAAGATTTTCCGTGTATTTGGACCTGCTAGTGCCTCAACTGTTCTTGTGGCCAAAATCTCACCAATCCATGTGAATATGGGCACACCTTTCCTTACAAGAGCTTTATTAACCGCATCATGGGAGGTATTGTCAAAAGCACATTCTATATCTAGAAAGGGTGACAGTGCTATTTCCTTTGCGTCTAAACCTTCCTGTAAGATGTAAGTGAGTTCAAACAGAGCGGTTTCTGTAGATCTGCCTGCTCTGTATGCATGTTGGCGTACATTAAGAGGCTTGTCGACTAATACTTCCGATATTATGAAGTTGTCGACTATTTTTTCTACAGTTTTTAGTTCAAAGGACGTTAAGCATTTTGGCCTGAAAGACTTGGGGTGGGTTGCATCTCTCTCCCTTATTTTAGGAATAAAAATCACTTTAGCTCTTCTCCATAAGCTTGCTATATACCCAAGAGCTATACTATACTATGGTGTTCAAAGAAATGTAGGTTTAGATTGGGATATTACAACGAGAGAATGTTCATCACTGTTGACAATCATCGGGTCCACAATTGACCTGCCTTTTTGTTTATTGAAAATACCGTCAATGAGTACTTAGGCTCTTCGCTTTAGAATGCCGTTAAGGGCATGCAGGTCACTTTGGGTGTCTCTTGTACTAGATTTGGATATGAAGAAGTTGTTCCGTATTCATGCGATGAAACCTTCGTCAGTGTGAGGATTTTCTTGAGTTGTTTTGAAATCTAAAAGTGGCCTATACCATGTACTTTTCACCTTCCCTAAGCAAAATATAATGCAGCCTTCGGAGACTTTTCAATAGTCCTGAGCAGGTTGGATACAAAAATCCGCTGGACTTCATTGCTGAGTTTAATATTTGTTTGATGGATGTTGCCTTTGCTGGTTCTTTTTTGGCTGAAGTTTTTCTAACTGATGTTGTCTTTGTTGCTTTATTAGTAGGAGCCTTCACTTCTTGGGCACTTGCTGCTACTGGAAGGTACTATTTAGTTATTTTTTTCACTCCAGAAGCCAAAAGTTCATAATCGGCTTTTGGCTCACTTGGGTGGGTTAGAAGTCCATAAATGCATTATGAACTAATAACTCACTAAAGTGGGCCAAATCCCCAGAGGGAAGTGGGTCGAAAGTTCATAGTTTTTTTTTCAGAAATTGGGTCAAAAGTCCATACTTTAGTCAAAAAATGATAAAGAATTTTTGCATACACCCAGCCTCGCACCAACCTCGAATCCTGTAGTGAGCCCAAGGAGAGGGGTTGCAGGGGGGCAGCACTTCTGATTACACAGTCCCGGTTTATGGTCCTTCTTGCATTTGACGCATAATTATTGACACTCATACTTGGTAGCAACGAGTCCAAATCACTGGTAGTTTCTGCATTTTATTTCAAGCATGCCCTGTCCAGTACACTCTCTGGTTCACTATCACGCTTTTCGTGTTGACTTGATGGACATCAGTTGACTTTCCGAGCTCTACTACAAGGCTATTTTTTGTTTCCCCTAAGACACTATGGCTATGAGTGGTGTAACTTTCACTTTCAACCACCTTCATCAATCCTTGATTCGTCCTCTACCCCGAAGCCTTTGAGTGTGAGATGTTAATCTCTTTGGGCAGAAGTTGGGTTTTCCTCTCTTTTTGCGTTGGCTTTAGAGAGTCTAATTTGATTATTCTTTCTATGAGAAAATTCTATACCCCACGGAGGTTTCTCTGTTTCTAGCGTTGAAAATGATCATCCTTTAGTGATGTGGTTTTTAATCATCAAATCGAATTGTTTTCCTTTGCTGAACCTGCAGAAAAAAAGCGAAATTTTCAGTGTTAGAAAAAATTGGTGGCCTTCATGGGGCCTTAATTGAGGTGGTGCCTACAGCTGTGACGTCTTTGGATTCTTGTTGATATTGTTCCATGGATTTGCGCTGGTGCCCCTGCTCTTGTAGGTATGAGGGCTGTAGAGGCAGGAGTTGGCTGCTTTCTTGTCATATGACTACTAAGGAGTCTGGTTTCTTCATTTTTTTGCTTCGTTGTGGCTTCTTTATCTAACTTCGGGGGTCTCTTCTGTTTTAGTTTAGTTTTTTTTCGTTCCTGTCTTCATACCAGCTTTAAGATTCATTAGCTTTTTCTTTTCTCAATAAGGTTTTCTCAGTGATAAATATTGAAGTTTCTCCCTTCCTGTCAATTGGGTTAGTTTCTTTGTTTTCACGACATTTTCTGACTTCCTGAACCATCCTGAGTTCTGAAAGAATTTTAGTATGTTCTTTAGTGGCAAGAGAGAGATGCCGCCCAGTTTATCAAAAAAGTATGTTTCTAGGGCTCTTTTTCTAGTTCTAGCTAGGCTGGGACCTGCACACAGAAAATGGGATGAGCCCTCCTCCATCTCTTTATCTTGACACCTTCTATATATGTTTGATGAGCTGATGTCAATTTTGCTCATGATTCCTATTGAGTTATGGCGCGTTAGGACACCAATTATGTGTGATTATAGGGGCCTACTAAGCCTGAATAAGTTTCTGTTTTATTCCTCGAAATATTTGGACATATTCCTTGAAACCCGACAAGTGTCAATGGATGACCATCTGAAATTTGCAGCTTCCAAGAAACTCTGACTTCTACTTTTCTCTTGCTCCAGCGGTATGAGCACCGAGGCTTCAATTTGGCTCGTCCCCCTCCAGGGTTTTGAAACCGTCAGTAAAGACCGAAACTAGATTCTCATTTATGACCCTGTTCTCATTCCAGAGTTCCTTGGTTGGAATTATCTGTTATTATTGTAGGGTCACTAAAATTCATTATTATTCTGTGACCGTAGAGGATCTGTTTCCAATTTTTACATTGTGGAAGTCTTAAAGAAATATGCACAAAACTTCCAACTAATTTTTCCAAAACGCATTAGGTATCTTGAGATGTTTTCGCAACTTTTTTTAAATTTTTAGAGTTTCCACCCTTTGAAATAAAAAGTATGCTCCCGAAAAGTGGCAAAACTGATTTACCTGAAGGTATATTGGATACATGTTGGGCACCATTTTTGAACAATTAGGTTACAAAATTAAATTATTCTTTAATATTCTCCCATTTCAAGTAATGGAAAGTTACATTCCTGTTATTTTGAAATCGTTTTTTTTTTTTCACTTTATTGGTACAAACATAAGTAGGGACATTTTAAACTAATATTGGATGGATATAAATAGTTAAATCATATTTGATAGAACATTAAATCAAATACTTTCACAATTAGCTTGTATAATTTTTCAGACCAACAAAAAACATGCCCAACTCTAAGCAATAGAATATCTAGTGATTCCCTGCATTCAACTAAAGCTGATAGCTTAGATGATGCAGCCAAAAAGCAATCCAAAACTGACCGGTTACGTTTGCTGAAGAATAAAAGTGATGACATCGAAAGATACGATCACGTGCAGTTTCTCATTCGAGAAGTAGCAACAGGTGGTTCCAAATCAACTCAATCTCAAGCCATCGACGAGAAAGAACCACCCGATGACATGGAATTTCTTTGTGAAGGTAAAAATGTATTCCTTATTTTTTCATTCTCCTCTATCTGTACGTGTAGATCTAAAACACGAACAGATACTTTAAGGACTGCATCAATATCTACTATAGAGTGCTTGTCAAATGGAATTTTTAAGTTTTTCATCCTTCATTATTATGATTATTTCTTGCAGCACCTCTCATCTCACCATCGACGTTCTGTAAGGTTTTCCCCTTTCATTTGATGTTTGATAGGCAAATGAAAATAGTTCAAGCTGGAAAATCTGTGTCAAGGGTCATTCCAAGGTGAGCTAGCTATATTACTAAAATTTATGCTCCACACATGCATGTGAAATTCTTTCAAGTCCTTATAATGATTATTATATTTTCCTTTCTACACACACCAACGACCATCAGAGTTGCTGCCGAGAGTTGTTCCCTGCTTGAAGTCCTCGAAGCCATTCGACCGCACTTGCAGTTAACGTTCGAAAACGTGCTAGCACACATCAATACAATTTACGTGATGCAGACGAGGCAAGGTGCCATGGGCAAACATGAACGCTACCTAAGACTGAAAGTGAGTATTAATATCAAACAGAATAATGAAGAAAACGTTTCTACACTGAGGTAAAAGAAAATCGCTATCATGACATTTTTTACATGCGCCTTGGTACGAGTATAAGCTCCCCAAAAAAAAAGTCTGGGATTTACCTACCAAAGCATGTTTTTTGTATGAGTATGGAGCCTTAGCACTTTGATAAGGTGCCAACAGAAATCAGTCCTTAGTAGCACCAACCTAAGATACAGTCCCACTGGGGCTTCACTGGTGCCCAAACTCGTGCGAAGGGCATTACACGATTCACGTCGAAATAAAATTAGGCATAGGTATCTTGCGATTTGGGACATAAATCCATAAGGGACGTCTTTTACAAAGATTTACAAAATACACTTTTAACATGCTTTTTTCGCTAAGTGTAGAGTTGTAAGGTTATTTCTAAAGGTTAACACCGATCCACCATTTTTGAATTCCCGGTAAGAGTCAACTTAACATAATCGCTTAGGAGGGCAAAACACTCACAAATTATTACCAGAAGATTCTCTCACGTTTAGGCAATCTATTTGGCTACTTTGCTGTGAAAGCGTCAACATTTATTTTTTTTTTTTTTTTTTTTTGTTAAAGATAGCTTTTTATTAACATTTACGTAAACGCACTGCGAGTACGAGTCGCACATAAAAATAAAAATGATTCGATAGGGATGATGTGTTGGATTTAATTCGCCATTATTGCTCTACTCTCGGAAGGAAATAAAATTGTTTCGGAAGTATAGACATAGACAACCATTTTGCAAACTTCAACTTAAAAGCCAAACAAAGAAAAAGGATTATTCACTTTTTATCTTTGTATCTTTATGGCCCTTGGCTAGAATTTGGCATCTTTATTATGAGCTGAAACAATAATAAAAGAACGAACGAACGAAACGAAACGAACAGATTGGGTTTTCCAAGGAATTTTGTATGAGTTTTTGGGTTTACTCGTAGGTTGGTAGAAATATAAAAGAAATCGTAGCAGTGGTATCACGTATTTTTTAAACGATATCGTTGTATCGAAGTTTGATGTAGATTTTGTGTTCTTTGGTTTAGATTTTATGCTTAGGCATTTCCCTGTAGAAATTCCAGAGAGAAAACTCCAGATGAGGGGGAAATTCAACTTTGGAGTGGTTCATTAGATTTTATGGAATCGATTTTATTGGCAGACGTAGAGATATGTGGGTTGTAAATGGGATACGATTTGATCTGATTTAAGTTTCGAACACAAGTAAAGAGCAAATAAATTGGTTTTGTCGATTGGAAAAAAAAAGAATCAAGAGGTTTTTTCCTTTTACTTCAGGGACTGTTTAGCTGGTGAGTAAGCCAATGTATACATAATATTGATTGAGGCTATGGAATACTCCTATCTGAACAAATATGTTTTCTTTTCTGTAGGGATGTACTCCTATTCAGATAATAATTACACATTTTTGTTAATCTTTACATAACTGATAGAGATAAGGTCTACAGCGAAAAGTTATGAGGATAATAAATAAGAATAACAAGACATATTCGACATACTCGTACACTGAAAAATAAAGATCTCTGCTTATAGTTTTGAGTTAAAAATTGCTAATACCAATTGTATTCCCAAAGGAAGAACCAAACATATATAGGTGTTCCATAATAAAGCTTAAAAACAACCACCATTGATTTAAAACACAATTTCCTCCTGTTTGTAGTTGAAAATATCATTTAAATTTGAAAGTTATACAAATATCATTTGATGTGGTATTTGATTTTATTCCTGGTAGGAGATGGATCTAGAAAGCTGAAGTTTTGGTCAATAGTCAAAAAATAAATGTGGTTTTTTCTTAAGTCAAAAACGACAGTTTTTTTGATTTCGTACGGAACTGTAATAGCCCAGTTAGAATAGACTTATTCATGGAAGAATCTTATAACAGACTAACTTTTGGTTATCTACAATCTGAAAAAAATCCTCAACTATCCAATGACCGTTTGGTCCGCTATAAGCGATCAAAGGTTAAACAAAATTAGTTTTTGTTAAATATTTCAAAAACGGTAAGTTTAAAAATAAAATTCTTTTTAACACAGGTTAATGGGATAATTTTCCATCAAAAACATTCTGCCTAGCTTACAGTTTCCATGCGCGAAAAAAAATCTATGCAAATATTCTCACATGCCAAAAATAATTGAGATGAAATGCAAAATTAATTGTTTGCATGATTGGTTTACAGTTTCATGCAAAAAAAACCATTGCTGCCATGAAATGTCAGCCAAATAAGGGTGTTATCGAGTGACCTGCCAACTTCACAGTGAATTTAGCAGGTCACAGAGTGTTCTCAAGAACAAAGCATGTTTAGCTGCAAATTTGGAGCCTTACCCTGAGCCACACGAGCCAGTACTGGCTAGCCAATTGGCTACATACATTAACTGTCAATTTCCTATACGTGTATTTGCTGTGACGTAGGTGGCATGCTGTACTGGCTTCTGTACTGGCCAGGGTTCGGATGTTAATCCAAATGGAATAAATCTACTCCGATTTTCGGGAAAGAAATATAACTACTACGATATTCCGCTTTTTCAAAATTAAATGAATTAAAAACAACACTAATGCTTTGTGACAAAACTAGTTTCGCTTTGGTTCTGTGCCGAGATGCAGCTATTCGAAACCGCAAGTAGTGAGTGAGATGAGTCACTTTTCACCGAAAATGTATTAAGCTAGTAAAAATGAGTAAGTGGGCTAGTGAAATGAAATGTCAGATTGGTCGTCGAATATTTCAGCAGTGACTTTTGATGGTAAATTTACACTTTTGAATAAGTATTTGTGCTTTTTCTCAAGAACTTTTATCACACCTATTCATGACTATTCATATATAGGGAAAAAACAACGTATGTAGATAAAAACAACCATCCTTTTATTGCATTTTATTGATACTTTTTTATTTTTATTATCACTTACTTACTTTACTTTAGATGGTGCTCACAGTCCAGGATGGACTACGGCCTCAACCAACAAGCCCCTCCAGCCAGCTCGGTCCCTAGCTAACTGCCTCCAGTTACGCACTCCAAGTTCCTCTTCCTCTGCTGCGCAGACCATCAGGGGTGGATTCGAGGACGGACTGGTGCGTAGGTGTCCATTCGCTCCACGCGACCCAGCCATCTCAGCCGCTGTATTTTCAGCTTTTTGACCAGTTCGACGTCGCTGTATAGCCCGTAGAGCTCATTATTAAATCTTCTCCTCCATACTCCATCGATACAGACTGGACCGAAGACCACCCGAAGAATTTTCCATTCGAAGCACCCAAGCAGACTCTCATCCGTTTTTGACAGAGTCCATGCTTCTGAACCGTACAGCAGGACCGGGATGATAAGGGTCTTATATAAAGTCTCCTTGGTTCTTTGAGAGAGGGTTTTACTACTTAAATGCCTTCTTAGCCCGAAGAAATAGCGATTGGCCAGAGTAATTCTTCGTTTGATTTCTGCACTGATGTCATTTTGCGATGTAATAGTGGAGCCCAGGTAGACAAAGTCCTTGACAACTTCGAAGTTGTACCTATCCATCGTGACGTTTTGCCCGAGTCGCCGATGCTGAGATTCCTTTCTCGATGATAGCATATACTTCGTCTTGTCCTCATTAACAGCCAAACCCATTTTCGCCGCCTCCGCTTCAATACTTGCAAACGCGCCGGTAACAGCTCGCTTCGTTCTTCCCATGATGTCAATATCATCTGCATAAGCAAGTAGCTGAACGGACTTTTGAAAAATTGTACCTCGGTTGTTGACCTGCGGGTTGCGTACAATTGCTTCAAGTACGATGTTAAAGAGGTTGAATGATAATGCATCGCCTTGCTTCAAACCTTTCTCGACATCAAAGGGGTTGGTGGTGTTCTTACCGACTTTGACGGAGCAGCGAGATTTCCTTATCGTCATCCTACATAGGCGTGCGAGTTTAGCAGGGATGCCGAGATGCGACATGGCTCTGTACAGCTCGTCTCTGTTTACGCTATCATACGCGACTTTGAAATCGATAAAGAGATGGTGTGTATCTATTTGAAACTCCTGGGTTTTTTCCAAAATCTGTCGTAGTGTGAACATTTGATCGACGCTTGATTTGCCGGGCCTAAAACCACACTGATAGGGGCCGATCAGATCGTTGACAAATGGTTTTAAGCGATCACACAGTAAAGATGACAGAATTTTGTATGCGACGTTGAGGAGACTTTTACCTCTGTAGTTGGAACAATTCAGAGCATCTCCTTTCTTGTGGATGGGGAACACTATACCGAGGTTCCATTCATCGGGCATACTTTCTTCCGACCAAATTTTGAAGATAAGTTGGTGTATACTCCCTACCAAGTCATCTCCCCCTGCTTTGAATAGCTCGGCTGGAAGGGCATCTGCACCAGCAGCCTTGAAAGCCTTAAGCTTAGCTATCGCTAACCGCACTTCATTTAGGTCGGGTGGACGGAAATTTTGACCATCGTCGTCCAGGTTGAGTGGATTATTCTGCCTCACAGCGGAATTTGGACTGTCACCGCCATTTAGCAGTCTAGAAAAGTGTTGTTTCCAGATCCTCAGCACCGACTGTGTGTCTACCACCATATTCCCACTCTCGTCTCGGCAGGCTTCCGTTCGAGCCTTGTAACCCTGGGTAGATTGCCTCACCCTTCGGTAGAACTTTCGAACGTCCCCCCTGCCGCAACAGTCCTCAATAGACTCGACCGCCCTTCTGAGCAGTCGGCGTTCCTCCTTTCGTTTTTGCCCGTAGAGCTCACGGGCTGCCCTCTCAGCAGCTCTGGTTCTAGTTTGCAGCATTGACTAGTATTCTTTGTTCTTGGCTGCATGCGCCAGCCGGAATTCTTTATCGAACCAGGGGTTTCGTTGTGGTCGCCTAGTGAAACCCAGCACATCAGTGGCGGCACTTCTGATGGCTTGTTGACAGTGTTTCCACTGGTCCTCTGCAGTTTGTGCTGGTGGCGGAGCTGCTGAAAGGTTACGGGAGACTCTGTCCACAAAGGTCCTAGCGATCTCTTGCGATTTTAACTTTGTGACATCAAATCTTTTCACAGCATCCGTTCGGTGTGTGGCGTCAAAGATATCCGCATACGTAGTTGGGCTACAACTAAGTAATGGTCCGAATCAATGTTGGCCCCTCGGAACGTTCGGACATCCAGGATACTGGAAGCATGTCTGGCGTCTATCGCAATATGATCAATCTGGTTGACGGTTCGTTGATCTGGAGACCGCCAGGTACCTTTGTGTATATTGAGGTGTGGGAATCGAGTGCTAGCTATGATGGCATTCCGCCCCGCCGCAAAGTCAATCAGCCTGAGTCCGTTACGGGAAGTGTTGTCGTGCAGGCTGTGTCCTCCGACTATCGAACCAAAGATGCCCTCCTTTCCGATTCTGGCGTTGAAGTCGCCAAGAATGATCTTGACGTCGTACTTTGGGCACCTATCATACGTACTCTCGAGGAGATCGTAGAAGTCTTCTTTGGTTGAGTCATCTTTGTCTTCCGTTGGGGCGTGTGCACAGTTCAACGTAATGTTTTTGAATTTAGCTTTGATGCGGATTGTAGCCAGGCGCTCGTTTACATTTCTGAAGCCCATGACTTCTTGCCTAAGTCTTCCCCTTACCACAAAACCACAACCAAAGAGCCACTCACCCTGCTCCTTGCAGCACTCGCCGAAGTAGATGTCACACGACTTCATCCTTCGTATGCCCTCTCCATCCCATCGCACTTCCTGGATGACTGTTATATCAGCCTTTAGCCTATCCAGGTTCTCAACTAATTGTCCGGCTGCACGTGGTCTGTTTAAGGTCCGGACATTCCACGTGCAGATCCGAAATCCATTGTCCTTGTTTCGTTTGCTGGGGTCGTCAACATTAAGATCATCCATATCCGAGGCTTGTTGTTGTTTCGGAACCGTTGTTGTTTTCCGTGGTAGGGAAGTTACCCCGACGCACAACCCCCGACCTGGAGGGCTAGACCCTTAATATAACTGCAAGGGTGGGGAGCCGGTAAACCGCTCCTTATAGGCCTGAGCTACGAATATGTCGTAGTAGCCCGTATAAGGTGTTCACTAAGTAGTTCAACCTAACTGGAACTGTAGACGCCACCATCTGGGGAATTCTTCCGCTGTCGGCTGGATAAAGGAGAAGTGCCTTAGTGGGAACACTTCTCCCCCCTCTCTCTTTTTATTATCATATGTGAATTAAAAAAAATTATATTCTATTGACTTTGTCACTATTAACATTTAATTTCTCAGGATGAAAACTCATATTAAATTTTAATTACGACAAACAAAATCACTGAAATCAAAGATACTCCATTACTAAGATTCCATGATGTTTACATTGTTGTATTTTTTATTTCTTTTCGCGTCCATTATTGGTAATGTAAAGCAGAATATCAATCATATTGAGAGTGACAAAGAGGTAAAATTTGTTTCTTCTTCATTTAGTCTTTTTTCATGCTCAAAACTAAACTTTTTAATCTATAACTTTTTTAACCACTTTGAAAAATTCGATTTTGAAAAAATAACTTTGGTGAGGCTCACCATAGCCAAAGCGAGATGATGGAAAAACCACGACATTGATTCCCATGTAAAAAAACTCCCCAATTATTATTTTATTAATATTTTGTGAAATAAAGTGTGAGTCAATTTTAGTTTTAGACTTATTTTTCCAAATCTGCTCCGAAAAAGTACTACCGAACCCTGTTACTGACTTCCCAACTGGCTGCGAAAAAAGCAAGCTAGTTGACGAGCCAGTTGCTCAGACTTGTATGTTTTAGTAAAAATATGTGAGTGTAGCCAGTACTGGCTCGTGTGGCCTCAGGGTAAGGGTTACTGTAAGTTCTTAGCTTGCTTGGTTCCTGAGATACACAATGGGACCTGCTAAATTCACTGTGAAGTTGGGAGGTCACTGGAATGCATCCTTATTTGGCTAACTGCAAAATCCGGAATAGAAATGCAAAAATAATGCAAAAAAAAAACTGCAAATTCCTTTCAAAGTCCAATTTGAAATTTGAAAATGCCATCTATGGACAGTCGCGCACATGCAATTTTTAGTTTCGAAACTGTTTGGTTGCAAAATTGAGTCCTTTGGACTCGTATGAGACTCCGCGCACATGCAGAAACTATTCCGTCGTCGATTCGAGCAACTTTTCAGTTTGTGTTTTGTCACAAACTGGACGATTGCCCGAAATCAGTTTTTCAGTTTGTGTCATTGCGCGGACATTCAACCAAATAGTTGCGGATATTTAACCACATCGTTGAATTTTGTTCTTTCCAAAGGAACATAATTCCCTGTGCGAAAGAGAACAAATGTATCTTTTCTTTAATTTGCTGAGCAAAAGAATAGGACAAGGGCGATAATATTTTTCTTTGAATGTATGAGATAGAAAAACTGAATAAACATTGTCGGTGTATTGGTTAGGTTCGTTGCGATTGCTGGTGGAGTTGCTCATGTGCGCGCTCAGTAGTCAACTTGTGACTAAACTATTTTGTTGCGGTAGCAGTTGTATGTGCGCGACAAGTCTAATTGGTTATAAACTGGTCAGAAAAGGTCAACTAGGCCTAGAAATTGGTCAGCCCTTAATAACTCGTAACTTGTAACTTGTAACTTACTGAAAATAGCTGGCCTTTTAAGGCCATGAAATGGCCTTTCAAATGGCATACTTATTTTTTTGGAATGACCCAAAGGAGGTGCCAACATTTTTTTTATACCTTGAAACGAATTTTGAAAATTCATTAAAAAAATCTATGGCTGGCTAATTACCGTAAATAGTTGACCTTTTATCACGACCTAGAGATCTTTCAGATGGTATACTTTTTTTGAAAATTTCCCTTTAATGAGCTGCCAGAAATCAAGCGTGACCTTGAGAAGCTTTAAATCTTTATTACAAGTTATCTAGGGCTGACCAATTTCTAGGACTAGTTGACCTTTTCTCACCAATTATTGACCAATACGATGGCATTCTCAAACTTCAAAGTTCCCATATATGAGGTGCCAAAGGTCCAGAGCCCCCATTTGAGGGGGTTAAAGTTGCCTTGCTAACTTCACAGGCGTGTCAGTTTGGTACATTTTTATAGAATAAGTTCTTTTTTTCTTAAACTTTCGGTTGTTGAAATATTTGCTTAAATAACATTTTTTTGACATTTGAACCCTTATAACGAGCCTAGAGGTCATTGAATAATTGGGAACTTTTCTCTGATAATAAGTAACCTCAATACCAATGCATATAATGTTTACCAAAAATCAGACTGGTACAAATGTGTTCTTTGGCATTTTTATATCCATAACTAGTTGCTATAGAAGATCCACAATTTTAAGTAAGGTTAAATAAAAAACTGCTTGCTTCTTCGATTTCGGAAGCGGTACGAAGTTCCGCAAATCAAAATCTCAAATAGCAAAGTCTAGCATTTTTTTTTGCTTTTTTTTTCTTTTTCATATTTCGCAATTATAAAAGTTTGCATATGTACTTTTTGTACCAACAAATCTCGCAAATAGCTTTTAACCAGAATCTCAAAATATAATTTCGCATATTCAAATCACACTGATAAATTAAAATCCTATGAAAAAGGAACTCGAATGGGAAAACCTGTTTCCTTTGGTTGCTTGCAAAATCTGACAGCATAATGAAATAAATAATTTTTTTAATAAAACAAGAAATATTTATTGCAATGCAATTAAATTTCACAAGATCTTAGCTATTCAGTTTGATTTTCGAAATTCTATAGCGAGCAAAAATGCGTATTTTTCAAAGTGTTTTCAATCTTTTGCTGGATAGTGTACTTAACTTTTGAAGGTTAGATTGTTTTACATAGGCATTGGTAAGGTATAATATGAAAAGTTTTATATTATTAAAACTTGAAAACTTAAAATTTATATTTTTTGTGGTGTAAATTCATAAATAATAAACAAAGTTTTTCCCTCTTTTATATTTAATTTATGTTTTTTTCATGAATATACTCGTATATATAAAAAACCCTACTGCAGTAATATCATGAATTTTATAACTTTAGAGATTTTGTAAATATTTTTTATTTTTGTTTTATTACAGGGCCAAATGATGTACATTGCGGAGTCAGACCGAATACTCTTTCAATGTTATCCCAGTGTAATGAACCTTGATGATTTAACGAAGTAAGTAAACAAAAAAAAAAACACAAACAAAAGCAAATGCAAAACAACATGTATCTATGCAAAGAAAATAATGAAAAAAAGCTATTCTGAATTAGAATAATGATTTTTCTGTTAAATTCTATAAACAAATCCATTAAGATTTTTATCAGGTTTTAACATAATGTTAAAATAGATTGAACAATGTTTAGACAGAATATAGAGTAGGTAGATTTAAATAAGTGATTCTCATGGGAATAATTTTATGTTACTCACCATATATAGTGCTTTTATGTAATGTCGTGATAGTGTTTATCTAGATAAAATCATTATTTGATATATGTATACAAATATCAGTGTTATGCAACGACAAAAGTGTGTCAATGATAACATTTATGGTGCTATGCATGAGTGTCTAGTTGCATAGGGAAGGTACCTACCATTAATGGTATAAAATGTGCAGAAGTGTGCACTCTATCCACACAAATACACATAAGTATATGTTTTCTATTAAAACGTTTAGAAACATGAATGTTTGTACAATATTAATTTTACTTAAGGTAAACAACATTATAATGTGTATCTTCTCACTTGAAATGTTTTGAAATAGCATTTCATCTTCTTTAAACGGATTATGAATACTTGTAAGAACAGTTTATAGGGTTTACCTAGTCCTTTTATGTTTTCGACCTAGATTTGAGTGACTTCTGAGATCGTTTACCAATTAGGTACCTATAAAATCCAAAGATGTCATTCCAACATCGTTGCCACCATTTGATGAGACTAGGTCTATAAATCTGTGTCTTTGGTAGCTAGAAACTGTCTGACGTACACAATTGATAATTTTCAAGAAACGCTTACTACTTCTAATATGGCTCCCAATCTATGAAAGGATTGCAGCCTGAAACACGCCAGCCTCCAGTCCTCAACAATCCTGAGCAGGCACTGCTTCCAGTCATCTATCTATATCAAGCTTTCTGGCATTCGCAATGTCTTGATCTTTGAACCGGAAGATCGCTATTCTTCATTCTTTCGAAATTGGAGGTTGGGATTCAAAGACTCTCATAGCTGGAGCATTTATGTCTATTTGATCGATGTGGTTGAGCAAATCAAGACTACATTCTCATCTTGACACAGCTTAGGGAGCTCGGGGTTATATCTTCTCTTCTATTTGCCCTCCTAACACACAGGATCAAATATCGGCATCATCATAAGGCACGACTAGCAGTATAAGAGTTTCAAAGAGCGTGCAGTACATTTTGCATGTGTGGAGTTTTGAACTCATCCTGTTTCGTCAAACCAAAGTAGCACCGGCTAACTTTCTTTGTCATATTTCCATTCCGAGGTAGATGAATTCCTTAACTATTCCAAGTTGTGGCTAATGAATTAACAGTTACGTTTTGTTCTTGCCAGTTGACAGGATCTTTCATTTTTAGTTAAGAGCATGTTTTTGGTCTTGTCCTCGTTAACTTGAAGACCAACAAGTTTCACATGTTCTTCAACTGCCGTGAAAGACTCTATACAAACCATTTGAAAATAGTGCTTTTAGGGATAACGCCTGCCGTGTAACTTATTTTCTACAAAACGCAATTGAAGAAATAGCATGAAAGTTTAAACAGTTTTAACAGCTCGTTGAGAACTAGAGCCTAGTGACTTACTACTCTCAACCACTCCTTTGTGCGTTTTTAGCGGAGGAGGATGGAGGCGGGAGCTACAATTTTTTGTCGAGTCCAAACGGCTAGATGAGAAGCTTTTATTCATGACAAGGATACTCTTGGAGGATTTCTCAGTTCCTCGCAAGAGGCAGTACCTCAGGAAAAATATTTCTGTTCTTAGGTGACACTGGCTGGGAATCGAACCCAGACCTTCAGCATGACAGTCTAATGCACTTACCATCATTCCAAACTAAAATATCATGATAGCGCATCTCCTTTTCAAAACCCTGTGTATGTTTGAAAAAGTTCGGAAGAGCTTTCCCAAGAAACACATTGAATGAAAACCTAAGGAGAGACTTATCAATATATGACGAGCTTCTGCAAAAGTCTATTAGTCAGAGACTTTTGTCACTTTGCAAAGGCCCTGCCTACTAATTAATCCACTGAAATTGTATTTCTTTCCTTATAATTGTGGATTATAGTTCCCAAGCAACATTTTTTCATCGTACTTCAACCTCCAGGCAGGCTCTGTGAGTTCTGTCTAGGAGGTGGAACAACTCATCCCCTAAAGAGCTTTTAACTCTTTATGGTCTTTTCGAAGCGTATGTCCAATCTTCTTCCATTTACTTTTTTTTTATAGAGTCAATAGTTTCTTGCCTGTCCTTACAAGAAGTTCATTATTGGAGATACGATTAGACCAGAAAATACTTCAGATGTTTTGCAGACATATTTTCACGAATTCAAGTTAAAAGTTCAAATGAGCTCAACTCTATATTGCGTTTTGCCAATAGTCACGAGTGTTTAAAGCTTTTTTGTTGCAGAAGTGATGAACGAATCCCTGCTACTTTATTTGATTTGATTGGTTGTTTCCCTATATTTTGGACAACATTCCGAACGCGGCCTTTGCTTTTCTGATTCGGCTGGTTATAAATAGTTTGGTTCCACCATCAGTAGAGACAATACTCCTAAGATTTGGATAAGATATTGTCCGAGCCAATCTAGTCTTGCCAGTAGTCCAGAAATATAATGCTTGGGAAGAAGGAAGGAAGTTTCAAGGCTGATTCTATTTGTCTTTACCGAATTGATCTCAGGTCTTAAAATTTCAGCTTCTCTCCCCACCTGTGTTGTCATTTGATGAAGATCCATGATTCTTTCAGAGTGTAAGCAAACGTAGTCCAGATGTTTGAGGTTTGATTGCAGAAATTCCACTGATTTTCTCCATTTGCAGTCTACAAAATACATGCAGCACATTATTTAGCAAAAAAAAAAAATTAATTTCACACTAAATTACGCCTTTTTGAAATCGATGAATGATGGGTGAAATAGTGATTGATATTCAACGAACTATTTAATGACTATCCACAAGTTGTTGATGTGGTCAATACAGAAAGATCCAGTGTGGAACCCTGCTTCTTTGGCATTGAGTGTGTCTTCGAGGAAGCCTTTTATTCAATCCAAGATGATTTTTGCTATTAGATATCTTGGCTACAGCAGGCAGCCACTGCACGTAAACTCATCTTCAGTTTTTGTTAAGTGTCCTTTCTTTGGAAGCTTTCCCTTTTTCCACTCATCAGAAAAATTCTGTTTCTTGAGCTCTCTCAATGAGTGCATACAGGAGCTCACTTGATGTTGTTCTCACTGCCAATGAGAGCTTTGCATGAATATAGTCAAGTCTAACTGCTTTTGTTGTTTTTCAGTCCTCTGATTTTGGTGAACATGTTTTCTCTACTGGAGGATACAGTGCGTATTCAGGAGTTTTGTACTATTAACGAATCATTGAGTTCTTTACTTGACTCAAAAAAACCACAGAAAAGTGCTCCTTCGATCCTTTAAACAAGTCTTCATTTGAAGCTAGCAGATATCCATCTGTTTTGTTTACCAGAGCATAGAGCTTTGGACACCTGGTAGCTTTTTGGTAGTTTTGTAGATGGTCCTCCAAAGGCGTACGCAAGGAAGGCCAAGAGGGGTGCTTGTCCCTCCTTTTATAACAATATACTTCATACAATAGGCATTTTAAAGCAAGATTTCTGTACCAAAACCCCCCCCCTCCCTCCTTACCAAAATCCTAAATGAACCAAAATTCTCCGAACACCCTTGAATTCTAGTATCACAACCACTTGCGGCAATTGCTGCTTCTGATATAGCGACGATTACCAAGTCGCGTCGCACTTCTCTTATTTTCATGCAATAAACAGACACCAGCTCATTTCTCCTTGATGCTACTGGACGCAGCAGCTGCAGCTGCAGCATTTTTGACACCTATTCCACCTCCGTCTCCCATTCTGTGCAGGCAATAAGTCTATCGGTATTAAACTGGAGCATTCGGGTGTTTTCTTGGGATCTCTGACCCGCAGATGTACGTAATCATACGGTAAAAAAAAATTAATTTGGTGGCACAACAGCTCGTGGAGAACCAAGGCCTAGTGACATACAACTCTTAACCATCCCTGTGTACGTGTTGTTGGTAAGAATGGAGGGACCTACAATTTTTTGCTGAGTCCGAACGGCTAATGAGAAGCACTTATTAATGACAAGTATACTCTTGGAGGATTTGTCAGTCTCTCGCAAGAGGCAGTACCTCGGAAAAAAACATTTCTGTTTTTAGGTGGCAGTGGCCGGAAATCGAACCCAGACCTTTGGCATGACATGCCACGAGGTACTACACGTAATCATACGGTAGCAACCATTAGATGGTGGGGGAGAGATCAGACTTTCACACACCCTTTTTCCTTTCATACCTACCTACATCTGTCTTGTTGAGTGCAATGGGTTGACAAAGATCCGAGTGAGAGGATGTGGCTTTACGGTATCATCACCTCTTCTGACCTAATACAACGTAATAATCAAATGGTGGTCTCTGCCCGTTCCCATTTCTGCAGCCCTTCTGTTACAAGCATCCAAGAGTCAATTTCTAGATTGCCGACTGATCTCAAAGTGATCAATTTGGTTAGAAGTTACTAATCTGTCTGTCGACATCTAAATCACTTTGTTGCACGGCTTTTTTGAGCCCATGGTCCCTCCTTTTACAATTCGGTTAGCGTTACAAAAATCGACAAAATGTTCACCCTAACATGCCTGAGCCCATCATTGTCATTGTAATTCTTGGCATTTTAGTCTCCCCTTTCCATTTTGATGTCTCCACGTGGTAAACTATCATACGCAGAACTCAACTGACCTCTTTCTCCTTGACAGAAAAAAGAGTAACCTTGGGGTCTAACACTGTATGATGGTAAGGTGACGTACTCTAGTTCAGAACCCAGCTTTCATAGACTTGTCATCTTAAGGCTTCCAGGAAATTAAGCTCTTGAGAGCTGTTTTATAGAAAGCTGCAATCCATTGCCAGATTCACAATAGCTTCCATTAGGTGCCTTTTCGGAGTAGCTGCAGTTCTGTGTAAGGAGCTAGAGACCTAAATTTCCCAGAGTCCACATGAATTTTTTTCACGAATGGGAGTAATCTGATATTTTTAATACCTTCACTACTGTTGTCAAGGAACAAATTATATTTCACAGACCAATCTTTGTCCAGCGACGCGTAGGCTTAGTTACAAACACTTGAAAGCTTAGTCTTGCACCCTTATTATTTAAGACTATTAAAGTAAATAAATGATAGTTGTCCAGGGAACACCACGAGGAAGTAAAACAAGCACCTCATTATGACTGATTGTTGGGCTACTGGTCCAAAATCTGAGCAATCAATAGTTTCCTGATCAGGCACGATGCAGGTTGAACATTCTCATATTTATTGTTAACAACAGTAAGTGACTGACTACACGCTTCTTACACCACCCAAACATCTCTTTTGCTTAGCATTTCAAAGAGAAACTGGCATTGACATCCGCACTTATTTTTCTCTTCAGAATGATATTGTTCTAAGCTGTTCTGGAACTTCCTTCATAAAGAAGGAAGCTTGTGGAGAAAAAAATCAGTACGTTCTAAAACCAATTCTATAAACCTAGTCGGTTTGGTTTTAATAAACAATAGTGTTGTGCAGTGCTTTAATTGTCTTTTATGATTTATGTGAGTACCTAAAGCTATTCTGAAAAAATACCTTTTTATTATCAAATTATTTGTTTAAATTATGCTTTATAGACACTATTTTTTGTACCGATGACTTTTATTGTCCAGAATTTACGAGCTAATCCCAATATAATGAAAAAAGCATACTTCGAAATGAAAATAATAATTCATTTTGAATAGAACGTAATTCAAACATTTCAGAAGTGGGATATGTGATTTATATGAAATTTCGTTTTTCACAAAAAAACATAACACAACAAAAAAATTATGAGTAAAAATGAAAACAAAACAAAAAATATCCCTATGACTCGCATATAACCGTATTAACACTAACAAGAACATAAAACACGCCTCAAAGCTCGGCTATAGTGTGTGAGTGAAAACAAATTGTAATAGTCATACCCATTGTATGGTTGCCAATGCTGTTAGGTGAATACAACAATAAGGCTACTCGAGCTTGTTATTCGTTTCTTCAGGAAATTGTGGATCCTTTTGATACAATTTCGTTTAAATTAAACATAAATTCACAGAGCTGGTTTGAGTTCTGGGATATACTCAATGAGCTTGTGCACTGTGTATAGGTATACAGAACCATTGGCAACTTTGGCTTAGCCAATAACATCAACAACGGTAGTAGTTGTTCGCTCCTTTTTGTTAATAAATTTGAATGCTGAGAGTGTAACATGTTAAATATCCTTTTTCTATCCATCGCTTTGTTCCTGAACATGGTTGTATTAAATTCATTGGTTTTTTTTTGTGTTGCTGTTGTTTTGTTCATATACCCATTGCTGTACTTCCTGTTGGCAAAATAATCTTGATCCTTTCCGATTTGGTTTTTGCTTGGATTTTCATTTTTGTTTTTTGTTTTTCTTCTTTTGTATATTTCTTTCAGAAAGGGTCTATACATATCAGACGTTCCATTACACGATGCTACAAGGGACTTGGTCCTTTTATCTGAAAAATTCGAAGCCGAATACAAACTGACAAGGAATTTAGAAATGTTAACGGATAAATTGCAACAAACCTACAGGGAACTAGAAAGTGAAAAGCAAAAAACAGACAGGTATTTGTTTTTTTTTTTCGTTCATGAAGTGGAAAAATATTGAAAAAAGTGTGAATCAAAGGATTATTATTTTTTGACTTCAGGCTTTTATATTCTGTACTACCAAAGTCAGTAGCTAACGAATTAAGGCATCAAAGACCAGTCGCACCTAAAAGGTGAGTTTTTTTTTTTTTTTGTTTTATTACGAAGAGAATATTTTAAGCTCAATTTTGTTTAATGGATGCTCTAACTATTTTTTTTTTGTAATTTCACTTTTATTTAGATACGATTCGGTAACCTTGATGTTTTCAGGAATCGTAGGATTTGGACAGTATTGTGCTGCTAATACAGATCCAGAGGGTGCTATGAAAATAGTGAATATGTTAAATGAGCTTTATACGCTATTCGATGCCTTAACTGATTCCAAACGGAATCCAAATATTTACAAGGTAAATTTTTTGTGTGAATATTTTATAAAAGTTATTATAAATATTATGGAACTCAATACACATATTTTGAAAATGTATTACCAACACATATACGGTAGTATGTTTCGACAATCTGCACAAACAAAAGTAACTAACCTATTTTTTATATCTTTTGTGTTTTTGTAAAGTAATTATATTCCATCTGATATACTATTATTCAACGTGATTTGAGATTAATGTATCATGTTTTTTACAATTATCGTCACTCGTAGCTACATATTTTAACTGAAGTTTCAGAGTCCTTGACTCACAAAAAAATCCCAATCAGAAAAATTAATTTTGAATTTTAAATAAAAACTCAAAAATTTTAAACATTAAAAAGAAAATGTATAAACAAATTTTTTTGCATACAAAAATCTGAATGTGTTAAAAAATTTCGCAAAAAAATAAGCGCATTCAAATTTCAGCTCTTTTGTATTTTTTTCGTTACGATGCAATTTTTTTCTCTCTAATTTTCGTAGGCTATTATGATTTATGACCTAAGGTCTTTTTGCTTAAATCAAAGATTTTAAATATAGTGTTGATACTTTTTTCAACGGCAGTGTATGCACTTTATAAATTCGGAAAAACTAGAGTGTTTGGCCAGTAGCGTACGCAGGATTTCTTCTAGGGGGTTAGCTAAATCTCAATTTTGATGGAAACACTTTGTAAGGTATCACTGAAATTAGTACAAATACAGTACGTAACATTTGGATAGCCTCACTTATAGACTAAGAGCTGGCAGCATATTTTTGGGTTGAACATATAACCAAAAAATAAGTATGCTGTCCATAATCTCGTAAAGGCCCTAACTACAGTTTTCATACTTCTTAGTTATAAAGGAAAACACTAAATCGCTAACCGCAACCTGAATATTAAACGTAAAAAAATATTTTTTTTTTAAAGCGTAGTGTGGGCTTTATTTTCACAATTACCCTAAATTAAAAAAATTTAGAGGATTTATAAAATAGCGTGGAAAGGATTTTTTTGTGTTTCAAAAAATAAAACAAAAAGGCCCTATGTACACTAATTTGCAAACTTTTTGTACTAAAATTCCTTATTTAAAAAAAAATGAAAAGCAAACATAAAAAGGTAAAAAATACTTATTTCTGTAAATATCTTTACTGTTTTTTTTTATAAGACAGAAATGACTCTAGAAAATTTGAAAAAGTCCTATCTACAACATAGGGCTTTTTAAAACAATATATTTGGTCTGTTTTCAATATGCAGCAGTTTATAAAAGGACCAATGTGGTAAGATAGGGCTATTTGAATTTCAGTGCATATGATTTGTAGTTAGGGCTTTTAGAAATTGCCATTTTCTGCCTTAGTTGAAGATCTAGCCTTAGCTCCAAATATGCAAATAACTCAAAACCGGAAATTTTGTAGATAGGGCCTTTACGAGATTATGGGCAGTATGAGGGTCCGTTGGTACATGCAACTTGAATGAAGTTCAAAAGTCGAGCAGGCTTTTTTTGGCGCCCGTGTTAAGGACGAGGGGTTGAAAATAGTGGTTTTCAGACTTTTGCTAAGGACACATACACTTCACTTCATTTTTTTATAATGAGAAAAGATGCTCTGACATTTTTTTTTAAATCAACAGAATTTAATTTTTACGACCCGATTTCTAGATCTCAAGATATAAACTTTTTAGGTGCACCATATCCAGAAATATTTGGAGAATTGAAAAAATCAAAAATAACAAAAAAAAAGTCTCCAAAATAATGCCGATAGAGTTTGCTTCAAAAGCTGGTATCTTAATTTTTAATTTCAAATTACTAAAATTAAAGTCTGTGGACTTAAACAAAATGACAGAGCATCTTTTGCCATTTTTAATAAATTAATTGAAGTACATGTGGCCCTGACACAATAGTCTGAAAACCGCTATTTTCAAGCTCTCATCTTTACCACGGACGCCAATAAAATCGTACCAGACTTTTGAATTCAATGAATTATGTCAAGATGCATGCAACTACAAGCCCTTATAAAGGGTTTTTCAACAGGGACGCTACAAAAGTAGAGCGACAGGGACAGCAAACGACGCAATATTTCCGCTCTTTTGACATTTCTCTTCAGTAAGGTTTGCCATTTCATGATGGAAAGATATACGAGCCAACAACGAGTCGAAATTATTAAAATTTACTACCGAAATTCGGAGTCAGTGGCCTCAACGTTAAGAGCGCTACGTCCAATTTATGGTCGTCATAATCGTCCTAGCAGATCAACAATTGAGCGTCTAGTGGCACATTTCACAGACACAGTACAAAATGTTCCCGTGCCAGGGAGACAAAGAAGAGCACGTAGTGTCGAGAATATTGCTGCCGCTGAGGCTTCAGTTGCAGAAAGCCCAAATGTGTCTCTCACACGTCGTTCTTAAGCGTTGGGCATCTCTGTGACGTCGTTGTGGCGAATTTTGCGAAAAGATCTTGGCCTACATCCTTACAAGATTAGAAATGACGCAAGAACTGAATCCGCTTGACCACCAGAAGCGTTGTATGTTCGTGAATTGGGCTGAGCAACAACTTGAAAATGATTCGGATTTTCATCGAAAAATCATCTTCAGCGATGAGGCTCATTTCTGGCTGAATGGCTCGGTCAATAAACAAAATATGCGGTATTGGTCAGGCAGCAATCCACACGTACTCCATGAGTCATCATTGCATCCCGAAAAAATTAAGGTTTGGTGTGGTTTATGGGCCGGTGGCGTCATTGGGCCGTACTTCTTCCGTGATGATCAAGACCGGCACGTTACTGTGAATGGAGATCGTTACCGATAACCGAATATTTTTGGCCCCAATTGGATGATATGGACTTGGAAGTCATGTAGTTCCAACAGGATGGCCAGCGCGACAAGCCACACAGCGAATGTCACAATCAATTTATTGGAAACCAAGTTTTGAAGAACGTGTTATCTCACGAAATGGTCGAAATGGATTTGACGCCGTTAGACTATTTCCTGTGGGACTACGTCAAGTCTAGTCAGCGACGATTGGTGAAATTGCAGCAGTATCGGCCGATTTATGCTTGAAAACCGTCGAAAATTGGGTTCACCGTCTGGACTTCTGCAAGCGTGCCCGTGATGGCCATGCAATAGAAATCGAGTTCCATACATAATGGCATCGAACGTACTTTCATAGATATAAAAAATTTCATTGATATCCAAAAACTTTTTTGTTTTATTTAAAAAAACTTTGGTAGCGACGACGTCACAGAGATGCCAAACGCTTTTGGGCTTTCTGCAACTGAAGCCTCAGCGGCAGCAATATTCTCGACACTACGGGCACTTCCTTGTCTCACTGGCACGGGACCATTTTGTACTGTGTCTGTGGATTCAAATTTTTCCACTAGACGCTCAATTGTTGATCTGCTAGGACGATTAGATAGATAGATAGATAGATAGATACAATTCTTTATTCAATAGATTTGTACAATATTTAAACTTTAGATTAAGGACATGGCTTAGCTGCCGTCTGCCTGATTGACTATTCATAAACTATGAAATATAAATATAGAATAGAAGTACATAAATATATTAAATGATATTGAATGAGTTTACAATTTCAAAACAAAATAATAAATTTCTTCTTTTTGCAAAATATAATTTATTCTTAATTCATAACGCAACTTGGTCGACAATTATTTCAAGTGTACTACTTATAGATATTGAAGCAAGCTTTAAAATTTTTTATTATTTAGCACGTTGAAACTTATAATGAAAAAAAGACCATTAGGGTGGTTTAACAATTTTAGAATGATTTGAAACATAAAAACTGGAAAAATTTAACTGGTGAAATGTGGAGAGTGTTCCTTAGGGGAACTTATTAAAAGCTGTTACGGTACAATAAAGCATGTTTACAAAATTTGAATAGGTTTGACCATCCAAAGGAACCATTCAATATACTTATAAGCTGACTTCTTGACAAAAAGCTCTCTTGGAAGTAAAGCCGGCGAATTTCTTGTAGAATTGGACAAACTGCTATGAAGTGGTAACTATCTTCAAGTTCTCTTCTAACTATTACAAAGATTACAATTCTGAGAGAGATATGACCTATGAGGAACATAATTTAAATTGAGTAATTCCACCCTTGCTCTAAAGATAGTACTTATAGCTTCCAAGGAAAGTTCATTACAAAAAAAATTATTTTCAGTTGATAATGCATGATTTAAGCTTTTGTAAATAACTCTACTCTCTGACGAAGCAGCTCTATTTAAATGCTCACTATAAATTTTTTCATCAATTTTCGCTATTAAGTTAGCGAAAATATTATGCCATTCGTCTAAATTGTTTTCGCTGAGAGAAAGGCTTGTGTCATGAGTTACAGCCAGTTGATACAGTTCTTTAAAAGGTGTACTATTTGTTTGAAGCTGCCTTAGCATAAAAGTTTTGTGTAGACCACTTTCTCTTCTTAAAACTTTAACTAAATAATCTGTATGGGTCTTCAGATTTTGAATGAAAATTGGGGGAATAGCGGCTTCAACGTGAATAGCATAGGTTGGTTTTGCTTGAGGTAACCGAAATAATCTTTTAAAAAAGTACCTTTGAATCGTTTCAAATTCTTCGAATTGGGCATAACCAAAAACCTGTGCACCATAACACATACACGTATTTACTGTGGCATTGAATACTTTGAATTTTGATGAGACATCGACGAGTTGGTTATTAAAGAAAGTTGGCCACATCATGTTAAGGGCAAGCTTAGCTTCATTGCTTTTCTCTTTAGCATGCATACGAAAATTCAAATTCGTGGTTAACAAGACTTCAAGATACTTAAATTTGGTTACAACTTCAATCCCCTCATGGTTTAGATGCCAACTTTCTTCGGGCAATCTCCTTCTTTGCCTAGGTTCAAAGACCATAATTTTTGTTTTTCGGGTATTTATTTGCAGACCCCACATTTTACAGTATTGCTGAAGTCTATTGATTTGGAGTTGTAATGTGAATGGACTTTCCGCCAACAACACTAAATCGTCGGCATAGAGCAAAACCTTAACAAGGGTTTCTGCAAAAACTACACCTCCTGGTAGAGAATCGCAAACCGCATCAATGAACAGAGCAAATAAAATTGGACTGAGAATACATCCCTGAGGCACTCCTGCTGACGTTTCAAACCACTCTGACAAATTAATACCATCCCAAACCGCTGCACTTGTTGAAGACAGAAAATTAAAATAGAGAAGTAAAAATTTACGAGAGACACCGAGAGATGCCATCTTATAGATCAAAGCTTGTCAATTAACAGTATCAAAAGCGGCTTTGAAGTCAACAAAGCAGCAATAAAGTTTTTTGTTTTTTTCTATAAATTTGTTTCCAATTGCAGAAAGGGCAAAAATGTGATCCAGAGTAGAGAACCCGTGGCGAAATCCTGCTTGGAAAATGCTTAATCGATTGCCATTCTCAATCCATTTCGTAAGCCTCTCATAGAGAATAGAAGCAAAAATTTTTCTGATTGAATTGAGAATAGAGATCCCTCGGTAGTTTTCGGGAAAATTAACGTCACCTTTCTTGAAAACAGCAAAAATGATTGATTTATTGAAAGTGCTGGGAACACAAGTCGAATTATAAACTAAATTGAAAAATTCTACTATATAGTTTTTAAACTGAGGGGTAGCATTTTTATAAAATTCGACTGGAATACCATCTATTCCCGGTGCTTTATTATTTTTCAAATTTAAAAGCACTGCTTCCAATTCGTTCAAGGACACTGCCGTATCCAATTCCTGCACGATAGTATTAGGGGAAGCGAAGCTAAAAGTCTAAAAATTCTCATCCGCTGACAGTAATGATTTAAAATGCTAGGAAGATTATGACGACCATAAATTGGACGTGGCGCTCTTAACGTTGAGGCCAATGACTCCGAATTTCGGTAGTAAATTTTAATAATTTCGACTCATTGTTGGCTCGTATATTTTTGCATCATGAAATGGCAAACCTTACTGAAGAGAAATTTCAAAAGAGCGGCAAGAATTATGGCGTCGTTTGCTGTCCCTGTCGCTCTACTTTTGTAGCGTCCCTTTTGAAAAACCCTTTATATGTAGGAACCATTTGCATCAGCAAAGACATTTAAGTATATGACCATTAACTATTTATAATTTTTTTTTAATTTAATTTTAAAGATGTGTACCTACTTCTAAGGGATACTTCGCACATTTTCTGCTTATCTGGCCATCTAAGGATCCAATTTTTTTTCAAACACTTTTTAAGTCCTGAAAATCACTCACAAATACACATTATTGATTTTATCTACTTAATATCTGAATTTTTCAGTTAAATTAAACGAGCACAAAACTGTCCTTTTATACAAATGTGTCAACTCAATAACAACAACAAAAAATACCTAAGAACAAAAAAAAAAAACAATTGAAATAAAATCCCCACATTTACCAAATAGAATTTTCTCATTGAAAAAGACAAAACAATTTCCATTTCATCACAAAATAAATGGCTTCTATTCATGAAAGTATTTTTCTGTTTCCGTTTCCCTTTTCTTTTTTGATATAGGTTGAAACAGTCGGTGATAAATATATGGCTGTGTCGGGTCTGCCAGACCCTTGTGAGGACCATGCAAAGTGTATAGCACGTCTGGCACTGGACATGATGGACATGGCCAAAAATGTAAACATGGGACCAAATCCAATGGTAAGTACTTGTTCATAGTTATAATGAAATTATTCCCTCAATGTGAAGATGAAAAGGATGAACTTTTCTTCGCAATGTACATACCTAGCAAATGTTATATGTACAATTGTAAATTATCTCTGGCAACTGATGTCCTTTTTTTTGACTCAAATAGAGGTTTTGAGTGGTTCCTCACTTTTATCCAATTGAATTAATATACAAGCTCCAACAAATCAAGCAACAGGCAGGGGTTTTGTCAACTTGTAAGCTCTTGAATAAGTTTTCAATTAAACCGGAACGACAACTCTACAATGTCACATAAAAGAATGAATACAGCAGAGTCCTTTGTTTTTGTTTTAGAATTTCAGTTAGATTCAGTTTTGGATGGAAGAGGGGAGTGGTACTTTATACCTACTCTCACCCCTCAATTGAGTGGGAGAGATTCACATCATATACCAATGAGTCAATTCAAAAGAGACGTTCGAATAATTTCATAAAATCTATATCTAGTTCAAAAAGGACACTTTTGGAACTTGGACATTGGTAAAAAGATAACTTTTTGGTTCAATTGAACAAATTGGAAAAGTTTTTCATTAACTTTTTGCTTTTAGAAGCAAAATTTATTTAATTTTATTCTTTATTCAATTTTTTTGTTTGATGATTTTCATTTTTTCACAGCCTGGTGGGCAATTTAATTTGAAACTTTTGCTTGGCATGCAAACGATAGGATTGTAGTTTACTTATATTGTGTGTTTGTGTTTGTTTTCGTGTGTATGTGAGTAAGGAGGATCAAGAACCTGGGACTTTTATTCATAGCAATTGAATGACAATGCAATGCAATTGACATAAGAATACAAATAAAGTTTTGACAATGACTGGATTCAAATATACATTGTAGATGAACTTTGTCATTATAATGGGTTTATAGGTTTTCAAACAGAAATGTATGAATTTCATTTCGGTAAATAAACCTAAAAATTGAGGAAAACTGTGCTTGAGATTTCAGTTCTTTTAACAAGTACAGGTAAGGTTAAAGTGGGCATCATAGTTTGCCAGTTAGCATTAACTTGTTTGTATTGTTCTTGAAAATATGTTTGTTTATTAGTCGTTAATTTATTGTGACCAATTCAATTTGATCATGCAATGTTTTCTATGTTTTTTTGATGCTTTTCTAACTCTTGATATCAATTTCGCAAAGCAGCTCTTAATCTTAATTAATTTCTGTTTTAAATGTGATAAAGACTTCTTAATTTTAACCAAATAATTTGCCCTCAATTAGTCGTTTATTAGTATTTTTAAAGTTTACCTTTATTTTATGGGCGATGATTTCAGTGTATTTTTTATTTGGTCAACTGAGGTATTAAAGTAACAAACAGTTCAATATAATTAATTTTTAACTCTTTTTGAATGTTTCTTCATATGAATTAATAAATTAAATACAAAAACATAGAAAATATTCCACTACAGTATTAAAATTGTCACGTAAGTAATAATTAATAGCTAATTAAAGACAAATTTAGTAATAAACTAATATGACAATTTAATTTCTGAAGCTCTTTGCTGATTTCATATGAATTTCAGAAAATAAAATTAAAAAAACATAGAAAAAAGAAAATAAATTCGTGACAATAAATTAAAGACAAATTATTAATTAGTAAAATGTTAAGTTTAAGAAGTTCTTACCACTTTTCAAAAAAAAACATAGAAAACATAGAATGACAAATTAGAATTAGCTATTTATCATGATTTATTTAGTCATAGACCATTCAGTTTTTGCAATTTTTACCCAGTTTGTGGGGGTGCTATGCTTACTTGTAGTAAAGCTACCGAGAAAATCAGAAAACGTAGAAAACATTGCACTACAAAAAATCTAAAGTTTCACGACTAAATAAAGAATATGTAACGACAAATTATTAAGCCATAAACCATTTGGTATTAGCAGTTTTTACCCTTAACTTAGGTAAAACTTTGCTTACTTGATATCAAGATAGCAAAATACCCAAACAAGAAACATAGACAAAATTGTGTGATTGAATGCAATTTTTCACGACTTTTTACGGACTAACTTACGCCAAGTTAAGAAGATTTTACCGCTTTTTGAGATACATTAAGTTAACAAAGCACCAAAAAAAAACATAGAAAACATTGAATGACAAACTCGAAATTGTAACAAAAAATTATTGATTATTTAACGGAAAATTATTCACCTACCCATTTTCGATTTGTCAAAGTAGCTTGACATTCATAAAATACAAATCACACAAAAAACACACAGAAAATATCGCATGAAAAAATTCAATTTGTAACTTATCATCTACCAACTAATGGCAGATTTTTAAGTACTGAAATATAAAATCTATAAATATATATATATTTACATAAAGTTGTTATCACTTCTTCAAATAACATAGAAAATATAGAACGACAAATAAGTAATAATTCACTCTGAATTATTTAGCATAAACCATTTGGTCTTAGCAATTTTAAGCTATGCTAACTTGAAGTCAAGCTACCAAGGATATTAAAAAACGTAGAAAATATTGAATGAAAAATTCTAAATTGTAACAAGTTATTGAAGACTAGCAAATAACAAATTTTTAAGCCATAAACGGTATTAGCACTTTTTACTCTTTTTTAAGGTCCTACTTTGCTAACTTGATATCAAAGTAGCAAAATACCCACTCAGAAAACATAGAAAACATTAGATGGTTGAATTTAATTTTTCACAACCAATTAAAAATTAATTAACGACAAATTATTAAGCCTAAAACATTTAGTTTAAAAAGTTTTTACCGCTTTTCGAGTTATGCCAAGTTAGTAAGGCACCCATACGCAGTATTCAACGTCAAATCCGAAATTGTTACGAAATTAACGACGTTTTTCAATGCTTCAAAGTTTCTAACTCGACATTAATAATAAAATCGTTTAAGTAAGGCTAGGAACACATCTGCGATTTTCTGTCACACAATTATACAGTCGCAAAAAATAAAACACATGAGTTTAAATGTTAATGGAGCCTATTTAGATTGGGAAATTTGAGTCTAGACTCGTGAGTCTCATAGTGTCTACATTCCACCATTTAAGGCACCTCAAAACACATTGAAACAACAACAACTTCAATGTTTTGCATATTGAAACAGCAAGAAATGAGGTCGGTGTTTATGTTCACGCCTCACGACATCCCTGACCCCCTACTTCACTTATCCAGAAACTACCGTCCAACCAGTCTCAATCTTCCCAATCTAAGCAGCGTCATGAAAACACATTTGTTGCTGCGACAGAAAGTCGCAAGAGCGTTCCTAAGGTTGAAAATTTAATTGATTAAGCCTAGTACGCAGATCGAGCTGAAATTTCGCTTCCATACAAAAATCTCTCCAAAATTTTGCCAAGCTAAAATTAATCCTAGCATTTTAGCCGAGAGGTACGCAGCGCCAGCTAAAAAATCACTCGCTTACTTACTGTACGGAGCCATCTGTCAAAATTTAGCGCGTGAAATAATTGTTCGGTACATTCATTCCTGAGCTAAATTGTGGCAGGTTTTTTTATTTGTTAGATTTATGTGAGCTTTACATTGTGAAATGAAAATTGAGAACGAGAAATATTCAAAGACAAAGGATTTATTAATTATTAATTATTTATTTTTTTATTTATTAAAAGGAAAAAAATCTATTTTATTTGGTTACATTCTCTTGAAATATTGAAATAAAATTCTTTGAAATTTGCTGAATATAATTTCTTTTTAGCGAACAGCTGTTTTTTGTAATGCAATCTCCACTAAAAGCTTATGTCAAAATTTAGCTGGAAGCTTAGCTGGTGTTCGGAGAGAAAAGTGGGAGTGAAATTTTAGCTCGCTCTGCGTACTTGGCTTGAACGTAAAACAATCTAAGGCTAGGACCGCACTTGCGATTTCAATCACGTGACCGTTCAGTCGCCAGAAATAGAACACATGCATTTAATTGAGAACGAACGTCGAAAGTCGAAAATTTGTTCAATTTTTCAGGCGATGCGAATGTCGACAGTGAAAATAAAACAAATGCAGTTAGATGCTGCTCACACTTGCGATTTAAAATAGTGTGACAAAATCTTCAACTAGAAAAATCATGCTTGCACTTGTGGTTTTCAATCATATGATAATTTATTTATTTATTATTATTTTTTATAACCATCATATAAAGGGTGTATTTTTAGACGTGTGGCTTTCAATCTGGCAATACTTTTTTTTGAGTTGGTCTTTTTGACAGCTGTCGCTTGATTTATGCTCAGTTTGGTTTGCCATTTCATAATGAATAGAATTTCTCCTGAACAACGTTTGCAAATCGTGCAAATTTATTACCAAAATAATGGTTCGGTTCGTGCGACCCATCGTGAAACAATCGAAATTTATTGAAAGAAACTTTTGGTGAGCGCATTATCTCGCGTCGTGGGGTTATTTTTTGTTGGGTTATGTGAAGTTGCTTGTCTACACAGATGTGATGATTGATGTCTTGGAAGAGAATATTCGGCGCCTCACCAAAAGTTGTCTTCAATAAATTGATTGTTTCGCGATGCGTCGCGCGAACTGAACCATTATTTTGGTAAAACCAAACCGACCATAAATAAAGTGACAGCTGTCAAAAAGATCAACTCCAAAAAAAAGCATTGGCAGATTGAAAACCACACGTGTAAAAAGTATACCCTTTATCTAATGTACTTAGGTCTTTGGGGGAATAATGAATTGAAAGGACTACCATGCTATAAGATGATTGTTATGTCAAGTGACTATGCTTAACATTGTTTTTAAGAATTTTAACATACAATACAAATTTTCACCACCGTTATTTTATTAAAAAAAAAAAAATAAAGTACAAATATTTTGTTGCATTTTCAGCAAATAACAATCGGTATTCACTCAGGTGAAGTAGTGACAGGAGTAATAGGCAATCGTGTGCCGCGATATTGCCTATTTGGCAACACTGTCAATCTAACAAGTCGCACAGAAACCACTGGTATTGCTGGAAAGATTAATGTCAGTGAAGAAACATATAAGTGAGTATTGTTTTTGTTTTATTATACAAATTCATACAATTATATTAAATTTACCCAATCTTCATTTTTACATTTAAGATTTTTGTTTTCTTTTATTAAAACTTATTTGTTATTACAATGAAACCCGCTATGAATCCGTCCTATTCCTCCATTAAATCAATATAACGTTGAAGTCTCCTTGGTAGACGAAGAGTATCAATGCCATCAGGTAGCTGATTAGTTGCACGTAATAGATCACGGATGCGGCATCTGAAATGAGAACAAAAATTAAATTAAAACTTAAAACATAAAAACAAAAAAAAAACACTATAAAATTAAAAAAAAACATCTAATTAAAACTAATAATTCAGTTTGCATCGAGGGAAAGTAAAACTTTTTTCCCCCAAGGGTGATAGCGAAATAAAAATAATGAAAAATCTAGATGCCATGGTTTTGTTGTTAGGCATTTTTTTTTTTGTTCTCTTCTGCCTTTGCTGTTCGAGTGTAACGTTAACTTTATTAAAGTCCCTTGCCTTGACATTAGTTTTACAAGGTTAGTAGCAAAAGAAGTGATGGGGAGTATGATTCGCATGAACACCTCCCCGCTTCCATGAACCTAGATCAATTACTATACACAGTTGACTATTAATCAAAATGCGAGGCTAGCAATTTGTCAAATGTCATCCGGATTGTGATCAACAGGATTTCCTTTCTTTTTACATTTCTATAGAAATAGAAACCCTGACTTGCTATTAAATTAAGGACATGCATATTGCATATGCAATAGAAAATTATGTTTTATGTGATTAGATGAAGTAGTTGTGTTGTTGGAGATGATTGATTGGAAAATTGTTCAATTCAAAAGGTTGTCTGATATAATCTTCGATATGAATCGAATGGTCTTTTGAAGTTTTGTTGAATTTATTATTTTAATTGAACAAAAATCGTTACTTTTCCTTTTTGTGAATTGCAAAGTAAGGAACTTTTGTAAAGAGAAAGAAGCTAATTAAAAACCAATTGATTCAAAAAAATTGAGTCCTTTGTTGATGATTTGAATTCATAATGATTACTTCTTCATTTAATGAAAAGTTTTTGAATATATTATCTCTATTTCTGTGAAGCATTGCTAATTAAAAATGAAATGGAAGAAGAAAGAAAGAATTTTCGTTTTGTAAAGTGGATCGGAGGAAATAGAAGCAAACCTTTAATTAGACATCAAAATGAATTGACAGCAGCGCACTGAGCTCTGAAATAAAAATTGTTTCTTTTTATCTTTGGCTCTTAGCTCAGATATAAAAAAAAACCCAAATTGGGAACTCTGATGTGCCCAAATTTTTTTTTTAGATGGAATAAAAAGCTGACCGTAACACAATTATGTAATTTGGCAGATTGCTTATCAAAAAATACCTTTGAGTACTCAAAAATGTGTTTTCTGAACATTGTTTTTCGACATTAAAAATTAGTTGAGTAACATAATGGGACAGAAGTACATCTCAATTAACTTTCAGTTATAAAATAAGCCAGGCGGCAGAGAAAAACATTTAATTGGTGGCACATTAAAAAAAAATTGCTTTTAGCGAATGTAAGGAGAACAGTTCATGCTTGTTAGAGAAAAATTATGTAAAATTTGTTATAAGAAATTCAATTTTTATTTAATATTTTTTTATTGAGTTTATAATTTTCCCATTTCTAGGCGTTCAAAAAATCTCCAAGTCCCGTTTGGGTGGTAAGTTCAAAAACTATAAAAAACAGAGTGTTGATTTTGACGGAGGCATAGTACTGAAAGGTTAAGCTAAGCTTGAGTGTGAGGATTCCATTCTTAGAGAAATAAAACTATTGAATAAAACATCGAACAAAAAATCTATAAAAAAAATTTCAGAAAATTTCATGTTCTTAAATTTTTGTAAACAAAGAAAATATAATCAAATTTCGAATAAAAAATCCTAAGAATTTTTTGTACAATGAGCCCTTCTCGAGATATTAGATATAAGGTTTTTTTTGTTTTTAATGGTGGATGGCACAGAACACTTAAAAAAAAATGCTTTTCAATATAGCATCGTGTTCAATAACACCAGGGGTCAACAAAAGCGGCATACAAGCCTGCAGGGCCAGATGGAATCATTCCAGTTATGCTCCAAAGCTCTAAATATGTAATTGTTCCAAATTCGAGTGGATATTTTTTGGGGTTGTCTTCTTCTGTCCGCTAATTGGAGAGAAGTCAATGTCATATTTATTCTGAAAGCTGGCAAGTTCACCCACACCGAACTGAAGGATTTCAGGCCTATAAGCGTATCCTCCTTTTCTCCTGAAGACCTGATAAAGGTTGATTGACACCCATATTCGCCTAAAACTGGATCGTGGTGTGCTCTCAAAGGCCCAACATGCTTTGGTCAGGTTAGGTGAGAAGGTGATCATACGGCAAGCTGCATCAGCTCACTCGGGTTAATTTATGTAGATTTGAGGAAGGGGGATTGAGGGGAGCTTAGATATGGGATGCCTCCTTGAACTATCCTGAATTCTGAATGAATTTCAAGATATTCTTAAGTGGCAAGGAAGAGATGTCGCCCATTTCGTCGATAAGTATTCTCCGAGGGCTTCTTTTCTGGTTCTAGCCAAGCTGGGGCATTCACAAAGAAAATGTGATGAATCCTCCTCTGCCTCTTCATCTTGACACCCTCTACATAAGTCCGATGGCCTAATGCCCATTCTTCTCATGTGGGTTCCCATTGAGTTGTGGCTCGTTTGGACTCCAACCAGGAGTGAAAGTTGAGGCCAGTTTATCTTTAGTATATATTCAATTCGAATCTTTGAAATGTTCGACCACAAATTTCTTGAGACCCGGCAAGTGTCAATTGATGCCAACATACTTACATGAGGGCATATCTGTTGAGACCACACTTCATGAAGTGGTCGGGGCAGTTAAAAAATCGGTTCACTTCAAGGAATTCACTTGAGCACCATTCCTTGACATAGATCATAGAATGAGCCTTTAACAATGTTGATAACAGTGCAATTTGAAAAGCCATTAACTCCGTCAGTATCGATTTATTACTGATAATTGATGATTCTATGCTTCAAACAAGACTTACTACTGCAGAAACGGGTGATAGCAAGTTAAGAGTTAGGACGTGCAGGGATACTCCACAAGGTGGAGTCTTATCTCCTTTGCTTTAGCAACTTCTCGTCAACCGGATCTTAGTTTAACTAAATCTGAGTGGTATCAAGGTCGTGACATACGCCGATGACATCGTGTTAATGGCCTCTGGAAAATTTGTCCCTAATCTGTGCGAGCTCTTACAAACGTCCCTGGACAAGCTCAAAAATTGGGCCAGTTGTGGACTAAATGTTAACCCACTGATAGCAGAACTTGTGCTGTTTACAAGGAAACATAATATTCGAAACATAAACCCACCGACCATGAACTGAATTTCCTTACAGATCTCGGATACTGCCAAATATATTGGGGTTGTTCTTGATCGTAAGCTAAACTGGAAAGAAAATATTAAAGAAAGAGAAAGAAAGGCCCCAATAGCTTTCTACACATGTAGCAGAATATTTTTGCCAGCCCTAGAACCATTCATTGGATGAACAAAGCCATTATAATGTCAATTCTAACGTACGCATGCTTGGTCTGGTGGCCAGCCTTAGATAAGGAAACAAATCAAAAAAACATGATTCAAATTCAGAGACAAGCGTGTATCGGCACAAAAAGTTCTATAAAGACCACACCAATGGCCGCCCTTAAAAACTTTTCTTTCACTCGATCTGTTTACGAATGAGTTGGCGGCCAAAATTGCTTTAAGACTTCAACAATGTAAAAATTGGAATATTCTACAGACATTGACATTCAAACAGACTACGTTTCACCGCACATTGTTTTCAACCCAGTTACCATGACAGATATTTTAACCAAGGAACTCTAGAATAAAAACAGTGTCCATAATGCAAATCATGTTTTGGTCTTTACTGACGGTTTTAAAACCTTGGAGGTTGTTGGGTCAGGCATCTACTCTGATAAACCACTAGCTACAAAATCTATGAGGCTTCCAAACTTTTGCAGTGTATTCCAGGCTTGCAGTTTGTGAAGCCACGAAACATCCCGCCAAAATAATATTGACATCTTCATAGATAGCCAGGTGGCAATAAAAGCCATTTCACAAAGTCCAAACTAGTTGATCGTTGCCGAAATGAGTTAAGAGTACTCAATGCAATGCACACAGTTACCCTAAGATGGGTCCCAGGACAGGGATATTCGCGGAAACAAAATGGCAGATGAACTGACCAAAAGTGGCTCATCCTTTGACCTTTCTTGAAAACAGCAAACGTCAAATGGTCATCCATCGACACTTGTCGGGTTTCAAGGAATTTTTGACCAAATATTTCGAAGAAAAAAACTGAATACTTACTCAGGTTAAGTAGGCATCAATTGTCACACATAGTTGGCATCCTAACGGGCCACAACTCTATATGAACCCACATGAACAGAATGGGTATCAGCTTATCGGACTTATGATGAAGAAGGTGGAAGATGACTCCCTTCTCTTCTTGTGTGGATGCCCCAGCCTATTTATAACCAGAAAAGCAGCCCTTGGAGAATACTTCTTTGATAAACTGGGTGATAACTCTGTCTTGCTACTAAAAAACATCCTTAAATTCATTCAGAACTCAGGATGGTTCAGAGAGGACCCCACACCAAAATTTTCTTAATAGACCCAGAGCTGGTGAACGTTTTGCTTAAAGTGTTTTATACCGCTCGAAATTTTGTGGGCGTACTATTTGCATCAGTTCAAACTGCATGGTAGCAACCTGGCAGCAATTTCGCGGTTCCTTGACCAATAAAATGCACTTTCAAAATGCAACAAAAATATAAAAATGTTTTATAACACCCAAGTTTCCTTCACTTAGACTTAGTTAGTGTACAAATTATATGCCATCAACCTGGCAGCACTAGGACGGCCATTATTGACCACAAAAATTCAATACAAAATAAAAAGTGAATTTTTACTATCTAATGGCCGTCCTAGTGCTGCCAGGTTGATGGCATATAATTTGTACACTAACACTTTTTGAAAAATTATTTTTCAAAGTAGACATTTTTAAGGAAATTTTTTTTATTGAAGTATAATTTCAATGTTCAAAGTTCTTTCTTCTTATTAATTTTCAATACAAAATAGAAATCTTAGTCTTTAAGAAATAAAGAAAAAAAAATAAGAGTATTTTTTTCCAAGAAAAATACATTTTTGTTTGTTATGTTTGCATAAATACCATTAGCAAGTAATACAAAAATTACTTAACTAACTAGTAGTCTGTTATAGCCAAAGGGATATCTGGCCAAACGGTTCTTATGAATTGCAAAAACTGCATGGCTTACAATAAAAAATAAAAACGGGTAATTCGTTAGTTTAATAATTGACCTGAGCAGATAAAACTTGGGAAAACCATATTAAATGTTTTTCTTGGAAAAAAGGGCTTTTCATTTGTGTTTAATTCTCAAAAACTAAACTACATTTTAGCATCTGGTTTTCTGTGTTTTATTGAAAATTAATAAGAGCATTGAATTTTGAAAACTAGAATTCTACTTAATTACATAAAATAAAAAAATAGTTTGAAAAAAAATCGAGTTTGAAATTAATTTTTCAAAAGCTATTCACTAACACAACTTTATTTAAAATGCAAATAGAAGAAAAATTTCTGGCAGATTTCCAGAATGGCATTGTTAGCTGTACCGTTGTTTTGAAATATTTTTTTTCTGTTTTAAGTCTTTAGAAAATTGCCCCTACCGCCTAAATGGGGGGGGGGAATAGATCCCTCTCCCATACGCTTTTTACTTCCGATATAGGTACTATTATAAGGCAAATTTTGGAATCGTGAAAAAAATTCAGATAACAATCAAACATAACATTACGAAGAAAGAGAACACCAAAAAAGTGGGTGGCACAATTCTGTCTGTCTGTCTGTTCGGTTAAGCCTAAACGGCTGGATGGATTTTCTTCAAACATGGACCATAGTTGTTTTTGGTGATTTTGCCTACATGTTTTTAAATTTTTTTTAGGACCAATAATTACGGTTCCTTCCATACAATTTTTTCTAGCAATTTTACATAATCGTATTTTTCTCAAAAACGATTCGACAGCTTTTCTTACATACAAAATTGGTTATTAATGGTATTTCTTAATGAATTATTATTTTTAATTTTCGATTTTCTACAAAACGGTGACTGATTTCAATAATTTTTTTCTTATACAGAGGCTTCTAAAATTTTAAAATATTTTTGTGTACTTAAATTGAAAAAAGAATTTGTATTTTTTAAAAAATGCTTCAATTTTTTTTTTCTTGGAAATCAAATATTTTGAAAACTATATAATCGATTTTTATAAAACTCGGTATTTAAAGGTTTTTTAATACTTTCTAGGATATTTTTAGAAAAACTTTTACATTAATGAAAAAATAACGGTACCTTCTATACAAATGTTAAGAAACTGTTTGGGAAAATGTTTTTATTTTTCTAAAAACCAGCTCCGACGATTTTTATAAAACTTTTTCTGTAGGCTACAATTAGTTTGACCTACTATCATAAAGTATACAAATTTACAAATATTAATAGTATGTACCTATCATTGAACGTTTTTTTTTTATTTTGAATTTTATATCTAAAAAGATTTTGAAAGTTTTTCGTAAATACAAATGTCTAATAAGATTAAAAAAAATTGCATATCAAAATTAAAAAAAAAATGTTTTTGACTTTTTAATAAAAGTTTAATTTTTTTTTTTTGAAAATTCGATATTTCAAAAACGATTTAGCAATTGTTTTTCGAATTTTATATTTATATGCACATAAATAAATACCTGAGATTTGCATACCAAGAACCCAAAGTTTTCCTTAACAATGTTTTAATAATTTTATATATAAAAATTATTTAAAAAAAAAACGGTCCAACAATTTAAATTTTTTCTGTCCATATAATCATATTCAAAAATAAATTAAGATGGAATTCTTTTCTTTTTTCCTTTTTCTTTTTTTCTTTTCTCTTCAGCATAGTTTTCTTAGTTAATTATTTAAATATCGTATTTAATGTAATTAAATATTTTTTTCTCCATTTACCAATTTCCATGTCTTTTCATATAATTTTCTTTAACCCTCAGCTTCTTGAACATAGGAGCAAGTACGTGCGACCCAGTCGTGCATTTTATTTTATTTGTCTTAACCCAGCCTATTCGCTCTAGCTTCTTGGTGCATCTTATACCGATCACCCTCTATAACAGGTCTATTGATTATGGATTTACTCATTTAAAGTTCAAACAATTTCAATAAAAAAAACTTATGCAAAGGCTCCTTTAAAATGTTTAGTGATGTGACAGTGATTACAAAAATATGAATTCTTTAAACCTGTGCTCACTTCAACTTTATAACCAATGATGTATTGTAGACTACTCGTATAATACATATTCCTTAAATAAATATCTTTTTATTCTGAGATAATGCCTTCTAGTTCAGCTGGCTATAAAAAAATTGTGACAACTTTTAACAGTCATTTATTAGGAAAACGTCATTCAATTTAAAACACAAAGAATTTTGGTAAAGCATCATAAGAACTTCACAATTACTTGACAAAAACTTCTTTTTTTTATTACAATCTCAAAAGTTTGAATATTCCCATTGAACTTTTTCCAGTTCTATCAAAATTCTCAATAGTTATTACGCCAAACATAACACTCATGAGTAAAAGTAATAAAATTTTTCAATAAAAACATTCCATTCCAAGTCCAAATTCCCAACGAAAAACTTTGGCCAATTCATTGAACTTTTTTTTTTTAAAGGAACAGGACGATAAAGTATATTATGTTTGTAAATATCATAAGAGTTCGACATGCCAAAGAAGTTCTTTATTACCAAGAATTTTTTTAATTAAAATTTGTTTTCAAAAGTTTGCTTGATGCCCATTTACAAACTTATTCGGAATATAATTAATAAAATTGAAAAAAATCAGATTTACTGACGCGTATTAAATTAACCAATGACATATATTTTACTTTTATTGTAACGAAAAATGATAATGTTTGTTGTTTTTTTTTTTTGGAAATTGGCAAGTACTTACCGACATAAATGTTTGAGTGGCATTATTCCAAAAACCTGCTCCTTTGGTATTATTTTATCCAAAAGCAACGTTCCGTATTTTTCCAGGAATCTTTCCTTTTGTAGGTAAAACATGCCCTTCTGTTGAAAAATTAAAAAAAAAAAAAGAAAACACAACTTTACTCATTAAAAACTCGTAAAGTAAAATCAAAATTACAAAAAAAGAAAAAAAAAAACTCGGAAACACAAATTCCAAAGGAATCCTGGCAGCAACAGATATCCAGGATTCATACAAATATGTATAAACATGAAGAATTCTTAATGTCCTTTGGCGTCAATTACGGAATGTTCAATTTGTCATACACTATACTTGTCGATTCAAATTCCAATAATAACAACAACAACAACAACGAGTTCGAGTTGTTTGACAAGAATATTTTCCTCTTCATATCTCGCCTTGGCCTGTCAATATTGGCATCGTATTTGTGACTTGCTGGCTATATGTATGGGTGGTGTGTGGGACAGGGTGCATGTGTCCGTTTGTATGTAGCTTAAGGACATAAATAATCTGGTGCTGTGGCGCCCACGTTCCACAAATTGCACATCATTAAGTCAAACTTAACTAACCTCGCAAGGCATCTCAATGAGGGTTAAATTCCGTAGGAGGATATTCAAACAGGAAACGTCCTGGTAGACGTAGTGGCGGTCACGTTCTATGAGTTTGTCCATGAGTGCATGTACTGCTGAGGAGCCACCGTCTGGTGGATTTGGTTCTGCCCCGTACCTGTTGATGGTAAATATATATTTTTTTGTTAGAACTTAACTAAACGTGTTCATGTTATCAGCTTCGCTTTAGCTTCTGAACTAGAATATTATTTTTTTTAATGAAAAATGAACTATGAAGGAAAAGAAGGAGGTAAGAGCATAATTATATTAGAATTTATATGTAAATATTTGTTTTCCTTTCATCGTTCCAAAATGGTTTTACTTTATGTAAAGAAGTTAGGAATTTATAAGAATGCAATGCCATTTTTTATTTATGTATCCTCTGTCTCATCTTTATTCAAAGTTAGATTTTGAATAGACAACAATGTTTAATACTAGCTGTGTTCCAAAAGTCTTTGGCAACAATTTGGTTGATTGTCAAATTTGGATAAAATTCTCTTAGATATAAATAAAATGCTGAAGAAGTGTGGAACGGTTCGGTGGCAATTTTTGGCAAACATTTTTTGTTTGGCTGACATACGTCATTCTTGGTTAGATATTTTAATAAATTTCTTCCCAAAAGAATTTCTTCGACAGAATTAGTCAGGAATGGGAAACATTTCGTTCTCTCGTGAGTTTTCTATTTTATCCAAAATTGGCTTTGATCCTTCGATCTCAATCAGCCTTAGCATAAAAATATAATAAATGGTGTTTTTTAGACGTGTAGTTTTCAATCTGGCAATACTTTTCTTTTCAAAGTTTGGTCTTTTTGACAGCTGTCACTTGATGTATGCTCAGTTTAGTTTGCCATTTCATAATGAATAGACTTAAGCTAGAACTATTTATAATGCTCGGAGGGGCACTTCAGTGGTCGGAAGAAAACAAGTTAATACACGGAAAGCATATGGTGTGGCTGTAATTGCGGAGTGGAGCGTTTCGCCAAGTTTCGATCAACTTTAATTACAAAAGTCAGATGTGCTCCAGAGCTTCCGGTTATGTGAAGTCACTTGTCTACGCAGATAAGTCCGAGACGATTGACGCCTTAGAAGAGAATATTCGGCGCGTTATTGCTGACATACGGCCCCAAATGCTGCAAAAATTTGTCGAAAATTGGGTCTCTTGGCTGGACTTTATTCAAACCAGCCGTGGCGGGCACTTGCCTGAAATAATTTTTAAAACATAATGGGAAACCCTTATCTTTATAATTAAGCTAAATTCTTGGCCATAACAATAAATTATTTGCGTTATATTTCTTCTTGAAAACCACACGTCTAAAAAAACTACCTGTATATCACAGCAAGAATAGACATTTTCAAAGAAAAAAGTATTCTAGTATTGAGTATTGAGGTTATTTTGAATCTGAGAAAAGTCTTCAAATGGCCGCTAGGTATGTTAAAATTGGTTTCTGCTCAATATCTTCGAAACAATAAGTTTAAGAAAAAAGTTGTTCTAAGAAGAAGGTAGCTGAGGTATTTTCGATTGAAAAATGTTCTTGGAATTTTTGTTTGTAACATTAACCGCCAAGAATATAATGTATAAAAGGTCAAAAAATTTTAGTATTTCAGTCATAGGCTTTTTGTTTTTTTAAGGTCACGAAAGATTTTTGGCAACTGATTCCTAAAATATTCGCAAAAACATCACAGGAAAAATCAATGGCTGATCAAATAGATGGTGATTGAGTGGCTTCTCAAATTTTTGAGATTAACCTATTAATAAGGTGCCAAAAATCATTCGTGAGCTTAAAAAATCAAAGAGGCTTTGACTGAAATACTTAAATTTTTTGACCTTTTATATTTTATATTCTTGGCTGATCTCTAATGATCAATTACTGACCAATTAGATGACATACTTTTTTTTCTAAATGACTCAAATGGGAGCTAGAAACTTTGTCTTTGACCTTGAAAAAAACTTTGCAAAATCGTTGAGAAAAAATATATGACTGACCAATTACTGAAAAAAAATTACCTCTTAGTGATAATTTGGGTATTAAACTATATCATTTTTTTAAGACAGTTTGACTTGACCTGCTATGACCAACAACTGACCAATAAGAGATGTTTTTTTTTTTTTTAAATGTTCTATCAAATTCTTAAAATATTTTTAAATTGAAATTCAGGCTTACAAATATAAAAAAAGATTTTTTATTTTTATGTATGGAAGCCTGTTTCTGTAATATCAAATTTAAAAAAACATTTTTTTTTTTAATTCAAAAATTAGTTTTTTTTTTAATTTACTATAGGTACAATTAAACTTATTTTAAATGTAAGACTATCTTTTTGGCTCTGGACCTTTGGCACCTCATATATATGGGAAATTTGATATTTTAAAATGCCATCTTATTGGTCAGTAATTGGTCAGGAAAGGTCAACTAGTCCCAGAAATTGGTCAGCCCTAGATAACTAGACATAAAAGCTTAAAGTTTCTTAAGGTCACTCAAGGTCACGCGAGATTTTTGGCACCTCATTTATAAGAAATTTGCAAAAAGAATATACAATCAAAGGTCACCCAGTTACAGTAATTGGTCAGCCATAGATATTTTTAAATTAATTTTTGAATTTTAAGTTTTTCAAGGTCACAAAAAAGTTTTGCCACCTCATTTGGGTCGTTTCAAAAAAAAAAAAACAACATACCAATTTAGAAGGCCATTTAGCGGCCATAAAAGGTCAGCTAATTTCAGTAATTGGTCAGTCACGGACTTTTTTGTATGAGTTTTTGAACTTTCATCAGTAGTATAAATTGTATGCAAATACACCAGAAATGAGGTGCCAAAAATCTATACTGTGACCTACACACAAAAATGTACTTTAAAAATTCATAAAAAAAAATATGACTGACCAATTACTGAATCTAACTGGCCTTTTATGATGACCGAGTAATCTATCACATAGTATATTTTTGTTTGGAAAATTACCCAAATGAGGTGCCAAAAATGCTAATGGTAATGGTATGCAATTTTCCCAAATTTCGCATAAACGAGGTGCCAAAAATCGTTATGACCTTGAAATTTTTTTTTTAAAGAAATTTAAAATTCATTAAAAAAAACTATACCTGACCAATTTCTGAAAATAGCTGACCTTTCATGACCGTGAAATGGCCTTTCAAATGACATACTTCTTTTTTTAAATGACCCAAATGAGGTGCCAAAAGTAGTTTTTGTGATCTTGAAACGAGTTTTGAAAATTCATAGAAAAAAAAAACTATAGCTGAACAAGTACTGAAAATAGTTGACCTTTTATCACTATCTACAAATCTTTCAGATGGCATCTTTTTTTCTAAATTTCCCATAAATGAGGTGCCAAAAATCGTGGGTGACCTTGAGTGACATTGAGAAACTTTAAGCTTTTATAACTAGATATCAAGGGCTGACCAATTTCTAGGACAAGTTGAACTTTCCTGACCAATCACTGACCAATTAGATGGCATTCTAAAATATCAAATTTCCCATATATGAGATGCTAAAGGTCCAGAGCCTTTTTAGTCTTCTCGGTGAAACGAACAGGGCAACTTACAGATTCTGTAACATTCACGAGGAAGCCCCAGACTAGACCATAAGACAAAAATGATGCACTGTGTATCAAAGACATAAATGTAATGTAAATGGGAATGCAACCACATATAGATATAGAAATTCCCAAAATACTTGAGTTCTTAAAGGGCACCAATCTGGAAGGAAAATTATAAAATTAGCAGCCTCATTTGGCTCTTAAAAGGGGTACAATATAGATCTTAAGGTCGCAATACATTTATACCCATTTAAAAGGCCTCCGAACAAAAGTTCGATCATACTGCATACATGACATTCATTTTCGAAGAAAAGCATTTTCTGGCAATTAGATTTACTTCACAAACAAGGACGAAATTAAAAAATTGGACTCTATTGAAGCCCTTATCATTAATTTTAAAACGATTTGATGATATGGTATATGTTTGCACTCTTCTCCAGTTTCCTAGCAGATGGGAATCCGTTTAGCAATTTTAAGTTATTTTACCAAATTTGTCAATGATTTTACTAAATCAAACAAAATCCAAAATCAAAAATGAAGCCTGAACATTTTGAAGCCAAAATTTTATTCTTTTGTATGCAATATAAATTTAAGCAAGACATGGTATTGTGGCTGATATAATTGAGAATCCAATTTTGTCAGTTTTTCATACTTCTCAAAAATTCTCAAGAAATTGTGGGGTAGTTTTGATATTTCGATGTTCTTTGTTTTCGGGGGTTCAATCCTAATTCTGAGATTTGCGCCTAAAATTTCATGACGCAACAATGTAAAAATGCATGTTTCGAGAGTTTTTCACTTATGAATCGAAAACTATATGTTTTTCGTAAATTTCATCAAGATACAACTAAAAATATACACAAATTCCAACAAATCTCGGTTTCAGATTTTTGTTCCTACAATTCATTTGGACTCAAGGACTTTTTAAAAATTGACGTATATTTTACTGTTTCTGAAAATCAACTAGAAAACACTCATTAAATACATCGTGGACAAAATTTGAATTTGTTTCTTTAGCATAAACCAAAATATTATTTTTCTGGTTGTTTTTGATTTGCTGAATTTGAATCTGGCCTTAGAATTGCTTTAGCACGTCAAGTTCTTGAGAATTTTGAATCCAAAGTTTAAAAAAAATGCGTTTTTGAAAATACATTTTTATAATCATTCTGAAGTATGATTATAAAAAATGATTGCTCAAACCTATTTATTTAAGTACTTCTCCACATCAAGAACAGTTATAAAATAAATAAATTTTGTGGCACAACAGCTCGTGAAGAACCAAGGCCTAGTGACTTACAACTCTCAACCATTCCTGTGTGCGTATTTTTGGCAGGAATGGAGGGGACCTACAATTTTTTGCCGAGTCCGAACGGCTAGATGAGAAGCACTTATTCATGACAATAATACTCTTGGAGGATTTGTCAGTTCCTCGCAAGAGGCAGTACCTCGCGAAAAAAAACATTTCTGTTTATAGGTGGCAGCGGCTGGGAATCGAACCCAGACCTTTGGCATGACAGTCCTACGCACTAACCATCATGCCACGAGGTACTACAAGAACAGAACAATTGCATTCATTAAAACTCAGCTCATTTGGTTGGTAGCTTGTAAGTTCGTGAGCAAAACAGAACAGCACATATGTTCATGCATAATTAAGATTATTTTGCATTAATTTTTTTAACTTTTGCTTGCCAAAATCTCATCAGTATATGTGTGAGTATAGATCTATGTCATGTTTGGATGACATGGTGTGTTTGGAATATTTAAGAAATTTATATCAAGTCAAATCCGTCCTGGTGGTGATAACTTAAGGGCTTACCAACATAAACTCTTTACTAATCGAATACAAATTTATTCAAAGCCCCCGAAAATAATCAAAATATAGTTTCTAGTTTCTGGAATATTTTAATTCCTTTCTAAAATCCTTTTTCTTATAGTTAATGGGTTCTATTCAAATTTCGAACTTTTATCAAAAGCAACCAATGCAAAATTTCCCACAAAGATAAAAAACACTTTCTTATAAACATAATCAATAATTAATTAGGTTTACATTGAAAATCTTCAAAATCCTAGAATAAATCACCGAAATTTCAAAATTTTCGCAAATAATCCTTTCCCTTACCACACACACACAAAATACATCAACAAAAGGGTTAATTTACTATAAATCACTTCTGTATAAAGCTTTTAACAGAGTTTAACAAATTTGTTTGCTTCCGGGCCTGAGGAAAATCCTTTAGCACTTCAATAAATGGCTTCAAGGCATTAAAATTAAATTCCCATAGCTAAATATCTTGCAGATAGCAAATATACATTTGCATGCGGTGTCGTATAACTCATCGATAGACGTTTTGTTGAATCCCAGGATTTGATTTCAAGCTCCTTGCACATGTTGCACACAACGAAAACAACTACACATATCTTCGAAATTGAATTTCTATTCTTTTTGAAAAGTGCCCGTACCTAGTTCTTGACAACCATCAAAGTAGGACGAACACATTTTGCAATATCCTTTTACATCCTTTTTCATGCATTTCATTTGGGTCGTTGCATATTATTATCAAACTTCCTTCTGCTTGCGCTGCTGCGTTGTTATAGTTGCTGGCAGTTTGTTCTGAAGAAATTGAACACGTGCAATCGTATTTTCTTTCTTGCATAGAAATAACGCCCAATTGGTTACAAGAGAGGACTACGGAAAATGGAACTCAACAAAATACTTAGGACGAAGTGAAAAAATCATCTGTGTAAGGAGGACTTTTGATGTAAGCATTTCTAGTGATCCGTGAACGAAAAAGGTCTTAAATTACTTCACACAGGAGCAGCTTGCTGAAGTGAATTTCTTGAACGGATGTGTCACACACTCTGCTCATCACACATATCCTAGAACCTAGATCCTTCTCGAAAACTCACATATAGACGCCCATTCATATTTGCATAATTTGTAGATTTTGGTGTAGAAGAAGCTTACTTTGATTGAAGAGTGGACGATTTGTGAAGATTGATTCAAGAGCGAACAAATAAATTCAACATATTTCCTTGTTCGTCTTCTTGTTCTTCAAAAAAAAAAAAAAAAAAAATTAAAATAAAACACAAAACTAAAAAAGGTCCTGACATGTTTTTGAATAAAAAGGTATCATTAGCCTGAAGGGTCGTTTATATTTGAATGATATTAATTAACATGTCGTTATTCTCTGGCAATATATGTAAGTCCTTAAAGCTTTTTTGAATTAATTTTGTCATGTGACACCTAAGGGTTTGAATTCAATTTTATACTCTTTCCCTGTTTTCTATGGGAGTATAGCTGCCTAACCTAAGCAAACATTCGATATGGTATTTATGTTGGTTTCGTTCTGGCACTCATGTGTGTGCTTTCAATTGAAATGTAAAGCTAGCAGAAGTCCATTCTTGTGTCAACTTTGGTGTGTGTTTGATCAAGTAACAAGGAATCGTAGATCTATAAATGTAAGTATGTATGCACTGAAATAAACTCCTATTCGGGTAAACATTTTCAAAATCAATTAACATTGGCAAGGGTAAATTTATTCAAATGGAGCTACGTAGATCTATGCTTGAAAGATGTTTGTAAAATACACTAAACGAGGATTTTTGTTAACTTTTCTTATTGAAGTAGCTAGATTGCAAAAAAATACACTTTGAACCTCTGAATAAGCAAACCTTATATGATTAAATCTTTTGACCTACAATGATAAGTGTTGATGCTATTTATTGAGATTTTAATCAAGCTTGACATGAAATAAGCAATGATGAACACGAAGGAAGTGGGTCCTGAAATATGATTTTTCTGATTAGATAATGGCTATGAAGTTCCTCGTCACATAATGGTTAGTGAGTTGGACTGTCATGTTGAAGTTCTGGGTTCGATTCCCAGCCGCTGCCACCTTAAACCGAGGCACTGCCTCAAGCAAGGAACTGACAAATTCTTCAAAAGTATACTTGTCATGAATAAGTGCTTCTCATCTAACCGTTTGGACTCGGTAAAAAATTGCAGGTTCCCTCTATACCTTTCAACAACACGCACACAGGAATGGTTGAGAGTTGTCGACTCTCCACGAGTTGGTGCGCCACCAAATTTATTTATGAAGAATCGAAATCAAAAACGGTAAGGCCGCTTATTTCTTAAATTTAAAGTTTTTACAATTTCCAACAGTCACCGAATTTTCCTAATGGTCATTTGTTGGATTTTCTCTTTTTTATTTTGATACGTTTTCATGAAAAATCCAATAAATTTTGTGGTCTGTGTGAATGTTTGGTGTGGTTTTTGGAATGGTGGCATTATTGGACCATTATTATTCCAATACGAGTGTCAAGTTAGCAAAGCAACTTTGACGAATCGAAAAATGAGTAGGTGGATAATTTGCCGTAAATTAGTCGTCAATTAGTTGTGACAATTTAGAATCTGTTGTTCAATGTTTTCTATGTTTTTTTTTGGGTGCGTTGCTAACTTGATATCGAGTTAGCAAAGCACCCTGTCGAAAATCAGTAAAAACTTCTTATACCTGATGTTTGATGGCTTAATTATTTGCCGTTAATTAGTCGTTAATTAGTTGTGACAAACGTATTTTGATCGTGCAGTGTTTTCTATGTTTTTTGGGTGCAAAAGTAACTTTCACGGATCGAAAATGGGATAGTTGTGACAGTTTCAAATTTGTCGTTCTATGTTTTTTATATTTTTTTTTAAGTGGTAAAATCTTCTAGAAAAAACATTTTACTATACAAAAAATTTCCTTTAATTAGTCGTCAATTAGTTGTGACAAAATAAATTTTCTCGTGTGGTGTTTTCTATGATTTTGCTTTGTTTTACTAAATTCATATGAAATCAGCAAAGAGCTCCAGAAAAGTTCTTACAACCTATTCTATTGAAATATATTTTCATTCCGATTAATATGACAGTTTAATCATTTTCGTTCAATGTTTTCTATGCTTTTTGTTTTAGTTTCAATTCATATGAAGGAACATTCAAACAGGCTTTAAAATTGATTATATTGAACTGTTTGTTAATTTATTACTCTTTCATTGGGTCAAATTAGGGTTTTCTAAAAAGTACAAAAAAAAAATATCGCAGAGAAAACGTATTTTGTCATAACTAAATAACGACTAATTAACGGTTAATTATCTTCCTACCCATTTTTCGATTTGTCTAAGTTGATTAGCTAACCTGACACTCATAGAAAACAAATAATCCAAAAACACAATGAAAACATCGCATGACAAATTGATTTTTTTATAGCTAAATAACAACCAATTAAAGGCAAATTATCAAGTACTTAAATATAAAATTTTAGAAGATTTTAATACTTTTCAAAAAAAAAAAATAATAGAAAACATAGAACAACAAATTTATTATATACAAGGCTGTGCAAAAATTTGCATTTGCTTAAAAAAGCAGATGGTTCCATGTCATACAAATTGTCAAAAAAAGCAAACAGCAAACTTCTTTTGAAGTTGACATTTTGCCTTCTATCCGATCATGGAAGTTGAATTTAGATTCATCAGAAAACGAACAGTCTTGTTGATGAATCTAAATTCATTCTGCGCGGATCGGATGGAAGGCAAAATGTCAGGATACCAAGAGGTGAGATACTATAAATCCAAAGTATACTAGGTCCAGCTGCGAGAAGAAATAAAGTGTGTGGCAGTAAAATATTAGCGTTTTCTTGCATAAAAGTTAAAAAATTTTAAGACACTGCTTGAAATTGCAAATGTTTTGCACATCAAAAATCCTTCATTTTTAAGCTTATCTCAATTTATTTTTGTTTAAGTGAATAATATTTTATTTTGTTTTCTACAGTGATAAACTGTTATAATAAGGTTTTCAAAACTATACAAAGAAGTTTGCTGTTTGCTTCTTTAGACACATTATATGAATGGTACCATCTGCAGGTTTAAGTTGCTAATATTTTGCACAGCACTGTTCTTATGTATAGATAAAATTACCCGAAGCCAATATCATTGTTTGATCTTAAGATATGGGAGCTGAAAACTTTTTTTCCAAAAATGTTCAGCAGTCCTTTTTCCAATTCCTTATTACGTCAATATTCGTAGAACAAAATTAATTCTAAGTCAATAGCGTCATTCGCTCTCGTGATATTCGAGACTAAAGATATTCAACGACTTTGTTTGTTTAAATTGCCTTGGTAAAAAACCTCATGTTGATTTTTTCGATTGAAGTACTTTCATCAACGTTCCAATATTGGTTGGGAATTCATGATAGAAATTCAAAATTTTTCTTTCATTGAAAAAAAGACCCTATAGTATAAATATTTTTATAGACTTTTTTGATTATTGTTGCTGATAACGAATAAAATATTTGGACCAAGTTTCATGATTATGCTGTTAGAATTTGTTAATATTTTACTTGTTTCACCAAAAATTCAGTCATCATTTACATCATTTACAGTTAATAGTTTTTTGAAAGGTGGTTGTTTCGGGCTCATTTTAATTTAATAAGATTGGTCATTAAAAAATACCCTTTAAATCATCTGTCATATGCTTAGATAAATATTTTAGTTTGTTAAACTTTCACATTCTCTCTTAAATTCCAAATGGCGGCTTTAAGTTCCAAGATGGATCCTACCCTGCCTAAGAAATACCTGAACAAGATTTGGTTCTTCTACCCGGCAACACACATTTTCTTGCTAAGCGATCCAACTATTAATAATTTAATCACTCTGTAAACTTGGAAAAACTCTTAAATGCAGTCTTTTGTGATACAATTTTTGTATTCATAATTCCATTCATATTCATATCTGTGCCACGCTAAGCCCGGGTGGACGAGATCAATATCCAATGGACGTCTGTGAAGTTAGCAGGGCAACTTTCACCCAGGCAAATGGGACCTTAACAGAAATTTGCAGTTTTTTTGCATTTCAACGATAGGCTAGGTTCAAAATTTGAAGTCCTTTTTTGAAAAAAATTCCCAAAATTGACTTCAATATGAAGTAAGTAGGTCACATCGTGTATCTCAGGAACCAAGCATGCTAGGAACTTGCAGTAAGGCTCCAAATTTGCAGTTTTTTTGCATTTTAAGAATAGGCTACTTTAAAATTTTGAAGTCCTTTTTTTTCAAATAAATTTCATACTGACCAGCTAACTTCACAGTGCAGACAGCAAATTTTGGGAGTGGATGTAAAACCAAAATCTGAGTATGAGGTTTCTGTAGGTTCATGAATCGTGATATTAAATATCCAAAGTCTGGCAGTTTTTTTTTTCTCATCATTTGAGGGGGGTGATTTATGTGTATACAGCTTAAAAAGAAAACAATCTACATATATTGAAGATTGTTAGATGATGTTATTTTATTTTTAAGCTTGCGTTGAAGAACAGTATAAGCGCTAAAAGTAAACATTTTTTACTACATATTTATTTTCTTTAATACAAAATTTTGGGAAAATATAGTTTAAGGCAATTAATTGAAGGAACAATTCATGCACCGTTAAAAATTTTAATAAAAAAGTTTAAATGATCCAATCTACTTGATGTAAAAACAGATAGATGCGACCCTTTCGTGCATTTAAGTTTTTTTTTGTGATTTCTAAACTCCATTTATTTGATTGTTTTGTGAAATTTATCCAAAGTATATAAAATTTTGATGCTCTTAAATTCTTGAGAGCTAAACAATAACTTACCTTAGCAGAATAAGCAAAAGGTCAGGAGCACTAGCTTGAAGAGCTACACGTAGTGGCGATGCTTTACCACATGACTCTATTGGAATATCAATAAATCTGAAATAAAACAAAATTTATATGGTAGGGTGATTGAAAAAAATAAAAATAAATTTGCACTAGCTTAGGTTAAGAAAGTTAAAAAATTGAAATTGAGGTCAACTAGATAAGTTTTAGAACCGTTTTGCAGTGAATACTTACAAATACCTTTTCTTACTTAAATATGAGTTTGTCAACTCAGCATATCCATCAGTTACTAATATCTATCTCATTAAATAAGGTTAGTTTAAAAAGTAATTTTTATTCAAAACTAACAGAGTATACCTATTTACCATTGCATACCAATTTTTGCTGTTTTTAAACCAAAACAGCTCTTCTCGTTACTTAAATTTTGAAAATTTATAAATATATTTGAACTCAAAGATTCGAACAAATTCGACATTAGGATAGAATAGAAAAAAAAACTTAGAAAACTCCTCTTTTTTGCTTCGTACCGATACCGAGATGATACTGACATTTTTGGATTTTGACGATACCGAGGCGATACTTACAAATGTATCGTTTGGTTTGCTATCGTGGCCAGCCCTATAGATATCCTGCAAAGTAATTAACATATAGCTGAAAGTTATCATAATGAATGAAATTATAAAAGGCTTAGCCGTGAGTTACCGCCTTTTTGTAACGTGATAATGATGTATTTTATTAAATTTGTATGAATTTTTGTCAGTAGTTTGAAGTTTCTGTAAGCATACATAGGTAGTTATAAACAGGCTGAAATAATCTTGTATCTAATTCAACAAAGCAGTTAAGCTTAATTGATTTGTTAATATTTAGAAAATTCATTGTAGTTGAAATCATTTCCATGTATAGGGTTTATATTTTATATTTATAAAAAAGCATGGAAATTTTAATTTAAAAAAACTCGTAAAATGTATAGTGAGCCACCATAGAATTGCCCTTTTCTTATTGTTTTAATTATTCTTGTGTCTATAAATTTTTTACCAGCAGAGATAGGTTTGAAAACGTTGAACTCGTCTGGCAAACATTTTTGTTAATGTTCAAGAAGGTAAAAGCTAAAATATATTCAAAAAATGGCTTTAAAAGAGCAATTGTGTTGATTTTGGCAACTATTTAAAATTTAAATAAAATTAAATGGCAATTCTCATACTTCGAAAAAATTGAAATTTTAATATATTATATTTAACTATTTTTATTGTTCTTATAATATTATTTTTAACGTAATTAATTACCATGTAAAGGAATGAATCACCCAGTTTGATCGATCTTACAAGTTTCTTAAAATAGTCAAAAATGCCATTTATTAAACATTAAAAACTTAAAATCAGTTTCTCGGTCGATTTTTATCCAAAACCAAATTTCAATGTAATTATCTTTTGTAACGAGTGTTTTTTTTAGACGTGTGGTTTTCAAGAAGAAATAAAACGCATATAATTTAATGTTATGGCCAAGAATTTAGCTTTATTATAAAGATAAGGGTTTGGCACTATGTTTTAAAAATGGTTTCGGGAAAGTGGCCGCCGCAGGTGGCTCGGATAAATTCTACTTCACATAACACCAGAAAAAATAGTCCTGCTGTGTTAAATCCCACGATCTTGGAGGCCACCATACATGCCCACGACGCGAGATAATGCGCTCACCATATTTGTCTTTCATAATGCGATTATGTCGACCGCAGCGCGCCATTCATCGCGTGAACCGAACCAATATTTTTGTAGTAAATTTGCACGATTTGCAAACGTTGTTCAGGATTAACTCTATTCACTATGAAATGACAAACCAAACTGAACATAAATCAAGTGACAGCTGTCAAAAAGACCTACTTCGAAAAAAGTATTGCCAGATTGAATAACCCACCTCTAAAAAACACCCTTTATAAAGGGAGTGTCTGTACTTTTCTCTGCTGGTAAGAAGTTATAGACCAATAAATAAACAAAAATATAAAAAATAATTTTTCACATTTGATTGCATTTTTTTTTATTTGATTAACAAATTTTTTTTCAAAAAATTGTTTCAACAATTTTGAACTAAATACCGAAAAAGGTATTTAAGCACTATCTTGAAATTTAACTTCATTTTCGAATAACATCATGTATTATGCATCAAACCAAAACGGGTATGATTTCGCCCATCAAAATTTCCCCATCATATTTAATAGCACTCTGACACTCTCGGGCTTGCCCATCTTCAATGGCCCGTTTAATGATTTTTACAATAAAAAACCCATGAGCGTCCTTATTCCTTATTTCCCTGTTTTCCTGGACATAATCAATTACCTACGAGCTATAACAAACATATTAAAAACTGACCAGTGTGACCAACTGCACTCTGTCTCCATCAAAATAAAAGTGTTCATTCGTCAAAAGTGCCCCACCCTACCCTACTAATAATAAATCTAACAAAAGAATTATTTTTTTAGTAAAATTACTTCTTTTTGTGTTTATTCCTTGAAGGCGGATATTCTATTATTCAAACTCGTAGGAAGGTACATCAGGTATATCAACCAAAAAGACTTAAAGGAAAATACTCTTCAAATAGGTTATTATTAGCTATAAACTTTTATATGCCATAGGTTTACAAGTATAAGTTATTTTGATGTTACTGACAATACAGGAAACATTCCGCTCACAATATACTGACTATGGGTATTTAACTTTGCAGTTAAATACTGTGTTTTAGTATTTCCGAAATGTGTTAAGAAAATATTAATATTTTATCTTTTGTCAAATATGTTATTTATGACTTATGAGTTAAAGTTATATTGGAAAGGATAATAAAGTTAAAATAATGAAGACTCATTTAGTAAAAAAAAAAGGCTTCTTAGATTAAAATCTAATCTTTTGATCAAAATCTATAAATTCTTCTTTTACCTCCACCTATTAGATTCATTAACAATATTGTAATAAATATTGTTTAAAGACAAAAATCTATATTGCCTTAATCGCTTTTCAAAGTTAAATGTTTTTCCAACATGCAATGGCTTTAGTGCTAAATAGATATAGAGCTATAGCACGGAAATTTATAATAACAACAATTAAAATTTATAATTTCTCTACGTATTATGTAAGTTATAGGAGGTGTATACCATACCTCCTTCTTAACTTACCTCACCATAACTTCCTTCTCAACATGAGCTAATAAAACTGGCAACTGAAGCCCTAGACTTGTAGCATGATGTAGAAAATAGACCATGGCTCTGGTGTTTTCGTCCTTACACAAAAAATTAACAAGTACTTTAATGCTTTTAAATAATTCATTGACTACAAATTTATGTTCCTTACCTGATCACGAAAATCACTTCGCCATCCTGCAATAAAGTGTGGTGCGTGTGTTCCGAATAATGCACCTAGGAATATTCGCTCAAATGTCTTTTCGCAAGTATAAATTTCCTCTGAAAAATGCAAATTAAATAATATTTAAATTAGAAAGAGAGATTACACAGACCAGGTACATAATTGATTTAAATTCATTTGTCCAACAAAAGTTTTAATTTGCTAGCTATTGTAATGATGAGTTTAACTTAATTGAAAATTTATACAAAATTGGAAGAAAATTCATTTCAAAAGAGGGAATCTTAAACACTGTCAAGAAAATGCACCCTCTTTTACATTGAGTCTAGGTACTTGTATAAGATATTTCAAATCAACATCAATATTTATCAAGGTAAGGATAGTTTTGAAAGTGTTCTTTTTAAATTACTTATGAGATTATTAGATATTTAATCCTCGCAATTTTTCGGTGATAAATAAACGGTACCATCCATTTCTCTTCTAGTGTGTTTCTGCGAGAGAGAAAGAGTAACTTTGAACACTTTAAAAAACTCGGAAACTAAGTCGAATTTTACAATTCTGTACTTAAAAGTTTTTCTTCAAAATTGAATTTCCTATTGAAATGATTGGTTTAAGAAAATTCATAAAAGAATTTAAGCAGTAAAATTGAACAAAATTCAACCAAAAAAATCAGGGTTGGAAAAGAATGATTACTTTTTGTAATTTATTTCAACTTTCATTTCAATTACATGTAATTAGTAATTTAACTTTTTTCAACTGCAATTACAAATAATTATAATTGAAAAATACTTACATTTCCAAATTGAAAAAATTTACTTACAAATTACATGTAATTGGAAAAAGCAATTGGTTTTTAAGAAGTAATTGAAGGAAAGCACTGTGTTAATTACATTTAAGGTAATTGATTACTTGGATTGTGATTAATTACATATTTTTATTATCTTAATATTAAAATAATAATAATAAAAGAAATAAGAGGTATTCTAACAGCTAAACTAATATAAATAGAAAAAAAAAGCAACGAGACATTTGCCCCTTTTATTATTATTAATTTAATTATTTTCAAAAGGAGATTATTTAAAAGACTAAAGTAAATTAAAAACCTGATAAAAGTGAATAAAATATATGTTAATGAGTTTAATACAACATACTTACAGAGATTTAACACTACAGGAAACTATTTTTGCTATATCACGAAAAATGTAATTGACAAAAACAAGTAATTAATTACATTTTGTGTAGTGATTACTGAAAAGCGTAATTATTATATATTTTTTGATGATTACTTTTGTTTTCAATTACATTAATGTTATTAAATTACAAGTAATTGACAGTTTTAAATTACATGTAATAAGTATCTGAATTTTTACAAGTAATTAAAATTGAACTTTTTTTATCATTACTTCCCAACTCTGCAAAAAAAATTACTTAACTATGCATACTTTTTTTAAAGAAAAATAGGCTCAAGAAATATTCATATTAAATAAAGTTGACAACTTACAACTTTGAGTTAAAATAAAATATATATATAAAATAAAAATATTTGAACTCAAGATTTTGGATCAATATTCAATTTCATTGAATATAAATTGTAAATAGGAAAAATTACATTCAGAGTTTTATTATTGAATATGAACTGAAAATACTACTAGATCAAAGTTGGGTAGTAATTATTATATTTTGTGATTGATTACAGGATCGATTACAATTACTTGTAATCTGTTATTGACTTTTTTCGATAACAATTACATGCAATTGTAATTGAAAGTTCTCGATTACAATTACATGTTATTTGTAATTGAACATTTTCAATTACTAATCACATATAATTGGAAAAGTAATTGAACAAAAAAAGTAATTGAAAAAACTTGGAATGTTACTTCTTTTTGTACTCGATACCCACAAATGTAATTGATTACACAAAATACCAATAACATTTAAAAAGATGTGAAGGAAAGGAAAGATTTCCTCGCTATTTATTAAGTTCATGTTATGCGGATAGGCATACATTATAGAGCACTAGAATTTCGAAAATTCTTGCCTCGCAGATGTGAATAAACTATATCCTTCACATCTTGTTAAATGTTATTGAAATTTTGTGTAATCAATTGCATTTTTATGTAACGATTAGAAAAAATAAAATTATTACAAAATTTTGCAATTACCTCTTTTCAATTATATGTAACCAAATCAAGCAATTGTTTTTACTCAATTACATGTAATTTGGAATTGAAATTTTCAATTACAATTACAAGTAATCAGTAATTTAAATTTTCAACTACAAATTGCATGTAATCATAATTGACTTTTTTTGTACTGATTACTACCCAAATTCTTACTGGATTTACCCTTGTGTTTCTGAAGGAATGGTCCACTTTTCAATATTTTTGGAAAAATCAAATATTTTTGTAATTCACATCAATAACCTTCAAGACAACTTTTTGGGTTTTTCAAATATTCTAAGTTACGGCCCCCACCAAAAGTTCTTGGACACATATTTTCGTGATCTGGGGAGCATTGCCTAGGTATGTCAGATGTGTGATAAAAAATGTTGGTTTATACAATTATCCCCAAAGTTGTTTTTTTTTGCATTTTTGACGTTCTATTACTCACTAAAGCCGCGACCAGAGACTACAAGACTTTCTTTTTTTTCATAAGCTTCAATACATCTTTAATCTCATGTGCTTCATTTTTGGTTGATATTTTGGTTAACACCCCAAACTTTATTGTGAGCTCTTGGTCTATAGGTATTCTGAGCTCATGGAGATCTAGCTTCGATTTAGAATTACAAGTTAAGCGCTCTTAGTCATGGCCGTAGCTACGGTTGGGCATTGTAGGGTAATGCCCTACCTTAAAATACCAATGCCCTTCCTTAAAAGTACAACCAACTGTTGGTACAATTTTCTTATTATCTTTATTAAAAAAAAACGATCTACAAATCAAAAACCGTCATATTGATTTCACGTACAAACAAAACCTAAGTGGGAAAAATTCTTATGCACTACTGACAGAGTTTATGGAGTCATGGACCACTTCGATTAGCCAAAAGTCCATAACAACATGAAATGAAAATTTGAAGTTCCTTTAAATCCAGATTCTTTAAATGCAAAAGAAACTTTGCATACACCCAACCTCGCACATACCCCAAATCCTATAGTGAGCCCAAGCAGGGAGGTTGCAGTGGGGAAGCATGTCCCACCCAAAGATACCTCACTGTTTATTTGCGTGAGTTATTCATAAGTGAAGTGCATGCACTCATGATTACGGCGAATAAACAGTAAGATATGTTTGCAACCCCCCTGCTTGGGCTCACTACAGGATTTGGGGTATGTGCGAGGTTGGGTGTACGCAAAGTTTCTTTTGCATTTTATGCCTAAAGTATGGACTTTTTAGCCACTCTGAAAAAAACTATGAACTTTCGACCAACTTCCCTGTGGGTTTTTGGATCACTTTAGTGAGTTATTAGTTCATAAAGCATTTATGGACTTCTAACCCACCCAAGTGAACCAAAAGCGCATTATGGACTTTTGGCGTCTGCACTTTTAACCCTGCGCTTGAGGGGTGTGCTTCCTAAAAAGTTGTAGATAATAATATATTTTGTAAAAACTTTTCCAAACAAAACTATTTTCCACCCCCACTTTTGGGCCATTTTTGACAAATTTTTTCTTAGCTTATTTGTATCAAAACAAAATAAATTGCTCAAATTATGAAATTATGAAAAAAGAAACCAAGAATAAAACCAAAATATTTATTAAAAAAAAACAAGGTCATACAACATTTTTAACCATGCTCACTTTTCAGGGGTGTATTGGAGAGAAGTAGCATCCACAGAAACTAACAGTACTAAACACTCTACTTCTTAAACGGTAGGAAAGGGTGTTAAGGAAGACATAAATTAAATATTTAATGACTCCTAAAAATTTGTTTACGAGTATAAGGGAAGATTGAAAATGGTACTCATGCAAATACGAGTATCTAGCTCCAAAAATAATATTCATATTGGTTTTTCCATAATTCAGGTAGGGCAGGGATTTGAAATCTTATAAGAAAACAAAGGAAACACTTCTTTTAAGAATTTTTTATTTACGGGGGTCTTAAGAAACTGGGTGTTTTTGAAAGCTAGTGATATATGCTGCTAATTTTCATCTTTTTTTTTTGCTTCAATTTAAATTTTATATTTAGAAACTGAATTAATAACATAAGTCCTGATTCTTTTACTACAACTATTACTTGATCAAGCTGCAAAATATTTCACAGCCGATTGCACCGTTGCGGGCTCGGCTCATACATGGGAAATTTGATATTTTAAAATGTCATCTAATTGGTCAATAATTGGTCAGGAAAGGTCAACTAGTCCTAGAAATTAGTCAGCCCTTGATAACTAGTTATAAAGGCTTAAAGTTTCTCAAGGTCACGCGCGATTTTTGGCACCTCATTTATGGGAAATTTAGAAAAAAAGATGCCATATGAAAGATTTGTAGATAGTGATAAAAGGTCAACTATTTTCAGTAATTGGTCAGCTATAGCTTTTTTTCTATGAATTTTCAAAACTCGTTTCAAGGTCACAAACAAAAACTTTTGGCACCTCATTTGGGTCATTTCAAAAAAAGAAGTATGCCATTTGAAAGGCCATTTCACGGTCATAAAAGGTCAGCTATTTTTAGAAATTGGTCAGGGATATTTTTTTTTAATGAATTTTTAATTTAATTTAAAAAAAAAATTCAAGGTCATAACGATTTTTGGCACCTCATTTATGGGAAATTTGCAAAAAATATATACCATCTGAAAGATCATTAGATCTATATAAAAGGTCAGCTATTTTCAATAATTGGTCAGCGATAGATTTTTTTTAATATTTTTTATTTCAAGGTCATAGCGATTTTTGGCACCTCATTTAAGAAAAATTTGGGAAAATTGCATACCATCTGAAAGATCTCTAGATCTTTATAAAAGGTCAGACAGTTTCAGTAATTGGTCAGCGATAGATTCTTTTTTACGATTAAAAACAAAAAATTCAAGGTCCCGAACGATTTTTGGCACATCATTTGGGTAATTTTCCAAACAAAAATATACTATGTCATATTTTTATAATGAATTTTTAAAGTACTTGTGTGTAGGTCACAGTATAGATTTTTGGCACCTCCTTTGTGGTGTAGTTGCATAAAATTTATACTACTGACGAAAATTCAAAAACTCATACAAAAAAGTCCGTGACTGACCAATTAGCTGACCTTTTATGGCCGCTAAATGGCCTTCCAATTGGTATGTTTTTTTTTGAAACGACCCAAATGAGGTGCCAAACATTTTTTTGTGACCTTGAAAAACTTCAAAAATTAATTTCAAAATATCTATGGCTGACCAAGTACTGAAAATAGTTGACCTTTTATCACTATCTACAATTCCCATAAATGAGGTGCCAAAAATCGCGCGTGACCTTGAGTGACCCTGAGAAACTTTAAGACTTTATAACTAGTTATCAAGGGCTGACCAATTTCTAGGGCTAGTTGACCTTTCCTGACCAATTATTGACCAATTAGATGACATTTTAAAATATCAAATTTCCCATTTATGAGGTGCCAAAGGTCCAGAGCCACCGTTGCGTCTTTGCGTTATGCGTCTATTAGACCTGACGCTAGATCCTAATAGAGTTAAACAATTTGCTTCATATTCAAATCTTTGTTGTGATTATTTTTCACACACGAACCTGCCGTACGCCAATTCTGTTTTTTCTTCAAAGTTTCTCAAAGAATTTATTAAAGGATTTTGTAAAATTCGTACATGTTATGTTCTGAAGGTTTTTGAAAAAAATTTCTTTTTTAAAGGCTTTTTTCTATAATATGTTTTTATAATTGCTCGAACAATTTTGTTCTAACATTTGTGGTTTTAAAAATACCAAGACAATTCGATTCTGAAATTTTTCAATTTTTTTTTTGTTATAAAATAAGTATGTATTGTATACAGCTCCTCCAATGTCGGTTGTGTAAATTCGTTATATTCGTTATCGTTGTTTGGAACGCCAAACGAAAAGTTTTTTCTCAAAAAAAAAAAAAAAAAAAAAATTCAGTGACCCTAATCAGCGACTCAGTAAAAATTTTTGTCAGATTAGAAAAGTTTATAGTCTGCCCTATCTGATTCCATCACTGCCCTACTTTAAATTCGACTCTAGCTACGGCCCTGCTCTTAAAGCTCTGAGCTAAAACTGAACACAGACTCTTGTCTGGCAGCTCATTGCTATGCTCAAAGCTAAAAAAGAAGAAAGCTTAAAAAAGTGTATAATTGTAAGGGTGGAACTTCTTTATTGTTATCTGTTATCAATTTCCCTTTTCTTGTAATTGAGTTTCATTAAAAAAGACTTTTTGAACTCGCTCGCTTTGTTTTCCTATAACTTATTGCCAATTTTTCTGAAAATTGTATTTTTTTGGCTAGGGTGAGAAAGACATTTTTTGTTATTATTATAACTCTAATTAGCTTCTTGTTATGAAAAGACTAAAGCTATTCATCCTCTTTCATTCAACTCTTAGGTTAGGTAAGGTAAAGTAAGAAGGGGTGATAATACGGCGAGCCGCATCATCTCACTTGGATCTCAGTGAATCCATTGTGCTCCCCAGGGTGAAAGGTGGATGGTGAGGAAGGATAGGGAGGGGTTTAAGGGGAAGTTTCAGTTGTGGGGGGCCTTCTTGAACCATCCGGAGCTCTGAATGAAGACATTCAACTCTTATAAATGTATTGTTATGAGATTATTGATGCAATAACATTATTTACAGAATTCAGATCTTTTAATAAAATTCGTATAAGACTCCAATTTTTTAAACATCTACTAAAGCAGGAATAACTGATATCAAATAATAAAATTTAAATTCTTTGGAAGTTGAAATAATCTTAGTTCTTTTAAACAAATGTAATGGGAGTAATATAAATTTCATAATATGGTTTTTACTCTTGAGTTTAGTTATAGGACTTAAAAGAGTGTTATGAGATAGAATTTTGAATATTGGGTAGCTAAGCACTGAAGAGTATATAATTGGGACAACAGCTTATGGAGAACTAGGGTTTATTTACTTACAAACTCTCAACCATTACTGTGTTGCTGTTAGGAATGGAAGACAGGAAGATCTACAATTTTAGCCGAGTCCAAACGACTTGATGAGAAACACTTATTCATGTGAAATAATACCCCGGAAAACCATTTCCGTTTTTTTTTTTCAAAAGAATATCAATCCTTAAAAAAAAAAAAACTGATAGAATCCTTCAGAACATCGTGCTAAGCTTCCATGAAAGTACATTTAATATATGAATTCCAATGAATGTTATTATTAGTTTCTTTGATTTAATATTTTGTTTTCATTGGAAATAAATCACACCTAAGTGCAAAAAAACTACATATTTCATATTTGTTTCCCCATTCACCCTGTATAGCTTTATCAGATGATGAATATTCCGAAAAATGAATATAAATTTCTCCAGTAAAAAAAAAAAAAACTCCACCATAAGGCAGCACAACCCGATTGCTATTCGATTATTATTATTACCGAGAGCTAAATTTATTTCGTTTTGATTCAAATAAAATTTCCTTTATGTATTTATACTCACCCAAAAGCACCACAACAACAGCAGAATCCCGTACACCCCATTCCCAGCAAGTCCTTAATGCAATATACAAAATATTGTGGTATTTCCCCATCAGACAGACCTGGCAAAAACAAAAAAAAAAAAATAATAGAAATTGATTTCATATTTCATATTAAAAGCTATCCAATATCGGTTGTGTTGTGTCTTGTCTAAACACAAAGGGCTTATCAATTTATTGCTTCTTCAAATGGGAAAATCAATGAACACACACAAAATAAAAAAAAACATCACTTTACTGCGAAACTGATAACGTTGAAAGTTGAAACCATCACACAGAAGCCAGGCAGATTTTAATATATATAATCAAATTTAACGCCTTTTAGATTAAGTTTATTATTAACATAAATAAATTAATGGCAGGAATTGGCTTTAATTGCTTTCAATTTCTACCAACTGAACTTTATTTGTTCAATTAATTTATTTTCCCAAGTACAACAAAGTTGATCGCATTAATTTTGAGTGACTTGCCTTAAATTTGTGTTTTTGTGTCTAGCAGTTGTTGTTGTATTGGCTTAAACAAATAAACCTTTAACTTAATATTACCAAACGTGGTGGATGGTGCTAATTAAATGCTGGAATCAACCACAATTAAATACAAAAGTTTATACAAAGCTAATATGTTTGAATGAAATTGTATATGAAATAAAGTTTAAATGTGCATTTTAGTCGTATGTAGTTGATCTTCGTTTTTATTTTACTTTTTAAAAACTCTAACACTTAAAACTTTTTCAAAAATATTTAAAGTTTTCAGGGTTAAATTTAGTTTTAAGGACAAAAATAGTAAAGTTCAAAAAACAAATTATTTCGGTGACCAAAGAACAAATTGAGAATCCTTATAAATCAACAATTTTAAACGAGTTAATTTTCTATAAATAAGAACTTAAAAGCCAAATAAAAATCCTTATTTATATTTTTCTCAAATACCTAATTTATCCTTAAATATTATTTATACCTTTATCGTAATTTAAAATAATGACTGACATTGCTGATGCCAGGTCGAGTGAACTTGAGTGCCTACTTTAATTAAAATTTATAGAAATGAATACTAAAAGATTTTGCAATGTAATGGCCACTTCGCGCCTTGGGCTCTTCTGCTCTGACCCCCTCAACATCCCCCATCCCCATTCCCATTCCATGCCATAGCCATCCAACCGCTAAGGGATGATTTGAAAGTGAATTCACGGCCAAGTAAACATTTTAAATGTATCCCAAGGGATAAATATTAAGTTTAGTCCGATAGAGCTGATGATAAGCAGTTAGCATGAAATTTAATTTTCATCTGGGACTTGGGTTTGTGCGGTTTGTGAATATAAAAATGAGTGTAATGGAAAATGTAAACAGCTTTAAATGGTTTATTTAAATTTTTTTTTTTAATTCATTTCTTTTTATTGTCTAGCGATGGCCTCTGGGTTTATGGTTAATTTTTACAGAAGGTTATAATTGAATACCCCAGGATCAGTTGAAGTAATAAATATGGGGTCCAATGACCGATATTTTACCTACTTAAATAAAATTTCGCAAACTTGACATTTAAATGAGATAATTGTATGATTTAAAGTAGTTGTATCAGTCGAAATGGCCAAAGTTTGAAAGCAGTAAGTATTAGCCTCAGAAATTGTTTTTTTTTTTTTAATTATTATAATTCACTGTCAGGAAAAAATCAAGGCCATTCTTTCTTAGAGACAAAAATTCTAAGAAGGGAAATGTTTTTTTTTTATTTGTGTTTAAAGCAAAAGAGGGAGGTATTACACTTTTGATGGGGTGAAAACCCCATTTGTTCTGCTTAAAACTCAATCTCTAAAAGTACCTTCGCTAAGAACTATAAAGAAACTTTCTGTAACTAAACTTAAAAGTTAAAACTATGAAACTAATAGCTTTAGATTGGGGTGAATTGGGAAGTTATAATTGAGAAGATAGAGTTTTAAATGAGTGAATTGAAGTTACAGTCAAAATAGTTAAAGTTCGCATTAACCCACCGCAGAACACTAGTTTTAAGTTCATTGGAGTTATAAGAGGAGGTATGATGAGTAAGCAGATAGACGCAAGAAGGATTTCTTAAATTGCGGGAGGAAAAGATAAAGTTGTAAAGAGTCTTACAATCAACCGAATATGAGAAGACACCGATGAAAGAAGAGAATTTCCCATTGTCCTTCCAGGGTATTTGAATTAATCAATGAAAGGTGATGGTTTTGATAAGGAATTACTTAAAATCTCGGTCAAATAAATTATGCCAAAAGTTGTGAATCGACTTTTTAGTGGAAATGAGTTGATTATAGAGAAATGTTTTTGATGTGGTAAAAGGAAGAGTAGCTAATTAATACAAAATTATTTGACAATATTAAAGTCCGTGTTTCTTTTAAGGTTCTAGAGAACTGTGCAGTTGGAAAAGTATGGAATCATGAGTAAAAGATAAAGTCTTAAAAAACTGGGTAGAAAGAAAGATATAGTGAGAATTCTTTATGATCATAGCAATCTCTCTTATATTCGAGTCAAAATAGACTTGACTTAGCCTAAATTCCGACAAGACTGAAAATTTTTATAGACCTTCCTCTTGGCAAAAAAAAATCAAGTGCGAAAAGTCCTTTTCAGTCCCACTTGAGCATAAAAATTAATTCAAGCATAAGTGTCAAAATAGTTGGTTTTTCGCCTATTACTTTCAAAGCTTGAATGCTATCGAAAAGTAATGTTTCCCCCCCCTCCGCCCCTCCGTGGGTGGCTCTATGAGGATCGAAAAACGCGTGCTCATAGGTGTGTGAGATTCTTACTTCACAAAAACCACCTCCACTTCTCGATTGAAACTAAGTTGAAACTCATTTATTAATTTTTTTAACGAAGTCAAGTAACGTATTGCAGATTGCTTTCCGGTAAAAGTTCCTGCTTATTCCACGATTTTAAAGCGGTTTTCTGTTTACGACACTAAGTCGGAAGGTTTTGTTCTTCGCAGACGGCGTACTAAATTCGACTCGTCAAGAATGTCAATAATCGTTGAATAAGCGTGTTCTATAATAATCGATTTCTATGTTTTCTCGCTAAACTATTTATTTCGTCCCGGACCGTAGAAATCCCGAGATCCCTGTGAAGATCTTCGTTTCTTATATACCACGGAGCATCAACAAATGACCTAAGCAATTTATTTTTAAACGTTTGTAAGTTATTTAAGTTTGTATCGTAGGTACAACTTGTATACCATAAGTCCAAACAGGTTTAAGTACCAGTCGGTATAAAATCAATTTGTTTTCAAAACTAAGCTTTGAATATTTACCGAGTAGCCAGTTCATATCTCTTAATTTACTTTTTAGTATTTCGCATTTCTTTTTCACGTGCGGCTTCCATTTTAATTTTGCGCCCAGAATCATTCCCAGATACTTTGCCTCATCTGCAAATGGAACACGAGCGGTATTAAGAGAGACGGGTAATCAATGTCTTTTTTTATACGTAAAGTTTACGTGGACTGACTTTTGTTCATTAAGCGCTATTCGCCATGTTTTTGTCCACTCATTGACATTATTAAGAGCATTTTGTAATTTAGTTATAGCTTCGCTAATCATTTTACCTACTGCAGTATCATCAGCAAACGTGGCTACGAAAGTATCTTCTGTTTGACGTATATAGCATGTAAATAAAAGGTACAGAACTGGACCTAATACACTTCCTTGTGGTACTCCAGCCACTTTCTCTTTCAAATCAGAATAGTCATTTCCTTTCTCACACGAAAAAGTCTTTCATTTAGATATCCGTTTAGAATGTTGTAAAGTCCTTCAGGCAGAACTTGTCTCAAATTGAATTTGAGGCCTTCGTACCAAACCTTATCAAACGCCAGCCACACGACCAAAAAGATTGTCGAACAGATCTGCTTTACTTTAAGAGCTCTCTCAATTACGTCAGTAATTCTATGCACTTAATCAATTGTCGAATGCTTGCTTCTAAATCCGAACGGATGAACGGAGGATTAGTATTCTTTCAAAAACTTTTTATATTATAGGAAGAAACGAAATCGGCCTGCAGGACTTCTTTTCGTGAGATAATTTGCCAGGTTTCAAAACCATTATGACTCCATTGGCTCGGAACATATTCTAACCCTAGAGCGGCATTTATTATGTAGACGATTTGATCTTTTATAAGAAAATATATAAATTATTGTCCTAAGGCTTACCGTCTATGAGATGGAGCTATTTTAAGAATTTGGTCAAAAATAACGGTTTTCCGATTTTTACTCGTAAATGACAAAACTGTTCAAAATTAATGTACGTTCTGTTTGTAGACGTCAAAATGATCAACTTTAAACTTTTTGACATTGACAAAAAAAAATTTGCGGTGCAACAGTTCGTAGAGCACCATTATAGCCTAGTGACTTACAACTCTCAGCCATTCCTGTGTGCGTGTTGTTGCCAGAAATGGAAGGGACCTACTATTTTTTGCTGAGTCCAAACGGCTAAATGAAAAGCACTTTTTCATGACAAGCAGTATCTCGGAAAAAACATTTCTTTTTTTAGGTGGGAGAGTGTCTGGAAATTGGACCCAGACCTTTGGCATAACAGTCCAACACACTAACCATTATGCCACTAGGTATTACATTCAAAAGATATACATAGTTAGTTTTTGGGTGAGTTATGGTAAAAAAAATTACTTGAAAAACTTCCCGACAGCATTTACCATTGTAGCCAAAAAAACGATATTTTCTTCAATTTACCTTTTTTTGGAAATGCTATATTTCCGAAACTGTCGGTCTTACGAACAAAAGTGATTCAATCTTTTTTGTAAAGAATTTCCTGATCTACTAAATTTAATCTTTTCTATGAGCAGTCAAGGTTTGAAAATAATAGCCGAAAACCCAACTTTTTCGACACTTGACCTTGAATAACTTTGTATGCTTGAGTTAAATTGACAAAGACTTTTTGCAGTTGATTTGTTTTGCTAAAAGGAAGGTCTAAACTAATCCTCAAATTTTTTTTGCACTCATTTTATTGGCTTATTTTGCATGACAGTTCGCATCTGTTGGCGACAACTTATGTGAAAGAAATGTCAAAATTTGTGACCATTCGCAATTCAAAGTTCACTTTTCGCAGCTCATGTAAAAGGCACTTTAGAGTTGGGAGTGTGAATACAAAAAAAAATTATAATTAAAGCAGGCTCTTTCCCACAAGATTTTTCGTAAGATTTAAGTTCTCATCTATAAAGGTAAATGGAAAATAAAAACAAAATGGTTTTTCTTTCTCAATTTTTAAGGAGCTTAAAATTGCCCAATTTCAAAACTAAATAGCCCAAATAGCCCAAATTTGGGACTTATCGCAAATCACAATTTGAAGGAACGAGTGAAAACTTCGAGTAGCCTAATTGGCGATAAAGAGCCTGTTCTGGTAACCCTGAATGAATGCGTTTTATCGCACCGTTAAATATTATTTTGTAATTCATCAAATAAAAGAAAAAAAACTGAGTTCACTCAGGAAACTGAATCTCATGCGGTTTTTTGAAGGTCGGGGACATTTTTATATGACTGAAATTTATTTCTTATATACCTACTAAGAATGAAGTTTAACTTTAGAGTCATTATTGTAATCCTGTCTATCGGACGTCATTTTCAAAAATGGCGCCAAATTTGGGGTAAATGATAAAATAAAAAAAGTTACTTGCAAAATGTTCATGTATAAAAATAATAACTGTTGATATCTTAAAATTTAGGTTTTGAGCAGACGCACCATCTGGTAAAATATCAATATGGGAACTTTAATGGAAGAAACTTCTTAATATCAAAGGGTGGAACTTCCACTTTTTTTGATAATAATTTTTAATATTTTGAAAATCTTACAGTAACACCTCTAGATGCCAAACACGTGTTAGGAAAATATGTTGTAGGTAAGTTTCTTCATGTTCAAAATATTAATACATATTACCAAAAAAGTTGAGGTTCCATCCTTTGACATCAGCAGAAAATATGTTCCTGAAAAGTGGCAAGTTGTTAACACCAATCTGGAGACATTAAACGTTATTTTCCCCACACGTGTTTTGCACCTGGAGGCGTTCCTGAAATCACTTTGTCGTACGGCGTACAACCGACAGGATTTCAACAATGACTCCCAAGCTAAATTTAAACTAACAGATTTCGAGCGTCTGTGCTGAACCTAAACGAACGTTTTTTTTAGCTTCGAAGTGTTATATCCAATTTGAAGCTTAACACGACAGACAAAACCAATAAAATTAGCAATTTATTAAATTCTCTTACGTCTCCATTAGCATCCATTTTTTCCCGATGATATTTGACTGCTGACAAAACCGCCAATCGAGCCACTTCTTCCGTATGCACATTTTGTCCTGAAAAACATTAACGAATAAGACTTATCATAAAATGTTCTTGTTGTCCTCTAAGCTCAAACCAAACCATCACTACATCCTCCAATCACAGCGTTCAAATGATCAAGTACATCACGTCTAGAACTGCGGTCCTGTAGTCCACTTCGTGTGATTTTTTCAAACGTGTCCTCGAAAAAGCAATCGAAAATGAAATCCATTTTAAACGAAAAAAAAAAAATTATTTATGGTGCTGTGGGAGTGGGTTGATTGTTATAGAAGATCTATGGACAAGTTGACGCTGGACGTGAAACAGTCACAAATTTTAAGCTGCTTCGGGGTTTTTTTTTCTTTTCGTAAAATGCCAATCAATTTCTTTTGAATTTATGTATGGAACGACAAAAACGAACAATAGAACTGAACAAAAAAAATATACTCAAGCCTTCAATAATTTTTAATCCGTAAACTGACTTCCAACTATATGTGCTCCATATTGTACTGGAAAGTAATAGTAGAGATGACTAACAATGACAACAATTTGGAAGCCAATTTGTGGAACTACATTGACAGTCACTACATAAGTTTGAAACTCTTTGGAGGTAAATTTCCCACAATCTATCTATAAATTGAAAGATGTAATATTTTCGATTCGAAACCAAAGATTTCAAGAGGGAAACTTTTCAATTCAAACGAGGTATTTATATCGAGGAATAGACCGACACTAACGACTTGGACTTAATTTTTGAATGAGGACTTCAAACAGTTGCTGTGGGGAACGTATTTCTGGATTATAAGTTTACCGTCGTTCCTCCTTATTGCTGGTGGAAATATATTGATTTAAGAATCGAAAACAATTTACTGCGAATGGGGGGTGCTTTCTCTTGGGTTGAAGCTTGAAGGGGACACTTCTAGGTTTTCTTTATGTTTCTTCTTTTGACTGAGTGACTGTGGTATGTAGCTAGTTTAAGGTTACTTTATGCGTTATCGTCAAGGAATGACGTCAAAACTATTTTGTATAGAATGACGAAATGAGGTAACACACACAACATGTCTGAGTTTGTATTGAAAGCTTCTTGTTGATTGGACTTTTTGGTGACAACTTTGTTAACCAATGAATCAGTGACCATATACAAAAGCAAAGAGAATTAGTAAACCAATGAATAGTAAAGCAAGACCTTATCGCGGTTTAACTTTTGGGTTTGTTTTTAAAACAATTTCTTTTATAATAATTTCATTCATCAAAAATTCTTAAGTAAATATAAAGTTGAATTTAATTTAAGCAATTTACTTTGTCAGTTGATTAATAGCTGTACAATTTAATGTTTTTTTAAATATACAGCACTTAAACTAGTTCCCTCTTGAAGTACAATTTAATTAAATAAATACATACTCGTATACAATGAATAATGATTGTAAAATAATTTGTCAAAAATAATTAAAAACTACTTGCAAAACCATTGTTGTAGTCAACAATTGGATTAAAAGCCGTTTAATTCATTAATTCAATTTATTAAAATGTTTTTTTAAACAAACAACAATTCAGTACCTCTTTATTGCGGTATATTTTAATTTATGATGTTTGCATAATAGAATAAAAAAAATTGCATCAGAACAATTAAAAAACAAACCAGAATTCTCTCTCTTATGATTTGCCTTGTTTAAACACAAACAATGTACTATGTACAATGTACATATAATATGCTTCCTATCCTACCCATATTTTAACACTCTATAACAATTATCATCACATTCGAAAGATAATTAAATTATTATTTGCAATCAAAGAAATTTGACTGGCTACCTATGTGTAAAGCTTTTAATTCGTATAATGAAGCTCAACACCACCGTATTTTTATTCCTCTTGATATAAAAAATATGAGAATAAATTCAATAAATTCTTCGTGTCAATATTTTTAAAAATTTATTTTGCATGTAAATAATACCTTCACAGTGTGAAATATAAAGTTAATACACATACAAATACAAACAAAACTCACTACTTGCTCTTACATTGTATGTAATTAAATAAATTTGGTGGCCAACATCTTGTGGAAAATCAGGGACTAGTCGCCTATAGTGACTAACAACTCTCAACCATTCCTGGTCGGCGTGTTTGTTGGCAGGAATGGAGGGGACCTACAATTTTTTGATAAGTCCAAACGGCTAGATGAGAAGCCTCTCTTAATGGCAAGTATACTCTCGGAGGATATGTCAGTTCCTTGTAGGAGACAGTAGGTTTGTTCCAGAGTGAGTTTCAAACAGTTTAAGACCGCCTTTGGTCATTTTTGGCCCAAAGTCGTTCTACGAGTTAAAGTTTGTACTTTTTCGGACCAAAGAGAACGCTCATGAGAGAGGAGAAAATTTCCCCTACTTGCCAGATTTGGTCCGAGAAATTTCTGGTGGCTGTTTTGTACTGGATGTCAAATGCCAAGTATTCGAATGTCAGATTTGAAAGAAATGTCATTTTGAAGTTTAATAACCAAACAGAATATAAATAGCTAGGGCTACCCAAGTGTTACTTCTTTTTTTGTTTCGCTTTTGGTAGATTTTTATAATTTATTGATTTATTTATCTTTTTATCAACCAAATGATTTTCTTAAAATGCATGCGTCGTTAGGAAAATCTTTTTAAAGAGAAGAAAATTTAGTAATTAAAATTTGAGTAACTCTTGTTTATTGTATTTTTTTCACAAATTGATGTTTCATGATTTAATATGTATGTTGCTCCAAGCACAAATGATACTCCAAATTATAAAACTAAGCGTTCTTAGTAACTGAGTTCAAAAACTTAATTTTATGTCCTAAAAGGATAACAATATATCAATAACTTTAAGAAACCATAAATTAATTCTTACAATCGGTATATCCATATAATAAAAAATTGACAATTTCTTTGTTTAAGTTTAAGTTTACTCATTTTTATTCATAATAAAGATTTTGCGACCTTTACTCCAAATGCGTTTCGCCCAGGTCCAACAGTTCAACTCTTCAGTTAGATGCTGTTGTGCCCTACTAAAACGTATTATTTTCAATCGATGGATACTGACAACTAATTAAACTTACAGCGCCAAGGCACTGTAAATTACGTTATTTTTTTTTACTTCTAATCATTCTTTAATCATTTTTATACATGTACGTTTCTTTTTCCTTTACATTTAACTCAATTAAAAAAAAAAATTGATTGACTTATGATTGCACTATAGCAGCTCTAGTCAAATATTTCTTTTTACGTGGTGCAAATTAGTGGAAATGAATGCCCAAACCGTTCCCGACATATTGACAGTTTTTCTTCTTTCTGAGAGGATTTCATTCCCACCTGTCACAATTTGACATTTAGTCCCAAATAGGGCGAAGAATTTAAGGAACACACCTAGTAAGTCAGAAAAAATATTTCTGTTTTTAGGTGGAAGCGGCTGGGAGTCGAACCCAGACCTTCAGCATAACAGTCCAACGCACTTTCACTGAAAAAAAAAACTTGGTAGAATTAAGCATAAACCTTGTTTGTTTTTGCGTCAAACACAAACATATTTCATTTGAACAAGCTGGATTTTTTTTTTTAAAGAATACAATTATCTTTGTTTAAATAATCAGCGCCAATGTCACTTTCGTTTTTTAATCTATCACTAAGATAATAATAACATGAGCTGAAGCATGTAGTCTAGTCAATTTATGGTCAAAAAGGCACTTAGCGAGCAAATTGTGGGTAGTTTTGGTTTTGATCTCTTTTATGTTTTTGGTGGTGCTGAGTCCAAAGCTGAGGTTTGCGACTGAAATTTCGTGACGCAACATGCAAATATTTGCAAAAAGTGCTACAAAAATGCCAATTGACAGGATTTTTAAAATAACGTAGTCTTAGACAAAGGCTAACAAATTCTCGAAGAGGAACAAAGGTAAAATTTAAAAAAAAAATGGAAGTAAACAAAATTACCTCGACTAAAAATAAATAAAAACGCATTTTTTTATATCTTTAGATTCAAATATCTCAAATATGTGACATGCTAGAGCAATTTCAGGGCCAGATTCGAACTGAACGCATCAAGGACCATCAGAAAAGTATATCTTGGTTCATGTCATAGACATGAATTAAAAATTTTCACATAAAGTAGTTAATAAGTGCTTTCGAGTTGATTTTCGAAAACAGTAAAAATACGTCAATCTTCAACTAGCGCTTGAGTTAAAATGTATCGTTACAGAAAAAAAAAATCTTAAACAAGGATTTAGAGATTTATTGGAAATTGTGTATTCTTTCAATTTTACTTTGATGTTATTTTCGAATAGTTGGTAGTTTTCGGGCTATCAGCGAAAAACTTCTAAAAAATGATCTTTTACATAATTTTTTGCATTTATTTCCATGTTGCGTCACGGAATTATAATCGCAAACCTAAGACTTGTATTCAGCACCCCAAAACATAAAAGAAAGGCAAAAGTAAAGCGACACCACAATTTGTATGATAAAAATACAATATACAATTTTCCTTGAAAATAAAAATGTTGGTACAACGACTATTGTGCTCGAATAATAATTGAAAACAATCGTTGTTGATCAACAACATTTATGATGTAAGAAACATGAAATCCATGATAATTTACTTACTTAGGTCCTCGGACCTGTTCTCCTTGAGGGGCATAGGCCCTCCACTAGTCCTTCGCGCCATCGTGTACGGTTTCTGGAGATATATCTCAGCTTTCTCTATGTCTTTATCAGCTGTGTTGATTCCTCTTCGACCGTTTTTCACCAAGTATTTCTAAACCGGCACACTCCTCTGCCTCTCTGCGTGAGAGGGTTCCATTGCATCGCTTGACTAGCAATGCACTCGTGGCTTTTATGAAACATATATCCAATCCACTGCCACTTACGTTTTCGTATTATAGAGTCGATGGTTTCCTGACCTGTGCTCGCATGAAATTCATCATTGGAGATCCGGTTAGGCCAGAAAATCAATAAGATGTTTCGCAGATATCTTTTCACGAACATTTTTTGTTTATATCTATTTCGGTCCCTCCATCAATACTCCCAAGGTATTGGAAACTCTCTACCATCTCTACTGGTTGTCTAGAAATATATTTTTGAGTAGATGAGGAAGTTCCAAGGCTTATCCTGTATTGATCTTAAGCCCGACGCTTTCAGCTTCTCTTTCCACCCTTGTTGTCATTTGATAGAGATCCATGATCATATGAGAGTGTCAAGCGTATCTTCTAAGTGATCTTTTACTCACGCTAGGACGATTCTTGCTATAACCTTCGCCATAGCAGGCAGCACGCAAATACCTCTCCAGTTTTCACACTGCTCGTTTCTTTGGGAGCTTGACAAGCATTCTTTTTTTCCACTCTTTAGGAAATTTCACTGTTTCCCAAGCTCTTTTTTTTAAGTGGGTGCAGGAACTCTGACGATGTTGTTGGTGCTGCTCGTAAGACCTCTGCGGGAATAGCGTCAAGTTCAACCACTTTGCTGTTCTTCGAGCTCTGATTGCGGCTAAGATTTCTTCTCTTCATTAGGATGCAGTGCGTATTCGGGAATTTGTTGCTACGGGCAGGTCATTGGGTGTTAGATTGACTTTGCTGATGGTGAGAACGCGATTTAAAACCACAGAAAAGTGCTCATTCCACCTTTTGAGGTTTTTGTAGACGATCCTACTGCCACAAATACTTGCGGCCAATGAGCTGATATAGTTACGCTTGTCACTTCAAACGCTGTGGTGAACTTTTCTCATCTTCATGCGGTTCACAGACTCTGGCTCGTTTCTTCTTGCTGCTGAGGTTGTTGCAATGCAAACTTTGACCTGTTTTCTTTCCTCGATCCTAGCCCAAGTTTCTTCGAAAAGCCACGCACTATTTCCTCATTGCGACCGACCGACTATACTTTCACCACCTGATATGAAAACATTTTTCATAGCACACCAACGGTTTTCGATGGAGTTCCGTGCTACTGATTGCTGTCAATCCTTGTGAAAAATAGTCCCTTAGTTGTTAGCGGACTGCGGGAGCCTTAAGTCTATCGATATTGAACTTGGGCATTCAGGTATTTTTTTGAGATCTCCAAACTGCAGCTGTTCGTAATCTTAAGGTAGCAACCATTAGATGGTGATCCCGGGCAATTCCCATTTCTGCGCTTATTCTATTTCCAACGTCTTGGAGACTGCTCCTAAATTGCCGACTGATCACGAAGTGATCAATTTGGTTGGAAGTTGCTTGTCTGCCCGTCGACAACCAACTGATTTTGTGGCACGTTTTGTGCTAAAACATGGTTCCACATATGAAAATGGGGTTGGCGTTACAAAAATCTACAAAACATTCACCATTGTTGTTGCAGTTTTCAATAACGCTTTCCCATGCTCAGACATGTGAAGCCATCATTGTCATTGCCAACCTTGACATTCAAGTCTCGCATTACCATTATGATGTCCCGACGAGGTGTACTATCATAAGCAGCACTCAGCCGGTTATAAAGGGCCTCCTTCTCATCGACAGAAGAGAGCTCCATTGGGGCACAACACCATATGATGGTAAAGCGACTTACTTTAGCCCGGAACATAGCTTTCATGATCCTGTCATCTAAGGGCTCTTAGGAAATCAAGCTCTTTGAGAGCTTTTTTAGAAAACAGCAATCTAACGATTCACAGTTACTTCTGGTGTCTTTTTCGAATAGAGTAATACCGTGTTACGGGTTGGAGACTTATAATTCCCCGAGCCCAACCATCTAAAGTCACGGATCCCTAAGATACTCGTATATGTTATACTGCATAAACTCATTCTATAGTTGGAGGAATCTGGTACTTTGAGGACCTACACTTCCGTTATCAAGAAGCGTCTTCACATTCCAGAAATCAATCTTTGTCCGGGTACAATAGCCAAAAGTCGTCAACGTGCTATAGTTCCTTAGCCGAGGCGTAGTGTTGGTTTCGTAAGCGGTAAATTACTTCAGTTACGAAGAATGCTAACCTCCGTAACCTATTAGAAAGCTGGGCCTTTCACACTTTTAATTTGAGCCTATTTACGTAGGGATACGCAAATAGCTGCCCGGAGACCACCACGAGGAGGTAAAACGAGCACTTCACAGTGACTGATTGTTGGGCTATTGGCCCAGACCAAATTGTGAGCAGTCAATAATTTTCCGATCATGTACGATGCCGGTAGCCCCAAATATTGTGCTTGAACTATTTCGAAATTAAGCACAATCAATCGTTGTTGAACTTACTTTTCTTAAAATTGACTTTAAATAGGAATTTACACTTTGAAAAAAATGCTTCCCCGGTCCCTTTTTTCCAAAAATGGAAAGTAAGAAGGCTTTTTTTTTGTTTCAAGTCTTCGAAACCTACAATTTGAATATTTGTGCATTTCTCATTTTAATTCAAAACTAATAAAAAGATATCCACAAGATTTTTTTTGGTTTTGTTAACTTTTCCTAAATAGATTTTTTAAACCATCCATTTATATTTTTATTGCTTCTGAGTTATACATAACATATTGAAAAATGTGTGACCATTCTCTCAGAAATGCAAGGGCGGATTTAGTAGCATTTTCGATTCTAAGCATACTAATATCCTAAAAGAACTTAAAAAGCCTTGAACGTATTTGACTCATATTATTAGTAAGGTATATCCACTTACCTAATATACAGTGTTTGTACAGTGACGTACAACGCATGCAAGATAGGTACTTCCTTTGTTTCGATCGTCGGTACAATATTTTAAGCCTCTGCTGTATCAAAATTTTAGGTTTGACTGAAACTATGATATTTTCTTACATGAAACCAACACAGTTCCCCTGTCAAGCAGTAAAAATTGTAAATCGCAAGAGAAACGTTGTAAATAAAACAATTTTGAATTGCGTTGAGCTTAAATCTACAAACTTTTATTTTTGAGAACTTTTCCGAAAAATATTTTTAAAACTTCCTTTATGAGTGCTGTTGTGATGAGCTTAACATCCTATATGTATTATTTTTCTTGTATCCAATTAAAACAAAAACATTGTTCTCATAAACTCTCAAAACTATTAAAATTGTTCCCTTGCTCTTAACAAAAATGTATACCACCTGAAATACTTCCCAGCCACTTATCTTATCCATTAAGCATAGCATTTACATAATAACGCTTAAAGGAAAAGTGAATACAAATTAAAACCTAACACGAAATCCGCTTAGTACAAATGGAAAAGAAAATCCTTTGCTTTTAACATCTGCAATCGTTTGAAATATATGTATTTCTCTGCTATCAGTGTATATTTTTTCATACGACTAAAGTAGTTTTTTCAGTTCAGCATGAAAATGTCACTCATACGCATGAGATCCTGCAACAAGAAAAAAAAGAATTAAAAATAAAACTAAAAGTAGAAAACTATCAACGAAAAGAGAAACCAAAAACAAAGAACCAAAGGAAAGCAAGGACTTCCTTGAATCAGGAGCCAGGAGCATGAGAACAGTAACATCTCTTTTGCTATAGTTTCATAGCACAGCTCAGTTATATACGTAGACCATAATAACCCAGCTCAAGTTTATCACCAGGCAACATTCATTTCCCACTTCAAAATCTCCTTAATCCCATTTGCACATTTCCACATTTCCACATTTCTACACCACCATATACGAGTACCTCTATCTCTAAATACACGCAAAACAACTCTGCACAAATTTACAAGGCAGCAGTTTTAACTCGTCATCGTATATTTTCCATTTTACAGATTATTGTGTCAAGAGATCAACCAGGATGATTCATTCCATTTGGAATACCGTGGCCCGGTCGTAATGAAGGGGAAGCCCACGCCCATGAAGTGCTGGTTCCTTTCGAGGAACACGAATGGAAATGACCCAAATGCAGATTCTCCAGCAGTCACAGAAAGTACAACTATTGTCGGTGACAGGACAACGTCGAGTCCTGATAATGTGTCAACATCCACTCAATCTATAGCAAGCATCCAGGACCCCACATAGAAGAAAGCATCTTCCTGCTGAAGGACACTAGAGACGATGGTGATGATGGCAATGGCGATGACGATGACGATGACGATGGCTCACTGCTACTTAGCGTGTATTGAGTAATTATGATGATTAAATTCGTTTTTTCCTTCTTTTTTTTTGTCAAAGGTAATTAAAATGGATTAACTGGAAATGAGATTTTCTTCTCAGTTTGCCTATGTCGTTGATGATTGTAGATATTGCGCTAAGGAGCAAATACTTTCTGTTTTCCTTTTAATTTATTTAACTAAATGTCGGAGTATAACTGTAGTTGCGTAGGTATTTACCTACGAAAATTTTCCATCGTCCTTGCCTTCGAATATTGTCATGGGAAATTATTTGCGTAGCAATGAATATTGAACTTCCTTGAAGGAAGAGTGAAGGGTATTTTCTTAACTAAAGGAAGCACACTCAACTCTTGTACTCAGAGAATCTCCGAAGTTCGAAGGATAAATACATATATAAATATTAAGCAAAGTGAACTCAAAACTTACTAGCTGTATTTTCGTATTTTATTTTTTATTTAAAAATTTATAAATTCAAATCTTGCGTTGGCCTTAAACTTCTTAAGCTTATGATAAAATTTAATAAACATAATGGAGAAATAACGCCTTGTGGGAGAGAAAGTTTTTGCTTAGCCCTTTTTATATTGAAAATACCAAATTTATAGATTACTTTTGTAGACCTTAACCTATATACCTAATCCTTTTAGCAAAGTAATCTTCTGATTGTTTAGGGAACATTTCATGGTAATTGGGCGAAGATGATGGGCTCACACTTGAAAAAAAATTTATATTTTTCTTGCACAGTTAAGGGTGTTTTTGTTGATGTTTTTTTCCCCTAATTTTTTTTTAAGTAAGTAATATCAATTCAGACCTTGATCTTAGATGGATAATATTATGGAATTCTTCCAATCATTAGGGCATACAAATTATCAATAATGTTAGAAGCCTATAACATAGAAAATTGCTTCGCATTTCAGATATTATAGTGTTATTTGTTTCTAAAGCGCTTCTTTTATCCCTCTCAAGGAAGTAAATACCTTATTGGAGTATTACTGATTCTTTAAATATTTTCTAGTGCAAATTATATCAGCGTTATAGAAGCGATGTTCCAATGTTTCTTTAATCTATCTATGTGGCTTCTATGAAATGACCAAGAAGCTTTCGCTTCAATAGTAAAATTATTATACAATCTTTATGTTAGTTTGTTTTAATTCATTTTTTTATTGCTTGTATTCGTGAACATGATGACTCTTAAAGCTCACAATTGACAATTTAGCTTGTATAAGGTAAAATTTTTCGAATTTATCAAATAATAGCTTATATAGAGCTTGTATAAGGTAATCATGAGCAAGCCAAGAATTTTCCACCTGAAATTTTAACAAATTGCTGCTATAAGGTCTTAAAATATGAGTTACACAAGCTCAATACAAGGCTTGTAAATATAAGTTATAAATGGCTTGCATAAGGCCTTCCAAAGTTGCTTACACAAAATGTTTAAATTAATAGCTGCTATAAGGCTCTCCACGACAAATCATTGCAAACAACTTGTATAAGACTTGTTTGTTAGGGCCTTATACAAATTAAAATAATCAGTCAAGATCAACAAGTGTGTCTTATAAAATATTATGCTTATACAAAAATCAGATTAACATAAATAAGAACGGTAGGTACCCATTGAACATCGTAAAAGAGAGAAAAGAAGTGCTTACAGTAACATTGACCTTTTTAGCAAAACTTAAAAATGAATAACTCATGGAAAAAATTGAAAAACAAGTGAGAAAAAACAGAGAAACAATTTTTAAAACAGCCAGAGAACATTCAAGAAGTTGGGAAGAACAAAGATGAGATATTAGATGCGCACAGTAATTGACTGTTCCTTCTGCGTGAACGTGAAGTATATGGTATCAACTTATTCACTTTTGATTATGTTTTCCTCGACAGCAAATTGGCATAGTGGTAGAGTGCTAGACTTTCTCTATGGATTGCTTATGCAAAATAAATTTGGGTAAGCCTTTATATTTATAAATATCCAAGGCAAGCTATTGATAATAGCTGTCATTACATGGCTTTGGTAAGGCCTTATTTAAACATCCAAGGCAAGCTATAGCTTGTTCAGCCAAGCTAATAGTAGTTCATGAAAAGCTATTTTCTGCTATAAGACCTGCCAACAAAAGTCTTATGGCAGTTAATTAGCTTGGCTAAATTCGCCAAAATGACCTGGATAAGGCATTTTTCTATTTCTATAGCAGTCTGAAAATAGCTTGTATAGAACCTTATACAAGTTAAATTGTTAGTTGGGCTATAGTCGGCCATTTAATAATTTTTATTCAGTTTGGCATCAGAGCACATGTATTTCTAATTACTGTCAGGAAGAATATTTTGGGTTTGTATTTATTAATTAATCTATTATCCCAATCTATTCATAAATTAAACTTGTGTTTGCATCTCTATCTACTATTTTTATTTACTTTGAAACAATATATTTCTTGAAAAAATAACCTTTTTAATGCAAGCCATAGATTTTTTTGTCTGATAGGAATGAATTTAAGATAAAAATGATTCCGAATTTGTGCAATGAATTGTATATACGAGATTGGTGGAGCGATTAGCAAGCAAGAAAATTGGTGCAAAGGGTCCCGCGTTTGATTCCTAGACTTAAAAACATTTTGATTTTTATTTTATGTGAACCCCTTTAAGATTCTTATAATTTACTTCATGAAGGTACAATAGAATAGGAATAAAAAAAGGTAGCCTTTTTTAATCTATGGAGTATTATGCAATCCATATAGGCTTAGGAATTATGAAAACCAAAAGCATGTATGGATGAATATAGAATCAAAATTTCTAGTTGGGAGGGCCATACGAACAATTTTTTTTTATTAATTCCAAGGAGTTGGGGTCAAAATGTTGGCAAGATCAAAATTCGTTTCGCAAAATTTTACTTTGGTTACATACAGTCAGAGTTAGAAATTGTTTTGTTTATTTCTGCTCATAAATATGAGTCATTTGAGAATAAACAGAATTTTATTGCTTAAAATTTTAAATTACAAATTTTTAGCAGAAAGAACTGAAATAAAAATAAGATTTTTTAAAGAAATTTTTTCGTTAAACAAAAATAAATTTTTGAAAAGCTGAATTTGAAACCAGAATTTTGATCTACCCCAAAATATTAAATTTGACTTGGTCGTGCTGGTGCTACGTTTCGGCTCCGACATCAAAAAATGGGGCTTTCTACTACTTTAGGGGGTGTCTTGCAGGGTGAAAGCCAAGAGGTAGAAGTCTGGGACTAACATTCTGTGAGCGTCAAAAAAAAGTGTACAGCTTTCAACTGCATTCTTGAAACTCTGTTGAAGCAAATATATGTTTGATCTTTTAGTAAAAAACCTATCTTATTTTTTAAAACGGCTTATTGACAATGAATTGCAATAAAAAGCTTAGAAAAGTATACTAGTGTAATTCAATAAAAGCGAAAAACTTAAAACCAATACTTTGTCTTCTTTTCGTCTGGGGATGGACTCTACTAGCTGTCTTGTCAATACGGCTCCTTTTGGATCTATTTATCTTGATAATCTCAAAAATACTCGATGAGGTCTAGGTCAGGGGATCGTGCAAGGTCTTCTAATTGCTTAGAAGTACCATGGAGTAGCCATTCCTTAAAAATATTCAATGTGTGCTTGAGGTTGTTGTCTTGTTGGAAGACGATGAATTAAATAGCCCCAATTTCGCAGCACTACATGACAAATTTGCTCTTAAATATCAAAATAATCTCTTTTCCTCATCGTGCTGTCAACTAAAACGAGATTTTCAACTCCTACGCTATACATCCCCAGACAATTACCGAACCGCTTTCAAAGCATTACCATGAAGCCATACATTTCCGAAAAAATCGAAACTGAAAACTTTTTAATGCTAAGAAATATTAATACGAGGGTTCATCATGCTGGGAAACGATCTTGTCGATGGATGAGAGCAAATTTTGAGAAAAATTTGGTTTAAGACAGACAGCAAAAATAGGGCAACTAAAAAACACAAAATTTAGTAGGTTTATTGCAGAAAGAACGGAGGAGGTTTGGTAATGGACTGGGGGTGAATGGCGTCTTCTGGAGTTGGAAACATCGTCTTTATTGACAACACGATGAGAAACGAAGATTTCCTTGATATTCTTAGATCCAATTTGTCGCGTAGTGCTGCGAAATTGGGGTTAACTAATTCATGCGACTTCCAACAAGACAATCTCAAGCACACATCGATTTTTTTTAAGGAATGGTTACTTCATTGTTCTTCTAAGCAATTAAAAGACCTTCCACGATCCCCAAACGTAGACCTTATTGAGCATTTATGAGATTATCGGGATAAACAGATCCGAAAGAGGAATATTTTCAGCAAAGAGGCACAATATTCAATTTATATTGAAAAGTGTCAAAATTTAAAGCCGAATTGACAAGAAAGCTAGTAGAGTCCATCCCCCGACGCATAGATACTGTCCTAAGGGTAAAAGAGAAGCAGATGAAGTATTGGCTTTAAGTTTTTCGCTTTAATTGAATAGTGTACAGTTGCACACTTTTTTGGTGCCATTAAATAGATTAACCGCTTTAAAAAATAAGATAGGTCTTTTAGTAAAAGATCGAATATATTTGCTTCAACAGATTTTCAAAATTGCTGCTCAAAACTGTACACTTTTTTTTGACGCTCACAGTATTTTTAATCAGGGAATTTTTCCTGATTTTTTGGTGTACCACTCTTTTGGTTATACTTCTGACATCAAAAGGTGGGTTTTAGCTCACTTTGATGGGCTTTTGGTGGGGAGAAAGCTGAAAGGAAATCGTCTGAGAAGTAATTATTCGAGACCAGAATGTAATTTTCTATATTTAATATATTAATTGAAGTTGTTATACCCCTCACACAAAAATCGAAAAAATCACGGTTTTTAACCACCAACGACCACCGCCAAAAGCTGGGAATTAACTTTGCCAGACTTTTGTATTTCATATTATGATGCTTAGGTCTATATTGCCATGTAGGGGAACCTGGGGCACATTTGACATTAAGTTTTGAAAGGTCTGTACTTCCAAAAATTATGGATGAATAATAATGCTATTTATAAAAAGTCATTTTGTCAAAAGCAAGGTGAACCCTTGACTTTACAACTTTGACAGTTTCAATTTGACCTCACAATCGTCTGCGTACAAAAATATCACACGGTCTATTCTGCCTGTTGTTCATTTAAAATAAGCGATCCAGGAAAGCAACCACTTGAAAATTGTTCTTTTAGGCTGATGTGAGGGAACATACTCTGGTGGCAAACGATTTAAACAGGCATTCACTATGCCAACCATTGTCACCAAACAACAATTTTTTAAAAAATAATGGTTTCTAGTTTTACCTTCGGTGAAACCATGCTTGTTTGTTATTCCCGTATTATCTAAGTTGTAAATATCTTTACGGTTGAATGAATATTATGCGTAAATTTATCAACATTATCAACAGCAGATTTTGTAAAACTTTTGAGTCTGGCTAGGCTCATATTTTTGGGCTTACGTGGCGATAGTTCCGGTTTTCGTTTCAAAAGTCCGTAAAGCCAATTGTCTTCTGCTTTTTTTTAATTTCCCCAACTTAATAAGCAGCTAATGTTATTAGCCTTAATAAAATCATACACAAATTTCTTGAAAGTATCGTTTGAAATGAGTATTTTTTCACATATTCTACCAGTTCTGTTTCTTGGAGCTTCTAAAGGGTTTGTCACGGCGTTTATTTTGATTGAAAAGTGAAATCTTCGTCAGAGCTTCTTTCACTACCCGAATCTTACCAAACTTTTCAGGAGTCCTGCTTTTTCATACGCAGCTTCTTACGTATGTCTGAAATAGAACGCTTCACCTTTTCTTTTTAGATTGCACCCTAAAATAGTCAAATGTTCCCCCTTTGTAAAAGTCAAAGGTGCCACCAAAGTTCTTTATAACTGTTTTATTGTTTATTTCATATTAATGTTTTACTTTAACATAACTTTCTTTAAATACCAACATTTTAAGAACGGTGCTATCATAATATTATTTCACTATTAAAAAAAACTCTTTTAATTTATTTTCAAATCTCTTACATACAAGTGGTCAAAAATTACATAAAAATCCAGAAACCACAAAAACACGTGTTACTCAAAAGAGAGTTGAAGCAAAACTACGAAATTTCATAACGTTTCTATATATTAAATAAGGCTTTGTTCGAAATCCCAACTTTTCTTTTTAAAGGCCGCGTTCATACCTAAAATTGAAAAGTCAAATGTGCCCCAGTTTACCCTACTCATGTTTTGACTATACATCCTCTCCCAAAAATTGCTGTCGGCTCTTGTACAAATAGTCTGAGAGCCAACGACAAAAAAAGTCGATTCATTTGCAAAATTTGTAGCTCATAATCAATAACCGTTTGTCTGCCTACCTTAACACGTGTCGAACATTTTTTACGCCGATTTATTTCAATACCTATAGGTCAGAGGGAAAAAATGTGTATGCAACAAATATTTTGTTTCGAGTTTTGAACAATTGTTGTCATAGGTCAGACTCTCCTTAATTAGTCCCTAAGAAGATAGAGTGCAATGAAGTTTTCAAAAACTACTACTATACTCTCTATCTTCTTTAGGACTACTTACAGAGAGTTTGTTCAAAATTGCAGGCTAAATATTCTTGCATGCACTCTTTTTCCCTTCGACCAATAGGGATGGGTGGAATACAAAAATCTTGCAGGGTTAATTCTCAGCTTTCAGCAGAAGAAGAACGCTGTCACAATTGTTATCAAAGTAAACCAATAGCCGGAAGCTGTAAGAACAGAATTTAAAAATTACTGGACTGCATTTTTATGAATGATAATTTTGTTTCCGAAAAATAAAAGTAAAAGGTTTGTTTTACGAAAAAAGTGCATTAGATCTATTGAAATCATGGCAAGGTGGCAACGCCGTTTAAACACAAAAATGACGTTTCCTACAAAAAGTGGTGCATTTCATCAATCATTTTTTTTTGTTAACTTTTTAAAAATTTCTCCAACTCTGAGAGAAATTTTCCCCTCTTTTTAAAATTTTACAGGTTTAAACCTTTTTTTTTTTGGAAGATACCAAACAAACTTATAATATCAAACGAGGAATTATGGCTCAGGACAAGCCAAGAGCGGCTAGGTGCCAAATTAGAAAGCTCAAATGACATTGGATTGGTCACACACTGAGAAAACAAAACGATGAAATTGCAAAGCAGTCCTTGGAATAGAATCAACAGTTCTTGCAGAAGTAGACTGCCAGAGAAAGTTTTGACCATAGTTAATTGCTGCTGAATGTTGGTTGGATTTGTTGGTGGACAATGCACCAACCAGGACATGAATTTCTAAAAGTATGCTGCTAACTTAATAGACATCATCGTTTTTCTAGATATAAATGGATAATCCTTTTAATGCTTAGTCAAAGTTAATTTTTGACTTAACCATACCTATTGCACAACAAGGGTGTATGAAAGGAAATGCATTTAGGGGCACTTGGCCCCCCCTAATCACATTATATTTCATTAATTATTTACTTTTGAAAGCATTTTAAAGCATTATTTCTGTACTTAAACTATATTATAAATGAGGTTACCCCCCCCCCCTCTAACTGTAATCCTAAACAATTTGCTCCCCTAACCAAAATCCTGCTTACGCCTTTGATGTACAGTATCCTAGTTTATTATTCTTCTAGCTAATTATGACAAAAAAATTTTATAAAATTCTCAAAACTAAAAATATAATCTTTAAAAAGATTTGTAATACAACTTAACAGATCAATTTTGTCCGCCAATTGTCTTTTCTTGAAGTTTCAAAAATGATGGAATTATTGTATCATTCTTCATCCCAAGAGGATGTATAGTTATTTCTATAACCATACACTTTTTTATTTTTCTAAGTTTACAAGCAAAAGGGCAAAAAGGTATCACAATTCAAACATTTCCACACTCACGCGAGTCCACTCATTGTTAACACCACAAAATGTCCTTAAATACAACTGTGTACACACCGTATACTTCAATAACAACAACAACAACAACAACAAAAACCATGGACAACAATAGAGCCATCCTTGAATTGGATTTCATTCCCAAGAGTTGTCTATTGTTGACACATGGGGTTTTTTCTTTTTATTTCTATTTGAAAAGTTATAAGGATTTTGAGGATAAAGTCCAAGCAAAGACAATAACTTTTAATATTAGATTAAAGGTGTTGGAATATATATCCATTCGCTCTCTTAAAGACAAACACACACACACACATCTACACGCAGTACGCAGAGGAATAGTTTGGACACAAAAGTTAAGGCAATACTTTTGTGTACTCACGGGATTTGACAGAATGACTTGCCAACCTATACAAAAGTGTTTTGTATAAAATTGAATTCCTTCGTCTTCTTGTTTTTAAGTGAAAAGTTTAAATCCTTAAAGGATTTTCACTTTCATCTTTCGTGTATTTCATGTCCTTTTTCCAAAGTAAGAAAGGTATCTTACCTACATATTTTGAAGATCTGAAATAAAATTTTCACAAAGTTTTGCAACCAAAGTTGTTTTTTTTTTTAAATTCAGTTTCTTACCCTAAGATGAATAAATGTGGTTGTCCTTTCATAAGAATATCATTTCCCTTTGGGAGAGTTATGAAATTAATTGGAAAATTATTTGGTTGCCTTACAGGATTTTGACATTGCATTAAGTGGTTAAGTTGGTATAAAATGGAATAAGAAACTCATAAAACTACCTAAACAGAGTAAATATCAGGGGATATAAAAATCAAGGGATTGATAATGTTTTATATAAAAGTTTCTTTAAAAATGTTCGTATGTAAGTGTTTTTTGTTTCTCAGGATAATCGCCCAAGAATTTCACTTGGGAAATGAATAATTGATTGAATAGTTGTTATTGATATAGGTTTAAGGATTAATGACTATTTTATGTGTATTTAATTGGTATTAAGGGAGACAGGCATGCATAACAAAGATTTAATTTAGAGAATCAAAAATAGTGACAATTTAATAGAGGGTATTTAGTTTTCCAAGCGAATAACCCAAAATTTTATTACAAAATAGGCCCAGAGAGATTCCCGACTAATTTCCCAAAAATATTATGAAAACTGCTCCATAAAGAGAAAGTCGATTTTCTGGTTCGATTTCCAAAAACCAAAATGGAAGTTTAATTTAAGAACATACTTCTTTGAGTTAAAATACCGATTCGTTTTTATCAAAGGAATTGATTGAAGCCGGATTGAAACTGGATTTAAACTTGATTAAAAGCAGACTGAAATAGGATTTTAACTGGATCTAAATAGGATTGAAACCGTATTGAAACCAAATTGAAATTGGATTGAAACCAGATTTAAGTCGGATTGAGACCAGATTAAAATGGAATTGAATTCGATTTAGTAACAGAGTTATCGAAGATAAATTAGGAATGAATCGCAAACATATCGGAAACGGATCGGAGAAGGAACAGAGTTGCATTGGTGACAGATCAGATAAAGATCATCCATGGTCACGTAGAGACTACTTCAACTACTTTGAATTTATTACTAACGTCTAATTTAAGATACGTTACTTTGACATTTCAGAAATATTATATTTATTTAAAAGTTTGTACATGAGTCTTTTGTTATATGCAAACATTCTGAAAGTAGTTAGAACCAAATTATTTGATTGAATCAGAAGTGGTATACGGCGATAAGTAGCACTAACTAAGTTCCCCCGGCGAATGATACACACAGCAACCTGGCGATATTCAGATGTTCAAACCGCCAACCAAATCGAGCACGTGCTAATTGGCGCAATGCACACAGCAAACATCTTGGACGTGCGAACTTTCCAAGGTGCAAACATGGACTCTGACCACTTTCTTGTTGTGAAAAACCTCAGAGCGTGACTGTCCAACGAAAAGAAAACGAAGACCACCCAAATGAATAAATTTAACATTATATACCTTAGAACATCTGAGAAAGCCAGAGATTACAGTGAGCAATTGACCGGGAAACTCTCTGCTGTACCCCCTAGCTACAAGCGATAACAACTAGTGGAACCAGTACACGGCATCATTAAAGAGACAGCCGAGCCTACCCGAGGCTATCGACCACCCAGAAAAAAGGAATGCGCTGTTTTAAAGCAGGCGACATAAAATGCACGAGTATAAATGTTGCAACGGAAAACAAGAGCAGTAGCAAAAGAGGAGTACCGTAAAAAAAGGAAAAGGAAAAAAACGATAATCTGCAGTCTCTCAACTCAGGTATCAGGAGGAGTCTAGCACCACCACCAACACCCACCAGTTCTACAAAACAGCCAAGCAACTGACATCTGGTTATAGGACCAGCACGCAAGCTCTTCGAAACAGTGAAGAGAACCTAGTTACCGAAGCCAGGGAATTATAGACATGTGTAAGCCACATTTTTAGCACCTTCTTAATGGGCATAATGTTGAAGAAGTGACAGGAGTACAAAGAAGCATTAAGACCCAGTCCAAGTGCCCAGTATTGAAGAAGTTAAGAAATCCATCCACAAAAGCTAAATAACAACAAGGCTGCCGGCTCGGATGGCTTACCTGAGGAACCCTTCAAGTATGAAGGAGATGCCTAGGTAGGATGCATGCACCAGCTCATTAACCAATTCTTTAGGGAAGAAGGTATGACAGAAAACTATAATCAATTAGCTCCATTTGCCCAAAAAAGGCGATCCTCATGTCTTGCAAAACTACAGCAATAAAGATTCATATCCTCCCTAATGTAGCCAACGATTTCCTATCCAACGTGATTTGTGAGCACGTACTAATATGGCTTCATGCAAGGCAGATCAACTGTAGATAAAATATATCAAATCTTCACATTGAGGTAAATCCTGGAAAAGACCAAAAAATTTCAAGTTGCGACCTACCATCTTTTCATCGACTTCAAAGCCGCATTTGATAACATAAGTTGCTAAGAGCTTCTATAAGCGATGTCGAGACTAGGGGTCCCGAAGAAAACTAATTCAGCTATGCCACATGGCGTTATAAAATAAGTAGTGCAACGTGTAAATTGGTAATAGCTCATCCCAGCTATTCCAGAAGTGTACAGGGTTCAGACAAGGAGATGCGCTATCATGTGATTTCTTCAATCTAGTCCGATCAATCTAGCAGATAATGCTCAAGAGTGGCTTTAGCTTAGAAGGCACTATCTTCTCAACTTCTTGGCTATGTGGACGACATTGACATCGTCGACCGCTCCAAAGGAGCTATACTTGAAATATCCACAGCCATTTATGAACAGGTGAAAAATGTTGGTCTTGAAGTGAATGAAGACAAATCAAAGTGCAGCTATGCTATCAACAAAAAAATCAAATCGTCACTGCTGACAGCAGTAGTTTGGAGGTAGTTCGGAACCCACGAACAACACCTTTTTGGAAATCCGACGAAGAACTACACTAGCGAACCGCTGCTTCTTCGGTCTGGCCAAACAAGTAGGTTCAAAACTCCTTCCTCGAAGACAAAGTGTAGGCCACATAAAATGGCGCTTGGTCTAGACGACTGGAGGAGCGTGCAAACGATGGAAGACCGCAATATCTTAGGCAGATACCCTCCATGGATCGGGAGCCAGATAAATAAGTAAATAATTAAAATCGGTATTAGGGAGAAAAAATATCAAAAAAGCACATCGTTTTTTTAAAACCATTTTGGAATGCATAGTCACATACAGACAAATCACTTCACGTCTGTTTTTAAGTAGCAATTTAATACCCTAGCACTGTCAGTTTGAATGCGGTAAAAATTCAAAATTCCATTAATCGGCTTGGCGATTTCACATGTCAACACAGTCTATATTTGTGAGATATTTTTGATACTAGAAGACCAATCACTTGGGTTTTGGACTTTTAAGATGAGCTTTAACAAAAATTCAAATTTTCTGTTTAAACCCAGTATTTCGCAACGTGGAGCCCACGCCTCACATGGGGTAATCCAATTTTTCGGGGGGGCAATTATACATTCTGATGCTTCACATCCATTTAAGATTTCAATATTAAAAAAAAGTGCCCAGGAAAAAAATCACTTTCGCACTAATTCATTTTCGAAAAGAGTCCGGACTCAATCTTGGCTTGTTCAAACTTTTGCTTGTCCCAAATCGTGAAAGCTTTTTCCAGGTATTATGAAAAGAACAAAATGTTAGCATGAGGGACTTTTACTGTTTTAAAATATTTTTGGAACTTTTTAATTTTCTCAAGCAAAAAACTTGAAACGAAAATTTGCAAATGGTCCATTATATGGCATTTGTGAGTCTTAGTCGATATATATGAAAAATCAGGCTCATTTTATAAGCAACTGCAAGGAAAAAATATAACTCTTCCAGAAGCAAAAATAAAAATTTTTGGCTTCGCTACCCTTATTGATATTTGAGACAATCATTTACAACTCAAATTTTTAAACGTTTCAATGTTTTCGAAAATGTGAAGTGAGCTAGGGCTGGCCACAATTTAAGTCGAAAATTTCAGTATCATCTCGGCATCGATCTCAGTGTCGTAAAACTCAGTCTCGTTTGGCCTCGTATAGAAAAGTCTCGTCTCGGTATTGGTCTCGTCTGGTTTCGGTCTAGTCTGAGTCACAAACCAGAATAAAATACACGACTTGGTTACATGTTTTTGATGTAGTAGTTGAACTGGTATTTTTAAGATTTTAGAAAAACATCATTATTATAAAAGACATATTTTTAACTGAAGTTTTATTGTTGTACTTAAGAATTTAAAATTTTTTTTTTTTTTCACAAAGTAAAGTTATAAGGAATTCGACACAAAATTTTGACACGGGGTCCTATTTTAATATTTCGCTTAAGAGAACCAAGTCTGAAAATGTTATTAAAATCGTTGGTCTTAGAGAAAGCCAGCATAAGTTAAATGGGCGTGGCAGTGGGCAGTTTTAATTTAGATTATTGCCTAATCTATTGCAAAAGAAAAATAGCTCTGAAAATGTCATCTAAATCATTAAAGCCTTTTCCGAGAAACCAGTTGCAAAAATTGTTTGTTTGTAATAAATTAATAGTAATTAATAATAAAATTTAAAAAACATCATATTCTGCCGATACCAAACGACACTACCGAGAGTGTCGGTAAATTTCGGTTCGGAGCTTGTATCATCTCGGTATCGTTTCGGGTTCGATACCGATACCAAGCAATACCGAGACTTTTCTCTTATCGTGGCCATCCCTAGAAGTGACTGATACCGCTATAGATGTGATTGTTAGCCATCTGGAATATTTATCGCTACATAAATATAAACATAATTTTCTGGTTCTTGTTATTTTCTTCCAAATTTTAAATAATTCTTGTTTTTTTAGTGAATGGCAAACCAAATTGAGCATAAATCAAGTGACAGTTGTCAAAACGACCAACTCCGAAAAAACTATTGCCAGATTGAAAACCACACGTCTAAAATAAACACCCTTTATATATGGCACATTAGAAAGTTCCTCATACATTTGTAGTTTTTTTTTTTTGCCATGAAACACGACATTTAGACCAAAAAATGAGTTACAAGATTAAAATAACAGTCTAATATCATTTTCATTGTTCTCCAAATTTACCTACTAGTACACTGTGCATATTATGTTATGTTTCTTGACCCATAACTTTTATTCTTTAAGAAATGATTCTCTTTAAAAAGGTTAGGTACTTTATCCGAATGGTCACTTTGTTGAGCTGAAAATCTCCTCTAAAATAAAATATGCATATAATTCTTCTTTGAGTTCCATTAAATACTTAATCTTATCAATCTCCATCCTATATAGTCTGTATACTCATCACTTAAAGCTCTTGAAGCCCATTAAACGAAAAATCTCCATTAATTCGTCTTCCAGAACAAAAGCGGCAATTCTGACGATTCATCTCACACAGAACAGACATCGTTCGTTATTCGCACATCCAATAGAACCAGAAACACAAAAAACACTGTGCTTCTATACCATCTTTTGTGTGGGCCATGAAATTAAAACCAAAAAAAAAAATAAGAAAAAGGAAAAGAACAAATTCTCCCCTAATAAGCTGGCACACAACTAAATAAAAGCAAAGATTCTTCTTAAAATGCCAAGAGCCTCGTTGCCACAAAATATGCGACTTTAATTCTGCAACAGCATTGCGAATTATTTAAATGTCTGCAGGATATCTAAAAACGAAAAAAATGAAGAACAAAAAGCATCAAGAAAAAATAATAAAATTCAGCAGGAAGAATAATTATTCAGCTTTCGCTTTATCCTGATGGCATGGCATCGTCATCTAGAATGCGGATGATGTCCTGTTGGGAAATTTAATGAACAAACATTTTCCGCTTCTTATTAAGGCGAAATAGCCTCACGTTTGTTACTTAATTGATGTGCGTTGCGTAGCTTGTATGTGTATGTATGTATTCATATCACAATCACAATCATCCGGAAGTTGGTTTCAAGTACATAAAACTAAAATTGCCAGTTAAAAACAGAGAGAAGAATTTTCTATTTCCTGTCTTTTGTCAGTGTCAGTCATATCCCGACACCATCAGTACAAAGGTTTATTTAGGGGTTAAATTTTAGAATGCCATGGAAAGGAATGGGTGGTGGTAGCTATGCAGTGAATTTTCGCCTGTGGCGCGTAGTAGGGTTCATGCAAATTAATTTATGCAAATTGAAATAATTGAATTGTATTATGTGAGCTTCAAACAAAAGGGAGGTGGGGGGGATGAAGCGAACTCCATCAGCTGACACTGCCTGACGTCATTTATTATGATTAATAGAATTGTTGTTTTAGCTACGAGCGAAGATAGTTGGGAGTGAGGATTATTTTGGGTAAGGGTTATAAGCCGTGATGGTGATGGTAACAATGCCAACAAGTGGACCTTTATAGTGTTCAGGCGGGTAAACTGACATTTTAATGACATGATTTGGACGTTAATCAGATTTTCAATTAAATTATTTAATGTTCTTGAAACTTATGAACTAAATTACTATAGAGACATCCTCTATGACGGCAGTTTTCGCAAACGTCAAAAATTGAGTTGGTGGAATATTTGGAATCATTACTAGTTTAATATAATTTGTGGTTAGCGAATCTTTAGGATATGGCGTAGACAGAGACTCACAAAAACCTGAAATTTCCTCGAAATGGTATAGTTGTGACTTTCCAGGTTCTACAAGAATGTAATAGCATGGATTTGTCATTGGATTCGTGAGTAAAAGATTTGACGGAATTTCCAAATTTGGGACAGAGAACTGATGGCTGAACAAGTCTTATTATTAAGTCTACTTTTAAAGTCCAGATCAGTACCACCATTTGCTGAAACAGTGCTTCCCTCGCCCTTCTGTTTATAACAAATACCATTATTTATAGAACATTTTTGTCTATGCTTTAAAATTTAAGAAACATTTTTGCGAAGAAAATTTCAATTTCAAAACTATATATACTACGTGAACTTTAGTATTAAGTTCACGTTCACGTTCTGAAAGTTTTGAACAGAATTAAAAACTATCACCGAAATTTGAGTTCATATTCCATACTAAAATGAAAAAGTATGATTTAAAAAGACTTTCTCTAAATTTTGGGAAGGATTAAGCCCCTCTGTGGTTCTCCTCTGGCTACGACCATGATGACTGTGACCATAACAGCTTGTCCAAGAATTAAATATGAATATTTTTAATTTATTATAACATGTTTTGAGGCTGTAATTTTTTTCAAGCAAAATATATATTTTTGAATTTTTTGTGAATTTGATTTGAAATGACCCAATTTTCATTCAAAAAAGTTGAAGAAAAATCAGACTTAAAAAATCGTTTTTTTCAGTTTTTTTTTTTTTTGCAATTTTTGACAATGTTTTTTTTATATATACAGTGTGATTATCGAGAGCAGGTCGGAACTCTGTTAAGTCAAAATTCTGCTTTTTTCTGTAAGTCTTTCAAAATTCTGTTTGGCCAAGATTTTGTAAATACAAAATTCTGTATATCAAAATTCTGTCTGGTCATAATTCTATTTTTTCCAAATTCTGCTTAAGAAAACTAATAAAACTTTTTTTTATGATTCTATCAGTGCCCACAGCAAATTTTGGATGTAAGTGATAGCAAAAAAAAGGCATACAAAACATGAGTAAAAGCTATTCCAATTTCCAAAAATCAATGTCTTGGAGTCCATAGCCGTTAAGGACTGCAAGATTTTGTTTAAGGGATTAATTTTGCTTGACTGAAATTTTCGACTCCTATGCCTATACTTCTTTTTTTGTTATAAATCATACGTAAATTGTGACATACTTACAAAGTTTAAAGTTTGGACGTTTTCGAAGACGTCAAATCAAAGTCAATCGTCCTGCTAGTACAAAATCGTTTGATCAACGTCAATTAATTTACTTGCAAACGCATTTGAAGTTTATCTACGCTCTCTGACTTTTAAATATTCTGTTCGTCAACACGATTTTTCAACATGTGATTTCAGCAAGCTGCATTTTTGAACTCACTGCTTATGTAGCAAATTCTGTATTGTCGTTTTCGAACAGAAGACTTTTGCAATCTGCAATCCCCTTTTCTCACGCAGATGACGTTTTCGAAAATGGCCTTTTACACTGTTCTCTTCTAACCACGTTTAATTAAGTTCGATTACAAAAAATTTGTTTTCCAAAATTCTGCATTTAAAAATTCTGTAAATATGTTGTAAAAGGGAAATCGTGCGCACTTTCTCACATTATCAAAAGGATTTCTATTATGTGAAAAAATGATCCAAGTAAAAGTTCTAGATTTCTTGATAACCTACAACTTTTCCACATAATTTTTTTCCATACGAGGTCTTCTTTTACCAGTAATGGTATCCATCTGTTGCGGGGAAATATATTATTCCCCTTTTAAACATTTTCTCAACACCCATCATATACCTACTGCTTATAATGTTTCCTACTTTTGGCTTTTGAAAACTGATTTTCATAATGTCGCAATAACAAAATCCTGCAAACCAAAATCTCGGGAATTGAAATCAGACTTAATTTAATTGTTTTGTAACAGATACATTTTTTTTCCGTTCTAAATCACGCATAATGATATCTCGCAATAGCAAATTCCGTCTTTTCAGGATGTCGCAATAAAAAAAACTCAACAATCTAAAATCTCGCAAACACAAATCACACAAAATATGATTATATTGCAAAAATACATTTTCTCACATTCGAAATCACACATAATGAAATGTCGCAATTACAAAATGAAATATCGCAATCACAAAATCCAGCTTTTCATTATCTCGCAAAACAAAATCATTCTTTTCATAATATTCCCAATAACGAAATTCCGAAAAGTTTTATTCTATTGCTAAAAATAATTTTTTATCAAAATCTTGCAAATTAAATTGCTCGAAATTTTAATTTGCGAAATAATGAAAAACCAGATTTTTAGTTTGCGAGATTTCGGTTTGTGGGATATCAGACAGCTCCCCCTCATATATATTCTAAGCTTAAGACCAAATTAATCTTGTATGTCCTAAAATCGAATCTAATCTTTTATTATTTATCTGCCCGAGTTTTTATGATTTTAAACATTTACAAAAAAAATCCTCACACTCGATAGTCCAGTCAAGTATATTCCCACATATTTATATTTATAAAAATTGATTTATGGAAATTCAACCCATCGAACAGTAAGAAAAAAAGCTCAGTCAAATGACCTGGAGAGTATACGAATATGTTTTTAATCACAGCTATCAGGTACAAGTATAATTTTAAAAGAATTTGCATTTTTCATTGAACAACCATCGCTATGACTTCAGAGCGCGGCCCTTCATCTCATTCCTTTATCACTTCATCGCATCTGAGATAAATCTATAATTATATTACACGATAAAACGTTTTCCGCACCATATCCCCATATAACCCGTGTTTTGTATTTAACTTCATGCATTTTGATGTAAAATTCAATTAAGTAAAATAATATTCAACGGATATTGAAAGGATAGTTCGCGTTCCTCCGTGAAAAGAGGATGGTGGTTGGCGGCTGGCGACACCAATACGGCAAGCACGACCTTATATTTAAATGACAAAGGTTAAATGAGATTAAGAATGTCAGGTGCGATTTACGTGGGATGACGGTGACCCCCATCACATACCTCTGCCTTAAAGCGTATAAACGAAGTGAAACACAATTGAAAGCTTCTGCTGGTGTAAGTTTTTGTCTTAAGGCTTCCAAATAACTTGGAGTTTTTTTTTTGTGTAGTTTAATATAGCTCGAAAATGCGAAGAATTTAATGTAAATAAGACTTTAAAAGCCAAAGGAATAAATAAACAGGATAAAACTTTCTCTCTGAGGACAAATTCAAAGGAAACTATTTACAAACAATCACCTTACTAAAACAAAACTAGTTTTATTCTTCTTAATTAAAAAATTTTATTTATTCTTTAATGTTCTAGACGTAGGCATCTGATGAACGACTCAATAAACTATTCCTGAAAAAAAGTTATAAAAGAAAAATTTAAGAAAATTGTTTTTTTCTTTTTTCAGATTACAAAACAATAGCAACATTTATATACATCTAACTAACTGCATTAAGCGACTGCCTTGGATAAAGTTTCTTCCCACTAAATCATTTTATTAAAATTTCAAAAATAAATTAAATAAATGAAACAAGTTTTTATTAATTTTTTTTTTATTTTCAAGTAAATTACCTATTAATATTTGTTAAGTATAGATAAACTATTAATATAGCTCTTCGAATCCAATCAAATAAAAAAAAAAACCATAGTAAAACGCACCAATTTTTTTCGCAACGAAAATCCTATAAATAAATTTTTATAAAGTTTTCTCCTAACAAAAAAAAATAGTCCAATAATTATTAAGTCTTTTTCATTAAAACATTATTCTTGTACAAAACTTAAAAGAAATGAAAATAAAAACAAAAAGCTAAAATTCTAATCTACACTATAAGAAAAAAAATTACAAAATCTAGCAAAATACAAATTGTGGAAATTGATTAAAATAAAAATTTTCTGGAATTATGTTCTTAAAAAAAATCTTCTAGAATTAAAAAATATTTAAATTTTTGAATGAACAAAAAAAAAACAATGTAAATAAAAAAGGTAAGAAAAACTACCCGACTTCAATCAAATCAACTCTTATTCGTTACCTATTATTAAATTTATAAAAACCTAAAGTTTTTTTTTGTATAAATAATTATATCTATTACACAATGCTCTTAAACAAAACAAATAATAGCTTTACTAGATTAAAAAAAAAAAAACTATATATGTATTATGAAATACACTTATCTAAGAAAATAATATACTTAAGTAAAATCTAAAATTAGTTAAAAATTCTATGCTGAAAATTATCATTTAGATGCTTTGAGTGACATAATAAATGCAGATAGATTAATCTTAATTAAACAAATATAAAAACTAGCTAAAAAAGTTAATATTATTTAACAAAAATAAAAAAAAAATTATTATAAACAGTTCATTTACCAAAAATGTGTGACTAAAAATTACATACCTATTGAATAATAAATTTTTAAAATGCACGCACCATTGACTTTCTTGGTTGAAATAAGAACAAATAGAACCACATTGAAATATGTTAAAAACAAACAATAATTGTAATAGAATATGGAGACGATCGATCTCGGATTATTGAACAAATAAAATGATTCCCTAAACAAAACTATAGACTTTTTTTTATTTGATTTTATTACTGCTGAGTGCTCTCCTTGTTCGTAAGTATTTACTTTCTTAGATATTTAACAAAATGTCAAAACTAGTACTTTAAATAAACTTTTTATTCAAAATAAAAATGCAAACATTTCAATTGGCGAAATGTGTTCAAAATTGTTAAATCAGTTCTGTGCCAAACTAGAGTGATAAACGGTCTTAGCTAAGCCCTGCCAAAAAAAAAAAAAATAGAAAAATAAAGTAAAGCAACATTGGTCTTGACAACTTTCTAGCTCAAATTAATTAACTTTGACTTTGAAATTATGGCATTTAGAAAACCTTGAGCTTATCATTTCTAATGGCCACCTTTAAGATACATAGCTATTAAACTGTTTCGTGGCCGCCGTGGCTGGCTCAGATAAATTCCAGCTGAGAGGCCCAATTTTCGACCACTTTTTGCAGCAATTGGCAATTAACGCACCAAATATTTTCTTCTAAGGCGTCAATCGTCTTGGGGTTATCTGCGTAGACAAGCAAATTCACATAACCCCACAACAAATAGTCCAACGGTGTTAAATCGCACAATCTTGGAGTGTCGCACGCGTTCTTCAATAAATTGATTGTTTCACGATGCGTCACGGGAAGCGAACCATTATTTTAAGAATAAGTGTAAATTCACAAACGCATCGTTGCAGAGATGATGCACAATCGTTTCCGCCAAAGATTCATAAATGCATAAAACCCGCATCACTTTTAACTTACCGTGTTCATTATTGCAAACTTGCATCAAACTTGCGCAAACTTCAAACAAATAAGAATCAATAAAATTCTTGATGAGTTGTTGCTGATGCAATTGTATCAGCATCAGCTGCATCTTGCATCAGCATCGCAAAAAAGCAGTAATGCAGAAACATTTGACGATTCTGAATTTACACTTAATTTGCATGATATGCAAAAGTTGTTCATGGCAAACAAACTGAGCATAAATCAAGTGACAGCTGATTAAAAGATCAACACCGAAAAAAGTATTGCCAGATGGAAAACCACATGTCTCAAAAAAACACCCTTGACATATATCAACAAATTGATTTTTTGGTATTTACTAATAGTTTCAGAGTAAATAAATTTAAAAAAAAATTGGTGGTGCAAAAACTCGTTGGAGAACCAGGGCCTTAAAATTCTCAACTATTCCTGTGTGCGTGTTATTGGCTGGAATGGAAGAGACCTACAATTTTTTGCAGAGTCCGAACGGTTAGATGAGAAGCACTTATTCATGACAAGTATACTCTTGGAGGATTTGTCAGTTCCTCGAAAGAAAAAGAGGCAACTGCTCCTCGGGAAAAACATTTCTGTTTTTAGGTGATAGTGGCTAGTAATCGAACCCAGACAGATCAACGCACTAACCACCATGCAACAAGGTACTACAAAAGTCTAAGAGCCAATGACGAAAAATTCAAGTCATTTGCGTAGTAATGTACCTAAGTCATATAAATAATAGCCTTCGAGGTATTGAACCATTAACCATTTGTCTGCCTGTCTTAACACGTGTCAAATAGGTGTTTACAACAATTTATTTCAATGCCTATTGGTCGGAAGTGTGTCCTTGTCTCGGTCAAACTCTCTGTTGTTAGTCCTTAAGAAGATACAAAGCGGTAAATTTTCCAAAAACCACTCAGGTAAACAAGGGTAAACAAGTAATGTTTGGAAAATTGCTACTCTCTATCTTTTTTAGAAACTAACTACAAAATGTTTGACCTTTGACAACAATTGTTTAAGGCCGACAAAGCTGAATATTGGTGGAGAGCTTTGTTTTGACGTTTTAAACATTTCCTAAAAAGTTCCGGTAATTTGGGCAGGGGATAATTTTTCTCAAGGGGGGTAAAAAGAGCTAAAACTCAGATTTTGTTCCCAAATACATACTATGAGTTGTCTTGAAAAAATGTATATTACCTTTAGACCTACAAATTTGCGTTTTGTCCAGCTTACTCACTTGGGCTCATCAGTGACATAGTGAGGGCATACGTACTTTGTGTTAAGTTCAGTTTAACCTACATGAATTCTTTGAAAAAAATCCACTGTAAACTATATCCAACAAGATTAGAATTCCTAATCATTATGTTAGAAATTTGTTTGCCCTTGACTTCCTTACTTTGCTTACTTTACTTAAGATGGCACTCACAGTCCCGGATGGACTACGGTCTCAACCAACAAGCCACTCCAGCCACCACCCTAGCTAACTGCCTCCAGTTACACTTTCCAAGTTGGTTGAGGTTGGTCTCCACTTGTGTGCACCACCTTAGGTGAGGTCCTCCCCTGCTGCGCAGACCATCAGGGGTGGATTTGAAGATTTGTTGGGCTGGTGCGTAGGTGTCCATACGCTCCACGTATCCCAGCCATCTCAGCCGCTGTATTTTCAGATTTTTTTGACCAGGTCGACATCGCTGTTAGGCCCACAGAGCTCATCTTCTCCTCCATACTCCATCGAGACAGACTGCACCGAAGATCACCCGAAAAATTCTCCTTTCAAACCACTCAAACTGATTCTCATCCGTTTTTGACAGAGTTCATGCTTCTTCCCCGGACTGGGATGATTAGGGTCTAATATAAGGTCTCCTTGGTTTATTGAGAGAAGGCTTTACTACTCAAATGCCTTCTTCCTGAAACAGCGAATGGCCAGTGTAATTTTTCGTTTGATCTCGGCACTGATGTCTTGTCGTCTTGTTTTGTCCTCATTAACAGCCAAACCCATTTTCACCGGCTCCGATTTAATACTTGCAAACGCGCCAGCAGCAGCTCGTTTCGTTTTCCCCATGATGTCAATATCATCTTCATAAGCAAGTAGCTGAACGGACTTTTGAAAAATTGTACCTCTGTTGTTGAGTTGCGAATTACATACAATTACTTCAAGTACGATGTTAAAGAGGTTGCATGACAATGAATCGCCTTGCCTCAAACCTTTCTCGACATTTAAGCGTTTGATGGTGTTCTTACCGACTTTGACGGAGCAGCGAGATTTCTCCATCGTCAAGATGCGACATGGTTTGGTACAGCTCGGCTCTGTTTACGCTATCATACGCGACTTTGAAATCGATAAAGAGATGGTGTTTATCGATTTAAAACTCCTGGATTTGCTTGGCCGATCAGATCGTTGACAAACGATTGTAAGCAATCGATGAATCTCTGCTTCGTTGGATTAGAAATTACCTTTCGGACCGATCAATACAAGTTGTACTGGACGGTTTCAAGTCTGATATTCATAAAAAAAATGCTGGTGTGCCCCAGGGCTACGTTTTGTCTCCTACCCTCTTTCTCATTTTTAATTAATGATCTCTTATCTGAAACTTCTAATCCATTGAATTGTTTTGCTGATGATAGCACCTTCAGCTTTTCATATTCGTTTCCAGATTCACATCGCTGCACTTCGGATGTGGAACTTGAACGGCAGCGTATGATAAGCTCATTAAATTCCGATCTTGACAGCATTGTGCAGTGGGGAACTAAAAACCGTGTAGAATTTAATGCTTCAAAAACCCAATGCTGTCTGTTGTCATTAAAGCAAAACCTTCCCCCTATGCCGCTATCAATGAGCGGTACTAGCATCGAGGAAACTGAACAGCTTTCAATTGTGGGTATGTCCATCACAGATCACCTTCTGTGGAATGATCACATATTCAACGTAGCTTAAAACTCTGCAAAATATTTAGGTTTTCTTCGAAGATGCAAGAAATTTTTTTTCCCCTTCTGATCTGGCTGTAATCTACAAGGCCTTCATTCGCCCAAAGCTTGAATACAATTCTCATATTTGGGCGGGTGCTCCCACAACCCATTTAAGCCTCTTGGATCGTATTCAAAAAAGAGCTCTAAAAATGATAGGTGATAGCACTTTAACGGAAACATTCGTATCTCTTGAACATCGACATAATGTTTCATGCCTCGCCTTATTTTATCACTATTTTTATAAACATTGTTCTAGCGAAATAGCCAGTTGCATTCCTCTCCTTCTCCCCTTTTTTAGCCGAACCACACGAATGTGGAATGCTTTACCCAGCTCTATTTTTCCCTCCCATTTTGACATTCAGAATTTCAAAACCAATGTACATCGGTATCTCCTTTTAAATCCTTCCCTTTTTTCCTAACGCTCGCACTGTGTTCATTCATATTAAGGGTAGTCACAACCCCTTTAGTGCGCGCATAATTAAAAAACAAAAAAAAATCACAGTACAGATGACAAGATTTTGTATATTTTATATCTGGCCTTGTAACCCTGGGCAGATTGCCTCACCCTTCGATAGAACTTTTGAACATCACCCATATCGCTACAGTCCTCAATATACTCGACCACCCGCTTCACATGCTCTCTCTTTTTCCTCCTGAGAAGGCGTCGTTCCTCCTTTCGTTTTTGCCCATAGAGCTCACGGACTGCCCTCTCAGCAGCTATGGTCCTAGTTCGCAGTGTTCTTGGCTGTATATGCAAGCCGGCATTCTTCATTGAACCAGGGGTTTCGTTGTGTTCGCCTAGTTGACAGTGTTTTCACTGGTTCTCTGCAGTTTGTGCTGGTAGTGGAGCTTCTGAAAGGTTACAAGGGACTTAGTCAGCAGAGGTCGTGGCGATCTCTTGCGATTTTAAATTTGGGGCATCAAATCTTTTCATAGCGGTGGCGTGTTGTGTTGTCATACATATCCGCATACGTACTTGAGCTACAACGAAGCCCTGGCCAAGGGCCATAAAAACCTATTTTGAATGAATAATTCAACAAGTCCAGTCCATAATTCTTTGCCTTCTACCTGGCTGGTTTAATTCAGTAGTAAATAGAATTTGTTTTATATAAAAACCTTCTTAAAAAAACTATGCCGAGCAGACAAATTTCCAGCTAAATGATTAGGAACTGAATCAAGCTGAGTTTTGGTGGAGAGATTTGTTTTGACGTCTTAGGCATTTCTAAATAGTTCCGGGGGTAATTATTTTAGGGGGGGGGGGGGTTTAAAGGGAAAGAATTCAGTTTTTCTTAATTTATCGAAAATAATTAAAAATGAATTTTTTGAAAATATACAACTTGCGCAGCTTATATAATTCTACCATTCGGTGGACCAAAAAATGCGTTCAATATACTCGCTGCTGAGATCAATAATGGTTAGAGGATTCAATGATGAGTGTGCATTAAGCTATTGGATAGACTAGAAAATGGGGGTATATTTAAGATTTTAGGCTGTATTTTTTTTAAATTGGTATGCCATGAGCTCCAAGAAAAGTTATGCAGTTGGAATTGAAATCTGTGTTTTTTTTTTAAGTTTGTTTTTCTATAACTTTTCCTGCCTTATTCTTTGTACCAATTTTCTTTTAAACTGTCCACTTCGATAGAAAATTTTATTTTGAACAAAAATTTTCAAGTGTAAAATTGTCAACTTTGGCAATGTGACCAATCTCTCAGAAACGCATGAGCGAGTTTAATAGTATTTTCCATTTTAAGCAATAAAACTTTTTTGGGACAAAAAAACATATTCAATAAAAAAACCTTTGTACGAAATTGTTCCTTTTTTAAAGGTTTACTCAATAATAAGACTGGCTAGAATACTAAACCAAACGATACTTTTGTAAGTATCGTCAAAATAGAAAAATGTTAGTATCGTCTCTGTATCGGTCTCTCAGCCTAGTTTGGTCTCGGATAACAAAGTCTGGTATAGGTATCGTTCTCGTCTGGTTTCGGTCTTGTCGCAGTCATAAACAAAAACAAAATAAATTCTGCGTCAAAATATCATAGCATCAGGAAAACAATACTGTTACAAAATCCTTGGAGCTGTTTCCGAGAAACCAAAATTTTAGAAAAAATATGAGAGGCAGTTGGTGGATTTCATTAAAATCTCTTCTTGCAGCTAAGAAGAACTAAGTCTTAAAATGGCCTTCAATTGATTGGTTTCAGGGAAACAAAACAAACGAAATGAAAATGACAGCGAAAAAAAAAATGGTCATGGAAGTGGGTGGTTCTTATTTAATTAACTGCTTAAAAAATCTCCAAAGTACACGACAAAAATGTGAATATGCCATTCAAACCACTAGATCCGTTTCCGAGAAACCAATTACAAGAATTTATTTTTTCTGTCGATACTACCGAAAGTATCGGTAAATTTCGGTCCCAAAAGTATGGTTTCGTTTCGGTATCATTTCGTATGCTTTCCGCTTGGTTTCCGAAACCGATACCAAACGATAGCGAGACTTTTCTGAGATCGTGGTCAGCCCTACTAAATAGCCTAGTAGGAGCTATCGAAATAAAACCAAAGTCTAGTGGCTTTGATTTTATCCGGCTACTAGACTTTACTCATTCCCTCTTCGCCATCATTGCTTTCTTTAACATTGGGATCATTCATCCAGAAGTTTTCTTTGAAGAAACTTGTTCACATCGATCGGGATCGTGCTGAAATTCCATATTGACAATAGAAAATGTAAAAAGTAAAGAAAACGGTGTCATTTTAAATATCTAATTAAACACAAATCACGAAACCACAAACTCAAATTCTTAGAAAATTATTAAAATTATTGTCCCATTCTGGACGAAATACTCAATCAATGAAACGGATAGAACAAAACGGTACAATGTGAATACAACTTCAAGCCAGTCGTGCATTTAATTTTACAGTTTGTGTTTTTACAAATTCAAATAAAAATTTATCATTGCGTTTCAGGATTTTTTGTTTTCTATCAGCAAAGAAGGTATTTCCATCCTTGGTTCATCGGATCACCGAAAAGGACATTTAAATCAATTGCATCAATAGATATATTTTCTATCTTCAATCAATTTGTTTCCAACAGTCGTTCTATCGTCTAATCGCTGTCCATCTAATTTTATAGGCAAACATAAAATCCGATATTTGTTTCTTGCTACATTCTCGCAATAAAACTTCTTTGGTTCGCTTATTTTATTGCTTCGGTCAACATTATTTGTCACTGAAATGGATATTGTGAACTTTAAAAAAAATAAACATTTGATAAGCCATTGAATTTTGTTCTTCCAAATTAAAATGTTAATTTATTTAGTAATTGTCATTGTTTACTCGGCTGAATATTATCACAATCTTTTCCTCACAAATTTCCTAATATCTATAAAGCTATGTATATACCTATTGACAGTATTAGTACCATCCATCCTTATTGTTCCAGTGAAGAATTTTAAGCACCTATCAATGGAAAAAGTTCTTTTTTCCGCTGCCACCATTAAACAAAGCTTCAGCAGCAGCAGCTTCCTCTTCGGCAATTTTCGCCTTTATCCAATAGTGTGCAGCACAAACGAGAGACAAAACGGACGGAATAATCACCAGCATAATCATAGCCACCGATACACTTGCAACCCGAGCTGTGTGCTCTTCTTTACCTGTTCCGGAAGAACGATTAGAAAATCTCATTAGGCAAAAGCTCAATACATTAAAAGGCTAAAATGTTTTTGAAGGTAAAAATAATGATGATGTTGTAGTTGATGAAGATACTGGAGAGAAAGAAACAAATAAACGAAAGGAAAAATTTGTGACTTGTGATAAATGAACTTCAATATAGAATCTTAAGGGTTTGAAAAGGGATACGGTAAGTAATTGGTTGTGTAGGTACAGAAAGGTAAAGGAACAATAGCTTTTTATCTTTAAAAATAAGAAAAACGCCTTCCACAAGAAGTGACAAGGTGTTTCGAAGCTTGAATTACACACAAAATAGCTTTAATGCCAGTTTTGGGACTGCTTGTGATATAAAATTATAAGAATTAGGTAAGGTAATTTAAGACGTTCAAAAATATTGTTTTCCATTCCAGAGATAGAACAGTCAATCTAGGCTGACAGTTCTACAGCTATCATTGAAATTTATAATGGAAAAATTTAACTTTTATATTTGAGACGTCTTAAATCAAAATCAATAATTATTTGGTGCCTAAATAAAGCCCATCACCCTTACTACTAACGTCAATTATCAATTGATAAATATTGAAATTCGATAAAACAGACAAATTGAAAAATATTGATAACTTTCTTAGAAAATTAAGTTTTGGAATACAAAATGTTCATACTATTTTTATCAATTATTAATTGATGGAATCTGACAATTACAATAAGGGTGTATGGCTTAGTTATATCCAGATTGGACCAGAGCGTCAACCAACAAGCTTCTTCCACCCAGCTCTGTCCCAAGCTATAGCTGTATCCAGCTTAACACTTCACTCCAATTAAATCAAGGGCCTCTACCGACTTGGATTCGCCACCTTTCACACTTTCCGTTTTACTGTGATTTCCTGGGGGTGCTTTCAAAGATTTTTCGAGCCCGGAGCATTCACTCTAGGTGTTCATCCAATCTTGTTCAAGTGTAACTCTTTCACGTAATCGAGTGACCTGCCAATCTCACAGTGAAGTTAGCAGGTTACACATGCATTACTTCAAAATTTTGAAGTCCTTTTTTTTTAAAAAATTAAACCGTCCTACTAACTTCACACCGAAGTTAATTTTGGGAAATTTTTCAAATTGGGGACTTCAAATTTTGAGCCTCTAGTCTATCATTTAAATGCAAAAAACTGCAAATTTAGAGCCTTATTGCATGTTCTAAGCATCCTTGGTTCCAGAGACACAATATGTGACCTGCTAACTTCACTGTGAATAAAAATACAAATAAAAACTGCCAATTCCTGTTAAGGTCCCATTTTTGTAGGTGAAAGTTGCCCTGCTAACTTCGCAGACGTCAGTTGGCGTTGTGGTGGATTCGTGAAGCACGCTGTGAAACAAAGTTGTTCTACCTTGGATAAGCCTTTAGCTGAAATCGGATTCCAACATTTATTCTCCCCGCTTTCTTCTTCTGAGTGGGTTAGTGGCTTAATAAAGTTGTTCTCCCTTCGGACTTAACTTAGACTGCAATCAGGTTCCTACCGTAAATTTCCCATATTATTCCTTATAAATGGGTTCAAGGCCAAACAAATTTGTTTTTCCTCAGATAAGCTTTTGGCTGGACTTAACTTTTCACCGTTTCTCTCCCTGTTTTACATGCTTTCTCCAGGAATTAGCCTGGATGGATTACACATTGATCTTTCTTCAGCCTAAATAAAAGCAGCACAACCAGTAACTTAAATTATTTTCATTGGCTTTCTCTTTTTTTTGGCTATGTTGATCTTACTGTCACTGTACTCTCCTCACAGTTTTCTATTGTATTTTCTTCATTTTCATCCTTGTAGAAGGGAATTAAAAATCACTGCCTCTGTACCATATCAGAACCGGAAAGATGTCTTATCAAGCCACACATTTGTTGCTCGGGAAGGGGCTGTTCTACTCGATTTCCTTCTAAGTCCAAAGGAGCAGCAATTGTCCACTTGCAAGAGAAATTCTTTGTTTGATTGCAGTACTGGTACCGTTTTCTGAATTAGAAGTGGAACCTTTGTCTTTATAAGAACCTCTTAGCAATTACTGCCTATGGTAATGTTCTTTTCATAATTTTGGTATTAGGTGTCCATTATTGATGATCATATCTACCTAGAATTGTCCACAGTATCTCACAAAAGCAGTATTGGCATCTTGTTGTGATTATGTCACTATCGTGACTTACTGAGGTTCCTTTCATCGGGTAAACTTTCTTTTATCGACATTTTGCAGATGAACAAGGCGAAGGTACTTTTAAAAAGATCATTAACTGCTGCTTTGAGGTTAGAAGCACGGTCACTAGCTACAACTTAACCTAGATATAGGTATCTTCACTTTGTTAGGGGGATGAAATTTTTTCCTGCGCTGCCTGTCTTGGTAGGTATGATCTACCAATCGTATGATCTACCAATACCACGAAATTTCTTTGATTGTCCTTGCAGGTTTCGGCTTATGCCTTTGTCACCTAAGGGGTTATCATTTAATCTTTTTCCACACTTTGTTCCTGAATATAACATCCTTCTACTTCTTCGTTTTCCCGCTTTATTTTATTTCTGATAAGCCAGTGTTCTTCTTTTAGAGAACAGTTTCAGACCTTTTATGCACCACCTTATATGCCTCTTGTTTATCTATAATGCTTTTCGGGCTTCATTTTCAAACCAGGGATTTTATTTTGATGCTCTCAAGCTAGTTAACTATTTTGGTGGCACAATAGCTCGTGGAGAATCTGGGCCTAGTGACTTACAACTCTTAACCATTCTTGTGTGCGTGCTGTTGGCAGAAATGGAGGGGACCTACAATTTTTTGCTGAGCCCGAACGGCTAGATGAGAAGCACTTATTCATGACAAGTATCAGTTCCTCGCAAGAGGCAGTACCTCGGGAAAAACATTTCTGATTTTAGGTGGCAGCGGCCGGGAATCGAAGCCAAACCTTCAGCATGACAGTTCAACGCACTAACCATCATGCCACGAGGTACTACTCACAAGTAGTAAAATTTTTAATGACTTCTTAAGAATGTTTCCTCAGATTCTTAATGGTTGATGATAGTAAAATAGGACTTTTCAAGAGGTCCTGTACCTGTTGATCTCTTGGTCTTAGCTATCCAACATCGCATTTCGTCACAGTATTTCCCTATTAATGCCTTAGTTGTTATAGTAAATATCGCAGATTTTCAGCCTTCTTTCTCCCGGCTTATCTCACTACATATTTGAGTGTCTTTGACTTTCAAACAATTTTTTATCTGCACGTTGTCTATAAATAATGGGCAGCACATTCTACACGTAGATCTGGCGTTGAATATGTTCTTTGTTCTTAACATGGCCAAAAAGTCACCCTAATGTCACAATCCCAGACCTGGAAGACCAATTTCGTACCTGATGATCTAATTTCCAAGAACGGGGAGCTGGATTAAACTCTTGTAACGAAACCAAGGTGTTGTCAGCTGCGACTCCCAAAATGATTTCCATGTTTTCTCACCTTAGAGGTGATTTAACCCAAAATACCGAAAAATCTAGCATATTCTTGTGATACGTTTACCGAAGAAATCCATAAACCTTTCCTAACCACCACTACAACCCGTAGCTTACTTGGCTCTATAGACTGATCTTTGCAGCAGAAAAAAAGAGTATCAAGGTATGATCGCGTAGCACATGCTTACATAAGGCACGTTGTGATCTCGGAAGAACTAATATCTGGCAAACTTTAAACTTAATAATCATATATTAGAAATCACAATTATGTAGGTCTATATGTGACCAAATATTCACAGCAATACTAACAGCAAATGCTTTCATGATGTTATCCACATCTTTGGTTACATGACTTTATAGCTATATCCATCTTATCATTTTTCAAATTCAGTTTCATTGATCGTTTTGAAAATTAACACGTCAAATTATAATTTTACTATGACCAATTACTGAAAATAGCTGAACTTTCTTCATGTTCTAGTAATCTTCGAATGGCACACTTTTTGCGAATATCCCACAAAAGATATGCCAAAAATCGTGCGTGATTCCTAGGGTTCCGTGAAATAACTCCCCGATGATATAACTCCTAACTTAGTTTTGGAAGTGGGAAGTTTTTTCAAATGAAAGAACCCCCAAAAAATTGTGGATTTATTTCATGGCTTTCTGGGACCCTTTTCATTTTTGAATTGGGAGGTAATTTCAGGATGTAATAAGTCCCAAAAAAATATGCAATGAAAGAAATTCCCAAAGATATTCTATTCAACGTATTATATTTTTTTTTCGATTTATGCGTCATCAATATAGTAAACAAGCTCATAATATATCGAGGAGTCCATACCTAGTATCACCTTACAGCAGTATTAACAAAAAACTGGTATCCGCTCCCTAACACACGTATTAACTGGCACACGTATAGACAACTTTTCACCAAATTCACCACTTTATCAAATTGTGGGGATTTTCTAATAAATGTCTCACACGCATGCAATGCCTTACGAAGTAAATACTGGTAGAAGTAAACGGTCCTATCACACGTATGCGTGTATCTGTTTATAAGTTATCCGTTCATTATACACGGAATTTGGCGAGTTTAAGTTATCCTTACGTTAACACACGTCACAGACTATTACACATTTGTTAGTAAGAATTCAAAGCTAAAAATATGTTAACTTTGTAATCCACCGTTTATTAATAAGGGGGTTAGTAGTTAAGTCTGAAGGAATCACCATTGATACCAACTAAGGAATCATTCTGCTGCTTAGTGCATATAAAGAGTCTCTTATTTACTGCTCCCAACAAAAAATCCTAAGGAATAGAACTCTATCCCTAGTTGAGGCCCTAGGCAACTCAATGTTCATCACAGGAAGGTAAAGGAACGAGTTGATAAGAACTTATGGTATCTGGTGCCCTCTAAAAAAACACATCTCAAACCTTTGTTGTTGGAATGGATCTTTCATTCTTGCATAGGTCTCATGTGAATTGAAATTCCCAGCAGCACTAACAACAGTCGTTTTTTGTTTGCTTCGTCATTCAGTTTAAAGCTCTGATACCTTAAGAGAGACAACAAAGCATAAGAGAGAATCTTCATCCTCCTTCAAGTATACATATTACACATGTTTCTTGTTTTCTTTTGTTTTTTTTTTATCTGATTAAAAAGTTTATCTTTAAAAAACACACTTGCTTGATTTTGTTTTGCCTACTTTTCAAGACATAAAATACACCCTGTAACTCACATCATAAAATGTTCCAAATGGTTAAACATTTTCTTCCTTCTCTAACAAATTATCTTAAAGTTCAGAAGGCAACCGGTAGTCTTTCTTTCCCTTTCGATGAAACAATAACAAAAAGAAAAATATTCTTTCCAAACGGGATTTTTCCATACCTATTTATTACCAACCCTACATAACTTTTGTGAGTGGTCATGGTCACAGAGTTATTGGACCTGTTTCGGATCTCCAGGAATATGCTTTTTAACCTTTTTTTTTTGAAGAGCTAATAGGTAAATTTCTTAAGTATAAATGCAAATTTTTTGTAATGTAACCTTAAGGGATCAAATTATGTGAAAAAAGGGACTCATCTTATAAGTTACACACCATTTACCATACCTATACCTAAGTGGTTTTGATTTTCAAGGGTTTCGAATTTTAAATTGAAATAGCAAAAATAATGGAAAAAGCGATCTATGCTTTTAAGAAGCATAAAACTGTCATTCCTCTTTGTGTTGCCATTGGGTTAAGGATTTTCTGGAGTGGAATTCCGAAATACATTAGCCATAGTCAATAAATAGCTTAGAGATGTAGATAAGTGGTAACTTACATTGTTTTTCTTTAAGGCATTTTTTCGTTCTGTTTATATTTTCTTGGTAAAAAATTTAATAAAAAAAATTTAAGAAAAAAATGTTGGTAAAAGGTATTCCCAAGCTTTGTTACTATTGGTAAGGGATTTCTTTCAAACTCTTCTTGTTCCATCTGTCCAGAGGCAAAACCAGCAGGTAAAATAAGAACATAAAGAAAATTACGCTGTAGAAGAAATAAGCGTGTTCTAGTTGATGCAGTAAAAGCGCTATTCCAGGCAGTTTTTCGAAATTGGAGTAGAAATACTCAATCCAACCAAGGGTAAATTCCCAATCAAGTTTTTATAAAAATTTAGCAACTTGGTTCAGTTACAGGTAAAATCAAAATAATGGCACACTCGGACGTATACGTACTGTTTTTTTAATTTGAACTAGTTTTTCTGAAGTTACAAATCTTTTACTTAATTTTTTTTGTTTTTGTAAGTTAAGTAAGATTGTATTCATTGAAATGTTATTGTTTAAGGAAACGTCATGTTCATTTATCGGCCATTAAATAATAATTTTTTTTAAACAGGCAGGGATATACCCATTCAAGCAAAAAAGTCGTGAAATGATAAGAAATGCTGAAATTTGAATGGGTATTAATTCTCCCTATTAAGAAAAAAAAAAAATTTTTTTGAATATGCTATATTCAAGCCTTAAGTCTCTACCTTATTTCGTTTAAGCATTCATGATCTTATTTTTACTCCAAAAAAAGTTATTCACAATGAAGTAGAAATTTTTGATTTTTCTTTTTAATTTTACAATTTATTTCTCTAAAAACCGTCCATTTTGACCAGAAATTTAATTTATCTACAAAAAGCTTTGAGTATTATATTTCTTAACATAATAAGGAGTGGAAAGTGTGTTCACTTCCTCAGTAACGCAAGAGTGAGTTTAGTGTCCATTTCGATTTTAATATCATGATTACGGATCTTGAAAAATTAAAAGCTTCAATTAAAACTTGAATTTTTGAGTAAAAGCTAGGTTTTGCTAGCTACCCTGCGGACACACGAGCCAGTACTAGCTAGCCAGTTGGCTTCATACATTGACTGTCAAATTCCTATTCGTGTATTTGCTGTGACGTAGGTGGCATGCTGTTCTTGCTTCTTTACTAGCCAAGGCTCGGATGTTACTCCAAATAGAGTAAAACTACTCTGAATTTAGGGAAAAAAATATAACCCCTACGATATTCCGCCCTTTCAAAATTAAATGAACTAAAAACACACTAATGCTATGTGACAAAACTAGCAAAAGAACAAAACGTTAGGAATGTTTTGCGTTGGTTGTGGAGAGCTTTAACTTATTTCTGAAAAAAACTCTCCCAAACCAACGCGAAACCATCAGAAAGGAAACTAAAATTTGACTTGTCAGAATTACTTTACATGGCGCTAAAAGAGAGCAACTACACTGACGTGATGTGAATTCACTAGAATATTTATTCACTTTGGTTTGGGAAAGCCTTATTCACTGCTTAATCATTTCATTCACCAATTGCTTGGTTCTCTTCTCGAATGGTAAGAGGACCCAATACACCACACGAGACGGGCACAATGATCTCGACATTGAAAGCCACGTTTGGTCTTTTAGCCTATAGCTTATTTTAACCACTTTGAAAAATTCAATTTTGAAAAAAAAAAACAACTGGTAAGACTATGGCGAGTCCAAGGCGAGATGATAGCAAAACATGCTCAATGCAAAGAACCACGCGAGAAAACCACGATATACATTCCTATGTAAATGGGAATGGTGAGATCACAGCAAGGGGAACTTAATGACCACGATACTGGAAACTACGTTAAGACCACCACGGAGAGAGACATGTGAGTCATCGTTGTCATTTTCGCTACAAACCGGGTAAGCCAATCCCATTTCCAAAAACGACGCATGACATTTATAACAAATTTTTGGTTAAACTCGGTTGAAAAATTTAAGGTTTGATATCACTACTTGAAATTGAAATGTCAAGAAAAAGTGAATAATATGAAATTCAGTCTTAATTTGGATTTAACAACTGAAACGACCTCCGGAATGCAGTTTAAATCCAAATGGATTAATTGGATTAAATGAGTGAATAGTATGGGCGTTAGCGGATTTATTAAACTTTGAGTTTCTTAAAGTTTGGGCCGATTGAGTTTCTTAGAGTTAGGGCCGATTCTTGCTTTATTAATATTTTGCGAAAGAAAAAGTGAGTAAACTTTAGTTTTAGCCCTATTTTTCCAAATCTGCTCCGAAAAAGTACTGCCGAATAGTGTCACTGGCTGCTCTACTGGCTTCCCAATTGGCTACGAAAAAGGCAAGCCGGTTGACGAGCCAGATGTTGAGGTTAAGCAAGCCAAAATATTTCTGTGCTAAGAAGAAAAAATTTATCTGACTTTTCGGCAGTTTTGAGTAAGGGCCTGTTTTGACAGCTTTGGTATGTGTTTACTATATTATTCCTTAAAATAAAATGACAATCGGTCAAAGAACCAGTATATTTTCAAGAAAAATTGACGTTTTAAGGAAAAAAAGTGAATGCCATTCAAGTATTATTGAATATTTAGTTTGTCTTTTAAAAAATAGTGTAAAACATACAAATATTCACTTGTATAGATACGACAAAAAAAATCCAAAGCTAATATGGAGATATTCGACCCGAAAACCTTTTTATCGGAATTTTTTTGTTTTCTTTTGAAAAAAACTATAAGTTATTTCTGTTGTTTTAGTTTTAACGATTTATTACTACATAAATATACGTAAATTAACTTGAAGACGATAACATCATTTGTACTCGAGATATTCGCTGGTAATTTAGCAATGTTTTTTTTTTCTTAAGTTTATGAAATAAAATAATAGCCTGTGGAATTTTTTCTAAACTTTTTGCGTTTAATGTTATTCATATCTATAAAATTAAATTCATCCAAAGTCAATACAGTTCTTGAGATTTGGTGAACGGAAAAAGTGACGGAATGAACGAACCTACGTTCAAACCCAGACATCTCTCTAAAAATGATGAATTCCGGTTCTATAAAAATTTGCAATTTTAAAAGTCGGAACAATCACAATTGCTTCCAATAGGAAGTTAAAATTGCACTAAAGCAAAAAAAGTAATAATTGGCTACTTATTACTTTTTTCTAGTTCTGAAAGGCATGTATTTTTTTTCAATATACAAAAATAAATTTTTTATTTTTTGTTTACTTTGAGTTTGAAAATGACAGTTTCAAAAATTATTTATTAAAGTAGCTTTAATTTGAAAATTAAATAGAGGATCAGATTTCTGCGTAACTATATTCGTTTATTTTAAGTGTTGCCATTGTTTTTTGTTTTTAAAAAGTTGACCTTCTAATTGAAATAACTCTTGTATGAAATCCCAATCTAATTTGAATTAGGGAAACTAGCTCCCATAGCTTTTTTTCTTATGTTGACTCAACTTATATCACTACATAAGACTGTCCATTTATAACTACATTTATGTATAACGTCAACCAAATATATTATCTTCTAACTTGAGCCTAGGGTTGGCCTCGATACCAAACAAAACGATAGGAAAAACTGTCCAACAGTGAACCACTTTTTGTTTGACTTGACATAATTTCCAAACAATTGGCTTACACTTCTAGGGGTTTAAAGGTGCTTTATACTTGGTTTATTAACTTCATATTAAAAAAGAAATAAATTAAAAAAGTTTATCGGAAATAAAAATTTAATTTTTTTTTTCAAAAAGTATATCAACTGGTTCACTGTGTAACAGGAGGTGGCAACAATGAACCACTGCATGTTACATAGTGAACCATTTCATATTCATATTCCATGCCAAATGTGATTTCTTGTGTCCAGTGCTTCTTTTATTATTTAATGTAAAATGTTCGTAAATATTTTTCATTTGAATTAAACAAATGGCTATTTACTACAATCTACATTCGATATTAAGACTAAATTTGCTATTTATTCCACATGGCTTGGGAAAGTGTAGTCAAAATGTCAGTACCATGGCATCTCTGCTCCTTGCTTTTCCAATTAAATCTACTATTTTCTAATAAAATACTTCATTGAATAGAAATATAGTTTGAGTGCAAAAATTATGTCGAAATACTTATTACTGAATAAATTAATCATGAATAAATATTGTCTCAGGATTAACTTTTATTTTTGAATTCAAAAGATTTCCCTCTAAGCCCTCATTTTCTTTTAGTTTCAAGACGTTTTAATTTTTGTTTTATAAAAGAAGCAATATTTATGCATAGTTAACAATAATCGTTTTATTTTTCTAACGTTGTTGCATTTTAAGAGTGATATGTCAGTACCGTGGTTGTATTTTTTAAGCATATTATAATATATGTTTTTGGTTGATGATCAGAATTTTTGTTAACGGCATATGTTAAAATTTGTCTGGAAACTATATTTCTCGTTGGCATAGTCGCATAGCTATGTAAGGTTACATAAACTGTCCAAATGTCAATACCATGGATGTCAGTACCGTGGCACCATGAACTTAAATGAAATTATTTCTTACAGTAATATATATTTTGTAACAATTTTTTTAAATAAACGTATTACCTAGGACGGGCCTAATAAAAATAGTTCCGCACAAAAAAAAACTACCCAGCACAATGAAAAGGGTTGCCATTCAGAAGAAAAGACTACAAAAACGAAAAAATTATAAATATTTAAAGAAAATAAGAGAAGTAGAAATGTCAAGAGGTCAAAACATAACACGTTATTAAGAATATCAACAAAAATATGGTGAAAAAGAGAAAGAACAAAATATAAAATACGTCTATATCTAGTTTTAGTACAGTTCATCATGTTTTTTGTTCTTTAAAAGTTGTAGCAAAATTAAACTAAATAAAGTCACAAAAACAAAACTAAAATTGTTTCCAAAAAGTTTAAATTTTAAATTTTTTTTTAAGAATCACAGTTGGCCTCTGCCATGCACCCATTTGCTTATCGTAACGATGAGAACAAAATTATCAAAAGTTGTCAAAGATAAAGGATTATTCTTATCAAATTAAAATACAAACCATTTAATAGAAAAATAAAAGAAATTTTATTATATGTACGAAAATAAAAACAATAAGCAATAAAAACTTTCTTAGACTTCACATGTTTTTGTTTCTTGCAAAGTGAAAATCTAAACAAATTAAATAATAGAAACTATAAATAATAATAAAACCTACAGTAGAGTTAATATATCCTTGGTTGCACCATGGTCCACTGTGTAATTTTTAAAGTTGGTTCACTGTTGGACATAGTCTCTTTTTGGAAACAAATTTTTATTATAATAAAAATGTAATAGCACTATTTCACTTTATCATTACTTTAAATTTATAATAATATCCACAATTTCAAAGTATATTCAACAAATCTCTCTAGACACATTTCTTTCCATGAAGAACACAAACAAAAAATACGATTTCTCATTTACAAATCAGCAGCTTCACAGGTTTTTGCTCTGCGCAAATACCTATAGCATAGCATGGCTAATAGCTTTTTAATATGCTCAAAAGGAATTTAAAAGCGGTTGTTTAAAAGCAGAAAACTTAAATGGTTTACTGTATAACGTGGCTCTGCTGTTGGATATCCTACTCTACTTTTGTAAGTATCGTCTCAATATCGTCAATATCGAAAAATTTATGTCTTCTCGGTATTGGCATCGGTCTCGTATAACTCTGTCTCGTTTGGTCTCGTATGACAAAGTCTCGTCTCGGTACCGTCACAAATAAAGATAAACTGCACGACTTGGTTACATGTTCCTGACCTTGAAGTTGACCTCGTTTGGAATTTTTAAAATTCGATAAAAAATCATTACATAAAATAACAGTAGTAAATCAACTACAATCAATTTAATTAAAGTTTTTGAATTGTCTTAACAATTTTAATGGGCTTGTTTCAGTTATCAGTTGTTAGTTATCCAAAACATAAATTCTGCGTCAAAATGTCATTGCAGAAAACCAGTGCTGCTACAAAATCTTTAGAGTTGTTTCCAAGAAAACAAAATATAAGAAAAAATAAAATAATCGCAGTTGGTAGATTTCACTAAAGTCACTTCCTCCAGCAATAAAGAACCAAGTCTGAAAATGTCTAAATGATTGGCTTCAGAGAAACAAAGCAAACGAAACGAATACACTCCTCGTCAACTGAATACGCACAAACATTTTTGAATATATTTTATCCATTTTTTCCAAACAGTGATGGTTATTATGCCATCTGTTGATGGTAAAAATGTTCGTAACATATAAATAACAGAATTTCAAAGTTTTATCCAAAAACAACCGTGAGTTTTTCCTTCAACCACTTCCAAAGTGTTACTTATACAAAGTAGAAGTTTTTTTTTGAGTCAACTGAATAGGTACAAAAATTAAAATTGGTATTGGAATGGAATGAAACAAGTTTTTGTTTAAGTTTAGTAGTGGGTACTTCCACCTTTATTTTTAATTACTTCGTAAATTCGATCCGGCATGGAATCGTATAGCTTTTTAATGTAATTTAACGAAATTTCGCTCCACGCTAATTTGATTGCAGAAATTAAGGTTTCTTTGTCTTCGAACTGACGACCACCCTCATAAACTTTGGGTACTAACCATCCCCAGACATTTTCTATGATGTTTAGATCAGGTGAGTACGGTAGACATTGAAGCAACTGCACTTGTTGCTCCTCTATCCATGTTTTTATTATGCGCGCTGAGTGAATAGGCGCATTATCATGTTGGTAGGTCCAGTTTATGGGTCCAAAGATGTTAGAAAATTTAGGAAAATTTCTTTCCAAAATTACTTTATACCCAGCTGCTGTCATTCTTGATTTTACAACCTCGAGCTCAACTGTTCCATAATAACTGACTGCCAGTGCTGCCACTCAGAAATTTAAAAAAACATAGTTTTAAATCATGATTTCAGTTCAAAAATCATGATCCACACTTCTGGAGTTAAAAAATAGTAAACAGAGAGAAATGAGATCTAAAAAAAAAAAATGAAACCATATTCAGCTTTTTTTAAAGAAATTTAAAGAAAACTTTGGAAAAATATCAACAGAAACTTGAAAATTTCGTTTGAAAGGGAACTGGGAAAATGGCAAAGAGTAAATTACAAATTCTGGATTTTTAACGTTGATAAAGTGTGTGTGCGCGGTGAGCAGCTTAAAGTGATGAATTGTATAATAGGATGTGCTTCTTTCTTACAGAATCAAAAATGTAGTTATATAAAATTTAATCAAGTTTTATTTCGCTATCTTCGTCGTCAAATACTTAGGCTGGCTCAATTTGTTTTAGACTGTAGCGTACGTAAGACTTGGTTTTTACAAAGTGCCTATAAAAATAATAGTTTTTCATTTGGAATTAAGAAAAACATGATTTTGGACTCGAAAACATTAAAAAATTTCAGGTCTAAAAAACATGAAAATCATGCTTAATCATGATTTCTGTCAGCCCTAATATCGCCATCGCAAAAATAATAAATAGTGCAAAAGTGAAATGCCAAAAGCCAAATAATAAGTTAGAAAATTATTCTTTGAGCATAGAGAAATAAAAAGTGTGTGTGGTGACTAGTTAAAATGGTTGAAATTAGAAAAATCATGATTTGGGACTCAAAATCATTAAAACATTATTTGGCTCCAAAAAACATGAAAATCATGATAAATCATGGTTTCTGGCAGCCCTGCTGACTGCTCCCCATATCATGACACCTCCTTCACGACTATGATGGCGCTTTAAAAATCTTTTTTCTTTTCTTAAGTCGTGAAAATAGAAGTTGAACCCATCAGGGCCATCGAAATTAAACTCTTTTTCATCTGAAAAAACCACGTGATACCATTCTTTTTTCCAACTCATGTGAAGTCTTGAAAAATCTAATCGCAACATTTTCCGTCTCTCGTCAAGTGGTGGTTTTTTCTTAAGTTTCATTCGTTTAAGATGGCTTGAGTTGTTGATTACTCTTAATACTGTTGTATTCAAGTAAGAATAAACTACATTAAAACTTCGGCCAACTTTATCAGCTATTGCACGTCCAGTTAGGCCTTGGTCTCTAAGTAAATCGATTTTAGCTTTTTCAACACTGTTAAGACACGTAGATCTACCCATTTTTCTTAAAATTTGAAATCAAGAATTAAATTTTACTGAAAACACTAAAATCGTTAATTTAAACTGTCAAGCACTCCAAAAAACTTATAAACAACGAAGAAAATGGCGTTGTACCTATTCAGTTGACTAGAAAAAAAACTCCTACTTTGCATATAAAACACTTTGCAAGTGGTTGAAGAAAAACTCGCGGTTGTTTTTGGATAATTCTTTCGGAATTATCTGCTTAACATCTTAAGGGAATAGTTAGCTTCAACAGATGGCATAATAACCATCACTGTTTGGAAAAAATGGATAAAGTATATTAAAAAATGTTTGTGCGTATTCAGTTGACGAGGAGTGTATGTCATCAAAATGACTGGTTTCAAAGAAAGAAATCAAAAGAAAGATGGGCTTGAAAATGAGTGGTTCTAATTTTAATGATTGCTAAAACCCACTCCCTTGTAAAGAGAAAAAATGTGAAAATGTTCTTTCCGAGAAAGCAATTACAAGAAATTTTTATTTGTAATAAATTGTAATATTGAAAAATTTATTTTTTCTGCCGATACCAAACATTACTACCGAAACTATCATTAAATTTCGGTCCTAAAAGTACGGTTTGGACTCGGTATTGTTTCAGATGCTTTGGAGCTGGTAAAGTTTCGGTATCACTTCGGTTACCGATACCGAGACTTTTCTGGTATCGTGGCCAGCCCTATTTTGACGAAATTGACTACCTGACGTTCTTTTCCCCCATAATTCTCCCCTAAGTTGATGTGCAAAGTGAAGAACATTTCAACTTATTATTTGTTGCCTTACAAAAGGTATACCCTAGTGCTAGTCAACCAAAACCAAAAAACCAATAAATCCAATTTATCCAACGCGTCACGTTGATTCAAAGGTAGAACTCACCAACTAACAAAATACACTTTTGAAAGGGATTGTAACTTTTTGAAGTTGAAAAGTCCCGTTCCGCAAATTTTAAAATAAAGATCCCGGGCATTCTTTTGAATGGTTTTTTGAAATTTTTTTGAATTGAAAAATAAATTTGATTTTCATTTTTTCTATAATTTTGCTGTGTACTTAGTGAGTTTTACCTTTGGACCGCCAAGATACGTAGCTGACAGTGGTTGACATCAAACATAATTCGTACGAAAAAGGCCCTCACTAGTAACTGATGAATCCAAGTAAGTTCACCTGGATGAAAAGCAAGTTCAGTGTTGTTAATATTTGTACATACGTACATTTTTATTCAAATTTTTAACGAATTTTTTTATAAATTATTTTTAAAAAATTAGTTTTGTGTCATACCAGTATATTATTTAAGGATTAAAAAAACTACTTGCATTAAACTATCGTAAATTTACGTAAATAAATAAATAAAATAATATTACTTACTTTTGAATACAAATACAAGAAATTTCATTTTCTTCAGCTGGCCAATACTTCTCAACGCCCTTCTCTTAATCAAAGCAATAATGGGCATTATTCCAACTGTCAACAATAATTATTAATTTTAATAAAACAAAACACAAATTTATGTTTATGTTATTTATTCTTAAGAAAAACAAAATGTATGCAAAACAATATTCCGATTGTATATTTTACAAAAATGTTATGTTAGTTTTACCTGAGACTACTAATTTGTTTCAAAAAGAAAAAACAAACAAAATGGTGGCAGACTTTTAGTCATGGGTATGGTTATAATGTGGTTGTCGGACATAAAATTGTAAAATTATTGCGAAACAATGATTGTGCCAAACAAAACAACAAAATGTTCAACTGTTATACAATTCTAATATACTGTGCAACTAAATGGAATGAATTTCGCTTGGACATTGGACACTATTAAGATTTCTACCTTAGTCTAAATGATTTGTATTGTAAAAAAAGATAATTAAATTAAAACTCTTGAACTTTTCAGCTTAAAGCCAAATCGCTTTAGATTAGACCTCGGTGGATTTGGTATTCTGGGCACTTGGAGTTGGTGATACAGCTAATGGCAAGCCAATATCTTGGGTTAGGCGATTCGGGCCATTTGGTGGTGATGGTGCGAGTCGGTTGAAAAATTTCGATGGACCCGTTGATGGCAGGACGGGTACTCCACCGAATCGATTGCCAATGCCACTTGCACTGCTATTTCGATCGAGTCCACTGAACGTAGGGCTATACTCGCCACTATCATCTGCAGGTCGAGGATCCATATCCTGCCTTTGGTACGCTGGCACAGCCTGGTCTTCTTCTTCGATGGCATCATCGGCACCACCCGTTGACCGCAAGGACCGACGGCCCGCCTGTTTTGGTTTCTCACCTAATTTATTAACGTATTGAATATCCTTAGCAATTTTGGAATCTTTAAACTCACTTCCTTCCGATGAGGTCACGTCCTCGTCATCCAGATCCCATTTTTTAGCTGGAAAATCAATGTTTGGTTTACCGGCTAAGGGTTCATGCGTTCGATAAACTTTTTCATACGACCTACTTTTTTTCAAAGTATCCGATGGTTCGGTATCGCTGTCGTCGCTTTGGATGTTACGTAAATTAGTCCGTGAGCCGGCTCTGGAACGGGGTAGACTCATTTTCCATGACGGATCGTCTTTGAGTTGTTTCTGGCGATAGCGATAGACACAACAAACTATGCAGAGCATCATGGGGAGAATGACGAGTAGAATAATGCCAATTGCAATGAAAGCGATGCGGCGTGAGTAGTAGACTTCACCTGTGTATATAAGTAAGTATAGGAAGATAATATTTCATTCGACAATAGTTATAAAAAGTCATATTGGAAACTTATTTCAGCACAAATATATTTAAATCATACAAATTCTCTATACAAATAATTTTAATTGGCGCCCGATGTGGGATTTTGTCTTTTAAAAACGAAAACAATCGATATGGCTTTGCATAAATCTACATAATTGTATTTGAGGAAATAAAATTATCCATTTTACAAAACATCAAACATAAAGGACCTGATGATTTGCAGGGGCATTGATTGAATGATTTAAATCAGTGAATTGAATAAGTGATTTAAATCGAACGAAATTATTTTCACATAATATATGCCTTGCCTACTCAAAAAAGGGTTATTTTTTTTTGCAAACGTGACGCACATTACTTTATTGTATTTTGTATTGTGAAATACAATGCAAAGGAAAGAGGCTTATATTTTATCCATTTTATCATTTTGGACGTACTTTTTTTCAACAATGAAATGATGGGATTATAAAAGCATGCTGATGTAATTCTTTTCTCGAATGTGAGTGTAAGTGTGACAGCTCTAAGTAATTCCAAAAAAAAAAAAATATTATAGACAAGAAAAACGTGACCTATCAACAAAAACAGTAGCTGATGATGCGAATGAGCTTCCTTTTTAGGCAATACTTTTCTTGGAAATCGAAATTTTTATAAGGTTACGCAGAAGGTTTTAGGGACTTATCATCGACAAGAATAAGCAGCATGTTCTTTAAAAAGATAAAAATGTGATTTTTTCTGACGTGTTTAAATACAGGGACATAGAATCATGCACATATATATTTGTGTATAATTAAGTATATGTACTTTAAAGCCTTCAGAAGAAAACACAAAGATAAATATAGTTTTGAACAATAATTTTTTTAAATATGGAAGAAAATTGTAACTGGATCTTATTTATGAAAATAGCGGGGATAAAAAATATTGAAAAACCAATAGGAACGCTACAAAAGTAGAGCGACATGGACAGCAAACGACGCCATATTTCTTGTCGCTCTTTTGACATTTCTCTTCAGTAAGGTTTGCCATTTCATGATGGAAAGATATACGAGCCAACAATGAGTCGAAATTATTAAAATTTATTACCGAAATTCGGAGTCAGTGGCCTCAACGTTAAGAGTGCTACGTCCAATTTATGGTCGTCATAATCGTCCTAGCAGATCAACAATTGAGCGCCTCGTGGAAAAATTCGAATCCACAGACACAGTACAAAATGTTCTCGTGCCAGTGAGACAAAGAAGTGCCCGTAGTGTCTAGAATATTGCTGCCGCTTAGGCTTCAGTTGCAGAAAGCCCAAATGTGTCTCTCACACGTCGTTCTCCAGCGTTGGGCATCTCTGTGACGTCGTTGTGGCGAATTTTGCAAAAAGATCTTGGTCTACATCCTTACAAGATTAAATTGACGCAAGAACTGAAGCCGCTTGACCACCAGAAGCGTCGTATGTTCGTGACTTGGGCTGAGCAACAACTTGAAAATGATTCGGATTTTCATCGAAAAATCATCTTCAGCGTATGCAGTATGCAGTATTGGTCAGGCAGCAGTCCACACGTACTCCATGAGTCATCATTGCATCCCGAAAAAATTACGGTTTGGTGTGGTTTATGGGCCGGTGGTGTTATTGTGACGTACTTCTTCCGTGATTATCAAGACCGGCACGTTACTGTGAATGGAAATCGCTACCGTTCAATGATAACCGAATATTTTTGGCCCCAATTGGATGATATGGACTTGGAGGACATGTGGTTCCAACAGGAAGGCGCCACAAGCCACACAGCGAATGTCACAATCAATTTATTGGTTGGAAACCAAGTTTGGAGAACATCTCACGAATGGTCCAGTCACTTGGCCACCTCGGTCGTGCGATTTGACGCCGTTACACTATATCCTGTGGAGCTACGTCAAGTTTATGGTCTATGCCAACAAGCCAGCGACGATTGATGAACTTCGTACGATTATCGAACGTGAAATTGCAGCAGTATCGATTTATGCTTGAAAACCGTCGAAAATTGGGTTCAGCGTCTGGACTACTGCAAGCGTGCCCGTGGTGGCCATGCAAAAGAAATCGAGTTCCATACATAATGGCAATAAACGTACTTTCACAGGAATAAAGAATTTCATTGATATCCAAAACCGTTTTTGTGTCATTTGAAAAACCTTTTGTAGCGCTCTTATTGAAAAACCCGATATTTAATTAGGTCAGTTTTCGTATGTAACTTATTTCTTATTTATAAGAACATAATTAAAGCAAGCTCTGGAAGAGGGGATTTTAGAAGACTACGGTACAAAAATTTTAAAGAGTTTTTGTTGAATGTAATTCAAATTCAAAAATCAAGCAAGGCACTTCACTTACAAAGAAGTGGGAGAGTATCAGTGGCATAACTTTAACTACCGGAGTACCAGCCGTGAAACAGAGTACTCACCATATGTTAGAAATTATTTATTAAGATGATGGTTTTTACCTGCAAAGGTATTTTTGAACACTAAAAAATGTGACCGTTCTGACATTCTGAGCATAGAAATACTAAAATCAGCGTGTTATGTTTCCATAAATACATTTAAATTTGATCACTACTTGCTTTCTGTGAAATTGTTTTATCACGAATTTTTAAGCTATTTGAAATAGAATACAAGGTACACCATTGAATCTTTATTTTTACAGCCTAAGTGTATGGTATGTTTACTTAAATATTATTTAAGGTGAATACTATTTAATCAACAGTTATAATTTACTATTTACGAGTTTTTTTAGAATAATTAACCTTAAAATAACTGAGAAAAAGAAATGAAGGCCTTTTTATGATTTAATGTTATCAAGCGTTAAGTGTGCGACAACTTTTGAAGTTGGATTTCACAAAATCTATTCAATAAAAATTTAAATTTCTTTCGGATTTAAATTGCATTAGATAAATTCTGTTTACCAATATATCTTTAAATTCGAAAACTTTTTTAAGATGGGAGTAAGTTCAGAAAATTTACTTTTATCGTTACGTGCGGGACAGGCAATTCATTCATTCATTTCACTCTTTAAATAATAAATGAAAATTATTCTGTTTTGAAAGTTTTTATTTTTTAACGAAATCATAAAATACCTCTAGTTTTGATAAAATTAATTTCAAATAATAAATTATAAAAACCACACCAAAGCAACAAATCGAAAATTTTATATGGAAACAAAAAGGGCTTATTATGTAACCGAAAGTATTTTTTTTTTTTAAACAACTTGTTTTATTAGCGTTGCATGAGAAGCTTCACATCAGACAAAATTAATTTTGGAAACAACTTTTTAAATTGCACATCTGATTACCATTTTTTGTGGAATGCTATTATATCGATGAGCATTATTTTTTGTCAAATTCGTATTTTTCTTATAAACCCAAGATTATGAGTGGAAGAGGCCTACTTTATTGAAATTGAGTGTGTCCTGTGAATTTTATTTTTTTTTTTAATAACTCATCCGAATTTTATTTTACAACAAAATGACGAAAGAATAACTTTTAGACAGTTTTATTATATTAATAAAATTTCTGAAGTTTAGCTAATAGAATTCTGAACAAAAAAGATTATTACACTATTTCGATGCCACAACGAATTTTGATAAACTGTGCCGAAAACGTAACAAAACGATTATTGATTTCAACTGATGAGCCCAATTACTGTACCTGCGCGAAACGCATTTGGACTGAAGGTCACTTTACCTTTAAATTGGATTATTATTTTCTATTCCACACTACCACTGCAGCGCAATGAAGTAGGTTAACACTGAATAAAGCTTCATCTTGTTGATAATACAGAAATACAGTTTCCAGTAGCTTGAAATTTGAGCAGCTCTGACTACAAGTGGTAGTCCCATTTAGTCTTGAACTTTTCTCTGATCATGCCTTTCACTAAAATGAAGCCATAATAAAGCTGGACTTTGGTTGTATTTATAAACTCAAATCCAAGCAATTTTGTAACTTTAGACACTTGTCCAACTCCAAAATGTTATTTATAAACATTTCGCACCTAATGGCTAATTTAGCCACTGAAATTTGTTGCCCAAATCTTTTTTTAAAGCAGACTCGTTCATCGAAAAGGGAAGGTAAATATTTTCATATCTTATTTTCCAGTTTTGAAATGGTTGAAAAGCTAATTGAACATGCCCAAACGCCTACTGAAATCATTAATTTATTCAAAAATTAACGAAAACAGGTATGTCACTGAAAAGATAAGGACGTATTTGGACAACTGTTGAAATGCGTTTATAAATACCGAGATAGTTAAACTATTTAAGCATTAACTAGCTGGGAAACTGTCGAGGCGTGTTCTAAGAAAATCTAATAAATACGACTGAAGATGTGCACAAAAATCAAGCTATATTTCAAGAGGTTTCAGTTCTAACTTATGTTTTAATTTCATGATCCACGCCTAATCTTAGAAAATAATGACGCCATATAAAGTTCAGAGAAAGCTTTGACAATTTCAAAAAGTTTCATAATCCAAGATTCTTTTAGACTTATGGCGATAATTCTTCTTTGTTGAACATTCACCGCTAGATTTAAAGAAGAGCTAAAATACTTTTTTTTGCAGTCTTTCGGTAAATCTTTTGCCAATTTGCACATATCAGCTATATAACCCAAAATCGAATGTAGATTAAGAAACTTTTACACCCTAGGTATTTCTGTAAATTTGTAAATTGATTCACTAAATTATTTTTATTCGCCAAATGATGAAAGTCTTTCTAACCAATAAATTGCAGGAAGGTGCTGTTCCAAAATATTGCATAATTGTCATCAAAATCAAGAATAACAACGATGCCTGACGGCATTTTTTTTTACATATATTGGTTTCATACTTTTTTGAATTAAAATTGAATAAAAAGGACTTATATTTTTTGAAAATAATAAAAAATTAAATTTTTTTTCCATTTTTAAAATTACTTTTGCAATATTGTAGAATTTGTACTTCTTATTTAAATTTAAGTCAGAAAGTACATTTAACTAATGCAAAACTAAAAAAAAAACACCGAAATTGTTATTTTTATTTTCATTTTGATGACAGTAACGTATTATATTTAGGAACGACGCAAATAATTGTCCATGTATATAAAGCTAGCAGGGGAAATTTGAAAATAAGTTAGATGAAAAAATGCTGCTACTGTTGAAGATACATTTGAGAAAATTATGAAAAAAAACTACAGGATTTGTGTATTGCAGCAAAATTTATAAAATAAAGAAAAATTCCCTCTTCTATAAATTTATCTTTTCCATAGATTTTTCTAAATAAAATCAATAAATCATTAAATAAAATCAATAAATCATTAAATAAAAATCAGAAGAGACTACATTTGAATCAGAATCACGGAGAACCATTTTTTTTTCAATTCATTCAATTCAAAATCAATTTCGATTTTTTGATTTTGATTAATTCTTCAACAAATTCAAATTTTAAATAAAAAATTTTCTTTGAATTTTTAAACAATATTTTCTTAGATTCTTCAGATTGTAAAAAATGTGCTGAAGAACGAAGTAACATCTATTAAAGAAATGCTTGCACTTATACTAAAAAAGATTGACAAACAAGATTTAAACATAAAACAGCAAAGCAAAGAAATCGCTCTTAAAAAGCAATGATGGGACAGAACACTCAAAATCGAAACATGGAATTCAAGCGGACATTTGTTTTTGGTGACCGAAACTCACCTCGCTATTGAACAAAATCTTGATAGTAAATTACTAAACTATACCCTCCGCAACCAGCTGACAAAGCTTGAGGAGGATCAGCAATACTTATAAAAATGTGCTTATCACACTATGAAGAACCTAAGTTTACTAATGAAAACATGCAAGTTACAACAATTAGTATTGGTATAAAAAAGTAAAGAGTTTAAGATAGCAGCTACCTATATCCTGCCCTCCGAGGCGCTCCCCAACTGAAGAAAACTATGCTGAACTCCTAAATTTGCTGGGACATAACTTCCTCGTTGGTGGCGATTTCAATGCTAAACACACTCTATGGGATCTAGGCTCATAACAACGAAAGGTAAACGGCTATATCAAGCAGGCCGCAAATACAACTGCGAATTTTATTCTTCTGGCTCACCAACATATTAGCAATCTGATACTTACAATATACCAGACCTTATAGACTTTTTCGTAGTAAAAGGTATTAAACGAAATCATATAAGTGTCGAAAGTAAGTACGATTTATCGTCAGATCATACTCCAGTAATATTATCACCAAGCGAAGCAGAAATAATAGAAAAAATTAATCCTAAGCTCGTGAATAAAAGCACAAACTGGAACGATTTCAAAAATAAACTTGAAAGTTTTACTAACCTAAGATAACATATGCAAACAATTGAACAAATTGATCATGAAGTAGAACAATTTATTGCTGGATGTGCAACAGCCTGCAGAAGAAATTACTCCATCAATTTCGAAAAGAAATAAAATATCTTATCGAATTAAAGAAGCTGATATTGGAGAAAAGAAGAGCTCGAAGAAGTTTATAACCGTCTTAACAACGAACTAAAGAAAAGAATCTGTGAGTTCAAATGAGATTCACTTAGTAGATTCCTGAATAGTCTGACGGTGGATGCTTCTACGGAATATTCCTTATGGAAAACAGCTAAGTGCCTAAAAAGACCATACAGACACAAAACCTGCCAATAAAATCTCCAGATGGCAAATGGATCGCAAACCCAAAACAAAAGGCTGATCTGTTCGCTAAACATCTCGCGGATGCTTTTAAGCCATTCCCAGAAAATAGAGCAAAAAATTCCTAACAGTCTGTTTTTAGAAACGAAGAATGTGAAATTCCTTTTATCACTCTCAAAGAAGTAATAAGCGTGTGTCAACATAAGTTGTCTAACAAAAAAATCAGAAGGTTCAATCTAATAACTGCTCAGGCTTTAGAACAAATGCCTTCAATAGCCTTCAAAAAACTCCAATTTATATCACATCATTGGAAAATGGCAGAAGTCATTGTTATACCTTAACAAGTTAAGCCACCAACATAAGTAACGCTTATACCAATCATGGCAAAAGTTTTCGAAAAACTACTCCTGAAAAGACTTGGAAGAAATAGAAAAAAGAAAACTAATTCCAAGCCATCAGTTTGGATTTAGAAATAAACATTCCACAATAGACCAAGTGTATCGGATTACGGATGGAAACAGCACTTTAAGAAAAACAAGTAAATTCGGCTGTATTCTTAGATGTTGCTCAAGATTTTGACAAGGTTTGGCACTTGGGACTTGAGTACAAACTGCATAGGGATCTTCCCAGACAGTACTACGAAATACTGAAATCCTACGTTACGAACCGACTCTTTAGAGTACGGTACGACCAAAATTACTTGGAACTAAAGAAAATTGAAGCCGGTGTACCAGAAGGAAGTGTCCTAGGACCAACCCTGTATATGTTATATGCAAGGGATATTCCAGTGGACATCAACGCTATCATGGCCACCTTTGCTGATGATACTGCAATATTGGTGCCAGATAAATCCGTTATGAGGGCTACGCAAAAACTGCAGAATCTAGTCGATAAAGTTGGTGAAAATAGCGAACCATTCAAAACGAAACAAAAACAACGCATATAAAGCCTTGCAAACAGAAAATTTGACAATGTTCCAATTCTTATAAATAAGTACAGCAGTACCTTACTCCAATGCTGCCAAATACCTTGGAATGACTTTGGATGCAAAGCTAAAATGGGAAGAGCACATCAAAAAGAAAAGAGGAGAACTAAACTTGAAGTACAGAAAAATGTACTGGTTACTAGGAAAGCACTCTGACGTATCTACCCAGAACAAGCTAATGTTATATAAGCAAGTATTGAAACCCGTTTGGACATATAGCATCCAACTATGGGGACGTACAAAGAAAACAATTGCTGATCCAATCAATAAATTTCAAAGCAATGCCCCTTGGTACATAAGAAAAAGCGATCTACATCGTGATCTTCAAATTGAAATGGTTACAGAAGTGATTAAAAAACCACGCTGTATCACACAATTAGCGACTGCAAAGTCATACCAACTCCGAAATGGAGATCGTCTAAAATGTACGAGATAATGTTCGGAGATTAACAAGAACCGAGCCTCATGACCCGATGGTCTAAAAGCTTTGGGAAATTGTTATAATTTTAGACTTCCCACAGTGTGATTCATAAATTAAGAAAGAAAAATCATTTGTCAATCTATCATAGATTGGTCCTGATTCACCGGTGGTTTTAGTGCAGTAAGAATCCCACACTACTCGGTACGGATTCTTACCGAGTGCTTTTTGATGATTTTTATCGGATAGTAAAAATTTTTAAAGTGGGAAAGATGACTCGGATTCCGTGTGTCTATATTCAGACTAAATAAAAATGTTCTTTAAATTTGGTTCCAAGCCTTTTTGGTTAATTCCCCGGCATGCTTTTGTTGTTTTGAGAACAAAAATAAGGACACCTATGTTCCTCTCATTTCAAAATTTAAGTCATTCAACTACATCGAACATTTTGTTCAAAAGAGAATCTGAAGTTTTTGTTCCAAAAAATGGTTACTATTTTGATGTTTCCTATACAACCTTTTATTACTTTCAACTTTTCTAAGAAAATTATGAACAAAGGAACGAAGAAGATAATTTTTTTTTCAACGATAATGATATCCTTAAAAGAAGTATTAGATATAAATGTATGTATAAATAAAATCAACTCACGTAAACATTCGGTATATCCATATTCTGGTAAATTCCACAAGCCCATTGAGTTACAATCACGCCTCTGATCACCCATCAAAACGAAACCCTCATTACACTCAAATGCCACTTTAGCTCCTGGGGTGAAATCAAAACTTAACTTCCTTCCGAAACGTGGTGTTTCCAGGACGCCACAAGACAACACTCGACTATCAAATAAAACAACAACAAAAACCCCATTATTTCCAATTTCGATTAATTCAACTATATTCTTCAAGCATCCTTACTGTGCATTAAGTGTCTGAATGTTAATTATGCTGTCGTAGTAGTTCTTCGTGAAATGCGCCAAATCCCTATTCAAAGTCATTCCGTAGTCATAGCGACACTGATAGCTCTCACCACACAACTCACTTGCTCTTTCCACATCATGGGACCGATTTGAGGGTAGAAAGTCAATCGGTTCTCTGACATAGTTCGGAACAAATGACGTATTAGTGAAATAACTAGCCGTTCGTCCGAATTCTCTGGTGAACAAAGCTGCCCCAACACCCGGTGTGTCTCTGTCGTAGATTATCCATTTCAGTCCGAATTCTCTTTGAATAGTTTCTAGATTGTTAATATTCAAATTGAGCACCCTTCCATCGGGCAGGGTGAAATCATCCTGTGGATCGAAACTCCAATTGCCAAAAAGTCCTGCGGTCTTGTTCTAAACAAGAGATGAGGAAGAGAGCAATGCAAATCTTTTCAAACGGAATAAAATAAACAAAATGACGGACATACCACAAACGACCACGGCAAATATACCCTTCCGGTCATGAATCCTTGATTCTCTATCACCTCCACTCCCACACCCGAGGAAAACATCACAACCACTTCAGACTGATTCAGCAGATATGTCGGAGTGTACACTGTGACTCCGTGAAAATGCTGGAATTTTAAGCTGGGACGGTCAAAGTAGATCCGGCGGCCATCAGCAAACACGTCCAAACGATATCGCCATTGTGCGTCTCGGGGCCGAATACGAACCTCGATTGTCGTGGAAGTGTTGCCCCTCATAGCGACGGATGTTAGTTGCGTTGCCATTACCTGACCATACTGGTTCTTTGGCAATTGCTCGAAACGTCCTTGGACTTCGAATTTCTCATCGTGGTTGGAGCCCTTAGCCAGAACGAATTCCCCCATGCCATTGAAGGTATATTGCGTGCCATCGAATGTAATTAAATGCGGGTCGCCAAATACTCCGGCGACTCCTGGCGCCTGATATGCAACGCAATCTTGCGAAGGACGTCTTTCGAATCGATAAGTTTCACAGCCGACCGCTTGCTCCTCTTGCCACAGGCAGCACGAGTAGAATGGACGCATATCATGAAACCATGAAGACAAAGTTGGCACCTTGCTGGCCTCGTTCCATGGCATCTTGCCCATATTATGATTTCGTCGAGGCCGAGAGCCCCACATTTGATCGTATGACAACATAAGGTAGCCATGTCGGTCGTAGCAGCATTGTTGTTCTGCTCCTTGGTCCCTTTATATGTATATAAAAAGAGGTGGAAGAAAATCACGTTTTAAAATATAATCTCTTCATCTGGTCCTTTTTGATAAAAGGTGAATTTCACTATGATAAAAAAACTATTTTAAGATTTTTTGATCGGAAAAAAACTATAACAGCTTTTTTTATCCGGACATCTTAAAAAAAAATAAATAACACAACAAAATTAAATAGTAGGTAATTATTTGACCATATCCGAACTAAGCAATTTTTGCTCCTTCAACAAAAAGAAGATTTTGTTATATTCATCCGGATTAAATATTTTTGCCATTTCTAAAGGTCTCATTATCCAATTATGTGTGAGTATGCCTTTGACTAACGTACCTTAATTACATCTCATTATCAAATCGTTATTTTTATGTCAGAATAAAAAAGTTTAACAACACTCTTTTAATCCGGACGTTCTTTCAATCTGGACATATTGTAAAAACAATGAGAAAAAAAGAAAAAATGGTAGAAACCATTTTATCCGAATTAAAAAAAATAGTATAATATTGACTGATAATATCCATTTTAAACATTATTTGCTTATTCAACGTCAAAAAATTGTTCATTCAATTTATCCGAATTAAAATTGTGTTCGATTTCTTTTGATTGTTCATTCTTGGCTTATACTTTTCCTTCGAATAGTAGCACTTTAGAGAACATTCATGAAAACAAGATACGTCTATCCGGATTATCTATTCTGTACGTAACAATTCTTTCAAATCATGAGAAATTTTTTTTATTCATGATTTCATTTAATCCGGATTCAACTTTTTTTTAATTTTTGATTGTAAATTGTTCGTGGCGAAATTCTTATTAAATTAAAAAAAAAAATTTTCTTACGTAGGAGTTCCACTGACAACACAATGGATTGCACCCTTGTGCTTGGCACATGTTGGATTAGAATCTTTGTCACAATCCTGGTCGGGCATATAACGTCCTTTGTCATAGATAGCGTGTTCCAATGTGCATGGGCACAAAGGCAGGCCGGCTGCAAAATTCCTGGAAATAATTCAAAAATCAATATTGATCTAGTTTGAATGAAATTGCATTTGCCTTGCCCAAGACAACCGACACAGCGACGACAACGACGACTTACCTTAAATATCTGTCTGTTCGGAGCCAATTATCACATAGAGCCCTTGGCCAAAGGAGGCCATGTTTTTGTTCCCATTGCGGTGCAAAATACCAAGCAAGTGGAATTGGTCTTGACCACAAAACCCTAAAACAGAGTAATAAAAATATTTATAGTGTTAATAGCAAGAACAATAATTGCATTTGGATATGGAAGGATATAGGTGCATATGCATATAACTACATTTATGTCGTCGGTATACCATATGCTCTTATATACATTATTTAGGTATATGAGCCAGAAAAAATTGATAAGGGAAAGGAAGGAAACAGATAAGGGAATTCCGCTTAAAATAATGTTTAAGAGGATTTGATTAAAAATTCCACAATTCATTTGATTTGTGTCAGGACAAGCAGCTTTGATTTTAAACGCGTAGTATTTTATATTATAAGGGGGCATTTGCTGGGTTATAAATAGATATATCCTTAACTGTTTGAAAGAGGCAAAATATGTATAAAGAACTTGGGCCTAAACATGTACTGCATATATTTTTGTAGATTAAATTCCTTTTAGATGAAGTTTTGACTGGTGTTACTTTATACAAAATGTTTATTCGAAATATCGCATTGATTTAAAAAATTGGAGATACCCAAAACAGATTCTTAAACTGAGTGATTCAAAAAGATTGTAACATACGTCTGTTTCAACTAGGTAGGTAAGGTCCTTAATTCGATAAATTGCAGTTGTTTATTCAAAAGTATAAAAATCCTTTAAATAAGGAGGTCAATTCTGAGGATTATTTACCATTTTTTACCTATTTTTATCGTTTTTGCTTAACAAAGTTCATTGTTTTTAAGGATAAAAAAATCTTGTAAGTGATATGCTTTGTTCTTAACATTATGGCCACTTTGGTGAGTACTATTTTTATTCATTTCTTGTTTTACAGTCAACACTTCAAAAATTGAGTTTTTCACCAGAGAGTAAAACAATTCCCCTTTCCTGAGAAATTCGGCCTGAGAGATTTCTTTGGGCAGAATAGTTTTGGTCTGTCAAATATCAGATTGATGGATGTCACAAAACAAAAAATTCTGGGGCAAAAGTTTGCACTAAAACGTTCCAAACTCTTTCGACAATATGCTTCTCTATTAAAGTATTTTATAAAAATTTTACTGCCAAATTTTGCCCAAAAATCTTAGGAAAAAAGCCATTATTTTCATCAAAGAATATCAATTGGGCAAGAAATTTCTCCATTTATAGACATATCAATGAAAATTAATTTGGCAAAAGTGAAGGAATCTGTTTTAAATGCAAGTACGAGACTTAAAAAAGTTGAGGAAGTAAATTCTGTAATAATTACCGACGCCAATTCAAAACTTCCCAAAAATGTAAAAGTAAATGATGTATAGGGTTTTTAATGGGTTCAAATCGTTTCTGATCAAATTAGTAGAGATTAGCTCCTTCAAGGTGCTTTTGAGAAATAATCGTAAACAATGAAAACTTTAAAAAGTTCAATGCTACTATGATCGAACGGAAAGCTAAGTTAATTTATTCACTCTTTATTTAATGAATGCCTTTTTTGTCTTTTTTAGTTGTTTTTAAATTCTTTCTGGGATTATAAATTTGAAAAATGAGTAGCAACCATGGAACCGTGGAGAAATTTTCTCTATCTATTCTATCTTGATTTTTGTTAGTACTTTTAAAAAATCATATGTACAGCAAATTGCCTTAAATGTTGTCCCAAATGAAAATTATACCCCGATTACGACTGAAATATATTTTATTTGTAAAAATCAATTTGAGTAGATTTTTGCAATAAATATTGTCAAAATATATTAAATTTTGTTTTAAAGTAGGTATTCGAAAATAATAATGATTTGCTATATCATTTTTTTTGGTTAAATAATATGCATTATAGATCGAAACACCTTCATGAAATACGATGATTTTATGTGAACTAAAATTCCATTTCACCAAATTGGATTTTTCACCCTTATTGTCCTTCCTGCTACGCGTTTTAAGTTTTGGTGCACTGTGCACACATTACAATAAGACTTAATTTAATAAAAAAATAATAAAAGTTAAAGAAAAAATGTATTTTTATAATGCAAATAACTTTTGTGTGTATTTTTTGTAATTCAAAATTAAAAGTTAACCTAGAAAAAAATTTATGTTTTCTTTAACTCTTGTGCAGAGTCATAGCACATAAAATCCATTGAACCGTTAAAAAATCCTTTAATACTGATAAAATTGATATTTTCCAAAATACTCTACCAAAGTTAGCATCACCATGGCGCTTGATTTGTGCTGAGAAATTAATTCAAAAAAGTTTGCGCCCACTGCCACGCCCATTAAAAAAGACTAAAAATTTCATCAAAGTCGGTTAAGTCGCTCAGATTTTAGGGAAGAGACTGCAACTCAATATACGAATTAAAAAAATCTTCAAAAAAGCTCACAAAAGGGCGTGGTAAAAAAACATTATTTAAGTGAATTATTTGAAAGAACATTATCTTTTTAAATATTTTTAAAACATTACTCAAGTTTTTGCCAATTCTAGGATTATATTTGACTTTTTTAAAAAGTGGGCGTGTCAGTGGCTAGAAATTTCTTGTAATGATGTTTTATAGCATTTGTTATCATATCTGAAACTTTCATCAAAATCGGTTGACTTTTTGAGAATTTATTTATTTTTAACTACCTCCCAATATAAATGGAACCACTGTGCGCTGTGCGCAGCCATGGGTATTACAAGATTAAAGCTCTCACTGTCTCAATGTTTTCTGATTATCTTTAAAAAAAATTACTGTCTTAATATGTTGAAGCAGGAGAAAGTTTGCTGTATAATGTAAATTGGAAAAGGACTTATTCAATTTACTTACACTATCCAATACACATGTCGAAGAACAGAACATTACATAACAAAACGGCAAAGACGAATCACGCGGTCTACAAAAGCCGAAAACATATAAATTATATATCGTTGGAACGGTTTTTTTGCACAGAAGTGCAGACTGCAAAAATTTATTAAACAACTGCACCACAAAAACTAAAAACAATAAAATAAAATTGCGGAATAAGTATGAGCAAGAGACCGAGCAATCATTTGTTTTTATCTGTCGTAAACTAAATGTGACGTTTCGATTTTTTCCAACCACCAACCAACCAATTTTCCAGCACTGACTGGAAAGATTACTGAAATATCTAATGGCAGCGTTTAGTGCTGCAGAAAATAGTGATAAGCGGATTGAAGGATCAGATTCAATTGGGATCGAAATTTTGACCAAGGTTTATGACAATTCCAGATCGAAAGATTGAATTCAAATGGAATTGATGTGAAAGTCTTGGTTTCATAGTGTGGGTGCGACATTGTTAGTAAAAATAAATTTTGACCACAAATAACAAACAACCAAAATAAGCCAAAGATACAACATTCAATAGTCTGGAAACAAAATACACAGCTACGCACGTTCACCAACAAGCATCTGAAATCTCGATTCTTCAATCATTCGATCTAGATGAATGAATGTTCATTCTTTTTTCGATTTCATCCAGCACGCCGAGCTACAGGTCTACATGGACCTAAGTCCTGATTCAATTCGGATTCAATTATCCATGTAAACGAGGTATCAGTTTTTGTCTACGCCAAAGACAGCTTTTATTGACAAATAATGTTATTAGCTCTCGAGTTTCGAGGGCTGGTCGTACTAGTATCAGTTAATTAGTATATTCAGACAGATTTTGAAATAAAAACAAAAAGAGGTGTGGCCTTTTAAATTTCAATAAAAAGTGCATCCGCAAGCTTTGGCAGCTAATTCAACTTATTCTTGAAAGTATATATACTTTCAGCAATGTAGAACTCTCTGGGGCTATTACAGTTACAATTTTAAAAAATTGAGAAAAATATTTAACGGTAATAATATAATTTTTTAGTTCTTATATTGAGTTTGGGTTTTGCCAATTTAAATGGTTTTTGGAAGAATCTGTTAAGATTTATTTTGTTCAATTATGTCCTAATGTAGAACCACAGAGCAGCGGTTCGTTTGTTGAATGATTGAGACAAAAATCATTTCGCACGCCAATCCTTGATACAAAATAATGAAATTTGGTACACTTTCAGCCAAATAAAAAAAGAAAACGTGGAATAGCGAAAGGTTAGGCTTATTACGTGAATTAAGTACAAAATGATACTAATAAAACAAAATTTCTGCTAAAGGACGTTTACATAGCTAAACCATCCAAGTAGATGGCTTAGCTAAGGAAACAGCAGCAGACCCTGTTTCGTATTGGTATCAACATTTTTTCATTGGTTTGGTATCAACAGATTTATATTTTCGATAACATGATTTTTTTCTATACACAATATTTCAAGAGGTGCGGAAGATTTTAAAGCAAAAAGTTCTTTATATATATGTAGCAGTTTTAATAAAAGACTGGTATCCGCTCCCTAACACACGTGTTAACTGGCACACGGATGCACAACTTTTCCGTTTGATAACTTTTCTCAAAAAAAAAGATATGACATCTTTCCAGTATTTATCTCTTCAACAAATTCACTACTTCATCAACTTGTGATGTTTTTCTTATACAAGGTGTCCACCGGGAAGGTATACAACTTTGTTTGTCTCGCAGTAACTCCATTGTAATCCTGGCTGTATGCGATGAGGCACCGTCTTGTTGATACCACATATTAATCAAGTTAAAAAGTTTTCTCTCATATCACGATATCGCTCCTTATTCACATTTACCTGAGCACGACGTAAAATTGAGGTTAATGGATTATTTTGAACACTTTCTTGAGCAGCAGTAATGTTTTCACCCGATCTTGCAGTACGTTGTGGTCCATGCTTGGGACTATCACTTACAGACCCTCTTTCTTCGAAATCATTCACTACACGATAAATAGTGCGTTTTGTTGGCACGTTATTTCTCCCAAAAATTTCACGTAACTTTCTCATCGTCAAAGTAATCGATGATTGATTTTGATAAAATTATCGAATATTTTTCAATAATAAATTTGCCACAAGTCTACTGGACGACTGTCAAATTTTAACTGTCAAGATTAAGATTGATGTTAACCAAAATGGCGGAAAAACAAAGTAGTATACCTTCCTAGCGGACACCTTGTACATGTGTCTACGAAATGTTTACTGGTAGTAGTAAACGTTCCTATCACACGTATGCGTGTATGTTTTAAGAAGTTATCCCTTCATTATAAGAGGAATCACACGTCACACATTTATTAATAAGAATTTTAAACCAACAAATCGTCGGCTTAGAGTTTAAAGCAGCTTACTCCAGTTTTTTATTTTTTAAAAACAAATATTTTAAACAAAGTGTTCGCACTACTTGAATAAAACCAATATTACATTAAATATTTTTCAACACTCGTTATTGCCAAATTCAGTGGAATTGAAAAGATTTTTGTATTTTTTAGCAATTTTTGAAGTGGTCTTTAATGCTAATAAAAATGTGGAGTTAGCCGCTTTACACTCTAAGCCAACGAAATATATAAACGCTAGCACATTGTCATCCGGCGTTTTGTAATATGGGGGATAGTTTATTTGTATTCATTTATTTTGTCACTTGTGCTCCAATTTTTCACTTCTGTTTCTTCTTTTTATTAAATTTTTCATAATAATAATAATTTAGGTAGATAATATAAACAAAAGAGAATTCTTGAATTTTAGTTTGGTAACTTGAAATTTGAAGCTGTCAAAACCCATACGAAAAAAAACCCAAGTTTGCGAAACTTAGTAAGAATTTCAAGTAACTAAACAGGCCTCGTAGGAGAAACGCCACTTTACTTTCAATGCCAATTTTAACCCGTGGATTAACTCTTATTCCGTAGTTTATTTAAATCATTGTCTGAAGAAAGAATAAACTTTTTTATTGATAGCCCTGTTAATGATTTGCGCCGGATGCTGACTCAGAAGTATTGTCTTTTTTTCTACTTTAAGCCCCTGTGGCTTCACAATTTTTATCAGAAAATGATCCCAAATTTTAAATAATGTATTGTTGAAGTCACTGAGTCAAAGTTTATGTTTAAAAAATGTCTTAAAATATGTGATTGAATGTATTCTTTCACCTGAAAATATCTTCAATTCAGATTTGTATAAAATTTTAAAATGAAAGTTCGAAATGTTGAGCAATGATCTCAAGGGTTTGGAACTAATTTCAGTGATAGTTTTAGAAAAATGTTAGCATGGGAAATTGTTTTTACACCTAATATTATATCTGATTGAATCTGAAAGAAATTTGATAATTTTAACGGTTTGAATTTGCCAAACAAATTTTCGGTCAACTGCTCTAAAACTCGAAATACTATGAAGGTACAGGTAGATACTTCATCAAAAATAATCGTATTAACTTTTGGCTTCAATTGCCTGAAGAAGAGCGTAAGTACCCTTAAAACATCACTTTTGAGGTATCAAACAAACAAACAAACAATTTGACCTTAAACCCACAACTTAGAGAAGTTTTTCTAAAGAAAAAAAATGAAAAATTTATCTAAGTTATCTTAATTTTAGATATTATCTTAGGAATGTTAGTTTTAGGTTTTAAAATCTCTCAAGAATAAAGGAAAACAAAGAAAACTTAATAAGTGTAGGTCAGATTTAAATAAGAGATTTTCTCAATTTAGTAACATAAAAGGGTTAAACTGTATAAAAAGGTTAAAAAGTTTTTATTTTTATCTATTTGTGTTGTGTATTATACTTCTTTCTTTTTAGGCGGAAATGTTTCTCACTGGAACTACCGCATGTTTTCCTTTTTAAATTCACTCAAGCACAGTAATAGCACTTGACTAAATGCCAGTGGACGCTTGAAAGATTTTATAAACTTTGCTAGAGGGTAAATAATTCCTTTTAAACGATTTTTTTTTTGTTTTTATTTCGTTTAACTTCACTGAATTTTTTTGTGTTTTCTTTGAAAAATTTAACTCCATTCATGTTCTTTATTGAATATTTACGTCTGTTTAAATTTTAATGAAGTCGTTTTTCCAATACGAATATTTCTAAAGTTCGAATATAATTGCTTCAAAGGAAATATGGAAAAGTATCGTATTTGAAAGGATCCAATGTTTTTACCTAACCAACGTAATCGGACATAAATTTTTGAAAATCCTTAAAAACCCTTTATACAATATTACAGCCTTTTGTGATAACCTTTTCCTTAAGTAATGAGATAAGACACTTTTCCTTGTATCATTTTATTGGTTCAATATTAGAAAAAAAAGGACATAACCGAACCGAATATCCAATATTTCCATTTGAAAGATGTTTTTATTTATAAAAAAAAGTAAATTTAAGGACTTAACCTCCTAAATACATATTTAATTCTCATTAGGATAATTTTTGTATACAAAAACCCTTATGTAAAGGATTCAACAAGTACAAATTGACTTTTGAACTCGCAACGAGATAATAAACGTTAATAAGGTTTTTATAAAAAATAAAATATCTGTAGGTATAGCTACTTAGTTACTACCGAAATAAATCAGCCAAGTAGCAGACTTAGCTTTTTTTAATTGGACTTGTTGAATTTTATTGGTTTGAAATAGCTATTAATGGTATTATCTCCACAATTGCTTCTAATATAGAAACAATGGTTTGCACGGGGCAAAATTTTAAAGTCTTAACGATGTAGGATTCTAATATTGTAGGATATAATTCACTTTAGTTTTTTTTGTAAAAAAAACCTATGTTAGGTGAACTGAACGTGTCCTCACAAGGCACTGATGAGTTCCAATGAGATCGCTGGGACGAAACGCCAATTTTTGATGACTGAGTATCATTAAAACAATTTTTAAGTAATTAAAAGATATATAAAGAAGTACAAAATGTGAACCTTGGCAAGGACCTTTTTTATGAGCAAATAAGAATTTTCTATAAATCTGCCTGGAATCTAGAAACAAGTTACTTGATATAAATCTATTAAAAAGAAACGTAATTTCTATAGGTAAGCAGCGGAATTGAAGATACATTAAGCCTACATTTTATACCAATTTACTATCCCCATGGCTCTCTTTATAAACCTCTTTCAAATAAAATCTTATTGAAGTGAAAAGATTTACATATGAAATGCACTTCAATTAGGTTGGAATTGTAGAAAACTAGTTCTTAAATAATTAAATAACTCAGAGTATTATTTGCAATGTTTTTTTTTTTTTTTGTTTCCAAATGATTCCACCAGATCCGGAAACAGACAGACAGAACAAAAGTTCTTTGGTTAAAAATTCTCATAAATAGTTGAACAAACGATTTTTTTTGTTTAATATTATTTCCAGCTCTTTTATAGATGCAGATACTCTTATGTATGGATGGCTTTGAGGTCGCATACATAGCAATTATTTTAAACTTAAAATCATTTCTGTGCTTTTGCATAAGAATTTTCCCTTGGTATATGTGTGGTATTTAACAAGAGCATTGCAGTAGGATAAATTGTTTATAATAAAGGTAAAAGGGAATTATTCACTCATATCGTCGCATTCACTCATATCGTGTATGAAGGGATGTGTGTATCAACCGCATAGAGAATGGATGATAGTACTTGCGACTCAAGGGGATCTGAAGTAGTTAATTTATATTCATTATACTTACGGACTAATTGCTAGGCCGGAATATTGTTTTGGGTCAGTTAAATTAATTTGCAGGAAACCAAACTGCATGTCATTGTTCGAATTCCATCGAGTTTTGTAGTTTGCCGGAGATATTGTGTATACACCTGTGTTTGTGATGTCAGCCTCAATCATGTCAATATATTCCAGTTGAGGGCTGTAAGAAGTTAAAATTTGACAATTAGTTTTTATTAAAAAATGTGTTTTTTATTTATTTATTTAAGAAATGCTCTTATTATAAATATACGAGTATTAAAATTAATTTTTTTTATAAGACATCATTTCACCTACAATCCTTATTTATACAAGACCTGAAAATTTCAAGTACCAGAACCTTGTAGTTGTACTTGTACTTAAAAACCAAGTATCATGTACTAGGTACTTGAAGAACACCAAGTACAAGTACTTTGTCTAGTAGTTTTTTTTCTCCAAGTACATGTACTTGGTAATTTAATAGTTTCAATTTTCAAGTACTTTGTCCATTTCAAGTACTTTTCAAGTACATGTCTATTTCAAGTACTTTTACGTTACAATTTAATAAGTAGCCTGGTTGAGCTATCGAATAATGACTATTTCAACTTAAAAACACAAATAAAGGCAGCTGATGGCGTCTCGTTGTCTCCCTAAAGTCTCGAAATAGTTGTCTTTATTCGGCAGCTCAAACACAGTACTCAACGAATTGTACTTAAAAAGTACTTGAAATTGAGTTGTACTTGAAATGGAGTTATACTTGAAAAGTACTTGAAATATATTTGTACTTGAAAAGTACTTGAAAATGTACTGGGCAATATTAAAATACAAAGTACAAGTACTTGGAACAAAGTACTTGTTCTAGGTGTTCTTCAAGTACCAAGTACATGGTACTTGTTTTTTTCAAGTAGAAGTAGATGTACTAGGTACTGGGTACTAACAAAGTACTTTTGTACAAATTTAATTAAGTACTTTACAACTCTGCTTCTACTTAAGGTGATTTTGCAAACCGAGTCATTTATGAACAAAGACACAATGCCAAGCTTCATATATTTTATTATATCTTTTATACTTCTCAGCTCATGTGGTCTTACAAAAAATAAAATACCAAAGTAGTGATAGAAGACGCACATGTGCAAATATGCTGCAGTGGAAGAACAAAAGCAGTGAGGAAGAAGTATCGGATAAGGAGAAATAAGAGGAGAAGAAGAACCTGCCAGAAGAGGGTGTTAGCAGGCTCCAAGGTAAAAAAGATCGAAGAGTCTTACGGTTGACACAACCCCTGGAAGTTTCATTAAAAAGCCCAGCAACTGGCTGCTGGCTTTCAAACCGGAATACAGGCTCTTCGAAACATTGAAAGTAACCAGGTAACCTATCCAACGAAACACAGGGAATAGTACATGTATTTGATCAACATTTCCAACAGCTGCTGAATGGACATCAAGCTGAGCAAGAGAACCCACCATCTAGGGGTAGACTAAGCTATAAGAAAGTTTAAGAAAAACAAGGCCACCGGATGTCATGGTGTAGAAAGGGTGCATGCATCATCAACCAAGATTGGAGGTAAGAAGCATCCTCGATGACTGGGCTATCTACACCTAAGGGTAGTTGTCGCTCGTTTTTTTTTTAAATCATAAGGTAAACGGCTATTTGCTGACCAAATTTTTTGATATGAAAACTACTATTGGCAAATATACAATCGTGCACAAAATTTTTTTGTTCAACACTAGTCAATTTTCTTGCAAACGCATTTGACGTTTACGGACACGCTCTCTGATTTTTAACATTTTTGTCCTTAACCCATGTGACTTTAGCAAACTGCATAATCGAACCCAATGCTTAAGTAGTAAAACTTGTTTTTGGGTCTTTGTACAGAAGACTTTTTCAGTTTGCGTTTGAGAATATTTGGCAAATGCATTTTTGACGCAGATGACGTTTTCAAAAACGGTCTTTTTTACTCTGGCAAGGCCATTGGGCAAATCATCTTGCTACAGCTTAAAAAGAGGCTGAAACTTTCACTTGAATGCGATAGTCATGTTTGGGAATAGGAGCAAATTGCCGTTATACTTTCCGAAATTCGAGGTGGTGTAAGGAAGATCCAGGGGAAATTCAAAAACTTTGTAAAGGCCAACCTATAGCCACAAGCTGCATAACTTCATTTCGCGAAGTTATAAGGTACCCGCTGTTCGAGACACTGTGGCAGATAAGAAAAGGGTTATTGCTTTCTCCAAATTTCAAAACTCATTGCACTGTGTGACTAGGTATGTAGAGCAGTATGAAGGTGAACTCCATCAAGATTGTGGGAACTCTGGAAACAATTGCACAGAAAATTGCTCCATGAATCCATGCCTGGAGTATGTTGATGCCGTTCTGAGAGATTTTCCCAGCACTTGAAAAACTTGTTGGTCTTGTCAAGTGAACGAGGACAAGACCAAATACCTAAAAAAAATAAATAAATTTAGTGGCGCAACAGCGCATGGAGAACCAGGGCCTAGTGACTAACAACTCTCAACCATTCCTGTGCGGGTGTTGTTGACAGGAATGGAAGGGACCTACAATTTTGTGCCGAGTCCGAACGGCTAGATAAGAAGCACTTATTCATGAAACCATTATGCCACGAGGTACTACAAGACCAAATACCTACATGCTAGTAAACAATGAAAGCTCTGTTAGAACAAAACGTCAATGTTGATGGCAACATCTTCGAAGTAGTTAACGAGTTCATATGCCTCGAAGTAAACAATAATCCCACGAACGACATCTGGGAAGGAGTTTCAACGAAAGAAAAACGGTGACTCTTCAGTTTGGTGCAACAGATGGGTTAAAAGGTCTTGACACGAAAGAAAATATGGACGCTTTATAAAATTCTTATACTGCCTGTTCTGCTTTATGCTGGTGAGTATTGGGCGATTAGCAGAATGGGAGAGCTAATACTGAACTCCTTCGAAAAAAGATTCTTCGGCGGATATTTGATGGTCTGAAGTCTGATCAGGAAACCGAAATCCCTGTACTTTTTGTAGGTTGGAACTTATTTTTATATTTTAAATTTATTTTTAAGAAGCTAAGGATGAAATTTAACAAAGGAGTCGTTGTCGTCTTTTGTCTTTTGGACGGAATTTTTCAAAAATGGTTCCCAATCGGTGGAAAATTGTAAAACTAAAAAAACATATCGTAAATTACTCTGAAAATGGCCATGGTAAAAAAAGGTAGGTGTTGTAGAAGGTAATTGTAGATGACACATACCTTTAGCTATAATGTCAATGTTGCCACTTTCCGTGAACATACTTGTTTTGGGTCAAAGGGTAACCTTTCTTTGGTATTTTTTAATAGTTTGAATATTTTTTGAACAGTGTTGAACATGGGATAAGAATCTGGAAATATTTTTGCAGCTTTTTCAATGTTCTTAAAATAACCGAAGAAGTGGAAGTCCCTCCCTTTGATACAAGAAAAGTATGTTCCTGAAAAGTGGTGCCTTTGACATTTTAACAAAAGGTGAGTCTTCTCAAACACCTGTTTTTAAACACATCAACTGTTATTTATCAACACGTGTTTGGCACCTGGAAGCATTTTCACAACTTTTTTCATGCTCTAAACATTAAAAATAATAAAAAAAAGTTGGAGGTTCCACCCTTTTACATCAAAAAAAGTATATTTCCGATAAAAAGCATTACTGAAGTTTTAGCTGTAGTACCTAGTACAGTATGGCTAGTACGTTGAAGTTTCATGCCGAAGGTGTGGGTTCGATTCCCAGCCTCTGCAATCTTAAAACCAAAATGTTTTTCCCGAGGTACTACCTCTTGCGAGAAAGTGACAAATCTTTCAAGAGTATAGGTACTTGTAATGAATATAAGTGTTTCTCATCCAGCCGTTCAGAATCGGCAAAAAATTATAGGTCTCCTCCATTCCTGCTGACATCACGCACACAGGAATGGTTGAGAGTTGTAAGTCACTAGGCCTGGTTCTGCACGAGCTGTGGCGCCACATTATCTTTTGAGACATCATTAGCTATGGAAATTTTCCGAGTAATTTACGAGTTTTTAATATTATGTACAAAATTTTTCACAGATTGGGCGTCATTTTTGGAAATAATGGAAGTGGTTCTAATTTTCGATCGAATTGAATCCGAACGGATTGAAAGCGGCCAACAAAGAGAAACCGGAATTGAAAACGTCAAAAGATGGCGGACTGTGGATCCATCCGTTCTGCCGAATATCTATCATTCATAAACGTTCGAAAAAACACACGAAATGACGATTCAAATTGAGGTTTCTTTTTGTTTTCCATTTTCAGTCCATACGAATTAAATTCGACCGAATATCTGAACAGCCATGAATGTCAAGCGACTGGAAAACAATAATGACTTTCAAGCAAATTTCATCCTCAGTGTGTACAAAATTATTTCCAATCATAAAAAAAGGTCCTCCTAAAAAACACACGGCATTCAGTTTCCTGATCGGACTTCAATTTATCTATTATACGCCAAGCTGTTTTTGCTAGTAGGTACACTGAATGAAAGCAATGTGCTAATTACATTCAAGGTTCATAATTGATTTCTTGAATTGTTATTCATTATATTTATGCATCATTTTATCACTTAAAAATCATGTGAAATGTAAATGACAAAAACAATAAATTTATTACATTTTTCTGCAATATTCAGAAAATTAAACTGTGATCTCTGAGTTTAATAATAATAATGAGCTCGTAACAATCACCATTATTTAAATTATTCAAATAACACTTTCTAATCATTAATAACTCGTTTATTATTGTAGAATTGTTTTGATTTTATATTTTACCTTGTTTTACTATAAACAAATTATAATTTTTAAACAAACTTTATTGACTCACTAGATTGTTGTCTCCCGGTATCCCCACAAAGAGATTTGAATGTTTGCCTTCCAATTAGATGTCAAATTATATTTATCCCAAGAAATATTTATTTCCTTAGGGTTTTTCTTTTGCACAGCATCGGTTTCAAAGAAAATTTTCTCAATAGCAGTGGCTGGTGTTTCTATTTAAAATAAAATAAAAAAACAGAACTTTACAAAAATATTGCATTTTGAAATAAATGACATTAAATATAATTCATTTATTTTACTATCCTGCACCTGCAGGCAAACATAATAAACTGCAAAAAAATTTAATTCAAGGATTACTTTTGTACCTACTCTTATATGTACCTACCAGCTCTTAAAATATAAAATAAATTATTAATTTAAAGATATATTAATACAAATCTTTCACCCTCACAACAGAAAAGGTACACACACAGTTTGTCCTTACCAACAAAATATTTCCCCCTCCATTTGAATCTCTCGTTACCGACTGAAATCTCAAATCGAATATATCCTTGAGCCTTGAGGAATGGCTGCACACAAATAACACGATTCGTATCTATGAAATGGCCAACAACATCTTCGGTATCAAAGTGACATAGGACTCGTATATTCGGATCAAAGCAGGGTCCAGTGATATTAACAACAGTTCCACCCAGCATATTTCCAGATTCGGGGGCAAATGTCAATGGCAGATGTGAGGCATCTATAAAAAAAAAAGGACATTTTCATTTAAAAACAAAATTCTCATTTTCCTTTCAATCTTAATTTCATCAGTCAAAAGGGCGACAAAAATCTTACCAATGTCCTTGTTACATGATCCAATCAATATTCGTTCGTCTATTCTGAATAAATGTCGACCCGGGAATCCATTGCCCCATCCACGTCCAGTGAGGTCGCGAATCACCATCGATTGACTGTAGGGTTTATATTCATACGATTGTGTGCCATTTCCAGCATTGAATCCAACCTAAGAAAGAGGGATGCTGTCATTAATAAATGATCCACAATGAATGTTCTCCATCAGGAGATAGGAATTTATATGGCCAATGTCAGGGTCAAAATTACCCAAAATTTAATGGTCTGTGAAGAGGGAAATAGGTATACGAGTACGAGGGTATATACGAAGAAGGGGATTTTATAGGATGAAGATGAATTTTACCAGGGAATATAAATATATTATGTCTTCATGTTGACATTTGAAACTGTCAAGAAAATGTGATGCTGTGAATGTTATCGACAGAAGCACGTTTTTAATTTATTAAAAACTTTTTGCATAAAATATTGAGAACTCTTCTTTGGAAAAAAATTATTTTTTTTTATAAAAGTTAAAAAAAGAACTTTTTCTATTGGTGAAATATGTTCTTTGTAAGATTAAAGCTTTTTTGTTTAAGCCAAATTTCATAGAGTATTTAAAAATTTTGGTTTTTATCATCAAAAAAACCATCAATGGATTTATTTCCCTCGTTTGTTGGTTTGGTTCGAAGGTATTATATTTGCTTCTATAAAATCCATATAGATGAACTTCTATATATATTATAAAGGCAGGAAATAAAATTTAAAAGTTTAATGGTGCCGCAACGTGTGCAAAAAAGCCATAAAATTCCATCTTTTTTTTCGTGATGCCACAGAAAGGATATAATAACAATAATAATAATTTAAAGAGCCCTGAAGGACAGAAAAGCATATAATAATAACTCTGGTGCGTGTATATTTTTTGTTTATGAATAGAAAGAGCTTAAACCTACTGTTGGTAGATTAGAATGTTTATTATTACTTGGTTGCTAAATCCTGTGGAAATAATTTTGCCTTGACTGGAAGTTTATTAAAATTTTTGTATGGATATGAATGTGCAATAAAGTAAAGGTTGATGGAATGTGTTTAAATTGATGAAGTGAAGGTTACTTAAATTTAACAAAAATAAGTCGTAAGGGAGATTTTTGCTTGGGTTATTGTTGTTTTTTGTTTATCTTTTTATAATTTCGAAGTTCAGACTGTAAATATAAATTTTAGACCAATTCTCAATGCTTTAGGGATGACCGATCTGTAGTATTTCATTCTTAGGTTAAATTATAAAGTATTTATTCCATTTATTTTATTTGATGATCATGCCAAACATTTTAACAAGAATTTAAAATAAGTATATTATACATGTCGCTAGTAAAAAATTAAATCGGTTTTTGCATTAAAGGTGTTTAAAACTTTAAAAGGCTGATTTTTTTGTAATAAAGAATAGAAAATTCAAAGCAATCAAGCTTTTTTTAATAAAAAGATGTTCAGAATTCACCTTATATTCAAATACTGAACTTGCAGAAATGTTTTCATCTTGAACAAATTTTTATTTGAGATAGACCACTTTATTACTATGAACGAAATACAAATTAAGTTCGGTAATTATTTGATTAATGACCTCAAGCGAACTAGTTCTTCATTAATCTTCAACATCTTCTTTCGGATGATAGATAGCGATAGGCAAAAGGAGCTATTACCTGCATTTTTTTCTATTTTTTCAAGTACTTTTTTTTTAATCATTAACAACTAGCCATAGGTTCCTACTTATAGGGCATGGACCAAAAGCCTATATGAATTATATTTGCAAAAGACTTGCACTTGCAGAAAAAGTGGCAAACTTTTACCGTCTCTTGATGGATGTACAGATGTGTACCTTGATGGAAAGACGTATGACCCACAATTACCTTTTATACTTGTTTAACTGACAAATCACCATTTCTACACAGAAGTTTATTTTTGGAGCAAAAAAAAAACGTTTGAAAAATGTTTTCCCCAAAGTGTCCCGTTTTTTAAGTTTTTCGAGTACTTTGTGACGAGAGTTTTATAACATCAGACAGTTGTTAAAATAAAAAACCACAAGAAGTCATTATTATTTTTGTAGAGAAATTGACTTATAACCCATTTATGACCAAAGGTGCTAAAAGTAAAAAAAAATAGCTTTTTTTTAGGTATTTTCTTTTTATCTAGCTGAAAGTTAAGACATTTTCAAAAAAATTACATCTGAAAAAAATGTTGGCTAAAAGTTATAGACCTGTACTTTTTATAGGACAATGGGATCATGCATTTACTCAATTTATTTGTATAGGCTTTAAAATTTCAAAAGTGCATTTTTCATTCATTGTATAACATTACTCATTTGACAGCTTAATTTTTTATTTGGATTAACACTGACAACATTTTGGTGTTTTTAAGTTCCTGGTTCCAAGTACTTGTGTGCTCTCGAATACTTACAGGACTGATCCCGAAGTCAAATATTGTTCAAACATTTTATGCAATTTCTATACCAATACTTAATATTGAATGAGTCTGCCCCCCTCCCTTGATCACCATTCTGTGTACGCCCTTGCTTAGACAAAGTCTTCCAGAAATAGAGGAGGAGTTTTAAGGCCCGCAGTGTGCACAAATTTTGATGCGTACTTTTATTATCACATTTGAGGCTTTCAATTTGTAAAAGTAGGAATTTTTCTAAATTCCATTCCAAAAACTGGGAAAAATTTGTATGCATGTTCCCACTGTACTTTAAAAAGTACATCTAACTTTCACCCCCCTTACCTCAGAATACAAATAAATTATTAATTTCAGATTAATTTATTCCTCAAATTTATCTTTATTTTTAATGCATTTTGCAGAAAAAAAAATTTAAATGTCCCTGCGTAGAAAGCATAGTATTTGGAAAATTTTGAAAATGCTTTATGAAGTCTAAACATCATTTACGTAGTCAATTTTTTTATCAAGCCTAGCTTGAATGACTTACTAAAGGCTGTAAAGGCTGTACTTTAAAAAGCACAATGGGAGAATATTTCAGAATATTTTCTCTGCAAGGCTCTCGAAAGTGTGTTTCGTATAGCTGGGTACCCATGTGTGCATTGGCGTAGCGTGAGTTTTTGGTGCCCGTGGTGGTTGAAAATTTTGCCACTCCCCAAATGGGTAAATATTTAAATCAAAAAACCTTCCAACTACATAAAAAAAAATCTACAAATTTTTTTGGCTAGGCTAAATTTATTATTTATTCATTTCCACTTCTTTTTCAAACTCAGTCACCACGCGCACCAGAATCAAGAATTTGTTCCGGTTCGGGCAAATCGTAGAGTCGAGCCTGGATGTCTTGTCCGTTTGTTCAGTGCATAAGGGTGCGTCGCTAGCATTATCTATTTTTCATTTAATTTGATGTTTCATATTAGTCGTATCAATGGTACTGGACCCCCGAATGGCTGTTACCCACTGTACTGCTAAATTGACTAAGAAGTTAGCAGTACATGTCCTTTTCTCATAAACTGAGCAAACTCTGAATCTTAACCCTAATTTGCAGTTTAATTTGCATTTCAAGAAAAGTATAACCATAAATTTTGCATACAAAAAATTAATTCTGCACTGCTAACTTCACTTTGAAGCAAGCAGAACAGTCCTTTTCTCAGCAAAGGAGATAGCCAGAAACTTGCATTTAGTCTCTAAATTTGCAGTCCGAAAAGAAATGCATACAAAATGCAAAAGAAAAAAGGCAAACTTTTGCCATGGTCCCATTGGCCTAGCTCACAATTTTTCTGCGAAACTTCACAGGCGTGTTGGTAATGGTGTTTGAACATTAACATGGTTATTTTTTTCAGGATGATGAATCTTTCAGCTATAGGTGGAGTCTTGGACTCCGAAAGAAAAAAGACGGTAGTTTGTTTTTGTGTGTCAAAAATCCATTGAAAAAGTAATTTAAAATATGCTCGCAACAGGGACTTTGTTTCACTCCGTAACTTGACAGAAGAACTTTGAAATTTTGCTGTGGAATGTCTGTGGTATGACTTTAGAAGTCTCCAAGATCTTATTTTTGTGAACATGCTTATTGCTGATTGAATACAACATCAAAGCGTTCATTTTTGAAGAAGTAATAACAGCATGCTGTCGATTTTTGGCGCTTCTGGTACAAAAAACAGCAGCTGAAAGAACCTTTTCGAAGATCGCACTTAGTCAAAATTATACCAGAACTTCTATAGAATAAGAACGATTATCAGCAATGGTTCAGCAATGGATGAAAGCAGGTTCAAAGATAAAAATAAAAGAAAGGCTTTTATTTTTTTACTTTGGTCGTTCCGAGATTAAAGAACTATGTTATTACTCTTTTGCAAAATTTTCTGTAATAAAACCGAAAGAAGAATTTTTACTGCTCTGGTGGCCTTTCAGTCTAAATAAGAAGAATGATAAATATAGTTTTGTGGCAGCCAAATTGTGACTCGAAGCCGAAGCCTTAACCGTAAAGCTAACATTTTCACCTGTCCAACAAAACTTGTAAATACAGGTAAGATAAAACGTTTGATTTCAATGACTTATATAAACTACTCCTCCCCTCCCACCTTTTAATCTCTTTTAGGGTTTCTGTATTTTGCATAAACCGTTCACTTTTTATATTAATAAAATTGTTCTCAAAAACTTACAAAATCAAAAATAGAACGCCTTAACAAAACATAAAATCTATTCAAAATCAGAGTGGTAAAATTTCAAGACCAAGTACCAGTACCATACCAGTACCCGTAGTGGATGTACTTCAATATTTGGTATTGGTACTTGAAAAAAGGCAAGTACATACTTCGTTACAAGTACAAAGTATTGCGTACTTAAGTAGGTACTTAATTAGAACTTCCAAATATAAACTTGACCACTACTTTCAAGTTCTTGACTGGTATTTTTCAAGTACTTAATTAGTACTTATACTTGACCATGACCAGTACTTTTAACTACTTGACCTTTACTTGAAAGCTTTGGTCTAGTTAAGGACTTGCCAAATTCTTTTGAAAATTAACTTTGGAGTACTTACCCAGTACTTTTAACTACTTTCAAGCACTGGGTTCAATTCTTTGATCGATCACCAAAAAATTATGTTATTTTAAGCAGCAAATGGGTAAGCTTCAGTGCTTTACTTCATATGCTGCCTCAATGGCCTTAAATGTTCAAATAGTTTATATTTGGGTGACAACAATTGAACTTTATATACAATACTCAATAAGCTATAAAGTACTTCAAGTAACTTAACATTAATGCCCAAGTCCAAGCACTAGGAATACTGGTCAAGTATTTACTGCTCAACTACGATGAAACCTAAGTATCGGGTTTTTCAATAAGAGCGTACGTTCGATGCCATTATGTATGGAACTCAATTTTTTTTTGCCTAGCCACCACGGGCACGCTTGCAGAAGTCCACACGCTGAACCCGATTTTCGACGGTTTTCAAGCATACATCGGCCGATACTGCTGCAATTTCACGTTCGATATTCGTACGAAGTTCATCAATCGTCACTGGCTTGTTGGCATAGACCATAGACTTGGCGTATCCCCACAGGATATAGTCTAACGGCGTCAAATCGCACGACCGAGGTGGCCAAGCGACTGGACCATTTCGTGAGATAACACGTTCTCCAAACTTAGTTTCCAATAAATTGATTGTGACATTCGCTGTGTGGCTTGTGGCACGCGCCGTCCTGTTGGAATCACATGTCCTCCAAGTCCATATCATCCAATTGGGGCCAAAAATATTCGGTTATCATTGAACGGTAGCGATCCCCATTGACAGAAACGTGCCAGTCTTGATCATCACGGAAGAAGTACGGCCCAATTACGACGCCGGCCCATAAGCCACACCAAACCGTAATTTTTTCGGGATGCAATGATGACTCATGGAGTACGTGTGGATTGCTGCCTGACCAATAACGCATATTTTGTTTATTGACGAAGCCATTCAGCCAGAAATGAGCCTCATCGCTGAAGATGATTTTTCGATGAAAATCCGAATCATTTTCAAGTTGTTGCTCAGCCCACATACGACATTTAATCTTGTAAGGATGTAGGCCAAGATTTTTTGCAAAATTTGCCACAACGACGTCACAAAGATGCCCAACGCTTGAGAACGACGTGTGAGAGACACATTTGGGCTTTCTGCAACTGAAGCCTCAGCGGCAGCAATATTCTCGACACTACGGGCACTTCTTCTTTGTCTCACTGGCATGGGAACATTTTGTACTGTGCCTTTGGATTCAAATTTTTCCACTAGACGCTCAATTGTTGATCTGCTAGGACGATTATGACGACCATAAATTGGACGTAGCGCTCTTAACGTTGAGGCCACTGACTCCGAATTTCGGTACTAAATTTTAATAATATCGACTCGTTGTTGGCTCGTATATCTTTCCATCATAAAATGGCAAACCTTATTGAAGAGAAATTTCAAAAGAGCGGCAAGAAATATGGCGTCGTTTGCTGTCCCTGTCGCTCTACTTTTGTTGCGTCCCTGTTGAAAACCCGTTTACTTGATACTTTGGTATTTGAAGAAATACTTGAAAAATATTGGTATTTATAGTTTTGCTCGTACCAGTACCCAGGGTTCTGAAGTACAACTACCAGTACCTATTTCTTGAAGTCCTGAAATAATATTAAGTACCTTACTTATAAAGGTCTGCTTAAAAGTATTTCAATTGGGGATAGTGACCAACCACCATTATCTCTGTGATCTGTGTTAGTGTGTATTATGGTCATGGTCATAGTGAATTACAGAGAACTTGAACAACAGAAAAACAGCACATCTGACAAGTACATTGCAAAAAGCTTTTAAGTATTAATACTTAAATATTTCATTTATCTCTTAGATCTTTCAATCAATATTCTTAGTGTATCAGTTTTTCTGGCTGACAGTCAGGTCAACCAAACTTTAGATCCTTAACCCACCCCTTCTCCACCCACAGAATCTGTATTTCATTTAATTTTGTGGATTTCTTACATCTTCCTTTTTATGACCTTCAAAAAGAGCTCTTTATGCGTTTCGTTTAAGTACTTAAATGTATATTTGTCTGTCCTAATTAAATGCTTTATTTCTACTTGCATATTAAAACCCTACATAAATCCCATGTTCTCCTTATGTTTTTCTCATTATAACTTTCCTTTTATTCCCATCGTTCTTTTAAGGTATTTATATATTCTGGCTTGATCTTAATACCCTATGATTATATAAAACATAACTTTACCTTCCAAGCTATTTATTATTTAAATATAATTTAATGAGCAAAAAAACAAATCACAATTTATGTTGGTCTTTTACCATTTAATAAAAATTAATATATATTTACTTGAACATAATGTAGGAGTACACAAAAAAAATTATTTCCTTAAACATTTCCAAGGAATATCTCCTTTTCGTTATACCTACATATAGATATGAATAATTGCCTCATCAGACCTTACCGACCAGCTTTATGGTTAATTGGATAATGCAGCCTCGGTCTTATATTATAATAAATGTGTTCACGGTCCAGCATTTTTGTTACTATGGATAAATTTATTGATATTTAAATTAAAATCTCATGAATTTTAATTCTCCACAGAATCTTCGCTGAAATATTGCTTGAAAATAATGCTTGAAAAAGTGACAGATGAAAAGAGAAGGGTTGCCACAGTATCTAATAACAACTATTCACAGAATTAAACCATAATCAATTTTAAGGTCAAAATAATAATCAGAGCCATTAATTGGTATAAGAAAGTGATTGGATTATGAATGACTTAGTGAAATTTATCAAAAAGTTTACAAATTACCATTTATATAAAATAGTATAAAATGAACTCCTGGTAACACTCAAGCAGTAACAAAGCACCGAAAATAATAATGACACACCGCACACACGGGCAAAAAAAACAATTGCATATAAAATATAAATTCAAATCTATCTATATCCGGTTCCGGTGTAAAGCTCGTGTTTTTTGTTTGACCATATAAAATGGTTGTTAAATTATAATTTATGATTCAACGGTGGTGGTTGCATTAAGCGCTTGATTGCATCATCGCCCATCGTCCTTTGTTTGCACGAGCATATTTTTTCGTCTGTCCCTCATGGTAATATGAATTTTTTTTTGGCTCCTTCGACAAATCCTCGATGAGCTGCCAATGAGATTGCCAGAACAGAACGAAAGAAGAGCAACCACAACAAAGAATGTCCTTTTTTTTTGTGGTTGGTTGGTGTACTGATGTGCGATCATTAATTTTCCGTGCAAAAAAATTCAAAAGGAAAGTTCTTTACTATCGAACAATGCCCAACCAAACACACAATGTATAGTATCTTTATCCTTCCAAGGATTTGTAGCATGAATTCATCTTCATCCTCGCTGGGTTTTATTTTTTTTGTGCTTGCCAAAAAGAGAGTTTCAATTATTCTCCCTATACCGCTCGTAAAAGTTATACCTAGTACGAGTACACATGGAGACAAAAAGACGGACGGTAATTGGAACTCATTTAGCGAAGGATAAATTTTAAATGGAGGAAGCCCTTTGGCCTTGATTCTCATACTCTCCCATATCCCATCCCATCATCCTCGATAACATACTCAGATGTCAGGATCAGGAGCACAGAGTAATCGGTTAGATTTTATCGATAAATTGTACTTACAAATGCTGGTACACCACCCTCGCCGTGAGTGGTATCTCCACCCGCTTCTGTGTGCGCTGACCAATTAATCGTTCCGTAATTGAAAATGGCATAGGTGAAGACTTCATCAGTTGCCAGGACCATCTGGAAGGTATTTGTCTGCAATAAGAAAGAGATAAAAAATAAAGATTAAAAACAATGTTGCTTTTTTTCTAAAGTATGCTCGCTCTTGCAAGGATAGTAAAACATAAGGAACGTTTTAGACTTTGATGGTCTTCTTTCATTATGAGGTTTGAACTTTTTTTCCTTCGGTACCTATATATATTTCAATTTTCCCATAGGTAGGTAGGTATAACAAAGCTCGTGAAGTTATATCCTGATTATTTATTTCCTTTGTGTTACATTTTATGGAGAGATTAAAATCTCAGGTCAGTAAGCGTGATATTTCCTCTTAAAGTTTTTAAATGTTGTGCATTTGCAGCGGATGGCAAACTTCAATAAGGAGTTAAACATCTAAAGCATATAGAAGTAGGTATTTTATACAAAACTGTTATAATGAAAAGTCTTTTTTTTTTGTGACTTTTACAAAACATAACTTTGCAGAGAAAAGGATCTAAAGAAAATCTTTTTGTATTAAAAGAAAACTCATTATGAAAACTTTGACTTTGTTTCCATATCCTACCTGATGCCTAGCTCCTCTGCTGAAATAGATGCACATGCACAATGCACATCAAACAGAACCTGAGATATAACTTTACAAAAAGAAGTGTCTTTTAATACACAAAACTATATTTGATTATCCTTTTATGCAAATTATCAAACCAGAAAACAAAACTCGAACTTCTGAGAAAAGTTTTTCTCTAAGAAAAGATGAATTTGTACGTTTATGTGGAAGTACTTTTGAAAAGAAGATCATCTTTATTGAAATAATGAGAACTGCAACAAGTGCATAGAAGACTCCTTGGGTATTTACACGGCCATTAGATGGATGTATTGTCACATTGTATTGTATTCGAATTGCTTAATTGACAATTGTCTTATTATAAGCGCATTGGAAATATGTACCATTGTCTTATATTCAATAAGCTTATCTGATAGGAAGTTTGTTTGGATGTTTTGTCTTACAATCACGTTTGAAACACACTGTACGAATTTTGAGAGAAATTTTGCATAGAAGTCTAAGAAGACCTAGAAGTCATAGTACAGTTTTTATATTACGCAAGGATTAATAGTGAACAATTAAATGTGGGTTTCACGTACTAGTGTAAATCATGCTTCCTGGATTATTATCTTATGTGGTGGGGGTGACCCCCAGGTAAAACATACTAAAAGTCCCCATTTCTGTCAATTTTGAATAAAAATAACTTTCAATTCAAAGATTTAAGTGACATTCAGTCCAAATTAAATTGAATCATTTGGACTGAAGTTCACTAAGATCTTTAAATTGAATTACATTCAACAGTCCACAAAAAACGAAAAAAAAAATAATACAATTTTCGATTATTTACGTTTTTTTGCAAAAATAACTTTCTTAGCTTACCGCATTAGGTAAGGCCTTGAGCATCTACTTTAATTTATCTTAGAATGTTTTGAGCCTATTCTTGCTCTAAAAAAAGTAATACACAATTTATTACTGCATTATTTATTTCTTTTTTAATTCTATATCAACTATTATCTGTGTCAATTTCATTGAAATCGTCTAAGGAACAAAGGGTTTTAATTCCGTTGGCTTTTTGTCAAAACCTCTTAGGTCTTACAGTGCCATTTTGTACTTGCGATATAGCTACTATATTAGGGCAAGTTTTGGATTCATGCAAAAACAAAATTTCGAGATAACAATCAAGCATGACATTACGATGATTAGAGAACACCAAAAAGTGGGTGGCACAATTCTGTCTGTCTGTCTGTCCGTCCGTATATTGACCTACAGTCTAAGCCACTGAAGAAATTTTCTTCAAATTTTGAACTTAAGGTTTTTTTTAACTCTCCAGAGAGGATATTGATAACGGTACTTGCCCAAAATCAGTGAGTTATTGTAGATATGGTGTACCAACAGTTATTAACGGTACCTGCCATATAACGTTTTTTTTAATTTTCGATTTTCTCATTAACGGCTCAAACAATTTTAGTCAAAATTTGTATGCAAAAGATCTTTTATAATGTTAATAATATTGCATACCAAAATTTTGAAAAATTTTTTTTGGATTTTTAAAAAAATATTATTTTTTTTTTTTTGAAAATATTTCAAAAATGAGTTGATGAATTTTCTTGAAACTAGATTAAAAATGTATTTTAATACATACTCAAAATTGGCATACCAAAACTTTTTATAAAAAAATGTTTTTAACATTTTATATATAAAAAAATAATTTTTAAGAAAAAAGCTTCAACGATTTAAAATTTTTGTTTGCACATATTCATATTTTTTCAAGTAATCAAATGGCATACTTGATTTTGAGCTCTAAAATTTTTTAACTAGTTGTTTATACAATTAAAAGGACGATTTAGATGCTTTTTTATATTTTTATATATTTAATTGTAATAACTTTCATATTTAAAAAAGTCTTAATTCCAAGCAACTTGAACATAAGATCAAGTATATGCAATTCAGTCATGTATTTTGTTTTTTCTCGCAACTGTGTCATGGTTTCTTTAGGTTCTATCAACCAATTTTTAAAACCTTTTTACGATCTAATAATTATATTTGTTTGCCTTTTAAATTGGGTTTTTTATATCTTCTAAGCAATTATTCAAAACAGACAACATTTTGACAGAAATTCGACGATATGTTGACATATTTTTTGGATCACATTGCTTTGAAAATATTATTTTCTTTTTGAATTCTGTATCAGCTATCACCTGCCATCAAAACCTACTTTACCTACTTTCTCTTGCAAGACCTTTAGAAATGTTTCCCTTTCGTAACTTTGTTTTTCGTGACTCTATCATTCCGAAACTTTGGTTTTTCGAAACTTTATAATTCGAAACCTTCCAAAACTTTGTCCTTCGAGATTTTTTCCGCTCTGAACATGACATAAGGAAATATGCAAAAAATAAATTGGAAAAAAACACCAAAAATCTCCATACAGTATTTTGCCTTTTTTAATGAGAAAAGTAGCTTACAAAGTTTGACGAAAATGTTGGGCCTAAAATTTATTTTTTTTTCTTAGTTTTTTTTCCATTTAAAGTTGTGGGACTTTTTTTTGAAAGTCATGAGAACATAACTTTTTTTGGCAAATTTTCCTTTTTACTTTGGGGCAAATTTGCTAAAAAATCGTATGCCAAGATTTTTTTTTTGCGTTTTTTCCAAAACGCTTTTTAGCGAAATTTCGTGTGGCATAATTTCAAAGAGCAATAGTGGAAGTATTTACTAAGAAAATCGAGCACAAGAAGAGTTTAAAAAAAAATCATCATGGAAGTTACAGTAAAGCTTCGACTTAACAAATTAATTTGCTTAAAATGTGTTGTTTGTAACCTAATCATTTCGGTAACTGAGTCCTTTCGGAAGCACTTTGACTTTTTTTCAGCAAAAAGTATAAGTTAGTCCGAAACCCACATCAAAAGGTTGGATCTATTGGTCTAATAGTTAGTGCTTTTAACTGTCTGTTCTGAAACAGATCTTCGGATTGAACCCTAGCCTATACCACTTAAAAACAAAATATTTTTTAATAGCTTGGTGAGTTACTACGTCTTGCAGAAAAGTAACAAAGCTAGCTACTACAATATCTCTTGTTACGAAAAAGTCCTTCGCATCTTCAGTGTTCAGATTTGGCTTTAACAGGTAGGTTCCTTTCATTTCTGTCAATATATCAATTCGTATTCAAGAATGGGTGCGTTCGTCATCTTATCTTTAGCGATACGGATTTTTGTTGTTTTAATCCCTTGTTAAAAACAGCTGATGTCTAATGCAAAAATAACTCAAGTTATCTGATTTTTTTTTTTTGATTATGGATAACTTAGCCTAGCGGATAAAATCTATGTGTATAGTTATTTATCATGAGCCATGGTTCCGACAAATTATTATTTTGGTGACGTGAAATAAGGCCCAACGAAATAAAGCCAAAAATACTTAATTTTGCCTAGTTTCGTTTTTCAATTTGTTCTATTTCGAAATAAAACGAAATACAATCAATTTGGCTTTATTTAATTTTTGTTGTTATAAATCTTTGCAGGCTGGTACTGTTGACTAAGGAAAATTTTACTATTGCCTCAAAACAAACTTGTTTTTCGCCATCTTATTTACACTACTTGCCTTGCCCTACATAAATACAGTGCAAGCACCCAGCATAGCGGCGCATTACCAGTGAGGTATGGATCGGGGGGACTTCCCTGCAACCACCCCTGCTTGGGCTCACTATAGGATCTCGGATAAGTATGAGGTTGGGTATATGCAAAGTCATGAAAATATTGATAGGAAACCATTTGGCTTTTTTTTCCAAACGCAACTTGGCCTTATTTCAGTTTTGAAATGGAAATAAGGCCAATTTGAGCTTATTTCCATTTTCAAAGTGAAATTAGGTCAAATTTGAGATGTAGTCTTATTTCTCCCACTTTGCGTGAGTAAATTGTTGCTTTTTTTATAATCAGGATAACTTTACTCGTATATTACGAGTGTATACATTAAACAATATAACTACTCACGGTAAACAAAGAATTATCAATTCCACCAGCAAAAGACATATTTTTCCACGTGACAATAATTGCATGTTTGGGTATAAACGTTTCTGCTCCAACAACCCCTTGACGAATATCCCACATCAAACGTTCTCTTACTTCAGCTCCAAATCTATCAGTTCGAGTCATCAAATCACGTTCCATTCTACAAAAAATATTAATAAAAAAATTATTTAAAAAAAAAATATTGTCATAATAAATAGGTAAGCTTAAGTTCATCAAAAAATACTTTTATATTTTTGTTTAAGCAAAAATAAAAGCACTCTAATTTGAATTTCAAACGACGAAGACAGACATCTTGAATTGAAGCTGTCTTCAATTTAAAATGATTTTGCCACTTAAAGAAGGATGTCGCTGTTGTGGTTTATTTTACTCCGAGTTGGCTTAATCATATTAACCAAACGTCACTGAGCTCTTAAAGTTAATGAGTTATTTACACGTGAAACGTGCTACCGCCTAATGAGAGCCTTTATTGTGAGTTCATAAATTGTTTAATTGTATTTTCAAAGTGTTTAAATTACTCCATGTTCTTAGGAAGAAAAGTATCTCATATAACACTTAGTGGTATTTCATGGGAACATCTTCTTGCAATGACATTTATCTTTCCCTCAATACAGGATCGTAGGACTTAAAAATGGTGCTGTTTTATAAAATACTGTGGTGGATATTAATTCCTTATAAATTTTATATATCAGATTCCTCCTTGGGTACTGTAATTTATTGTTGAGTGTTGAGTGAGTGAAACTTTTACATTCTAAATGAATACTGATATTTTTTTTGGGATGAAATTGTGTTTGAAATAAAATTAAGTTTGAAAACTCCCTATTTGCGATTCGAATAATAAAACTGCCAATATTCCACATCAAAATACCAACACTCAAGCTGGATTCTTCAAATTTATTCAAAAGCTGCCATGGCAAAAGCTCGCTGTCTCTTATAGTTTAGTATGCATGCATTGCTTATGGTTTTTTTTTTTTTTTGTATAAAAAAAAACTCTTGTGAGCGATATAGCAAATCGGATGTTGGAGTGTGTGCTTACATGAATATCAAAACATATCCACGTAATCTGTATGATTTTTATTATGCGTAAAAGTTGAATAATTCCTTTATGGTTACTATGTACCTTCGTTACTTCACTTTGATCGCTATGTTTATCTTCATATATATTATGTTTTTTTTTTCCTGCCAAAGTAATATTCCTTGAAATATTTCTCTCAGATTTTGTGTGTTTTACATTTTTAAGAGTATAACCTAAATTAAAATATTAAGAAACACAAAGATATAGCAATACCTTTACATATTTATGAGAATTAAAAGATTATAACGGGTGATTTTTTAGCTGGTTTGATTTTGGCAACACTGGTTTTGACAGCTGACGTGTGTTTAGTACCTTGTGTCACTGTCAAACAGCTTCAGTTTGGTTTGCAATTTAACCATGGATCGTCTTACAAATGAACAACGCTTGCAAATTATTGAATTTTACTATCAAAATTCGTGCTCGGTTCGAAATGTTCATCGCGCGCTGCTTCCATTTTATGGTCGGCATTCTCGACCTTCTGAGCAGTTTATTCGGAAGATTTTGCGGAAGGATTTGGGCGTAAAGCCTTTTAAGATACAGCTGGTGCAAGAACTAAAGCCAGCCGACCTACCACAACGCCGAATTTTTGGTGAATGGGCTCTTGGAAAGCTGGCCGAGGATCCGCTTTTTTATCGAAAAATTGTGTTCAGCGATGAGGCTCACTTTTGGTTGAATGGGTACGTAAATAAGCATAATTGCCGCATTTGGAGTGAAGATCAGCCAGAAGCATTGCAACAGCTACCAATGCATCCCGAAAAAGCCACTGTTTGGTGCGGTTTATGGGCCGGCGGCATTATTGGGCTATATTTCTTCAAAGATGATGCGAATCGCAGCGTTACTGTCAATGGTGAACGCTACCGAGCGATGATAACAAACTTTTTTTTGCCCGAAATGGAAGTTCTTGACTTGCATGATATGTGGTTTCAACAAGACGGTGCCACATGCCACACAGCACGCGAAGGCGAGTTTGGTGAACAGTTAATTTCACGTTTCGGGCCGGTCAATTGGCCACCTAGATCGTGCGATTTGACACCATTAGATTATTTTTTGTGGGGGTATGTCAAGGTTAATGTCTATAGGGACAAGCCCGCTTCGATTGACGCACTGGAAGCCAACATCCATGCATTCATTCGTGAGATACCGGCCGATATGTGTGAAAGATACTCTTTCACACATATCGGCCGGCCAAAATTGGACTCAGCGGATGGGCTACCTGAGACGCAGCCGCGGTCAACATTTGCATGAAATTATCTTTAAACATTAAATTGCATGGTTCAAACTATCGATTCAAATAAATATTTCATTAATTTTTTCGAATTTTTTGTGTTTTTTTTTTAAAAAAAGTTCTAAGCCTCTTAAAAAATCACCCGTTATAAACGAATATATTGTCGTATCCTTCTCTGAAATATTTTTAGGTGAAGATTTGAAATAAAATTTAAAAGTTTTATGATTGCAATGTTTTTTTATGGTTTTCACAAGTGTCAGCAATGAGGATAGCTTCTGCCTTTAGGGCTACGGGTCTGACTTTATTTTGTTTTTTTAATGCAAAGATTTAGATTTGCTCAAAGAACTATAGCATTTACAAGCTTGTATCCTTTTATTGTGCCTTACCTCTTGCTTTTGTGTAAAAATGAATCAGATAGATTTTTTATAAGTCCTTACTTTCTACCTAACTTTCATAATTATTATCTATGTTTTGGTTGCCTGGCATAAATAGACTGAACAAGTACAATAACTAGAAAAGCACTGAAAAAATATAAAGGTTCAGCCATTAGTACCCTATCCCAGTAGCTTGAAGAAACAAACTAGTCGTCGCAACTAGCTCTTAAAGTGGAAAAACAAGCCTCTATCCTACAAAACACCAGATGGGCGGTGATTGTTGAAATTATAGATAAACAAATAGAGATGGCAATCCTCAGCTGTCAATTAGATTTGCCTACAAGCTGGGAGCGAACAGCTGATGTATTAGATTTGCAAAGTATTAGTGACAAATAGTGAAAAACGCACGCATAGAATCAACTCGTCCATTCAGCACGTCATTCAGCACAGGTCTTGTTGTTGATGCAATTCATATCTATTCATCGACACGAAGTGAGTTTGGAGGGTGAAACGTACTTTATTATTGTAAAAGATGAAATGTTATCAACTTCTCCCTATTTCCCCCAAATCTAACAGAATCACACCACAGTAGGTTATTTTTTTTTACGCGAGTAGAACATAATTTCCAATTTACTTGTACCTTTCTGCATTTTAAGTGTAATTGGTCTTCTCTTTTTTTTGTCGTTGAAACTGTCTTTTTACTTTTCGGCTCATTTTAGAAATTTGGAGGGAAACAATTATTGTAATATTTTGAAATTTATTTTTGGTACTTTCATCAGATTTTCTGTTAAAAAAAAATTAAAAAACAGGGAAAAAATGGCCGAATGCGTCCATCGGGTTCGCGCGCTCCTGGAAGTGACACCAGCGATCGGCGAATTGATGACTTGCATAGACCCTTATTACACGATGATTCTTTACGCCTGACTCTTTTCGAATTTTCGTGAGTGCCAAGGAGAAAAAACATCTGATTTCACCTTCACATCCATTGAATTTTGAAAAGAGTCAGGCGCAAGGAATCATCGTGTAATAGGGGACAAAAGCCAGGGTTTATGTGCAAGTAAGCAGGACAGCTGAATTTCATTAACGGTGGCACTGTTCAGCAATATAGCTAGCAGTTGCTTACAAATGACATGATTGAAGTCCGCGGGCTTCGATTGGCTGAAAGCACAGGGGAAAACAAGTCAAAGAAGGTTCGAACAGACATTGAAAAATCTCGAAGGACACTTCTTGACTGAAGAGCAGCACTAGAGATAATTTAAGAGATAAGAAAGTTTTGAAAATAGAAGAAATAAATTTTGAGTGTTAAAGTAGAAAAGGTAAAGTGGAAAAATTGAAAATTTGAAATTGGAGAAAGTTAAAGGAGAGCTTAGGAAGGAAAAACTCGAGAAGACGAGCAGGTAAAAAAATCTACAGAGGAGAGGGAACTGGAAAGATAAGTAAAATTTGAAACTGTTTAATATTTTTTTTTACTATTTAAATTAATCTCGATAATTTTATCCGTTCTGTCGCCCATTTTTCTTCTTTTCAGGTTAGAAAAAGAAGCGAGACAAATAATCAACCGATTAATTCATAGAAAGGTAATCAAATTTAGAAATATACTTTTTTGTTGAATCCACCCTTTCTGAGCAGTCGGAAGTGACAGCATTTAACGTGCTGAACTCGTTCTTTTTTTCCATTACGAAAGTTTAGACTAAATATTTGTGTCATTTTTCCTCGTGGTCGCACTGCTAGGTCTCGTCTCGTCTCGTTGTCGGTGCCGGTGAAGAAGAAAAAGTAAAAAATATCCAAGTGCTCCACGGAAAAATCGAAAAAAAAATTCAAAACTCCATTTCACGACTTAATTTTGCTCTGCTGAACAAACATTAATACATATGTAGCAGTTTGGAATAATAGGCATGTTCGATGTTCCGAAAAATGAGATCTCATAGACTTTAGAAAATATTGTTCTGTCAAAAAGTGAGCAAACGGATCCAATATTTTTTCTTTTATAAATTTGACAGCAAAACTGAGAAATTTTGCTGTTCATGAGACTAATATTGCTGAGGTTTCTCATAATTTTGAACATGTCTATTCCTTTAAAAGAAATCAATACACGCAAACAATTGCCAAACTTCAATTCACGACTGAATCACGGCCAATACAAGGCCATTTAAAGTATTGTGCTATGGGTATGTGCAGTCATCATAAAAAATCATAAAACAGGAAAATGCTTGATGTGACTGTTAAAGTTTGTAAGTAGTCTGTAAGTAGCTTATAAGTAGGTTGTAATTAGTTGTAAAAAGTTCTAAGTAGCTTTAAGTAGTTTTAATTAGTTTTGATTAGCTTTAATATAGTTTTATGTAGTTTGTAAGTTTTATATAAAACCAAAAAAAAAATAAAGACAATGATACCAAGTTTTTTTGTAAATTCTTCTCGGTAAAAAATAAAACCGACCTGGATTTAGTATTAAGATAGTTCTTAGGCCAAAAGGTATTAGCATCAAATTATTATAGTTCAACTTAGAGCACCCGAACATTGACATTGGCAATTTTGTCTTCTTTTATCGTCATGGTCCTCTTATTTTCCAGCCCACTAAAAATAGCCCGTTGTGAAGGTTTTTATGCTTCAATTGTAACTTTTTAGTTTTGTGATGAACATAAGCAACTTTTCATAACCTTCGTCATAGTCTCAGTTCCGACAAGCAACATTCACCACCATGAGAGGGAAGATAAAAGGAGCGAGCGATGGCGGTAGTTATGCCAGTGAGACAGGCCGAGGAAATGCACTTATATTTAAGGGTTATGGCGACATCGTGGTGCCCTTACCCCTAAAGATCGACTAACACTAGAACCAATTCTACAAACTGCACCTGTGACCTAAATATCAGAAACCACTTTGATAAATCAGAATTGGAAGATAGTGACATTTCGAAATTGACGTTCATTTTACCGCAATTGGGTTCTACAATCCACATTATGGAACCAAATGACCAACTGAACAGGGGAAAGGGAACGTTTAGTGTAATCAAGAACCAAACAAAATGTGGACAAGACTAGGTGTAGGGCACATCAATCAATAGGAAATTTTGTGGCCATTACGAATAAAACAAAATCAACTCAATCAATGAGATCTGGGGAAAATTAATTTTATGACAGCTAAGCTTCAGAAATGGAGCAAGATGGGAAACTCCCAAAGAGAAATTTGAACAAAATGGATGGGGCACCTTTGAACGTACCAGAAACATTAAGGACAGATGCTTTGATAGATTTTCCCCTTGACCTTCTAAATTTCAATTAACTCCTTCTACTACAAAAGCCTTCGATTATTCGTTCCGAGTTGCAATTTCGGAGTCTGTTTCTGTTCCCGATTTCAAGAAGGAGTATATTTGGAACACACACATACATTTACAGTTTTTCGTAGCCCTACTTTTTAAAAATGATAAATATTTGAAGAAGCTATTTTGTAAAATGGCCGTCATTAAGTAGTTTTTGTCCAAATTTGACAACACGATGTTTTCATATTCGATTGCATTCAAAGTGGAGTGAAACACTCAGAAAATCCAGTCGAAGACGACATTAATATGTTGTTTCATTCATTTGTGAATTCTGGTTTGTTTATGTTTAGTTTTTGTTTCCCTTTGTTTAGGAAATAAAAAACATTTATTTCATTCGCAAACAAAAAATTCTATGTTAAATTTAATGGCGTTTTATTCTATGATGTTTTTATATAGGAATTTCCGTGGTAATATTTGCAGCGATTTTTTTTTTGATTTTTTTAAATAAATTTTTAAATTTGGTCTTGTAAAGGGATGACTAAAGAACAAAAATCAACAAAAAAAAAATAGATGTAATTCGAGAGGAAAAAATAAAACGTGAAAAGAGTGAAAATCTCATACAAACTTGTATGGGAAAAGTATGGGCTTTTAGAGCCACGTGTAAATGATATCGGAAAAAAAATCTTGTCCAAATATTTTTTTGTACGGCATAAACCTTTGATTTAGGGTGTGTTTACTTTTTGAAAACAATTTTGGGAAATAACGGACACCCTAATGTATATCCAAAATGCTTCAACTTTCCCATTATTTGCGCTTTATTTAAAAGGAGACATGAGCATGGGAGAAAACTCTAGAGGCATATCCATTCTTAGTTCCTTAAGAAAAATATTTAACTCTATTCTCTATGAGAGACTTATATGATCGATTGAGACAACCCACTGCTTAAGTATCTATCAAGCTGGGCTTAGATCTGGCTTTTCAACTCTTCGCCCTAAAGAGCATAGCAAGAAAATACGCTGAAAAAAAAATAAATTTCATGGCTGCTTCGTTGACTTGTACTGTGAACAAACAACCACTGATTTAAAAACTGTCCTCTCTTGGTATATGCCGAAAATTTTTACTTCTATATTCTGAGTTCCTCAGTTCAACAATTGCTGGCAGTATGGGATGGAAACAATTTATGAGATAGATTCGAGAAGTCGGCAGGAGTCCCTCAAGAGTTTATTTTAAGTCCTATTTTATTTGTTTTTTTTATCGAGGTGTCTGCAAAATTCTACTCGGAGGTGTAGATTTTGCTGGATCCGTAATTAAAGTTTTTCTGTATGCAGATGATCTGGTACTACTAGCGGATAATCTCTTTACTCTACAATTGCAAATAAATAAACTTCAAGCACATTGCAAAACATGGAACTTAAGAATTAATACCCAAAAAACCAAGGCTATGATTTTTGAGTTAAAACAGCATAGAAGATTGCCAGAAGAGTCATCGAACATAAACAACGAACGAACTAGCTTTGAACTTGATGTTGCTTTCTTTTTTTAGTAACAAGAATACTGACCATCATCGCAGTACCAGTGTTTAATGCAACCGTAAACACCTGCCTATGCTTTGGTATACAGGCTTTTGAGTACGCACTCTTTGAGGTATTTGAAACCATTCAAAGGAACTTTTTTAAAAGACTGATTAGATTGTCCAATGCAACTCCTACGTACGCCATACATGTCGAATCTGGTACAGCTTCAATTTACATTCAAAATCTTAAACAACATTCCGATTATCTTACCAGAGTTATGAAAAGAGAAAACAGATTTCACAAGTGGATTTTGCCAAGGCTTCTTCGAACAAATGCTACTCCCTTTAAAAAATGAATTCAATTTGATGCAACACATGATGCAGAACTATTTTAATGGGAAAATAATATCGGTGAACTTGCTGCCCTGATATCAAAAATTAATGAAAAACTATATTTGCAACACTTAGAAAAAGCATCCTCCTCAGCAGAATCTCCTAAGAATCTAAACCATTAATTGCCATGACATCTGAACTATTTTCGCAAAGAACCATCAGCAGTACTATTTTTAGAGCAAGAGTTAAATTTCTCGACCTCAACTTTGTTCCCCATAGATCTGATATTTCAGCACAAATATGTACTCTCTGCAATATCTTCTATTGATCTTTTGAAGATATTGACTATTTCGTAGAGATTTGTCCAATACTGCAAGAAAAACGTCAGTTCTATTTCCAAGTAAGTTTCTAGTCTATGGGGCAGCTTCTAAATGCTTTTAACTGAGCGACTGGTTGCTTGAATCTTTATAAGTATTGTAAACATGCTTTTACTTACCGAAATAGCTTCTAATCTCTTTCTTAATTCGCTTCCAGTTGTCGCTATTAAAACCTTATTTTATACATATCTGATCTAATATCCCCATTCTATTTATGATAAAACTACTACCCACCAACTGACCCACTTAATTATGTCAAAGTTACAAATTTGACTTGAAATTTTTGTCTAAACGGGAAAATTTCTGTTCAAAAAATTCAAAATTTACTCGGAATTAATTAACTTGCCCATGATGTTGGCTGGAAATAATGGAGAGTTATAAGTCGAGCTAATTGTTGTAGCCGAAGCTGTTGATAATAGCCATAACATTTTCTGGATAGGATTTAACTAGCAGTGTACTGGTCGCCTGAAACTCCTATCACGTTGGTATCTCTTTTCATGTTAAAATTGGTTTTGTGAAAGATGACTTTGTAGCATTTTCAACTTATTCCAATGTTAAATTAAGAAACTGAAATCTCTCATCAACCAAATAGCCTCTTTGCAAGTCAAATCACTTCATGAGTTCTCTCTCGGTATGATACCTTTTGTCCTATCCAAAACAAAGATGTATCCAAAATTACATGTATTATGTTCGTGATCATACTATACCCTAATTGGATTTCTGTTGTTTCACTTCGGAACTGCTGTACATAAACTTCAATACTGTACAGTGTACAACGAAAAGAAAACTAGCTTATAAAAGCTATTGAATGATTGTTAAGCCATAAGGACTATACTCAATCAAAAAAGAAAAAGCCTTTCTCTCTGCACAGGTAACACGCTCAGGTTGAAGCTGTTTTATAGCCTTTTTATCACTTGATCTACTTCATCCTCGCAATTGTATTATAGTCAGAAGTACAAATCGATACCTTCGAATATAATAGGTAGAGAGAGGTACTAGCGAACGACCGACGCGACGCGACGATAGGATTGTATAAATTTCATTTTATTCCAGGAACACAAACAGTTTTTTTATACATCTTCTACACTCACTTCACTGGTATAGCTATAGTAGTTTTTGTTTGGTTGAAAATATGTATTTTCAATCTTGATATTGTGTACACAATAAAGCGCGAGAATAGTCTGGGTGTGTCTGTGTGTACTCAAACACATATTGGTATCGATGTTGTGTACTTATATACATTTTGTCCTGAATTCAATTTGCAGTCCTGACAGCGAATTTTATTCATATCGCGTTGAATGTCAGATGATGGGGCTTACGAATGGCCCGCGTCCGTACGCCCATGATGTTGATAAAAGAAAATTGTGCAGGAGTTTATTTGTTTTCAAATTGTGTTTGTTTTTTGTCTTTTTTTTTTGTTTTGTTGATAGAAGCACACTTTCTATTTTTATTGAATAGACTTGATTAAAAAAAAAAGTGCAAAATATTGTATCAATCACTTTGGACATTGCCAGTATTTGGAATAGAAGTTGATTAGTTCTATCAATCGTGAATTGAATAATATGGATATAGACATTGAGTACTATATGTAAATATAGAATCTACAGATTTATTATCTGTTTGCGTTCACAATAAGGTGAGTCTTCAAAATGTCTGCTTTCGACAAGATAAAAAAATGTATCATGGAGATAATGTCTAGGATAGGAAATTGGTCCAGACAATGAATGCTTCGGATTTTGTCTTATTCCGTAGATTGTCATAGCTACGAGCTGAACGAATGATTTGGGCTAATGTTTGCTAAAAAAAATACGCTCAACTTTCTCATTTTACCCAGGATAAAAAAAAATTAATAATTCTCCAGGCGCATTTCCACAGGAGCTTTACGGAGAATAAACTTCTGATAAGATTTATCACAGCACTGAGAGCAGGAATTGTAATTTAAAGCGAGCAATTCTGCGATAAAGATAGACGAAATTGGATAACGGATTTGTTTAAAAAAGTGCAGCTATTTGGATCCCCTGACACAAGGAAATTTCTAATCGAGAGAAAAGAAGGAGAAAAAAGATTCATAGGGGTAATAATAGGAAGACTTACTATTTCAGCCCAAATGACAGAATCGAAGAGTTCCGACAAAAACTAGAAGATTAAGAGGAATTTCTTCATGAAACTGATAGGGACATCTTAGTTGCCGAAGACTTCAACGCCAGAGGACAGGAGCGGGGTATACCAACTCTAGACTCTCAAGGAAAGAACAACATTGAGGCGAATGCGATATGCGGCCTCACTGCCTGAACAGAATGGAGACGGAGCTGGAACTGGAGCAGCAACTGGAATAGCTGTAAAAATTTTGGATACACACAAATCCAATGATACGAACTGAATACGACGCAACTGCAGACGGAGCTGCAGACGCACAAGGTGGACAAATTGGCCAACTTTTAACTTTTGCATGCAGCTTTTTTGACGTTTCAAAATTGTCAGTGCAACCAAGTGTTTACATGGAGGTTGAAGAGAGTTTCAAACTCTTTTTAATCTCTGATAAAGACTTAAAGTAATTTTAGCTTCAATTTCATCACTATCTATTTTTGTTTCTGTTTTAGCACATGTGTAAAAAAAAAGCACGCACAGCATTTTTTGACAGCTATTCCAGTTGCAGCTGCAGCTCCAGTTGCAGCACTCTATTCTAGTCAGGCAGTCAGTGTACAGTCAATGCTGGAAGCAGACCCACCTCAAGAGACCTGATTGTGTTTTATACTACACCAAAGGACAAAAGTTGGAGAGTCATTGGAGATTACACTGGCAGTGATCCCAAATATACCGTTTTCCGAACCGAACCGGACCCGAACCAAACTTGAACACAAGCCCTGAAATTGTGACTCGATGAAGAGATAAACATACATTTAAGCGATCGAATAAGGGAAGTCCAGCTGTCTTCCAATTTCCAAATGACTGGGACTGGAGACGTTGCTACCAGAATAACGATACAGCTAATACGTTGAGCATGCGATACAGACATTCCACACAAATTCAATAATGGAGGTGAGATCCCGGTTTACTGGCGGAGAGATGAAATAGCAGCTTTGCGCAATAGTTCACTTTCCTTCAGACGAAGAGTAATCAGAAGAAGTGATGAACCTTCAAGAAAGATCTCACAGAGTTCAAAAACAAAAGAACAGAACTACAAGAAACAAAATTGGAACAAGAACTTTGACCGATATCTCTGTTCCCTAGGGACTAGGATATAAACTGGTCATGCGAAAAATTGGAGCACTGGCAGTTGGCAGTAATCCCAGCATTCAAAACAGAAATGATGGAATGGATCGAGAACTCATTTTTTCCAACTCACTCCGATAAACCACACGACATCACTCCAGCCAATGTGCAAAATATTTACCACCCTGATGCTGAAGCACTTGAAAAAACTGTGAATTCACTTTTAAAAAATAATGCTCTTGGCCCCGATGGAATAGCAGCATACTTCCTAAAATTGACTGCCCAAACATGGCCTCAACTACATGTTTTTTTTTTTCAGAAAAAAAAAGCACATGTGTTAAAACATGGTTAAAAGAACCTCCCAAGGTTACAAGCCTTGAACCAAAACCTTCAATTACGATCAGGGAATTTTTGTGTGATAGATTCGTAGGCAATGCTGAGGATATCGAAAAATCATTTCTGCAAATTGTATGACGACGATGGCGTCACATTAATTTCGTCCCCCTGATCTTGAAGAAGTGGTGAAGATACCTATATCTAAATTTAAGTCTAATTAAGATGCTGGAGCCGATAGCCTTACAGCCGAGCTGTTCTAGCAGCTGGCGATAAATTGGTTTGGAGTATGCAACAGCTCATCTGCAAAATGTAGTCGGAGGAAAGCATGTTCGATGATTGGAATTTGGAACATCATTTTTTACACGATCTACAAGAAAAGTGATCATCTGGACTGCATCAACTAAAGAGGCATTAGTCTACTTAACATCTCGTACAAGTTTTTCTCAGCCTTCTTTCGTCGTTCACATGGTTGAAGTCATTCGTCAATAACCTTTGGTAGGAAAAATATCAGTTTGGCCTTAGATCAGGTAAGTCCAAGAAAAGACCCAACACCAACGTCTCAAACAGAACGTCACCATAGACAGCTATAATTTTGAGGTGGGCAAAGTTTTTGTGTATCTTGGATCTTGGCTCAATTATCAACTTAAAATAACACCACCGCTGAATTTAAACGAAAAATAGTTTCTGCCAATCGCTTTTTCTTTGTGCTGAGAAGGCAATTGAGGAGCGAGGCCCTCTATCGAGTAACTAAGGTGTCCTTGTATATGACACTTACTATCCAAAAGCTGAATATATGTATGAGCCAGAGGCATGAATACTTTAAACAGCGGATAAAAACGACTTAAGCTGTTCTCGTCTTCATAGATGGGGAATGCAGAAGAAGATACACTAACGAGCTTTGCAGGGCTTACAGCGCCACTGAGAGAGCTACAAAAGTGTAAACGACTGAGGTTGGATGCGTCACCTAGAACGAATGGGTATCAATTAATTCTCCAGTCCGGAGAGTCTTTGAATAAGCTCCACCAAATATCAAAAGGGCAAACTTTATTGCATTCAACCAGCCAACTTTATCAACACATCAAACTTTACTTTATTAGTGTAGAATTTCGTCGCGGAACGTCAATTTCATAAACCTTTATGTTTGAGATGAAGTTATTTCATTGGTCATTGTTCGTATAAAAACTTCTTTAATTTTTAATTTAAAAAAAATTTAAATTAAATTTAATTTAAAAACAAATTTTGAAAAGATTTCTTCCTCTTTGCGATCAGAGTTGGGGAAATTTTTAAAAAAGTTAATAAACGCATTGAACCATGAAATGCACCACTTTTTGTACGAAACGTCATTTTTGTGTATAATCGGTGTTGCCACTTTTCAATAATTTCAGTAAATCAAATGCACTTTTTACGTAAAAAATGTACTGCTTTTAAATCGAGTCTACTAGATTCTATTTTTTGGAAAAGGAAATAATCATTAATCAAAATTCAGTTCATGAATTTTTCAATTCTATTGTATTAATTATATTATGCCATTTTTAACTTTTTATGTTCTATTTTTAAAATAAAAATTGTAACATGCAGATCTTCTTTAAGAAAATTGAATATACTGCATTTTTGTATAACAACCTACTTTGGAAAAATTTCCAATTGGTGGTAACCCTGTGACAAAAACTGACCAATACGATTTTTGACAGTAGTTGTAACACTTTTTATTTGCAGATATTTGTGTAGTAGCAGTTTGCAAGTTTGTCAACGGAGGGAAAATTATTTGCACTCTCATTGCGCCCTCTCGATGCACTTTTTTGTGTTAACAAACAGGAATTTGTGACAATTTGTGAAAATTTGTGAAAATTAGCAAAAAATTTCACGAAAACAAAGAGACCTACTGACAAAAGATATGACAGAAACTTTTAAGGGTGAGTGGAGATGTTGAGATGTACATGGAGCCTATTGAGACTAGTTCACACACTTTTTCCCACATTGAAAATAGGGAACACAACCAGTTAAAGTGCTTCTACACTATCTCACAAAGTATTAACTCATGTCAGAATATAGTGTGAAAGAATTTCATACGACTGCCAAATTTGTGTGCAGAAAATGATTTTAATATTTTGCTTCCACACTTGTATCCAAACAAATTAGTTTCACCATAACCCCAAACCTCCAAGTGGGATAGAAAGTGTGATGGTTTTAGAACCGTTCCTAAACATTTTCATGAATTAACATATGTCAAATCGTGTCGGATGCGCTGTCAAGTTGTGTGTGATGAAATTTCATATTTTGCTTCCACACTATTATACATGATTTTCTTCACACCTTTTTGATATATGTCCTTCTGTTCTTTTTTGTACGAGTTAGAGGTGAATGAAGTTTGATTGCGTGAAATAAGGATGGGTATATTAAACAGAAAGGGTTTTCTTTGCATAATGTAGACACGGTGTTCATCAAAACGACTTTAAGTAAAAAGACAATGTAGACAGGCTTTTAAGGTGACTGAAGATGTCGAGATTTACACGGAGCCTTTCGAGACTAATTCACACGTTCTTTCCCACGTTGACCATAGGGCAACACGACCAGTTAACTATAATTAGAACTTCTATAAATGCTTTCGTCTTTATTTGGTAACTGCATGACACATTTGTTGGGTCCATAAAGTGAATGCTTTCCGGCTACAATCAAATGACGAGGACAAAAACTTCATCCGTTAGTATCGAGTGATAGCATTTTCGATGGCTTTTGTTAATCATGACCCAAATGCAAAGATCCTTTGACATTGAATGGTGGAACTACCATTCAGAAATTCCCAATTGAATTCTTATCTCGGTAATCGACTTGCGAATTGTACTTCTCTCCATCTACCATCAAATTTACCAACCAGATTCGACATAGCGTGTATATATGCATCGTGCTCGAGCAAAGCGTCTGATAAAAAACCTCATAACTTTACCTATTTGATTTAAGAAAAAAAATATCACAAGTAAAAATTTCTATCAAAGTATCATCGAAACTCGATGCAACCAATACTGAGGTTGACCTTATTATTTACAAAAGTATTTCGTTTACTGTCAGTTCTCAAATAAACCAAATTAACCACCCGTGGTATTTTACAATCAGTTCTAATGTGTAACTCTTTAAACAGTTTTTGCACATTACCAAAGCTGTAATGTCCATGGTGATGGTATACTATATTGTGCTAGTGCAATGTCAGGACGATAAAGTTTGTGTTTCGATTCGTTGCAAACACCAAATATATATACATATCCCCAAAACCACAAACAAATCACCATCATCACACTGCACGCTTGCATCTAAAATGTAAAATGGAGCTAACTTTGTGGTCTCTCCCTTTTAGTTAGCCATAATTGACCACCAAATTCAGCAGGACGAAAATTTATGGCGTGTGGTGTGTATTTGTAGAGCACAGCAGGACATACATACAAACATACTCGTACAACAAACTGGTGTAACATGGTCATCATATTAGTAACTAAACTGTATTTGACTTTTGTATACAGCTCTATACTAAAAGTTACAGAACTGACTATGCTCCTATAAGCATACATGTATCCTGGACATGAATTTAGAATTTAAAGGAATCAAACTCTCAGCAAATATGTACATACGTTCACTTCAATCCTCAAAACTGAGACCAATGTGATCATTTTTATTATTTTATCTTCTTGTTCCTACGAACGGAAATACGTTTTTAATAAAAATAATGAAAACAACAATCCAAACCAACAAGATAATCCAGAAACCAGAATCCACATCCAGTCACAAAACACGAAGACCAGAGGATAAATGTCAAGGAATACAAGGAGCAAATACTGAAAGAGTGAATTTGCATAGCAAGTTAACAGAGTATTTGAGTTGGCAATAAGACCGAGTGCAATGTGTTTTCTGAGAATAGCATTGATTGAAATTAATTTGGAATTTCAAAAGCAACATGCCATTTCCAAAGACAAAACGATGCATTGAAAATGGTTTTTTTGTTGTGAGGCAGAGAGGGATGTACATATACCTAACCTATCATTTTAAGACTGGACAGTCAGCAAACATTTGTTTGGTGTTTAAATTTGTCTGTTTTTGTGACTTTTGATTGACATAGCTTTAGATACCTTCCAAATAATAAAGCAGCAAAATTGAGTTTGAATCCACTAAGAGGACCATAATAAACAACTTTTGTATAGTTATGTACTAACAAAAAATCCGTATGTTTGGTCTTTGGGGGTTTTCACATAGGAATGTGTCAGTTGTTTACATTATCCAAGTTGATAAATATAAAATTACGGTTAATCGTACCGCTCCCATTTTTGAATACACGTGAACATAAAATCCAGTCCAGTCATTAAAAAGCTTTGCCTTAGAAAAAAAATGGCGGAAAGCTGTCATTCTTATTAAACTGTAAAAAGTCCTCATCGATAAGAGCCCTGCTAACAATTTTACGGGGGGATCAAAGGCCCTCCAAAAAGATTTTTAATAATATTATTTGAATGGTAACGCTTACAGGAAAAAAAGTCTGCAGCTAAATTATAGATCGTAACTGTTTTCGAGATAATTCAAACGGCAGAGTTAAGGATTTTATGTTTCTGTATAAAATTAACACTTTTACAGCTTTGAGGTTGAGTAAAAGGTTTGTTTTTTTGTTTGCGTGGTATCCCAAATATATACAGGGAATTATGTATAGGTTTTGGGAAACTTCTCCATCGATCCGAGCTCCAATACATTAATCATATGAGGTCGAAGGTCACGGTTCATTTTTACAAGGTGATTCAGATAAAATGTAACAAAATCGTATGGTAGGGTGGTTCTATACTCCCCCGTTTAGCTAGGAGGAGTAATTTTCTTAAAAATTGGTTAAGAATAGAAAAGAAATATTAAAAAATAACGGTAATACTTACAATACTTAGCTTTTTGCAAGGCCAAAAATATTTTCTTTTATTTTTATTTTACGTACATAAATAAATATGAAGTTTTAGTCAACTGTTTTTGAAAATTTTATTTTCAAACTTTTCAATCTATTTTCATTTAGACGTAAACAAATCTCCCCATGTCCCAAAAAAACAACTCTTTCAACTTCGCTACTGGAAAATACCTTAATTTTATCCTTATAACACCCTTCACCATTTTCAATCGATAAACTGCAACGGTTTTCCTTTTTTGTCGAATAAGAACATTGTAACGACTTTTACATTTGCACTATAACGACTCTAGAATGAAGGTGCGCTTTAGTACTTTAAGTACTAAACGTGTCGAAACGAAAGCTCGGAAATTTATGAAAAAATTCCCCTATGGAACACTTTAGAAGAAAATACTAGAAACTTCCAGCTAGTTCGGGAACATGTGTGTTAGGTGTAAGAGGACATGCTTGACCGGCAGTGCACCTAGTTTTATTTTAATCATGAATGAGTAAAGTTGATTGTAATCAAAATGAAAAGTAAAGTTCGTGATTTAATTTCAGTGGTGAATACTAAATTGTTTTTTAGTAAGAAAGTAAAGTGTTTTGAAATTATATAAATTAAGTAAATTAATAAATAAATAATTGAAAATCAAAAAATATTTTATTTTAACTAATTTATTATAAAAACTTTAAGTTTTAAACACAACGATTTAATTTTGTATGCAACGCGTTTCGGAATCAAATTCCATCATTGGGCTTACATCGGTGAAGGGGTATGAGGTTCATTTCAAAGTCGGTATATGTGTGGTTTGTCGTCATTAAGTGCGTTGCGTAGTTGGATTTGGTATTTGTTTTGGGTTTGTGTTCGTTAAATCTGTCTAAAAACGTTCTTCCAGTTTGTCCTATGTAGTATTTTTCACAATCGTTGCATTTTAATTTGTAAACACCTGCGTTTGTTTTAATGTCGTTTTTAGTTTTTGCTTTAAGTAGTTTTGTTATGTGGTTATTTGTTTTAAATGAGATGTTTATGTTTTGTTTTTTAAATGAGTTTCTTAATATTTGTGATAAATTCGTGTATTCTAATTAAATGTTTTTCGGTGCATTTATATGAGTGTTATTGTCGTGTGAAATAGTGTTTTGATTTGCGAAATAAATAAGTTGAAGTTTAAATAAAGTTAATAAGTTTTATTAACGAACTTGAAAAAATATTACATTATATTAATAAGTCTGCACTAATAGAATCGTTAAAGAAGTCTATAAAATTTTCAAAATGTCTTCGACCTGCAAAAACAGCCTGATTTATTTTAGATATTTAGAAGACTGATCGTAAACAAAAATTGTTAAATTTGTTTGCTCGAAAATATTTCATGGAAAACATTGATAAACATGTTTTTATTTTTTCCACCGGGCTGCGATGAGAATCGAAATACTTGTTCAAAAGATATCTTAAGAACAAAATGTGACATTTACTCTTGTAGTCAAATGCAAAAAGACCCTTACTGATGAACACTTTTTGATAGCTAAGGACATACAGCTAAAAACAATAGCATGCTTTACTGAAAATTTAACCTTAAAAGTATTTTTCAAGGCAAGTCAACATAATTTCACTCAATACAGACAACAACATACCTGAATTTCAGGTTAATAACATTAAACACGTAAACTCGCCAGACTAACATCGTTTATTTCGACTAATGCTCATTTACTTGCTCAAACATTAGTTTTTTCATCTACCTTGTGTCATCGTCCAATTCCCAAGGGGCTTGAAAAAACACAGATTATATGTAAATTGTTAAACCCCTACCACATTTTTTTTTGTGTGAATTTTTTTAGAGCTTGGGAAAAAATACAATTTCCATGCAAATTTGTTAGCCCCAGTCAAGGCAAAAATTGTTAATACCGAACTTTGATTCTTTGCCCACTTCTTTTTGGGCTTGGAATTAATGGGGCCTCCTATCGTATACATACCTACATTAGGGGTGTCGGAATTTTTGTATTTCTTAAATTCAAAATGGGTATCGTGGATTTTGAAAAGGATTTAGAAAGAACCAATTTTTACTCTGGGACATTTTCCAAAATTGAATTTTGAGACCCCGCGGTCGGTGTTAGGTAAAAAATTACAATTCGAAAAAGTGGTCAGAAAAACCATTTCAATATGCATGGATATGTGGCCACTGTTAATCACTTAAAGTGATTTTTTTTTTGCTTTTGTAACATTATTATTTTTTTTAATGGAATGCTCGAATTGGCCCGGCAATTTTATACAGCGTAGGTACTTAAATTAATAATCGGTCAATACAATTGAGTAAAGAAATCCAAAATAAAACACTAGTAAGTAATTGGAACCAAATATCGACGTAAATTTAAATTGGTTTTCTGACCATTTTTTCGGATTATAGTTTTTCTTACCTTAAAACAGCCGCGGGGTCTCAAAATTTAATTTTGGAAAATGTCCAAGAAAAAAAATTACTTCTTTCTTAATCCTTAACAAGATCCATGATACCCATTTTGAATATGAAAAATTAAAAAAATTCCGACACCCCTAACCTACATTACTCGTTTTTTCATTTAATTCCCTTGGGGCTTATTTCATATTATTATGTGTATGATTGTTCAGCCCCAACGTTATATTTTTAGTCAAATTTCCTAAAGGTTTGAAAAAACACAACTAATTTGTATTTACATTTTGTATGCCCAATCTTCACGTTTTTTTTTTAATTTGAAGTTCGAAACCGAAAACCATATTAAGAAATACTGCATTGTATTTTGAATATATTTTACGAATTAGCTTATACTGGAGAAGCTTCAGCCCCTATTCAGCATTTATTTGCATTGCTTTCATTTGCATTCGTTTGATTTACACTCATTTGCATTTTTTCCCATTCTTTTTCACTCTTATTCTATTGGGCTTCTTTGCCTACTTTTGATTTTTTTGAATTTGATTGAACTTATTTACCTATTTCACTATTTTGTTGTAGTTATTAAATTCATGGAGAATGTATATTCAAAGAATGTATGACTTCCTAAAAGATTGCAGTCAATTGATTACTTTAAAAGCCCAGAAAAAATGAGACAAAAAATGGCAAAACTACAAAAAAAAATACGACAAAGCTAAATTTTGGGAGAGAGCTTTATTTTGACGTCTTAAGCATCTCTTGAAAAGTTTCGTAAATTTTGGCCGGAAATATCTGCTGAGATATTAACAAAAAACCGTTATTTGTCCATTAACAGTACAAAATAAAAAGTGTTTCTTGGATACGCTATAACTTCAAGATAAATGAACCTACAGAGTTCGTTAATAGCTCAGTTTTTAGATAATTTTATTGTTTAAATGTTATTCTTTTATAATTTTTTTGTAAATGGAAAATTCATTATGTTGTTGAACAAAACCCAAATCACTTTCTTTTTCAAGATGGCGGTCTTCCCCTTACCCCGGGCTCCCAAGATACTTGGTTTTATAACGAAGAAATGTAGCCAAACTCAAATCGTATAAAAACTTAAGCCCATTAATGAAGTTTTGATAAATTTGTTGCCAAAATTTACTCCATCGTGAAGTTTTTGCATGATTTTCTCAGAATCTATTGCTTATATGAAAAAAAGTATGTTAATCTTTTTTGTGTAGAATAATATAATCTACAATTTAAACCTTCACATTTTTTTAAAAAACCTTATAGTGTTGTAGAAATTAAGAAAAAACTTAATTTTACCCCCTTTAACCCCCCCCCCCCCCCCCACCTGAAAATTAAGTCCCGGCACAAATTTACGGAACTTTTCAGGAAATGCTTAAGACGTTAAAACAAAGCTCTCTCTACCAAAATTCAGCTTTCTTGGAATTTTTTTGAAGTGAAAGTCTAATTTTCCTAATTTTTGACCAAAATTCAACTTTTTTGTTTTTTTTTGGGTGATTTCTCCATTATTCGTTCTAATTCCTGAGCTGTAGGTATTAAGAGCGTTTTTTTAATAATTTGAGGAGATTTGTCCAGTCTATGAATCAGATCAAAGTTTCTATCAGTTGAAGTCTTGAGAAAACACTTCATAGCTTTTGGCCCTTTTTGTATTCTTGGTTATATTGACAAAATTAAACATTTTTTCTAAGTTTCATTATCATGAATGGGCTTTCGATTATATTTTACCTGCTGCACCTACTTAACGAAAAATTATCATTAAATAAAAATGGTATTACGTTTGCTAAATTTAGCATTAAAAAGTACCCAAAACTCATATGTCATGTTCCTATGTTTCTAGGTTTTTACAATAATAAATATTTTAGATTGATAAACTTTTTCTTTCCACCCTCTTCTCCTCCTAGAATGCGTCTATGCAAAAAGCCAAAGTAAGTATTTAAAGGTCCTTTGAATATGCTTAACACATCATTTTTTGTTTACCTAATCATGGAAATTTTCTGATAGAAGGTTGATAGTTTGTTTATGTTTAATATACTCTGGGGCCTTAATTCAAACTACATAATTTTGTTTGCATTAAAAAAATTAAAGCCCCTTTTTTCCAATTTCAATAAGTAATAATAATAAACCTTAAATATTTTCAATAACTTACCTAAAGTATACACCAGGTGCACGTTGATCGATATCAGTTGAATAAATACGTCCAACTCGACACTTTGAAAACCAAGGTGCCATAAATGATGGATCATTCTTTTTTGGCCAATCTTTTATAGGAAAAACTAAAGGATATGTATAGTATTCTGGTGGATCAGAAAATTCCAAATAACCATTCATTGAAACCTAAAATTTATTAAAAAATAAATACAATTAAACAAACAAATTTAAAATAAATCTTAAATAAATAATTTACCCTTGTATAATTAAATCGAAAACCATAAAATGGCAGTTGGAAATTTAAATTCTTATGTAATTGTGGCATCGAAGCATGAATATCAGATTGATAATCTCCACGTCCACCATATTTATCCTGATCGAAGAACCAATAGAAAAATTGGCTACGAATGAGTTGTAATCGTTCGTTGCTTACTATATAACCATTGGTTGCATGAGTAGGTATGTCTGGTGGAGCCATTCTGTTATTGGGATCTAATGAAAACACAAAAAAAAAAGGAAAAATCAATAAAATTAGGTAATCTTCTTAAAAGGTTTTGAATTCTATAAATGTAATTTTCTTAATAGGTTACCTACTCCTTGCAATTATTATTTATTTATAGAATGTTTGGTTAAATAATTTGCATAGGATTGAGATAAGTAAAGCTTATTATAGAATTTCATTTAAAACTCTCAATGCCTCTTATAACAAAGAGGAAATCTGACATCGAATCAAAATAATTGCCATTAGCATTTGCCTATATTAATTTGCTTGGGATTCAATTTCAAACAATCTATGTAGTTGTAGGTATAGGAGTATTATATTGAATTAAAAAGGATAAACAGAACTCAAAAGTTGAAAGAGGAATTTTCCTTAAGTCAAGCACGGATCTGGGTGGGGGTTGGTCAAGGGGATTATGACTTCTCTATCCTGAATACATAAGTGGATTTGTTCTTCTGTATTTTATTTGAATTTTATTTTTATTTGTTGATTATTCAAGGAAATTGCAAAGTGCTAGGTAGCATAGGTTCTTTGAATAAGTTAAAGATTTTGGTATTCATTATTATTTAAATCATCTTAACCAACACTGTAGTTCGAAAAGTAAATGATAAAGTACACCTTGACTAGATGGCAGTAATAAAAGGAAGACTTTTCACCATCGTGTGAAAGGATTAAAAAACTTCAAGATATCTCAAGTAAGGTATTAAGTACATATATGCAAAATGCAAGCAACATTTTCTGGTACTAGTTTTATGGTGAAAAAGTATATTGGAAACAAATAGGACTTGAGTGGTCTTAAAAAGACCGATTCAAATGAAAAAAAGGCTTCCCTTCGGGATCTTCCTGTGTCAAAAATCTTAACACCCTACTGCTATTGATCATCGATCAATGCCTTAAATATCATCATTCTACCTGCTGTTCATCGATTCCCCGACGACAGTTAATAGTATTAAAAAGGAACTTATCACGGATAACCTGTGTTTTGCTGGATTCAGTAAAGAACAGCATTGGCCAATGCCAGTAACTTGGTGATGTTAAACGGGCCTGGTCACAGCTAGTTTTAAAGAAAGAGTTCCAGTTCATCTTCGAGTCACTTGAGAAAAAGAAGTCAGCAAAACTCGATGGTTTAAGCAACATTAAACATGTACTATGATATCTACCTCTGGGAAAAAGATGATATTTTTACCACGAAATAGTAACAGAGTTCCGAAAAACAAAGTTTCGAAAGGCGAAGTTTCGAGAAATATAGTTAAAAATGGAGATAGATTTTATAAGCCAAAGTTTTAAAACCAACAAATTCAACAATTTTCAAACTGTTTAATTATACACAATGCACACAAATGCGTTGCCATTTGGCTCTTTTAGTGGCCAAATGGCCCCTTTTTGGAGTCCAGGACCCATGGCCACCAATTTTTAAAATATCACCCAATAGGCCTATTTTTAGAAATTAATATGATTGTCATTCTAAATTGAGTTTTTAATAAAAATGGTTGAACTTTCGCCAAGTTTTGTACATAATTCGGCAAACTGACAGAATAAAAGGATAATGTTTGTTTTCCCCTAGATGTATATTGTTTCTTTTTGTTCTCTCCCTTGTGGTATTTTGTAAAACGGGCTCCTTTTTTGTCCTAGGACCCTTTTTGGACCACTCTTGATTTTTTTTTAGCGGCATTAGGTAGAAATGGTGGCATGGGCGTAACATTCGTCCAGTACCCAATTAGTGCTGAATTGCGCCGTTTTGATACCATAACTCGTTTGACTTGATTCTTTCGGGGGTCTTCCAGGTACATGATTGAATGCGAGATTTCACCTGGGTCTCCATATGCCCACTCGGCATGACCAGAGGTTTCCAGTGGAGATCAGCATCCACCACGAGCCCAGAGTTCTTTGATTTGAATTAGAACGGATTTGGAATATGGTTTTAGTATATTTCGGGCTAGCACCAACGTCAAGAGGCGGGACTTGAGACACTCAGTCGATTGGATCGGATATCGCCCAAAGGCAGCTGCGATATGCCGAGCTCAGCAGATAGCAGAACGACTGGAGCGCGAAGGATCCAACCAATGAACGCTGTCATTGAGCATCATGAAACCCAGCAGAGGCCCGTATTCCGATTGTTCTCGGTCTTGGGGTCTAGGGGAAGTCTAAATAAAGCAAATAAGTTTTATTAACGAACCTGAAAAGTTATTACAATATAGTCTGGTATCAAGTCCAAAGAATGTTAAATATATGTCAAGTAGATTCTCGATACGTGGCCTCAAGATCAGGCATTTGCTTATATCAATGGTTTTATGATGTAAAGAACAGTTTCAAAAGTCGAGTCTTCCACAAATTATCTTGCAGCTTGATTTGGAACTTATTTAGAAATTTTGGATAGCTAAAATTTGAAAATTTACACATCATCGTCATTCAATGAAATTCCTTTAGTCCATTTTCTCGAAGTCAAGATTTCTAGAAACCTCTCGCAAATACGAAATTTTCATTGAACAACAGCAAAATGTTTCCTAGTTTCAAGCTTTTTTTCAGTAAAATTATAATATTCCTTACCAATGCGTTCTTCGATTTTCATAAGAAAAATTTGTGCTGTGCCATAAATATTGAAAAAATTAATTTATATTATTGCTCATAAAATTCTGAACAAAAGAGATTATGACACATTTTTTCGTAGGAGCAACAGATTTCAAGACATTTGTTTTCTTCATTTTGCCTTGATAATGTAATGTATTGAGCACGTTTTTCTCAAAATCTTTTTCGTCTACGAAAAAAGTGTTATAATCTTTTTTGTCCAGAATTTTATGAGCATTAATACAATTTCATTGGTTAAAAAAAATATATTGGCTAAGATATAAATAAATAACGGTTCTTTATTTGTCCATTTACAGTACAAAATAAAGTGTTATTTGAAACGCTATAACTTCAAGATTAATTAACCTACTGAGTTTGTTAATAGCTTCTTTTTAGATACTTTTACTGTCTAAATGTTATTCTCTCATGATTTTTTTGTAAAGGGAAATTTCATCGAGTTGTTGAACAAAAACCAAATCACCTTCTTTTTCAAGATGGCGGTCTTCTCCTTACCCCGGGCACCCTAAAAACTTGGTTTTTTTAAAGAGGAGATGTAGCCAAACTCAAATCATACAAAAATTTTAGCCCATCGATTAATGAAAATTTAATAAAATTTTTAACAAAATTTACTCCACCGTAAAGTTCTTGCATGATTTTCTCAGAATCTATTACTTATGTAAAAAAAGTATATTAATCTTTTTTGTGTAGAATGACATAAGCTACAATTTGTACCTTCACATTTTTTCAAAAAAAACCTATAATTTTCGAGAAATTAAGAATAAACTGAATTTTACACCCTTTAGCCCCCACTGAAAAATTAAGCCCCGGCCCAAATTTACGGAACTTTTCCGAAATGCTTAAGACGTCAAAACAAAGCTATTCGCCAATATTCAACTTTGTCGGAGTTTTTTCATAGTTTTGCCATTTTTTTGTCTAATTTTCCTGGACTACCGCCATTTTTTTCACATTTTTTTTGAGTAATTTGTTTAGTTTTTTTCTAAATGCTCTTTCTTAATAGTTATCAATTTATTTTTTTTAATTAATTACAGAACACATAGCTATTAAAGTTTAAAATAAAACCATTTTTACTTTTTCAGTTACAAACAAAATTGAAAATGGGTGCCACATCACCCGGCTTTTTTTTACAAATTTTCGAGGCATATGGCAGCACAAACTGAAGACAAAACAGCATTTTTTTTCCTTGAAAGAAATGTCAAAATTAAAAAAATTAAATTATTCATACATAAATTATGTTAATTTCAGAATTGCACTGCACTTGGGGCACATAACGGAACACCTTTTTTCGCTAGCTTCATCACGCACATGACACAAACCCGTAATCGCAGCGCCGAATAGGTATTTACTGGCGATTAAAACAAAAGTACTTTGTCATCTATCTACTCGGAAAATCCACCTCTGGGTAGATCAATAAAGCTTCCAAACGTTTGCAGTGTAATCCAAGCGGAGGTGCTGGCAGTTTGCGAAGCCGTGAAACATCTTATATCTCATGAAGTAGTCAAAAGTAATTTCGACATTTTCATAGACAGCCAGGCGGCGATCAAAGCTATTTCCTCAATCACTATAAAGTCCAAACTGGTAGAACATTGTTGAATCGGGTTGAGATCTCTTGGTGCAACAAACACTGTTACCCTTAAATGGGTCCCAGGACATAGTGATATTGGAACGAATTAGCAGATGAAATGGCCAAAAACGGATCATCTCTTGACCCTGGTCAGGTTGAACCCTCGATACTTGTGCCATACTGGAGTAAGAAAAAAGTAGAGTTAACCAGAATTTCCTCGAAGCTGCAGACGTCAGATGTTCATCAATTGACACTTGCCGGGTTTCAAGAAATTTGTGGTCCAACATTTCAAAGAACCGAACTGAATATATACTTAAGATAAGCAATCCTCAACTATAACTCCTGGTTGGAGTCCTAATGGGCCACAACTCAATGGGAACCCACATGAGAAGAATGGGCATCAGTCCATCGGACTTATGTAGTAGAGGGTGTCAAGATGAAGAGGCAGAGGGGGGCTCATCACATTTTCTTTGTGAATGCCCCAGCTTGGCTGGAACCAGAAAAGAACCCCTGTGGAGAATACTTTTTCGACGAAATGGGTGACATCTCTTCCTTGCCACTAAAGAATATCTTGAAATTCATTCAGAATTCAGGATGGTTTAAGAAGGCATCCCATACCTAAGCTCCCCTTAATCCCCCTACCTTCCTCATACCTTCCTACCTTAACCCTGGAGAGCGCAATGGATCCACGAAGATCCGAGTGAGATTGCCGTGTCATCACTCCTTCCAACCTAACCTAACCTTGGCATCTGTTTGGATCACTATTTGCACAATTATACCCTGCTACCAAGAAGAAACATTTTGACATATTATATGCATAGTAATTCAGTAGAGTCTATTGGCGCAATAGGACAGATGTAGACGAAGAGGTTTTGAGAGGCAACTGATTTTTTTTTTCTAGAATTAAGGAGGGCCCAAAGTGAGTACAAGGTAAATGGAAAGTTGAAGCATGGAAGGCCTTATTTATCTTTGGGAAAACATGCCAAGCCATAGTTCACATACAAGTTTTGTACTTTTTATAATTATTTATATAATCCATGAATAATATAATTAGTGTCATATGTAATATGTGTTTAAGACCAAGCTCGAGAGGACATTATGTACAAGCAAATTAAATCACAAAATAACTTCATATCCCTCCCCAAAATTCAGTTTGGATATCCGTGACTGACCCTTAAAAAGTTCTAGGAAAATACGTGTCACATAGGCGTATAGGCGTATCTCTGATAATACCCTTAAAAGTAATTACATACGAGTACTACACATAAAAAGGCAATCAAATTATATGGTAAGATGGTTTCTTTATAACTTGAACCTTTTCAAGCCCAAAATTTTAAGAATAATAAACTTTTGATAAAATATTTAAATGGTGTCCTTTTTCTTAATTAAGGATATCTTATCAAAAAAAAACACGACTGTCGTTCTCTGATTTTCTCTTTACAAAAATTATAATTCTTTTTCTTAATTTAAAAATCAACAGATAATTTCCGGTTCAATAATATTCTCGTTTCCGGCCGGCGTAACGAATTGAGAAGAAATATTAAATTATTTTCGATTAAAGCTAAATATATTCATTAATTCTACCTCCGTACATATTCCAGCTTTTTATCTCAACACCATAAAATTACCATCGTACCTCCTCTAGCCGCGCACTGCACCCAACCATAATGCTAAATTAATACAAAATATAAAAATTACAAACCATGAGAAACGAATTAAGCTTCCTTTTGTTTTTAAAATTTCAATTAATTTTAATATTCACGAGGAAAATCTGTCTTTGGATTTTCAATTAATATTTGCATGATAGAATATGAGATGAAATATTTATACTGACATTATGATCGGCATGCTGACGCTGGCGCTGACGCTGGTGCTGGCTAGTTGCCTGGGCATAGATGGTGTTGTTCAATGTATTTGCTTGTCAGAAGGTACAAAACTATGTATATTCAATTTAAAATTCAACCATATTTAGGATATTTGCTCTAGCAAGCTGTGCATCAGGATAAGCAATGTGCATATTGTGCTTATGCATTTGTGCATCCATCATTTATTTATTTATGTATTTCAAAGTACCTACCTATAAGCTACTAAAAGTTACCTAAAAGATAATAAATTATAAGTAAACAAAAATATGGCTGCTCAAAATAGAATGTAGAATTTATGAATTATCGGTACGGCAAGGGTGTGCATTTAAGGACGTTGCTTGCACTGTTGTATACGTAGGAGGTAAACATTTCGAAATAACGAATAAATTGCACATAAATCACATTAAACGGAATATCTGTGTGCATATTTTGTTATGCAATATTAGTTGTAGGTATACTGGTTAGATTAAGAAGTAGCTATGCCGAAATTGGAACGCAATTTGTTAAGCTATTAACGAAATATATGTGGAAATAACTATCAGTCTTGCCAGATTGGGATATTTATCGGAAATTGGGATATTTTTTTCCCGAAATTGCCAACAGCAATTTCTGTATGACAACCCAATTATATTTGGGCTACAAATAGCTCAAATCTAATCCTGGGCGATATTTTTTTGGTATAAATTAGTCATAAACAAAACACAATTTTGCACCACTGACGATTTTTAAGTCTAACTCCTTGCAATGGGTGCGAAGCTGAAATCAGACATGGAAATTCGAAAAAAAGTCAGACTTAAAGGATCATCTTGTAATAGGGCTAAAAGTGACAAAGAAAAAGCGACGGTATTCGCCGATTACTTAGAGGAAACATTTAAGCCGTTCGATGGGCAAGAACTCAACGAAAATATTAATATGTATTTTACCTCAAATGAAAGCTATATAACGAGAATTTCTACACTTGCCGAATTAAAAAGAGGAAGGAAGGCAGCTTAAGTCCAAAAAAGCTCCAGGATATGACTTAATTACGGCAGAAATTATAAAAATGCTGTAGGGTTTATTAACCTTCTTTACATAATAAATGCCGCTCTAAGGTTTCAATATGTTCCGAGCCAATGGAAAGTTGCCGAAGTCATAACGGTTTTGAAACCTGGCAAACCATCTAACGAAAAGAAGTCTTACAGGCCGATTTCGCTTTTTTGACCCGATAATAGAAGAGAAACAATTAATACCTGAACATCAGTTCGGATTTAGAAGCAAGCATTCGACAATTGATCAAGTACAAAGAATTACTGACGTAATTGAGAGAGCTCTTAAAGAAAAGAAGATCTGTTCGACAATCTTTTTGGGCGTGTCGCTGCCGTTTGATAAGGTTTGGCACGAAGGCCTCAAATTCAAATTAAGACAAATTCTTCCTGAAGGACTTTACAACAAGGGATATCTAAATGAAAAACTTTTTCGTGTGAGGCTTGGAAATGACTATTCTGATTTCAAAGAAATAGTGGCTGGGGTACCACAAGGAAGTGTATTAGGTCCTGTTCTATACCTTTTATTTACAAGCGATATACCTTAAACTGAAGATACTATTGTAGCCACGTTTGCTGATGATACTGCAATACTAGCTGTAGGCAAAACGATTAGCGAGGCTACAATTAAATTACAAAATGCTCTTAATAATGTTAATGAGTGGACGAAAACATGGCGAATAGCGCTCAATGAACAAAAGTCAGTCCACGTGGACTTTACGCATAAAAAAAAATAAATAGATTGCCCGTTTTTTTTAATACCGCTCGTGTTCCATTTGTAAAAGAGGCAAAGTATCTGGGAATGACTCTGGACGCGAAATTAAAATGGAAGCCGCACGTGAAAAAGAAATGCGAAATACTAAAAAAATACGACTGGTTACGCGGTAAATATTCAAAGCTTAGTATTGAAAATAAATGGATTTTATACCGACAGGTTCTTTAACCTGTTTGGACTTATGGTATACAACTTTGGGGTTGTACCTGCGATTCAAACTTAAATAACTTACAAACGTTTGAAAATAAATTGCTTAGGTCATTTGTAAATGCTCCGTGGTATATAAGAAACGAAAATCTTCATAGGGATCTCGGGATTCCTACGGTGCGGGAGGAAATAAAAAGTTTCGCGCGAAAACATAGAAATCGACTATTAGAACACGCTAATTCAACGATTATTGACATTCTTGACGAGTCGAATTTAGTACGCCGTCTGCGAAGAACAAATCCTTCCGACTTGGTGCGGTGAACAGAAAACCGCTTTAAAATCGAGGAACTTTCACCGGAAAGTAACCTGCAGCACGTAACACTTCGTTAAAAATAAATTACTAGATAAGTTTCAACTTAGTTGCAATCGGGAAGTAGAGGTGGTTTTAGTGTAGTAAGAATCTCACACTTCTATGAGCACGCGTTTTTCGGTACTCCTAGAGCCTGATATGCAGGTTTTGCACCTACCGATGGGAAAATAAATACAAAAAAATCTTGTAATAGTGGGGACATTATACTCATTGGTTTTGACATTTCAAATCAACAGCAACAAACTTCACTTTAAAAATCATTCAGTTTCTCTGTTGTTCCCAGAATTTCCATTGAAATTCTTCTTTCTTTTGTGAAGAAAAAATTTATTTTATTTTCCGTTGTTTTTTTTAAATAAAAATAAATTGTGATTGAATTGAAAACATTTTTTTATTGTTTTGCGGCTATTATTTGGGCTACTTTTTGGTTTTGATTGCGGGCTACAAAAATTTCAAAATTGGCTATCTAACTTGTTAAAGATATGGCAACCCTGATAACCACCAGTAGTGAATGTTGGGGAAGGTTGGCTAAGTGCATCTTGCCTTCCCAGTTGATTTCTAAAATGAATTTTATTTTGGGATACGACATATTACAATACAATTGAGTTTGGGGTTGTTGGTGTCGATATTTTGCTACCTAATACATTTATAGTTCAGTCGATTTGTGCTCACAAAAGGGCCCTTAGCAAGCAACTTGTGGGGTAGTTTCAATTTTACTTCTGCTTTATGTTTTCGGGGGTGTTGAATCCGAATCTAAGTTATGTGACTTAAATTTCATAATGCATATTTTGGTAGTTTTTCACTTATGGATCGAAAACTATAAATTATTCTTAAATTTCATCAAAGTACAATTAAAAGTTTACATACTTTCCAACAAATCTCTGTTTACGTTTTTTTTTGTGTGACAACTAATTTGGGCTATTACATATTCAAGAAATCATTATTTAGTTGCCTTAGTCTTAAACTGCCTTATTCGGACATCAATTTGTGTGCTCAAAAGGACCCTAATTAGCGAGCAAATTGTGGGGCAGTTTTAATTGGTGGTACAAAAATGCATTTTCTTGCAGTACATCAAAGTATAATTTCCAACCAATTTTAGCTCAAGGTTTTTATTTATTTTGTTTTGTTGCTCTCTAAGAAATCCTCATATGAAATTTATGAAGTGAACATATTTTCAAATTTTGAAGACGAAGGCTAACAACTACCCTAATTAACGATTTCTTCTGAAAGATGAATGAAGGTATTTGAAAGATTCAAAAAGAATGTTAAAGAAAAATTTTCATACTTCAGATTGACTTAAAATTTATTTGAAAAAAATTACTCGAGAAATGATACACCCCAGATATGCATCTACCTAAACTGCATTTTTTTAAACTTTAGAAACAAATATCTCAAAAACGTGATGAGCTATTGCATTTCTGATTTTAGTGCAGAAAATCAACAACCACCAGAAAAATATATTTTGGTTTATACTAGAGATTAAATTCAAATTCTTTCTGCAAAGTAATAAATTAGTGTTTTCAGAGCAAGCAGTTTAAAGACTTCAAAGCAGTCAATCAACTGCAGTCGTATGAATTCAATTAAAAGACTTAAGGAATACATTTTTTGTAAATGACTTTTAAAGGACTAAAATGACTTCAAGCTGTCTTTAGTTTTGCATTCTTTGAGTCTTTTGACTGGTTTAAATGATTGCATTTCTAAAGACTTAAAGATTGGATGGGAATAAGATTTTGAAGTTATAGTACTGAGGTGAAGTAAATATACTTCAAAATAAGTCTTTTTAGTCAATTGATTGCAATACTAAAATTATTGCATTATTTCACATCTCTGCTTGCCAGATGTACCTTAAGTTGATAAAGTAGTAGATAACATTTATAATCCAGCTTTGTAAAAGTACATGTGTTGGTTTTCACATGTAAATATGTATTTAAGATTTTGGAAAAAAGTCATTCCTTATATTACACACTTTATAAACTCTAGGCAAATCTGGGAGGCACTTTCAACCACTACCGGCACTATTTTTTCCATATTTAAAAAGACATACATATTGTAAGCAAATTTTTATAATTTTAAATTGACAATTATTTGAAATTTAGGAAAAAAAAGCAATTTCTTATTATGCCTACCAATACCTTTAAAACGTTGAACTCGTTTGACAGCCATTTTTGACCGAATCTGGTACGTTTTTTTATTAATGTTCAAGAAAATATATACATAGTGATGAAATATTCCAACCCGAAGTGTTTTGGAGCAAGTGTGTTGATTTTTGCAATAATCCTTAATTTTGACAAATTTATGGCAACCCTTAAACTGCGAATGTTTCATAGTTTGAGCGTATCATCTATTAAGTTTCTTAAAATACCCGAAAATGCCATTTATTAAAGTTAAAAAACCTAAAATCAGCTTAGCAAAGAGCATCTTGAAATCAAAAATCAATGTTTTCTTGGTAAAACTGCCAAATGATCATGACTGAAAAGCATTATAATAACTGTTTAGCACAATTATCACATCACAGCCAATCGCAAGTTTAAAAAAAGTGCTCATTTCAACTTTTTATTATATTATATTTAGTCGTCCAACATTAAATAAAGACTTTTTTCTTCAACAATCAAATGAACATACATACATTTATCTCGAAAGCTTGACTTGATGGAGCAATTATGATTTTTGTGGCAATGTCGAATTTGTTGTTTAATGTTTTCTATGGTTGTTAGGTCTTTGCTAGCTTGACATTACTAGAAAAGTGATCAAAACTTCTTATTGTCTTATAGCTTAATAATTTGCTGTAAATTGATCTTTAATTTGTTGTGAAAAATTGAATTCAATCGTGCAATGTTTTCTATTTATTGATTTTTGTTTGGGTCCTCTCTTGATATTAAGCTATTAAGTTAGCAAAGCACCACCTAAAAAGCGGTAAAAAACTGCTAAATCAAAATGGTTCATGGCTTTTTAATTTGCCGGTAACGGGTATACGATCTTACTCCTATTTAAGGTCCTCTTTTAAAAAGTGTTATTATTGAACGATATTTTAGGCAGGTTAATCAACGTTTTCCCATCTTTCAGTGGTTCTATTCTAAATGTCATTGGTTTTGAAATTTTGAAACTAAGTTCATTTTAACTAACATGAATTTCTTGACAAAAAATTATAGAAACTATGCCTGGCCTGGCAATTCTAGTCTTGTTAAATATAGTTTACAGTGATTTTTTGGCAAAAATATCCATGTATATGTAAGTTAAATTGAACTTAATCAGCCTTATTATGAGAATCACATGGAAAATATTTCGCCTAAGAAAATTTTTGTTCCCCTGGAATTTTAAAAGCTATTATGAGTTTCGCCTGAACTTCTCTTGGCCTAAAATAAACAAAAAACTTGCACAATGGTCAGTTTACCCTCTGTTTTTCTTTCGTTCACTGTCGAAAAATAAGAGACAATTGAAGCTCTTAATTACAAATAGTTACGAAATGAGTACTCAAAAAAGGGGGATTTTCGTTTTCGGGTGAAACTCACAATAGGCGAAAAGAAAAATTTCAATTCTTTCGCCTGGAATGATTTTCTCGTGAAACTCACAATAAGGTTGAATACAAATTGCTTATGACAAAGGCCTTCACTATGTTACTGAAGTGTTACCGTACGAAACGCCAATTTGTAACTCTAAAGGCCATAAAAAGAGGTATTTTGTATCAGAACTCTCTTTTTCTTTTTTTTATGTAATTTACTGCGACAAAAAATAGTTAAGCCAGCGAATCCAAAAAATTTAGAGAAATCCTGTTTATAACGGGTGATTTTTTAAGAGGCTTAGAACTTTAAAAAAAAAAAAACACAAAAAATTCGAAAAAATGAATGAAATATTTATTTGAATCGATAGCTTGAACCTTGCAATTTAATGTTTAAAGATAATTTCATGCAAATGTTGACCGCGGCTGCGTCTCAGGTAGCCCATCCGCTGAGTCCAATTTTGGCATACTCTTTCACACATATCGGCCGGTATCTCACGAATGAATGCATGGATGTTGGCTTCCAGTGCGTCAATCGAATATAGGGCTTGTCCTTATAGACATTAGCCTTGACATACCCTCACAAAAAATAATCTAATGGTGTCAAATCGCACGATCTAGGCGGCCAATTGACCGGCCCGAAACGTGAAATTAACTGTTCACCAAACTCGCCTCGCAATTGCGCCATTGTTTCGCGTGCTGTGTGGCATGTGGCACCGTCTTGTTGAAACCACATATCATGCAAGTCAAGAACTTCCATTTCGGGCAAAAAAAAGTTTGTTATCATCGCTCGGTAGCGTTCACCATTGACAGTAACGCTGCGATTCGCATCATCATTGAAGAAATATGGCCCAATAATGCCGCCGGCCCATAAACCGCATCAAACAGAGGCTTTTTCGGGATGCATTGGTAGCTGTTGCAATGCTTCTGGCTGATCTTCACTCCAAATGCGGCAATTATGCTTATTTACGTACCCATTCAACCAAAAATGAGCCTCATCGCTGAACACAATTTTTCGATAAAAAAGCGGATCCTCGGCCAGCTTTCCAAGAGCCCCTTCACCAAAAATTCGGCGTTGTGGTAGGTCGGCTGGCTTTAGTTCTTGCACCAACTGTATCTTAAAAGGCTTTACGCCCAAATCCTTCCGCAAAATTTTCCACGTAGTGCTGTAACAAAGGCCTAACTGCTGGGAACGGCGCCGAATCGACATTTCGCGGTCTTCTGTCACACTAGCTGATACGGCCGTAATATTTTCTTCACTACGCACAGTACGTAAACGTGTTGGTGGTTTAATGTCCAACAAAGTAAATTTGGTGCGAAATTTGGTCACAATCTTCCGAATAGACTGCTCAGAAGGTCGAGAATGCCGACCATAAAATGGAAGCAGCGCGCGATGAACATTTCGAACCGAGCACGAATTTTGATAGTAAAATTCAATAATTTGCAAGCGTTGTTCATTTGTAAAACGATCCATGGTTAAATTGCAAATTAAACTGAAGCTGTTTGACAGTGACACAAGGTACTAAACACACGTCAGCTGTCAAAACCAGTGTTGCCAAAACCAAACCAGCTAAAAAATCACCCGTTATTTCCGAGCCCTCTGAGTTCTCTGAGATTTCATACATATAAACTGGCTTAGTATTCAAATCAAAAATGTGTTTCATTTCACAATGACTATTTTTTTTTTTTTAAATTTCAACTCTCATTGACGGCGAAAAATGTTCGATTAAAATGAACATAAACATACTTTAGAAATTTGATGATGGACTTGAACCCGTAAAATAGCTCTAATTTCCAGCCCATATAAAAAACTTTAGTGTCAGCTTCTTCAGGTTGTTGTTGTTGCTTTGAAACATTAAATATTCAAATAATTGCGGTGAATAAAGCCGAAAATAAGTTTTCATACAAAAGCTCTTTTACATTCAATTGTTTGGACGTTTTTTCCGCCCGTTTTCTATTTCAGTGTGTGTTTATTATTTTTCTTTATTCACGACTGTTCTGATAATACACTTAAAAACGCCAAAAAAAATGGAGGATTGTGAATCCGTTCGATTTGCCGAAAGTCTATGAATCAAGAATGTTCAGCAAAAAATAAAATGGATCCACAATCCGCTATATTTTGACGTTTTCCATTTCGGTACGTTTTTGTTGCCCGTTTTCAATCTCTTTGGACTCAATTCGACCAAATATTAGAACATCCATCATTATTTCGCATTTTCAATCTTGCAATTTGCGATTCGCATTTTCTATTTTGCTTTCTTAACCTCGCTTTTTACTATTTATATTTAATAATTTTTGTGCAAAGCATTTTTCCTATAACTTTTCGTTTATGATCAATCAATTCAAAAAGTTCTATTAAAAATTAATTTCATTTAGATTCCTCATCCATAATTAATTTGTTTTTAAAGCGCAATTTGGTGCATTTTTTCTTTTATATAAAATTTTAAAACGGTGATATCACTTGATTTCCAACCTGCTATCAATTCAACTTGTGAAATAATCGCTTATCGAAGAGATATTGCTAATCAATATCTCCATACCAGGCACAAATATTGACTTTGTTGACTCATTAACTAAGAAATATTTTTAGTTTTGTCAAAAGCTTCTTATTTTATCGTATAAAATCGACAACATTACATACCTCCTATCAAAACCTTAAATTTTGCTAAACCAACAAAACAAACAAAGCTATCAAAAGATAACAAAAAAATATCTAGGAACCACTACATAAGTTTTAGCTTTTCGTTAAAAAAAAATGACGCACCTGTCCATTTTTAAGTTCCACAATTTTTTTTGTTTCTTATCTTATCTTATATGCTATGGTTTTTCTTAGCTATCAAAGTATCTTGTAACGAAATGAGTTATACAAATATATTTAGCCTAATTTACAAAAATTTTCTTCGTTTTTTGTATTTGCTTACCCCAGTCATATCCATCGGAATTGTCAAAGAAATCCGAATAACCCATCATCATTTTTCCAGATCTTAGTGTAAGCAAAGAGGATATATTTTTTAATTCATCAGGTAGTTGAGGTCCAATGAATGGTTTTGCTGTAGAAGTGATGGGCAATTCCTTGGGAATAATTTTCTTAGGTGCTTCCGTTGGTTTTACCGTAGTCACTTTTGGCGGAACCGTAACTGTAGTTTTCTTTTCATCGACCGATTTTATGTCAACGACTTGTTCAACATCTTCAAATAATTCACTATTTAAATTAAGAGATTTGGCCACACTTAAATCTATTTTTTCGTTAGGTTTCGATAAGTTTTCACCTCGCGTTAGAGCGAATCCACATAAGAGGATCGCAAGGAATTGCAATTTTAGTCGCATGGCGACTTTTTATTATTTATATTTTTTTTTATTAATTAAATTAAATCGAATAGTTTTAAATATTTTTTATATTTATTCACAAATTTTTTCTTCACTGACCTATTTTTAGACGAGACGGATAAATCGATTGGAGGTACCGTCTAGGACAGAATTTCGTTCGTTACTCAGGGCGTTGGTGTGGTTTTTCGAAATTGTTCACCTGCTGAATATAAACCGCTATCTTTGGCATGTTATCTTATCAGTTCCTTGGAATTGATAACAGTGAGTGAGCTTTTTCTAATAGCTTCAGGTGTATTGTAGAATGTGAAACACATTAATATGATGACACATATTATATGAAACAAAGGGGAAGTTAAAGGGTGGTGTCTTTACCTTTTATTTATATCAAAATTATAGGTGCCGTCGTCGTCGTCGTAAAACAGGTTGCGTATTGTTTATATCTCTGAATCATAGAATGAATTCCACGAAATACAACTTCCGGATTTTGAAAGAGAGTAAAGTTTTGCTTTAAGTGATTCACTGAGAATTTAAAAATTGTTTGTAAAATCATCCTTTTGTAGCCGCTAGTATGAGCTTAACGTTCAGGTTTTCATTTAAAACTTAAACTTAAAAATGATATTGAACTGTTGGAATTGTGTCTCAGTTAGAAGAAAAAACTGCAACAACGTTTTGTAATCAGACGACTTGAAGCATATTGTTGACTTTATTAGTTGTTGTTTTCTTCGTACAACATGCCACTACATTTGCATAATTTATAAGACATGCCAATGTGAAATAATCACAAATATTCATTATTGTCAAAAAAGTTATGATAATTTTTATCGTAATCTTTGCCTTAGTATATTTTAAGGCAACAATTTTTGTAAACTCATAGCAGTCCCATTATGTTTTGTGACCTTTTCGACAATATAGAGGAAGATTAGCCACACAAAAGCTTTGAAGCTTTTTAAGTAAAAACAAATATTTCATTCGTACATAAAACTTGAAAAGGATCTTTCGTGTATTTAACCACTTGGCTCTAAACCATGAGGTTCAAGAGATATTCGGCTTCAAAACACAAAAAAAAAAACAAAAATGCAATTCAGCATTTGGACTTTTTTTTACTTCTTAACATCAAGGTGTTGTATATCGTTGAAAAGTTTGAATCTACCCTTTTTTATTGAAACACCAGTGAATTTTAAGACAAAAGGCTCGAGAGATATTTTGCATCAAATATGGCAAATAATATCACTTTTCTCTTGGTTGTATTTAAGCTGAATATCTCTTGAACTCCATATAGTGGGGCTGTTCATGAGACCATCCAGTTATTTTGACTAGAACTGTTGAGTTTTAGTGTACTAATAGTTAATGTCCTAACTTCATTATTAAGAAATGTTGCTAAGGTGGCAGCACTGTTACAAGAACAAGAAAAGGATTGTCACTTGTTTCATACATAGGCCTATGAATCGAGAACCATAGGACCACATTATTGATTTTCTGCCTCCCTTCCCCTTTAGTGCAGAGGGATGTTTATATTATTAAAGTTAAAAGATTAGTGTCGACGCAAAATTTCACCATCTACTACATTGTATCCAAAGTTAATTGAAAACCTTATTTAAGTTTTAGAAAAAGTCACTTTCAAAGTGCCTAAGAGGAGCATGTGAAAGTTAAAAAAAAATCATACGACGCATGATTTAAGAATGTTGTTTAATGCCCAATCTTATTTAATCAAAATGAACTCGATGCCATAAAAAAAGTAAAAGACTTTTTCATAAATGAAGACTGAATTTTTAGTAAAACAAGTAAAATTTTACCAAATTTTAACATTAACTTGATCCACATACTTAATTTGTCATAAGTAATAAAAATCAAAAGAGGTCTACAAAAATATTTGTAGTGAAAGGGTGTTTTTTTCAATGAAATGAAAAATTGTGAACTACTGTCATGAAACCCCTCCCAAAATGTACGAGTATGACACATTGGTGTTGAGTAGGAAAACAATGTCTAAAGACAGAGTTGCATTTTGGCTCTTTTTTGTGTGTTTAGAATCGTATATCTCACGATCTCAACAACTTTTTCAACGACTTATGACATATACGCGTTGAGTTTTGTATCAGCCTTACATATGAACCACTACCTAACTCAGAATGAAAACATTTTTTCTGTAATTTGGGATATGACTTCATTTCAACTCAAAAAAAAGTTGTAATAATGACGGAGCTCAGATTGGCTTTATTTGAGTAGGTTCATTTTGACGTCCTTATATTACATCTCACGCTTACCTCTTGGTATCGGCAAGTGATAAAATTGAGAAATAGAAAAGAGCTAAAATGGGCCGACTTAAGTGAGGCAAATGTGAAAATGGTCTTACATTCCAAAATGTTTGACTTTTTGTCAAATCATTTGATAAATGGCTGCACTTTGTTTAGTTGTTTTTGGTTTATCTGCAAGCATTTTTTTTAAATTTTTTTAAGAACCAAAAAAAAACCGTACCTGCCATACAATTTTTTCTTTACAATTTTACAAAATCTTATTTTTCTCTAAAACAGCTCCTTAGCTTTTCTTAAAACAAATTCATCAAATCATTTTTTTAAAAATGGTTGTAATAATGCGTCCGGAAGAAAAATTTCTTCTACGATTTTTATAAACTTTGTCTGTATGTTAAGGCGACGATAGTGCTATCTACAACTAAAAATAATTAAAATTTATAATTAACAAGTATAAACAGTGGGTACCTCCCATAAAACGTTTTTTTTTTATTTTGAATTTTCTCATTATGCACTGAACGGATTTAGATTGATATTTGTAAATAAAATTTCAAATATGATTCAAAATTGTATTATAAAAATTTCAATTTTTAGATTAAAAAAAAAAATTAAATTCGATATCTCAAACATTGCACATTAATAAAAACTTATGATTGTCATTTCAAAATTTGACGCAAAAATGCTTAAGAACTTGATATATAAAACATTATTAAAAAAAAAAATACATACAATTATTTTTATAATTTTTTCATTGGCATTCTATTTTTTCATCTCAAACTTTTAAAGAGTGAGCCCTCAGCTTTGAACTTAAGAGCAAGTACTTTTAAAAATCTTTATATTTAAATTTCACATGACGATACAAGACACTGTATATATTATATTTGAGAGTAGTTGTAAATGAAAAAAAGGAATGCTATCTTAATTCTGGATTGACTATGATTTAACTATGGAACAAAAATATTTAAAATAGCTGGAGCAGTTTTCTTAAAAAATAATTTTTATATATCAAAACTTGCCTTATAGTACCTACATATATCACAAGTAAAAAGGGGATAAAAAGTGTTTTTAAGAAAGGGGTAGCATTATTCAAAACTAATTTTCACAATAACAATGCTTATTATACCAGAAGTGAATATACATACATCATAAACTAATTTTATATAGGGTCCAGTTAATAACGCTCTATTTGAAGAGTTATTTGAGTACTCCCTTACAGGTACAGATATTTTTTCTCAGAATGTAGTTTTTTGTCTGTCTGTAACTGCCAATGCAAATTCAATCAAAATTTGTTGAGCTTTTTCTATTGTTATTATTGTAAGTAAAACAGCAATACAGTCAAACTTCTTTATAACGAATTTCCCTATAACGTAATTTTCTCTATAGCGAATTACATGTTGATTCCTTCCCCTTGATAAAATATCGTATATGAACTAGATTATCCTTATAACGAAATTCTCTATAGTGAAAGTCTCTCTATAAGGAATAAATATTTTTGGCCCGAAGGCAAAGTTGTTTCTTTATTAAGGAATGTCAAATTTGAAAAAAAAAAGCATTCTACGATATGTTGTTCGTAATTTTAAATGGGAACTGCCAGATTGGCAAGAATTTTCTTAAAGTGAATTTATAGGTAATGTTTTCAAACGAATGCAAATGATTAATTATTTAATTAAATCATAATTTAGTTTGGCAATCTAGTAGCAAGGAAAGTGAATGATCAACGACGAAAATGTAGGTATTCCAAATTCCCAATTTTCCTATGAAGAAAAAAAGGTTGTTAATACAATTGATACTTATTTTATTTTTATGGAGATGTTATCTTCTTCGTGGTTCGAATTGGAAAGGGAAAGATTATCCATGTAATCTATGTTAGGTAAAATAATTTGAACATTTGAGAAAAACAAATAGCATGTCAAAGAAGAATTATGCAAATTTAGGATTATTTATAGAATTATAACAATATTATAAAAACATAGGGTAAATTGTGTATGTGTTTGGCACATATTAACAAATAGAAAATATTTACTATTTATGAATTTATAAATTAATGATTTTAACGATCAATTTGATTTGAACAATAAATTTATGTGGAACTAAACAAAATTAGGTTGAGTATTAAACAGGTAAGGTATTTACGATATATCATGATGCTGTGGATGTATGAAATACCATACCTTCACAACCGTATAATAGAAATTGTATGCATATTAACAGGTCAATAGTTCGAGTTTACATTTTAAGTTCGTGATAGGTTTATACAAAAATGTCGAAGCACAAGGCTATTTCACTTTAACATTGGACTGACAAATTGAATTTTTGACGTTTCAGTATTCAAGTTTCTCTTCACTGAAAGAGTGGGTGCGAGATGTGCATACTGAAAAGTGAAAAAAATACAGTTTTTCAGTCCGATACGATCAACGTAAGAGAAATTCTTAAAAAGTTAAAAAGGGAGAATAGAAAAAAGATGATCCAGAAAAATTTGGGAGTGTTGTTCGACAATTTTGAAGGAGAATTGGATTCATCAGATGACAATGCTTAATTCTAATTTATAAAACAAAAATCAACGATAATGATTCACGAGCTGCATTTGATAATTAATGAAGATTTTTTTAAACTATGGATAAAAGCTCAGATGAGACACATTTTCACCTTTCAAAGACCTCATATTTTTATAGTAAAACGAAAAACAAAACTGTTCATGTTCAATCGAAAACTGAAATGTTTTTAAATAAAAAATAAAAGGTAAATATATAATTCCTTACAAAAATTACTTTTTCGTGCCAACTTTCTTTTAAAATATAAAAGAAAATTAGCAGTAGGTAACTATTAAAAAAAAAATTATTTTCTATAACAAATATAGCATAGAACTTCTTTATAACGAAGCAATTTTTTGGTCCCTTGAAGGTAAGTTATAGAAAAATTTGACAGTATTTGGACTAATGTCATTTTTTCGAAAAAAAACAAAAGCTTTTCGTCTCTTATTTAAATGGTACACTGTGGCGTATACGTACTATAATAAAAGTCCTAAAACAATACAAATTACCAATTTTTATGGCCTTCAGTCAGAAATCAGAAATCAGAAACTATCTTGTTTAGGACTCCGTTGCTTAGAGCCACAAGGGATACGAGAAAGAACTGGCGCAAGCTGGTGATCGTAGGGCCAAATGGACATCCACTGGCGAGTAAAAGTGTAGTAAAGTACCTTGGCATCTGGATGGATCAGTATTTGTATTTCGACAGACATATAAATGCTGCTCTGGCCAGGGCTAGGGGAGCTTTTCCCCTGACGAAACGGTTGTTTTATAGCAGCCGGCTTGACAGCAGGGTGAAGGTGATTTGCTACATGGCCCTTATCCGGCCGATGATTGCCTATGGATGCCCGGTTTGGTTCAACGTTGCCCCATCTCAAATGGAAAAGAAGAAGTGTCTTCGACGCTGCCTTGGATTGCACAGAACACCAGAGTCGGAGTACAAACACTACTATTCCAACCTGGCTCTATACAACGGGGCCAACATAAACAGGATAGATAATTTCTTGCTGAAGCTTATTCGAGGTCACATTGCAAGAGCGATGTCCTCGACTAACAGCTTAATTTTCGGGGCTTATTACCCTAAATACGAATACTACGAGAGTGTGCGTCTAAGCGGCTTTATTCCGCCCGATGCATTCCTCCACCTAGACAGTCGAGGGCTGATACAGGATAGAGCGGCGGTTCCGCTAATCTACCACGTCGGCCGTAGAACTGTAGATCGGCGGCTTCTTTACAGTCGAGACGTCCTCGCACAAGACGGAGTTAAGCACCTTCGGTTCAGTAGGGCTGTGTCCGAACGGGACCGAAGAGATAGGGTAAAGCAGGAGAACCAGTTCTGGTGGTTGAAAAACGAAGATGAAGTTCCTTCAGACATTTTATAGTTGACCTTGCTGTTTTCTTTTGTATGGCCGACTAACATAGGTTTAGGTAGTTAGTTTTAAGTAGGGTGGCACCAAAAAAAAAAAAAAAAAAAATCAACAAAAATACAAAAAAAAATTATAAAAGCCAGAAAATGCTTGCTGTGGCTGTTCTAGTTTGTAAGTAGTCTGTAAGTAGCTATAAGTAGGTTGTAATTAGTTTATAATTAGTTGTAAATAGTTTTAAGTAGCTTTAATTAGTTTAATTAGTTTTAGTTAGTTTTAATTAGTTTTAATTAGCATTAATTTAGTTTTATGTAGCTTGTAAGTTTTATATAAAACCAAAAAAATAAAGACAAAGATACCGAGTTTTTTGTAAATTCTTCTCGGTAAAAAATAAAACCGACATGGATTTAGTATTAAGATAGTTCTTAGGCCGAAAGGCATTAGCATTAAGTTATTATAGTTTAACTTAGAGCGCCCGACTGGGGCCAGTAAGTTAGTTTTAAGATATTGATAAGTAGGCTAGTTTTTATGAATTTTTGTCTAGCTTTAAGATAGTTTTAAGAAAATGGAAAATAAAAATGAATTTAAAAAAAAAAAAAAAAAAAATGGCCTTCAGTCCTACAAATTGGCGTTTCGTCCGGCTTACTCACTCATTTCTACTCATCAGTGACGCAGTGAGGGCCTTGTCATACGCAATTTGTATTAAGTTCAGTTCAACTTACATGAATTCTTTTACAAAAATCCAAATCCAAAACTTCTAATAAAAATTACCATTTTTTAAAATAATTTATAGAACTGACCAAAAGGAAATTTACACTTTACATGCATGTAAATATATCCGTACCTTATGGTTCTAAAAGGGCCAATGTCCCCTTTTTTTACAATGTTGACTTAAGTTCACAATTTATTCATTTATTTCTACTTTAATTTTATAAATTGAAAATTCAGGTATCTCTATTTTGAGAAGTTTAAATCTTTTAAGCCCGCTAAGCAGTCTAGTCCAAAGTACGTTAAACAATGAAAACAATTAAATAGGCAACTACCTGATGGTGACTTTACATGTTAACAAAAATATTAATTGCTTTAAAGTTGGCTAGTATTAATTAAAATTTTAATAGAAAAAATGTTGGCTATATTTCCAAAACAAATATTCCTTTACTTTAGCTTTGAAATGATTATAAAGCCACTTTTGCGTCAATTCAAAAATTTGAGATTTCATCTTCTTTTTTTGGGCATTATTGCACGTTACGTAAACTTATAATGCTTTTCAGACCTAAAATTTTGTTTTATTTGTTTACCTACTCCTAGGTACCTAAGTATATATGTACATCTAAATCAACCCACGCAAAAAGTTTCCTCAGGACCAACACTTGGAGGTTTAACAAACACTTCAACGTGAAAGCGACTGTTTCGTTGCGCTACTTATGGTAGTTCCTATTAGTTATATAATCTACTCTATGTATTTCTATGTTTACTAAATTAGAATTTAATGCATATTAACTAAACTTTCTCTGTCAATTAATAATTAAAACACGGAGTTTTCATCTGAGTATTTATAACGTTCTCATGTGAACTTTCTCCATTCAACATTTCTGCGAGAAAATAAATTAAATTGCTTTCAATTTGTAACTTGCGTGTAAATTCACTCCTCCCTGTGGGTAAATGTGGAAACTTTTGCCACTGAAACTTTCCTCCTCTCACAAAATCATTGAACTTTGGTGGTCTCTCATTTAATCAGTGCCAATGAAACAAGGAAAGTTTGGTCATACAATAGTTAACGTTTTTTTTTTAACCAGAAAGTTCATGTGTTTTAGTTTTAGAAATAAAATTCACCTCTCATAGGAATCACCTCTTTGAAAGTAAGTACTTTACCTATCTTCCTAATTAAAAAAAAATTAAACATTTATAATTTCTCTGATAAATTGTGTAAGACTTTTTTTGAGCAAAGATAGGCTTAAGACATACTCAAACGAAATAATGAGAGACTCAAAGCTTTAGTTCAGCATATATGTATACTAAAAAAGTTAGTTATATTCAAAGCTGATACATATAATCCATTCAAACTTTAGCAATTTTTATAATTGTTCGAAATTTATAAGATATTTGTTTGAGAAATCATGCGAAAGTGCAACTCTTACGCCCAGTTTCACAGTGCCCACTTAAGCTCTGGCTCACACGGCAATATACCTACCTCACGTTTTTTTGCAGTACTAACGGGTGATTTTTTAGCTGGTTTGGTTTTGGCAACACTGGTTTTGACAGCTGACGTGTGTTTAGTACCTTGTGTCACTGTCAAACAGCTTCAGTTTGGTTTGCAATTTAACCATGGATCGTCTTACAAATGAACAACGCTTGCAAATTATTGAATTTTACTATCAAAATTCGTGCTCGGTTCGAAATGTTCATCGCGCGCTGCTTCCATTTTATGGTCGGCATTCTCGACCTTCTGAGCAGTCTATTCGGAAGATTGTGACCAAATTTCGCACCAAATTTACTTTGTTGGACATTAAACCACCAACACGTTTACGTACTGTGCGTAGTGAAGAAAATATTGCGGCCGTATCAGCTAGTGTGACAGAAGACCGCGAAATGTCGATTCGGCGCCGTTCCCAGCAGTTAGGCCTTTGTTACAGCACTACGTGGAAAATTTTGCGAAAGGATTTGGACGTAAAGCCTTTTAAGATACAGCTGGTGCAAGAACTAAAGCCAGCCGACCTACCACAACGCTGAATTTTTGGTGAATGGGCTCTTGGAAAGCTGGCCGAGGATCCGCTTTTTTATCGAAAAATTGTGTTTAGCGATGAGGCTCATTTTTGGTTGAATGGGTACGTAAATAAGCATAATTGCCGCATTTGGAGTGAAGATCAGCCAGAAGCATTGCAACAGCTACCAATGCATCCCGAAAAAGCCACTGTTTGGTGCGGTTTATGGGCCGGCGGCATTATTGGGCCATATTTCTTCAAAGATGATGCGAATCGCAGCGTTACTGTCAATGGTGAACGCTACCGAGCGATGATAACAAACAAACTTTTTTTTGCCCGAAATGGAAGTTCTTGACTTGCATGATATGTGGTTTCAACAAGACGGTGCCACATGCCACACAGCACGCGAAACAATGGCGCAATTGCGAGGCGAGTTTGGTGAACAGTTAATTTCACGTTTCGGGCCGGTCAATTGGCCGCCTAGATCGTGCGATTTGACACCATTAGATTATTTTTTGTGGGGGTATGTCAAGGCTAATGTCTATAGGGACAAGCCCGCTTCGATTGACGCACTGGAAGCCAACATCCATGCATTCATTCGTGAGATACCGGCCGATATGTGTGAAAGAGTATGCCAAAATTGGACTCAGCGGATGGGCTACCTGAGACGCAGCCGCGGTCAACATTAAATTGCAAGGTTCAAACTATCGATTCAAATAAATATTTCATTCATTTTTTCGAATTTTTGTGTTTTTTTTAAGTTCTAAACCTCTTAAAAAATCACCCGTTATAAATTCAAACGGCAGTATAAAACCAATCGGCAAATGCATAAACGTCGTCTTGTGAAAGGTTTTATGTAGAATATATATAGCGAAAAAAAATGTCGGTGCATTGCCGTTGGTTGCACTCAAATCTCCCATATAAGCCCCTCAAATTCTATTTACTCTCTCTATGAAACTGAATCTTGGCCTAGAATAAGTTGAAGGGGCGTGTACAGCACAGAAGCCGTTGCATACCTATTGATCCATTGTGATCCCCTTACAAAATAAAGCAGGGATACTCCTAAGCTACTGGGTCAGATAGACTGGTTCGTTTGCGAACAAGCCTGTACTTTCTCGAAATTTTCTTATGTTTACCATTGGTACCTGTGCTAGATCATCCAGTTCTCCAACAAATCTGTTTCCAAAATAACGGAGGTATTTCGTTGGGAGTTTTAGGCAGTCGCAGAACAGATGTTCAATGGTTTCTATTTCTTCGACATCCTGACAGCTCCTACAGAAATAGGGTGCGAATACACCTAGTCTAGTGACCATTGTGTCAATGATGCAATGACCCGTTAGTAGGGGAAGTTGGGGCAAGACTGCACATAGGGGCAAGACCGTTTTCGAACTATGCTGTATGAATAAAAATAAAAATGGGAACACTTAAAACTAAAAACACGTGGCTTTTGGTATGATCATTCATGTCGGCCAGTATGAGCTAGTTCGGTTTAGACCGCGAGATGTTACGGTTGTTTTTGTGGTTTTTCGTCAAAACGTTATCGTTCGGGTGTATTGTAAGTTCTGTTCTCCAGAGTAAAATAATCAAAATTATTAACTTCTTTATTTCTTTTGTTGCACAGTTCATACGTAAAATTATTATTTGTGAACGAAAAGGAGACATTAAGAAAAACATTTAAAGAAACACTGTGAACTTAAGGTAAATCTGAATAGGGCAAGATCTATGTAGTCTTGCTCCGAATGTTTTAAGTGCTTATTTGCTTGTGTTGTCGAAGAATATTTATTTTTTTGAATGTTTTAGAGCCGAATATGGTATGAAATTACATTCGGAAAACAACCCGGCAGACTTGGCATTAATCCGAAATGAAAAGTGTGTTTGTGTTTTCTCTTGGACCAATAACAACTGTTTTTTCACAAGACCAAGAAAAGGAATTGTCTGAACAATCAATTTTTCTGGAAAGCCGTTTGTTTCACATTACTACTAATTCAGCTAGCAAAAAAAAATAATAAAAAATTATTTCGACAAAGAGACTGGGATGGCTGAATATTTCGGGTTGTTCAATAAGAGCGCTACAAAAGTTTTTTTTAAATAAAACACAAACGGTTTTGGATATCAATGAATTTCTTTATTCCTGTGAAAGTACGTTTGATGCCATTATGCATGGAACTCGATTTCTTTTGTATGGCCCCCACGGGCACGCTTGCAGAAGTCCATACGCTGAACCCAATTTTTGACAGTTTTTAAGCATAAATCGGGCGATACTGCAGCAATTTCACGTTCAATATTCGTACGAAGTTCATCAATCGCCGCTAGCTTGTTGGCATAGACCACAGACTTAACGACTATTTCCCCACAGGAAATAGTCTAACGGCGTCAAATCGCACGACCAAGGCGGCCAAGCAACTGGACCATTTCGTGAGATAACACATTCTACAAACTTGGTTTCCAATAAATTGATTGTGACATTCACTGTGTGGCGTGGCGCCCGCTGTCCTGTTGGAACCACATGTCCTCCAAGTCCATATCATCTAATTGGGGCCAAAAATATTCGGTTATCATTGAACGGTAGCGATTCCCATTCACAGTAACGTGCCGGTCTTGATCATCACGGAAGAAGTACGGCCCAATGACGCCGCCGGCTCATAAGCCACACCAAACCGTAATTTTTTCGGGATGCAATGATAACTCATGGAGTACGTGTAGATTGTTGCCTGACCAATACCGCATATTTTGTTTATTGACGAGGTCATTCAGCTAGAAATGAACCTCATCGCTGAAGAGAAGATGATTTTTCGATGAAAATCCGAATCATTTTCAAGTTGTTGCTCAGCCCAATTCACGAACATACGACGTTTTTGGTGGTCAAGCGGCTTCAGTTCTTGCGTCAATTTAATCTTGTAAGGAAGTCGGCCAAGATTCGCCACAACGACGTCACAAAGATGCCCAACGCTTGAGAACGACGTGTGAGAGACACATTTGAGCTTTCTGCTACTGAAGCCTCAGAGCAGCAATATTCTCGACACTACGGGCACTTCCACTTTCCACTAGACTCTCAATTGTTGATCTGCTAGGACGATTATGACGACCATAAATTTGAATGAGCTTTTGGCATAATTAATTGATAAATACCACTTCACACCTGATCGTATTTATAACGTTGACAAAACTGCCATGTCAATAGTGCCCAAAAAAGTATCAAAAGTATTGGCTTAAAAGGGTGAGCTGCAGGTAAGTTCGTTTTTCTATTCTTAGAATCAATATCTTATCTTTACTTTCCATCATTAGGTTGGAACACTTACCTCTGCAGAACGTGGAAAAACAATCACAATTTAAATCTGCATAAGTGCCTCTGGACACTATATTCCACAGTTGTTCATTTTTCCTCGATTAAGAGCTCATAGGCATGTCAACATACTTGAGAGAGTTCCACCATGTTCAGTTGCAGCCTATCATCCCAGTGGTTGGATGCAGACATATTTGTTTTTGACTTGGTTTGACCATTTTTTAAAACATGCGAATCCTACAAAGTACAACCCTATATTACTATTACTTGAAGGGCACTCAACGCATACCAAAAACCTGGAACTCATAAATAAGGCACCGAATGCAACCACTTGACGTTGCTTTTATGGCATCACTAAGCCGACAGATTTTGGAAAAAAAACCCAGGAGTTTCAAATCGATACACACCATCTCTTTATCGATTTCAAAGTCGCGTATGATATCGTAAACAGAAACGAGCTGTACAGAGCCATGTCGCATCTCGGCATCCCTGCTAAACTCGTACGCCTATGCAGGATGACCATGGAGAAATCTCGCTGCTCCATCAAAGTCGGTAAGAACACCACCGACCCCTTTGATGTCAAGAAAGGTTTGAGGCAAGGCGATGCATTATCATGCAACCTCTTAAACATCGTACTTGAAGCAATTGTACGCAACTCGCAAGTCAACAACCGAGGTACAATTTTTCAAAACTCCGTTCAGCTTCTTGCTTATGCAGATGATATTGACATCATGGGAAGAACGAGCTGTTACCGGCGCGTTTGCAAGTATTGAATCGGAGGCGGCGGAAATGGGTTTGGCTGTTAATGAGGACAAGACAAAGTATATGCTATCATCGAGAAAGGAATCTCAACATCGGCGACTTCGAAGTTGTCAAGGACTTTGTCTACCTGGGCTCCACTATTACATCGCAAAATGACATCAGTGCAGAAATCAAACGAAGAATTACTCTGGCCAATCGCTGTTTCTTCGGGCTAATAAGGCGTTTGAGTAGTAAAGCCCTCTCTCAAAGAACCAAGGAGACTTTATATAAGACCCTTATCATCCCCGCCACAACTTCCCCATTACAAGAAGTTTTTGAAGCACCTATTGAAGGGGTTCCTTCAATTGAACTGCCTCCAACGGCATTTATATCGTTTGAAATTCCTGCTCTTGAAAACCTTGTCGTCCATGCTCTAGCTTCACTAGACAACATACCATCAACGTCAAGAGCTACAGCCTTCAAATTGTCTTCTCCAAAAGAGCTTGTTAAGATACCTATTGGGAAGACAATTTCTTCTCAAAAAAAAAAAACAAGGCGAGGAAAAACGGAGGTATTAACTAGTTCTCCGTATAAAGCTGAGCTGGAAGCCTTGATTGCTGATAAAGGACAGAAAAAGCAAGTCACCGTGAAACCCGGCAAAAAACCTAAGTGACAGAATGTTCCTATAAATGAGGATTAGGACATTGGCGTAACAGACTGCAACTATATCTTCTGCCTGGACCTTTATTCTAAATCAAACCCAACTAATGGTTGGATTAAATGCAACACGTGTTCTAGGTGGGATCACTAAGCTTGTGCTAGAATTGGTGCAGATGAAGACATCACATAGTCTGTGACTTTTACAAATAGATCCCATATTAAAGGAAAAAACGGTCTTGTCCCCAAACAAATTTGATAGGGTGGACAGTTTTTTCCCCGATGTTTTTTAAAAGTTTGTTATTTTTTTTTAAATAATTTATTTATTTATTATAATAATCAAAGCTCCTTAAAGAGTCATTAGACTACATGAATAAAGAATTTATTTTTATTAAAAGATGGTTTTTTTTCAGTTTTTAAGGCAGTCAAACACTAAATGTGCGGTCTTCCCCCACTTCCCCTACACATATCAAGGTTCTTATTCTTTTTACTCAGCGATAAAATGTACTGAGTTTTCTTTTCATTTATTCTTGTCCATAAACTTCTAGAGATAACGCAGTCGTTCCTAGTCGTCCAGGAGTCATTGATTTGCTCTTTCGTTATTAGGTCTATTTTCCTTTTAAGCACGCCGCCGATGGGAATGTCTGGTCCCTTATCTAATTGGCTACTACTATTTTAATTTGATACTGAACCTTTCCTTGACAGTTCATCTGCTATATCATTCCCTTTTATACTAAATTGGGCCTACGTTTCTTTTTATTTCTGTGTATCAATTATATATAATATTGTAACCTAAAAGTATGCAAGATTTCAGCTACCAAAAACAAATCGTTTTTGTAAAGTCATCGTTCACATGAGAAACAATTTTGTATGTTCATTTGGTTCAACACCGGTTTTAAAAGTAATGCACACATAACGGCTATTCCACCTTCTGTATTGAAGTTTTTTATTAATAAACAACAAAATGCAATATAAAACAGATAAACGAGTTAACATTGTTACCATCAGTTTCAATTTTATAGGAAAACTCTTTGATGCAAGACAAATGATCGTCACATAAAAAACATAAAAAAAACTGAATTCAAAGATTGATGAAATGATATTAACTGCCATTTACTAAAGTGGGATCCTCTGCTCTACACTACAGAAAAAAATATTTGTATGCCAGTGCGGTGTTCGATGTTCTTCTATACTGGTTCTCTCAAGTCTCAAGCTTATCAATTATGATCGGTGTTGCCAGTGTGCCACGATCGTTCTTTTACGACAAGAATTTTGTATGGCTCACTAGCATTCAAAAAGAAATTATGACAATATTATTTAAAACCTAGTGAACGTTCTATAGCTCAAACTAAAATTTTGTACCTGTAAGAAGAAATCAGCAAATTTTGTTAAAATTTGAACAAAATTCAACCTAGACTTATTCAAATTGTTTTTTTTTTTTGTTGAAGATTCAAAAACAGCTTGGATTAGCGAAATTAAAATTTATTTGTATTTTAACATATGTATTATTTATTGAATCATTTAGGTTATTTCGTGAATTTACAAAGTGAATATTTTAAAACCCAAACATATTTAAAACAGATCCAAAAAGTAATAAAAGATATGAAATCAAGTCTTTTAAAAAGAACATTTTTTAATATTTTTTTTTTTTTTGTGACTTCAAGTGACTTTTTGGTTTCAAAATTTTAGCCAATATGGTAACACTGGTCACAATTCCTATAAATCAGAAAGAGAGCGAGAGAGGTTATCTATATGAGAGTATATTAAGAATAGCTATTGCTATTCATTGAATTGAATAAAGAATATTAAATGTTTGCTTGCATTTAGTATTTTTTGTGACGTGATTATCGTTGGTTGACGGGAGCTTAGTTGTGTCCAAATTTGTATTTTTATAAATAATTTTGGTAATTTTATAAACATACACAAGAAATACTTAGAATGTTTAAGTTTTCGGTATTGAAACACTTTGATGCATGTCAAAAAGGAGGCCTGTCATTTGCAAGATATCAAAAGTATCACACAGTAAAAGGTGTTTATGGATATAAGCCCAAACCAAAGAAGGTATTCAAAGGTAACTAACCGCAATGAACCTTAAGGCCTAAGAGGATAGGTACATTTTTAATTAATCTATGGAAATATTTAATATTATTTAAACTATATGTAGGTACAGATATTTTTTTAATAAAAAAATAATTTTTATTAGCAGCTATCTGATTATTTTAACTTAACGCATGAAATTCTGTTCAGAGATAAGGAATTCCTCTTGGAGTTAACCTAAAATAAAACTCTATTATATTATCAGTTAGTTGTTTATTTACTAAATGTGGGGTCGTTTTTTATTATTATTCTGAACGTTTTGCATGATATTGATAGATGTGAGTTCAGTTTTATCTATATAAGAACGATTAAACAATAGTACAAAAAAGTGGGTTCATACGTGATCACTTTCTTGGTAACTATGTCAACCTACTGTAAATATATCGGAGTTTACTTTCGAAAGGTAAAGTTAAATTTGTACGTTGTTGTAAAAATTGTTTACCGAAGTTTATAACATTTTTGATAATACTTTTGATCGTTTCGAATGGACCCTATATTAATGTTTGGTGCATTTTTTTAAGTTGTCAGTCATCCAACTGTTGATCAAAAAATAAACTATTATACCTACGCTACATATGCTGTGGGATATTTTTATCTGAACAACTTAAGATCCTGAATAGTATAAAACAGCGTTTTATCATCCACATTATCTGATCTGGGCCAATTTTCGACACAATAATACTAAAAAAACAACAACTCTTTCACCTTCTTATCTGGATTTATTTTAAAGATCTAAAACTTCATGTAATATTGTAAGGAACGTAAAGATTAAATTAAAATTAATAAACAAACCTAAGGAAATAAATGCACGACTGGATTGTATGAATTTGCTCTTCTGGTTTAAAACCATAATATCTAACTATATTATTAATAATTTATCAATAATACCAAAATGTTATGGTACAAACACTGAAGCATATTTAAGCTGTTGCTAGAAAAAACTGGAGTTTACCTGATGAAGTTTCAATATAATAAACTCTAGATTTGCTTATGAACAGCTTAAGCAACATCTATGAATAGAAAATGCTCCATTAAGTCTTGTGAATACTACAAAAACTAAAACTTAAACTTGCATTTTTAAGTAAAAGCTAGTTTTTTGTGAATAAAAGCAAGCTTTAGCTAGCAAATAACAGATTTGTTCTAGTAATAGCTATTTCAAAATAGCTAAAGCTAAATTCATGTAGCTTAAGCTTGTTTTTCCAGCTTAAGCTCCACTTTGTATGTTTTAAAATAGCATAAGCAAGCTAAAGTATTATAGTTAAAGCTACATAAATATCAAGATTCTTGGTCTCCTAACTAGAAAGCTATGACTAGTTTTTATTTATTATTATTTTATATCGTCTCCAGATGCGGTGAATTCAAGGCCGTAATGTGGCTAGGAATCGAAGATATAAATGACATGAACACGATTAAAATATGTAAATGGATAAAAGTGTAAAAATGTCAAAAGAATTCTTTGTAAATTATTGGAATCAAAAATTATTTTATATCTCTTAGAAATATTAAATATATTTAAAATTCTAAAGACATTATTAGAGCACCCTGTTCCAAATGGGTAAGCTTACAAGTTCTGTACCGATGTAAGCTTCAGATCAGAGATTATAAAATAAAGATGGCATTCCTCGACTGTCAATCTGATTTAACTACAACCTGGCACGAATAGCTGGATTGATTAGATTTGCAAAGTATTTGTGAAAACCAGTAAAACACGCAACACACACATAGAATCGACTCGTCAGTCAGCACATCATTCAGCACAGGTCTTGTTATTGTTGGAATTAACATCTATTCTTCGACACGAAATAAAATTACAAATACAACAATGTAAACAAATTGGTTTTGTAGAGTAAAACATTCGAAGGACTGCCATCTTTATATTGATAATCTCTGCTCCAGATCGATGTATACTCGACGTACAAACGCACAAATTGCTCTGAACAGTAGGTATGATACAAAATATTTCTTGGAATTATACATCAGCTTCGTAAAGATAACTTTGATTCAAATCTCGCAATGTCCTTTCTAGGTGAAAAAAATACTTGAAAGTAAACAATTTTGGCAAATCAAAATCTCAAATCCACTTGCTTTGCTTGTTGAATCCAAAAATAATAGTTTTAGCCTAGGCTTATAAGCCAAAACATGTGAATTGACAAACAAAAGCTAAAAATATTAGGCTCAAGCTGGAATTTCCTAGCTAAAGCTGATTAGCGTAATCTTTTTTTTATTCACTGCCTTGCTTAAGCTTCTAGTAATAGCTATGACTAGCTAGCCTTTGCTTCTTCCATCTTCAGCGATGAGGCTCATTTCTGGCTGAATGGATTCGTCAATAAACAAAATATGCGGTATTGGTCAAGCAGCAATCCACACGTACTCCATGAGTCGTCATTGCATCCCCAATTAGATGATATGGACTTGGAGGACATGTGGTTCAAACAGGACGGCGCCACAAGCCACACAGCGAATGTCACAATCAATTTATTGGAAACCAAGTTTGGAGAACGTGTTATCTCACGAAATGGTCGTAAGACTATTTCCTGTGGGGCTACGTGAAGTCTATGGTATATGCCAACAAGCCAGCGACGATTGATGAACTTCGTACGAATATCGAACGTGAAATTGCAGCAGTATCGGCCGATTTATGCTTGAAAACCGTCGAAAATTGGGTTCAGCGTCTGGACTTCTGCAAGCGTTCCCGTGGTGGCCATGCAAAAGAAATTGATATCCATACATAATGGCATCAAACGAACTTTCACAGGAATAAAGAATTTCATTGATATCCAAAACCGTTTTTGTTTTATGTAAAAAACTTTTGAAGCTCTCTTATTGAAAAACCCGATATTAAAGAGTTGATAAATAAAAACGAAACCTCTCGTTTTTATAAAGAGGAGGCGTACACAAGCAGATTCCATACAAAAAAAAATTGTCTATCGAAAAATGCGATTTCATGCCCCTTTTCTGACTAATTTCACTGGGCTAAAAAGCTTTAGAGAATAAATCTTCTACCGTTAATGTATCTTTTTGGAGATCTAATTGAGATTCACTAGTTTCAAGTTTCAGATATTAAATGACTGCCACATCCTTCAAACAAATATCTTTAGACTACAAGCCTAAGCAAGCAAACTTATCAATTCTGTTTATATTGCAAGACACACATGTGTGTTGACTCATATTTGGGAACCAGCACCAAAAAATATAAGAATTCGATTCAATTAATCAATATTCAAACCGATAAACTTTTCTAATCAAATCACCTTCACGTGCCCAATATTGTTGTTCTTCAATAATTTAATTATGTGCACGCTTCTCGTTTCACTGATTATAACTCACCAAAAAGATTAGAAAAGTATTTGGTCAGTTTAGCAATCAATAATCACTTGTTTCTGCCATAACTATGTGTCTAAGTATCTCTAACCCATAAGAAATTAGATTAGTCCAACAATTTATTTAATCCCTATTCCTTCCTACAGTATTAGAGGATATCCTTCAATCGAGAAATGCGCAGCCCAACGTTTTTCGTTGGATAGAGGCTTACAGGAAGCATGGACACAAATTGGCATCAATAAATCCTGTGGCATTTCAACCAAACTCAAGGTAATTTTATATCAACACAAGGAGTTAGAAGAAGAAATCACCCATAGCCCTTTTTTAAGTTCAACGGATGAACTAACACCGGAGTACTATGGACTTACATCTGACGACAGAATAACACCGCAGGGAATATTGAATGTCTCAGACACTGACACTACAACCGTTGGAGAGCTTCAAAAAATCCTTAACGATATTTATTGTAATTCCGGAGCTAGTGCTGAGTTTGCTTACATCGAAGTATGTGGCGATGAGTCTTTTAAAGTTAAATCACTCTTTTCAATCTCAGTTTTTTTTTTTTTGTTCTTGTTTCCCTTTTCTGCTACTCTGAATGAAATATGTATCAAGAACCAGGAAGAACGCGAATGGCTTGCGGAGAATTTCGAGCAACTAAGAAATCAGAGTGTCAGCACTGAGGGGCGGAGAAAAATTGCAGAACTCCTTATCAAATCTCAGGCATGGGACAACTTCCTGGCAGCAAAATTTCCCACCGTCAAGCGGTATAGCGGTGAGGGTGCCGAAAGTCTTTTGGCATTCTTCTGGCAGTTATTTGCGAGTGGTGTTGAAGGTGAGTGTTTTCATTGTTGGTCCCATATCTCAATGTTAATAAAATTTCGCATCCGCAGAGGAACTGCAGCATATCGTTGTGGCTATGCCGCATCGTGGTCGGGGAAATTTGCTAACAACCATGTTGAATCTGCGACCGGCAAAAGTTTTTCGAAAATTCAAAGGCGACTCAGAGTTTGCCGATGGTGTAAATGCAATGAGCGATGTCGTTAGTCATTTTCGTAAGTTTTCAAGTTTATACAAATACGAGTAGAAGAAGAAAAGTTTTCTTTTAATTTTAATTATTTCATTACATACTTTCTTTTTGTGTGGTATTTTTCAATGAATTTTTCGCACTGAAGATGCTGCTGAAGAATTGGAAATTGCTGGGAAGAAAATTCGAGTTAGCATCTTAAGAAATCCATCTCATTTAGAGGTTTGTATTTTTTTGTTGCTTTGAATAAATTATAAGATAAGTTTCTTTCAAAGGAAATACAGGATCAGAGTTACTATCAATTTTTAGAGATAATTAGGAAAACCAGAAAGTTAAAGTCCAGTTTAATGATAGTTTCAGAGTTATCTACTTTATGTTAATTAAAAGAGATTTTCTTAGAGATTTAATTTAGATACTTTTGGAACTTAGTGAATTAGTTTTTACTAGAGTTACGACTCACATTCTCACTCAATTAACATTCCATATATGTATAACAAAAGCAATAAGCTTCTTTTTCATTAACATATACGCTATGTGCGTTAGGTACAAAAGTTTATGTATTCCCCAATGGATTTTTTGAAAAAAATTCCACATACCTAGTTCTACGAATACATAATTTAAATAGAATAAATTCAGTCTGGTTTGCCAGGACTTGATGAAGTCAATAAGAGCCGATTTCTCAAACGCTATAATGTTTGACTTTTTACTTGGGATATATGTAGGTGCTATAAGGCATGTTTTGGATTCGTGCAAGAAAAAAGATGATATAACAATCAAACATGACATTGCGATGATAGAGAACACGAAAAAAGTGGGTGTCACAATTCTGTCTGTCTGTCTGTCTGTTCGTCTACAGCCTAAACGGCCCGATCGATTTTCTTCAAACTTAGTACATAGTGGTTTTTGGTGATTGTACCCACACGTTTTTTTCATTTTTTTAACCAAAAATAACGGTACCTGACACAGAATTTTCTTAAGTAATTTGTTATAATCGTATTTTTCTCAAAAAGGACTCGACAACTATTCTTAAAAAAAATCAAAAAATCACATTTAGCTTCCTTTGGTTGGAAAACCATTTTTCAAAAAATGGTTAATAATTATACGTTCCAAAGAACCATTTCTCTAATTATCGATTTCCTTCAAAACCGTATGATTGATTTCAATATATTTTTTTAAAAAGAGGCTTCCCATAATTATAAATATTTTTTTGTAGGTACTTAAGTAAAAAAAATATTTTTTGAATTTAAAAAAAATACAAAAGTTAAAAACCGGAAAGGAAAATAAAAAAATAACTTCTACGATTTTGATTAAACTTTCTTTATATACTAAAATTAAGACGATCTACTACAAAAAATTATACAATTTTGCACTTAGGTAGCAACTATTAATAGTACCTCTCATAGAACGTGTTTTTTTTATTTTGAATTTTCTCATTAACGGCTGAATGGACTTAGATAAATTTTTGTATTTAAAAATTTTAATCAAGATCAAATAATATTGCATATCAAAATTTTCAAAAAAAAAGTTTTTAAATTTTTAAAAAAAGTTTCAAAATTTTTGTTTGAAAATTCAAAATCTCAAAAACGGGTAAGCAATTTTTTTTCAATTTTTATTTTTATGTGTATCTACATAGATAAATACTTAAGAAAATTTTCCTTAAGATTGTTTTAGGAATTTTATACTTGTATAAAAATTTTTTTCAAGAAAACCGCTCCAACGATTTAAATTTTTTTTTGTCCATAGAATCATATTTAGTAAGGAATTTAGATGGCATTCTTGTTTTTAATCTCAAACTCTCAACAAAGTTTTTTAAGCTAATATAAATATCATATTTCATGCTTGAATATCATATATCATAAATATCACATAAGTTCGTATATATTGACCTTAAGTTAAGCTCTCGTATGTTGAAGTATTTATGTTTCCCTTCAGCAAATTTTTTATTCAAAATTAAATTTCTTGTCTTGGTTTAAAAAAAATTTATTAAAAACTTTAAACAGGGAAAGTAAACAGAATCCAACATAAGAAAATTGAAAATTCAATAATTCCATTGAAAAATGACATAAACAAACTTTTGTTTGCTATATTTGAGGTCAAGTAATATTTTTTTAAACCCAGAATTAGAAACGATTTTTGAAAATACTAATACTTTTCTATATACTCGTAGAAACACTGTTGTCTTTTTGTGTCCTAAAGCTTACTAATATTTGTAAGCCTGTGTAATCAGTAAAACTAATACAAGTTATCTGGTTTTATTGTTATTAGTTCATTTTTTGTCAACTTCAAGCTGTAAGAAAGTATGTCATCTCTAAAGCTGGCCACGATACCAGAAAAGTCTCAGTATTGATTGGCATCGGTATCAGAGGTATATTCAGAGCTTTTCTCTTTAGCAAAGAGAAGTTTTTGGCAATAATTTTAAGTACAACTGCCCACTGCCACGCCATTTGATGCTGGTTTTCTTTGAAACCAACTATTTGGATGAAATTTTCAGACTTTGTTCTCTTAAGTGAGAAAGTGACTTTTGTGAAATCCATAAAATATTTCTGTGCATTGTTTTCCTGTGAATTTATGACCCCGCGTCAAAATTTTCTGTTAAATTCTTTATCGGAACTTAACTTAGACATTGTGAAACAAGACTTTAAAAAAGTCAACAAAAAAAAAACTAAGTTAAGAAAAATGTCTTTTCTAATAATGATTTTTGTCTTGAATCTTAAAAATACCAAGTGAGTTCAACTACAACATCAAAAACATATAACCAAGTCCTGCATTTTATTTTGGTTTGCGACTCATATCAGACCGAAATCAGACGAGACCGATACCGATACCGAGGCGAGACTTTTTTATACGAGACCAAACGAGACCAAGTTATACGAGACCGAGACCGATACCGGGGAAGGGTAGTGGTTTTTCTTAGAACGTTTTTATTTTTTGATAAAAAATTTAAAGATTTTCCATTCCCCGGTAACGTATAAAACTACACTAAATACCTTCGTTAAATACATTTAGAAAGCATGATATTTATATATTTTAAGTGATTAAACATCTTCCAAAATTATTTTGCCATCAACACCACTTATAACGTAATTTCTTAATTATGTTCTTTCAACTATAATAGTGGCTTAGATCCATTTGAGATTTTTCAGGGAGGCATTATTTACCCAATTTTCATTAAAGATGCAATTTAAATGTTTCCTTTTAGTATATATGTTACCATCAAAGTGCAAAAACCAGTTAATGTGCGAAATTTTACTTCAATAAGATATTTTCCGCACCTAAGCTAATCTGCAAATTAACTTATAAGGCTTCTTTAAAGTGTGAAATTTTGATATCGTGGCACTTTCGTCTATTTTTAGCGGCTCATTTTTCTATTCTGTTGTAAAGCCGTTTAAAGAATATCGTGTTTCATGCTTAAGCTTATACTTAGAAAGACAACGAAAGGCATTTTCGTCTGTTCCAAAAAATTCATTCCCTTGATAAAAGTCACTTTAATTACAAATAGGATAGCGAATTTTCAAAACTCCCAGCCGTTTAAACTGTAAACAAACAGTAAAAATGCATAACTCTCCAATCTCCATTCATAGGCGGGTATTTACTTTATTAAGCCGTCATTGAATATCTCACCAATACTACTGTTTTATAGGAACCGAAATGAGGGAATTTCGCATATCACAGACAACGTTTTTTATTTGGAATTTGGGAATTTTGTTTGACAGCTCCTTTTATTTTTAAACCGAAATGCATGTTAATCACTTTTTGTTGCTTTTTTTATCTTATACTTCTCTTTTTCATATATCGTTCATTGACATTTTCATACAAAAATCTCTTCAGAGCTCTTCAAACTGTGGGCAATTGGGTGTGTTCGTAAGGCTTTGATATAATTTTCAACCTGATTTTGTGCAAATTTGGCTGAAAATATCTTATTTCAAAATGTGAATTTGAATGGGAAATGAGATTATTTCGTATCGAATTTGGAAATACTCAATCAAAATTACCTCACATTGAAAACGTAGTATAACCCAAGGCTTGGATTGTTTCAATTTTTTAGGCAGCCAACCCCGTCTCAATGGGCAAAACAAGATCCAAACAACAAACAACTGGTGATGGTGCTTTTGGAACTGATTCCGAGAAGCCCTTCTCCACATCCGTGCTCAACGTAATTCTCCATGGAGATGCCGCTTTACCAGGTCAAGGTATCAACCAAGAATGCCTGAATATGGCTTATGTCCCTCATTTTGAAGTTGGTGGAACCATACACATGGTTGTTAACAATCAAGTAGGTTTCACTACACCAGCAGATAAAGCCCGATCCACCGACTATGCAACAGATCTGGCAAAAACCATCCAGGCCCCAGTATTTCACGTAAACGGTGATAACCCCGAACAGGTTGCCATTGTTACACAACTAGCTTTCAACTACCAACGCAAATTTCGCAAAGACGTGTTTATTGATATGAATTGTTTCCGCCGTTGGGGACACAATGAACTCGACGACCCAACATTCACCAATCCAGCTTTATACTCGGTCATAGAAAATCGCAAGTAGGAAATTTAGTTAAGTGAAAACACATAAAACTCCCACACAGATCCGTTCCAGATACCTACACTGAGCAATTGGCCAGTGCGGAGATTTTAAGTTCAAACGAAGCCAACGATGTACGCAGCAATTTTATGAACTATCTAACTGATGAGCTGGCCAATGTCAACTCCTACCAACCCGAACCGACATACTTCCAAAGGCAGTGGAATGGATTGCAATCAGCACCCAATGCAATAACCTACTGGGACACTGGCCTGGATTATTCGCTGCTTCATTATGTTGGCACCAGAAGTGTCCAATATCCAGGCGGCTTTGTAGGTTCTATATATTAAAATACAATTCCATGGTAATCCCATAAATCGATTCATTTCTCTACCTCTTGTTCCCTCTCGTAGAATATACACCCACATTTGCTGAAAACCCATGTTGAAGGGAGGTTGAGGAAATTAAATTCGGGCCAGAAAATTGATTGGGCCACTGCCGAAGCCCTTGCCATAGGAAGCCTCATGTACCAGGGACGCAATGTTCGGCTAAGTGGTGAGGATGTTGGTCGGGGTACCTTTTCACATCGTCATGTTATGCTGGTTGACCAGAAAACCAACGAAATGTTCCTTCCCCTCAACAACATGGATCAAGGACAGGGAGGAAAGCTGGAAGTTGCACATAGCATCCTTTCCGAAGAAGCAGTTCTAGGCTTTGAGTATGGCATGGCCATAGATAACCCGAATAATTTGATCATATGGGAGGCTCAGTTTGGGGATTTTGCCAATGGTGCTCAAATCATTTTCGATAACTTCATATTCACTGGCGAGAGTAAGTAGACACACCTGCAATATAGATAATTGTAATTCATTCATAATATGTAACCTTTGCTCTTTGTCATCGATTTCAGCCAAATGGATGGACTCGAATGGACTTGTCGTCCTTTTGCCACATGGATACGATGGTGCCGCATCCGAGCATAGCAGCTGCCGCATGGAGAGATTCCTACAATTGACCGATTCTAAGGAGACCAGCCCCGACGGCGATGATGTGAATGTACACATTGCAAATCCAACCACACCAGCCCAATACTATCATTTACTAAGGAGACAAATTGTGAGGAATTTCCGAAAGCCACTCGTAGTAGTGGCACCAAAAACCCTCCTGCGGCTATCAGCTGCCACCTCAGTGCACACCGATTTTCAGCCGGGAATGTTTTTCAAAAATGTTTTAGGTGAGAATAAATATGGGCTTAGGAGGATGTTGTTAAATTGTAAATTGTGATTTGATGTTTGCAGGGGATAGCAACGTTGAGCCGAATAAGGTCAATAGAGTTATTTTGTGCTCTGGCAGGCATTACTATACCTTGAACGATGAACGATTTGCCAAGAAGAATGAGGATACTGCTATTGTTAGACTGGAAACATTGTGCCCATTTCCATTGCATGAGATCCAAGAAGAGTTGGCCAAGTACAAAAATGTTAAATGTAAGTTATTAAGTTATTTATGCTGGACCTGGATGCCTGTTTATGGCATTTTTGTTTCGGTACCTATTAAATTTTATAATAAGGTCGGATTTCCAAAATTTGTAAAATACCCCTAACTATCACGTATTTTATGTGCTTTTCTATTTTGTGGTGTGTTTTTTGCCCTCCAGTCGAGATTATGCTCGCTGATATCACCAAGGTCGTCTTGATGAAAACAAGATTCTTCAGGTCTTAGAACTTTACTAAAAAATTTGTTATTGAATTAACTGTTATATACTAATACATGAGTGTAACAGATTTATATAAAGAATAATATTATTTGGTTGACGAAGGTATCTGTAGGCTGGTATACTGCTCAGCACTGGCTCTGAGTGTTGTTCTCGCGTTGGTTAGTTTGCTTTCTAGTCCTGGGTATTCTTGTAGCGGGAAACTAGATTTGAGACTACGCCTGGAACGGTTGTATTTAAAATAAACTAATCAGCTACGCTCCTGGTAGAACTACGCCCCTGGTACCAATATTCAGTAAGTACAATGTCCTTGGTGGCACAAATCGGAAAATACAGCGCCCTTGCTGGCACTAATCAGCAAGTACAACGACCTTGATGGCACTATTTAGGAAATACAACGCCCTTGGTGGCACTATTCAGCAAGTACAGCTCCCTTGGTGGCACTTTTCAGCAAGTACAGCTCTCTCGGTGGCACTTATCGGCAAGCACAACGACCTTGATGGCCCTAATCAGCAGGTGAATCGCTCTAGATGCCACTATTCAGCCATTACAAGACCTTGGTTCCACTTTCCAGCAGGATCTACGTTCCTGGGGGCACTCATCAGCAGGTACTACGCCCTACTAGTTATTTATTAGACTGTTTTCTTTTTTCCTTCCGAGGTCCCAAATTATCCAACAAAAATTTGTGTTTCTTTCTTTGCTCAGAGCTGTCAAACTTTGAAAATGTGTTTCTTTAATCGCTATGAGCATCTTGAAAATGCACCCGATGAGCTCAGAATACATAACTGAGCAGACAAAGTCAAATGCTGAATACAAGCATTTGAAAGAGGAAATGTCAAATTGGTAAAGGTTGTTCTTTTGGTAAATTCAGATTTTGATCTGAAAACTGATTTTTTTTTGTCGCGAATGGTATACGACTGCAGATTGATTTTTCGTTTTTATTGAATTTGTGTCTGTGAAACTGTAGCGGTCCAGTCTTGTCAAACTGATGGCTGTGAAATGTTCTGGTGAGTAATGGTGTTAGTAAAAGAGAGGCAAATCTGCCGAAAAATCCAGATCTGCAAGTTTGATTTTTGATTAAAAAAATTGATTTTTTCACCATTGGAAGGCTTTTATTGTCAAAATCTGTGTTTTGACAAATCACAAGGGGAAAAATCAATTTGTATTACCAAAAGGAAACCCCATTAGTGTTCAGGAATGTTTCAAAAATCATTCAGAGAGTTCAGTTTATGTTTGATTTAGAAAATGGTCAGAACATGCTGAAAAACCCCAACATGCTTAAAATGCTCGACATACTCAGATATTTGCAAAAAAAATCTAAATCACAGATCAAACATATTGTTCTTACGTTTCTGTATTCAAAAATAATTTTGGTACAAAATTTTTGCTTTAAAATGCTGTCAAAACAATTTTAATTGCCTAATTGTTAAATATATTGTGATTAGGGGGCAAGTGCCCCTACCTGACCCCCCCTTGCGTACGTCCTTGGAACAAACCACTGTGCGCATATTCGGTACAAGTTGAATTATTAGTAAAATCTTGTCTTCATTTAAACTTAGATCCATATAGGAATCATAAATTAGCCCAGTTACGAATTCAACTTTATTAGGGTTTGGCCCCTTTTCATCTTTAATAAAGAATTTATATCCAAAGTTCTTATTAATTTCTTTACTTTTACTTCTCAGCTTTTATTTGGAGCCAAGAAGAATCACGAAACGCTGGTGCTTGGAGCTTTGTTCGCCCTCGTTTTGAGCACATGATTGGAAAACAGGTAAATACTTACCATAACAAAAAAAAATTATTATTATATTTTCGTAAGAAAAACAAACAACAACAAATAAACAAATGGGAAAATATTACTTTCCTTAGTTTAGCCAAAAAGAACTAAACTAATCAACTCATTCTATTGAATTTCAGTTGAAGTATTGTGGACGTGCCGAAGCTGCAACAACAGCAACTGGAATCGGTAAAATTCACAAAAAGGAACTCGAAGATATCGTTCTGAATCCATTTAGAGCCTAAGACGTGCGGTTGTAAAGATGTTGTATCTTAAGATTATTGTGTGTTGCTAAGTTTGTTGAATTTAGTTTTCTTTTTTTTTTCTTTTTTATTCTTCTCAATTTTATCAAGTAAAAGGAAATGTACATAATATATTAAAAGGAAATTTTATACCTACTTATATATTTTACTGTTTTTTTTTGTGTGTCCTCAAAATTGAGAAATCTTGTTTTCCTTAACATCGTGACTCATCTAAAGAGCATATAAAAAAAATATAAGGCGAAGCTAAATAAGTGTTTAAAACTCAAACCCAATCCGATGAAAGTTCGTTACTTAAATTAAAGGAAGACACCCAAGGACATCAAGGAGGAAATTGCTAGGGCTTATGGAAAGTTTTAAATGATAATAAACTTTTTGTCGTCGATGTCATAGGCGTGAAAAAGTTTTTGGTAAATGAAAAAGGTACCTACAAAATATTGTGTAGGCAAAATTGTTTAAGCTCTTTTATAAGGCATAGATTAAAATTAGATCCTTAAATACATCGAAACGGATGTCATAAATAATAGCTTTTAGTATAAATGTGAAATTAGGATGTGTCTATATAATTTTGTTAATTACATTATAGTTTATCAGAGTTGGAATAAAAACGTAAATAATAGAAAATTTATTATTTTTGTTTTCGTTTTTTTTTTTTTTAATTGAATTATAGTTTATCTAAATTTGTTTAATATTTGTATTGAAGTATTACACTTTCACCCGATAGAACTGCCCAAAATAACGAACAATTTACAATTAAAATTCCTTATTTATCTGATAAATGTATTTCACTTATTTGACTCGGAAAGTACAGGGTGTTCCACAGTCGCCACGGCAGAAAAAAACCATTGGTTCCTGAAGTCATTTTGAGTCGTTAAACTTAAGAGGTAATTTTCCCGGTTTGGGATATTTAGAAGTTAAAACGGTTTTTATGATTCAAATACCCGGTTTTTTAATTGCCTCTATCTTTGCAAAACTCCGGCTGATTCTTAAAATTTTTTTAATTAAAAAAAAAAAATTAAAGTGTTTAAACATGGCTTACATTTTGTTTCTTGTGCTAATAACTGTTTTCCCGCAGTTAATTATCGAACGCGGTTTTTATAATTTTCGACTTGTTTTATCTAACTGTTATAGCAGGTTATTTAAAAAACACGTTATTGGGTATATTTTTATTTCTTTTTTATTAAAGTTGCATTTTCAAAGTGCATTATTCTGGCCTTATGACAGTCGTGCGCCAGTTACCCTTGGGTCATAAGGGCCATGGCTCGGGCGGCACATGGAACACACCTTTGGGTTTACAAAATAGTATGAAAAATTGAATGCCTTACAAGCAATACACAGTGGTCCGTTTGTTGAATTTTGGCGCCAAAAATCATTTCCTACTCCAATTCTTGATACAAATTAATGAAATTTAGTTCAAAATTTAAAATAGTACTGTTCAAGGTAGGAAATGAGTCAAGTTTATGTTTGAATAATATCCTTATACTACGTTTTCATTAGAGCCGAAATGAGGTAGTTTTGCGAATCACAGAAAGTGTTTTCATTTGAAATTTGGTAATTTCGTTTGACAGCTCATTTCATATTTAAATTTAAACTGGCAATTAATTACTTTTGGTTGTTGTTTTTTTCTTTCTACTTCTATTGAGCTTTGACATTTTCATGCAAAACGTTTTCAGAGCTCTTCAAACAGTGACCAATTGGGTGTGTTTAATAGGTTTTGACTTAATTTTTAATCTAATTTCTTGCAAGTTTGGTTGAAATTATCTCATTTATAAATGTGAACTTGTATGGGAAATGAGATGATTTCGTATCGAATTTGGAAATTTTCAACGAAATTACCTCATTTGGCCTAATGAAAACGTAATATTAAATATGTGCTTGAATGAATACTTTCATATAAAAATTAATCAAAAATTAGTTACAAAAATAAAAGAATATAGCCCAAAATGTTTAAAAATGTCACCAATCGTTTAGAACCAATTTCAGTGCTAATTAAAAAAAAATAGTGTTTAGACCGAATATTTTATTTTTATTTCAAATCTTAAAGAAATTTTACAATTTTGACAATTTAAAGTTGGAAGTTGCCCATCAAATTTTACTACTGAAAAACACGAACAAAGAAAAATAATAATTTTAGTAATGTCTATATTTTTATATTATTCTATTATTATATATTATATATTATTTTTGTATTATTCAAATCTGACGTCAGGCTAAGAATTCTTGTGGTTAATAACACAAGAGACTATTATGTTCATGTGTATGTATGAATATGTATTTAAATACTTTTTTCGGAGTTGATCTTTTTGACAGCTGTCACTTCATTTATGCTCAGTTCGGTTTACTATTTCATAATAAATAGATTTACTCCTGAACAACGTTTGCAAAACGTGCAAATTTATTAGTGAAATAATGGTTCGGTTCGCGCGACGCATCGCGAAACAATCAACTTATTCAAGGAAACTTTTTTTCAAATATCGGTTTTAAGAATATCGACAGTAATCGACGTTTTATCAATCGACATTTCAACAGTCGATATTTTAAAAGTCGACACTTCAACAGTCGACATTTTACTAGTTGAGATTTTGATCAAGATCATAGTTTAGAGAATGATGTTTACAAGTGCGCGCTTGTAAAGATGTTCGTTAGTTAATGGGGCGCCAACACGTATTGGCCCGGCGCGTGGCTTATCTTTAAATACGCAACTGAGTGGCGCTGCTAGGTTGATGGCATATTTTTGGTTTGTGAAATGAAACTTAACCTAGGAAGGTTTTTAACGATCAAATTTTTTTTTTTGTTTTGCAGTTTGAAAGTGCATTATTGGGATCAAGGGACCACGGTATCGCTGCCAGGATGGTCGAATATATTATGCACACATAAAAAGTCTACGCTCTCAAATTTTGGAGGGTATACAAAACTTTAACTTTGCTCATTTTTTTCCATTTTGATAGTGCATTTTGGTGGTCAAAGGGCCGCGGAATGCTGCCTGATTGCTTCCATATAATTTGCACTATTGCAAATAGTACGCTTACAAAATTTGGAACGGTATAAAACACTTTGAGCAAAACGTTCACCCTTGGTCTTCACTCTTGGTCTAAAGCAGCTGTTCTCTGAAAAGAAATTTTACTCAGCAATTTCATGGAATTTTATTTCAAGTGAATCTAATCAAATGAATTAGATTTTTCCCTTTGGAATTGATAAATCGTTTGTTCTCATTCTCAATTTTCATTCTCACAAAGTGAATTTCATATAATTAAATCTCACAAATAAAAGAACCTGTCACAATAAAGGCTCTCCGAAACCAAGACGAATGCGAAGCAATTCGTAGCGAATCAAAGTAGAAAATATGACAAATATAGTATTCAAACTTGAGTTTTTCTGCATGCTGGGTCCAAATTTTGAAGTCCTTGATTTGAAAAAATAAATGTAAACACAATATGTACCAATGTATGTAGTTACGTCAGTATTAAATTTTTTTTTAAATTCACTTTAAAATTTGGACCTAGTTTATTCTTGAAACTGCATAATTAGAGCCTTACTATGCAAGTTTCTAACATGCTTGGTTCCTGAGATGCGTGATGTGATTTGCTAGCTGAACAGTGTGGTTAAATTGTCAGTATGAATTTTTGTTTGCAAATTAAGGTATTAAAATTTTGAACAAAGTCTATCGTTAAAATGCAAAAATACTGCAAATTTGGAGCCTTACCATTTGCGGGGGTAAAAGTCACAGACAGCATAATACGGCATGTCCGGTAATTCATCAATAATATTTTAGGGCATGATTTTTGAATATATTCTGAGGAAATCATCGAATTGAAGGCAATTTCTTAAAAAATGACTTTTAATGCAAAAAAAATATTTTAAGTCAACAGCACATAAAGTAATGTACTTTGTATAGTTTTTTTTTTAATTTTGTACCTTTTTTTATTTTTTTTTTTTTGTTCAAACCAAGTTGTTTAAATGAATAGTAACTATTTGAAAAATTAAATTGTAAATTCAAAATTTTCGAAAAAAAATTGTGATTTTTTTAAGTTGATATTTAGCTAAATTTTGCGTATTTAAGTGCTATTTTTGTTTGTTATATTCAATACCTTTATTTATTTGTAGTCAATTGCCAAAACTAAATTAAAAAGTCCATCCTAGTTTTTGAGAAATTTAAAAAAAAAGAAAAGTATTTTTCTAAAAAAAAAAATAAAAAAGGTTAAATTATTAATAATTCATGATTAAACTATTTTTTTTTCGAGAAAAGTACTTTTTGTTCTTTTTTTCTGAAAAAATGGTGCGTGACGCGGCTGATGCTGATTCAATTGCAACAGCAACAACGCATCAAGAACTTTCTTGATTAGTATTTGCTTGAAGTTTGAGCATCACTTGATGCAAGCTTGCAATAGTGATCACATTATGCAAAAAGTGATGCGGGTTTGATGCATTTGTGAATGTTTGGCGGGAACGATTGTGCATCGTCTCTGCAACGATGCGTTTGTGAATTTACACTTTATTTTATTTTTAGAAAATTCTCTTTTTTGCACCAAAGTTTTTCGAGGCTGATTATGGACTCAAAACGTTCTTTACAACCGCAATCATTTTATTCGATAAATGATTGCGGTTTCTGAATTTCATCGGGAATTTCAATCACCTTCTCAATAAAAGGATTTTAAAGCATTTAATGAATATTTATAAGACTACTTTGCTTGGCTGAATATTGGAAAACAATTTTCAATTTCGGCTTTTAGTTCATTAAGATGACAAACAAAGTGTTTGATAATATGTTTTCTTCCGAAATGTTTAAAAAAAAAAAATTTGAATGTTGGAAAACTGTGTGTTTAATTTTTAAAATTTTAATTTTTAACCGCCGGATACCTTCTTTAACTGCAAGTATAGTTCATTTTAAATATACACAAGATATGCCAGTTGCAGTTCAATTTCAGGAATAGAGAATGTCTTTTCAATAGTTTAGTCTTTTTTGATTGTTACAAAATATTTTAGGCTTCCCTGTCCCCTCTCAGCCGCATTCAATTCATCATCGCCATTGTATTATAGTTTGCTGAAATTAATTTTCCATTTTAAAACTGACTACAGTTTAACATTATTACATGAAAGCTTCTTATTATCAGCCCGGTATACCTCTTAAGCTTCATGTACTTTTCAGCAATCATTGTCAAATCAGGACTTTCATTATAATAATCGTCTTAAGACTAGGATTTTGGGCAAATGGTTTAAACAGGTTCTCAATACTTTGTTCGAATAATAATCCATACCCCAATTTCTAATAGATGCTACATTCAGTGTAAGTCAAAGTTGTATCTACCACAGTTTCTTGAAATATTTTTTCCGGCTTTTCCATCACATGTCGTGGATGGTACGGTGATTTCTACCATAGAGTACCTATATTATCTAGAGAACCGACTTTAGAGCTTTTTCTCTTTCACCCTACAAACTGCACTGAAAGGATTTCCTCCACATGGCTGAGCATGTGGTAGCTGCCCAACGTACTTTAAATGGAACCATACCAATACAATGATAACTTAATGGAGTTAGCTCACTGAACACAACAACAAATTCAATCGAAAAAATTGAACACGTCACATTTAGAGCTATCCACAATTCACACGTAATCACGGACAGGGAATTTAAGAGAATTTTCTCTTAATGTGCTCAAATAAAATTTGCGGGTGTTTTAGGCAAGAGGGGGACGAGTCAGTTCTCTAGATAAATTAGTTCCTCTATGATTTCTACGTTGAAGAAGTCTTGAGCCTTCGCTAAGACCCCTATTCCACGTTGATTCCTTGCGTCTGACTCTTTTCAAATTTTAATGGGTGCGAAAGTGAAATCAAATGTTTTTTCTCCTTGGCTCATACAAATTTTAAAAGAGTCAGACACAAAGAATCATCGTGTAATAGGGGTCTAAGTCGCCTATTATACGATGATTCCTTGCGTCTGACTCTTTCCAAACATAATGAGTGCGAAAGAGAAAAAAGATAAGATGGAAGACCAGTTGCCCTCTGCGCGTCGTGGGTAAAGGCTTCCGGGACTCTTTTTAACGTTTCTTTTTAGCATTTTTTGTATTTTCGTATTTTTCCTATACAAACACTGTTCAAACTGCTTAAACCGTAAAGAAAACAAATTAAGTTGGGTTTGGTGTGTAAATGAAAACCCACAAAAGCGCAGTACATGCTGCGAAGTATTCGTCAACTTATGTGGAATAATTTTTGAATCAACAACAACAACTTGTGTGCATTACCACTAAGTATTTAGGCTGGAATTATAGCTATTTCACGAGTGCCACCTCGATCATAAGAGTCCTTTAGTGGTGCTTAGTCTGGTTATGCTTATTTATTTATTATTTATTTGAAAAACTCTTTGCAGTCGTATAAAAGCGAGTAAAGAGAACTGTCAATTTTGCATCAAGCAACGAGAAGCATTGGTAATAGCGCGTCACTCACATGAATGAAATTGGAAAAATGATTTTCAAAGAGAAATTCTAAAAAAGAGTCAGGCGTAAGGCATCATCGTGTAATAGTGGACTAACTGTAGGTGGCCAAATAAGAGACCTAAGACTTTATGTACAGATCTGAAGTTCGTTGTCCTCATTTCTTTTGCTCTGTCCCCTATTACACAATGGTTCTTTGCGTCTGACTCTTTTCGAACATAATGAATGCGAAAGAGAAGAAAGATGAAATGGAAGACCAGTTGCCCTGTGCGTCGTGGGCCAAGATTTCCGAGACTCTTTGCGACGTTTCTTTTTAGCATTGTCCGTATTTTCGTATTTTTTTTATACAAACTCTCTACAAACCACTTAAACAGTAAAGAGAACTGTCAAGAGAGGAGAACCTTCAAGAGCAGTTAGCTAAATTTACTGCTCCTTAGTTGCTCATCTGAGTAACTTTTAAAATACCACCTGGATAAAAAGAGAAGTGCTTTTTATTGGAAACACTTCTCTTCTCATTAACTGCTCCCAATAATAGTCGCAGGAGACTGAAGCCCCATCCTTCACACGCGATGTTAACCACAAGGAGGTAAAAGTAAGTGTTAATAGACAGAACTTTCTTTTGAAAAAAAAAAACAATTTCTTACGGACGCTGTTGCTTTCTTACATAAACATTTTATTTTGACCTTACAACAAAATAAAAAAGACCATTTTAAAAAATCTCAATCACAAATAAAACAGAAAAATACTCATTTAAATGACTATTTATTTGATTTTATACATAAATTTAAAAACTAATAGCAATTACACTTTAAGCATGTAATTTGCTTAGTTTTGTGTGTTCTTGTTTTTATTTTCTTATTATATTTAACATCAAAAACGAGTTTTTAAGTTTCTTGACTTTATCTATTGAACAGTGAAAAAAGTGGTTATCCTTAAAACTTTAATGCTATGTATATTCTTAAAAATAGGTACTTTATAGGTACTTATTATTTTAAGCCTTACTTAACTAAAATGGCATTGAAAAGTGGATTGGAATTCATTCTTCATTCATTACAAAACTGGCAGAGATTTTGTTATATATTTTGTTTTTTTTTTTTTTAATTTAGAAGCTGTTAATTTAGAATTTAGAATTTATAGTTTAAGAATTTTTTTTTTAATATGTTTCATCCGAATACATGTATATGACAACGTAATTTTGGCCGTAATTCTTTTGTATTTTATTCTAGCTACTGGAGTTTAAGTCTAGTTTAATTGTTTCCCATAAACTTCTCCTATAATTTCATAAAATTCTTTCGAAGTGTCATACACAAATTTTAGAAATCATATCCAAAGAACAAAACCTAGACAAAGGGCTATTATTATCATCATTGTTTCCAGACGTTTCCCTGAATCCCAACCGCATTCAAGTTCAGATTTTAGTATCTAAAAAAAATTATAATACATTTTTAAGCAAAGTAATTTTTTTATATAATTATAGTATTTTTTTTTTACTAACCTCCATTAATTGCGCTGAGTTCTTATTTGCACAACGTGTTTCTCTCAGGTCATCATCGTGATCATCACAATTGTGTCTTCCAAAGATTTGACAAGGCGAGTTCATAAATGTTCGAAACACTGTGTCTGTCCATATTTGAGAAGAGCAAATGTATTGCCTTCGTTTGCGTTGCCAAAATTCGACCCAACTATAAGTTTCATTATTTTTTATTTAAAAATCGCAATAGAAGATAGAAAAATTTACCCTAAGCTACAATCACAGTTGAGATCACTTCCGGACATTTTTAAATCTGTTAGGAACACACTATTTGGGAGATATGGCACAGATCCGGTGTTTGGATTTGGAATCTGTTTAAGCATTTGATTGTGGTATCGAATATCTAAAGAAATATTTCGAACGCGACCCATGTTTTTGAAGAAATTTGGTGGAAATCCCGGTAGTGATGTGTTAAAGAGCTGAATATAAATGTATGGTGATCGCATTCCCTGAAAGAAAGATTATCATTATTCATCGGTCCCGCTAGACAATCAATGCATTTGCTTTCTAATAACCTTCAATATCGTCTCTCCCAATGTTGAAAATTGTGGTCCACTAAATGTGATATTTTTCAGTTTTGATGGCAAATGTCCAGACATTTCCTTCATCAAATCTGTTGGGGAACCCATTTGGACAACTTTGGGCTCTTGACCCTGACTTTGAGGTATTATTCTCATAAAAGGCTGAGGTGCTTCAATCCATAGTTCTCGAATATTATGATGACGTTCCAACAAAGCCGGAATATTGAATTCACTCAAATGTGAGTAAGCTGTTATTTTCAATGATCTCAGGTGTGGTAAGTTCTCTAATGAACCGTACTAGCCATAAAACACAGAAAAAAAAAAAATAAATCTTCAATACCTTACACAAAATGTTTCTGTTACCTCAAAATAGTGAAGTCTAAAGTTCGATATATCCAACATTTCTAAATCTTCATTCACTCCATCAAAGCTGTTGTTATTCAGTGATGTTATTGGATTTCCAGAGAGTTTTAAAGTTCTCAAATGTGGCAGAGATTGTGTCATCAATGGTACATTCGTCAAATCGTTATTTGACAAATCTAACATTCTTAGATTTGTCATATTATGTGCTAATTCCTGTGGAATCGATGGCAAATTATTGTATCCCAAACGGAATTCTCGCAAGTTTTTCAATCGAATTTCCGGAACCATACTTAGCGATACATTTTCAAGACCGAGTTTTATGAGTGAATTTTCCAAACCCATAAATGATTTGTCCATAACTTTCAAATCACGATTGTGTGAAAGATCAAGTACAGCAAGTCTTGGCATTGTTGCAAATACCGCATCGTCGATTCGTAGCAGGTAGTTATATGTTATGTCCAGATACCTGAGAGACTATTACAGAGAAAGTTAAGCAAATTGATTGGAAATTATTTTGTAAAGTTGTTACCCTAAATTTATTTGACAAATCCATGCTGTGTATTGTGGCAATGTAGTTATTGGATAAATGAAGTTCACATAAGGTAAGGGCAGCTAAACTTGACAATGATGATGATGGTATTTTAAGTAATTGATTGTGTGAAACGTCCAATCTATTAACCAAACAAAAGAAAAGGTTTTTGAGAAACTTGGAAAATTTCATTCTATTCAAGAAAGCAATGTGTTTGTTTTGTTTCATATCATGAAGGGGAATATTCTCAAAAATACATTCTTCTATTTATCAAAGTTAAAATCATAACCCCATTCATTTTATTTGTTTTTTTTTTTTTTTCTTCTCCAACTTAAGTTAGTAAAAATTAATCACTTCTACAACATGGAATTATGCAACTGAATTGGTATTTACTGAACAACTTGGACAAAAGCATATTCTTTTGTTGAGAAATATTCACTTAACTGTATATAACTCTTAACAAAACACGTCCCTTGCCAGTGCGGATACTTTGTGGCGGAATCAAATTATTCTGATACCTAAATTTGTAGCCAATAAAATGTTTTTTTTTGCTCAAACCCTGGTTTTCCAAATACAGATTTTTGTCTGTATCAATTTTTTTAATTTTCGATTTCTTTCACTTTTTCCGGATCGAACATTTCGTTTGGATGACAACTCTGTTTACAATTATTATATTTAAAAGAATTAAATTTAATCATTACAATCAATTATACCTGCTTCAAAGGTATAGTCTTCACTTTGTTGAATTAAATAGGCGTATCTCACCAAATCAAATCTCTGAGCGCTCATAGATTTTTTAAGTGGGACAAAAAATCTCACCAAAGCACTGAGATTTTTTCGGAGTTCGCTGAGACGAAAATTTTTTGGATTCATTTTTCATCTTTCTTGCCAAAACTAGCTAAACTTAGAAATTGATCAGCCCTAGAAAACAGCTCATGAAAATTACAGGCGGTTTTTGGCACCTCATTTGAGGGATATTCGTAAAAAATGTTTGCCATCCAAAATATGGCTAGATTATGTATGATCTTTTAGGATAGATTGCATGGCATACTTTTTTTTGTTAACAAAATGACCCAGATGAGGAGCCAAAAATTTTCCTATGACCTTGAACTTATTGAAAATGAAAACATACAAATAAAATGCACGACTGGATCGCACATACTTGCTCTTATGTTAAAGTTGATTGGAACATAAAAACTTTTGAAATATGCAAGTAATTACAGAAAAAATTGAAAAATAGACAAAAAGCATTTAAATCGTCCTATAATTGTATAAACAAATTTGTTTTGTATTGTTTGAAGACTTTTATTGACAAAAAAATCTAACTATATATAAAATCTGAGTATCATTTAAAAAAATTGCTATTCCAATTTTGAGTATTTATTAATGGTAATTTATAAGACTAGTTTCAAAAAAATTCATCAACCTGTAGCTAGAAACACAATACCTAAAGTGCTTGTTGAACATGTGAGATTCAACAACTTTTTAAAAGGACCATAAACGAATAAAATGGGATCTAAAAACATTTAAAAACCTTAATTCTTCGAAAAAACTAGACAAAGTGGTAGAAATATAATTGGCGCTAATGTTGAATCACTAAATTTTGCATTTCAATTGATTATACAAGAGAAATTTAGATACATAAATTTTAATGAATAAATTTAATGCCAATTTGTTTACTCAAATTTTGCTTATGCTATTAATAAATCCGCAAATTTTAGTAGCCCAAAATTAGCGTTAGTAAGGTTTCTGCCATTTTGTCTAGTTTTAACATTGAAAATGTTTATAGGGTCGTTTTGGATAAATTATGGTGTTACTAAAATGAATAAAGTGAATAAATGTGTATATGAGATGAACGCTAGCGTATACGGGGGGTACGATCGAATTTTTGGTTGGTGTTACCAGAATGAATTAAGTGAACAGATGAACGTTGGCGTATACGGAGGGTACAATTGAATTTTTGGTTGGTGTTACTAAAATGAACAATGTGTATGGAGATGAGTGCTAGCGTATAGGAAGGGTACGATTAAATTTTTGGTTGGTGTTACTAAATTGAATAAATGAATTTTAATTCTATATTTTTATAATTAAAAATGCGAGAGTCAATGCAGTCAGCAGTTAATTGTGCAGCTTAAACTATAAGTGTTGGCAGTTAAAAAAAAAACCGTTTGAAAAAAAAATGTGTTTAGATGTGCAAAATTATGTTTTTTTTTTTGTAATTCGAACTTTAAGTAGGGATTTTATGTGAAATGGTCGAAAAAACAAAAATCTAAATGAGTTGTGCTAGAGTGACAACTTTTTTCTTTATCAATAGTTACGTTTAATATAACAATTTCGTTTATATATTTTGAAATTCCAAAAAATCTATTAAATGAGATATGAAAGGTTGTAACTTCAAAATTCAAAAATAGATGGTTCATAAATTATTTACTAGAGATTAGGGTTAGATCTGATTGTAATAAAATGTATAGTTTAAGAAAGATAATAAATAACTGACTGCTTTTCGTTTCAGGAAATTCTTATAATATTTTATTTATATTTTTATATTTTTTTTAAGTAAACTTATTTCTATCGATCGATTTTTGGCAGTTATATTTTTTATCTTTTTAACTATTTTAATTAAAAATCTCTAATTCATACAGGTAATAGATTACACAAATCTACATATTATGTGTAAAATTTGTAATATTTAAAAGCATCTGAGATGACATAATTACATATTACTGTTCATTAACATACTACCTAATAACTCTTTGGTCTGTGCACCTATACAATTTGTTTTTTATTCGCACCTTCAATAATTGACAATTAATTTGATATATCATACGTAGCTGTACGTTCTTCATAAGCCTCACAAATCTAAAATACAATTTGATTAAAAAGTGGTACTAATATTCAATCAATATTCCTATAGTTCATCGTCATCGTTGATTTGCAAGTTTGTGTTACGAGAATCAGCCCAAATAAGAAGAACACAAATATTTCCCATAGTGCCACAGTTCATTCCAAATGTCTCTCTCTCTCTGTTCATTGTTTTTTGATTTGTTTCATTATGTGTCTCTCTGTCAGTGAATTACTGAAGAAAATGACTTTTCATTCAAGTTCAGTATTCATGTTCACTCGTTCAATGTTCTTGTTGCTTGTTCACTGTTTGTTCAGTCGTGTAGATGCTTCGATGGGGGTAGTTTGATCTGCTGCTCGGCAATTATTTTTTTCTGCTAATACCTACCTAGTTAAATTAATAGAATGCGATTTGATGCGTTTGGTATATACTTTAGTAGGCAGAAGGGTAAGATGCCTTATGGGATATGTTTGGTTAGTAGGTAGGTACTTTAGTAAGTTAGGTAGGATGCTTGTGAGATTCGTTGTTTTTGTTTTTATTTTGTTAATTATTTTACTTCTGAGTTTTATTTAGATATAATTAGACGGATTAACGAAGAAAATAAAGATATGAAATAAAAAAATACGAGGAAATAAAAATATACATAGGTCAATGAAATCTGAAAACTAAAACGTAAACCGCTTTATTTATTAGATTTTTTATAAGGTTGACTAGTTAGACAGTTGTTTTAGAAGTCCTTAATAGTTGAAAATATGCCTTATGGATATAGTAAAATAAAACGTCAGCTTAGAAAAATCTTAGACAGCCGAAGCCTTTGCCCAAGTTAGACAAATTTAGGACAGCAGTAAACAAAGTTTATTAATAAATTTTTGGAGTTGGACGGTTGTCTATAGTTATAGACAAAGCTTATAAATTCGACTGAAAATGTGTTTTCTATTTTTGAAAATGCGACAAACGCCCTTATTGGGATAGTTATTCAAAATAGACTTGTTTAATAGACTAAAAGTCGATTTATTGTTATTGCAAATTTCAATTGGTAAATACTTTTATATTTGACTATTATGATCGACTTTTGTCCATTCAAATTCTTTGGAATAGACTTGCAAGAAGCCCCAAAATTAAAGAAAAAAACACAAAATTGGGAAAAATAGAATTTTGCGGAGACGTTACACTCACCAGCATTGAATATTTGTTTGTAGGCATATGTAAGGGGAAAAATCAATTTATTAGTTAGCGTTGCCTACACCACACGTTATAAGAGCTACGAAAAATAAATTCAAATTCAAGAAAAAAGTAACATCAGCAGAAATATTGAATTTCTGAATAAATACAGATACAGATAAAAAAAAAACAAGGAATGAGGGTTGAAATTTTGAATTTTTGGTTGGTGTTACAACAAAGCAAAAGAAAAAATAAAAAGTGTGCTACCAGACAAGGAAAATAAATAATATGAAACTAGGAGACAAGTGGCAGAAAATATAGGTCAATAAATTGACAAAAGGAAAATATTAAATCTCTTTTGTATTTTTGAAAATGAAACAAAATTTGAAAAAAAAAAACTAGAAAGGAAATATGACAAATAATATTTTGTTGAGTTACGTCTCAATCCTACCAACATTGAATATTGTATTTTTGGAAAATCAAATTTTAGCTAGTGTTAACAAAAACGAGATATTGAAAAGGAAAAACTAATACATAACAAAATAACAAAACAAAAGATAGCAATACATGTCAACATCCGTTTGTCTGTAGTCAAAATTTTGTTGATGATAGAACAAAGGGAAATTGAAATACTTAACCGAATTTTTAAAAGAAGAAGTAAACGAAAATTATGCAATAGTATAAATAAATAAATAAATTTGGTTGCACAACAGCTCGTGAAGAACCAAGGCCTAGTGACTTACAACTCTCAACCATTCCTGTGTGCGTATTTTTGGCAGGAAAGGAAGGGACCTACAATTTTTTGCCGAGTCCGAACGGCTAGATGAGAAGCACTTATTCATGACAAGTATACTCTTGGAGGATTTGTCAGTTCCCCGCAAGAGGCAGTACCTCGCGAAAAAAACATTTCTGTTTTTAGGTGGCAGCGGCTGGGAATCGAACCCAGACCTTTGGCATGACAGTTCTACGCACTAACCATCATGCCACGAGGTACCACTATGCAATAGTATAGCCTTATTTTAAGTTTTGTATCATCTTCGTATATTTGGGTATTTGATAATTTATTTTATTCAGTTTTGTTTGTATGAAGCAATAAAAAGTTCAGATGATAAAATTTTTGTTGAGACAATGTCTCAAGAATGATCAAAATAGGGAATGATGAAATGGCTTCAAATTCCTTAAGTGTTTTTAAAGCTGTAGAAAAAAAATCTATTTATGCGCTACTATGTGCAAGTAAAGGTAGAAATGCGAGTGCAAGTATGCTAATTAAGTTTGGCTAAAAACTTTTTTAAATTTTTTTTAGTTCAATATAATTTTTAGATTGATCTTAGTAAAAATCATGATTAAAATTGGTATAAATTGGTGTACTTGGAACCAAGTAAAGATAATATTCAAAATAAAAGAAAGATTAATAATTATAAAGATTAAAGATTTCTCTAGCACAGATAAGTCATTTTCAATGTCCCCATTGTTACTCAAGGAGTGAAATCTGTAAATTTTTTCGAAGAATTTAGGTTTACAAATGTGTTAAATCCCGTTTTGTTCGTTTATTCGTCGTTCGTTCTCTCATATGTATGAATGGTCCTTTAAAAACCTTAAACAATTGTATTGGTTTTTTTCAACAAGTGGAAAATTTCATTAATCTACCGTTTCTGTAACTGAAAACAAGAAGAGTTCAAAGAATAGTGAATAGACTGTCACATTTGTACTATAACGACTCTGGAATGAACTATAACCACTCTTAAATAAAAGAAACACCGAATTTCGTATTAGACAGGACACAAACCTGTCTACGGAGAGCTTTGGTGAGCTTTCGAACTTCCAATACTAAACGTCAAATTGAAAGCTTTGGAAAAGGAAATTTATGGGAAATTTGCCCTATGGAAAGCTCTGGAAGCAAATACTAGAACCTTCCAGCTTTTTCGGGAACCTTGTGAAAAGTATAAAAGCACATGTCTGACCGGCAGAGGACATAATTGTCATAAAAGTAAAGTGGTGAATTGATTTCAGTGGTAAACAATAAATTGTTCTGTAGTAATAAAAGAAGAGTGTTTTATTTTGTAAAGTAAATAAGTGGAGAATTTAAATAAAGTGAAAACGTTTTATTAACGAACCTGAGAAAATATTACAATAGAGAATAAACTTGTTGAATAGTTTGTAAATTTCAACTGATGGTTGCAGGCTTGTTCAAAGTCAACAAGTTGGAAATAAGCACTTGCACTTATCAAGTGATAGAGAATTTGGTTTATAAAGTGTTTAAGTTTTTTTTCTAAATCGAACAATTATGATGAGAATCAAAAATAGAATAATATATGTATTTAAAGAAAAAATTTACTTTAAAATAGAGCCACATGTGTTATCCATGTGCGGTATTCAAAATGTTGATTTTCTTGTCAAAAGTCCTTCCTACTAATAACGTTCGTCCACTAATGCAAGAAAAGCGCTGATTTCAGTTAAATTTTATTTTTTCAAAGACATTACGGCTCATCGTGTATGAGGTATGCTTGTTGAACTGGTTCAACAAGTCGTGGGAGTTTTTTTTTAGCTAACAATTGTTACGCTTTTTATTGAGTTACAGAAATGATTTTTACTTGTTGAACAAATATAGTTGTTGTTCCAAGAAAAAATAAAACTTTCTTAAAAACCAATAATAAATATCCAATGCGAAATCTGGTTAACCAAAAAAGGAAAAGACATCCAGAAACGTAATATGATGATGATTTTATTTTCTATAAAGGAATGTTAATATTAACAATTTGAGAAAATTCTACTAATAACATTACTTACAATTGGTGAGAAAATTAATAAAAATAAAAAATCAAAAATCTTGGAGCAACTAAATTAATTTTAACTTTTAAGGTTATATTCACCGCCGGCTCTTAAAAGTTAAAATTAATTTAGTTGCTCCAAGATTTTTGATTTTTTATTTTTATTAATTTTCTCACCAATTGTAAGTAATGTTATTAGTAGAATTTTCTCAAATTGTTAATATTAACATTCCTTTATAGAAAATAAAATCATCATCATATTACGTTTCTGGATGTCTTTTCCTTTTTTGGTTAACCAGATTTCGCATTGGATATTTATTATTGGTTTTTAAGAAAGTTTTATTTTTTCTTGGAACAACATTATTTTATTTTAATTGTAGCTACTTACCTTTTCCTTTCATTTGGTGCTCAAATTAAGTATGGAAGGTCAAGAAACACACAGTTGCTCTTCTTCGGGTTGTCGAAGACCGGACGATGATTTCATGGTGTCTTGCGACAAGTGTAAGCGCTGGTGGCATTATACTTGCCACAATTTTGAAGCCGACAAATTCGACACGATAACTCCTTGGTTTTGCGAGGAAGAGGATTGTGTCTTTCGAGAAGACGACGATGTCACAAGAGCGCTTGCGAGTCGGAGAAGTTCTTTGCCAGCTCCAGCTGCTGCTACCGCAGATGTTTCAGAGGATCAAGTGGATTTAATTATAGAAGCAGCTGCAGTTGCCCAAGCCACTGTAGCTCAACGAGACAAGGAGCTTTCAGAGTTGCGAGCTGAACTTGCTGAGACCAAATTGAAATTGTCACAGGCCTCTCTTAGCAAGGAACAGCCAAATTCCAATTCCATTAAAACTTCATCGTCTTGCTCGAGTACTTCAAAAGCTGCCAAGTTGGAAATAATTAGGAAAATCCAAGCTAATCATCAGGCACTTGTGAACAGCACAATTGTACATCGTCAGTCTACTCCCTTGCGTGAAACAGCCGCTCAACAACCAAGTATGTCTACTTCGCCGAAACAAACGTCCGGACAACATTCCAGTATGAGTGACACTTCTTTTCGGGATCAAGACATGGCAAACCTTCTCACGATACTGAATCGCAACAATGTCCAAGAGCTGCCGATTTTCTCTGGTGAAAATAAACGAGAATGGCCATACTTCGAGGAGGTCTACAAATCTACCACCATCGAAGGTAGATATAGCGCTAAAGAAAATGTGGCTCGTTTACGCAAGGCATTAAAGGGAGAGGCATACCAACTCGTAAGTGATCGCCTCAAGTATTCATCGGATTCTGATGCTATTATGGACTCGCTTCGTACTATGTTCGGTCGGTATGACGTTTTAGTTCACGACCTGACTTCGGATCTTTTGAGTCTGCCCAAGCTTACATCGAGGTGTGATCCCAAGGTTCGAGTGTGGGCTGTGAAGCTCAATGGTTTTGTGGCTGACGTCAAATCGATGAATAGAGGAGAGGATCTAAACAACGGGTATGTTTTAACAAACTTAGCTTCGAGGTTAGGAGCAGGACTTTATCAAGATTGGCAGAAGAGAAAGTCAGTTTTGCAACGAGCCAATTTTGAGCAGTTTGCTGAATTCATGACTGAAAGAGTTTTTGATTTACCTCCCGATCTGTCAAAGCCTGGTGGCCCCTCGGACCAAAAGAGGACAATTATTAGTAACAAATCTTCTCGAGTGCTGTTGCATCAACCTGTTTCGTCTTCTGCGCCAGTCGGTGTATGTTGCAAGTGTAATAAAAAACAACATTCCTTAAATCAATGTGAGGAATTTTTAGCTTTATCTCCGGATCAAAGGCAGACATTTGCTAGAGAAAATTCTATTTGCTTCTCCTGTCTAGATCCATCAAAACACCAGTGGAGAGTTTGCTTCAAAAAAAGATCGTGTGGGACCGATGGTTGCAAACGACGACACCACCCACTCTTGCATACGTCTTCAGACACCAGTAGCTCTGAGTTAAGCTCAGCCGCAGTTCCTTTCGTTCCACAGCATCATATTCACTCCTCTCATGTCAGAGCTGATTTAACAATCATGTTTAAAATAGTGCCAATTCGTATTTATGGCAACGGAGATTTATTTGTGGATACATACGCTTTTTTGGACGATGGGTCTTCACTGTCGATGATTGAGGAAGACATTTTTAATGAGCTTGGGCTAGATGGATACCCTGAACAACTCGCGCTCCAGTGGACGAAAGGGGTGTCTCGAGTTGAAGATTCTAAGTGCACGAGTTTGAACATTTCTGGAGTTAACAATCGTAAAAGGTATGTTTTGAAGAACGTTTATACAATTAAAAATTTGGGACTCGCAAGTCAGTCTATCGATGTGACTTATTTGAAAAGTTTATATCCACATCTCAGAGGCCTGCCACTCTCTGACTTGAAAGATGCTCGTCCGAAAGTTTTGCTTGGTTTAGATCAAGCCAAATTCCTGCTAGGCCACGGTCAGCGACATGGCAAGGATGAAGAACCTCACGCCCTAAAGACTCTTTTGGGATGGATAGTATATGGCAAGTCAGCTCCATCGATGAATGTGTCCTGTTTGCATCAGGCTTCGAAACCCACTATAAATCTCATGTTTCATGATGCTATTCGAGGGGAAATAGACCTACATGATCTTGTTCGTCGTCATTTTACGACTGAAGAGTTTGGTGTGATGCCGCCAAAGGGTGAATTGCTCAGTCGAGAAGTCAGTCGATCCTTTGATTTAATGGAACGCACGATAAAACTGGTGGACAGGCAATACGAGATTGGCCTCTTGTGGGATGCAGATAATGTCAAATTGCCCGACAGCTATAACATGGCCTTCAAACGCCTTCTTAGTTTGGAGAAGACCCTATTGAAAAAGCCTCACCTCCTGGAGTGGCAAAATAACTATTTTCGGGAACTTCTCTCTAAAGGTTACGCCAGAATCGCTACACAAGAGGAATTAAAAAAGGACTGGCCTCGCGTTTGGTACGCTCCAACCTTTATAATCGTGAATCCTAACAAGAGTCCACCGAAACCCAGATGTGTGGCAGACGTGGCCGCTAAAGTCAACGGAGTATCTCTCAACACTCACCTAATGAAGGGCCCAGATAACTTGGTTCCACTACACGCTGGTATATTTAAATTTCGAGAGCGTGAAGTAGCCGTGAATGGCGATGTACGTGAGATGTTCCATAGAATCCGAATAAAGGCTGAGGATCAACAGTGTCAACGCATCTTATGGAGAGAGGGAGACAGCTCTAGGAAGCCAACAGTCTATATCATGGAAGTAATGATGTTTGGCCCCAGATGCTCTCCGACATGCGCACAGTACGTGAAAAATCACCATGCAAACCTTTTTAAACACGAGTGTCCCGGTGCAGTGGATGGCTTGACCAAACGGACTTACGTCGATGATTATTTTAATAGTCATAACTCTGTTGAGGAAGCTGTTGCTGTTACCAAAGACGCAATTCGTATCTGCCACTCAATGAATTTTGACCTTGTGGGAATACAATCAAACAGCCGTGACCTTTTAAATCAGATGCCGCATGGATATGTGAACAACAAGTTGGTAAGCATCGATCCTAACGAAAGTGATTGTTTAGTTTCCAAGGTCTTAGGTATGTTTTGGAACCCTTCTTTGGACAATTTTTCATATAAGCTGGCGAAGGATGAGGTCATGGAAAATATGCTTTCGGAGAACGCAGTTATTACAAAACGGCTGATGCTAAAGACTATTATGAAGATTTTCGATCCCTTGGGAATTATTTCTTTATATATAATTCGGGGACGCATCATACTCCAGGAAGTTTGGAGAGAAGGGTATGACTGGGATGAGCCATTACCATCTCACCTTGGAGAGTTGTGGTTGGATTTTATCAAGCAACTAAAGTTCATTGAAGACATCAAGATTCCCCGCCGGTACGTATCGTGGAACCCTGACGAATCTAGAGTAAGTCTAGTAGTTTTTGTTGACGCCTCAGAAAAGGCATTTGCGGCAGTGGCTTATTTTCGCTTTGCGCTCAGTAATGAGGTCGAAGTTACTCAAGTTATGGCAAAGGCCAAGGTCGCCCCTGTCAAGCAGTTATCTATTCCTCGCTTGGAACTGCAGGCCGCTGTTCTTGGGGTTCGCTTGGCAGCCACAATCAAAGAGTCCCATACAATACGAATAGACGAGCTGTTATTTTTATCTGATTCGAAGACAGTGCTTTCGTGGATAAACTGCACTAACAAATTGCCATCATTTGTTGCAACCCGAGTAGGTGAAATCCTAGACTCTACCTCTTCACGTCAGTGGTTTCATATTAGATCTAACGATAATGTTGCTGATGACGGCACAAAACGCTTCGAAACAACAATGGAAAATCAAGACACCAGATGGTTTAGAGGTCCAGAATTCCTGAAACAACCTTTAGTGCAATGGCCAATTACACCTTATGCTGCGACTGTTTTAGAGAACAACGAAAATAAAGTTTGTAGAATGCTGCACCATGGTAATAAATTTAAACAAAAACATTTTTACGGGGCGTATGAATTACTATCTCCAAGATTTCGAGCTAGATGGACTTCCTCGGTCAGAGCGATTGCATTTTTACTGCGATTCAAACACATTCTTCAAAAAAAGCCCACCGAAAATGAAGTCTACATCACACCTTTCGAGTTTCGGCAAGCCGAAAATTGGATGTTTAGGAAAATTCAGAGGGAATCTTTTCCAGGTGACATCGCCTCGCTAAGTTCATGTGGTAAAGTTAGCTCTTCAAGCACGATTTTGAGTCTGTCTCCGTTTCTGGATGATGATGGTACTATGCGGCTGCGCTCGAGGGCTCAAAAGGCTAATTCCTCGTATTCGTCTCGGAACCCAGCGATACTTCCCAAGAAACACCCTTTGGTCGACCTACTCATCGATTATCACCACCAAAAGAACTGTCACATGGGAACTGCTACGGTTATATCCGACATTCGTGAAAGCGCGTGGATAGTAAGCATTCGAGGAGCTGTTGAGAGAGTTAGCAAGGGGTGTTACATGTGCAAGCGCCTCAAAGCCAAAGTGGTTATGCCTATGATGGGCCAGCTTCCTGAAGCTCGCTTAGCCTTTGACTCCAGACCCTTTACTCATGTCGGAGTAGACTGTTTTGGCCCAATGTTGGTGAGGTTTGGTCGAGGTACAATAAAACGCTATGGAATGCCTCACATTCAGAGCAGTGCAAATAGAATTGCTGAACGATCTAAGCTTAGATCAATGCACTATGGCAGTCAGACGTTTCCTCATCAATCGTGTCGTTACGAGGTTCTTTTACAGTGACAACGGTCTTAATTTTGTGGGGACAAGAAACTTATTGGATAAAGATGTTAAGGAAATGGAGGTTTCTCTGTGCGAATACTCTTCGAGATACGAGGGAGTTATATGGCGATTCATTCCAGCCTACTCTCCTTGGATGGGAGGAGCGTGGGAACGGCTCATTCAGTCCATCAAGAAAAGCTTAAATTTTGTTTTGAAAGGTGTCGTACCAAGAGAGGATGTCTTACGGAACGCGCTTATGGAGGCTCAAGGGCAAATAAATCGACGCCCGCTTACTCATATCCCTGTTGATCCGGAGGACCCTAAGCCGCTAACGCCGAACTCAATGCTTTTCGGCGAGGATGATCGAGATTTTACCGCACCTGGAGTATTTTCAGAAAAGGATTTCTGCAGCAAACTTTACTGTCGCCGCTCTCAACACTTGATGGCAGAGCTTACAAAGCGTTGGTACGCTGAATATTTGCCCGTAATCACAAGGCGTTCAAAATGGTTTAAGCAAACAAGGCCAGTACAGATAGATGACATAGTAATTGTAATCGAACCCAACGAAATACGTTCGGCCTGGAATTTAGGCCGTGTCATCAAAATTTATCCGGGTCCTGATGGAGTTATACGTATGGCCGACGTTAAGCTTTCCAATGGTTCAATAAAGGCTAAAAGATCGATTGGGAGACTCGCTGTGTTGGACTTACAGTCTTCAACCTAGGATCTAGTTCTCAGACGGCCCCCGGAATGTCATCGAGTTAACCACTTGATCTAAAGTACTTTTTGGTACTTATAATTTCTTAAAGGTGGTAACGCTTAAACAAAACTTCCTTTTAATATTTCATTTATTTTTTGATAATTTCATCTCTTTCCGAAGGAAAGTCTTTCCGAAGGAAAGAGACAGCTAATTAGTAACATTTGTACATATATAAGGTCATGTGAATTTGCAACTTTTGTCCGAAAGTTTCGGAAAGACTTTCCTTCGGAAAGAGATGAAATTATCAAAAAATAAATGAAATATTAAAAGGAAGTTTTGTTTAAGCGTTACCACCTTTAAGAAATTATAAGTACCAAAAAGTACTTTAGATCAAGTGGTTAACTCGATGACATAGTTGAACAAGTAATTGTTGACTAGTTGACTTGTTGTTCTGTGTTATAGGCCCATGTTTTCTAAATATTAAATTTTCAAAAAAAAATATTTTCTTTTAAATCCAAAATTAATGTTTTCAAAATTCTGGCAGGCAATTTTATTGATATTAAAAAGGAGCTTTTGTATGAAAAATTTTATTGCAATCGGTTTATGCCATTAATGAAAAAATCTTAAATAAAGGAACCGTTATATGGCAGGTACCGCTCATAAAGGTAAGCTTTGATTAGGAGTTTTGTAGAGGGCTGAAAAATTTCTTAAACTAAAAGTGCATCTCCGTTTCCACTATCATAGGACCCGAAAAAGGTCAGTGAAAATTAAATAAAATGGATTTCTAAAATGTTGTTATGTCAACATTTTTAGCTTTATCCAATCCGAATTTTTAACTTAAACCAAAAATTTTGAGCTATAACGGTTTTTTTTTGTATTCAAGTTTCTGCTAGCTTAGAAATAAGCAGAATATAAAGCCTCTAAAATCTAAAGCAAATGACAGATCCTACTTTTTTTTAAATTTTAAGACTCCTCTACCACCATAAATCACCAAACAGCGATTTTGTAGCTCGTTTGGTTTTCTTTGTATTCAATTTACAATAAAAATAAAATTTCAAACAAAATTATGAACCCATTTTTGAAATATCAAATTAAATAAAGAAATAACTTTTTTAGAAAATTAAAAAAAAATCTTGAAAAATTTTATTTGCAATATAAATTTATGTTATTCAAAATGTTTACATAAAAAATGTATTTAAGTCTATTGAGCCGATAGTGACAAAATTTGGAATAAAAAAAAACGGTCAGTGAGAAATATTATTAATAGTTTTTATTTGCAATATAAATTTATGTTATTCAAAATGTTTACATAAAAAATGTATTTAAGTCTATTGAGCCGATAGTGACAAAATTTGGAATAAAAAAAAACGGTCAGTGAGAAATATTATTAATAGTTTTCTAAGTGTAATTTTTTATAATTACTTTTAGTAGAAGATCACACAAATCTTAGCATATCGAGAAAAAGGTTTTAAAAACCATTTTTAAGAGAATAAATATTTTTTTGTTTAATAAAAACTATATAACTCGATTGAAAATATTATTAAAAAAAAAACAGAATTCCAGCTTTCCAGCTATAAAACATTGTTGTAAGCTTTTCCGTTGTTTTTTTAATGTTTTTTTTTGTTGCATTTTAAGTGCTTTTTTGCTAAAAGTACCCTTTTATACATCAAAAAGGCAGCCATACTAAAATGATTTCTCAAATCGTTGCTAGCTCTTAGACTATCACTTTTTCACTTACAACGCTCCAAAAATCTTCAATTAGCATTCGTAGTGATGCTTTTAGAGTGTTTTTCGCTCCCTGAGTGGAGCTAAGGAGTGCACTCTCATCTCATGACACTTTATTCAAATAGTTTTTTTTTTCGTCAGATTGCTTGTCAAGTTACTCAAATTTAAGGAACCAGTTTAGTTAATATCAACGAGAATAGTTGAATATCTCCAAAGAAAAAGTTAACAGTTTATCTAAGATGAATCTTTGAAATACTATAAAATCACACACTCGGGCGTATACGTACTTTTTTTTATAGTTTTAGTTTAAGTACCTAATTTTCACATTTGAACTTAACATAACGTCTTCTTTAGGTTTATCTGTATATCAAACTAGAACTTAAATGGTTGCACCGAAATATAAAATGTTTTCCCATTAAGTTGAAATCAAGATCAGCAAATCCAACAATTTAAAATTAAACTTGAAAAATTCTAGTAGCCCACTATAAGGGTATATTCTCGAGTTTGCCACTACGGGTCATGGAAAGCCACTTCAATTAAGAATTTGTTTTAATAGCTGCATTTTTCTTAGAATATGATTATCCAAAGGCTTTATGGAGTTTACTGTAATTAAATATTTTATAGTTAATGTGTTTTGAAAATACTTTGTGATCATCGCATTTGTCTTTCCGGACGAGAATATTACATGATATAAAAAGGAGTGGTCATCCTTACTCTTCGTTAATCTTTGACATCGTTTCTTTTTCAAACATATTTAATTCCGTTAAATGTTTCATTTTTCTTTGCAAGGTAATTGAAAATCTGGGCATAATTTATGCAAGATAAGATTTAATTTAAAAACATTTAATCATCGTTTTCCAGAGAAAATTTAATTCTAGAAAAAGAAAAGAAAATTTCTTCTTTACACAACATGGTTGTGGTTATTTTGGGAGAACTTTATCCTGGGCATAAGTAATTCTTAAAAACAAAAAAAAATGCTCGTGCTAACATTACATAAACCTATTTTAATATAAGTACATATACCTTACTATTATTTTTTAGTTTCTAGAACATATAATCTGTCCATCCGCCTTAAGATAGAAATATCCACATTATAAAATTGAATAATTTGTACATAGAACCAAAATCTAACAACTCTCAAGTTGGAACTATTTTTGTTTCTCTGTTCTTAATTGACAGAATTAGAGATGGCAAGGATGAGAGGCAATTTTCATGACTGGAGAGACTCTTAAAGCATTTGTTACTTCTTCTTTGAGGCAGTACTTCTGAGAAAATCATTTTAGTTTTTTTAGGTGGTATATGTAAGCTTGGATTTGAAAGTTGACACCAGACATCTTCATTGTGACAGTCTAATGTAATAATAATAACCATAGCCAGATTTTCACTCTTAATAATTACATTACTCCAAAAGAGAAATCATTCCATGCCTTTTTTAAGTAAATAAATCATTGAATGCCTCACCTTTTCTATCCTAAAATCACACCATTAATTTATATACAATTCTTGGAAAATGATCAACTAAACGCTTGTAATGGTATGTCACATGCGATTATCCACCACAACCATTTCAACAGATAAGCAAAAGACAGAGGGATGTGACATGTTTATCGAAGCTACCAGAAAAATACTCCTATATATTGTTTATCCACATCATGCCTATTACCTCAAAACCGAAATTTCTACCAACTACAGGAGCAATCCTTAACCATTCCGGTCACGACCACAAATACCTGTCATGGCATTAACTTTAATTAAAACTAAAACTGCCAACATCAGCATTATTCATACTTACTTCTCCATTCCTCCATTGTAAAAGATATTATCTGGCAGCGACCGCAAATGATTATATGACAAGTCCATCACCCTTAACGCATAAATGGGCTTAAACATATCCTGTGGCATGTCGGCCAACCTGTTGTGTGATAAAAACAAAACCTGTAGGGGCCATATTGAATTAGTTTAAGATTCACAATTTGTATGCACAATTAACGGTAAATATTATAGAGATAGTCTGTTTCAAATTATTATTTATAAGACCTGACCTGAAGTTTCTTTGTGTTCTTGAAGGCATCAAAATCAACTTCTCGTATTAAGTTGTGCGATATATCCAGCCAATGCAGATGTGGCATGTTACCAAAAACATCTCTTGTTGCATTCTGTATATAGTTGGTCAATATTCCAAGGCAATCACATCACACATATCATACAAACGCGGAGATTTAAAATTAAAATCAATTTTCAGCCCAAAGCCAAACGGAACGGCCAGCAGTCAAAGACAGAAATACTCACCATAAGAGAATTGTAGCCCAAATGCAAATGGGTCAAGGATATTTCTGCTGGCCTGAAATATCCAGGATGAATAAGTGATATGTTGTTGTGTGATAAATCGAGAATTTTAATATTCGAATGGTAAATCGATCCTTTAAATGAAAAAAATATCAAAAATTAAATCAAAAGGAAACGAAAATAAAATCAAATAAGGTTTTTATTTAATCAAAGACATGACTTCATTCATATAGCTATTGGGCTTTCAACGAGGCTGTGTTGTAAAACGTACCATGTTCGGACCGAGTCACCCATGATGAATTATACATTAACATTTTTATCATGTTGTGGCTGATGTTAACATTTAAATTTGACAGAGTGCCAACCTGTTAATAAGTGATTGTTGTTTAAGTAACATAATTTGGGATGTTTTAAAATTTAACAGAATACCTGATCAAAGTAATCGAAATTGAAATTCGGAAGGGAATTGAATGCCATGTCCAACACTTCCAGTTTCGGCAGGTTCTGAAAATGAAAAAAAAAGACAAACAATTTAATATTAATTTATTGCTACGTGTAATATTTTTTTTTTTAATTAACAGCAACATTTAAAATAAAATGCATGACTGAGTTTCATCCACATCAATATATTTCTCTGTTAATTATCTGATGGCTTTAAGGGTGGATAAATCAATGAAGCCTTTACATTATTTGTTGGTTATTTTTACGTCTCCAAACACTTTATAAAAACAGGTTTTTGTACTTTCCACTTTAGTTTATAACTATTTTATAAATTAATTAAATGTAGTAAAGGCTATTTTCTAAGTTGTGATCTTATACAGTTTTCAAATCCAAGCATATCAGCATCTAGTAAAGGGAAAATTTTTGTCAAAAAGGTTGACAAAAAGTTTAACCACTGGCCATTAAGTTAGTATATACATTTTTAGTTTAAATATCTTATATCAAAATATCTCAGGACTTCATTTTCAAAATTATAAAAGATAATGTTTTGTTTAATTTAATGAATTTTTAAGTGAATTTGAATTTAAAAGTTGATAACAAAAGCTTACTGTTTATGATTTTATGCGTTTTTGTATATAATCAATGGCGTAGCTACCTTGGGGCAAACTGGGACGCTTGCCCAGGGCTCCGAAGGTTTGGGGGCTCCAGAGAGTGACAGAAGCAATTTTTCAAAGCGAAAATCAAGGTTTTTCATATTTTTTAGAAAGTTTTAGTTGAGATTCTTTTAGCTACTAAAATCAGGAACAATTTGCTGGTTTCAACATAAAATTTCATAATAACTCCTATTTCAAAACAATGCCAGTGTTTTAATTTCTAAAGTATGGAATAAACATATGCCGGCGGACTCAAGTAAAAATGTTGCCTTGTGAATAAACTTCAGAGGTATTGCTTTTTGATGTAAACTTTATTCGCTATTTATAATAAATGAGAGAATATCATGATATCGTTTTTAAAGCTCTTATTTTCACGCAATGTAAAATCGAAAAATTTTATATAAGCTGACACACAAGATCATAAACAAAATGACGGTTTGAATTTCCTTCTGCAAACTGCAGTTCTCTGTTATATGGCTGAAATTGATTATTCTTGCAAATTATTAATTATTTGCAAATGATTCCACTCTTTTTTCGGGCAGAAATTTATTTTATTAATTAATTATGCGTAGAGAAGTGACATTTGAGTTTTATTCGTGTTTATTTTTTTTTTTTTTCTGATATGTAGCTACTGAATTTTATTCTGAACTCATAATCTACAAACATATGAACACGACTCATCACCTTCAATTTGACAGCATTTTAAGTAGTCCCTCTTCTTTGACGGTGTTCACATTGGATTGAAAAACTGGATTTTTTTTTACGTTTCAATATTTACATTTCGCGCCCACTTCTTCAATAAAGGAAGATGTAAATACTGAAACGTCAAAAAAAATCCAGTTTTTCAGTCCAATGTGAACACCATCTTTGAGCTGTCACCGTGTCCACATTTCCGCCTTAATTATCCTAAGTTTTTCTATATTAGACTTATTTCACACAATCATTTATAAATACTCGAATTATATTATTAGTTTCATTAAGTAAAAAATTTGAATTATGCTTTTACTTTATACATAAATCTTTATTCCTTGCTAATCGTAACAGTTTTTACTTACGATATAGGTACTATAAGGCAAGTTTTGGATTTGTGCAAAAAAATTCGAAATAGCAATCAAACATGACATTACGATGATAGAGAACAAAAAAGGGGGTGGCACAATTCTGTCTGTCTACCCGTATATCGACATACGATACAGCCTTAACCACTGAAGCAATTTTCTTCAAATTTTGAACTTAAGGTTTTTTGTAACTCTCCAGAGAGAAATTGAAATTTTTTACCACCAAAAATAACGGTACCTGCCCTACAACCGTAAATGAAAAGCTTATTCACCTCAAAAAGAGCTCTAACGATTTTGATGAAAAAAAATCAGTTTATAACTGAAGGTTTATGGTGTTATTTTTGGTAAGAAAAAAATTTACCGAAAACCGTTATTGTGCAAAAATTTACTATGCAAAAATCTTTCTAAATCCATATAAATGATATTAAAAAATTTAATAAAAATGATTAAATTTGCTACGACCATTTGAAAAAAGGGTAGAGCAATGTCGACCATGTCACCCTACCTTGAATACCATGACGGTGTTCACATTGGACTGAAAAACTGGATTTTTTTTGACGCTTCAGTATTTACATCTTCCTTTACTGAAGGAGCGAGATGTGAAAACTGAAACGTCAAGAAAAATCCAGTTTTTCAATCCAATCTGAACACCGATCATAAGTTGTATTTGCATCAGCTAAGGGCCTGATTACACGATTAGTTTTTTTCGATCGTTTCGTGTTTCGTCTTTTTGACACGTTTCGTTGTTCGACCTTTTGACAGGTAGGTACCATCGTGATTACACACAACCAAAAAAGTCCATTCGTTTTTCTGATGTTCAAAAAATATGTGGTGTGTTTATTGGAAAATAGACAACAATAAGAATTAAAAATATTTTTCAACCACTTCTTTTTTAATCTTATATCTATTTAATAAGGAAAAGCAATTTTAATGCTCATTATTAAAAGTTTATAACTATCCCCCACCTCTACTCGTTTGTCAAATCATAAACGTCAAAGTTCAACCAGAAAAAAATTTTAAATTTTCATACGTGTTTTCGTTTTTTTTCACTCCCCCTACATTTCTACACCCCTCATCCAAAGTGTCAAAAAGACGAAACACGAAACGTCCGAAAAAAACAAATCGTGTAATCAGGCTCTAACCGCCGGAAATAAAACTTTTAGCAAATACTACAACCATTACACCAATATAACATCCAAGCATGTGTCCGTCCTATGCTATGAAAGCCAAACAAATGCACTGAAAGTTTTGTTTTGTATAAATTTTCAATTAAGACATTCCACCTTCTACATTGATTTACTTAAATCCTTAATTTAATTAACCAATTAGTTAATCAATGGCAAGTAGAAAATACAAAAAATTGCGACAATTCAATTTTACTACTCTTTTCGAGAAACATTCCGATGCCAATGAATCCAGTTATTCTCAAACCTTGAAGAAGGTACGTTCGCTTTTCTACGCAAACTCGCTGTCAAAAATTCTGCTGTCACAGAAGACAGCTCATAAAAATGTTTGACATATCGACCGAACGTCTTCGAAAACAAGAATTTCTCAGTTTCAAGAAGAGCTTCTCTAAAATAATTTACGTCTTTTTTGGTTTATAAAATTAATAAAATGGATCTCATTAACCTTTATTATTAAATTGTACATTAATTATCATCATTAAAGCAGTCAAAAATGCTTTTGTACCCCAATTGGGTATAGTTTATGTGAGAATTGCATCTGAAATAAATACTATTCCTATATTTTGCTCGAAGCCCCAGCGCTCATCATTTCACTCGTCCAAATGGAAATGGAAGACAAAAAATGTCGAATTTGCGGCCTAGCCGATATGGACAACTTCAATATATTCCAATCAAAAAAATTGCCGGCGAAAATCGTTGCAGTTTATCCAATCGCTGTAAGTTTTTGCTTAAAGCGATTTATAATTAAGATACAAAAAATTATGGAAAGGCTCTTGAACCAAGTTGGTAATGTAGGAGGCCGATGAACTCTTGTGTATCAGTGAAAACCACTTCATATTAATTAGGATTATAGAATCCTGAGTGTTATTACAGTCAACTACAATTTTATTATTTTTTGTTCTTTCATTTAAGTTGTATCGGAATGATCCACTCCCGAAACATATCTGCAAGAAGTGCCATTTGTGCACCCACAACATGTATACTGAGATGGAGCGAGCACTACGAAATCAGAGCAAATGGATAACCAACATACGTTTAGCACAACCCGACAACCAGTATCTTAAAGTCGTAGATAGCATAGCGGTAAGATAAAATCAAAAAGACATAAATAACAAAGTAAAGTTCTGAAATATTGGGTTAAGAAAGTGTTGTTATTGCCAAAGCTTTGCGTGTAGCGACTTTTAGAAAGCTCGATTTTAGACAAATATTTGCTTTTGAATATCGATATAGTTAAGAGCACCGAGAATGCATAAATAAGAAAATTAACTAGAACTACTGTTTATTGAAACCATTATACACAAGAAATTCAAATTTCCAATGCCTAATTAAGGGGTGGGTTATTTTTTGTTTGGACATTAGTAGACTATCAACAATGGGATAACCTTCACATTTTTCTTTTCCACCTGTAGAGTTTGGTGAAGGTTAACTAAGCTGAAAATTTGTTTAGTGTTATCTTAGCGTATCGTCGGCTTACATTGAAAAACGGCTAACTCCACTTTTTTTACCATTGTAGACCACTTCAAAAATTGCTAGAAAATACAAAAATCTGTCAAATCTTTTCAATTTCACTGAACTTAGCAATAACCAGTTTTATTCAAGTAATGCAACCATTTTTTTTTTACAAATATTTTTTTGTAAAAAATAGGCGTTAGCTGCTTTTCACTCTTGACCGACGATATGCTTCATGATTTAGGGTATAATGTAGGTGTTTTTGGCTGGATCTAATGTGTTTTATTATGCGTGTTTTGTTGATAAGTTACAACCTAGCCAGTTGGAATTTTTCACGCATTGCAACATTAATCATAAGCTGCTTTGGAACAGTTTGGAACTATTGAATTTTCATACAAAAGAGCTTTATAAACCAATTTGTTCCGCACCATAGCCTTAAGAAAAATACGGTTTTATCCTTTGTATGTATACATTTCACTGTATGTGTTAGTAATTTTTGCAATTGATGCATTTTTAATGAAACTTGGCATACAAATTTCATTTAACATGAAAACCAAAAAAATAAAGTTAAAATAAAGTTTGACATTAAGTTCAAAGTCAAGACATCCCCCCCATCACGATTATCAATTATCAGTTACTGATTGATAAATATGGAACCTCGATATTTAAAACGCTACCGATAAATGTTTTGATCATTGAAAATGATGTAGACCGCTGTAAATTGCAAGAATATTGTTAATTTTTGAAGAATAGTTTTTTTTTTTTTAAATATAGACTTGGAAATATAAAATTCAATAATGGGATAAGGGTGTTAGTCCCTTAACTAAATAAACATATTTTTTAAATATACATTTAATAGTATTAGAAACTCATAATAAAAATTATTTTCAAACAATTTTCTTTGTTAAATCATAGTTTTAGGAAATATTTGTTTTTGTGCCATGGGGACATATAATTAGCCATTTGCAATCAAAATGTACTTATTTTAGAATACGTTTTAACTGTTTTGCAGTTAATATTTAGTTGGAAATCTCTTCTGTCTTAATAACGGGTGATTTTTTAGCTGGTTTGGTTTTGGCAATACTGGTTTTGACAGCTGACGTGTGTTTAGTACCTTGTGTCACTGTCAAACAGCTTCAGTTTGGTTTGCAATTTAACCATGGATCGTCTTACAAATGAACAACGCTTGCAAATTATTGAATTTTACTATCAAAATTCGTGCTCGGTTCGAAATGTTCATCGCGCGCTGCTTCCATTTTATGGTCGGCATTCTCGACCTTCTGAGCAGTCTATTCGGAAGATTGTGACCAAATTTCGCACCAAATTTACTTTGTTGGACATTAAACCACCAACACGTTTACGTACTGTGCGTAGTGAAGAAAATATTGCGGCCGTATCAGCTAGTGTGAGAGAAGACCGCAAAATGTCGATTCGGCGCCGTTCCCAGCAGTTAGGCCTTTGTTACAGCACACAGTGGAAAATTTTGCGGAAGGATTTGGGCGTAAAGCCTTTTAAGATACAGCTGGTGCAAGAACTAAAGCCAGTCGACCTACCACAACGCCGAATTTTTGGTGAATGGGCTCTTGGAAAGCTGGCCGAGGATCCGCTTTTTTATCGAAAAATTGTGTTCAGCGATGAGGCTCATTTTTGGTTGAATGGGTACATAAATAAGCATAATTGCCGCATTTGGAGTGAAGATCAGCCAGAAGCCTTGCAACAGCTACCAATGCATCCCGAAAAAGCCACTGTTTGGTGCGGTTTATGGGCCGGCGGCATTATTGGGCCATATTTCTTCAAAGATGATGCGAATCGCAGCGTTACTGTCAATGGTGAACGCTACCGAGCGATGATAACAAACTTTTTTTTGCCCGAAATGGAAGTTCTTGACTTGCATGATATGTGGTTTCAACAAGACGGTGCCACATGCCACACAGCACGCGAAGCAATGGCGCAATTGCGAGGCGAGTTTGGTGAACAGTTAATTTCACGTTTCGGGCCGGTCAATTGGCCGCCTAGATCGTGTGATTTGACACCATTAGATTATTTTTTTTGGGGGTATGTCAAGGCTAATGTCTATAGGGACAAGCCCGCTTCGATTGACGCACTGGAAGCCAACATCCATGCATTCATTCGTGAGATACCGGCCGATATGTGTGAAAGAGTATGCCAAAATTGGACTCAGCGCGGTCAACATTTGCATGAAATTATCTTTAAACATTAAATTGCAAGGTTCAAACTATCGATTCAAATAAATATTTCATTAATTTTTTCGAATTTTTTGTGTTTTTTTTTTTTTTAAAGTTCTAAACCTCTTAAAAAATCACCCGTTACTTTGGCCCATCTATTTCCAATTTTATCGATCAGCGCTGCACATAGGGAAATAGTTGGTTATTTTTCCGACTCTTGTTAGGTTACATTCCTAAGAGAAGCCTGAAGTATAACCTTTCATCATTTCTGAGAACATTTGACTTCGATTTATTGCTTCATATGACAAACCATAATGTCCTCTAGCAAACCATTGTCCTCGTGCAATATTTTCTTCTTCACGTTTGGCCTTCGTCTCGCAGTTCGTCAAATTTTTTTTTTTTTCGTAAATTCATCTTCATGTGGTTTCTTTGTATATAAAATCTATATCCAATCCAATCCAATATTTGAACATAGTAATCTACCTCAATTTGGGCTTTTATTTGCTCCGATATAAGAAAAGAATCCGGTTTTCTAGGTGTAATGAGTTTCCTTTCTTCAGCTGCAATATTTGTATGCGGCTCATGGCTCATTTGGGAAAATTCTAAAGTTTTTTTGATAAACATAAAGTTTGTGTTAATTTTAAAATTATGGTTTATGGTTTTCGAAGCATTTCCAGAAAGTTTTTGTATTAGATGGAGTGGAGCTCCTATTTTGACCCATTTCAATTAAGGTTCTCTTATAAACTTTTTTCATTTAAAAAGTTTATAAGAAGGATATAAATTGACAAATGATTTAAATAAATTTAAATAAAAAATTTTCGAGGGATGTAAGGAGGATGTTTTCAAGGAAATGGCTTAATTATGTGACCATGTCACATTATCATAAATAACGGCGATGTTTGAAAATAAACTAACTTTTTTTTTTCGATTGATAGTGTCTTTCATACAGAGATAACCAAACTTATTAACTATCAAAGAAAGTAAAGATAAAGTGATATATGAAAATGGAGTTTACAGTGTGTTTCAGAGAATTGCACAAAGTAGCTCGTTTTACGAGCCACTCACAAAATTCATTGCCTTACACAGTATTCAGATACATTCAAATATATTTCGAATCCATGCTCCCCATGATTCACAAGATTTATTGTTTGAATGCATTTCTACTGCAAATCCTGTTTTTGTTCGCACGTGAATGTGCCTGAATACTTAACAAGCTTTCTATTTTTTTCATTCTTTTCTCTGTTCTTCTGTTTGATGCAGAAAGCATATTTATGTTCTATGAGCCACTCATAAATTTCACATTTATTGTAAATCATTTGATTCATTGAATGTTTTGAGTGTTAGCCCACCATACATTCAGAGATTCATTGATTCATTGATGCAAGCAAGACAATGATTCGAATTCTGTTGTGATACATACAATATGAGCTTAAGTAAGAATTGAATAGGATTCACATTCGTTTGTTATCTGTGAATGTGAGACTGTCAAGGGCTTGTATTTTTTGTGAATGATTCACAACTGCAAATGAATGGATTCATGTAGCTCTCTGGTGGGTTTATTCACTTTGTAGCTTAAATACGTGACCACGAGTGTAACTCTGGTGTTAAGCGTTTTTTTGTAGAAAGGAAAATGTGGCAACGGCAACGTGTTGTGAAGAAAAATCATTAGCAAGTACTTTCAGCTTCTTGATGCGTTCTGATTTTGTAAGCGGTTTTTATCTTTTCATTTTTAAACTCTTATTTGCCCAAGGCAAGGCAAATTTTGGGTTTGGAAATTTAAAATTAATTTTGTGCTGCCATTCAATTGGTTCAAGTTTTCTATCAGTGATCTTCGCATCTTAGCTTTATGTCTGTATGATAATGAAAGAATGAAAGACAAACATCGTTTCCTTGAGGTTCGTTCACATTCACTAAAACTGTTAGCGATAATATCGGCATATCGGGCAGTAAGATTCACTGTTTACAAACCATGTTCTTCTCTTTTAGTATCTGGTAATGTCAGATCAACATTTCATCACACGTTTTTAACCTTTGTTTTGTGTGTGTTTTTACGTTTTTGCAAATTTTATAGCTAGAATCGAAAGTATTTTGCTGAACCAGGCACACAATATGTTTTGTTGAAACTTAGTGTACCGTTCCTGCACTGGCACATATGTTATGTTATATGTGAAAAATTTCTACATATGCATCTCTGAACTGTGATTTCAATACTCCTGATATATTTAGGCCTTTTAAGTGATTTTGATTGCACTTATCAAAGTGAAAGCGTAACGTTAGGAAAACATCAAAATTAAATTTTAATATGTATAAGTGAAAACGGTTCAAGATTCGTTAGGTGCGCATCTATATGTACAGTGTTGGCCAAAGCATAAGCAACTTTTTCAAGAAAAAAAACTGTGGTCTTACTGCCTGGATTTTAATATATAATATACATATTGATTGATCTTTTTATTAAAAAATATTCAACAAATTAAATATTTAATAATCAAATATTACTGACATTAAGTCCCTTTTTACCTGGTCCAAACATAAGCAACTTTTTAATTAATGCATTATCAAGTGATCATATGCCTATTTCACAAAACTACAAGACTAATAATTATTTGTGAATTATAGTTAGGGAATAGATCGGACTCGAAACAAAAATCTTCAAAAGTCTGTTTGACTATCAGTAAAGTATAGAGGACAGTCTTAGCATTCATTTGATATCCAATTGATAGAAGTTCCTTATGTGAAAGGTATACTTAGTCGAAAATGCAACCCGAAAACTATATTTTCTAACCTGAGCAACCAAGAAATCTTATCCGACCAGCAGTTTTGAAAGTGTTTGGAATAAAGCTCTCAGCGGGTATCCTATTTTTCAGGCCGTAATGAGATAAAAAATCTTAAGTTCGTCTCTTGAACTATAATTCACAAATAATTATTAGTCTTGTAGTTTTATGAAATAGGCCCCAGGTCATGGAAACTTGGAATGGCGAGTATGGAGAGTATGCCTAAGAGCTGCAGTGCGATGTTAAATACAAAGGTTTTCTTTCAGACAATAAATATAATTAAACACTAAATTTAATTAAAAACATGCATTATTTAAAAAGTTGCTTATGGTGTTTTGGCCAGGTAAAAAGGGACATGATAACAGAATTATTTGACTATTTAATATTTTTGAACATTTATTAATAAAAAAATTATTAAATATATTAAAATCCAGGCAGTTATAGATCACAGTTTTATTTCTTAAAAACGTGACTTGTGCTTTGGCCAACACCGTATTTTACACTTAACTAATTTCTTTACCGCATTTGTTTTTTTTTTTGTTTTAAGTATACAAGCATTTAATTTTAAAGTAAAATTGGACTGTTCTGCGTCTCTATTTTCCACTCCATATATCTAGGATGATGTCACCTTTGCAAAGTTCGTTGTGTTCCATGTTTAATAATAATTGTTGTCTGTGCTAACCCTTTTGGCTTTCGTAAATTTTAAAATTAATAGGCATCTTGACACCAAATTCAAAAGTCTGGCATATTTTTTTTGGCGCCCATGGTAAGTTCGAGGGGTTGAAAAAAAGCTGTTTTCTGACGATGCCACATGCACTCCACTTCATTTTTTTAAATGTGAAATATTCCTCTGACATTTTCTTTAAGTCCACAGAGTTTATATAATAGAATAGAACTCAAGAAAAAATCCAGCCAGACTTTTGATTTGTTTGGTTCAACCCAAAAATATGCTGCCAGCTCTTAGTCTATTTAATTTTCGAAAAATTCCCTTGTCGTGATTCTAAGGCAAAATTTATCGTTATTAAGACCAAAAATATTCACCTTTTTTTCGGTGAACGAAGGAAAACGAGAGGTACTGATGTCCTTGGCGTTTTTTTGTTTTTTTGTTTACCCTTGTCTCGGACAAAAACTGAAAATATATTTTTCAAAATTCCGGGTGAAAAAAGAAACATTTTTCGGAGAAAATAAGGGTGAATATCATATTATCTTCAGCATTGAGTGAAAAGCAGCTAAGCTCTATTTTACCAAAAAATATTAATTAAAAAGTATTCGCACTACTTGAATAAAACGAAAATAACATTAAGTATTTTTCTTCGCTCGTTACTGCTAAATTCAGTGAAATTAAAAAGATATGAAAGATTTTTGTATTTTCTAGCAGTGTTTGAAGTGGTCTATAATAGTAAAAAATGTGGAGTTAAGCGCTTTTCACTCTAAGCCGACGATATATAGTCTAAATTTTCAAGTAAACGTTCATAGTAATTTTTATGTCTCATACTTTATTGTATTCTGCAACAAATAATTTATTTCCTAGGTACATTAAGACACATTAGGACAATACAATAATAATATTAATATTTGATAAACAACATGAACTTTAACGTAATTCACTTTACTGCAAGAGTAGTTTTTTGTTTGTCATACCACTTGATTTCGGGAATCAAAACTAAAACTTGCTTTGAAACATTACCGATATGATAAGCAATCCCAACTTGAAGGATGAAGGTATCTGTGAGTGAGATAAAATCAGACTTTTAAATATTTATAATTCTTAAAATCAATTTACATTACATTTTTACAATTTTTACAATAAAAAACACCTAATTAAACTCTATAGAAATATTTCTTTTATTTAAAGGGTGCCAATAAACAAACAAGCCAACTTGTCTCTCTCATAGCTGGCAGTGAAATTGGCGAACGTACAATATCCAAGTTATTTAACTTTGAAACCGACCACCATACTATTCCCAAAAAGCGTGCTGCGGTTGCTGATAAGGATAACTCTTTAACAGAATCAGAAAAAAATGACGAAAATGAAGAACTTTCCGCCGATTGTCTTGAAGCAGAGTTGGAAGCTGAAATTCAAGCACAAACACAACCACCACAAGCCAGCCTTAGCAAGCCCCCGGAGGCAAAAATAACCCAACTAAAATCAGTCCTCGAATTAAACGGTTGCACGTTAACTAAACTTAAGCCAACAATTAAAAGTTCTCCTGGATCACAAAAGAAGAAAAAAGGCGATGCAATTGAAGAGTTGATGAAATTAGATATAAAAGATGAGCCTCTCGAAGAGGACGGGTACATCCCAATGCATGTGAAACAATTTGAGCCAAGGGAAGAGCACCAAGTTAGATGTAAAATGTGTCCTTTCAGTTGTGAAACAATTGAGGAGCAGGCTATTCATCAGTTGGAACATTTGAGTCTTTCTACTTGGAAACTTTCGGAGCGTCGAGTCCTTAACAAACGAATTCGTCGTGGACGTTTAATTATGGTTGAAGATAAAAAGTGTATTCGTTGTTTAAATTGTTGGCGAATATTTGCTGACAATAAGTCAATTCTACAGCACTGGTCCGAGGGAGATTGTGATTTCTTTTGTCAGATTTGTGGAAAAGAATTTGCCACCAGTCCGAAGATGCTCCGAGAACATATTCCGGCTGCGCACGGAATCAGTTATAGATCATCAAAGATTCTTCGTCCGCCCACTTTGGTACCCAGAAAACCAACTAAAAATGAAAAATCACCCTCCAAGTCGGCTCTGAAATCTCCAGTAAAAATAAAAACTGAACCGTCATCACAAAGAAGCAAGTCTTCGGCTGTCAAGAGTAAGTCTGGAAAACCTCCACCCAATGGTTCGCTGACTGTTAAAGTGGCTTGTAATATTTGCATGAAAGTATTTGCCAACTTTAAGGCTCGGAACTCTCACATGCGGGCTCACAAACACCCACCGTTTTTACCAGCTCGACCACCGCCATCATTGAATGAAACTTTGTTGGCTCTCAATCGTACTGATTTGTTGCAGATCAAAGATGAACCCCTTGAAATCGATAACGCTGCTCCCTCGACCAGTAAAGCAGGCCCTGCATTCACTAAAATAAATCCAGAAACAAAACACCCACGTCTAAAAGTAATTCCAACTCGAACTGGAGTACGAAAGAAAAATGTCCAACCGATTGGAAAACCCACCTCTGTTATTGTAAAAACTGAAACAGTTTTACAACCCAGGGAGCGCCTGAAGGTGAAACCCCTTGTCGACTTGCAGGACCCTGCTGTGTCTTCACAATTGCCTGAAGACGCTGATAGGTCATTCTTTGGGGAAAACCCAACAGTGACACCAACGCCAACACCAACACCAATACCAACCCCAATCCCAACACCGACGTCAACGGTAACGAGTCCTTCTTCCAATGGAGCACCCTCAATCAATGGACTGAGCATTGACTTTGGTGTCACTCCTAAAGACAACATGAACTACTGTCAAATTTTCACATGCCATCCGTGTGGCTTGAAATTCAACTCCAAATTGGAACTCTTCAGACACAAGAGAAAATGCACGGCTAATAATTTATTTCCATGTCAGTTCTGTGAGAAACATTTCATAACTAGCGCTGATCTGCAAATGCACATCATGTTGCTCCATAAAACTGGAACTACTCAGTAACGTTACAAAGAATGTTTAAAATAATTAGCATTTTGTTACGGAACATTTTAAATTAAGTAAAGTTATGACTTATATTTGTTAGTATTAAAAATAAACTTAAAATAAGAGCAATATTGAGCTTAGCAAAAAATGTATATAAATAAATAATATTTTCTTTTTCCATTTTAGAAATGCTCTTGCGATTTTGTTCGTCAGATTGTATAGAACCCAGAATTCAAAAGAAAAATATTTGTTTAATATTAACTGTTAGGTTTTTACTGATAGACTGATTCCACCTACAACATATCGTTTTCTATTTTTAAAACTAGTACAATCAAACTGGGTTTTAACATCACAAAAATTTGCAACAGCAAATACATACATACAAATAAAATTTTACGTACTTCAAAAAGATTTTAAAAAAATTTCGAAATTATGATGTTTATTGTCTTTTCCAAATTCATACATACATACTATGTATGTTAGTTAAAAGTTCGTAGATTTTTCAACCCGGTACAAAAGCGATCATTCGAAAAAAAGATCATCATTATTAGAGAAGATTGTTCATAATTTTTAGGTTTTATTTTCTACCGTAAATGCTACTTCGAGCAGATAATTCTATAAATCAAATACCAAAGCTGATTCTTCGACAAAAATTAAATTGCTTATTGTAATTTAGTTTATTGATTTTTTTTTAGAGAAAAGAAGAGACTAGCAACATGCCAATAGTTTGTCGCTATTAAAAGTACACATGTGCTTGGAAAAAAACTCAGAGTGGCAAAGGCAATGTCCCTGCGTTGCTGTATAAACAGTACCTGTATACACTAGAGTAGTTCTTAAATAAACGAATGAGGTGAGTCTCTTTTTGATTTTGCTTTTTAAAAAAAATAACATTACTTTTCGAAAGGATGTAATAATTCTAGTTTTGTATTTCCGAGCTCTAAAAACTATGAAGGGTGGGTGAATAAACTTGATGTTACTTAAACTTATCGGTAGAGAAATTTAGGGAGGTCTTTGTGAATTCTCTAGAATATAAATTTTGATCTTGAAACCCCTCTCTTTATAAAAAAAACCCTTAAAAAACACTTGAATGAGAGAAATTCAGTCAAATTGTGTTTTGTTCTTAAGACTTTAAAGTGCATTTTAGACAGCCATGTTAGAGACATACTAGATGGAAGTCTGCTTAAAAACTTAACACGAAGAATAAATCGTAATTTTTAAAAATGGGAATGCTATCAACTTCAAAGAATATACTGTCGCTACTTTCTAATATGTAGAACGGCCTTTCAAGGGGTATGCATGTGCATACCCTATCCATTCGACATTCACTCATACAGAATGAATAATATCCATACTCATCGATGGCGACGAAATGATTCAAACTACCTTAGGTAAAACAATCTCAAGAAAGCACGTTCATAGAGGAACACCTCAATGAAGTATTCTTTTTCACTGTCCTTTAGAGCCAAATATTAAGTTGAACCTAAATTAAATTGAGAACTAAAAATTGAAGATCAAAATGAGTTCACAAGCTGGAATGTTAGCTAAAGCTTACAAGTCACACAATTATATAATTTATTAGCATCAAGATTACTCTTATCTAGTTTCTTAACGCAGCAGACTAACTGGCTAGGCAGGGTCGCACAAACACACGAGGATCGGACACTTTACAGCGGGATATGTTTGTAAAAGAAGCTATTTAAAGGGTGAAAGAGAGTAAGAACAATAATAATGCTTGTATTGAATATCTAATGAAGTAAGAAATTAAATCATTATTTTTGTGTTAGAAAGGTTTGCTTTGGTAAAAGCTTTCTAGAAAAGTGATGGATAAATGTAATAAAAGTCTGAAGAGTCTTAAACTAATGAAGCGATTTCGCTTATATTTTCACAGGGATTTAAAAAGTTGCTCAAGTAAAATCCGGCCATTGTCACGCCCTCATTTCTTATAAATTTGAGCTGTCTTTTACCTGTACATACAGGTTAAAACTATTTCCATACTTTCTTCTATATTTTGGTATTAAAAACGTATTTAATTTATTTATCAGAATAAATCTACTTACTTGAAATGATTCCTCAGCAAGATTGTTGAGTTTGTTTCCCCTCAAACTAAGATGCTCTAGCTCGTCCAAATTCATAAATGCTCTCCTTTCGATTTTTTCAATTTTATTATCATCCAAATGAAGTTCTCGAAGTGCCTGATGATAATTTAAATAATTTTGTTAAATCTACTTAATAAAATGTATGTAGCCTCATATATATACCTCTAAGTCGAAGAAGGTATGCTGAGATATACTTCCTAGATGATTGAACCGTAAAGATATCTCTTCCAATTTTGAATGAATATCTCCCTTTGTTATTAATTTACAATATCAATGAGTTATTTAATATTTTTTGAAATTAAAAAACAAACAAAAATTAAATCTTACCTGAAACGTTCCCTTCATAACCTGTTCAATACGATTATCATGTAATTCGAGTAAACGTAAATTTTTCAAAAAATGAAAACTTGTATCGGTCATACTGGTAATCTTGTTGTTGCTAAAGTCAAGTTCTTGAAGAGATGTTAAATGCCTCAATGCTTCTGCTGGTAATGAACTACCAGAATAGCCATGGGAGATTTTAAAAGAAATCAACGAGTGTCCAATCTGAAAAAGGATTATACATAACTAGAAAAATTCAATAAGGTATTAAATAGATATAAACCTCAGTAAATGCGTCATTCTCAATAGTTCCAATACTATTTTCACTAAAATCCAATCTTTTCAATCCACGGACATGTTTGAAAGCATGCGATTGTACAGTTTGTAGTCCTCCTCTTGTTATTTGCAAATCTTCCAGTTCCACACCGAAGTCCACAAAGTCATCGGGGCCCAGAGATTGGCCACTCATTCGAGATATGGACAATGATCTCATGTTTCTCATTCTGGTCATACTTGTAGAGAATAAATAAAAGACATTATAGCCAGTTAATTGTGAAATCATATTACTTGCGTAGAGCTTGCAAATTGGTTGGATCGTTCTTGTCACCACTCAAATCTAGTTTCAAAAGCGTGTACTGGATAGCATTGAACATTTCGGCTGGTGCTGTTAGCTTTACTTTATTGTCACGCATACTTATTACCCTTGAAGATAGAATTTTTTTTAAAAATTAAGTATCAAATGAAATAGTATGGGGGTACAAAATCACACCAGGCTACATACTTATATCACCGATATCGCAGTCCCAATTATTTCAGTCATTTACGACATCGGTGATAGTTTATGAATAAAATACACAACTATCCCTTAATTCGAATATTGATCTCACCTCAAGACATCAAAGTTGTTGAAAAGTTTATTTGGCAAATCTGTAAGGTTATTTCCCGATAGATCCAGAATTTGAAGTGTATTTACCAAGCTATCAAATGCCACTGGAGAAATGTTCGTAAGACCACAATACCTCATATAAATCTCTCGAATTTTGGCAGGTTTAAATGCATCTTCCTAAGAAAATGTAAAAAAAATTAGCATTCAACTTCTGTTCCATAATTAAGTTTTGCAAACATTTTACCCTCAAAGTATGAATGGGATTTCCATCGAAAAATGTTCGATTAACGGTGTCAAAATTTTGAAACGAGTTCGGTCGCAATATATCAATATGATTGTATTCCAAATGTAAACTATCTAAATTGAGTTTTGCAGAAGATTTAGCACCATAAGTTTCATTACCACACATTGACCAAATAACATTATGTGACATATCTAAAGTCTTAAGACTTTTCAACGGAGCCAAAGCATCATAAGGGATTTCCGAAAAAATATTATCCGTTAATAGTAATTTCATAAGTCTTGGCATTCCATCGCGAAATACACTCGGATCGATTTCGTAAAGATTATTTCCGCTCAAATCAAGAGTCTCTAGAATCAAAAGACCTGAAAAACTATGCGATTGTAACATCGAAATACAATTATCCTTCAGAATGAGTGATTGTAAGGAATCTTCAAGTCCTCGAAAGGAGTCGTGATGAATGTGTGTTATGTGATTGTACCCCAAATCAAGGTGTCGAAGTTTTTGTAGGTGACGAAAAGACTTTGATGGAATCTCAACCAAGTCGTTTTGGGGCAATATCAGTTCCCAAAGAGATCTTTCCAGTCCCGTGAATGCATCATCGGGAATTTCGGTTAAATGGTTTCCGAATATTTTCAAACGGTACATTCCTTTTGAACGATAAAATAAAAAAAGACTCAGTCTCAAAATTTTTGAAGTCTTACTAACTACTTTATCTTTAAAATGTTTTACCTGTCGACTGCAAGAAATAAGGTTCAATCTCTCGTAATCCAGTGTTTTCCATGTGAAGCATAAAAACCTTTACAGTAAAAAAAAAATATTTTCAATTTACTTTTAAAAGAAAGTAATGCATTTTGTTACCTTCGATTGATTGACCATTTTTGGCAAAGCTGGAAGTGGTACATTCCGACAATAGACTATTCCTAGATCTGTAGATGACTTTGAGCATGTGCACAGGGGATTGTAGGTGCAGGGCGGATAATTCATTTCTTCCATTTCGCGAATATACGCGGCTCTGGCCAAAGAAGCCCATATCATTAAAAATATTGAAAGAAAAAGAATGGTGTAGCCGATTTTGAATATTACTTCCGATCCCTGTTAAGAAAAAATTAAATTGTAGGCGTATTGTTTCTAGATATTTGAAAATGAATTTTTAAAAATATTCTTTGTTCCACAGATATTTTTGGGCAAAAGATATTTAAAAAAAATTAGCATTCAACTTCTGTTCCATAATTAAGTTTTGCAAATTTTTTACCCGTCAAAGTATGAATGGGATTTCCATCCATCGAAAAATGTTCGATTAACGGAGTGAAAGGAGCAAATTTTCTAAAAAGTCTGGAATGCATTTGGGTTTTATGGCAACTTTTGACAACAATTTTCAGCCACAAGAGCAAATGTGTTTTTCCCTAATAACACAAAGCTGCATCTTCATTCCGTAAACGTTGTTACTCAAACATCGAGCAACGATCAAAGCTCATCGATAGAAATTATATCGCATTGAAATAAGGCCCCACCAAAATTAAATAAAATGCACGACTGTGTCGCACGTACTTGCTCTTATGTTCAAGACGCTTCGGGTTTAACAAAATTATATGTAATGACATGGAAATTATGAGATAAACATTTTTAAAAGCATGAAGCACGATATTTTAAGTTACCAAAAATAACTTCTTTGAGAGTTTGAGGTGAAAGAAGAACGCATTGTATGGAAAAAAATTTAAATCGTTGGAGCAGTTTTTTTTAAAATAATTTTTTATATATCAAGTTCTTAAAATTTTTTAAGGAAAACCTTCGGTATGCAAATCTTAATTATTTATTTATGTGCGTATAAAAATAAAAATTAAAAAAAACTTGTTAACCCTTTTTTGAGATATATAATATAATAATAATGTGGTTTATAAAATTTTCACATGTGTTTGGGTAACCGGGTACTCGGGGGGGTTTTCGGGTACCCAGGCTTCAAGAGTTCTGTTTTAATTTTTATTTAATTTCCTCCAAAATAATTTTACCACTCGAGAAATATAAGTGTTTAAGAAATGATTTTTGATCGTCTTCTTTATTTTTCGGTATCAGTTTTCTTATGAGAAACCAACCATAAAGCACCATTATGCAAGTCCGTAGCCAAATTTTGAGGGAGGAGGGGTCAAACCCCTGTTATTCTCCCTCTGTAAATTTTTAGAAATGCTTTTTTTTAAATAATATTTTTCTGCTTCAGTGTACTTAAATTTCTGGCTTTTTTTAGACTTGACAGAATATACAATCTTTCAGTCTTAGGATATCTATCGAACTGCACGGACGTGTCTCAGCCAGTCTTATGAGTTATGATATCTATCGTGCTGTGTCAGTCAGTCATAGGACAGCCGTCGGAGTAGGCGGGCGCAGTTGGAAAATCCCAGGCTACTACATTGGCGACGAGGATGGGATGTCCTATGGCAAAAATAAACAAAGCAAAGGTAAATAAAATAAAATAAAATGGAGTGACTTGAAGTGATATAAAATAAAATAAATTGAAGTGAAGTAAAATAAAGTAAAATTTAATTAAAATAAAACGATATGAAGTGAAGTGATGTGAAATAAAACAAATAAAATCAAAAAAACGAGGGGAAGTGAAATGAGATGAAATAAAATGAAATAAAGTGAAGTGGAAGGAGTGAAGTGAAATGAAACAAAATTAAATAAAGTAAAATATAAAATTTACTCTCTCTCTCTCTCTTTCTCTCATTTTTTGGTATGTTGTGGTATGTGTTGAAAACAACTTGAACACCAACTTTCAGCCTTATATTCCAAACCGGTATTGAGTAACTGATTTTTTTAGATTTTGAAAAAAAATTCTTTCAATTAATAAATATCGGTATCTTAAAGAGAGTATCATTTTTTTCGTCTGTAAATATAGTTTCAAAATTCAAAAATTCTACTCTTTATTACTCTACTTTTAAGCCAAAAATCAATTTGTGACCACAATATTTTCTATTTATTTCTTTTTCAATTTTTGAAATTTTCTTTGTTTGTTTTATTTATTTTATATTTCATTTTCTTGTATAGGACTATTCGCCAATGATATTTTAGGACATTTGGATATATTCTAAGAAAAAAAATTATGTTGCGGGGAAACTTTGTCTCCGCACCCAAAGGCAAGGGGGCAATTTCTGAAAAAAATTACTTTGATTGAATTGAAATTATGATAAATAACCAAAAAACAGAAAAATAAAATGCACGACTGGATCTTACGTACTTGCTCTTATGTTCAAGTTCCTTGGAATTAAGAACTTTTAAAATATGAATGTAATTATAAAAAGTATATAAAAATATAGAAAACGCATTTAAATCATTCCTTTTAACTATATAAACAACTAGTTTATAAACTTAGAGCCCCAAACAAATACGTCATTTGATTACTTGAAAAAAAATATGAATATATGCAACAAAAAAACTTTAAAATCGTTGGAGCTGTTTAATAACATTTTTAAAAAAAGTTTAAAAAAAAAAATCCATCAACTCATTTTTCAATATTTCGAATTTTTTTAAATCCAAAATTTTGATATGCAGTTATACTAAAATTAAAAAAAAAAAGATTTTGAATACAAATTTTGACTGAAATCGTTTAAGCCGTTAATGAGAAAATCAAATATAAAACAACCGTTATATGGCAGGTACCGTTAATAACGGTTTTTGGTAATTTTATTTCTTATAAAAAGTACAAAGTACCTACTAATAATACACTGATTTTTGTTATCAATATCGTTAGAGCCGTTTTTGAGATAAAGCTTTTTATTTACGGTTGTAGGGCAAGTACCGTTATTTTTATTGCTAAACAAAAAATTTCAATTTCCCCTCTGCAGAATTACAAAAAAAATCTTAAGTTCAAAATTTGAGGAAAATTGCTTCAGTGGCTTAGGCTGTAGGTCGATATACGGACAGACAGAATTGTGCCACCCACTTTTTTCGTGTTCTCTATCATCGTTATGTCATGTTTGACTGTTATCTTGCCCTATAGTAACTATATCGCAAGTAAAATGGAAAATAAGTTGTCCCCTCCAGGGGATGAAATGAAAAATCTAAACAAAATTGGGGAATTTTTTTTCTTTATTTGGAGCTGATTTGGGCTCAGCCAAATATAAGTACTCATAAGTAGGTCAAAATTAATAAAAAAAAAATATTTGCATCAAATGTAAGTTTTGGCTGTAATCAAGAGTGCAATCAATGATAATAAATAACTTCACTAAAGCTCAAAATCTCTCTTAAGCCCAATTTATGAGCTCTCCACAAAATTTAAAGTTGTCTTTCAAAATAGGAAATTTAAACGATAGACAATAAAACCGTGTGTTTACCTACTTTAACACGTATCGAATAGTTGTAAAATTTTAACATCGATTTATTTCATTGCCTATTGGTCGAAGGGGAAAAGTTTGCATACAACAAATATTTAGCTTACAGTTTTGAACAATTGTTGTCATAGCTCAAATTCTCTATAGTTAGTCCCTAAGAAGATAAAGAGTACTAAAAATTCAACACATAATCCTGAGTGGTTTTTGAAAACTTCATTGCTCTCTATCTTCTTAGGGACCAACTACAGAGAGTTTGACCAATGACAATAATTGTTAAAAATTACAAGCTAAATATTTATTGTATGCACCCTTACTCCCTCCGACCAATAGGTGTTGAAATAAATCGATGCAAAAAAATAACGTCAAATTTTACACCTGTTCGACACGTGTCAAGGTAGGCTGACAAACGGTTATTGGTTCAACCCCTCAAAGGCTATTATTGATGTGAGTATTCAAATGTCTTGATTTTTTGTGTCCTGGCTTTAAGACTATTGTTCTTGAGCTTAATTATGATTTATTCATTGGATTTTAAAATGAAAATCGAAAACTTGAAATATTCGGGAAAATGGTTTTTTCAAAGCCAAAGAGAAAAATATTTTTTTTTTGAAAAGATAAGCACCTTTTAATTTTTTTTTTTTTTGACCACCCACAGAACGATGTGCCTTGAAAATCGATTTTTATAAATTTGATTAATGTTTTCGATAGATGTTTTTTTAAACATTAATGACCACAGTTTTAATTTTTTTGACAACCCCTAGAAATATTTTTTTTTTTTAATTTTTATTTCGATTTTTTTTTAAATATTCTCTTAATTTTGAAGCATAACCATTAAGACCTTTAAAAATACTCTAACTTTGGAAGCTTTTGCGGGCCAAGTAAACACAGCTAAGAATCCAATCCATTTTTTATATTCACTTGAAATATTCCAAAAAAATTGAAATGGTTGAATAAAATTTGTGATATTTTCTACACCAAAATTCTATGCTGAATATATAGGTATAGCATTTAAGCTGGTGATTGAACAGAAATTTGGAGGCAAAAATTCAGCACGATCTGCGTTCTTATTTAATGTAAAGGGTATATATGTATACAAAAGTAGAGCGACAGTAAGGTTTGCCATTTCATGATGGAAAGATATACGAGCCAACAACGAGTCGAAATTATTAAAATTAACTACCTACTACTTTAAGAGTGCTACGTCCAATTTATGGTCGTCATAATCGTCCTAGCAGATCAACAATTAAGCGTCTAGTGGACAAATTTGAATTCACAGGCACAGTACAAAATGTTCCCGTGCCAGTGAGGCAAAGAAGTGCCCGTAGTGTCGAGTATATTGCTGTGGCTGAGCCTTCAGTTGCAGAAAGTCCAAATGTGTCTCTCACACGTCGTTCTCAAGCGTTGGGCATCTCTGTGACGTCGTTGTGGCGAATTTTGCGAAAAGATCTTGGCCTAAATCCTTACAAGACTAAATTGACGCAAGAACTGAAGCCGCTTGGCCACCAGAAGCGTCGCATGTTCGTGAATTGGGCTGAGCAACAACTTGAAAATGATTCGGATTTTCATCGAAAAATCAGCCTCGGTATTGGTCAGGCAGCAATCTACACGTACTCCATGAGTCATCATTGCATCCCGAAAAAATTACGGTTTAGTGTGGTTTATGGGCCGGCGGCGTCATTGGGCCGTACTTCTTCCGTAATGATAAAGACCGGCACGTTACTGTGAATGGGGATCACTACCGTTCAATGATACCCGAATATTTTTGGCCTCAATTGGATGATATGGACTTGGAAGACATGTGGTTCCAACAGGACGGCGCCACAAGCCACACAGCGAATGTCACAATCAATTTATTGGAAACCAAGTTTGGAGAACGTGTTATCTCACGAAATGGTCCAGTAGCTTGGCCGCTTCGGTCGTGCGATTTGACGCCGTTAGACTATTTTCTGTGGGGCTACGTCAAGTCTATGGTCTACGCCAACAAGCCAGCGACGATTGATGAACTTCGTACGAATAACGAACGTGAAATTGCAGCAGTATCGGCCAATTTATTCTTGAAAACCGTCCAAAATTGGGTTCAGCGTCTGGACTTCTGCAAGCGTGCCCGTGGTGGCCATGCAAAAGAAATCGAGTTTCATACATAATGGCATCAAAGGTACTTTCACAGGAATAAAGAATTTTATTATATCCAAAACCGTTATTGTTTTATTTAAAAAAACTTTTGTAGCGCTCTTATTGAAAAACCCGATATGTAAATACGGGGACAAATAACACTGGTCAGCAAAATCAATTTTTTAACTACAGAAACCAAGTAATACTTTTGTGTAGGTTTTTGGTGTGCTGAACTCGAATCTGAAGTCAAAAAGTTCCATCAGGCTAGGTTTTTTTTTTTTTGCACCACTTAGATGAGCCAAAAGTCCATAATAATATGAAATTACACAGTTAATATTATTGGTGGATGTTATAGAGGAAAAATTCAAAGTTTCTTTAAATCGAGATTCTTAAATACAAAAGTAACTTTGCATATACCCAACCACGCACCTACCCCAAATCCAATAGTGAGGTGAGGCCAAACAGGGGAGTTGCAGGAGGGCAGCATGCTCCCTCAAACATACATCACTGTTTATCCGTCATAATGCTGGAGGCTGGATGCTAAAACTGTATTTATGTAAGGCAGGGCGAGTTTAAATAAAATCTCGAAAAAGCAGTCACTTTTGAAGCATATATTAAGGATATTGTTTGTATGGACTTTTGACCCACTTTCTTGAAAAAAACTATAAACTTTCGACCCACTTCCTTCTGGAGTTTTCGCCCACTTGAGTGAGTTATAAGTTCATAATGCATTTATGGACTTTTAACCCTAAGCCGCGGTGCATTGCCCTGTGAACTAGGGCTTAGGTTACGACAAATAAATACTCGATCTCGCTCTGGCTCTCGCTCGCACTTATTATACAATTTTCTTTTATTGTTTTTAAGTTTTTGTGGTGTAGTTATTAAATAAATTTCTACAATTTTAGTCGTCAGTCTATGTTACTTCTTGATTTTGTATGTTCCCAAATCTTTGTCGCTATCCGTATCTCCAGGAAAATTCCAAATGGAAATGAAAATTTGGGTCTTGAATTTGAATTATAGATTCTAATATGCACCGATCCTATTGTTTTATATTTGGTAATCCAAAACTCGTTCCTTATTTTATTTTGCTTTAAGGTACATACATATAGATGCATACATATACGAACGTATTCAATGCAATGATAGATTTGTTTGTTTTCTTTTGCACAGTGATTTTTAAATCAAATTGCGCAGTTTAAATATAAATGTATGTAAGTATACTTGACTGTTTATATTTTATATTAAATATTTAATGACTAAATATCTTTGAGTTAGTAGAATTTAAACTTAATAACATATTGAGAAACTATAATAAATGAAAGTACGAAAAAAAAAACAAATGCTTCTGAAATCAAAACTAATATACTGCCATATTTTTCTATACATTGAATTAAATGAAATTATATTTCAAATCAGCTAATTTTTGATTTGTTACTTGAAAATATGATGACAACAATCTCCTTATCCTATATCTACATATATATTCTATAAAGCTGCTGCTACTATTATGAAAAATGAAAATATCAACTCTTTTTTTTATATAAAAAAAACTTTTATGTGTGACAAAAAAATCATTCACTGACTGGACCATAACGAATATTTTCACAGCAGCAAATGAGCTTACGATATATGTAATTGCAGCAACACTTACATATTTTTGGGGATTCACGGTTCTTATGGCGAAGAATGAAATAGAAAAGGATGGAAGGCAGGCAGCGACCCTTCATGCATAAAAAGGTAGATAAATAAGTAGTAAAGCAACCACTAGATGTTCCAATTGGAAGATGCAATATTCATGCGATGGACATCAAAGTAATTAAGAAAAATACTTTTTAACAAATAAGTCTGAGTTATTAAGTAAGTTTTAGTCCAATTCAATACTAAAGCTGAACGATCCAAGCCAACATATTCAAAATCGGAAGACGATAATATTTAAGCTCTGCATAACTTTTATCATTTTAAGAATAAAGCGAGGAAGAATAATATGTTCAAGTAGCTTGGATTAAAATTGAAGGTTATAGTCATATGGATTTAACAGGAGATAAGAGAAAAAAAATTTCCAAAAACATAAATGGCCACGTTTTTAAAATATAAACACCCTTTAAAAAATAACTTTGAAAATCTTTGTGGAAATCCAAAACTGTTTTGTAAAAATTAAATAAAAATTTGCTACCCAATTCTAGCCAGCTTATTCATACAAATCAGATTGCTGATAGGATTTTGGTTTGGATGTTGGACATCGTTCATGTCCAGTGGAGCCGACATGTTAGAAAGTCAAAATAAAAAAAAATTTCGGTGTGGGACCTCCTATTACCAGATTCTTTATACTAACTTATTTTATATTTATTGGTAGATGGAACTTCAATATCAAACGAAAATTTAATAAAATTATAGTTACTCAAGTTACTTCACGTTTTCAATTAAAAAACTCTTAGGACTAAAACTTTTTTTAACTTGTAGGAAATTTAACAATTCTTATTTTAAAAATTAAAAGAAAAAGTTAACGATACATTTTTCGTTTTTCTATCTTTATGTAGGACTGTCATGCCAAAGGTCTGGGTTCGATTCCCAGCCGCTGCCACCTAAAAACAGAAATGTTTTTTCCGATGAACCGCCTCTTACGAGGAACTGACAAATCCTCCAAGTATACTTGTCATGAATAAGTGCTTTCTCATCTAGCCGTTCGGACTCGGCAAAAAATTGTAGGTCCCCTCCATTCCTGCCAAAAATACGCACACAGGAATAGTCGAGAGTTCTAAGTCACTAGGCCTTGGTTCTCCACGAGCTGTTGTGCCACCAAATTTATTTTATTTATTTTATTATCTTTATGTCCGCTTTTTAAAGGAACTTAAAAATAAAACTTTATTTAACGGCAAAATCAATTGCATGGCAGTACCGCTGGCCCCTATTGCAGTTGTCGATTAGTAATCGAATCAAAATTTGGCAATTGTATCGATTGGTTTCAATGTTTGATATTGTGTCGAATGTAATCGAATGAAAACTGCTTTATTATAAATAATCTACTATCCAATACCTTCATTTGTATCAGCGTTTCAATTCCCAAATATTAATTGTGTTCCTAGCGTATCGATCAGAAAATTACTACCGACAAATTTCGATTGCAATCGACAATCCTAATATGAACGCAGATCGCATCGATTAGCAAATCTACAGCCGCTATGTCACCCGAAAATTTCACTTATCTATCATTTAAACTTGAAACGTTATTCAATTTTGAAAAGTTGAGTATATATCCAATTTCAGACATAAAACCGTAACCCGCTAATGACAAAATTCATTCATACTAATCTAAGCATACTGAAAATTTTATCAAGATCGTTTTGTATAGAAGATACCGTTATGTTTTAATAAAAGCAAAAGATATTCTTTAAATATTCTGAAGAATTATAACAAATCTTTGGGTATCGGTTTCAAAAAATCCACAATATCGTTTTTTTTTTGTAAATATTAAATTTTCAAAAAAAATTTTTTTGTAAATATTAAATTTCCAAAAAAAAATTGATTAACTATTTTTTTTTTTTTTTTAATCCAAAAACTAATTGATTTTAAATAACATAATAACTTTAAAAATATTTTGGAAACCCGTGCATACAAACAATTATTAAAATCAGTCATTTAGTTCTGAGAGAAAGTCGAAAGTAAAAAGAATTATTCTCTGGAAGGTACCAAACAATAAAGATTTTTTAAAAAACGGTTTCACCTCCAAAAACAGCCTTATTAAAAGTAATATATTGTTTTATTTTAAGAAATGTTGTCGAGCTGTTTGTGAGAAAAATACGATTAGTATGTAAAATTTCAACAAAAAAAAAATCGTATGGCAAGTACTATTATTTTTGGTTCCGAAAATATTGAAATGGGGAAAATGACCAAAAAACGCGATGTGCCATGTTTGAAAAAAAAACACGAACTTCACACGAGGCCCATTCACAGTAGAACCTCCCAATCTTGCATAGAAAATCTCTAAGATCCTTGCCAAATTCCTTACGACCGTCTCACCCCGAATCGCCCACTTTCTATTTATGAGGTTTTGAAGTTGACAACTGTTGAACGGTAAAATGTATGTGGTTCAAATTTTGTATGTAAAAAACTCCTTACTTAAATAAATACAATTTCAAATACTTCGGTATGTAATGTATGTAACATACCTTTTTGGATTCAGCAAAAGAAACAAAAAAAGAAATAGTGTTATTAGGATTTTAGTAGGCCAATTAATATTTAAAACTGGTATTTGTTGTTATACGCTTTAAAACTGAATTTAAAAATAAAAATATTTTACTCCTTTAAAAATATTTGATAAAATACTCATTATATGTTTAAACATCCACAATTGGATTATAAAATATTTCCTAATTCATGGATTATCCTGTATACTATGAAGTATGTATCCATAGGGTATATAAAGTTTAATCCTTGTATTCAAAAAATTATCCGAGTCGAGTGCATTCTCTTTTTTAACCATGGATGTATCCTTAATAGAAGTAAGTATCCTTATTGACACTGAGTATTGTGGAAATAAAGTTGAGTAGTATTTCACAATCAATGATTCACTGATTTCTTATTTACAAATTAATTTATGTAACATGTAATAAATTCATGTATTATTCTTTAAATAAATTATTGTGTTACATCACTCAAACTAACCATTTTATTTAATTTTCACTAATTTCACACTCAAAAGGAAAACATTTGTTTTTTTTTCACTTCAAATTAATTCTTTTTTAAAAGAATTTATCAAATTCACTTTCAATGTCCTTTTTAACAAAGGATTTCAATTAAAAAAAAATCGTTTTGATTGGAACAAAAGTATATTTTATTCAGACGAAGGCACTCCACGACGGTTGTCCTTTTTTATGGTATTACTTAAATCCTTATTTCTTGCGGTACGATGCAAGACACGTCCGAACCTTAGCGACCGCTCCAATATTCTGAGCCGCAAATTTGCCACAGTCATTGTAGGTTTCTAGGATAGAGAAATAAGCTTAGTGGCTATAATTGGATTCTAGTTTGCCATATATATGCTTCATTCGAATTCTTGTTTTAATGTGTCTTCCACCTACATTATAGCATTTAAAGTTTATAATATTCTTCTTCTCCAGTGGGCCACTAGGGAATGAACTTAAATCGCTTGCTGAAACAATTATTGTGCTTTTTAACTTTTGCTTTAACAGTCTTAATTTTGTACACACATGTCTTATGATTTCACCTAAATTCAGTTTTCAGTGCATTGAATAATAACAGAGGTGTTCACGGGAAATCAAATGATAGAGTTGCCAAGATATTTTGTTTGAAGCGTTTAAGTTTTGAAATTAACATTCAAACTGGAAAACGGTATAGAAATGTAAACATCTGCTGCTAGACAAAACAATTCATTCAGATGGTCATCGTTTCTTTCTATCCACTCGGTGTCAGCGTGTTTGAAGCAAGAAGCGGGATAAGCGAAATCCAGAAAGACACATAATTTTCCCTAGCGTAAACAAATATTTTGTTACTGTTGCCATAAAATATTTGATGAGCTGGTTATCGACTTTTGAATAAAACGCCCCAAAATGTTTGATCTGTCTAAAATGTCAGTAATAATTCAGGATTAAAAAGATAGCGTGTCCCATTATTCAATTTAACTTTGCTCCTTAACAGTGCTTTTTGTCGCTTTTATTTTCTAGTCCTTGAATTTTTACCCCCGGAAATATATCCTTTTGCTTTTTTGTTTATAATAAATTCTATTATTCAATCCAAGTTTCTAACAAAAAATAAAAAATTATAATACAAAAACTTTAAAATACATTTGAATCTAAATATATTTGGTTACACTTAGGGGAAACAAAAAATATTATCACATTATACTCTTCAAAAGAGAACTGGGGTGAACATTTGTTTGGCTTCGAAGCAAACTCGATTTCAACCAAACCCAACAAAAACCATTATTACTTAAGGTAGGTAGGTTTTCTACTAAAAAGAGAACATTAATCTCCAAACACAGATTCCTGACGTCTTTCCACCTTCTTTCTTTTTTTTTTATTTTATATTTTTTTTTGTTAAAGGGTAAAATAGAAATAAAAACCAATGAGAATTAAAGCTTACATATTTTTATTGTCTTTCTTCTGCTTGTCGTATTTTTTTCTGCATGTTCAATGGATATTATTATTATATAAATAAACAGGAAATATAGAACAATAAAAAATTTGATTTTTAAGAGATTCATTTTGTATCTTTTTAATAACAAACAATTTTAAAATTAAAACTAACACCTTCGCGATTTAATTTTTGTATAGTTCCAATAGAAATAAATGTTTTCTTTAACCATTTCTTTATCTAAAAAATTAAAATGAATAATATTATTGTAAAATAAATTTAAATTTCTTAACCACTAATTTAATTACCATCAATTTGATAACATTCAGCTGCATTTGATGGAAACACATTTTCCATAGAGTAATAAAATGTACTTTGAACCTCTCGAAATGCGTTTTTCGAGTGAAGAGTTATTTTACGAGAGTTTGGATCTTTTCTGTAATTAAAACAAATATAATTTCAGCTGCATTTAAAATATCGTTTTAAAGGAAATTTTATGTTTTTGTCATGTTTTGTTCTTCTACATTAAAAAAGGATAATCGTATCGAAATAACTCGTGCCGCAGTCAGTTTGAATATTTAAGTTGGATTTTTCAAGAAAGTTGGATTTTTAAAAGTTTGATTTACAGAATTAGTGAAGTGATATTTCAAAGCTAGCTAAATAAATGGCACAACTGGGTCACACGTGCCTGCTCAAAAAGTTCAAATTGCTTCGAAAATAATAACTTTTGAAAATATTCAAGTATTTATACAAAAAAATTTAATCGAAATCGTTTGAGCTGTTTTTGAGATAAATAAGCATTTTATTAACTGTTGTGTAAGAAGTACCGAAATTTCTGGAGCTATTCAATAGACTCTTACTCTCACAGAAGCGTCAACTTTAAGCTCAGTGCGGTACATGCTAACGTGATTAAAAAATACGGTAAATTTTTAAGATGTCAATAAATACAAAAAAAGGGTGCTCTAAACTTTTTAAGATAAGGACCACCCTAGTGTACATAATATAGAGATTGTTTACAAATAAAGCATTTTTACTCATGGTATTGTACGGCAGTTATATGGCATAGCAGAGTTTTATTGATAAAATGGATCCGATTAATTTTGAACCGTTCTACAAAATTCGATGATATTTCCTCCCATTAAATTTTTTGTTTTTTTGACAACTCACTTATTATCGCTCAGTTTAAAATATTATTATCAGAGAAAATATTATTATTTGAGAAAAGATAAAATATTTTTGAAGATTCATTACAGCCGTAAGGGTGGTGTTATGGTTTGGGTATTTGAAACAATTGTGCTCGAGTTTTGGGCGTCGAAAATGAGTTCAAATTATATAAATAGAAAAATTAAGATTTCTTAATTTACTGATCTATTTATATATATTTTTTTTATTTTTAGTAAAAAAAAACTATTTATATTGATTCAAAATAGCTTTTTATGGCCTTAAGTCATACGCTTAGCGTATGACAAGGCTCTCATTACGTCACTGATGAGTCCAAGTGAGTAAGCCGGACGAAACTCCAACTATTTATATTGTTTTTATTAGCTTCTATATAAACAAAATTATTGAAATCAAAATAACCGTTTTGAAAACAGTTCAAAATAAAAACAATGGTTAATTCTTTGGGGAGGTACCATTAATAATTAGTTTTTGAGAAATGGATTCCCATTCAAAGGTAGCCTTTATGAAATAAATCAATTGAATTTTTTTAAGAAAAGTTGTAGAGCCGTGTTTTTGAAAAAAAAAATTTTAAACATGTGGGCTGAATCACTAAAAACCACTAAGTAGCAAGTTTTAAAAAGATCGATCCAGCCGTTTAGGCTGTAGCCTAACAGACAGACACATAGAAAGAATTGTTAGACCCACTTTTTTTGGGTTCCCTTTCTTCGAAATGACAAGTCTGAACAAAATCTCGAGTGCAGTTTTACGAATGCGTAACCTACATAAATATCGCAATCAAAAATGTTTTTTTTTTTTTATTGGTATTGCCTCCTGTGGGGAAATGACAAATCCTTTAAATTTATCCATTGTCTTAAAAAAAAAAGCTTTTCATCCCAGCCTAACAGAACGGGATAAAAATTTTTCTCATTCTAACTTAAATGTATCTCTTTTAATTTTTTTGAACTCTTTTTATAACTTAGCTTACTAGATATTATATTAGAAAGCGTACTTACCCTTCCAAATGTTGACTAACACTTTCTGATGCCAATGGAATTTCAATTTTATCAACCAATGAGTCATCAATAGTTTTATACGTTCGTGGTTTCTGTTTAAGTAATTGTTCGCAAACATAAACATGAACTAACAAATAAATAAGAAAATTAATAAATTATATAAATTATTTAAGCCTATTTGTTTAAATAGAATTGAATCACCAATTTCGAAAAGGTCACATCTCGAATTTTTTCACAAATACATTTTTTCATATCAATGTAATCATAATGCTTCCTTGCACCTGTTATTCTCAAAAAAAGGATATCTTTAGTATATTTACTGTTATTGTCATGAAACTTAAAAGTACTTTTTTTATTTTTAACTAGGCTTTCGAAAATAATTAGGTCTTTGCATTGCCTGAACATTTTAAATTTTCAGATATGTGGCCTTTTCGAAATTAGCCATTTAATTGAAATACATCAAGCTAAAAGTTCAGAAGAACTTTCTTTTTAAATTTTCTACATATTATAAATATAATATTTATTATAATTTAAATATTTAAGTTCAACATAAAAGCTTCAATGACGGTTTAAGATAAGGAAGCAGTAGAAAATAAACGTTGAACATAAATATTTAAGGTTTATTTGAGAAAAGGGCTTTTAAGGCATACTGTTTTCTAAATTTAAATTTATTTGTATCAACAACAAATGCTCCAAAGCCAAATGAATTTGCAAAAGACGTGCCAACTTTGCTTCAACATCGTTTTGATTAAAAACACTATTTTGAAATCCCACAACATCAGAATCTCGATTCTTTTTTGTGCTATTCGAATTGCTATGTAGAAATGTTTTACGATGTGATGATGGTGTTGCATCCGCTCGTATAGCACTTCGAATAGATTTTCTTATATTCATTGGTATTTCTCCTGAATCAGCTTCTATCGCTTTGGGCCTTGAATTAATAATACTGGCATTAAAGGCATATTTGAAACAAAATAGTTATTTACTTACACATAAGTGGCTTTTAAATCTTTCGAACTACACATTTTACATTCGGTAAATATGAACTCATAGTCCTTAAACAATTTTTCTAAGCCGATTTCCAAAAGTAGTTCTAACGGCTCCGAACCTGTCAAGCATGGAATGGCCAAACGTTGTTGTGAAACCTCATTAATTATTTCCGCTAATCTATTGTGATTCGTTGGTAGATTCTAAAAATAAATAACGACGAAAATACCTTTGTCATTCAAAACCCACATTCCAACCTTAAAAAAGCGGTAAGCTTATAGACATAAAATAAAAACAAGCAAGAAATCAATGAATCGATAGACACAGAGAGTGTCCTTTATTAGATTATGATTTTAACATTTGTAACATTTAACCATGGGGAGTGTACTTGTAGCGAACCGGAAATATTTGCATGTTGAGTACTTACCACTATATTGCATTTGGCTGCACATTGGAAAACGTAATTAAGTGCCTGCTTAAGGTCTCTGTAAGACGAACAACCTAGAGAAAAAGTTGTGGTGGCTAGTGAATTCTTAAGTGATAAATTTGTCCTATTTACATTTAAGGACTTCCCAAAGTTTGTCAGTAAGATCGGTAAGCGTACGCTCTTTGGCACGTTGGATAACAGCTTCAATTTCAAAACAAGTTCCATCCATATCAAAGAGTCCCGACAGTTCCGTCATAATGCTCAATACATTATCCTTTAACACATCCATTTCGATACCTCTGTGGAGGGAAATAAATATATTATAAGTCATAACTAGAAAGCAATACACACAAACCTCCCACAGCGATAGATAGGCTCACTATTCTCTTTATTGCTCTCTTTAAAATTTACAATATCCTCCTTTATGTAAGCCAAGATCCTTAATTGATTCAAAAAGTCCTCAGTCAAAGACGTACATTCGTTTACGGAGAATGTCTGATAAAGGACAACATCGCTATTTTTAAGATTATTCAAAGATGGAGTCATCGAGGCAGTAGACCACGAAACTTTCAAACTTATATTTGATTTAATGTTGAAAATGTTTTCAATTTGAGTAGTAATCTTTGCATTTTTATTCATCAACTGTGCGTGATGTTGGAATATATCTTGTGATGTTACACTTGCACTTGGAATAACACCTTTAAAAACAATCACTCCTCGAATATTTGATTTCGGTTCGAACTCCATTTCGAGAAGTACAGTTTTTTCATCATCAGCACCAGAACAAAGTATCCAAACTGAACCCTGACCCAAAATGGCTTCTTTTTGGAAGTTGAAGTCAGTTAAAATCGACCGGGCAAGGTCGAGTCTAAGACCTTTATAGCATTCTTCTTCAGCAGACCAAGGTGTATCGGAGGAGTACTTTAGATCGATTGATATATCAATTGCATCAACGATACAATCGTCTTTGAGTGGTGATCCTGTGAGGTTGAGATTATTGTCTTGTTTTATGTTTAGTTTCGAGGGGGACACAAAATTTGACATGTACTTCAATTTACTCTTGTCCTAAGGAATACAATTTGTTTCAATAAATACGAGTATTTAATAATATAATGGCAAAGCAAATTTATTGTTACTACTATCGATCATCAGTGGTCGAAATTCGATCGAATGAATTTAGTGGCGCAACAGCTCAAAGAGAACCAGGGCCTAGTGACTAACAACTCTCAACCATTCCTGTGTGCGTGTTGTTGGCAGGAATGGAGGGGACCTACAATTTTTTGCCGATTCCGAACGGCTAGGTGAGAAGCACTTATTCATGACAAGTATACTCTTGGAGGATTTGTCAATTCCTCGCAAGAGGCAGTACCTCGGAAAAAAACATTTTTTTTTTCGAAATTCGATCTTTCTCTATTAATGTCTTAACGGCAACAGATAAATATAAAAATTAGATTCTGCCACAGTGAACAATTTATGAAAATACGTTGCCATTTATATAAATCAGTTAAAAGGGAGATATAGAAAAGTGTTTACATCTTAATATATACATATATTAAGAAGTATGATATGAAAATGAAGGCTCGTGACGGTTAGATATGTGCGTTGGCTTAAAAACTAAAACTTTGTTCATACAGTGATTTGAACTGATCTTCTATGAAAGATGTTGAAGGTAGTAAAAATATATTTCTAAAGATATATATATACTGTCGGTATTGGTTCGACCAGTTTAAATATATTTTGGCTATACTAAATACATTTTATTTCCACATCCACAAGAATACAACCTTATTAAGCGAATAACTTTTTTCATATTTCTCCCAAGCATTCCACAATGATACCAGTTGAAATGTTTATGAATTGAAGAGTTTGCAATTCTCGATTTGACTTGCTTATATCGCTATAAGTTTTTGGAGTGGATTTACAAAATGCATGTTTCACACATGGTCAATTTTGTGTAGAAATGAAAAGAAAAGAATGCAAAAGATGGTTTCCTTAAGCTTTAGGTAACAGAAAATTTCACAGGCAGGAATAGGCGATGAACGCTTAAGTTTTTAAATACAAATATTTCCTGTGTATGGTTTCGGTATTATTAATATTAACCTGACCATAAACGACTGAGTCACTGCCACACACACAGATTACCTGAAATCCAAATGGATCCTTGATGGATTTTGGATTGGCACAAGGCCATTTGGTAGTTGGCTGTATGGCTAGGTTTAAATTTAAATAGAATAAAAGGATTAGAATCTTGTTCTTTTTGTATGAAGTAAAGAGTTAAGTTGAATCAATATAATTCAACAAGTTCATATAAATTATAGCCGTCGTCCTAACCGTCGTTTAAGAATCCAGCAGTAAAACAAACATTCTATAATATCTTCCCCATTAAGCGAGAAACTTAAATGTGCAAAAATTAAAATATTTCAACATAGTTTTTGAAAGTTTTACTAGATAAAAACAAAGTCTTAAATCCACTAAATTACTTAACTGATATTTTAAAATACTTATATTTAATGTCATGTGATACCGACAAGTTTATAAAACTAGCTTAATACCTCGAAAAAATTTAATTTACACATTCATGCTTTTGGCATGAGGAGGACGGCTATAATTTAAATGAACTTGTTGAATTATATTGATTCAACCTAGTAGTAGTGCCGACCACAAATATTGGGAGTAGATGTTTAACCAAAATCTGAGCATGAGGTTATATAAGATGCATGTATCATGATTGTGATATCGAATACCAAAATCTGGCAGATGTCTTTTTCAGGCCTTGGGAGAGGCGAGTGGTTAAAAAGAGCCAGTTCCTCTCTTTAATTGACAGGGTTATAAAACCACTTTAATTTATATAAAAAAAAGTTTATGATGCTGTCTTTCCTTGCATAAACATTTCAGTCTTGATAGGCAGATTAATAGAACTCAAGATATAGCCATTTTATACCAACCTTATCATACCATTTTGGAGATTTGAAACAAATAAAAAATCTACAAAGTAAAGTCTCCAAAAAAGTCCGATTAAGGGTTGCTGAAAACGCTAAAATCATAACTTCTATTGATCGTATCATCAAGATAAAAAAGTCTATAATCTTCGGAAAAATGACACATTAATTCCTAGTTTTAAAAAGTAACTTGAAGTGTTTAATACCCAACGTCAAAAGGAAACCAAGCGGGTTTTATCCTCCCACCCCTCTCAGACTGAAAAAAACCTGCCAGACTTTGGTATTTCATTTCAAGATACATTTACCTCATAACCAGATTTTGGTTAAACATCCACTCTCAAAATTTGCTGTCGGCTCTTGGTTTATAGGGACGTGATGGTGGGTGGCGCAGTAGAGGATAGGCTCAACAAGTGGCTCACACAAGGTGAATAGAACTTCAGCCAAATTCACGTGTGAAACTGGAGAGAGCTAGCTAGAGTCCTAGCTGGCTGAAAATTATTTCAGGTTAAGGCGCTATTCTATTCTGGATCCGGACTGAAGCGATTGCATTATAAAAACTTTCTTATAAATTCAAAAATCAAACCAGATTTTGGTTTTATCATCGAGATACCACATAACCGCATATTATATTCTAAAATACAATCGGAATGGTGGAGGTGGTGTCAACAGGAGAATCAAATATTTTATTCCTTATTAAATAAAAAACCAAATTGATGATAAGCACCAATTTTATGTTCTTCCAATGTATGGAGCTATTTAGACAACCAGGACATCGACACGAGCATGGACATGGCAGAAGTTTCATAATTGTGAAGGCGGCGATCCTAATATATACCTTAAAGAACCATGGTAATCAAAAGAATTCTATCGAGCTTACCTCTTCATAAACAAATATCACTTTCTTGGTTTCGCCAGTTATTTTTTGCAAGTACGAAACTGGGGTGCTGTACATTAAACCACAATCAACAAAGTTTCGACGCATAAATGCGTAAAGGTTCGCCAAATTAGAGGCCATAATAAATAATAAATTTAACTTAAAACGAAATGCTTTCTTTTACAAAACTTCACGATAGTTACAATGAGCAAATAAAAAACACAACTGTCAAAATTGAATTTAAAAACATTTAGGAACAGAGTAGTTCGTCTATTGTCCAACAGAGGAATTTCAACTTACAGTAGCATGCAAAAAACAAGCATCGTCTGTGAAGTACCTTCCACATGAGCTTTGAATAGCGAACTGCGAATTGAGAATGGTCGCGAATTTTGACATTTCTTTCACATGATTGGCCAACTGGCACGAATTGTCATACAAAATAAAGCAGTAGAATATGTGTTAAAAAAAATTGAGATTAAATTCGAGCGAATTTTTCATTCGCAGATTTGTGGAATACGTCCTGATGTTGTGGATTGCGAATAAGTGTTTGACAATTCGCAGAAAATGTCTCGTTGGTTGTGTAGAAAATATAAAAATGCTAAATTTAAGAATTTAAATTAATTTTAGGCCGTGTTTTGTTTCGAAAACTGTAGATAGGATAAACGATCAGTTTGTTTATAAGTGCCCTATTACACGACGACCTTATAGTCATGACTTTTTTCGAAATTCAATGAGTGCGAACGAGAAAAAACATCTGATCTCCTTTTCGCGCTCATTTAAGTCGTCGTGTAATAGGGTACTAAAAGTAAAAACAAGAATTTATTGATATTTGAGCCTGGAATTGCCTAAACAAATTTATTCGCAGTTCGCGGCTCATGTGAAAGGCACTTAACATTGAAAATCGTGCCTTCATTGGCATTATTTGAGACAATCGCTTTACAAAGCAATAACAATTTAGTGCTTGACTCCATTTTGAAAAACTAGGCTTTTTTTGTTGCCCTTCTTGATATGAACAGTAAGAAATGTTTCACATTAAAAATAATTTTGACATGCTAATTTCAACAACAACAAGTTAGTTTCAAATTTGAGCATCAGAGATTGTTATCAATATATATAAAGATAATTTCTGTTTCAAAAGAGGTATAAAAAACACGCCTTATGATATTTTAAAAATACTGTCTATGACTGAAAAGTAATATTGCATTGCATCTGAAATTACTTACTGGACTGCACTGGTTGGATTTGGACTTACTGGACTGCACTGGTTGGATTTGGACAAGAGTCTTATTTCAGCTAATAATTTTTTTCAAGCTGTTAATATATTTGCCTTGAGCATCATTATGTTTTTGCATAACGGATAATAAATTCAATGAAAATGTATTACTATAAAGTTTAAAGGACTCCAAACTAATCTGTGATCTGCTCTGCTGATGCAATTCGATGCGAATCGTTCCCTCATATTCGATTCGCTTGATTCAATCAAACAATTTTAAGCATATATTTTTTGTCGTGACATTGATGAGCAAAATGTCAATCACTTCGTCTAAGGGGAAAGCCAATCTGGTATCAAATACGACTCACTAATAATTCCATAGCCAAGCCTTTGCATGAGCCGCTACCACCTAAAAACAGAAATGTTTTTTTCCCGAGGTACTGCCTCTTGCGAGGAACTGACAAATCCTCCAAGAGTATACTTGTTATGAATAAGTGCTTTCTCATCTAGCCGTTCCGACTCGGCAAAAAATGGTCCCCTCCATTCCTGCCAAAATTACACACAGGAATGGTTGAGAGTTGTAAGGCCTTGGTTCTTCACGAGCTGTTGTGGCACCAAATTTATTTATTTTAAGCCTTTGCATGTTTCTTATATAATCGAGTAGTATTTGAAGACATCACCTGGTAGGTATTAAGAAAAGCTGTCTTATTAAGTATTACTCAACTTAACGTTTCGACTTTTAAAAAATAAAAATCCCATGTTTATTGTTAAAATAAAAAAATAGATGATTACATATTTCTACAGTTAGCCTAAAACATCTGCTTTAATAAACATCTATTTCTTGGAACGAGCTTTCATTCGCCTAGACTTGCCCAGTCGGGATCTTGCTCCTGGTGCTGCCTTGACTCCCTTTTTCGATCGGAAGTTTTTGGTGTTTTCTAGTCCAGCTGCAGATGATTTAGTATTCCGCTTCAAGCCCTTTTTCTTGCCGCCGAAGCCGAATTTTTTATTACGTGACTTTCTTCCATCAGCCGATTGTTTTTTCTTTGATTCCAATGCCTTGGCATCTTCTAAGAAATCCAAATTCTTTAATTTACCCTTCCGGAATTTCTTTAATTGATCGAGCATATCTTTCTTTTCCATTTCACGTTGCACCTTTGTCTGCTTTGATAACAGTTTACCCATTTTCCTTTGTTCACGAATTTGTCGGATACGTTCGGATTTAGCTTGTCCCTCTTGTTTCGCCATCAGATTAGAACGAATCTTTTGCATGTGTTCATCTGTCTTTGCCATCTCAGCAAAGTAATCGTCAGGTCTGCGAGTAACTACGCCGAGTTTATGGAGCTTCTTAATACCATCGATAACAGCCGATTGAGCTTGACGATGAAAGATCATTTCTCGCTTGAAGTCATTCAAGACGGGATCTTCCTCTGGTCGGAGGTAGGGTATTTTGGCGTTGCCTTTGAACATGCTGGCGCGTTTCTGTTCGTGTTTCTCTAGTTGAATCGCAAGCTCTGGGGCAAGAGCTGCAAGTTCGTTCACCATGTCCATGCGTTCGACCCAAGGCAAGTCTTGTTTCATTTCATCTAGTTTTGCAGCCATTTTAAGCTGAAATGAACAATCATTTCCAATAATTCAATTTAATACGAATTGTTTGTTGTACTTACAATGTCATTTTTAATTTCGCTACGAGGATTAAATTCTATGTTTAGTCCAGGTTTTAGGTCGCCTCGCGCAAATGCTTCTTGAAGCTGAAAACAGAACAATTATTTACCAATAAAAAAGGGAACCATTTTAGGTGAAATTTCTTACCTCTGCATCAGATGCATTGTACTCTTCTTCACCAGAATCAGAAAACATTGAAAAGTCCCCCATTTTGAGATATATTTATTGTATTTGCTTAGTTAAATATAAAAATTATTATATGCTTTTTCAGAATACCGATATTGAACACCAAATGAGAAAAACAAAACTGACACACGTGCTAGCTGACGTTTGCTTGACATGACAAATTTGGAACGTATTTAACATCTGTCCACATAATAGTGAGCATACACTAGTCCCTGTTTAGATTGGGAAGATTGAAACCGGTCTCACGGTAGTTGAAGTAGAGGTAGAGAAGTGAAGGGTCAGGGATGTCATGACGCATGAACAAAATATAAACGCTGACCTCATGAGACTCATTTCGTGGTGTTTCAATGTGCAAAGGATCGAAGTTGTTGTTGTTTCTATGTGACAGGCGCCTCAAATGGTCGAATGTAGACACGATGAGACTCACGAGTCCGGACTCCATTTTCCCAATTTAAACAGACTCATACTCCCATTGACCTATCGGACCTGAGAAGCTGATACTTTTGTGAACGACCAGAACCAGAAAGGTTAGCTGAAAAGGCTGATAAAGGAATTGAACTAAAAATTTTATTTATATGCAAAAAATGTTTACTTTTTTAACAAAGTTTTATTCTATTTTTATTTACGTATTGCGTTGAGCCTAAGGTGATGCAACAACCATTTTTTAGTTGCATCTTAGTTATTAATTTTTCTTTCAAAAACCCGACACGGCAAAACTCAACATGAACAACTCCAAACTCTTGTCAAATGTCAGCTGTTTTGAAATTTCTCCTCGGATTGCTGAGTAACCTAGAATTTTTGGGATAACTTAAAATTTGTTTGTTGAGAACTGATGATAGTTTCTCGTCAGCTGTTTTTAAACAATCGATTACAACAACATAAAGCTATCTGGATAACTGAGAATTAACATCGGAACGCGGCCAATTACATGACCCGATTTTTCAACGGGGGATCTTTTGTTCATAGGTAAAAGGGAGTATAAAGTTGTGGTTAAGGAACAAATCGTCCACGTTCTGGCAAACTCACACGACTTTTCAGATGTTTGCGTTTCATACTTTTCAGTTTCTTCTGTGTGTTTGGTACTAACCAGCGTGCCACTAATCGGAAAATTTTCCAAAATTAAATAGGCTTAATTGGGATTTATTGTAAATCACAATTAGAAGCGGGTGAAAAAATGGAGTAGTCCAATTGGCGGAGGAATCATTTCACAGAAGGAAAAGGATATAGGCTGAAGACCTCCAAGACATTTGGAATATGAAAATTAATTTTTAATTATTTTTTAGTAAAACCAAGCGAGAATTGAATAGGCCTTTGGCATGAACGGACGTGTTTATTGGTTTGCTCTGGAAAATAAATAAAAATAAATAAAATAAAATAAAATAAAATAAAATAAAATAAAATAAAATAAAATAAAATAAAATTAATAAATTAATACATAAAATTGGATAAATAAATAAATATAAAATAAAATAAAATAAAATAAAATAATTCTAATAAATAAAATAAAATAATATAATATAATATAATATAGTAAAAATAAATTAGATAAGAGAGCATGGCGGACAAAAGAGGAGAGTGTAGTGAGGAAGAAATGAAGAGGAGAGGAAGGCCGACAAATATCGAAAGATTGTCGAGGAATATGAACACGGGATCGATGGGAGATATTAGTGACTTATGGAAGAGGAAGAGAGAGCAGGTGAACGGAGTTGAGCAAGAGAATGAGGAAGGAATCGAGGTATTCCAAGCCAGCAAGAAAATCCCACGATCGCCGCAGAAAAAGGAACAAGAGGAGTCGAAAGTAGAGAGGATATTGAAAGAGATGAGATATGAATTCAAACGGGAGATGCAAGAGGTGAAGCAAGAGGTGAAAGAGTTGAGAATGGAGATGAAGGAAGAACTGGGAAAGATGAGAGAAGAAATAAGAAGAGGGGAAGAGGAGAGAGAAGAACTGAAAGTTGAAGTAAGAGGGCTAGCAAGAAGGATAGAAGAATTAGAGATGAAAGCACAAGGCACACGGGAGATAGAGGAGAGAATAAAAAATAGTAGAGCGGAAATTGAAGAAAGAACAAGCACAATAAGTGGTGGAGATGGGAAAGAAAACCTAGCGGAGAGGATGAACGAGATGGAAGCAAGGATAGAAAGACAAGAAAAAGAAAAACGAAGGAGGAATATAAAGATTAAAAACGTGCAGATACGAGGCACAATAAAAGACACGGTAAAAAGAATATTCGAAAGGATAGGAGTCCAAGCAAGGATAGGGGAAGCAAGGGAGGTCGGAAGGAGAGGTGCAGACGGGAAAGAAGGTATGATAGAAGTAAAAATGGAAACTCTAGACGGTAAAACAGAGGTGATGAGGAAGAAAGCCAACCTAAGAGGAAGAAGGGAAAGAATTGAAGAGGACTTAACGTGGAAAGAACGAAGAATGCAGTGGCTGATAAGGGATCGAGCAGAAGAAGAAAAGAGAAAAGGGAAGCAGGTCATAATAAGATATGGGAAGCTGATAGTAAATGGGGAGACATGGGTTTGGGATGAAAAAAGGGAGGTCATAAGAGAAACAATAGCTAAAGAGGGAGAACAGGAGAAACAAATGCAGAGTGAAAGTAGGAATATTGAAAAACAAGAAGGGGAAGGAGGAATAGGAGAGAATTCAAAGTCAAAAAACGGATAAGGGAACAAGAAGAAGGAGACAAATCAAGTAGAAAAGAGTCAGGGGATAGATGGAAGATAGCCTTCTGGAATGTTGCGGGGTTAGCGAATAAAGAAAAAGAGTTCTGGGAAGGGATCAAAGAATGGGAAGTTGTAGTGATGATAGAAACGTGGGTAGAGGAAAAGAATTGGGAAAAATGGAAAACACAACTGCCAAAGGGGTATAAATGGACAAGACAGGGAGCAAAAAAGAAGAACAAGAAGGGAAGAGCAATGGGGGGGGGGGATGATAATGGGAGTTAGAGAAGAAATGGCGATAGAGAGTGATGAGATTCAGGAACAGGAAGAAGGATTAATGAGCAGGAAAGTTAAAGCAGGTACGGATTAATGGGTTATAGTAGCAACGTATGTAAATGGTGACATAGACAAGAAGTTGGAAAGCTTAAGAAGATGGATGGAGAGGCAGTCAGATGAAGAAAGAGTGATAATAGGGGGGGACTTCAACGCGAGAACAGGATTGGAGGGTGGGAGAGTGAGGGGTATAGGAGACGAAGAGAGAGGGAGGAGATCGAAAGATAAAAAAGTGAACACCGAAGGTAAGAAACTAACGCAGGTGATAGGAGAATTAGGGTGGGAAATTTTGAACGGGAATATAGAGGGGGATGAGGAGGGAGAGTTCACGTATACAGGAGGCAGAGGGGAGACAGTAATTGATTATGTACTAGGTGACGAAAGGACGAGAAGAGGAATAGAAAAGATGGAAGTAACAGATAGAGTAGAGTCAGATCATCACCCATTGGTGATCACTATAAAGACAGGAAGAAGGAGAAAGAGGGATAAAGCAAAGGAAGTAAAAAGAATAAAAACGGGAAGATGGTCGGAGGAGATGAAACGGGAATTCGAGAGAAGAATGCGAAGAGTGAGCTTGGAAGAGGGAGCAGAGGATTCAGAAAATCAGATAGGGGAGAGGATTAAGAGAGAAATTGAACAAAGTGAGGAGGTAGGGGGAAGGCAAAGGAAACAGAAAAGGAGAGGATGGTGGGATGAAGAATGTAGGGAGAAAAAAGATGAAGTAAGAAAGGAGTTAAGGAGGTGGAGGAAGAGTATCGGGATGAAGGAAAAATACAGGGAGCGAAAAAGAGAATATCAAGCGATGATTGAGAGAAAGAAAAGAGAGGAGCAGGATGAGATGATAAGAGAAATTGCAGAGGCCAATACCGAAAACAAAGTGTGGGAAATAATAAATAGAGATAGAAAGAAGAGAAAGACGATGGGGGAAGGGATTGGAGAAGAGGAATGGAAAAAATATTTTATGAGTCTAATTGGAGGGGTGGAAGAAAGAGTGAGAATGGGAGAACAGGTAACAAGAAGAGCGGAAGATGAGACCGAAATTAGTAAGGAGGAGATCAGAAAGGTGGTTAGAAAACTCAAAGAAGGAAATGCAATGGGAACAGACGGTATACCTAATGAAGTGTGGAGATATGGAGGAGAACAAGCTATAGAGGTAGCATGGGGCATCTGCAGGAAGGTGTGGAGAGGAGATGGATGGCCAGAGGGGTGGAAAGAGGGAGTAATTGCCCCGATAATAAAGAAAGGTGTAGGAACAAAGGTAGAAGAATACAGAGGAGTAACGCTCATGCCATCGCTGTATAAAATATATACGACGGTTTTAGCGAAGAGGTTAGAAGAAGAAGCGGAGGAGAAAGGGGTTTCAGAAGAGGAGTAAGAACGATAGACAACGTATATGTGCTGAACTATTTGGTGAACAAAGAGGTTGCAGAGGAGAGGGGCAAGCTAGTGGCACTGTTTATAGGTTTAAAAGCTGCGTTTATAGATAGTAAAACCAAGCGTTTTTTTTTGTTCTGTTCAAAGTTCTTTTCACTTATATTAAAGTTGACTTTGCTTGTTAATTTTGCTAGAATGGTATGGTATGCCATTTTAGCCAAGCATTTTTTCTATGTGTCTTGACTTTTATTTTTCATGCAAAACTAAACTATTGCTAACCCATTGTTTTCCACGACATTTCATGACAGAAATGGTTTTTCTTGCATGAAACTGTAAACCAATAATGCAAATAATTAATTTTGCATTTCACCACAATTATTTTTGACATGCGAGAATATCGGCATAGATTTTTTTTTGTGCACGGGAACTGTTAGTTAGACTTAACACATAAAAACTCAAGCAATTTGCTCATCAACTGGCATGTAATTTTTGAAGCTAGTTGTGAAGCAATGTGGGGGATAAGGAACTTGACTGGCAAATTGAATGCAAGTGGAAGCCAAAGTGCAATGCAAATTACGAATTTCACTGGCATTGTATATGTTATGCAGCCAATCTCAACTTAACGGTATTTTATTCCTTATCATTCATTAAAATTTCAAGTTTTAATTTCCAAAGTCAACAATTAAAAATTTCTAAAAACTCATACAAAAAAAACATTTTTTTCAAAAATTTATCGAAAATTCCTTATTACATGGGTGTTTTTTTTTACTTTGTTTTCATGGCTAATAGGAAGTCATTTTCTTTTTTTAAGCACTCATATCTTCACAATGGAATTTTTTTAGAAGTAAAGTTGTTTCCCTACGTCTTAGAACTTCATTTTCTATCAAAGGGGTAAAATCCATCTATCGCTAACCATTAAAAAAAAAGACTAGGCTTTTCACACCAAACCACAAAACCTGTTTGCGGCAAAAACTTTTCAAAAACTCGAAACCCTTCACACTAAACATTACACGTTTTCGTTTGACACTCCAGCTTTTTTTTTTTAACAATCACCATCTTCTTTTTATTTTGTTTTCTTCTATTTACTGAAAATAAAAATTGTGACTTTTTATATTTGTTAATAGAATTCATATGCACAGTTTGACTTCCCAGAAACAAAATAATATTAATTTGATATGGCACAATTTTGTCAGCTGTTTTCAATTTCTATTTAAAAGCATCCCATCAGTTTCATTTTTGACACTTAACCATGAGCTGAATATTTTAAAAGGTATGTTTGTCTTGCTCATCTCTAAATTCCAACAAATTCTCGACTGGTTTTATACAAAACTTGTGTTTTACGAAAACCTGAAGCTACAAAAAATTTATTTGAAAACTTTTGTGTTTCAATCAGGATTTTTTTCCAAAATAGATATTTTCATAAACACCGCGTTTAAGGTTCGATGTGAAAAGGCTGGGGTATAGTTTCAAACAAAATACCTTAAAAAAAGACATGTCAAAAAATGGCGGGTGATATGTCACCTGCTTAAGTGTGATATGGAACTCTACTTATTGTATGGATTTTTGCCGTATTTGCAGTATTATGTCAAATGCAATGAGAAAAGTCGAAAAAATACACTTGTTCGACTGGAATGTTAAAGAGAGCTGTCCTAGAAAGTCAATGAAAAATTAACACTATGCAATAGGGTTTGAAATGACACCCTTGTAGTATATACTAAGTTTAAGGGGTGCCAAATCTCCCTTTGATATAACCACTGTTTATCCAAATTACTCAAACAAAACAAGTACGCTTAGTTATAGTATGGTAAAAACTAAAAATTAAACACGCATTGCTCTTCGTTTTTACGTTAGAGAGAACACCTGGTGCCAAATACTTCCATTGCTGTACTTTGTTAAATTATGGACAAAAAAAAATTTACTAAAATTTAGTCACTGTTAATTCTATTTTCAGTTGTGGCTTAAAAGTTCAAGACGCTATTTCAGTTTAAACTGTATTAATTGAGAGCAGACGTTAAAAACTAACTGATATTTTAAAATATTTGTTTTTAAAATAAGTAATTAAGTAGGAAATATTTAAAGGGTACCATATCTCCCGTGGTGCCATATTACCCGACTTTACCCTAGGTACTCTTCGTCATCATAATACCTATTACTATACGATTATATTATAAGCTAATCTGTAATCAGCATCTATTTATATCGATACACATATGAACATTTTATTTTGAACTTTATCTCTTTCTTACTGCTGGTTTATAATTTCTTTTGTACCTTTATTCTGTCTCCAACGTCAATTTGTGGTGGTAACAATGCCCAAATACGAAGCTGGAATATATTCGTGTCGTGATCCATAGTAGGTACCTACTATAGAAATATAAGTAGGTACCTACTTTGGTTGAATCTCCTGTTCTTTTTTTTTTATATAAGTGAAATTTGTTTAAAACTTCTTGATCTTAAAACAGATCATAATTTAGAAATGTATTTTGTTTGGATGGATATTTTAAAAAAATCTTATAAATAAAAAAGGTAAAAAGTCGTCTCCTGAACAATTTAAACTTTGTTGGATTGAACACTTAACCTTAATAACTCAGCTCAGTGGCTGGCAATCACAGCAATGATAACTTAAATTCTTATAAAAACTAATTTACCGGTGCAAGTCTGCATAGCTAATTTCAATATTTTCTTTTAATTTCACCCTCAAATTTGTCTTTTTATGTCAAGTTTTTTTCGTTAACCGTTAAGTGAATATTTCAAAACTTCAACCTTTTCGTTTCAATATAAAAAAAGAGAATTAAAATCAAAATGCTTTATTTGCATTCCATTGCAGGGAAATTCGTTGAGTCCTTGAAACAATAGGAAATCTACCTTATTATAATTGTGAAATCAATTCCTTAGAATAAGCTATATGTGAGTCAAGGAAATATTCTTCCAACGAATATATACCTGAGCAAAGACATTTAGGTACCAATGCTAATATAATAAATGGCATTGAAGGCAATCGAATTTTTATTTTTATTAATTTTATTTTCCTTACTTTTTCTTGTAACTTAACGGTGAATATGTATGTATGTAATAAAAAAATTATAAAGTTTTCCGTTGGTCTTGTTCGTTTTGTATCCTTGCGTTCGAAGTAGATTGGAGAGGAATCCTGTAGATGATGTGCATTCATATGATTTTGAAGAATATTAGTTATAGAAAGTCTTCCTTGTGAGGAAGTTGCATTGAAATCATAAATCATTCAAGAATATATACACATGTAGGTAAGTATTTTCTAAAGAATTGTGATTTTTTTCTAAGAGAAAACTTATAATCTCGTAGTAATTCTTCAGTAGATGAATTAATTTTATGTTTGATTTCTTGAATAGTAAAAATGTTTTCAATCCCATATGCCAAGCATATTGGCGAATAAGTTAATACTATTTAGGCTTGATATTGATATTTATACAAATTTAAACAAAAAACAGCATATCAAAGTTTCTTTAAAACGAAAAATTTCATTGAATACCAAAGGTTTGTAAAATTTTATATTTGTGCAAACATACAAAAATGTGTTTATGTTTGAAATCTCGTACTTACCAATTGAAATGTAAATTAATCAAAAATCAACATTCTTACTTGCTCTATAGCAGAACAAGTACCTATAATAAATTGGCTTTTTGTAAGAAAAAACGTTTTTTTATTTTTTTTATTAAATTTAACATCATAAGGGGTTACTTGGATTAGCTTGCTTGATGGCAACAAATTTTCTTAAAAATTGATTTTAAATGCAAACAAAAATATTAAAAATAAATTTAATTTCTCCAAAACTTTTCATTAAAACTATGGAGTATTATGCCGGATTTACACGATTGGAAAACTGTCAGTACAATGACAGGACAACAACAAATAAATAATGGACAGATTAAAACTAGAACTATAATGCTCGGGGGGCACTTCAGTGGTCGGAAAAAAACAAGTGAATACTCGAAAAGCATAATTGCGAAGTGGAACGTTTCGTCAAGTTTCTTTTAACTTTCCTTAACTAAAACTGTCATTTTGTGAAATATGGATGCCAAAAAGAGATTGATGATAAGTTCCAGTATGGGTGCGTTCCACTTTTGATGATGCGGAAAGCTACGTTCATTAGTTTTTGAGATTAGCTTCAGTGCTCTTCCGACAATTATTATTCTACCTTAATTCTTTTTGCTATTATATTGAGTGTCGAAGTGTTGAAGGTAATAACGATTTATCGTCAGATCATACTCCAGTAATATTTTCACTGAGCGAAGCAGAAATAATAGAAAAAAGTAATCCTAAGCTCGTGAATAAAAGAACAAATTGGAACGAATTCAGAGATAAACTTCAAAGTTTTATAAACCTAAGATCCCTTATGCAAACAATTGACTAGATTGATCATGAAGTAGAACAATTTATTGCTGATGTGCAACAGGCTGCAGAAGAAAGTACTCCAACAATTTCGAAAAGAAATAAAATATCCTTTCGGAAAAAAGGAGCTGATCTTGGAGAAAAGAAGAGCTCGAAGGAAATGGCAAGCTACGAGATTTCCAGGTGATAAGGCAGTTTTTAACCGTCTTAAGAATGAACTAAAGAAAAGAATTTGAGAATTTAAAAGTGATTCACTTAGTAGATTCCTGAATAGTCTGGCGGCGGATGCTTCTACGGAATACTCCTTATGGAAAGCAGCTAAGCGCCTTAAAAGACCACAGGCACAAAACCCGCCAGTAAAATCTCAAGATGGTAAATAAATCGGAAACCCAAAACAAAAGGCTGATCTCTTCGCTGAACATCTCGCGAATGTTTTTAGTCCATTTCTAGCAAGCACAGCTACAGATCCCTTACAGTTTGTTGATAGAAACGACGAATGTGAAATTCCTTCTGTCATGCTCAAAAAAGTAAAAAGTATGTGTCAACATAAGTTGTCTTACAAAAAATCACCAGGGTACGATATAATAACTGCTCAGGTTTTGAAAGAAATGCCTGCGATAGCCTTCAAAAAACTCCAATTTATAATAAATGCATGCTTTAAACTAAGATATGTGCCACATTATTGGAAAATTGTAGAAGTCATTGTTATACCTAAACAGGGTAAGCCGCCAACAGAAGTAACATCTTACAGACCTATATCGCTTATACCAATCATGGCAAAAGTTTTCAAAAAACTGCTTCTGAAAAGGCTAAGCAAAATAATAGAAGAAAGAAGACTAATTCCGAGCCATCAGTTTGGATTTAGAAATAAACATTCCATGATAGACCAAGTGCATCGGATTGCGGATGTTGTGGAAAAGGCACTTGAAGAAAAACAAGTATGCTCGGCTATATTCTTAGATGTTGCTCAAGCCTTTGACAAGGTTTGTCACTTGGGACTTAAGTACAAACTGCAAAGGGATCATCCCAGGCAGTACTACAAAATACTGAAATCCTACGTTCCGAACCGACTCTTTAGAGTACGGTACGACCAAAATTACTCGCAACTAAAGAAAATTGAAGCCGGTGTACCACAAGGAAGTGTCCTAGGACCAACCCTGTATCTGTTATATACAAGGGATATTCCAGTGGACATCAACGCTATCATGGCCACCTTTGCTGATGATACTACAATATTGGTGCCAGATAAATTCGTTACGAAGGCTACACAAAAACTGCAAAATGCAATCGATAAAGTTAGTGATTGGACGCAAAAATGGCGAATCAAACTAAATGAAACAAAATCGACGCATATAAACTTTACAAACAAAAAAATAAACAATGTTCCAATTCTTATAAACAGTACAGCAGTACCTTACTCCAATTCTGCCAAGTACCTTGGAATGACTGGATGCAAAGCTTAAATGGAAAGAGCACATTAAAAAGAGAAGAGACAAACTAAACTTGAAGTACAGAAAAATGGACTGGTTACTAGGAAAGAACTCTGACCTATCTAGCCAGAACAAACTAATGTTATGTAAGCAAGTACTGAAACCCGTTTGGACATATGGCATCCAACTATGGGGCTGTACAAAGAAAACAAATGCTGAACCCATCCAAAAATTCCAAAACAAGGCCTACGTGGAATAATAAATGACCCTTGGCTATAAGAAATAGCGATCTACATCGTGAGCTTCAAATTGAAATGGTTACAGAAGTGGTTAAAAAACACGCTGTATCACACAATCAGCGACTGCAAAGTCATACCAATTCCGAAATGGAGACCGTCTTAAATGTACGAGACAATGTTCGGAGATTAAGAAAAACCATGAACCATGATGGTCTAAAAGCTTTGGGAAAGTGTTATAACTTAAACTTCTCACAATGCGATTTATAAATTAAGAAAGAAAAATCATTTGTCGATCTTTCATAGATTGGTCAAGAGTCACCGGTGGTTTTAGTGCGGTAAGAGCCCCACACTACTCGGTACCAATTCTTACCGAGTGTCTTTTAAAGATTTCCATCGGATAATAATAAATAAAAAAATATATATTGGCAGCTTCCCAGTCACGTCAATCCGTCATTAGCTTAACCAAAAGCTATAGCATATTATTGTATGTGCTTTCAGTTTAAATATTAAATATTTTTGTTGGCATTTTAAGTACATTTTTCAGAATTTGACAGAAATTGGAAATAGAACTTTCCCCACATACAGATTGTGTCTTGACAATTATTTGAAACGTGGTGTGTAATTTTTCGAAAAAAAAACGGTATTTAGTGTGTAATCGCATCGATATATTACCCTTTTTACCTAGGCAAAAGTTTAAGGACAGTTTTTCGATGATGTAATTGAAGGTATCCCAAAGTTCAACATTGCAAGCAACAGTATCTAACAGGACAATTTATTGGTCATCTTAATACACTCAAACATTACTTTCCGGAATTCAGCCAAGCAGAGTCGTCAAATAATTCAAAATCCTTTCATTATGAAAGTGATTAACATTCCCCGACTTGGTTCAAGAAGAGAAGAGTTTGAATACGAAATCAAGCTTGGTACAAACAAAACGAAGGCATATCCAAATCTTCAAAAATTCTTCTTCTTCTTCTTCAAAAAAAAAAAAACAACCCATAGACCAGTGCCAAACCGGTTTTCAAAGAAAAAAGTTAGAAAAATTATTAGCAGAATATGAGTGAAGGGGAAAATTAGAATCAATAGGACATGAAAGTGGAAAAATAAATTGGGATGTGAAAACGAAGTTTTTTACGATTTCTGGCTAAAGTAGACTCCCTATTGAAAAAATTTATATCGAAAAGTTGTAGATATTCAACAGACCTACAACTTTTATTTTGATCAATTCTTCACATAACCTTGAGAAAAATACCAAAAACATTTTTTTTGAATTTTTATTTTTATCTTCGACATAAATAATTCGATTTTGATGAAATTTAGTGAAAACGTACGTTATTGTGTTTCAAGTAAGCTGTAATTTTTTTGATTCAAAATATATATTTTTGGATTTTTTGTGAATTTTTTTTGAAAAAATTGACTAATTTTCAATCAAAAAAGTTGACGAAAAATTTTTGATTTTTGAAAAATTTAGGGCGACATTCTCTTTTATGAAAACTAAAGATGATGTAAAAAAACGACACTATTATAATGAAAAAACATTGTCAAAAATGGCAAAAACAAAATAACTATTTTTTCATGTCCGGTTTTTCGGTAAATGATAGTAATTGTTCATTGTTCAAATAAATGAATTGTTAAAAATGATGCAAAATTATAATTTTATTGTAACATATAGTAAAAACTTTATTTATCCGTAAAGAGTTCAGACTGCTAAGATTCCAAGTGTTTAAGCAATCATTTTACATAAAAAATTGAATTTAATTTATTGAAATAATTATTTTTGGACAAGAAAAAATATTTGTATTTATTTATTAATCATCTCTTACCGTTCCACAACATAAGTTTTTTCTTATATTTTTTGTAGTTTTTTCATTATTTTATTTTTTTACATACATATGTATATACATCTCCTCGCAATCGCCGATTTCTTCCTAACTCGAATAATTGTATTCCAGTACTGGAATAATTTGTGGTTTAGTAATAAATAACAACATATTAGTATGAAAAATAAAAAAAATCAGAATAAACAAAATAAAAACTGAACAAAATCTAAACTTTTTTCGTAAGAGGTCAGATATCGTAAAAAACATTGTTTTCACATCCCCTTCCCATTGTCGCCCACCCACTCCACTTCCGGTTATCTGCTGTGGGGCAGTTTATTTTTCCTCTTTTATATACCAGTAATCTGAAATTTTTCTATCCCTTATATACTGCTAATAGTTCCTCCAACTTTTGGCCTTTGAAAACTGGTTTAGCACTGGTCTTATACGGAGCCCTAAAGCGGGATAGGTAATTTTCTAAAAAAATATCTCAAAACAGAAAAAAAATATTTAAAAAAAAACGTGAATAATTACAAAGCCACGCTTTAGCTTTTTTAAGCCACGATTCTATTCTGTAAAATGCTTTTAAATAAAGTTTCTACTATAAATACTTTTTGAAAAAATAATTTAAATCTTAAAAAGCTCATATTATTTTTTAATATTTAAGTTTGAAAACTATTTTTTCAAAAACTATTTATAATAAAACTTTATTTAGGAAGCAAATTATAGAATGGAATTGTAGCCTTAAAAAAATATATTCCCTTTTTTTAAAAATATTTTTTTTCAGTTTTGAGCCAAATTTCTGGAAAATTATTTTCTTGTTTGAATCTATCTGTACATTCTGATTTTTTCGCATGTTATAAAAATAATCCTTACCTCATAATTAGTACCTAAAAATGAAAGCAGGGAGACCAGGGCGTGAAATAAAAATCTGTCAAATTAGAGAAATTGTTTTTCAATGTTTTGAATCGAATGAGGGCTATCCAAGACTACGTCCAATTTAAAGACCACCCTAATATATATAGGTATTAATAAAGCAATAACTTATACTTATATATATTTATACTTTTAATCGTTTTTAGCTTTTTGCCTTGGTACAACAGTTAAAAGTGACATATAACCAAATTGGCCTTATGTCACTTTGCCAAAGCGACCATAAGGCCAACTCTTAAAATTTGGCCTTATGTTACTTTTCAAGAGTGACATAAGGCTAAATGTTTTAATTCGGCCTTATGTCACTTGGCCTTATGTCACGGTACCATTTTGTTCCACCTAAGATCTGTTCTCTCTTATGTATCTTGCATACAAAGTAGCGATGATGACTATACCAATATCTGCCTTGCTAGAAAGAAGAGGTTGAGTTGTTCCACTTTTAGCGAGTTCATCGGCCTCACAATTAGTTGGGATGTCCCTATGCCCGGCACCCAACTCAGGTGAATGTTAAACTGCTCCATCTCCAACTGATATATTAACGGCAATTTAGGACTGATATAGAGTAAGTAGAGACAGATTCCAGAAATTTGATAGCTGCTTAACTATCTGTGGTTGATATCACGTTTTCTTTCAGCCAAGATAAGGCTTCTTTAATCACCATAAGTTCTCACTGGAACAAAAAAAAATGCAAGGTATGTAATTTTTATTCACCTACATGACACTTTTTTATTTATTTACAAAAAACTTCTTTAAAATTTTACTTTCCTATTCTAATCAGGGCAAAATCTCTTGTTATTCTTTCAGTATCGATGGTCTCTGTGATTTCCTGCTCTAAGGCCATGATGCCCAGATTTTCGTCAACTTTTATCAACTATATATATAGTCATGTCACCTGCTATTATAGACATGAAATATAAAAGCAAACACGTGCAACTCAATCCTATATTTCAACTAATTTAAATCAAAAGCAACAAAATTAACTTTTCTATTTGCCTTAATTTAGGTTCCTTTACCTAAGTATACATGTATACAGCATATTCAACCTGAAGCTTATTGTTATGTTCACAACCTAAGCTGTTTCATACAAATTACTAAAAAGAAAAAAGGATCATAAAAAACGCTCAACATACAAAGTTGAACTAGTACTGGTAGGTTGAATAGGTACCGCACATAACATGCTATAGTGCCTAGCTTGGTGTTAAATTTTTAATTTCAATTTCTGGTTTTCAGTTTAATCAAAACTTTTCGCGCGTTGCCATAATGAATTTCTAGGCAAAACAATCTGGACTCGGAGTTTATTATACATATTGTATAATATACGAACACTCCTTTCAGGATTGTTATTTAACCAGCTATCTATTGGCAAGGCATATATTTCCTTGCATCAGCAGCTCACTTCAAATTTTTAAAAAGAATTTTCATCATTAAGGATTGAAACTCAACTTATCCAAATTCCAACTAAAATACGCCATTGACATATAATATGCAATCTAGATTTCATATGAATTAAATTTTACTGAAATTTGTGACAAAAAAAAAACAAAAGTTCATCTTCGCAGAATGATTCATTACAACTTTGCACCACTTGAAGGCATCAGAGCAGTATTAAGTACAAGGCAAAACTATGGTAGTTATTCTTTAGGTCTTATGAGTTATCATGTGTGCATTTATGATTTACTTACTTTGCATATTTTAAGAAGGCAAAACACAGTACAAGAAGTCTATAGTATATGCAAGTTGAAACAAATGAATGTTGTTTTTAATTTTGCAGGATTAAGCTATGCTGTATCTGCACTGCAAAATGTACAAATATTCTTTTGTTTATGTAAATTTAAGTATTATACATATTTGCAAGTTTTCTGCAAGGAATTTTAGGATATGCTACTTTAAGACATATGATGGGACTCATAAAATATTGTTCTATGTTTGTATTTACAGATAGCTCCAAGTATTTGCTATAGGATTTGTGTGTTCTTTGTTCATTTCGATTGACATAATATGTGTATATGTACATATTTTATAATGAAGGATATAATACAAGTATAAGTTTCCTCCGCATTAAGGACTCCGAGAATAGAGACATAAAAGCAAATCAACAAATTGGTAAATTTTTTGAAAAATTAAGGCATATCTGAACACTAAAGCAATTAGAGGGTTCAGGGGAAAAAAATCTCCGTTCACTTGGGTTGAAATCGATCAAAATTAAAATGAATGTTATTAATGACTATAAAACGAAAAATGCAAAAAAATCAAAGAAACAAATTATTTTTTTTATCCGCAATAAAGTGTAAATTTCATAAATTAATTTCTCCAATATAGAAATATAGGTCAAAAGGATCTTAAATGTTGGAGCCAACATTTGAAAACATTTTTTTAAAGAAGCATGACAAATTAGAAATGGGTTTTTTATCCAGACAACTTAAGATTTTCAAGATATTATTTTGAAAACAAAATAATTTTCACAGGCCTTGACCTTGGATCGTCCTTCTACCAGAAGGTATTAGAATATTGGCTAATTTTTTTCAAAATTTCTTAACTGACACGTCACTTGGTATAGGCATTTTTTTTTATCGTTTTGGAGTCAAAATAAAATTTGATAAAGAATTTTTAATTTCATTGCGTCATTAGGGGATCATCATCAGGTAGAAGTACCTACTCATAAAAATTTAAAAGATACCATCATTAGTTAAGTTTTAAAGATAAGTGGAATTTAACCGTTTTTCCCCTGATGAGCGCTTCAATTGCTGACCATTTACTGATAATTGATCTAAAAGGACCTTTTTTTAGTCCTTTAAAATTAGACCATCCGAAAACGTGCCACCAAGCAAAACTGCGGGAGATATTTTGAAATTCCGTCTAAAAATTGCTAGAAAACTCTTTTCAAAAAATAAACAAAATTTTGAATATGGAATATTTACTTTTTTACTTTTTTTAAAGTAAGTTTTAACTTAGCACACTAAAAAAATTAACACAATCGTAGGAGTCTTCTTTGAGAAATAATTAATTTTTCTTCAACTGTTATAAGGAAAACCTTAATTTTTAATAAAAAAAGACTAATTTATTAATTGTGTATAGAAATCGAAGTTATTAATGTATTTTATTAAATTATTTATATATTTGAACTGAATATAAAGTAGAAGTGTATACTTCTTATTTAAACATTTCTACAAAACAAATTTTTCCACTATTTTTTGTTATCAGTTTTTGAGAAAAATAAGATTTTGTCAGGTGTTATTGGTTCGAAAAACAAACGTGTGGAAGAATGAACAACAGTTATTAGATATGTACCATTAAAATCTTGAAATCAACTTTTTTTAAAAATGCATAACTTGCAATTACTAGTTAGCTGCAAGAACTTCACTTGTTGTTCATCGACTTCGAAATTGACAGTGTCAATAGAGAATTTAGCTGGTTTGCTTTGCACAGGAGGGTCATCCCGTATAAATTAATTGCTATTATAAAGGCAAATAAGTATGATAGATCCATATATTATGTTCTGCATAAAGGAAGAAGAGCTTGAAATCCAAAAAGGAGTCAGACAAGGTTGTATACTGTCAATGTCAACAATACTAAAGGGTGGTTAAATTTTAAGGGTCGATGTTGATTTTGAATAAAGCACAAACTATTAAGGAAATTATTCTCATTTCTTTTTATTATTTATTATGATAATATTAGTATGGTTCAACTATATATGGAACAAATATCGGCCAAATTGCCGCCGCGACCTCAACGGCACACCTCCATCCGATGGCCCAAATTTTCCATGACGCTGAGACATAATTGAGGTTCTATGCCAGAAATGTGCCGAATTATCTCATCCTTTAGCTTTTGAATTGTTGCTGGCTTATTGACGTACACCTTTTCTTTCAAATAACCCCCAGGAAAGAAGTCTAACGGTGTCAAATCACTTGATCTTGGTGGCTAATTGAATTCGCCAACACGCGAGATAACACGGCCATTGAATTTGTCGCGCAAAAGAGCCATTGTTTCGTTAGCTTTGTAGCAACACTCAGAGAAAAAAGCTGGTATAACCAACCAATTCCTGGTTTATTATACCTGATTTTCAGGTTGTTATTTTTCAACTCGGTAGATCAGGTTAACGGCTTAACCTAATACCTGATTTTAATGTTGGTTTCAGGTAAAGTTAACAATGCCTTAAAAAAGTAAAATTGTCAATTTTACCTGAGAATCTTGCAATTTTTACCTGTAAATCTAGCTTTACATGAAAATCTAGTTGAAAAACATGAATAAAATGTTCAATGTCCTGTTAAGAAGAAGAAGAAGTTAATTTAACATTATTCAATGTTGAATCAACCGTGTATCTGGTAATTATTATATCTGGATCCATGCTTGTAGGTCCCATCTTTAACACTGCTTACCGTCCAATTCATTTTGCGTTATTCTGAAAGTATAGACATTTATTACTATGTATATTATTTTATTTTAAAAATACTTTGTGAAACTTACTTAGTTTTGAACTGGGAACCTCTCACACATGGAGATAGTACGCATCCCCTGGGCCACTTTTCTGCATAAAAAACTTGTGCCAAATGTCAATAAGTTGAAACTGACTTTGTTTGGATGGCTTGTGTTTGTATGTGCTTTAACACGTTGAAATAACCTAGCAGAGGGTTTCTTTAACAATGGCTGGTGAGTGTGTTTCAACACAGTTAGAGAGCTAATTTAACAAGTGGCCAGGTTAAATTTTAATAATTTTATTCGGATGGCCCGTGTGTGTGTATTTTAACACTGCTGTCACGTTAAAATTAACTGGCAGATGAGGTTAAATTCAACAGGTAAACATTGTGAAAATTACCATCTGAAATGTTACTTCAAACTGATTTGTGGTAAAATAGAAATTCATAACAAGCAGTGTTAAAAAAACCTGATCTCAGGTAAAATTAGTGCTATATTCTTGTCAAAATTTCTTGTTTACCAGAATTCAGTGTTTAAATAACAGATTATCTTCTTAAATCAACTTGAATATGGTAATATAGGCCACCAGGCTAATTTAACACTTAATATAAGGTTATTAAAATCAGGTAAATTTCTGAAATGTCTGTAACTTTATATGGGATTATGCACCTTGTAAATTTAACAGGGCCCAAGTTAATTATTTACCTGAATTTTTTCTCTGAGTGAAGTGGCACCGTCCTATTGAAACCACATATCGTTTACATCCATATCTTCCAATTCGGGCCATAAAAAGTTCGTTATCATATCACGATTCACAGTAACTGCCTGACCGGCCTCATTTTGGAAAAAAAATACGGCCCGATAATGCCGCCAGTCCATAAACTGCACCAAACAGTCACTCTTGTTTGTTCGGTGTGTATTCGGTTCATTTTTGGTCGGACCAGATAAGTGTGAACCGATGAAGACGGCAAGAATAAAAACCTCATAGAAACCGAATAGCACCGAACGTCCCCTCGACGAATTGACAACTAGTGTTGAAGTTTTTTCATATTTTTTTAATTAAAAATTTATATTTGAATCAAAACCTTAAGACCCATTAAGACGATCAGTTCAGTTTCAACTGTGCTATCAGCTAAGCTTTCAGTTAAACTGATGTCTAAGAGCAAAAACTGAAGCGTTTAACTGAATTTTAAACTGATGGAATTCTCATAAGATTTCAGTTCAGTTATCAGTTAAACTAATGTGTAAATACTTTTTAGTTCCGTTTTCATTTCAATTTGCAGTTGGCGATGTTGTATCAGTGTCTTCGAGTCCCTGTTTTGTTCCAATACGTCAGAATCGAGTGATCATTCGTTCGATTTTATTGAAATTTATAGCGCGTGTCCGTGTTTGTGGAAGAAAATTGATTAGTTAAACTGAAATTTAAGCTGAAAGCACAACTGAAACTGAAATGAAAGTCTGAATGGAACTTGAGACATTAGTTTATCTGAAAGATTAATTGACAATTCAACTGGCCTATATAGGAACCGTAAAACCAGATTCACATTAAAGTTCTTATATCGATAAAGTTTCGATACGATAAAATATTCTTACACAAGAAACAATGAGTATATTCACATCATCGATACCTGATACGATTTTGATGCTCTCATTGATTCTTATGTACAAATATTTTATCGTAGCGAGAGTGTATCGATATTGACACAATAGTGTGGATCAGTGGCCCATTTCTCAGATCATACATCACATACATTTCATACAACATGCAGAATCGTCATACATCATTCAATTTTCTATTTGATTGGAAGTGTTGTATGATACTTTTGTTCGTTGTATGAAGTGTATGACTTTGACATTTCATTGTCATTCAATTCTATTGCAATATTTGTTTTTTAGACTGTGAAAATAAAATGATAGAATATTTCGTTCGTATTTGTTCTTATACATAGTTCGTCTTCCTTTAGTTTTTTTTAGAATAATTTTTGGTTAGCTATTTAAATTGCTTAAAAAAAAGCTAGTATTTATTTGTATGCATTTTCACCTCAAAGAAAAACAAAAAAAAGCAAGTAAAAAGAAATACAAACAAAATGAAAAACAAATGTGATTTAATAATAATGTGAAGGAAAAACATTTGCTGTGTGAAATGTGTGATAAATTTGAGTTTAATTTGCTGTATGATGTGTACGAAAAAATTCTGAGAAACAGAATCATACAAGGTGTGTTCCTTAAATTCTTCGCACTATTTCGGACTAAATGTCAAATTGTGACAAGTGGGAATGAAATCCTCTCAGAGAGGAGAAAAACTGTCAAAATGTCGGGAACGGTTTGAGCACTAATTTACACTAATTTGCACTTCGTCAAATGAAATATTTGACTAGAGCTGCCGTAGTGCAATCATAATTCAATAAATTTTTTTATAAAATCACTGTTCAAGAAATTGAATGTTAAGAAAAAAGAAACGTACATTTATAAAAATGATTAAAGAATGATTAGAAGTAAAAACAAAATTATTATTATTTAATGTGCTTTGGCGCTGTAAGTTTAATTAGTTGTCGGTATTCATCGATTGAAAGTAATGCGTCTTAGAAGGGTTCAACAGCATTTAACTGATAAGCCCAACTATTGTACCTGGGTGAAACGCATTTGGATTAAAGGTCGCAAAATCTTTATTATGAATAAAAATTAGTAAACTTAAACAATGAAATATTCTTTAAGTACATTGCCATCGAGTACTTAACAAGTTTCAACTGAAATCGAGCCATTAACACTTCTGTCATACAAGAAGAATAGGTTTCTTTCTTTCTAAAGAAAAAGACAACTATTCTTACAACATTGCGCGCGCATGGCTATCATCCTTCACTTTTTGGGAAAAGGTTATTAAGTAAGCTAACAGGTAAGGTTATGTTGATTCGGCGCCGCCATTTGCTTATTATCTTTGTTAAACATGTTAAACATAAAAAGTATAATTCGATAATAATAATAATTTAATAACAATAATAATAATAATAGTTTATACCAATTGTAAGAATTAATTAATCGTTTCTTAAAGTTATTGATATATTGTTATCTTTCTAGGAAATAAAATTAAGTTTCTGAACTCATAAAGTATTTTTCTTTATTCGATTTCTCTGTTAGATACTTAATTTTATAATTTGGAGTTTCATGTGTGCTTGGAGCAACATACATACATAACATACATATTAAATCATGAAACATCAATTTGTGAAAAAAACTACAATAAACAAGAGTTACACACAATTTCAGTACTAAATTTTGTACTTCTTCAAAAGATTTTCCTAACGAAACATGCATTTTAAGGAAATCATTTGATTGATAAAAGGATAAACAAATTAATAAATTATGAACATCTACCAAAAACGAAACAAAATTAACAGTAACACTTGGGTAACCCTAGCTATTTGTATTCTGTTTGGTTATTCAACTTCAAACGAACATTTTCTTCTAATCTGACACACGAATACTTGGCATTTGACATCCAGTACAAAACAGCAACCAGAAATTTCTCGGACCAAATCTGGCAAGTGGGGAAAATTTTGTCCACTCGAGCGCTCTCTTTGGTCCGATAAAGTACAAACTTTCACTTGTGGAATGACTTCGCTGAAAATGACTATATATGGCAGCTCCAAACTGTTTGAAACTAGCTCTGGAACGCACCTACAATATTCCAATTTCCAATTTTCCAGTGTAATTTCCAGTCATAAATTGTTGTATGACAGTGGATCATACAACTAATCTGAGAATCAGAAATCACACAGCAGAACTGTCAAAATCATAAAATGTATGTAATTATGATATGAGACATAAGTCCCTGGCCTAAATGTATGAAAATTCAAAACTGAAATCAAAAACGAACCGAACCAAATAAAACCAAATGTGTGTGAAACAATCCTAATACTACATGAAACACTACTAAGAACAAAACTTTTAAGTCCACAATTTCGAGTAGCACAACTACGAAAATGACGGCCACCACATCGTAGCTTGCCTTTGGGCTTATAACAATAGGAGGAAAAGTGCTACACAACATCAAAAAAGAAGGCGTATGAAAAAATATATTTATATTTTGATATATTGATATTGAAGTGGGGATAAATTTATACGAACACGTTTGAGTTAGATATAATAAGGAATAACAGGAAATTTAAAATACCCTTTGATGATAGCTTTTTGTAAGACACACGAATTGTTAAGGATGGTAAATAGGTAAATATTGTTGACATTGTTGCAAAATGCCCATTTGTACGAATGTCGGTGATTGAATGACCTCATTCGTTCATCTGATTCATCAATGTACCACTAAAACTGAAAGTTTCTTTACAAATAGAATAGATCTTCAAAGTATAGCCACGTTTAAGCTTTAAACTACAAGAGTAAGTTCATGCGATAAATTCGTACAATGTATTTTATTCTAAGCCAATTCATACTACTTTGTACATATGTACATAAAAAACTTCTAAAACTTTGAAACAATCGAAACATAGTAATTCTGTGGGTCTTTGAAACTATTTAGTACATTTCAACCATATTGAAAATGAAAACATAACTTTGCCATAACATGGATATACTATGATTATTGTGTGACATTTACCTACCTATATAAATACATTTCAAAGGATTTCATGCACTGCATTTACAATTTGATAAACTTACATTAATGTACCTGTGTATGTTCTTACTTTGGTACTCTCTAACACTTTACGTTCATACAATTTTGTAAAGGTAAATTCTAAATGTCTTATAGTTTTATATTCAATTATAAATAACTTCATTTTTTAAATGTCTGCCATATATTGAAAAGAGATCTAAGATTCTAAGTTAACCTCTCTGGAAGTAAGTATAGAAAATTTAAACTCAATTCGAAAATGCCATTTTATGGGAAATGAAATTTATAACGAATGTGTTTTTGTAGTTCAACAGTGCTAAATAAAGTCTATTCATTCAAATTGAATGTTGTTAGCTTGAGAATTATAAGGATTGGAAGTATTATATGTGAAAGGAGACTTTATGCACACATTTCTGCATAAACGTTATATGCAGTTTGCATTTCCATCTACTGAGAATGAAAAAGAAGAAGAAACAAGAATTTTTATTTGAATTTTAATCTAAATGTTAATGCTGTAAGTTCTTAACTTATCGTTGAAAATGAACACACATATGAAGATATGTTAAGCATAGCTTCTATGATTACCTACCATATACAGACATACGAGTATAAGAAATATATGAAATCAAGAAAAAATATACAAAAAAAAAAATTTATTTTTATTTTCTAAAAAGATTGAATAAGATATGTAGTTATTTTTTTTTTAATAGATCTGAAAAGCTTACACTAGCCGAATTGACAGATGCTTAACTTTAGTTTTTCACTTCCATTTACAGCAAAATATGACTAATTGAGTGGCAAAATTAGGTTAAGTTTTCTATTTAAGTAAATATTTTTACTTATAAAGAGATAAAAATATTCTTTGCTTACATAAAAAAAAAACTTCAGCTATCCCACTTTTGTACCTTAATTTTTATAAAATGTTGTGTTCCAGCCAAGGTACCTAGTCCCTAGAAATGATTTCTTTCATATTTTTTTTAGGTACTTAAGCAGATAGTGTATACAAACGTATAAAACATTTCATATGACGAAAAGAACCATAGTTTTGGTCTTTCAATTTTATTTTTTCTCATTAAAAGCAGACACTTTATCAGAAATTAAAATCTTTCATGTTTGAAAAGAAAAATTTTGCAATTTATTTCTGTGCAGAAAAAAAAAACGACATTGAACAATATTCCATAAAGCCATAATTAACCACAGAGAATAATTCTTTTTGAAAAAAGAAATAACGTTGTTTATCTAAGATATGAATGTGGTATTCAAATGTGCAAAGAAATACTGGTGAATGGGACGAAATGCAAGATATATATATCATAGATATTTGTAATGCACCTTAGGTATATGTTTTGGGATAAAAGAACATTTTGATTTCAGGAAAAAGAAGACTATATCCACATGTTAGAAAAATTTCCATATATTTTTGAAATAAAAATTAACAGTCACAAAAGTTGAAACAAATTAAAAATTAAGTAATATTATAAGCTAGAAAACAGATGTTGAAAAATTCGTGTACAATAAAACTGTTACATTAGTGTTTACTGAAAAGTCCGTAACAGTGATTTTGTTTTTTCCTCTGGTCCATTCATCAAGCTTAATTGATTGAAGAGTAGATGGATGTGATTAAATTTTGGCTAGAAGATTTGTATATCACTAAAAATAGTACGTATACGTCCTTGTGTACGTCATTTTGCTTTAGGAAATGTCCAACAATTATAATTATAGATGCAAAACAGCTTTTAAAGGCCTTCAGTCCTACAAATTGGCATTTCGTCTGGCTTACTCACGTGGACTCATCAGGGACATGGTAAGGGCGTTTAACATACGGAATTTGTATTAAACTCAGTTAAATTAACTAATCCAACAAGGTTAGGATTCCCCATTAAGGCCGTGCTTTAAGACTTCAACAATGTAAAAATTGGAACAGGGGCTTCTACGTTCATAGAACTTTTTATAATGAATTTAACAGACATTGACATTCAAACAGACTAAGTTTTGCCGCACATTGATTTTAGCCCAGTAGCCATGACAGATATCCCCACCAGGGAACTCTGGAATAAAAACAGGGTCATCAATGCAAATCATGTTTCGGTCTTTACTCTTTACTGACGGTTCCAAAACCTTGGAGGGTGTTGGGTCAGGCATCTACTCAGATAACTCACCAATAAATAGATCTATAAAGCTGCTAAAATCTTGCAGTGTATTCCAAGTGGAAGTGCTGGCAATCTATGAAACCGCGAAACATCTTGCCTCATGTGAATTAAAAAAACAATAATATTGACATTTTCATAGATAGCCAAACGGCAACTAAAGCCATTTCCTGAATCACCATAAAGTCCAAACTGATCGACCGTTGCCGGAATGAGTTAAGAGTACTCAAAGCAACGAACACAGTTACTCTAAAATGGGTCCCGGGACATAAGAATATTCACGGGAATGAGATGACAGATGAACTGGCCAAAAGTGGATTATCTCTTGATTCGAGCCAAAAAGAAGCCTCGATGCTTATGCCACTGGAGCAAGAAAAAAGTAGAATACACGAGAGTTTCTTAGAAGCTGCAAATATCAGATGGTCATAGGCTGGGCTCAAGTTAAGCAGGCATCAATTATCTCTCATAGTTGGAGTCCTAACGGGCCACAACTCAATGAGAACCCACAAGAATAGAATGGACATCAAATTATCGGATTTATATAGAGGGTGTCATAATGAAGGGCTCTTTTCACTTCTTGTGTGAATGTCCCAGTCTAGCAAGAACCAGAAAAGAAGCCCTAGGAGGATACTTCTTCAACGAACTGGGTGACATCTCTGTCTTTCCACTAAAAAACATCCTTAAATTCATTCAGAACTCAGGATGGTTCCCCCACACCTAAAAATTCCCCTTAACTTCCTCCCTATCCCTCCTCATTTCTCACCTTTACTCAGGGGAGTACAATGGATCCAACGAAATCCAAGTGAGATGATGTGGCTCGCCGTATTATCACCCTTTCTAACATAACCTAAACTTGCACGGGCCAGGCATAGTTTCTATAAAAGAAGGTCTTTATAATAAAAATTATATGTATATGTGTGTGGTACTCATATAATGGAAATATTAAAAGATATAAGTGTTATATATTGGTGGTAAGTATGTAAGTATCTATTTTAAATAAAAATTTTTGAAAACTAAAAGAGGTTTGCAAAATTTCATAGTCCATTTCTTGTAGGCTTCCCAACAAGCTGGTCATAAAAATAGCAACACTTAATTTATTTAACAAAAAAGAAGACATTTCGGTAACCATTTCATTTTTTTTAAATTTATTAGCAAAGAATATTTAATATTTTGTTGAAAAACCTTTATTTTTCAATTCATCCATTCGATTAGGCATAGAGTCTACCAAGTTCTGACACTTTTCTTGTGGAATCGAATACCACACTTCTTGGACAATTCTCCAGAGATCCGCTTTGTTGGAAGGTTTATATTTGCTAACGTCAATCCTTAAATCATTCCAAAGGTTCTCAATAGGATTAAGGTCTGGTGATTGAGAAGGCAACTCCATAACGTTCAATTTGTTTCGCTGAAACTAGAGCTTTGTTGACTTTGCGGTATGCTTGGGGTCGTTATCTTGCTGTAAACGCCATTTAAGTGGCATATTTTCGTCAGCCCACAGAAGCATAACATTTTGCAGTAAATCCACATACGACTCCTTCGTCATTATGCCATCTATGACGAAAATTGGACAAACGCCCCACCAAGAAAAACAACCCCCTAACATTATGCTGCCACCTCCATGCTTCACGGTTGGTTTTGTGTACCGCGGATTGTAGGTCTTGCACATTGGGTGACGAACAAACTATTTTCCATGCATTTCGAATAAATTAATTTTCGTTTCGTCGCTCCAAAGCAAATTCCTCCACTGCTTCTTGGCCTGAAGTGGATCGTCTTTCATGTGATGCATTTTGGCAAAACAAATCCGCTTCTGGATGTTTTTTTTTTAGTAAAGATTTAGATTTACATAGATCTCCTTGGAGATCGTACGTGAAGGTCAGCATCCTGCAAGATTCGGCGAACAGTTCTAGAACTTATTGGCGTCCCTATTTCTCGCTGAGGACATAAACGGATTTGTTTTAGCTTTTCTCGCCAACGTAGCTTTGTCTCTTGCAGTCATTTTAGACGGACATCTTCTGGTTTCTTCAAAATTTTTGGAGTTTTTAGCATTCCACACCATTTTCGCAGAGCATCCAATGACTGTTGCGATCTCTCTCATGGACCCACCGCTGTTATGCAGAGCTAAAATGGCTTCGCGTTGGTCTTCAGTGCAGTGCTTCGCTCTTCCCATTTCTATGTGCCAAATTAAATAAAAATGTGCCTTAAATTTCAAAATTATTCTCAGGTAAAAAATCTCACCAAAATCTTGACTTCTTCAAAGCTAATAACAAATTTTTTTGAGCTTTTATTCAAATGTTGCTATTTTTTGACCAGCAAATTTTGTAGTTGCAATCAACTAAGTGCATTAAATTATAAATACCTTTTATTTTATGACAAGATCATACGTTGAATAGATTGACAGCAATATTAATAACCGTTACAATAACACAACAATTTGTTCACATGTTCGCCTATTCGCCTAACTAAAGTGCAAGATACAGTATTACCTAAAAGTAAAGAGCCATAGCTGTATGTACTTCTGAAATAAAAGGATGGGAATTGTTGATGTATTGATTCAAAATAGATTTTAATTGCCTTTCGTTTTACAAATTGGCGTTTCATCCGCCCTTCTCTCTTGGACTCATCATATGAAGGCTTTATCACCATTCTTGCCCACCCCACGCTAAAGCTTCATGTGTTGCACCAGGGTGAGATACATCTGCTTTTTTGGTCACAGATCTTTAATTATTTATAAAATTTTACCAAAACTAATATGCACAGATTAACTTGATTTAAAAACCATATCTATACCTAGAATCAAAACATTCAAGCTGTAGAATCCCATTCTATTGTAAAATAAGTGTCTTATTTCTGTGTGGAGGGGCTTGATAGCATCATGAATACCTTCAATGCCACCGATCAATCCTGGAAATCCAAACTTTTGGTAAAAATGTCACCTAGTTGTTTCTTTTTCTTCCTCATTGGCCTTAAACTTTATCCACTTAGGGCATATCTTAGCTTCTACTTCACTTTTTTTTAATGCATTTTGACACCGATGATTGGGAAAATCAGTTTCAAAAAACAAGTTACAAGATCCCGCTTCAAATAATCCCGCAATTAAAAATCCCTTAAACAAAAATCATGCCGAATTGAATCGCGCAAACTTTGATTGCATTATTGCAACTCACAAACTTATTCAGAATCTTGCACGAGATTTGGATTAACAATTCTTTTTGAGAAATTTATTCCCACCTTCTATGAGAACTGAGTCCACTTGGCTTAGTGGATTTAGTTCCCATTTAATGAGAACTAGATCCCACGGTAGACTTAGTTCAAGGTTACTTAGTTGTTTGTACCTTATTTTTTTTTCAAATTCATATTTATTTTTCCATTTTCTTAAAACAATCTTAAAGCTAGACAAAAATTCATAAGAACTAGTCTACTTATCAATATTTTAAAACTAACTTACTGGCCCCATACGGGCGTTCTAAGTTAAACAATATAATAACTTAATGCTAATGCTTTTCGGCCTAAAATCTATCTTAATACTAAAATTCAGGTCCTTGTACCTTATTTTTCATGTGCCTGTTGCCTCTATTCTTTGCACTACTTAGGTAATTCACAATAGTAAATAGGCTTCAGCCCTCCACTATGTGCATCGAGAATATGGGGAGGTCAGACAAAATTAAAATGTCGCTTTTTTTACCATTATTTTTTATTTAACAACATAAAACGTGTTCCATATGGAAGTTTAGCATATTTAACCAAATTTTATGTTTGGGGACGAATTCGGACAAAACTCTGTGAGAGTTCTTGTATTTAATTGTTTCTTCTTTTTCTACACACCAAAAGCTTAGAACCTCATCAGAGCCCTTAACTTATTTATGATTATGATATAATCTACAGATTAGTGGAACATTTTCTTTTTTTTATTTGATGGATTTATTCATCAGATTGAAAAAAACTTCGTGCGTTCTTAACAAAAAAAAAAAAAAACGCTGTGACCAAAGTTTAAAAAAGTTGCAAACATTTTTAACACGGGTTTTACTTAACTTTCATAGATTTTGCTTTAAAAGCGTTTCAAAACCATTTTATGTCTAAATCAACCATCTTCCCATCTAAAAAAACACAAACAAAAATATAGCCCAACCCAAAGAAGTTACAATTAAATAAATCGCTAAGTACTTTTGCATTCACTGTTATTTAGTAATGCAGATAGAATGCAAAATAATTTCTCTTTTTTTTATTGTTATCCTGCGACGGAAAATTTTTAAAATTCCAAAGATTTCTACAAAACTTTCTGTATAGTGGTTTTATATTCTCTGTCTTCTGACCAAAGTTAAATGTGGCTCTCCCGTTGACAGTGAACTTAAACGTTGACTACCTGCTGCAGTGAAGGGTTGTTTTATTTTAACAATTTGCAGACGAATTTAACTGCGATTCTATTTTCATGGAGTACTACTACTCGTATGCAATTATTTATGGAGTCGTGTTTTGCGTAAAGGATAGCAATGGGGTTTTATTCATGTGGTTGGGTCTTTTTATGTTCATTTATGTATGTTATGCAAATGGCTTTAAGTGATGTTTCTTTTTTTTTTTGTTAAGTATCAAATATGGCAGAGATGAGTTGAAATTTCTGAGGACATACATGAATGTCTGCAGGGTATTTCAAAGGTCGAGGTTTTTCATTGAAATTTAATAAGGATTTAAATTGTTATATTTTTTTAACATTCTATGAGCAAATTTTAAATATTATTTTCTAAAGAGAACCTGATTGTCACCAACTAATTTAAAATAAAATTTATGTGAATCTATAAGAAGTAATAATTTTTCCAAATTCCTTATGGCAGCGTATGAAAATTGCAAAACGAAATATTTCTGTCAAAATCTCGTAAGTTCTTCAATGACTTTTTGATGTATTTCAGATTCAGATCAAATCACTGAATTCAATTTTATCAATGTCTCGTAACTGTATTATGGTTCTTTTTGGATCTATCAACCAGTTTTCAAAACTTTCACGATCTTAGAATTCCATTTTATTACATTTTAAACCTCTTTTTTGTATCTTCTAAGCAAATTTTGAAATTGAACATACGACGTTTTGACAGAAATCCGACGATTTATGTCGTTGGAAAGGTATTTTTATGGACAACAATAATTAATACAGCAGCTCAATTCAAATCTCTGCGTGAAAAAAGTTATTCGTATGATATTGAAATAAAATGCACGACTGGCCCGCAAGTACTTGCTCTTATGTTCAAGACGCTCAGGGTCTAAGAAAGATGTATATAAAGACATGGGAATTATGAGAGAAAAATGTTTAAGAGAGCATGAAATACGATATTGTAATTAGATAAAATAACTTATACCGCTGGAGCGGTTTTCTTAAAAAATATTTTTTTTAAATTTTGATATTTCTTAAAACATTTTTAAGAGAAATTTTTGGCAAATCGTAAGTATTTATTTATATGCATATACAAATTAAATTAAAAAAAAGAAAATTGTCAATCCGCTTTTGAGATATCAAATTTTCAAAAGAAAAATAAAAACTTTATTTTTAAATTCAAAAAAAATTTTTTTAAAACTTTGATATGGAATATATTTGAAGTTTGAACATAATAAAAACTAATATTAATCCGTTCAGCCGAAAATGAAAAAAATTAAGAAAACCGTCTACGAGAAGTACTAATAATAGTTGCAATTTGTAAATTTTTATAATTTTTTTTTTTCAGGATATCGCACTATTTTCAGCATAAAGAAAATTTTTATAAAAATTGTAGTAGCCATTTAAAAAAAAAAATATATTTTCCTAATCGGTTTTTTAACATTTGTATGGAAGCTAACGTTATTTTTTCATAAAAGTAAACTTTTTCTTAAAATACTTTACAAACTATAAAAAAAACCCATAAACACCGAGTTTTATAAAAACTGACCATTAAGTTTTCATAATATGTATTTGATTTTCAAAAAAAATTGATATTTTTTTTTAAATCAAAAAATGTTTTTTATTTAATTTGACAAAAAAACTATTAATTATTAGTGTTACGAAGCATCTGTATACAAAAAATTATTTAAGTAAAAATAACCGTTGTGAAGAAAATCAAAACAAAAAAGATGGTTCCTTATGGAGGTACCACTAATAACCATTTTTTGAAAAATGGTTTCCCATCCAAAGATAGCTTTAACGAACAGAATTGTTTTTAGAAATATTGTGGGCCGTTTTTGAGAAAAAATAAGATTTCTAAAAAAATGTATGTCAGGTATCGTTGTTTTTAGTTCTAAACAAAATGAAAAAATATGTGGATAGAATTACCAAATGAACCACTATGTACTAAGTTTTTTCATTAAACCTTAAAATCTAGCCGCTTAGGCTGTAGCCGAACAGATAGGAAGACAGAATTTTGCCATCCTCTTTTTTGGTATTCTCTGTCATCGTTAATACCATGTTTGATTGTTATCTCGTTTTTTTCTCAAAACTTGGCTTATATAGTACCTATATCGCAATTTACTTTCTAGTTGTTCGCATTTCTTTTTAACGTGCGGCTTCCAATTTAATTTTGCGTCTAGAGTCAGTCCCAAATACTTTGCCTCATTGGCAAATGGAACACAAGCGATATTAAAAAAAAACGAGTAATCTATTTATTTTTGTATATGTAAGGTCCTCGTGGTTTGACTTTTGTTCATTGAGCGATATTCCCCATGTTTTTGTCCACTCATTGACATGATTAAGAGCATTTTGTAATATAATTGTAGCTTCGCTAATCGTTTTTCCTACTGCAAGTATTGCAGTATCGTCAGCAAACGTGGCTACGATAGTGTCATCTGTTTGAGGTATATATTGCGTGTAAATAAAAGGTACAGAACTGAACCTAATACACTTCCTTGTGGTACCCCAGCCACTATTTCTTTGAAATTAGAATAATAATTTCCGTGTCTTAAACCAAAAAGTCTATTATTTTCATAGATATCCGTTTAGAATATCATAATGTCCTTCAGGCAGAACTTGTCTTAATTATAATTTGAGGCATTCGTGCCACACCTTGTTAAACGCCTGCGACACGTCCAAAAAGACAGTTGAACATAATTTCTTTTCTTCAAGAGCTCTCTCAATTACGTCAGTAATTCTATGCACTTGATCAATTGTCGAGTGCTTGCTTCTAAATCCGAACTGATGTTCATGTATAAATTGTTTCTCTTCTATTATTGGGTGTAGGTACAGGAGTAGTATTCTTTCAAAAACTTTTGATATTATTAGAAGAAGCGAAATTGGCTTGTAAGACTTCTTTTCGTGAGATGGTTTGCCAGATTTCGAAACCTTTTTAAAGCAGTGCATGCTTGTGCCACATATAATAAGAAAATCACCACAATTTGATGAAGTGGTGAACTCGGTGAAGTGATAAATATTGGAAAGATATCATATCTTTTTTAATAAGAAAATTAACGAACAGACAAGTTGTCTATCCGTGTGCCCGTTAACACGTGTGTAAGGTAGTGGATACTAGTTATTTATTAATACTGCTATTGTGTTTAGACCACTTACAACTAAATCATCAGTTGATGTTGTTGTACTCTCCTAAGACGTGAAATTTTAAACTTAAAAAACAGTACAAAAAATGGCTGACTGAAAGGGTTAACCTAAAACAACAACTGATTTATGGAAATACCAAGCTAATTAAAAAAGGAACCACTTAAGTGATTAAATGTTTATTTTAAAATAAATTAAATATAATTTGGAATGATAAATTAGTTAAAGTAAATGTTTAACTGATCTAAATTAATACCGTTAATTGGTAAAAAATAAGGAGTACAAAATATACTAACAATAAGAGAGATAGTATTGTTGTTCTTCTACAGGTTTTGCTTCATTATTTATATACGATACGATGAGTATTAAATGTAAAAAGGATAAAAACAAGTATAAAGCAAATATTTTAAGAAAATATTACTACAGAATATTGCTTGTTATCTGATGCACCAGCAAAATCCTTCTGTTTTCATAATTCCATGAATATAGAACGATGAATTTGAAATCAAAAGCGCATGTCACTAAGCTGTTAGAATTCAGAGGAGATTTATGTTGCAAATCACCTTATATGGATTACACTGTCAGGTTAGGAAAATATAGAGTGAGTTTCTCCTCGGTGAATGTGGACTCGACTGCTACAGGAATGTTGGATAAATTTCCCCTTTTCGAAATTAGCGATGAGCGGATAAAAATAATAAGTGTTATAATAACTGTGACTGCAATCGAGGTTTTTAGTTATAATATGGGTAAGAAAGACAATGCTGATTATTTGGAATACCTAAGTTTTACTAGCGAGTATTATTTGAGTATCAGGATTAAATTACTTGTCTAAGTGTTTTCAATCCAACCAATGTCCTATGCATATTATAAGTGTTATGTTTCCAAATACAAATCTAAGATTTCTTCAAAATTATTGACTATTGATGATTAAACTTCTCTTAGACTTCTCCAGTTTGATGAAATTTTTAACATAGATAGAAAATTGTTTGTTCTTTTCTTTACTACTATTCTGCCATCTTAAAAGGAAACAAAAATGCAATATATTGGCTTTAAAATTTAATTTCTCAAAACAAAAAACAAATTGATTCAAAAGAACAAATAAAAGAATGGGGTTTAAGCTTCCAAAAAATTTATTATTTTATTCGTACGATGCACTGTCAACGAGATAAAATTTCAAGGTCAATTAGTATTACCGTGATAAATCGAAATGATGAACGAAACATCATTGTGTGACTACTGGAGAAGTAAAAGTTAACACTTTCTTGTGCATTTATGAGCTAATATACCTTTTTTAATCGTACAATAAGGTTGAATTTTCATATATATTCAACATTATATTAAAAGGTCTTCAAGCTGAAATAATTCCTTATTTAAAATAAGTTATTTTGTAAATTATAATAAACAAAACTTTACTTTTGTTATGAAAAGCTTACACAATTTAACTTTTTCGCTTGCAATATTAGGAAAATGAGTTATATAGAGTGTTTTGCTTAAAGGTGCGTATCCATTTGAAAGAAAAAAACTATGAACAATCAGTAACTTTCAAGCAACTCAAGCTGCTCGTGAGACTATAACTCACAAGCAGACATAGTCATGAAATTAGCTCAAGGAAGAGTAGACAGCTATCCGAGAATCAATATAAAGAGTTTTTTAGTGAAAATACTTTCAAATGGAAATGCACCTTAAGGTGTGACAAAAAGATAAAGCGTATATGTTGAGGACAAATAGAAAATTGTAGAGGAAAATATCTATTTCCCTATTTAGGTAGGACGGCAATTTTCTAGAAAATTGACTTAAATTTGAAAAAAAAAAATATTTAAAACATCAAAAACAAACAAACGCTATAGCTTTCTTAAAGCCAAAAATCCCTTCTCGAATTATTTCCCTTTTTAAAGCTGTTTTAATAAATAAAAATAAAATAAAAAGAGGTTGGTTACGACGCACACTGGTAATTTTCCATTGGTGCCCTCGAAAGCTACAGGCCCGATGTTATTTTATTTTTAAAAAATTGCGAATTTAAGATCTTCGAAAACGTTTTGAGGTGTTCAATATGCAATCAAGTGGGGATAAGTGAATAGAATAAATCTAACCCAAAGCCAATATGATTGGTTGTCCTCAAGATATTTGAGAAACAAAAAATTTCAACCATTTTTGGTAAAGTTTCTTGTATTTTTTTCCTATAAACCATTAATGATTGTTCTCAAGATATTTGAAACGAAAAGAAAATTTCGACAATTTTTGGTAAAATTTTTGTGTATTTTGTTTTCGCTTTAAGAAAGCACTGTTCATTCAATATTTTTACAAATTTTATCAATTAAATTTACTATAAACTCAGGTATGGAAAAAAATTACCCCTTGGGCAGTATCATTGTTTGTTATATCTAAAGATATTGGAGCCGAAGCCTTTTTTTTCAATAATTTTCAGCAGTATGGAATGAGCTGTCACTGATTAAATTTCTTGAAACCTCACAACCCAACTAACATACTCTCGAGAGCTAAGCTCCCATTTTCTCAAAAAAACGCTCATAGTACTTTTTTAGATCTTATTGCTAAACTTAAGACATGATCTGTCATAATGAAACATAAATTTGTCTCATAATGTTTTCATTAAATGATTTAAGCATTTTTTTGCATCAAATCACTCTAATCTTATACCCAGAACAATTATTACTCCTGTACGTAAATTGAAAGTCTTATAATAATTTTGTTTTCAAATTTAAACTCTAAACGTCATTTTTAAGTCTTTAAAATCTCTTAACAAGAGCTAATAAAGTAACAACTACAAAACTCTAACTATAGGATTCATATGAGATGTTGCACTGACAGCTGCTTTATTTGATTCATACAACAGTCGTTCTTTTTTTAACGTTTTGTGTGTACATTGTTTTCTGGCATTCAGTTTGCTATTGGTCTGTCTACCTGAAGTAAACATTGGATGCTGATGCCGATTACTGTTTAAAATGTATTTTATTTTGTTACAAATGTGAACTTTCGGTGATAGACTTTCTTTTTATTTTATTTCGATGTAATATAAGGTCTTTTTACGGCGTAAGTCCGTTGTAAACGTTTTAATGTCTTAAACTTCTTAGCTTTGTCAGAATTTGTGTGGAAAATTAGACAGATTTACGCAGTTTAAAATTTTACTACGAGTATCAAATATTATAGTTTTGTTGCGGAATGTTACTTTCTTTGATATTCTTTGTCCATTAATTCCAAAAATTATGACGTTATAATGAAGATTTATTGTTCCGAAAAGATAATGCATAAAATTTAATATTTCAAACTTTGAGATTTCATCTTTTTTTTAAACATCAACAATAATTCACATTCTTAAGAAAAAAGGGAACGCATCACCGATTTGTTCTTGGTTCGTTTGATAGATGTCAAAATGAAGTCGCATTAAAGCATCAGACTTCTCATAAAAAAGTGTTTATTTGCATACCAATATTAATGGACAACACTCTCATAAAAATGCCTTTTTAAGAGTTAAAAATATCGATACGACAGCAGCCATATTTAAATTCGAACGAAGTGTTTTTTGTATAGTTTGAGGGTTGCCGTGATATGAAATTAAATTTTGAAATAATTTATTTGGTTTTCCATTATGATGAATCTATTTAACGCATATTTACGTATATACGTGTATTGATATTGATGTTTATTTTGTTCAACATTAAATGCAAAAGAAGTATTTTTACAAGTATATTCGTAATGTGAAGTTTTGTATTTAAATACTGTGCTTAAGTTCTTTGTCTCTTAGGAGCATCACCAAATGGAAATAGTGACATTTATTTACAGAGCATCAGAAATTCGCACTGTATTGTGACAAAATTGAAAGTCAGTAATCATTGACAGTTTTGTTATAAGAAACGTGAAACAAATGTCTAAAAATATAAGTTCTGACTTATTATTTTTTCATTAAAACGTCTCTTAACCTCTTGTGAATTCTTAGATTACAAAAACAGGCATACAAGAATAAGATTATCAATTTGACATATTATCTGCTATTATATCTTTTTCGTCATATAACATGAATAAATACCATAAATAATGTCAGCATAAAAAGTACTATTCTTATTAAAAGCAAACATCAAGGTAACCCTTTTTTCATTCACAATAAAATTAAAATAATTTAAATATCAATTATTTTGAAAGCGCTTCGTTATTTTTCGAAGTAAAATGTGTAAGTTAGTACAAAAAGTTTCAATCGCACTAAGATTTAACTCCACATATGTGACAAACTATAATTATACTAACGTCGTCATGAAATGAAAATATAAATTCACACATTCATTTTTCAACATGAGACAATGACGATGACACATACAGACATAAATACTTCGTACCAAGTTTCCGTAGGAAGTATACAAATGTGAAAGATAAGTATCTGGTTTTTTTTTTTAATTATGCGCATACTCTTTCTCTTTTCATCAACTCCCACAAGAAGTGACGCATTCTCCTAACAAGATTAATGGAGCATTTGTCATCCCATAGGAACAATAAAAATGTTTCTATAAGAGGAAATTAACTCCTATAAGTGGGCCATTTAAGGCTTTTAACATTTTCATAAGGATGTAGGAGTACTCTTCTAGAGTGAGAATAACTCCCGGAATAAAGTCTCACAAGCCTCTAGGAAACTCTTATGAGAGGAAAATTGTTACTTGGGAAATGTTCAGTAAAACAACTTTTTTTGTAAAATAAAGAGCCCAGCTCAGTCGCACAAACTTTCTCTTATTTTCAAGTGTCTTACAAATTAAACAAAAAGTTATACAGGGTGTTTTGCATAAATTGCATGAAAGCGCTAGATGTCACAGTTTGAACCGGAACAAGAAAAAAAAATTGTGTGTGGGAGGGGGTGTATGTCTTCCCATTAACGAGAGGGTACGATTTAAAAAAAATGACAACGTGAAAAAAAAAATATAAAAATGATCATTTCCCTGAAACACCTGTTTTGAAAAAAGACAGTTAAAACGTTGTTTTTATTTTTTTGATTGGCCGTTTTTAATCATATGAAAGAACATTCTTAATATCATATATAGTTAGCTTATTGTACGATTATTGGTTTCCAAAGATCTTCTGCCGTAATTATCATCATTTTCTTCCATTGTTTGTAGAATCCACCATACCTAAAAACATTAGAATGTCTAATGAGCAAAGGAAATAAGCCTAAGTAGTTTTTGTACCTATCAATAAATATCAATTCAGTAGCGTACCAAGGATTTTTTTTCTGGAAGGTTTCAATTTTAAAGTTCAAATTGCCGCGGTTCCCAATCAAAATTCTTGAAGTTAAAACAAAAAATAATTTTCTTAGGTAGCTACTCGTAGTTTAAAATAAAGCTTTCAACTGACTATTGGTGAAATCTCATAGTTTCTTGTTTTTTTATGTTCTTGATAAGATTGAAAATATAGTAAATTTCGTGAAAACGTGTCTCTCCAGTAAATTTGTTCAGGAGAGTGTGCAAAGACATGGCAGGTATCTCAGCAAGTATGATAGCTCGTGATGAGCTGAACATTTTTCAACTAGAGAAAAATATATCTTCATCTGCAAATCTTTTCTATGTGGGTATTGTAATAAGTACTAATATGGATGACATGAGCAATCCAAAAATAATTTGTAAAGTCTCAAATTGGCAGCTTTAAAAAAATTTATGGTTTTCCTACAGAACGACAACGTTGAATGTTTTTCAGTTTGAATACATTTTGGCAAGGAAACATACTGGAGTTAGAACTGATATATACAAAAATTTTCACAAGATTTCTTTCCAGGTACTTATTTTGACATTTGTACATGACTACAAAATTCATTTAAAATGAAAACTCAGCCTCAGACGTAACTCAAAACATACAGGAAAACCCATTTCTGATAGATCTGCGTCTTTGTATTCTTAACTTAATAAATATAGAGATTGGTCGCTAGATCTTCGAATATAGCTTTCGGGCATAAAACTTAACTTTAAAACAATATAATTAATGGAACAAGGAAACTGTTTCAATCTTCGCACTAGCTTTGTTTGAATGTCTTGAATAAGAAATACACAGTTTTTGAAATTTGTTGTTTTTCATTTTTAATTTTGTTGGGGTTCCAAAATATATTTTCACCTTGTTAAGGATTTCACTGTTCAAAAAGTTTTGGTATTACTATAACTATAGTAAAAAATTTACTTTGTTGTTGCTATTAATATTCCTCCAAAAATGTTAAGAAGTTGGCCGCAGTCAGGGCCATTCCTAGCACTTAAAACACCTGGGGCAAACTCAAAGAAGCCGCCCTTTTCACTACAAAAATATTTAGTACATAATTAATACAAAAAATAAAATATAAAATCGTGTACCTCCCGCCGTTCTTATGTGACTCAAAACCGGTACTAACATATTTTAGTATGGGTTACGTACGAATGAACGACGATTTAACCAGTTAAAATGTCGGTTTATATCCACTTTCTTGCAAGTTAGGATACCTAGGTATTTTGGTTACTAATTAATAAAATGTTTACCTTCGAATTTAAACAAAAAGCCAGTTGCCTTGAATGGATGTTGAGAAAAGGATCGATTTTTATCGAATTGTTGATATTTTTCCCAATACTAAGTACATACAGAAAGGCAATATAAATCGACTTTTAAACCTGTCGACATTTTAATAATTTAATATTTTTTTCTATCGTTCATTTCAACGTAACTAAAAATACAACGCTCTGCTTGGAATGTTGGCACGGAATCAGCAAAAGCCCTAATTATATACGTTCTTGTCCGAATTTTTTAAACGAATTCAGATTATGTTTAAAATACGTTTTCTTTCGATCACCGTATTTGATTGATGACAATCCAATCCCCAAACTATGAACTGATCACAATATCTGCTGTTTTCAAAAAAACGCCAAATCAAAGTTAATTTGATCGTCGTTTTTTTGACTCAGATATTGCGTCATAACAAGTAGTATGTTGACATCCTTTTTGCAGAACATTAATTTTTTGATCAGCACCATTTAATTTACTTGAAAATCCATTTGACGTTTACAAAGACGCTCTTTGGCTTTTCAATATTCGTCAACTGAATTTTTCGTTTAGTCGCCCTTTTAACCTCTAAATCCACTTCAGTTGTTGGTCAATATATTAGTAATAATAACTGGTATGTCCAGCCCTCGAAACTCGAGAGCTAATAACAACCCAAGAGATTCCAAAAAAAAAACCTTTCAAAATGTATCAATAATAAATGTATACTAAAAAGTAGTATAATTAACAGTATAATGAAAAAATAAAATACAATGTGTTTGGCTTAAAATTCTTCAAATCTCTAAAACGTGTAGGTTGAATCAAAAGAAGAAAAAAATAGTACAGGAACGGGGGTGCATAATCCATATCTCCAGTTTAGGGCGGGGGGGGGCTAATTATCTAAAAACGTGACTTAAAACAGAAAAACAAATATGGAAGAACAGTTGTAATACCTGGAAAAATCCTTAAGTTCCTTTTGGTTCAGAAATCCATTCTTCAATGGTCTTTTAAAATAACGTTATTTTGATTGAAAGTTTTTAAAAAAATATAATTTTCAAACATGTTGTATGTTTTCAAATATTCTTTGTCAATGTGAATCCAAATAAAAAAAACTCTGCATCTAAATTGAAAGTCAATATTTCCTGCAATTTGTAATAAGGAGCACTTAAACAGCTTTTCATTCAATTTAAATGATCTGAAATCATATTCAATTACCTTTGCAGTTCGGTGAATTTATAATTTTTGTTTGCATGTTATAATATAAAAGAGATCGAATTAAACTTTCCAAATGCATACTCCAGCCCTTGATATTTCTCAAAATGAGGCAACGTGAGCCCCATCAATCTTCATATGTGTTTCAAACTGTGGCCTCGTTATATTAATGCATATATGTATGTATATGCCTTGGAAAGCACCATTGAAATTTGATAATACGCTACCTACTACGATAATATAATAGGAATTCATTTTAGACCCCGTACACATACAGTATACATAAATATGTACATACATAGGTACAATACCTATAGCTATATAATAGTTCCTGACATTATTCCTCTTTGCCCAACTTCAAGCGATTGAGTGAGCGAGGGAAGGATTTCCGAAAAACCAGCTGAAGTTGCATAAATGTCGTCATCCGGATATTGGAGTATTCGTGCACTGTCGTCGTCGTCCTTTTTGGTCAGACCATCAGAGAGGAAGGACTCTGACATACAAAAGCTTTCGATTCGTGGGTTGCATTTAATTTGTTAAATGAATGCATATCCATCCATGACAATTACATGTATGGATAACAATGCAATATATGATTGGATTTTCAATTCCAACCAGACGACCGACCATACGACCAAATGCCCAACCGACCGACCAGCTGACGACGACAGCGACAATGCTACGATAGCGACGGAAGTTGTGGATATTTTGTTAATTGGATGTGGTTGTTGGGAGTTTGTATGATTCCCTTAACTTCAGCCTCGGTATTTTATCTGAAACCCTTGATAGAATTTAAAACTATTTAAAGCATTCCTGCTTACTATAGATATACCTACCTACGAGCTTGCATGAGTACATTAATATTTTAGAGATGCAACCATGGAATGCAAAAAAATATGTATACAGAGGACTGAGTACAGCAACACATCGGGAACCGTTGAAGTTTTCTATGAAACTATTGACTTTACACTGTACGGGGACGAAATGTTGTGGTATTTATGATGATTAATCGTAGCAGACTTAGCGGCGAAATCAAAGCATTTAATTTCCATTCCTATCCATCACCTGTTGGCTTGTTCGTGTCATGCCAGGAGCAAGGTTATATGCGAATGTAAGTACTTTTAGAACTCCAGATCAAACGAAAGAACTTTTGACGCCTTGAGATCAACTTATGTTAATACCTCACAGGAGGTTATTATTAATTGGTTGTAGTTTGAACTATAAAAATCATATTATAAAACGGCAAACACGAATTTTGTGGTACAATGCACGCGGTCTGCAAAAGCAGAAGGAATTTAAATTATGAATCATTGGAATGGTTTTCTTGCACAGAAGTGCAGAATGCAAAAATTTATTAAATAATTGTTTTTTTTTTTGTCATCACCTAAATGTGACGTTTCGATTTTTTTCCACCCACCAACCAACGAATTTTCCAACACTGACTGGAAAGATTACCTATTGGAATGTCTGATGGCAGCGTTCACTGCTGTAGAAAATAATAATAATAAGCTCATATAATAATAAGTAGCTCAGTTTTTCTCTACGCTAAAGACAGTTTTTAATGACAAATAATATTATTAGCTCTCGAGTTTCGAGGGCTGGACTAGTTATAATTAATGCGTACTTGGATTAAATTGAACTTCATTTAAGTTTGTCCATCTCAACTTTAGGTTTTATCGTTGATGTTTACCCAGGGTTGACCCAGGTTTTCTTGATAGCCTCAAGAATTGTCAACATAACCTGGGTTTTTCAGTTCTCAAAAAACACCAAACGGCTTTCAATTGTGTTGTTGAGGTAAGCAAGAAACAAAATTTGATTTTAAAATAAAAAAAAGAAACCACAGTTTCCATTTTCTATTCTATTTGTTATTATTTAAGTAAGTTTATTTATTCCTTCAATTTCCATAAAAAAAAGAATTACCTGCAGCACGTGAATCCACAACAAAAAAATGCTTCAGAGCTCCGGCCACTTTGACATTGATTTCTTAACCTCAACTCATCCCAGCAAAAAACATAGTTCTACTTCAGGGCGAGTTCAGGGCGACCCCCGGTCTCAAAAAACACAGAGTTTTCTCGTCAGGTTCAGGTTTTTTTAAAAAATGCTTTTGGGCGACCCCAGGGTGACTTCAATGCTCAACGAACAAACCTTTTATGGGGTATTTGGTTAGGGAACTCTAAGCTTTTGATGGCATTGAAGATAAAATAAAAAATAAAATATGGTATAGAACAACAGCTCGCAAAGAACCAATAGAGGGCCTAGTGACCTACGATTAACAATAGAAATTTAAATGACCTTCAATTTTTTGATAAATCTCTTCTGAATAGCCGAGGTGAGAAGCACTTTTTCATGACGAGAGATACTCTTGGAGAATTTGACATTATTTCCTCGCAAGTGGCAGTACTTCAAACCAAAGCTAAGACGAGGAGGTACCATGACCAAAGAAACGCGTAAATGTTATGAACCCTTTACTAATGAACGTTCCAAATGCTTTAAATTTTATCAAGCGCTTTTGAAGATTGTAATAACTCAGTGCATTTTCCAAAGTAGAGTGCTGGCACAAACTAGTGTTTTTGGTAAATTTTTAGATTAGACCTTGTCTTTCGCAGCAGGCAGTAGACAAAATAAGAGAAGTATTGTGAGGACATTCTTTGTATTGAATAGGTAGAACAGTCAAAGAAGACATCCGCAATTTCTTCAGCAGAAGCATTTAAAAAGTCTCCTCATGAAAGTCAGCAATTATTATTGAACGAAAAGTAGGAGCCGTATAAAAATATTACCTTGAATTGTGAAATAAGTTGGGGAAGATGTGGAATACACCAAAGTAAAGACAAGGGTCAGGAGAGATCCTCGAAATATTTTCAATTCGAAAAAAAGATCTTTATATATCAGCAAAGATAGTGTGAAGAACGCTCAATAGTTTTGGTAGCATCAACAACATTAGATGCTTAGTACTTTGTTGAGCCATTTATAAAATGGAAATTGAAATTTTTCGACAAGCTTTTGACGTTCAGCTCCAAACCGTTATGAGAAAAAGAGAATATTATTCTATATTATTTAATTAATGACAAATTGATTCTGTCAGTTAGGTTCGTCGATACAAGTTCGATGTGAGATCCGGAGTAAAGAGTCATACTGAATCTCGACTCGAGACTACCGTATTGTTACAGTATTCAACACTTGAATTTGCATCTATGCTTAGAAAACCTCTTCAAGAACGGAGGTGATGTGTTGAAAAGGTGGATGCATCATTTTATCAACCAAGTTCGGGTGGAAGAAAGCATGCTTGATGACAGCTGCATATGCCCCATCTATACAAAAACGCGATCCCTTAATAATGTCCTGGAAGTACTATCGAAGCATATCCCTGATAAATGTCGCATTACAATATCCTATCCCACGTACTGCATGAGTGTCTAAAACAAACACTATTATCGGCAGGTACAAGACCAGTGTGGCTTTCGGCCAGGCAGATTGACCATAAACCATACATTTTACTCACTGGCATTTCCTAAAAAAAAACAATAAATTTCAAGTTAAGGATCATCCCCATCGCTGCTCGTCGACTTCAAAGCTGCATATGAAAGCACTCATCGTCAGGAGCTATATGTGGCGATGGATGAACTTGAACTTGGGATCCCGGGAAAACTGAACAAGCTGTGTCGCTTGATATTGTAAAATACGCGATGCAATCTTCAACTAGGAAAGGCTCTTCCAAATTTTTATTAACAGGCACAAAAGGTTGTGGCAAAGAGATGAACTATCATGTGATTTCTTCAATCTCGTTCTCAAGCAAATAGTGCGTAGGACAGGCGTTAATACTGATGGAATTATTTTCAACAGATCTGTGCATCATTGGCTGAGGCCATTATAAAGGCTTTCACGATAATTAAAGAACAGAAGAAGGCTAGGACAAAACTTCACGTTGATATTGATAGCAACAACTTTGAAGTAGTTTTATTCATCTACCTTGGAGTAAACATTAATCCCTTGAATGACATCTAAGTAGATATTACACGCTATATAAAACCCTTATGCTCATATGGTCATAAATAAAAAGGTAGAGTTGATGCTGGCCTTCTTCAACGGATATTTGGCCCTGTGTAGGAGGTTCATTAACGAACTTAATGAGCTGTATCAAAATGTAGATGTAGTACAGAATATTAAAACACGTCGACTGCAGCTCCAGCTAAGCAAGTGTTTGAATCCGTTAGAAAGAACGAATCGAAAAAAAAGTTGATTTTTATTGATAGTGTCTCAGTACACTTTTGCATCCAATTTTAGATTTGGCACTTCAAAAACTGTACCGATTATTTTTTTTCAGGACGAACTTTCAAAATACGGTATGTATGAATATGTTTTTTGGATCTGTCAGCATTGCTAGTAATACATTTTCCGAATGCCTAAAGAAAGTGTTCCGTTTGATTACGGGATAAATAATAGCCTGTAGTTTTACTGTCAGGTATTGAAGTATCGAGATTTAATGCCATAAATGCCTGGGTCCATCCTTGCAAGTAGGGTGGTTTTTAACATTGAACCAAATTGGAGCATACACTTTTACAATATAAGTTGCTAAAATTACTAAGATTTCTGTTGGGGCTGTTGTGTAAGCTTCCTAGCATGTGACATTTTTCCGGGTGATTTATTAGCAAGGTCTGCAGGACAAGTACCAGTCAGAATCACTAAAATGGTCCTATACAAATATAATTGATCTGAGCTAAGATAATTGGTATCCATTATCGGCAGCGACTCTCCAGAAATGCTTTTTTTAAATTGAACTTTTCTTTGCAATTATCAAGATCCTTCCCAATTCCTCCTGAAAGTGTTCTTGACCCCGAAGCCATGCCATCAATATGAGTGGATAAATGACGAAATTGTAGCTCATTCATATGCAACATGCAAGCTATCCATTGTAACGTTCTGTTCGATTTTTTTTTCTTCAAATTATCGGATAATGGGTAATTTAAATTCTTACAAAAAATAACTAATAATCTGTTTGACACCTCGTATCGGTCGCCGGTTCTAGATATTGCGGAACGGAGAAGTTCACTGTTACAGATGGCTGCTGTTTTTTTTTTCTTGTGTTGGAAATCAACTACTGTAGAAACGTCTTCACTGTCTTTATCTCCACTTGAAGCAGGTGGCGCCAAAGGTGGACTGTAGTTGAGAGCGGAAGCAGAGTTTGTCAAAACATTTGTAGAAGCTTCCGAAGGACAAGTCGTACATTTTTTTCTGTTCAATTTTTGTTTTAGGCTTTTTTGATTCCATTTATAGAGAGTATATCTGTGTTTCCAATTATCATTTTCCGAGTTGTTCTTTGATTTGTAAGAAAATTTCGTTCCTCCGGTAGTACCTTCCCCACTTTTGGGCAGTTCCTTTAGCAAAATAAGAACAATTACACGATGAAATGTCAAATTAAACTTTGCTAGCAGAAACAAATTTATCTAGCTTCGTTTTTGGAATGTTGTGATGAAATTTAAGAAGTTGTTTGCACTTACCATGATAAGATTTTATCATTTGTAATGAGCTGGTGTGTGAAACAATTGGTAGTGATGCCTGTCTCCAAATAAACGGTGTTTTCTTAGACGTGTGGTTTTCAATCTGGCAATACTTTTTTTCGGAGTTTGCCTTTTTGACAGCTGTCATATACAGCTGGGCATATATTTCCTTCATTATATGGATAAACTTCAGTGACGTTACCTAATACTGGGAGTAAGAGTATTTCGGTTAACAAGATCAAAAGCTGATTTAAAGTCCCCAAAGAACGCATATGTCTGCCTGTTCCTGGCTTGTGATGCTTTAATTATCGACGTTAGTGTAAAAATGTGGTCTACAGTTGAGAAGTTTTTATTTGAAACCCGCTTGAAATTTTCAAATTACGTTATTAACTCCAGTCCACTTTTCAAGTGCAATAACTTTCAAAAACGAGATGCCGCGATAATTTTCAATATTATTTATGTCACCTTTTTTATAGATCAGAAATATTACCTACTGCCTTCTTGAAAGACGATGGGACATCTTGTTTAAGTAAAACGTCATTGTCGAGAGGTTAGAGTCAGGAAGTAAGTCCTTCTCTACCGTTCTTGTAACGCCATTTTCTCCAGAGGTTTTTTCATTTTTTGTTTTAAGAATAACAGCATTTATTTCGGCAAGTGTGATTTCGGAAAAGTACTATCTCAAATGGACATCCGAGCATAAGCATATCTATAATTGGCACACAAAAGTAATGAGCCACTTTTTAATTAACCATGATCCATCCTGAATTGCAAGGTGCATCACTAGAAAGTAAATTAGTTTCAATAAGGTAAAAATAAATATTTTTTTAAACAGGAACTTTGTGGCTTGCAAAACTCTTAAGCCTGGATATCACATCTGCACGTGCGTTATTTTCAATGAAAAAACCACAGTTAAAATTTTCCAACCAAATATGATTCCTATCAAGTTAATCACTCAAACTAATAACCAAAATCGAGTTAAATGTATTTTGTACGCTCAACTCTAATTAATTTAACTATTGACAAATACTGAATTGATTTAATGACACCTGCAAAATTATCGCAATATAGTTTATGCATACATATATGTATTAAACAAGTCTAGTAATAAATAAATAGGTATACTAGTAATAGATACCTTTTATGTATAGCAACAAATAATTAACAAAATATTTTGACTCTATTAATAAACTCCAACTCGGAATTCCTAAAAAGACTCATTGAATCTTTGACAAATTGTTTCATCGACCAATTTTGGACATCGATGTTGAAATAAATTAAAACAAAATGAACCGCATATTGAATGTGAAAACTGTGCGGTCGTCAGGAAAACCATAATTGGCCTATAAACTGGTAGTTTAGTCAATTTCATCGAACACCATTATGCACCATTGAGAAGAACTGATGCAAATAATTTCGAGAAGCATTCGCTTAGTAAACCTCAACAACTATTTGCGACAGGTATATATGAATCAAAATGTTCGCAAAAGGATTGTGGTCAGAATAAGGGGTGGTGTATGTGGTTTTATTTATATATTGGGGGTAAGGTTATGAATTCAAATAGGTATTTAATATATTTTTTTTTTATTTAAAATACATGCATATTTGCCATAGAATTAAAGCTTTTGAATTGGAAACAGATTTATTTTGAAAAGAATGAAAAGAAAGATATAAAATAGTACCGTTCTAGGGGCATGAAATGGGTGGATATTCGTCTAAAAAAGAAATTAGGGTAAATTCTAACTTATTTGTTTGTGATAATCAATTGCATTTTGAAGAGATGTTTAATACTTCAAAATAAAGTTTATATATTTGGTAATAGGTGAATTATTTGATCATAAATTGAGAGCTTGTATAATACGTACTTCAAGCTATTGTTAATATATCCGGTTTTCAGTCATATATGGTGTTTCAACAAGAGGGGTAGTTTTAAATCATTGAAATTAAAAAGTGGTGTTGAATAGTCCCAAAATTTCAGCCACTATTTTTGCTTCCAGTGGTGGTAATTTCATCTGACCTTGTCGGACAAAGAAAAAGTGACAGTATTTGTCAATTACATAAAGAAACTATTTAAGCCTTTTGATAAACAAACACTCAATGAAAATTTTAATATTAATTTTAGCTCAGATGAACAGAGAAACTAAGGAGATTAGGTGGAATAAAGCTTCAGAATTTGAGCCGGATTAATTTACATTCTTTACATAATAAATGCCACTCTTATGTTTGAATATCCTCCAAGCCAATGGAAAATCATGGAAGTCATAGTTCAGATCTAGAAGCAAGCATTTGACAATTGATCAAGTTGACCAGCAGACAAGCTCCGGTAAGATCAACAGTAACAATAATATCAGAAAAAAACCGTTAAGAGGACATTCTAGCAAGGATAGTATAAAACGCAAAATCTGCTTTTGGCAAGATACTGCTATCACAACGAAGGCAAGTTCATTTCTGACGGGCTGGATACCAACAGCGATCCTTTAAAACAAACAAACAACAAACGAAACTTTCTCCTAAGCACCATCAACATTAGATTTCCTTATTTTTTCATCTCATTTTATTCATATTCTTCAGAGATAGCTGAGATTTTTAGCAACTCCAAACCAAAGAACAAAGCTTGGTCGGACATCCAACTCTATTTTATAAGGAAACGTCCACAAACAGTAATGGTTTTCTTGGCTTTCATTCTCAATAACACAGCATCAACAACAATTATTTTTCCAAGAAATAGAAAACTGCTAAAGTCATGGCTGTTAAAAAGAAAACTGCAAACAAGTGGTCACCAACTAGAACTTCATCCCGATATCCCTTCATCCTTCCAAATGGTATATCCGGATCAACTTATCCAAATCGGAGCTTTTCTGCTTCAGAAAATCAGGGGGCAGACTTGGTTGCTCAGCTGAAATCTACAAAAGCATCACCTTAGCACTCCCAGACGGAAGGAAACTAAAAGCGAAACGCAGCGCCAAGCACCTGGGAAAGCTTTTAACAAGCTACTGAGATTCAACCCACAATAACAGACTGTCCTCAAAGAAACGAAGACTTAAAGAGCGAACACGGAGGAAAGAATGAACAGACCACTCTGCGCTTTCTATACATGCAAGAAAACCTTCGGTACATAGTGGGGTATGCTACCGCAGGTCATCCAGTGGATATACACGGCGATTGTTCATCCCATACTTACCTATGGTTCTATCGCAGCTTCCACCTGTTGAAAAAGTTAGCTATTTCAAAAAACTTGAATTAGGTATATAGGTCGAAGCGCACTTCGACTCAAAGAACTGGTCTTTTGAAAGAACAGCACCTACGGTCATGGGCAACGAATATCAACTATCAAGAAACCATTGCTATATTTGCACTATTTCACTTCGTGTCGATGAATAGATGTAAATTGCAACAACAACAAGACCTGTGCTGAATGATGTGCTGAATGACGAGTTGATTCTTTGTGTGCATGTTTTACTGATTTTCACTAATACTCTACAAATCTAATCAATCGTTTCAGCTTTTAGGCAAATCAAATTGACAGCCGAGGATTGCCATCTTTATTTGATAATCTCTGGTCATAATCTCTATCTTGCAAAGGTATGACATATTGGCCGGGCTTGATGTGACTATTGACTACATACCACCTTTGATGGATTTTAAGAAACACTTCTCTTCTTAATTACCCGAAAGGCATAGAACCCTACTCACTAATCAGTGAACAGGGAAGAAGGAACAGGAGCTGGGGTGTTTTGTGAAGCTCTTAATATTAGAGAACCATATACTCGTAAATTCCAAGACGAGTGTATTGTCTTTCAGGCTAGTGAAAAATCGGCATAAATGGTATACAAGGAAAAACTGAGCTAATCGAAGATCACATTTTTCGTGGACAGCTGCTATAAAAGCAAAAGCCAGTGGGACTTTGGGACTTTAATATCCAAGGCTTTAGCAAAATGCCCAGGCGTGCTAAATAATATTTGTAACACTAGCCCAGTCAGACTCTGTCGGGTTCGGCCGATGATTGCCTATGGCCCCATCTCAAATGGAAAAGATTCGGGTGTTTGAGAGGCAGTGTCTTCGACGCTGCCTTGGATTGCACAGAACACCAGAGTCGGAGTACAAACATTACTATTCCAACCTGGTTCTATACAACGGGGCCAACATAAACAGGATAGATAATTTTATGCTGAAGCTTATTCGAGGTCACATTGCAAGAGCGATGTCCTCGTCTAACAGCTTAATTTTCGGGGCTTATTACCCCAACAACGAATACTACGAGAGTGTGCGTCTAAGAGGCTTTATTCCGCCCGATGCATTCCTCCACCTAGACAGTCGAGGGTTGATCCAGAATAGAGCGGCGGTTCCGCAAATCTACCACGTCTGCCGGAGAACTGTAGATCGGCGGCTCCTGTACAGTCGGGACGTCCTCGCACAAGACGGAGCTGAGCACCTTCGGTTCAGTAGGAGTGTGTCCGAACGGGACCGAAGAGATAGGGTAAAGCAGGAGAACCAGTTCTGGTGGTTGAAAAACGAAGATGAAGTTCCTTCAGATATTTAATAGTTGACCTTGCTATTTTCTTTTGTATGGCCGACTTGCAGAGGTTTAGGTAGTTAGTTTTAAGTAGGGACAGTCAGGGTGGCACAAAAAGAAAAAAAAAAAAACAAACAAAAAAACAGAAAAACACAAAAAAAAAATTATAAAATCCACAAAAATACAAAAAAATTATAAAACCGGGAAATGCTTGCTGTGGCTGTTCTAGATGTAAGTAGTCTGTAAGTAGCTTATAAGTAGGTTGTAATTAGTTTATAATTAGTTGTAAATAGTTTTAAGTAGCTTTAAGTAGTTTTAATTCGTTTTAATTAGCTTTAATTTAGTTTTATGTAGTTTGTAAGTTTTATATAAAACAAAAAAAAATAAAGACAGAGATACCGAGTTTTTTGTAAATTCTTTTCGGTAAAAAATAAAACCGACCTGGATTTAGTATTAAGATAGTTTTTAGGCCGAAAGGCATTATCATTAAGTTATTATAGTTTAACTTAGAGCGTCCGATTGGGGCCAGTAAGTTAGTATTAAGATATTGATAAGTAGGTTAGTTTTTATGAATTTTTGTCTAGCTTTAAGATAGTTTTAAGAAAATTGAAAATAAAAATGAATTAAAAAAAAAAAAAAAAAAAAAAACTCTGTCGGGTTTCTGGACATAGCAAATTAAAAGGGAATTTTATAGCAGATGAATAACATCAAATAGGGGACAATATCATTAGGGTACATAGTCCCGAATACCCAAAATCGCCAAAATCCCGAATGATAAAAAATCCCGAATAAATTCGTGATAGAATCCCGGATTTCAATACTTTATAGTACTTTTTCAGTACTTAAAAAAAACAATCTATTTTGTCTGGCTTGACTCCTCACTCTTGAATGTTGATGCTTTGAAATTCTAGTCATATCTCTTTGAGAATCATTTTCGTTCTTAAAAGAACGACGATTAAAATAAATTAGAAAGGAAACTAAAACGAAAATAAAACTTGATTTCAATAGTTTTCATATGAATAAAGCAAAACACTTTAGTTTTAGATGGCATTTCATCATTCACAAAAAAATAAATTGAAATTAAGAAAGCGCAATGTTTATCACAATGTTTGTCAAAAAATCGACTTTTCAGTTTGTATTCTGTTCTTAAGAATAGCTTGAACTCTTACTCTTTTGGGGATTGTTTTTGTAGGTGGAATTCCCCTTTTCAACTTATCTATGTCCATTTTGGAGGCTTAAAGTTCCTTGGATAAGTGGTGCTTTCCCACTACTACTCTGAGACGTCTATGCCATGCCTCTGCGTTTTTTTGAGTTCATGAAAAATGTTTCTCTCCATCAGCAGTGGCACCAGTGGTCGAAAACTTGGGGTCATATTTTTGAAAACTACTTCCCAGTAGTTGCCGCTAATATAATTTGCACTAAACCACTTAGCAATAATCTTGCTCTCAGCATGCTTGAAAGATTTAAAGAGAGCCGTGAAGTACGATTCAACGTCTTCATATGAAATGAAAGCCAAGCTTTTTATCATCCTTTTTTCAAAGCTGAAACTATCCGTTGTACCATATTTTTGAGCAAAGTCGGTCTTTTGAACACGCCTCCATAAAATTTGGCCAAAGTGGAACAAATAAACTTTTTATTCAGCACAAGGGATGAATTTGATTGCTAAGTTTTTTCTTATAGTTTTTTCAAAATCCAGGATAATAACTTTGGGATGTATTGACACTTGAAGACATCATCATACGCTTCTTTGGTACGCCGACGACGGCTCATCAAATACGAGGGTTCAACTGATCCCTCGATGTATCCATGTATTAAAAAAGTTGTGACATTATTTGTGTGCACATTATTTGTGGCACACGGATTCACTCAATAACTTAAGAAAGCTCGGAGTACCAAGAAGAATATTTTTGCCGTTTGTATACTCGGTTTCTGATAAAACAAAAACTTCGCATTTTAAAAATCTTACATTTTCCGGAATTTGAATTTCTTGAAATGAATTTGGTTCTGAAATTGAACCTTTTCGAAAACGTTTGATTTTCTTTTTGTGTGCCATTTTATTGAGCAAATAAACTTGTGTGCTCGGTGCTGCTTCCACTACACTATCTCTTATAATTTGTGAATGGGAAAAGACTCCTCCGCTTTAGACTTTAATAGCACATTTTTTTCACTAACACTAGTTTCATATGCTAAAGGGTCGTGATTATGAAATTTTTCGTTGATTTTTTCCACACATATTTCACCTCCGTTTCAAGTGAAATCACGATAAGACCTTGCAGTTCAAACTTTTTATTTGCGCAACCCCAATAAATTGACTCTTGTAATTTTGTTTCAATATGAAAAATGTATCCATTGATGGACAATTTAATTTTGCCTTTTCTTAATTTTATCACTATTATATTATCCATCTTGTTCACATCACTTGTTCTTACACAACTCTTAACACATATTTCTTTTGAAACAAAGTCATTTTAAGTTTTTCCAGCAATAAGTTATAAGAATCAACTAGAACGAACCAAATAATTTGAGAAATTTCACCGTCAAATGAGACAAAAAAAAAAAAAACAAAATGAAAAAAACAAAAACCGTTAATATCTCGATTATTTTATAAAAAGATCATTTAAAGAAATGAAAATCTTAAGACACGAACTTCCTCAACACTTTTTAAATTTTTAAATTAACAAGCATCTACAAATAAGCACAAAAATAAATTAAAAACAATTAAAAAAAAGTACATTTTCTCCGCTAGAATCTCGAATGGCATAGTCTTTAATAAGCCATTCGGGATTTTTGGATTCGGTATTTTGGCATTCGGGATTATGGCGTTCGGGATTCTGGCATTCGAGACTTTCATCATTCCAAATTCTGTCCATGCGGGATTTTGTTCATTCGGGACTTTGGCATTTGGGATTTTTTGGCATTTTGGCATTAGGGATTTCTTACCCAACTCATCAAATAAATGATTGACCAAACATCCACATCGAACGGTGTGATTAAAAGGAAAATAGACTTAATAACGAAAGAACTAATCAATAACTCTTGGATGACCAGGACAGCTGCGTTATTTTTAGAAGCTTACACCTGGAATTAATGAAAAGAAAACTCAGTTTATTTGATCACTTGATAAGTGTACTAACTAATGGTCACTATAGACTGGTTGAATTCACACACAATGTCTGTAGGAGCTGTCAGGATGTGGAAGAAAGAGCAGTCAATAAACACCTGCTCTGTTTGAATTGAACTCCTCCAAACCTCCGTTATTTTGGAAACAGGTTTGTTGAAGAATTGGGCGATCAAGCAAGAGAAAATTCAAAGAAAGTTCCGGCTGATTCTTGAACGAACCCGTCTATGTCAGCCGTTAGTTAAGCAGCATCTCTGCCTTATTAGGGTGTTATTTGACAGTAGACAACTACTTGAAATTTTATGTATAATGAGTGGGTGTTGGTGCTTGGTGGTAGAAATATGTTGCAGTTTTGCTGAGAACGGTTTGGTAGATAGTTTTAGTAACGATTAACGTGTAGCATTAACCGTATCTACCTAATAATCGACTACTCATCAGGACTATAAAACCTCTAAGGTAGTTTTAGTGCTTTAGATCCGCACCTCTATTTCATTCCAACATCTCCTAAAATATCCATTATATTCTCTCCATATATTTTTCCACTATTAGGTAGTTATATTTTTGTTTTAAATTGGCGCATTCTAAGTATTATAAAAAGAAACACTAACTGTACTTTAATTAAATTTATCTTTTAGAGAAAAGCTTTTTTTCTAGATCGAAAACTTTTTCCCATACTAAATTAATTTCAAAGAAAATTGAGCAAGAAACAAAAAAAATTAACTCTCTCGAATATAATTTCCTTTGCCATTATATGGGCAAATTCAACTGAGCTTATAATTGTCAGCAAAAACTGCACCCTCGAGACTCGAGAATTTCACTGGATTTTTTGTCTACCAAATTCTAACAGCTCCACTTCGGTGTCTCCATTTGTCATTAATCACAACATTATACCCCTACTTTAGGATTTAACATCCAGTCTGCAGCTATTTTAAGAGATATAAGGTTCATTCCTCAGTTCAAATCCGCAATGATCCGCAATCTTCCATCTGCTAAAAACTTCGCTTAACTTTTCTGCCCCCTTCCCCCCTCGTGTCCATGTCCAGCCAGATAGGGGCTTAAGTGCAAACTGAAAAACTACTTAAGATGATTAAAAATAAAAAAAAATATGTAAGAAATAAAACTTCGCAGCAAAGTTTTTTTTTTACGAAAATGCAGTGCGCACTGCTTAATGATGCATAGAAGAATACTTTTTGTGTTACAATTCTTTTTCATTGAATGTGAGATTGTTAGATGCAAATAATGTCATTGACATAGTATTAGAGTGACAGAGACTTAATGGCGTTTTCCATTTCCATGTCCTGAATGAATTTCAAGGCAAGTGATTGCACTTTATGGAAATTAAATTAACAAAATGTATTAAATTACAAAAATATTGGCTTACAAAAATTCAAATAAAAAAAAAAAGAAGTTAAAGCATGACTTTCATGTGTATACATGTGTATAAAATATAGATTGAACATTGAAGGAATATTTGGTTAACCGAAAACATTCTTCCATTGTTTTCAACGAAATAAAATTAAATCGCCAATGGATATCCGGCAAAAAGTATCTATAGAAAGAGAAACTTCCAATTTAATTCTCGGCGTGCTTTATATATGCTATTGTCCTGCAAGCTGTATGTACGAGTACCTACTTTACTTGTTGGTAATTAAATGAAGTTGTGTAGTGTGGAATTTGTGTACCAACCACAAATTTCTGTAACATACTCGTATATACGAGTACAAATGCAATTCATTTTCGAAAGCAATATATTCATTGTTCAATAAAAGTTTTTTCAATTATAATTTATTGATTGGATTACATAAGAAAAATCATAAGAATGTATTGTAAAGGGTTTTTCAAGCGGGACACTACAAAAGTAGAGCGACAGGGACAACAAACGATGCCATATTTCTTACCGATATTTTGACATTTCTCTTCAGTAAGGTTTGCATTTCATGATGGAAAGATATACGAGCCAACAACGAGTCAAAATTATTAAAATTTACTACCGAAATTCGGAGTCAGTGGGCTCAACGTTTAGAGCGCTACGTCCAATTTATGGTCGTCATAATCGTCCTAGCAGGTCAACAATTGAGCGTCTAGTGGAAAAATTTGAATCCACAGGCACAGTACAAAATGTTCTTTTACCAGTGAGACAAAGAAGTGCCCGTAGTGTCGAGAATATTGCTGCCGCTGAGGCTTCAGTTACAAAAAGCCCAAATGTGTCTCTCACACGTCGTTCTAAAGCGTTGGGCATCTCTTTGACGTCGTTGTGGCGTATTTTGCGACAAGATCTTAGCCTACATCCTTACAAAATTAAATTGACGCAAGAACTGAAGCCGCTTGACCATCAGAAGCGTCGTATGTTCGTGAATTGGGCTGAGCACCAACTTGAAAATGATTCGGATTTTCATCGAAAAATCATCTTCAGCGATGAGGCTCATTTCTGGCTGAATGGCTTCGTCAATAAACAAAATATGCGGTATTGGTCAGGCAGAAATCCACACGTACTCCATGAGTCATCATTGCATCCCGAAAAAATAACGGTTTGGTGTGGTTTATGGGCCGGCGGCGTCATTGGGCCGTACTTCTTCCGTGATGATCAAGACCGGTACGTTACTGTGAATGGGGATCGCAACCGTTCAATGATAACCGAATATTTTTGGCCTCAATTGGATGATATGGACTTGGAGGACATGTGGTTCCAACAGAACGGTGCCACAAGCCACACAGTGAATGTCACAATCAATTTATTGGAAACCAAGTTTGGAGAACGTGTTATCTCACGAAATGGTCTAGTCGCTTGGCCACCTCGGTCGTGCGATTTGACACCGTTAGACTATTTCCTGTGGGGCTACGTCAAGTCTATGGTCTATGCCAACAAGCCAGCGACGATTGATGAACTTCGTACGAATATCGAACGTGGAATTGCAGCAGTATCGGCTGATTTATGCTTCAAAACCGTCGAAAATTGGGTTCAGCGTCTGGACTTCTGCAAGCATGCCCGTGGTAGCCATGCAAAAGAAATCGAGTTTTATACATAATGGCATCGAACGTTCTTTCACAGGAATAAAGAATTTCATTGATATCAAAAACCATTTTTGTTTTATTTAAAAAAAAAAAAAAAATTGTAGCGCTCTTATTGAACAACCCAATATATGTTTCGCTAAATCCTTAAATTTTCATGAAGGCAGTCTGGCTGGTTGGAGATGTTGTGTTGGCTCAAATTTGAACGCCTTAAGGGTCTTTACATGGACAAAAATCAAAAACCAAACAAAGAATTGCGAAATAATTGAAAGTCGAATTGAATTGAATTTTCAGTTTTCAAAACCTGCGATACACGTTGCATCACACTAAAATTTCATTGAGAATTGATTCAAAGTAAATAATTTTAAACCATCATGTCTTGTATTTTGCCCATAGTAAGAAAAAAAACTCTGAATTAGATATCCAATAAATCATTAAAATCAAACAACAAATTAAAATAAACAACGTATATGTAATGTTTGCGCATAAGGTATAAATTTATATAATTTTTATAAATAAACGTCTTTAAGAGGAGTCCTGATTCTGGATTCTTTGCCATATTCTTTTCTTTCTAGAAATTGTAACCCTTCTCAATATTTTTCCCGAACCAGCAAAAAAACAACAAATGCGAAGCAATTGTGAGACGAAATGATCCAAAAACTAAGTATGAAAAAAAAATAACTTTTGCGAAATGAACGGAAATTATTTCAACCAAAACGAAACAACAGTTAGCGAAATAAAAAAAAAACGAAACAATAGGCACCTGAGTTAGAGTGAACATATTAGCCGTGTTTTGTTGAAAAGTTGCCAGCCAGCCAGTTGAAACCTTACACGCAGTGCAACAACAATCACCAGCTGCTAACAACTTTACCTTTTTTCTGCAATCAAATGTGACTAGCGATCAGTGCTTTGGAACAGTTTGGTACTATGGAATTCTCATACGAAAAAAGCTTTATTAACCAATTTGTTGAAAAGCTTTTGCCCGACTGTGTATAGTTTTCAATAAAACACGGCTATTATATAAAAAAGCCGGCCATACTAAAATGACTTCTTTTTTGACGTTGCAAGCCGACCAATTGGACGTTCAAAATTGGATATTACAAGCAAGCCACTAGCCACGTTCCGATGTTTATTCTCATTTATCCAGATACGAGTAGCTTTGTGTTGTTGTAATCCCTTGTTTGAAAACAGCTGATGATCACTGGTACAATAAAATCTCAATTTATCTTGAAATTTTTGGGATAGCTAAATAATTTAGCGAATAAACGCCGGAACGCAAGGAATGATGGCTCAGTAAGAAAATATGCAAGTAAATAGGAACATTAAATATTTGGAAGACACTTGAAAAATAAAAGCCCTAACTTGCTTGTGTAATGGCTTAAGACACCTAGAAAATTAAGTTCAGTCAAAGAACGATGTTATTTTTAAGAAAAATTGACTAATCAGCACTTTTTAAAGAAAAACAAAGTGATTATCATGACCAAGCCTTTGGTTAGACGCTTAAATACTACATACTGCAATATTTTGTACGCTTTAAACTACGAAGCAATTATGTTCTTAAGTAAGAAAAAAGCAATAAAAAGAAATTGGTTTAAGATTTATTTTAAAACACCATACTCAAAACTTAAAAACTATTTGTTTCCAATCAAGCAACTTTTGGTTAAATAATTTACAACATTTTACTATTTGCTTATCTATTCAAGTGTGAATATTTTTTATTGTGAGAATAAGAACCTGGAATAAAGTGCAACATGTGTGTCGTATGTCGGTTGTATCGTTCAACTAAAAGTTTAGAATGGACACTTTTTCAACTTTTAATTACTTTTTCCAAAGTAGGTCAGAATGAAAAGTACGAGTTTCTTCATCGTTGTCAGTATCTATTGTATACATTATATAGGATTGAAGGTATCAACTATGTGCACCTACCTACATCCATCACATAAAGTCCCTTTTTTTGCAGTGTTATCTTTTAATTGATAAATTGGTTCATTGAATGTGGAATGATACTTAATTTGACAAAATATTTCCTAATGATGACTCCGGAAAGTTACGACAGCGTAAAACAGCTGTTCAACTTCTAAATTGACACATTTGCAATCAGATGGAATGCTGAAGCAATCGAAAATACTCTTAACCGAACCACCAACTGGCAAGTAGCACTCAGTTGTCAGTGAATGAAAGAATCAACTTTGACATGATTTTGATTAAGTTCCCAGCATCCGATTCGAAGGTACATAGTGTATGTCGGTTAGGTACTTCGGGTATATGTACCTACTTCGTCCCTCATTCTCAGCATTAAGTCAAAGTGGCTAACGCAAGTTAAGAAGAAATATTTTGAACATTTAGAGAGAAATTCGCCCCCCTCTGACCAGAACGATGCATACAGTTTAATCAAAATCCATTCGGAAAACCTCAAAAATCACTGAATTGCATTTTCTATCTGATTCCCTAACCTAAACAAAAGTCATTGTGCCATGGTCCGGTAACTGTTGTGTTCCTGTTTTTACCAATAGATATAGACTTCATATGCAGGAGAAGGAGAAACAGCAAGGAGGCGGGCACGGTACAAACAGGAGCACCAAAAACAAAACAGATGCCCACAATCGGATCGTCTCTGCTGGATTGGTGCACGTTTGAAGTTAATGTTAACGTAGATTGCTGTAATTGCAATCCTTGTACCGCCAGTGGTCAGCAGAATTTATTGTTCTTCGAAAGACTATCATTATTCTCTGACTTAATCGGAATTGGAGTTTGAGGTTTTTTGTCTTTGTTTGTTGTACTCTCTATATAGAAAGGATTCTAATAAATTTATATATGTCTGTGTGTGTGTGTATGAGTATGGGTATGTGCAAGTCCTGCTGCAGTGCAGAGTATGCAGCAGGAGAATTTCATTTTTAGAACTTTGAACAAAGGATTTTTGAGGTAAAATTAGGCTTTGAAATAGGTGAACAATTAGAATGGAAATCTGTGATGCGATAAAATTTTGCAGGAGCATGGATATAATTTTTCCTAATCTAATTGAGTGTTATGGTTTTATTTTATATTAATTTAAGTTTTGCATTAGTTTAGCTTGAATTGTATTTGAGAATAAAAGCCAAAGATATATTGCTGGTATATGGAAAATCCATTATGTATGTTAGGCATAATCTATATTGAGAAATTGACCATGTGTGTTTGTGTTTTCGTGTTGATGCAATTATTATTAGGACAAAGCTTTGTAGGTATATGAAGAGTATTCTAAGAAGATTCTGTTTTAAAATAATAATGTTTTGTTAATTTAATTTTTTTCTATTTGTATTGTGTTAAGTCTTAGGCTACCTTAAGCTTTATCCTAGATCCCTATTTAGAGATATTTTCTTCAGAAGTAACAAAAACCATTGTTTTGGTATTCATGTTTTTAATTTATTTGTTGGTTGTTACCTGCGGATAATACCATCTAATCTAATAGCTCAATTTTCGGTATTTGCAGTGGTATTTGACAAATAATATGAGTAAGATTGGCTTCCCAATCGGTTTCGCACCCGGTTTATCTATGTAAAATTTTCACTTTACAGAATTAAGTAGCCCCATTTTTTTTGTTTTTTTTTTTTGAAAAGATCAGGGTTCGGAAACGAACGTTCATAAGCGGCTCCCGAGCGTGCTTTTCAAATGAGCACTTACCAGATACGATCGCCCATGAGCCATCAGGCGCGAGCGCTTTTAGTTTGGCTCACGCTCGCGAGCGTTCGATTTATAAACCCGCTCATGTCATTATGTGTGATAGCAAAACCGCTCTCCCATAAGCATGAGATGAGAACGACCCAATTTAGCACTCGTGATCCTTTAAGAACTTAGAAAAAACAGACATTTTTAAGTTTTTATTTTCATGCTACTTAATTAAAATTATATATAGCCCAGGAAAATTAGACAAAAATGGCAAAACTACGAAAAAATTCCGTCAAAGCTGAATTTTGGCACAAAGCTTTGTTTTGACGTCTTAAGCATTTTCTGAAAAGTTTCGTAAATTTTGGCGGGGGCTTAATTTTTTAGGGGAGGTTAATGGAGTAAAATTAAGTTTTTCTTAATTTTTTGCAAACCATAATTTTTTTTTTTTTTAATTGTGAAGGTACGAAATTGGAGCTTATGTCATTTTACACAAAAAAGATTAACATACGAGTATTTTTTCTCATGCAAGCAATAGATTCTGAGAAAACCATGCAAGAACTTCACGGTGGAGTACGTTTTGTCAAAAAATTTATTGAAATTTCATTAATCGATGGGCTAAAGTTTTTGTAGGATTTGTGTTTGGCTGCATCTCCTCTTTATAAAACCAAGTTTTTAGGATGCCCGGGAAAAGGTGAAGACTGCCATCTTAAAAAAGAAAGTGATTTGCTTTTTGTTCAACAACTCGATAAAATTTCATTTTAAAACAAAACCATTAAAAATTACATTTAGACAATAACATAATATTATAAAAAATGAGCTATTAACGAACTCTGTGGTTTAATCAATCTTGAAGATATAGCGTGTCAAAGTAAGATGTTTTATTTTGTAAATGTAAATGGACCAATAACGGTTTTTTGTTAATATGTCATTTTTTTTCCATAAAATATTAATTCATATTAATGCTCATGGAATTCTGGATTATAGCACTTTTTTTCATAGGAGCAATTTTGAGAAAAACGTTCACAAAATTATTACCTATTTTACCAAGGCAAAATGATGAAAACAAATTCAAAATCGACTAAAATTATGCGTCTTAGGAGGGTACAACAACATCTAACTGATGAGCCCAATTGTTGTACCTGGGTAAAACGCATTTGGAATAAAGGTCGCAAGAGTTTTAAATTGAATTTATATTCAAAAGTCCACAAAAACAAAAACTAAAATAATATATTTACTATTATTTACGTTTTTATTCATCATTAAAAAAAAAATTCACTATAGTGAAAAGCTGTTATATAACGTTTGTGGACGTTTTTTTTTTGAAAGCTTGTTGACGAACCAACTCGTATCCCTGACGTTGTAAGCCAATCCGCCTGATAAATACAGTATTAGTGTTTTTTTTCGCACTCATGCAGTAGCAAGAGTCTTAAAAGAACTTTACGTACACAAATCCGCTGGCCCGGATAGTATTCCTCCTATTATTCTAACGAGGTGTTCTTCAACGTTGGCATAGCCACTGCGTAAGCTTTTCCATCTGTCCTGAAGGAGATCTGTACTGGTCTCTTTCCGAGTGGATGGAAAACAGCATTTGTCCAGCCTGTCCCTAAAAACGGCGAATCTTCTTCTCCCTCTAACTATCGTCCAATTGCACTTACGTCCCTTCTTTCCAAGGTCATGAAAATGCTAATTAATTATCAGGTAAAGAAATATCTTGAAGAACGGAAGCTTCTTAATGACCGGCAGTATGGCTTTCGTAGCAATAGGTCCACTGGTGATCTGATCGTATTTCTAACCGAGCAGTGGAACAAATCTTTACATCGCTTCGGAGAAAGTAAGATTTTTGCACTTGATATTTCAAAAGCGTTTGATAGAGTTTGGCATCAAGCTCTCTTATCGAAAATGCGTGCATTTTGTATAAATGCTGGTGTGCCCGAGGGCTCCGTTTTGTCTCCTACCCTCTTTCTCATTTTTATTAATGATCTTTTATCTGAAACTTCTAGTCCATTAAATTGTTTTGCTGACGATAGCACTATCAGCTTTACATATTTGTTTCTAGATTCACATCCCTGCACTTTGGATGTGGAACTTGAACGGCAGCGTATGATAAGCTAATTAAATTCTGATCTTGACAGTATTGTCCAGCGGGGAACTAGAAACCGTGTAGAATTTAATGCTTCAAAAACCCAATGCTGGTTGTTGTCATTGAAGCAAAACCCACCCCCTTTGCCGCTGTTCATGAGCGGTACTAGCATCGAGGAAACTAAACAGGTTTCAGTTTTGGGTATGTGCATCACAGATCACCTTCTGTGGAACGATCACATATTCAACGTCGCCAATAACGCTGCAAAGTGTTTAGGTTTTCTTCGAAGATGCAAGAAATTTGATTCCACTTCTGAACTAGCTGCTCTCGAATCTCTTGAACATCAACGTAATGTTTCATGCCTCTCCTTAGTTGCATTCCTCCCCTTAAACCGTAATACACGCACTGCCTGGAATGCCCATCAGTTAACCTTTGAACCCAATTTCGGACGTACTGTTAATTATAGAGATTCTTTTCTTAGCCGAACTACACGAATGTGGAATGCTTTACCCGGCTCTTTTTTTCCCTCCCATTTTGATATTCAGAATTTCAAAACCAATGTACATCGGTATCTCCTTTTAAATCCTTCCCTTTTTCCCTAACGCTCGCACTGTGTTCAATCATCTTACGTTTACTTAATTGAGATACACTCGAGAGCCCTCATAACTTCTGAAGCAAGAGTGAATTCAACTAGACCAAATGTAAAAAACCTTAATTATGGGTGAAAAGGTTCAGTTAAGTGAGATAAAAAGTATTTCATTTTATGTGTTTCAGCGTCGTCAGTTTCACTTTAGTGTGGCGGTTTACTTTTTATTTTCAATTTTCACTTAAGTTCTCTCAAGTGCACCTTGCACTCAAGAGCCCTCATAACCTCTGGAGAGTTATTTCACCTAAACTTAAAGTAAGTAATTGTAATTAATAGGTGAACAAATTTACTTAAGTGAAATTAATGATCTTTCATTTGATGTGCTCCAGCGTGCGTAGTTAATTTCACTTTAGTAAAGTTTACTTAAGATTTTCAATTTTCACTTAAGTTTACTTAAGTGAGGTGGACTCGAGAGGTACTCATAGCTTCTGTAGCAAGAGTAAATGCGACTAGACTAAAAGTAACAAGTTTTTGCTCTTGCCAATGAGCGTGCGTTTGCTATTGAGTTTTTGCGCTGTTGCCCATGATTTGTCCCTTAAATCGGTTTGTAAGATTTTTTTTTTTAATTTAGTGAAGAACAATTTGAAAATTTATGGAAAAATTGATGTCGGGAGTAAAAGTCTATAAATCTGAATACCAATGCAAGTCATGCTATCAAATTTGAAACAAAATCAAATTTTGACCACAAAAAGTCGGTTTTGAGTACTTTTTTAAAATAAATGTGAAAAAATTCCACAAAATTAAAAAAAAAATCATAAAAGTCTTACTCAAATTTCTAAAACTGTCTTTGAATTTTTTCTTTGTATGACGTCATTATTTGCTGAGATATTGGTAACCAGAGCCAAACGTATCGTTTTTCAATAAAAGTCAGATAAACCATGCGACAAAAATTGTGCCACAAAAAAATTAAATTGAAGCTGAATAAAGAGGTTATCTGACCATTACCCAAATGTGGCGAATTGGCTCAAGCAAATTATCTATGAAAATGAGGACCTTTAATAAAATACAAAAAACAAACATTTTTTTGTTTGGTGTCAGTTCTGACAATTACGCAATAACGGTAATTTGTTCCCTTAATTTCTTTAGCTATACTTTACTTTAAAACTGATGAAATAGTGGTAAAGGGCTTTGGTAAAGCTATTTTTGTTCGATATAACTTTCGGCACATTTTCATACTCGATAAATACTTGTAGACTACGAGTATCTCATAGAAAAAGTTTATGGATTTTCGCCACTCAAATCCTTTACGATACAGCAATATATATTTTGATGGCATTTCCTTTGAGAAACCACCTTACAGCAATAGATTTACTTATAATAATGGTTATCGAGGGGCTGCCAACACCAATGCTGCACCCTGATTATTTTTTCTCTGTGCAGGGCATCTTGATCTTTTCATTTTAACTATAGTAATACCAATCCTCAAAACTCAATTGCTAATAACATTATTGTCTAATTGACAAACTTTAACAAAAAACTCTAGAAAATTTTACTCATACACAAATTGATAAATTAATACTGATTGCAGGTGCAAGCGCATGCACCCCTCGCCCCCCTATATATACTTCAAAATACAGTTAAAAATCGCTAGAATAAACCGATTCTTTAAAAGCAGTCTTTAGCGTGGAAAAATACTGAGCTACTTGGAACTTATGTTACCTGAATTATTATTATTATTTTCTGTATCACTGGGTACTTTCAGACGACCCAAGGGACTAGAAATTAAGGCAAGTTTCTAGTCTCTGATTGGTCAGATGTCAAAATATTAATTTCCAATTAAGGCAACTTTATTGGAAAGTTGACTGGAAAGTGAGTCAGGAAAAATCTCCCTTAATTATCAAGTCAAGTGCACTTATGTCAGAATATCAACTGATTACATTTTGTCATTGAACTGAAAGCTGAACTTTATTATTTTTTTTTTTTGCACGTTAATTTTTTTTCCATTTTGTGCAAAGTAGTTTTCTATCAAATTGCTTGTATGATAAGTATAGATGTGTATGATAAATAATATGAAAAAATTAATAGTTTCGAATGAGATTTGTTAATTTTATATTGGGTTTGCTAATATATAAATCAAATAGTCTTGAAAGACCTTTTGCTAAAAGCTAATTTATTACAATTTATAAAGCTTATTAGCATTTATATATGTATTACAATTTTATAGCAACATATATGCTATGTATGTTTTAGATGAAAAAAATATCGGTACTTTTTTCACAATCAACTGAAATAAATATTTGAAGTAAATTTCCAAGTTTGAGATTTCAAACAAACCTAGTTACCTTGGTTAAATTTTGCGTTCAATGAACTCAGTTGACTGAATATCTAGTCCCTTGGGTCTTCTAAACGTGCCCACTGATTGCTGCCATCGGACATTCCAATAATCTTTCCAGTCCATGCTGGAAAATTGGTTGGTTGATGGGTGAAAAAAATTTAAACGTCACATTTAGGTTACGATAAATCAAAACAAATAAATACTCGGTCTTACTCTAGCTCTCGCTCGCACTGATTATACAATTTTCTTTTATTGTTTTTAAGTTTTTGTAGTGCAAATATTTAATAAATGTTTATATTCTGCACATCTGTGCGAACAAACTTTTACTACGATATATAATTTACATGCCTTCGGTTTTTGTTTTGCTGTTTTATTATGTGTATACAAATCTAATGATGGTTACCAATTAAAAACTAAAGGCAACACCACATCACAAATTCATTGATTTGCAATATGCCCATTTTTTCCCTTTTCCAATTACTAATTTCATTTAAATATAATTTCATTCCATTAACTTTCACCTGAACTTTGCACTTACTCATCTTAGAACTTTTCACTAGAACTATACTTTTCAGTTAAATTCTCACAAATTAGTGTTTAAATAAGATTATCACTAAAAGTGTATAAGGCATGCGTCTTTAGAATACTCATTCAAACTCATATCCATGTACATAATACTCGTCCTCATGCTTTCAGCTTAAACAAAGCCATAATATTGTTGAATGAACTGTGAAACAGGTATACCTTATATACATTTACCCACCACCCCTTGGTCTTATTCATAAATCTTCTTTATCTTTCCACTGATACGAGTTTAATTTATGATTCAGGAAGATAGTTTCAAGTAAGTTTGTGCAGTATAGATACCGCAACTATACCAAACCAAGTCCTGTTTTATTGTTAACTCCCTGGATGTTGTCACCATCGTTGTTGGTTCTATTGTTAAATGAAGGATATCGTATGGTCGTCGAAGTAGTTTATTATCACATCATTTCTCAAAAGTAAGACTTAAAGAATTTAAAACAATGAGAGTTAATCTTTGATAATTTGTAGGTTTTCATAAATGGCGCCCAACAGAACACACCAAAGAAAAAGGTATATTCTTTGGGAAATCGTTGAAATATTTAAGTTGGGTACATTACACACATCTTATTTCCAACAAAATTATTGTTTTTATTAACCCACGAGTAATTAGTTGGTTTTTGTTTGTCTTCATGTGATTTATAAGAACATACTTTAGTTCTGAACTGCATACAAAGCCAAAAATTGGGTTCTCATTATTAAGTCCCTACATTTCTGAAATCTTATTTTCTAATTTTTACGAATCAGTGGTTACATAAATACTAAATAAAATAAAAATTAGTAAAATGAATTCCCGTGTTTAACAGGTTTTTGCTATATTCCACTTCTGATCCTTAAATTTATTTTGTATTTTCAGATTCCATCTTAAGACTTATGAATGTGGGTACCTATGCCTTTCTTTTTGAAATAAATTTACTCAATCAAATATGCTTCCAATGATTAATTAATTATTAATGTTAGGTGTAATGTTCTTACGATGGCATTATCATACATATGTGTCATCAGTTTTTTTCTTGGTTTTTTGAATTATCAAGCTCCTCAAAGATACCCTCGAATACGTATGCAAAACTTAACAATTCTACCAGTGAAAAGTTTTTATAATTAGCAATTTATGCACAATTCCCGTTCATTTTCAGGATTTGCATCACCTGGATGTTTATTGCTAATTATTCACTTTTCTTTTTTAACGAGAAACAGCAAACGAGGACTCAGCTATTTGAAATGTTCACAAAGTCAGTCGGTGAGTCAGTCGGGTGCCTTTGAAAGTGGGTTGAGATTTTTTGAATGGCAAAATGGCATCTGTAAGCTGTAAAGACAAACATACACTCTCATATAAACTAGAAAGATTAAGACAAAGAGAGAGTGAGGCAGGAATAAGATGAAAGAGGGCTTAGCAAATAAATGATGAAAATTTGTTGAAGCTGATGGGATAACGTGAAGGGAAATATAGTTAGTACGCTTTAGAGTAAGTAACATTAATTAGTAGTTAATAACGAAGTTTTGTGTATTCTGTGGTGAAAATAATATAAGAAATTATAAAACTTCTTTCCAACAGAAGATGGCGCCCCATGAAAGCAATTTCAATGGGGAGCCAAGTTCAGTTAATGAAGTTTAATTAAGTTGCTTGAGTAAATATGAATGGTATTATGAGGTTTGAATGCGATGATGATAACGATGGACTATTTTAGAATATTTCACTCAGGAAGAGCAAGAGTATTTTTTGTTGTTGTGTTTTTTTTTTTTTTTTGTATAAAACTTTGACAACATGAACATAGTTGAGGGTAATGAGTGGATATGATGAAGAATTTTCATTCCAAAAGGAATTGTATCACATTGGTTTTGGATTTGCTTTTTAATTTTTTTTTTTCAAATCGGAAGATATATGAAGGACATAGTTAATTGGTCTCTTTTGCAATATTGGCCAATATAGTTTTGGAGGGATGAAAGCGCAATATATTTACCTAATGACAGAGAGAATTTATAGCACCATATATTTTGTGAAAATTTTTTCGCGACTTAAATTTGAAAGTTATTTGAATTTTTATAATTTTCTTAGGTAAGTTGTCTCAGTATACTCACTCACTAACAAAATAAAACCAAAATGATGTTTCAAGCATTGAGCAACTTTCAAAATGCTTTGAAAAGATTGTTAAGGCTCCGTTGCCGTAATTATTCATCTTTACTGGCAATGCAAGAAACTACCAAATTCATTTGCCAAAGGGGAACTTTCACTAGCATCCTTAATTAAAATATATTTCATACATTAGGCATTTTGTCTTCCTTTGGAATGAATATCGAAGCTACATTTATGTATATGTAAATTTTTGTACCAAAACCATTTTAGAATGAGTTTCCATCTCCTCAAAAACTATATTTTGAACAAGTTTCAAGCTTACCACAGCCGATTTGTATTAGTTGATCAAAGTAAACCTTATAAGGTGTACATTTCGGATAAGGGCCTTAAGGCTCTCCCAAACCAATGCGAATGCGGAGTGATTCGCAGTGAATCATTCACAATAGTACAAAATATGACAAATACACAACGCTAACAACAACAAAAATTCGTCGTCGCTCCACATTCGCTTTGGTTTGGGAGAGCCTTTACTTCTCGTACAGCTATTAATGGAATGGAGATTTGGAATTTGTAATTCATCAGCGAAGAGATGGTTCATTCATTGACAAGAAAAAGTCATTATGTTGTAAGGAAAAGATCCAAGTTGCTTCTCTTGGGCTACTCAGGAAGAAAAGCCTGTTTGTATATGGAGTTTATTGAAAGAGTTTCAATCCATACACTGTCGAATTCTTTCTCGACATTCAAGAAGCTCCGGACAATAACTTTATTGTTTTTCAAGGCTTTGTTGATATCATGATGAAACTTCAAAAGCGGATGAAAAAAAAACTTTTTCCGGAAACAAAACTGCATGTCTAGGATGATGTTGCTTTAGCCACAGAACTTTTTGAGCAGAGTATCAACTCTTCCAAAAGCATAGCCTAGCTTAACTTTTTACCATGCTTCTTTCTTGAGAATCGCCACGGTTATTGCTGTTTTCTATTTCTGGGGGAAGTAACTGTTGTTGATGCAGTTGTTACCGATGACCGCCAAGAACTTCATAACTGTTTTTGGAAGCCTCTCTAGAACAAATTCACATAGATACATCATCTGGACCAGCTCATTGTTGACTGTTACTTGCAGGATTGGTGTCACTTAATATTTTTCTATCCAAATTGGATATCAGTGTTTGCTGAATAGATGCCTCAAATTTGTCAAAGACTGGATCATCAGATGGGTTTGGCGGAAAGTAAAGTTTACTTCGAATTGGCTAATGATGGCTTCAAAAACGAAGTATATTCTATGACGTTGTTGCTTCTTAATTATTGGTAAAAATAGTCTCAGGTCAGACATAGTTTTATTGCATGTAGTCTCTCCTGGAATTGGTTGCTGTTGGATGAAATTCCAGAACAGATTGTTGATGCACTGAAGTTTACCCCATACTATCTGGAGGTTGCTCTTCATTGTGCTTAGTTTTCGGTTTTTTCTGGTGGATCCCTTGACAGGCATTTCCTTTGTAGTTGCCTTTGAGCATTATAGAATTCGTGTATTTAGCAAAGGTGCTGATATCTCTCATTTGATGACTTGGGCTGCGTTTGGCTATTCAGCTGCAATAGCTAGTTCCATACAGTCGATATCAATTTTGTCCAGGTTTCTGTTTTTGAGTGGAAGCGCTATGGTGTCTTTAATGTCTTTTTGAAGGCTATCTACATCCAGTCTTCTGAAATTGATATAGTTCTCCATTGATTCTGTCGCTAGGAAAATGGTTTGGTGGGCAATGATGCTTAGTTGAACAACTTCAAGGTCCAAATCACTGATTACACTATTGTACATCAGGTAAATTTGCTGATTTGTGGAAGAATTAGATGAAAAAATAAATGATGGGATTGGTATCCAGGAAGTCAGTATTCAGCATCGATTTGCCTTCTTAAGTGACAGTAGTAACCAATCAAAGGCAATGCCTTGCACTGAAATCGCCACCATAAGTTCATAAGTTTTTTTTTCCTGCGGATACTTGAAGGACTGTTAATGTTTCTCAAGTTCAATGTGTCAAATTTGACTTTATTTCGCTTTGAGACACTGACATAAGGCCATATTTTTGTGTAAATGCTTTTCCAACAACATTTGAATTGATATGATCTTTAATATAATTAATAATTTTTTACATTAAGTCACCAGGCAAGGCGGGGACCCATCTTGACTGCTTTCTTAGAAAATCACCCTAGGATGTAGCTTCCATTTCAAATTAACATTACTGAGGCGCATAAGGAATAATAATACTGTGTCAAAAAAAAATTATTTTGTTGCCAACAAAGAAATACTGTCATAGATTCCCTACACTAAAGATCCCATGAAATCAAAATCATCCCACTAGGAATGGTTTTAGATAACTTAAAACCAAAATTTATTAACTTTTAAGGAAAGCTCGTTTATAAATGTTGGTCATGGTGTTGCAAATTGTGTCGCTCATTTTTGATGCTAAGAGCTTATGGCTATATGCAAGGAACTTCAAGTTGTGAAATGGGTTCCTTCAAAAATCTATGTCAAGCTAAATTTTCTCATCTAAATCAAAAATTTTACTTTTCTAATCATCAACAGAATTTTATTTCTTCATTTCTATCCGAGTCGGACACATTTCATTCGCACAAAGTAACAACGGGGTGTGTCTGTTCGAATCATTTCTCAACTGTCTCTTCTATTTTGGACAGCTGCTGAAGGGACAGAACTTATTATTCATCAATTGTACTCTGTGTCTCGTACATCACAAGAGTAAAGTTTTTATGTTGCATCCTTCTTCGTCTCCTCGCGTGCTATACCCCCCGCTGGTATTTGTGCCGGTTTTACTTTGGTTCGTTTTATCGTCTGTATACACTCGCTGTCAACTAGACAAACACGAAGCCCAAGGAAGTGAACAATACTATACGTACCTACATACATACATGAGTTTTGTTTATATAACTTAGTTTTATATGTTTTAAAATACTTGATAGTGTGTTGGTGTTGGTGTTGGTGTCTAACCAACCAAAAGTATAGAAAAAGAAATCTCCGTTTCAGAATAATTTAACAAAAGTACACTCGTTCACAATAAATGAAAGCATTTGTATGTGGCTTGAGCCATAAATAAGTGTGCAAAATGGGACTGAAGTGCAAGATAAATGAACTTTTGTCCAAGAGTTGAAATGACCGGCAGACAGATATGCCCTCGAGAATTCTTGCATATACATAGATACAGATATTTCTCTTTATAAGTGGTTAAGTTATGTGAAAGGATCAAGTTTTGGGCATCAGAAAAGCATAGCCATGCATTTTTGCTGGGGACATGTAGTTAAAGTATTATACGAATACTCTTGGAATTGTAATCTAATAGCTTAGATAAAACATCAATTTGTTTCATGCAGTGACTAATTGATTGTTCCAGAATAGAAACAAAGAATCAACAATAAAATAAAGAATACAAATATGTATTGTTGGTGTTTAAAATATTGTTATGCATATATTGCAGTACAGATACAATCAAAAACAACTTTCAAAACTTTAGTTTTTAGCATAAAGTTAATGGGATGAAGTTTTATTTTAAAGATACTAGAGTATCTAGTAAAAAACTAATTGATCCGTTAGAAAACGGTAGACCATTTTGTCTGTCAATTCAAAAAGAAATAAAATAAAGGTTATTTTTGCAATGTTTAGAACTGACTAAATAATCCGCCATTGGGGAGGAAAAATTTGAATTTTGTGTTTAACTTCTTCTACGCCATCTCTTGTTAGATTAACTGCTTTACAACATTGCACTGTAGCACATAATTTGGTGTGTGTAAATTTAAGTTTTGAAATTTTCAATATCTTGAACATATGTTTTCTAAATCTTCCAGTCGGTTTACTCTACTTCACCTGGACCAGTAAGCTTCTCCCCTGAAATTCCTAAAAATCAGGTTAATATCGGTTAATTAAATTAAAGTTACTGTGAGTTCAACATGACAGGCCTTAACTGAATTAAATCCCGATAAGCTACCCGGCCCCGATGGTATTCCTCCAATCATACTAAAAACCTATGTAAGTTCCCTGCTTCTTGTTAATCAGATTTCATCAGAAGTTCCATCTGTCTTATGTTTGCAGATGACTTAAATTTACTTCGTTGCATGAAATCTCATAACGATTGTCTTTTACTCCAAAACGACCTTGATTACTTAGCTGAATGGTGTATTTCTAACCAGTTGTTCATGCAATGCAATATTCTTTCTTTCCGTTGAAACCTTTCACGTGTTAGCTTTATACATACTATTGGTGGTACTCCGTTGCAAATGCTTTTTGAAAAAAAAGACCTTGGGGTTATCTTTGATCCTGAGCTTCCCTTAACTTTGTTGTGGCTTAGGTAATTCCTTACTTTAATTTGTTACACGAAATTCTAAGGAATTCTAGTCACCTTTCAACTCATACGTTAGCCAAGTTCTCTATTATTGCATTGTGATCGAATTGAATGCATCCAAAAACGCTTCACTAGACTTAATTGGAATATTAGTCTGCCTTATTATAGTACTAGATGTAATTAATGTGCTAGATCTTGAAGTGACATTCTTAAAAACCAGATTGAGTGTTCTTTTCTGCTATCACTTATAAAAATGAATGCTCCTGCGAGGGCTCTGATAACTCTGAGTTAACTGTGAACTCAATGAACCGATTACTCGCTGCATTAAACAAGCCAACTCCATTTGTAGTCATATTGATTTTCAAGATAGCAAAAGTGGAGATACTTTAAATAAAACACGTCATCAACATATATACTAACGTTTCTTTACCCTGGTGGTAAGTTACTAAGTATAAGTAAATTGTAAAGGTATCGCATGCTATCAACATACGAGTATTTTACAAGTCTTAAAGATTAATATGCTTTTGTATATGTGGTCTGCTTGATGAAAGAAAATAAATAAATATTTACATAACTTATTTTATTTACATTAAAAAATGAGCACCCCGATTGACAGACTTTCAAGCTACGAAAATTTTGCACCACCAATTAAAAAAATTATTCAGAATAACTTTGTATGGCCTTTAGTCCTACAAATTGGCTTTTCGTGCGGCTTACTCACTTGGACTCATCAGTGACGTAGTGAGGGCCTTGTCATACGCAATTTGTATTAAGTTCAGTTCAACTTACATGAATTCTTTTACAAAAATCCACTATAAACTATATCCAAAAGGGTTAGAATTCCTAATCATTAAGCTGGAATTTTTTTTTTATAAGAAGTTTTTTTTCTAATACAATACGCCAATTTGTAGGACTAAAGGCCATAAAAAGCTATTTTGAATCAATAATTCAACAAGTCCAATCCTTAATGGTAAGTCTTCTACTTTGGCTGATTTATTTCAGTAGTAAATAGAATTTGTATTATAAAAAAACCTTCTTCTAAAAAATTATTTTATTGATCACTATGTTTGTATAATTTTCTTCAACGTACTTTTGTATATTTTTGTTTGGTATTATGCAAATAATCAAGTTATAAATTTAACTACTATAAGTTTACTAACTCTGAATGTTGGAAAATGTTGACTACTTTTACAGAAAAAAATATCTTCATTTAACAAATTAAGGTGAATCTACGTTCTTATAGAATAAATTGATCGTACACTCAGGCGTATACGTACCTTTTTTTGTATGGAATTGTAAACCTTATTTTTTTCGAATATAAATTCCTTACATTACATGATTATACTTTGTTGGGGACTATTTTTCAGTATAGTGAACGAAATTTTGAATGTATTCAAAACTATTTTATTTCTAAAGCATTGATAAGAGAGAGCCGTTTGAAAATAGGTTGAATAAAAGATTCTGTGATAAACAAAACTTTACCATCTAACTTAACTAATGAAAAAAATGAATAATTGTGTCCTCGACATGAAGTTTTGCTTTGTGAACAATGCAATAAATAAAAAAAAAGATAAGCCCATAAAGCACTGAGGTGGATTTGATTTCCAATAAAAGATACATTTTCTTCAGATCTTTAATTTAAAAGTTATTGTGAAATATGTAGAAGCTGAGCAATAATTATCAGGCATGAGTAAGACTGGTGAAGCGTAAAAGGATAAGGCATTTTATACATAAGAAACGGTTGGTAGTAGAGAATTTCTAATTTAAAATATTTTTTATATAATTTGCGCGCTCAAAGCGTTATGAATAAAATGTTTAAACGCAGTGCAAGTGTTGGGAAAATCGGAGAGCATTTAAAAGGAGATACATATTGGTTTTGAATGTTTTTATATCGCAATGGGAGGAAAAAATCAAGCTGAGCAAAGCATTGTACATGCTTAGTAGTGTAGTGCGGCTGAAGAAAGAATCTTTGCACTTAATATTACGTCCAAAGTTAGGTTTAAGGGTAAACTCATAGGCATTTATTGCAATGGGAGAGTTACGATGGATATGTTTCAACGAGAGCTTTATTTGGAAAAGTATAGATAGAATAAATTGAGACATGAGACATTTCTTCAATGTTCAAGTGATTCAATTGAGACATGAGACATTTCTTCAATGTTCAAGTGATTCAATTGTTTCTGCTATCGATTTTTCAACTATTTTCAAAGCGCACTTTGTCATTTATTCGTCATATAATGATGCTAACCCAGGAAAATTATACTTCCACTTCGAAAATATTCCGACAAAGCTGAATTTTGGTGGAGAGCTATGTTTTGACGTCTTAACCATTTCCTGAAAAGTTCCGTAAATTTGGACTGGGGCTTAATTTTTTTGGGGGGGTTAAAGGGGGTTAAATTTAGTTTTTTCTTAATTTCTCAAAAACTATAAGTTTTTGTGAAAAAATGTGAAGGTACAAATTGTAGCTTATGTCATTCTACACAAAAAAGATTTCCATACTTTTTTTCATACAAGCAATAGATTCTGAGAAAATTAAACAAGAAATTCACGGTGGATTAAATTTTGTCAAAAAATTTATTAAAATTTCCATAATCAATAAGCTAAAGTTTTTGTACGATTTGAGTTTGGCTATGTTTTTGGGGTGCCCGGGTTAAGAAAGTGATTTGGTTTTTGTTCAATAACTCGATGAAATTTCCTTTAACAACAAAATAAAATTACCTAAAAAATGAGCTATTAAAAAACTCTGTAAGTTTATTAATCTTGAAGTTATAGCGTACGAAACTAACACTTTTTATTTTGTACTGTAAATGGGAAAAAAAACGGTTTTTGTTAATATCTCAGCCGATCTAATTTTTTTTCATAAAATAATGAGTTTTTATTGATGCTCATAAAATTCTGGACAAAACAAAATATAACACTTTTTTGGTGGTAATCAGTTTCTTCTTTAGATCCGTTTTTTCGATTTGTTTTTTAATTGCTTAGCTTAACATTCTTAAAGTTCTGAGTAAAGTTGTAATAACTTATAAATCTAATCTTTAATCTGATATAAAAACAAGAATAATCTATAATATTTTTGGTGAAAGGAACAAGGAAGTTTTTTTGAGAGATAGGGTTCAGTAAATATAATTAGTTGCTGAAAACCTTTGAAATGAATTTTAGAAACTCAACTTTCTCGATTTATGATTGATTTGAAATTATTTTTGTTAATTTAAGATATTTTTTAATCATAAAACATAATAGGCAACCGCTAAGACAATAGATAAAATAATTTGAATTATGCTTTTAAGATATGTACATTAGGGTGGTCCTTATATTGTTTTTTTTTTTTTTTTGAAATTCTGAGATGGAAAGTCATCAAATGGTTCTACATAGAAAAAAAAATCTTCCTAATTTTTTCAGATTTTTTTTTCACCCCCCTGGTCACCCCATTTTCACTTTAAGGTACTAACTATGGGGTTAGGGTGATTCTTATAAAACGCAAAAAAAAATAATCTAAGGGTATAGATTAGATTTAGACGAGAAAACAATAGTATTGGAGGAGGGTCTATTTTCCCCCGTTTGGGGGATCAAAACAGAAAAAAATAATTTACAAAAAAACGGGAACACTTACAATGCCACGAATTAGCTTTTTTTAAAGCCACAATTCCATTCTTTAATATGCTTCCTAAATAGAGTTTTAATTTCAAATAGTTTTTGAAAAAAATTATTTTCAAACTTAAAAATTTAAAAAACAAAATATTATAACTTTTTAAGATAAAAATTATTTTTTCAAAACTATTTAAAATAAAAACTTCCTTTAATTAGTACCTTAAAAAGAAAATAGGGAGACCAGGGAGGTGAAATAAAAATCTGAAAAAAAATTAGGGAAATTGTGTTTTAATGTTTTGAATCGAATGAGGGCTATCCAAGACTACGTCCAATTCAAGGACCACCCTAAAGTACATGCATATACTAAGTACTATGCAAATGCCACTATGTAAGCATTAAGGATTTGGTTTTGTGGATCTTAGATTTGTAGATTTTGGATTTTGGATTTGTTGATTTTGGATTTGTGGATTTTGAATTGGGGATTTTTGTTCGTGGATTTTGTGACAGGAGATTTCAAATTTGTGGATTTTCAAAAGGAGGTTTTGGATTCGTGGGTTTTGTTTTTGGAGATTATGTCAATATCTCAAGAAATAGGAAACACTTACTGAAAATACAGTCATCTTTACATAAAATGGACCTTAACTTTTTTTTTATTATAATAGCAACCACTCATTGTTTTAGAAATCTTATGATATTTTATTTAAATAATACAAAAATCAAAATGAAAAAAAAAATACAGTTTTTTCTAGCTTTAAGTTGTAATTCTCTTCAATTATTTTGTAAAAACGCTGATGTCAAAGCAATACTTTAGATTTGTAATCCATCGTTAATTAAAATTACAGGTTATATGAGGATAGTACTAACAATAAGTATGACTAAGAAATGACTGTGATATGCGTGGGAAAGTTCATAAAACCACAAAAAGACACTCCATGCGGATCTAGCATTAAGGTATACCTATCAGAATGCAACAAAAGAGAATAATGTGCGTCAGATGTAAGATTTGTGTCTATGCAAATGGCGTGCAAGTAATGAGACCAGGAAAAAGGATTTATTTCCTTTCATTCTGACGGTAATGAATGACGAAGAAAAAACAGCAGGGAGAAAAGAATTTACGTTTTGTCGGCAAAACGTATAATTGGATGACATCAATTTTATAATCCTGCAGCCTGCACGCATATTTCTAGTAGTGAGAAGGTTGGTGGAATATAAGGACTGAACAGAGACAACATATAAAGAATATGTGTGTGCTTTTTAGCCAAATCCTTATAACCTTATAGTATACATCATATAGAGCCTTATGCCATAGAAAATCCATTGAAAGGGATACATACTTATGCAATGCTGAATGGAATATACATATATAGGATCAACTGGCGTAGAACTTGTTTTCCCTAATTAAATTTTTGCCAGGTAAATTATGGAGTGGTGTGCATTGTTGAGAGTTGACGTCATTAGCGAAGAAATAAGTTCAACATTGCAGTCAGGTGGAATATCTATTGTGGTGGTAGGTATTTTCTTTAGAGTTACTTTGTACTCGTGTATGTAATTTGAAGTGACCTTAATTTATCTTTTGATGTTTTATATGCCTACGAGATCATGATATGTATTTTAAAACAAAAATAATAATAAATTACTTGCAATGGCAGAAGGGAATTCTTGTGGAGTACACCAACTGTGGAAAAAGTAATGTAAATTGTACTCTACAAAAGACAAAAAGATAACTGTTTTAAAAGAGGCTGCGAAATTTGATTGAATTAAGCAATTTTTTGAAAAACATCGGGTTTAAAAAGGAATTGTATTCATCTTTTTATCAAAGGAAATGTTACTTCTTGTAGTTTTAGTTGGAAAGTATCAAATGCATGGGAAGTGATCCCATACTTTTATATACAAGAAGCTTAAATGATTGAAATTGAAATTTATAGAAACATTGTTCTGTAACCATACAGAAGCTTTCTGCATAGGAACTGGCAGGGAACATCAACAGTTCACCCAAATCACCTAATGGGAAAGGATGGCTACTGAGCACCGACAACCCGATCCGAGCTTTGTACCATAGTATGATGGAAACCTTATGAACATAGACAACGGGGAAGCAGCTTTCATCTACGCTGACACAGGTTCAGCCTTACCGGGCTGCATATACCAACCCCGGATCTTTTAATCTGTCTGATGTGTTTTCTATGTTTCTTTTTAGAGAAGTGGTAAAAGCTTCTTAAACTCAATATTTTATTGCTTAATAATTTGTCGTTGCTGTGTTGCAATTTTTTCCTGCAGTGTTTTATAAGATCATTTTTGGGTAATTTGTTTTCTATGATCATCTACTCACCAAAGCAACTTTTATGAAACAAAAAATGGGTAAGTGGATAGTTTTCTATTAATAAGATATTAGCAAGTTGTGAAAAAATAAATTTATTCGTGCAATATTTTCTATGATTTTATTTTTAATTCGTCGTTAACTTCGGGCTAAAATTACTAATAGCGAAAAAACAAATTAAACATAGAACGACAAATTTGGCATTTTCACAACTAATTAAGGACTAATTAATGGTAAACTATTAAGCCACAAACCATGCGGTATAAGCAGTAAGTTGATGCTATACGTACTTGATGTCAAGTTAGCAAAGCACTTAAAAATATACACAACAATGTAAGACAAATTCAAAACTTGAACAACTAATTGAAGGCTATTAAACAACTAATTATCAAGCCATAAACTATTCGGTATAAGCAGTTTTTAGCCCTTTTTGATGTGGTGCTATGCTAACTTTATATCAAGCCTACTTAGAACTAACAAAACCATAGAAAACATTGCAGAATATAATTAATTTTCACCCAACTAATCAATAACTGATTAATGGCAAGTTATGCACTTACCCATTTTTCAAATAATGAAAGTTGCTTTGGTAACAAGACGCTCTTAGAAAATCTATCACCCAAAACTACACATAAAACATCAAATACTAAAATTGAGTTTATTGTAAATAATTCACGACTAATTAATTACAAATTATAAAGCAATAAAATACTAAGTTTTTGAAGTTTTTACCACTTAAATCACCATAAGTTATAAACGCAAATTAACGAAAAATTATCCTCCTTCCCATTTTTTGATCCGAAAGAGTTGCTTTGCTAACTTTATACCAAGTAAGCAAGGCACCCTTAAGAACATAGAAAATATAACACGATCCAATTGATTGTCAGAATCAATTAACGACTAGTTATTATATTATCGACACATTTTTAAACCATAATCCATCCGGTACAAGTAGTTTTTACCCCATTTCCAAGTAAGCAAATAACCTCAAAAATATAGAAAATATTGCAAGATAAATTTAAAATTGTCACAACTAATTATATGCAAATTATTAAACCACAAACTATTCTGTAATAGCAGTTTGTACCCCTATTTGAGGTGGTGCTTTGCTAATTTTATATCAAGCTTACGAAGAGCTAAAAAACATAGAAAACATTGAATTCAATTGCTCACGACCAATAAACGGCAGGTAATGAAGCCATAAAACATTAAATATAAGTATAGCATACAAAATAAAAAATTTACAACTAATAACCGGTAGTTAATGCCCAATTATCCACCTACCGATTTTTCCATTGGTGGAAAATGCTTTGCAAAAAATATATTATGTTTAAAACATCGCACGAAAAAATTTAATGTAAATGTAAAACCACTCATAAAGCAATAAAATTTTGAGTTTTAAAAGTTTTGACCACTTATAAAAAAAAAACACAGAAAACATAGAATTAAAAATTCTACATTTTGTCATAACTGATAAACTACTTATCAATTTTAGATTATTAAGCCATTAAACGATAATTTAAAGATATTTTGCCTTTTTCGGAATGTGTCAATTAAGCAAAGCACCCGGAAAAACATAGAAGCATTGAACGGCCAATTCAAAAATGTTATAACTAATTAATGACAAACTATCCACCTACCCATTTTTTGATTCGGTAAAGCTGCTTTGCTAATTTGACACTCGTAGAAATCAAACCACCCAAAAATACTTAGGTATAAAATATCGCACGTAAAAGTTGAATTTATCACAACTTATTAAAGACTAACTAATGACAAATTATAGAGCAATACAAATTTTTGGTCTTAGAAGTTTTCACTACTTTTCGAATAAAATATAAAAAAACATAATACACCAAAACACCACTAATAAACAACTAATTAACACCAGGTTATTTTTTATATTTTTTTGTGAGAAAAACATAGAAACCTATTTGTGATATATGCTTTGCTAACTTGATATCGATGATATTGAACTACAAATCGCCACAACAAATTAACTAACAGTTATTATTCGCTGTAAAAGTTGCTGACAGTTGTATGTATATTTTAATTTGTATAATCGACTTTTTTTCGGCGATAATTCGTACACTTCGCAGATTTGACCTAGAAAATCCATATAATGAATGGTAGGTATCAATAAACTTTTTTGTCTCAAGGACGTTTTTAAATAGTGCAAATGAATTCTTGCACGTACAACTATATATGCATGTATAAATCTTATTAGTAGTCAAAGTACCTATAGGTATGTATGTATACATGTATATACTGCCTGGTCTGCCTTAAGGATCTGAAAATAATTTGTTCAATTTATTCATATTTTGAAAAGCAATTTAGAACACAAGAATAAATAAAATGAGTAGGAAGGTAAATACATTATGTATGTGAATAACTTAAATTGCTCTCATGGAAATAATTTACCCTTTAAATCTAGTTTCTTGCAACATTTAATTATTGAAACATATACTTGCATTCAAAAACATTCAGGGAAATATGGGTTAGCAGCTCTTCTTTGCATTCACTATTTTGAGGATACTATATCGTTGATTTCCCTCAACACGAGGATTTTTTTTTTAATGTTCTAGAGACCAAGTGAAGCAACATTGCTGTCTTAAAGAAAAAACTTTATAGAAACAAGTCACAAGCAACAATAAATGTATGAATACATAAATAAAACTACCCCTATGTTGCTACGGGTGGAAGTGGATTGTATGTTAATAGAGCAAAATTCTTTTACAAAAGGGGTTGATTTTAAAAATGTTAGGGGAATTTAATTGGGGAATAGTGTTAACTGAGTGCAAATTTTATTAACAGATCCACATTTACCCCCTGTTATTATGAAATAATATTTTGTATGAGCACATTTTGGATCATAACAGCTATGTTATAAAATAAGGGAGAGTATGTTGTAGAACTTGAACTCGAATGTTTATTGGGGTTGTATTTTAATGTTCTTTTAATTTAAATGCATAACTACCCTTTTGGATCTCATGTTCCTTGGACACATGAAATGTTTCTACGTTTAATTTTAAAATAATTCCAATAGTTGAACATGAAGTATTGCTGTTGTTGTTCAAGGCTAAGTGGTTAAGAGATGAAGATTTAAAGCTTTTGATTTATAAATATAATAATGACACTGTTAGTTAGAATATGTTAAACAGTTTTTTCGGTATTTTGAAACCGCAAATCCCGTGAACGACAGCCATGTATATAGAAATAATGTACTCGCAATAACCTTGTATGAAACATTTCAGTTGAGTATTTGCCCATTATTTCGCCTATTTCTATTCTATTTCTATTTCGCCCATTCTCCTTTGTTTGAATTTTTTCGGAGAGTAACTTATAAGAACTATGTACAGGAAAAAATTGGTATTGTTTTTAATTTTCTCTTGAATATTTGACCTTAGTGGACTCAAATCGGTTTACCTTTTAAACTTAACTTAAACTTTAACCTCATTATTAAAAAAGTGCTTTACTTTTAAGAAAATACCCATTTAATTCCATCTGATACAGATATCTACAGCTTAAATGAATAAAAAGGTACTTGAATTTCAAACAAAACATAATAAACGACTAAAGACTAATCTCAGACATTCTAAACAATACAGACAGCTTTATCTGTTTCTCTTGACCTATTTTTAAGAATTTTCAACTTCGGTAAAGAGGAAATGCAGTTGCAATGGCAAATTGTCTTGAATATTCTGGTTATATATAGAATGTCGGTCAGTAGTGCACAATGAAGGCTATGTAAACAAACTATTTGAAACTTCAAACAAAATGAATAAAGTCAGCTTGATGTTTTTTTTTTTATTTTTTTTTTTTAAAGGTCAGAAAAAATCGTTTTTCAGTTTAAAAGACATAAATGCAAAAAACAATCAAATAATATTTTTGTTTCTATTGTTATGATGATTTGCTTATTTTTCATAGCTTGATTTTCTGTCTAGTCAATTTGTGCTCGAAGGGGCCCTTGCATTAGCAAGCAAGGGTATTTTTGATTTTACTCTTGCTTTTCGGGAGTGTTGAAGTCGAATCTGATTTGCGACTAAAATTTCGTGACGCATCATGTAAAAAATGATGCTAAAATGCATTTTTTTGAAAGTTTATCACTTATGGCTTGAAAACTATAAATTATTCGTAAATTTCATCAAAGAACTACTGAAAGTATACACGATTTATTACAAATGTCTTTTAAAAACCAATTTCTCTGACAACCCATTTGGACTCAAGCTCTATAGTTAAAAATTCCTGTTTCCGAAAATTCACTCGAAAACACTTTCAATTAACTCAAAAAATAGCTGGGAAATTGTACGTAAGACACGATGGTGAAAAGTATACCACTCTACCATTACTCGTTTAGCCAATATGGCAGATTATTCAAAATTAATGCCCATTTTTTGACATTTTAGTATTCAATATTTTGTATCATTTCATGGATTTTATGGGTCTGAAAACTCAAAAATACCTTTTAAAATAATTTTTGATGAGCATAAACAAAAATAATTAGGAAATGTTTCTTAAGGATAAAAGCGCAAAATTTTAAACATACACTAAATTACTCTTAAAATGAAATAAATTTTTAAGAGTTAGGCTCTACTTTTATTTTAAATGAGATAAAGTAAAGGGTTTTTCAACAGGGACGCTACAAAAGGAGAGCAACAGGGACAGCAAACGACGCCATATTTCTTGCCGCTCTTTTGACATTTCTCTTCAGTTAGGTTTGCCATTTCATGATGGAAATCATAATCGTCTAGCAGATCAACAATTGAGCGTCTAGTAGAAAAATTTGAATCCACAGGCACAGTACAAAATGTTCCTAAGCCAGTGAGACAAAGAAGTGCTCGTAGTGTCGAGAATATTGCTGCCGCTGAGGCTTCAGTTGCAGAAAGCCCAAATGTGTCTCTCACACGTCGTTCTCAAGCATTGGGCATCTCTGTGACGTCGTTGTGGTGAATTTTGCAAAAAGATCTTGGCCTACATCCTTACAAGATTAAATTGAAGCAAGAACTGAAGCCGCTTGACCACCAGAAGCACCGTATGTTCGTGAATTGGGCCGAGCAACAACTTGAAAATGATTCGGATTTTCATCGATAAATCAGCTTTGAGCGATGAGGCTCAATTGTGGCTGAATAGCTTCGACAATAAACAAAATATGCGGTATTGGTCAGGCAGCAATCCACACGTACTCCATAAGTCATCATTGCATCCCGAAAAAATTACGGTTTGGTGTGGTTTATGGGCCGGCGGCGTCATTGGGCCGTACTTCTTCCGTGATGATCAAGACCGGCACGTTACTGTGAATGGGGATCGCTACCGTTCAATGATAACCGAATATTTTTGGCCTCAATTGGATGATATGAACTTGGAGGACATGTGGTTCCAACAGGACGGCGCCACATGCCACACACTCTCAGAAAAATTGCCTTGTTACAAGCATTGCGTATTTAATACTGCTTTATTTGAGTAGAAACTATTCACTACCAATATTAATTTAAGGAATATAGCGTTTAGCTAGGTCTCTCAAGAATTTATGGCGTTAGAACACATTTTTGGACCAAATTGTTTGTGAATATGGTTTTTCACTGTATTCCACAAAGAAAAGGTTTTGCTCACGAATTGCTAAGGAATTTAACAGAAACGTAAATTGCATTAGTGGGTAATTCTTTAATTGTTTGTTACAAATGATATAGATTATGCTGTAATTGACAAAGAATGTGAGGATGAATAAGTTGCGAAGTTGGTGTTAATATTCAAAACTGATAAAAACACGTGCTTTGAACTTTATCACCTTTTAGTTCACACTGTCTTATATCAGTAAAGTTAATAAGATTATGCAATGTTTGTGAAATATTTGGTAATATACCAGACAAGACTTTATGTCTAATGCTAGCCCCAGATTGACTCTAAAATTTTTAAAACTTTGAGTACACATTTAACTATGAGTATTCAATTTAATTAATAATAATATTTAATAATAATGATTTTACCTTTATTTGGAAGTGAAAGAATTATAAATGAACAATTCTTCACTTCGCAATAAATTTTAAAGGTAATATTGTTTGTCATAAACACTTTCCCTGTATGGTAAAAAAGTAAGTTTTTTGTAGTAAAAATGAAAATAGTTTTGCAGTTTAAGGATTCAGTTTTAGGGGCAAATAACATTATTCCTTAATGCAATGGTTTTAATCTTTATTCTAAGTTTTAAACTTTAAGAGTCAATCTGATAAATTCTTTCCACTAAATTCAAATATACTTATAGCGAAATATTAGACAGACAGCTAATCTTCAATGCTTATTCGCTCTGAGAGTAAATATTGTTTGCAGCGAGAACTTTTCATTTGCAGTTCGAAGTTTTAGTTTTTGCAAACAAAGAATTTAAAGCTGGCATTTAAATATTGAATCATTGACTACAAGAAGCTAAAGCGCTTGGTGCCTTTTATCTCTTGTGGCAAACAGTTTCTTTCTTCTGAAACAGAATTTTTTGGCTCAGTGCACAGCGAATGTCACAATCAATTTATTGGAAACCAAGTTTGGAGAACGTGTTATCTCACGAAATGGTCCAGTCGCTTGGCTGCCTCGGTCGTGCGATTTGACGCCTTTAGACTATTTCCTGTAGGGCTACGCCAAGTCTATGGTCTACGCCAACAAGCCAGCGACGATTGATGAACTTCGTACGAATATCGAACGTGAAATTGCAGCAGTATCGGCCGATTTATGCTTGAAAACCGTCGAAAATTGGGTTAAGCGTCTGTACTTCTGCAAGCGTGCGCGTGGTGGACATGCAAAAGAAATCAAGTTTCAAACATAATGGCATCAAACGTACTTTCACAGGAATAAAGAATTTCATTGATATCCAAAACCGTTTTTGTTTTATTTAAAAAAAAAACTTTTGTAGCGCTCTTATTGAAAAACCCGATAGCTTCCACATAAAAAAATTGTGTCCTCACAAAATTTGGAGCGGTAGAAAAAACTTTAAGCAAAACGTTCACTAGCTCTCCGGTCTATTCTTTGAATCCTTGTCAAAGCTTTGAATCACTGAAACTATGTAGCTAGTATTTTTCTTTAAGTCATTTGGATCTTTTTGAAAAAGGTAATTCTTCTACATTTGAAGACAAGCTTGAGCTTTAAAAGTAATTCAAATACTTAAGGGCTTTTGCCTGCGTGAAATTCTAATTAGTTTTTGAAGTCTTTGATAGACCCAAGTTTTTTTTGTTAAAATAATGAAACTGAAACCCTTCACATTATTCATACCAAGAAATAATACGAGTAGGTACTTTATTAGTTTAACAAACTTTTCTATAATAGTTTTTACGTAAAGAATACTTCTACAAACTTCTCTCATTATATCTGATGCTCTTTTCATTTGCCTCAATTTCACATAAATATTATATTTTCAAAGGAAACGCATGGGGATTTATTTCTATTATACTGTGAACAGAACTTTAACAATATACTGATATGAATCTGACTTGAAAATGCTACGGCCGACCATATAAAACCTAGTTCTTTTTCTTCTGTTCTCAAAAGCATGTAATAATAATAATAAAAAAAAAAAACCAAAACTGGACGACAACGACAATGACGACGACGACATAATGACAAAATAGCCAACGTCTATGTTTATCACAGCATGAAGTTGAATCCCTAAGAATAATAATGCTATGTTGTTGTTCTATACCCCCAAGGAGTTCAAAATTCCTCATCTCATAGTGCAATATCCGCTTTCAACAACATCCTATACGAGCGTACGTACAAGCACACAGGATAATGCATGTCTTCAGAGAGTGTGTGAGACAAGGATTTTAATGAGGAGGTACACAAAGATTGTACATGCAATCGGTCAGTGTCATATTGAGGTCAATTTTATATGTTGAAAAAAACAAAATAGAAAAATATGAATTTATATTTTGTGACATAGCAGAATATTTTTTTTTATAATATTTTAAAAGTTTTCAAAGGCGTGGCTGGAACAAAAAATAATATAGAACATTGTGTTAGAAAATAAGTATAAAGTCCTTTTGGCTTAGGCGTATTTGTGTTGCTAAGATCGAAGAGTTCAGTGTTTTTTCTTTTTGCTTGAGAATGAAAAGAAGTATCTTGGTATAGCCAAAAACTTGTGCTTCTCCTATAAAGTTTTATGGTTTTTCCGTGTCTAGAGAGTGTTTCTCTCTGCAACACTTTTTTTCCTAAAATGTAACATTTTATTAGTAGTCCTTAATTCTTGATAATTGCTTTCTCCAAGAGCTTTTGTTGGATCTACTTCTAGGTTTCAAATTCAAAACCCATCTGGGTAATTTCAAAAACTGTTATAGGTGCAAAAAACTTAACTCTTGTATTAAATGATAAAATGACCTGCTTTGCTTTTGATTGATAATCTAATGTTTTCTCTTTATAGACAAGAATGTTCATAAATGAAAAGAAAAATTATTCTTTCACTGTGGGAAAATATTTCTCATGTTGTAAAAAAAAAAGCTTTAATTAAATGTATGATTTTAGCATTTTTAATCGATATTTTCAATGGCAGCGTGGCCGAGCGGTCTAAGGCGCTGGTTTTAGGCACCAGTCCGAAAGGGCGTGGGTTCGAATCCCACCGCTGTCAATAACTTTTTAAATTTTTGTATAGATAGGTTCTATATTTAAACGCTGCTGCTCTGAAATGGCAGCACACAGCTTTATGTTTTGTATAATATTTTTTGCGAATTATTTACTACTTCTATTAAAAACGCAGAGGCACTTAAAATAAATAAAATAAAATTGCTTTGATTAAATATAGTTTAACGGTCAAGTACCTATTATGTTCTATTTTATATTATGTTGTCCTGCAGTCCACAACTGGGGCCTTTGTGATTAAATGGGTACGAAAATGGGTTTCACCCTTCCCCAGATAAGCTCCTCCGATCACATATCACGGAATCCGAGACCATTTGAGTGTATAGTTCGATCGTTTTTCATTTTGAATTTTGAATTTTTTCACCTGGGAAATTTGCAAAAATTGTAAACCATCCAAAAGATCTCTCGATCGTGATAAAAGATTAACTTTTTTTCAGTGTTTGGTCACCCATAAATTTTTGGGTATGAATTTTTAAATTTTTTTTGTATATAGGTTACGGTGTAGATTGTCAGGAGCTCATTTGAGTTGCTAAATTAATTTTGAAGAACCACTTATCGTTAGTTAAAGGTCAGCCACTTCCATTTATCTGATCAGCCATCAAAGACTTTTTTTAATGAATTTTTAAAGTGTCTGCAGTAGAATTTAATAGTGTAAGTAGCTTATTTTGACAATAAAAGCTATGCCAAGTCATGTGGGAATTAGGAATGCATCTATAAAAACAATTTAGTTGTTAACAAAACCCTAAAAAGTTTTACATTGATGCTAATAAGAGCAATGTCTGGTCTTTTATGACCGTGGCCTTTTAAGTGGCGTACTCTATTTTTAACTACCCCAAGTTAAGTTTTTTTGCTACCTTGAAAATAACTTAAAAAATTTACAAACAAAAATCTATGTTTCACCAATTACTGAAAAATAGTTGACCTTTTATCACGATCTAGAGATCTTTTGGACGGCATTAATTTTTTGTAAATTTTCCATTAATGAGTGGCTAAAAATAGCACGTGACCTTGAGGAACTTTAAGCCTTGATTACAAGTTATCTAAGGCCGACCAATTTCTAGGACTTGTTGACCTTTCCTGACCAATGACTGACCAACTAGATGGCATTTTCTTTTTTTCTAATTTCCCATATATATGATGGGTGCCAAAAGCCAAAGGTCAAGAGCCCATCTTATGATTTTCAAAATATTTGTTTGAAAATAAAAAATTTTCACATGGTTTTTGAAATTCTATTTGTTTTGACAAAATTTCGACCGCAATCAATTAGAATATGAGCTATGTATGTAATTTTTGCGACCTTTCAGCGAATTTGGATTTGCAGTCTAGTGATAATGAATGCATAAATATGCATCTTAATTGGATATACAGGTCATTCTTATTGGTACTGGGCAAGTGTTTCATACATTTTTACACATTGCCCTTTCAAAAGAGAATTTTCATTTCTTTCTTTCAAAAATTCAAAAATATATTTTTATTTTTTTGAAAATTTTGTGCAGATTCAAGCAGTTCCTATTTCAAAAGTTTGATCAAATAAGGTGAAACACAGGTCCTATAGTTACTTAAGTAACTCCAGTATCTGAAGATAGTAGTTCCTACAATAACAAAAGAATGATGTCATAAAGGTTACCATTTGGGAATATTTTCAAAACTCTCGAGAGTATTTCGGGACACAAAGCTGTTTTACCCTCTGTGATTAAATTTTATGACTGTGTTCCACTTGCTGGTTGTATGCCCTCGAGAGCTGATGGTTGAGAGCTGCATGCAGCCTATTTACTTTCAAATAAATACCTACGCATCTTAAGGTGCGCGTTCATTTAGTGTACTTTTACCAAAATATTAGCTAATATGTGTCTCTCTTGGGTAGCTATCTCCTCCTCCGAAAGCTGATCTCATGACTGTGTCCAATTTTGGTTTCTAGAGCAGCATGAAAACTGAATTTTTATTCTCAAGTGGACCTACTTACGAGTACATTAAGTGTTTGGTAAGCTTTTGATAACCTAAATGAAGATCATATCAACATTAGGTACCTACTACACTTTAAATATTAGTTTTGAATAATATATTATATAGCTCACAAAAACAAAAACAAAAACAAAAACAAAAACAAAAACAAAAACAAAAACAAAAACAAAAACAAAAACAAAAACAAAAACAAAAACAAAAACAAAAACAAAAACAAAAACAAAAACAAAAACAAAAACAAAAACAAAAACAAAAACAAAAACAAAAACAAAAACAAAAACAAAAACAAAAACAAAAACAAAAACAAAAACAAAAACAAAAACAAAAACAAAAACAAAAACAAAAACAAAAACAAAAACAAAAACAAAAACAAAAACAGAAACAAAAACAAAAACAAAAACAAAAACAAAAACAAAAACAAAAACAAAAACAAAAACAAAAACAAATACAAAAACAAAAACAAAAACAAAAACAGAAACAAAAACAAAAACAAAAACAAAAACAAAAACAAAAACAAAAACAAAAACAAAAACAAAAACAAAAACAAAAACAAAAACAAAAACAAAAACAAAAACAAAAACAAAAACAAAAACAAAAACAAAAACAAAAACAAAAACAAAAACAAAAACAAAAACAAAAACAAAAACAAAAACAAAAACAAAAACAAAAACAAAAACAAAAACAAAAACAAAAACAAAAACAAAAACAAAAACAAAAACAAAAACAAAAACAAAAACAAAAACAAAAACAAAAACAAAAACAAAAACAAAAACAAAAACAAAAACAAAAACAAAAACAAAAACAAAAACAAAGGTTAATTGGTTGCGTGCTTTCTCCTTATTGTTTTTAGTTTAGTTTAGTTTAGTTTATTAGTCAATCAGAAATCTCTTACAGACTAGAAATAACAATTTTTTGAATAAATGCAGAAAATAAAAAGTAAATAAATGCATCTGGATGTAAGTTTACTAATAGCAATAATGAAGAATTTTTATCATATAAAAATTTAAAAATATATATTATATATTATTCACTAATAAAGATAAAATTTTATGTTTAAACATCTCTCTTGAACAATTTTCGAATATATCTACATTTTGACAAATTGAGTTTGCCTCCTTGATGCAACGAGATATTGGTTCATTATAACCATAATTTGTCCGGTGAAATTGTACAAAGAATAAAACAGTGGAACGAGTATCTCTTGGGGGAATATGAAAACCAATTTTTTCTAATAGAAATGAACATTTGATTCGAGATGTGAGAATGTCTCGAACAAACATAATTGAAAAGAATTTCCTGCGAAGGTCGAGAGTATTAATCCCGATTAATAAACATCGAGTATTGTAACTGGGAGTTTCAAAATTCCAATTAAGTTTGGAGATAGCATACCTTGTAAATCTTCTTTGCACTCTCTCGATTCTATCTATTGCTGTTATATAATAAGGGTTCCAAACCACAGAACAATACTCTAAGATGGACCTTACCATTGAAAAATAAAGACTACGTAACGTAAATATATCTGAAAATTCACGGGCATTTCTTTTTATGAACCCTAGCATAGAGTTCGATTTGCTTACAGAAAAATCAATGTGCGATTTAAATGTTAATTTATCATCCAGTATAACACCTAGATCTTTTTTTTGGGTGACTCTTTGCAGAGTTTCATCTTGCAAACCATAGCTATAATAAATGATATCTTTTTTCCTAGAACAGGAAAGAACTTGACATTTGGATACGTTCAAATGCAGAGAATTTAATTCACACCATTCAGAGAGTCTACAAAAATCATCTTGAAGAAGGATGCAGTCTTGATGAGTAACTACTTTTCTAAAAAGCTTTAAGTCATCAGCGTATAAAAGGCACTGAGAATTAATAAAAATCTCCGAAATATCATTTATAAATAGAAGGAATAACAATGGGCCGATGTGGCTTCCCTGAGGAACTCCTGAGGGAACATGAATATGGTCTGAAAAGAAACTTTCAATTTTTACGATCTGCACTCGATTAGTTAAATAAGATTCAATCCACTTAAGGAGGCTCGATTTTAAAGTCACATTAAAAAATAAACTGCCAAATTATGTGAACTTATGTGAACCATTTGGTTGATTGAACTCAAATATTAATGGTTAAGATTTGTAATATTATGTTGTTTGTATTTGATATTTAGTTTAAGAATCAACCAACATTTACAAAGATTAGGTACATGAAGTATTTTAAATGACGTAAATTTGATCATGAAAATTTGTTTATACATATAATTTATACTTAATTGTTTATCCTCATTTTCTTTTCTTTAGGCCCCAAACAACCAATTTTTCAATATTGTAACAAGAAATTATTATTATTCTACCCAGTTAAATAAAAAATTAATAAAATACTAGTCTCTCTATGTACTCTTCTACAATAAAAACTACAATACTTTCAACAATACTTTTCAAAATGTTTTCAAAATTAAACTACAAATTCTTTTTCAAACAGAGCTTTTACTGTTGATATATTGTTCTCCTCATACTTATATTAAATAAATCCACAAATAAATTTAAAACATTTCTTTATACTCTATTGCAATTGGTTGCTTTAATCAACTTAATCAATTAAAAATCATGCAACAGAAACTGCAACAGAAACTTGCACGGTTATATATGTATATAAAAAAAAACAGATTTCAGATTCAAGTTAGGATAAAAATGAAAAAACTGCTGCCCTTATTGCATTGCAAAGCAGCATCAATTTGTACTAACGCTACCGTGTCGCAGTCGCAGTTGTGCAGCCGTTTGAATTGTTATTGATTTTCCAGTAATAAATTACACCAATTGCACCCCCATGTCGCGTTTGGAGTTGCATCGTAGAGTCTCGCGTCGTCGGTCGTCGCCGTGTACACAGAAACACAGAACCAAACTGAGCGTACACGACTTACTTACACAGGATTTTCGAAAGCGCCATCGCATCGGTACTGCTTTCCGCTGTTCTGCTTCTTCCATCCATGTTAACCAATCAATTTAAAATTTCCGTTTCCGCTGTGTATTTGCCTTAAATCAGGGAATTTCATTTCATAAAAGAAAAACGGTGCATGATGGGCCATGCTCGGCTTGAACTATTCGTATTCCCACACATCCTTACATAACCCGCGCGTATATAGAAAAAATTGCACGGCAAAACTGTCCAATATTTCAAAAGTCAACCACGGCCTGTTTTCTGGAGTGTGATTTATAGCTAGCTATGGTCATGAAACTTGTTAAAGTGCAGACACAAATGGGGAATTGAATAAAGTCTGTCTGTACTGCATATACACCGTAATACGGGTATTTCCTTTTCCCTTTCCCTTTCCCTGTTTGTTTTTTTTTTTTTGTTTAATTTATGTTATTTTTGCAATATCTAACAATATGCGAAATTGTCATCAGAGACTAATTGTCACCTCTCACAGATGATGTTGATTTTGTTATTCAGTTGAGATTTCAAAAACGCTGAATGACGAAACATGCTGACGTGGCAATCGAGTCAATTGTCAATCTAAATATTCAAAGAGGAGAAAAATCATAGTGATGGCGTTCTGTTGGTTGCCTTCGTTGGTTCGGTGCTATTTGAATTCTCATGTGAATGGCTTTTAATTCACGGCGACTGATTTATGCACTGGCACATCAGGCATTTTTTTGAAAAAAACTACTCAGGTGATTTATTCCTGGAATTCTAGAATTCAATTTTATTCGAATGTGCTGTGTATTGTTCTTGTGCTTTTGTTTTTTAAGTGGAATATTCATGTGCTCTTCGTTCGTCACTCAGCTATATTTACATTTTTTTTTTTAGTTTTTTGTTTATTTTTTGCGAAATACGAATTGGTGTTTTGGGATTAGATTTTTTGTGTTATTTGTATTTCTAAGAATGAACATACCAATAGCCAATGCAATGGTTTAAGATTTAAGCTTACCTGGAAGGGGCATTAAATGGTATTCTAACGCAAACAAAAGATATTTTATTTTTTTTATTTTGACATGATTTCACTTTATTCAAAAAACCTGTAGCTGCCTTTAAATCGCGTACAATACATGAGTGTTTTTTTTAGTAAATAATAATAAAAATAAATTAGCAAAAACAACTCTGACGAATTGAAAAATGAGTGGGTGGAAACTTTGCCGTTAATTATCTGTGACAGTTTCGAATTTATCGTTAAATGTTTTCTATGTTTTTTTGAGTGCGTTGCTAACTTGATGTCGGAAATTGGTAAAAACTTCTTATACCTATGGTTTATGGTTTTATAATTTCCTGTTAATTAGTTGTGACAAATTCAATCTGATTTTAATGTTTTTTTCTAATGTTGGTTAGGTTCATAGTTTTTCATTAACTATGTACGTCGTTAGTTAATTGTTAAAATTTTGAATTTGTTGTTCTATGTTTTCTATGTTTTCTATTTGAAAAGTAGTTAGCACTTCGTAAATTTGATATAGTGCTTATCAATTTGCCGTTAATTTGTCTTTAGCTTGTAGTGAACAAATCAACTTGGTGTGCTATCTTTTCCATGTATTTTTGGATTATTTGTTTCCTATGACTGTCAAATTAGCAAACCAACTTTGACGAATTTAAAAATGGTTAGTTGGATAAATTGCTGTTAGTGAGTCTTTAATTAGTTGTGAAATTTTCAAATTTGTTTAAGTTTAAGTTTTTAACGTTTTTCGAACTATTTCAAGTTAGCAAAGCACCCAAAACAATAACAACAATAACTGAAATATTATATTTTAGTAGTTCTCGCCACTTTTCAATAAAAAAAACGTAGAGCACATAGAGTGACAAATTCGAATTTTCACTACTACTTTAATGATAATTAACGACAAATTATGCACTTATCCAGTTTTCGATCCGTGAGAAGTGCTTTTGCTGGCTTGATATTTAGCTAGCAAACCACATAAAAACATAGAAAACTTTGCACAATCGAATTAAATTTCCCACAACTAATTATCTACTATTTAACAGCAAATTATTAAGCCATAAGCTATCAGGTATACGAAATTCTTACGGATTTTCGACAAAGTAGCACCCAAAGAAACATAGAAAACATTGATTGACAAATTCAAAATTTGTCAGAATTAATTAACTACTAATTAATTGCAAGTTATCCACCAATTCATTTTTGATTCGTCAGAGTTACTTTGCTAGCTTGACACTCATTTCTATTTCATATAAACACCACAGATATCTATATTCAATTTTTAGAATTCTAAGATACCTCTGAACACAGTAAGTCCGTTTTGTATTTAATTTTATTCTATTTTATTTTATTTTATTTTATTTTATTGTATTTTATTTTATTTTATTTTATTTTATTTTATTTTATTTTATTTTATTTTATTTTATTTTATTTTATTTTATTTTATTTTATTTTATTTTATTTTATTTTATTTTATTTTATTTTATTTTATTTTATTTTATTTTATTTTATTTTATTTTATTTTATTTTATTTTAATTTATTTTATTTTATTTTATTTTATTTTATTTTATTTTATTTTATTTTATTTTATTTTATTTTATTTTATTTTATTTTATTTTATTTTATTTTATTTTATTTTATTTTAATTTATTTTATTTTATTTTATTTTATTTTATTTTATTTTATTTTATTTTATTTTATTTTATTTTATTTTATTTTATTTTATTTTATTTTATTTTATTTTATTTTATTTTATTTTATTTTATTTTATTTTAAGTCCCTCTATTATCGCAAGTATTAGTTGAGTGTTAAATAAAAAAACCTCGAGGTTTTAACTAACCTAGGTATTAACAATTTGATGTGATTTTTGGCTGGCACACAGTGGTCCGTTTGTTGAATTTTCGTGAGAAAAATAATTCCGAAGTCAATTCTTAATACAAACTGGCCATCTTTTTCTGCTTCAAAAATAAGGTTCACAATTTACCTCAGAACATGGTCTAAAATTTAAAAATTTTATAAAAAGAACAGTCGAAGCCATAAACTGAGTCAAGTTTGTGCTTGAAATTTCTCAAAATATGTTCTTTAATGTATACTTTCACATAAAATGTTAGGCAATGTTTCCAAGGGATGAGATCTAATTTCAGTGCTAGTTTTTAGTCATATCACTATTTTTTAAATATAAGAATATTTGAGTAACTTCATATAGTTATAATGGTAGTTAGTCGGTTTAGCACAATTGTCAACTATTAAATTACTTAGCCTGGCATCAGAATTAAGCAATGCAACCAGAAAAAAACATCAAATTTACTAAAATTATTAGTTTTTTGATTATTTCGATTATTTTGATTATTATACCTTAAATTTTACTGACAACTCTTATCTCTCTAAATTGTCAAATTTATTTTAAATTCAATTATAAAAATAATTTCCAATACAAACATTTTTAAAAACTATAGCACTTAAATTAGACTTTATCCTTTAAGAGCATTGCTCAAAATTTTGGACTATCTTCTTTAAATTTAGTTCAAGATGTATCGGAGTCATTTTTATATGAAAGTATACACTCATGTACATATAAGGTTACTAATTGCAAAGATGACAATAATTTAAAACATATCTGAGTTTTTCTGTAATTAAAGTATTATTTTATTATTTACAAATTTTTACTTAGAATAATTACAATAAAATATCACGTGTAATTAAAGAAACGACATTTAATTTTAATAAATTAAAGTCTCGATTCCTAACTAAATATAAATGGGTTTTGATTAGTATAATCCTTAGTTTGACAGTCAATTGCACATGTTATAAGTCCATCGATTATGTTGACGTTTGGGAGGCATCACCGGGTGATTGAATAAATTAAAGGAAATACATACATTTTCCTTACATACATAAATTATATTTAAGCACATTTCAAAAATAAATTTGACTCAGTTTCTGAATTCATCAATACTTTTAATAAGATTTTGAAATTTGCGGGCCATGCTATGACCTAAGTTGTGAAGGCTTTGTTTGGAGTTGTAAAAACTAGGCAGTACCACTGAATTCAGCAAATCAATAATTTGTATAAAGAATTGGTGTCGGAAATAATATTTGTCACGATAATTCCACAAACGGACTACTGTGTGGCGGTGTTTGCTGGGCCAAATTTCGTTTAAAATTATCCTATTGACGTGTATCACGTTTATTTTTAACAGGACGGCCTTATGCCACAAACCACAAACCTACACAGCTTATGAACGAAACAATCTTATTAATCTATTTATCAATTGCCTGGATGTACGCTTTCTCGAAGTAGAGACTATTCTATACATCATTGAGCAATATCGGTGCTTTTCAAAAAAAAAATTGTGACTATTTATGGACTTAAAATGACACCCAATATTTTGCCTTATTATCTACTTATTCTACTTCTTGAACCAAATCTTTTTCAGCATATTATATATTTATATGAAAATATTGAGTTAAAATTAAATTCAATAAAAAACACATTAAGTGAAATACTGGAAACCCTAAAGTTTAATTGATATAAAATGATTCCTTGTAATGCATTTACGAATAACTTCAACCAGATGCATTCATAATAAAATAAAAAGAATTACCCATCACACTATATCTAATTCGAGAGAATTTCAATTCAAAAACGAAACTCAACTTCTGCAACCACTTTATGAAATTCAACAGCTCATGATGCACAATACAGTTTCCATAAAATAATCATTACGAAGAGAGCGTACTCATCCTAGTTTATTATGCCACCATAACAGTACTCTGTACAACAGATGTATTGCATAAAGATTTTGGCAGAATCAAAAAGAACCAAAATAACAAGATGGCATGGAACAACAACAACAACAACGAAAAACATATCATACTATAAAGTTGGAACCATTGTAATGATAATAAAAATAACAATAAAAGTTGTTCGCCTCATTCTATGCGAAGTTGGATTTGTTATTCGAATAAAACTATGTTCATCCATTCGAACAAACTGTTAAACGAAAACAGTTAGATGTGTAAGGGTTTTCTATTGTAGGAGTAACTATGTTCATGTATATATTATATATCTATCGTTTTATTATTTTTTTTTTATATATATATTTTCTGGGAGTTTTAATGCAAATGTGTTTTTGTAGGTATCGTCCATAACCTTTGAACCTCCTAACAGCAATTTAAAATGTTCTATTTATGATAGTTTTGAACTTTTTGTTTTATTTTTATTCAAACTCAATTCTAAAAAAGTTGTTCAATAGATGAAAATAATTGCTGTTTCAACAAACATATAATATAAATTGTATCTTATATAGATATAAATAAATCATGTATTTTTTAACTTTTGTGATACTTTGTTGCCAACATTTTGCTCTCGACGGATAGTTACAGAATTCTATTTAAATGCATGCTTTAAAGTTGCCTTGAAAATGTATGCAGTTTAAAGTTAATAAACTAAAGAGGAAACTATAAAAACAAGTTATTTGAGAAAATTGTTATTATTAGAAAATAAAGTCAATTATTTATACTAGACTTGGCCAAAGCGTAAAGTGATTTCGTGAGAGTTGCCACGAAGAAGAAAAATCCAGTGAGGGAATTTTCGAAATTGTTGAGGTCATTTGACAAAAGCTGGGGCAAAATTATATGTTAAATATGATTTAACATAAAAAATTGTTCTTGTTACTACTTCTATAATGCATTCTCTATCAATAAGTTGCAGCAAAACAAAAAAATTCAGATGTATCACAATTGTTATAATTTAAAGACATGTGGCGGCTTTGAGCCATTAAATAACAATAAATAAAAATAATTTAAAATTTAATAATACTTTCAGAAAAGCCCTACCAGCTGTATTCATTAGAGTTCTATAATTTCATTCTTGTAGGTGACATGAACGTTAGAATTGGAACAAGATGATCAGTTGATACCAGCTTTAACTTCAATAGTAAAACACAAGATGTTCAATAGATTCAACCTGTGACGCTAACTGCAACATATTTCTGGAACTTCTTGAGGACATTGGGGATTTTACTTTAAATATAAGAAGTATTAGTAGCAGAGCTTCTTCTGTTATTGATAATTGCTGCCCTTCATATGGAACAGCTCATTTAGTTGATGACTATGTTGTTCGTTGGGAAACTTTTTCCGATCACATGCCAACCACCTTTTGCTTAAAATCCTTAAATACACATCCAATTCAAGCCTGGACAATTTACCTTCCTCAGCTTAAATTGACAGATGATAGATGTCAAACCTATATATTTGAAATCTTGAATCAGCCGCTGAAAACAAAATGTTTACATCTACTTCGATTGAAAATCGTTGCAATGGAATAAAAGACTGCATTTACGAAGCAAACATTCAAACTTCGCTGCCAACCACTGAAGTTTGACCAAAAAAAGCCCTGGTTTGATCTTGCTTATAATATAGCCCGAAAAGATACCTTTAAATATCTGCAAAATTTTAGAAAATTCATTATTGACGTGTTTCGAATCAAATGAAGGTTTAAATAATGGTTTTTCAACAGGGACGCTACAAAAGTAGAGCGACAGAAACAGCAAACGACTCCATATTTCTTGCCGCTCTTTCGACATTTCTCTTCAGTAAGGTTTTTCATTTCATGATGCAAAGAGCCAACAATGAGTCGAAATTATTAAAATTTACTACCGAATTTCGAAGTCAGTGGCCTCAACGTTAAGAGCGCTACGTCCAATTTATGGTCGTCATAATCGTCCTAGCTGATCAACAATTGAGCGTCTAGTGGAAAAATTTGAATCCACAGGCACAGTACAAAATTTTCCCGTGCCAGTGAGACAAAGAGGTGCCCGTAGTGTCGAGAATATTGCTGTCTCTCCCACGTCGTTCTCAAGCGTTGGGCATCTCTGTGACGTCGTTGTGGCGAATTTTGCGAAAAGATCTTGGCCTACACCCTTAAAAGATTAAATTGACGCAGCAAGAACTGAAGCCACTTGACCACCAGAAGCGTCGTATGTTCGTGAATTGGGCTGAGCAACAATATGAAAATGATTCGGATTTTCATCGAAAAATCATCTTCAGCGATGAGGCTCATTTCTGGCTGAATGGCTTCGTCAATAAACAAAATATGCGGTATTGGTCAGGCAACAATTCACACGTACTCCATGAGTCATCATTGCATCCCGAAAAAATTACGGTTTGGTGTGGTTTATGGGCCGGCGGCCGTGATGATCAAGACCGGCACGTTACTGTGAATGGGGATCGCTATCGTTCAATATTAACCGAATATTTTTGGCCCCAATTGGATGATATGGACTTGGAGAACATGTGGTTCCAACAGAACGGTGCCACAAGCCACACAGCGAATGTCACAATCAATTTATTGGAAATCAAGTTTGGAGAACGTGTTATCTCACGAAATGGTCCAGTCGCTTGGCCGCCTCGGTTGTGCGATTTGACGCCGTTAGACTATTTCCTGTGAGGCTACGTCAAGTCTATGGTCTATGCCTACAAGCCAGCGACGATTGATGAACTTCGTACGAATATCGAACGTGAAATTGCAGCAGTATCGGCCGATTTATGCTTGAAAACCGTCGAAAATTGGGTTCAGCGTCTGGACTTCTGCAAGCGTGCGCGTGGTGGCCATGCAAAAGAAATCAAAATTCAAACATAATGGATTCAAACGTACTTTCACAGGAATAAAGAATTTCATTGATATCCAAAACCGTCTTTGTTTTATTTAAATAAATCTTTTGTAGCGCTCTTATTGAAAACCCCGATACGTTTCCGCCAAAAAAACTTATGTAAAATGAAAAAACGTATACTTTCAGCAAATTATCCCAAAACAAAATTGAGCACAAGAAAGTAATGGAGGAAAAATGCAAAAGAGATCCGTGAGGATTAACCCAATTCAAATTCTCATTTAACGACTGAAGACTTTAAAAGTCACTTTCTAAATTCACTAGTAGAATCTGCAAAGTCTTCCACACTATCATATCCTGAATCAACAGTAATTATCACGCCACAACTGGATCGTCATATTGAGATGGACGAAATTCTTGAAGTAATACAAAATTCGAAAAATAGTAAAGCTCCTGGTATAGACGGGATACCATATAAATCTAATAAAAACGCTAGTTCTTCATTAATTGAGGAAATTCAAAAGCTATTCAATGAAATTTTGGAAACCGCAGCAATACCCACTTCATTTAAAAAATCGGTACTTTATTCCCTTTGGAAAAAGGGCAATGCTGATTAAGTTACAAAATACCGTGGATTGTCCTTTTTAGATACTCTCTATAAAATGTTCACGTCTGTGCTCTTGAATAGACTTACTGTTTGGGTTGAAGAAAACGACATTCTGAACGAATATCAAGCTGCATACCGCAATAATTACTCCACTGTTGACCAGATCTAATCAAAAGAAGAAACTCTATGCTTTTTCTGTCGATCTAAAAGCTGCTTTTGACAACGTAAATAGAAATGCTCTTTTTCACAAACTTGCTGCACTTAGTATCTCCACAAAAATTATAACAATCTTAATATCACTATATAAGGACACTACAACTGGATGTATGGCATGGCAATAGTAAAACGGATGTTTTTGCAACGAACAAAGGTGTTAAGCTAGGATGTGTTTTGGGTGCACTAATGTTTGTCCTGTTCTTAAATGACATGCACTTTGAGCTTCCAGCAGGAATATGTGTGGAAGGACTAAAACATCTATATTCTTCTATATGCTCATAGTTTCATCGTATATTGCATCAAATCAAATGGGATCTTACAGTCAATCTGGATAAATCCAAAATAGTAATTTTTCGTAACGGTGGATGCAGAGCAGCACAAGGAAAATGTTTTTTCTGATAGATGTTACAAACCATTATAAGTATCTTTGGTGTTATTTTAAGTTACAATATGTCTTGAACAGAACATGTGAATAGCAGACTTACGACTTCCAAGAATATTATCAATTCAACGCAGTCGCAATGTATAAGAAACAATTTCGTGAGTCACTCTGCAAAATTGAAAATCCATAATGCCACTTAGAGAACAATAATGTTGTACTGTGTCCTGTTTGGGGATATAAGGAACGTGTCCAGGTTGAAAGGTTACAACGTTTCTTTCTGAAAAGGTGTTTTCTTCTGCCGAACAATACTCCCAACTAGGTACTACACATAGAAACAGGACTTCAAAATTCTTTCCTGACAACCCTTAAACTGCACAGCAATCGCAGTTCCATGATGAGTACAGCAACGTTTACTCCTGGGATGTTCCTAACTATTTTGAAGACACGAACCCACAGGATATGATAACCCTGATATTAAAAGCCCGCAGTGGATTACTGAATTTAAATGCCAGAGCCTGCCAAAAAAATACAATTTTGGCTAATGTACAATTTCTAAAATCCGTATTCAAATATTGCCTTCAAATCTTGAATGAATTTTTGTAAACGTAAGCTCACTTTGCCTTTATTTAGCTAATCTTTTTTAAGCCCGATAGGCAACTTATGCAAGTAATTGTCATATACTCGTACTAATTTAAATATGTACCAGCACAAATTTGTTTTTATAAATTATTTTGAAAATAAATTTCTTTATCTATCTTTTCATCTATCTATCTATCTATTCAGCCTCTAATTGCATTAAGCTTAAAATGGTTCTTTTTATCGACATCTAATTTTTTTGAATAACTCTTCCGCGTTTAGAGACATTTTAACTTTACGCAGTCTTTAAAGTTGCGTTAGTGAATTAGGCTGTAGGTATATCTTGATTCGTTTTACAAACTCTTTTTACGCACAGGTTTCTTATACATATAAAAACCTGGCTTTTTTTAGAATAATGTTTTTGATGAAAAAAAATTCTCACGTCAATACTAGAGACACGATTTTTCAAAAGTTCATCCGACCACTCGCTTTCGCCAACGATATTGACATAATTGGACGAACAAAATGTGATGTCAGTGGTGCTTTCGTAAGTATTGAGGAATAAGGGAAGAAGATGCTTTAAACATTGAATGAAGGCAAGACCAAATATATGCTTTCAACAAGAAATGACACCCACTATAGACAGCTATAATTTTGAGGTGGTCAGGGACTTTGCTTACCTAGATTCCGCTATAAATTTAACAAACGATAGGAGTGCTGGGATCAAACGAAGAATTACTTTGGCTAATAGCTGTTTCTCTGAGCTAAGAAGGCGATTGAGAAGCAAAGCCCTCTCTCGAGCAACTAAAATTTCCCTGTATAAGATGCTTATCATTCCGGTGCTGATTTATGGTGCAAAGACATGGTCACTATTATCGGCAGATAAGAATGCTTTAGATTGTTTAAGAGGAAAATTCTCCGAGTGACTCTTGGTCCCGTCTGAATAGATGGAGAATGGAGAAGAATATACAACTATGAACTGTACAGCGTCACCGACCTAACCAGTAAAGTAAAAAGCCAACGTCTGAGATGGCTTGTACCTAGCGAATGGACAACAATGCTCCGGCCCGGAAAGTTATTGTATCCACAACAGGTGGCACACGCAAATAGAAAAGGATCCCAACCAAATTGGTGTGCGAAACTGGAGACAGCTATCTAGAAACCAAGCCAGCTGGAAGAAGCGTGTTGGTTGAGGCTCTGTTGGTCCACCCCGGACTGTAGCGCCACCTTAAGGAACTAAGTAAGTAAATTTTTGTTATGATTTCACTCCTTTTTGTAATGATTTTATTTTCCAGATGAAAACCAAACCCTTCCACTCTACAAAGTTTCATAATTCTGCAGCGCAACCAAAAGTTCTCCATATAAATAATAGGAATTCTGAGAAAGTCGGTGGATTCCACGCCCTTGAATGGAAAATCTCAATTTTAAATTTTTCTCTTTGTATGCTCAATCGTTTATTAGTCATACCATTCTACAAATTTTCATCTTCTATAACAATCGCAATTGCATTATATAATTGATAACAATTTTTTAAAAGTGGGAAGATACTACGCCACTAGAGCTTAAAACTATAAAAGACTGACTTTTTTCTTTGTATTAACGTCAAACCCTAACCCTCAACCAATTTTCATCGTTCACAACAATAGGAAGTGCTTCATATAATTTATAGGAAAGTGGATGAATGCCACGCCCCCTAAATAGAAAATTTCAAATTTTCAATTTTTTTCCTTTTAATTCATCACAACCAGTTACGGTTTTTTCCGATTTTTGAAGTCCCATATTTCGGGTGAATAATTTGCTTTTAATTAGTTGTGACAATCTCGAATTTGTCGTTTAATGTTTTCTATGTTTTTTTTTGTGCTTTTCTTACTTGACAAATCTTTAGAAGCGGTAAAAACTTCTTATATTTAAAGTTTTGTGGCTTAATGTTTTGCCGTTAAAATTCTTTAAATAAAAATAAAAAAAACAAAGTCTTTAAATAGTTGTGAAAAATATTCTAATCCTTCAGTGTTTTCTATGTTTCTTTTGCCTTCTTTACTAGCTTAATATTAAGTAAGCAAGGAATCAGATAAAAAAGGGGTAAATAATGGTAACACCGAATAGTTTATGACTTAGTAATTTATTATTAACTAGTTTCAAATAATTTGTGAAAGAATGCAAAAAAAAAAAAACGTTGAAAACATTGTACGTCAAATAGTTTCGGATTTGAAGTACAATGTTTTCAACGTTTTTTTTTTGCATTCTTTGTTAACTTCACATCAAGTTACGATAGCACTACCTCAAAATGTGGTGAAATCTTTTTAACCGAATGATTTATCGCTTAATAAATCAAGGTTATCTAGTCGTTAGTAAGTTTTGACAATTTAAAATTTGTCATTCTTTGTTTTCTATGTAACATCATTAGCATTTTTCTGAATGGTGGTAAACACTTCTAGACATAACATTCTATTATTCAATAGTTCGCCTTAAATTATTCGTTGATTAGTTGTGACAAAACCAGTTTCTCGTTTTTTCAACAAAACCTCATTTGACCCAGTGAAAGTGTAATAAAGTAATAAAAAGGTTAAATATAATCAATTTTAAAGCCTTTTCGAATGTTACTTTATATGAATTAAGAAACTTAAACAAAAAACATAGAAAACATTTGACGACAATGAAAAAATTGTCATTACAATCAATGACCCATTAAAGACAAATTATTACTCAATTAAAATATTTCAATATAATAGGTTCTAAGAACGTTTCGTGAATTTAGAAAAATTTACCTAAATTTTGGTTTTTGTAAGTAAATAATTTATTTAAAAAGTACCCAGGGAGATCATTCAGAAATTTTCATGGATGAGATTTTTCATAATTTGTTGCTTCACGTCTTCTTTAACTTCAGAAAGTTTCACCTTGGACTATAACTGTTCAAAATTACTAGCTTAATATTCCTTGTATGACATTTTGATATTTGTTTGCATACTATTCCTATATTAAGAGCAACACTTTAGGGCAAAGTACTTTCAGTTGAAACAAAATTTAGTAAAATTTCATTTTTCGATGGACTACATTTTTTGTATCATTTGTGGTTGGATAAACAGCTCCTTATTATAAAACCTTAGCTTTTAGCTTTAGGAGGTAAAGATTTCAGGAAGAACACCATCATAGAATATTTGGAGACATTGCTTTCATTTTATAACTTTTTAGAAATTCCTTTTATAACCTTCTTCTTTTGTTCTAATAAAAACTGCAAAAAAAAGTTTCATTAGGAACTAATTTCACTTCTTAACTTTTTTTGAACTCAGCGGCTCATTGGTCATAATTTTAAATACATATTTGCTCGCATTAACAAAACTAAATATCAACAAAACTTCTTTTAAAATAAATATATGCATCTACAAGTATGCCATACATACATACTTTAATCAAGATCAACAAAATCCATCAACTCTTTCAACAAATAATAAAAAAAATATATATACCTACATACATTTAGGTATCAAATAGTCAAAAAGAAATTGGTTTCATATTTCTGCCGCTAAAAAATACTCGTTTCGCTTTTCAAATAAAAAATCACTAAGCTATAGGTACGTTATTTCTACAGATACTTCTCAGAGCCCACACTATCACCACTCTTACATTTGAATTGAAAATCATGTGCACCACGAAACCCAAGTGTACCAGGAACAGGAACTGGTACATAATTTTATTTGCATAATCTCCTTTGCCACTGATGCATTCTGAGAAAAGAAAACACCAGCTTCACGAGGTATAACAGCTGGAAAGTCGTGGCATGGCGTGGTTATCCTCGCACCATGCACTCAGGTGTGTCGAACGAGTGTTGAAGATAGATTCACTTGAAAGGTAAAAATCGTTGCATTAGCATAAAGTCTAACATCGCCACCAAAATATATAATATACGAGTACACACATATACCTACCGTGGTAAATTATATAGGTGTGAAAGTGGGTGATATAACGCCCACCTTGTATTTCCTCCTGACAACCCCACACCAACACCAGACGATGACGTCGTTGTTCAAACACAACAACCAAAGCCAAAGTGAACGTGAGAGTAAAGTTATATGAGTACAGCGGTAACCCCCAGGATATTTTTCATATTTGGTTTTTCGTTTCATATTTTTTTTTTTTTGTATTTTTTTATCAGAGACGTTCTATCCTTGATGCATTCAAAGAATTTTATTCCAAGTTGTTGGTGTATAGTCTCGAACTGCACGGATACAGAAAGGGGCGAGAGTAACAGGCAGTTATTATTGTCTACAAACAATTACTGCGTATTTACGTCATTGAATGCGCCTCAGCCTCATTTCTTCTTACAAAAACAACAATTAGAAAACTTGGGTAATCCAATAATTTTGTCAATTATGGAGGGCAAAAATATACCCAAAGACTCATAGAGCCTTTTCTTCAAACGCTGGCCGTTTGACGATTTCATCCGTGTATAAACATTATAACCCATTGATTTCGGTGGATTAAATGAGGTTCAAGTACACCATTCAGAGTTCAAATATAAGATAACACGGTTGAAACCGAGTGAATTTGCCTAATCAGTGGACTTTGAAATTATGAGAAAAGTTTTAAAGCATGAAATACGATATTTATTTATTTATTTATTTATTTATAACTCTAACAAGCACATTGACTTTCATAGAATATCTTAAAATTAAACTTAAATCAAATTAGTTAAATATTATTTAAAAGTAAAGCTTTACATTCATTTCTACTTAAATTGAATTCCAATAAGTCTTCGAATTGATTGAAATTAGTTTTACGCTGGCAATACAAAAGAAGTCGTTTCCTCTAGGTCGTAAAGAACGCAATAGAGCAAATATATTGAATAAAGGCAGTAACTTTGGGCTATCAATATGGCTACAAATAATATTCCTAGCAAGCATTGCGAAATAATAAACTCGTCTGTTATAAAGTGGATTTAACCCAATTAATTGACATTTAATATTATAAGAAGGCATTTCTGAATACAAGTATGTTTTACGCAAAGCAAACTTTGTGAATCTTTTCTGAATTTGTTCAATCTTCAATGATCAATTGTTATAGTAAGGTGACCACACTTCAAAGTGTAAGGGTCACTAAAGTCCTTGGAATTTCTGAAAATAAAACCAAGCATAGCATTCGCTTTCGAGATCAAATAGTCTACATGCAAGGTAAAACTTAATTGAGAATCGAAAGCAATTCCTAAATCCTTAAGCATCGTTACTCTAGAGAAATCACTCTGAGAGATTTGATATTCTAACGCAATTAGAGTTTTAGATCGAGTAAATGTCATAACAGAGAATTTACGAATGTCAAGATGCAAACAATTTAAATTACACCAATTGGTTAGCCTATTTATGTCTGCTTGTAGCTTGGTACAATCAGACGCAGATTTAATTTGACTAAAAATCTTGCAATCATCAACAAAAAGTAGTGCAATTGAGTCTAAAATAAACTCTGGTAGGTCATTTATAAACAAAATGAAAATGAGAGGACCTAAATGGCTTCCCTGTGGAACACCCGAGTGATTAAAAATAGCTTTCGAAAGATGCGAGCCTAGTTTGACATACTGTTTGCGGCCAGTTAAATAACTCATAATCCAGCATAGTAAAGTAGAGTGAAAACCTAAGCTTAATAATTTACGCTTTAAAATATGGAACTGAACACGGTCAAAAGTCTTAGCAAAATCTGTGTAGATGGCATCAACCAGAAAGTGTTGTTCCATAATGTTAAGACAAAAGTTGATGAAAGTCGCCAAATTTGTTGTCGTTGATCTACCACACACAAAACCATGTTGGTCCTCTGAAATAAAAGATCGAGTTACAGAGTAGATTTTCCGCTTGACAATCGCTTCAAATAATTTAGGGACTAATTGTATTTTAATTAAAATCAAAAACTTCTTTGAGATTTCTAAATGAAAAAAATAACGCCTTTTTAATTCTTGATTAAATATGATTGTATAAAAAAAATTTTTTTTAAAATCGTTGAAGCGGTTTTCTTAAAAAAATATTTTTTTCATATATCAAATTCTTAAAAACATTTTTAAGGGAAATTTTGGTATGTCAATCGTTAGTATTTATTTCTGTGCATAAAAAATAAAATTTCAAAAATAAAATATCGAATTTAAAAAAAAAAAATTAAAAAATTTTGTACTCAAATTATTTTGTTTAAAAAATGTTTGCGCTATTTTCTAATTTAATTTGAACTAAAAAAAAATTGTATATAAAAAAAATAATCTAAATCTGTAAAGCCGATAGCGAGAAAATTCAAAAATAAAAAAAAACATTCTATGAGAAGTACTGTTAATAGTTTCTATTTGAAAATTTTAATAATTTTTGGTTTAAGCAAACAAAAAAGGTTAATAAAATAAAAAAATATTTTCTTAACATTTTTATGGAAAGTACCGTAATTTTTTCAAAAAAAGTAAATTTTTTTTCTTAAAATATCTTACAGAGTGTAAAAACAGTAAAAACAAACCCTTAAATACCGAGTTTTATACAAATCGTCCATTTAGTGTTCATAGTATTTGATTTCCAAGAAAACCATTTTGAACATTTTTTAAAAATCCAAAAACTATATTTTTGAAAATTTTAGTAAGAAAAACTATTTGCATTGCTTAGAAGCTTTTGTATAAAAAAAAGTTATTGATATCAAAATATCCGTTTTGAAGAAAATAAAAATAGATGGTTCTTTGGGAGGTACCATTAATAACGATTCTTTGAAAAATGGTTTGCCATCCAAAGGTAGCTTTTACCAAAAGAAGTTTATTGAATTTTTTTTTAAATTGTGGAGCCGTTTTTTAGAAAAATAAGATTTTGTAAAATTATTAAAAACAATCGTATTTCAGGTACCGATATTTTTATTTCTAAAAACTATTTAAAAAACGTGTAGGAGAATCACCAAACACCACTACGTATCACCTCCAAGTTTTAAGAAAAGCGATCCACCCGTTTAGACAGACAGAATTTTGCCACTCACTAATTTGATGTTCTCTATCATCGTTATGTCATGTTTGATTGGTATCTCGAAATTTTTTTTGCACGAACCCAAAACTTGCCTTGCCTATGCATGTATATCGCAAGTAAAATTGGAATTTTCCCCTCCCTGTATAAAAAAAATAGATCCTACCCTGGACATGGGTAACAAGAAAAAGCTGTTGCAATTGCTATTGGTTTTTATTTCGTTTTAAACAAGTCGCCTTTCTTTGATCTCGTTACTTTCTACTAAAAGAATTGTATAGCTCTGCAGGTACGCAAAATACGAGTATATAGGAAACTTACTACCATCATATTTTATATCTTAAAAAATATATTTTTTTGTTCCCCCAATATAACGAAAACTGGATGCTGTGAGTTTTTAAATCGATATTTTTAAGAAGTTCGAATTGGGAAGTTAAAGTTCAAAGATATTAAATAACAACTAGTCTTAAGATTTTAGTTACCCATTTCAGTTTAAATTTGACTTTTATTTGTTTACAACAAAAGATAGGTTAACTTATTAAAATATATATTTTCAAAAAAACAGGGAAAGTATGGTAGACATATGTGGTTTCTGAATTCCTTTTTTTCATTTTCAAAGAATAGAGTTAAAAACAGTAACAACCAAAACCACACTTACAATAAGAAAATATTTTTTCAACTTTATTGGAATAACCGATTCTAAACATCTCTGAGCTCCAATAATTTGAATTTATAACAATGAAACAGGACGATATAGGGACAGCAACAAAAAATATGATATACCTGCCACATACTACAAGGGTAATTGCATTTCATTGTAAGCATTTGTTTACACAACTGCAACCACAATTAGGTAAACATTTGTATTTGCTTTAGGTACTTTTATTTTTGAGTACGTTTCTATGTTACATTCCTAGTATTCTATGTATATGAATAGACACAGGAAGTATAAAACTTAGAGAAGCCAAATCCAATAGAATACAAAACAAAACAAAAAAAACGAAATCTCAAAAACCAATGGAAATGGCTTTTGGTTGTCAAGTGAGGTACATAGATTTTTATTTTTTCCTTTGTTTTGTTAAAAAAAAAGTATAGAAATACGAGTATCAGAGAAGAACTAAAAGTTTCAAAATACAAGGATCTCGTTTCGTTGGCATATCACAAAATGATAAGAAGCTTCTCAAGCTAAGTGAGGATAGCTTATTGGAAAAGTTTTTTATTTATTTTTATTGCACTATGCCAGAGCAGAAGATAGCAGCCTCAAGTATTTTTGCTGTGGGATAAAAAATGGGGTCGAGATTATATTCTGTGACGGATGTGCATTACTTTTTTTTCAAAACAATATTTAAAGACTTCATAATTCCTTCGTCATAATCATAACTTTCATAATTTTGGATAAATAAGAAAGAGGCAGAGCTAAAAGTTGTACCAGTTAAAATTTTAAAGTGAAAGTATCCCATTCTTTTTAAGTTATATTGACGACAGTCATAATGAGCATTTTTTGATGGTAAATGTGTATATGTACATTGTGTTGGCTCTATGATCTTAGCACCTCATATGTGGATACAAAAGGTCAAACAAGTTTCAAAAATTAGTCAGCCAAAGAAAATTTGTATTCAATTATTAAAGTTTTTCAAGGTCACGAGCGAATTTTGGCACCTCACTTGTTGGATAGGTGCCGTACAATAAAGTCAAGTGACATAAGGCCCAATTTAAATATTTGGCTTAATGTCTTTTTTGAAAAGCAACATAAGGCCAAGCTTTAAGAGTTGGCCTAATGTTGCTTTGGCAAAGTTACATAAGGCCAATTTGGCTATAGGTGTGTTTTTTTCTTTGCCCAAATGGGCTTGGACGAAAAGAACAACGTTGAGGCTAAGCAATTTACATGTCAAATACAACAACAAAACTAAGCCCGAGAATTTTCGGGGCTTAGCTTTAGTCCATATAGAAACTGTGTTACTGGCGATAGTTTGTATGGAAACTCCATTTTTTTCTGTCATGGCGTCGCTAAGCCGATGTCGTTCTTTTGGTCCGATTTCCCTAGGCTTACAAAAAAAACACACCTTATATATAACTTTTAACTGTTGTACCTTGGCAACAAAAAGTATTCGACAAAATTTGAACAAGCTAAAAACGGTTAAAAGTAAACCTGAATTTATATTTATAAGTATAATTTATTGATTTATTATTACCTATTTATGTTGCTTTTGGAAAGTTATATAAGGCCAACTCTTAAAGTTTTGCCTTATGTCACTTGAAAACTTTCTGAAAAAACACTAAAAAGTAACAATACCATTATAGAAAAGTCACTAAATGGCAAAAATAACTAAGCTGTGAGCTGTGTGATTTATCATTGTCAGTTTGTTTGTGATTAACCAACAACAAATGCAATTCAAAGTTTAAGAAATATAATAAGAAGTGATTCCTTAAAATATTTCTTGTAACGTGTTTGTTGATTTTGAAAAGGCATTAATTCGAAAGATAACCACTAGATCTGATATCAGAAAGCTTTTTGTAGATAGATTTTCGTTGATATGTTCGTGGGAGCAGTGACATTAATAAGATACCAATATAGCTGGAGTCACTAAAGAATCACAAATTGCAGTAGGTCTTGACTTGATTTTAGAGTCCTTGTACTCCTGCTGGAAGGTAAAGTGATGGACTTTATAGTGCATCAGTTGTTATTATATTGGTGTTTATTCGCTGGCTCTGGACCTTTGGCACCCAAAGTAAGTATATGGAGAAATTTGAAAAGAGAAAATGTCATCTATTTGATCAGTAATCGGTCAGAAAAGGTCAGTCCTAAATAACTTGTAATGAAGGCCTAAAGTTTCTCAAGGTCATGCGATGTCACGTGCGATTTTTCGCATCTCATTTGTGGGAAATTTACAGATAATTAATTCCACCTGAAAGGCTCTACGATTGATATAGAAGGTCACCAATTTTTGCAATTTGTCCGCTAAAGATTGCTTTTTAACGAACGATTTTTAGCACCTGATTTTGGTAATTTTATTTAAGTATTATACTATCTGATTGATCATCATAAAAGGTCAGTTAGTTTCAGTAATTGGTTAACCATAGATTTTTATTCATAAATTTTTATCCCTATGCCAAAAATTGTTTTTGACCTTAAAAAAAAACTTTAAAAATCTAATAAAAGAATCTACTGAAACTAGAGCTGACCTTTTATACATATCGTCGGCTTAGAGTGTAAAGCGGCTAACTCCACATTTTTTTACCATTATAGATTACTTCATAAAAAATTGCTAAAAAATACAAAAGTCTATCAAATCTTTTCAATTTCACTAAATTTGGCAATAAAGAGTGTTGAAAAATATTTAATGTAATTTTGGTTTTATTCAAGTAATGCGAACACTTGGTTTGAAAATATTTGTTTGTAAAAAATGCAAAATAGGAGTTAGCTGCTTTACACTCTAAGCCCACGATATGTTAAGGCATTTCAGGTGGATTTAATTTTTTCCAAATTTGTCCATTTATGAGGTGCCAAAAATCGGTATGACTTACATTTTTTTTTTTTAAATTAATAGTTGACCATTACTCAAAAACAGTTTCTGACCTTTCACGGCCTTTCAAATTGCATACTTTTTTAAATGATCCAAATGAGGTGCTAAAAGTTTTTTTTGTGACCTTGAAACGAACTTAAAAATTACTGAAAATAGTTGACCTTTTATCTAGATCTTTAGAGATCTTTCGGATGGCATGCACTGTCGGTAAATTTCTTAAAAATGAGGTGGCAAAAATTTTAAGTGACCTTAAGTAACCTTGATTACAAGTTATCTAGGGCTGATCAATTTCTAGGACTAGTTGACATTTTCTCATTAATTACTGACCAATGATGACATTTTCTTATTTTCATATTTCTCTGTGTCTCAAGGGAAATAAGATATATTTAGTCAGCATACGATCAGCAGCTGCTGAGTGGGCATCATGTAGAGTGAGAAATGAAAAACGATGAAGGCCGAACCATCAGTTTAAAGACTGGGTCTTGGCCTAGATGACTGGAAGCAGCGTGCTAGAGATTAAGGGCGTACGCAGGATTGAGAATGAAGGGTGGGGAAGGGGGATAGCAAACTCATTAAAAAAAAAGTTTTGGGACAGAAATTTTTCTAAAGTATGAAATATCGTCCCCTGTTTGCAACAACTAGGCAGCTCATTTATCAAATCTTACAATATTTTCGTAAAAACCCTATTATCTTGTACAATTTTAAAGACTTTTCGTCCAATTTTTTCCTACGATAGAAAAATTTGTGAAATGCTAGAAACATACAAATCAAACTTTCCTTCTTTCGCTAGAAGCTACTATGTATCTATGAACGTTGCTATCTCCAAAATTTATAAAATTAATTTACCTAGTTCTTGCAATCAAGGGCAATATATTCTTATTAAGTGGGGACAAGTGCACCTACCTACTTCTCCCTGCGTACACCCTTGCTTGGGATCATCTATGATGGAGAGCTGCGTGTCTCAGGCTATGACACTTCATGGATTGGGAGCTGGATAAGTTTTAGTAGTAAGTATGTACGTATGTATTACAGATACTGAAGTTACAAACAGATATCGCATCCAGTACGAAAAAAAATTATCATTTTTTTCAATATTTTGTGTTTGCAAGCTCTTTTTTCTCAAAAATCGAGTCGGTCGATCGAAAAAAATCTAATGGCTTGTAGTTGACGTTTTGTATTATGTCAATGAATGTTAATCTATCTTTTTTTAAACCATATGTATATTAGTCTATAAGTCACACAATATTTTTATAACTGGGACGTAGCTCTTCGTCCCATGTTTGAAAAGTAATCCTTTTTCTTTGCTCTGTGTACGATATCTTATATAATGTATGTAACTATTACACCTGTGGTACTATACTGACTAGCTTATAAATAATTAATAAATCAATTAAAAACGTCGTAAGAATTTTAATGTCATCTTGGTATTCTGTTCCAGTTGCCAGTAATGTAAGGGAAGAGATTGCCAATAAGCCACATTAGGTCAACTATGACTGCAACTGCTTGGTGGTTATGCCTATCGTGGCCTTATTGTCGTCTAGTTCCTATGTTCTGTAATTCTCACATCTATAAATTTGTTTCAGTTTTAATGGTTATTTTCGCCAATTTTATCTAAAAAAAGTTACAGAACGTGGGTACTAGATTCACAAGCGCATAGATAGTTTAGATAGCTTTAGCCTTTAATTTTTTTACCCGAAATCAGTATTTGCCCATAAGCAAGTAAAAGTTAGTGGCTTTTTTTTAAATTGTATTTTTCCTTAAACCAGTTATAAATACGAGTATAGTGTTGTTATTATTTACTTAAGATATCACTTTTCATTTTACTCAAAATGTTAATTACAAAACTAGCTTTGAAAAGAAAATGTATTTATTACCTAGCAATATTCTTTGTAATCTTTGACCATCAAAATCTCAACCCCAAATAGTTTGTATTTTTTGTCTCCTTTCATAATAAACACAAGAACACCACATATCAAATTCAACATACACAAAAAACTAACAGTGAAAAAGTGACAACAGAATCCCTGAGTTGATGATTTTTATTCATAAGCAACTGAACCAAAACTGAATTTACAAAGGGTGGACCGACTTACCTCCAAAAAGTAACTCTCTGCATCAGATACAAATAAACTTTATCACATTGTCCTTTCGTTTCTTACAAACAAATAGAACTCTGAAACCCTATCTGTACATACATATTATGTACATACGTAAGTTTATAGATGATGGGCATAGACAGACCATGTGCATAGAATATCCACAGAAAACGATGACAATAAAGGTTGCTTTCGCAATACTCCTGCGGCGATGACAATGACAACCAAGAGAAACTTCAAAACTTTGTCCAAGGAAAGATCTCCATCGAGACAAGAAGACACAAAGTTCTCAATGCCAATAATTCTGACTTCATATACGTCAAATTGTGCAATGGTCGTCGCTTGAGATTTGTGGTATTTCATTTACATAGAACTGACGACATAAGTTGCTTTCCCTTCAGACCGATATTTACTGCTGGTTGATTTGTCACCTTTTGCGGTAAAGGCGAGTGAATCTCTCTCATGCATTGATTCTTATATGCGATTACCATTCATTGAAGAAGCAAAGTATTGTTAGCTGAGGAGAATAGGATTTTCAGGAGATTTAAGAACCCTCTCATGAACATAAGGATTTGTTGCACTTGTTGAAATGTGGTTATATTGCAAGGGCTTTGAATTGTTTCTTTGTAACTGAAATAATCGATATTTACATTCAATTTATAGAAAATTCACAGAAATCAAAATTATAAAGATTACCTATGTACATTATTATGATGTTGATGTTTAAATTTGTAAATAGAATTTTTAAAGAGAGAGAATGTTTTAAGGATGTTGGTAGGTACTTCTATTTGAGTCTGAAAAATTAAAAAATTTTACAAATACGAGTATGTACTAAAATGAACAACCCACAAGTTATGAATTTTTTGTCTCACTTTTCGCTCGGTCCTGCATCTATCATATCCATGTTCAATCCAGTCCATCACCTGTCAGTCTCCAATTCATCTTTGATTTAGCTCCAATCCTTCTCAGGTCCATCTTCTATCCACCTTCAATTCAGCTCAAATCTGTCTCCCTTTGACTTAAAAAAATTAAAATTCCAAAAAAATACAACTACGGGTATGTCCCTACTTAAATGGAAAACCCAAAAGCTTAATTATTTTCTTGTATCCGTTTCCGCCTAATATTGCATCGTGTCCAATCCAGTCCATCACCTGTTAGTTTCCAATTCATCTTTGATCCAGCTCCAATCCTTCTTAACCACACTCCATTCAGCTCCAATTCGTCTCCAATTAGTCTCAAATCCACCTCAGATCCATATCCGGTCCGTCTCTTATCAGTCTCTCATGCGTCAAGTTTTTTTTTAATTCATCTCCGATTAGTCTCCTACTAGCTTCAATTCTCTGATCCTTGCCCATCTCCAATCCGTCTGATCTATCTCCGGTCCTATTCCAATACGTTCCCGACTAATATCTGCTCCAACAACTTTGTTTGTGTTTGTGCCATGCAGTTGCACATAAATAGAAACGATATCATATCTAATTTGTATTGAATGTAGTATTTGACTCTCTAGGAGGAGGAACAATACATCGCTCTCTCTTATACTTATGTACTTTCAATACAAAAATAAATTATAATAACATGTTGTGTGTTTTTCCTTCTAAATTTTAATGCTAATTACTACAACTTCAGCTGTTTAACTCCCAGAATAGGACGATGAAAATGCTAATTTAACAACAAGAATTAGGTAAAACAAAGCTCTCTCTCTCTCTCTCTCGCAAAATACTGGCGCACACAGTTAATTAAGGCTAACACGCGAATAGCGTTAATTTCAAATGGATTTGTCCGCCGAGTCCGCATTAAATGGGTATTAAAATGTTTTCAACATATACAATATTACAAAGCACTGTCAGAAAGATTGCAATTGGCAGTGCAATGTTCAGCATAAATATCGTTTGATGGGTGCTTTTCCCAAACAAAATCATCAGGCCGAAAATTGGATTTGTAAATTTGGCAAGTTATTTGACCATGTTGTCTAGTACATCGTGTGTGCAGCGATTTAATTTGAGATTATGTTGTCCGACAACACGATATACACGCGATATGGATGGCGCGGAAGTAGCAGTTTATGAATAAATTAGATATGCGTAATGAAATTATGCTACATCGATGAGGATTAGGAGAATTGTATTTTACATCGTGGGTATATTAGGATTGATTATACAATACTGGCAATGGCAGCAGCATAATAGGTATGCTTAGTTCACATTATATATGGTTGTTTTTCTATTGTATCAATTTTCATACTCAAAATTAATATTAGGAGCGTTCGACAAATATTGCAAATATAATCCGCAGTAATGAATGGATCCTAGCAATTTCAAAATAAAAATTTGTTAAATACGAAGGGCATTACTGTTGGAGCTTTTCAGGAAACAATTTATGTTGGTAGAATTCAATATGCAAAAGATTTTTAAATAAACGTGGTCGAAATATTGGTTATAATTTGAGGCCACACTAGGGAGATAAAGAAATAATCGAATAGAAATAAATTTACAAGTACCTACTTTTTTACTTTTTTCACACTTCTTATACTGTAAACTAAAAATATCTAAGACTTTAGAGCTCTACACTAAATTGTTGTCAACAGCTCTTCAAAACTAGGGCGTAGTATCTTACACTTTCAACCATTCCTGTATGCGTGTTGTAAGTCGCACAGTAAATTTTTCAATTTTCGCGCTTTTCATCAATCATTGCCTAAAGGTAAAGTTTTGTTTTCATTTAAAGAGAATTTTTACTTTCAATCTATCAACAATGAAATACAAAATGAATTATTTTTAATATTCAGTTGAAAAAAAAATATGGACTGCATGGCGTATACGTACTTTTTCTTAAACAAAATTGAATATTTGTCTACGAACGCTTTGCTGTCTTTTTAAAATTATAATGGACGTACATAAATTAGTTAAAAGTTTCATAAGTCATGTCAATACTCTTAATAAAGGATGAATATCATAACGTTCTTTTAGATACAACCAACCTTATATAGACACATCATCCGCATATCCCTTTTTTATTTGGGTGTGGAAACTTTTTTAATTAATTATAAAATTATAGATATAATTTTTTTTCGTTTCAGCGAAAAATTATCTGCAATTGATGTAAACTTTAAATTAAAAAAAAAAAAAAACTTTCAAAGAAAAAAATATTCAAAAAGTTTTTTTTTCTGGAGATGGGGGTAAGGAAACATGAATTGACCAGTTATAGCGTGCCGTATATATATGTATACGTACATAAAAGAAAACTCATTCAGTAGATGTTGGACCTATATTCTTCACAGGTTCGCTCGTCACTTGCCAGAATATCTATAAAGGAAAATTAATTTGAAAACTTTATTATTTGTCAGAGTATATAGTTTGGCATAGAAAATACAAATTGCTATCATACAACTTACTCAACTGATATCGATACCGCTGATGGTACATATTTTGTAGATGTTTTTTATTACAAACAATAAGGGAAAGAATGTGTACTGGAACTTTAAATTAAAGAATTAGGTATGCAAATAGTTTGAAAAGATGAAAGTTCAAAAATAATCTACTTTGATGTTTTTGAGCAAAAAACTATTTTCTGACTAAACCTACTATTAGGTTACCAAAATATAAGTAAATATTATAATCAAGTCAATTTGTGCTCAAAAGGGCCCTTATATCCGTGAACACTGGTGGTGCGGGTACTATGTAAAGTATTGGCTTATACCACAAGTGTTTCACTTTATACCATGCTAAAACCACGAGAGCAAAATGGTATAAACATGGTATCAAAAGTTGGGCTTTTCGCGTAGTAAATGGTTGTATATATATACGTAGCCACTTAACGACACGACTGTTGTTTTTATCGTTGATGATAAATTCCAGAACTCCAGAATTTCAGTACAAAATCTGTCAAAATATTGCCACCGAACAGGATATATGTCACCCTTTGTGGTATTTCCAATACTATACTAAAGTCTTTATACCACTAGTCTGTCTCAGGTATTAGCGGGCAAATTGTGGGGTACCTAGTTTTGATTGTATTCTGACAAACAGACAGACAGAAATGTGAGACCCACATTTTTTTGATCCTCCCTATCATCGTGATGACAAGTCTGATCAAAATCTCGAGATAATTTTTTTTTTCACTGATGCATAACTTGCCATAATACATAGTACATATTTATTGTAATTAAAAATCGGTCAATAATACAAATTCAAAAATGCAATGATATCCACTAATGCAATTACTATGTTCACCCCGGGTCTAACAAAACTAAAATAAAAAAAACTTATAACTTTCCATTGGTGCCCTCAAGAGCTAGAGGCCCGATGTTGCTTTATTATTAAAAATAAAAATCGCCAATTAAAGATCTTCGAAAATGTTTTCAGGTGTTTAACTTACAACCAAGCGAAGACGAAGGGCATAGACCAAAACATAGTTTAATTAGCGTGTAAAATAAAACTAACCCAATTTCATTGGGTGTTCTCAAGAAATATAAGAAAAAAATTTGTTTAACAATTTTTGGTAAAGTTTCTTGTAATTTTTTCTTTTTAAAAAACAGTTTTTTTTTTTGTTGAATAATTTTACAAAACCTCCAAATCAATCACGAACATGAATACTCGTTTTTCAATCCGACTTACACAAGCAGTACATTATCGGAAGGGGACGGATAACGATAAGACCATCCAAAAAAAATGCATTTAAGTAAAATTGTAAATATAGAAAAATTTTTGTTTCCATATCTTGAAAACGCTTCTTTGGAAAAAAATAATTTTCATTTTCATGTTCAGCGACCGAAAATTTGTCTAATAAATATGTTTTTCTAAGGACCCTACCATGACCCAAAATTTTGTAAACTAGTGTTATTCATTTATTTAGCAACATCATTGTTTATTCTTAAGATATTGGAGCCGAAAAACTTTTTTGAACTATGTTTAGCAAATTTTATATAATTAAAAAGCTGTAAGTTGATAGGTACGTTTTCATATTTTTACCAATTTCTTATTACTTCAATATGGATAGAATAAAATTGACCTGAAGTCGATAGCATGATTTATGGTGAACAGAATATGGCTAAAGGATTATACTAATGTACGTACAAAAGCATACATCTCTCTAAAAATTATGGATTCCGATTCTAGAGACCTTGAAACGTGAAGATATGTCAAAATTTTCGATTCTAAAAATCGGACCAATTACAATAACTTCCAATTGGAAGTTTGTTAAGTGGAAATAAAATAAAAACACTGTAGTTACAAAGTGTTTGTATATATGGCGTGCAAACACTATTTTTTTAAGCATCCAAGAATTACCGACAATAAGTTACGCCAGTTTGAAAACAGTTTGATTTCCCATTTTGGGGTGATTGGTGAAGAGAGAGTTGTTCTCATTTTCGGAAGACAAAAAAGAGCTATGAGTGGTTGGTGAATAGCACAAATATTATTTGAGTTATGAGCCTCATAAGCTTAAGAGCCGTTTATGAGTGCTTGATGAATACCACCCCTAGTCCATAGAGTACCTATATTATCTAGAGAACCGACTTCAGGGCTTTTTCTCTTTCACCCTACAAACTGCACTGAGAATATTTCCTCCACATGGCTGAACATGTGGTAGCTGCCCAATGCATTTTAAATGGAACGACACTAATACAATGATAACTTAATGGATTTTGACTGAAAACAACAAAAAATTGAATCGAAAAAATTGAAAACGTCACATTTAAAGCTATCCACAATTTACCCGTATTCACGGACAGAGAATTTAAGAGAGTTTTCTCTTAATGTGCTCAAATAAAATTTCCGGGTGTTTAAGGCAAGAGGGGTACGAGTCGGTTCTCTAGATATTATAGGTACTCTATGCCCTATTCATTGCAGAACCTAGATTTATGACGGAGTTTCGAAAAAAAAGCAACCAAAATACCTAAATTCAACTGTATTAGTCTAAGAAAAAATGGTTATTTCATTAAAGGTATATGTCTGTCCTTTTCATATTTTTATTTATTAATACAGGGTGGCGCACCAATTGTGCTACAATAAGAAATTCAAATAACTTTTTTTTTAATCGATGTATTTCATTTATTTTTTTTTATTGGTTCGAAAATAAAATTTTATTTTAAATAGTTAGTTGTTTTTAAAGATTATAGACCGCCACGCTCTCCCACGCATATGCGGCACCTGATCAAAAAATTATTCATTGCGGCCTGAAGAGTTAAAGTTGGGATCGCCTCAATTATTGTCGTTATGGACTGCTTTAATTCAGTTAAATTCCTGGGCTTCGTTTTATACACCTCTTGCTTGACATAACCCCATAAAAAGAAGTCTGGTGCAGTCAGGTCAGGTGACCTTGGGGGCCAGCGAAGAGTGGAGTTCCTAGAAATTAGTTTGTTTGCGAATTTTTTGTTTAGCTCCGCCATAACTGGTCTGGCTATATGTGCAGTTGCTCCATCTTGCTGAAACCAAACGCTGTTGAATGGTATACGTCTTCGGCGCAGTTCTGGGTAAAAACACTCCTTCAACATCTTTAAATAACGGTCCCCATTGAAAGTAACGGTTACACCGTTTTCTTCAAAGAAGTACGGCCCGACAATACACCTTGATGAAACTGCGCACCACACAGTGACTCGTTCTGGGTGCAGTTCCGTCTCATGGAGCATTTCTGGATTAGACTCATTCCATATACGGCAATTTTGCTTGTTTACATTGCCGTTAAGGTCAACATGGGCCTCATCAGACATGAACAAACAATTGATCAATGTGTTGTCTTCTTCGGCCATTGATATCATTTTTTGGCAAAATTCCAGGCGAACAGGCAAATCCTGAGGGTTTAACTTGCTAGTATCGTCATGAAGTATCCGTTGTAATGACCGTCTACTAACTGCAATTTGCCCCGATAAGTTTCGGGTCGAAACGCTTGGATTGGTCTGTATTGCAGATGCTACTGCTGGGATTGTATCCTGAACCCGAACATTGGCATCTCGATGGTACGGCCTTCGTGCGATGCTTCCAGATTCGGCAAACATGTTTACAAACCGTATAATGGTCCATCTACTCGGGGGATTACCGCCAAACTCCCGCCTAAATTCCCTTTGGACGGAAATGACGGACTGGAAAGCATGGTACCGTTGCACTATCCAAATTCTTTTCTCCGTATCCCAAGCATTCATTTTTATAAATCTAAATAGTAACCTACAAAATAAAAAAAAATAAGCCGATTACTCACACAGAAAAAAAGTTATTACGTTTTATTTTTGTAGCGCGATTCGTGCGCCACCCTGTAGTTTATTTTATTGAAAACAAAATATTTGCAATTTTTTGCAATGGTAATTTTTTTTTTATGAAACTTTAACACATCGCCGAAAAGTCTCCAAGCAAATTTGAATGAAGTGATGTGCGTATAATTTTTTTAAATGCCATACATTACACAAAACTTCTTAAGCATTCACTGCAGAAAAACCAGACCAAAATGTTTTCACCCACACCCCAACAGATTTTAATCAAATTATGATTTTTGTATTGGGTACTAAATTGTAACTTCCAAATTAACATGAATTTTCTGCCAAAAAGTGCCTTTATAAGAATTAAAATTTTCATTATTAAATGATATAATTATGATTATACATAGAAGTAATGAAAATCGTGAATCATAAAATTGACAACGACCTGAAGCACATACCGAATTTTTTTAAGAAATGGTTACCCCATGGTGCTTCAAAAGCAATTAGAGACCTACCACAATCCCCACACCTAGACCTAGCATTTGTGAGATTATCATGATAAACAGATCCAAAAGAAAAACATTTTCCGCAAAGAAGCACAATATTCAATTTGAATTATTTTTCAATTGAATTTTGTCTACAATATTTTTTCCTAAGTCTTATACGGCAATTCATTGTTGATAAAACACTTTAAAAAATAAGAAAGGTCTTTTTCTAAAAGATCGAATATATTTGCTTCAACAGAGTTTCAAAAATGCAGTTCAAAGCTGTACACTTTTTTTGACGCTCACAGTACATCAAATTCTTAAAACATTTTTAACAAATTTTGATATAATATTAAAGTTATATACATATACAGTGGCTCACAGTTCAAATGGCCCACTCTTAACCAAATTCTTTTTAATTGAAAAACTGTAAGAAATCAAGTACCTAAAATAAAAAAGGCAAATCGATTTTTTATATTCAATTTAATTTTGTTTTATTGAACATTTCTATTTACAATTGGCTTAAAAAATAATTTATAACTATAAGATACATTGATAAATAATAAGATTTTGTTGGCACATAAGGGGCCCACCGATCTTGAAATGGTTTGGGATATATGCTCAGCAACTGGGGTTTGGCACGTTACATTTCTTTTTAGGAAATAATGAGCAGATATCAATACTTCGATATTTTAAAATCCAATTTTAAAACAAGTGTTGAAATGCTTGGAATTGCAACACTTTTTATTACTATAAAGACAAAGTATTTTGCTGAAATTAATAGGAAATTGCTGTTGCACAATTGTCCAAAGATGATCAAGGGTGAGCCAATTTTACTGTGAGCCATTGTTTATCGAAATATACATATATTTATATTATATTTATTTATGTGCATATATTTTATGTGAAACAATTAAATTTTTTTTTTTTCTTAATTCAAACATATTTTTTTGAAAATTTGAATATTCAATATTATTTATCCTTATTTAATCCTTATTTATATAAGAAAAATAATCTAAATCCGTTCAGCCGTTAATGAGAAAATTCTTAATAAAAAAACTATCTATGAGTGATACTATTATTTGTTGATAAGTACAATTTTTAAGAATTTTTAGAAGTAGATCGTACGATTTTTAATATACAGAAAAAGTTTTATAAAAATGATGGCAGCCGTTTTTTAATATTTTCATATATGGAAGATACCGTTATTTGTTCATAGTGTTTAAATACCAAGTTTCAAAAAATCAACCATGTGGTTTTTGAAATTTATTTTAATCCAAAAAATATTTTTTGGATTGGTAAGAAAAAAACTATATACAATTCTGTATAAGAAAATTATTGAAATCAGATATGCCGTTTTGAAGAAAATTGAAATAAAAAAATGGTTCTTTGGGAGGTACCATTAATAACCAATTTTTTGAAAAGTGGTTACTTATCCAAAGGTAGCCTTTACTAAAAGAAATTTTCTTAATTTTTTTAAGGAAAGTTTTATTGTGATTTTGAGAAAAATAAGATTTTGTATAATCGCTGGAAAAAAATGCAATAGCAGGTACCGTTATTTTTGTTTCCTAAAAAAAATATAAGAAACGTATGGGAGAATCACCAAAAACCACTACCTACTTTTAAGAAAATCAATCCAGACGTTTAGACAGACAGAATTCTGAGACCCACCATCGTAATGACAAGTTTTATCAAAATCTCGATTTTTTATTTTTTTTACGAACACATCAACTGATCCTCAAAATTCATTCTATTTTATTTGTAAACAAACAAGATTGATTTAAGATTTATGACTTGTCAAAAATGAATACACGTTTTTTATAAGAAAAAAGCTCCAAACATATATTAAACAATGTTTGTGTCTCTTATATCTCGAAGGCAAACCATTCTTTGGTTTTCACACCTGAAATATTTTCGAAGATCTTAAATTTGCTAATTTTTAATATCGGAATAACATTGGGCCTCTAGCTACCAAGGGCACCAATTTGATGTTACCAGTGTGGGTCGCATCCAAGCTCTTCTTTATCTTTATAAACTCAAGTAGACTTAAACGAACGCTTTTCCCTGAATCCATAATTTGTTTTCTATTTTGGTCAGGACATTTACAGATGTGCTTCTATTTTGACATTGCTTGTAACTGGCAAATTCTGCATGAGCTTCGATTATGCGAAGAACTACCTATGTACTACCTTTTGAAACAGTAAGTTGGAGTGCACGCTCTACAAAGTAAGTCTTACTTTATATCGCCAAGTGTAAGATGAAAAGCAGAAAGCGAGAGCTGATATTGGGTCTGTTTTAAAGAAAAATTATTCAACGGGTATTTAGTTCAAAAATTATACATTAATTTCCTTTCTTTAATGAATTTTATCTAACCTTGAACGAATTCAAAACACATTCAACATTTTCCTTATATTCTAAAATATTTCCTTTGTTTAAAACAACAATATACACAAAAGGTCCATTATACGTCCTTAATTCTTTGAAATACTCAATAGCAAGCGTTTGCAAGGTCAATGGTTGTTTCTTAGACAGGTACAAAGCAGCAGCTTGTGAAATACTATTAAAATGTTTTCCTCCAATGTCCATGTTAGAAATCAATGTGGGAAATTCCTTCAACAGTTTTGATTGAAGTTTAAATTCTTGTGTTTGGCTGAGAAAAAAAAAAACATAAATATACAAATTTATTTTAATTTTTTTTTCATTTGAGAGTAAATATTTCTTACGCTAAACTTTGTTCAGCTTTGCTTTTAGTCGCTGAGCTCGTTAGAAATCCCACAAGGAATGGAAGGACTTCCCTGGAAAAAGAAAAAAATAAGTTCGTTTTCAATTTCTTACAATGACGACTCACTTTAACGTCCTTCGAAGAAGAAAGTCTTTTGCATGAATTGCTAACACTTCGAGTAGAGTAAAACATCGATTTAGTACTATTGGATCTTTGTCCTTTACACGTTCAACGAATGGTTGCCATATTCGATGCACTAAAGGAAGCAGTTCATTTTCGTAATCTTTCAACAGTGGTAATCCACTTATAAGACACTCCAGTGCAACAATTTGTTGCATTTTATTTTGCGAAGAAACAAATTTTATAATTTGTCCAATTATTTCATTTGTAAGTTTAATATAACGAGGTAGTTCAGATTTTGATTCTTTTTCTTCTTCTTCTTCTTGTGGTTGCTGGTTGAATTCGTCTGCTTCCATGGGTTCGTTTTCTACAAAGTCATCCATATCGTGTTTAGGTTTATTAAGAATATTCATCCACCTTATATATGGATCAGAATCTTCTGTTTGCATTTCGATAACCTCTTCATCTGGTATTTTTCCTATTTGGTCCACATGAATTGTCCATTTGGGAACATTATTAAAGAAAACATGGAAAACTTTCAAATATGATGTTACATTGTCTTTTTGATGAGATTTTGAACATTCTTCTTGAATAACTGAAAAAATGGATTCGATATAAGCAACAGTGTTGAGAGAACTGTATCGAAAGACAACGGAAAGGATGTCACATGCTGACTGGGTTTCTGAGGGCTAAACAAAACAAATAAAGTTTTTTTTTGTATTTAAAAATGATTAACCAAGATATTTACTCTTTTCAATAAGGTCCTCATGTGATAGGAAATATAGTCCGTATACTCTTCAAGTAGTTCATACATCTCATTGTAACCTAAGGCTTTACGTATTGCTGACAATGCATAACTGCCGCACAAGTACACGTTGTAGTTGCTACTTCCTAAAAAAAGGTATCATTGTAGACAATAGATAATTGTTACGGTACTCTTTACTCTTTACTTTATTGGAAGTACTTAATTTTAATTTTACATTTTATCATAATAAAAATTATAATCATTGAATTTGATAGTTTTCTCAATGGTACGAACTCCTTTAAAGAATGCCGTCTTCCTTATACCTATGTGTGGAGAGATTTTAAAGGAACATCAATCTAATGTGCTCTAATGTAGGTGTTTAGAATGGGCTCTTAAGATTCAAGCAGGGAAGAAGTTAGAAGAAATCCTTTGTGGAATAACTTGCCTAGATGCTTTTGGAATAAAAAACATTCTTACAAGTCTCCATGACTGGAGGACATGATTGAGGGAGAGGAACCCTTGGAAAATCACCTCCAACTATCCACTACTAAAAATCTAGATATAACCGATTCCGGCCGTAAATTTAGTGTAGTTGGGAACTAACTATTTGACTGAACTATAGAAAGTTTGTGTTGGCTCACTCAAGTCGTTGTTGTTACATTCAAACTTTCAGTATTCATAAAATCGATGTCGATAAATCATTGACTGTAGTTTGACACTCTATATCAACTTTTGTACTTCAACTAACCTGCTTTGAGCAGCACTTTATGAAGTGCCTGGAAAACAAAAGGTTTAAATCGTTCTCCCATCGCAACAGCTAAATTCCCGAGAGCATCTAAAACAATACATGTATGCAATACATTAAGTTGCGCGTCTGAAACATTGACCGTGTTAAGTCTACTATCTGAAAGAATAAATAACGGAAAATGGCTAGGTTGGCTATATATATTTTTTTTTTCAATTCTTACCTTCGTCCTCGGAATCATCTGAATTACAGTCTTGTACTCTAATCTCAATAGCAGATTCATATAAACCAGGAGTACGGTCAACATACCAATTTGATTTCTAAAAAAAATGAAATGAGTCAATTAAAAAAAAAACGAAAATAGACACATTTAGAATTCAGCTTCACCTTTTTTACTTTAAGTCTTTGCATTTCATCCGGATGCAAAGCCAAATGCCAGTGGCTTTCATCAAGTAGCTCATTTAGAAACGACTTAACGATTTCGTCTCTTTTGATTCCTGACTCACTACTTAGTAAAATCCCAGATATGAGTATAACTTCATTCACAATTTCACTGCTAGTGCGAAGCAATTCCATTAGATAGTCATAGATAACGTTGCAGGTTTCAGGGCGTCCCAAAATCTGGCATATATCGCATAGTACATTCAATACACGTATCGAGTCTAAATTTTTAAACTTTCTCCAAGAGTTTGTGTGCATAATATTCTCATCTTCGCAAAAATCTCGAAGAGCATACTCCTCAGCTAGCAAACTGTGTTGCATTTTAAGCTCAAAAACCGAAATCAAACAAAGACAAAATTCTTCTAAATTCTTGGAAAATGTGAAGAGAATTTTGATCCTACGATCGGAAATATTTTGGAAAAATCCCTTGAAGAACAAAAATTCCGAGAACTGTTCTCCTTCTTCACAGCGATTAATGACACGCGGCAGCTTTGTCAGATGTTTGTCGAAGAGAGCATCAACCAAATCATCGAAAATGAAGCTACATTCAGACCGTTGTATAGAGTTAATAGTTTGTGAGCATAGTTTTCGGATTGCTGCATCATCATCTTGAGACATGGCCATGATCGATTCCAGCAGTTCTATATTATTGTCACCCAATCTCTGTGAGCATTTTTCTAAAAGATGGCAACATAGCTTTGCATACTCAAAACGAATCTTTCTCGATTGATTTGCTCTCAAAATGGTCAACTTTGGGAGCAGATTTTTTAACTTAGATGCGGTTTCATCAAACCATGCTGCAGTTCTTCCATCCGATTGTAGTCTTTTGAGTTGTTCTTCTAGGTCTGGTTTTGCATGTTTGGGAGTTTTAATAAAATGATCGTTATTATCGATAGTTTGGGATTCAAGCGACTTTGTTACTAGATCTATGAAGGTCTTTTGATCGTATTTAGGTAATGAACCACTATCGCCCTTGTCAAACATTATTAAGAGAATTCGACCTAGTGCCTTGATGGCAGTCTAAAAGAAAGAAATAACTTTTAATTTCCAGCGAAAATAATAAATATTAAATTTTATAAAGGCTTATAATATGCAAAAAATGCCATTTTTTTCCTCTGATTTAGCTGAATTATAAAATAATTTGTTACATGAAAAGGAAAATTGAAAAGTATGAAAGTAAAGTTCTTACAGAAATCAAGGTTTCACCTAGCTTCTCGTCAGACAGGGCCGTTTTAAATAGTTGTGTTATAACTTTTGGAACAAACACAAAAACAACGTCGGCTACTTGGTTTCGAAGGACTATATCACAAGAGTCGGCTCTGTCATGGACGTAGAACACAGCCATTAGGCAGTGAATTGAGGAAATTCTGCAAATTAAACTCATATCTTACTAAGAATTCATCCAAATGCTCAGATTAAACTTACACTAATTTTCGGTATTTTTCAAATGCCACAAACTCTACAGCCGTTAAAAGAATCTGGCCCATAAACAGTGCAGATTCTTTGGTGTAGTACTGCTCCAGCACATCGGAAGTTGAACGTTGAAATATCTCAGTTATGCACTCGATTGTGGCTAATTTAATTTCTTCGGATAGGTTTGATTTTATAGAAGACTTTTCGCACTCTCGAACTTGTTTGATAAGAATCAATAACATGGTTTTGATGGCTTTGACATCTTTGAGATAAGTTCTCGATATGACTGTCTTCATTAGTCTGATGATGCCGGCTTGTAATTCAATGTTTTCGCTAGGGAATTATCATACTCAAATTATAGATGAATAATGTGGATTGAATGTTTTGTATTTTATCTTACCCATTCAGTTTATCTAATTTCAACATCAATGGCATCAAAAGACGAACTTGGAACATTTGCATTTGAATGCCGTCATATTTTAGGAGTTCATTTTCGGCAGCATTTAGCGTTTCTTTATTAGGGGTACGGATGAAATTTTCAATGTATCGCTTGGCGCGCATAACAAATTCCTCGAAGCCATAACCATCCATATTTCAAATCGTATTTAATGTGATTACTGTAATTAATTTAATATAAAATATTAATTTTCGGCCGGGTTTAAATGCACAATTTTAAACTAAATACAGCTGATTTGTTAATGTCATGTGTCAAATGTTGTGGAAGCGTTTGTTTCTCAACTCAAAATCACTACCACAGTAGCTCTCAAAATGTGGAATTTTAAGACCTTTTTTAATGCAGTGGTGCCTGTTGCCCACAGTACACTGTGGTACAGCATATTGTGATCGAGTAAAAAAAGCAAGCACGACAAGTTTTACGAGACTCTTTTTGACGTTTCTTTTTAGCACTTTCCGTATTTTCGTGTTTTTCCTATACAAACCACTTAGACAGTAAAGAGAACTGTCAATTTTGCATCAAGCATCGAGAAGCTCCGTGTAATAGAGCGTGACTCACAGGATGATTTTCAAAGAGAAATTCGTAAAAAGAGTCAGACCCAAGGAATCATCGTGTAATAGAGGACTATCCAATCCAATTCGGCTGAGGAAAAAAACAGAGGTAATAATGCCGGGCTTACACGAATGAAAAGCTGCCATTCTTGATTTCCTTTGGAGGTGACAAAGTACTTATGAGTAGATGAAAACCTTTATCTAGTACTACCAACCGTACATGCTCTTATGTGCGAGTAGAAACATTTTACATGAGAAAGCAGTTTGATGTGTTTCATTGAAAAAAGCTAAGTACTTACAAGTAATTCACCACTTTTTTTTTCAATCGAATACATCAAACTGATTTCCCATATAAAATTTATCTATTCGCACAAGAGAGCATATATGCGCAGTTAAAAGTTTAGGGTTTTCATCTAGCTAGTTTATATTTCTGAGATCTCAGACGACTCAGACCACTGAGAAATAAATAGATATAAACAGGATTCCTCTCAAACTTGCCTCACTTTTCCCCTTAAAAACTGATAATGAAATTTTTTGAATTCGCTTGCACAATTATTTTTTATCGCAGTAAATTACCCTAGAAGAAAGGAAAATGAGAGTTGTTTTGACTTCTATGTGAGGAATACTGTTTATATTTTACTCTCCTGCTCTGTAAAAAAATTGAGGAAAAATACTGAGCGCTCAAGAAATATAAACTAAGAAGATATAAACTAATCTACTCCAAAGGAAAACGGCTATTCGTTAAAGCCTCTATTACACGATGATTCTTTGTGTCTGACTCTTTTCGAATTGTCGTGAGTGGGAAGCAGAAAAAACATCTGATTTCACCTTCGCATCCATTGAATTTTGAAAAGAGTCAGATGCAAAAAATCATCGTGTAATAGGGGACTAACCAAACACACCTTTTTTAATAGCAGCTTTTCATTCGTGTAACTCCGACATAACCTTATCAAAAAGTTCTTAATGGGTGCGTTCATCGGCAGAAATCTGAAAATTCAGTACTGAAACGTAACGTTGAACGCACAAAAAATCTGAAATTTCAGCCATATGTCATATATTTTTTTTCTGCCATAATCTTATGTTAACCTGCTGATTTTACTAAAAGTAATATAAGGAAGAACTTTTTTTGTCGCATAATAAGTGACTCTGACGAGGAAGTTACTATGTAAGTTGACTGGAAAAAGCTTGTTCATTGTTTTTACTTGGATTATAATACTTAAGAAAATAGCTGAAGCCACACTTTTCACTGGCAACCAAAAAATCTTAACAGTTATTACTCCCAAATGCACGTCTTATTCGCGATTTTCCACCAAATGTAATTATTTTAAATAAAAATGGGGATAACTTTCACTCCTTGTTAAGGAAAAACTAAAGCCAAAATGCCATGGAAAAACTACTTCTCAATCTTATTTTTTTATTTTATACACTTACAAAAAACCAAACAAAAAAAAAAAACCAACAAGTCGTACCAAACCGACAACAGAACACAAAATAGCTGCATCTACTATTAAGTTCAGCATCTATGTGCAGATTCTTATTTTTTGTCTTGTTTATTAGCTGTCATCTGAATTTTCAGATGAAAATTTTTATCTGAAAAACGTAAGCAAACGTAACGAAAAGTCATCTGAATTTTCAGATTTTTTTTGACAGCTGACCAATCAGAAGCACCAAAAATTCAGATTTCTGGATCCTTGAACGCAGGGAATGCAACAGATCTATCCCACTGGAAAGTGACAGATCACTAAACAACAACATGACGTACTCAGCATTAACAGCTGGTGACACTCCTTCGAAGAAAAAACCAACAAAAAACAAATCGAAACCCAAACCATAAACAAAGCAAGTCCGTTTTTCTCCCGGCATATGATTTGTTTTTTCCAATTTTATTATATTTATCAATTGAAACTAAAAAATTAAAATGGGGTTTCTATCAGTTCTCAAAAAAATGCGTCAAAAGGAAAAGGAAATGCGCATACTTTTGCTGTAAGTAAAATTTGACTATATTCTTTTACATTTTCCTTATGTTCACAAATTGATTTATTTTATATAAAGTGGATTGGATAATGCAGGAAAAACAACTATTCTTAAGAGATTCAACGGAGAACCAATCGATACTATATCCCCAACTCTGGGTTTTAATATAAAAAGCTTAGAGCACAATGGTTACACATTGAATATGTGGGATGTTGGTGGTCAGAAGTCACTGCGTTCATATTGGAGGAATTATTTCGAATGCACAGATGGTTTGGTTTGGGTTGTCGACAGTGCCGATCGAATGCGCCTCCAAACATGCAAAGCTGAACTGGAAGTATTGTTGCAGGAGGAAAGACTTGCAGGTGCTACTTTACTTGTTTTGGCCAATAAACAAGACCTTCCAGGAGCATTGTCTTCACAAGAAATCAAGGAGGTAAAATAGATTGTTAATGAATTTGTTTTACTGATTCTAATTTATGAGTCATAGATTCTCGAGTTAGACAATATCACCACACATCATTGGCTTGTGTTAGGAGTCAGCGCTGTGACGGGAGAAAAGCTTCTTACCGCTGTCGATTGGTTAATCGCTGATATTGCAAAAAGAATCTTCACTTTAGATTAGAGAAAAATAATGTTCTCTTGAATAAAAATTAGTATACTCAGCTTCTTGCTGTAAATTGGATAAAAAAAAGTCTAATGTAGAGATAATTGAAACTTAATTACTCCACTTGTTTCTGTTAAACATCTTTTGCAACGAATTATTAATAAAATATCAAAAGCGGCTCATATGATATATTTTCAGAAATTCTCACCTTTATACGCGATACTATTTAATAGAAAGCAAGATTTCTCATGCAGAATGCAATGATTGCCTTTGAATATCTGAGTTTTCTATTATTACCGGCTGGAGACCATTCCCACAAGTAAGATATGATCACCCCCATGCCTGAAGCGGTTGTGATGGCAACTGTATTCTTTATCTAAATGTCTTATTTTTTTAATAATCAAATGATAGAAGTTCGTGTTCTCTGTCTATTAAATTCTCCAGTTTGGAAACAGAACCCAAACCATCTGAAAATCCCAAAAGTTTAACAAAAATACCATTGCACCGTATTCAACTGTTGGTATGATACAGTCGGGTTTGTGCTTTCACCAACACATAAGCATTTCCTCGGGCAAATTCTTAAAAGAAGATCGCCACGATTTTCGCTCATCCAGAATCGAATTACGAGCAAAACTATTAGTGTGAGTCTGAAATGTACACAGACATCACAAAACGAGAACTAACCCTAATAAAGCTATCTTTTTATCTTATGAAATATTAATTATTTTATTTTTCGACTAAGTACAGTTTGTATAAATTTTCATCTTCTGAAGACTTAAAGGTATACTTCAAATTAACTTTAGCTATCTCTGTAAAGCCCTCATCCAGCGATGGCTCTTTGAACTTTTTTTTCATAGTATTCATGACCATTTGATTGATTTTCGAATGTTTGGAATCTGTAAGCTGACGAAAAGCGATATTATGTTGAGTCTGACTTAAACTCGAATTCATAACAAAACAGCGACAAGGAACATTGAACTTTTTGGCGATTTCCACATATTTTTTTCTGGTTTCAGCATCAACATTGGTGTTGTCTATGACGCATCTTTGTGTGGCTTGCAAAGCCTTTTGACAACGAGAAATGCAAGCCGCAGAACTCCCCAAAGTATCTGCATTTAAGATCGTATATCCCAAAGGTTCCAATGTACTTTTACTGAACTCACTTTTTCCTGATCCTGGCAGACCGACTAGAACAATCACTTCGGACGGAGCATCGGATGGAATTTTTGTAGCGGCTGGCTCTATGTGTGGCAAGTTAGTAGGTAGTCTTGTCGGATTGAATTCAGGCAAATCGTAGGGTGTAGGTTTCTTCCCTAAAAAGTGTTCTTCTGGCGTGAAAAAAGGAAGACCAATATTCAATGCGAATAATCGATCACAGCAAGAATGGTCACGTTTTCTTTTTCCTTCTGCATCTCGTCCAGCAGCATCGCCAACATAGAAACTCTCTTTCATGTCGATTTCGATATCATCATTTTCTTTATCACACAAATGTTTCCACATACCAGGAACTGGTTTCCTATAAAAACCATCTCCAACGGCAATAAACACTTGTATGGGTACGTTTAACTTGCTGCAGATTGCTTTGATCTTTTGCTTAAAGTCATCGAGTTTGATTTTTCCCTTAGCAATTCCTCCTTGATTCGTGAAGAAACAAATTTTGTAGCCATCTTCAACTAATTTTTTCAGCTTCGAAGGTACTTCGGGGTATATGATCTGCCAATCATCAGTGTTCTTAGGGAACACATTGCCGGACTTTGTGGTTGTTATAGTTCCATCTATGTCATAGCCGGCTACTTTTGTAGAGCTCTTCACTCCTTTGCTGGTAAAAATGACCAGCTTTCCATTGTCGAGCACTTGCCAAGAGTCTTTCAAGTCATTTATGCCTGAAGAAGTAGAATCTTCCTTATCTGCCCCATCATCTCTTATTACTGGCTTAACATCTGGCGGTGGCGGTTTGAAAACAATTTCGAATGGATGTCGTCCGTAAACGATTTCGATAACATCGCCATGCAATGCAACTACTTTGGTACCTTGATTGGCCATGAAACCGTTCAAAGCACATGGATTAACACCTAGAACTTCAAGAGTTACCTGACATTTTTCGAAGTCAACATCGAGGAGCAACTGTCGCTTGGAGCAGCGCACATCTCGGATGCCGATTTCTTTGGTGCGGCCGATTTCATTTATTCCTTTATTGAGATGGATTGTTTGGAGTTCAGCTTGCTTTGGTTTTAGAATACAAATTCGATTTAGGCGATGAGTTTGTTCAATGGATTTGTTAAGGAATTTCGCAAGAGACATGTTATTGCTGGGAATTATGATTCAGAAATTAAAAAATGAAATTATTTTATTATTTTTTTTTTTTTGTTGATTTCAAGAAAAATTAAACTGGAACGGTAATGACAGTCCCTGCGTTCAAGGATCCAGAAATCTGAATTTTTGAGGCTTCTGATTGGTCAGCTGTCAAAAAAAATCTGAAAATTCAGATGACTTTTCGTTACGTTTGCTTACGTTTTTCAGATAAAAATTTCAGCAGGTAAACACAAGATTTTGGCAGAAAAAATATATATGACATTTGGCTGAAATTTCAGATTTTTTGTGCGTTCAACGTTACGTTTCAGTACTGAATTTTCAGATTTCTGCCGATGAACGCACCCAGTGATCAGAGATGTTATAATAATTGGCCTAGTTCAAGCTTTTGAATTCTTTTATAGTCATTCTCCCCCTTGTGAGGATTCTGATTCGATAAACATTTTAGGTCTGTTCCTTTACTTTGTATTTCTGTGATTTTTTGCGCGCATTTTAGTCCGAAGTTTTGTCATAAGTCATATAAAACAATTTTTCACATAAGTTTGGACTACAAATTACAGAAATTCAACGTAAAGAAACACACATTTTGGTATTCTTTCCCTATCCACACAAGACAACTCACAACGAAACTCACCATAGCATTTTGTTAGAAGCACCTTGACCGATGAGTGCAGAGATCCACGATTCTACAAGAAATCGCAGATAACCACACCAAGTTTCTCACTTTCATAAATACAAAACATAAGAATATTACACCTTTGTCTTAAAAATCAAATTAACATAAACATTTTGTTCTCTCTCGCACAGTGAATATATAACAAATTCTTGTTTTTACTTTTCGACAAACTGAATAAACGATCCTACCTACAGTTTTTAAAAGAAAAGGCAGGCTAAAATTAGTTTAAATTGTTAATTTTAGCATTTTTATATTGTCTACACGACCAACGAGATATTTTATGCGAACTGCCAGCCACTTATTCGCGATCCACAACATCAGGATGCATTCCACATATCGGCGAATGAAATATTCACTCGAATCGAACCTCAAATTTATTTAAGCACCCATTTTACTGGTTTATTTTTCATAACAATTCGCGTCTGTCGGCGACCACTCATGTGAAAGAAATGTCAAAACTCACGACCACTCGCAATTCATTCGCTATTCGCAGCAGGATCCGCGAACTCCAAGCTCAAATATCAACAAATAAAGCTCTAACTACATAAGCCGAAAAAGTACAAAAGTGAAAATTTTCAAATTTATTTTGGGATAGTGTTTCTCACTCAAATTTAACCTAAATTTTGTTTAGCATTTAATCTACTGGTATATGACAATTCGCGTCTGTTTGCGACCAGTCATGTGAAAGAAATGTCAAAATTAGCGACCATTCGCAATTCGCAGCTCATGTGAAAGGCATTATTGTTTTTGAAATTCTCCAGCAAAATATGATTGCTGGCATCACTTTTCTCCAAAGCTCCAGATATGCCCTCTATTCCACACTCACACTTTGCAAATCATAAATTTATGTCAAATTGGATTAATTTTTCAGAAGTTTTCCGCACGGTTGTTCGCACACAAATCTTTTTCAGTTTTGAAAAATTAAACTTAAAATGAACGTATCAAGGGTAGGTTTCTTTAAAACTGTTTAAATTGATTCAAAGAGTCCTTATTATTATGGAAAAAGCTTAATCAAATTTATTAAAAACTTACAACTCAAAACAACCCTCAGATAACGTTACGTAATTTTTTCCTTTTTGCCCACAGGCCGTCATTCGTCAATTTGCAACCAGCAATGTTACCAGATCAGGTGGCGAAATCCACAAAGGTTACTTCAAGCTGAAGGAGGTGCAACAGAAGTTCCAAAAGCCCGATGGCAAACCCGTTTTCCTTAAGGGAGGTACTACGGACCAGATCCTTTACCGCCTGACGGTTCTTCTGTGCCTCGGTGCTGTTGGAGGCATGGGCAAGCTATTCTGGGATCTCAGTGTTCCCAAAACAGAATAGATTATAAGAACCCAACCCTGAAAAAAACATCCAACAAATGTATATTTCTGTGTTTTATCTAGTCTGTTCAATGTATTCCCTTTACATGTAATGGCAATCGGCTGAGAATGAATCGATACATTCTTTTGTGCATTTAAAACAGAGAAATATATTTTTCAATTAGTGTTAAAAGTAAAACTACTTATATTGTTTGGTTTTAAAGTAAAGACACTCGATTCAACTATTTACTATATAATTGGGAACATATTCTATAAACACCACAAGGTAAGCTCTTGATGGTTTATGTAAATGATGGAACAATTAACACCAGTCATGCACAATATCAGGCTTAGTTTTTAGTTTGCATGCAGCTTGGCACTGGCAAAAGTATTTTCAATAACTTTAAATGTTCTGACAAAGATAAGAAACTTTTTTCAGTACGGAATGGCTCAAAAGCTAATGAATCAGCGAACGACTAACGGTGTGATAACCGAGGATGGAAGCCTATTTGGCATTTGCGAATACTCAAGTCAAAGAGCTTTAGAACTCCCGTCTAGTTATAGAAAAAATTAGCAAAGAGTGAGGGTCCATATAAGAATGATTAACTGCAGAAAGCTTAAAAGTCTTCACTTGTATTGTTACAAATAAGCATTCGACATTACCGAAAGGCTTTCCAGGTGGCTTTTAAGATTGCCCATCAAATTTCGGTCTTCACGGAAAAGACGAATAAAATGCGTTTCATGATTTGAGTCAAAGCCCGAAACATTTATAGAAGCTTCAAAGAGATCTCCAAGGTTACCAGTCGAATCGCCAAAATTTTCATTTAATTTGCGATAAAAAAAATTATCAGTCTACCTATATCAGTCTATAGACAGAGCCCCCATCAGATTTTGGGTGTGAGTGATAGCAAAAAGAGAAGTATATGCGTCGAAAGCTTCATTAAAAAATATTCAAAAAATTTAATTAAACAAAACAAATATGACTGCAACTTCGAAGGTAATCGTATTAGCAAAAATTTGTTTTCAATGCTCCCTAGATAAGCTCCTCGAATCACATATTACAGAATCCGAGACCATTTGAGTGTATAGTTCGCTTAAAAAATTCAAAGTGAACACGGTTTTTTTAAACACTGGCACGGCGAACTACATATGTATATACTCAAATGATCTCAGATTCCGTGATATGAGATCCGAGTAGTAGGGAGGTGTGAAAACCAATTTCGGCTAACACCATTACCTCCGAAGTTGCAGTCTTATTTTTTTTTTTTGATGCATTGTTTAATCACTTATGTTATGGACTGCAAGACTTCGATTTTTTGAGTAGCTTTTAATGAAGCTTTCGACGCATATACTTCTTTTTTAGCTATCATTCATACCCAAAGTCTGCCTTCGCTTTATTTCTTAGTCTATTATGCTTCCATTTCATTGTACTACTTGTTCATACTTTTTACTTCTTTACTATTTGTTCTCTTAAAAACAGCAAATTATTTAAATTAAATACACTTTATTTATTATTATCATCAATTTCGTCGATCACACTTTTCAAGCATTCTTTCGTTGATATTTTATCCAAATCACAAAATTTCGTTAGATCCATTGTTGAGATCTTTTCGATCATTTCTTTAATTTTTTCTTGTTTTATAATCGACTTAACAGTCATTCGGTTGCGTTTTTCTCCCAGTGCCAATTTGGCTTGGGTCCCAATATCACTTTTGCCATGTTGCTCTTTGGATTCACCATCATTTTCAATAACAGATCCTTTGGATCGATAGTGTTGTTCGATGATTTCACGTAATTTTGATCGCGTAGTTTTTGTTAACTTTCCCAAAGCAATGTTCCTAAGTTCGTTGAAATTTATTTCTCTAGTTGGAGTAATGGGAGCTTCTTCGAGCGAATCTCCATTGGTTATGACAACGCCATCATCTTCCTCAATTGATGCCTGAGTTGTGTTTATTATGTGAAGAGTTTTAACTTCGACTGATGGTTCTTCCTCAGGGATAATTTGGTTTTCTTTTGGAGTTTCAACAGGCGTCTCCATCGATTCTTCAAATTCTTTAACCTTCTCTGCTTTAGTAGGTTTTCTTTCGATTTTCTTCTCAATATTGCTTTTCTGTTTTGCGTTCGCTTTTCGTTTCATAATTCCAATGCAGGGTTTAGTTTTAACTTTTACTGGCAGCAAAGAATTATATTGTATTCCAATGCTGCTAAAGCAGTCGACAAATTCCATTGGTTCATAGTTTTCCTGTAGCGATGTCAACCCATCATTGAATTTACCTTTAGCTTCTACCAGAAGATGAGAATAATTCATCGAATCTATTTCAATAAATGACAGGTTTTCTCTTTTGTCATAACTCCAATCGGATCGGATTTCCATAAATCGGGACACTCCGCTTTGGGCTGCCAAATTAGATATATGAATCGAAATATTGCTTGAAGCTGCTTCCATTCTATGCAAGCGAGACAATGCCACTCCACCTGGATAATTTGTACTTGAAACAACGAGAAGGAACAAAGTTAAGACCACATTCATAACTATATGACCACCAGCAATTAAAGCCAGCAAACCTTGCCATATTGATTTTCCCGAATTTATCCATCTGTCGGATTATAAAAAAAAAAAACATTTTATACTATTTTAAGACTACTTCAATCAGATCAAACTTACAATCTATTGCAGGCACATGCACTTGCCAAGTTCAGTGCTGGAAATATATAAATAATAAATCTAAGCTCCTTGTGGGGCAGAAACGAGTATAAAAATACAAATGCAAATGCACTAAGTACAAGTGGACGAATGCGAGGTTCCCAGATGATTCCTGTTGGAACAAAGATCAATGAAAACCCCATTGCTCGCGGTATGGCGGAATAGAAATACCATAGAAATGGTGATGTCTGTAGAAAAAAGTTATGTTTACATTTTTATTTTTCGGCAAATGATTTTAAAGTATGTTTTTGCTTACACCCCAGTTGGCACTTTTGTTCATAATTGTATTATACCAAAGAACTTGTCCCTCTGGCCATAAAGGACGCTGCCAAAAGAAGGAATCGACCATTACAGTTGCAGATAAAATAATAATGCCGGCCGGAACTGCCACTTGGACTAGTCTGGAAGAAAAATTAACATTGTGTTTGTATTTTTGTGTATTGTATTTGCTTCTCTTATACAGGTTAGTTATAATATGTTCATTATATATTTATGTGAAAAAAAGCATTACTTTTGTAAAACCATGAATGAATAGATTTGTAGATTTGGGGTATAAGCACACTGTAACCATTAAGAACTGTTGTGTCCAAAATGTTTAGCCATAATCTGCTACTCGATTCGATGGAAAATTTGAATTGACTAGACTAGTAAAGATACGATAATGATTTGAGGTAATTTTTAGTTTTGGGTTCTAATGAGCACAAAACAAAGACAATGCAATCATTTAAAGACGATTTATGGCCCTTTTTATGTAAGGGTGACTTTACTTTCAGAACACTATGTAGGAGTGTAAAATCCTATTTGATGAAACTTAGTTTAAACGATTCAATTAAAAGTTCAAATGAGCTCAACTCATTTGTTGAAACAATGCGTTTCGCCCATGTCCGATAGTTGGGCTCATCCACAGAAGAGCTTTCTTTTCAAACTTTCTTCACATTCAATTTCTTGGTTTTATTTCATTTGGCGTGTTAGCATGAAATAAAATGAGCCTATACAAATAACTACGAAGAACGGGTGAAAAGCGTGGCACTATAATCCTTTGAAGTTTGAAATTTACCTATTGTTCTGGAAATGCAGTCATTAAATCTGTTTCTTAGGTTTCAAACAGTCAGATTAAGTGCGGGCCAGTACAACATTTCAGTTGTGGAACAGGCTTGCACTAAATCTGGCCGTTAAAAAATTGTTTGAAACTCGGTGTGGAACAAACCTTTTCTAACATAAATAGGACTACATAATATCACTTCTTATTGTAGCGTGGTCATATCGATTTGTTTTTTTTTATTTAATTCAAATTGAAAAGCTTATATGTACACCCCTTTTTTCCCGATTTTAAAAGAAGCTGTATGGAAGAGGAGGAAGATAAAGAAACGAGTCCTCACCTTCTTCGTTCATGTTATTTTTATATTTAAATTTATGTAGATACAATTGTTAGTAAAAAGAAATTAACGAAAATCAACATTTTTGATGTTGAAGCAGGGAAACGAAAATTCATTATTAGGTGATTTTGCCCCAGGATTTGTTCCCTTCTTTAAACAATTTACCAATTTCACAAATAAAATGTTGAGATTTAAATTTTCATAGCATACGCATTTAACATTATCGTCGCGTACAGGATATGTAAATTAATAGCATTTAAAAGTATTTTCCTTCAAATCCGAGCAATGTTGCTATAAAATTTCATAAGGAGCTTAACTTGGAAAATACGAAACTTAAGATTTTTTCATATTTTTTATTTATCATAATATTTTTTTTTTTCGTATTTGATACTAGCTAGCTACTCCTTTGCACAAAATGGAAAAAATGTACGTCGGGTCGGCAACCATCCACTAAAATTATGCGTCTAAGTGTACAACAGCATCTAACTGATGATCCCAACTGTTGTACCTGGGCGAAACGCATTTGCACTAAAGGTCGCGAAACATTTATTATAAATCAAAACCAAGCATGTATTTTTTTTTGATTACTTGAACAAAAATATGAATATAAGGGGTCATGCCAAATCAACTAGTTTTTGACGCGACAAGTTTCAAGTTTGCATTTTTAATATATGTTGGTATGTATTAAGAACAACTTGATCACCAACTTTCAGCCTTATATTCCAAACTGGCATTGAGTAATCGATTTTTTAAATTTTTGATGAAGTTTCTTTTAAATAATTTACAAGTGATAAATATCGATTACTTAAAAAGTAGGGTAGGTATAATATTTTTCCTCTTTAAATAACGTTTCAGGAAAAACAAAAAGTTATTTTATGTGAATGTTTCAAGCATTTACAATTGTGGCTACGTAATTAAACCACTCAGCGAATAAATACTATATTGGTTTTTGTTTTTTTTTTCACCAACAAAAAAGTAAGATTATTGTTGGGTATAGTTTACAGTGGATTTTTGTAAAAGAATTCATGAAAGTTGAACTGAACTTAATACAAATTGGGAATGACAAGGCCCTCATTACGTCACTGATGAGTCCAAGTGAGTAAGTCGGACGAAACGCTAATTTGTAGGACTAAAGGCCATAAAAAGCTATTTTGAATCAATAATTCAACAAGTCCAACTTTAATGCTAAGTCTTCTACTTGGCTGATTTATTTCAGTAGTATATAGAATTTGTATTATAAAATAACCTTCTAAAAAAGGTAAGATTTTTAAGATCATATTCCTAATTTTAGAAAAAGTAATGCTTAAATTCAAGCAAGTGTAAAACGTCTTATAACTTACTCATTTATAGTAGTCTTCTTAGTGTAAAGAGCAAATGCTAAAAGCAGTCCAAGAAATATGGCAAGTTCAAATCGGAAAATAATAATGGCCAACCCAGAATATATAATAAAATTCTTGCTATGACCCCTCATCCAGTAAGTAATTGCAGAAAGAACTGAAAATAGAAAAACAAAACTATGATAGTATACTTTTGTTGGCGCAAATAGAAATAACAAAAAATCATACCCAGTGGTAATGCCATTATGTTCGGCAGAGTTCGACTCATGTAGAACATAAAGTGGAATTGCGTTATAGTTATAAGTGTAAACCATATAGCCACCATCATGCCACACTGTTTGGTGATGGTTTTTCTTAAATTATTCCACGTCACAGCAATTGTTCCGGTCAGAACCAATCGGACTGAAAGAAAAGTAAAAGATTGAAAATTTTGCAATAATTTATGAAAAACTTTAACGTTTACCTACATATTGTGCCCAAAATTTATGAATATTTAAGGCTTCGAAAAGCAAAACAACAGGCGAAGAAACGATGGCTACAAAAAGTGGGCCAATGAATGTTCGCGGCACAACTCCGGGGAACTCGTGGTGATCGTACTGTTCCATATAAGAAGTTCATATTTGGTGGATTAATATTTGTAGAAAAGGAAGGTACCTGCGAGAAGTTGTGTCTCAAGTAAAGAATGTCATGCATGGCCTGGAGATTGAAACTCTCCTCGACTTTGGTGAAGGGTGTGTAAAATAAATGCGCTGCTGCCGTAACAAAAAGTATCAGACTCATTTTGCAGTCTAATTTCCTTCCACAAGTGATAGACAAACAAATAAAACAAATCTAGGAACTATACTAAACCAAGAGTTAACTTGATAAACAAAACGAAAAGCAAAAATCACACGCCGAAAATATTACATAATTCTTTTTATAGTTTCATTTATTAAAACTAATATTTTATGTTGACTTTAACTTAATAGTAGTCAGTAAACAATTTTCTATTTAATAGGAAGTTGGCATAGTTTTTTTCATATTCCAAGTTAAGTTCACAAAAGTAAATTGTTCAATGTAGCTCTTGAAAGAAAAAAAATATGTATATAAATTGTTTTACTTCGAAAGGAAAGAATATGCGAGTAATAAAATGTATACACAACGATTAAAAGTAATTTGTGTGGAGAGAATGCTTAAAAATAATCACCGCGCTGTTTATTTTTGTTTCAAATGTGCCAGGTGCCACCCACACACCTTACGCACTTTTTTTTGCAACTGTATTTTCGGTTTTGGTTGATAATTAATGTCAAAAACAGCTGACTTTTTTACTCCGAAAAAAAAACCGCTATCGTCCAACAGGTGGCGTAATTCATTTTGCGGGTGTGTTCAGATATTTATTGGACTTCCGGGAGGGTTTGGAAGCCAAAAAAATCTTCAAACCTACATGACCCGATTTTTCCAGTACGGAAATCGGGTGAAATTTGGTTCTACAACAAAAATTCAACAAAATTAAAACCTCAGCTCATTTTTCAATTATATCTTTGAAAGGCAGTCATTCTTATTGATCCTGAACATCATTTTTAATGCCTTGCATATAGGCTGTGAATAGAAAACCACATGAGTTATTTGCTTGGTCGCCGAGTGACGTGATTTGTCATATTAAAATAAATTTTAAATACGAACGAAATTATTATGAAAAAAACTTAAAAATTAGGTACTTTGGTCGTTAAAATAAACCAGAAAAATACAATCAATTTCATTCGGTTTTGCTTATAAAAATTCTTTTACATATATACTTTGTGTTAAATTCAATAAAGTTTTTTCTCATTTAATGTTTTTTCTAACACGCGTCAAATGCATAAATGATCAATTTTCGAAGAAAATCATCTTCAGTGATGAGCACATTTTGACCTCAGTGGATTCGTCAATAAGTAGAATTGCCACATTTGGGCGAATGATAACTTTGTTCTGCAACGAAAATCGCCTTTAAACAAAACCTGTATTTTTTTTAATGGAATTTGGTATGCTGAACTCGAATACGAAGTCAAAACTGCTCTGGCACGTCACGTTTTTGAGATATTTCAACATAAACATGACAAAAACCCGTTTTTCGGGTACATTTGAAATTGATTTTTTTCACCACTAAATATGTTTTTGCAAAACTATTAATGAGATCTTAAAGAACTGTATTTCATCTTTCTAAATCAATTTGAATATTTTCGAAATTCATTCTCTTCTCAGAATAGCAAAGTTTCCAAAAACAACTCGCTGAAAAAAATTTAAAACTGATGTTTTGAAACTTTGCCGCTTTGTATCTTTTAAGGGTCTTACTACAGAGTCGAATCTATGGCAACAGTTGTTTAAAATTGTAAGTTTAATATTTCTTGTATACACATTTTTTCTCCCCGACCAATAGTTATCGAAATAAATCAATTTTAAAAATAGAGCAGGCTAAATGGGTTGGGAAGCGTTGGGAGGGAATTTAGACTTTGAGGAATAATAATATGCAAAGTCCAACCTGTAATAAATTTTTTTGATGTCAGAACCTGGTTTTACTGTACTATCACTGAAATTAAGTAATGGAACAAACTTTTTTGGATTTTATTACGCTTAAATATTTCTTTTTTTTTCAATTTTGTGGTCAAAATTTTCTCTATATACTCGACTTTATGAATATCGAAGAGAAGTTCCACTATCTTCCAAATATGAAGTTTTTGATTACAGTGCAAGCCATCAAAATTACGGAATTTTTTAGTTTCTTATTTTTTTTTTTAAATAACGGTTTATTGTGAGTAAACATTGAAGAATAAAGACAAATTTGGTATTATGTGAAAACAAATATTATGTGGAATAAGTCCTCCAAATTTGAGCTGAATAGTCACAATAATTTAATTTTTTTTTTACCAGCACAACTTAATCTTAGAAGGCAATTTTTTTCACATTTCACATTTTTCAAAAATCAATTAAAAAAAACTGGATGTGGTAGAATTTTTTCTGGGACCACATAAGGAAATTCTGTCATAATTTCCCAAAAAAATATTTGAAAGCGAAAAAAAAGGTTAATTTTTGCAAACGAGTGTAATCCAAGAGTGATTGTCGAAAAACCAATGCACCCACAAAGAGTAATTGTTTGATGCGGTTTATGGGCTGGCGGCATCATCGGGCCGTATTTTTCAAAAATGAGGCCGGTCAGGCAGTTACTGTAAATGGTTTTCGCTATCGTGAGATGATAACGAAATTTTTATGGGCCGATTTGGAAGATATGGATGTGGACGATATGTGGTTTCAACAGGACGGTACCACTTGCCACACAGCTAACGAAACAATGGCTCTTTTGCGCGACAAATTCAATGGCCGTGTTATTTCACGTGGTGGCGATGTCAATTGGTCGCCAAGATCATGTGATTTGATACCGTTGGACTTCTTTCTTTGGGATTATTTGAAAGAAAAAGTGTACGTCAATAAGCCAGCATAAATTCAAGAGCTAAAAGAGGTAATTCGGCACATTAACGGCATTGATCCTCAATTATGACTTAGCATCATCGAAAATTTGGACCATCATATGGAGGTGTTTCGTCGAGGTAACGGCGGCTATTTGGCCGATATTTTGTTCCATACATAATTGAACCATACCAATATTATCATGATAAAAAGAAATGACACTAATTTCCTAAATAATTTGTGTTTTATTCAAAACCATCCTTTATTATAAATGTGAAAGTGTGTTTGTTTGTTACTGTTTCACGCCTAAACCGCTATAGAGATAGATGGTACTCTGGAAACGGTAAAAGGATACTTTTTTTTACCATATAAGAGAAAAAAAGAAAAAAAATATTTGGTAGCAAAACAACTTAATTTTATATATGCAGGGAAAAGATCAATAAAGTTTGAAAACAAATTAATGAAGTATGAACAAAAATCAATTAGTTTTGAAATTTCCTTTTTTTTTATTATCTTGAGGTTATATTGACATATTTCTATTAATTGATATATTTCTATTTCTATTAATTACACGACCACTTAAGAGTCATGACTTTCTCAAAGAATGTATGTACATGCCAAGAATGTTGTACAGGGTGTCCGCCGGGAAGGTATACTACTTTGTTTTGCCGCCATTTTGGTAAAAATTAGTCTTGACAGTTCATATTTGGCAGTCGTGAAGTCGAAAGTCGTGACTCGTATCAAAATTATAATGGAAAAATATTCGATAAACCAACGTGTTTTAATCGTTAAAAGATTTTAATCATCGATTACTGTGACGATGAGAAAGTTACGTGAAATTTTTGGAAGAAACAACGTGCCAACAAAACGCACTATTTATCGTTTAGTGAATGATTTCGAAGAAAGAGTGTCTGTAGGTGATGGGCCCAAGCATGGACTGCAACGTACTGCAAGCAGATCGACTGCAAACATTACTGCTACTCAAGGAAGTGTTCAAAACAATCCATCACCTCAATTCGACGCCGTGCTCAGGAGCTTGGTCTTCAAAGAACAACTTGGAAAACTTTTTAATGCCACAACTGCATGCTTTGCGCTTGATTAATATGTGGTATTAACAAGACGGTGCTACATCGCATACAGCCAGGATTACAATGGAATTACTGCGAGACCATCTTTCCACAACAAGTTATTTCAAGAAATGGTGATGTTGATTGGCCTTCACGGTTGCCTGATTTGACTGCTCCGTACTTCATTTTGTGGGGATATCTGAAAAGCAAGGTTTATGCAAACAAACCAAAAATGCTTGAGCAACTCAAACAAAATATTCGTGATGAAATTAATGAAATACCGCGTGAAATGTGGGAGAATGTAATGAAAAATGTGCTCAAAAGGGCTCGCATTTGTGAGACTAACAGAGGCGGACATTTACCTGATATTGTATTCCATACATTATTGCCGACATTTAATAAGACATTTATCAATATATGTAAGATTCGTTCTCTTTCCTTGAATCAAAAATTGTAAACAAAATTAAGTTTTTTTTTTCTAATGATGTCCTTGAAAACAAATTTGTCTATTCAAAAGACACCTTAACCGTTTTTATTGGACAAGTACACCAAGGGCGTACGCGGGATTTTGATCAGGGAGGGGCAAACTTTTTTAAGAAACGATTATTTACCTCAATATTTTCTATTTTATTTTATTTTGTTAATAACATTAAAACATTGTTTTATTTTTTACATAAACTTACCTATATATTTCAAATAACTTATTTGTTGAGTAGATTATTTTAAATAACTATTAATAATAATAATAAATAAAAGGTATTAGGTAAAGTAATTAGGCATTTCGTTTGAAGTTCTGCCATATTTGACTTGAAAATCTAAATTCTCACCCTTAATTTAAGTTTAAACATATTTAATTAAAAAACAAGTTATCTGAACACTGGGACCAAATTACCGCGTCAGTGACCGAGTGAGAGAGTGCCAGGAGATCAAACAAAAAGCCGGTGTCTCTTCTTGTGATGCTGTGGAGTTTTGCTATTGTCATAAGAAGACAACAACATAACACGACACAATAGCAAAACTCCACAGCATCACAAGAAGGGACACCGGCTTGGACAAGAAACACCAATTTTAAATTAAGTTCTTAGCCCGATGATGGAGATATACATACACACCGAAACGCGTCGCTAGATATAAAAATAAAATTAAGTTAAGTTGTGATAATAATTTGGAATTTAAATTTAAATTAAAACAATTTTTTAAATTTAGAAATCTTAGTGTTTTCTTTTTATTTATTTTATTTTTTTAATTTATTATATATAGTACCTCGTGGCATGATGGTTAGTGCGTAGGACTGTCATGCCGAAGGTCTGGATTCGTTTCCCAGCCGCTGCCACCTAAAAACAGAAATGTTTTTTTTTTCGCGAGGTACTGCCTCTTGCGAGGAACTGACAAATCCTCCAAGAGTATACTTGTCATGAATAAGTGCTTCTCATCTAGCCGTTCGGACTCGGCAAAAAATTGTAGGTCCCCTTGATCCCTGCCAAAAATACGCACACAGGAATGGTTGAGAGTTGTAAGTCACTAGGCCTTGGTTCTTCATGATCACCCACGGTGTTTAATCAATAACGATTTAAATGATTTACGAAACCAAGTCTTGACTCTTCTCAACGTTCTAAATGTCCTTTCAATCGAGTTTATGGTACAAGGTAATGCTAGGGCAATATGAAGAGTAGGAATTTTTTTTCTTATTCAAAATGGGTATCGTGGATCTTGTAAAGGAAGTAGAAGTAATTTTTGTTCTGGGACATTTTCCAGAATTGAATTCTGAGACCCCGCTGCTGCTTTAAGGTACAAAACTTACAATTCGTATAGGTCCAGTTTTCGAAGATCTGCAATGAATAATAATTTATTTTTCCAAAGATTATACCATAATTCGGATTTTCTTTTAAAACTTTGTAATGCGTAAAACTCGGAAAAACTTTTTGTTTTTTCGTTGAAATCGTATAAATTTATTTTCAACATATTCGCAGTTGTTGTGTGTGTGGCGGTACTCACCGCCTCACCCCCTTTTGGCACCCCTGCGTATGCCCTTGAAGTACACGCTTCACAATCTTTTTCATGAAATCGCAATTTCAGTGCGGAACGCTCTTAAATATTTTATTTTACTACTCCAACATCAAAGTGCCATATGAAGGCTTTGAGTGCCACAGTGCCATTTCAATGAAAATGTGCCATAAGTGCACGATCGTGCCACATCGGCAATGCTGAATCTGGCTTGAAGAACAAAGAAAATTATTAGACATTCTTTTCAATCATCGACTACTTTAAAAGCTTTCTGGTGCTTATTATATCTACTTACTTATCGAACTTGTTATCCTTATGACTTTAATGAACCTTTTCCTGGTATGCGGTATGCTGCGGAGTGTTAATTCGAATATTAACGCTTTTGATTTAAACCTCAATACTCGTGTCTTAAAAATCCACGGAAAAGCTGCATCTTCTGAATCGCCCTACTCAACACTAGTCTTAGCTTCCTTCAGTTCTTAGTTTTAAGTTAGTTTAGGAATAAATATGTATGAAGACGAGTAAGTGGGGGTTTTGCCTTCACCAATAAGAAAAATTAAATAAAAATTAATTACCTAAAGGTAGTGTGTACAAGTACATACATAGTGAAACACACTTCAATCTCCAATATAAAATCCACTTGATTTTTTTTATAAAAGTTCAAAAGTTCACCCAAAATTTGATTAAATCCGAAACCCGACTTGAGGCAGTGAATTTTTAGAAAAATTGAACAAAACATTCAACACGCTTCTGAAGTATGTATTTACAGATATAGCTAACAGTTTTCAAATTTGCAAAATTTGCGATGATTTATAATTATCAGATTAATTAATCGTTTATGGCTAGAAATGCACTTTTGCGATTTTTTGTCGCACTATTATTCAGTTGCGAAAAATAGAACACATGGGTTTAAATGTGACTGAACGCACTTGGTACACAAAAATCATATGAAGCCGCAATCCCTTTTTTTAGCCGCTGCAACAAAAAATCGTAAGTGCGTTCCTTGCCTAAATTACAACATAAAGCTTTTAGGCTAGTCGCGCACATGCAATTTTCAGGTTCGAAACTGTTTGGTTGCAAAATTGAGTCCTATGGACTCGTATGAGACTTCGCGCACATGCAGAAACTATTCCGTCGTCGATTCGAGCAACTTTTCTGTTTGTGTTTTGGCACAAACTGGACGATTGCCCGAAATCAGTTTTTCAGTTTGTGTCATATGGAATAATATGTAACTGCGCGCACATTCAACCAAATAGTTGCGGATATTTAACCACATCGTTGAACTTTGTTCCCTGTGCGAAAGAGAAGCAATGTATCTTTTCTTGATTTTTCTGAACAGAAGAATGGGACGAAGGTAATAATATTTTTCTTTGAATGTATGTGATAAAAAACTGAATAAACATTGTAGGTGTGTTGTTTAGGTTCGTTGCGATTGCTTGTGGAGTTGCTCATGTGCGCGCTCAGTAGTCAACTTGTGACTAAAATTTTTTGTTGCGGTAGCAGTTGCATTTGTGCGACTAGCCTTAATGTAAATGCAGTAACACGCGATCTATATAATTTGAAAAAAACGCTCAAAAATAGATCTGCTTCCAGTTTTTTAATCGCTGCGATTTAAAAATCACATATGTGCGCACCCACAATTACAACCATGTGTCTCATTTCTTGCGACTATATAATCGTACGATTGAAAATCACAAGTGCGTGCATGACTTTTGCTAGTTGTGACTACGATTTTTTGGATGCACTATTTTAAATCGCAAATTTGAGCACAAACATTTAACTGCGTATGTTTCATTTTACCTTTCGACAATCGCATCGCCCGAAGAATTGAACAAATTTTCCACTTTAAACCGTCGCGATTTGTCGGTAGCATACGCTTTTATTTTCTCATTTAAATTCATGTGTTCTATTTTTGACGACTGAACAGTCGCGCGATTGAAATCGCAAGTGCGGTCCTAGCCTTACAAGCATCTTGTTGTTGTTCTTGAACATTTTTCAATTTAGTAAATTCATAATATACCCAAAGTTAAAAAGGGCTTTCAGACAAAATAAAACTAAATCGAAATTTAATTTATTAATAACCAATGTAAAGTGCTCCAGGTTTCATAAATGAGAATTTATTTTCATGAATAAACAAACATAATGTACTCGTACATATTTGGAATAATTGTCTCAAAAATCTTTTTCCATATGAAACACATTTTCTTACAAAGATTATCTTCTTCCATTAGAATACGGCGTTGTGTTTATATTTTATCCCTTCAAATTATTTAAGTTCTTTGTTTTAATAATTAATTTTATGATCCTTGACGAATTTAGGTATGTTTTTCCAACTGCTGCATATTTATCGTTGCGAATTGCTGAAAATCAAAAAAGCGGTGGAAATGAAGTATTAATCGAGCGAAATGAATTTCACATTCACAACAGTCATTATTTTTGTTTTTGCACTCAGGGATATTATGGCGGAGGTTGTCTCTTGTCTGTGAGGTCGGTAGAGTTTTTAATTAAAAAATGGAAAAAATCACTTCAACCGTGTGTGGATTAATGAAATTGAAAAATATAAATTTCTTGTTTTTTTTGCTGGCCATACGCAATTTTAAATAAACATATTTTGAATAACAGGAGTTGTGATATTGCTTATTAGTTGATGTTAAATGGTTTATGTCTGCTATAAATACATTATAATTTTTTGTTAATATCATGAATGAAAGTTTTTTTTTTTTTAAAGTTGTAAATGCAATTTCACCCTTGTAAATTCTTTATAAAGAGGAAGGAAAAATTACGGGAATGGGATTTTAAAGAAGGAAGCCTTAAACTTTATTTTGTGAAAAAATCATGAAAAAATTTAATTTTAATTAAATGAGAAAAACAAAATTGAACCAAATAGTCACATTTTGAAAGATATTGGAAGTACTCCTGGTGGAAAATATATTTGTACCTTGATTCTAAAAGGATCAGTGTTCAATTTTTCTTCATATTTTTATAACCATCGGTATCTTTTTAAGAAACAATTGGGCCACGTTGGCCCTTATTACAGTAGTCGTAGAACATCTTCCGCTGAGACAAATAAATAGTAGCTATAGTACAGATATTTGATTCAATAATGTAAAAAATGGACATTGGCCATTTTAGAACCAAAGGTAATGAATGAATGAATGAAATATAAGGGTTGTTGCACTCAACCATAAGATCTATTATGCCCCACCAAAGACCAGATGAGATTGCTTATTCTGCAGTTCTTCCTTTCCAATTTTGTTCCCCTAAGACATTTGAGTATTTGGAGGACTTTTAGAGAGGAAAGATCGCTCTCTTCTACTTGGTAGATTCCCAGGTATTTTTTCCTTTAGTGCATAATTGCATCGCATTTTCCTGCAAACTACACCAAGGATATTCAGGCGTCTTTTAAGTTGGCAGTGACCAGTGAGGAGACCAGACATTTTCCTATGGTTGTTTCTAGTTAGGTTTATGTAGTCTTTAAACCGTGCTCGGTTGTAAGTACGAAGTAATAGTTTTTTTCCTCTTTTCACTTTTTGGATCTTTTGACATCCTCTAGTTCTTTTCATTGTGTTTTATGATATTTTCTCCTCAGCCACGATATAGCGTTTAGGCCCCATTAAGGGAGTCATTGTTCATATTTTCGATAAGAAATCTGGTTCTTCATTTCTCTGGACTTTCAGCTTTTTGGAGCTGCAACTAGAATAGATGTCAAAAAATGCTGTACGTGATTTTTTTACTCGCCCACAATGTTCTGTACAGCTTTCTGACATTTTTGGCATTTCAAGTCAGCTGTGCGAACTTGATTCAACATTCAAAAATAAAAATTTAAACAAAAATTAACATGAATAATGATGAAATGGAAGCTAAAATTACTTTATGTCTTTATCAGACTTATACACTTGGTTGCGCTCACAATTTTGAAACATCAAAAAAGCTGCATGCAAAAGTTAAAAGTTGGCCAACTTGTCCAGCTGCGTCTGCAGCTCCGTATGCAGCTGCGTCGTGTTCTGTTCGTATCATTGGATTTGTTTGTATTCAACATTTTGACAGCTATTCCAGTTGCAGCTCCGTCTCCATTCTGTTCAGGCAGTAAGAGCTCAGTGCTTTGAGTGCAGCTTGACTGTCTAACTCAATGGCAATGTTTTGGTTTCGGTAATTCTTTTCGGGATTACGCTCTGCGCATATTTTTGGCGTGAACTTCCCCCTGAAAGATGCTAGTAGACTGTCCCATTGGTATGAAAAATTTGGTTCTAGGCCCAAAGATTCCAGCCCCAGTCCCTTCAGCTGTTTTCGATCCATCAGTGTACCACTTTATGGCATTTGGTTTGAGAGTATAGTATCGGGATGTTCAATAAGAGCGCTACAAATTTTTTTTAAATAAAACAAAAACGGTTTTGGATATCAATAAAATTCTTTATTATTGTGAAAGTACGTTTGATGCCATTATGTATGGAACTCGATTTCTTTTGCATGGCCACCACGGGCACGCTTGCAGAATTCCAGACGCTGAACCCAATTTTCGACGGTTTTCAAGCATAAATCGGCCGATACTGCTGCAATTTCACGTTCGATATTCGTGCAAAGTTCATCAATCGTCGCTGGCTTGTTGGCATAGACCATAGATTTGACGTAGCCCTACAGGAAATAGTCTAACGGCGTCAAATCGCACGACCGAGGCGGCCAAGCGACTGGACCATTTCGTGACATAACACGTTCTCCAAACTTGGTTTCCAATAAATTGATTGTGACATTCGCTGTGTTGCTTGTGGTGCCGTCCTGTTGGAACCACATGTCCTCAAAGTCCATAATATCCAATTAGGGCAACAAATATTCGGTTATCATTGAACGGTAGCGATCCCAATTCACAGCAACGTGCCGGTCTTGATCATCACGGAAGAAGTACGGCCCATAAACCACACCAAACCGTAACTTTTTCGGTACGCAATGATGACTCATGGAGTACGTGTGGATTGCTGTCTGACCAATACCGCATATTTTGTTTATTGACGAAATCATTCAGCCAGAAATGAGCCTCATCTCTGAAGATGATTTTTCGATGAAAATCCGAATCATTTTCAAGTTGTTGCTCAGCCCAATTCACGAACATACGACGCTTCTGGTGATCAAGCGGCTTCAGTTCTTACGTCAATTTAATTTTGTAAGGATGTAGGCCAAGATCTTTTCGCAAAATTCGCCACAACGACGTCACAGAGATGGCCAAGGCTTGAGAACGACGTGTGAGAGACACATTTTGGCTTTCTGCAACTGAAGCCTCAGAGGCAGCAATATTCTCGACACTATGGGCACTTCTTTGTCTCACTGTGAATTCAAATTTATCCACTAGACGCTCAATTGTTGATCTGCTAAGACGATTATGACGACCATTAATTGGAAGTAGCGCTCTTAACGTTGAGAACACTGACTCCGAATTTCGGTAGTAAATTTTAATAATTTCGACTCGTTGTTGGCTCGTATTATCTTTCCATCATGAAATGGAAAATCTTACGGAGAAGAAATGTCAAAAGAGCGGCAAGAAATATGGCGTCGTTTGCTGCCCCTGTCGCTCTACTTTTGTAGCGTCCCGTTTGAAAAACCCTTTTTATTGGTTCGCCTACCCACTCAGTTCTGTTACTTAGCTTCATTCATTCTTCTCGAAGTTGTATTTCTTGATCATTTCATCTCTTGGAATGTCAATAAGTTTTTTTTTACCGCTGACTTTGGAATGCAGTCCCTAACCCTGAGACTAATGCATTTACCAGAACCGGTACCTTCTTGGCAAACCTCATGGCTTCACGTAAGGGGGATAGATGAAAAATAACTTCCATGGCTGCTGTGCTCGTTGCACCAGTTATGCATATAAGCATGCAAGCCTTTGGACCTTTTCTAGTAATTTCCTGGTTGAGAGCAATTCGGTTCTTTTATGTCAACCAAAGGTAGGTATGGATATATCTCAAAACATATCTAGAAAACGCAACTTTTTTATTTCAAAAAGTATATTTCAATTAAATTTCCTTCCTTAGATAGTCAGTTTCACCTTTGAATCTATGATTTTTACTCCTCATTTAGAGTTTATCGCTGCCTGTGTTTTAAAAAAAAACCGCAAATCAACTTTTCTACTTTGCTCATTTCTATCCAAGAACCATTTATGAGGCAATTTACACGTTCACTGGTAATTTAAGTAAGAAATTATTCCCTTCTAGAACGAATCAAAGTGATTTCTTTCCTTCACTTGTAAAACTACGAAAGCAGAAAATTCGCTACGGCTTTTTGAGATCACCGTGAACGTGAGCAAAAAAAAAAAACAAAAAAAAAAAAACACGAATATGATGGTGCTTATTTAAAGTTCAAACACTTCAGACAGTGATGAAACCGAAAAATGTTTTACGGCTGTTTGCGGGCTCTTTGAACAAATTTTATAGCAAAATAAAACACCACCAGCCATATAAATACTAAGCGGGAGTGATGCAAAATTCGTTTTATGTTTGCGCGCATCATATGTGACATATACTCACAACTGACAATAAAATATGCATTTCGCAGAAAACGACGAAAAAATACAATCATTCGGAAACGAAATCATGACAGCTGTCACTTACTATGCGGACACGGACATGAGCGACTCATCTCGATCTCTCTAACATAAGTGCAAAAATATTTAGTCTTGTTATCGCCTATGCGTTTATTGGAATTACCTTGCTGAGATAATTTAAAGGCGTTTCTAGAGCTATAGAGAGCAGCTAGACAATGTTTACAAAAATGACATAAATCGCCAAGCGATAGGCTCTGCCAAAAATGTGATTTCATCTTTTTTCTTGGTTTTTGTTTGACGTGGTGCGACATGGTGCGGCGTCTTGCTCCCCGTTTCAAATAAAATGTTCAATTAGAAACCTTATGCACGGGTCGTTTTGGTATATCGTTCCTAAGATCCCTATAGTCAAATACCATCATCTTGCTATCAGCCGCGCTGCCAGCAACATCAGCATCAGTTCAATTGGACTCAGATTCAGGACCCCACTCTAAATTTATATAAGAAAAAAAGAACCGAAAGAATGAGAGTTCGCTTCATGCTGCGCTTGAACGAATGAACGCTTCGACGGCATTCTGATTTGTTGCTACATATGCTGTCGAGTGATCGCGCTACCCTGCGCTAGCCTAGGATCGTTGCAGATACAACATTTTGACTTTTTCAAGGAGTGGACGACTTCCAATGACTTTCTTATGTCATTTCTTCGTCTAAAATGAACAACTTAAGGTCTATATAGCTAATTAATAATATAATTATTATTATAATTTCTGAAAGTTTCATTTTTTTGTATGCTTCTGGGAATATATTATATGTTTGCTGTTATAGGAGCACTCGTTGGATTAGCTTCTTCTGTTGGATAGCTTCTAGCTCATTTTGATATCTTTTCCGCATCATGATTTCCGATGATAGACGCGGTTTAAGTGCATAAAATTGCTGACTATAAATAAGATTTAATGAATCATTTTGGGGTTTTAGTTAGAATGTGGTATTTTGGTTTTCCTTTTACGGTTGAGTTTGTTTGTTTGCATTCGAATGGAGGAAATGTTTAGGATATTGAACTATAAAGAAGAATGTTGATCTAGTATTGTATAAGAAAATATTTGAATTTGAATGTATTCATTTAGATATTTTGTCTAAAGCATATATGTAAAGAAAAAAAAACTACTTTTAAGGTATTTTCCAAATATTGATTTTATTTAATAAGTAAAATATTAAAACTTGTATAATAATTGGTTGTGTTTTTTATTTCCAACCTAATTATCAAAACGGCTGTATTTATTGTTTTTAAATATTTACTTTTTACGACAATCAATACATTCCTTACTTTAAAGTAGGAAGAGAAAAAAGTTTTGTCACTTTTAAGTGAGAGAAACTTCTTTTGTCAAATAGAAGTGCCTTTAACTTCATGTTAGAATTGATTATAACGGGTGATTAATTTGAGGTTTTTTGAATATATCTTTTTAAAGGTCAAGTGTGGCTGTTGTTCCATCATCTGATTTTTATTCATGATTGTTTGATAAATTATCATAGAAAGACTCACATTGCATTGAAAAATTTCGTTAATATTTTATTTTTCGTTTTAATGTAGTAAATTGTCTTTAATTATTTAAAGTTGTTACTAGCCTTAAGTCGAATGCTGAAAACCAGACGGTTGTAAGTTATTTAGTTTTCAGCGTACCATGAGTTGGGGCCGCCTGGGCAGACCCAATATATGCCACCCTAGTAATTTTTTCTCACACTTAATAAAAACCTTTGTCAACGGTTTCAGCCAGTTATTCCTACACATAACCTACAGCTATGCCTACATATAAAATTTTCCCATGTTGTGGATACAAAGTACTAACTTCAGGATATACAAAATAAAATAAATAATTAACAACGGCGGTAATTCCAATTTAACTTAAATTAAGCAGGACTCGATTATTTTTTGTATTTTGTTTTATTTATTTTTTTTCGACAACTTTTGAAATTTTTTAATTTAATTACCTTTATTAATTTTTACACAAGAAACTTTTTTATTTATTTACAAAAAACTACTTTGATAATTTTATTTTCCTACTTTTCATCAGGGAAAAATCTTATATTGTTCTTTCAGTATCGATGATCTCTGTGGTTTCCTGCCATTATACCAAGATAAGATAGCTTTATAGTCCTCAATATGGACTTATTATTATAAATATAGTTTTGTATGAGCTGCAATTTTGAGAAACTCCTCTCAAAGGCGACATTTCTTATTGCAATTGTGAGAAAAAGACGAAACATTATCGTTATGTTATACCATATTTACACGAGTGACAAATTGCCATTAATTCATGTCACTAAAGTGGCAAAATAATGGTAAAATCAAATCATTAATGACATGAATTTACACGAAGGCAAAATAATGGGGTTCTGATGCTCTGTCATTAAAATGGCAAAGAATGAGCAAGTTAATTCTTTATTGTTTGTTTATTGACATTATTATATTTTTACTTTCTTATAATTTATTCAGTTACTTATTTCTCCATTTATTTTTTTTTTTTGTTAAAATTTGTATTTTTTCTCAATAATTTAACTATTATCCTCCTAATAAAACCAATTTTTGTAAGAATATTTATCTTAATTTATTGATATGTGATTTTTTTTCTTTTATTTTATATTTAAATATTGTTAAATAGTTCTTAAGTCTTACCACACATTCATGAATTATTACTACTTTTTCTTTTTTTTCTGTAAATTGAAGGTTTTTGTCAAAATTTTCCTTCAGAATTTAACTCTCTTGTCAGAATAAACTTATAACAATGTTAAAATCAATTATTCAGTAGAAAGATATAATAAACATACATAGAGCGGTAGCACCTATGTAATTTGTATTATTTAAAGAATGAAATAAAATATCTATCTATCTTATCTATTTGCAAAATGTTGTCACTGTACATTTACATGGCTTCATTTTAATGGCAATATTTAATGTCAGTTAGCTCTGTCACTTATTTTATGACGAATATTACGGCATATTCTGAATTCATTTACACGATTATGTCATCAATGGCGTGAAAACAAGGGCGTACGCAGGATTTTGATCAGGTGGGGGGGGGGGGGCAAACTTTTTATTTTGTTAATAACATAGAAACATTGTTTTATTTAATACATAAACTTACATATACATTTCTAATAACTTATTTGTTGAGTACATTATTCTAAAGAACTATAAATAATAATTTATATCATTTTTTCGTGACCTTTTTAAATATAAACTAAGTTCCTATCGTGGGATTGAGGTCTTTTTTACTTTTATTTAAACATTTTTTAACAAAAGTAAAAAAGACCTAAAGCCCACGATAGGAACTTAATTTATAAAAAATAATAATAAATTAAAGGTATGTATTAGGTAAAGTAATAAGGTATTTCTAGTTCTGTTTATTTGACTTAAAAAATCTAAATTCTCAAACTAAATTTAAGTTTAAACATATTTAATTGAAAACAATGGTATCTGAATATTGAGCCCAAATTACCGCATCAGTGACCGAGTGAGAGAGTGCCATGAGTGATCGAATGAACGAGTTACCACTTCAAATTTTTGTATACTAGATTGCTCGAAACGTGAGCGGTAATGCCAAACTCATATTATTCAGTCACGTATTGCCCGGTAACTAATGCGGTAATCTGGCCCCTGGTTTCAAGCTTAGTGAATTTTGTAAGCTAAAAATAAAAGAAATTTTCTACATGGTTCTATATCCATCTACGGTAGAGCCAAGCGGCGTAGGTCTTCAGTAAATCTTTCTAAAAGTTCTTTTAAAATTTCCTTCTCATTTTTCATAACTGTTTTCTTGTGTACACTCAGCATACATAATGCTGTAAATTTTAATATTCAACCACATATTTATATTTATCAACGAAGATCACCCACGGTGTTTAATCAATTACCATTTAAACTATTTTCGATCATATGGTTGAACGAAGCCAAGTTTTGACTCTTCTCAACGTACTAAATGTCCTTTCAATTGAGCTTGTGGTACAAGGTAATGCTAAGGCAATATGAAGAGCAAGTTTTGTGATTGGGAAAAAAATTTCTGCTTCCTGTAGAACATCGTATAGGTCCAGTTTTTGAAGATCTTCAGTGGATAATGTTTTATTTTTCCAAAGATAATACCATAATTCAGCGTCTTCATTAAAGCTTTGTAATGCGTAAAACTGGGAAAAACTTTTTGATTTTTCTTTGAAATCGAATAAATTCATTTTTAACATGTTCGCAAGAGTGAACAAAGTGAATACGCTGAAAGGTTTTCTGTAGGAAATCTACGTTCAAGTGCTGTAACTAAGGAATCTAAGTAAGGGATCAAGAGTGATCTCTTCCAAAATCCAAAAAATAAAAAGATGATTGTCCTTTTGTGGACTTTAGGTCAATTACTGATTTATATAAATAATTGACTTAAAGCTCACTAGAAGACAATCAGCTTTTTATATAAAAGGTAACGAAATAACGATACATAGTAAAATAAAAAGTTTGAAAATTACAGTTGCCAAGAAATAATAGTTCTTATCTTTATCTAATTAATTTAATTAATTAATGAATTTGTCATTCATGTAAATTCGGAACTAGGTAGACTAACTTCCAATCTAAAGTGTAATATATAAAGAGATCAGAACTAGGTCCTGAAATAAGAATTCGAATATAGTAAGAGGTTTAGTAAATAAACTGCCATTAATTTATTAAAGTATTTACTCGTAATAAGAACAGTAGTTCTAAAGTTTATTCTCTAAGGCCCATTTGCTAGTACGAAATTTCAGCATTTACGTTCTACTTTAAAAGCTTATGTTCTACATTTTCCTCTACGTAAATTGTCACAGAGGCGCTTATGTTCAACAAAAATACTTTAGTGTTCTTCTTACAAAAAAAAAAACAAACAAACAAAAATGTATGTCTTGGATCGGTACAGCTGTGAGCCCTCCACATTTTAATAATTTAAGTGGATTCAAGTTTAGTAACAAGTTCAATAGTTTTTGACTGTAGAAGATATAATTGCTCTTGATAGTACACATTCGATCTTAAATTCATCCTTATCAATGTCATCCTCATTAGGTGTAACATCTGAATTTCTTTCATATATTTTGACATAAAGCACCGTCTACCAATTCATCTCATTTTTCTGTAAGGAAGATCTGTAATGCATTTATTATCATTGTTATCAGGCATCATTAACTATAAGTGCAGTACTAGTTTCCAAAAGCCCAAAAAACACAGAATTGAAAACAGTTGCAATGCTGATGAGTTGCATATAAAGGGTTTTTCTAACAGGACGCTACAAAAGTAGAGCGACAGGGACAGCAAACGACGCCATATTTCTTGCCGCTCTTTTGACATTTCTCTTCAGTAAGATTTGCCATTTCATGATGGAAAGATATACGAGCCAACAACGAGTCGAAATTAATAAAATTTACCACCGAAATTCGGAGTCAGTGACCTCAACGTTAAGAGCGCTACGTCCAATTTATGGTCGTCATAATCGTCTTAGCAGATTTTGAAAAATTTGAATTTACAGGCAAAGTACAAAATATTCCCATGCCAGTGAGACAAAGAAGTGCTCGTAGTGTCGAGAATATTGCTGCCGCTGAGGCTTCAGTTGCAGAAAGCCCAAATGTGTCTCTCACACGTCGTTATCAAGCGTTGGGCATCTCTGTGACGTCGTTGTGGCGAATTTTGCGAAAAGATATTGGCCTACATCCTTACAAGATTAAATTGACACAAGAACTGAATCCGCTTGACCACCAGAAGCGTCGTATGTTCGTGAATTGGGCTGAGCAACAACTTGAAAATGATTCGGATTTTCATCGATAAATCATCTTCAGCGATGAGGCTCATTTTTGGCTGAATGGCTTCGTCAATAAACAAAATATGCGGTATTGGTCAGGCAGCAATCCACACGTACTCTATGAGTCATCATTGCATCCCGAAAAAATTACGGTTTGGTGTGGTTTATGGACAAGCGGCGTCATTGGGCCGTACTTCTTCCATGATGATCAAGACCGGCACGTTACTGTGAAAAGGGATCGCTACACGTTCAATGATAACCGAATATTTTTGGCCCCAATTAGATGATATGGACTTGGTGGACATGTGGTTCCAACAGGATGGCGCCACAAGCCACACAGCGAATGTCACAATCAATTTATTGGAAACCAAGTTTGGAGAACGTTTTATCTCACGAAATGGTCCAGTCGCTTGGCTGCCTCGGTCGTACGATTTGACGCCGTTAGATTATTTCCTGTGGGGCTACGTCAAGTCTATGGTCTATGCCAATAAGCCAGCGACGTTTGATGAACTTCGTACGAATATCGAACGTGAAATTGCAGCAGTATCGGCCGATTTATGCTTGAAAACCGTCGAAAATCGGGTTCACTGTCTGGACTTCTGCAAGCGTGCCCGTGGTGGCCATGCAAAAGAAATCGATTTCCATTCATAATGGCATCAAACGTACTCTCACAGGAATAAAGAATTTCATTGATATCCAAAACCGTTTTTGTTTTATTAAAATAAACGTTTTTAGCGCTCTTATTGAAAAACCCGATATTACAAAAAAATAGATACATAAATTATTGTAAATATGTAAAAAAAAAACACTTTGAGGTGAAGGTTATTGATTTTGCCTTTCAATAAGTTGAATTAAAAAATATTTTAAACTAAGCCTAAATAGAAACAAAAAATATAGAATAATTGTTTAAAATATACCAATGTATAAAAAAGTATGCTGACACAAACAAAATATCATTTTCAACAACTCTCTCATAATACATATTTTCTGAGCATCTTAACAAATTAGTTGACACCTTTGATCTGTTGCGACATCATGTGCGACACCAAACTGACAGATACAATCAATTGCCACACTTAAGAAAACAAAACGACAACCCTCGGATTCGAATATCAAAGAAACATCCGTGCATCATCGTCCCTTTTGGTTTAAGTTGAAATTGAACTCCTCACTAAGTTTGTGCAGCAATAAAAAAAGAAAAGGATCAATACTGGAAAGACTACGAGAGAGATGTCAGCGAAGGATAATTTTATGTATATTATTTTGGTATCACACGCTATAGCGAGACACATCGGCATCCGGATGGTCAGTTACATAAGCGTCTTCTTGTCTAATATTTTCGCCCACTTCCTTGGGATTTACACTGAACATGAACTATAATCAGACCACTTGAAGAAACATAATAAACGCGCACCTGATTTGAATCCTATAACGAGATAACCACTTATAGACAGGGGTGTGAAAATCACTTTGGTGGGCAAAATAATTATTTTCGGCTTGGGATCAGAGTGGAAGAAATTTAACACATGTGACCCAGAGAGAGGATACAAGCATCAGTTAACTGGATCAATATTTCGGTATCCCACTTGAATTGCATAAACTCAAAGATCGAGGAGCATCGCCTCGAAAGGGAAGTATATTTCTCATCATACAATACTCGGTTGTACTTTAAAATTAGGTACAGCGTTCTACTCTGTATAGCACTCGTCATGGGTCATAAACATTTTCGAGCATAGGGCTGCTCTCGCTGCGGATGCTCGTAAATCCCTGGTTTGACATCGGCTTTATTAGATGATGTTGTCAAATTTTTGTTAATTGTTTCTTTTGCTTTTTATTTATGATGATTGTCTTTTAAGGTATAATGTATGATATGCGCTTTATTTGTATATTAACAGTGCGGTTAGTTATTTGTTTTATTAAACGACGGGTGACGGTGTTATAATTTGTCATTTTTATTAATGCTCTTTTCTAGGAATATTTATAAATTATAAATGAAAATGGAAATATACGTAATCATCGTTTTTGACAGTTAAAAATCGACCTTAACGCGTGGATGATAACTTTTCTTTTTTTAAATATGAGTTATTTGAGGAATAAAAAATAACAGTAAAGTTATAGAATTATTATTCCCCAAATTTTATCAAGCCTTTTTATATCTCCAAAAATGTTTAACAGAACTACAACTTAAATTTGTTTGCGTGATCCAGTAGAACGAAGGCCAAGAGGCTAACAAAAAATCGGAACTAAGGTGGTGGCGCTTCAAAACCTCTGGACCTCAATTGGAGATAAACGTTGCGGTCAAGTCTTTTAAATTGAAAACCACACACAGTTCTAACATATTTCACTTGACTAATTGCATCTTTATGTAAGTATAGTTTGTATTATTAGTTTATTAAGCCTTCAATCATTTTGAAATAATATCAAGTAATTTGGAAAACAAATAAGCTACCGTCAGAAATTTATAATACGGCTTCTGAAATCATTGGCCACCCAAAATGCTTGTGAGTAGTTAGTTATAATGTTGTATTATGGTGGTCGGTATTTTTCTGACACATTAGACTCAACACAAATTATAATTTCGATTTAAAGTTCAAATTGATTGAGTAAATGTTTCACAAACTGAACTGAGTTCTTCGCCCACCACAAATATAAGTAGACAAATAAAGTATCCCTCAAAGAGGATTTTACCTCGAGGGATTTTATTTGATGTTAGCCATCAGAGCAAGAGGTATAGATAGATAATTATTACACTTTAGCGCTAATTATTTTTTTGAAAGTAAAAATAAAAAAACGCTACTGGTATTTTTAAAACAAATATTCTTATATTTTAAGAGATAAAGAAAACAGTAATGATAAAATCTTGTGTTTTAATGGGAGACATTATAGCAAATACTAACTGAACATCTCCAGAAAAAATACCTTCAATGAAAATATAGTACAAAACCAAAATAATTCAACAATCCTGAAGTTTTTAGTTTTTGTCTTAGATATGGCCAGTGTTGTAGACTTGAAAGAAAAAGGTAAATAAGAAAGTACATATATGTGAAGCTAGCCCGGCGGAAAAGGAATGGCAAATAAAAGACCAAAACCTGCTGTTACTTTAACGAATGAATAAAAAGATGAGTGAATTTCCGACTTTTGTTTGTCTGCCATAGTAGTAGTATTCCAACAAAAGGTTTTCGAAAAGGTTGTATGCATGAGAAAAAAAGTTTACCAAAATCGGACCATCAGAAGTCACTTTTTTCAAGATGGCGGCTAGTTACACTGGAAATCATAAAACAATTTGTAATTTTGTTAGTTTTTTGTCGTAGAACAATAATTTCTGTACATAATCTTGGGTTTTTAGGGTTGAAGAATTCATTTAAGAAAATAAATTTTGTTTATGGTGCCGTGGCATATTTTTAGGTATATTCTTTTTTGTGTGGTTTTCGTCAAAAAAAGGTGTTTCAAACAGTAAAAACTGAAAAAAGCAGTAAACCAAATATTATAAGAAATGCGCAGTTTTTTGCTATATCAAGCATAACTTGTAACAAAAAAAATATTTTCAGTAAAACTTGTTTCAATGCCCACCACTTAATTTATTTTCTCGGTTGCCCGGTTGGAAAAATACAACTATTACAACTAATTTTTTTTATTTTGGTACACCAAGTAGTGCGTCTGTTTGGTCATAATTTATAACAAAAAAAGTATATGCAACTAATCAGGCATGACTGAACATAAATGGACTCAAGTTTTTGATCAGACGGTTAGCAGAATGTTAAACTTTTTGCTAGAACTTTTTTATCTGTTAAGATATTTCAATAAAATTTTAAAATTAGTAATAAAATAGTATTCTAATCTAGTAAAAAAGGTAAGTAGATCAAAATTCTACCGTTAAGTTAATTTGATTCAATGGAAGACAAAAATGAGCATTTGATTAATGAGTTGTGAAACTGTTCCTGGTTAGCGCCTCGCATGGCTTTGAGATAACTTTTTACTTTATGGCATACAATTTTTTAAATGCTTTTTACTGAATTTCAAACGAAACTTTGCCAAAGAGTTCGGAAGCGGCGTCAAAATGATTGAAAATCTGAACAATCTCCGAGTAAATCTGTAATGGCATGTTTATCTTGAACCCAAAGATATTCGATTTAACTGAAGTCAGAATATTTTGAGGCCGCGCAAGGCACTGACGGGAACAGTTCCAAAAAGCCAGGTCATTTATCAAATCTTATTTTTGTCTTTCATTGAATCAAATTAACTTAACGGTTGAATTCTGATTTTCTTACCTTTCTTAAAAAATTAAAATATTTTTTTACTATTGAGTTTTAAATTTCGTTGAAATATCTTACCTAATAATAAAGTTTTAGTCAAAAGTTCAACGTTCTGCTAACCATTTGATGAAAAAGTTGAATCGTTTTGTACAATCATGCCCGATTAGTTGCATATACTTTTTTATATATATATATATACCAAAATAAAAAATGAAATACATTAGCAGTATTTTTCCATTTTCAAATACCAAGCAACTGAGAAAAACAAATAAAATATAAATAATTATATAAAAAATAAATAAATTTGTTTTTTGAAAGAATTTTTGGACCCTGAAAACCCTAGATTAGATACATAAAACATTGTTTTATAACAAAATTTACCAAAGTTATAGATTTTTTTCTGATTTTCAGGGTAACCGGCCGCCGTTTTGAAAAAAGTGACTTCCGATGGTCCGATTTTAGTAAACTTTTTTTCTCATGTAAACAACATCTATTTTATTGAAATTTGTTCCTCTAAAAGTTACTTTGAGAATTATTGACTCGCCTATAGACCCACTTCCTGAACCTCCTCCATCCGGCCCTTACTCAGACCCTTAATGAAGAAAAATCACATTACCCGAAACTTCAGCAACCAGGCATAACCATACATTTTATGTCAACTGCATACATTGCCTATATTTCTGCATTTAGATACCATGAACGAAATAAATGCTCTGATCGGAATTTCTCTCTGAACAAAAATTTCTCTGGAACGAAACTATAGTTGGGTCCATTATATATCGAATCTTGGACACGATTTTATTTTCACCAGACTTGATGCTCCACGCTGCTAGATCTGAAACCCTAATCGCTTTCAAAGTTGCTGATAATTTTGCGTGTTTCAATCTTTCGAAAACACATTAAAGATGTGGGAAATAGTTGATTCAGATAAAAATTATAAAAATATTTATTTGGCATAGCGCCAAAGCAAATATTTTCAAAAAGATAGTGAAAAACTCCATCATAAAAACAAAATGCGGGGGTACAAACTAAACACACATTAATAAAAGCTTGAAATTGGTATTAAGCATAGAGAACCGCTTTAAAAGTTGTGATCTTGAATTTTGTGTACTAAACTGTCTTTTTCATTTATTGGAATACTGTAATTCAGAAAATATAATAAAGTAGAATTGTTGAAAATTTAGTGACCAACTAAATTTTCCTAATTTTTTTCAAATTTCCTTTGAAAAATGTGCTAAATTTTCGAAAACACTTGGAAACTAAAAAAAACATAATTTTGTTGGCCTATAACTTTTTTAAATATCAAAATTATCGAGAAATTGTTATTAACATAAAAGATAGAAAATTTTTCTAATTTTTTAATTTAGCACACTTTTTTGTAGAACTTCTAGGAATCAAGATATTGAATAAAAACTTAAATGAAATAAAATTCAAGATGGTGGCCAAACGATGAATTTCGCGAGTGCGAACAATCAGGGTTATGATCTTCAATCGAGGTGTAACAAACTGCTTGGCTACCCATACAAAATATTATAAATGCACAGGACTATAAGTATTAGCAAATTTACATCAGCTTTTAATGAATGGGTTTAAAAATTTAGATTTCGAACGAGTCACACACGTAACAAATCTGTCCCGCACGTAACAGAGTACTTAATTGATTTTATATATTATTTATCTTAAAGTTTTTTTAATTTTGATTTTATATATTATTTATCTTGAAGTTTTTTAATTTTTAATCGGACCATAATTTTGAGATTTCCTTAAGCAAATAGTGCATTTCCAGCTTCATTTTTTGCTGAACTTGTGCGTTACTAGCACAAAATTTAAAACAATGGTAGCTTTGATGTGCCACACGCAACGCTCAGCAAAATTGAGATTGCGCTAAGATAATTGCAAATATTTCAAAAATATTATTCTATAGCGTAAACATTATTTTGTTGCAGGTGCTGACTCTGATTCTAAGGTTTGCGACCAAAATTTCGTGACGCAACATGAAAGAAAAAAAAGTCCAAAAAGTGATGCAAAAATGACTTTTGTGGGAGTTTTTCACTAATGGCTACCAATTATTCAAAAATTACATCACAGTACTTTTGAAAGCTTACACAATTTCCAATAGATCTATTTCAAGATTTTTTTCTGCGACAAACCATTTGGACTCAAGTGCTTGTTGAAAATTGATGAATTTTTATTGTTTTTGAAAATCCAATCGAAAGCTCTAAGTGAACTTCTTAATGTGAAAAATTTGAATTTTATGTCTTAAATATAGATCAATGTGCAGACAAAAATTGAATTTCAAAATATCAACGCGTTTTTGAGATATCAAATTTTCAAAAAGTTTTACTTTACTCTTAATTCAAATTACAAAAAATTTAAATGAAAAAAGCGTTCTATGCGATGGCGAGTTCATAGAGGACCTGTTTTTGTGAAAAATGAGATTTTCACTGATGGTTTCTAAGCATTTTTGTACCTATAACCCTTATTTTTTTCATAAAAGTTAAATATTCATTTGTAAATTATGTTTAAAGTGTATAGGAAACAAGTTCTTAAGAGTTTTCAGTAAAAATTGAATTGATTTGATTGTGGAGACTTTCAACATTTTGGTACATTCAAAAAACTTTCTAAGCTTTTTGGAAGCTTCTGTTTAAAAAAGAAGTACAAAAAATCAAGTAAAGCATTTTCAAGAAAATTGAAACCTTAAACAATCAGTGGCGCAAAATTTTGAATATTTAACCAACTACAAATCATTTTTAAAATGGGAGACCACTCTTAAAAGATGTTTTAGAGAGAGAGTCGACTATTTTTCAATTTTAAACGACTTAAAGTATACTTTAACAGTAAACCACTCGTCTAACTTTAAAGCAGTAGAACCCCTCTTTTTCTCTTAAAGTATACTATCAATAGAGACAAATTTTTACGAAAACGAATTACCTAAAAGAAAACGTCTTCAAAAGTTCTTTTTAAGTATTTGAACATATAAAATAGGACAAATTTAATGCAATATTGTGGTAATGAAGAAATTCAACAAAATTGCCAAGAGAGTGAATAACAATTTTTTGTAAAATCAATGGTATAAGTTTTGGCTCCTTCTCAAATTGAGTACAGTAATATCTAAAAATTACAATTTAAATCTATATACGGCACTATCAATTATATTTTATTATGTTTACCTTCTCCAGCGAGAAGTTATTAGTTCGGGAATATTTTGTTTGTGTTAATTTTTAATTGGTTTTTGTTGTGTCTCATTCTTCATCTTATTGTTCAACCCAAATTTGAGTATGTTACGTTGTCGACTTTATTCTAGGTAAAAGATTTGTTTTGTGCGTTTAAATTATAAAACAAATTTAAAATCTGAAATCTTTAGCCAAATTTTCTAATTATTAAGAAATTTACATAAATATTTGCAGTGATTTGCCTTTTTTGTAGTATTGAGTAAAAATACGCATACGCCACAGTGTACAATTTCAGTAAAAACCGAAAAAAGTGTTATTGCAAGATAGGACGGTCATTCAAACTTCAGATGTAATGTTTATTATAATAATTATAGTAAAGACCAGTGGCGTATTTACCCTGGGGCCAAGGCCCCAGATGGCAGGCTGTGAGGAGCGCCACAAGGCACCCTTATCACTCAGCGTCTGGCACCTTTCTATGTAGATATTTCCTAGCAACATTTGCGAAAAATGCAAAACAATTGCAATAATTTCTAAATTAAATGTTTCTGTGAAAAAGTAAAGGCAAATAATAATAGTATTTACAACCTTAAATGAGAGAGTGTCTGTGCAAAAGTTCACATTTAGTATGAAAGTACATTAGTATATGTGCAGTTCAATAAATACTCTTTGGTAACATCAGAGTTTTTGTTGATTGTATTAGATTTTCGTTAGGATTTGGAACTGTACGTAAATAAAGCAGTTAAAATTTTGATTATTATGATATTTTAATTTGTGAATTAGCGTTTGACCAGCTTTGATTGACGTGCAGAATGCACTTGTCATTTCATTATTAATATGTACAATTCGTAAGTTTCCCCTCAATCGGATAATAAGTTTTTTAGTTTTACGGCCATTAAAAAAAAAATCGAAACCAAACAACTCAATTTTAAATCATGGAAACAAATCTGTGGTGTTTGGTAGAAACATAATAACTGCATTTTAAAATTTGCTTCTTTACGTCCACTTTAAATCGAGCTAGAGCCTAAACGGATGAACCTATTTTCTTCAAATTTAGAACACAATTTTTAAAAGACTTTTTTTATAAGTGTTTTTGAAGAAAATTGGTAAACCCGTTTAGGCTTTAGCTCAATTTAAAGTGGGCGTAAAGAAGCAAATTTTAAAATGCAGTTATCATGTTTCTCCCAAACACCACAGAAATATATTTACGTAAACCCAAAAAATTAATAAAAATTTGCGTTGTGTGCTGTGTTCGACACAAATATTTGTGTAGATGCAACAAAAAAATACGTCAGTGTAGACAGGACATCCGGGCACACAAATTTTTCGGCGCACAGGTGTTTTGATGTGGACGAAATAAGATGTTTTAATGCAAACTGAGCACCCACGCACAGCATAGTACGCAAAAATTTATTTCAAAATAAATTTGGATTTTTGGCAAAAATATTTGGGGAGAATAAATAATTCAGGGCACACAACGAAAATTTTTACTGATCTGTGGCCTATTGCACCATATAACAAAATCGTGGTTACAATAATTTTTTTAACAAGTTTGTAAAAATTCAAGATTTTTTCTTTTGTAAACCTATTTTTCAAACACAAATTTGTATTTGTGAATCACAAGTCAAAAATTTGTTGATAAATTGAATTTTTCGTTGCACAAAAAAAAAACTTGTAATCGTCAATTACAATCAAAAATTTGTAAAAATAGTTCTTTTTTGAAGGTTTCTGTTGCACCATAATATAAGCTATTACAAATTTCTTTCAGTTTGTGAAAAATTTTACAGGAGAAAAATGCTTTGTAAATTCTTCTACAAGTTTTTTTTTCCAGGAAATGTCTCTGCGTAGAAAGCATAGCAGTAGCAACAACAGTGATCCTGAAGTGGGTTACATCATTAAAAAAAGTTTAATCATAATTTTAGAAATTATTTTAATAATTTTAATGAACGGTTACGACTTAGTAATTCTTAGGCAGAACAAAATAATAAGCATAATCGGACGGAAAAACAACAAAATTGTGCATTAACTCCAAGGCAGCAGCTTCTAACAACCTTACACTGGCTTGGAAACGGATGGTCATACCATGGGGTTGTGGATATGCAAGGTATTAATAAATCTACAGAAAAATTAAAAAAAACTATTGTTTTTTTTTTGTTAAATAGCCTATTGAATAGACCTTTTAAAAAGCGGCAACTAATTGCAAGGATTTCTATTATTGAATATGTTTGTTTGGCCCAAAAGCATGCTTAAATCAAAAAATGCTACTAAATTCACCTATGAGTTTCTGAGAGAATGGTCACAATGGCCACTTTGCTCTGAAACTAAGCCGAATTTAACAATTTTACACTTAAAACTTTTTGTATCGAAATGGTTGGTGTAAAAAAATAAACAAATACATTTAAGCAGGAAAAGTTATTGAAAACCAGCTCAGATTTTTATTTTTTTTTTAATTGCGAATATTTTTTTTGGAGCAAAGATACGTTTAAACATGCAAATTATCAAATTCGGCTTGGTTTCAGAGTTTAACTAAAAATATTGAAAAGTTGTCAGTGTGACCATTCTCTTAGAAAGTCATGGGTGAATTTAATAGCATTTTCGGTTTTAAGCATATGGTTATTTGCCAAACAAAAATATTTAACAGTAAAAACCCTTACACGTAATTATTCCCATATACCCCTCATTTGACCGGTCTGTTCAATAGACTTTTTAGTTTATTTTTGAATAAAAAATTCTATGAACTTTTGAATCATGAGCAATATATTTTTGACTGTCGTACAAAAATATATATATTGTTTTCCTGCGCAGTAAAAAAATATATCTGTTTTTCTTTAAAGTTTAATTTGGCACTTGTACTGTTCTTCCACTGACCGATTCAATTTATCCTGAAAAAAGGTGCGTCTACTTTTGAAAATTTCCTGGTATTTTGAGTAAAAGACTGTGATTCGTATGTTTTATATAAGAATTTCACGTATAAACTTTAACCGATTTAAATGAAATTTTACACGCATTTTTTTCCACCCCACACACGAGACATGACCACTGGGTCATTTTGCTCGCTCGCTATCTCGCGTATGGCAAGCTCTAGCTGTCTTCTCCGTTATTATTTTTCATATTTTTTTCTCATCGTAAAATGAATCTTGGCGTTAAACCATATGTTGGCTTTACGGAATGAATTAAAAATCACCAGTTGAAAAATTTGTAGTTGCAATTTACGAATCACATAAATCATTTTGATCACAAAAACTTGAATTTTGACGTCAAAACGTAGCATTTTAAAAAAATTGTTTCTTCATGATTTGCAACTATATCCATGAATTAAGCTTGCACTTTTCATAGCTAAATACAACGTATATGGATTTATTTACTATCCAAAAGAATAATTTCACAAACATCGTTTAAAAATATTGATTTGATTTGATTTGTAATTTACATTGCACAATCACTGATTTACAAGTTTTTGTTTACAAGTGACGTAAATGCGCCCGCAGAGCAAAACAGAAAATCAACTCGGAATAGCATACCATTCTTTTTACCTTGGTATCAAGGGTGGATCCAGACTTTGTCCCAGGGGGGGGGGGGTCACGTTTCTTAAAATTTCAATAAAGTATTGCACCCAAAAATAATTTTTACTTACGATCTAAGGCAAGTTTTGTATTCGAGCAAAGTGAATTGCACAATTCTGTCTGGTTGTTTGTCTGTCTATTCCTTGACAGCCTACAGCTACAGCCTGAACCACTGAAGCGCTTTTCTTCAAATTTTTAAATATTTTTTTTTAATTCTTCGGAGGGGATATTGTTTACCTTTTAAAATTACGGTACTTGCTATACAACCATTAAGAAAAAGCTTATTTATCTGAAAAACGGCTTCAACGAGTAGATTACTTTAGGTATGGTGAACATTCTGGAAAAAAAAAATCCGAAAAACTGTTAGTAACGATACCTGCCATTTAAGGGTTTTTGAACTTCGATTTGTTAAAAGAAATTCAATCAAAATTTGGAAAAGCTCCATAAGAATCTCAATAATATTGCATATCAAAATAAAAAAGTAAATGTTGGCCTTTAAAGAAGATATTAATTTTTGTTTTGAAAATTCAATATTTCAAGAACGCGTTGATAAATTGTTTTGAAACTAGTTTATAAATGTATTTTAAAATTAATTATTATTTAATTTAATATAAAAAATTGCTTTTTGAGACAATCGCTACAACGATTTTAATTTGTTTTGTGCTTATATTCATATTTCTACAAGTTATCAAATTGGTTTTAAGCTATTTGAAAAGTTGTTAAACAATTAAAAGAACAATTAAAATGCCCTTATTTTATATATTTTTATATTCTTTATATATGTAATTACTGGCATATTTTAAAAGTTCTTAATTACAGGCAACTTGAATTTTTTTAAATAAATTAATTAATTAAGGAATTGAAGCCAGAACCATCATGCCACTAGATACTAAAAATATTGTTTAGGAAAAGTTTATTTTTGCCCTTAAAATCTTAACTCATTTACAATAAGATCGTATTTATTCTACAAGATCTATTTTGATCTTTTGCCTGGCAACTAGAAGCTACTTTTATTATACTTACCACTTTCCTTAATGACATCCCCCGAACAAAACAAATTCATGAAACGTCAAAATTACAAAACAAAAAACTTTGTATTCCCAAAATGGTGCACCCAAGTTAGTGGGAAAGCGTAAGCTTACTGTCTTGGGAAAACGAAGTAAAATGAGGTAGTATTTCCATAAAAAAAAGGCTTGCTACCACTCATGTCTTCGAGTTGCTCTATGCTTTAAGTTACTTCATAGTGCCAGAAGCTTAAAGTTGATCGCAATTAACAACTTAGTTGCCTAATGGTTGCTTGACCTTGATTTTGAGATTAAGCAAGCGATATGTCATTAAGGATATTTGCAAAGAATGTATGCGATCAGTAAAAAGTCCCAAAAGTTTAATTTTATAAATTTGTTGAGTTGAAAATTTTGAATCAACTGTAAAAGTTTTTCCAAGTACCGCCCAATTTTTCGCACTTCACTGTGAGAAGTTTGCAAGATACCAAAATCTAAAATATCGAAACTGCATTATTTATAGATCATGAAAAATGATATCTCACACTAAGTAAAAATAAAACATAGCATTCTCACCTTACAATCTTGCAAATGTCAACCAAAATTTCGAAAATTAAAATCTCGAATACCTGCTCAAAATTGAGTGGTCACATAATTAGCGGGATTTTTATTTGCAAAATCTCGAATGCAAGTTTTTCATTGGCACGGTTTTGTAATTTGTGCCCAATTCAAAAGGCCGTTGATAAGGTCAACTAGCTACATTAATTTGTTGTGGATTTGTTCTAATGGGATTTTAAAGTTTTTTTTTAAAGTCATTCCAGGTCACTGAACAAAATTTTTAGGTACCTTATTAAGGTTATCTTAAGAATCAAATATTAAATATTGTTATTAAAGGTCACCTAGATTCATTGGTGACATACATTTTTTAAATGAATTTTCAAAGTTTTTTTCATGGTTCAGTATTATTTTTTGAAAATTCTATGTCTGAAAAATTATCTACTGTTACTACCTGCCCTTAAATGACCAGTAACCTTTCGAAGAGTACATATACGGGAGCCATGAAATTTGTCATCTGATTCGGTGTACGGTGTCAGAAATGTTCACAAAATCATCAAATCAATTTCAAATTATTTTTAAGGTAAAACAAAAAGTAGAGTTCTGTATTATTCTTGAAATGAAAATTTTTATTGTTTTTCTGGCAGAAGAATAATTTTTACATATCGTCGGCTTTCTGTCAAAATCTATTAAGTCCTTAAATGACATTTAAATGTTCTTTTAGTCAACAATAATTACTGAATTCGAATATCAATGTCTAGTAACTGTGTCATGGTTTCTTTTGGCTCTATCAACCAATTTTAAAACCTTTCATTATCTTAACATTCCATTTTATTACCTTTTAAATAAGTGTTTTGTGTCTTCTAAGCAATTTTTCAAATTTGAAATTTGTTTTGACAGAAGGCCCACGATATGTACTTTTTACTTTGATTTTTGTGTTTTAACTCTTTAAATACGCACGGTTAGTTAAAATAAATTTGAAGGCGGATAATATCCTTTGAGCAGTGAAATTTTTTGTTTATGATTGAATTCATCTGTTTAATATTTTATATCTGGGAAAAGCCCCAGGGGCTTTTTGACCCCCATGACCCCCCCTTGTATCCGCCAATGCTTGGTATGTATCTAATCGTTAATGTGTGACACAAATGATCTGTAATGCAAATTGGTTTCTATAGTGGTTGCATGGTCGCATGGTCGCTTCGCAACTTGAGGGTTGCTATAAGTATATTTATTTCAAATTACATAAAGGCGTCGTATGCCTGCAGAATGAAAATTTGGATCAAGTTGCGATTTGTTGTTACCAATTTTTGTTTTTTTCTACGATTTTTTTTACGATTTTTGAGTATCAATAGCCGCGTTTTATTATCGCTCATAATCCATATGGGTTACCTCATGAAAATAAAACGATGTAGGTTAATGAGAAAGCAGTGCTATATACCCACCCCTTTTTTCCTTATGGTTCACCTCATGAAACAAATAAGGCCTGTCTCTTTTCCTAACACTGATGACAACTGTTGACAAAACGCTGACATCATTCACAATGGTAAATAGCCGTCTGCCGGTCAAAGTGAAAACTTGTATCTGATGGGTTATTTAAATTAACCTCTATAGAAACTTGAATTCCATGTTGTTTTTGTAATACGTGTTCAAAGATAACCTCGACCCAGACCCAGAGATAATTAAATGCAGCCAATATCTTCATTTTGCTCAGTTTTGCAAATTGCAAACAAATAGTTGTATATTACGAAATCCCGAACCAAGGTATAAGTTCTGACTCATTTTTCGTAATTTGCAGCTCATTTTTCGTGATCGAATCCAAGAATTCTATCCGTGATGTTCATAAGTGCGCTAAGAAAATCAAGCCCTCTCATTTTTTTTGTTACCATCTATTTTTACTTGCGTTATATGTACTGCGGGATTTGTGCAAAAAAAAAATTGAGATAACAATCAAACATAACATTACGATGATAGAGAACACGAAAAATGTGGGAAGCACAATTCTGTCTGTCTTTCCGTACATCGATCTACAGCCCTAACCACTCAAGGAACTTTCTTCAAATTTTGAACATAAGGTTTTTATGTAACTCTCCCAGAGGGGAAATTGAATTTTTTAGCACCAACAATAACGGTTCTTGCCGTACAACCGCAAATGAAAAGCTTATTTATCTCAAAAACGGCTCTTACGATTTTGATAAAAAAAAATCTGTGTATTATTGTAGACATGGTTTACTTTTTGATAAGAAAAACAATTACTGAGAACCGTTATTAACAGTACGTGCCATATATAACTCATTAACGGCTTAAACGATTTCAGTCAAAATTTGTATGCAAATTACTTTTTTAAATGTTAATAATATTGCATATCAAAATTTTGAAAAAAATAAATCTTGGATTTTTAGAAAATATTAAGTTTTTTTTTTGAAAATTCAATATTTCAAAAATGAGTTAATGAGTTTTTTTTTGAAACTGGGTTTATAATATATTTTAAAACATACTCAAAATTGGCATAGCAGAACTTTCTTTTAAAAATATTATTAAAAATTTTTGTATAAAAATTAAATTTAATGAAAACCGCTCCAAAGATTTTAAATTTTTTTACATATATTCAAATTTCTTCAAGTAATCAAATGGCATATACTTGTTTTTGAGCTCTAAGTTTTTTAGCAAGTTGCTTGTCCAATTAAAATAACGATTAAAAAGCTTTTTTTTATATTTTTATTTTCTTATACTTTTATATTTTTTTATAATTACTTTCATATTTAAAAAGTTCTTAGTTCCAGGTAACTTGAACATAAGTCCAAGTACGTGCATTTCATTTATATAAACTTACTGAATCTTATTATTATTTGGTGGAACCTTTGTAAACTTTCTGATAAATTCTAAAAAATCACTGAGTTTCATGAAAAAGTATTGCTTTCTTGACAAGAAAAACCTTCCTACAAGCACACGATTGTCGCCTCTCCGTTACTTTGGAATGGCTGTTTAACAAAGTTTGCGGTTTTGATGTTCATCGCCATCGCTATGCATCGGAAATCTTTTTATTTGAATATACATTTCCCACTTGAACTTCCATTATAATGTGTGGTTATTCGTTCAATCAAACTGCAAATTTTTAAATTCTTACTTTAATTTAATATTTCGTTTTGTTAAATGCCATCCAAGAAAATTTTTTAGATTTTAAGTTGGGCTGCACTTCTTACCCTAAGACAAATTGTATCATTTTCAGGTCATTCAAACGGTCAATTTTTAGTTTTTAGTTTTAAACGCCAATTATTTAAAAAACTTCAAAACATTTTACAAACGTCCAGCTCTGCCTTAACATTATATTGTGTAAATTTCAGCTGAATATGATGGTACCATATTAAGAATAGACCAAAAGTTTTATCTACAAAGAAGTATAGCTTTTGTTTTTTTTTTAACTCTTTATTTAGTAGCATTTTCAAAAACAACTCATTTTTATCATTAAATCATTAAATTTTAGCATTTTCATACTTTAAATAAGCAAAGATGAGAGAATAAATTGAGCAAAACAAAGCAAACTTCATAAAAAACGATACAATGATACAAATCAAAAGTCGATTTACACTAATTTATTTTCCTTGTTGGTGTCCGTAACAAAAATAATAATTTTTGCTTAAAAATGTTTAGGTAGCTTAATTTCATTAAATTCGTTTTTTGTACATTATATAGAATACCTAGGGCTTCCGAAAAGTGTTCGTAATATCGATCATTTGTTATTCGTTATACTGGACCACCACTGTATGATGATAGTCCACGTCATAACTTTTAAGAATTTAGTAACTTGTTCTTACTAAATCGTAACGGTTTTCGAGTAACATCATTTTTTTTTTTGAAATTTGGACAAACCCCTTCTTTGAACCAGGTTCATAAATGGTTTTTATTTTTTTATTTTTACACTCATAGATTGATGATGGATAGGTTTCTTCATAGTCATATACGTATCTACCTCGAAATTAAATTTAAAAAAAATTAGTTTATTCAATTAACTGCGCTGGCACCATCTTTTTCTTCGATGCATTTAATGGTTGCAATCAAATCAAATTATCTCATAGGGGCATACAAAATTGAGCGAATCAAAATTGTTATGGTCCCAAAATAGACAATCTGCCGCACCCAATTACCACAGACAGGTAGGCAGATTACCCCTACCTATAGCTAAATAGATAGGTATCCATCCGCAACACTGACAGACGGACTCTTTAAACAAGTCACAACCAATTTTTATTATTGTTTTGATCATGCTCATTATACGTAGCGTTGAAATTTCTCCGCCTACAGCTGACACGCTCGCTTGTTTCAGATTGGCCATTCAACCATACGAAAATTAACTCCGCCCGGTTGCCTGCACACACATAAGCGCTGCAAAAGATACAAAACAACAAAAAAAAACCAATACAAGTAAAAGATAGGAACAAAAAAAGATATCTCCCGATCTACCTAACGACTCGCGAAGATCCCAACGGGACCTATGCGACACAGAACATGGTGAATCTCATAGATACAGCCCGCCATAGCCACGGACAGATTTACTTCATTTTCTTCTTCGGCGAACCGTTTGCTTTGACTTGGCTCATCCGTGCGATCGTCGATCTTTCGATGATAGTGTGGGTACATGCCCCAACACATGTTGGTTTTAAACGCGTTACACTATATGTGGAAGGGAGGCGGACCAGCCCTCCTAAGCTAGTTGGTACTTTTTTGTTTTGTTTGTCTTTACATGCCAAGATTAGCATCTCTGTTGGCTTGGCTGCCACTTCAGTATTTGAATACCCATTCGATCGGAAGCTGTGATGCCAGTTTCTCGATGCTGCATTAGTGATTTATTTGATTTGACATTAGTTTGCCGTTTTGCAGTATTCGATCGGCATCAGTACATTTAAACGTCAGAGATACCAATTCCAAAGGCAAGGCTAGTCGTTGCGTTTATTATCGGATGACGAAATCGCGCATCCTAAGCAGGCGCGTCTTTTCGAACGTAATCACTGATCACCAATCATCAGTTACGGTTTGTTAGAGAGCCAGTGAACTGGTGCGCACAGAAATAAATAAATAATTAATTTACGGACAACTTACTCCATCACATTATTGCTACATAAAAATAAATTTGCGGTGATAAGGAAAAGAAATAATTTTGAAATTTTATTAAAAAAAAAAATAATTTAAAAATTCGAAACACCTTGGAAAACAATAGAATTTGCACACTCGATGAAAATTCAAATTAGGTGTGAAGTGAGCACGCGATCTTACCTGCCTACATTTTTTTTTTCTTACCTATAACAACATTATACATACATATACGATATACCAACCTATGTATACCTACTAATAGATGTTGCAAGTGTTAATTTAATTTAAGTTAGTAAATTGGGTGAATTTAAGTGAATAAATAAATAAATAAATAAAAAAAAAAATTGTAGACACGATTTAAAAAAATATACAAAATTATATCTATCACAATTGAAATACATACCTACCTACATATTGTGATCAACGATTTGGATTATAATTTTCATCAATAGACGCTGAGTTTTTTCATTGAGAAATTTTATTCAAAACAATAATAAAATGGATCCAGGTTGGTATTGCATAATATTTTCTTAATTAGATTTGTTTCATGAACTTTGTATTAAAAAATGCTTTATGACAAATATTTTATCTTAAATATTTGTTTTTACTTACCCACATGTGGAAAAGTGTAAAATTATTTTATTTATTTAATACTTGAATATTGAATTGTGACATTTGAGAATTAAAAACAAAATTATATTTTTATGTTTTGGTTGATCAGTTTAAAAAATAGTCAAATATTAAGTTTGTTCGTTCAAGTTTACCCAGGGTTAACCCAGGATTTCTTGACAAGCCCAAGAATTTTCAAAAAAACGTGGGGTTTTCGGCTCTCAAAAAACACCAAAGGGTTCTCAATTGTGCTGTTGGGATTAGCAAGAAACTAAATTTTATTTATAAATAAAAAAAAGATAAGCTCCTGCCAACTTTGACGTTTTTTTTTACCTCAACTCAAACCTAGTTCTAATTGAGGCCGATTTCGGGGCGACCACAGGTTTAAAAAAAAATAAAATACAGGTTTTCAAAAAACGCTTTAGGGTGACCCCAGGGTGACTTTAGGGCTCATGGAACAAACCTATTGAGTTATTGAACTAAAATTGTAATTCTTCAGTATTTTGTTTTGACATCCATAATTCTTACTCTTTCTTATTAGGCCTCATTGGTATGGTACCTTACTTGGAATTTCTGAGATTCTGTGAGGAAATTTTACAGAATTTTGTTCACAAATTAACAGAAAATCAAATTAATTCAAAGTGAAGGAAAATACTTATTAATTCTTAGAATACTGAAATCTTAGAGGTCTAAAAAATCATAAGTATTTGCCTAGTTTGAGACCTTACTTGCATAAGGTTCGATTTTTGAGATTAATCTTTTGAATAGAAAAAAAAATTGATAATTTGATTTAATAACTGATTCTAATGCTGCTTATTTGTATAACCAGCTCTGCGTATTCAAATATTATATTTTACTTAGAAAGGTCACATGTAGAAGAATAAGTCAATGCAGTGAATAGAATCGATAGAAATTCTCCACTTGAGCATAGAAAAACTTACCATTAGGCTATGTCCTCTTTGGGACTCATTGTACAAGAAGCGATGGTCGATACATTGGACGATCAAAATATCAAAATTCAATAAATCTATCAAAGTGTCCTTATCAGAAGATAAACGGGGTAGCACGATTAGGTTTAACAGTCACACATGTTTGTTTTGAGATCGCTGAAGCTATTTCATACCAGCTTTGCGAAAACAAACTCAATATCTGAGAGGAAATGTCCTAATCAGGATCTAAATTTGTGCAACCGGCGCTACAAGAAGTTGTTTAATCGTATCAAACGTGTTTGTTTTTGATCCCAAAATACAATGCAACGGATTTCAAGTATGATTTGATGAATGAAGCTTAGGGTAGACTGTTCAAGAATGAGCCACGTTAAACAGTAAACCATTAAAGTTTTCTGCTTTCCTGTACACTAGAAAATATTAAGAAACAACCGCGTTTTACTTCTTTTTAAACATAAAATAAATTTGAAGGTCTTAGCCTATGGGTACCTGCACAGAGCAGGAATATGTGAAACTGCTAGTTTGTAAATGAGAAATCCTACTTTTTGTGTGTGTTCTTGATGTAAAAGTAATGTCACTGCTGCCACCCTCTGTTACACAGTGATCCAGTTGATTTGCTTAAAAAAAATTAAATTTACTATTTCCCATGACCCATGACCTCGTGGCATAATGGTTAGTGCGTAGGACTGTCATGCCAAAGGGCTGGGTTCGATTCCCGGCCACTGCCACCTAAAAACAAATGTTTTTTTCCGAGGTATTGCCTCTTGCGAGGGGCTGACAAATCCTCCAAGAGTATACTTGTCATGAAAAAGTGCTTCTCATCTAGCCGTTCGGACTCGGCAAAAAATTGTAGGTCCCCTCCATTCCTGCCAACAACACGCACACAGGAATGGTTGAGAGTTGTTAGTCACTAGGCCCTGGTTCTCCATGAGCTGTTGCGCCACAAAATTTATTTATTTTTTCATGACCTTTATAAAGATGATTCTTTTTTAATATACAGTAAATAAACCAAATATTAAACACCTTTTAATCCCTTGAAGGTTAAGCCAATAGCTTGAAAATTACATATATCAAGTCAAACAAAAAGTGGTCCACTGTTGGACAGTTTACTTTATTCAATCCTTATTTTATGTTATGATAAATGTAAGGAGTGCTACAAAAATAGATGAAATGCAATTACGGTGGGGGTTTAGAGTTATAATTGCTTTAGATTAAGTTATACATTAATTGAACATCGAAGTTATCATATTTCGCGATTGTCGTATTTACAAAAAAAGTCTTGCTTCTACATTTACTCACCTTATTTTCAGGTGAAAATTGAGGTTTTGTGCAAACTTTGAATAGGAAACCACTTTAAAAATTCACTTTCATGGTTGTCCGATAGTCCAACTACCAAGCACGGTATTCTGGAAAACGTTCGTCTATTTATATCTGTAACTTTTGTAAAATATCGAAAAGCCCTTTTCCACTCAGTTTCAGACACAAGTGTGAAGTGTGATTTGATTGACGTGCATTTTAGATTACACTGTATCAATGGAGTATTTCGCCCAAGACAATATTATTTTGAAACGATGAAGATTTTAAAATTCGATTCCCGCTTACAAAAACAAAGAAACTTATATTTCAATTGACTCAGTTCTGGTTAAGCTTCTCATAAAAATTATAATAAATGAAATGACTTAGTTCTTTGAAACAATAAGTGGCCGGTTAATTTATCCACTGGTTATTTTATCCGAGACTCGGATAATTAAACAAAAAAAAAATATAATTTTATCTGCTGGGCAGCTTCGGGTTTCGGATAACCATCCGAAACACTAACTCGAATCTTTGAAACAGACCCAAATTCTCTTGGTACCTACGTATGATAACGTTGTTCAGCTTGCTATCAAATCTCATAGAATTTTTTTTACAATGTGTGAATAGTAGCAAGTTGTAGATATTATATAGTCACTAAACACCATGATAGATCTGAGATATTTTGGGCTTACATAGTAGAACTAACGTACAAACTGTATTAAAAAGTTAAAATACAACCATAACTTCTCTTAGCATAGTAAACGAACACAATTCTGATTGAAAAAGCCATTCAAGAGATTATAAGAATTACATTAATTTACTTTAGTGTCGGCCGCGCAATTCCTAGTGCCAAAAGAGTGATTGAGTCAGGATTGGGTATGATATATCGACTTTTTTAATATCGACTATAAAGGTCGATATATATAATCTCGACAAAAAAATCTCGATTGTTCAAAAGACGGACTAATCGAAAACTAAAATTTTACCGATTTTTAAAATGTCAATTTCTTAAAATATCGATCGTCAAAATGTCGACATTGATCGACATTTTATCAGTCGACACTTAAACAGTCGACATTTTAAAAGTCGAGATTTTGAACAGATCATAGTTTAGAGAAAGATGTTTAGAAGTGCGCGCTATGATCTGATCATAATTAACTAATTTTGCATTGTCAACAACCACCATTCAAGTACTTATTAAGCGATTATTTAAAAGTTGAAAAAAATTGTTGGATAGTTCAATAACTCACATTCTTGTGTCTGTATACATATTTCAAGGTCTTAATTGCTTAGAGTTAAATAATATTCATATAATTTAGTCTTAAATTTTGTACAGCTTCAAATAACTACTTAGATACTGTTACAAAGTCCGATATTTAAAGCAGATCGGTTTTCTTTGGGATACAGACAAAAATTTTCGCAAGTAAAAATGTCGACTGGTTAAATTGTCGATTTATTTCGACTTCGGTATTTTAACTTGGAGAAAAGTCGATAAAAATCGACATTTTATACCAGTCGACAGTTTTTTTGTAGATCATTCATAGGTAATTCTTTGGGGCAAGATCAGAGTAGCCACTTTTTTTCATACAAACATTTTAACATACATAAGTATACAGGATTAATAAAAAATCAAATAATTAATCGCGGGCTGACTCCAAAGCACTACCAACATATTTCAGAAGGTTTCGTACAAATTAGAGTAAAAAATGTCGATTTAAAAAGATGTTTTATGCCAGTTGAAATACCTACTTTTTTAACTGATTCATACAATTTTTACATTTTGAAATCTTGACTCGACAAAAAGTCAGCTGCCTTATTGGAAAAAAGTTGAGAAAATCGAATTATCGACCTGTCGATGTTTTTTCTCAATCGATTAGGTAAATCTACATACATTTTAATCTGTCGACATTTTGACAATTTTACATTTTTTCTGTCCTTAATTCTAACGTAACCTAAAAAACAACGCTATGCTTGGAATGTTTGAACGGTATTAACATAAACTCAAATCATAAATTCTTGTCTGACTTTCAACACGAACTTAACAGTTATTTAATGCTATGGAAATTTTTAGAATCTGTTTAAGACACATGTTCCTGTTAAACTTTAAACAATCACTCAATTTGATTGATGACAATGTCAAGTAAGTTAAGAGCGCTTGTAAAAAATTTTCCCTAAACTATGAACTGACTACAGTATCAAACTAACGTCAAATAAAAGTTAAGTTTCGAAAACACCTGCTCGAAATTTTGGTCTTTTTTTCAGCAGCTGTTATTGCTGTCGAGATTATAAAAACCGACCTTATGAAGTTGATATTTATAAAACCAACATAATAGTACCCATTCATTTAAGTTGGAAAACTTCTCCTATTACGTGACCTGCTTTAATCAGTATTATTAGCAGTTTGGAAAAATGAGTACCCAATAGCAGGCTAAGCGATTCTTTTGAAGAGTTTGCCTTGGAGCCATTAGCTTTTCTTAGGCACTTTCACAAAACACTTTTATTTATGAATCTTGATGCGTTGGAAAATTTTTCATAGACGACTTTCAGCGAAAGTCAACTGGTTTCCTCTATTTCCTTTATTACTGTTCGAATTGGAGTTCCATAATCTGACATTTCTGTTAGCTGAATTGAAAAGTTTCCTACAATCTTTTTTGAGTGAATTTAGTCCTGAAATCCAATAATGTGGACTTCCGTTTTCCTATTATTTGAGTAGAAGGAAAGGAGACTGCTTATGATTTGTCCGAGGCTACAATTAGATCATTGACTTAATTACCAGTTCCATTGATTTTAAAACTGAAAAGAATACAATTGATGCAGAAAGGTCTTGTACCATAGTGTCACCTACTTGAGCGTGTAGAAGCTTCAATTTCATGTTTTTTGTAAACCAAAATGGTCATATTCAGAAGCCCTATAACCTAATTACAACTTAAGTCTCCTTTCAGAAGAGCAAACAAAAATATAAAACAATATATCATAAATGGGATGTTATCCCCAGCAACAACCTCAAACTTCACTGATAGCTTACACAGATATCATAATCAGCATAACAGATTCAGATTCAAAGTAATGTACGAGGAAACAAAAGAGCAGATGAGCTGGTGAGAATAGGATCGTGCGTGACTTGATTCTAACAAGCTGAAAGACATATAAAAGTACAAACCTATGACATCTTACAAAATAGGTTTTAGAAAAATCCAAATTTCAATAAGCAGAGGGCAGACAAAATAGTGCAAATGAACAAGAAACATCTTTGTTTCATTATCAGCACAATCACCGGACACAACCTACTAGAACGCCACTAGTACCTCAGTACTGACGATCTTAACAAATAGTGCAGCGATGAAGAAGCTCATGAGGATACCTTACACGGTCTTTGCAACTGCCCTGTCCAATACTCTGTCACTTAAAAAAGAAATACAGGGGAATAATTTCTACGACGTCTAAAAGAAACTTCTTAGAACTTTGGCTTATAGCCTTCTGAACTTACTTCATCAATGCCTCTAAATGGCTTGACGGCTAAAATAACATTATTTTTTAGTAACAAGATCAACTGTCAACTGTTCTACCTAGCTACTGGTCGACTAAGGGGAGGGTCGAGGAAGGTGATCCGCCCCCGGGTGGCAGACTAATAAGGAGTGCCATCAGCAACAGCAAAATAAAAATTTATCACATTACACAAAATTAAAACACAGATAAAACAATAAATTTTTCTCTCAAATTCCCACCTATTTATGTACATATGTGGGCATGAATTTCCTTTCTGACCTATTCCGTCAAGATTGGTCTCTAATATGGATATAAGAAAATCATTATCGCCTAAGAGCAACAACCAAGCCATGCACTCCTGTATTCTGTTCTTTTTTCTTTAATATTATGAGTATTTTCTTCGTTTTGCTTTCAAATAACGGTACTTAGTTTTTATCGCATATAACTACACTTATCCTGGCTTCAGCTGTGGCGGGTATTCATGTATTGATTCAAAAATTATTATTATTAGGTAAATTAATCTATAAGCTTTGAATACGCCATGTACAGACCATTCTTTAAACTTTTCTGGAGTTTACTCTTTGAGAAGCACTCCAAAAAGCACAACGTTTTTTGGGACAGTGGAAAGACTTTCAACATTTTTCTCAACATCTACGCATCGCTGAGATATTCTTATTAAAAATGTAGGTTTGTTAGTCAAAGGACTTGTAAGCACTAGATTACGAGGCTGTTAAGCTATTGAAGGAAAATTTCGTGAAGTTTCAACTCTTGAACACCTTTGTGATCATCAAAAGTAATATTTGGGTGCAAGAGGTGCTGCAACCAAACTCTTATCTGCTGTAAGCGACATTACGCTTTTGGGTTATTTTTCATTCTGGGTACGATATTTTGGATGAAGTTGATGCAGCCAAGAAATGCTTGCCAAAATCCAGACTCACTCTAGAAAACAGTGTTATAAGACTTAAGGCACTCGCAAGTTTTCTTCATGAACCTCGTGATGACACCGCAAGGGAACAATGTAATGAGCTATTAATTTCAATTGAAAGGTGGGGAACAACAAAAAGATGCTGATTTAACATTTGAAGAGATATTAGGAAGGATACATTTTATACTAAACTTATTCATCGATCTAGGCTATGGAAGACAATTCGTCAGTTTTCTCAGCCCGAAAATATTGCTGTATTGAATGGAAGAAGTGCTGTTGCTCCAATGCTTACCTTTACATTAACAGAACTAACAGACAACACAACAGAATCATACTAAAAATTGGGCAAATACGGCGTCAAATGACAGCTGACAAAATAAATTTTAAAGTTGCAGAAATTTGCAACAGCCTTTTAATTTTTAAGCTTCATTGTTAAGAAGGATTTTTTAGACTCGTTACCAAATCTGTGAGTGTGTGAGTGGCATCGTGTGAATGAAGCTTTTTAAAACTAAAATCGATTAAGATGTATCTGGCTATACTTTCAATCAAAAAGGAGGACACTAAAATACTGATTTTAATGATTTAATCGAAAAATTCAGTACATTAAACCTTTAGAATCTTCTAACTTTACCTAATCTATATAAGGTCAACATCGAACATATGATGCTTAATGTTATGCATAGCGATAATATTAATTTTCAGGGCTTTGCCAAAAATTGTAAACTGAAATAAGGCTACGATTTCATGGTTAGGAAATAGCATCCAAGAAAATAGCACTAATACACCATACTGATTTTGATATATTTTCCAAAAATAAGAAGAAATTAGAAATATTGCTCAAAATTACTTTGGACGCATATAATTAAATGGAAATATCACCCAAATATTTGTTCATGTAAACAGTTTTTGTAGATCAAGTTTCTATCGGGGCCTATGCATTTTTATTGTCATTTGTATCCTTTTTTTCTGTATAGCATTTAAGAAGCTTCTTCAGATTTACTTAATACGAAATTGAGAAGAAGCTTACAATAACTTCCATACAAAATTTTCCCGCAGATAGGTTCTTATTTTGCAGTTGTTTTAAGCATTTTTTCCTGCACATTTCAGGTTTCATTTGACTTTATTTAATTTATTATTTTTCCCTTGTACCTTAACTGTTTCCTAATGGTTTCAATTTCGAGTTATTTTTATTTTTATGAATGGCCTTATTTTTGCTATATTCTCGTATATCGCCGGCTTTCTGTCAAAACCTCGTAAGTGACAATTTAGTATGTTTTCGCTCAAAAACATATCATTGAATTCAAACATCAAGGCCTCACAACTGTTTCATGATTCCTTTCAATTCTATCAACCAAACTAATCTATTAGTGCTTGTGGAATCAGTTTTTATCAAGCCAACATTTGGAGAGTGAAAAACATGTAGGAGCAATAGAAATGTGCGACCCATGGACACAATTCTGTCCACACACTATACATTATCGATTTTGTACGCTTCACATACAAAAAATTCCTTTTTTCCAAAAAATAAACTAATGTCGTTTTCGTTTGGACGTTCGGCGTACTCCTTTTCCACTCCTTTTTGACTTCTTCTACTCCACAAGCCTTCGATTGGCTGTTCCGAGTTATGTTTTCGGAGTCTTTTTCTGTTCCCGATTTCAAGAAGGAGTAGATTTGGAACACACACATACATATACAGTTTTTCGTCGGACTACTTGCCAAAAGTGATAAACACTTGAAGAAGCCATTTTGTTAAATGGCGTCATTCAGTAGTGTGTGTGTAAATTTGACAACATGATGTTTTCATTTTCGATTGGATTTTAAAAAATTCATTTTATTTATTTTTAAAGCGGTCTTTTGTCGTGTCTCCTAATCGATTTTTAAATTTGACAGAAAGCTGATGATACCTTGTTAGTTGTTAATGGTTTAACCAATTTTATTGAAATTTTCAATCACAAAACCTACTGGTTAAGAGTTTTCCGTTGGAATATGTCGACATTTACGGCCTGTGGCGGTCATGTTGTTTTGGTGGCGTCTGTCAATTTTGTTATTTATTATTCATTTCCTGATGCCAATCATGCGCAACTATGCGCAGGATCGTCTTTTCCAGTCGGCAATTCAACTTGGCCATATTCAAATCGACTATGGTTCAGTTAACAATCAGCCAAGACATCCGTACTTCATAGAAATACAGGGTCCGCTAAAAATATAGCCACTGACCTTCAGAGTTGGCATGTGCAGTAGAAAGTTGTGTTTTACCAAAATATTGTGTTCCAAAGAAAAAACAAACGGGGAAAGTTGAGAAATTTAATTTTGTTCGTTGTTTTCGTTTGTTTTTCTTTTCGGTTTCCTTAAGACGAGTTTTTCAGTACGAGATCATTCTAGTCTTGCATGGGCTTAAACCTATGGTTTAACTCCTACGTGTTTTTTAATCAATTTAATCAATCCTAAGGACCAGTTGTACAAACATGGATCAAATTTTGATCCGTGGTTCAGCAATTTTAAATCACCGATTTCAGTGAAGGTCCATGAGGTTCAACGATGTTTGATGAAGATTGTAATTGGTAATTGGCTGGATCACAATTTAAGCCACGGTTGTAGGAAAAACTAAGTTAACTACAAGTTAGGTAGGTATAGGTAGAAATGCTGGCACGGGCGTTACACCCGCTCGGTGCGCTTAGCGCTTAACTGCGCCGTTTTGATACCATAACTCGTTTGATCTGTGAGTGAAAGTGGATTAAAGTGAGGATTTGTGAATCGCCTTCAATGAGTTCAAGTAGATAGCAAAGGGACCTGGGAAGGAAGTAGATTTGTTTGTACAACTCGACAAATCTGAGAACATGATACAAGGAGGGAACATGACACAGAATCAACCTATTTTGTCTTAGATTCATTTCATGGTGTTGAGAAAGGAAATCAAATTTTTGATTTGCATTTCAAAAAGTTCGTTGAGGTCGTCAAAAAATGCCACTCCAAACGATTGTGCTCTCATTCTAGCCAGAGCAGGACATTTACTGTTTCATTTTCTTTCTGATCGTCGCAGTTATAGCAGTGAGTATTGTAAGGGATACCCAGTCTCGCCGCATGTTCCTCTACTGGCTGCAACGACCCTGGCTATGTCTCGCCTGAATCTACATAACAGATCAATTGTTCGGGATTTATTATGGGCGGGCCAGATCTTTCTGGATATTTCGCATTTGGTTATGCTATTCCACCTACGATCAGATTCACTAAGGAAAATTGACAATAAATTGCCCTTCACAACTCCCAGGGAAATGTTAACTATAAGTTAACTCACATAATTTTGTACTATTGAAATATGTGAACATTCCAATTAGATAAGGCGCCATTTTCTTTTTGATAGCGAAAGGCGTAAAAGTGTGATATCCATAGAGTCGTGCATCAATTTATATAGATTTCTGATAACTAAAGAATCTGGAAAAACGCTTCTGAGTTAACTCAGGATTGACTAACTTTCAGGATTAGTATGTTTTGATTTAACTCAGAGTTAACTCTGCACTGAAAAAGTGGCCCTTAAAGTTCTGTCAAACCCTGACTTTTTGGATTTTTGTACGCAGAAAACTGAATTCTTTCTTGACTCAAGTTTTACACAGACTTTAAACACCTACCATTATATACAAAAAATACATGCACTTATTTATATATTCGTTACGCATCCACCTTGGTAGCCTTAAGGTGTGTGCGAATAGAAAGAACATACTCGTAAAATATTTACTTATATTTATACACGAAAAAAGTTACTGCTCGCAAATATGTCGTTTTTCATAATTTTAGTATACATCTGTACATAAGAGGCTCCTGCTTAATGGCAATGCACACAAAAAGCTATAATAATTTTTAAAGAAAAAGACGACGACGATGAAGATGACATCGTCTTCTTTTTTGTTGTGGAGTCGCGTCAGCTTCGGCGGCGGTCGGCGGACATTGCTTACTTTTAATTAAAATGCTACTTCATCACGTCGCGTCACCGCGATGCCAAGTTTTACTTGTTCTTCTTGTTAGTTTTTACCTCTCACACATGCTCTTTTACATCAAATATACACACATATTTAGGTAAATATAGGATTTATATATGTATGAATGGAAAAATGATCAGTGATCTTCAGTGAGTGATCATGGATGAGGGCAACAGGTGCCGGTAGCACTTCAGTTAACATTATGCCCGAAGCATAAAGTAATTACAAACAATGGCGGCAACCCGTTGAGGTTTAAATTTTTGAATTTATATTTTTTATTTGCTTACATTGGCTTGAAGTGCAGCTGAAGAATTACTCTGTAAACAAATGTATACTCTGGAGGTACATAATAATACCTATAAATGTGTACTTACTCGATTTTAATATATCTTATTAATATTTTTCATGATTTTTTTCTGTTTGCTAAGTATATATAGATACATACCTGGATTTAAATTTACTTAACATTGATAAAAATGTAAAATTCAAATATTTAATTTTAACGTTGGGTCTTAATTATGTACCTGCCTGGGATGAAATATTTTCAAATGTCTAAATAAAATGACGTTCTTTTTCGTGTTCCTTTCTCCCATCCAATCCAACCAATCCAATCGTTCCATTTTTAGTGAAAATTTAGTCCAGACTCATGAGTCTCATCGTGTTTACATTCGAACATTTGAGGCAATTCAAAACATATAGAAACAACAACGACTTCAATGCTTTGCAAATTGAAACAACAGCAAATGAATCTCATGAGGTTTGTGTTTTCATTTTGGTCATGCCTCACGACATCCCTGAACCCCCACTTCTCTTGTCCAGAAACTACCGTCGACTACTAAATCTTCCCAATCTGAGCAGCGTCTTAGCCCTGATATGAATACGAAGGTCTGGGTTCGATTCCCAGCCCCTGCCACCTAAATAACATAAATGTTTTTCCCGAGGTACTTCCTATTGCGAGAAACTTATAAATTCTCCAAGAGTATATCTGTCACGAATAAGTGCTTCTCATCTAGCCGTTCGGACTCGGCAAAAAATTGTAGGTCCCTTCCATTCCTGCCAACAACACGCACGCAGGAATGCTTGAGAGTTGTAAGTCACTTTGAGACTGATTTCACTACAGAAATGTCGAGAGTGACTCCCGCATAGTTATTTACACCTTTGTAAGCTAGTTTCAAGAATGTGTCCACTTGCTAGTTTTACCCTCTAGAGCTGATTGGGACTGAGAGTTGCTCGCAGTCTTCTTACTTTCATGTGGATACGCAACTTAAGGTGGATTTGAGAGTAAAAAGCTGCGAGCAGCCATCTATCAGCTCTCGAGACCAAACTCGCAAGTGGAAACAGTATTGAGAGTAGCTCGCATGGAGCTGACTTTTTAGTCTCGACATTTGAACTTTTTGAGAGTAACTTAGAAGCGGACATAAACCGTAGACGAACTCGCAAAAATACAACATAGTTCATGTTTTGTCGAGAGTCAACAAACCAGAACAGTGGCCATTTGAAAAAACGAATCGATTTATAAGGAAATATGAGTCATTTGAAGCTTTTAAAAAATCTAATGATAAATCATTTTTCCCTCGAATAGGAAATAAAAGTATATTGTTACAAATACAAATAAAATGCCTTGCCTGATACCAGAAATCTAAATTGTGCTACCAATATTATGTATACACTTACATACTGCTACATGCTTCCCTTAATTTTGTATCTTTTTATATGTTCAATTTTACTAGATATCAGATGGCAAAATTGTCAGAATTTTTGAGAATCTTCCATTTGAAGCTCTTGTGTTAGAGTCAGTAAACCACATACCGACTTTGCAATAACCGTCTATTTATGGCTTAACCCATTATTTGTTTTAGTTGGTTAATAATAAAACAGCTCCAAGCTTTTACTTATTAGAAATATATATTTCACTTTTACTATTTCCAACCAAAAACAAGCAGATGAAATAAAGCTATCAAGTGGACATTATTATTATTTTTTTATTTTATATTTTCCCGTGGGCAGGTGCAAAACCTGCATCAGGCTCTATGAGGACCGAAACACGCGTGCACAAAGGTGTGTGAGATTCTTACTACACTAAAACCACCTCCACTTCCCGATTGCAACTAAATTGAAACTTATCTAGATATTTATTTTTAACAAAGTTAAGTAACGTGTTACAGGTTACTTTCCTGTGAAAGTTCCTGCTTAATCCCCGATTTTAAAGCGGTTTTCTCTTCATCACACCATGTCGGAAGGTTTTATTCTTTGCAGACGGCGAACTTAATTCGACTCGTCAAGAATGTCAATAATTGTTGAATTAGCGTGTTCTAATAATCGATTTCTATGTTATGCGGCTTGCATTTTAATTTCGTGTCTAGAGTCATTCCCATATACTTTGCCTCATTTACAAATGGAACACGAGCGGTATCAAGAAAGACGGGAAATCTATATATTTTTTTATATGTAAACTCCACGTGGACTGACTTTTGTTCATTGCCATGTTGTTTTCCACTATTTGACATTATTAAGAGCATTTTGTAATTTAATTGTAGCTTCGCTAATCGTTTTGCCTACTGCTAGTATTGCAGTATCATCAGCAAACGTGGCTAGGATAGTGTCTTCTGTTTATCGCGTGTAAACAAAAGGCACAAAACTGGACCTAGTACACTTCCTTGTGGTACCCCAGCCACTATTTCTTTGAAATCAGAATAGTCATTTCCGTGTCTTACATGAAAAAGTCTTCCATCTAGATATCCGTTTAGAATGTTGTAAAGTCCTTCAGGCAGAACTTGTCTTATTTTGAATTTGAGGCCTTCGTGCCACACCTTGTCAAACGCCAACACGTCCAAAACGACAGTCAATAGATTTTCTTTTCTTCAAGAGCTCTCTCAATAACGTCAGTAATTCTATGCACTTAATCAATTGTCGAATGCTTGCTTCTAAATCCGAACATGTTCAGGTATTAATTGTTTCTCTTCTATTATCGGCTGCAGGCGCAGGAGTAGTATTCTTTCAAAAACTTTTGATTTCTTTTCGTGAGATGGTTTGCCAGGTTTCAAAACCATTATAACTTTCCATTAGCTCGGAACATATTCTCACCTTAGAGAGGCATTTATTATGTAAAGGAAGTTAATAAATCCTTTACGAGGGAGCATTTTTAAAATCTCTGCCGTTATTAAGTCATATCCTGGGGCTTTGTTGGACTTAAGCTTCTCTATTTCTCTTTTTAATTCGGCAAGTGTAGCATTTCTCGTTATGTAGCTTTCATTAGAGGTAAAATTCATATTAATATTTTCGTTGAGTTCTTGCCCATCAAACGGCTTAAATGTTTCCTCTAAGTAATCGGCGAATACCATCGTTTTTTCTTTGTCACTTTAAGCCCATTCATTTTGGCTTTTCTTAATCGGGGGCACTGAAAACTTTGGTTTTTTCGTTGTTTTTATTGCTTTCCAAAGTGAGTAGTTGGATTTCCCCGCTATCAAGCCTTCAAGGTTTTTGAAATCTGATATTGCCGTTTTTAGCATATTACTCAAGCGATTTAAATAAGCTTTGTGTTGAGGAGCACGGGTTCGCTGCCATTTCTTACGTGCTTTTCGTTTCTCTTTCACTAAATGTTTTATTTCCTGCGGATATTTTATGTCTTTATAGTGAGGCATTAGCCTTTGATAAAGTGTGTTATCCCAAGCTGCTTTTTGTATTAAATCAACAAAGGTATCTCCTGCGTCTTCAAGCTCAAGAGGTGTTTGTGATGATACCCTTTAATCCATCCCAGTTGGTTTTACTGTGTGTTAACCTGGGTGGCTTTTCAATTTTAATTTTTTATTTTTTCGTAATGAGTACGACGGCAGAATGATCTGAGAAGATCTATACGGTTAGAGGGTATTCGTTTTACCACGAGTATATCCATTAGGTCAGGTATTTTCGACGGATCAGTTGGCCAGTAAGTTGGTTTGCCGGTCGAAAGAAGGGACATTATTATGAAAAAACTCTCAGGAAATAAACTTTCCAAGTTTTAACAGGCAACTCTCGATATCGAAATATCAAAAATATTACTCCGACAGTCGACCGAGAGTTACTCTTGAAAGTTTACTAGCGAAAGCAATCTCAAATGGACACGAACGTTCACTTCGTTTATTTACACTTTTTGTACAAAATACATTTATATGCCGTAAACCTGGCAGCTCTACTACGCGACGACCCTAAGATCGAAATATGATGCACTATTTCGAAAGTCGATTATTGCCGATTAGGTACTAGATCATCAGCGTTGGGATGACCGATTTCATACAACATAATTTGAAGCCATATGAGGCTCGTTCACATTAAAAAAAAAATAATTTTGAGGAAGAGAAAATTCGAATTCAAACATTTTTTGCATTTTCCCAAATGTCCACTCTTGGTGATGGTGGTTTGAATCGTCTATACTTTTTGGAAAATGAGGAACGTGTAATATGTTACCGTGTCATCGCTTTATCTAAATGTGACCAATCCTTTTTTGGCATAGAGTTGAATATATGGCTGAGTAATTAGCTGATTTTCATTTTTATTTTCCTGCAAAAACTCTCTTGGAGGACATTTGAATCGAAAAAGAATAAATATTGAAATAAAAATGTTATCGATAAGAATGTATTTTATTAAAATCTACTTTTGGAACTACAAAATTGATGACCTTGTTCTTAAGTTTGGTGCGCAATTTTGTAAAAAATAATGTTTATAGTTTTCGATTCCATAGCAGAAAAATCTGGCTTGGAAAATATTACTGCTTTTCACAAAAAAATTTAATTTTTTTATTGATACCAAATAACACCTCTTGTTGGATGACCCTATGTTTTTCTTATGAAAAATACACTAGAATACATTTACTAATGCAAAAAAAGAATGAGGTATTTAAAATTAATTCAAAAATGGTGTTAAAATTTGCTGGCCCCAAATCTATTTTAAGTCAATGAGTTCTTTTTAATTATTAAAAGTTTTATCCGTCCAAAGTTGTTTTAATTTATTTACTTGGCAAAAATAACCACACTTCCAATGTAGCTTTGCTATACAATTTCTTTTTTGGAATTAATTTATACAAGTGTTGTTTGTTCATCTGAACATCATAGATCATACAAACATCAGATCAATCTGCATCTGACAGTCCCTGTCACAGTATGGTATAATGTCGTCAGCGAAAAAAAAATTGGTTTCCTCCTTAAATTAAAATATGCAGTGATTTTGTTATGCATTTATTTTCTTGCTTTAAAGTGAAATATGTATTATTTATCTTGCTGTTGTATTGAGTTTATTAATTAAACTTTCTATTTCATGCCAAATTTAAATTCAATTTGTGTTTGCTGATCCCAGAAAACTAAAAATATGTAGACAAGTTGTGTTGTGTTACGTGTGTGTATCTAAAATGATAAAATGTACCATTAAGTTCTGTGTTGTGTAGGCAAATGCATTCAAAATGATCAATAAATTGCATTTCTGTTTTCGAAGAGACGAAAGATGCTCAAAAGTCTTTATTTCACATGTAAATGTAGTTATTTTTAGGTAAGAAGTATATATATTCTTTGAAAAGGAATTTTTATTGTTTATTTTCATCATTTTATATTATTTTTTTTTTAATTTTAATGAAATAAATGTTAAAGTTGATTAATGCATTTTAATTTATTACATGCAACATTAATAAAAGAACGTGTTAATTAAAGAAGCACGAAATATCTTTTTCTTTTTGATGTTGGCATTTAAAAAAAAATAATTCTAACAGTACCTACATGGGTAAGAGTGAGAAAATTTAGTTTAGTAGTCTTTAAAATTAAATTCAAGGAATGCAAAATATTTTTATTTTCTTAAAATTTTTGCCAAAAAAGAAAAAGTTGTATTTCTTAGTGGGTAAGGGTCGCAGACTTTTCAATTGTTACAAAAATCAAATCATTGTTTTTGGTAGTAAAAATTACTGCGATATGTTTATGTTGTGTACCTACGCATTATTCTTTTCGTAGCTCTATAACATTTGTATCATTTTTTTAAGTCTTAAGGTCGCAAATAATAATAAAAAAATAAAACTTTTACGATCTAAGCATTTCATTTTATCACATTTTAAGCTTTAAAATTTTAAAAATTAAAAAATTTAAAAATTAAAATTTTTTAAAGTTTTGATAGAAAGTCGATAATATGAAGTTATAGCCAATGTTAGTAACTATATATGGTTCATAATATATCATCCCGTCGTCGTTCTTTGAAAACTCTCTAACTCTCGAGAAACGTCTCGTAAATACGATATACTTCATAAAATATAAATATTTTAGGGCAATTAAAGGTCTCCAAACAAATAAAAAATTCCTTTAAATCCGACATTTTCAAATTCTGGTTTTTTACAAGTCCATAAAAAGTACAGATGTCTCAAAAAAAAGTCAGAGGTTTTCATTAAATGACGACGATATAATTAGTAAAATAACTTCAACATAAGACATTGAATTGACAGTTACTTACACATATTTTGTTATTACATACAAATTTTACTAGTAATTAAAATACAACAAAAATTATTAAGTTAAAGGCACGTTTAAAAAAAGGATAAACGGAATTACATTTTAAGGCTGAAAAAGCTTAACTTTGGATCCATACATTTAATCACCAATGTAAACACTCGAGCTAAAAATCATTTGAACATACAAATCAACTTTTCTATTTTATTAATACGTTACCTATTTATTGTGATACGACTTTTACTGGTTTCCTTTTTGTCCGCCATAATACGCCTATGTTCATCCAATTACTTGCTTACGATGGCGATACTGACAAAATCGGGCGAACTAAGCGTGATGTCAGTTTGGTGCTCTCTTGAGTATTGAAAAGGAGGCCAGGAAGATGGGTTTAACGGTGAATGAATGTGGGACGATATAAACGCTGTCAACAAGAAAGCATACCCAACACCGACGTTACAGACGTTTTTTTTTTTTTTTAATTCATTTTTATTTTTCAATTTTCTTAAAACTATCTTAAAGCTAGACAAAAATTCATAAAAACTAGCCTACTTATCATTATCTTAAAAACTAACTTACTGGCCCCAGTCGGGCGCTCTAAGTTAAACTATAATAACTTAATGCTAATGCCTTTCGGCCTAAGAACTATCTTAATACTAAATCCAGATCGGTTTTATTTTTTACCGAGAAGAATTTACAAAAAAAACTCGGTATCAGTGTCTTTATTTTTTTTTTTGGTTTTATATAAAACTTACAAACTATATAAAACTAAATTAAAGCTAATTTAAACTAATTAAAACTAATTAAAACTACTTAAAGCTACTTAAAACTATTTACAACTAATTATAAACTAGTTACAACCTACTTATAAGCTATTTACAGACTACTTACATACTAGAACAGCCACAGCAAGCATTTTCCGGTTTTATGATTTTTTTGTGTTTTTGTGGATTTTATAATTTTTTTTTTTGTGTTTTTTTTTTGCCGCCCTGACTGTCCCTACTTAAAACTAACTACCTAAACCTATGCAAGTCGGCCATACTAAAGAAAATAGCAAAGTCAACTATTAAATGTCTGAAGGAACTTCATCTTCGTTTTTCAACCACCAGAACTGGTTCTCCTGCTTTACCCTATCTCTTCGGTCCCGTTCGGACACAGTCCTACTGAACCGAAGGTGCTCAGCTCCGTCTTGTGCGAGGACGTCTCGACTGTAAAGGAGCCGCCGATCTACAGTTCTACGGCCGACGTGGTAGATTAGCGGAACCGCCGCTCTATCCTGGATCAGCCCTCGACTGTCTAGGTGGAGGAATGCATCGGGCGGAATAAAGCCGCTTAGACGCACACTCTCATAGTATTCGTATTTAGGGTAATAAGCCCCGAAAATTAAGCTGTTGGACGAGGACACCGCTCTTGCAATGTGACCCCGAATAAGCTTCAGCAAGAAATTATCTATCCTATTTATGTTGGCCCCGTTGTATAGAGCCAGGTTGGAATAGTAGTGTTTGTACTCCGACTCTGGTGTTCTGTTACAGACGTCTTGAAAATAAAGTAACCATAGACAGCTTTAGTTTCGTGGTGGTCAAAGACTTTGTGTATCTAATAGTGAAAAGACATACCAACTGATCCTCCCCGGACTAAAGCACCATCTTACGTAAGCAAGTAAATTTTAGGCGTAAACTTGCTTAAAATCGCAAATACTACTAAATGCTTCTATGAGAGAATGGTCACACTGGACACTTTTCAATATTTGGATAGGAAATCTAATTTTGAACAAAAAGTTGTTTAAGTTAAATTATCAAACTCAGCTTGATTTCCGAGTTATGCCAAACATATTCAAAAGTGACCAGTGTTACCGTTCTCTCAGAAACGCATGGGTAAATTTAGTAGCACTTCGATTTTAATCATGCTTATGAGCCAAAGAAACATATTCAATAATAAAAACCTTTGCTCGTAATTGTGACTTTATAGCTTATACCCCTTATTTTTCAGGCTATAACCTAAAACAAACATATTTATTAATATGAGTAAGTACCCTTGAACATAATTGTTTCTTTATTCGCCACATTTCCCGGTAGGTATGCACATATTCAATAACCTATAAAATGACTGGGCTGATTTTGATAAAACCTTGAAATCAGGTTATTTCTCATGGCACAGAAATTTTATGTAAAAACTTATTAAATTAAAATCAATTCGCTCACACTTTTAAATATCAAATCGTTTATTAGTGGACCAATATCCATACCTAATTTAGTATTTTCTTCAAGGTTTAATCACGGTAGAGAATCAGTTCGTGAGAATCAGCCCACATAGTTGGACGATGAAAAATTGATTACAAATTATAACGAGATTACGACTATTCTTATAAGAATACCTCTATTCGTTCAAGCCTTCTCTCAGCCTATACATTGTAATATTTTGGTAAATAAGTGCAACCCAGTTTTTTCGATACGCCATTTTCAATTAAATTTACCGAAACAAAAGTAAAAACATAAAAATTAATAATTACAACATTCCACAGGAAAAAAAAATCTTCTCAACATAAAACAAAAAAAAATATTCTTTCCAATTATAAATACCCCCGCAATAAAATCGTCAAGAGCCAACCATCACATTTTCATATCAAATCAAATCCATTGGTACACAATAATCATCCATCCGCCAAAAGAGTTCGTGATTGTGTGCCAAGGATGGTTCGTATAGAAAAATTTAATTTTTCGCATTACAAATTGATTTAATTAACGCTATACCGAGTCTCAGAATATTTTGCTCTCCTTATGCCACAAAAGTGGGCGATTTATTATTTTGCGCCCAGTTATAATACTGCACACCTAATTGCAATTTGTTGCATTAAATGTGCGATCGTGTTTTCCTCTGTATGCCGCTTAGGAAGTTCAACAAATATGTTTACATAAATATTTGTAGTTATATTTTTATAAAACTTATATATATGTAGGTTCATTTACGTATATACAACTTTGTATGCAAGTGCTTCCGAATGTGTTTTCTTGTTCTAAAACAGAGAAAAAGATACAACAAAAACGCTTTGTCAACGAAATAAATGACTTCATAAATCAAACGGAAGACATTTCTGAGCTGCAAACAACATTTACAAGATTTGAATATAATCCCCTGGCAGTCGGGGGTCACTAATGAGCAGAGCATCGTGCAGAGAGTTATTGTAGAAACATTACCACAAATGACTTTGGGAACATTTTCGTTGACAGTTCAACACACATGCCACTTTGTGCCACTTGTTGGGAATGATTTTTGGAGATTTTTGGAAAAATTTTAAAAACAAAATAAATGCAGGATACCTTTTTGTTCCCAATGGGATGATCCAAAAGGGTAACCATATGCCAAATGCAAGGATCAATGTATCTAGAAGGTATTTTGAAAAAAATGTTTATGGTATCCGGTGGAATTTCATATCGCGTGCCAGCAGCTATATGTACTTAGAGTATCTAACAGATTTAAAGTTGTTGTTGTAGTGTAGAAAGAGAGTTTGTCCTATCCCTAGACGAAGCACTTGTCAATCGGGTCCCCTTAAAATCAATTTGGAAAAGATTAATGGGAAAACATATAAGGTCATGACAATTGGCGTACGCTGCACTGGAATCAAATTTAAAGGGGGGAACATTGATGGGGTAGTGAGTGATGTATAGGGTAGATTATAATTTATGCCTTAAGGCTGTGGGTGGCTCCTTTACTATATGAAGAATACGATTTAATATTGTTCGTCCATATGTATCAGTATCATCATTCTACAAAAATCAATAGATTGTAGGATCACGCTGATCAAGAAAAGACCTTACGTTGATTTTGTATAGCTTTAAGCATCTTACTGCAATTAAAATTCCATATAGCTGGAATGTCACAATTACAGTGTTTCAACTTATGGGACTGCTGTACATCAACTAAAACACATCACAGAAATAATATCAAAATTAAAAATTTATAGGTATTTATAAAGATTCAACAAGTTAATATAATTTCTACTAAGCCGGTTATTTTGTAGAATCCCGGAGGGTATTGGTCGAAAAAACGATGTCGGGGCAAAACATTTGATATGTTAAGGACAACAACTTAGGACTCTTCGAGCTTTGCCGAGAGAACTTGCAGCGCTCAACCTAAGCCCTGTTTACTGACAAAAAGTTTGTACATACCTGCTATCGGTAAATTGTTTCGTTTCTTTTGTCCAATTTCCCTGGGCTTGTAAAAGAAAACCCCGAGAATCAACGGTCTCCAATTTCAGTTACACCACAATTTCATGGTGAGCTACCCGGTCTCCGGTCTCTGTCAAAATAGGACTCTTTTCACTATGGAAATCGTGCTCTCTCTTGTTTCACACTTCGATTTCAATAGATTTTTGACAATCAATTTAATTCACCAAATTTTGTTGATTAGTAAATGTTGGTGGTTTGCTTCGTCTGAATGATTGATGATTTGTTGAATGGCCCTGTCACTGATAGAAGTAAATATTTTATTTAACATTTAAATGATGGAAAAACCCGTTCAAAACAATTGACCGGAGATACCGGATGAACAAACTCTTCGAAAAAAAAATGTCACCAATCCGGAGGCGTCATTGAAAATCTATTGTAAGATACATGGGCTTCGGCTTGGAATGGTGGAAGAAGTATTTGCCTGGTTTCAAACAAAATGTGGACTAGCTTTATTGGATGATCCCAATAAAGAGCGTTACTTTTTTTAACGAACACACCCTACTTCTAGCTTATCCTCCCAATCACTTCAACTTAATGGTTATTTAACTTTTTGAGTACTGCAAGTTAGAGGGTTTAATATTCAAAAGAAAAATCTATTATCATAATATTTAAAATTAGTGGAGGAAGAAATGTGAAAACGAAAAATGGTTCTCCACTGACATTACCAATGAAGTCGTGGATGAATACAATTGCTTTGAAGTACTGTTCACAAGGAAAAGCATCTCAAAGAAAAACTGTTAACATCTAGGTTAGGTTCGGTTAATAGCTGAGAATATCTGTAATTTCCCTTCGTGTCGATGAATAAATGTGAATTGCAACAACAAGACCTGTGCTGAACGACGAGTTGATTCGATGTGTGCGGCTTTCAATGTTTTTCACTACTCCTTTGCAAATCTAATCATCATAGCTGTTCGCTTCAGCTTGTTGGCAAATCAAACTGACAGGTGAGGATTGCCATCTTTATATTGTTTATCTATGGTTAATAGGCCAAAGGTTTTATTTAATAAATCTTGTGTTTTCACCGAGCACCTTTAGTGTACATACATAGTGTTTCTTTTATTCTTATGAAGTGGAAGTGAGATAGAATGCTTCATTTGTGAAAAAATTAATGCAGCCATGAATGATTCCTTCAGCACCATATAAGAATAGGTTAATTCAATTTTTAAAAGTACTAGCCCTAGGAAGATTTAACAAGATTTCTAATCTTCTAGACTTACCAAATAAATTTGTGTGGTGAATCTTCGAGATTTGAAGTAAATCTTATAAAATCTCAGATTAGGTGGAAATGTAGTACCTATTAAATCAATGAACAGGGTGTCCGCCGGGAAGGTATACTATTTTGTTTGTTTATAATTTTTGATTAAATAAAAGAGAATGGATCTTATATTGATAAATGTTTTATTTAATGTCGGCAATTATGTTTGGAATACAATATCAGGTAAATGTCCGCCTCACAAATGCGAGCCCTTTTGAGCGCATTTTTCATTACATTCTCACACATTTCACGCGGTATTTCATTAATTTTATCACGAATATTTTGTTTGAGTTGCTCAAGGGTTTCTGGTTTGTTTGCAGTAAGGTCCAATGATTCCTCCTGACCAAATTGCACACCAGACTGTAACTTTTAATGGATGCAAAGGAGACTGATGAATAATTTGAGGGCTTTCTATTGCCCAGAACTGACTATTCTGTTTATTCAAATATTCATTCAAATGAAAATGTGCCTCGTCACTCATTATGATTTTTTCACAGTAATCGATGATTGATTTTGATAATATGTTTTAACGATTAAAGCAGGTTGGTTTATCGAATATTTTGCCATAATAAATTTGACACAAGTCTACTTCATGACTGCCAAATATGAACTGTCAAGACCAATGTTAACCAAAATGGCGGCAAAACAAAGTAGTATACCTTCCCGGCGGACACCCTGTAGATCCGTAGTGATACTCTAGGGATTTTGACCTATGATAAATCCTGTGTCATTGAAGTTCGTTAACTGTCTGACCAGAATAGAGTGCTGCAACTGGAGCTGCAGCTGCAACTGGAATAGCTGTCAAAAAATGCTGTACGTGCTTTTCTTTTACTCGCCCACAATGTGCTGTACAGCTTTCTGATATTTTGGGCTTTTGAAGTCAGCTGTGCGAATTTAATTCAACACAAAAATAGAAAATAAAACAAAAATAAAAGTGGATAATGATGAAATGGAAACTAAAATTACCTTACGTCCTTATCAGAGATTAAAAAGAGTTTGAAATTCTCTTCTAACCCCATGTAAGGACTTGGTTGCACTCATAATTATGAAACGTCAAAAAAGCTGCATGCAAAAGATAAAAGTTGGCCAACTTGTCCAGCTACGTATGCAGCTCCGTCTGCAGCTGCGTCGCGTTCTGTTCGTATCTATGGATTTGTGTGTATTCAACATTTTGACAGCTATTCCAGTTGCAGCTCCCTCTCCATTCTGTTTAGGCAGTAAGGGTGTTGGTGAGTTTCTGCAAGCTAACCTGAAAAGTTTGTCGTGTCATTAACATCTGGTTGAGGACCGTCGTGGAGCCTTTTAAGGGCGTGATCCTCACTTCCCTCAAGAGGACCAATCTTAGGGGCGGATGGCCCCATCAACTCACGGACGCAACTTTACCGTTGAAGCGGTAATAGGTGGTATAAAGGTGAGGTGCCCATTCTCCGTTTTATCACTATAGTCTTGGACACTTTTTATTGTTGAAGATTTTTACAATCTCGAAGCCGGGTGGTTTGATAGAGCTTAGGAATTTCAAACCAATTTAAGAACGTTAATAAATTTCAACAGGTTTTTGCTTGGATTATCAGAGAGCTCATCTTAGTCGTTGAAGTAGTGTCTCTCTAGGAGCCTGTTTTTCATAAAATATAGCTCAAGGCAGTGAGAAAGGTAGTCATGTCACTACATTACGCCCATAATGAGTTGTGAGCGGTGTGGTGATGCTCACGGGAAGAAATAGAGACTTTTTAGTGGATTGGATGATGTTGTCGGTCCTTTGTTGTTGAAACTGGGTCATATTTTTCTGGTTATAGCATAGGTATCAAGCGAGCTCCATCTCTTGTTTATCACAGCTAGAACTCTGCTCTCGATTACCTGTTTAAGATTACAGGTACATGACAGAAACTATTGTTGATTAAGATCAAGCGTTAATCCTATTCTTGCCAGCTCTTCGACACTTTTATTACCTGGGACACCACTGTGACCAGAAACCCAACAAAGAACCATTATCTCTTTGCGATAGCTAACAACGAAAAATGTGATATCAGCTGGTGGTATTACCATTATTGAAACTTGTCTAGCAACTTTTGTCACTGCAAGGATATCAGCTATTGTAATCAGGAAGCCTGAATAAGCTGGCTAACTAAAGGGTTTCTGAAAAGAATTCTGCACCAACACCAGTAATTGATAAAGTCTACTTAGAGTAATTGAGCGAAAAGCTTGCAACTGTGCATTCACCTGCTACCACTATCACAGACGTGCACAATTTTCGATTGGGTTTGGGTACGAAATCATCATGGAATCTCGCAATTACAAAATCCCGCAAACTAGAAAAGTAAAAATCTAGAAAATTTTAATTGTTTTGCAGTGAATACATTTTTTGGATCAAAATCACGCAAATTTAAATCTCACTCCTTATTTTGATTCAAAAAGTTTATTTAAATTTAATCACTTCGCAACAAGTGATTAAATTTTTCGAGATTTCTTAAGAGCCAAAGTGTACTCCGCAAGAAGAATATCCCAATACTCTGCGGAAAAATCGAACAAAATATGCTTTAAATTCCATTACCTACACTATATAAACTGCCTGCATCACTCACAATGCATCTGCCTCATTAGCTCGATTATGATAACCTCAAACAAAAAGCCCACATCCCAAATATGTTTGCACAAAACATTAATGCACAAACAAACATTCAAGCCCCCACTTTCAATACTAATCTCTTGTTGACATTCATTTGCCTGCCATTAGCCACTTACAAATTTTGTCCGACTTCCGTTATGAATTCTGGAAAAACAATATGCGTTCGCACACGAAAATATTCATCAAAATTTGCGGGACATTCTATGAGGATTCAAATATGTACGGGTAGCTTAGAGGTAAAATCATCCTTCAAAAACTGATCAATTAGGAAGAAACCTTTAAGCTGAAAATACTTAACAGCATAATCGCAAACAGATGAATCGACGACCACCGTGTTGTTGATCCATTATCCCTTCATGTCGTCGTCGTCATCATCAAAAACAACAACAACACCGCCTCTACGGACATCAACTCTGATGTTTGTCCGTCTGTCTGTCAGAGAAATAATGCCAAACAGTATTAATATTTCGGCTACCGTCGGAACGGTGTGTTGTGCCGATCGATACCGACTCACGGGTTAAGTCAGCATTTTACGCTGCTGTATACGACTTCACTCCTATCATGTATCATAAAATCTTAATAAGGTGTGCAAACAAATCCGTGTCCTCGGCGGATGCTGTCATGGTGGTACCGCGCGACTCCCTCAATGCACTCATTCGCTCTTCAGACAAAAGTCGAGGTCGACTTTTGGAATACTCCAAGGCAGAGGTTAGGCTAAAGCCTCTTCACTCTACGAATCATCATCATCGAATATTTTTTGTTGTTGCTGTCAATTTTCATTCGGAAAGGTAAAGGAAAAATGTAGCTTGGTACACAGTCCCGAGTAAATAAGAAAAAAAAAAACGAGTAGCCCGACTAGTAGCTCACTAATGCGTGCATCTTTATTCCGGCGTGTGATGATGACCGCTTTATGCACCATAAGTGATTTTCACTACTCCTTCATTTATTTTCCGACATATCGAGAATTCCCTTTGAGCTATTGTTGTTTATCAACAGATCGTAGACCTCCAATGATCTGAACATATTGGTACCTACCTAGACCTACCTTGGTATCGGTTCTGTGGCCTAACAAATTTTAAACAAATAATTTTGTCGGCTACTGGCTTTTACATTTTTCATCAGATATGACAGATACTCTCAGCTCAATGGTATATCACGTCTGGATACCTGTTTCGAGACTGGGATTTACTTAGCTTGTTTTGTTTGCTGACTCCATTAAGCTTTAGGCGTTTTAATTTCATCTTAGGTTTTTTAGAGACTCTTTTAATGGTTTTGAACTTGATTAATCCTCATTCATCAGCAGCATGCTACGAGAACGATAAGTAAACCTACTTATAGGTGCCATTCACTTATTATGAAATTTTGCGTAATTCGGTAAAAATTTAAATGTAGTTAAATAGCTTATTGAAATTTTGTCAAGTGGTGTTAGAAACAGCGTGCGTTGTCAATAGTTTATTCAATGCTTGTAATGATGTTTACCTTTCAGGGTGGTCTACTAACATTGGCCAAGACTTTGTCAAATTTGTATTTATAGTTTTTGAAATAAATGTTGACTAAGAAAGAAAATAATGAATTTGAAGGTTTTAATAGACGAAGAAAAGCCAGTGAGTAAAGTAAATAACATTTTGATCAATTTTGATTTTTCGTTGCGATACCTACCTACGTATAAGAATTATTTGTCAAATTGCTAGGGAAATATTATAGTCTTAACAGGATAGCAAATAGCTTTTAGTCGAAGCAATTGATAAGTCTCTTCGGAAGATGCATTCTTCGGCTAAGACGAATAATTATTCTTAAGTATACAGCTGTTGAAAATTAGGGTGAAAGTGAGAATTTGTAGAATTCTTCTTAACTAATGAACTAATTTGCCGAAGACATCTTCGTTTCCAACTTTGGCCTAGAAGTCCCCGATTACAATTTTTGACATCTTACTCCGGGCAGGCTTCGTGGGCTCAAAGCAGGGGATCTTAAGACTCTTTCTTGATAGATTCTCAAACTTTATTGTTCGCGGCGGGTCACCATATTAAGCTTATGTGGTCGAGAGGGGCTTTGACGTGGGGCCTCCCTGAACCATCCTGAATTCTGGATGAGTTTTTATACTGATCTTTAGTGGCAAGACAAAGATACCACCCAGTTCATTTAAATAGAGTGGTTTTCACAGTGTTAGTTAGGCTCGGGCATACACAGACAAAGTTATGTGAGTCCTCTTCCGCATCTTTTTCCCTTTTTCCTGACACGCTCTACATAAGTCCGATGAGCTGATACTCGGTTAGATAAATTTATCTAGGTTGCACCAATGTCTTTCACACTTTTTTTTTTGCTAAAATGTAGCTTGTGAAGCATTACTGGATTTTATCATCTGTTTATTAAACTGAACGGAAAAATAAACCAGTGAAAGAGAGATAGCAACAAGGAAAATGTGAATACACAATTTTTTGGTTCCGTTTATTATTAGATGAATAAGTCTATAATTCTGGAATAATTTATTTTCATTTTTTTAACTAACCATATTATAAAAAAATAAACTAAAAGATATATATATATAAGAATTAAATTAATTAAAAGAAAACTCAGGTTTCTATATTATTTTTATTTTTTATTTAGATTTATATTTCCAAATGATTATCCAATGATTATTATTAATAATGATCAATTGGAAATTTAAATCTAAATAAAAATTTTTTTTCTCCCAAACAAACGCAAAATCGAGGTCTCGGAACGATGAGAAATTTAAAGCTAGATCGTAGAACTATAAAATAGTCAAAAGCTGTTGGAAGCTCTCAAAAACCAACAAAAATTAGTTTTCCAAACAGTCAAAAGGAGAAGTGAGCTACATTCCACCTAAGTAACTTTAATTATCTCTCTCTTTTTCTCGTCTCTACTTCACCAAAATGTCAGGAGTGCGCTCGGGATCGCTCTTTTCTTTTGAAGGCAAAAGTTAACAAAACCTGACGAAAATTGACAAAACGCTTCTTCTTTAGATAAATTTAACCAGATAAGTTTGGATTATTTTCGACAGCAAAATCCTTAAATAAATTTAACAAAATTGTGTTTACCATTTCCCATACAAAATTTTTCATTTCATTGACCAAATGGTATTCTTAATTTTAACCAAATTGTTTTTATGTTCTTTACTTAAATATATCAATTTATTAAATTTGCAAAATAATGGTAAAATAAAATGATTATTAACATGCTTCTACGAAGGCAAAAAAATGGCTGATTCTTAGTCATTATATTTCATTTTTGTTTGTATGGCCATAACTTGCAAAATGGTGTCACTGTGCATTTACATGGCAATACTAAGTGCCAATATGACGAATAATATGGCAATTTTTTAATTCATTTAGGGCCAGTTTTGCAGTTTAGAGTTAACTGTAAGTTAAATCAAAATTAATTAATCCTTACAAAAAATAATCCCGAGTTTACTCAGGAACAATTTTTCAGCTGATGATTAACTATATCTTTCAGTAGTCAAAAATCTATTGTCATCGACGTGAGTTACTATGGATATCAACTCTGTATGTCTTTCATCCTTAAGGTAATTGTAGGAAGGGCACTGAAGCTAATGTCAAAACCAACTAAAAGTATCGTCCGTATCGTCAAAAGGGGTACACACACAAATTGTACCTATCATCTATATCTTTTTGGCACTCCTATTTCACCAAATGTCAGTATTTTTTAAGTGAGGTGTACTCCGGAGCACACCTATGTAACTTTCGTATGGAAAGTTGAATGAAACTTGACTAAACGCTCTACTCCGAAATTATAACCACACCCGACCACTGAACTGCCCCTCCGAGTAATATAAGTAGTTCTAGCTTTAGCCTCTTAGCTATCATTGAAACTCATCATTGAACATTTTGTTTATAAATTTAAAGGCATTTTGAAAGGAAAGTCATTTATTATTTTGATGGGCAAATAAAGCTCATGACTTAATAAATATTTCCAGTCAAAAACATTTCAAATATGCCCAACTTTCCACTTAAAATGACTTTTATTATTTCAATGATTGAACTACCTTACTATGATCATTGAAATACTAAAAGTCATTTTATGTGGAAAGTTGGAACCTTTTGAGTTTTTGTTCACTATAAATATTAATTAAGTTGTAAAGTTTATTCGTCAATCAAAAAAATAAATGATTTTGCTTTCAAAATTAATCATTTAAGTTTTCAATGATGAGTTTTAATGATAGCTACAACTGGCACCTTATACTACATTTTCTACTAACACTAATCTGAGATTTAATAAGATTCACCTCAAAATCTTCTTCAAATCTCTTAGATTAACGAAATAAATTTATTTCGTAAATCTTGAAGATTGAAAATTAATCTTGTTAAATCTTCCTTGGGCAAATAATTTTACAAATCGAACTAACCTATTCTTATATGGTGCTGAAGGATTCATTCGTGACTGCATTCAGTTCTCCACAAATGAAGCATTCTATCTCACTTCCACTTCATATGAAGAAATGAAACACCATTTTGCATTTTATAGGTGCTGTCAAAATAAATAGATTTATTAAATCTGAACTTTAGTGGAAGTATAGCATTATGCATTACACAAGACCTTTTGTCAAAGACAAGAAAAGAACTAAAACTGACATTTCAGTAGAAGGCACAAAGAGCCTGATTACACGATTCGTTTTTTCGGACTTTTCGTGTTTTGTATATTGGGTGAGGGGTGTAGAAATGTAGGGGGAAAGAAAAAACAAAAGCACTTATAAAAATTCAAAGATTTTTTCTGGTTAAACTTTGACGTTTATGATTTGACAAACGAGTAGTGGCGGGGGATGTTTATAAACTTTTAATAATAAGCTTTAAAATTGTGTTCGTGATTAAATAGAAAAAAGATTGAAAAAGAAGTGATTTAAAAATATTTTAAATTTATATAACTGTCTTTTTTCCAATAAATGAACCTCGAGAGTAAGAGTGAGAGTGAGAGTTAGAGTGAGAGTTAGAGAGAGAGTGAGAGTAACTTTTTGAAAGTCAGAAAAACGAATGGACTTTTTTGGTTGTGTATAATCCCAAAGGAAGGTACCTGTCAAAAAGACCGAAAACAAAACGAACGAAAACACGAGTCGTGTAATCAAGCTCAAATCGATAGAAGTCATGACGAAACTTTTTGTTTATCTTTAAGACTTGTTTAAGTTTGAGCTTTGCAACTTAACATTCTTATTTTTCGATCGCATATCTGTGCATGATTTGCTCAATTCAATTATTTTCGTATGAAAACTAAGTTTTAAGTCTTAACTTAAATGTTAAGTTGTCACTAAAGATAAAGAAATTAATTAAATCTCAAGGTGTTTATTTTTTGTGAAGAAAAAAAAATATTATTTTTTGAAGAACATAGAAGAAAAATCAACAAAAGGTTAAAAAATCATTTCTATGGTCATTTAATATTTTTATAATATTTTTCAAGGGTGTTCGCTCACGTTATAAATTTGTTTACAAAACGATGCCTTCGAAACAAGTATAGGTATATTCGAGTAACCTAACCAAAGATAGCTAACCAAAAATCTCTAAATAAATTGACAACAAATACGGATAACGTGTCATTTATTTAATGAATTAATCATGAGACCATGGATATTAGGGTCTTGGTATAATATGGCTTGTTCAATGTACACATTAACTACAATACTATGACTAATTATGGAATCGATTCTTTAATACTTAATATTGAATTGAATTAGATGAATTGATTATTTCTTACTTTAAACTACAAAATATGGATAAACATTTACTTTTCCATATGAGGTATGTGAAGTAGACTTAAGGAATTTTATTTATAGAATCCAGTCAATAGAAGGTTTGAACTGTAAATAAGTCAAAATTTAATTCGATTTATAAAAGATTTCTTAAAAAAGAATCGCTTACAACAACTATACCATTTTTATTTTTATTAATTGAAAAAGTTGAAAAACCAAAATAAGCCAAAGCAAAAGCAAAGTATCTAAATAAAACCAGATACTTTTTTTTATAACTCTCTGAATCCACACAGATCGACATACATACATAGGTCTATATGTACATACCAACTCTCCACAAAGCACAATCGTAAAAAGGCTAATTAAAACTGTCTTAAAGAAGCATAACCGCATAAATTCTGGGAAATTGAAGAATACAATCGCGACCACTGTTTAAAATAATTCAACGGATTTATAAAATATTTCTATCGAATGTTATATTTCATCAAACATATGCGGGGGGGGGGGAATAGAGGGTGAATTTTCTGTGTAATGTGTGTTTCTCGACTCAAAGGCGGTATTTTCATATGTTTTCTTATTTTTTTGTTTGTATATTTAGATACAGTCACAGTTCGTTAATATGAAATATAAGTCGTGTTTTATGCCTATATAAAAAAAAAGTTAAGGGATTTTGAACTTTCAAAAGTTGGTTTTCGCCATATTCATATGGATATATATATATATTTTTATGAAGCGTTTTAATTATTATTTTGATTTTGTTTACATTTCTTAGGTCTTTGGCTTTAAGAAAATAGTACATTAATGATCATTTCATTAAATCCAACAATTTATGTACAAGATAATTTTGACTTTAACTTTTCAGACGTTTTAAAATTAAATTTAGGTAGCTACTTTCTTCTAAGAACTTTTTAACACCATCTTTACCTTAGCCAACAGCTAATGTTTTCAGAATATGCTATAAATCAAAGGAAAGATTATAAATATTACGAGACATGTCGCCAGGCAACAAGTTGCATTATTTTTCCCTAAGCTTGATTTGATATTGGTATTGAGTTGTGGGGTACGACTTTTTTTTTCAATGTCTAGTCAACTTGTCGCTCTCCGAAGAAACCCAGCAAATGATAAGGAATTTTCATATACATAAATACAATTATTTCTGTTGTATAATTGCGACCTTTTTATGACTTAAATGGTCTTAGAAACAGATAACCTATGCTATGATAACTGCTTCCTATATTAATTGTGTATTTTCTCATAATTGACAATACTAATTATACGGTTTAGTGATAGAGTTGTTCATTTATTTGGTTCAATAAGTTTATTGATGTGTAAAATGACTACTTTTTTTGTTTGTTTTTTTGTTGATAATAATTTGATCATAAATCTTCTTCAATAGTTTATAAGTGCTTGCAACTCTAACCACTGTAACCACTGTCTTTCAAATAAAACAACAAAAAAGCCCATTAATATAAATTTTTGTTAATAAAAACTTGATTTTTGGGACGTTCGGTACTCGGAGAAAAGGCTTGTATTTTGATGAAAACCACTAAGATTAGTTATGCAAGTTAGCTTTTATAAATTTGTAAACCACAAATATTTATTTCCAATCAAATTCTCAAAATAAACCTACAAATAAAAAATTAATATTAATATACTCTTGGTAAAACTGTATTGGTAACGGACATGATTTAAAATAAAATGATGAGCATAAAAAGCTTACTAAATTGCCTTTAAGAGATTTGCAAAAAATGAAGCAGATAAGAAAGTATTCATAATATTTTTTTGAATGAAACATAAAAACACAGCGATTTATAGCATTTTATATAAATATACTCTTATCAACAAAATAATGGAGTATACTTCCGCCAGAATAATGTTTTCTGCTTCCGTCAGAAAAAGATTTTAACTGCACTCAATCATTTACATATGTCAAACCTTCATATATGTATATTTATTAATTTGCTCTCAAAAGTTAAAACGAAAAAACCTTATTTCTTGAAAGTATAGCTAAGATGGTTTTGTGTGCGACGACTCATAGTGCCCAACCACTTTTGAACCATGACTTTTTTCGAAATTAATTAAGTGCGAAGCTGAGATCAGATGTTTTTTCCGTTCGCACTCATTCAATTTCGAAAAAAGCCATGACTAAAAAGTCATCGTGTAATAGGGTTCTTATAAAGAAAAAAATAGGAAATTTCTGTTTCAAATAATACTGTCAAATCAAGAATTGACAAAATGTCAGCCGTTGTTATGGAACAGCTTGTGGAATTGTATAAATATGAAATGATGTCCATATCGTCGGCTTTCTGTCTAAACGTCATAAGTCTTAAAATGCCATTTTAACGTATGTATTTGTTTGATCAAAACAAATCATTGAATCAAAATATCAATGCCTCGTAACTGTTTCATGATTCCTTTTGGTTCCACCAACCTTTGACGGTCTTGGAATCCCATTTTATTAAATTTTAAAAAGATTTTTTGTAATAAATTTTGACAACGTGAAGAAAAATGCTCTCTTTCATAAAATATCAATACCGGAGTATATTTTAATAAAAATCAAGCCGTTTGGGATGGTAAAAAGAATACCGATTTCTTACCAACGAACAAAAGGCGTCAAACAAGGGTATGTACTAAGCGCTTTACTTTTAATTTTTTTCTTAAATAACCCACATGCCGAGTTCCCAACTGGTATAGTTGTAGATGGGCATCCTTTTTTATGTCGATGGCATAGTACTTCTGTCTGATAGTATAATACTGCCAAATTGCAACTTTTATAGACAGTTTCAACTCCCATTGTATTAAATAGGACTCGATAGTCTATCTGAATAAATCGGAAACTATTTTTTTTTCGTAAGACTAAGATAATAATTTCAAACCATTTCAAATATTTTGTAGCAACAACGAATACACTTCTTCCAAAAATTACATCAATTAAGCAAGACTGAGTTATGACATCCCAGGATTCTTTCGCAAATTGCTTTTAAAAGCACATTTTGCGACCATTAGTCCAAATGCGTTTCGCCCAGGTACTACAGTTGGGCTCATCAGTTAGATGCTGTTATACCCTTCCATTTGGACAAAAGGTCGTAAAATCTTTATTATGAATAATATTCAATAGTCCACAAAAATTAAAACAAAAATAATTCTCTATTATTTTCGTTTTTCGTTGTTATCACTCTTTTAAAAACACATTTACTGGGCTCACGAACGGATGGCGCCTTTTTTCGGAGGTTTCAATAGTATATTCTAGCTCATTAACCATGCCGGAACTGTGGAGCCCACAAAATGTTTTCTTAGCAAACCTCAGAGGGAAACATTGGAGACTGGAGCATCAATTTTAACGACCATTTCTGCAACTTATCTTACTGAAAATACTTTCACGATACATTCCCTCTCAAGAAATGATTAATCTGCTATTTACAGTACGTGGTGATGGATTGCTGTATTCAAACGGTAGACTTTTTCAAAACAACACTACAGGGACAGGCTTGGCACAATTTTCAATCTTGACGCAGCAGATAACACCTATCATTTTGCCGGACTTTGTCCTAAAAGGTTGAAAGGTTGCAATAAAATAAATGTGTATCCTAAAGCTTTAATTTATCACACTGAAGTTTATTGGTTATCAAAAAGCAATATGTGCACATATTAATTCGAGTGGAAAGAGGAAGTAAAAATGTTTTTGAAGGATATAAAAAAACTGAAATATTTAAGTCTTCTCTGCTCTAGAAGTCGAATTGCAACATATATATATTTTTGGCACATTTAAATCAACTCAACTTGCAATTATAAGGATCTGGCAATACCGAAATAAAAGATTCACCAAACATTTTCATTTTTGAAGACAAATAACATTCATTAGTGCATTCATCTGCAAAATTCAAGTAGTGGTCAAAAACGTTTAAAAGGTAAACTACACATGTTTCGAAAATAAGGAAGAAAAGATCGCATCAATCGTTCAACAAACAGCAAATTATTGGTTAATGATATTAGTTAATTTACCAACTTTAAGCCGAATTCAATTAAAGAGACGTCAAGGAATTTGTTTGAGTACGGAATTAGCCTCGAAGAATTCTGGTGCACCAAAGTCATAGTGGCGTAGCATGGGTAGTTTTGACCACTCCCCCCTTCCCAATTTGAAAATATTCAAACCCAAAAAGACGACAAAACAAAAAATTGTTTACTCTCACGTGTGCATATTTTTATTTTATATGTTGGTTAACACATTTTTCTTTAAAAAGTTAGTTACACACTAAAATCATGACTTTTTAAAGCGAGTGCAGGGAAAAAAGGAGTCTCTACTTCTTTCAAGTTTGTCTACCGCTTGCGTTAACGTTTAATGACCTACATACAAGAGTTTGTAGGCACCTAGGTCTTACGATACTCTTCAAAAAATCATAAGATGGCAGCGTAAGTTTTTCTAACTAGCATTCATTAGCAAAATGAATCAATACTTTTCGTACAAAATAAAATGCACGTACTTGCATTTATGTTCAAGTTGCTTGGAGTTTAAAACTTTTAAAATATGAAAGTTATTATAAAAAAGATATATATAAAATAAAGATATTAAAAAAGCAATAAAATCGTTCTCTCAATTGTATCAACAACAACAAGTAAAATAGCTTAGAGCTATATGCCCTTTAATTATTAAAAAAAAAAACAAGATTATATGCAAAAAAATAGATATATAATCGTTGAGCGGTTTTCTTAAAATTTTTCTATATGTAAAATTTTGGGAACATTTAAAAAAAAAATAGTTTTGGTATTCCAATTTTGACTATGTTTTCATTAAAATACATTTATAAACCTAGTTTAAAAATAAATCACTAATCCGTTTTTGAAATAATGAATTTTCAAGATTTACAGGGTAACAATAAAGTGTATGCCGAAATTCAGCTTTTTCAGGATTTTTTCCGTAACAAAATTCTAATTTTGTTCAGTATCAGTTTGAAAACTGTTTTTGCTTTATTTGGAAACAAAACATAAGAATAAACTTCTTGGCTTGAAAAAAACTTTTGAATAATATTGCATTCAATGTCCTTACTAACTTAATATGAAGCGGGACGAAGAGGGTAAACAAAAAAGGGAAATATATTTTAAGTAGTTTGAAACCAAATATATGGGCCATTCAATACTATGTCCAATTTCAAAACCACCCTAATGCACATTATTTAAACAAATTTGCTTATATTGGAATATATCTCAAAAATAAAATTGTAAAATTATTTGTTTTTCAGTGACTAAAAATTATCCTAGGAGATCTAAATTTAAAGTTTAAGTCAATTACCTTGCCGACAAATCCAATCAAAACTTTCTGAAAAATGAAAAATAAAAAATTTAAATACATATCTTTAAAAAATTATTTTTTTATATTTATTTCATTTAGAATCAGCTACGCGTTTCGGATATCATATCAATCCTCGGGCTCAATTAGTTTAAAAGGTTCAACTGATGATGAAAAAGTTCAACTGATAAAGCCTGAAGATGGATATGATATCCGAAACGCGTCACTCAGTTTTAATAAAATATTAATGTTGTAATAGATTAAAGTTTTTTTTTTTGATAAATATAAAAAATATTTTTAAACATATTTAAATTTTTATTTTTCATAAATTCACACAACATGATGGAAACAACACCACAAAGAAATTCAAAACTTTCAGTAAGAACGGATACAATGCGCATGGAACGTTAATTTTTTAAACGTCATACATAAACTTTAGTTTAAAATTAAAAGGTTTTATCTTATGAAAATCCAAATAAAGTGAATACAACAGAAGAAGCTAGAAATAAAAAAAAAAAAGAATGATTACAACTCGTTACGAATATATAGGTGACTTTTTGATGGAAATGCGCCCTATTTCAGGATAATAAGTCAGTGTTAACGGTGCGTTAAAATCCTATTTTGCCTTGCTTATTTAATTTGAATGTTTTGTGCTTGAGAATACGAAGCACATGTATTATTGTCTGAATGTTTAAATAAATATCTACGGTGACCATATTGCTGGGAGCAACATTCGGGACAAAAAGTAAAAAACTTAAAAACGTGAACAAGTTATTAGACTTTTCAATAATTTTTATTTAGGGAGATTAGAAACTGTATACATTCTCCAATGAAACTTCAGAACTTTGAATATTATCGGCACTGTGAACAATGCCATGTATAATTTTCTAAGATTTTAAATAAAGGAAATTATTGTTACAAACTTTTTGTATTTTTCGCAGACGAAGTTGCGGCTAAAGATAAGTTTAAAATAAAAATAATAACAGAATAACAAATGAACGAAAATGTCCTTAAAAGAAAGGAATAATAAAATAAATTATAATGTCTTCACAACATATTTAATTTTATTATTAAAATAATTAATTCTTCTTTTAGAAAAGTAATTTAGGGCAAGTTCTTCTAGGTAGAGCTGACAGCTAACACTGAGTTAAATCAGAGTTAGCAAGTCCTGAAAATTAGTTAACCCAGAGTTATTTTTAAAAGCAGTTTTTCACTTAATCTTTCAGTTGCCAAATATTTGTTCACGCCTTTCACAATCGAAATCAAAATGGAGCTACAACGGAAACTGCACTTTCAATACGCGCGCTACAATGAATAAATAAGTCCCAGGGTTACCTTATAAAATTATGTGAGTTAACTCGGAGTTAACTTATACTAGCCTTATGTAGAAACGCATTTAAGAGACTGGGTAAAGGTACAATGCCTCTTATCACAGAAAAGTTATTAAAAAAAGTTTTTACGCGTCATGGTACATAAGGTTATTTAAGTATGAAATCTAAATGTAATAGATTTGTTTTTTTGGTACTTTTTTTAAACTATTGATACATTTTTTGAATAAGAATTTACGCTATGTTTATTAGAGCCTTAATAGGGTATTAGACACTGCGTAACTATTCTCCGGAAAAGTTGGTTTAGCAAATTGTAATGCATACGGCTGTTATTATTTTAATTTACTGAAAAACACATATCTGGAGTTAACTCATGTTTAACGCTGAGACTAGGATGAGCTCGCACTCTAACACAAAAAACATAACATTTCGTTATGCACATTAAGCCATTGTTTTTTGTTTTCAAAATTGAATTTTGGTTAGTGAATGAATGCGTTCAGTGGCTCTGGGCATGCAATTATAATGATGTGAATAGTTGTGTTATGCTATTGTAGTAGATCTCTCTGTGCGAGTTGAAAGAAGTACATTAGTATTTTATGGTTAGTAAGGTTAATATTCTTCACAACAATCATTGTGTTTTTATTTATTTAATTATCTAAGATAAGAAAACTTCAGAAAATATTCAAAAAATAAATACACACGGAACAAATAACAAATACGGGACACTTGTACCTCCTGGGTTTCTTATAAAAAACAAACCGGAACAGGCTATCAAAATACGTCCTGGGAAACCCGGACGGATGGTCACCGTATATACACCACGTATTTATAGAAAACCATCTCTACCTACATACATATAACCTACATAATATATGTAGATACAAACATAAATATCCACAATGCATTTCTCGAAATCTTAAAAACCAAAAATTTCATTGAAGTCGCGCCCTCATATTACTCAAGTCGACAGAATAGATGTCAACGACAACAGATTGACGCCAAGGCACGGCGGCAATATTAAAAAAAAAACGTTGTGTTGTGGGTTATCCTGCTGTTTTGTTTTTATTTTAGATACATATGTATGTATGCACATAAAGAATCTTTTATACATAAATAATTGTGATCTTTTCTTTGAAGTACCTATAAGTGGTATAACTAAATGAAAACATATGATCATACAAGAAAAAATGTTGCACTTGGAACTTTGTTTAGAAAGAATTAATCTTTTTTGATTGATCATTAAACATTTCTCTAGCCCATTGTTTGGCAATTGGCGGAGTAATAACGGGTGATTTTTTAGCTGGTTTGGTTTTGGCAACACTGGTTTTGACAGCTGACGTGTGTTTAGTACCTTGTGTCACTGTCAAACAGCTTCAGTTTGGTTTGCAATTTAACCATGGATCGTCTTACAAATGAACAACGCTTGCAAATTATTGAATTTTACTATCAAAATTCGTGCTCGGTTCGAAATGTTCATCGCGCGCTGCTTCCATTTTATGGTCGGCATTCTCGACCTTCTGAGCAGTCTATTCGGAAGATTGTGACCAAATTTCGCACCAAATTTACTTTGTTGGACATTAAACTACCAACACGTTTACGTACTGTGCGTAGTGAAGCAAATATTGCGGCCGTATCAGCTAGTGTGACAGAAGACCGCGAAATGTCGATTCGGCGCCGTTCCCAGCAGTTAGGCCTTTGTTACAGCACTACGTGGAAAATTTTGCGGAAGGATTTGGGCGTAAAGCCTTTTAAGATACAGCTGGTGCAAGAACTAAAGCCAGCCGACCTACCACAACGCCGAATTTTTGGTGAATGGGCTCTTGGAAAGCTGGCCGAGGATCCGCTTTTTTATCGAAAAATTGTGTTCAGCGATGAGGCTCATTTTTGGTTGAATGGGTACGTAAATAAGCATAATTGCCGCATTTGGAGTGAAGATCAGCCAGAAGCATTGCAACAGCTACCAATGCATCCCGAAAAAGCCACTGTTTGGTGCGGTTTATGGGCCGGCGGCATTATTGGGCCATATTTCTTCAAAGATGATGCGAATCGCAGCGTTACTGTCAATGGTGAACGCTACCGAGCGATGATAACAAACTTTTTTTTGCCCGAAATGGAAGTTTTTGACTTGCATGATATGTGGTTTCAACAAGACGGTGCCACATGCCACACAGCACGCGAAACAATGGCGCAATTGCGAGGCGAGTTTGGTGAACAGTTAATTTCACGTTTCGGGCCGGTCAATTGGCCGCCTAGATCGTGCGATTTGACACCATTAGATTATTTTTTGTGGGGGTATGTCAAGGCTAATGTCTATAGGGACAAGCCCGCTTCGATTGACGCACTGGAAGCCAAAATCCATGCATTCATTCGTGAGATACCGGCCGATATGTGTGAAAGAGTATGCCAAAATTGGACTCAGCGGATGGGCTACCTGAGACGCAGCCGCGGTCAACATTTGCATGAAATTATCTTTAAACATTAAATTGCAAGGTTCAAACTATCGATTCAAATAAATATTTCATTCATTTTTTCGAATTTTTTGTGTTTTTTTTTTTTTAAAGTTCTAAACCTCTTAAAAAATCACCCGTTATAAATCTGAATCATTGATTTTTGTATTCTCAATTCGAAAAACTAAATATCCTTCAAATGCACTTGCTCATTTTTTTTCTCCATAAAATTAGGTGGCGATTTCTCACCGTACGCGTTTATTTCGCAACGCATCGCGAAACAATCAATTTATTGAAGGAAACTTTTGGTGAGTGCGCTTAAAAAATTCAAAACTCAAAGTGAAAAACGGTTTTTTAATTTAACAGTCGGACAGGCCGAACTATACACAATTAATTATTAAATTAATAATTGATAAATATTAAATTCGATCTTTTAAAACCCTAGGTTAGGTTAGGTTAAGGTGGCTGTCAGGAAAACTGCAGACACACTTAGGCCAAAATAGGCCAATTGTCATATCACACAAAGAATGCGAGGTAATCCTCGCTTATTAAACCGATTGGAGCTTTTAATAAAGCGATGGAGACTGTGAATGTCGATTTTATTTAAGTCACTGGGATCATCAAAGAAAAAATTTCCTAAGTATGTTTTGTGTCTTTGAGAAAGAGCAGGATATGAGCAAAGAAGGTGTGGGATAGTTATTTCCTCCTCCTCGTCCATGCAGCTTCTGCAGAAATCAATTGAAAAAAACACCAAGTCTATTGGGGTGTTTACCTACGAGGCAGTGTCCAGTAATGACGACAATAGGTTTACGTGTAGCGATCGGTATTCCAATATTCATCTTTTTAGGTGATATTGGTGTACTAGTTCCTATCCTGGCGAGTTCATCGGCCTTACAGTTTCCTAGAATATCTCTGTGTCAGGGCACCCAGAAAAGGTGAATGTTGAACTGTCCTGCCACCTCCATTAGAGACGATCGACAGCTTCGGGCAGTTACGGAGTTTGTAGAAACAGAGCCTAATGATTTAAGGGCAGCTTGGCTATCTGAGAAGATACGGATATTCAAAGTAGATATTACGTTTTCTTTGAGCAAGATAAAACTTTTTTTATCGCCAGGATTTCCGCTTGGAACACGATACAATGACCAGGGAGACAGAAGGAGAGACTAATGTTAAGTCGTCCTGAGTACACGCCGCCACCTACCCCCTCTTCGGTTTTTGAGCCATCCGTGTAGAAATGAATTGCTTCATCTCTCAAAAATTCTTTATCTTCCCAAGTGGATCTTGTTGGAATTGTAACTTGGAAATTTTTGCCAAAAACCGGCTGAAGGATGGTGTAGTCGGAGTGTTTAGGGGTTGATTCGAATTTGTTCAGAATGATAGTGTGTCCAATAGAGTTATTGGACCATTGAGAAATGGCTCTGAGACGAATAGCTGTGTTCGCCGCCACTTGTTTAGTGTATATATCGATGGGTGTGATGTTAAGTAGTATGACTAAAGCAGTGGAAGGTGTCGAACGGAGAGTTCCGCTGATACAAATGCAAGCCGCTCTGTACTTTGCTTAGCTTATCACGATAAGTTATTTTATCTAAAGCAGTCCACCATACTGCCACCCCATAAGTGAGTATCGGTCTGATGACCGCTGTGTATAGCCAGTGGGTGATATGTGGTGAAAAGCCCCATTTGCTTCCAATTGCTTTTTTACAGGAGAAAAGTGCCACTGTGGCCTTTTTAATTCTTTCTTGCAGCTCAGCTCAACTTTTTGTCAGACCCAGATATTTAGCTTGATCTGAGAAGCTAAAAGGAATACCCTTTATTGATGGAGGGTTTATCTATCAGAAGCTTTTCTGAGAAAATTCTATTTTACAACTAGTTCTAGTACTTTTTGAGTTAATTCATGGAGAAAGAAGCTAGCAAATAACTTTAACTAAAAATGAGCTGTAAGCTGTTGAAGCTTCTTAAAAATAATTCAAGCTTCTAATAGCTTCTAGTTATAAGCAAACTTTAAAACACGTTGCTTATCTAATTGGAAGTCAATGGCCAAAGTATCATTCCGTTTAGATGGTTGTAATTGTAATATATATTAGTTGATATTACAACATCTTTCTTCTATTCAAAAAAACATCATTTACATTAATTTTATATCGTTTCTTTTACTCCTTATTTTCCAAAACCGAATGTGTTACAAACAAGTGTCAACTACCCCTTTTCTTATTGTCTCCATCAACAATATCGTTTGCCAGAAAATATGTATGAAGAATCCTTCAAAAATAACAAAAACAAACAAAACACATTCCACTTGAGATACAAAAATGTATTACAAATGAACAAATTGCAACTGACATGCTTTCTAGCAAAAGGAACATTCAGCCATCCGAAGAAAACGCAAACCTATCAACTGTGACATTTTTGTGGACTTCGTATTTATTTATGTTACATTCACGTCACTTCGTTGTTGTACAAATGAATTGCCGCCTATGGCGAATACTCAACATTTTTCTTCTTCTTTTTGAAAAAAAGTAAAAACGAAAACAAATTGGCGTGTTTCTTTTTATAAATGGTAGACATTTGTCCTTATATAGTTTTTTTGTTTTTATTTTCTGAGTTGGCGCTTGTACTGTCTAGTATTCGATCTTCGAAACGTCATGATTAATTTTTAGTAAAATGGCTAGGAAAATAATTTTTCATTTTTAAGACTAAGAGGTACATATCTCGGGTGGGCGAAACACAACACTAAAGTCGCTCTGGAAAATTGTGAAGAAAATAGATTTTGTGTGCGTTCAGTGTCAACCTCATGTTGACATCAAAATCTTGTTCGCACATTGTGTGGCATATGAATCTTTGTTGCCGCCTGGTGGCATATTTCGTTAAAGAAGACAACAAAATTCGGTTGTCGTTTTGCGTTAGTGCAATAATATGACATATTTTTGACTTGAAGAATCTAGTGATCGTTAATTTGAGTAAGACTTTGGGTAAGAAGAAAAGGGAAACTACAATAGCTAAGGGCTTAAATAGAATTAATGTCTTTTTAAGCGATTTGAAGAAATTAGAACTACTAGAATTGGATAGAAGAATCTTCATAATTATCTTAGAATCGAAAGATAGTCTTCTTAGAAATCGAAAGTTGATTTTTAAATTCAATATTATTAAAACCTCATTTTAATTCTTATCAAAATTATTACGATAAAACTAAAAAAAATATCATTTATTTATAATAATTATAGCATTATAACTTGCCATGCACCATTTCCAACTGCACCTAGTCAAACCCATCAATATTCAATTTTCTATATTGATATTTTTTTTTCGTTGTTCATCTGAGTCATATACTAATAAAATCAGTTCAGTAGCTATCGATATCCAATTTCATTCTTATAGAAAGTGTTCCGCGTATTATTATTTCAATTAGTTCCACACACTTGTTAGTAATAAACTTGGAATTGCTCATTTTAATAACCAAACTCTAAGCGATATTATGGTAAAGGCAATAGTGGAAACAAAAAAAAATTATGAGTGGTGCTTCGAACAAAGGCAACAAAATGATTTGAAACAACAACAACAAAACATAACACATTGTTCAAACGTGAGAAATAAGAAGTTGCGTCCGTGACTAAGATGCATGCAGCAAGTGGCCCTTTAAAAAAAAATTATATACTCATACAATAGATTCTGACAATAATACAGCAACTTGTACTTGTAGTAAAAAGGTATAGTACAAGCTCATGAATGAGAGGGACCTTACGCGCGTTCATGTTGTTTTTTTTTTTTTTAATTTTTTGTTTAGTATACCGTGCCAGATGTGCAGAATTAGAGTATATGAATCTCAAAACAAATAACAAAGCAAACTATTCTAGATAATGCATGTATGTCCATTAATATTGAGAAGTTTACGAGACAGCTTTCGTTTGCTTGTAAAAAGTCATAAAATATTCCAAAGCAATTGGAGCAATATTATAGTGAGTTAAACTCGACGCCAAAACAATTTTAGTGTGACATTTGGAGAAATTGACGTTTTTGTATTCATAAACGCATTTTAGAGGCTGTGTAAAAATGCAATGCCTCTAAACTCTAACAGCTGTATTTATTAAGAAAATTTAAGGGCTTCGTGACTTTAAAATGCCTCTAAGTTGCTCTTAAGTGTGAAATCGGTATCTATAATCAATTTTCAATTTTAAGGTGTGAATTAAAAAATTGAATAATAGAGTTTCTGACCACAACCATCAAAGCATCACAAACCAAAATAGAGTCATGTTTCATTTTGTTTGTATTTAGTATGCCAGTTGCTTCTCTTTCTTTCTTGTAAATACATGTGCTCATCTTTTATTTGAATTTGTTTGCAAGCTGTCAAAAAACAGCTGAAATGAACATGTATTAGTGAGTTTTCTCACGTTACATTACATTTCAATCGTTTAGTTAGGTAGCAATGGAAAATTCATTATAGATGAGAATTTAAGTAACGTTATTTAAAGGCAATTGAAATATTTAAGCAAACTTAACTAAATGACCCCTAAGAGGCATTTTAAGAAAATCTAATAAATTCGGCTGCGGCTGTAAATGTTATTCATAAAGTTAAAAATAAATTTGGTGGTGCAATAGCTCGTGGAGAACCTGGGCCTAGTGACTTTCAACTCCCTACCATTCTTGTGTACGTGTTGTTTGCAGGAAGTTATAATTTTTGACGACTCCGAATGACTAGGAGAGAAGTAATATATCATGAAAAGTATACTCTTGGAGGATTTGTCAGTTCCTCGCTAGAGGCAGCACCTCGGACCCCTTCAGCATGAAAATCGAACGCACTAACCAATATGCCACGAGGTACTAAATGCAGGTTATATGACGTTGAATAGAGTCATTTAAGTCTTCACGCGTTTACAGGTTGGAAAATAATTATAACAGATTTCTTTTTTTGTTACTTTATTTGATACAAGGGCGCATTGTAACTAACATGGGTCGAAAAATGTTTTATGAGTAAGAATTGCCTGAACGTTGAATAGAGCCTTAATAAGGGCTTATACACTGATCAACAATTTACTCGTTGAGAAGCGTTTTATCGAATTGTAATGAATACGGCTAATGGCTACTTGCGTTTAAATGTAGGCTCTCAAAACCCAAAGGCTGATTATAATTCTGTATGGACAAGTCATCGAAGCGCACATAATAGTAGATTTGTACAAGCAGCTTTTGAAATGGAATCATATTGAGTGAGTGATAAATCAAGTAGAGAACTCAGCTTCAATTGGTGAAAACCGAGAGCAACTACCAACATTATTTCAGTATGGAACAGGTAGCTTCAGATTAACAAGGCTGTCGCGATGCGTCGTGTTTGAATGAATACGTAGGTACTTTGTGGGACTTAGACTAAGACTAAGACCAACATTATTTCAGTATAGAACAGGTAGCTTCAGATCAACAAGGCTGTTGCGTAGCGTCGTTTTAGAATGAATAGTAGGTACTTTATGAGACTAAGACTAAGACTAAGACTAAGACTAAGACTAAGACTAAGACTAAGACTAAGACTAAGACTAAGACTAAGACTAAGACTAAGACTAAGACTAAGACTAAGACTAAGACTAAGACTAAGACTAAGACTAAGACTAAGACTAAGACTAAGACTAAGACTAAGACTAAGACTAAGACTAAGACTAAGACTAAGACTAAGACTAAGACTAAGACTAAGACTAAGACTAAGACTAAGACTAAGACTAAGACTAAGACTAAGACTAAGACTAAGACTAAGACTAAGACTAAGACTAAGACTAAGACTAAGACTAAGACTAAGACTAAGACTAAGACTAAGACTAAGACTAAGACTAAGACTAAGACTAAGACTAAGACTAAGACTAAGACTAAGACTAAGACTAAGACTAAGACTAAGACTAAGACTAAGACTAAGACTAAGACTAAGACTATGACTAAGACTAAGACTAAGACTAAGACTAAGACTAAGACTAAGACTAAGACTAAGACTAAGACTAAGACTAAGACTAAGACTAAGACTAAGACTAAGACTAAGACTAAGACTAAGACTAAGACTAAGACTAAGACTAAGACTAAGACTAAGACTAAGACTAAGACTAAGACTAAGACTAAGACTAAGACTAAGACTAAGACTAAGACTAAGACTAAGACTAAGACTAAGACTAAGACTAAGACTAAGACTAAGACTAAGACTAAGACTAAGACTAAGACTAAGACTAAGACTAAGACTAAGACTAAGACTAAGACTAAGACTAAGACTAAGACTAAGACTAAGACTAAGACTAAGACTAAGACTAAGACTAAGACTAAGACTAAGACTAAGACTAAGACTAAGACTAAGACTAAAGCATTGCATTTTGTAATTTAATAAGTTGTTAAATTGGAAAACAGCTTATCTGTGGTGTTCGGTAAGAACATGACAACTCCATTTTAAAATTTGCGTCTACACAGGCACTTTAAGGCACCTATTATGACTTGCGATTTGCCAAGCTGATCGTTTAAATGTGACTATATGGAATTAATGTTTGCGACTCGCCTGAATTAAGTTCGCCTTAAGTGTCTAAAATTTGGAAAACTTCAATACCAGTCAATACCTTCAGCAAACATTCGCCCATATCGTAATTCTTGGTGACTTTGAACAAAATCGTACGTGAGACTCAGCGAATTGCATGTCATAATAGGAGCCTTAATCAAGCTACAGCCTTCAAGGATTATTTTTATAAATAAAATTTCAAATTTGAAGAAAATTGGCAAATTCTCAGATTATAAAATGGAGGTTTTTGTTTCTACCAAACACCACAGATATTTAAAGACCATTTGTATAATATGATGAGACTTTACCTGTTCTGTCCTCCATCATTGTTTTTTAAGAGTAACTTCTTCCAAAGTTGTTAGATGTTTCAATTTTGTTGGTACATTTTTTTTAGAATAAGTTTTGTTTAAACATTTAATTGTATAATTTCTTTGAATTTAGTTTCATTTGACCTATTGCCGAAACAAACTTTCAAACCTGCAGTGACATTGAAATATTAAAGTTAGAAACAATTTTTTTTCACAAGCAAAATTTGAGAAGTAAATACACATCAAATGCAAAAACCCTACACAAAAAAAAATTAAAGTAAAAAAAACTAATTCTGAACTTTGCACGTTTCTGCATTTCTCCGATTATGACGTAACTTCCTCATCTATTCCACATCCGTGATTCCTAGAACAACATGCCAATATTCGTTCTTATACAATCGGAAACAAAGATCATTAGACAAATTTGTGCTCTTGTGCTTATACTCGTAACATGTTACAAAAATAATTATAAACAAAACCATTCTCCTCCACTTGGCTTCTTTATTAATTTTGTTTCTTTTTTTTTTTTGTTTATTGCAGAAAATCAGTGCCCTCAATATGGCGAGGTTAACCAGCTGGGTGGAGTGTTTGTTAATGGACGTCCCTTGCCAAATAACATTCGTCTGCAAATAGTTGAGCTAGCCAGACGAGGAACTCGACCCTGTGACATTTCTCGTCACCTGCGCGTTAGTCATGGTTGCGTGTCAAAGATTCTGGCAAGATACCATGAAACTGGTTCGATTTTACCTGGAGCCATTGGAGGCTCTAAGCCGAGAGTAACAACTCCAAAGGTTGTCAACTACATTCGCGATTTGAAGCAACGTGATCCGGGTATTTTTGCATGGGAAATACGAGATCGTCTGCTTAGCGAAGGAGTTTGTGATAAGACCAATGTTCCCAGTGTGAGTTCGATATCGAGAATACTGCGGAACAAATTGGGTTCGATGCCACATCATTCGCCGACGACTGCGTCAGCGGCACATCACCATCATCATACGCACCTGTACAATTCCCTGTATCAAACCTACCCCTACGGCATGAGGTCAGTGCCTTGCAATTCTCCATCTCCACCACAAGGTCAATTAAGGCCCACACACTGTTGGCCATCTTCGCATTCTGTCCAAGATATTCTTGCCCATCAAGCACAGGCAGCCAATAATGCACTGCGAAATAGTTGCAATGGCAATGTTGGCGCCCTTCCAGCCATGCCAACGGCTGGATCACCCGTAGCAACACATTTAGGCGTAGACGAAACGAACTACTATATGTACATCCAAAATGCTAGTATGATGCATCATGGCGGAATGATGACGACTGCGACGGGATTGTGAAGTTATTTTAATTTTAGATTGAATATAATTTTTTTATTAGCTATAATAATTAACTAATTTAAATTTATTACTGGTATAAAAAAACTTAGGCTAAGATTAATATATTACTTTAGATTTTAAGCGGATGCAGAATCATTTTGTGTAAATGATAGCTTGGTTTTGTTTAAGTTATTTTTTCTAAATGAGCAAATTTATAAATTATAAAAAAAAGTATTATGTTGAGTTTTTGTTGGAAAAAAATGTATATTATTTTAGATTAAATAAAATACCATTAACTTTAAGGAACTTTATTTTTGTTTAGTTACAAGAAACCCAACAGTGAAGCATTGAAAATACGTAATAATTATATTATGCCCACATCAAATGTGAATTTATTATTTTAAGTGCCTATTTACAAAATAAAGTATGTGAGAAATTCAAATATTTACAAGAAATAAAAAACGTATTTTATTGTTTTTTTTTTTTGGTATTGTAGAAATGTTTAGAAGAAACGGGGAAGTTTTGAAATAGAACAAGTTTCACAGATTTTATACATTCGTCCAATATATTGGTGGACAAATAATTTTGATATTTTCCTGCATTTGAAGCTTCATTATTTAATTTTTTTTTTGTTGCTCGAATACAAAATTTGTAGCTCGAGTACTTTTCTTGTTATTCAATTTTCCGCTAAAATAATACTAATAATTTGAAGTTATCGGTAAAAATCTAAAATAATACGAATTTAACTTTATAATTGTAACCAGAATTTGTAGTTTTTTAAAGGTTTTTTTGCTGCCCAATTTTGTTTCCTTTATAAATAATTATGATTTAAAATTAAGGTAAGTTTAAAAAGTGCATTTCCGTTTCCATTACCGTAAGACCGGAAAAAGGCCAGCGAAATCTTAAAAAAATGGATTTTCAAGCATTTTTTGTTTGCCAAAATTTGTAGCTTTTCCAATGCTAATTTGTTGCTCAAATCAAAAATTGGTATAAATCAACATCGTTGATCAACAGTGTTGAATAAGTGTAGACGTGTTGATCGACAATGCCAATCAACATTTGTTGACCGAACGGAACCCGATTAAAATTGATAGCAATCAACAAAGTTTTCAACAGAACAATTATTTTTAAGTAAAGTAGTGTTATCTACACAATTGCCAGCTGTCCATTTTATTTCATCGGTCACTGCATTATTGACTCTATGCAAAACGACGAAACAATAAATTATTAAAATATAAATACAAAAATAGTTTAACTAAAATGACACTCAACACGTCAACCCTGAGACGTACACACAAGCAATGTTGATCGGCATGGTGTGCACGCTGCTTTAAGATTTATTTGGTATTCAAGTTACCGCTAGCTTAAAATCTTAACAAAAAATACAAAATACAAAAAAAAATTTCCCACAGGATCAATCACCAAACCTTGATTTCGCAGTTGCTTGGTTTTCTTTGTATTCAATTTTCCGCTTAATTCATACATCACCCCTTAAGAAACGGACAAAATTTAGAAAAAAAAAATCATTTTAAAAATTTATCATGTGAGAATTTCTAGCTTTTTGAATGAAAATTTGTTGCTCAAAAATTAATTTCATTGCTTTTTTGGGTCGTACTTTATTTGATATTCAAATTCAACAATGAGCATTTCCGGTTTCACTCACATAGGCTTGGGAAAAGGCCAGCAAAATCTTAAAAAAATAGATTTTCAATTTTTTTCTGCCAAAATTTCTAGCTTTTACCTATGTTAAATTGTTGCTCCAATCAAAAATGTGTAGTTCTTACAGTTTATTTGGCATTCAAGTTTCTGGTAGGTCAAGAACTTGTTAAAAACTAAACCTCTGAAATCTAAAAAAAATTACAAAATCCACATATTTTTCACCGCAATTTGAAAGGTCAAACTAGATTAATGGCCAAATTTTGTAGTTCACTTGGTGTTTTTTGTATTCAATTTACAGCTAATATGCGACATACCCACGTCTGTGAAGTTAGCATACCAATTTTAAGCTAGTATAATCGGACCACCGTAGGTTTTTTTGCATATTTTAGGCATTTTTGTATTGCGGATTTTGCAGTTCACCAAATACCTGCTGCAAACTTCACTGTGAAGTTAGCAATACATGTCATTTTCTCAGCAACCGGGCTCTGAAATGAGGCTCTGAAATGAGGCTCTGAATTTGCAGTCTTTTTCTCAGGAACGGATCTAGCTAGAAATTGCATTGAGGCTCAAAATTACGTCTGTGAAGTTAGCAGGGCAACTTTCACCCACGCAAATTGGACCTTGACAGGAATTTGCATTTTTTTGCATTTTTTTTTTTGAAAGTTCGACAAATAACGGTGTAATCGAGTGACCTGCTAACTATACAGTGAATTCAGCAGGTCACAAAGCGTATCTCAGGAACCAAACATGATAGGAACTTGGTAAAGCCTAGTACGCAGATCGAGGTAAAATTTCGCTCCCACTTTTCTCTCTAAAAACCAGCTAAACTCCTTGTTGAATTGTGACATAAGATTTTTGTGGAGAAAACATTACAAAAACAGCTGTTCTCTTCAAAGAATTTTATTTCAATGTTACATTCACTTGAAACCAAATAAAATAGATTTTTCCCTTATTAATAAATCATTTGTCTTTGAATATTTCTAGTTCTCAATTTTCATTTTCACAATTTAACAATTTAAAGCTCACATAAATCTCACAAATATAGAAACATGCCACAATTTAGCTCAAGAATTAATATGCCGCACAATTATTTCACGCGCTATATTTTGACAGATAGGTCCCGTACAGTAGGAAACAAAAATTTGATTTTTTAGCTGGAGCTGCGTACTTCTTGGCTAAAATCGAGCTAAAATTTCACTCCCACTTTTCTCTTCAAACACCAGCTAAAATCCTAGCTTAATTTTGACGTAAAATTGTTGTGGAGATAACATCACAAAAAATGAGAACAATTTCAAAGAATTTTCTTTTTATATTTCAAGTGAATATATTCAACTAAAATGGATTTTTCTCTTTGGCATTGTTAAATCGTTTGTCTTTGCATATTTCTCGTGCTCAATTTTCATTTTCACAATTTAAAGAACATGCCACAATTTAGCTCAAGAATTAATGTGCCGCACAATTATTTCACGCGCTAAATTTTGACAGATAGGTCCCGTACAGTAAGAAACAAAAATTTGATTTTTAGCTGGAGCTGTGTACCTCTCGGATAAAATGCTTGGCTGAATTTTAGCTCGGCTTAATTTTGGAGAGAATTTTATATGGGAGCGAAATTTTAGCTCGATCTGCGTACTAGGCTTTAATTTTCATTTTCACAAAGTAAAGCTCACGTAAATCCCACAAATATAAAAACCTGCCACAATTTAGCTCGAGAATTAATGTGCCGCACAATTATTTCACGCGCTAAATTTTGACAGATAGGTCCCGTACAGTAAGAAACAAAAATTGGATTTTTTAGCTGGAGCTGCGTACCTCTTGGCTAAAATGCTTGGCTGAATTATAGCTCGGCTAAATTTTAGAGAGAATTTTGTATGGGAGCGAAATTTTAGCTTGATGTGCGTACTAGGCTTAACTCTGGGCTAAAATGCTTGGCTGAATTTTAGCTCGGCTTAATTTTGGAGAGATTTTTGTATGGGAGCAAAATTATAGCTCGATTTGCATTCTAGGCTTAAGGCTCAAAATTTACAATAGTTAGCAGGTCACTCAATTACATCCTTATTTGTCGAACTGCAAAATCAGAATCAGAAATGCAAAAAAACTGCAAATTTCTTTCAAGGTTCCATTTGCGTGGGTGAAAGTTGCCCTGCTAACTTCACAGACATCTCAAAATTAGCAGTTTTTATACACTTTAAGAAACAAAACTGCAAATTTTGGACCTAGCTGCAATTTTCTAGCTAGCATCAGAAATGTAGTTTTTTTGGTGTTTTGAAGCTCTGTTTTTTTGTTTTGCTAAAAAAGATTAGAAATGAGTTCCAGCAATAAGAATCGGATTAAAAATGTTTGACAAAAATTTTATTTATGTAAGGAGGTACGACCCCAATATTTTCACATAAATTAATTTGTATTTTATTTGATTTAAGATTGTGGTTCACTGAGTGGAGCCTTAAGAGGTTCCCAACTCCAATCGTCCCATGGAACACACTTCTTAAGACTATCCTGGAAGGCTTCTTCGTCTGGGCATCTCACAGCTTCAGCAGCTTTTTTGATTTGAGAACATTTCCAGTACGCAGTTGGGTCCCAAAGATTTCTGTAAAATTTAGTTACTATTTCCTGACTGGTAACACATCCCGGACGGCCATTACCAGAAGGTGCAGCCATGCAACTTACTGCCAATACGAGCAAAAATGTGCAAACAACTGGAGATGAAAGTTAAATAAAAACTTAATTAATTTAAACCCGAGGCTTCTCTTCGGTATTGTTTTGCGTGTTATCCTTACCAATGAATTTCATTATAAAAACTAGGTTATAACTGCACAGATTGCACTCAACTTTACGATGATGACAATCACTGCGGCAAATTGAAATTTATAGCAAAAACCTTATCGTTGAAAAAAACGCTTGTAATAATCAATTTCCTTACAAAATGATAACATTCACTAAATTTGTGTAACACTTGAGAAGAACAAGAGATAATATCGAATCCAAGAATCAGCAATCAATAATGATTTTGTGTTCCCAAAGAGAATCAATTTTTTGTATTACTTTTAAATATATTTATTTAAGATATTATTGGTATGTTAACTGTTTACTCTTGTAAAGCAATTATTATTTTAATTAAAAAAAACTTAAAAAGAACATTAGTTTTACAACTTCTTAAAATATTATTTAAGAGATGCATACGTAAAAGTATTGGAAATGTTGCAAATTATTGAGTAGGTATGGTTATTACTAGATGTTTTGTTTCTTGTAATGTTGATAACACAGTTGATAACAGTTTACGAAACATTGATTCACTGAAAATTCTTAAGAAAAAACGTTGAAAACTGAAATGAAATTGATTATTTTTGATACATTTACTATGCTCTTTTTCCAGATAATGGTATCAACATTATGAACATTTTTTTTTTTTCCGTGGGTAGGTGCAAAACCTGCTATTCAGGCTCTATGAGGACCAAAAAACGCGTGCTCATAGAAGTGTGAGATTCTTACTACACTAAAACTACCTCCACTTCCCGATTGCAACTAAATTGAAACGTATCTAGCAATTTATTTTTAACGAAGTTAAGTTACGTATTGCAGGTTACTTTCCGGTGAAAGTTCCTGCTTAATCCGCGATTTTAAAGCGGTTTTCTGTTCACCGCACCAAGTCGGAAGGTTTTGATCTTCGCAGACGGCGTACTAAATTCGACTCGTCAAGAATGTCAATAATCGTTGAATTAGCGTGTTCTAATAGTCGATTTCTATGTTTTCGCGCGAAACTTTTTATTTCCTCCCGCACCGTAGGAATCCCGGGATCCCTATGAATATCTTCGTTTCTTATATACCCACGGAGCATTTACAAATGACCTAAGCAATTTATTTTCAAACGTTTGTAAGTTATTTAAGTTTGTATCGTAGGTACAACTCCAAAGTTGTATACCATAAGTCCAAAGAACCTGTCGGTTTAAAATCAATTTATTTTCAATACTAAGCTTTGAATATTTACCGAGTAACCAGTTCATATCTCTTAATTTACTTTTTAGTTCTTCGCATTTCTTTTTCACGTGTGGCTTCCATTTTAATTCGCGTCTAGAGTCATTCCCAGATACTTTGCCTCATTTGCAAGTGGAACTCGAGCGGTATTAAGAAAGACGGGTAATCTATTTATTTTTTTATACGTAAAGTCCACGTGGACTGACTTTTGTTCATTGAGCGCTATTCGCCATGTTTTCGTCCACTCATTAACATTATTAAGAGCATTTTGTAATTTAATTGTAGCTTCGCTAATCGTTTTGCCTACTGCTAGTATTGCAGTATCATCAGCAATCGTGGCTACAGTAGTGTCATCTGTTTGAGGTATATCGCGTGTAAATAAAAGGTACAGAACTGGACCTAATACACTTCCTTGTGGTACCCCAGCCACTATTTCTTTGAAATCAGAATAGTCATTTCCGTGTCTTACACGAAAAAGTTTTCATTTAGATATCCGTTAGAATACTGTAAAGTCCTTCAGGCAGAACTTGTCTTAATTTGAATTTGAGGCCTTCGTGCCACACCTTGTCAAACGCCTGCGACACGTCCAAAAAGACAGTCGAACAGATTTTCTTTTCTTCAAGAGCTCTCTCAATTACGTCAGTAATTCTATGCACTTGATCAATTGTCGAATGCTTGCTTTTAAATGCAAACATGTTCAGGTATTAATTGTTTCTCTTCTATTATCGGCTGCAGGCGCAGGAGTAGTATTCTTTCAAAAACTTTTGATATTATAGGAAGAAGCGAAATCAGCCTACAAGATTTCTTTTCGTGAGATGGTTTGCTCCCTTTACGAGGGAGCATTTTTAAAAAAATCTGCCGTTATTAAGTCATATCCTGGAGCTTTGTTAGACTTAAGCTTCTTTATTTCTGTTTTTAATTCGGCAAGTGTAGCATTTCTCGTTATGTAGCTTTCATTAGAGGTAAAATTCATATTAATATTTTCGTTGAGTTCTTGCCCATCTTTTCTTGCCCATTTTTGGTACATTTACTATTCTCTTTTTCCAGATACTGGTATCAACATTATGAACATTAAATTTAATATAATTGTGCATTTTTTTAATGTTCTGACCTCTTCCTATTTCCGGAGATATACTCTGTTTGTGATGACTGATGAGAGTCAAGTTAGCAAAGCACCTTTGACGAATCGAAAAATGAATAGGTGGACAATTTGCCGTTAATTAGTCGTTAGTTAGTTGTGGCTATTTAGAATTTTTCGTCCAATGTTTTCTATGTTTTTTGGGTGTTTTGCTAACTTGATATCAAGTTATCAAAGCACCTTGTCGAAAATCAATGAAAGCTTCTTATACCTGATGGTTGATGGCTGAATAATTTGCCGTTAATTTGTCATTAATAAGTTGAGAAAAATTCAATTTGATCGTGCAATGTTTTCTATGTTTTTTTTTGGGTGCCTTGCTAGAGTTGCTTTGCTAACTTGACATCAAAAGTAAGCAAAGCAACTCTTACGGATCAAATAACGGATAGGAGCATAATCTGTCGGAAATTAGTTGTGACGATTTCAAGTTTGTCGTTCTACGTTTTCTATGTTTTTTTTTTTGAAAAGTGTTAAAAACTTCTAAATTTTAATATTTAAGTTCTTAATAATCTGTCGTTAATTAGTCGTTAAATTGTGAAAAGTTAATTTTGTCATGTGATGTTTTCTATGTGTTTTTGGGTTATTTGTTTTCTATGAGTGTTAAGTAAACAAAGCAACTTTAACAATTCAAAAATTGGGTAGGTGGATAATATGTCGTTCATTAGTCGGTAAATAGTTGTGATAATTTTAAATTTGTCATTCAATGTTTTTTTAAGTGCTTAACTAACTTGACAAATCTCGAAAAGCGGTAAAAACTTAATATTTTATGGCTGAATAATCTGTTGTTGGATAGGTTAAATAGTCTTTAATAAGTTGTGAAAAATGTTATCTAATCTCGCTTTGGTTTCTATGTTTTTTTGCGTTCTTTGCTAGCTTGATATCAAGTAAGCAAAATATCACCTAAAAAAGATGTAAAAACTGCTAATCCCGAATGGTTTATGGCTTAATAATTTGTCGCTAACAAGTCTTGGATTAGTTGTGAGAATTTCGAATTTGTCGTGCAATGTTTTCTATGTTTTTTTTTAGCATTCTTTGTTAACTTCACATTAAGTGGAACTGATTGATTTTTGGATTAATAATTCGTGGTTATTTAGTCGTTAGTAAGTTTTGTCAATTTTTTTTATCGTTTTATGTTTTCTATGTTTTTTTTTTTTTTTGGAAAGGGGTAAACATAACATTTTATTACAAAGTAATTTGCCTTTAATTAGTCCTTAATTAGCTGTGACAAATTCAGTTTTTCGCGAAATGTCACTATTTGTTTTGTGTTTTAAATTTCTTAATTAATATGAAATCGTCAAAGAGCTCCGGATAAATTCTTACAACCAATAATATTAAAATATTTTAATCGAGTATTAATATGTCTTTAATTGGTCATTGATTATATGTGACAATTTTATCATCGTTGTCCAATGTTTTCTATGTTTTTCATATGAAGTAACATAAAAAATGGATTTAAGATTGATTACATTGAACTTTTTATTGCTTTATTACGCTTTCACTGGGTCAAATGAGGTTTTATTGAAAAAACATAAAAAACATTGCACGATAAAATTGATTTTGTTACAACTAACTAACGACTAATTAAAGGCAAATTATAAATTAGTAAAATGTTATGTCTATGAGTTTTTACCACTTTTCGAAAAAAAAACATAAACAAATTAGAAGGACAAATTCGAAATTGCCAAAACTTATTAACGACTGAATAACCATGAATTATTTAGCAATAAATTATTCGGTTTAAACAGTTTTTTAAGGTAGCGGTATGCCAACTTGATGTAAAGTTAACAAAAAATGCAAAAAACATAAAAAACATTGCACCGAATTGTGACAACCCACTCCTTGTAAGCAAAATGTATATTTTGGTGTCTGAAACTTCCTTCACAGTTTTTCAATCTAGCTTCTATGGTTTTTACTTTTTTACTGTATATTTTTTTTAAGGTGGCCAATTAATTTTCTAGATGGGCTGTACCAACATCTGCCCTCTTCCTACGCCTATGGCTATAGAGGAATTTAAAGTTTTAAGCGCAGAACCTATTTCATTTGGCTAGAGCTACGGTGTTCGTTCGTTTCCATAATTTTTTTTTTTTATATCAGACTCAGAAACAAAAGACTTTTGACCAACAAAAATATTCCTAGTGCCATTCCTTTCCCATATGAATGATAATTTGACTTTATTAAAGTCTATTGTTTACGGTCGGCTGCTAGTTCCAACGAAATCGACAAAATATGTTTCTTACACGAAACACACATAAAAATAAAGAAAATTTTAAAAAATTTAACTTGGAATTTGTATTTAAAAAAAGAATTAATTTAAATTTTCCTAGCGCATTTTTTCGTTGCTGATTCAAACATCCATCTTCATTTTTTTTAAGTTTCAACTAACGGGTGATTTTTTAAGAGGTTCAGAACTTTAAAAAAAAAAAAATACAAAAAATTCGAAAAAATGAATGAAATATTTATTTGAATCGATAGTTTGAACCTTGCAATTTAATGTTTAAAGATAATTTCATGCAAATGTTGACCGCGGCTGCGTCTCAGGTAGCCCATCCGCTGAGTCCAATTTTGGCATACTCTTTCACACATATCGGCCGGTATCTCACGAATGAATGCATGGATGTTGGCTTCCAGTGCGTCAATCGAAGCGGGCTTGTCCCTATAGACATTAGCCTTGACATACCCCCACAAAAAATAATCTAATGGTGTCAAATCGCACGATCTAGGCGGCCAATTGACCGGCCCGAAACGTGAAATTAACTGTTCACCAAACTCGCCTCGCAATTGCGCCATTGTTTCGCGTGCTGTGTGGCATGTGGCACCGTCTTGTTGAAACCACATATCATGCAATTCAAGAACTTCCATTTCGGGCAAAAAAAAGTTTGTTATCATCGCTCGGTAGCGTTCACCATTGACAGTAACGCTGCGATTCGCATCATCTTTGAAGAAATATGGCCCAATAATGCCGCCGGCCCATAAACCGCACCAAACAGTGGCTTTTTCGGGATGCATTGGTAGCTGTTGCAATGCTTCTGGCTGATCTTCACTCCAAATGTGGCAATTATGCTTATTTACGTACCCATTCAACCAAAAATGAGCCTCATCGCTGAACACAATTTTTCGATAAAAAAGCGGATCCTCGGCCAGCTTTCCAAGAGCCCATTCACCAAAAATTCGGCGTTGTGGTAGGTCGGCTGGCTTTAGTTCTTGCACCAACTGTATCTTAAAAGGCTTTACGCCCAAATCCTTCCGTAAAATTTTCCACGTAGTGCTGTAACAAAGGCCTAACTGCTGGGAACGGCGCCGAATCGACATTTCGCGGTCTTCTGTCACACTAGCTGATACGGCCGCAATATTTGCTTCACTACGCACAGTACGTAAACGTGTTGGTAGTTTAATGTCCAACAAAGTAAATTTGGTGCGAAATTTGGTCACAATCTTCCGAATAGACTGCTCAGAAGGTCGAGAATGCCGACCATAAAATGGAAGCAGCGCGCGATGAACATTTCGAACCGAGCACGAATTTTGATAGTAAAATTCAATAATTTGCAAGCGTTGTTCATTTGTAAGACGATCCATGGTTAAATTGCAAACCAAACTGAAGCTGTTTGACAGTGACACAAGGTACTAAACACACGTCAGCTGTCAAAACCAGTGTTGCCAAAACCAAACCAGCTAAGAAATCACCCGTTAGTTTGAGAATTATATAAAATTTACATTTGGTAACCTAGCTGTTGAATTGCCGTTAGGTATTGAAATATTTATACACACACACTGGTATTCATAAACGCAAATAAAGAACGGATAATGTTTCTTAAGTCAGTGATTTAAGTCTAAAATCTTGTCAATAAATCCAAATTCAAGGTAATAAACTGATTCACCAAAGAAGGTACTTAATGTACGAGTTATTGAGCTAAAAATACTTTTGTCATAAGCCGTTTTCCTTTGGAGGTGGCGAAGTACTTGCAAGCACTTTGCGAGCTTTTTTCAATGGAACACATCAAACTGCTTTTGGCATTAAAGTGCCTTTCACATGAGCTGCGAATAACGAACTGCGAATTTTGACATTTCTTTCACATGAATGGTCGCCAACAGGCGCGAATCGTTATACAAAATAAACCTGTAAAATGGGTGCTTAAAAATTTCAGGTTAATTTTGAGCGAATTTTCCATTCGCAGATTTGTGGAATACGTCCTGATTTTGTGGATTGCGGATAATTGTTTGACAATTTAAAAATTTAAAGTAATTTTAGGCCGTGTTCTCTTTAAAAAATTGTAGATAGGATCCTTTATTCAATTTGTCGAAAAGTAAAAACATGAATTTGTTGATATTTGAGCTTGAAATTGCCTAAACAAATTTATTCGTATTCGCAGTTTGCGGCTCATGTGAAAGGCACTTAACAGAGTTCTTGTTGATTGTAGTAGATTTTCCTTAAGATTTTGAATTTAACGTAGATTAGAAGTCTGACAGTATTTTTTCAAATTTATTTAAATACCTTTGATCGTTATTATTTGCTATGGGTTACTGGTCAAAACTGCAAAATAAACTGAGTACTTTAAGTCATGTATTATAGAAACAAAATCTATACAAAGTAGTGTAAAGTTTATTTAACTAAAAAAAAGGTTGTTAGTCGTTTAAGTGAAATAAATTTACAAGTAGATAATCAAAAAAAGTTCAAAACAGAATAATTATTTTAAACAGAAACTTTTTAAAGTATGCAATTGCAAGAACCTCATTAGCTCTCATAAAGAATAAGCTTTTTTTTACGAAGAATACATTTAGGCGTCAACTCATTTTGCGTTAAAAATAAAACTTTGTAGCAATTCACCATACACTACACTTAAGCCTGATTCACAATGCGACGAGGAAACGAGATGTGAACGTGACGAGTTCTCGTTGTTTATGTCAAAAGCATACAATGCAGCTTTTCTCGTCGTCACGTCAAGCCAAGGATTCAAAAAATTGAAAAAACGAAGTGACGAGGCGATGATTTTCTTAGTTGACAAGTAATTTATATACCTAATATGTGTGTTTGTTAAAGTGAACATTTTGACAAATTTTCACAAATTTTCACAATTTGCTGTCAGAAACCATATAAAAAAACCAGGTTTGGGAAACTTGGTGAAAATTTCACGTACCAAATAGGCATAGTAAAAACAAACATGTACGAGAAAAATCGATAAATTGAGATTAATAGATAAAGCAATTGACAATCTATCGTCTGGAATAAATTTTTGGATTTAATTTACAGAAAATCAGTTCTCGTCATTAAAAGTACCGCCGCATTGTGAATTGCCGGATGATTTTATAACTAGAAAAAAATTACACCGTCTCACGTCACGCTCTCATCTCGTTTCCTCGTCGCACCGGGGAACAATATACATTTTATTCTTGTAGATATACCGTAAAGTTTAATCAAATTCAGTAATTTATTCGAGATCAGGGGGGCAGCTCCAGCGGTATCAGTCGTATCGGTATTATTGGCATGGAGCCCCCGATTTATACATATGGATGTAGGGGCCGCAGAAATACAGACATTTGTATACGAAATTTTAATTGAGAAACACTATGTCAATGACGAATACATTAAATTTAATCACACTACAAAAACATTTGTACATAAGTATAAATATTAAAAATAAGAGCCAAGTTCTTATACTAGTATGTTCAAAAAACGGAAAACAAAAAAAGTCATCCATAAAAAGTAATGACATCTAAAATAGTTTAAAGTTCATGAAGTTTATATAAAATACATATCTTAAGTAGAGTAATATAGAAACAACTTCAAATTATAACAGAAATTTGGTACTTTGGTGCCAGTTATAGCTATCATTTAAACTCATCATTGAAAATTTTAATGATTGATTTTGAGACATTTAGAAAGCAAAATCATTTATTTTTTTGATGAAGAAATAAAGATCTTGACTAAATTAATATTTTTAGTCAAAAAAAAATTTCAAATAGACCCAACTTTTCACATAAATTGACCTTTATTTTCTCAATGATTGAACTACCTTACCAATGATCATTGGAATCTTAAAAGTCATTTTATGGGGAAAATATTTACCTATTCGAATTTTTTTTTTGACTAGAAATATTGATTAAGTCTCGAACTTTATATATTCTTCAAAATAATAAATGATTTTGCTCTCTATATGTCTCAAAATCAGTCATTAAAATTTTCAATGATGAGTTTCAATGATAGCTATAACTGGCGCCTTAGGCGCCAATTATTGATTGATTAATTGATTGATTAAACAATGGCTTAAAGAATGTAAGTCGCACATTTTTGGATGTTTCCTGTTTTGAGTGTGACAGTGCAAAAGCACTCATGCAATACTTAAACTAGGTTTATATATAAACAAGGTCATTAGGAATGGGTTTCCAAATTAGATACTGATTTGGGTTATCATACTTGGAAAACAGGACTCAGTTTGTTAGATTAAAAAATGCCACCTCGAAAACAATAAATGTATTATCTGGAGAACCTGAAAGCAGTCATATTGTACCTCTTCTTTGTATAGTAATCTTCAAAAATATATACTCGGTCATCTCGTATATAAAGATTTGATCTTTGCTATTGACTCTAAACATTTATATGGTTTTAAAAGCTCGAATGGGTTCGAATGATAGTGTGTCCGGGTGGTATTCACAAAACGGAATGGAACTAAACACCAAAAAATAAAAGATTAAGAATTCCTCACGGAGACGACATCTATCTGAATCATTTTACTTCATAGAAGTCAACCAAGTGTGGTCGGAGGAAAGTATGCCCGACGACTATGGTCAAGTAGCATATACTTGATCTATAAAAAGATGATCCCATGTTCTGCAAAAACTACAGAGGCATACCCCTCCTTAATGTTGCTAACAAGATCCTGTCCAAACGTACTATTTGAGCATCTAAAACCTTTTGGCAACACTATGATCGGCACGTACCAGCATTGCTTCAGGCCAGGCATATCAACAATAGACCCAATCTTCGAATTGAGGCAACTCCTGAAGACCAATGAATTTCGAGTCAAGGCCTACCATCTTTTCATCGATTTTAGACATTTGATTTCTTCACATTATCCTGGAACAGATAATTTGCAAGAGTGGTGTTAACGTGGAAAGCACTATTTTAAACCAGTCGTTTCACGAGGACGACATCGATTTTATCGGCCGCTCCAAGCGAGCTGTACTAGAAGGATTGACAGCTATTGATGTACAGGCAAAACGCGTTAGTTTTGAATTGAATGAGGACAAAACAAAATATATGCTATTAACAAACAAAGTCTCATTTATCCATCGCCTAGGACAAAACATCACTGTTGGTAGCAGTAACTTCGGGGTAAAGTCAAGGAGTTCACTTACTTCGGAGTAAACACAAGTTCCACTAACGACACCTTAGTAGAAATTCGACAAAGAATTACCCTAGCGAACCTCTGCTACTTCGGTTGGGCCAAACGAATTGGTTCAAAACTCCTTTCTCGAAATACAAAGTGCACGCTATATAAAACGCAAATTTTCACAGTTCTTGTCTACAGCGGCGGCGCTGAGTGCTGGACTATACATAAAAAGGGGGAGTTAATGCTAGGCACTTTGGAAAGAAAAATATTCTTCGGAGGATATTTGGTTCTATTATGTGAGGAGGACAAATGGAGGAGAATATTCAATCGTGAATTGTACGACCAGCACCAAGATGTGGATTAAGTCCAAAGAGCCAAAATGCGTCGACTATACTGGCCCAACCAAATCAAGAGAATATTCGAATCCCAGTCCCCAGGTTCGAGAAGACCAGGAAGACCGAACTTCCTGCAGTTAAAATAATTGTTATTAAATCGTTTTCCAGATTTGTAATAGAAAATAGTTCTTGCAAGTATTCGAACACTGTTCTGGTAAACTAGTCAGAACTTCCTCACATAAATGTGGAAAGTTCTACCAAGCTCTATTTTCCCATACTATTTTAATATTCAGAACTTCAAAGCCTATGTTCATTGGTATCTTCCTTTAAATCCTTCGCTATTTTCCTGGTCACTCGCACTGTGTTCTATCATCTAAAGGCAGTCAAAACCCTTTTAGTGCACGCTCATTATAAACAAAATGTAGCATGAATTAGTTGAAGTTTGATAATCATATGTAAGCGGTGGCTTTTTAGACGTGTGATTTTCAAGATGAAATAAAACGCATATAGAAGGTTTTTTTTACATTACAAATTCTATATACTACTGGAATAAATCAGCCATGTTGAAGACTTAGCATTAAAGTTCGACTTGTTGAATTATTGATTCAAAATAGCTTTTTATGGCATTTAGTCCTACAAATTGGCGTTTCGTCCGGCTTACTCACTTGGACTCATCAGTGCCATAGTGAGGGCCTTGTCATACGCAATTTGTATTAAGTTCAGTTCAACTTACATGAATTCTTTTACAAAAATCCACTGTAAACTATATCCAACAAGATTAGAATTCCTAATCATAAAGCTGAAAATTTGTTTGCCCAAACCAGGCATTCTAATCTTGTTGGATATAGTTTACAGTGGATTTTTGTAAAAGAATTCATGTAAGTTGAACTGAACTTAATACAAATTGCGTATGACAACGCCCTCAATACGTCACTGATGAGTACAAGTCAGTTAGCCGGACGAAACGCCAATTTGTAGGACTAAAGGCCATAAAATGCTATTTTGAAACGCATATAATTTAATGTTTTGGCCAAGAATTCAGCTTTATTATAAAGATAATGGTTTGACATTATGATTTAAAAATTATTTCGGGCAAGTAGGCTGCGCGGCTTGCTCGAATAAATTCCAGCCAAGAGGCCAAATTTTCGACAACATTTTGCAGCAATTAGGGCCGTATGCCAGCAATAACTCGCTGAATATTCTCTTTCAAGGCGTCAATCGTCTTGTCTTCGCTTATCTGCATAGACAAGCGACTCCACATAATCACACAATAAAAAACTCCATGACGCGAGACAATGGCTCACCAAAAGTTTTCTTCAATAAATCCTTCGCGATGCGTTGCGCGAACCGAACCATTATTTCGGTAATAAATTTGCACGATTTGCAAACGTTGTTCAGGAGTAAGTCTATTCATTATGAAATGGCAAATCAAACTGAGCATAAATCAAGTTACAGCTGTCAAAAAGACCAACTCCGAAAAAAGTATTGCCAGATTGAAAACCCCACATCTAAGAAAAAATACCCTTTACATAACTCTATTACTATTGATGGTATTTGTTAAAAAAAAAAACAAAACATCCTTTAATCTCAATTGATTCTCTAGAAATTAAACCAAGCCAAAATTTAAAGGATATACAACTACATATACAACGTACAATAATATGCAGATGCACACATGTAAATAATGTTCATCAAAATGTATGTATTTAAAAATAAACCATGATTACCCTTCATAGTGTCTCAATCCCAGAGTTTCAGTAAGATGTGTGTACCTTTCTTGACAGTCAGTGGTTTCGTATTTCAAAAGTCAACCGCTTAAACATTAATCAACCATAGCGAGAAATTTCACAGAACATACATTTTCATGAGTGTCATATTTTTGGTGCCCTTTCATTGAACTGTCCTTTGTATAGAAGCATAAATTCAAAAAGGCGTATCAAGTTGACTTCTCCCTTTTTCTCTTGTATTTTATTTCCAATGGACATCACCGGGAGTAAATTGATAAGACAAACTAAAATATAAATTTTATTTATTTTTATTTAAAACTACAAAAACAAAAAATTAAGGTAATTATCGATGGTATTTTAAATACTGAACACGTTAACATAAATTTAAAAAAATAAAATATGCTCAGCTTTTCAAATATTTCAGTGACAACATTCAGTTTCGTAAACATCTTGTTTTATCCAACCGAAAATGAAATAGCCCAATCCCAGGCCGAGTACAACTGCTAGACACAGCCAGTAATTGAATGTCATAAAAATCAACATCAATAGGTAAGATATTACAATCTGAACTAGATTGAGCAAGGTTTGTAGCATGTGAGGAGTATTGAAGACTCGTTGGAAATAATTCGTTTGATAGGCAATATGAAGTGGAGTATTAGAAGAGGATCCCTCGTTGGACGCACAATGTTTCGAATTCAATGCTCGAAGACGATCACTTTCTTCTTTGAGAATTTTTCGCAGATGATATTCCCTGACGAATTTGATACCTTCATAAGCGAATGCAACAGCAAAAATTGCTAGCGCTGAGAATATAAATTCGGTAAGGGTGTATGCCAGCCAACTTTTCCATAGAATTCTTTCACAATGGCCTCCATGGAACTAAAATTAAAGAGAGAGAGAGAAAATGATATAAGTTGCTCTAACGAATATTTTGTAAACATATTAAATATATAATATTATTAGTTATAATGTTTGACAAAACTATTAATTTTTTTACCAAGCAGAAAAGCTACCTTAAGATAATATAAACAATAATTGCAAGTCATTGTTTATATTATTTGTTTTATATTTTGTGAATAAAGAAATATTTAAACCAAAGTTTAACCACAAGAAAAGGTGGTCAGATAATTTACAATGTTAGTAGGTCTTAATACTTTGCGGCTAGGCGTTTGTAACTTTTATTTTTGAGGCACACAAATATTTATATACAACATAAGAAGCTAGCCTTCACCGAAGCCAAGTATACTTTTTTTCAAGGCTACATTTTGTCTATAGTTCAAATAGTCTTTTTATGATAAGAATTTTGTTTTTTGGAGTCACAATACCTTAACCTCAAAATTTTGTGTGCCAAATTTGCTTATGTGATAATCGTTAATGCGTGATAATTGCGAATGTTTTAAACTGTATGAAAATTGAGAGCCCCATTAATCATGTCATTATAGTCTTGGTCCATGATAATATAAACCTATTGCTCATTAGAATCCATTTAATTATAAGTAGGGGCAGGGGCGTACTAAGAGGCAATGGCATCCGGGGTGCGAAAGCAAGGTTACACCCCTTAAAAAATGTAAGAAAAAACATGAGCAATGATTTTATTTAAAGGTTTCGATTAAATACATAATTAAAATCTATATTTTGTATGTCTTCCTTTTCGATTGAAAGTATAGCCAGATTAGTCAACTTATTTTAGCTCATTACTGTTCTTTGATCTATGAAAAGCCTTATAAATTAATTTTCATTTTGAAAGGCTTCGTTCACACGATGCTGCTTATTGTTAAATACATTCTCCAACTAATGACTTGGTAACGAATCTGAAAAGTCTTACTTTAAAATAAAGCTTTAAAATTCAAAGGCTGTCCAAAATGTCTGCATCTTTTTAATTTATATTTTCAGCTACCATATGATGCTGTATTCGCTTGACACAGTTGTCTGTAAATTCTGTTAATGTCGAGGTAAGCACGCAGTTCTTCTTCCGTTTAATACAACAATATTGTCGGTTGAAGAGTTGAGAAAACTGTCGAAATATGGCCTAGACTGATGAATAGGTTCAGTGTAAAATGTATCCCAACATCTCTTTCAACTTAAAACCAGCATCTTGAGCCTTTTTACCTTGCATACTTTTTTTTATGTTTTTTGTACTTCCAAACCTTTCAATTAAGTAGCTTAGTTTATTGTTTTCTTGCGAAAGAAAACTCGCGAGCAGTACTACAACTCTACTTCAATTCAAGTAGATCTACCTATGTATACTTCTTTTTTTTTAAAAAAACCAAAATGTACTTCCTACTTTGCGCCATCACCAAATTATTGAAATCTAATTCATTTTGAAAATCTCTGTTTTATCTTACTTCAATTTAACATCAATAAGTCAAATCTACTTCTATGTTTTACTCAAGTATGAAGCCCCAGAATTTCCATTAAAACAAAAAACAAAATTAACACAACTTTAATACAAAATTGAGCAATTTTACAAAGCATGGAAACTCAACACACTCTCGTGTTCACGAATCTCGTGAAAAGTTCACGTGTGTGAATTTCGAATAGTTTTTTTTTTTTTTTTTATTCTTGATTCACCCTTTTCTATTTTGGTTGATGATCTTTGGTTTGTTTGTTTGCCAATTAACTAAAATCATTTTATTATTCTTTTTTATAAAACAGGAATTGGTAAAGTACCTTAACTAAATAAAAATAAAATTTGTTAAGCTAAGTATACACGATTGGAAGATCTTTCAATATTGGCTGACCTGTCAGAAGTCTTTCAATTGCTTCCAATTAAAAATTTTCTATCAAGTGAGATTTGTCCGTTTACACGGATGGTTAATTTTATAAAAAAATCAGCCATTTTTTTGGTAGAAAATTGGTTAAAATGTTTTGTCTCCCAATTAAAAATTGGCTGTTTACACAATTGGAAGACTTCTGACAGGTCTGCCAATATTGAAAGGTCTTCCAATCGTGTAGATAGCCAATTAAAACAAAACTTATCTGCCAATTAAAAATTGGAAGATGTTCTTCGCACGAACATCTTCCAATATCCAATTAGTTAGTCAATCGTCCAATTACCTGTCAAGTAGAAAAATTGTGTGTTTACACATGTTCACACAATTGCAAGCATTTGGCCATTTTTTTGTTAAGAAAACTGGAAGACAATTGGCTGAACAATTTTTTTCTATCAATTTTGGCAGATTGAATTGAATGTTTACACGGTTTATAGAAAATCGGTTAACAGTTTTTGTGAAAAATGTGCCAATAATGGAATGACTCAACCGCCTCGTGATGAGCGTGCCATCCAAAAAAAACGTCATTCATTAAGTCATTCAACTGTCCCAAAAAACGTTGTACTTGAAAGATTGCTTCTTAAAGAGTGAACTGCACAAAGGTTAAGAATGGTTTGTAACGGGTGATTTTTTAAGAGGTTTAGAACTTAAAAAAAAAAAAACACAAAAAATTCGAAAAAATGAATGAAATATTTATTTGAATCGATAGTTTGAACCTTGCAATTTAATGTTTAAAGATAATTTCATGCAAATGTTGACCGCGGCTGCGTCTCAGGTAGCCCATCCGCTGAGTCCAATTTTGGCATACTCTTTCACACATATCGGCCGGTATCTCACGAATGAATGCATGGATGTTGGCTTCCAGCGCGTCAATCGAAGCGGGCTTATCCCTATAGACATTAGCCTTGACATACCCCCACAAAAAATAATCTAATGGTGTCAAATCGCACAATCTAGGCGGCCAATTGACCGGCCCGAAACGTGAAATTAACTGTTCACCAAACTCGCCTCGCAATTGCGCCATTGTTTCGCGTGCTTTGTGGCATGTGGCACCGTCTTGTTGAAACCACATATCATGCAAGTCAAGAACTTCCATTTCGGGCAAAAAAAAAGTTTGTTATCAGTTATCATCGCTCGGTAGCGTTCACCATTGACAGTAACGCTGCGATTCGCATCATCTTTGAAGAAATATGGCCCAATAATACCGCCGGCCCATAAACCGCACCAAACAGTGGCTTTTTCGGGATGCATTGGTAGCTGTTGCAATGCTTCTGGCTGATCTTCACTCCAAATGCGGCAATTATGCTTATTTACGTACCCATTCAACCAAAAATGAGCCTCATCGCTGAACACAATTTTTCGATAAAAAAGCGGATCCTCGGCCAGCTTTCCAAGAGCCCATTCACCAAAAATTCGGCGTTGTGGTAGGTCGGCTGGCTTTAGTTCTTGCACCAGCTGTATCTTAAAAGGCTTTACGCCCAAATCCTTCCGCAAAATTTTCCACGTAGTGCTGTAACAAAGGCCTAACTGCTGGGAACGGCGCCGAATCGACATTTCGCGGTATTCTGTCACACTAGCTGATACGGCCGCAATATTTTCTTCACTACGCACAGTACGTAAACGTGTTGGTGGTTTAATGTCCAACAAAGTAAATTTGGTGCGAAATTTGGTCACAATCTTCCGAATAGACTGCTCAGAAGGTCGAGAATGCCGACCATAAAATGGAAGCAGCGCGCGATGAACATTTCGAACCGAGCACGAATTTTGATAGTAAAATTCAATAATTTGCAAGCGTTGTTCATTTGTAAGACGATCCATGGTTAAATTGCAAACCAAACTGAAGCTGTTTGACAGTGACACAAGGTACTAAACACACGTCAGCTGTCAAAACCAGTGTTGCCAAAACAAAACCAGCTAAAAAATCACCCGTTACATGGCGTAGCCAAAGTTTTTGGATTAACTTGCCAAATAAATTTTTGAATACCTGCCTTAGTCGCAGCATTATCATATGCCTGAGGCCGGGTATAGTTTAAGGCGATAAAAACCACGTACCGTTATTTAAAAACCAAAAAAAAAAAATACTTATAACATTAAAGAAATAAGAGCAAAAAACAAGAGTGCGCGGCCTGGATATTGTTCCTAGGCGATAATGATTTTCTTATTTCCATATTACTCGTATTACCTATCTTGAGGGAATAAGTCAGAAATGAAATTCATGTGCACATTACATATAGGTAGGTACTTGGGTGAAAAATGTATTGTTTTATATGTGTTTTTATGTTGTATAATGTGCAAAATTGTTGTTTTGCTGTGGTCTGGATGGATTATTTTCTCATCAAGATAATCGATGATCTGATTGACATCTATTAATCGATTGTTTCGCGCACTGATCATGGCTTACGCTATCATGCAGTTTTCAATGATAGTTTAATTTATTTTTGTGTCATCTGGGTGGGTAAATAAAACAGCGTGAACTTTACAGATTCCTTTATTGAACATCAAAGGCCGTATAATGCCCTCGAATCCAAACACTAATTTCTGATTTTTCTATTCATTATTTTGTATTACGATTCATAATATTTATAAAAATTAAATTGTTGCAAGTAGATTTATTTTTTTTTTCGATTCGTTTTTGAGAAAATTTAGGCCAAATCCACACTATTGTGCCAATACCGATACACTCTCGCTACGACAAAATATTTGTACATAAGAATCAATGAGAGGATCAAATTCGTATCAGGTATCGATGATGTGAATACACTCAGTGTTTCTTGTGTAAGAATAATTTATTGCATCAAAACTTTATCAATATTAGAACTGTAATGTGAATCTGGCTTAAATAATAAAAATTTATGGCATCTTTCCATTCTAGATGAACTAAAACAAGCATTCGAATTTATCCTAAGTAGAAAATCACATATCTTAACGTTTCGACCTTCCCCTGTCTTTGTGCGTAGGTCGTTAAATTTGTATCAAATATCTCAAGAACGAATTATTCTTTTGACTTCATGTTTATTTTATTCTTCGCATATTGACCTAATAAAAAATTTGTAGAAATATGAAAACAATTGTTGAAAATATTGAATAAACAGTATTTGTTTAACAGTTTTTTTTAAGTGAGTGACAAGAGAATTTACCAAAAATAATCGAATTTTTTTTTGTCTCAAATATCTTGAGAACAAATAATAATATTGGCTTCGGGGTAATTTAAATCTACTCACTATTTTATAGTTGGTATTCAATAGGATTTGTAAAAAAAATTCAATCTGCAATTTTTTTAAACCGCAAAAAAACTACAAGAAACTTGACCAAACATTTTTGAAATTTTTTCTCTTTTTTAAAAAGCAAAAACTACTAGAAACTTTACCAAAAAGTGTAAAACAAAATTTTTCTTTCCAAATTCTTCCTACTAATTAAAAAATGTTTTGACCTCTCTCTTTGGTCTTCACGTGATTGCATATTGATTACCTGAAAATGTTTCGAAAATCTTGAACTGGTGATTTTTTGAAAATAAAATAATATCGGGCCTCTAGCTGCTGAGGGCAATAATGGGAAGTTAATAGTGTGGGTTGCACCCAAACTTTTTTAATAACTCAATACTTGCCCTTTAAAGCAATTACAAAAAGTATTTTAATTTTTGATATTCATTAATTATTTATATTTAAAAATTAAAACCAGCTGAACCAAAACAATAGCATTTTTATTTTTTTTTTTAATGATATTAGACAGTTAACGCTCAAAGCTTTTTGTTAAAAATCAAATTTTTTGTCGAAATGGCTGAAAATTTTATAAAAATATCAAAACCCAACCTAAAAAAATCTTAAAATCAAATAATTTGTATTTTAATTATTTTAAATTGCGCATAACTTTTTTTTAGCAAAATTACGTTCAAGAAAACTGTCATTCAATCTTTCCAGTTTTTAATAATTTCTCGCAGTTTTTGCCCGAAAGCCTATTTTTAGATATTACATGAGAAATTTAACATTCCTTGAGCCTATTACCCAGTTTTATAAAAATTGGACCAGCCGCTTAGCCTGAAGCATTTTAAAAGACCCCAAAACAAAATGGCGTAATTTACTATTTACTTTTTAAATATTTTTTATAATCGTAATGTCATATTTCATCAAAATCTCGAATTCGAATATTTTAACGAATGTTGAATTTGTCATATTGTACCAAAAGGGGAATTTGGGTGAAAACTATCAAAAATTATAGGAAATGGTTAAGTTTGATTCGACCTCCACAAATTTTGAATTAACATTGATTTTCGATCAAGCCATATTTAAGGCTTTAGTGTCTACTTTTTTGTCGCTGCGTGTTTTGACCCAATCTTTGCTTAAAAAAAGTTGTGTGCAATTAAGACAAAAATTAAAAACCTTCGATTTTTCAATTTTTTAATATTGGTTTTGATTTTACTTGCTTAAATTTTTATATAAAATTTTCCATACTATCCATTTCAATAGAAAATTTAACTTGAACAGATAGTTTTAAGTATAAAATGGTCAAATTTGGCTTAGTTCCCGAGTTATACCAAAAATATAGAAAAGCGGCCATTATCTCAGTAACGCACGGATGAATTTAGTAGCATTTTCGGGCTCTAGACCTTTGGCACTTCAAATATGGGAAATTTGATATTTGAGAATCCCTTATAATTGGTCAGAAATTGGTCAGAAAAGGTCAACTAGTCCTAGAAATTGGTCAGCTCTAGATAACTTGTACTAAAGGCTTAATGTTTGTCAAAGTCACGCACGATTTCTGGTACCTTATTTGAGGAAAATTTACAAAAAAAAAGTATACTATCCGAAAGAGATCTAGGTCGTGATAACAGTAATTGGCCAGCCATAGTTTTTTTCTATGAGTTTTAAAAATTCGTTTCAAGGCATACTTAATTTCTTGGAATGACCGAAATAAAATGCCAAGGGTTTTTTTTTAACTTTTTAACGAATTTTGAAAATTCATAGAAAAAAAAACTAAACAATTACTGTAAATAGTTGACCTTTTATCACGATCTAAAAATCTTTCAGATAGTATACTTTTTTTTTGTAAATTTCCCTTGAATAAGGTGCCAGAAATCGTGCGTGACCTTGAGTGACCTTGATAAACTTTAAACCTTTATTACAAGTTATCTAGGGTTGACCAATTTCTAGGACTACTTGACCTTTTCTGACCAATTAGATGGCATTTCCCATATATGAGGTACCATAGGTCCAGAGCCATTTTCGGTTTTAAGCCTTGCATGTTACTGTTCATTTAAACCCCTCTGGTCTATTCAATACACTTTAAGGAAAAATTATTAAAATAATCCATGAAGTGCTGGATATTTGTATTAGTTTTTTTCCCACCATAAAGTGAAATGAGAGCAAAGAACAGAAAACAGTTAAACAAAATACAATAAGAAAAAAAAATAACCGTTATTGATTATTTTTATTTGTTTAAAAATGTTTTTGTATCACATTTTTTTTTGTTTATATATATTTTTTGTTCGCTTTAAAAAAATGTTGTACGATTTGTCAGAACAGATAACTGAAAGATGAAATTTCTGCACCTGTGATGAAGCTGCTTGTCTTATGAATTTCCGAAGCAGCACAAAACAAACAACATGTTTCGCCATCATATTCTCAAATTTTCAAGTATTTCACTTGAATTGCGACTTAATAAGATAAATTTAATTCGTTTATTTAAAATCTCAAGATCTATTTTTAGAACAATATCTTATTTTTTTATATTTCTTTAATTTTTAATATTACGTTATTTTCTACCTATAGAATTTTTTCGATTAAATGAATGTAATTTTCCGTTAACTGATTCATTTACTACGCCATTTTTTTTGTGAGATATGGGACTCTGAATGAAAAACTTTCTTTGATATCGATTCCGCAAGTAATGATACTTATCCTGGTGCTTTTTGTGGAAAGAAGACATATAATATTCAAACTTTGTTTGAAATACTTTTCGAGAGAGAGTACACGAAACCAAAACTTGCAAGTAAAAATTAAGTTAGGTACTGCTTCTTTGCAATTAGGTGACAACAGAAGCCTTCAGGGCAAAATTTTTCGTTTTTTCTTATTTTTTCGTATTATTTTGATAGCGGTTGGTCTTTGAAAATTTTTTGTCTCTAGATTAAATTGCGTTCAATCATTTTTGTTTAAATATTTTACCATATTTTTTGAAATTACAATGTACATACAACAATTTGTTGTTGGTAGTACCTCCTGCCATAATGGTTAGTGCATTGGACTGTCATGCCGATAATGTGGGTTCAATTCCTAGCCGCTACCACCTTAAGACACTAATTTTTTTTTCGAGGCACGGTCTCTAAGAAGGAACAGACAAATCCTCCAAAAGACTACTTTTCTTTACTTATTTTTTTCATGAAAAAGTGCATCTCATCTAGCCGTTCGGACACAACAAAAAATTGTAGGTCCCTTTCATTCTTGTCAACAACACGCACACCGGAATGGCTTAGAGTGATGAAGATCAGTTGGGCCTGGTTCTCTACGAGCTGTTGCGCCACCAAATTTATTTTATTTATTAATGCATAACAATCAGAGTTACCACTGGGACACTTTGGTATCCTCGGGGACACTTTTTATTAGATGCAACTTGGGAACACATTTTTTCATGATCATAAACCTCAAAAATATCAAAATTTATTTAAACACAAACAACGAAAATGAAATAGGTTAAAGTCGGGAAGTTTGGCACCACGGGAGATATAGCACCCTTTTAATATTTCCTACTTAATTACTTATTTTTAAAACTAAAATATTAAAATATCTTTTAGTTTAACGTCAGCTCTCAATTGATGCAGTTTAAACTGAAATAGTTTCTTTAACTTTTAAACCATAAGCTAATATAAACAAAAATAAAATAGTATATTTTAGTCCCTTTATTTGTGCATAACTAAAGAAAGTGCAGCAACAGAAGTATATTAGACACCAGGTGTTCGCTCTAACAAAAAAACCAAGAGTGATGCGTGTCCTGAATCGTATACTGGAAAATTTTGCACCCCCATTTATGAGACTGTAGTTAGGTTGCATAAATCTTTTGTTTATGAAGTGTTATATTGACTATTAAATTGAATAATATTATGTACTTTATTCTTCATTTTCTGCTTTGCTTTGCTTTTATAAAATAATAAAAATAAAAGCTTATGATATTACTTAAACTCGTTTTTTGACATTAATTTTAAAGGGACACATTTTTTCTTTCAAATGGGAACATTAATATTTTTTCCTACGGTAACACTGATAAAAGTAACCCAATTTAAAAATAAATGCATGAATGGGTCGCACGTACTTGCTCTAATGTTAAAGAAGCTGAGAGTTTAAGATAATTGTAAACAAAAGCATGGCAATTCAATTACGAGAGAAAAATGTTTAAAAGCATGAAAACAATTCCTTGACAGTTTGAGGTGAAAAAAGCGAACTTAATATTTTTGATTGAATATGATGGTATGGAAAAAATGTTTAAAGCATTGCGTTGGAGCGGTTTTTAAAAAATAAAATAATTTTTATGCATCAATATCTTTAAACATATTTAAGGAAATTTTGGTATACAAATTTTAAAATTTGAACCCATTTTCGAGATTTTCTAAAAACAAATTATATGCAATATTATTCAATTTTATTTTAAATTCGTAGCTAAATTAAAAAAAATAATCTTAATTCTATTTTTATTAATAGTTGCTAAGTGGAAATTCTTAAAATTTTCGGTATTAAATCACCCTTGCATACTGAAAAAGTTTTATAAAATTGTAGAAGCCGTTCTTAAGAAAAAATTTTGAATAGTTTTGTAAAAATTTTATGGAAGGTACCGTTATATGTCTTCATTAAACTAAATTTTTTTTTATATATTTTGGAAAGTGATTAAGATTTCATAAAAATCAACCATGAGGTTTTCAAAATTATTTGATTTTCAAAAAAAAAATAAAAAATACCTTACTCAAAGTTGGTACTTGTTAAATAGCTGTAACCCCAGCATATAAACTTGGATTATAATAGTGCACTCAAGATGTTGTTGATGTTCATTCATAAATGATCAAAAACTGAAAGTGTTATGGGACCTAAAAGATTTGAATTATAATTTTGTATCTTTATCTTTTAAAATAGAACTAAACATAAAATTTTATGTTTTTCACAGTATGATTTGACTTGTCTTGTACTATGATGAGATAACTGGTGGATGTTTAAATAAAATGTTTTACAACTTATTGTTTAAGTATTTTTAACTTCTCAACCAAAATTAAATAACCCATCAAGAAGAATTTTAAAAATTAAAAAGTTATAAAGTTTTTACAAACATTAATTTTGTAGCTAAAAAGTGGTAAATGTAATTTTAAATAACTTATATAGTTTTTTTTTGTTATTAACCAGATATAACATTAAATAAAAAGCAAGCCTTTTTTTAAGTGCTCTGAAACTAACTTCTCATGTTGACCCCCTTAGCTAAAAGAAACAACCTCTGCAGCCCGAAATTTTTAATAAATCGTTTAAGGTTTATTAATTTTTGGTATCAATTTGGCATAAAATGTGTGTTTTTATTCGTTTTTTTTTATCAAAGTGTATACTTTCTGTTTTTCCATGCAAAGGTAGGTAAGTTACTATAAATGTATTTAATCACTCATTGTTAAAGAATTTGATATTTACATATTTGTAAAGTAATTAAGATTCTTTTTACCTTATCTGACACATTATATATGACACAGTATATTTATTTAAAATAAATATGTTGTTTAGGTTTATAACATACTACCGAAAGAGCATTGACATTTTCGTTGAAATAAATACAAAACTGAAATCACATGGTAAATAGCAGATAGTAACACAAAAGATAAACATGATATACAAACTCAAATAATGAATTCAAATTATATTTATCGCAACCACAACCATTTTTAGTTTTATTTGTTTTTGGGATAAAATTTGAAAACATCAGAAAATTACTTTTAAATTTTTTTTTTTTTTCAAAATGATGATGATCTTAAGAATTTTTAACTCACTGTCATTATCATCGGGCAACTTCTAGAGACTGAAGACCCATCACCATGTCCACCATGATCCATGTCATGGTCCATACCATGATCCATGTCATGATCACCGTGATTCATATTTTAAATCAATCAATAACAAAATGATAAACGAAAAAAAAAACAAAAAAAAAAAACGATTAAAATAACCTCGAACACAATTAGCCGCGTTTTAAAACTGCACTCCAAGCGTGTATTTCTCGCGACTAAATTCAATTTAAGTTCAGTACCTTCTATAAATATATAAAACATTAAATTTTGTTATCAGAAAATCCAACAAAGTGTTATCGCAATGTAGGAATGTAGGCACAATGGGAGATCCACTGTGTTATATCTTATCACCACTTTTGGATTTATAAAACCTCAAACGAATGTATTTTAAGGAAATATTTTGTAAGACAGACAACAAAACGCAGGTGAAAATCGATCAAGTAATTATAAATATTTTCAAATTCAATGCATTTGCAATATTAAATAATTTTGTTTACCTGTAATTGGTGGACTTTTATCTTTATATATAAAAATCACAAAAAAAAAAAACTAAAAAAAAAATTTCCAAAGAAACAGTGGACAAAATTTTATAAATATATGTAGGTATGTAGATATACAGCAATAAAAAATAAGCTGATGCATTATAATTTAACAATCTTCAATCATACGAAGGTACTCGTACATATATGTTTAAAGGTAGATTTTTATTTTTTTTTTTTGCCATCTGATTTGACATAGCAACTTCGAGTACACAGAAGTGTGTTCTCAATAATACCATACGTTTTAAACAATTTTAGGTCTTCCACAGATATAGGTTCATTCAAACTGATGAAGTACATTTTATAATGCTGAATAAGACGTGTGCAAAAAAGCTTTTTAAAGTATCATCAACTCAAAAGGTTTCGGGTGCAAAATGAAATGGAGAGAAAATTGGAACAATAATAATAATAAGATCAAAGCTTTGCCATTGAAAGTCTGTTTATTGGGTTCAATACCAATAAAAGAAGATAGAAACTATCTTCAAACTTAAATAAAGCGCAGGACTTATAGATCGCATGTAATTGCTTTTGTGTTCAAAGAGAATAACAACCCCATTTATTAACTAATTAATAATTTTGGTCTTATGGAAAAACTAATAAATTCTATAGAAGTTTTGAGTTTCATGCTTTTGGTTGTATCTACGAAATTTTTGACATCAAAACGCTTGGAAACCATACAGCTAAAAATTGCTGGACATTTTTTTTACCATTTTTGAGTTTAATTATTTCTTAAACTTCCAAATAACATACATAGGTATCTACATCAATTGAAACTTTCGTTCATTGGGTTTAATGTCTCAATTTTGATAAACAGTAGCTTGACAAATGTACCTTTTAATAAGAAACAATTGAATCTGTGAGCGTTGATTTGCTCAATTACGTGTTTTTGTAAAAAAGAAGTTTCAAACTTTTCAGTTATGAGCAATCCTATTTACTTTATTAGATAGAAAAATATATTTTTATCTGAGCAGTATAAGAATTTTTGGCTGTTTGTTCTGTTCTTCCACTCACCGATTTTATAACTAAATTCAAGGGTTTTTATAATAGAATATTGAAAAAACTCTAATATTTATAATGTTTTTCAATAAATTGCAAATAACTTATTTGAGCAAAGGTACAAAAAATGAAAATTAAGTAGAAGCTTCATCATCATGTCCTGTAATATTGGTGGGGGCATAAGCTGAGAACAAATCGTTTCCATCCTTCGATGATTTTTAACGGAGTCTGCTTCTGCTAGGGCTGTTGATTTCCATGTTGCTCTTGGACTTCTAACCCGGCCGTGCACCCTGAGGATTCTAATCAAAGGACTGGCCGAATTACCACGTCAGTGACGGAGTGAGTGAGTGCCATCAGTGTAAGAATGAACGAGTAACCACTTCAAACTTTGATATACTTGACTGCTCGAGACGTGAGCGGTAATGCCAAACATACATAAATCAGCCAAGCATTGCTCGATAACTGATGCGGTTATTTGGCCCCTGTTTTGCATTTCCATCGTTTGGTTTCCTCAGTGTGTGATCAATCCATAGCCATATGCGCTTTCTTATGACGAGGATGCCCAATCATTCTTGACTTGTCCTGGCCATAATTTTTCGTTTGATTTAATTTGTGGCCAGCGAATCTTAAGAATGTGCCGCAGACAGCGATACACAAAAGCCTGCAATTTATTCGAAACGTGACTTTCCAAGTTTTGAAACCACGGATTTGACAATAGTGCGTAATTTTTCGTGTGCAGATCAGTACCAATATTGAGGTATTGAAACAATACTTTCAAGGTATGTAGTTTCATTGTTCAACCTCTTCAGCTGGCGTCTCCTGTAGAAAATTACTCTGATGTGTGGAGCAGCCTGTGAGCATTATTTTTGTGTTTTTGCTATTTATATTTAGGAAACTCGACTCTCCTTTCATCTTCAGTGCTGTCATATCCCGTTCAGCCCAGAAGAAATATATCATCGGCATAGTCTAAATCACTTCAAACGGTCTCCATTGATATCTCGAAAGCCTTAATCTCGAAAGTAACAAATATCAAAAACAAAAATCTCAAAACAAAAGAATCTCGAAAACTACAATATCGAAATCAAAATCCATAACTACAAAAATCTCGAAAGCACAATACTTGAACAAAAATCTCGACTATTATTTACACTTGCCTTGCCTAAACCCAGTCGCGCACCCAACATGTTGCCTCTCAACGTGAATGGCCAGCTGAATTTATAAAAACTGACAAATCCCCTTAGAGTTAAGCCGGCCATTCACGTTAAAACTGTCGTAAGGACTATCGCAAGAATCGTAGAGATTTTCTATGGAAAATTGACAAGTTTTATTGTGAATTGACCACGTTTTTACTGAAGTTCGTTGAAAATCTCTACGAACCTTGCAACCGTCCCTACGACTGTCTTAACGTGAATGCCCAGCTTTACTTATCATGAATAAATGCTTCTCATCTAGAAGTTCGGAGTCGTCAAAAAAAATTGTAGGTCGCACCTTTATTCCTGCCCACAGCATGCACACTGGAATGGTTGAGACTTAGAATAATAACGGGTCTCCTCACAGGCCACTGTAAGCTTAGGAGACACCTCCACATTCTTGGCTTAGAGAACAGCACCGCGTGCAGATTCTGCAATGCTCAAGAGGAGACACCGCTCTAGTCGCAGTGCACTTATACCCCAAATCCTTCATTCATTCATTCAATGGTTGAGAGTTGTATTTCACTGAGCCCTGGTTCCCCACGAGCTAATGCGTCACCATTTTTTTTTTTTTTATAACGTAATTACATGTTCTGCTCACATTTCTCTGCGAACTTTAACTTGAGGAACATTAAGCCAATAGTCTTTGAGATATAAGCCAAATACTGCCAAACATTGATTTTTGTACCACTTTTGGCAAACATTAGCATGTTACTTCACCATATTATCATCGCAAACTTCAGATTCGGATTCAGCACCCACAAAAACATGAACATGAAATTTGTTTGTAGTAGGTACGTCGTGGCATAATGGTTAGTGCGTTGGACTATCATGCCGAAGGAATGGGTTTGATTCCCTTCCGCTACGACCTAAAAACGGAAATATGTTTTCCGAGGTACTGCGTCTTGCGAGGAACTGAAAAATCCTCCAAGATAGCCAAGTAACAATACAACATACAAATACCAATGAAAGGAAAAAACTTTTGACAGGCTGATTTTTGGTATGTTATGTACTGTATAACCTTTGTACTAGTACTAGTTATAACCTTAGAAAAGTCCTCAGAAAAATCGATGACCACTACGTCAGATGTAATGAGTCAAGTCACGAAAATGAGCTTTTGGCAGATATCTCAAAAACGGTAAGTTTTAGAAAAAAAAAATTGCTCTACAAACAGTTAGCTGGGATAAGTTCCCATAAAAACCTTTCCTAAGTTTCTCCGTAAAATTATCCGTTAAGATGTTACACCACTTTACCTATAGTAAAAACACGCACCTGACCTCTTATACCTGGCTAAAACTTCGAAATGCTACACTCATTGACCTATAAATCGATAGCCAGATGTCGTAAGTATACGCGAGAACTCTCGTTGGACTAAGCATGCTTGAAGCCATGGGACCACATTTTATGATTTCAGTCTCTCCCCTCCCCTGCACTCTGTGGAAGGAAAAAGGCTGCGTTGGGAATGGTCAGCAGAGAATATCAATTATCAAGAAGCCAATCTTCCGTAAGTTCCATCCTCTAAAACCCATTTGTTTACATTATTGTATTTTTGATTTCACTTCTTGTCGATGAATAGATGCGAATTACAACAACAACAGCACCTGTGCTGAATGATACGCTGAATGGACGAGTTGATTCTATGTGTGCGTTTTTCACTCTTTGCAAGTCTAATACATCAGCTGTTAGCTTCAGCTTGTATATCAAATTGACAGCTGAGAATTGCTTACTTTATATTGTTTATCTGTGATGGTTATTTATTTTATTAAAATGTTTTATTAAAATATAAAGATTGAAGCCAACGCACAATTTAACCATCTACCTACATTAATTCCAAAGTGCCATTGGTGGCACGTGAGGAAATATAATGAGCACGTCATCAATTAAGAAATTCGATTGTAGATACCTTTGAGTGGCAGCATCAGCTATCTAAATATATCGAGTTTGCGTTTGCTATCTTGACAATTTTATCGTCTACCTATGCGTGTAGGAAAAACCGTTTTATTCGTTTCTTTTATTAAAATGGATTAAAAACTATAAATATCAGAAATTAAATTGCTGTGTTTAGATTTACAAATAAAGTGCTGCGCATCACCGGGGGGGAAATTATTTTTTTATTCCTTAACTAGAAAACTAATATTCACGGAATGTACTTAAATGCAAACTGTAAAATTCTTCCGTTCGGAAACGGTAATAAAAATTTTACTGCATTGGCATTGTGTTCGATAGTACAGTTTGCTAATTATATAAGCTCAAATACATCATCTGTGGTACAGCTGTGCGGTAAAAAAAACCGAGTTGACGAACAAAATATTGAAAAACCAGAGAGCATGTTCGTAAACGTCAAATGCGTTTGCAAGTAAATTGACTGATGTAGCGATGTCATTGAAACCAATTTTGGTCAAGTAGGACGATTGCTTATTTGACGTTCACTGTATCTGCGTCAAAAATTAAGATCATTTGACGATAAATTGACTTTAATTTGTCGTTTTCGAAAACGGCCTGTATGTTGGCACGCCAGAGCCATTTCAAATTGTTTTTTTTTTTTTTCAGAAAAGGCACGAGGCTTTACAAAGATAAGCCATCTCTGGGCTATATGTATACTTTTCATGAAGCCCTTCGCAGTACACATATTAAGCTTATTTTTTAATTCCAAGAAACGAAACGTTATGTGATTTGATTTGCACTGCAAATTAATTCGATATAATATTGTTTTTAAGTACATATTTGGCACTTCGATCAACACACTTTACCTGATCCAAGTTCCAATTACCACCGTTTTTTCGATAATTTTTGAAGCAAAGTGGTAAGAGTTGGGTGCAGCTCTGATGCTAGTTCATCTAAACGCCTTCGTAGTCACTCTGTAATAATTTCCTACTATTATTTTTCCAAAGCCGTACTCATTTTGCAAATTATTACTTTCTATTTTTTGGCTCCTACCATGTTTTTCCTGCGATATACCGATGTTTAAGAAATAATTCACCACACGCTTTGAATAACCCTTTTTCTTCTTCAATGTTATGACCTCTTATGTTAGCTGGGCCTAGACTCCATATCGAAAAATGGATCATCTTCCTTACGAATAATTTTCAGTTTTTGAGTCATCAGTAAAAAACTCCCAGAAAATACATTTTTGCATAATTTTTTTTTGCATTTTTCTACTCTGCGTCACGAAATTTAAGCTCAGTACCAACGAAAACATGAAGCAGGAGTAAAATCAAAACTTCCTCACAATTTGTTTGCTGAGCGCCCTTTTGAGCACAAGTTGATTATTAATTTTTTTTAATTTTTTATTTTATCAATTCATACTTCATAAATGATCTCTTATGCCTAGCCAAGTTACAACCTTGAAACAGAAAGACAAGTTCATGCCTTTTTTCATTACAATAATAAAGTGTGGTAACTCCCAAAAACCCAATTTATGATATCTTATTATTTTTGTTTCAGTTTAAATATAAAACAAATATGTGCGAGTGTTGGCTAGTGAAAATACTAGTTCAGTTAGCTCAATGAAATGACAAAAAAAAATATAGTTAATGCTATATCAGGCTATCACGTCACTATGATAGTGAGGTACAATCAACGTTGTGGGTACTCCATGTGCGCTTTCTTCAAAGCTATAAATTACTTATAATACTATTACCAATATCTGACATATGCAATGCTTCACCACTAGCAGCAAGTTTGTGGAATTTATAGTCGTGAATTTTCTTAATTACATCTGAAAGCCTATAAATATATTTATGTAGGTATGGTACTACTACATTAATAAATGTATCTTTTTCACAATTCTTAACTACTGAAAAATATACTTAATAAAACTTATAATACAAGTGTGAAACAGGCCTGCGTTAGGTGCATAGTTCATATTGCAAAAGCTTATCATAAGGTTGCATTAATTATTATTTTATAAGGGAAAGAAACCACAGGTGATAAGATTATATGCATGTTTGTATTTGTATATGTATATCAAACCTTTCTCGTTTTGAAAAACTTTAATACTTACCTACATAATTATGTATCTACATATATATGATCCTACGTAAAAACTTAAAAATACATAATAAAATTGCACAATACTTTGTGCATACATCAATAACAATATCAATATGATAACATTTCCAAAATAATAATTTATTATTATTTAATTGGTTGATTGTCGACATTATTAGGATGCTTCTTTCAGATACTCAAAGTACACATATTATATGTGTACGTAATGTGTCGGATACTGAGGAAGCAAGGGATATGATTTTATTTTTATGTCGTGAAATAACGCCAAAGAAATAAGACCAAATAATTGAAAATATTTCGACAAAGCATAGCAATGCATATTCATGCATTACGATCTCTTCTGATTTTTTTAAAGTCACTTATTGGGTTATAATTAAATCAATTAACAAGATATTTAGAAGGAATGATCAAAACGATCTTCCGTGTCTCAAGCTTCAGAGAACGACAGACAACAGAGACGTACTTCTGACAGCAGGAATTAATCCAGAAGACGCCGTCTTGGACGATGACCTCTTTATTGTCGAAGATCCGCAGGAGAAAGTGGAGGCTGTGGGGGCTGCTTTCCAGCAAGTGTACAAGGTGAATGCGTGCATTCGCCCAAATCACGACCTGGAAAACAGAGCCTTGCTCCATCACTTCTACCTTCGGAATGACATCACGCAATGGCGATCAGAGAACCTTGGTTTCACCGGGTTCAATGAAGATCATTTGGCAAACACCATAATCGCCGAGCGAAATGGGCCCAGTTCCCTGTTAATTACGAAGGTGGAGCTCCAGCTCATCTTCGATTCATTAAAGAAGAAGAAGTCAGCAGGAGTCGATGGCATATCCAACGTTGTACTTCGACATTTACCTCAAGAAGCAGTAGACATTTGCACCACAACTGTGGTGCATCCTCTCCCGAAAAAGGGAAAGGACAACTCCAATCCGGCGAATCTCCGGTCGATAAGTCTTCTTCCGAGTATCAGCAAGGTATTCGAAAAAGTTATCAATAGAGCTCTGTCTAAGTGGGCAGAGGACAATAATATCATACCGGACAATCAGTTCGGTTTTAAGGCGCGAAATGACACCATTCATGCCGCGTCGAAACTCGTTTCTGATGTCCAATGGAACAAATCTAAGAAGCAGTGTACGGGTGCCTGTCTGGTTGATTTGGAGAAGGCTTTCGACACCGTATGGTTAGAGGGTCATTATCTAAAGCTGACCAGACTTGGCATTAGTAAACCACTGTTATATATGCTTTATGATATGCTCAATGGCAGAAAGTTTGTTGTCAAAAGTGGCAATGCAACTTCTGCCACAACCTTTAATATTAAAAATGGTCTTCAGCAGGGAGCGGTCAACTCGCCGATTTTATTCAGCATTTACACCAGCGATCTGATAAGTAATCTAACTCAGGCAATTGCGTATGCCGACGACCTAATTGCGTACAGAACAGCTGCGAAAGTCGAGGACATCAGGATTCTTTTGCAGAGTGACTTCGATGAGATTCAACGATATTGTGATGACTGGAAGTTGAAAATCAACTTTCAGAAATCAGAAACTATCTTGTTTAGGACTCCGTTGCGTGGAGCCACAAGGGATACGAGAATGAACTGGCGCAAGCTGGTGATCGTAGGGCCAAATGGACATCCACTGGCGAGTAAAAGTGTAGTAAAGTACCTTGGCATCTGGATGGATCAGTATTTGTATTTCGACAGACATATAAATGCTGCTCTGACCAAGGCTAGGGGAGCTTTTGCCCTGACGAAACGGTTGTTTTATAGCAGCCGGCTTGATAGCAGGGTGAAGGTGATTTGCTACATGGCCCTTATCCGGCCGATGATTGCCTATGGATGCCCGGTTTGGTTCAACGTTGCCCCATCTCAAATGGAAAAGATTCGGGTGTTTGAGAGGGAGTGTCTTCGACGCTGCCTTGGATTGCACAGAACACCAGAGTCGGAGTACAAACACTACTATTCCAACCTGGCTCTATACAACGGGGCCAACATAAACAGGATAGATAATTTCTTGCTGAAGATTATTCGGGGTCACATTGCAAGAGCGATATCCTCGAGCAACAGCTTAATTTTTGGGGCTTATTACCCCAACAACGAATACTACGAGAGTGTGCGTCTAAGCGGCTTTATTCCGCCCGATGCATTCCTCTATCTAGACAGTCGAGGGCTGATCCAGGATAGAGCGGCGGTTCCGCTAATCTACCACGTCGGCCGGAGAACTGTAGATCGGCGGCTCCTTTACAGTCGAGACGTCCTCGCACAAGACGGAGCTGAGCACCTTCGGTTCAGTAGGACTGTGTCCGAACGGGACCGAAGGGATAGGGTAAGGCAGGAGAACCAGTTCTGGTGGTTAAAATATGAAGAATGAAGTTCCTTCAGATATTTAAAAGTTGTCCTTGGTTTTTCTCTGCCATGGCCGACTTACATAGGTTTAGGTAGTTAGTTTTAAGTAGGGACAGTCAGGGTGGCACCAAAAAAAAAAAAAAAAAAAATATAAAACATACAAAAAAAAACACAAACAAAATATAAAATCCACAAAAATACAAAAAATATATAAAAACCGGAAAATGCTTGCTGTGGCTGTTCTAGTTAGTAAGTAGGTTGTAAGTAGCTTATAAGTAGGTTGTTATTAGTTTATAATTAGTTGTAAATAGTTTTAAGTAGCTTTAAGTAGTTTTAATTAGTTTTAATTTAGTTTATGTAGTTTGTAAGTTTTATAAAAAACCAAAAAAATAAAGACAATGATACCGAGTTTTTTGTAAATTCTTCTCGGTAAAAAATAAAACCGACCTGAATTTAGTATTAAGATAGTTCTTAGGCCGAAAGGCATTAGCATTAAGTTATTATAGTTTAACTTAGAGCGCCCGACTGGGGCCAGTAAGTTAGTTCTAAGATATCGATAAGTAGGCTAGTTTTTATGAATTTTTTCTAGCTTTAAGATAGTTTTAAGAAAATTGAAAATAAAAATGAATTATATAAAAAAAAAAAAAAAATTAAATCAATTTTATTTTACCTCACATCTCAATTTTCCCTTTAAAGTCTAGTACTCAGTTCGAGTGAAAATGAAATTTCCATACAAAAATGGCAGTTAATTCACAGTGATGGAATTCGCAACGAGAGTTGAGTACCCATATTTGAGAGTGAAATATAAACTGGTTCGATATATATTTCACGAAATGATTTTCATTTCCCAATGTACAACCACTAGGAAAAAATAAGTAGATGTCTGACATTTGTCAAATAATTTATTTGTATTGCTACCGAAAATACAAAAATAATACAAGACACGAAAATACAATAAAGTACGAAATAAAAATAAATATTCTTCAAAAATATTTCAACATTCAGTCAAATAACTTTTATAAAAATCAATTTATTTTTTTCACTCAAAGTGAGTATTAAAAATTCCAAACTGAGTATTAAAATTTCATGTGAAAAAACAATGATATTCTTATAATGATATTTCACGTGTAATTTGAACTGGTTTAAAATTTTCATTTCAAAAATTTCTATAGGCAAAAAATAAGGAGATGTGAAAAAGTCTGAACTGAGTACTAGGCTTTAAGTCTTGTCACTCAGTTCGAGTGAAATCATATACAAATTCACAGCGATAGAATTCGGAACGAGAGGTGAGTACCCAAATTCGAGGTTGAAATATATTTCATGAAATGATTTTCATTTCCCAATGTACAACCACTAGGAAAAAATAAGTAGATGTCTGACATTTGTCAAATAATTTATTTTTATTGCTACCGAAAATACAAAAATAATACAAGACACGAAAATACAATAAAGTACGAAATAAAAATAAATATTCTTCAAAAATATTTCAAGATTCAGTCAAATAACTTTCATAAAAATCAATTTATTTTTTCCACTCAAAGTTAGTATTAAAATTTTCAAACTCAGTATCAAAAATTCACGTGAAACAACAATGATATTTTCATAATGATAATTCACGTGTATTTTGAACAGGTTTAAAATCTTCATTTCACAAGAAGCTTTACCTATGAATATTTACGTGTATTTTGAAACGGTTTTAATTTTTGATTTCACAAGAGGTGAGGCTTAAGCATACAATTTACAATTTGCTGTGAGGTGAAAATATACTTTTTTTTGTTTTGCATGCAAAACAATTGCCGGCCCATTGTTTTGCATGAAGCCGTGTGAAAAAATAAATCTATGCAAATATTTTGCGTGTAACGGCATTTGTTTTGCATGCGAAAAAGTGTGGTTAAGAAAAATTTATAATGTTAGAAAACTTTTAAGGAAAATATCATTTTCTTAAAAACGGCTCTTACGATTTTTATATAAAACATTTTCTGTATGGTTAAATTATTCAGATCTACATACTACCAAAAATTAAAAATATAAAAACTAATGGAGAAAGTTATCTTAAATTTACACATTTTTAATTTTTTGAATCTGCGGTCAATTTTGTTAACGTTTCGTGCTTCATAAAAAAAAAAACAAATTAGGAAAGCTATACATTTTCTAAAATTACAGCTAATAAGCTCAAGCTACCACAATCTTTGATCGATTAAGAAGAATATTTTCTCCTCTTAATCAGTACTATTTTGAAACATCATATAAGAAAAACATGTAATGCAATACGTCGCTAAAAACTTTCGTCGAACGTCCAAAAATGCGAGAGATATCTAGTAGTGAAAATTATATGAAATATGTACAATATGCAGATTACCATCTCCAAAACCTTTGTATTGTTTTAAGCTTACAAAAAATCCATACCACCATGTTTAATTTAAATCAAGAGTGGATCAAAGTTCTAGTTCAAAATTAATCTTTTCAAAACTAGGTTTTTCAACGAAAATATGTCTGATTACTTCAGTTCTTTCTGTTAAAATTCAGCTTTTTTAAATTCTACCTATCTAAATTCTGTAGTTTGAAAGTTATAAACAATAAAATACTGTTTATTTTATTTTATTTTTTCTTAAATAATTCATATTTTTAAAGGAAAATAAACAAACAAAAATAATTTGCCAAAATATCGACCCCAACTTTTAGTTTCAAACTTTTTTTTAAAAATTCAATATCTCAAAATCAGTTTGGTAATTTTATTTTATATTTATTTTTATATGCATATAAGTAAATACTTAAGATTTGCATTCCCACATTTTTACTTAAAAATGTTTTAAGAGTTTTTACATAAGAAAATATTTTTAAAAAAAATTGCTTATACGATTAAATTTTTTTTTCAAATATAATAATACTTCATCAAGAATTCTGATTGTATTTTTTTTTCATCACTTCAAATTAATAAAGTAGTTGTTCTAGCTAATTTTAATATTGTATTATATGCTTTTAAACATTTTCCTGTCATTATTTCCTTGAAAATTTTCTTAAACCCTCAGCCTCATGACAATCCTACATTTTATTAGCAATTGTTTTTGGGAGTGTGATGCAGTATGTTAAAATTTATGAACTCAGGGATGTCTTTTGGTGAAAATAAACAAACATTTTTAAAAGAGTTTCATTTTTATTTTTAATATAATAATAATATAGCAAACAATAGTGAATTTTCTCAAAGTAATAAGATTATAAGTTGTGGTTGATTATCAAACTGCATATTAACTTTCAAATCAAATTTAAAGATTAAACAAAAAATACTAATCAAGAACATTTCAATCCTTTATGTAACGAGTAAAAACATTTGAAACCAGTGCTTTTGGAGCTGGTTTTTTAAGAAATTCAAAAGTTTTTAAAAAAATAAAAACTAAAGTTTGAAAGACATAATACAACCCACTTAAGGGACTGTATAAACATTTTTTTGCAGTAGATTCTTCTTGAACATAAAATTCTTTTATTGATTTTCCTCCGCAAAAATACAATTGGATTTCATTCAATTTAAATTGAAACCAATTTAGAAAGATTTCAATTTTATTGAAAATCCACCCAATAGCGATGACAATTGCGAATCCAATAACCATTATTATATTGATACCATTCTGATTGGACTGTCTTCTTGTGGAATTTCGAATGCTTCGAAAGCTACTCAAAGGACTGTGACGTGAAAAGTTTCTTGATTCTCTAGAAACTAGACTATCAGATGAAATGGCATGTTTTAAGGCCAGATTTTGAGTTTCGTATTCAACTTCTTCAGTTACATTCAAACGGTCTAAATAATATTTTAATTTAAATGTAAAAACAAATTAATAAATGCATTAATATAAATTACTGTTACTTCTTCTTCTTTGAAATAGTTTATCTTCGAATGAATTGAACTTTGGGCTTAGTTCAAAGTCACTCGTTCTTGCAGTATTTTGAAAAGACATATCATCCACAGATTTGATAAAACTTCGATTTTGACTAACCGGAATAGCTTTGCCAGCACTTTCATCGGATTCTTCCTCCATTTTAATTAATGACTAAAAAAATCTTATATTATTATTCGAATTGAAATTTTATAAGTTGTTGAATTTTTAAAAATTTGTTTTGAAACTAGACAGCGGGATTTTCAAAGTAATCTTAAAACTACAAATGTCTATGTATATAGAGTCGATTTGTGATATTTATGAAGATTAAGAGGCATGAAATGAATCTTCTTTCACACTATTGTAGTTGGAAGAGAGTATCAGTATGGATATATACTCAAATCCATTGCGGGTTTTATCCCTCTAATTGTTATCTAAATATTAGGTGTTCTTCAGTGGTGTCAAAATCACTGTGAAAAGTTTTCCATATGTCTTACAGTACTGGTCTTTCTTCTTCGTTGGACTAGAAATTACCCTTCAGACCGACCATTTCAACTTATCTTGGAAATTCACTAAATAGTTTAAAACTTCCGGTTTGTAACAGACTATCTGACACTATTTAAATTTTTCGAATTTGAAATTCAAAGTTTTTACCAACAACTTATCAAATACACACACCGTCAACCATTTTTGAAAGACTCCGAATCACTTTTATTTTCGGAGTCGACAAAACGAAACGTCAAAAACCACTTGTCCATACACCATTTTTGTATTTTGTTTTGAATCAATCAGCTGTGTGAGAGGTCGAAAGAAGAAAAATCGTAAAAGTAGTAAAATCACACTAAAGATTGGAAAAAAAAGTATTCCTTAATTCCTTGCTCACTCTTATTTAAAATATAATCAAAAAGCTGGACATATCATACCAATTATGTCCAAAGTCGTCAACTACATGGGCATGAGCATAGTCGAGCCCCAAGCACGAATAAAGCATTTGGCCAATTATGGCAATATGATCGAAGTTGATCCAAATATGCCTGTCCAACGGTGAGTCACGGAGGGAAAAACTCTACCAAATTGCAATAAAATCAATCTTGAATATAATATTCATTTGAATTTTTCTAGATATTTTCGTTCAGGGATCGAAATCCTTCGAATGGCGAATGTCTATCTAACCGAAGGCAATCATGAAAATGCATACATTCTATATATAAAATTTATGACCTTGTTCATTGAGAAAATTCGCACTCATCCTGACTACAATAGTGTGCCTGCAGCGGTGAAGCAACCGATTCGGGTCAAACTCAAAGAAATTATTCCAGTCACTGAGAAACTCAAAGACAAGCTTCTTGTTCGCTATCAAAAAGAATATGAACAATTTTTGGCCAATAAAGAAGCAGAGAAGGCTCGCGAATTGGAAAGAGAAAAACAGCGTTTGCAGCAGGAACAAAAAGACAAATCAAACAGAGGCTTACCGGCGATGGGTTTACAGGTTCAAATTGATAACAAAGTTCAGCCTAGTGCTCCCGACTTGGGCTTACTGGATCAAGTGGTGTATCCTAATGATTTTCCAAGTGGAACTGGAGGCAGGTCGAATCTCCCATCATCGGGATTACTTTTACCAGATTCTGATAAAAAATCAGGAAAGTACGTTGATTTTGAAGTTTTATATTATTGAAATTCTCAGTTCACCCTCTATGTTTGTGCATTCTAGGCCTGCTTTTGATAGAAGCCAAAAGCCATCGAACGAATCTTCGGAATCGCTTCTTGCTTCGGGCTCTCTGCGAACAGTTGTGATTCCACATAACACCATGATGCTATTTCTTAGTCTAGCTAGTAAAAACACCGCGAACAACGTAGAGACATGTGGAATTCTAGCTGGGCGGTTGGCTCACAATCGCTTGCTTATAACTCATGTTATTATTCCAAAACAACAAGGAACAGCAGATAGCTGTAATACAATGAAGGAAGAGGAAATCTTCGACGTGCAGGATCAACAAAATCTCATTACTTTAGGTTGGATTCATGTGAGTTTCATATTTTTAAAAGTAATTTTATACTAATAACTGTTTAGTTATGTTTATGATACCTATATGCTTTTGCAAATTTGGTTGCAGTTTAAAAAGGCCTGAAGTGTCAGATGGTATTTCTAAAGTCATGTTAAAAATAACCGTTAGTTTAAAGGATGCAGACGCTGTTTAAGGACGTGATCCTTTCCTTTACCCACATTTGATAAATGTTCCCTCCACCAGGCCTGTAGCGTAGGAGCGATTAGCTCCTTGTAACGTCTGGTAGATGGGCTTGATATGTTAGTGGTGTATGTGTACATTTGTTTGGTCAGGATTACCGATAAGGTCGGGCTGATCCTTTCCTCAAGAGAATTTTACCAATCTTAGAGAAAATTTTTTGGAGTGGTGTCCAGTCTCGTGGTTAGGTAGATAATAGAGCTCAGGAATATTCAATCCATTTGGCACTGTTAATAAATTTCAACAGGTTTCTGCTTAAAATGACATAAAGTTCCTCCAAGTCGTTGAAAAAGTGTCTCTTTAGGAGTCTGTTTCGCAAATGATATAGCGCAGGGCAGTGATACTGATAGTGAGGAGTATCCTCTTGTATCTCTTCTACATCATCACACCCTGTGAATAAGTCGTCAATACTGAGATCAGCCTTTTTCATGTGGTAATCCAGTTAGTTGTGGCCGGTAATGATGCTCACAAGAAGATATAGAGTTTTAACTCAGTTGGATGATGTTGTCGGTCACTACCAAGACCTCAGCTTGCAAAGAAAAATGAGCTGGCTAAGCCAATGGTTTCTGAAAAAAATACACTAACACCAGTATCAATTTTGGAACCGTGTCGGTTTATCATATTGGTTGGAGTATCATTTCTCATTTGCGAATGTTTTTCATTTGTTCTTGAAAATCATAACTTTTGGACATTTCCAAAATGATTGTAAAGTTCCAAAATCTAGTTTATATTGACTGACGTTATTGTGTCCACACAAAGTATCTGTTTGACTTTTCCAATATTCTTAGACATTGCGATAACATAGCTTGTAAAAAAAAATTAGTTTTTATCAAATAATGCTGACTTAAAGTCTTCAAAAATCACGTGCAACATCTTCCATTTGATAAGGAATGAAACCCTAGAACTTTTAAAAACGAAGATGTGGTGAACCGTTGAATAACCTGGGTCTAAGACCAACTTTAAACTTTTTCAATAGCTTTTATCATCGATTTATTTGTTAAGAGGTGGTTGCAGGATTAGAGCGAAAATTTTATAAGAAGTATTAAGACCAGTTGTACAAACGTGGTGCAAATCCGTAGTTTAACAATTCTTATTTACTGATTTCGGCGGAATTACTGAAGTTCAACAACAATTCTGGGTTCAAGGATATTATAGTAGCCAATTTTACCATCGTTGAACCTCAGTTAATTCGGGGAAGTCGGTGAGTTAAAATTAATGAGCCACGAATTAAATATTTGTTCAACTGGCCATTAATGAAGGATTTTCACCTAAAATGAGTAATATACTTTTTTAATGAATTGAAAAAAATTATAGATTTCCTTAATTGCTTCAAAATCTCCCCAGTTTTCTGAAATATTCTTTTATAAAAGTGTATAATCTGCTAATCGCTTCCCTGTGCAATACTTATAAGACTGCTGGTATTCCATTCGACCTGCTTATTTTCAGTCCTTTAGTTTTCTCATCGCTGAAATACTTTTTGCCGGGTTATTTCAGTATCCAAAACAGCTTTTCAAATTTCGGAGGAATACAAATTTTTCGGGCGAAACATTTTTCGTGTGAAACTGATAATAAGGCTGACTATGAGTTTCGTCTGAACTTCTATTGGCCTAAAATAATCCAAAAACTTGTGCAAAGGCAGCAATCCAGTACCTTCCGTTTTTCTTTTGTTCTCCGTCAAAAAAAAAAAAATATGACAATTTAAGCTCTCAATTACGAATAATTACGAAATGATTAATCAAAAAAAAGAGAAATTTCCGTTTTTCGCTTGAAACTCACAATAGGCGAAAAGTGAAATGTCAATTTTTCGCTGTGGAATGTTGTTCAAGTAAAACTCACAATAGTGCTAAATAGCTTTTAAAAATCCCAGGGAACAAAAATTCTTCGGGCGAAATGTTTTCCATGTGAAACTCATAATAAGGCTGAATAACGAAATGAGTACCCACAAAAAGGAGAATTTTCATTTTTCGGGTGAAACTCACAATAGGCGAAAAGTGAAATGTCAATTTTTCGTGTGGAATTTTGTTCAAAATGAAAAAAATGAAAAAATGAAAATGAAAATTCCCTTAACTATTATTCGTAATTAAGATCTTAAATTGTCACTTATTTATGACAGTGAACAGCGCGTCGCCTTTTTTTTCCACATCAAAGGTATCGGTGAGGCCTTTGCCGCCGATCTTGATGGAGCAGCTTGCATTCTCCATCGTCATCCTTCACAAAAGGGCGAGTTTGGAAGGTATGTCAAAACTAGACATTGCTTTGCTTTATATAGCTCGTCTCTATAGATGCTGTCATACGCGGCCTTGAAATCGTTGAAAAGGTGGTGGGTATCGATTTAAAACTCCTGGGTTTTTTCCAAGATCTGCCGTAGTGCGAATATTTGGTCGATGGTTGACTTTCCTGGTCTAAATCCACACTGATATGAACCTATCAGGTTGTTTACGAATGGCTTCAGGCGTTCACAAAGCACGGCAGAAAAGATCTTGTACGCGATGTTAAGACTGATTCCTCTGTAGATGGTGCAGTCCAGAGGATCACCTTTCTTGAGGATCGGGCAAACAATGCTGAGATTCCATTCATGGGGCATGCTTTCCCCCGACCATATTTTGCAGATGAGCTGGTGCATACTCCTAAGCAATTCATCGCCAGCTGCTTTGTATAGCTCGGCCGCGAGGCCATCAGCTCCAGCAGCTTTATTGGACCTAAGCTTAGATATAGCTATCTTCACTTCGTCGAGATCGGGTGGACGGATATGTTGACCTAAGTCGTCCAGGTTGAACTGTGTAATCTTCACGGCAGCGGGATTCAGTTCGTCATCGCCGTTATACAATTTGCAGAAATGATATTTCCATATCCTCAGCACCGACTGCGATTCTACCACGAAGTTCCCCTAATAATAGCTTATAAAATTCCGGTGGAACAAACATTTTTCGGGCGAAATATTTTCCATGTGAAACTCAAAATAAGGCTGATTAATTCTAGTAGCTGGGTTAATAAAATGTTTCCATGTCAACCTGGAGTCTTCACTCCTTACTATCAAATTCAGTAAAACTCAAACTACAACTCCTTTGTTTTTTAAATAAGGAAGAGAATATATAATAAAATGCAAGGTCCTAACCGTTACAAATTTGTCTTATCTCATTTTTTGTTCATTTATTTATTTATATTTTTTTTAATATTTAAAAAATTTTTAAATCGATGTTATTTTTTACTACTAAATATTGGCCTGGTATTATTATATATGTATAGTATAAACATAAACATAACATAAATAATTGAATAAGTAAATAAATTCAATCCATAAATTCTAGATAAAATACAAAGTAATTTATGCTTACGAAATATGCATTTTTAAAAGTCGTACTTTTGTTTCTTATTCACAATATTAAAAAGATATTTCTTAACTTACAGACTCACCCAAGCCAGACAGCTTTTCTTTCATCGGTAGATCTTCACACTCATTGCTCCTACCAGATGATGATGCCTGAAGCTATTGCGATTGTATGTGCTCCTAAATACCAAACGTAAGTTATTAGTTTTTCTAAAAATCAATTATTATAATAATCAGTTCACATATCTTCACAGATCTGGTTTCTTTTGTTTGACCCCAAATTATGGCTTGGATTACATTGCTCAGTGTCGTCAAGCTGGATTTCACCCTCATCCAAATGATCCTCCACTGTTTATGGTTTGTTTTATTTACTAACCTTCCTTTACTCAAAAGTCTAACATAAGAATCTCTTTCGTTAATTAGGACGCATCACATATTCATATTGATGAGCATTTAAGTGTGGAATTTGTTGACCTTAGAAGATAGTCTGAACCATAATACTCTTCAAGATATCTCTTCAAAATTTATATACCAAAAAATACTTACTAAAGGGGTAATTATTACAAGCCCTTTTCATGTTCAATGTGTTGCTTAGCTGGAGCTAAAACATTTACAAAAAAAAAAAAAAACAAAATATACAAACAAAAATTAAGTGCTTTATAAAGGCGGCTTCTACACCAAAAATACCTAAATAACATAACTGTATATGAAATGGAAAGCAGAAAAAAGAGAGCTTGCATTAGGATACTGTTTTTATAAATGCAGTTGCATTTAAATAATTTTTGTTCCATATTTTTAGAAAAGCCTTTTGTTTTAACACATCATCATTTTTAAATTTTATATTTATTTTCAATTCACTTTAAGTTGATGTGTATAATCTTAAAAAAGACAATTTGGCATTTTAATGAAATATAAATAAAATACTACATAATATATTCATTATATTATTTTTATCTATATATAAATTTAAAAAAAAAATAAAATATTATTTAAAAGCAATAAGGATTTTTGGACTTTCCTGTTCTCATAAAACAAAAGTTCCTTAAATTCCTTCCTCATTAAACAAAATTCCTTACCAAAAATCCTCCTTTTATCATAGTTTATAGTTCCCATGCGAAAAAAAAATCGAAAATCAAACATTTCTTGACTCATTTTGTGCATAATATTAGGTTTATTTTCTTACAAGCCTAGAGGAGTCGGACGAAAAAATCGATATCTAGGCTTAGTGACGTAATTACAGGAAAAATGTAGCTTCCATACAATGTATCTATGTATTTGTAACAAGTATGAAATTCGTGCCGGTAACATAGTTTTTATCTGGGCTAAAGTTAAGCTCCGCAAATTGTCTGGACTTAGCTAAGCCTGAAGGGGCTTGGTTGTTGTTGCATTTAACATGTACATTTCTAGGCCCCGACGTCGTTTTTTCGTCATAGACGTTCCAACAAAGAAAAAACACCAATATTATTCAAGCCGAAAAATGTTTGCCTTGTCATAAACTACCAATTTAGCTGGTTTACAGTTCCCATTCGAAAAAATAAAAATTCTCCACCTATACACCAAACTGTATAATATAATGACTCCCATTGACTCATTTTAAGCCATCGAAGACTTTGTAAAGCTTTAAACTTAGTTATTATGTCATAATTTGTTTTGAAAATTTGATAGATTAACGCAGTTTACAACTTTACTACGTTCACGACGACTTTGCGCTGTCAATCTTTTTGGATTCATCGCTCAATTATTTTTTGTCGCAGTAAATATAATAAGAAAAGAAATAGAGAAAAGATTTCTTTTGGCTTCTAAGTGCACTTAAATTTAAATTATTTTTATTACGAACATTTAATCTGTATGTATTAAATAATATTTCTGCATTTAAATTGATTGTATTCAATCGTCATTGCCATTGATTCTCCTTTTTGCACAATCACAAAAAAGCTCGAGTATATGAGTGGCCTACCTGATCAGTTATAACGGTATTTTCATGAATATAAAATCAAAAACTTTTTATTTTTCTTTCATATTCAAAATTAAAAAACTACAAAGGTATTCATGTAACAGCGTAAAACGTAGTAAAAATTGTAAACTGTGTAAATCTGTCAAATACAAATTGTGAAAGAATTGTATTAATTAATACCTTAAATGTTTCTTTAGTTAAAAACTACAAGCGTTTGAAAAATAAAAAAATAACCTGTTTCTTATTTTTGCTCTACTAAAAATAATGAAAAAATGCAGTTATCACTATTGCACCCATGGCCTGATTTTAATCTCCTTTCGGCTATGTCAAAGTGACGGAGAAAAACTATTTAAAACCTCTGAAATATAAGAGTAAATTACCTTGTAAGTTACCTTGGGGTCACCCCAAAGTGTTTTCTGAGACCTAAGGTTGCCCTGATTTATCCTTGTAGAAATAGGTTGTTTGCTGGGGCGAGTCGAGGTAAAGAAAAAACTGTCAAAGTGAAGCATTTTCCTGTTCTGGGCTCACTTGCTGCAAGTAATTCTTTTGTTTTAAAATAAGAATGAGAACAAAACACAAATAACTCTAATAATAAAAAATAGAAAAAGGAAACTGATTTGTTTTTATTAATTTTTAAAACAAATTTTGTTTTTTTGCTTATCTCAACAACACAATTGAGCAGGCTCTCTGGTTTTTTTTAGAGAACCGATTAACTCAGTTTTTTTTTGACAATTCTTGGTGTTGTCAAGGAAACTTGGGTCAACCCTGGGCAAATTTCAACAAACAAACCTATATTTAGATACACACATGTCATCGATTGTAATCTGGTTCAAATTTTGATCGAAATAAAATCAGATTAGGGTTTTCATTTACTCATAAGTACTTCTATGGGGTTTTCATTTGGTAACAAAAAGTGATTTTTTTCCCGTTCTGATCTGTCAAAACACAGATTTTGATAATAAAACCCTTCCAATGGCGAAAAATAATTTTTTTTTATCGAAAATCAATTTTGCAGATCTGGATTTTTCAGCAGATTTACCCCTCTTTTACTAACACCATTACACACCAAAACAATTGAGAGCCATCAGTTTCACAAGCCTGGATCACCACAGTTTCACAGACACAAATTGTACATCAATATATTTAAAACGAAAAATCAATCTGCAATCGTATACCATTCGCAATGAAATCAATTTTCAAGCCACCTCCAAACGAAAACCGCTTCAATTGTGTTCCGCGCGTTATGTTCGCCTTACTGCAGTCGATCTTTGGACACACCCGTGGTTTCTTTCTTGTTAAACATCCCTGTTTAACAGCCACCTTTGGTATCGATGACATCAGCTGTCAACCACCCCCAAGAACCAAGAACCACGTCAAAAAAACATGGTTTTCTGATCCCCATCCCCCAACACTCAAAACAACAACAACCACAACATAAGTTCAACCAACAACAGAAATCAACAAAAATATCTGACGTTTCTTCATTCCACGGTGGAGCTCATTTTCCCCCCAGCGAAACGACACCGTCCGTGTCAATACATCTACCTACCTTCCCTAGAATTTTTCGTTTTGCACAACGACCACAACGTAGAGCTTACGTACAGTTCCCTTGCTCATGTTCGTTCGTCGTGGATTTGCGTGATTCATCTCTTGCAATTTTGCCATTTACTGGACCTGGACGCGATTAATCTCCCAACAATTTGTTCGCAAAAGAGTGGCGTGTATGTTTCATCAAAATATTTCTACCAAAAAATATTTATAATCATTGAAATCTATTAACTTATAACCTTTTTCTTCGTTTTTTGATAGATTTTTATTGAATTTTTCTACAAGACAAAGAATAAAACGTGAGTGCGATAAGTGAAGAGAGAAGAATCGGATTTCCGTAATTGGTTTTGCTTAAAAAAGAATTAGAAAAAAAAAATTAGGTAAAGTGGTGTTTTGCAATCGTGATAATGAAAAGTACATTTTCACTAGCTCAATGGATTTTACCCGCAGTCCAATGTCAAGAGGTGAGTTTCTACAATAGATTAACATTGAATCTTAACTTTTCTTCAACTGCTTTTGGCCAGTGGCCACCGGAGCTACCATGTTGGCTGATTTTTTGTCGGGAGCACCTCTTCTGTGTTTTCTCTGTTTCCATTTTCATTATTTATCAACATAAATCAGTGACGCACTATATGCAATAACTACATAACATAAACTATATGCAATGTTGCGAACTGCGCTTAAACATGTGGATTAATGGCATCAATTTGAGTTCTTCTAACTCACAAATGTTACGAACCCTCGGAGTTGGGCAGCATATTATAAAATTTTTATTTGCAAAAATATCTGTAAAACTAAGCAGCGATATCAAACGATTCTAGAATAGGTAAACTTCTTTCTGCCATGATATGGAACAAATTGATATGACCTTGAATACTTTTCTAATGAAGGTCGGTCAACCAAGTGCGGCTTAATAAATTCTTAGAGACAAATAAATAACTATTTTAAACCTACATAATTTATTAACTTTTTAAATATAATATACATAGGTTTCCTTATAAGCGTGAATAGAGGATGTCACGTAGAACATTTAACCATAATTATAATATGTGTGCTCCAGTGCCCACATTGTTTTTTGTTTGGGTGCACTGGACAGGATTGCCGTTTTAGCGACTTTGTCGTTAAATCTAGCGACCTTTCCACTTAGTTAGCTATATCACGATTATTTTAGTGACTTGAAGGTACCTATGAATTTGTTAGCTACAACATGATTTTACATTATACTAGGTTTCCACTTGTCTTTGAATGGGCACACTTTGATGAAAGATTATGATTCATTTCTTGAACAACAAAACTAATTGACACAAAATCGTTGGTCTTTTCAAAGACAAACAAATTTTGACCAACGCCTTTGTCAGTTCATTGACAACAGACTACTTCCATTTGCTTCATCTTATGAACCAACGCTCATCGTCAACGAGAAAATTTTCACAGATGTCAGCTTTGTATATACAAAGATGTCAGTCATGTTTAATGAAATGCGTATAGTAGTGCGAAGATTTTTTTAAATTTTCATTTAAAATCCAAATATCCAAATATCTAAATTTGGTACCTTTTGTATAAACGAATTTGGTTAATTTCCATTATTCACTTCCGAGTTGATTTTCTGAATTTTTATATTTTTGCTGTTTCAGGAATGTTATCATCCTCCAAAATAGATAGCTTAGGTGTAGTGGCCACTCATTTTGCAGTCATATTCTTTTTCTTCACTTTTGATACCAAAATCAGCTGAATTTTCAAAATCACTTTCAATTGACGGTGTTCACATTGGACTGAAAAGCTAGATTTTTTTTGACGTTTCAGTATTCACATCTCGCTCCCACTTCTTCAGTAAAGGAAGATGTAAATACTGAAACGTCAACAAAAAAATCCAGTTTTTCAGTCCAATGTGAACACCGTCATTGAAAAAGAACTAAACACTTCGCCAAAAAATGCCAATTGTCAGTTAAAGACAAAAGACATTTCGTTTGTCAATTGAATTATTTCAAATTTGATATCTTTCATGCGGGTGTTCACATTGGACTAAAAACTGGATGTTTTTGACGTTCCATTATTAACATCTTCCTTTACTAAAGAATTTGGAGCGAGATGTGAATACTGAAACGTCAACAAAAAAATTCAGTTTTTCAATGACGGTGTTCACATTGGATTGAAAAACTGGATTTTTGTTGACGTTTCCGTATTAACATCTCACTCCCACTTCTTCAGTAAAGGAAGATGTAAATACTGAAGCGTCAAACAAAAAATCCAGTTTTTCAGTCTAATGTGAACACCGTCATGTGAACACCGTCCATGACAAACAGTGGTTGCGTTCCATAGTACACAAATTAAAGGTAATATCATTAGAATTTTGACTTTTATTCAATCAATTTTTGTTGTTGTGTTTAGGTGTATTTTTCCTCACGTTCACAGCCATTTTTTATTTCTGACAATTTCAATTTGTTGTTGTGTTTACGTGTGTTTTCGTCATCACGTTCACAGCCATTTTAAAATTTTTGATTATTTTAACTTTGAAAACCTCAGGAATATAATACCTTCTGTTTGTGTACTGTGGTCGCGTTCGGCTGGTTACAACAACACAAACTAATCCGGATCGCTAAAGATACGAAGCCGAATGCGCCCAGTGTTTTTCAGTTCAAAGACAACCAATTTTGAAGTATTCTCACAAATTGTGAAAAACTCCTGTTTGTTAACTCAAAAAAGTTGCATCCAGAGAGCGCAATGAAAGAGCAAATAACTTGCGAACTCCTGCTACAGAAATTTCTGTGTACCAACAATGTTGATAATGTTGATAAGTACTGTCAAAAATCGTGGTGGTGAGTTTCTGTCGCAGCGTTGCCACTAATCGTAACATTTTCCGAAGTCGGTTTTCAAAACAAAATGCGTATATTAAATTTTCCTACAAAAGATCTACATATTCCAATTCTTTCTTTTATTTTAAATAATAAAAGAACAAAACAAAATTATAAATATCGTATTATATGTACATAATTAATTATGCTGTCACGATTGTTATCGCTTAGATAGATCTTATACAGAATATTTAAAAAGGGGTGGAGGAGTTTTAATCGCAGTCAAAAATATTTATCCAAATAAAAGTGTTTTATTACCAAAGATTGAAGAAAATATAGAGCAGATGTGTATAAACGTTAGTTTCTATGAAAAAGAAATTTTGTTTGTAGTTAGTTATATACCTCCAAAGAGCTCAATAGATATATATGAAAATCATATCTATAATATAGAACATATTGTTAGTAATTTATTGGAAAATCAGTACCCATTTATTGTTGGGGATTTTAATCTAGGAGATGTAACATGGAATTATTCAAATGAAGATAAATGTCTTATCCCTTATAATATGAAAAAAGATTATGAGTATAGTTTTATTGATTCAATGTTTTCTTTGGATATTTTTCAAGTAAATTATGTTCACAATTCTTTGAATAGATTGTTAGATTTAATTTTTTTAAATAATATTAATTTTGAAATTATTGAAGTTCAATTTCCATTACTAAAAAATTCAGTTCATCATGTTGCAATTTGCTCAATTTTAAAATTCGAAAACTGTGTCAAAAACTCTCTACTTTTATCAAATGATGAATTTTTTGATTTTAACAAAGGAGATTTCATTGCACTCAATAATTATATTGCATCAACTAACTGGACGTATGTTCTTGCCGATTTATCTTTACAGGGTGCGTATAACAAATTTGTGGATATTTTTTCTATAGGTTTAAACCAATTTATTCCAAAAAGAAAGTCTTGGAAATCATTTAAAACTCCTTGGTCTAATAAACGTTTGGTTAATTTAAAAAATGTTAAAAATAAAGCCTTTAAAAAATTCAGAACATCAAATTCCGAAGCGGACAGAAAGTTTTTCTGTCAGTTTCGAAAGGAATATGATTTTCTGAACAAATATTTGCACAAACAATATGTGCTTAATATTCAAACCCGCATTTCTTGTGATCCAAAGGCTTTTTGGACTTTTTTAAATAATAAAAAAAGGTCTACTGCAATTCAGGAAAATATGGAGTACAATGGTGAAACATCAAATGATTTACAATGTTCGTGTGAACTTTTTTCTCAGTTCTTTAAATCGGTTTATGTGGACCATTCTGCATTAAATATTTATCAAACTGAAAACCATTTTATTAGTAATGCTAATATTTCAATATTAAATCTTTTTGAATCTGATGTACTTTATGGTATTTCAACATTAAAATCTAGCTTGAATCCTGGCCCTGATGGAATACCATCTTTTGTTCTTAAGCAATGTCAATTCACGTTAGCTTCGCCACTTACTATAATTTTTAATAAATCCCTTTCTAGTGGAATATTTCTCAATCAATGGAAATTCTCATACGTAAGTCCTATTTACAAATCTGGTGCAAAAAATTTGGTTGTCAATTATCGTGCAATTTCTAAGATGTCTGCAATTCCTAAATTATTTGAGCTTATAGTTAAGGATCATCTATTTTTTAATATAAAAGAACACATTTGTGTTGAACAGCATGGATTTATGTCAGGTAAATCCACCTCAACAAATCTCATGTTATTCTGTAGATATGTCACCGATTCCTTTGAATCGGGCTACCAGGTTGACACTATCTATACAGATTTTGTTAAAGCTTTCGACTCAATTTGTCATAAAATTCTTATCGCTAAACTTGAAGCTTTTGGTATTCATGGTTTGCTGTTGAAATGGATATCCAGCTACCTTGTTGATAGAACGCAATGTGTGAAACTAGGTTATTTCGTCTCAAGTATCATTAAAGTTTCTTCTGGAGTTCCTCAAGGAAGTCACCTTGGGCCACTTCTTTTTAATATATTCGTCAATGATATCCCATTTCTTCTTAAGAATGCTTTATGTTTGATGTATGCTGATGACATAAAAATATATCTTTGCATAAAAAATAGAATTGATCATCAAAATCTTCAAAATGATTTAAATATTTTATCTGTCTGGTGTGAAAGAAATCTTCTTCCTTTAAATATAAAAAAATGTTATGTTTTTACGGCACATCGTACCTTAGTTCCAACGATACACAACTACCAAATTTTCAACCAGATTCTTGATCGCAAATCTGAGATTCGTGATCTTGGAGTCATTTTTGATCCAAAGTTGTCGTTTTCGTTACATGTAGACTATATTATTGCAAGGGCAAATTCAATGCTTGGTTTCGTTAAGCGAAACTGCAATGAGTTCTCCAACCCTTATGCTTTAAAATCTGTTTACATGTCTTTAGTTCGCCCTATTCTTGAGTATTGTTCAATTGTATGGTGTCCTTCTTCGTCTATTGGGATAACCCGTATTGAAAGAGTTCAAAAGGCTTTTACAAGATTTGTTGTCAGACAGCTGAGGTGGGGAATTGACCCCCCTTCTTATGCATCTAGGTGTGCCTTGATTGGACTTGACTCATTAGAAAAAAGACGGACTGTTCAGTGTATATTGTTTGTGCATGATGTTTTTTCATATCGTATTAAGTGTCCATCAATTCTTACCTACTTTGAGATCTATATTCCGGAAAGAAATTTGCGTCTACGTCAGTTTTTAAAAAATCCAAGACATAGATACAATTATGGTTGCAATGAATCTTTTTCTAGATGTATAAAACTTTTCAATTCTTTATGTAATGAGCTTGATCTCTCAATAAACAGACTGGAATTTAAAATTAAATTACAAAATATTGTACATTAAGTTTAAGTTATCTATGTATGTATATTTATATATATGTATATATATTAGGTACCTACTATTTTTGAATTGTTAGTAATCTGTAAGATTTATATCCGTAGATGAATAAATACATAAATAAATAAATAAATAAATAAATAAATAGCCGAAAGAAGAACAGAATTGAAAAGTTAGTGGACTGCATTTATGATGAATGATAATTTTCTTTTCCTAAAATTAAAATTGCAGTAGACTCGATTAAAAAGCAGTAGATTTGTTAAACGTGCATTAGATCTATTGAAATCATGGCAAGGCGGCAACGCCTTTTATACACAAAAATTACATTTTCTTACAAAAAGTGGTGACGACAAACGAGTAGAGGCGGGGGATGAATATAATTTTTTAATAATGAGCTTTAAAATTATTTTTCGTGATTAAATAGATATAATAAGATTGAATAGAATAAGATTGAAAGAGAAGTGATTCAAAAGATATTTTTAATTATTACTACTTTCTATTTTCCAATATTTTTTTGTGTGTTGTCACGAAGGTACGTCTACGTACCTGTCAAAAAGACGAAAGACGAACGAACAAAAACACGAATCGTGTAATCAAGCTCAATACGCTTCCTAACTTTTTTCAAGTTTCCGCAACTCTGGTACTCTTTTCAAATTTTTTTCAAAATTTGACATTTTGATAACAAACCTTTTGTAAAATGGCACAAAAATCGTCTTTCGTCAGTTGGTAAATGACAGGTGAAAACCAATCATAATACTTTTTGTATTTTTGAATATGAATGACCCAATCGTTTGGAAACTAAAATTCACTAAGAAGATTTTAATAAATCCAGGAAGTCAATTTGAATGATATTTTCAAATTAAGTTCTGATTAACGGTTTCGACAAAAAATTGTTTTAAACTCAACATTTTGAACAAAAATTAAATTTTTGTCTTTAAAATTTTAAGTTTGAAAGGTTTTTGCTGAACCTTTTTATTAAAAGAACAAATGCTGAAGTGTTTCCGTTTATTTCTATTATTTTTTTTCTATTTTATGTAATTTTTTTTCTTGCCTACTTTCAACCTAGGTACATGTTCTGAATTTTTGGCAGATTTCACGCTAGTCGCTCTGCATGCAAAAAAATGAAATTTAACTAACCCCTCTACAGTGACTTTGGTCTGAAAATAAAAGTCTGAAACAATTAGAAAATTTGGGCTTTTTTAACGACCACCCTAATGTACAAACATGAATGGATTTCCACATCTAGCTTATATACCATTCTGAGTAAAGAAAATACCTACATACATATTTGACCTTGAGAAATTATTCTTGCAATGGGATAAAGCAATGCAATGACTATTTCACACCTAGTCACAATAACGCAATAATCAATATGCTAAATGCATTCCATCATCCATTGTCATCTTTTCCATAGTTTAGCGACCCTTCTGTAGTGCCTTATTCTTATTTTCGAGTTTAAATGCTTTGCACAAGCTCGCTCAGTACTATTCTCCAGTATGCTGTGCAGTGGTGTTGTGGAAAAATTATCATTAAATAAAACGAGAAGTGTGTGAAAATATTTTGTGATACAGTTTTATTCTGTTATTTTTATTTGAAAACAAAAATTAACGGTTTTTCAGATTAAAAAAAGGACTAGTAAAAATTAAAGGTACTTTTTCAGAAATTCTTAAGCAACCAAAGTAAAACTCTCCACTAAAATTCAATTTTATATTTTTTTAAAATGTAATTCAAATGGGCAACGTCGGCGTTGGATATAATAATCGCAATAAATCTATTGCACATTATGAGCTCGAAAACAATCATACAATCATGAGCGATGGCTCTGGCCGATAATAAAAAGCACAAAAAATTGTTCGCTCTATACAAACAATTTATTCAAAATTCAGCGAGAAAACCTTAAAAAACATTCCGAATCCACCTCCAGTCTGAAATTTCACCTGGGAAGTGAGAGAAAGTAAAATCTTTGAGAAATCGACACGCAATTGGTTCCTGCGTTTGGTGTGCCAACCGATTAAAAAAATTAAATACATATGTAAGAAATGTTGTGAGTGCGAAGCCACAATTTCAACACTATCAAATACCCACCTGTACAAAAACAAAAGCAGACTTTAGCACCTTTTGCTCCTACTACATTAAGATTTCTTGTCTTCGCACTAGTAACAATGGATTTGAACAATCTCATTTGCTGCTATGTTTTTGAGCTAAGAGGGTTAAAGCACCTTCCTTTTAGCTAGATTTGTGGTTATCCTTATTCCTCACAGCTTAGGCCTAGTTCATACGGTAATGCACTGCACATTTGCCATACAAACGTGTCGTGTGAAAGGTTCTCCGTAGAATGTTTACGCCGCCGCTGCTTCACTGATTTATGCTGCCAAAAAACTTGCGGTGCATAGTGCGCCGTATGAACTAGGCCCTAGGCCTTTCGTTACAAAGTTGCGGCTTACAACCTTAACACTGCTGCGGAATTTATCAACTAGTTTTTACTCTGTGATGATTGTCAAATAGACTATGATTGTCGCGCGGCTGTGTAAATATCCCTATCCCTGTCTATCAATATCCATTTTTACCATTCCACATATGGAAAGACAATCAACAACCACCAACTGCAAGCACTTCCACCAGAAAATGTTTGAAAAAAAGTACGAGTAGACATATTAATTAGGTGCCGAACCATCAGAATATGGAAAATGTCACAGTTTCAATATATTTTGTAAAGGCCAATTCGCACCTGTCGGCAAAAAAAAACTGCCTAATCGCGAAAGAGCAGTATTGATGGAATCTACTTTCTGAATGTTATCGTTAATGCAAACAAAAGAAAACAAAATCAAAGAAAATAAAAACTGTTGTATTTACATAATACATACAACTATTGTACATACACACTATTAATATTATTATTAATTATAAAAACAAGAAATAGTTAAAAAAGATCTGTTCGCAAAGAAACAAACAAAATATGGTTTTTGTTCTAACCATGACAAAAGCCTGTCCTATGTTGTATAAAATATAGTTCTTTTATTTGCGGCACGTTTATAGTTTTTTTTTTTTAATTTCTTCAGTCATGCCATTTAAGAGTTTCTTTTGGTTGTTTTTTTTTCTAGTGAAAGAATATGCGACAGTTTATTATTTTTATCTGTTTAAAGAGTATCAATCGATGGAAAAGTTATTATCTTCAATAACTACCTATACAAAAAGTCTATGTACGTGTGTATATTTTTGTTCGAAATAATAAAACTTCGTTTTATGTTTCAAATTTGTTTCCAATAACCGATAAAGATGATTCGAAAAAATATATAAAAATAAAAATTAAACTGAAAGATTATATCAAAAATATTGCTTGGCTAAAACCTACCCTACTCACTCAGCTTGTCTCTAGAGGAGGCAATTGACTATGCAATATAATGCAGCTCAATGCCAACTTTTGTATTAATCAATAACCTGGCATCACGTGCACATGCATAACTATCGAGGTCAAATGTCTGTTCTGTTTTTTTTTTTAAGATTTTTTTGTTTTTATTTACAGGCTTATGAATAACGGTAAGAGTAGTTCATATTTTTAATTTCGTCGGTTATCAGCTATTCAATTTTCAGTTATTTAAAACGAACAAAAATATTAATTAACAACCATCGAGTCTATAGTTAGTATATGAAGATGGATATCATGCAAGATTTTTTTTTGTTAGGGACTAGTCTAATGTTAGTCTGTATAAATATTGTGTAGGTAAATATTATGTTGGGAGTAAACAACGCAAACGTTCATTGAGCAAAACTAAATAACTATTACAAAACTCAAAATTCGGCTTTTGGCTTAATCGCGATGTGGTGTAGTTTTTTATTAAAGATATTAATATTGTTTTTTAAAGAAATTAACATTATTAAATTAAGAAATAAATTGTTTATTCTTTAATCAAAGTTTAATTTCTTTGCCTCTTTCGTGGGCTCTTTAGCAACCTTTTCCATCAAAGGTTTCAGCAAAATCAATTAGCACTTCTATGAAATTTTTGAAGTATCCTCTTCGCGGTGAATTTGCATAATCCTTTGGCACTTTAAGCCTCCTCGAAACTATTTAAAAGGCATTTATGTTGATTCAAAATAAGGACACCTACTCGAACACGCATTTGGAGGAAAGTGTTATCCTCTAATTAAAACATCTTGGTTGTTTGTTCATTAAAGTATAAGTTTGTGTGGTAATGTTTTTTTAAAGGCAATAATCCATCGCATTTAATAATCTTGGTGTAATCGAGAAAATAACACTTTATTTTAAGTAGAAGACATCAATATGCATTGGTTCTTTTGTTGTTAATAATTAATAATAATTATTTTCAATCAAACTAATGTTTTGCTTTGTGAAATAAATAAAAGATTTCTACACTGAGCTTTAAGAGTGAGTAGACTCATAGAGTTTTTCATTTTGGTATTCGATTAGGGTGCCAAAAATCGCGCGTGACCTTGAGTGATCTTGAGAAACTTTAAGCCTTTATTACAAGTTATCTAGGGCTGAACAATTTCTAGGCATTCTCAAGTATCAAATTTGACATATGTATGTAAAACAAGTGCAATAAAAGTGTACAATGTAACTGTTAAGTCCAATTTGGAATATTTTGCAAGTCTCTGCTTATAATCTCGTAAAGGCCCTATCTACAAATTTCCTAATTTGAGTTTTTTGCAAATTTGGTGCTAAGGAATTGTTTCTGATTTATTTGTATATATTTCATGACGCTAGATCTTCAAATACCATAGAAAATGGCAAGTTCTAAAAGCCCTAACTGCAAATCATATGCACTAAAATTTTAAAAGGCCCAAAAACATTTTTTCACTTCTGTACAAAAGTGACAAAACTTCACATTTTTTTAGCACTCATTTCGCATATACGGGCAACCAAAAAAACTTCTCATGTAAATGGAATGTAAAAACTCACGATCATTCGCAATTCGCAGTTCGCTTTTCGCAGCTCAAATAAAAAGTATTTTTACATAAATGATAAGAAAACTTACATGTGTAATCTTGGCCAATAAGTACCAGTTTGGACATACGTGGTTATATTTTGACCCGAAAAAAAAAACATCATCTTCACACTCATATAATTTCGATAAAAAGTCCTCGTGTAATAGCAGACTAAATGACGATTGTTTTGCTTTGACCATAGTATACCAACACACCCCTACAGCTTTTTATTATTTTATAGCTGGCAGTTCCAAATCAATTTTTTTTTTGGAAATGGCAAACAAATGGATACAAATTTCAACCAAGTTTGTACAATCGGTCCTAAGGGCCATTTTTCAGTGCAACATCATCATATTCCGGAGATTAAACCTGAGTTACCTCCAGAAACATTTGGTGAATTAACTCATGAACTAAACTGAAAGGCAACTTCTGTTTTGGTGCTTTTTGATTTCCATTATTATTGGAATCTTTGAAAATTGCAATTTTCCTTCTGACGCCATCTTGATTTGTATATTGATATTGAAAAGTGTAAAAGTGTGATTTCTTTAAAGTCACACATCGATTTTAATAAATTTTTGTTAACTGAAATATAAAATTAATCTTCAACCGAAAAACTACTTGATTTATTCTCCGAATAAGTTAACTCTGACTTGACTCAGAGTTACGTCTGCACTAAAAAATTGGCCCAACATTACAAATTATATTTTTCTGGACAGTTATTTTAATAACACAAATTGTTTACAACGGTACGTTTAAAAGAACTGTTAAATCAAATGTTTGCTTTCTTGTCACCTGCGCAACTACTGATTTAGATACACTTTTTAAATTATCATTTGGAACAAAAACATACATAAGTACATTAGAACTAAAATTGAAAAATAAAACACACTGTGTGTAATTACTTTTGAGGTATACTGTACGTATGTACCTATGTACATCAATTAAATAATTACAACTAGTTCAACCGGCTTGAATTACGTTTGATAATAACTTAAAGGTGTTGAATATATATTACAATACGCGTAACGTTTCTATACCAACCAATACAACATGTACAATTCTACATGACATATAAATCGATAAATCCAAAATGATTCTAGTTGTCAGACAGAAAGTTATCCTTTGTAGATAATGGTTTTAATAATTGGAATTGTATTTCTTTCTTAAATTAAATCTGCAACAAAATAGCCGAATAGTAATAATACCTTCCCTTATCGCACATGGTATTTAAATCACGTTCTTTGCTTGTGATTTCCTTAGGAGATTTTTTTTCCTGATTGTAAATAATATATGTACATATATTGAAAGTAAATAATACATAATACACTATCACTGGAAACATATTATTGCCTTATCATTTTCACTGTCTCAAGTTGAAGCAATCATATTCGAAGAAGAAATAAATGTCAGCCATAAGCATGACGTGCTAGCATGTTGGAATCTATTTTAAATAATATTCCATGTTGTATATTATTTGCATGTATAGCTATGGAATTCAAAATATTTATATACTTTTTAATTAAAATTTGCGGCGCACAATGAAATTCACGGTTATTTGTCACTACGGTGATATTAATAAAAAAAAAAAAAACAGAAACCATGGAAACTTTTTCATTTCCATAAGGAAAAGTTAATTCGGTATAAATTAAATCAATGGGAAAAGTTTTTTTCTGAATTTATTATTGTTTCCTGTGTAATGTTGTTATCGTTCATGTTTTAATGTCGATCATTTAGGAAATATGAGTTCAAATCAAAAAAGGGATTTATTAGAATTATTTGTATATGTATTTAATTATTTGTGTATGCACTTAAGTAATTTAATTTTTCAATAAATACGCATTCATGATATTTTGTTATGAAAAAAGAGGAATTAAATTAGTTGCACTTTGACGCTAAAACCTATTCAAATAAAAAGGAAATTTAATCACAGGACAAAACTTTTATAAATCTAAGACTTTAAACAACCTTTTTATCCACAACGAGTAACAGTTTGGTATGATTTTTGGGCTGGTGTGGTCATTGGGTAATATTTTTTTTTCGAAAATGATGTTTGTGCTACCTTTCCAGTGATGTTTTGTATATACGACTTTGATTTTCAGCAGGACGAAATCACAATTTACAGAGTGTACGAATTAATAGTTCTATTGCGTGACAAATTTTAAATGGTACCTATTGTTGGCTGAATATAGATGTTCTTATGTATGATTTATTTTTATTGTTAAAACTAATTGACGGTTTTATCGATGCTTTGAACCTTTTGTTTGGGTTAATTTTAATATCCCAAAAGGTAATGAGAGGTTCTTATTATACAGGTTCTATTGAAATAAGTCATCCAAGTAGAAGAATTAGCACTGTTTAATTGGAATTGCTGAATTATTCGTTCATTATAATTTATAATATAGCTTATACAAACAAAAATTTTTTCAGCATGTTAGTTCAAATTCATAACCTATAATTATTTGTGAAAAATACTTTTTTTCAAGTTCAGTCAAGGTCCTGAAAAGGTTTCGGCAGGGGCAATCTAGACAACGAAAACATGTCAAATACTTGTGAGGCCCTCGCTAGAAAAAAACTTTTGAATAAGTCATTTTATCCCAAATACCACATATATAACAAAAAGAAGAAAAATATCTTATACCCATCAAACAATAACTAGAAAAATTGAAGTACCTATATACTTTTTATTTTCAACATCACACAACTGTATTACGAAATAGCTCAGTAGTTAGCGTATTGGTCACCAGCAGAATATCGTAGGATAGAACCCCAACCGAGACAACTTTTTATTTATTTTTTTTTTGCCTGTCGAAGCAAAAGGTTACTTAACGGGTGAGGCCCGATACAAAATCGTATGTTACCCTTGCTAGGCTCATGGTGAGGTCAATGTAAAACTTTCTAGCGCCCCGTTAAAAACTAGATTGTTTTTCTAGGTGGGTGTTGTCCAAATAAGTATGAAGAAATTTGCTTTTGTTTTACTTCAAAATTGTATTATATTTGGCCCCCACGCGAAATCACCAGGCAGGCTATTCATCCTGGTACCTGGTACTTGCCATATTATTAGGCCTAATCGAAAAAATAATAATTTTCTTTGGTTTGCTTTGTGCCTTGGCTCAATTTATGAAGAGTATTTTTACAAAAAAAAAAAACATCCAATTCTTTAATTTTTAGTCGTAATATTCAAAAAACATAAAACAATGAATCGAGGTAGATTATTTTATTAAATTCGTTCTTTTTGCATATTACCACTAATTATAACCTATTTACTCAATATACAAATTATAGGTACCATTCTGAAATTTTAATTTGTTGCGCCAATTTTTTAAAAAGTTTGCAACAAGGTTTCCATATGATCTTTTTATACCAGAATTATAATAGATAATTTAGGTATAAAAACTTTTTCATTTTTTTTATTCAATTCTTGGAATTCAAATAAAATTTTTTTTAATAAAAAAGTTCAAGTTTAATTATGTTTTGACAACAAATAGTGTAGAAAATTGATTCAAGTGGTTTCCTAAATTATTAAAAACCCGTAAAAGTTGCATTTTTCTAAAAGTTAAGAAAAGTTAAAAAAGTTACACTTTGAGGGACGTCTGTCATGGGTTTTGGAACCACTTAAAAGTCTGTCACGTATATATTTGTATTCAGGGAGTCAAGATCTTTCATTTGAGATATATTTCATGTGGTTTCCTACAATTTGAACAAAAATCGAAAAAGTTGCATTTTCAAGGACATCCGTCAGGGGTTTTGAGGCCACTTAGACTTCTGTCGTGGCCGTATTTGTAATCGATGAGTCGAGGGCTTTAAGGTATATTACGTTTGAAGTAGTTTTCCTGGCTGATTCAATTTGAAAAAAGTTGTACTGTTGATACACCTTTTCTCTTAAACGGGACCATTACGTGCTGACAGACGAACGAACCGGGACTACTTCTAATATTAATATTATCTGGTTTCCTTTCACGCTTAAAATGTGTTGCCAACTCTTAGACTATTAAAGAAGTCATACATTGGATTTTGTGTGACCCCTAAAAAAATTCTTTAAGAAAGTGGATTGAAAATGGTACTTATGCAAAGATATCTACCTTCACAAATAACAAACAGAAGGGATATTAAAAAAATATTAAGGCCAATGATTTGAAATCCCTTGAAAAACCGTCACTGAGGAACTTTTTATTTTCAGGGGTCTTAAGACATAAGCTCGGTGCTTTTGAAGACACTCATAGCTCAGTGTAAAGTATGTACTATGAGTCTGACGGCGCAGGGTTAAAAGTCCACCATGGGCTTTTGGCGCAATTGGGTGGGTTAAAAGTCCATAAATGCATTATGAACTTATAACCCACCTTAGCGAACCAAAAGTCCACAAAAATCCTGGCCCATCGTTTATGAAATTTTGGACCACTTAGATGAGCCAAAAGCCCAGAATGATATGAAATGACACAGTTAATATTATTGTTGGATGTTTAAAAGAAGACATAAGAAAATTTATGAATTCATTGTTATAGAGTCAAAAACATTTATAGGATAAATTCAAAGTTTGTTTAAATCCAGATTATTTAAATGCAAAAGAAACTTTTTTTTATTGATTTTCATTAATTTTTTTCTTGAAATATTGAAATAAACTGTTTGTTTGATTAAAGTATGGACTTTTGACCCACTTTCTTAAAAAAAACTATGAACTTTCGACCCACTTCCTTCTGGAGTTTTTACCTACTTGAGTGAGTTATAAGTTCATAATGCGTTTTAATCCACCCAGGTGAGCCAAAAGCCCATTAAGGACTTTTGGCTTATGGACTTTTAACCCTCCGCCGAGTCTGACTGGCGTTTAAATGAAACCTATTCGCATTTAATCTCAAGAACTGCACACTGTACAAAAAAGTTAAAAGAACTTTTTTTAAAGACTCAAATTTATTTCTTTTAATTTTGAAAGTGTTTTTGTAAGATTAATACATCCAAGTAGTACGCAGAACGTGCTGAATTTAAGATCCCACACCATCTAAAATATTTGCTATATTTTAACATAATATTTGTGCAGAAAATTTAAAATAAAACAGCTGCTGTTTTCTCAGTAAAATGTTTGCAAACCGTTTAAAAATATTGTTTTCGATATACCAAGTGAATCTTTTAAAACAAAATGGGATTTTCCCTTTGACTTTGAGAAATTGTTCGTTGTCAATATTTCTACTTCGATTTTTATTTTACCAAAGTAAAGTTCATTTAAGTCTCATAAAAAAATAAGCTGTTACAAATTGAATAGCTCGACAATAATACGGTAAATAATTATTTCGTGCTCTTAATTATCATATACATAAATGTAAGTGATGTACGACACTAAAAAACGATTTTTTTTCTGGAGTTGCGTACCACTCTGCTAAAATACTTGACAAAATTTTGCGATGATTTAAAATGCGATTTTTAAGGAACAAAAACAAGCTGATATAAAAGCTGTAGATGAAATTTCGAGACACTGGCGCAAAGTTTTAAACATTTAAAACCAACACTAAATTACTCTTATAATGAGAGTCTGCTCTAAATACATTTTTTAGAGCGAGAGCTGGCTCTTTTTCAATTTTAAACGAGATAAATATACTTTAACTCTAAAGCACTCGTCTAACTTCAAAAGCAGCAAAACCCTTCTTTATCTCATAAAAAGTGTACTTTATCCATTGAAAAAGTTATTTCACGAAAAAGAATTACCTAAAAGATAATGTTTTCAAAAGTTTTTTTTTATCATTTATGCGATTTAGACATTATAAAATTAGGATGAATCCAACAAGGAAGTTCCAATTTTGCAATATTGTGGCGATGAAATACGCATACACTGTACCTACAACTCAACTTAAGGCGTTTCTCTTTTTAAGCTCAGATCAGAGTATGGAGTAGAGCTCGAGCTATCGGAGTTAGCTCTGAGCAGAGTATGATCAGAGCTCTCTGATATAGTTTCGAAACACATCTGAGCACTGAACTGTCATACCATTGTGATGCGTTCAACGCACCATAGCTTAGTACTTAGTATTTACCTGATAGCTACCCAATCAAAATCTCGAATCTCGAAAAAGCACAAAAATGTGAACTGAAATTGAAGTTTTGAACGCGCCCATGTGTAATGAGTGTAAAAAATAGCGAAGTTGGCTGCGCTCAGCTATTTACTCCATTCGCTCGGTCTTTTTATTCTGAGCTCATGGAGCGTATTCCGAGCTAGCTCCAATTCAAAAAAGAAACACAAGTTAAGCGCTTTGAGTGCTCTGAGCTAAAAAAGAAACACAGGCCTTTTTTTGACAGCTTAGTGCTATGCTCGGAGCTTAAAAAGAAAAACGCCTTAAATTGCAACAATTCCCAAAGAATTGGAACAACAATTTTTTTATTAAAATAGAGATATATATTTTGTCTTCTTGTACATTAAAGTATATAATAACGTTTAACAATCACATTCTTAATCTAATGGTACTTTTATTTCATTATTACCTTCTTCAGCTAGAAATAATTTGCTTCGAAGTATTTTTGTTTTGTGTTCATTTTAAATTTGTTTCTGTTTCTTCATCTGTCAGATTTGGGCTTGTTCAACCCAAATATCCTTACGTTACGTTCCGGAGTTCACACAGAAGAGTTTTTTAGTGCATTTAAACTTAAGAAATAGTTAGACAAGTGTTCGAAGCAAAACAACTAAAAAATGACGATTTTCAAATACTTCAATAGAGCAGGAGGGGAATGAGGCATGAGAAAATTAAAACACGGTGGATGTCCTTTTTTAAACATAAGGGATATTTTCACAAAGTTTGAAAAAAATCTAAAATTGGTTGGCATTTTCGATTTGACGATTTCATATGGAATGACTTTTCGAAACTTGACGAAATTTAACGATTGGAAAAGCTAACTTAACGAATTATGCACATTTGCCTGTGAGTAATTAATAATCTTTTGTTTAAATTGTTAATGTTTGTTTTAATAAATTATTCTACATCATACAATTAACTCGATTTAAATATTCAAATCAAAATTAACTCTTTAAAGTCAACATTTAATCCAAGAATACAACCTAAACCAGTTAAAATGCACACATCACATCGTATTTTTAATAGCTATCTACCCTTCTTAAAACGACTTGAATATTCAGATATAAAATTACACCTAACACCATTAACACCTTATTATTTGTTTATCAACTCATATAAACATTTTAATAAATAATAAAAAATGTTTATTTAACACGTGAATAACAACAAAATAAATAAAATTATAAATAAACTTCATCGTTGCTATTTACAAACAAGACTAGCTTATTAGCTTAATTTCTATATAAGCTATATTGACCATGGAGTCAGATCATTTACCAAAGTCGATATCACAAGTTCACTATTATATTCACATGCGTGCCACACTTATTTTGTTTTTGTTTTAAAATTATTATTATTCAAAATACCCACTCTCCCACATATACACATGTACAAATTTCTATACTCATTGCATTAAAACAAAAATAAATAAAAATGAATGAAAAAGTAAAAATTGCTAGAGCGAATCTGTTTTTGCACAGAGAACTAAATAATGAAAAATCTCAAATAAATTTTGTTATCAGTATCTCTGTTTGTTCTAAGAGAAATAGATAGATAGATAATTTAGATATAGATACATCGCACTTGAATTGAGATAGTATGTAGGTACTGTAATAAATTCCCTATCCCTAGTCACTTGTGTTTCGTTCAATCTAACGGTACGCTCTGCGTGTAACAAGTGTGTGATTGAGATTAAAGAAGCTCCAAATTCATACTCGACTGGATCACGTTTTGAACGAATCATTTTCTAAAAAAGCTTTTTCTTCTTACAAACAAAATTAGTGCTCTTTTTTTCCAAAGCAAGAGAAAATCACAGCAACAATATTGGTTTGATCTCTACTGGACTTAAGAATAAATTTATAAAAATGCTGCAGTATCAGTAGGGATCTAATAATTCGCAGAAAAACATCTAGTCTAGCTTCCGATAGTCTAGATACGAGTACTTCTACCTCGAAATATTTTGCAAGGTCTTCGTGCGCGGATATTTTTAGATCTTTGCGTGATAAAAAGATATAAAACAAAAAAAAAGATACAAACATATGTATTGGGTGAAAACAAATCTTAAAAAAAATAAAATAAATTTTAACGAAGAAGAAAAATAATAAACAAAATCCAACTTCCTGTGTCTACTTAAGTGTCGAAGATCCGGGTGTTCACACTTAATGTGCATTTAAAACTCAAGTCGAGAGAGATCATCCTATTTCTTTAAATCATGCCGGAAAAGGATGTGAAAGAGGTAAGAGTGTACGCTCGCACTTAATACAAACACTTCCTCTTCTTTCTACAAAATTGAATAGTAGTAGATGTTGGTGGCTGAATGTTTTCCAAAGAGGGTGCTTCTCCACGGGGAGGATTGAGGGTGGTGAAAAATAAATATAAATCGCACTTATTCTGTTAAAAAAAAATTTTAAAGCTTCATTTCCACTCGTGGTGTGTTTTCATCAGTCAAAAGCTCCCCCATACACTCAATGGTTGACTTTGAAAAATGTCACCGGAACACGAAAATGTAAACATACATACCCAATCTCCATAGATACTTTCTTAGATACATCTATATATGCATTTTGATATAAAAGAATATACAACAAAAAAGTGTCTCCTGTCAGCATTCTTGCTGACTACTATTTGTCTTGTAAGGAATCCTTACTAAGGATGTGAATTCCGTTTAGTGGTGTATATGTGATGCAATAATGTGTGTGTTTGCATCAGCTCTGAATGGAATAATATTCATATGCTTATCCTTTTGTTTTCTATTTAGTTTATGTATTTGTTTAGAAGAATGGAAGAAAAATATTATTGCAAAGGTTCTTAGAGGTCAAAAATAATAATTATTATAATTTCTGCAGTTGTTATCCATTTATTAACCTGCAACGATGTGTATTTATTTATTTTTTTTTTGCTTCCAGTAACATTCAAGTTTAGGTTATATAATAAGTATGAATTTCGTTATAACACTTGCAGTGACGTTGATTTATCATTGTGATGTTTTGTTGTTGGAAAATAATAATTATATCGTACAAGTAATTAATGTGATAAATTCTTGATAAAACGTGTACTTTGTTTTGACGAACTCTTAATTCTGTTAGTGGTTATTAAAAAGAAAATGCAAATGATTTATTGTTTCGTATATATCAGGAAATAATCAGTTTTTTTTGTTTAACTATTGTTTGTTTTGGTGAAAAGGTAAAATTATGAAAATGATTAACAAATAGAAACACATTTTAGCTCCTAGAAACTTTCAGCTTAAGAAATTGTGTTTTTTTTTTTAAGTTTTGGGTAATTTTTGGCTTTAATTTTTTTTATATTTTTGCGTACTCAAGAGGTTGTGACTACCCTTAAAATTTTCAAACAGCATTAGGAAAACTAAAAGAGATTCAAAAGAAGATAACTATGCAGGCTTAGTTTGAAAACCTGATCATCGATGAGAGAAACTAAAACTGGTTCTGGGCCCTATTTCATTTCAAAATAGGGCTAATACTAGTAGTAGGTGACGTGAAAAAAGGCCAAACGAAATAATACCAAATCTCAAATTTGACCTTATTTAAGTTTGAAAATGGAAATAAGACCAAATTGGCTTTATTTCCATTTCAAAATCGAAATAAGGCCAAATTTCTTTTGGAAATAAAGCCAAATGGTTTCTTTTCAATATTTTCAAGGCTTTGGATACACCCAGCACATACCCCAAATCCTATAATGAGCCCAAGCAGAGGGGTTGCAGGGGGGCAGCATGGCTCCCCATACACACCTCACAGTATATGCGCTATTATTGTAAAGCAAGGCAAGTGTAAGCAAGATCTCGAAAAACCAGTTTCTTTTGAGGCTATGCTAAATAAAACCTGAAAACGTAATAAAGCCAAATTGATCTTATTTCGTTTTCTAAAGCGAAATGAAGCCGAATCAAAAATTTGGCGTTATTTCCATATTAATAACTTTATTATGAAACAGGGCAGGTACCGATACCGCAGGTATCACAAAATACTTTTCGTATTTCGTATACTTTTCTGGTAGTCTAAATGGTCTAAAAGTTGATATAGCATGTCACGTTTTTCAGATATTTGAATGTTAATTTATGAAGGAAAATGTGTTTTTGATTCAAATTTGGCGTTATATTTTTTCTCGAGGTAATTTTTCGCTATTAAATTTGTATATGGTCATTCTGAAGTATGAACAATTTTCTTCGTAATTCTTTTTCAATCTTTCAAAAACCGAAGGCCAACAAACCACTAAATAATGATTTTTCGAAGATCAAAGATTTACTTGACAGATTCAATAGGCTTTATGAAGAAAAACGTTCATACCTCAGAATCGTCATCATTATCCTCGAATTAGCGTGTTGTAATAGTGTATATGTTTTCGCGCGAAATTTTATATTTCATCCCGAGCTGTTGGAATCCATAGGTCCCTGCAAGGATCTTCGTTTTCTTTATACCATAGAGCATTTACAAAAAATGACTTTAGCAATTAATTTTCACACGATTGTAAGTTATTTCTTACTTACTTTCAATACTAAAGCCTAGTATGCTGCTGATGGGAAACGAAATATTTAGGTGGTCTCCAACAAGACAACGAAATGCTTACGAAACCGAAGCAGAAAAATATTCGTTAACAGTTACAGAAATAAAAAAAAAAAATTAAAACAATTGCAAATGCAAAAAAATCACAGGCAGCCATGCTATAATGAAAGAAACAATAAAAATAAACACGAACACACACAAATATAATTTTTTCGCACACAATAAATGGTCTGGGTGATTATTTGTGTGCGAAAAAAGAGTAGACTCCTCCAAATGATATGCTATAATAATCAATTTCGCTCACCCAACAGCGTACTGCAGAACGAAAAGTAGAACTTAATTTTTAGTTTATGATTTCGTTGTGTCATTTTTGTATGGGATTTTTTATTTTGCATCAGCAGCTGATGTAAGCTTTGAAAATTTATTTTGAATATTTGAAGTTCATATCTCTTAATTAACTTTTTGATTCTCCCCTCTTCTTTTTTACGTGCGGCTTCCATTTTAATTTAAGTATTAAGATAGAAAGGTAATCTTTTATTTTTTTATACGTAAAGTCCACGTGGACTGACTTTTTCTCATTGAGCGCTATTCGCTACGTTTTTTGGCCACTTATTAACATTATTAAGATCATTTTGTAATTTAATTGCACATTCGGTAATCGTTTTGCCCATTCTAGTATTGCAATATCATCGGCAAACATAGTTACGAAAGTGTCTTCTGTTCGCGTGTAAATAGAAGGCACAGAACTGGACCTAATACACTTCCTTGTGGTACCCCAATCACAATTTTTTTGAAATTAGAATATTAATTTCCGTGTCTTAGACGAAAAAGTCTTTTATCTAGATATTCCATTAGAATGTTTTTAAGTTCTTAAGGCAAAACTCTTAATTTGAGTTTGAGTCCTTCATGTCACATCTTGTGAAACGCTTGCGACACATCCAGATTTTCTTTTTGTTCAAGAGCTCTCTCAATTACCTCAGTAATTTTATGCACTTGATCAATTGTCAAAAGCTTGCTTTTAAATCCGAACTGATGTTCAGATATTAATAAATAATGCAGAATAAAAAAAATATTTCCAATAAAGGAACAACGAAGTTTCAATATATTGACATATTTTTGGAACAACCCTGTTTTAAAAATATTTTGTTTTCATTTTTAATTCTGTATCAACTATCACCTTTGTCAAATTCATGAAAATCGGTCGAGAAACCACGAAGTTTGCAGGATTTCGGAACTTTTTTTTCGAAATCTCGTCTTTCCATACTTTCTCTTGCGAAACTTTGGCTTTTCGAAACTTTATCTTTCGAAACCTTGCCTTTCGCAATTGTAGTGGAATCCTATTAGGTTATCAATTCAGCACCTCCGAAAATACATATAAAGCAGGAAAAAAATAAAAACTATCTTTGCTCACTAAGGGCCCTTTTGAGCACAAATTGACTGGACTATCTTAAGAAAGAATTTTAGAAAAAAATGTGGTTTTTGTTATAGCTGCGGTATTTACCCATATTCTATTTGAAAAAAAATTTGCATACATTTTATTCGTGAGGCTATAAAATGTAGCTTATCATTTTATAGAAAAACATCTTTCGAAATGACCACTATTTTTTATAAGTAATGATCTGCGGGACGCCCTGGCCAGTCATCGATCGCAGCAAGCATCTCATCCATTAGTAAATTGTCCACTGCACGGACAAGGTCTTCTGTGTCACAATATTTCGGTTTTGAGTACAGCAGGCTATTCCAATTTAAATGGACCACAGCTTGTTATTTAACTTTCGCTGACGTTTTAATTCCTTTCTCACAAAGTGATGATCGGTAACGCCATCATTATTCACTACAAACCAAACAATTCGATTTGTATGTAATAATGGCTTCTTTCAACCCTCGAAATAAGTTGATATGATTCTCTTGATGTCTTGGCATACACTGTGTTTATGAAAGGGTTCTTCAACGGAAGGTAAAGATTTCCTCATCAGTGAAGAAAGTGTTTCCTTCTGACCATTTTTTTGCGTACTGGAGTATTAGAGCTTTCGATTTTGGTTGAATCTCTGCTTCTGTGTGACTGAGAGTGTGTTTTGTATGTGCGTTGAGTCCCAAATCTTCTTTAATGATGTGAAAAATAGGTTTTTGGGAAATACTCATTTCTTGTGACAAGAATTTCTTTTTTCACTGATTTTCTTTTGATTTGAGCCTACACGGATTTTATGGCACAGGGCAGTTGGATATTTAGAAGTCACGCACTCCACCAGTAGTATCCTGGAACAATTTCAACATTCGATACACAAAACAACGCGTGATTCCAAGTGATCAAAAGGTCCGAAAAATGTTACCTTTAAACTTGTGAAGGCAAATTTGAACAATACAGGTTTTCCATATGACCCTATGCCATGTTAAAAGCCACTGAAATCAAAAAAATTCTTATGATAGTAAAGCAAAAAACCAACAGGTTTAAATAACCGTTAACATGAAGAGCGATCAACAAATTCATTTCTCATCTTGAAAAATAATCCAGTTTTTAACTAGGCCCTTGCTAGACAGAAAGGGTCTAGCAAGGGTAACAATCGATCGATTTTCTCTAGAGCCTTGCCCGTTAGGTAACCTCCCGCCTGGAAAAATAGCAAATTTTAGTCAAGTGTAGTCAAGGCCCTGAAAAGGCTTCGGTAGGGGAGATCTAGACAAGGAAAACTTGTTGGATGAGTCTTTTTATTCCATCACAAATACTCCATATATAAAAAAAAAATATTTCATACCCATCCTACAATAGTTAAAAAAATCAAAGTAGGTATATGGTTTTTCACTTTCAACATTACACAACTGTATTGCAGTGGCTAGCATGTTGGACTGGTAATCAGAAGATCGCAGAAGACAAAAGGTTGCCTAACAGGCAAGGCCCTAGAAAAAATCGCTGGATTCCTTCTTGCATCAAAGTTAAACTTTCTAGGGCCTCGTTAAGAACTAATTTATTTTTCCAGGTGGGCTTTTGCCAGAGAGACAAAAAAAAGTTGTCTCAACTGGGACTCGATCCTCTGATCTTCTGATTACCAGTACAACACTCTAGCTATTTTGCAATACAGTTATGAAATGTTGAAAATGAAAAACTTTATACCTTTTCTTACTACTGTGTGAAGGGCACACATTTTTTTTTCTGTTTTTGTTATATATAGGGTTTTTCTGATGGGATAAAAAGACTCACCCAACAAATTTTTTCTAGCGAGGGCCTCACTAGTATTTGACAAGCTTTACTTGTCTAGATTACCCCTACCGAAGCTTTTCAGGGCCTTGATTAAACTTGTCAAAAACTTAACAATTTGCCAGGCGGATTGTACCAGTATTAATGACTAGACTAGATATTTACTGTTGTTTGAAGTTCGTGTTTTCTGAATTTTGGTTTAGCTATAAAAAAATAGATTACATATTATGGTTTCCTCTATATTATAATTTTTTAACGTGATTGATAAGTGTTTTTGCCTCCAATGGGTTTAATAATTATGACGTCAACTGTTGACTGTGGAAAACAACACATAACTGATAAGATTATGCTTCCTATTTTATTACAATGCCACAACGTTAGGTATAGCAGCAAAAAAAAAAGATTGCAAAGGCGTCTGATGATGTTGTCAGGCAAAAGCTTATTTATTTTGCTGTTTAAAAACAAACCCCCAGCAAATTCTATCATTGAGCTTATCTATCATTAAAAATATAAACGATTTAATCGAAGTTTAAAACAAAGGCAAGTCGCTCTGTGACGACGTCATTGTTCCTTTATTAATGAGGTTGATGTTTGTTGTTTTGATTCTCTGTCAGCAAAAACTAAAACAATATTTTTGGTTGTCAAATTAACTTTGATCGTTGTAAATTAACTTTATTCATTTTTTGCGTATGTAATAAGATGAGCGAATGAATGAAAAAAAAAGAATTTGTGACTTTATGAATAATGATTGAAAAAAATATTGTATTTTGTGTGACTTTACTCCTGATATTAAAAAAAAAACAAGACTTTGCAGAAGTATGGCATGACATGGTATAAAAGTTTATTAAAAAAAGTTCATCACTGCATGCATACATTGCAATTATTTTTAATTACATTTGTCACCAGCCAGCGGAGATATAGTTAAAAGGAATTTCAAAATATTTATTCAGTAGGAAAAAAAAGTACATAGTACCTACGTAAAGCACTTATCATAAGTATCGCAAATGAGTGTGAATTATAAAATTCCAGAATAAACAAACAACCTCATGTGTGTGGTCGATTCAAGTTAATATTTTATCGAAAATTCATAGGCATAATAAATACTCCATTTAAATTGAGCGTATCTTTTTATTTCAATTTAATTTCCTTTAAGTTTATTGTTACCCTGGCTTAATTTCCAATGCCGGAAATATATATACTTTGAAGAAAATTAACGCAACACCAAAAGTATTCTTATTCGCTTGTAATGTTAAATGGTTTTTATTTTGTGGACTGAGCCGTCGATTCAAAATATTTAAATGCATAAATATTGTTTAAGAAATGGGTGATTCTCAGCAGACTGATACTTTTATGTCCCTGGGCAATTTTTGGTATTTACTTAGTATTTTTTCCACTTTTTACAACTGTATATAATAGTAGATCATGTTTTCGATTCAATTACCAAATATTTCGTAAGATCTCGACTTTAATTAAAAAACAAACATCGATTTAATTCATATTTACATCAAATATATATCAGCAGCAGCATATTGTTTTATGAGTTATAACTCATTCGCAAAATTTGCACTTAAATTCTAAATCTGTCCCCGAGTTTTGAAAAAAATAAAATCAAATAATTTGCTGTTATTTGTTGGAACAACTGTGTTATTTGATGGATTGTAATAAAGGGTGTTTTTTTAGAGGTATAGAACCTAAAGTTGGCAACACTATTTTAACTGGCGGCCATTTTGTCAGCTGTCAAGTGATTTATTTTTATTTTTGTTTGGCATTTCAACAGCGATGAAACTCACTTTTGGTTGAATGGATACGTCAATAAACAAAACTGCAGTATTTGGAGTGATGATAATCCTCAAGTGTATGTTGAGAAACCGTTTAATCCACAGTTACTGATTGTTTGGTGTGTTTTATGGGTTGGTGGAATAATGTGGTTGTACTTCTTTAAAAACGATGCTAGCCAGATTGTTACAGGTAATAGTGACCGCTCTATAGAGCCATGATTACCGACTTTTTCGTTCATCAATTGAACAACCATGATGTACAGGAGCTGTGGTTTCAACAAGATAATGAATTTGTCACAGAGTTCGTACCAAAATTGATTTATTGAAGAATACGTTTGGTAACCGCATAGTTCCACGTTACGGACTCGTGAATTGGCCTCCAGTATCGTGCGATTAAACGCCGCTTGACTATTTTCTATGGGGATATGTAAATTCGCTAGTCTACGCCGATAAGCCCGAAACGATTGACCACTTGGAGGACAACATTCGCCGCGTTATTGCCGATAAACGGCCACAAATATTGGAAAAGGTTATCAAAAACTGGACCTTCAAATTAGACTACGTCCGAGCCAGCCGTGGCAGTCAATGTAAAAAAAATATCTTTGTTTTATTCCATTTCAAACCTAAACCATTTTAGATAAAACAAAAACGTTCGGTTGTTAATCAAATCTATCTTTGTGCATCAAACTGTTTCAATCCATTAGAATTCTTCCATTTAATATTTATACAATTTGATAAATTTAACTCTTTAAAATACAATTAAACAAGATCGAGGAAAATGATAGATGTCTGAATAAAGCAGTTTACTTAAAAATTTAAAAAGCCCTTTGGTAATTTTACCTTTATTAAAATGCTAAGAAATAGTATGATGCTAAAATCATTTTAAATTATAAAAATTCTCTATCTTCAACTTAGTATCATGGTTAAATTGCATTAGCAACGTACTCAATCATTTAAAATTTTGCGGCATTGCAAATTAGTTATAAAAATACCTTTCCAACGACATATCTCTCATCGTTATTGGTCCTGTAGACCTTTTTGTCCCATTCTCCTTTAACTTTCACCTGTCCATGTTGTTTTCAGCGTGTCTAGCAGCTTCTAGATATTTATCTGTGTTTGTATATCAACATACCGTACATAAATGTTTTTTTTTCTAGCTACGGAACACCTGCTTAATTTCATGCCCTATTTGACTAGAAGACAATTTGGCGACAAAAACTTTTATTTATCGAACGTCATTTCAATTGAGTTGACAAAATCGTGTATATCCTATTTATTTTTGTAGTGTCTTTTATATAGGTATTCTTCACTAGTTCCCCCCAGCTGATGCAACATTCACGTGTTTCAGTTGGACACATGCCTAAATCAAAATATTTGTTTTATTAGCAACACAGTGAAAGTGAATTTCCGATTGAAAATAGTACGTATACGCCATACTGGCATAAACAACCTCTTAAGTAGCCTTTTGAATTTTAATAATTGGAAATTCTTAAATGAACTCGGAACATGTACATATATAAAAGAAAGAAAGAAATAAAGTAAAGGCATATGATATAAAGAAATTCCAACAATTCCTTAAAATAGGTCTCTGTTAAAAAATTATTTTCGATTTTACTTGGAATCCCGACTTGTAAACTTTCAAGTATAAGTACCAGCCAAGTACCCAGTATCTTGTACTTGTACCTGTTCTTGAAAAAAAAAACAAGTACAATGTACTTTGTACTTGAAAACACCAAGTACAAGTTGTTTTTCAAGTACTTTGTTTTAAGGGCATATACTGCCCGATACTTTTCAAGTACATGTCCATTTCAAGTACTTTTCAAGTACATGACCTTTTCATGCACTTTTCAGGTACACTTTCATTTTTAGTACAAGTCAGTTTCAAGTACTTTTCAAGCACAATTTGTTAGTTAATCTAGTTGAGGTATTGAATAATGGCAATTTCAACTCAAAAACACAAATCACGACGGCTGATGGCGTTTCGTTGTCTTGGCGTCATCTCGATAAAATCTCGCCATGGTCGTCATTTTTCGTTAGCTAAAACAGACTACTCAAGTACTTGAACAGTACTTGAAAACGACTTGTTCTTAAAATGGAATTGTACTTGAAAAGTACTTGAAATGGACTTGTACTTGAAAATGTACTGGGCAGTATAACAGTACCAAGTACTTGAAACAAAATACTTGAAGAAGTACTTGTACTTAGTACTTTTCAATTACCATGTACATTGTCCTTGTTTTTTTTCAAGTACAAGGTACTGGGTACTTACAAGTACTTTACAACTCTGTGGGGACCTTAGCATATTATATGTTATTAAGATTAGAGGAAGCCCACCCCTTCTGAGTAGAGTACTCCACTGGGTTTAGATGAAAATTGAAATGCAATATACGTCATAATGAAGCATAACACAAATTGAAATTCTGTTGCCCGTCGTTATGAATTCGATCGTTTTGGATCTTCTTCAGCAAGGTCAATTATTGACCTTTGAATTATTATTTTAAGAGTTAAGTTAAAAAAATGTTTGGCATCTCATATGTGGTTACTTCAGAAAGGAAAAAAAGCTGGTTAAAAAAAGTCAACTTTTTTGTATGGTCAACCCGGGTTGACTAAAACCAATTTGACTCAAACCGATTTGAAACGGACTGGAAATTACTTTAGGGTGGTTGTGTTGGGTTCATTATTAGGCATTAAAAAACACCCTAAAACCATATGTGATATGCTTAAGTTATACCAAAATAACCATTTTAATTTGATAAACTTTCATATTCCCCCTCTCTATCACCTTGAAAGTGAGTCTTTTAAAAACCAAAGTAGGGGTTTCAATTAACTTAAGGTTTAATGTTGATGGATACATTTCGCGTCGACAACAATCTTAAATTTTTTTTTAAAAATATTGAATATATTTTTAAACACCTGGTTCTCGATTTATAGTTACTAGTACGTCCAGCCCTCCAAACTCGAGAGCTATTAACATTTTTTGTCAAAAAAAGCTGTCTTTAGCATAGAAAAAAACTGATCCCCCGTTTACATGGAGAATTAAATCCGAATTTAATCAGGATTTAGGTCCATATAGACCTGTGCTTAACTGTGTATTCAGTTTCCAGACTGTTGAATCTTCGGCTTATTTTAGTTGTTTGTTATTTGTGGTAGAAATTTATTTTTACAAACAACATCGCACCCACACAATAGAAGCAAAACTTTGGCTGAGTTCCAAAACGCAGTACTGCAACGCATCATGATTTTTTAATATTTTTATATTTTTACTTTCTCACGACTATTCAACATTAACTATTGCAATGCATTAGAAAAGCAAATAAAATTCCCACTTTTGTTCGTTAATTTATCCCAGAAAAATACTAAAATAGTATTAAAAAGTATGATGCATTGCAATACTACGTTTTGGAATTCAGCTTTTCACTTCAATTCAAGTTGAATTCAATCTTTCGATCTGGAATTGTCATAAACCTGGGTCGAAATTTCGATCCGAACTGAATCCTTTCCTACAATCCGCTCTTGTAAAAGTGGTGTGAGCTACTTATTATTATTTACTGCAGAACTGAACGCTGCCATCAGACATTCCAGTAATTTTTCCAGTCAGTGCTGGAAAATTGGTTGGTTGGTGGGTGGAAAAAATCGATACGTCACATTTAAGTCAGGACAAATAAAAACAAATAATTGCTCGGCCTCGATCTCGCTCTTGCTTGCACTAATTATTATTTAGTTTTTGTGGTGCAATTATATAATAAATGTTTGCATTCTGCACTTTTGTGCAAAAAGACCTTTCCAGCCATACATAATTTATATGCCTTCTGCTTTTGTAGACTGCTTAAATTGGACCACAAAATTCGTGTTTGCCGTTTTATTATATGATAGCCCAATGAATGCAGAATTTAAGGGTTTTAACCTTGAAAGTGACAACCCTCTTCTCGTCCTTCTGGCAACCACCCTGGCAACACTTCTTAAAAGTTAAGTTAGGCCAAACGCACTGCTGAACTTAAAATATTACTTAATTTTTCGTTTATGATTTCGTTGTCTTTTTTGTATGGGATTTTTCATTTCGCATCAGCAGCGTTCTAGGCTAGGACAAAATTTAAAAAAAATAACTTTTAAACTTTCGTATGTCAAAATTTTTAGCTTTTTAAATAAAAATTTGTTACTTAAAAATTAATTTTGTGGCGTTCATGGTTTATTTTTTATCTGAAATTTAAATTTACATTAATCTCCGGTAAAGTCTTAATTTAGAGGGAAATTGAATATAAAGAAAACCAAGGTTATAGAGATGTCCTCAAATTTTGACAAAAACAAAATTAGATTTTGTCATTTTTTTTTTTAGATTTTTTAGGCTTTATTTTAAGCTAAGCTTGAATTCCTAATAAACCGTTAGAGCTACAAATTTTTAGTTTGAGCAACAAATTAGAATAAGAAAAGTTACAATTTTTGCTTTTTTCTGAGCCTATGTTAACCGGAAATGCACTTTTAAGCTGTTAAAATTACAATTTTGAGTATCAACAGAAAAGGCTTATTTTAGCGGAGTTTTGAATACTTGAAAAACCGTTAGAGCAAGAGTTAGAACATACAAAGTAGGAGTTTTTGCAACAAATTAGCATTTTATTAGCTACAAGATAAGGGACGTAAGTTTTTCCAAGCGTGGGCCTCACTAGTTTTTGACAAGTTTTTCTTCTCTAGATTACCCCTATCAAAGCCTTTTCAAGGCCTTGACCAAACTTGACAAAATATCAACTTTGGCATATTTTTTCTAGTTTTAATGAGAAAATAATAAAATATTGAAAAACGAGCCAAGATTTAACAAGGTTCTCCTCCTACAGTATGAAAGCTTTATCTATCAGTAACCAGTTTCTCTCTTATTTGAAGGCTTTTCGGTGTAGAGACTTAAAGGTAAATCAACAATAACCATTTATTTTTTTAATATTGGAAAGATGAATTTTACATCGATCGATTGAATGCAATCTTTTGAGAATTCATGCATTCATTTCATTCTCCTGCATTCTTTTGTACTTTAAAACCTTACGGGCCATGGAACTTTATCCCAAATCCTATGACAACATTTCGCCTTATAGTCCAAGTCATATATATACTTATGTGTTTTATCAAAGGACCTTATTCACCCACCTGACTTTGTGTGATTTGTATTGCTTGGCCTTGAATTTTCACATTATTGTGATACAAAGTTATGAGTACCTTTGTTAAATCACCTAATTTTGAAATTTTAAAGCATGTCATATCCAACATTATAATGTGAATCAATTAACTTTAATATTAAATCTGTCGAGCTAAATCAATTACGCTTAATTGGTACTGTTTCTTTTTTATTTTATTTTTAAATTAAATTGAAATAAAACAATTAGTTAAGGCTTTTGATAAGAGTCCTTATAAAAAATTGTATATTTGTTATGATCGCAATAATGTTAAATTTTCCACTCGAATGAGCAACTAAAATGGTGACCAATTAACTGTTTCTTTATTCAATAAATACAATTAATTTTATTATTTTCGTGTTGCTAAGAACCGTTTGCAGGAAAGTTTGTTTAAACAGTGTGATTGTGAAAATAGATCTTGTTAGTGTTTACTCTATTTTGAAATGTTAAATAATAATAACAAATATTATTCCTTTTTATTATGTTATTTGCTAAAATTAAAACTATGTCACATATCTCTGCTTTTTTGTCCAAAATAAATGCTTTCAATAAAACTATTCGCCGGTGTTGATTTTCTATAAACATAAATAGGGCATCATAGTTTAAACAAAAGTTTATAGGTTTGTTCATATTTAATTAAATTGTGAGATGACAAATAAGACCTAATTTTGATAATGATGATCAATAAAAATTTGCTTGTTTGTTTGATTAATTATTTTTTGTATTTTCAAGGTTTTAAACTAATCATTATAAATATTTTTTTTTTAAATTATTTTTTTACAACTATAAACTAATCATTATCATTATCACTTCTTTTTTTTTTATTTTTCAGGGCCCATCACATTTGAAACGTGCCAGTACAGATAAATTAAAAGATGTGTTCAACAAGTATGCATCTCAACAAAAAGATGGTGAAGCTTACATGACCAGTGAGGATTTTGTGCGGAAATATTTGGGACTTTTTACAGATGCTGCATTTAATGATGTAAGTAATATATAAATCATCAATATATATCTATTAAATAATTTTTAAAACAAAACTATAATTAAAGGTATGCAATTCAGAACTTTTAAAAAGGGTGTTATCATTGCCATCTATAACTGATATCATTTGAAGAATTGCTTAAGCAAATTTCAAGTTCAACGCATATATTCATTTGTGACTGGAGGCGTGATAAGCGCGGGTTGGCAAAACCAATCAATAATTAATTTTTTTTAAGATAAGATTTGAATATTTTCATTTCAAACACGTCATTGAACTATCTTATTAATTTATTTTTAGATTTTTATTGGTTTTTATTTTAATCTTAATAAGACCGACAAAAAATGTCAAGCTTCGTGTGCGTGTTTTATCACGTGATTTATATTTATCATTTTTTTTTGCGGTTATACTTTTTGATAGACTATTTGAACGGCACATAATACGACCTTGCTTAAATAAAAAAAAAAGCTATAAGATCATTGACCCCTGTTGTAAAGTCATGGGTTTTACTGAATTTAACAAAATTTGCAATGCAAATAAGAAATTTTGTTCGCAAGAATGAAGAAATATAGATGAAAAATCTTTATAGATGGATAGGCTTAGATTTTTACTAAATACAAAGCCTCACGCTATTACGTACATACATACATTTATCTAAGTCTATAAAAGTATGATCTTTATTTTGATGATATATACATAATTAAAACAATTAATTTTCAAAAAATATACCTACTTTTCGAGCTTATCTCGGTTTGGCAATTTATGCATTTGTAAAACCAAATTGAACTCGAGATTTTGATAAGACTTCATTTTACGACGGTATGGAAGACGAAAATAATGGGTCTAAAATAAAAAAGGGCTGGATTGATTTTCTTAAAACTTGTCACGTAGTGGTTTTCGGTGATTCTGCTCACACGTTTTTTCATTTATACTTAGAACTTAAAGAACGGTACTTGCAATACAATTTTTTAAAACAATTTTACAAAATCAAATTTTTCTCAAAAACGTCTCCCCAACTTTTCTTAAAAATACAAAAATTTCTTTCAGTAAAGGCTACCTTTGGGTGGGAAACCAACTTCTAAAAATTGTTGTTCTTCTTTCATTTTCGATTTTCTTCAAAACAGTAATTCTAATTACAATAATTTTTTATACCGAAGCTTCTAAACCCCCTTGGGGGTCGCCAAGATTTACTCGGGAGGTCGGGGTTGCAAGCCAGTTAGATAAAAAAGCATTTAAACTAAATTTGCACAAAATTAGCTGATAACCTGATGAACACCGCCAATTGGAAACAGTTTGAAGAGACCTAAAAAAAAAAAAAACAATAGCAAAAGAAAACTAGCACCTAACGGTCAATTGAAATTCACAAATAAAATGAGCTGTCAAACGAAACTACTTACTTAATTTCAGATAAGAAACACTTTTTCTGTGATTTTCGAAACTACCCCTAGGCAAAATTACTTTGCTTGCTTGTTTGCTTTTTCGCATTTTTCGCCGTGGTAAGTATCTGTTTTCATTATTTTATATGAAAGCAGATGTTAAAACAAAACAAATGAGTCCTAAATGAACTCGGTACGATGACTTTCTAAAGTACATTTTTAATTTGTATTTTTTATCAAACAAAATTGAATATCTTAAAAACTACTCTATGGTTTTACTTGAAAAAAATTGTAGTAATTAAAAATACAACAAGATAATTTTCACAAAGTTTCATTTAAATTGAAACATTTTTGGGGGAAATGAAAAATAAAAAACGAAAGCAAAAGAAAGAGACGGTTTTCGCCATTATCTGGGAAATTTTGAGGTAATGTTAAAAAATGACTGATAATAAAAGCTGTAGATGTTTCCGTGATCTACAACTTTTCTTTTCAGCACTTTTAATTTTGACTTCAACTTTAATCAGAAAACGAAAAATTAATTTCCCCCCTTTTATTCACATCCCAAAAACTCCTTCAAACTCCGCACCTGGGAAATACATTTATTTTATATTCCTTATAACCCCCTTAACCATTATCAACCGTTAAACTGCTGCTAACAATTGTTCTTTTTTTCGAGTACAAATATGTTAATAAGCCTGCACTAAGAACGTTTTTCTTAATTTTTAATTCTATCGGCTAAAGTTATTTTTATATACAAATTTCCAGCAAGGTTTTAAAATATTGCATATCGAAATTTTTTTAAAAAAAGTTTGAATTTATAAAAAAAGTTAAACTTTTTTTTTTTTTAATTCAATTTCTCAATTTTTGTTAAAATTTAATATATGGACATAAATAAAAACTTAAGATTTGCTTACCAAAACAGCTCGCATTTGTGAGACTAACAGAGGCGGACATTTACCTGATATTGTATTCCATACATAATTGCCCGCATTAAATGAAACATTTGTCAATATTATTAATAAGATCGATTCTTTTTCATTTAATCAAAAATTATAAACAAACAATGTAATAAACCTTCCCGGCGGACACCATTTATATAAATATAACGATAACAATTTGTTATTTTTTTCCAAACAATCATATTCAGATGGCGTTAAAAATTCTGTTCAATATATATAATATTTTAGCCAGAGTAGTTTCAGCTCAATTTAAATGGATTGAGTGCAAAATGTTACTAATATAACAAAGTTTTGCTAAGTGTTGTTTACTAAGCTAAACCACCACCGAAGCAGATGGTTTATAGCGTAGTAATAAGCAGCAGACTCTTTTTTGTACTGGTGTTGGTATCAACATTTTTTGTTGATATTTTAAAGTTTTCTTATTCGATTTTTATTCCATTGAAACTTTAATTTGTCTACCTGTGCGAAGGAGGGGAGGGCCAGCTCGTGTACATATAAATTTGTACATATGTACGTATGTTCATTAAAATCGGTCCAGCCGCTCTTAAGTTATAAATTGTTCAACTAACCCGACTTTAGTTTTATATATTAAGAAGAAGATATAAGATATACATACATACCTAGAAAACAAATTTTTGAATACAAATTTATAGCGTTTTTCGTTTGCTAATCCGGAAGAAGCCTCTGGAGCTCTCTGATCTAGAATGCCAAACGAACAAGTTGCAAACCTTTTCTTTTCCTTTTTCACAATAGTTTTCTTTACTCCAAATTTTGGTTAATGCACAGTCGGAATCACAAAATTAAATAACAAACAAAAAATTACATTTGACAATTTTGACATTTCAATTGTGTGCATGCTCCTGGTTTTGATTCTTTCTTCAATTCCAGAATCATTTTCATTTTTTTTTTCACAAGAAGAACTGTCATCTCGTGCATTCGAAATTCTTCCGGACGACCAAACGAAAACGCTATTCAAGTTATCTTTCTTGACCATTGTTAACCAGTTGAAGTAATCATTCTTTCAGTATTGGCACTTTGTCCAGGGATTGAAACTTTGACGCACGTGACGCGTAACTTATCATGACTGTTTGATCGCCATAATCTATGTCCTTCTTACTGAAATGCATGCATTCATTAATTTAATTTCATCTTATCGAAGGTGAAGGAAGGTTGAATATGAAGCTATTAGCTTCCAAGAGCTATCACTTTCCGACATTTTCGAAACTTTTTTTAATTATTTGCCAATTTATGAGCTTACCGAATATTTAAAATACTTTAATACTAAAAAAACGAGTAATTCTTCGTTTGCTCTTTATTTTTATTTTTTTAAGCACATTTATAAGTACCCGTACAATATTTTCTCGAGTTTTTTCCTTAATGTATCCTATTTAAGTCTTAAGATTCCTCTTACTGTCAGAACAATCAGTGTTCCAGTCTCAAAAAGGAAAACTGACCTCGACATTCGTAACCTAATTAAAATAGGTCTTCGAAATCTTATAAGTATTTATAAAAGTTCTAATGTTTTTAATTAAAAAAATATATGTATGAATGTATGTGTATGTACATCAGATTACAATACTTAATTAAACTCTAACAATTCTATAAAAGTATCTAAAATAATATTCTTTATACTTCTTGTTATTATGCAGGAATCCGTCAGACTGTTAGCTGGTATAGCAGACACAAGCAAAGATGGCTTAATTTCTTTCGCTGAATTTCAAGCGTTTGAAGGTCTTCTCTGTGCTCCTGATGCTTTATACAAAACAGCATTTCAATTGTTCGACCGCAAAGGCAACGGATCAGTTTCTTACGGTAAGTTAATGGTTTTTTTTATTTATATTGTGTTTGATTGAGAATTTAAATAATCTAATGACATTACCAAGTAGTGTGAGGTGTTAAGTTTTTGCGGTTATGGTTATAGTTTAAATGAAACTGAATTTCAGAAGCTTAAACAGTTTAAATAAATAGCAAATATTTTTTTGATTTCCTGGTTTCTATGTTTGAATATTGACTAGATCTTTTTCTTGTTTGCAGCCGAATTCGCGGAAGTGGTACAAAAGACGGAACTGCATTCAAAAATTCCATTCAGCTTAGATGGCCAATTCATTAAACGGTACTTTGGAAATGTAAGTTGTCTAAGAAAACATAATATCACATAATCTAATAAAAATAATTCATATTACACAGGACAAACAACGAGTAATCAACTACATAGAATTCACCCAACTCCTTCATGATTTCCACGAAGAATATGCAATGGAAGCATTCCGAAGCAAAGATCCAGCTGGTTCTGGATACATTTCACCATTAGACTTCCAAGACATAATGGTTAAAGTGAAAAGGCATTTACTCACATCAAATGTTAAGGATAACCTTGTTGCAGTAAGTAAATTAATGATTTCAATCGAAATATTCAAATAATAAAATAAATTTTGTTTTTAGGTGACAGAAGGACACAAAGTAAGTTTCCCCTACTTCATGGCATTCACATCGCTACTCAACAACATGGAATTGATCAAACGTATCTACCTGTATGCAAGTCAAGGCAGTCGCGTCGAACCCGTCACAAAAGATGAACTTCTATTGGCAGCACAAACAATGAGCCACATCACACCACTCGAAATCGATATCCTTTTCCAGCTAACCGGTGCACTTCATCAAACAGGGTAGGCTTAAAACATATTAAGACAATATTTAAAATAATTTTTTTTTATTCAGCTCAAGAATTGTTTTATGTTAGATTCATCTTCTATGTTCACACAACAATGCGCTGAGTGGGCTGGCTACCCGCTCTGCACACTCATAAATCAATCTCAATTTAATAATACAAACAAACAAAAATCGCGTTATGTCTTAAGAAGTAAATAACCCGGTCTTTTATTGTCCCGTTTTTCTGTATATTTTTCCACGCGTTCTCACAAATAAAAGGTGGTGGAGGCGTAAAAAGTTGGACATCAATAGGCAAGTTAAATTTGACAAACAAAAAAGCTACGAGAAACCCACCCTTTGTCCATCAGTTAAACCTAACCCCGGATATTTTGTTTTTGAGTTTTAAAATCAAAATCATTTTTGCGTTTGAATTGGTTTGTGATATTTGTACCTTCATCTGGTATAGGAAATTTCACCAGTAAGAAAACCAAATGGCCAACTGGTGAAATTTTCCTCTCATAACTACTTTTGCTATAAAACATACATAAGCATGACTTCTTCTGGAATGTATATTAACTAATCTTATTGATCATCCAACTAGGCGCATTGTCTACGGTGATCTAAGTAATATAGCTCCAGAACACTACACCAAACATATCACAACGCGTTTGGCTGATATCAAGGCTGTTGATAGTCCTGCAGACCGATCGGCATTCATCCAGATTCTTGAGAGCTCTTACAGGTTCACTCTTGGTTCAGTTGCTGGAGGTAAGTTCATCTAAATACAAGAAAACATGTAGTTTTTTGTTTTTTAATAATGCAATACGAATTTTTTTAGCTGTTGGTGCAACTGTAGTGTATCCGATTGATTTGGTTAAGACAAGAATGCAAAATCAACGAACCGGTTCGTTTATTGGTGAAATTGCTTACAGAAACTCATGGGATTGCTTTAAAAAGGTTTAATAAAATATTTGTTTTGTGAAAAGGCTTGTTATAAGCGAAACCTATTGCAGGTCATTCGGCACGAAGGTGTACTTGGTTTATATCGTGGGTTGTTGCCTCAACTAATGGGTGTAGCGCCGGAGAAAGCTATTAAACTGACTGTTAATGATTTTGTTCGAGACAAGTTTACCGACAAGCAGGGAGTCATATCTAAATATGCCGAAGTGTTGGCTGGAGGATGTGTTAGTGGTTCTTTTTTATTCATTTATAAAATAATTGCTGTCTTTCTTTGGAAGTTACTAAGGTTTTGTTTTTATTTTTCTAGGCTGGCGCATCTCAAGTTGTATTCACCAATCCACTGGAAATTGTTAAAATTCGACTTCAAGTTGCTGGAGAAATCGCGGGTAAGTTTTATATGTAAATTTGTTTTATCTATTCAGTAATTACAAATAATATAGTTTTTATGCATTCATAAAAGATATTATTATAGATAGCTTAAAAACACTTGCATATTTTATTTACTTAAATGCGTTTCGGAAGCTATTTTTCCATCGTTATTCAAATTACTGTTTTTAATTTATTTAAAGTAATATCTTTTATTTATTTTATGAAAAAAACAACAACTTTATGCATACGAAGTTCTATGTATTTTTAACAATTATAAGTTTATTTAAATAGTATTGAAAGTATGAAGGTATTTTAAAAAATATTTGTATCTAATCTGGTCTTAACTTAAAACAAAAATTGAGATCTTGTAAAGAAAATTGAATTCAAAATTTAAGTCGTAGCTTACACATTTGCAATATTTAGAACTTATCGAATTTAAGTTGTGATTAAGTAAAGTTTGACTAGTTGTTGCCTTTGTAAGTGTTTATATCAGTTTTTGTTTCGTTTTGTTTGTCCAATGAAATGAGGGTCTGGCGATAAATTTCCAGATTCAGGCACCTAAACAAAAAACCTACAGCCCACTAAAACTATATTTTTATCAGGGTTACTGGTGCCTCTTCCGAAGTGGTAAATCATCCAAGAGTATCTTGTCACCAGAAAGTGCTGTTCAATTTCTTTGATTTTAACGTACAATTGCGGCTCAAAATTGGCGCACAACGCTAGATATAATGTATGTGGGTCGATGCTTTATGAAGACGGTCATAAAGACTGTCGCAAGGTTCTTAGAAATTTTTGGTTTTCTTAATAAATGCGCCGGTGATTGTGGCAGTCGTCTCGTTCAATAATCTGGATTAGTTTGTATGAACCTGCACAGTTTTTATTGCCTGCCAATTGTGTCATTAACAAAGTCTTATTTACTTTTATTTTGAAAAATATAGTGTACGCTTTAAGTTTTTGAGAAAGTGAGACATATCCTCCAAGAGTATCTCTTATCATGAAAATGTGCTTATCTTAATAACAAGATGCAAACTGAATTGGTTGAGAGTACCAATTCACTAGGCCCTAGTTCTTCATGACCTGTCAGGCCACCAAATTTATATTTTATTTATAGATTTTAGATGAAAAGTTTAATAAAAATCTAGAAAATTAATTTCTTTTCAAAGTTGAAAGTCAATATTTAGATGTTTTGTTATTTTTGAAAATAATCTGTGCGAATTATGGTTTTAAAAATCGCGACTCATAAAATTCAAGTTTTTAAAAAGGACTTTCCTTTTAAGAGCAAATGTTTAAAATCAAATTCATCTATTTTCTACTTTCAGTTCGAGTTTTTCAAAATTTGCGGTTATAAAATTACTTGTCTTAATAATTAACCGACATAAGACTTAAAAAACTTTTACAGAACTAAAATGTTTATATTTAATTAAATATATTGTGTTTACGAGGGTAACCTCGATTTCAAAAAACATGAAGTTAGGGAGTTTTAATTGAATGACGACGTGATATACATTCTTGTCTAAAATGTGGCTCAAATCTCTTAAATATCCTTGTTAATTTCCGAGATATCTCTAGTTAGATGTAAGCCTTTCCAATTCTTTTTATTTACTATTTTTGGGGTTATGTATGTCGTTTTTTCAACAAAATTTATAACTATTCCAGCAAAGTACTACTTCTTCTAAATTCATAAGCTTTCCAATATATTTTTTCCTCTTTAAGAAATCTCTTGTGGAAAAGTGTGCTAAGCATATTATACTACATTTTAACCTTCCCACATAACCCCACATTTTAAAGTATTCCTGAAGTCTATTGATTTGGAGTTGTTATGTGAATGGACTTTCCACCATTAACACTAAATTGTCGGCATAAAACAAAACCTTAACAAGGGTTTCTGCAAAAATTACACCTCCTGGTAGAAAATCGCAAACCGCATCAATGAGCAGAGCAAATAAAATTTGGCTGAGAATACAACCCTGAGGCACTCCTGCTGACGTTTAAAACCACTATGACAAATTTATACCATCCCAAACCGCTGCACTTGTTGAAGACAGAAAATTAAAGTAGAAAAGGAGAAATTAACGGCTTTGAAGTTAACAAAGCAGCAATAAAGTTTTTTTGTTTTTTTTTTTCCATAAATTTATTTCCAATGGCAGAAAGGGCAAAAATGTGATCCAGAGTGGCGGAACCCTGCTTGGAAAATACTTAATCGGTTGCCATTATCAATCCATTTCGTAAGCCTTTTATAGAGAATAGATGCACAAAATTTTCTAATTAAATTGAGAATAGTACCTTTCTTGAAAATAGCAAAAATGATTGATTTATAGAAATTGCTAGAAACACAAGTTAAATTATAAACTAGATTAATAAATTTTACGATATAGTTTTTAAACTGAGGGGTAGCATTTTTGTATAATTCGACTGGAATACCATCTATTCCTGGTGCTTTATTGTTTTTCATATTCCGCTTCCGATTCGTTCAAGGACACTGCACTTTCCAATTCCTACACGATCGTGCAAGGGCAAGCGTGGCTAAAAGTCAGAAAATTCTTATCCGCTGAGAGTAATGATTTAAAATGCTGTGCTAATATATCTCTAGTGAGTTAGCGTTATTACCGACCCGAAAACGAACTCCAAGTTCCCGCACGTTATTCCAAAATAGCTTTGAGTTTTTGCAGCTTACTAAATTAGAAGCCACACTTTTGAGGTAGCGAGTTTTTTTTCGCAAAGCGAAGAACTTTGTACTCTTTATTCAAACGGAGGTATTTTTAAAGAAGATCGCACTTGTAGACCTAAACAATTTTAAATAAACAAAAGATTCTTTTTCGCAGCTTGTGGCATTCGTTATGAAACCATTTATTTAGGGGAATGAAACCCTGTTTTTTGTTGGTAGTAAAAGGTGCTGACAACTTGATAGCTTCTGCTAAACTTTCTGAAATTTGGTCCACAAGACTTTTTGTTTGATTCGGGAGGGGATTGTAGTTGTGATTTAATAGAGTTTGAAAAAGAGTAGCTTTGTTTTAAGCCGTAAGCCTACTGAAACTATTTGGGGACCTCGATGGTGTTTCACATGACAGACATACTGTTAGCAAAATTTGTAAGTGGGAATAGAAATGCCATAAGGACTTCTCTTTTCCGGCCTATATATCTTCCAATATTATTTCTTGAAAAATCGCAAATTTTTAGATGGTGCATAATATTATGTTGTGCATTGAAAAGATTTTCTTATTAAATAGAATAATGTATAAAATGTATGTGTAATTAAACTTATTTTTTCTGTTTATTTCATTATTCAGGTGGCGCCAAAGTTCGTGCCTTATCAGTCGTTCGTGATTTAGGAATTTTCGGATTGTACAAAGGAGCTCGTGCCTGCCTTCTGCGTGATGTACCCTTTTCTGCCATTTATTTCCCCACTTATGCTCACACAAAAGCTCTGTTCGCCGACGAAGACGGGTAAAATAAATGTATTATTTACATTAACTCTGAATTTAATAATTTATGCTCAATTCCGTCCAACAGATACAATCACCCACTTACTTTGCTTGCTGCTGGTGCCATTGCTGGTGTTCCAGCTGCTTCTCTGGTCACACCTGCCGATGTCATCAAAACTCGCCTTCAAGTCGTTGCTCGAACTGGACAAACCACGTACAAAGGAGTGTGGGATGCGACAAAGAAAATCATGGCCGAAGAAGGACCCCATGCTTTCTGGAAAGGAACTGCTGGTAAGACTTTTAACATACTCTCAATTGCATGCAAGGTTTATTGATGAGTTTTTTCTCCGCAGCTCGTGTACTCCGATCATCACCACAGTTCGGTGTAACGCTGGTATGTTACGAATTACTCCAGCGTATGTTCTACGTTGATTTCGGTGGTAGCCAACCAACAGGCTCAGAGGTGAAGAAATCTAAAGCACTCGATGAAGGTGTTCAAAGAATAAATCCAGATCACATTGGCGGTTATCATGCGGCTGTGCCTTTGTTGAATGGTATTGAATCGAAATTCGGTCTTTGTTTGCCACGTTTTGGTAGACCAACAACATCCACGGGGTCGTGATTACCCAAAGAAAACTCTTTGAACGCCAGTTAAGGTTTTTTTGTTTTAACTTTTGTTCAGAATCACGTCTCTTTTCCTTATTTTGCTAGGAAAACTATGAATTAATTATAACATAAAATATAAATCTAAACAAATTTACAAGAAAATAATAATTTCAACTGTAAACTCAAACAAATTAATAGTTGAGCCAACTTCAACAGAGATCTTTGTAGGTAATTTATTTTTTTAAAAGTTTATTTTTTCTATATTAAAATAATTATTCAAAATAAAACCCTTATGCTGCGGTTAAAAAAAAAATAATCTTAAACAAAATAACTTTAAATAATTATATAATGAATAAACTAGATAATTTTTTTCTTTTTTAAATTGAAAAGTGTTCAATAATTTCCATACGAGATATAAACAAAAACAACAAAAGTAGCCCTCGAAACAAAGAGAACGGATGAAGCTTAAATTGTGTACTTTCAGTATATTTGAATATTCAAACAGTTGAGTTTCAGAATTGTTAAGTTTTGTTAACTGTTTTTTTTTTTGTAATTGTTGATTATGCCTAGCATTTATTTCATTATATAAGTTTTAAAAATAAATTATTAACAGTATGTTAACAAACTTGTAAATATCTAGCTGAAACAAAAAATACATTATATTGTTCTTGTTCGTTGGATTTTTATTTCTTTTTTCTTACATTTCATTCATTGCTTGAAACCATTCAGAGTCGGTGGATTTTTCAGTAAAATTCCACTTTTCGTTAGGCATTGGCCTTGAATTTATAATTTACGTGTAAATCCTGGGGTTTATTTTTTAGTTTCCTTAGAATTTATTGTATATAGTCATCATTATCGTAGCTTACAAATGTAAAAACCGTCATTATTGGCCATTGGAGCATTTTTGTGTTGATAAATTTGTCAATTCCGTTTGGCAGTTTATTGTTTACGTTACAATGGTTTTTCAGTTTGGAGATTATTGTATTTGTATTTGTATTTTGCATGGAAATATTAGTTGCCCTTAAGTAATCTTTTGTTTTTTGTGTTCTCTGGCTTTTTCTGGCACTTAAAATACACGTAAAATCTTCTTAGAGCATAGCATTGACTAAGGATGTAAACTTTCAAGTCTATTTTTGGAAATTTTAGAGGAGAGTGATTTCTAAATTTCAAAGTTTTACTTATTGCATATTTTTGATATACCTCAAAAATGTTTGAATACAACATTTTTTCAGTTATCTAAGAATAAATAGTAAAAACTCAAAATTCAGTGTCAAGTCTTGCAACCCCCTACTACCCTACGCTTGTGAAGTAAGCAAGGCATCCTTTATCTAGGAAAATGGGACCTTGACAGGAATTTGCATTGTTTTGCATTGCTCTTTTCGATTTAGCAATTCAGTAAATAGGGGTGCAATCGAGGAAACAGCTAAGTTCACAGTAAATTTAGTTGGTTCGATCGTGTACCTCTAGAACCAAGCAAGCAAGGAACTTGTAGTTAGGCTTATATTGGCAGTTTTTTGATTTTACATATTAATTAATAGTGTAAGAATTTTTTCGGGGGTTTTATGGTTATAGTTCTACAATTGGCATGTCAATGAAACTTGGAATAAGTGTTTCTTTAGTTAACAGAACCGTAGTACCTCGTGGCATAATGGTTGGTACGTAGGGCTGTCATGCCGAACGTCTGGGTTCGATTCGCTGCCGCTGCCACCTAAAAACAGAAAAGTTGTTCCCGAGGTACTGCGAAGAACTGACAAATCCTCCAAAAGTATACTTGTCATGAATAATTTACCTTATTATTCTTATATACCATGAATCCATAATTCAAGTTGCTAGCGTGATTGGTTCCAGAGATACACGTTGGGGCATGCTTTATTAATTGCGAAGTTAGCAAGTCAAACGATTGCACCCTTATTTAGTAAACTGCAAAATCAGGAATAGAAAAGCAAATAAATTCCAAATTCCTATCGGGGTCTATTTTCCTAGGTGAAAGTTGGTCCTAATAACTTCACAGAAGACAACTACCACCGACTAGCGATCTATTGATGACTCACTTAGATTTTGATTTCACTTCGCATTGATGTTATAAACTACGCTTAAGAAATCAAATTCTCTAAAAGTTATTCACCCACGAGTGCAAGAGGGTCAACTACCCCTTCCCCTCCAAGGTTCGAAAAATACAAAGTTTCTAATCTATGTATTTATGACTTTTTACTATGGACTTTTGCAAATTTCGAGTATTGGTTGTTTTCGAAAACGTCAAATCAACGTCAATTTGATCCACAAATGAGTAATTTGGCGAAAACTTTGCTATCGTGAAATATGCAACCGTCTTGTTTGCAAAAAATCTTTTTGATCAACGTCAGGCTCTTGCTTTTTTCGTTTACGAATACGTTTTCTAGCTTCTCAATGTTTTTGTTGTCAACTCGATTTTTCGCAGGTGATGTTTTCGAACAAGTGACTTTTGCAAACTACATAAACTATCTAATGTCGGTTTTCATTGGAAAAAAAGTTAGAATTATTATTAAAAAGTAAAAAATGAAAAGATTTGCAAAATTTTTCATTTTTTTCATGTTTTATTCAAAAAAAGATCTTTCTAGTTTGAGAGATTTGATCTGCATGCAATCATTCTTCTGTCAAATAACAAATCGAAATAGGGATATACATACATACATATGTTTGTTTTGTTCTATTTGTTCCGACGCCATACGACATTGCCATGTGTATGCGTATGTATGCTATGTCTGTAAACTGCATCTACTCAAAACTATTGCCAGATGTTTCATTCAAGACAGTAATTTTAGATTTTAAAATCAAATCTTTCAGATTTCAATGAAAAAACGACATAACACAATACATATGCAGTAAAACTTATATTTGCGTTTTCGAACAGAAGATTTTTGGAGATTATGTTCGAGGACATCTTGCAAATGCATTTTTGTAGTTTTCGAAAGGAACCGTTTTGTTGATTTTTTTCTTTGAAAAATTCCACATTCTTATCTCCTCTTAGAATCAATCTTGGGCGCGCCTAAAGACTTATCCGAACAAATTTGTACAGGGTGGCGCACCAATTGTGCTACAATAAGAAATTCAAATAACTTTTTTTTTAATCGATGTATTTCATTTTTTTTTTTTATTGGTTAGAAAATTAAATTTTATTTTAAATAGTTAGTTGTTTTTAAAGATTATAGACCGCAAATGACCTCCACGCTCTCCCACGCATATGCGGCACCTGATCAAAAAATTATTCATTGCGGCCTGAAGAGTTGAAGTTGGGATCGCCTCAATTATTGTCGTTATGGACTGCTTTAATTCAGTTAAATTCCTGGGCTTCGTTTTATACACCTCTTGCTTGACATAACCCCATAAAAAGAAGTCTGGTGCAGTCAGGTCAGGTGACCTTGGGGGCCAGCGAAGAGTGGAGTTCCTAGAAATTAATTTGTTTGCGAATTTTTTGTTTAGCTCCGCCGTAACTGGTCTGGCTATATGTGCAGTTGCTCCATCTTGCTGAAACCAAACGCTGTTGAATGGTATACGTCTTCGGCGCAGTTCTGAGTAAAAAAACTCCTTCAACATCTTTAAATAACGGTCCCCATTGACAGTAACGGTTACACCGTTTTCTTCAAAGAAGTACGGCCCGACAATACACCTTGATGAAACTGCGCACCACACAGTGACTCGTTCTGGGTGCAGTTCCGTCTCATGGAGCATTTCTGGATTAGACTCATTCCATATACGGCAATTTTGCTTGTTTACATTGCCGTTAAGATCAAAATGGGCCTCATCAGACATGAACAAACAATTGATCAATGTGTTGTCTTCTTCGGCCATTGATATCATTTTTTGGCAAAATTCCAGGCGAACAGGCAAATCCTGAGGGTTTAACTTGCTAGTAATTTGGACTTTGTACGGAAACAAGTTTAAATCGCCATGAAGTATCCGGTGTAATGACCGTCTACTAACTCCAATTTGCCCCGATAAGTTTCGGGTCGAAACGCTCGGATTGGCCTGTATTGCAGATGCTACTGCTGCGATTGTATCCTGAACCCGAACATTGGCATCTCGATGGTACGGCCTTCGTGCGATGCTTCCAGATTCGGCAAACATGTTTACAAACCTCATAATGGTCCATCTACTCGGGGGATTACCGCCAAACTCCCGCCTAAATTCCCTTTGGACGAAAATGACGGACTACAAAGCATGGTACCGTTGCACTATCCAAATTCTTTTCTCCGTATCCCAAGCATCCATTTTTATAAATCTACATAGTAACCTACAAAATAAAAAAAAAATAAGCCGATTACTCACACAGAAAAAAAGTTATTACGTTTTATTTTTGTAGCACGATTCGTGCGCCACCCTATACCTGCTGAAAGGTGAAAATATTCTTATATTTTAGGAAGAAATACTTAATATTACAGATCCAGTGTGATCCAATGGTACATTTGCTTATGAATATAATAAGAGAGTTTCAGTGTAAGTAGTACATCCGGGCGTATACGTACTTTTTGGGGCCTTTCAAACCAAAAAGCTGGCGAATGAATCTATTTGGTACAACAATAGGCCAAAAACATCCAAACTAAGCGAGTGGAAAATGTTAGTGGCTTGCCGGCGAACAATAAATAAAGCCCGAATTTCTTTAGACGAAACATTATTTAGTGATTGAAATTAGTTTAATAAATATTTGTAATCAAAAATAATTACAAAAAAAAATATTCACAACACAAAACCATTAAATAATTAAGTTTTAAAATTAAAACACCTGAAAAAATCTTCACCAAATAAAATAAATTTAAAATGGTGATGTAGAGTAACCAGGCTGGTTGGATTTTTTGTTTGGTAAATAATTTAAAGAATAAAAAAAGAATAAAACCTAATAAGGAACACAACATTCGCCAAACCGTTCGACTTCAAGCGAACACTCAATTCACGACCCGTAATAAAGGCCTTAAGATTAATTCAATTTTAAGATTTATTGAATTGTTTTTAAGTCAAGGCCCTGTAGTCTCGGCCCATATTGAGTATTTCTAAATCAAAGACAGAAAAACACATGTTTTGCTTCTTTTCCACTTTTGAGAATTTTGAGTAGAACGAACAAAATGAGGTTACTGGGTTACAAGCTACAAAAATTATGAAAGTGATTAGGATGACCTTTATTTATTTCTAATGGTTTTGATCCTGTTAGGTGAACCTAAAAATTATAAATAAAAATAATTTAGTTACGAAAAGAAGAGTTTTGAAAATAACGACTGGAATGGATGATTTATGATTCAAGTGGAATTGAATTATCAGAATTTATAAAAACTTAAAGAAAATAATTTTTGATTATTAATACATACTCAAATTGACACATTTGTTCACCTTTAGGAAAACACGAGCTTTAAAAGCGACTACTTTGTTTTGCAAAGAAAAAGAAGAGTTATGAAGCAGAATTTGATTTGTATTGCAATAGATGAGTTTTTAATTGAACGAATGAGTGAAATAGTGTAGTTTTGAAAAAAAAAACAACACTTTTAAAGTAGAAATAATGAGTTTTTATTAATTTTGGCTAATTACTTCGATGAACAGTTTCACTTCTAAGGAAAATTTCGTCATACTTAACTCATTTTTTAAAAATATGGAATAGAAGTTTTTGAAACTATACCCCTCATATTAAATGTGTGACAAGTGCATACATAAAGTCATGTATCAAAACTAAAAATAACGACTAATCTTATCGTTTAAAAAACCACTATCCTTAAACTTGATTGCAACGTAACGATTAGGATGGATTTTGGACGATACTCGTAATTTGTAATACGGGGCACTGATTTGGGAAACGAAGCTAATCGTTTTTAATTCGATATCTTCTTTTCGACTCGTCTCAATTTAAGCAATTATTATCGATACTTGACAGATGATTTCCAGCGAATAATTTTTTTTTTTTGAATTAAAATTATTTGGCGAGGAGTAAATACAAATTATAAAATATGTTGTTATTAGCTTAAGAATAAAATTAAAATATAAGATACTTACTTCCCATTGGAAGTTATTGTAATTGGTCCGATTTTTCGAATCTAGAATCGGAATCCATCATTTTTAGAGAGATGTCTGTGTTTGCACGTACGTTGCGCTCGTACATTCGTACGTTCCTTCGCTTTTTTTCGTTCACCATATATCACTAACGAATAAAGATATCGACTTCGAGTAAACTTTATTTCATAGATGGAAAAAGGAATTTAAACTAAATTCAAAAAACCCTTGTTAAATTGCTTAGGTCTCGAATATCTCAAGCACAAATCATGTTAGCAATTTCGAGTTGATTGTGTTCCATGCATATTAGTGTGATAGGGAATTGGTAAAAATATAAAATCATATCAACTTATAGTTTTTTTTAATAAAATAAAAGTTGCTAAGAATTACAAAATTTTTGGAAAAAGTGGTTTTTCCCGAATATCTTGTGAACAAACAATGAAATTGGATTCGAGATTATTTTATGTTATGCACTAGTCTATTAATAAATATTGATAAAATAAAAAATATTTTATTTTTAAAGTGAAATAAACTGCAAGTAGTTTTATCACATATTTTATGTTTTTTTTTTTGTCTCAAATATCTTGAGAGCAACTAATGATGTTGGCTTTGGGTTAGTTCAATTTTTCACATAAGTTTATAATTAATTATTTATAGGATTTGCAAAAAGAATTGACATGTAGTTTAAAAAAAAATTCAACAAACTGTACCAAAATCATTGAAATTTTTTTCTCCCAAATATCCTGACATCACACAAAATGGTATTGGCTTCGGGCTTATTAAATTCTATACACTGGTTCATAATTGATATTTGATTGGTTTTGTTAAACAGTTTAGGAAAAACTGTTTTTTTTTAAGTGAAAAAACTACAATAAACTTTACCAAAAATTGTTAAAGAAATTTTTTCTTCTCAAATTTCTCAAGAACAATCAATTATAGTGGACTTGGGTTAGTTTCATTCTTTACTCACTAATTTTCACTTGATTGAAACTTTTTTCGAAGATCTTGAATTGGCGATATTTTTAAAAATAAAATAACATCGGGCTTTAAGCTTCCGAGGCTACCAATGGGAAGTTACCAGTGTGGGTTGCACCCAGCTTCTTTTTTGAATTAAAAAAAAAACTCCATTATGTTGCTTATATGTATATGCCGAACGTGCGATATCCTGAAACTTACGAATTTCAAGAAAGTTATTCAAAAGTGCTTTTTCACCTCTTGATCTTCCTTGCTTTGAGTGAGTTTTTTGTGCAAGGTGTACTATCTTAAGTTTTTCTTATTCTAAAATAAAACCTTATTGAAGAGAAATGTCAAAAGAACCGCAAAAACTATGGCGTCGTTTGTTAACCCTGTTGCTCTACTTTTGTAGCGTCCCTGTTGAAAACCCCTTTATTTATTTTTGGTCATCGGATTATTTTAAAACTTGTAGTTAGATCGATCTTTGAAAACAAATTTTCATAATTGAAAGCTAAATTTCTTAATGGGTACGATTTTCTTTGGTGATCAATATAGGAAATGAAATTAATTAGTTTCTGCAAATAAGCACCGAAGTGAGGGCTCTGGACCTTTGGCACCTCATATACGGGAAATTTGACTAGCTGACCGAGAAATCGCGCGTGACCTTTATTACAAGTCATCAAGGGCTGACCAATTTCTAGGACTAGTTGACCTTTTCTGACCAATTACTGAACAATTAGATGGCATTCCCAAATATCAAATTTCACATATATAAGGTGCCAAGGGTCCAGAGCCCGAAATGAGGGAAGTGTCTAGAGGAGGTATGGCATATTCCAAATTTTGTGTTCATGCTTCAGATTGAATGAAAAGTTCCTACCTATACATATGTACATATATTAGAAAAATCTGTTGTCAAATGACCGCTTCAGTGATCGAGTGAGTGAGTGCCATCAGTTATCGAATGAACGAGTTATCACTTTAAATTTTGGTGTGCTTGATGCTCGAAACGAGAGCTATAATTTCAAACTCACATAATTCAGTCATACGAGTATATTACTTGACAACTGATGGTGTAATTCGGTGCTTGACATTTGCGGATGAAACGATATAAGAGGCATAGAGTTGTAAAGACTTGAAAGAAAGGTAAGTTATTTATAATACAAAATAAAAAATGAAAAAAAAAAATGGATCAAGATGGTTTTTTGAAATGAAATGTCACATCACCCAAATCTGCTTGAGATTTACAGAAAGAAAATATTTATAAATAAGAATTTGGGGCATTATTGTGACATTTTGACCTTGACCGTTATGGTTTAAATTGACATGGGTATAAACACCACATTTTGCATTTGTTTAAAATAAAGTTATATTTACTTAAAAATAAGCAAAAAACATAACGATTTAAAGTTTAACCAAGGAAATCATATCGTACGACTAACTTTTATTGTATCTCCTTTTTTATCCTATCTTTTTTGAAAGTGTACTTTTTAAATGCGGGTAACAACTGACCAAGTATATTTTCAATAATCATTTTTAAATTGAGTGACTAAGAGTTTTTGAACCGAAAAGAACATTGTCAGGTCAAACAGAGAGATAGTAAAACTTGCGTTGCAGAAACTAACTCTTATTTCAAAGTATCTACAACCTGCTCATTATTATATTAAACTTAAAATCATGAAAGCCAATAACACATTTATACGCACTGATACCACCTTTAAAGTTTAATCCAATAATCATTTTCATTTCAAATTCAAATCAGATTGCCCTTTATTTTTCATTGGAGCGTGAAATCCTTAGACTGCATTTTACCGTCTTCAAAGAAAGATTCTCAGTTTCATTCATTCTATATAACTTCAAACTAAACTCCATCAAAGTATAACTTTTTTGCCAATACAAAAAAAAAACATACTAAGCGGCAAGTTTCGCCAACTTTATCGGTCAACAGGTTGTGGCAGAAGCAAAGACTTCTAATTGCACCCGCAAAGAAAAATAACGAGAAGATAACTATATACCTTATGTGGCTTTCACAGATCCGCTCATGCCATACATGCTCGTTACTATGGTCATTGGCCATGGCCATGGAGTCAGCTAGGTCATGGTGATGCATTCATAGGTACTTAAAGCTGTACGATTGTGGATGTTCTTCCAGTTCAATGATCGACCGTGTTGTCAACACCGCACATATTGGCTCCATATTCTATAGCAATCAAGTTCAAAGACGAAGTTTCAAAGTGAAATGCATTCAATTTAAACTAAGGATACGGATCCTAAAATCGTGTTTGTTGGAAAAAAAATTCTGAAGGATTTTGTTTTGAGCGTTGTGATGTTTCTGAAGGGGATAATCCTCCTGGTTCTTTTGAATAATTTATGTGCGTGTAAAAGTGTGAACGACAACGTCAACGATTCTATCAGCGAGGACTTATGGCTAACGAGGATGCGAGCAATTGGAAGGGATGTTAAGGATTGTGTAAAGGTATTCAGATGAATGGAATTAAAAATTAATGATTGTGTAACATATTCATTTTGAACTTTTCGCATCATAAAATACATCAGTTTATGGATGGTTTAACATGCAAAGGTGAATATATGATGATTGCTTTAAGACACCATCAGATTTCATGTTCGGAGTACTAAACTAACTACTTGAAGTGTTATTTAAACTGTCGGAGTATGTGAATCTGCATTAATATTGAAAGTGGAAAATTTCCAATAAGTAGTAGGAGTAGTAGTTGTAAGTAATAAATAGATTTCCAATAACTCCTGGTAATGAAGAAAAATTATTAGAAATAATGATGTAGTACCTCGTGACTTAATGGTTAGAGCATTGAACTCTATGTCTGTCATGCCGAAGGCTTAGATTCGATTCCCAACCGCTATCACTTAAAAACAGAAATGTTTTTCCCGAGGTGCCTCTCTCGAGGAACTGAGAAATCCTCCAGAAATATACTTGTCATGAAAAAGTAGTTTCGGTAAAAAGAAAAATGTAGCTCCCCTCGAATCCTGCCAACAGCGCGCACACAGGAATCATTGAGGGTTGTGAGTCACTATTCGGCCCTGGTTTTCCCGAGCTGTTGCCACCAAATTTATTGGTTTATTTTATTAATTTTAGTGACCATTGAGAAAAGGTATACAACTAATATGTTGGACTTTCTTAGGATAATAATTTTTTTGTGGAAATGATTAATAAAATCTTTCCTTCGGCTTTTTTTGGTCACTGTGTTTTTGGCAATGAAACAACTAAACTACATTTGCTTTCCTGACATTTCGGCTGGAATTGCTCCTTTCCTCCTCAGGGGAACTTTATTAAGACACAAAATGCATTTGTTACAAAGCATTTTTTTTTTTAATTTTCCCGTGGATGGGTGCAAATCTGCATAAGGCTCTATGGGGACCGAAAAACGCGTACTCATAGGTGTGGGAGATTCTTACTACACTAAAAACACCTCCACTCCCCGATTGCAACTAATTTGCAACTTATCTTGCAATTTATTTTTAACGATATGTAAAATAACGTGTTGCAGGTTACTTTCCGATGAAAGTTCCTGCTTATTCCGTTATTTTAAAGCTGTTTTCTGTTCACCGCACCAAGTCGGAAGGTTTTATTCTTCGCAGACGGCAAACTTAATTGTCAAGAATGTCAATAATCATTGAATTAACTTGTTCTATTAGTCGATTTCTACGTTTTCGCACGAAACTTTTTATTTCGTCATGAACCGTAGGAATCCCGAAATCTGTGAAGATCTTCGTTTCTTATATACCACGTAGCATTTACAAATGACCTAAGCAATTTATTTTCAAGTGTTTGTAAATTATTTAAGTTTTACGCAGGTACAACCCCAAAGTTGTATACCATAAGCCCAAACAGGTTTAAGAACCTGTCGATATAAAATCAACTTATTTATACTAAGTTTTGAATATTTACCGTGTAGCCATATATTCAGTTCATATCTCTTAATTTACTTTTAAGTTCTTCAAATTTCTAGAGTCATTCCCAGATACTTTGCCTCATTTGCAAATCGATCACGAGCGGTAATAAGAAAGACGGGTAATCTATATATTTTTGTATACGTAAAGTCTACGTGGACAGACTGTTATTCATTCAGCGCTATTCGTCATGTTTTTGTACACTCATTGACATTATTAAGAGCAATTCTTTAAAATTAGAACAATCATTTCCGTGTCTTCTACGAAAAAGTCAGTTATCTAGGTATCTGCTTAGAATGTTATAAAGCCCTTCAGGCAGAACTTGCCTTAATTTTAATTTGATGCCTTTGTGCCACACCTTGCAAACGCCAGTGACACGTCCAAAAAGACTATCGAACAGATTTTCTTTTCTTCAGGAGCGATGCGTTTGAGGAATTACCGTGGCGAATAGGGCTGCCCACGACACCAGAATAGTCTCAGTATCGTTTAGTATCGGTATCGGAAACAGAAACGATACCTAGACGATATCACTTCTAAAGCATTTTAAACAATACCGAGCCTATACCGAACTTTTTTGAACGAAATTTACAGAAACTCTCGGTTGTGCGTTTGGTATCGACAGATTTCCTCCATTTATTACAAACAAATAGTCCTTGTAAATGGTTTCTTGGAAACGGATCCTACGATTTGAACTACGCCAAAAAATAAAAATTGAAAAAAGCCCAAAATTCTCCATGCAATGGTATGGCTTTTTTCCAAGGAAAACCCGGCCTAAACTCCGGAATTTGGCTATTTCTTCCAAAAGCTTCTTGGACTTTTCATTATTCTAAAAGGAAAAATGGCCAAAAAAATTTTGGAAAAAATAGCCAAAAATACCGGAAGTTACGTCTAGTGTTTTGGGTTCTTTATCTTAGGAAAAAAGCCACACCATTGTATGGAGAATTTTGGGCTTTTTTCCATTTTTCAATTTGTTTTATTGGAAAAAACACCAACAATTAGATTTTTTCAAACAAGAAAAGGAAAAATAACTGAAAATAAACTCTTTAGCTTAATTTTCAAATCGAACACAAAAAAGTAATCGTTTGTAATCACCGGAGGGGGGGGGGACGCGGCGTGCTTCTTGTACATCCTGCCGACCAACCCCTAGCACGCACCGTTCACATTAATTTTTATACTCTTTGGGCGTAATTTCTAAATACTTTTTGGAAATTGGGCCTGAAAAAGCTGTGTTTATACTTTTTGGGCATAGTTTCCAAAACCAATTTGGAAATTAAACTAAAAAGTTGGCGTTAGGAAATACCAACCAAGGATATAGCGTCCAAATTGAATTGGAAATATTACCCAAAAAATTTTGTATCTCCCAAAAGCAAATATTTGGATAATTTCAAAGAAACTTTGCATACACCAAACCTCGCACCTACCCCAAATCCTGTAGTAAGCCCAAGCAGGGGGGTAGCAGGGGGGCAGCATGCCCTCCCATACTTACCTCATTGTTTATTTGGGAATTATTAAACTTCACAAACCAAGTAAAGGGGAGGTGTTATTTGGTTTATGAAATTGAAAATAAATAAAAGATCTTTGAAATGGAATTTTTTTTAATTTTACATGAAATTTACTTTATTTGAATGGCATTATAATTTAAAATATGATTTCTCGCATATGACCACCACGGCAGGCTCAGTGGTCAATCGTCATCAATAAATTTGCACAATTTGGAAGCGTTGATCAGGTGTCAGTCTATTCACGTTGAAATACCAAAGCAATCTAAAAACACATCACTTGACAGCTGACAAAATGGCCGCCAGTTGAATTAGTGTTTAAAGCCATTCACTGGCACACCCATTTTTCTTTAGCCAATGATTTGGATAAATTTTTCACTCACTGCCATGCCCATTTGTTTTTATTTCATGGTTTCTCGGAAACTGCTCCAGAGGGAAATAAAAAAACTCAATTTTTAAAAACAAGTAACGTAAATGTCATGGCCTTAACGGCTTTGAGTTATGACGTTCTGAGTCATAGATGCATCTCAAGAGACCATATTTGTTTAATTCATCTTGTTTTTGTGGAATATATTGTAATAAATTGTTTTTTAAAATAACTCAATTTATTTATATGTCAGACAGTCAAGCTGCACTCAAAGCTCTGAGCTCCTACGCAATCAGCTCAAAAGTAGTTTTGGAGTGTGTGAACAAGCTGAATGTCCTAAGCAAGGAACAACAGTGTCACACTTCATAGGGTACCTGGTCACGTTGGTGTCCAGGGTAATGAAGAAGCAGATTCCTTAACAAAAATAGGGGCAAAGACTCCCTTAATGGGGCCTGAACCCTATTGTGGCTTAGGAGAAAATGTGATAAAACATAAAATTAAAGAACTGGAGGAGGCCAAAAGATCTAAAAACTGGAAAGAATTCCCCAAGCTAAGGCAGGCAAAACTATTACTTGGTAGTTACAACCGAGCATGATTTAAAGACTGCATCAACCTAACTAAGAACAACCTTAGGATAATATCTGGTCTCCTCTCTGGGTACTGTAAACTTAAAAGACATCTAAATATGCTTGGGTTAGTTAGCAGTTCAACATGCAGATTCTGCTGCACACATGAGGAAACACCAGACCATACACTAGGAAAATGCGATGCAATTATGCACCAAAGGAAAAAACAACTGGGAAAATACCAGGTAGAAGAGAGTGATCTTTCCTCTCTAAAAAAGTCATCCAAATACATAAATTTCTTAGGGAAATAAAATTGGAGGAAGAACTGTAGAATGAGCAACCTCATCCAGTCTAAGGTGGGGGCACAATAGATCTTAAGGTCGCAGTGCAACAACCCCCAATATTTCTTTCATTCATTCATTCATCTTCATTTCACGATGGCGGCTTTTTCCAAACCATAAAACAATTTTTGTTCATCTAATAATGGATTTAATGGCCTCTTTTTGACTAATTTGACTGGGGTATTACCAAAGTTCCGATAAGGCTAAAAATTAACAAATAAAGCATGAATTTCCAAGTTGTGGAAGTGTACCTAATATTAATGAGCTGGACTCACTTCTTTTGAACTTTCAGAAATGTTCGTTTTAGATAATATTCTATAAATAAGTGATATTTACCTTCGTATTCTTTATTACTCGTATAGTTATTATTTTAAGATCGCATTTTATGCTTTCATGGGCGGTACGTGACTGTTTACCTCAGCCGGTTTACGTCCGACAGTTAACCTCCGCCAGTTTACCTCTGCCAGTTTACCTTCGCCGGCTTACCACCGCCAGTTTATCTCTGGACAGTTTACCACCGCCACTTAACCTCCGCCGGTTTACCCCGAGAGCAGGTCAGGTAGTGTGGAATGTGACGTAATACTACCTATTTTTTCGCTTACAGGGGGCTTCTCTCGGATTGCGGCAATTTACTCTGAAAGCCTAGTTTACAGTTCCCGAGTGCAAGAAAAAACTTATGCAAATATTCTTGCACGTCAAAAATGATTGAGGTGAAATGCTTAATTGCTTGTTTGCATGATTGGTTTACAGTTTCATGCAAAAAAGACATTGCTGCAATGAAATGTCATGCAAAACAATGAACCGGCAATTATTTTGCATGCGAAAAAACGGTGATGGTCGACTTACACTTAAAAAATAATATATATTCACCTCAAAGCATTATATGCCTTGGTTTTTGCATCCAAAAATATTTATTTTCCATTTTAAGACCTATAGTTTATTAATTTGGGGTTAATTTATAACTCAATTGGTGGTTTAGGCCAAGGCAAACATTTTTTGCCTTGAATTTAATACAATTTGGTGCAAGGAAGAGGTGGCAAATTGTTTTGAAAATTTCAATTTTTTTCGCATGGGAACTTTAAACTAGGCTGAAAGTACAATAAATCGGTGCGGCAAAACTAAAGCCCTAAAAATATAATCCCAAAAAATGTTTTGCAAAATTACAAAAGTAAAAATATTTTTTTCCCGCTAGAGCTGTTGTTTTGTGAAAAAGAATATACAAATTTGTCCTAAGCCAAAAATTAAGCTTTCCGCATCATCTTTATAAGTTTTCCAGTGAAGAAGATCACGATTGTGCATGAATATGAATTGAAAAGCAGCAGATTCCAGATTGGCCCATTGCGTTCACTAATGGGGTTTTCCAATTAACCAGTTTATATTTCTGAGATTCCAGAGGACTCAGAGCGCTCAGAAATATAAACAGGATTCCTCTCAAGAATTCCTCACTTTTCCCCTTAAAATCTGAGACTGAAATTTTATGGATTCACTTGCTCAATTATTTTTTTTCGCAGTAAATTACATAAGAAGAAAAGAAAAAGAGAGTTAAACTGGCCAATTAAAAACAAAAAGAAATACATTTTTGAAAAAAACAATGTATGAATTAACAGCTGATAGCTGTCAGAAGGTAGTTTCAAAATTATAAACTACCTAACTTACTCTGGAGGTAAACCGGCGGAGGTAAAGTGGCGGTGGTAAACTGTCCAGAGGTAAACTAGCGGTGGTAAGCCCACGGAGGTAGACCGACGGTGGTAAAATGGCAGAGGTAAAATGTCGGAGGTAAACAGTCCTGCTTCGTTCATGGGTCATATAGATGAACTTCACTAATCACAAACACTGATTGTGATTTTAAGACAAGAAATAAATTAACTAAATAAGGTTTAAGTTTTATTTAAATAAACTTTATTATTAAATTTAAATAATAAAATAATGTTCACAATTTAAATAGATAAATAGTCAGGAACGCAACGCGTTTCGGATTTACTCCATCTTTGCACGAATTACTGATAGTAATTTCCCTGATGATGAAGTAACACTCCGAAACGCATCGCATCCCTCCCCTCACTATTTATTCATTAAAGTTGTCAAAATTATTTAATTATTTAAATTTAAAAATTAAATATATTTAATTAAAACTAAAACCTTAGTTTAAAAAAAATATTTATTATATTTGAAATCATTTAATGACACAACTTGGAGACAAACCAAAACCAAAAAAATGCTACTGATTGTGATATGAGAAAGTAGACAGCCTAAAATTCAGTTCAGAATCAGGAAATGTGGTTAGTAGATTTTTATTTCCTGATTATGTGAAAATAACAATTTCATCACTTTCATGTAATGTCAAATAGCTTTTTTAATCTTAATCCAACCGCCTTCATATCGAAAACCTTAATGTATTGGCGTAACATAAATTTTCCGCATGTATTAAAAAAATATTCAAAAAATAACGTGATTGTTATTGCATGTATCAACAAGAGAGTAAAACATCACAATAAACTCTGACCACCCATGGATAAAACAATTTGGTGACCGTCATCGTCAGTAACAGAATGTCCTTGAACGTAAAAAATCATATATCCAATATATTTTTTTAATATTGATTTTATGCGTGTATGTAAAGTATTTTAATTCACGTTTTTTGTAACCTCGCCCTTAAGTGGGTTATTTGTTAACCTTTAAGGTTATGTAAAACTTATTAAATTGCACACAAAAAAAAACTAATTCCTTTTTGTCGGTGTATAGAAAACCAGTCATACAACGTGGAATTGCCTGAAAGTCACATCACTGAAGTTATTTGACGAGATGATGTCGTCAAATGTGATTCCCATATGGCGGGGAATTCGATTAGTGCAGGTTGCTGATTACATAGATGACAGGACAACAAAGACAACTGATCCAAGGTGAGTTTCCTTTTACGAAGGATTATTTTATTTTTATTGTTTTGTGTCCTTTAACTTCACAGTGATACTGCTGCTGCTGCTGCAGCTGCTAAAAGAGATGTCGATGGTTTTGTATATCTGGATCAAATAGTTGAAAGAATGACGAGAGTTTTACAAACGCATGTCTTGCAAGTGAGCTTTAAGGACATTGTTGATGGATTTGTGTTAGATGACAAAGGTGAGTCAGTTAATTGGTTTAAGGCATATTGAGGGCGTTAAAGTGGAAATGGTTTTTTTCATTTTGTAGTTTAAGTCCAAAATATTCAAATATTTTTTTATTAAGATGAAAATTTATATAAGTTTAACATTTATCTCTTATCTACACTCATTTTAATTTAAGGCAAATCAACGGAAGTTTATGGAACTCCACGTCATAGGCGCCATAGAAACAACATGATGATGGCAATGGTATTTGGTGTTACAGCGCTGGGAGCCGTTATGGTACCGGTAGGCTTTCAGGTTTTGTCGGTTATTAGTGGGAAAGCTTTGCTTTTAGCTAAAATGGCTTTACTATTGGCTTCAATTAATGGTTTAAAAAAGGTATGTTTACAAACAATGGTTTACTTATTCGATTAAAGTTCCTTTAATTATATTTCACAGATTGCCAATAGTGGTGTTCATTATGGGCTCTATCAAGTTCCACATGATCCATTTGGTTATCACCATGGTGGTTATTATGATCGCGGTGATGCCCAACATCCTCGAAACGTTCCAAATCTTTTGGCTAATCGAGTGGAAGAAATTTAAAAGCAGATAATAATATTTTTTTAATGACATTTCCACCTACGAATACATTTATGTAGTTAATAATTTTTAATAAGTCTATTGTGCATAGAATAAATATAAATATATTAAAGTTTATTGAAATTAATGTCTAAAGAAAGGAAACAATAGAAGTTTTAAGTTCAGTTTATTTAATATTTGCCTTAGAGATTTTCCTCAGGAGGAGCAATTCTAAAAGATATTTCCATAAATAATTCCTGTTTTTGATATTTCCAGCTTTTTGTTAAATATAACGACCAACTTACAGCAACACCACAAACATATAAAACGAATTAAGTTGGTCAAAGAGCTTGAGCTGAATCACCTTAGTTTGTACTTTTTAAAACCGGAAGGGGCTTCTGCCCCCTAATCATATTTGATACGTTTCAAATAATTTATCTTCTTTTGGATTCATTGCATAGCTATAAATTTCTAGATCAATATTAATTATTGAATGGGGGCCTCACCCCTTAATCGACATCTTGCGTACGCCCTTGCCAGCTCTAAAAACAGAATATACATCTGGGTATGCTGTGGATGGTAAGTTGCTTACTAACTAATATCACATTCACATAATCGTTTGTTTTAATTGATCATAATTATGACATTGTCAGTCACTATCGCTATATGCACATAAAGTGATTCATATAAATAACGAAACTTCTTCAAATTGTTTTTATCTTGTTTATGACTGCACTTGAATGTGTCGCAGTGAATAGTAATCGAATTGCATTTAGATGGACTAAACTGAAGGTTCATTAGTGTTCAAGTGGATATTCGATACTTGTGAGCCATGCTATGGAAAAATTATTTCTATGAAAGAATAATAATAGATATGAAGTAAACTTTGATTAAAAATAGATGAATAATTTTTAAATATACCTAAATTTATACATTGAAATAGAAACGGGTCCTTAAATAAAGTAGGTACCTACTGAGTGTATTGCAAGCAATAATTTTTCAAAACATCACATCTTTTCTTCATTTTCTTAATTTTAATAGGTCTATCCCGAGTATATACTAAGTTGTTATTTCTTATAGCTCTGTCCACAACTATGTAACTTCCTTTCCTGCAATTTGAGTAAATAATAACTTTTTCGCCGGAATTGCTTCGCTGAAAATGCAACAGTCTATCGCACTAGAGCATTGTTTTTAGAAGTATCGAAAGCATATTAGGGTAGACAGGAAACAGTTGCAGGGGGACAAAATACATCGTTTAAATGGAAAAAGAAATAAAAAGTAACAAAAAATAATATTATATAAAGTATTTTATCGTTTTGAGACTGTGTCGGTATCGGCATAATAGTTTTGATCTGGCCTTAACCCATAAGGTTTTGTTTTACAGAATTTGCAGTTTGAGTTCAAAATCTGGCCCTGAGTTAGAAAAAATTAAATAATTTTCTGTTTTTTCATGCATCGATTCTGATCACCATACAAAAAATGGTTATTAATGGTACCTCCCAATCATAACCATTTTTTTTTTATTTAAATTTTTTTCAAAGCGGTAATTTTGATTTCAATATTTTTTTATATAGAAGTTCATATGCAATATAAAAAGCTTTTTGCCAATATTAAAGAAGTTTTTTTTTGGATTTGAAAAAAATGTTCGATTTTTTTTTTTGAAAATCAAATATTTTAAAAACTATATGGTTGATTTTTATAGAGTTTGTTTTTTTTAAGGTTTTTTTACACTCTTTAAAGTATTTTAAGAAAAATAAAATGCACGACTGAACCGCACGTTGCTTGGAATTAAGAACTTTTAAAATATGAAATGAATTAAAAAAAAACATAAAAATATAAAAAAAGCATTTAAATCGTTCTTTTAATTGTATAAACAACTAGGTAGAAACTTAGAGCTCAAAAATAAGTATGCCATTTGATTATATGAAAATATATAAATATGTGTAAGAAAATTATTTAAATCGTTGGAGCGGTTTTCTTAAAAATTAATTTTTTATATATAAAATTTTAAAAATATTAAAAACAAAAGTTTTGGTTAGCCAAATTTTGAGTAAATGTATTAAATACATTTTTAAACTAAGTTCCAAAAATATTCATCAACTCGTTTTTGAAATGTTGAATTTTCAAAAAAAAATGCAGTATTTTTTTTAAAAATCCAAAATTTATTTTTTTTTTCAAAATTTTGAAATGCATAATGCATATGATGTTATAAACATTTTAAATGAGTTTTTGTGTACAAATTTTGACTGAAATAGCTTAAGACGTTAATGAGAAAATCGAAAATTAAAAAAACCGTTGCATGGCAGGTACCATTAATAACGTTTTTCGGTAATTTTTTTTCATCGAAAAGTACACCAGACCTACAATAATACATTGATTTTTTGATGAATAAGCTCTTCATTTACGGTTTTAGCGCAAGTACCGTTATTTTTTGTGCTAAGAAATGTCAATTTCCCCTCTGGAGAGTAACAAAAACACTTCAAGTTCAAAATTTGAAGAATATTGCTTAAGTGGTTTCGGTTGTAGGTCGATATATGGATAGACAGACAGACAGAATTGTGCCAACCACTTTTTTCGTGTTCTCTATCATCGTAATGTCATGTTTGATTGTTGTCTCGAAATTTTTTTTTGCACGAATTCAAAACTTGCCCTAAGTACCTATATCGCAAATAAAAATCCAACACACCCATGAAACCCATATCTATCCTAGCCAAAAGAAGAACCTTAAACCAGAAAAAATTGGGGAATTATGTTTTCATGACACGAATAAAAAAAATCTAGATCTTTAAAAGTCAATAACTCGGGAAGCAATCCTTCTATAAGACAAAATTGTTTTTATTAGACGTTTTTTTTTAACGAAAAACCGTTAGCAATGAAGAAGAATCGATTAAAGAAATCTCTTATGTTTTTGGCGATTTACCGTTATAAAAAAAATATCGGTTAATGTTTTTTTATGTTTTTTTTTTTGCTTGCTTTGCTTACTTTGACAAACCTCGAAAAGCGATACAAACTTCTTATACTTAATGTTTTATCTGTTAATAATTTGCCATTAGTTAATCTTTAATTAGGTGTGAAAAGCTGAATTTATTCACGTAACGTTTTCTATGTTTTTTTTTTGTTTTTTGCTAGTTTGAGTCAAGTTAGCAAAGAATCAACTAATAAAGGGGTTAAGACTGCTAATACCCAATGGTTTATGACTTAATAATTTGTCGTTAGCTAGTCTTTTATTATTTCTGACAAATTTGAATTTGTTTTGCAATTTTTTCTATGTTTTTTGATTAAGTTTCTTAATTCATATAAAGTAACATTCGAAAAGGTTTTTAAATTTATTATATTGAACTGTTTATTGCTTTATTATGCTTTCACTGGGTCAAATAAGGTTTTCTTGAAAAATGCATAGAAAACATCGAACGAAAAAATTGATTATTAAGTGACACCTAAAATGTTTTGTCTTGAAGTTCTTTCCAAAAAAGAGAAAACATAGAACGACAAATTGTAAATTGTGAAAACCTACTAACAACTAGTTAACCATGAATGATTTAGTCCCAAACCATTCAGTTAAAACAGTTTTTATACCACTTTTTAGAAAACGTAGAAAACATTGCATGAAAAATTTGAAACTGTCAGAAATAATTAACGAATAATTAATGGAAATTTATCCACCTACCCAGAGACGTCCTAACACAATTGGCGGCCCAGGCCAGTGCCGTAAAAAAATATTAAGCTATGACATTTAAAAATGTTACCGAGACGATATTTATAAAAAAAAAAAATTACCAAGGTAAGATCGATTCGGAGTCTACAAATTAAAAATTTAATTTTTTTCTTTTTACTGGCTCTATCTTATCCAAAAAAAACAACAGAACTATTCAATCGTGAATTTTTAACGACCTACAGTTTTTCTCTGGTGCGAATAGTAATGGTTTTGTCGGAATGATTTTACTAACTGCCATTTTAAAGATTTTTGAGTTTTTAATATTCTTAAAAATGTATTGCCTTTTCTTTACAAATAAATAAATATTTAAAGACATGAACAAATAAAAAATTAAATGTTTTAAAAAACGTACAAAATTTTATAACGTTGTGATCAACTTTGTTTTTAATAGTTTAACCTATTTGTAAAAATAATTAAATGTATTCGATTGCATTTATTTTGGGTTACGTACGAATGACTGACAAAATAAATGTCGACTGTTTAAAATGTCGATTTTTATCGACTTTTTTTACAAGTTGAAATATCGACCGACTAATTAAAATGTCGACATTTTTAAATTTCCACTTGACAAAAAGTCGACTGCCCTGAAAGAAGTCGGTAAAATGTTGATTTTTCCGTATTTTCCCATAAAAAAAGTCGATACAAATTGACATTTCAACCAGTTGACATTTTTAACAGTCGATATTTCTTCTGTCGGTCATTTGAACGTAGGAAAAGAATAACGTTCTGCTTTAAATGTTTTCATGGAAAAAGCATAAACTCAAGAATCATTAAGTCTTGTCTGACTTTGTAAGAGGAACTTAATACTTATTTAATGCGATAGAAAATTTCAGAATAAAGTTCTTATGAATATTGTTTAACTTTTATAATGCTGAACTTATTTAGGTTTTTGTTTATTTGATATTATTCTTTTGTTCTGCTTTAATTCAGTTCAATTCAAATTTCAAAGCCTTATAGTTGCCTATTTTTATGAATGTTTTTATTATTATATTTACATAAAAACGCATTTGCCTTTAGAAGAAGAAATTAAGATCTTGCATTAAGGCAAGACAATTGAATTTATTGAACTATCTTGAAGCAAAACAAAAAGTAATATCACACCAGTTGTTGTTCAGCTTCAAATAATCGCTTAACAAGTGCTTAAATGATCATAGTTTAGGGAATGATGTTAACAAGCGCGCGCTTGTTTCCTTAACAACTATGATCTGATCAAAATCTCGACTGTTAAAAAATCGAATAATAAAATGTCGATTGTTGAAATGTCAACTAATAAAATGTTGACTGTTGAAACCTCGATTGATAAAACGTCGATCCCTGTCGAGTGTCGACATTTTGACAATCGATATTTCAAAAAGTCGACATTTTAAAAATTGTTAAAATTCTGTTCTAGTTTTTGGCTGTCGGTCTCTTAAACAGTTGAAATATTTTTGTCGAGATTATAAAAATCGACGTTATGGAGTCGGTATTAAAAAATTTGAGATATCGTACCAAATCCATTTATTTTATTTAGAAATTGAAGTTTTCTTGAATTTTATTCAATCCCTTATTTTTTGGTACCAATAACTTAACGTACCTTTTCTTTTTTTTTAGAAAAATAAGGTTAAAAATTTTTAAGAGTATTTATTGGTCTTTCATGAAAAAATAATGATATTTCACTTATTTTATAGAATTTCAGTTTTGCATACTTTCAAAAATGACAATCGGTTGGTTTACTGTTGTGGTTCAGGGGCCCCCAGAATCCGGGAGCCCTGGGCCCTGGCCCACTGGGCCCATGCCTAAAGACGTCACTGCACCTACCCATTTTTGCTAACTTGACACTCATAGAAAACAAATAACCCAAAAATACATAATTCAAAAGTTCTTACCACTTAAAAAAAAAAAACACAAATCATATAACGACAAATTCGAAATTATCATAACAAATTAACGACTAACTAACCACAAAATTAGCATCTACCCATATTTCGATCCGTGAGAGTTGCTTTGCTATCAAGTTTTCAAAACACTTATAAAACACATAGAAAACATTGTCCGATCAAATTTAAATTGTCACAATTAATTTAGACTAATTAACGGCTAATTCTCCACCTAACTTGACACTCATTAATTCAACCTTATAGATTTTTTTCATAACGAAATTCCAGTTTTCTTGTGCTATGACATGTTCTATTTTGTTCATAGTTCAAGCCCTATTTTTGTGGTTATAGGATCCGCTCCCAAGAAAATAACAAAATTTCGTTTAACAATTTTTTCAAAAAAAAATTTAAAAAGCATCTCGTCTAGAAAAATGTACTGCCAAAATAATCCTTTTTAAAGTTTTGAAAAATCGTTCAAAATTATCTTTATAATTATCCTATCTTTAAGAACAACCGTAAATGAAAAGCTTATTTATCTCAAAAACGGCTCTAACAATTTCGATAAAAAAATCAGTGTTTTATTGAAGGTATGGTTTACTTTTTGATACAAAAAAATTCACCGAAAACCGGTGATCACGGTACCTGCCATATATATCAATTTTCTCATTAACGGCTCAAACGGTTTTAGTCAAATTTGTATGCAAAAGCTCTCTAAAAATGTTAATAATATTGCCAATATTTTAATTTTATATTTTAGTATATACTTAAAATTGGCATACCAAAACTTTTTTTTTAAATGTTACAAAAATGTTGTATGTATAAAAAATTAATTTTTAGAAACCCGCTCCAACGACTTGATTTTTTTTTATATATAAAGGGTTTTTCAACAAGGACGTTACAAAAGTAGAGCGACAGGGACAGCAAACGACGCCATATTTCTTGCCTCTCTTTTGACATTTCTCTTCAGTAAGGTTTGCCATTTCATGATGGAAACAGGCAAAAGAAACGAGCTAACAACGAGTCGAAATTATTAAAATTTACGTCCATTTACGGTCGTCATAATCGTCCTAGCAGATCAACAATTGAGCGTCTAGTGGAAAAATTTGAATCCACAGGCACAGTACAAAATGTTCCCGTGCCAGTGAGATAAAGAAGTGCACGTAGTGTCGAGAATATTGCTGCCGCTGAGGCTTCAGTTGCAGAAAGCCCAAATGTGTCTCTCACATGTCGTTCTCAAGCGTTGGGCATCTCTGTGACGTCGTTGTGGTGAATTTTGCGAAAAGATCTTGGCCTACATCCTTACAAGATTTAATTGACGCAAGAACTGAAGCCGCTTGACCACCAGAAGTGTCGTATGTTCGTGAATTGGGCTGAGCAACAGCTTGAAAATGATTCGGGTTTTCATCGAAAAATTATCTTCAGCGATGAGGCTCATTTCTGGCTGAATGGTTTCGTCAATAAACAAAATATGCGGTATTGGTCAGGCAGCAATCCACACGTACTCCATGAGTCATCATTGCATCCCGAAAAAATAACGGTTTGGTGTGGTTTATGGGCCGGCGGTGTCATTGGGCCATACTTCTTCCGTGATGATCAAGACCGGCACGTTACTGTGAGAAGGGATCTCTACCGTTCAATGATAACCGAATATTTTTGGCCCCAATTAGATGATATGGACTTGGAGGACATGTGGTTCCAACAGGATAATGCCACAAGCCACACAGCGAATGTCACAATCAATTTATTGGAAACCAAGTTTGGAGAACGTGTTATCTCACGAAATGGTCCAGTCGCTTGGCAGCCTCGGCCGTGCGATTTGATTTCGTTAGACTATTTCCTGTGGGGCTACTCTATGGTCTATGCCAACAAGCCAGCGACGATTGATGAACTTCGTACGAATATTGAATGTGAATTTGCAGCAGTATCGGCCGATTTATGCTTGAAAACCGTCAAAATTGGGTTCAGCGTCTGGACTTCTGCAAGCGTGTCCGTGGTGGCCATGCAAAAGAAATCGAGTTCCATACATAATGGCATAGAACGTACTTTCACAGGAATTTCATTGATATCCAAAATTGTTTTTGTTTTATTTAAAAAAAACTTTTGTAGCGCTCTTATTGAATAACCCGATATATATTCCTAGTTTTTCAAGTAATAAAATGGCATACTTGTTTTTGAGCTCTAAGCTCTTACACTAGTTGTTTATACAATTAAAAGGACGATTCAAATGTTTTTTTTTATTTTCTATTCTTTTTTTTCTATAATTACTTTTATATTTTAAAAGTTCTTAATTCCAAGCAACTTGAACATAAGAGCAAGAACGTGCAATCCAGTCGTGCAATTTATTTGTATTATTTTAGTTTTAATTTGTTATAAAAATCTAAGTATTGAAATTATTTTAATTATTTACGTTGCGTAGTTGAAACTGAAGTGACCAGAAAGGCACTGTTTTTGAAATTTATTCCATAAAAGAAATAACTATCTAACCAATAGAACGAAAACATGTCTACTGATTATACCTCTGTGACTTGCTAACAAAAACAGTAAACATTTCAATAGTAAAAATAATACGTTTTCACTCTAAGATATCAATATTCAATACAAGTGATACTACTATTCCCATAATTTTGGTCACCACAACAATAACACTCATTTTTCTTCATCATCATTTATTGTCGATTTTCTTTTAACCAAACATTCTATACACAAAAAGCACATGTTCGCATACTCGTATACATCTTTGTGAAAAAAACCAGCATGAAGGCAACAAGTGCTATAGGCAACTAAACGACCACCTTAATAGCACTGCCATTCTGCCAATTTTCATCTCTGCTTTGCTTTAACTGCCTTTCAACTCCCCATGGGCCCATTCCCATTCATTTGCCTCCTACACTCTATAGTCTTCTCTGTGAATTCGAATCCGGTAAGCCGCCCTTGGTGAGGAGGAAAATCTGTAAGCTTTCAGCACAGACAAGCGAAAGGCATCTACTACGAGGAGTATAAAAGGATACGCGCCACTGATAACGACACCATTCCGGCGATGGTCTTCCATGGTTGAATTAGTTTCTCGCAATCGTCCTTACAACACGGCTCCAAAGAACATTCCCGTAGTCATAATCGTAGTTATTTTCAGTCAATAAATTAAGAGATTGGTGCGTTTTTGATTCAAAGTTTTTTCTTTTGTGTGCAAAAATAAGGATCAAAAGTTAATAATAAATTCTGAGTGTTTTTAAAAACTTTGTGCACTTTGTGTTAAGTGAAGATATCCTGCTAAATATTTTATTTATCCCGTTCTACATATTGTGTTTTCTTACATTCGTATAATCCCTATACATTTGACTGTTTTGCGGTTTGAATAGCGGCGGTGGCATTCGGCAATAATTACGTTTCCTGTGAGTTATCTCGGTTTCGTGTGAGATTCGCTTTGCCTGTGAATTTTCGACAAAAGGATCAGAAGTGTCAACAACGAGGGCGAACATGAAGGCTGTGGTGTTTCTTTCGCTATCAATTTTAATCCTTGGAGTTAAGGTGAGTTATAGGGGTGATTACCGGAATCGTGGGTGGTCATCAATATGACCAACAATGACCTGGGCTTCATATTATTATGTATAATACTTTTCTGCCTTTTCTTTATGTGGATGGTTTGATCCGAGGTAATTTTTTTCAATTACCTACATTCGTGACATCGTAGCTCGATGGTGTTTATCTTAAGTGTTATTGTGTGTGAATGCAAAGTTGTGGCATATAATATTCATGATATTGGATTAAAGAGCATTTTATTTTTATCTCAAGAAAAACAACAGAAAAAAAAAACATGTTGTTGTGTTTGATAAAAGGATATTTATTTATGTACATAATGTATGGGTATGCCCTGTTTTCTATTTCTCTTGATAACAATTAAGAATTGTTTCGAAAAGTGTAATCGGAAGCTACGGAAGTATGCAATTTACTAATTGTTTCTTGTTTCTAAAGACTTTTGTGTGCTGTATTTTTGTTTATTGCCATTAAGCGACGGTATATTATCCTTAAGTGGATGTTGAGAGATTCTTTTATTCAACAGTGGAATTAGATGAAAATAAATGGGCCGGTAGTTTTGAAAGTGATACAATTTAATTAATGTATTTAATGATTTTAATTTTAAAAGGTGTGAGTTAAAGTCAACAATAATTGAAACAAAAATTCATCAAATGGTTATTGAAAAAAAAAAAATAATAATTTCTTCGTTAAAAATTCAAAGTTTCTACTGGAATTGAAGTGCAGACATGTGAAACGTAAAGATATTTACAAAGAATAATAATTGATTCTATTCAAATTTCTTACCACAAAGACAGATTGATTGAAAAAAAATTTATTTTCTTTTAGGTAGGCTTTAAATATTAGCAAAAATATTAAATTCAAATCTAACCTAAAGGTTATTCTCAAAAAGAATTTTCGATGAACATTTTAAAATTCAAATAAAAATGTAAATTTTGATTTTTCTTTGAAAAGTTATTCATAAAGATGAATTTTTATTACCTTCATAAGTTAAAAAAACGAGTGATTCCAGTAGTATAGTTAGCAATAATGTGAAAAAACTCTTTGTTATGATAATGAAAATGAGTTAAGGTATTTTTCGAGTACTCAGCGATATTGTGAGTTTCACGTGAACAACATTCCACGCGGAAAAATAGACATTTCACTTTTCACCAATTTTGAATTTCACCCGAAAAACGAAATTTACCCTCTTTGTGATTTTTTTTTATAAATTGTCACTTCTTTTTTGACGGCGGACGGAAAAAAAGCAGATGATACTGACTGGTGCCTTTGCGCGCAAGGTTTTTTTTTGTTTATTTTAGGCCAAAAGAAATTCAGGTGAAACTCATGATAGCTTTAAAAATTCCGGGGAAATACAAATTTTGGGGCAAAATATCTTTCATGTGAAACTCTCAATAAGGCTGAAATGTTTTTTGTTTTTTCTTTTCTATTCTTTAATAAATTTTAGCATCTCTTCCGTTGAATAAGTATGTTGTTTTAACGTTTTTTTCAATCAATTTGTAAAAAAAAGTATGGTAAGAACATTTAAACACAACCTATTAAAAAAAAGAAGTTTTGGTGCTTCAAATGATCAAAAGGTTTCAGTTCTTGAATACATTATAATTGTTGCTATATATTTTCACTACTTCAACTGGTCGGTTGGCTCATTTGTACGAATGTATGTACTGTAATTCGGCTGTAATAATCGTTCCACACTAGACTACTTAAGTGTGGAGCGATTATTACAGCCGAATATTGGATTTTGTATTCTTTCAGTTGCAACACGCGTATCGCAGTGTCTAGCAAAATTGAAAAATCAAGCAGATTGTTTTGCATTTGAAGAAGTCTACACTTTTTCAACCAAGAAAAAGCATTGATTGTGTACGGAAAATCACTTTTTTGCTCTTTATAGTTGTTCTTATTTCTGTCCTACAACAAATGGTCTCTCACTATCCACTGATTACACTGGTCAACAAAAATTTATTTATGTTTTTTGTTATAGAAACCAAAATATACTTTTCTGTAGGTTTTTGGTATGTTGAACATAAATCTGAAGTCAGCAAAAATCCATCGGGCTACATTTTTGAGATATTTCCGTTAAAAAATCAAAAAAAATGTTATTTTTGAGTATTTTCAAAGTTGAAAAGGGGGGGGGGGGGTAATTTTACATTCTGATGCCTTACAACCATTTTAGATTTCAATATTGAAAGAGTCCAAAGGAGAAAAAATATCTCACTTTCGAACTAATTTATTCTTTATTCAAAAAGATTTCGGAATCAATCTTGGCTCGTTCAAACCTTTGCTTGTGCCAAATTTTAAACGCTTTTTTTTTTAATTAATTTTATAACTTTTTGTTTTGCAAAAAAAAAAAAATGGATGTGAAAATAATACTCCATTTCAATTACAAATCATAGAAATGTCAAATGGTCTGCTTAGTATTGCCAGACACGTATTTTGTTCCCTTGTGTTTTTATTTTGGGAAAAATTAGCGAGAAATTTAAACTTTGCTTATATAAATGCAGTGCCAGCACCCAGCATTACTGCGAATAAGCAGTGAGGTATGTATGCAACCCCCCTGCTTGGGCTCATTATAGGTTTTGGATTGGGACAAGGTTTGGTATATGCAAAGTTTCTTTTGCATTTAAAAAACCAAAGTGTAATGCAATGCAATGACATTTGACATATCATTACTGTCTTGATCTCCTTTATTTATTTTCCATGCATTTTGTATTGGAAAAGTGAAAGTTTAAAAATTGATAAAAAATACTTATAAATGTTTCCTCATCCTAAAATTGTGATATTTGGTGTTTTTTAGTGAATATCTATAGAATGAGACCATCCGCGTGTCAAAATTCGGGATGTTGTAAAGAAAAGTTGAGCCAAGAAAACACCTAACGTTTTCGAAATATCTGAAGTGACTGTTTACTATTTTCTGGTTCTGGGGATTTCTTTCTAGTTCTAAATTGTAATTCAAGTTTGTTAGTGAACATTTCAAAATTTTGAAAGTCAAAAATTAAATTCAAATAAAAGTATTAAGTGAGCACTACTCCATATTTTTGCGTTTCGCTCTGGTATGACAGTCGGGCACATCAGTAAGATGCTGTAGTACTTCAAATTCAAAGTAAAAAATAAAATATAATGTTGGGGGGACACAAACATTTTGGAAATTTCTTGGTGGGGCATAGCACAAAAAAAGTGGTTGGGAAACACTGCTCTATAAGGACTAAAAACGTGTGCTCATAGCATCATAGGTGTGTGACACTCTTACTACACTAAAACCACCTCCACTTCCCGATTGCAACTAAGTTGAAACTTATCTAGCAATTTATTTTCAACGAAGTTAAGGAATGTGTTACAGGTTACTTTCCGGTGAAAGTTTCTGCTTATTCCGCGATTTTAAAGCGGTTTTCTGATCACCGGACCAAGTCGGAAGGTTTTGTTCCTCGCAAATGGTATAGATGAAACTCTCCATGAATGTTTTTCAGTTTTATTGTCGTAAGCATTTTGTTGTGTTGTTGTGGACCAGTAGCATATACAGCTTTTCTCCTTGGAGGAGGTTTATAGCCACCAAAAAATACCCAAATCAGTCCTTTTTATTCAATAATTAAGAGACAGGTCCACAATTTCATTCTTTTTTTGATTTTGCGCTTTTCTTCGAAGTAAGTTCTGCCTGTTCGGCAAATATTAATACAGTAGACACTCGATACAGTTAGTAATAAAATCCAGGTCTATTCATTCTTTCCAGATTGTTCACTTTTTCGACCCTGAGATTTACAACACTTTCTAAAGATGAATTTGATCCAAAATGAAGATTTTGTTTCGATGTGAATGTTTTTACATTTATTTAAAAACTAAACAGAGCTTTCAACGCGGTTTAAGAACAGCAGAAACGATACGTCAGTGTCCTCAAGCAATGTTAAATGCTTGCCAAACATTCTTTTTTTTTACATTTTGTGTGTTCATTATGGATATTTTACGTTTTCAAAATTCACTGAATTGAGCGTCTACTGTATGTTTTTTTTGTAAATCTAAAATTATAGCAAGGGCAACATTCCTTTTGCAAAATTTTACTTTCGAAATTCTGCTTTTCTAAATTCTGATTTCAAAAATTCTAATTACATAATTCTGACGATATTAAAAAAGAATGTTTGGAAAATGTTAAAAGTGGCAAAATTTTTAAAGCAAGAACTTTAAAAAGGAGAAATTCAATAGAAAGGATAAGTTGATCCGCATATCTCCTTCGGTGGGTTTTAAAGATGGTTATCTAAAAATTGTACACATCTCTCATATTTTTCGAAGTTCGAAGACAGTTTTCAGCTGCAGTAGTTGTATTACATTTTTTATTATCTAAAAGAAAAAAAGATTGCGAAATTAAAAAATTCACTGAATTTTTTTATTTTGCAATTCTTTTGTATTGGGTAAATATTTTGTTATTATACTTCATTTATTTGGAACAGATTAAAGTGTCTAAATTCCGCACTTTAATGGAGCATTATACGTTAATTTGCACATAAACTAGCTAGAGTAAAGTATTCGGAAACCCGATCATTAAAGTATAATTCGAAATTTTGCACTTTAACGGTAATATATACACCGCTGTGAAGATAACTAAGGAGTACAAAAATCAACTTACCTCGTCGAGTCTTACTGCAAGTTCATATAGCATGCTTGGTTCTAGAGATACCCGCTTAATTCACAGTAAAGGTAGCAGGTCACTAGATTCCAAACTGCAAAATCGGGAACGGAAATATAGCAAACAAAAACTGCAAATCCTGTCATGACCCCATTTGCGTTCACTTGCGGTGCCCTGCTAACTTCACAGACGTGAAATTAAGAGTAGTTTTGTTTATAGACATAGGGTTTTTTTTACTCAAACCGTAAATGTTGATCAAATCAAATTTGTAATATTAGTCCAGTCAAAATAGACATTTGACCTAGCCAAAATTCCGATAAGGCTGAAAATTAGTATAGACGTTCCTTTTGGCATAACAAATCAACTGCCAAAAGTTCTTTTTGATAACATTTACCGTTAAGAGCTATGCCCAAAAAAACGATATTTTTGTCAATTAACCATTTTTGAAAAAGCTTTATATCCTTAACCAATGGACTTACGAAAAAAAGTGTTTGGATCTTTTTTGTAGAAAATTGCATGATCTACACAGCTCTTTAATATTATTTTTCGATAACACTTACCGTTCTAAGGTTATAGGCTGAAAAACAACTTTTTCGACACTTTACCTTGAATAACTTTTTATGCTCGAATAGGATTGACGGGGACTCTTGGAAATTGATTTGTTATGCCAAAAGGAACGTCGACACCAGTTTTAAGTCTTATCGGAGTTTTGGCTAGGTTTGCACATTTTTATTTCTATTTTGACTGGACTATATACCGGATTTTGAACTAGCGTATATTTTTATTTTGTTTCGATTTTTATTGTTCAAAATGAAAAACGTCCACGTCTACGGAAAATTACGAGTAGGTAAGCTAAGTTCGTATTTTATTAAGTTATACTATTCAGGCTCTTCTTTTATTTTCCTAAAGGCTTTCGAAAAGGAAGATCGATCCCAAGCTCAACTTACGGAAATGAAACTGACATTTGGTGAAGTAGGAATGAAAAAAGGAGAGAATATTTAATTTACTTAAGAAAAGTAGGTAGATATACTCGTAGGTCATTCTTTTCACTGTTGGGAAAAGCTTCTTCTCGTTTGTTGTTGACATTGGGTTTCGACAGATTCCGGCTATTATAGTTCTACCAATACAAACAAATGTTCTAAAAACATTTTAATTAACTTTTCTTATTTTTTCACCAATTTTTTTGCACAATGAACAACTGATTGAATTACACAGCATTTTACCAAGTTTACCAAGTTAATAAAAACGTCGTTCATGCAAACTTTTTTGCAAGCTTATCATTTTAAACAATTTGTAAACTAACGACACGTTGCATAAATAACCTTAAAAGCAAAATATACCCAAAATTTAGCCCACCAGGACCTTGACTAAATTTGGCAAAAACATGTTATTTTCTTAAGCGGGAAACTGAAAAAAAAACTTGAACTTGATAGCACTTTTTTGTCAATTTTGCACACAAGTACTTACAAGTACATATAGTTTTATCAATTAACAGTAGTATTGCATTCTAAAATTTAAAAAACAAATTTTTTTACAAACAAACAAGATACTTTTTTTTGTACTATATATCAAACATTATATGACTTAATACGATGCAATTGAAACTTTCTTTTCCCGGGAATGTTTCATTCAATTTATCCGTATTAATTTTTAAAATATTTATCTTTTCAATTTAAAGCTCTGCTGACGTTTATTATTAAAATTCTTAAGAGAATCTATTTGTTAAGATTTCACCTTGATCCCACAAGAGCATGTTTTTGCAATCAAGTTATGCATATCCATTAAATTAGCGTTGAGGTGTGAGTTGATAATAATTCTGTTCTCTGATTCACGAGATTTCACTACAAAAGAATCGCCTATAGAACTCTAATATTATAATAATTCAATAAAGCTGTTAACAAAATAAGGAATATCTTTAAATGTAAATCAAAAGGTCACAAAAGAAGGAAACAAGCTTTTCTTTAATCAAATTTAAATTGTCTGGGTCCATTGAAACAATGCCTACGCAAGTTTTAAATAACCTTATTTTGTCTGCTTTGACATCCACCAATCTTCGTTCCTTAATTCATATAATACCACATTTTGGGACAGACGGGAGGCTCTTGAAGAAAAAATCTTTTAAGATGTTTTGCCCAGGAAAGATTTACTTTCACGGCGGAAAAATTTTAAGTGAATATTTTTAAATCTTTATTTGTGGCTAAGGAAAATGCATGCTAAAGCTTACAAACGAATCTGGCTTGCGTAAAAAGTAAAAATACTGGTTTTTCGCTTAGAACTTTGAAACGGTACACGTTATTTAAAAGTATTGTGAAAAAACTTGTAGATAACATGATTTTCTACAAAAAATATTGTGACACTTTTTTTTCTCTGACTGATGGTTAAGAAGATATCGGCGTTTGAAAAAAAAAGTAAATTGACGAAACTACCACCTGTTTGCTTATAACTCAGATAATGGTGAGTGTTATACTTTTGTGTATAAATTTTGTGCGCTGTGTTACCTTTTATACAAAAAAATTTTTTTTTTCTAAAAGTGATAATTTTAAAGATATAATTAGTTGAAAAATTTCATCAAAACCCAAAATTCCAAATATTTGCTTTTAACTCTTAAATAATGAATTTTTCAAAATACATTTATACTCAGTTTAAAGATTACAATGTAATCTTCAAAAAATATTGACAAACTTTTTTCCATAGGAGATATTGCTACTTCAAAAAGGTAAGGTATCGAAAAAGATCATTTTTCGCTAACCAATAACCACTCTTAAACGGTAAATGTTAGAAAATTTATTTTAACAAAGCTTGTAGTTTATTTAACTTTCTACAAGAAAATATAATTTTTTTTTCTTTCATTAAGCGGTCATTAAAAACATATTGGTGCAAAATTTTAAACATTGCCCGTTCAAGAAAAAGAACTGGCTCTAGTTAACGTAGTCGTTTAACTGCGAGTCCTTGTTAAACTATTTCTAAATTTTAAACGCACTACACAACTCTTCTAACTAGATTGAACTCCGCAACGTAACATTAACAATTTTATGTTGAACAAGCCCAAATCTGACAGATAAAGAAAGAGACATAGCTACACAGCAGAAGCAAATTTTAATGAACACAAAAAAAAACTTCGAAACATATAATTTCTCGCTGAGGAAGGATAATTTTTTAAAATAATTAATTTTTTTTTTATTCTAGGAGACAAAACTTATATATCTTTGGCTTGGTTGTATTGTTGTTCCACTTTCTTGGTAATTGTTGTAATTTAGTTGAGGTTTATGTCGTAAGTGGGTACAGTGTATGTGTGTTTATCGCCAAAATATTGCTAAAATAAAGATTATTGAAATGGAATCCTGTATGTTTTTGCTTATTATTAAGTCAAGAATCTTCAAAAGTCTTTTGAAAACATTTTCCTTCATTTCTCTTTTTTGAGAAATAACTTTTCTCTGTGGTTAAAGAATACTTTTTATGAGATAAAGAATGGTTTTGCTGCTTTTAAAGTTAGACGAGTGCTTTAGCGTTAAAGTATACTTTATGTCGTCTAAAAATTGCAAGAAAGCTGACTCTTGTTCTAAAAATTGCATTTAGAGCAGACTTCCATTTTATGAGTGATTTAGAATTGGTTTTAATTGTTTAAAATTTTGCACCATTATTATTTTATATAAAATGAACTGAAGTTAAAAATAATGGTATACTGCGTTTTTCTCTTAAGTGTTGATGTTTTTGAAAATAATTTATACTTTTCTTATAAGCAATAATATTCCCTATAAGACTTTTTCGATAAGATGCCCCAATAAAAAGATATTGAGATTTCAAAAAAGATACATTTTTGAAATTGTTTGTTTTTCGGGCCCAAGATAATTATCACCGTGACATAAAATAATGATAGGGTTTTTAGAGGATTGTAGTAGAAACATTTTTTAACACTGAGGGGGGTCTATCTCCCCTCATTCCAGAAGAAGGTGCAATTTCCTGAAAATAATACTAAAAATAAAAAAAAAAATATAATTAAAAACAATTGGCAAACACTAACAAAAAAGTAGTATATTTTTTTTACCTTGATGTCGTTGATTTAATATTTTCTTAAAAATAAGTTATTCCTGTCAATAGTTTTCGAAAAAAAATTTCCAAGTTAAAATTTTACTTTTTTGCCGTACGATGCACAGTTCATTCACGAGGTATCTGATTAAACGCGTTTTCCCAGATGGCGACTGACGCTGCACATGTTTTCTGGTCAGCTTTGTATGCCTCTAAATATATGTAAGAAGATCATCAAACTAGTCTCAGTCAGTACTTTACATATATGAATTCTGTTACAGAACACGTTTTAGTAATTTACATGAAGCAGTAAAGTTAATGCAAGCATTCCAAAGAATTAACCTTTCTACCTTTTTGGAATAAATGAAGATTCTTGTTATTTATTTAATTTTTCTTGGGCTGTCGGGTGTCATGACCCTCATTTCCTCCCTTAAATAAATTTAGTCAGATATATGTTAAACTTGTGTATATATATTATCTAACCCTAAATATTATATTTGATTGCCTTGGGGCAACGGGGTCATACCCCCATTTCTCCCTACAAGTATTTGAAAACTTTATGGTTGAAAATTATGTGGTTGTATTCCTTGACCTTAAAAATTTATACAAAGACACCAAGTTATAGGTCCTACCCTAAATCTCAAGCTATGGACCTAAGTAGTACCTACAAAAATTTGGTGCTTTTGTCCGGCAAAAACAAATATTCTTGCTAGGCGACCCTACTATTCCCAAACATTTTGTTGTTATTTTTGTATCAGTTTTTCGTTAGTGCAAGTTAAAATGCAAGGAATTCTTGACTCTGTTATATAACAATGGAAATACTGCGTCAATCTTTACAGAAAGCAAAAATATCAACAAATTTAGCAAATATAAAATATATATATTTACAGGCATCCGTAAAAAAAATAAAAAATTTTGTGGTGCAACAGCTCATGGAGAACCAGGGTCTAGTGACTTACAACTCTCAACCATTCCTGTATGAGTGTTATGTACAGGAATGGAGGGGACCTACAATTTTGGTGAGGCTGTGAAATTGGGCTTTCAAGAAAATTAAATAAAACCGCGACCGATGCTTTCTTTTTAAATTTTAACTGTTATGCCCCGCTACGCCCCAACAACATTTTATATTCCTGAAAGGTACATTTATATACTTTCAATTACAAGTCGAATTAGCAAAATTATGCCTATTTATTGATATATTTTGTTCTTCGGCATGGGTATTGGTGGAAGTACAATGTATAAGTCCTTTTCCAATTTACATCATTTCATAAAACAGCCTTTAATGCATACTCAAATGAAAATTATACCCTGATCACGATTAAAATAGATTTTATTTGTAAAAATAAATACGAGTACATTTTTGGAAGAAATATTCATCCATATTCCGCAAGTCGTATTGTGTAGAAGGTATTATATTTCGGAGGTTGTCAAAAGTGGAATTGTCAGAAATAAAAAATGGCTGTAAACGTGAAGAAAAAATTCACGTAATCACAACAACAAATACTGACTGAACAAAAGTCAAAATTCTAATGATATTACCTGTAATAAGTGTACTGTGCGTTGGATACGCATCGTTGCTTAAAGATAATAACTGCTAAATATTTAAAATGTCTTTAAATAAAATCATTTGTGCTGTTTTTTATCTCTTTTCCCGATACATGTGACAAGAATCTGCTACAAAAGAGCCAACATGCAGCTTTTTGTAAATTTTGGCACCATTGAGGCCCTTAACTTAAGGTTTCCCAAAATGATTAGAATTACCTCCTTATATTGAAAGGCATCACCGAGAAATTTGTCCTCAACTGTGAAGGAAACGCTTTGGAAAATGATGCTCTACTTTGCAGCTTGTTATCCTTTGAATTGGAAGTCATTGTACCACTTTTCGGAGGTAAAGTGAAAGGATCTTCAGCTCGCGCCAGTAAGACCCAGAGAAGACACTCAAACTAGAGAAGCAAAAACAAAATGTAGTCCAGTCACACAAAGGATCAAGTACAACAGACGTTTCGCCAAACTATGTGCATGGATTCGGTCGCCGTACTGTCGTGTTCCAAATGCCAACTCTTCATAAATTTTTTCTCAAAGTTATTATGTAATCATTTTGGTCAATAAAAACAAAAAATTTAATGAAATTCGAGTCCCAATGATTTCTTTAAAAACAAAAGCATTGTGAGTTTATCTACCTACGGGAATCCAATGTATTTACCTAATGTTAATCATAGTCTGAGAGCTAAGTGAACGTCCGTAGCACTCCAAATTTTATTGACCATTCGCATTTCCGCAGCAATACCGTGGTTCCCTTTAACTGCCATAATGCACATTCATAATGCAAAAAACGTATACAGTTAAAGTATTTTCTACATCTCAAAATTTGTTTCATACAAATATGGATACCTGCAAACTACATGCACTTTCTATCCGTGCAAACTACATGCCATCAACCTGGTAGGAATGAGCTTAGCCCAAAGAACTTAGCCCACCTCCAAGTTAAAAGATTGCATTATTAAAGACTCCTTGAATGCATTGAAGTCTTTTAAATTTCTTTAAAAAGAAAGCACTCTTGAAGTCTCTTGGTTGCAGTTAAAATACTGCAGTCTTTCGACTTCTTTTAAATCTTTTTAATCAAGCTGTCATTTTAGTGAAATTATTGTTGATTCAAAAAATTTACACGATGAATAAACGACACAAATACGAGATTTGAAACATGATACAATTTGAAATATCGCATGCGATGTTGCGCGTTTCTCAATACTAATACGAGTGAAGTCGAATGTGCAACACCTGGAATAACAAAATACGACTGTGGTCGAATACGAAGCATAAAAACAAGTTGAAAAATATGGGTGGTTGTCAAAATGTATTTAATTTAAAGTATTCGAAAATAATAAAGATTTGGTGAAAGATCAGGTGTGAAAACCATTCATGAAATATGATGATTTTATGAAATTAAAATGCCAAAACACAGAGCACATAAAATTCATTGAACCGTTAAAAACCATTAAATACTGAGAAAATTGATAATTTCCAAAATACTCTACCACAGTAAATATCACCATGACGCTTGAATAAGTTTTTTTTTAAATGAGCGCAAATAATTTTGAATTGATTTCATTTCCTTTTTTGTGATCATGCCTGAAAATTTTATCAAAGTTGGTTAAGTCGTGACATCACAATGGACCAACTCTGGTCTAAGTGTGTCAGTTTTAATTTACTGACAGCCGCTTCTACCTAATCTTTTACCTAACCTGGTTAAGTCGTTCAGATTTAACGGAAGAGATTTCAACTCAATAGATGGGTTAAAAAAAAACTTCAAAAAAACCACAAAAGGCGGGCGTGGCAAGAAAACATTGTTTTAGTGAATTATTTGAAAGAACATTATCTTTCAAATGTTCTTACAACACAAACCAAGTTTCTCCCAATTTTAGGATTATATTTGATTTTTTTTTTAAAGTGGGCGTGTCAATGGTTGTTCATTTCTTGTGATGAAGAGTTATCATATTTTAAAGTTTCATCAAAAACGGTTGAGTTGTTGAGATCTTATTTAATAATCTCATATGAACGGCCGAACCATTGTGCATTGCATTGGTGATCGAAAAAGATCAAATAAATGCTGCATTTGTCTCATTACAAAAAAGAGTTAACTGATGAAATCATTTTATTAAACATTTTTATTAAAAAAAGCAATTTGGGAAGTGGAAAAAATTTAAAAAAAATCCACGTACACCATAGTAGCCCATGCAAAATGTACTTTTACTGTAAATCCCAGTGAAGGTTTTTAAAATAATATTTATTTTGAAATAAAGAAGTTTAAATTTAAAAATTTAATCGGTCAACGTGATTGAAAAATACTGTATACAAAACTTGAATATAATGTAATTTTCTGAAAAAATAAACAAAGATATTAATATTTTCTACCAAAAATTATTTTAACATTTTTTATATTATGAGCAATCAGTTGAGAGATATTGCTATTTAAAAAAGGTCAATTTTTTGGTCATATAAACTTCCTTATGTAAGCATCGACATATATTTTCTAATAGCGATCATTTTAAAGATGTTATTACTTCCAAAATTTACCAAAACTTTAAAATACCAGTATTTTGATCTTTTCTCCTAAATAGCGAGGTTGTTGAAACATAATTGATGCTCGTTGTATATCATTTTCTAAAGAAGTTAAATGAAACTTTTTTTCATAAGGAGCGCAAATCTGAAGCTAAAGCTATAGATAAAATTAAATTGATTTGAAAATAAAATTAAACAATATTATCTGGTGGTTGCTACACATGTTAATAGTTAATTTCTTCAAAAAAAAAAAAAAAAAACAGTATTTTCGAAATTCAACATTTTCATAAATAACTTATCAAAAAAATTTACCCCCATAAACTTGATCCCCTGTAAAATTGTTAATGTTGCTCATATTAATGAGGACTTTTAAAATTTTCTCGGGAGGGGAACATAAGAATTTTCGGTTTCCCCAATTTTTTCCAGAATTTAGCAGAAATTATAAAGGTGTGTTTGCTTATGTGAAATTTTTTGCGAATCTTAACAAATTCCTGTTTGTTAGCTCAAAACATTGAGAAAGCTCAATGAGAGAGCAAATAATTTTCCCTCATCAATTGGAAAACTTGCGAATTTCTGCTATGTACATACATTCCTGTGACCACGAAGTATTACACCTATAATGTTAAAAACCCCGTTGTCAGTTTCTGTAACATTTTGACGTCGACTAAGAAAAAACAAATATTTTTGACATTCGCATTCGCAACCGTTATTCGCAGACAAAGGTATTTATTTACGAATAAATCTGAAAAATCACAGTTACTACTCGTAAATTAATCTTTCGTTCATTTCTTCGCAAATGATTCGCATCTTCTATCTTCTCACAATGACGATGGGGTTCTTCAATGTCTTATGATTTTATTGAACATTTGACGTCTTATTAACGTTGCCACGACAGTATCGTTTGGTATCGGCAGAAAATATAGATTTTTGATTATTATTATTAATTTATTACAAACAACCAATTTTTGTAATTGGTTTCTAGGAAAAGGCTCTTATGATTTAGATGACATTTTCAGAGCTACTCTCTATAGCAGGAAGAAGGCTTAGGCAGTAAATTTAATTACAACTGCCCACTTTCACACCCATTTAACTTATGCTGGAATTCTCTAAAACCAACAGTTTGGATGAAATTTTCAGACTTGGTGTGATTAAAAAAAAAAATGTCTTTTATGATAATGATTTTTATCTTAAATCTTAAAAATGCCAAGCGAGTTCAACTACTAGATTAAGAACATGTAACCAGGTTCAAAACCAGACGAGACCGATACCGATACCGAGACATTACTGAAATTTTTCTATTTTGACGATACCGAGACGATACTTACAAAAGTATCTTTTGGTTTGGTATCGTGGCCAGCCCTAATTGTTATCAAAGCAAGCTGATAGCTGGAAGCAGTAGATATGCAATTACAATATTTTGTAGTTTAACTTTGTAGAATAATAACATCTTTTTTTTTGTGGAAAACCAACAGTGTAGTAGATTCTATTTTAAAGGTATAGGTAGTAGTTATGTTTTACAAAAAAAGTGCACTAGATCTACTAAAATTGTGGCAGAGTAGTAACGCTATTTATTTAAAACATGATGTTTTATACAAAAAAGTGGTGAAGTTCATGGTTCAATGGGTTTGTAAACCTTTATCAAGTTTCCCCTGGTCTGAGAGAGTTTCCCCCCTTTTTTTTAATTCGACAGGTCTTCCACATTTTTTTTGGAAAAAGGTACCGAACAAACCGTATATCTATTACTAGACAAAGAGTGGGATTCTAATATCTTATCAGCCATTTAACACTGCTTACAGCATGACATCACTACCCGCTTCAATTCTATTTTAATCATATACAAATCAATAGGACCTACATATATAAGGAGTGCACTTTCCCTTATGCCGTATCGTAAATAAATACTACTAAAAGCAATAAATTATTCACTTAACAAATAAATTCACATTTTCATTCACTAGATATTTATTACCAATTAAGCATTGAACATGAAAATGCACTCATCCCTAATTTGTAGTCAATTATAGAAATTAAAAATGTAATTGTACGTGGTAAAAAAATATTTGTAAGCTTTTAATTATGCATTAAATAATTTTTGTTTAGTACGTACTCGAACTGAACCTACTCTAACCAAATTATATGCTCCCATTTAATATCATCAATTAAGAAAAAATAACATTTATTTTTAGTTAATTCATGGAACTCAATTTATTTTGGCGGAAAAAGCGGTGTTATGAGGCTTCTCTGAAAACTTTTTGTATAGTTAGCTGGAATAGTTAAATTCTATTTTCCATCCCAATTAATAAGTTATGAAGTTGGTTTAATAATTATGGTTATACATTTTTTGAAAAATGTGCAACCTAAGTCATTCGCTTGCATTAAAAAAAAAAAACAAAAGAGACCAAAACAAGGGAAATGTTTTTTTCAAACTGAGATAGAATTCCTGAATGGAAACTTTTTTAAGCTTTTCTCTTTTTATTTACTGCAATGTGTTAAAGGATGCAGTTTTAACAAATAAATATAAATAGCATTCATACATTTTCACATTTATATTTCTTATTTTCCCTTTAAAAATAAACATTCTCCGAAAAACATTCAAATTAATTAATAATTTCAAGTTTTGAATTTAACCAAAAGAACATAAATAAAAACATCATTTGAAAATATTGAAGCATATTTATCTTATAAAATTAATGCGTAAAAATTTCTCTTACAAAAATATTTTCATACAAAAAATTTCTTCCGGATTCTAAGTACATATGGTATATTTAAATCAATATTCATTTATAAAGAAAAAGAAGCAAGAAGGAATTGATTTAAAACTTTTTATTTGTTATCTTTTCTTGAGTTCATTTTTACTTGTAGTCATACTCATACATAATACATTTTGTACTAATACGAAGGTTACTTTTTTTAATTTAAAATAAATATTTAACTTTTACGAAACGGTTGCTAACACACTACGCCAATATATAAAGTATTACATGTTTTGTATATGAAATAACAAAAAATGTGCCATCACTAAGATATGACTAGGGTAATAGCTGTTTCCGGGGGTAGTCATTAGATTCCATTTTTATGGGGCTTTAATTCTGCTTACAAATACCAAATTCTATATTTTGATAAATAACCGATTTGAAGGAAACATTAAGGCAATTGAATTATTGAATTTACCTTAAACATGTTTAGTAATACAAATACTGGCCGCGTATTGTCGAACCGTATATCAGCACAGACATCGGGCGCTCTGCAACATACAACATTGTGCTTATTCAAATATAGAGGAGAATATTAACTGGGTGAGAGCAAATGTAGGTTGGTCTGAGTTGCTTTTGCTTTGAAAACAAAGAGTAAAGTGCTTGTGATTAAAGACATTTCAATGAGATTCAAGTAACTTGCGTTAGTCACTGAGATTTAATTTTATCTTCAACAGACATAGTTAGAGATTTTATATGCAACCGCAAATTAGGAAAACTTCAAAAACAGACCATTCGTTTTTCTTAAATATCTCATAAGCCAAGATAGATTTTTTCTCCTGGTTTTCAGTATTTGACTAACAATTAATGAAAGTATTGTGTTTTGAGAAAAAAAACACTTAATTATTCAAAATTTAGAGAAAAAAATCACCTTGAAAAAAAATCTTGTCGAAAAACTTGAGCTCGAGATTTTGAACAAACTTGTAATAGACTGAGAGCCATTGACATAAATAGTCAAATCATTTGCGTACTTCTGTAATTCATATCAATAATAGGCTTTGAGGGGTTGAACCAATAACCATTTGTCAGTCTACCTTAAGATGTGTTGAACAGGTGTAAAATTTAACGTAAAATTTTTTCATCGTTTTATTTCAATATACCTATTGGTCGTAGGGAAAAAGGGTGCATTCAACAAATATTTATCTGGCAATTTTGAACAGTTACTGTCATGGGTCAAACTTTCTATAGTAAGTCCCTAAGAAGATAGAGAGCAATGAAGTTTCCAAGAACAACGCAGATAAACACATAATCCTGAGTGGTTTTTGGAAAATTCATCGCTCTCTATCTTCTAAGGGACTAACTTCAAAGAGCTTGACCTATGACAGTAATTGTTCAAAATTGCAAGCTAAATTCTTGTTGAATGCACCCTGTTTCCCTCCAACCAATAGGTATTGAAATAAATCGATGTAAAAAACTAACGTCTAATTTTACACCTGTTCACGTCTTAAGATAGGCAGACAAACGGTTACTGGTTCAACCCCTCGAAGCTTATTACTGATATGAATTATAAAAGTACGCAAATGACTTGACTATTTATGCCGTTGGTAGATTATTATTACGATTATAAAAAAGACGAACAAATTTGTTCTCACAATTTTGTTTGTTTCCCATACAGTCTGCCTGTTCGTTGAGTTGCAATCGATTTTCTTCGAACTTTTAATCGTTTATTTCTCAAAAACGGTTCCACAATTTTTCTTTAAAAATTTAATAAATTCCTTTTGAGTGGAAAACCATTTCTCAAAATATGATTATAATTTGTACCTCCCACAGGTCTATTTTTAATTTCGATTTTCTAGAAAATATGATTTTTGTAGTTTTTTTATATAACGGGTGATTTTTTAAGAGGCTTAGAACTTAAAAAAAAAAAAAAACACAAAAAATTCGAAAAAATGAATGAAATATTTATTTGAATCGATAGTTTGAACCTTGCAATTTAATGTTTAAAGATAATTTCATGCAAATGTTGACCGCGGCTGCGTCTCAGGTAGCCCATCCGCTGAGTCCAATTTTGGCATACTCTTTCACACATATCGGCCGGTATCTCACGAATGAATGCATGGATGTTGGCTTCCAGTGCGTCAATCGAAGCGGGCTTGTCCCTATAGACATTAGCCTTGACATACCCCCACAAAAAATAATCGAATGGTGTCAAATCGCATGATCTAGGCGGCCAATTGACCGGCCCGAAACGTGAAATTAACTGTTCACCAAACTCGCCTCGCAATTGCGCCATTGTTTCGCGTGCTGTGTGGCATGTGGCACCGTCTTGTTGAAACCACATATCATGCAAGTCAAGAACTTCCATTTCGGGCAAAAAAAAGTTTGTAATCATCGCTCGGTAGCGTTCACCATTGACAGTAACGCTGCGATTCGCATCATCTTTGAAGAAATATGGCCCAATAATGCCGCCGGCCCATAAACCGCACCAAACAGTGGCTTTTTCGGGATGCATTGGTAGCTGTTGCAATGCTTCTGGCTGATCTTCTCTCCAAATGCGGCAATTATGCTTATTTACGTACCCATTCAACCAAAAATGAGCCTCATCGCTGAACACAATTTTTCGATAAAAAAGCATTTCAAACCGAGCACGAATTTTGATAGTAAAATTCAATAATTTGCAAGCGTTGTTCATTTGTAAGACGATCCATGGTTAAATTGCAAACCAAACTGAAGCTGTTTGACAGTGACACAAGGTACTAAACCCACGTCAACTGTCAAAACTAGTGTTGCCAAAACCAAACCAGCTAAAAAATCACCCTGTAGAAGCTTCTCAAAAATATTTGTTTGACTTTTAAAAATTATTCCAATTTTTTTTTAACTAGATACATATCATAAAAATGACATGGTCGATTGTTTTTTTTTTAAACTCGATTTTTAAACATTCTTCAAAACATTTAAGGAAAAAAGTAACGATAGCTTGAATTTAATATTTGCATGTTAAAATACAGTGCCTAAAGGCAAATATTTTTTTTCAAGAACAGCTTCTTCGATAACGATGAAAGTTTGACTAAATGCTTAAATAATTGCATTGTAGTACCCCGTGGCATGGTTAGTGGGTTGGAAAGAAGGGAAGAGTAAAATGAACTATAACCTTACAACATATCGAACCATTAACAATTAAAAAACTATAACTTAACATTTTTTATTTCATTATTAAAGAAATTCATTCTTCTGTTAACAAAGCCACTAAGGGTCAGTTTTTCAAAGTAGTGAGAAAATCAGAGTTAGTTAACCCAAAGTTTGTTCAAAAGCAGTTTTTTTATTGAGGATAAACTTAATCGTTCAGCTATCAAAAATCTATTGAAATTGATGTGCGAGAGCGTGACACTTTTGATATCACCCTCTTACGCCTTAAATGTGCAGATACGGGACAAATACGAAATTCATTACTAAATACGGGACACTTGTACGTCCCGGGTTTCTTAAAAAAATTAACCGGGACATGCTATAGAAATACGGGAAAGATGGTCACCGTAACTTTATACAAACTAAACATTTTCATAAAAACCGTTATTTAAATTCATTTTTTTTATAGGAAAACACTGTATGGCGATGAAAATGAACTGTTGTATGTCCACAATATGATCTAAAGTAGCATAAAGTTTGCTTCAGTTTTTTCTTTAACTTACAAGCAAAATACCCGGGAACACAGATTGCTCTGTGATAGCATAACGTTTACTTCTCAATGGTTTTAAATTTGTTGAGCAAGAAAAAAAAATTCAGCACATCCTATGGGCGCCTGCGTTTGTGTTGATATACAGTTTCGCAATAAGCATGAAGTGAAGTTGCCGGATGTCCATACTTTCAGTTAATCGCCACCTGAGTACTTAAATACTCCATATCCAAAAAAAAAAATACTCCCGGGAAACGAATTTTAAGGTTTGAAAAATAATTTCTTTACTTTCTTCTTGTAAACTATGATGTTTGAATTTAAAAATACATTATTTGAAAATATCTTTGTGGTTGCTTGTGGAAATGTAGTCAAAAACTGTATTTTTGGGTATTTTCAGAAAAATAAAAGTATGAAAAAAGCCAGAAATTGATATACCTAGAACCCTCTGTCATACGAATGCAATAAACCCTTGAAAAAAAAAAAACTTGAGATTTCCAATGGATATAGAACTTTTGTGCACTGAAACTTTCCAATTCAATGTTAGCAAGAAAAACAATAAAATTCAAAAGAACCGGCATTATATACTTTTAAAAATTCTATTTTTATAGATAACGACATAAAACAAAAAATTATATTAATTTGGTGGCTAAGACTTACTTAGGTTATTCATAAGACCTTAAAAACCTTAAATAAATGATGAAGTTTTTTAATACTAAATAATGAAAAAAAAACTTAAAATTAACTTTGTTCGTTAAAATAAACCGGAAAATACATTCAATCTCATTTGGATTTGCTTATAAAATTTTTTTTACATAATACTTTAATTGAACTTAATTTTTAAAGTTTTTTTTCACGTTTAATATGCTTTACTTTAGTTCTTTCCGCTTTTCTAAAAAAAAACTCATTTGGATATGGGGCAATTAAGCACTGAATGTATATTTCAAGACTTCTTTGGAAAATTTTGTAAATTTTTGTATAGGGTAGATAGGCACTAAGAGGAACCAAAAATATGTGGTCTATTGAGCAAATATGGTTTTTGTAACTTGCTTAATTTTAAAGACTAGTACGTCCAGCCCTCGAAGCTCGAGAGCTAATAACAATATTTGTCAATAAAAGCTGTCCTTAGCGTAGAGAAAACTGAGCTACTTATTATTTTTTTCTATAGCAGTGAACGCTGCTTTCAGACATTCCAATAATCTTTCCAATCAGTGCTGGAAAATTGGTTGGTTGGTGGGTGGAAAAAAATCGAAACGTCACGTTGATGACAAATAAAAACAAATAATTACTTGATCTCACTCTCGCTCTTGTTCGCATTTATTACGCAATTTTATTGTATTGTTTTTGAGTTTTTGTGGTGCATTCTGCACTTCTGTGAAAAAAAAAATGTTCCAATGATATATGATTTATATTCCTTCGGCTTTTCTAGAACTCGTAAATTATACCATAAACTTTGTGTTTGCCGTTTTATAATATGATAGGACAACGGGGATGGATACGATACGATAGTGAAAATTCGAATTAGTATAACTGCATCATTAATTCAGTTTCCCAAAAAAAGTGGTGTATAGGGCATTGGAGTGATGAGGTTAGCTTGCTGATGGGTAGACTGCTACCCGGCTGAGACAACTTCCCTATAGTTTTCTAGAGAAATTAGTCTCAATTAGACACGCACCTTTAGACTTAGAAGGTATATAAACCTACAACAGGGAAAAGAGAACGCAACGTTAAACGTGATGTACGAGTATTAACCCTAAACATTCTCCGGGGTAACACTATACACATATATATGTGTACAAAAGAATAAACAATAACTTACCTGTAATTATTTTTTATTTTCTCATCAACTGGAGTTGCAGTATTACCTTCATTTAAAATAATGTTATAAATCGGGGAAAAAAATTAAGTACTCTTCTATCCTTTTTGTAAAGTTTTTGTTATTATTATTTAGTTTACATTTTTTTTTGGAAAATATACAATATTTTTCACCTTCTGAAAGCATAAATCTAATCAAATAAATAAAATAAATTATTAATTTTGTAGTTATGATTTAATTCTCTTTATAGTTTATATTCCAGTTTAAGGTCCTTTTGAACTATTTATTTCTAAATGCCAGATTCATGTATAGGGATTCAATATCCTCTTTCAATGAATACCTACATATAACCAATTAAGCAAAACATTGAAATGCACTAAGGTTTTGTTTGCAATTAAGTGCATTTTATTATTGATGACCTTGATTATACCATTCTTTCTACTTTCAATAAAGCAAATTGGGAAAATAAAATCTGATAATACAGACTATCTATAGATGAAGAAAGAAAGTTAACTTTCCTCAGATTGAAAATTCAAAGTCTTGAATGGTTAATTTATTTTATTTGAAAACAAAGCGAGACTTTCGAGTATTTTCATAGTGTTTGGTATTTAAGAACTGTTTTTGCATATATATATGTACTTAATCTTAAATACTTATGTTTAACTTTTTCCTCATCGTAAAATATCTAATAGTCTAAGAGGCAACGACATAAAAAGTCAAATCATTTGCTTGTGTAGGTAGGTAGAAATGGTGGCTAGAGCGTAACACCCGCCCAGTACCCAACTAGCGCTGAATTGCGCCGTTTTGATACCATAACTCATTTGAATTGATTCCTTCGGGTGAGATCTCCACCTGGGCCTCCGTATGCCCATTCGGCAAGACCGGAGGTTTCCAGTGGAGATCAACATCCACCATGAGCCCAGAGTTCTTTGCTTTGAATTAGAACGGATTTGGAATATGGTTTTAGTATATTTTGGGTTAGCACCAACGTCAAGAGGCGGGACTAAAGGCACTCAGTCGATTGGATCGCATCTCGCCCAAAGCCAGCTGCGATATGCAGAGCTCAGCAGATACATAGCAGAACGACTGAAGCGCGAAGGATCCAACCGATGATCGCTGTCATTGAGCATCATGAAACCCAGCAGAGGCCTGTATTCCGATTGGTCACGGTCTTGGGGCCTGTGGGGAACATGATACAGAAGCAACTGATTTTGTATTATATCCATTTCGTCGCGTTAAGAAAGGAAATCAAGTTTTTGATTTTCATTTCAGAAAGTTCGTTGAGGTCGTCAAAAAATGCCACTCCAAACGAATGTGCTCTCATTCTAGCCAGAGCAGGACATTTACAGAGAAAGTGAAGGACTGTTTCCTTTTCCTATTGATCATTGCAGCTACGGCAGTGAGTATTGTAGGGAATACCCAGTCTTGCTGCATGTTCTTCTACTGGCCAATGTCCAGTACAGGTTGCAACGACCCTAGCTATGTCTCGCCTGGGTCTACATCACAGATCAATTGTTCGGGATTTATTATAGGTGGGCCAGATCTTTCTGAATATTTTGCATGCGGTAAAGCTATTCCACCTACGATTGGATTCACTAAGGAAAATTGACAGTAAATTGCCCTTCACAACGCCCAGGGGAATGTTGACTCTATCCGCAAGTGAGTTGCGAAGGGCTGATCCTTGCCTGGCCAGTCCATCTGCCCATTCATTTCCCTTAATGCCCCTATGGCCAGGAGCCCAGATAAGGGTGACCTTGAAGTTAATATTAAGGGTTGCGAGCTCCTCCCGGCATTGCTGAACCAGTTTAGAGGATGATATTGCCGAATGGCTTTGACAGCCGCCTGACTGTCTGTGAGGATAGCTGTATTACGATTTGGTTTGGATCTAGTTTAAGTATCCTGCATGCCTCCCTAATTGCAAGTACTTGCGTGTGTAAGTCATATCAATAATAGCCTTTGAGGGGTTGAACCAATGACTGTTTTTCTGTCTACCTTAATACATGTCGAAACGGTCCAAAATTTCACGTACATTTTGTACCTTTTTTTTAAACCTATTGGTCAAAGGAAAAAAGAATGCATACAACAAATATGCATTAACCATTAAGCTTGCAAATTTTGAACAATTGCTCTCATAGGTCAAACTCTCTATAGTTGGTCCTAATAAGAAAGAGAGCAATGAAGTTTCCAAAACCACTCACTTAATCTAAGTGGTTTTTGGAAACTTCATTTCTCTCTATCTTCTTAGTGACTAATTACAGAGAGTTTTACCTATGACAACAATTGTTCAAAATTGCAAGCTAAATATTGGTTTTATGCACACTTTTTCCCTTCGACATGAGGCACGAAAATTGGGTTTGACCCAATATTAATGTCATATTAAAATTGAAAAAATTTGATTTCTACAAAAAAAAAAAAACAAAATATCACAATTTTGAAAACAAGCTGAAATATTTGTTTTCGACTCAAATCTTTTTAATTAATTAAATGCTCACTTCAATGCAACTATATGCTCCAATTTTGTAGCAATTTTCGAAGATCTTGGGCAAAGAAAAATTCAATTTTCCATACTTGACCATAGTCTGCTAACTTAAAATCGAGTTTTCTAAAAAAATTCTAACTTTTTCGTCTCGATTTTAAGTTAGCAGATCATGATCAAGTATGGGATATCGAATTATTTTTTTTGGCCAAGATCTTCGAAAAATTGTTACAAAATTGGAGCTTTTAATTGCATTTAGGCGAGCATTTAATTGAGTTGAATTTTTTTTTCAAGGTTGTGATAGTTTTTAATTGTAAAAATCAAGTTTTTTCATTTTTTTTTGTTATTCTTAGGGTTTCTAAATAGCGCATTAATACTCGTATAAGGCCAAACCCAATTTTCGTTCCTAATATCTTAACCATTTTAGGAAATTGTTCCACTAACTTGATTTTTACCAAAAGTACTAGAGCATTACATTTTATTGTTGGGTCTTTTACTAGCATTTAATGCAATCACAAAATATAATGTTCCACTCACTCATTTTTTTTCCAAAAACTAATTCGGTACTGGTATGTGAATATGAAGTATCTGCCGTTAAAAGCCCAGGAAAATTAGAAATTTACTTTAAAAAATTCTGACAAAGCTGAATTTTTGTGGAGAACTTTGTTCAGATGTCTTAAAAAATAAATTTTTTTTGAAGGAGGGGGGGGGGGGGGGGGGGTAATATTCAGTTTTTTCTTATTATTTCAAAAACAATACATTTTTTGAAAAAAAAATGCGAAGAAACGAAATTTAGCTTACAGTGATGAAATACTTTCGGCCACCAAACAAATAAATACTAGTTAGCAGAATATGGCCCAAATAATTGCAGCCTAACCTTAAGGAACCTATTTTTTCATTGAATCTTAATTTGTGGTTATTAAACTTTGACAATTTTAAGGTGAAAAATTGTAAAAAGAAGCGAAGCTTTTAAATGATGTACTCCATTTCTTTATATGGAAGCGCATTTTTATTTCCCGAATTTTGCAAGTTTATGCAAGTTTATGTTTTGAACATTTTTAAAAAGGTTTTCAAGCAAACACGTGAAATGTTTATTAATTTTGCAAATCATTTTGTACATAATACTACCATATTTCCAATACATTTTCGAGAGATTTTGATAAAGATACCTCAACAGATATGGAAAGATGAAAAGCTCTTTCCTCTCCTGAAAAGTTGACATAAAGAAATCGTAATCAATATAGCTGACCATTCTCGGAGGAAGGCAGCATTATAGGCAGGAGTGTTTAAGTCTCCAGTGGTCGAAAATGGTTGAACATTACTTAATAGAGTCAGAAAACGTGGACGAAAAAGAGAGAAAATGGCACGGGAAACGGGATGAACAGAAAATAACGGAAATCGGTATATAAAATATAAAAAAAAAACAAAAAGGATATTAACACTTTTAATCCCGAAGTCTGGAATCAAAATTTCAGATACACCGGCACAACGTTAAGGCAACGTTTGATTACCCATTGTATGTAATTCACAAAAATTAGCACATTTTGTTCATACAATCAATGGACTCAGGGAAAATCATGCAAGAACTTTATGGTGGAGCAAAAAGTTGTCAAAAAATTTATTGATATATCATTAATCGATGTACAAAATTCTTTGTAAGATTTGTGTTTGACTACATCTCATTATAAAACCAGACCACTATCTTAAAAAAGAAAGTGATTTGATTTTATTCAAACACTCGATTGAATTTCATTTTAAAACTAAATCATGAAATAATAATAACAATTAGTGCTTACAAGTACAGAGCTTCAGTGTTATGCGTACAGCGTACTTCATCAATACAAATAAATTGCTAACATGAGAGAAATCTGAAAATAAAGATTTCTTCTTTGATTTTTTGTAAAATTACCAACATTCTAAAATCTATCGAATACAATAATAGTCTAACTAAAATTTAATTAAATCACAATTTTAATTGAATCACAAATCAATCGACCTGTTTTTTAGACTTCCCAAAACTAAAGAAGCTTAAACAAACATTTACCGAAAATTCTTAAATCATTTCAATTATTTAAAACACGTTAAAATTTAAAAAAAATTGGTACTTGTATACAATTTTATGTTGGCACTAAACAAATACAAAAATATGCTAAAAAATTAATTCTAAAAATTAAATTTAACTTCATAATTCTAATTCCACCGAACTTTTTCTCAAAAAAACGAAGTCAATAATTTCCGAATGATAAGTCCCACTAAATGAATTCCCATACCCATCATAATATGGCTGTTTCCTGAAACTCTTTCATGTGTTTTAACTCCTAACATTGATTCAAATGTACATGTGTATGTAGATACGTTCATGATGGGATTTATTTTCCACCAGAGGAAATTGTAAGTATTTCTGTATTTGCATATGATTTATTTTTATCCAAGGCTTTTCTCTGAATTGATTGCGCACCGCAAAGGTACAAAAATGTGTTTTCCAAATTGATTTACACGTGGTTTGCTAACGTGTGTGTTGCAGGACATGAACATTCATAATATGAGCTGTCTTTTCACATATCCCAGTTGTAATAAAAAAATAATAATAATAACTAAAATATATGACTGACTCTGAGTTGCACGTAATTGCTTCATACCCTAAAGAAGAACACATAGACCTAAACATTTTCTCACCAAGCCAAACACAATAAGCAGCATTTCGTTATATTTGATATATTATTCTTGAATCAAAAATGATTTTTCTTCTCAAACTTAAATGTAGAATAAACCAAAAAATAATTTGAGGAAGCACCCTTAAAGTGTAATCTGGGGGAAACCGGAGATGGCAAACCCTTAATAAGGATTAATTGGGATTTATTAATAATTAATAGGCACATATTTCAGTAATGCTGGGGAATATATCTTCAGTTAATCAAGAGTTAATTTATCAAAATTGGTGGATGAACATAGAAATCTGAAGCCAACTAAAACCATGTTTAAAAAGTTGCACTAAACCATCAATAGATGCAAATAAAACTTTCAAACCTTTTTTTCATGAAACCAATATTTGTCCTTCAAATGTAACAATTCAATGCGGAAATAGATTTTGTTTGCTGAGTTATTAGAATTCGATTACGCAGTTAGAAGGTTTGAGTGTTTTATTTGTTTTTAATTAAAATTTGATTGTCACATTCGAATGCAATTCATTCAAGAACCATAATCACTAAAAGGCTAAATAATGTTATTTTTACTTTCTCGCATTGCAAATGTGATGTGATTATTGAGTCACTAAAGCAACTGATTTCCAAAAGAACTACATACCTCACTGATTCATTCATTTATGTATATTTGATGAAATAATAATGACCATCACAATGAAAGTCAACTAATTTTTAACACAAAGTAAAAAAAAATAACTTTCCTTTATTTATTACTTTGTTTGCATAAAAATTTGCATTCAATTTATTAGCAACAAAAACTTGACAGCTAATTGTGTACCAAAGAATAATAATAATAATAATGTTACTTTACTTTCTACCAGAAAGTAAGCAATTACTTTTGTGAAGAGTTTCATTCATTTATTTCTTTATTGCTGTTCGTTCGGTATTGCTTTGACGAAGCGAGTTTATACTAGAGACTGCACTACTATAATATTTCTTTTCATTTCAAGACAACAAAAGTTTTTGACTTGAACTACTTATAAGGATACTTTTCATAGAAGGAAGTATAAATATTAAATGAAAATGAGCTCTTAATCCTTTGCCAACAAATATGGAACAATGAACATTTTGTTTATGATTAAATAGCGTTAGCAAGCTTTTTGAGTAAGCGAATTTTGTATGCGAGTGTATTATAAGTTTAACTTTCGCAATCGGAACTTTCAAGTAAAGATTTTTAAATTGAAGCTTATCATTATGAAGCTTTGGGATATAGGGAAAACAACCTACCGAGATGGAAGAACTGCCACAAAAGGAACTTTACATCACACTCACTATAAATCTAACAAGAGTTAGTGAATGGAGTCCATATGATTGTTTTATGCAAATCCATAAAAACAAAAAAATATATGGCACCGTCCTCCATAGGTCTTTAGTTTAAATTACAATTATAATGGATCTTCAGTCCTCTAAAAAATGTTTGCCTCATTTCTTCTTTAAAGTTATCATCGTCATCATCATCATCATATAATAAAATATATATAATATACAAAATTTATTAAAAAATCGCACCACAAAAACTAAAAAACAATAAAAGAAAATGGCATAATAAGTGCGAGCGAGAGCTGGAGCGAGTTATATTGTTTGTTTTTATTCGTCGTAACCTAAATGTGACGTTTCAATTTTTGCCACTCACCAGCCAATCAATTTTCCATCACTGACTGGAAATATTATTGGAATTTTCGATGGCAGCGTTCAGTGCTGCAGAAAAAAATAATAAGTAGCTCATATTATAATAAGTAGCATAGTTTTTTTTCCACCCTAAAGACTACTTTATGGGGGGGGGGAGGGGTGCGCTTGCACCTACAATCAGTATTCATTTCTTAAATTTTTTGATGAGTAAATACGCAATCAAGGGAGTACAAAAATATGTAACCGGCCCGAATATTAAATTACAACATGGTTATTCCAATTTTATATCGAAAAATAAAATTTTCTAGAGTCTTATGCTAAAATGTGTCAATTGCTAACATACTCGGATTTCGAGTGCTCGATCTACTATAGTGTGCATACATAAACGATTAAATGCTATTGAAAACTCAATAATAAGAAAGTAAAGTACTTATGCTTAAAATTAGAGTAACTTGGGCTCATTTGCTGAAACGGAACATAAATCTTATGCATAGCTAAGTTCCACATAAATATTATGTGAAAAAAATTATGTTCAACATAGTAAGGGACCACTTTTTAACTCTAACTAACTTCAACCCGGTTTACGCAAATATCAAAATATCGTTAGTTTCGGTTTTGTTTTTGTGTTTTAGGGTCCTATATATTTAAATATGTCTGGTAATAATAAAAAAGAAACCAAAATGTTTGGTATAGTGAAAAAAGGATTCTTCTTAATTGCGTGAAGTCATCGAAAACAAACAAAAACAATGGTGCAACGTGAAAAGCTAAACAAATTATGAACCATTGGTGATGATTCCATAGGAATAGCGAACCGCTGAAGACATTCAAAGAGGTACATATATAAGGCCGAAATTAGGAAGGACAAGGAGCAAAAGGCGGCTAATATTTTGTTAGGTTCTTGAAAATATATGTAGGTAATCAGTTATTTTATTAAAAAAGAATAAGCTGTGATAGTCTGTGACTGAATTTTGTGTTCTATTTATTTGAGTTTTTATTTTAAAAATGTGATATGCTTATGAGTAAAATATTTAATGAACAAATTCGTAAGTTTTTGCATATTATAAAATTAAAAGAATTCGAAATTGATTTGGTGTTTTTATTGTTCGATGACATGTCAGAAAATCACGTTTGGTTTTTGAAATGCCAATTGTAGTTTCAGGAAATCAATATATAATTATTTCCTAACTGCTCTTAAAAGTTTTTTTGAAACTTGAGAATGCAATTCCAACAAAATCGGCTATATTAGGACATTCTCGGTTCACCTTCACAGTAACTACTGTTAATTTCTATGCGGACTCTTTTGTAAGAATAGAAGAAATAATATTCCTCTCGAAAATTTGACAAGGATCTTCTACTTCTAAAAAGTCCGACAGCTGAAAACCAATTTTTATTATTTTTTTTTTTTTTTCAAATTTTTATTTTTATTTTCAATTTTCTTAAAACTATCTTAAAGCTAGACAAAAATTCATAAAAACTAGCCTACTTATCAATATCTTAATACTAACTTACTGGCCCCAATCGGACGCTCTAAGTTAAACTATAATAACTTGATGATAATGCCTTTCGGCCTAAGAACTATCTTAATACTAAATCCAGGTCGGTTTTATTTTTTACCGAGAAGAATTTACAAAAACTCGGTATATCTGTCTTTATTTTTCTTTGGTTTTATATAAAAATTATATTGTTGTAGCCATATACACATTTTCTGGAAAACTAATCAAAAACAACAGTAGAAGATAATTAATGTTTAACATATGTATGTATGTAAGTATCTTATGTGGTACTTTTTCTTCCACCTACGTAAGTTATGTTCAACTAAACTAGCTTTTTTTTAAGCCACAATTCCATTCTATGCGTTCTATATAAAGTTATAATTTTAAGTAGATTTTGAAAAAATAGTTTTAATCTTAAGAAATTATATTTTTTTTTTTTAAATTTTTAGTTTGAAAATTATTATTTCAAAAACTATTTATACTCCAAATTGCTCGATGTGGCAAAGCCAATGTAGTTGAAGTGTTTTCATTTTCTGGAGTACATCCACATCATCTTTATGCATAGATAGATAGATAGAGTTTGCGGTTTTATTTTCTCGTGAAGTCACCTCCCTCACCTACTGAACTTAATATCAGTTAAAGAATTTTCCTTTTGAAAGAGCCCAGTATAAGCTCTCCTTTTCTGCTAATTGGCCAACACTTTGCACAACAAGCTTCTGGGTGGTATTTTATAAAGAGCACTTCGTCTTGCGTGTGAGAAGTTTTGAACCCATTTTTGTGGATGCCCATGTAGCCCAGGAAATTTAGACTTTCACTTCGAAAAAAATTCTGACAAAGCTGAATTTTGGTAGAGAGCTTTGTTTTGACATCTTAACCATTTCCTGAAAATTTCCGTAAATTCGAGCCGGGGCTTTATTTTATAAAGGGGGGTTAAAGGAGGTAAAATTCAGTTTGTTCTTAATTTCTTGAAAACTATAAGTTTTTTTTGCAAAAATGTGGAGGTACAAATTGTAGATTATGTCTTTGTGGTGCCCGGTTTAAGGGGAAGACCACTTTGTTGAAAAAGAAAGTGTTTTGGTTTTTGTTCAACAACTCGATGAAATTTCCTTTTACAACAAAAATATGAAAAAATAACATTTAGGCAATAAAATTATCTAAGAAATGAGATACTAACGAAACTCTGTTATGGTTTATTAATCTTAAAGTTAAAGTGTATCAGAGAAACACTTTTTGTTTTGTACTGTAAATGGAAAAATAACGTTTTTTTGTATTAATATCTCAGCAGATATAGCTTTTTTCAAAAACCTAATGAATTTATATTAATGTTCATAAAATTCTGGACAAAAAAGATTATTACATTTTTTTTCGTAAGAGCAACAGGTATCAAGAAAAAAGTGCACACCGTGAAGTTCTTCCATGAATTTCTCAGAATATATTGCTTATATGAAGAAAGTATGCTCATCTTTTTTGTGTAGAATGATGTAAGCTACAATTTGTACCTTTACATGTTTTAAAAAAAACTTATAGTTTTCGAGAAATTATAAGATTAAACTGAATTTTACCTTCTTCAACCCCCCCTTAAAATTAAGCCCCGGCCCAAATTTACCGAACTTTTCAGGAAATGCTAAAGAAGTCAAAACAAAGCTCTCTACCAAAATATAGCTTTGTCGGAATTCTTCGTAGTGTTGCCATTTTTTGAGGATTCATATCATAGCAAGAAGCAAATTCATTTTGGTAGGATATCTGTGTAATTTGTATATGTTTGAATTTATGAAAAAAAAATAACACGGCTGTTCCTGTCTTATTTAAAGTGGCTGTGCTCAAAATATCCGTGTTGCTCAAGTAATAAGCTTATAACTTGAGTTCCAATGGTCGGATCTTCAAGATTAAGGTCTCAAAATCAAGAAAAAATAAAAGGCTGTATTTATGTGTTAAATGAAAAATAAAAGTTCTTATCCTAACACTTTTCCAAAAAAAGGATATTTGAAACTGGACTGATCTTTTATACATTCTTGGATCAATATTTTGAGATATTAAATAACCATCTGCAAAAATGTATCTTAGACGGAAAGCGGCTTAGAATTTTTATTTCTATAACTTAATATCCTTTTGTAAAAACAGTGAGGTTCTTTATTTTGCAGGCGTTTAACTTTTGCTTCGTCTTCCCTTTTCAAAATATTCACGCCACGCCACTGATGTACGTATGTACATACATGTATCTTCATTTGGGTGGTCTTTATATTGGATTTTTTTGAAATTCTGAGATGAACAGGCATCAAATGGTTCTACATGGAAAAAAAGTTTCCTAATTTTTTCAGATTTTTATTTCACCCCCCTGGTCACCCTATTTTCACTTTAAGGTACTAAATGTTTGGTTAGGGTGATTCTTTTAAAACGCGACAAAAACAATCTGAGGATAAAGATTAGATTTAGACGAGAAAAAAAAGTATTGGATTTTCCCCCCGTTTAGACGGGAGGGGTAATTTTCTCAAAATTTTGATCAAAACAGAAAAAAAATTATTTTAAAAAAAACGGGAACACTTACAATGCCACACCTTAGCTTTTTTTAAGGCAACGATTCCATACTCTAATTTGCTTTCTAATTAAATTTGTATTTCAAATAGTTTTTTCTCGTTTGAATCTAATCTATACATTCTGATTTATTTTCGCGTTTTATAAGAATGATCCTTAACCCAAAATTAGTACCTTAAAGTGAAAATAGGGAGACCAGGGGATGAAATAAAAATCTGAAAAAATTAGGAAAATTGTTTGAATCGAATAAGGGCTATCCAAGACTAGGAGCAATTTAAGGACCACCCTAATGTACATACTTTTCCAAATTAAAAGCAAATTGGTTCGCAACGAACATATTGATAAATCCTTTTAGCCACTCTCCCTATGAGCAAGCTTAAAAATACTGAGAATTTTAAGCAGGCAATTTAATTTGAGATGATATCTCTGTCACAAAGTTCAAAAGATTTTCAACAAATTTTAGATCGCACAAGATTTATTCACAATTTTCACCAGGCAATTTTCCATAGAAAATCTCTATGACAGTCCTTACGACCTCAACGTGATTGCCTCGCCCTTACCCTTTCAATCTCAAAGATCAAAACTTTAAAAAATCAATTTTTTTCTAAAATCGGAATGTGAATTTGCGTTGTTTAGTAAACTGCAAAGTTTTGGTAATATATTTCTAAGAAACATTTTGTTGAAAAATCTCTATTATCAGATGGGTTGGTTATATACTTTGTAGTCCAATGAATTCCATTGAATGTCAAAGATTGAACAATGAATTGACTGGAAAACACATGGTAAAGAATACAGAAATGTCACGATAGAATCTGATAGACAAACAACGAGGACAAAATATCCAGAAATCCATATAAGAAGATTTGTAGGATTTTTAGAGACCAGCAGCTTCTAAGCCCATTCAAGCCATTTGATGGTTCGTATGGAACCACTTTGTGTGTTTTATTATTAATATTTTTTTATGTATGAATTTTAATATCGATATTTCAAAAACATGCTCCCAGTATAAATAGATAAAGAGAAATAGACGCATAAATAATTAAATATTTATTTAAGGTACTTGAATACATACCTTCCAACCAAAAGTATGTCGGTATACCTTTTTGTTTAAAAAAAAACTTTTCTCCGGAAATGGCTTTCACTTTGAACGAATGCATACCACATATAAATACCTTCTACACAAGTTAAGTCATGCATAATGAAAACCAATGAACACAAACATCCCAAGAAGAATAATATTTACATATCTCGGATAAAGAAAACCTATTTTATAATGGTTTATTTAATTCATAAATTACCTAACAAGTTTTAACTGAGTGTTACAAAGTAGAAACTCAAATAAAATCAAAACATTTCCTTTATCCTTTATAAAAACCTTTTTCATTCATTCTTAATTATAGTAAAACTTTTAGAAACTATCAGGTTGAAGACTTTGGATAAATTCAAGTTTAGCCAAAAATAATCCCTCTCCTCAACTGGAAACTAATTTAAAACAAAATCAAAGGATTTTGTAAAGGACCATTTTAATTAATCTTCTATTAAACACGCTAATTGTTTATCATTATATTGTCATCTTTGTATCAATGCAAGATAATTAATGTAAATAGCTTTCAAAGTTAATTTTCAAGGTTTTTAGTAAACAAATAGCAATTTAACCTTGTTCATAAACCTATTATATCCTTTTAAGCTCTCCATTATCATCAAATTTGAATTAATGTTCAATTAACTCCACTGAAAAAGATTCTTTATTTGGAATCTTTAACAATTCTTATTATGCATAAAGTTACTTAGTAGTGCTTAAATTTATTTGAAATTACCATTATTGTCCTTATTCAATTACTCAATATTTATATTTAGTTGGCTCTGGACAAATTCCAAGAATAAAATCTTTTCATTTTGTCATTTAATGAAATTAAAACTCAATAACAAGTTTTTGCATACAATATCTCAAATTCTACAGAAAAAAAAGTAATGGAAGGACACCGGGGCGTATGTGGATTTTTTTTAATTTCATTAAATTTCATTGAAATGTCACATTTTTTGCTGTTTTATACTCGTATAAGGTTATCTAACACAAACATGTGCATTTATTATTTGTGACAACCACAATCCACGTTCGTTAGTTTAAAAATTGTATTCTTAAAATAATCCCCATAATGTCTGCGAAAAGATATTCATACCTACATACATTCTGGTTTTAAATTTAAATAATGAATTTAAATTCTTTGCAGATAAATAGATATGACATTTTGTGACTGTCTTATTTAACATGTTAAACTTCTTGGTTTTTATTTTCTTGTCAGATATATGATTTTCTATACATTTTTTTTGTCTTTCTTACGATGATCTTTTTGTTAAGTCCTTGTGAATTTATTGGTTGATAGTTTTTAAGGATGACATTTATAACTTCTTACCTTGAGCAGTTGAATATGTCATCAATAAGAAGCTCTAAAAATGACACTTTGAATGGAAATGGTTGGGCCTGATGGGAACTACTTAAGAGCAAGTAAAAATAACTAAAAATATAATTATATCCAAAATTCTTCACAGACAACGTTGTCAGCTTTCAGATGAAGAAAATATTAATGTCATTGAGTTGGAAAAAATTGAAATTGTTGACATCACAGATATACATCTATCTAAATCCTAGACGTTAAAATCCTATTAAAAATGCGCTTCCATAAAATTATATACGTATATATGTAGGTAAACATGTCAGTATCTTCTTAATCTGAAGCACACAACAATGGTTCTGAAAATTCAGATAATACAATTGAATAATTGGAAAATTTTATCCATTCATTATCCAGAGGAAAATCACCAGCTTCTTCAGCAGCAACTTCGCTATTCAATGGTTCGAACACGATTTCTGGATCGTCGTCATCACTATGTCCTTCAAATTCACAGTCATACACTTTTTCTTCATCTCCAACAACATCTTCATCGTTCATCGTCCCATCTTGTGGTAAGCTGCACCAAAAACTCAAAGTAAAAAAAACATAATTTCAAATTTTGTCGACAAAATAAGCCAAAAAGAAAGGGATGAGTTGAATAAAGTAATTGCCAAATTCTTTTACGGCTGCAACATTTCTTTGAATAGCATTGAATCCATTCATTTCCAAACAATGATAAGAAAGCCCTCGTTTGGAAAACTCATCCCCAGCAGAAAAAATTCGATCGACAAAACCTTTCGATAAAACCTACCAAACTTGCTTATGTGAATCGCGGTCGTTTAAGTCTTGCGATTCGGTGCAACTTATTGATGGATGAAAAAATTCATCCAGCAATTCCAGAGTTGTTGTAAGTATGGTTCATAATGCGAATGGAATTTGTTAATGCTTGGGAGCTAAGCGGTCAATCAGCAACAGCAGATGTACTTAACTATTGCTGATGAGTCAATCGATTTGGCAAAAGAGCTTTATGCGACAAAAGTATATGCCATTGTGTCAGACAACACAAGTGTCATGACGAAAATGGGACGTAATGTTAGACATGTTTTATGGAATAGCACCTGTAGATGTCACTCCCGAAACCTACTTGCTAAAGACATCATCAATAAAATACTATCTGAAAATGTAAACATTGTCCAAAAAGAATTTAAAAATATTGATTTTGAGAATGTCATTATTAAAAAAGGAGGCAAAAAAATTTAACTCTCTTGCGCAACACAATGGTGCTCTCATAGGAATTCTATATAAAAATGTTTGCAAAATTTACTGCATATGTATGAAACAAATAATTACAGACGGACAGCCAAAAAAAGTAAAATTAAATTAATCTTTTATGATGAATTTATTAAAAGCATCAAAGAAGAGAATGAAATGTTGGATCCTGTATGTGAATTGATAAATTTCTGTCAAAGCCCTACTGAATCTTTAGCAGAAGCTGCTCAAAAATGGCTGTCATTGGAAATTCCTGAAAAATTTAAAGCAAAATGCAGAAAAAGTATCGTCAAAATATGGCACTGAATGAATGTAACAGCATATTATTTGCATTCGTTTTTCGACAATGAAATTTTATCAATTTGCTAAATAGGACTTCAAACAGAAAAGTGGGCTCTTTGAAGTACTATATAAAAAAGATATAAAAAGCCTGAATTATTTTGGAGCAAGGCAGAAATTGAACACAACCATCTTTCCAGATTGACATTAAAGCTATTAAATATGCCTGCTTCATCGACTCAAATTGAAAGGTTTTTTTTTCAAATTGTTCGCAAATCCATACTCCTCTTCAAAATCGCCTAATCTTTGAAAGGTCGAAAAAGTTAATCCACATTTACTTCACGCTAAACAGCAAACGCAATTAAGAATTTATGTGGGACATCGACGAAGAAGATGAAGAAGATATTTTATAAAAATTAAAAGAATTTAAGTGTTCTTTTTTGTTTTGTTAAATAAAAAAACCGAAAAGTAGTTTTGACTTTTTTTGAAATATTTTATACCGTTTTTTACATCAGCCGGTTTTTGACATCTGATTTGAAATTTTGTTACACTAGGTTGCTTACACGTAAAAACCCTGGAAAAAAAACTCCATGTAAAAAACCAGCACAACACTGCTTGAGAGTTTTGGCTACTAGCTTGTAAATGGTACGTCAAGAGTCAAGAGCGGATGTACATAGTGAATTCACGTTTGTAAGTGGCCAAGAAGGTTCATCAGTTAGTCACATTTGGGCATTACTCAGTGAATGCTTTTAGGCTAATATGATGATTTTGAAGTCATTGCATCAACTTTTTGAACCCATTTTCCGGTCCTTGTGTCAGTTTCAATCGTTGAAATAAACAACAATCTATCCAGGCCAAAAGAATAATTTCATAAACAGCATTTGAAAATTTTGATTTGCAATAAATATTTGGTAATTTATATTGCACAATCACTGGTTTACGTTTTTTTGTTGTTGCAATTTGTAACTCCATTAGAATAGTTGCAAATCATCAAAAAAGATTTCTTAATCGCGATTTTCTTATCGCAATTTACATTTCGAAGAAAAAAACACCCCTATTACGATTGTCAAATTGATACGGGTGATTTTTTAAGAGGTTTAGAACTTTAAAAAAAAAAAAACACAAACAATTCGAAAAAATGAATGAAATATTTATTTGAATCGATAGTTTGAACCTTGCAATTTAATGTTTAAAGATAATTTCATGCAAATGTTGACCGCGGCTGCGTCTCAGGTAGCCCATCCGCTGAGTCCAATGTTGGCATACTCTTTCACACATATCGGCCGGTATCTCACGAATGAATGCATGGATGTTGGCTTCCAGTGTGTCAATCGAAGCGGGCTTGTCCCTATAGACATTAGCCTTGACATACCCCCACAAAAAATAATCTAATGGTGTCAAATCGCACGATCTAGGCGGCCAATTGACCGGCCCGAAACGTGAAATTAACTGTTCACCAAACTCGCCTCGCAATTGCGCCATTGTTTCGCGTGCTGTGTGGCATGTGGCACCGTCTTGTTGAAACCACATATCATGCAAGTCAAGAACTTCCATTTCGGGCAAAAAAAAGTTTGTTATCATCGCTCGGTAGCGTTCACCATTGACAGTAACGCTGCGATTCGCATCATCTTTGAAGAAATATGGCCCAATAATGCCGCTGGCCCATAAACCGCACCAAACAGTGGCTTTTTCGGGATGCATTGGTAGCTGTTGCAATGCTTCTGGCTGATCTTCACTCCAAATGCGGCAGTTATGCTTATTTACGTACCCATTCAACCAAAAATGAGCCTCATCGCTGAACACAATTTTTCGATAAAAAAGCGGATCCTCGGCCAGCTTTCCAAAAGCCCATTCACCAAAAATTCGGCGTTGTGGTAGGTCGGCTGGCTTTAGTTCTTGCACCAGCTGTATCTTAAAAGGCTTTACGCCCAAATCCTTCCGCAAAATTTTCCACGTAGTGCTGTAACAAAGGCCTAACTGCTGGGAACGGCGCCGAATCGACATTTCGCGGTCTTCTGTCACACTAGCTGATACGGCCGCAATATTTTCTTCACTACGCACAGTACGTAAACGTGTTGGTGGTTTAATGTCCAACAAAGTAAATTTGGTGCGAAATTTGGTCACAATCTTCCGAATAGACTGCTCAGAAGGTCGAGAATGCCGACCATAAAATGGAAGCAGTGCGCGATGAACATTTCGAACCGAGAACTAATTTTGATAGTAAAATTCAATAATTTGCAAGCGTTGTTCATTTGTAAGACGATCCATGATTAAATTGCAAACCAAACTGAAGCTGTTTGACAGTGACACAAGGTACTAAACACACGTCAGCTGTCAAAACTAGTGTTGCCAAAACCAAACCAGCTAAAAAATCACCCGTTAAATGTTAAAATTTGAAAATTTGGCCTAATGGTTGCATGCTCGCTCCGCAACTAGAGGGTTGCAATTTCAAAACCAAGTAGAGTAAAGTATTTATTTGAAAAATGAATAAATAAATGAAATTAAATGTGTTTACCTGCGAAATGAAGGGAAGAACAAGATTGATCTTTCAAAGTGGTGATATTACGAAATAAAAATGGTACAAACGTTATTTTTTCAAATTTACATATTGTGAGATTAAGGAATATTTAGATCAAATCGTGTTCCACACTTCAAAATTGGGTTATTTTAGTTAAATTCTGCAAAGGAAGTTTCTTTGGGTAGTCATTTTTTGATCTTTCAAAAGGTCAAATATGTGATGTGACCAGATAAATTCTTGATATCAAAAGTTACCACCAAACAGAAAATATTTGAAATCATATTTTTAAATTGAAAGTATTTCTTGCTTTTCTTATAATTTCTTAGGTAGCTCTTTGAGTTCTTGCGGGGGGATCATGACCCCGTGAATCCCCTTCATGTATATGTCGTTGTATACCGTTAATAACAATTCATTGTACTTCAGTTATTACAAACTCTTTGCTCAGGACTCCGTTTCATGAAGCAACGACGGATATGAGAAAGATCTGGTGCAAGCTAGGATCATAGCCCAACTAGTTGATAATGCCGCTCTAAGGTTAGAATATGTTCCGAGCCAATGGAAAGTTGCGGAAGTCATAATGGTTTTGAAACCTGGTAAACCATCTCACGAAAAGAAGTCTTACAGGCCAATTTTGCTCTTCCTAGAATATTAAAAGTATTTGAAAGAATACTACTCCTGACAATAGAAGAGAACAATTAATACCTGAACATCAGTTTGGATTACGAAGCAAGCATTCGACAATTGATCAAGTAATTGATCAACTGTCGAATGCTTGCTCTTGAAGAAAAGAAAATTTGTTTTACAGTCTTTTTGGTCGTGTCACAGGCATTTGACACGGTGTGGCACGAAGGCCTCAAATTAAAATTAAGACAAGTTCTGCCTGAAGTACTAAATAACATTTTGAACGGATATCTAGATAACAGACTTTTTCGTGTAAGACATGGAAATTATTCTAATTTCAAAGAAATAGTGGCTTGAGTACCAGAAGGAAGTGTATTAAGTCCAGTTCTGTACCTTTTATTTACACGCGAATAACGCTCTATGAACAAAAGTCAGTCCACGTGGACTTTGCATATAAGAAAATTTAAAAATTACCCATCTTTCTTTATACCGCTCGTGTTCCATTTGCAAATGAGGCAAAGTATCTGGGAATGACTTTAGACGTGAAATTAAAATGAAAACCGCATGTAAAAAGAATTGCGAAGAACTAAAAAGTAAATAAAGAGATATGAACTGGCTATTCAGTAAATAATCAAAGCTTTTTATTGAAAATAAATTGATTTTATACAATCAGGTTAAATCTGTTTGGACTTATGGTATAAAACTTTGGGGTTGGACCTGTGATACAAACTTAAATAACTTACATATGTTTGAAAATAAATTGCTTAGGTCATTTGTAAATGTTTCTTGGGATTCCTACGGTTCGGGACGAAATAAAGAATTTTGCAAAAAACCATAGAAATCTGCTAATGGAACACACTAATTCAACGATCATTGACATTCTTGACGAGTCGAATTTAGTATGCCATTAGCGAAGACCAAAACCTTCCGACTTGGTGCGGTGAACAGAAAACCGCTTTAAAATCGCGGAATAAGCAGGAAATTTGAACTTGACTTCGTTAAAAATAAATTGCTAGATAAGTTTCAACTTAGTTGCAATCGGGAAGTGGAGGTGGTTTAGTTTGAGCACGCGATTTTCGGTCCTCATAGAGCCTTATCTGCACACACCGAAAAATAAATACAAAAAATTAAAATTACAGCCCCCATTATTATTGGGCTGACATATTGAAATTGTTGTCAGCAATTTTGGAAAAAGATAGCCCAATTTCCGATAAATAGCTTCATGCTTCTCATTTAACCGATTACCGCTTTAGGTACCCGGTTTGGTTCAACGTCGCCCCATTTCAAAACGCTAGCTTCTTTTGGTTTAAGGCTAGTGGCGCGCATGCAATTTTCAGTTTCGAAACTGTTTGGTTGCAAAATTGAGTCCTATGGACTCGTATGAGACTCCACGCACATGCAGAAACTATTCCCTCGTCGATTCGAGCAACTTTTCAGTTTGTGTTTTGGCACAAACTGAACGATTGCCCGAAATCAGTTTCTCAGTTTGTGTCATATGGAATAACTGCCTGAACAGAGTGGAGACGGAGCTGCAAGTGGAATAGCTGTCAAAATGTTGAATACAAACAAATCCAATGATACGAACAGAACACGACGCAGTTGCAGACGGAGCTGCAGACGCAGCTGGACAAGTTGGCCAACTTTTAACTTTTGCATGCAGCATTTTTGACGTTTGTGAGTGCAATCAAGAATTCTCATGGGGGTTGAAAAGAGTTTCAAACTCTTCATAATCTCTAATAAAGACGCAAAGTAATTATAGCTTCCATTTGATCACTATTCACTTTTATTTTTTTTTACTTTTTATTTTTGTGTTGAATTAATTTCGCACAGCTGTCTTCAAATGCCAAAAATGTCAGAAAGCTGTACATAATTTTTTGACTGCTATTCCAGTTGCAGCATTTTATTCTGGCCAGGCAGTAATATGCTACTGCGCGGACATTCAAGCAAATAGTTTCAGATATTTAACCACATCGTTGAATTGTGTTCTTTCTGAAGTGCGTTAGGCTAGTCGCGCACATGCAACTGCTACCGCTATAAAACAGTTTAATCACAAGTTGAACGATGAGTGTGCACATGAGCAACTCCACAAACAATCGCAAAGAACCTAACTAACACACCGACAATGTTTATTCTGTTTTTCTATCTTTTACATACAAAGAAAAATATTATCGCCTTTGTTCTATTCCTTTACTCAGCAAATAAAAGAAAAGATACATTTGCTCTGTTTCGCACAGAGAACCGTTCGGAAAGAACAAAATTCAAATATACGCAACTATTTGGTTGAGTGTCCGCGCAGTTACATATTATTCCATATAACACAAACTGAAAAACTGATTTCGGGCAATCGTTCAGTTTGTGTCAAAACACAAACTAAAAAGTTGCTCGAATCGACGACGGAATAGTTTCAGCATGTGCGCGGAGTCTCATAAGAATCCATAGGACTCAATTTTGCAACCAAACAGTTTCGAAACTGAAAATTGCATGTGCGCGACTAGCCTTATGTTCTCTGTGCGAAAGAAAACAAATGTATCTCTTCTTTAATTTGCTGAGCAAAAGAAAAGGACGAAGGCGATAATATTTTTCTTTGAATGTATGAGATAGAAAAACTGAATAAACATTGTCGTTGCTCCTGTGCGCGGTCAGTAGTCAACTTGTGACTAAACTATTGTGTTGCGGTAGCAGTTGCATGTGCGCGACTAGCCTAACAGATCAGCAGACTTGGAGTCCAGCATTATTATTCCAACTGGGTTTTATACAAATGGACCAATACAAACAGAATACTTAGATAGTTTCTTGTTAAAGTGATTCGGGGTCTCATTGCAAGAGATATTATCTAGATGTCCTCCATCTAGAGCTTGAATATTGGGGTTAAATACAATAAAGATGAATATTATGCAGGTGTTCATCATTTCAGTGGCCTTATTCCGCCCAATGGATTCGTCTTGGAGGACTGATTCAAAATGGATGGAATAGTGATTCCGAGCATATCTACCACGTGTCGTGCATACAAATTTAGATAAGTATGCCGGTTTCTATCAAATGGAAAATACAAAAGAATAACAAAAAAAATTAATATATCTATGGATGCAGTTTCCATTATGAGAAGAAGAATGGAAACAAATATTTAAAGATTTCTAACAGCGCTCAATGCTTGAATACGATGGATGTCAAACAGATTATGGTAAAAACACATGGAGGCACAGAGAAAGTATTTGTCATTACTTCCACAATATCTTTCTTACATTTTTGAGTAGGCGATGATGTAAATTATCGATAGATTTATACTTTTGCTGGTTTAAATTGATGTAATTCAAATGGTGAAATTTCCAATCGTTATCCTCCCACCCATCTGTGTAAGATAATTTGTTTCCCATTACACTTTCAAATTTGCTGCCAAACAGTCAACTAAGGGCTACAAATTTCCTTAATTGCCTATTAAATTAGAGTTACGTTTCTATTTTACTCGGATTTCGGATAGCATATTTGTTCCATTTGACGCTTTTGCAATCAGCAGAATCATGATAAAACTATATTCAGTAGTCGTCAATTTGACTTTATGTAACGTTTATTAAATTATTGTGTAGACTGTAGTCTGTAGAGCATGCACATCGAGTAATTAAAAATATTTTTGGTACCATAACGAAAAGAATCTGAGTTTTTGAATGTGTGAAGAGGAATTTATTCCAGATCGAGTGGATTTTATTATGGATGTTATTCAAATTCAAAATCAATTTATTGCATGGTTCCTAATACCTACCTACCAAGTGGAATAGAAGTGGAATTTCAATATCGAGCTATCTTATAAAAAATGAAGTATAAACAAATTATAATATAATTAATTATTTTAATTATTAAATATTTAAGTTTGTTTTTTATGCGTTTTCTATGGACACTGTACATATAGGTACAGTAATATTAACAATATTTATTTCTATTTCTTCTCATTTTGGATGTCTCATACCACCTACCGATAATGAGGATTGAAGTAGAAGTATTAATAACAAAAATATGAAATAAACAAACATTTTCATTAAAATCAATTACTGCACATATAATGATTCTTTTATTTTTAGTCTTCGAACCTTATGCTTTCTATCTCTAGACATTTTATTACGACATTAACAAAGCTAAGAAAAATGGAAAAACCTCGTTTCACGATTCCTTCAAACCTGCTAATTTCATTTCTCATTATTATCATTTGATTGTTTTCTTTTTTTTGTTATCCTGGTCTGTGATGATGTTGAGGTTATTAGTTGAAGTTTTTTTTTGGGGAATTTTAGATACAGAAGATGTTGAATCTGTGCTCGTGTAGTTCTTTAACTAATAAACAAAAATCAAAATAAAATAGAGCTGTTCTTGAATATTTTTGCAATTGGTACATATTATTGGAAATATAGTTGCTAATCGTTGACTCATCGATTGTATCAGTTATTAATGTTTTTGCCCAGACCCCCAATTCCGATGGATTCAATTTATAATTAGTGCCACTGGATTACACGCGAAGGTAATTCCATTTTTTGTAATCTCAATCTCAACCTATTTTATGGAATCATGGTTCCTTTTTGTTTTCCTTTACCATTCATGTCTGTATAGTCAAATTTCCATCTCTTCAGTTTGTCAATATTTTTTGAAAAATATGGTTTTCGAACTAAAAATTTTGAAAGAAAACATAGCTATTCTTACAAATATCTTTGTTATTAAAGAATTTTTTTAATTTTTCAATGCTCTTGTTTATTCTTCATCAAACACTAAAAACCGAATACTTAAATGTCTTCGTTTTTGAGGGGACCGGTACGATTTATCTCGAATCTCGAATAATGAAATCTAGTAACCAAAACTTATTTTTTTTTTTCATAATCTTGCATTTATAAAATCTCGCTTAGATCTGTCAAATCAATGTCTCGCAAGTTAAAATTTCACAACGATGTATATCGCTTTGAACTTCGCACTGCATGAAGACTGAAATATTCAAAACCTGTAAATGGAAAATAAAAACTCGAAATCGAAAAATTTTTTATAACTTTTATTGTTGAAAATTATTTTTTAAAAATTAAAAAATGTAACTTTAAATTAATGGGGCAAAATTTTAAACAGCCTTGTGTTAAGGGCTTAACATAATACTAGTAAATACTCTTTTATAGATTTATTTTTCAAAGAAAACACTTTTAAATTATTTTTTGCAGTTGGAAAAATTATATAATTGCTATTGATTGCTTTCATTATTTTAAATTACCTCAAAAAATGCGAGTCTTTAAAGAATCTTTCACTGATTTTAATAGGTTCGTTCGTTCAAGTTTACCTAGTGCTGACCCAGGTTTTCTTGACAACTCCAAAAATTGTCAAAAAAAACCTAGGATTTTCGGTTTTCAAAAAACACCAAAGGCCCCTAAATAACGTTGTTGATATAAGAAAAAAACTTAATTTGTTTAAAAATAAACTTAAGTTTATGTTTTCTATTTCTATTTGTTGGTATTAAAGTAAATTTGTGAAATTCCTTGAATTTCTCTTTCAAAAACAAAAGAATTAAATGCAATACCCTAATCCACAACAAAAAAATGATTCAGAGGTCATACCACTTTGACAGTCACCTCAGACCTCAACTCGACCCAAGCAAAACCAAGATCTTCTTCAGGGTGAGTTCAGGGCGACCCTGGGTCTCAAAAAACACAGTCGCTTTGAGGCGACCCCAGGGTGACTTGAGGGTTTAACGAACAAACCTAATAAGTCCGATGAAATTATTCTACCAGGACACTTTGATGCCCACAATTGGCTCTTACTTATACGAGTTTTGCTTCTCATCTACATAAGCCTTATGTCAAGATAAAGAGTAGTGTGGAAAGGAGAGTTCCTGTCAAGTTTTGCTTTCCAAGCAAGTTTATTGGACCAAAAATATCCCTTTACTATCGCAAGGATATTTCCAATATGATATAATAGAATCTCGTAGTTATTTTACAGTTTAGGAAAACTAAAACAATTATGCTATAAAGAGAGACTGCACTGAGCACTAAAACTTGTCTCTCTTAGCTTTGGTGGGATCCAAAAGTTAATCTTTTATATACTTGAACAAAAACTTATTGTCAGTATTTCGACGTAATGTGGTTTGCTGTAAATTAGGTAGATGTGGAAGAAACACACTGAGAAATGGAAGATTTTTCATTAAGTTTAGGCTTTTCAGGTGTTCAAAACTTTTAATAATTCAGCATATAGTGATTAACCTCACTTCTAACCCATTTTTGTATCTTACCTTATTTAGATAGTCAGTGTAGTTGGTCGTTTGACTAGAGAATTTCCGCTTATCTGGTATAATAGAATAGCGGACGAATGCAACCATTCCATATACAAATGGATCTTTTAATTATTTAATAACCAATTTTGGGTTTCTAATAAATTTTCTAAATAATTTTCCGAGCAATGCTTCAAAGTAATTTATCGTTCTAGCACTTAATTTTTCCGAATTTCGGTACAGTTAGCAATTTTTTCCCACTTATTTCAAAATTTTAAATTTAAAAAGACCAACCACTCCACCAATGTATTTTCGTTAATAAAACTGTCAAATTTTCGATTAAAATGGCAATAAAGCCAAGAAGTAAAGTCCAATTAATATTTTAAATCTTAAAAAAAAACTGCGTCTAGGGCAGGCCACGATACCAAATCAAACGACAATTTGGTAAGTATCGTCTCGGTAGCGTTAAAATTGAAAACTTTCAGTATCATCTCGGTATCGGTATCGGTCTCGTATTACTCAGTCTCGCTTGGTATCGTATAGCAAAAAGTCCTCTTGGAGAATTTAAATTCAACAGCGTTGTCCGCCATTTTGAAAACAAAAAGCTTTGAAAGACCTAATTGCAATTTTTTGGGCTCCTTTTAAACGTAGATCAATATTTTTTGTTTGACTTTGAAGGTAAGAGTATATTTTATAGAACTTTTGCCTACAAATATTTTCGACATCTTCTTGAGATGAAAATTTAATTTATAAACTGTAGAAATTTTTGAGTAAAGAATGTTGTTTAGAAATTACCTCGCCTCTTGTTCATGTGAGCGAAAAGTTATTTAAATACTTTTTTGTACAGCACGTAATTTTACGTTTTATGTATACTAAAAAATGTCTTAAATAATTCCATATGGAAAATTAATATTCACACTGCGGCACTAAAAAAATAAAAATAATGAATTCTTGTAGAACAATACAATGCAAGTATTTTTAATCTGCATCAGATGGGGTCTAACTCCTCTCGTTCACGGAGGACGGGCGATTTCCTGAAAAAAAGATACTTAAAATGAGACTTATAATCTAAACAAGTTTCTCAAGGTCACGTGTGATTTTTGGCACTTCATTGATGGAAAATTCCCGAACAAGTATAATATCCGAAAAATATCTAGATCTTGATCTAAGGTCAATTGATTTCAGTAATTGGTCAGCCATAGTTTTCTTTCGTTTTAAGGTTAAAAAAAAATGTTGCCACCTGATTTGGGTTATTTCAAAAAAAAGTATGGCATTTGAAAAGCCACTTCACGGTAATGAAAGGTCAGCTTTTTTCAGTAATTGGTCAACCATATACATATTTTGTTTTTGAATTTTTAATTAGTTTCGAAAAAAGTTCAAGGTCGTACCAACCAAATATGTGAAACTAGCTGACCTTTTATATAGATATGAAGGCCTTTTAGGGGGTGCTATTGTTTTGCTTTCCTATTATTGAGGTGCCAAACTTCACGCGTTACCTTGCGTGAACTTGAAAAACTTTAAGCCTTGATGACAAGTTTTAGGGGGTGACCAATTTCTAGAACTAGTTAACCTTTTCTGACCAAATTTTCCATATATTTATAAGGTGCTTAAGGTTCAGAGCTATGAAATATGTTGTTTGAACTAACCAAAACTAGCTACTTCTTTGAGAGTTTGAGATGAAAAAAAACACCATCTTAGTTCTTGATTGAATATGATTATTGTATAATTTAAAATGGTTGAAGGTTTTTTTTTAATAATATATCACTAAAATAGTTATTAATTATTTATCAAATTCTTAAAACTTTTTTAAGAAAAACTTTTGGTATGCATTTAATTACTATATAATATAAAAATAAAATTTGCAAAAATTGGCAACCCGTTTCATAAATGTGGAATTTTCCAAAATAAATTAACTTTTTTTTAAAATTCAAAAATTGAATTTTTTTTTAAACTCAGAAGCTTTTTTTGAAAATTTTGATATATATTTAAATCTTAAATTAAAACTTTTTGGAAATTTTATATTGAAAAAATTTGTCTTAATCTGTTCAGCCAGTAATGAAAAAATTCGGAATTAAAAAAAAAGTTCTATGAGATGTGTAGTTGCTATTTGTAAAATTTTATAATTTTTGGTATTATATCGCACTAATTTAAGAATATAGAAAATATTTTATAAAAATCGTAAGAGCGTAGTAGTAGTAGTAAATTTTTTTTCATAAAATAATTTAAAGAGAGTAAAAAAAACCTTAACTACCGAGTTTTATTAAAACCGATAGGATATCTCAAAAAATGTTATTGCATTGCAACAAATACATTTTTTTACTTTGCGAGATTTCGTCCTTGCGAGGTTATAAAAAACCTGATTTTTTTATGGCGAGATTTCGTTATGCAAGATTTTAAGAGTGAGATTTTAATTTGCGATATTTCAAACTCAACCAGTATTTAAGAAAATAACAAAAACACAAGTAGGTACCTATAATAGTAAGGTAGTAAAAAAAAGGTTGTTTTGGTGTGATTTTGTCATAATGTAGATTGTATATATGCTTAAATGTTTAAAATTAACATTTCTTTATAAATTTATCAAGTTAAGATACCTGTTTAGTATAGGAATACTATTAGCATGCAATGAAAATTTCCCTTACATTACTTTTTACTTTCTTCACACCTTCTCTCTTACTTATGTATGTGTAATTATAGAATGAATGAAAAACTAAACTAAACTAAATACATATATGAGTACAACTATTAACCTATGAAATACTCAATATTTAATTGAACTCAAGTAAAAACAAAAGTCAAATTGTAACTATGGACAATTTAATTCGAGAAAATTCAAACAACGAAATGGTTTCCGAATACTAAATAAAATAAATTGAACGTTAGAAAACTTTAAACTTAAAAGTTATTTTAAACTTTTCATTTGGAAAATGCTTGTGTTGCCAGAATGAAACTTTAATCCCATTATACCTACACGACTCATGCAACCTACATATACCTGAGTTAAAAATGGTTTCTGTTTGTATATTGTATTTTGAACTCTAATGGTTGAATGGTAATATGAGATCCATTAAATGTAACATTCACGTGTAGGTTCCAATTATCATTACCAACTTACTTTTTGAAAAGTTTTACGAATTAAAATATCGTATTTTTTAAAGCATAGGTACTTAGTATGCAAAATTTCATTGACTGAAAAGATGATTACGAAAGTTTAAAAAAAGAAGAATGCAAGACTCGCTCAACTTGTTGTTTATTAAAGCTACTTCTGTAGGTAGTTAGCCTTCTATATGTGATATAAGCTTATAAATAATCAGTTGTAAGTTCTTAAATATGAATCTAAGGTAAAGTTGATTTTACTCTTTAATATTTGAAATAAATATCCCTCGATTTATTCTCAAAATATGCGAGATAAGACAGTGAAGTGATAAAATCTTATTTCGTTAAATTCATTTACCTTTTGTTTCTCTTGATTTAATAGTTGATTTGTAATCAAGTGCAAACTACTTTTAATAAGTTTTTTTTTTTTTCTTTTTTAATCACTTAACAGTCAAAATTAAAAGAAACCGCTTGAGTTTAAACGCGGAAAAGTGAACAAAAGCAAATATTTATGGGAGGTTTTGTTTACGTTAACTTAAAATAGGACAAAACAAATAATTTGTCCAAAGTCGGTCTGCTAAAGGTAGTTTAAATCCGTATGAATATTGAATAAGAATTCCAATCTTGAGTCTTTTCATCGTTATATTTATGGCTTTCGATTGTTTGTTTTTTTTTTCATATGAAAAATATCACAGTATAGCCTGATACCATATACATTCCTATAAGTTTAAAAAATTGAATCAAATTAAACCTTAAATGTATAATTTTACGGAATTTTAAACTTTCAATGTTTGATTTAGGAAATCTCTGTTCACTCCGTGATAAAACAGAAACAACACAGGTATGAAAAGGAAAATAAAACAACAAGTAGGTGGAGTCCAGAGATAGAGATTTTAAATTAATTTTGCAAAGGTAAATTTTTTGACAGCACAACTTAAGAATTTTTTAAATAAAATGGCAAATGATAGATTTATGGGATTACTCGAAGTGATGTGGAAAGATGAAATAATAGGAGTCTGATTGAATGGCCTAAAACCTAAGTTATGAAATGGGTCTTGAACAAGGGCATTTTGGCTTATTTAAAAAAATAAAAGAAGAATTTCAGTTTACAATGGAAATTTGTATTCAAATTGTTGCAAGCTGATTTTAGCTGTAAGGAAAACAGAAAGAAAAGTTATGGCATGAGAAATATTGATTTGAATCGTATGAAAACATTAGTATACTAAAAGATATTTCATTAACATGAATCAGGTATATGTATAGGTATTGCCTTTAAAACATAAAACAGATACAAAACTTGAGAACCTCCGGTATCTGAGGTTGAGGAGATTTTGTTTTCCTTCTGTTGGTCTTCTGGAGCAGACGAAGGTAAAATTGGATGAGTTTATTCTTGTTATTGTTTTTTTTTTACTGTATCACATCCAAAAACGTATGTGGGTACATATATGTATGTACATTGAATATCCCGAATAATAAGGTGTATAATGGAACAATAATTGCCTTTAAGGTTTTTCATTATTGAATATGATTGTTTGGGGCATAAGTATACAGTGGCGTAACTATGGCGGGGGGGGGGGCCGGAGAAGACATGTGTCCCCTTCCAGACAACACAATAAAAATTAAACAATCAGTGATACACTCAGGGAAAAAAGCAGGTATAACTAACCAATTTCTGGTTTATTATACTTGATTTTTATAATAATCCTCACAGGCCACTGTAAGCTTTGTAGACACCTCCACATTCTTGGCTTAGAGAACAGCGCCACCTGCAGATCCTGCAATGCTCATGAGGAGACACCGGACCATATACCTTAGATGTTTCCTTAAGGAAACAAATTTGGAGAACGTGCTGTAGCATGAGCAACCTCATCCAGCTCTAGACAGGGGCACAATAGGTCTTAATGGTCGTAGTGCAGTAATACCCCAAATCCTTCATTCATTCCTGATATTATTTTTCAACTCGGTAGATGAGGTTAACTCCTTAACCAGATACCTGATATTAATATCGTAATAAATCAACGTAGATTGCAGGTAATATCTAAATGACATCATGTAAATTGAACACTGCCTTACAATAGTGAAACTGTAAACTTTAACTGAAAATCCAGCTAACTTTACCCGTAAATCTAGGTAACTTTGCATACAAATCTAGCTTAAACATGAATAAAATATTCCTGTAAAATAAACATGAAGATCTTGTTAATTTAACATGATTCAATGTTGAATCAACACTGTAACTGGTAATTATTGTGTCTTGGATCTATGCTTCCCATCTCTAACGCTGCTTACCGTCCAATTCAATTTGCATTGTTCTGAAAGTATAAAAATTTATTACTATGCATATTATTTTATTTTAAAAATACTTTGTGATGCTTATTTAGTTTTGAACTCTCACACTTGGAGATAGCAAGAATCTCCTGGGCCACTTCGTTGCATAACAAACCTTGTGCCAAATATCAGTAAGTTGAAATTGATTTTGTTTGGTTGGCATGTGTGTATATATATATATATGTATCTTTAACGATGGTTTGTGGGTGTGTTTCAACACTGGTAGAAGGCTACTTTAACAGGTGGCCAGGTATTTAATAGATAATTTTATTTGGATGGCCGGTGTCTGTAACGTGACTGGTATCACGTTGAAATTAACTGACAGAGTGTTCCTTTAATATGAGGCCAGGTTAAATTCAACAAGTAAATATTGCAAAAATAACCATATAAAACGTTACTTTAACCTGATTTGTGGTAAAATAGAAATTCACAACATACAGTGTTAAAAAAACATGATCTCACTTAAAATTAGCGCTATATTCTTGTAAAAATTTCTTGTTTACTGGAATTAAGCGTTAAAATAATAGGTCATCTTCTTAAATCAACTTAAATATGGTACTATAGGTTACCAGGTTGATTAAGCACTTAATATAACGGTATTAAAATCAGGTACATTTCTGAAATGTCTGTAACCTTATATGGGATTATGCACCTTGTAAATTTAACAGGACCCAGGTTAATTATTTGCCTGGATTTTTTCTCTGAGCATATCCTTAACCATGATCAGTGTGCGAAACAATCGTTTAATTCTAGTAGATGTAAGGTAGATGTACTTGTATACTTTAAAATACGCAAAATCGCCCATTGGGACTCAAGCGACGATTGAATATTGACGTACTTTTTTTTCTGTTTCCCTGAAACCCTATTTGGGAGTTGAAGACAAAGAAAACTAAATAATGATTTCTGTAATAAAAAATTTCAAGCAATTTAATAACCCAACATTTTAAATACGAACATCTCAAAAAAGTGTGAAATTCAAATTCAGAGCGTCAAAGACAATCAGGAAAGTATATATTGATTCATGTTAGAGATAGAATTTTAAATCTTGTCACACAGTATAACTTTGAAGTCTGTTCCTTGGTTCTCAAAGGGCCAGCCATGAGCCAAAGTCCATTTTTTTACAAAATAACCTTGAACTATTTGACTCAGTGGAGCATCTTCCACTATACGACTGAAATTAGAACCAATAGGTTTTTCAAAAGTAATGTGGATTTTTATAAATTGCAAAGAAAAATTTTCGACTTCTTAAAAATTAACAAATTGAAAATTGTCCCTTTGAGAACCAAGGTACAGAGTTATAAAATGGTTCGGAGTAAATTTTTGGAAAAAGTAAAAAATGCCAATTTTCAATAAGCGCTGGAGACCGGAGAAAACAAATTTAAACGAAGATTTGTTGGAAATTGTGTCAAAACCACCGCACTATTTGGTCACTAAAAAAATAATATTTTCTGTAATCGTAATATCATATTTTTTTTATCGAAATCATGATTTTTAATATTTTTACAAATGTGATATTTGTCATTTAATACCGAACAAGACGCTTTCGGTAAATCTCTGTAAGATTTTAATAAAAGCGGTTTATTGAAAATGCCGTTTTCAATTCTAGAGCCATTACTATATTTTGTTTAAGCATATTTTGAGCCTATCTTTGCTCCACAAAAAATCATGCGAAATTTATCAAAATTTACATATAGACATCTTTGATTTTTGTTTAGTTTGTTATTATTATAGTTAAGATTTGTTTTGAACATGGTCCTACGTTAATTTCCAGAGGTGGAAAACTTTAAATCTGTAACACTATTTTCTTTGACAGTCCCTAGTTCTTTTGACGTAAATTTCGTTTGACAATTCATCATAAATAGACTCACACAAAAGTAACGTTCCAGAAATTCATCGGACATTAAGTCCATTTTGACATTCCATAAATAGGAAATGGCATGCTAACATTCATAATAAAATTGAACTTGACATTTTGGTCAGACTGTCATTAGGATGACAAGGAAGACGAAAAATTGGGTTTCAAAATTATCTCTGTTAATCTGTTCTTCAAACTATCAGAATAGTGGGATTTGATGACTCCTCCCACACGTTTTATTCACTTTGTTTTTAGAATGAAAAAATAACGGTAAGTACCTGCCATACAATTTTTAGAAAATCTTATTTCTTTCAAAAATGGCACCATTACTTTTCTTAAGAAAAATTGATTACATTTCTTTTAGTAAAAGCTAAATTTGAAGGGTAAATCACTTTTCGAAAATAGTTATTAATAGCGAGTAATGGGTACCTTACAAAAAATCAGTTTTTCATTTTTGGTTTTCTTAAAAACTGTTCGACTGATTTTAATCAATTTTTCAATAAAAAACTTCCAAAAAATGAAAGTATTTTGTACCAACATTGTCAAAAAAGTTTAGTTTTGTATTTTTAAATAAAATTAAGATTTGATTTTTTTTTTGAAAACTCAATAATTCGTGATAGTTTAAGCTCTTAATTACCAATAATTACGAAATGAGTGATCACAAAAGAGGCGAATTTTCGTTTTTCGGGTGAAACTCACAATAGGCGAAAAATTAAATGTCAATTTTCCGCGTGGAATGTTGTTCACGTGAAAATCTCAATACGGCTGATTATCTTTTTTGTGCCACAGTTATTTATAAGGCCAATTTTCATTGATATCAAAAACCTGTTTTATTTCAATCTAAAGCCCGTTAGGTTACCATTAATGAGAAAGCTCGGTATTTTTACTAAACTTAGCAAACCCAAATTTCCCTCTTGTTTGACCAACAATTCAACCGAAATGATCAAGAGCGGAAATGGAAGAAGGCACATATCACTTGCTTTCTGAATTACCCATTCAACCAAGTCAAGCCAGAAAGAGACGGCCCTCAAAGTATTGCTATTTCAGTGTACCGAGTTCAAAAGCATTGACTCTATAATGCCATATGTAAGTAAAAATCTTTAAATTAATTCAGAATCTTAGATAATCTTAGGAAGCACCCCGTATACCCACTTAATCACCCTTTCCCACATCTATCACGTTGATTGGTTCACAAAATGCTAATACCTTTCACGTTTCGCAAATAATGTCATTATTAAGCAATCATTATCAATTTTATTCGAAAAATAAATCTGCTTCCTATGCACATCGATAAATATTTCACAAGAATTCGTAGACTTTTGAATTTTTTAATTTGATTAAACGTTAACTTCATCAAATTCGAACCTTCCATTGACTACGACTAAGTTTGTATTCCTTCCAACCGCACATTTTAATTAAATTAGGTACTTTGAAGAACAACATTCAAGATGCTCAACAAAAATCACTCCCTTAAGAATGGTCCTTTATCAAGATGACAACGTGTCAACAAGTTAAAAAAAAAAAAAAAAACAATGAATGCGTCTTTTTGGTTTTCCTATGGGACATACTAATGAGGTGTACTCTGTCAAAGTAGGGTCGCATGTTACGCATCTAAATTTTCTATTATACCCACGAGAAAGACGTAAAAAACCGCTGATTGTTTCAAAATTATTTTCCTATACACAAACTCGTTATTTTTCCTATAGGATGTAAGATGGCGGAAAATTAGATTCTTTCATTCAATTAACATCGTTCCGGGAAGGGCGAGGGTTTGTTATCAAAATTTTATGTTTTAAAGAAGACTTTCGATTAGGTATGCATTTACATTGACTTCCAGGAAATTAATTTCAAGAATTGTTGGCTTTTATAGGCGCTTTTTTACATTTGAGCTTGATACTCAATAAACAAAAAACACCCTCTTTGTTTTATAACTTAAACACAAAAACACAACACTTACTCGTATGTATTCATTTTTAAATTGTTCAGGTTTTTGAATTTTCAAAATCATATGGGAATTATAAATGAGGTTTTTACTATTAAGCGTAGCAATGGATGCATACACTTTGATAAATTATTTGAAAAATGGGGGGAATATGATGCTATATAAGGATAAAGATTGCTTGGAAAATATTGTGCAAACACAAAGTGGGAACAAAAAAGAAACCCTTTTCTTTATTTATTCAAACACAGAGATGGAGGGGTTAAGTTCTTAGAAGAAAAGAGAGTTTAAAAAAATAAAGTTCATTGTACTTGGGTAAATATTGATATGGTCATTTAAACTGTTCTCCCACTCGGCAATTTTAATACGATGGGTTATAGAGGTGATTTTAAGATTATAAGAAACTTTAAAGTAGAGTTTTTATCACTGCTTTAGTAAAAACTAGTTCATCCATGCCAGCGCTGCTTCTCTTAGTTCGTAAAGAAAAAAAAAATCTAAACTTTGCTTTCTTTATGGTTAGTTCAATTAATTAACCATTCCTCTCATTAAATATACGTCTACAAAGTGTACATCGGTCAACCTATTGAATGCTATTAATTCACTTTTTTTTAAGAATTATTTTTTAAACTCCTCATTGCGTTATGTTTTTTTACTTTTTATTTAACGAGCTATTTTTATTCAAATAAAACCACTAGGGTGGTTCTTATATTGGGTTTTTTTTTTTTGAAATTCTGAGATGGACAGGCATTAAATGGTTCTTCATATAAAAAAAATGTTCCTAATTTTTTCAGATTTTTATTTCACCCACCTGGTCTCCCTATTTTCACTTTAAGGTACTAACTATGGGGTTAGGGTGATTCTTATGAAACGCAAACAAAAATAATCTGAGGGTATAGATTATATTTAAATGAGAAAAAAATAGTATCGGCCCAACTAACAATTTAACTTATATAAGGTTCTATACAAGCTATTTTCAGACTGCTATAGAAATAATAAAAGGCCTTATACAAGTCATTTTGGCGCATTAACCCAAGCTAATTAACTGCCATAAGACTTGCTGACAGGTCTTTTAGCAGCAAATAGCTTTTCATGAACTGCTATTAGCTTGGCTGAACAAGCTATAGCTTTCCTTGAATATTTATATTTATAAGGCCTTACGAAAGCCATTTTGACAGCTATTGCCAATAGCTTGCCTTGGATGTTTTTGTAAGGTCTTACCCAAGCCATTTAATGACAGCTATTGCCAACAGCTTGTCTTGGATGTTTATATAAGGCCTTACTCAAATTTATTTGGCATAAGTAATCCATCGAGAGAAAAAAATTTTTTTTAGCAAAGCAGATTCTGAAACAAAAAAATATATTTTTTTATCGGTTTTTATTTTATTTTCCTGATGTTGTATTTTTTTATTGCATTTTATTTTATTGTATTTTTTTCTCCTCAGTCAGCTTCCGAAACCTTTTTTTCTGTAATGAGTCAAATGTTAGTTTAATTATAAAAATTAAAAGTTTTTTTAACCTGGGATTTGAATTCTCTCTACCACTATGCCAATTTGCTGTTGAGGAAAACATAATCAAAAGTGAATAAGTTGATACCATATACTTCACGTTCACGCAGTGGGAACAGTCAATAGCTGTGCGCATCTAATATCTATTCTTTGTTCTTCCAAACTTCTTGAATGTTCTCTGGCTGTTTTAAGAATTGCTTCCCTGTTTTCTCTCACTTGTAGGTTCCAGATCTTTTAAACTTTTGCCATGAGTTATTCAGTTTTAAGTTTTGCTAAAAGGTTCAATGTTACTGTAAGCACTTCTTTTCTGTTTTACGATGTTCAATGGGTACTTACCGTTCTTATTTATTTTAATCTGATTTTTTTATAAGCACAATATTTTATAAGACACACTTGTTGATCTTCACTGATTATTTTAATTTTTATAAGGCCTTTACAAACAAGTTGCTTGCAATGATTTGTCGTAGAGAGCCTTATAGCAGCAATTATTTTAAACATTTTCAGTCAACAACTTTGGAAGGCATTGTACAAGCCATTTATAACTTATATCTACAAGCCTTGTATAGAGCTTGTGTAACTGATATTTCAAGGCCTTATAGCAGCTTTTTGTTTAAATTTCAGGTGAAAAATTCTTGGCTTGCTCAAGATTGCCTTATACAAGCTCTATATAAGCTGTTACTTGCCAAGTTCGAAAAATTTTACCTTATGCAAGCTAAATTGTTAGTTGGGGGAAGGGGGGTCTTTTTCCCCCGTTTAGGCGGGAAGGGTAATTTTCTCAAAATTTGGATCAAAACAGAAAAAAATTATTTAAAAAAAAACGGGAACACTTACAATACCACGTCTTAGCTTTTTCAAAGCCACGATTCTAAATAAAGTTTTATTTCGAATAGTTTTTGAAAAAATAATTTTTAAACTTAAAAATCAAAAACCAAAAATTTATAATTTCTTAAGATTAACATTATTTTTTCAAAAACTATTTAATATAAAATAATATTATAGAATGGAATCGGGGCTTTAAAAAAAGCTAATGCGTGGCATTGTAGGTGTTCTCGTTTTTTTTTAAATATTTTTTTCTGTTTTCGGCCAAATTTCTAGAAAATTGCCCCTCCCGCCTGAACGGGGGGAAATAGACCCCCTCCGGTACTATTTTTTCCTCGTCTTAATCTAATCTATACATTCTAATTTATTTTCGCGTTTTATTAGAATAATCCTTGCCCCATAATTAGTACCTTAAAGTGAAAATAGTGCGACCAGGTGAAATAAAAATCTGAACAAATTAGGAAAATTGTTTTTCAATGTTTTGAATCGAATGAGGGCTATCCAAGACTACATCCAATTTAAGGACCACCCTAATGTACACAGAGACTATTGATTATGTCATATAGAAAGGAACTTAGACTTTCATGGTTTTTTTTTTAAACATTGAGGATGAAAAAAAACACGGAATAAGATTAAATTTTTCAACGAAGCGTTCCATGCTGCTTCAGTTCTTTTACTTTGATTTTGTGACTAAGATGATCCCGTTATATAGCTTTATTTGCTTTCTCAGAGCTTCACCAAGGTTGAGGGTTTTCGTATGAGACACAGAGTTAGATATAAGAGATTGTTCATCTCTTTCTTACTAAAGCTTCACCAACCAGTGGAACAGGGAACTTAGTAAAAAGTAAAACGTCCTAATTACCACTAGTGGCTTTGGTACCTGCTGCATTTAGAAAAAAAGCAGCCATAAAAGGGTAACTGTTTTACCAGATAACTATTTTGAATGATGTGTTAAATCAACATAAGTTGTTAGTTAAAAAGAAATCCTGTAAATTTTACATGAAAATCTAAATATTTTAAAATGACTCATTGCTTAATGTCCTGTAAATTGAAGATAATAATTTTTGCTCACGTTGGTATTGAGGTTATTTACATAGTCTGAGATAAATCCTCAGCTATCTGATGACTGAAATCGCTAAAAGTGCAACGAAATCCCGAGATTTTTGGAACTTTTTTCTCGAAACTTTTTTGTAACTTGGTTTTTCAAATGTTTGTCTTTCGAAACTTTATCTTTTACAAACTTTGTCCTTGGGTTTTCAAAAAACAAGCTTTGTTTTTTTAGAGCTCTGTTTCTTTTTTTTTTTTTTTTGAATATGAAGATGAAAGTAAGTGTATTTAACTGACTTTTTTATTTGATAAATCAATAAACCTTTTAGGCAATAAGTTATCTGACATGAACTTCAAAAGGTTAATTTTGCTTAAGGAAATATGAAATATGTTTGAATTGTTTTATTTTTTACCGATGCTTTAACCGTAAAATATTGAATTTTGGTGTTTTAGTTTGTTTTAACAATAAACAATTCCTTCAAATTTAAAATAAAAAATGATTGTTAATTACATTGAACCAACTATTTATTTACAAATTTAACTACATTTCAACTACTTTTGTGCAAAGATGTACAATCAAAGTACTAATGACCTGTAATTGTAACTGTGACACTCATTTACAGTTACTCTGTAATTGAATTACAGTGAAATTAACATGTTATTACCCTGTAATGTAATTTGGCTTCTAATTACCAAACTCTGCTTTTAATTCTCCTAGAATTGTATAACCAAAAAGAAAAATAGAATTTTTGAAAAAGGTATACGGCCGAGGGCTGATTTTTGTAGCGGTAAATTTAACCGCCGGTAAATTTAAGTGTCTTTACCTTTCAAAATTTAAAGGAAACGTAGATGAAAACATTGAATCAATACAATTTATCAGCGCCCGCCACCGCCCGCCGCCGGACCCAGGTTAGTTAAGTCAAATGCTTGTTGAATTACTTACATTGTTTTCAACGTTATTAAATCACCCTTCCACGACGTATGTAGATTAAGTCAGGATAAATTCCTTGAAGTGAAGTGATTTTATATTAATATCTCAATATATCTCCACATTACCAACAACCTTTAGGCAAAAGTGCATATCGATTATGGGGTCAAAGATGTTGAGAAAGAAAAAATAATTGGTATAAGGACTTACGGTTCAGTGTGGGTATTCCGGGCATTTGGAATAAAAATGGTGGGATTGAAGGTGATGTTCATATAAAGACAAAATGAAGAGGCTTATTAACAATATGCTTATACAAAACACCCACCATAGCTACAAATATCCATAGCCAGAACTATTCCTGACCTTTGCTTTAAAATGCTTGAGGGAAGGTACAATCCTTTAACTATACAAGAGCATAGTTTTTTATGCCTAATTAATTCAAATCAATTTTACAAAGGATTAAATATTCATTAAGGTTTTATCTTACGATTATAGTAACAATGTTAAATGAATTTCCAAAATAGGGTGTTCAATAAATAATAAAAAAATTTCTTGTAAAACATCAAAATTTTATTCAACACTTAATTATACATTTTAGCTATGTTTTCATGAGTGTGTAGGCAACTCAGCATACTAAATTTTACACAAAAAAAAGCAAATAAAAGAATTGATATTTAATAAAACTTTATATTGCTTATGCCCATTTTTGGGAAAAATCTATAACGCTGTATTCTTTAAAAATTCTTTCAATTAATGTATACAGTATACATGCTAAGTTTAATCAAAATCGTTAAATTTATTTTTTGGAAAATTGTTAAGACCCAAAATCGTTGTTTAGCAAGCTACGCGTTCTTGATGAACCCAGGCATAAGATATTGAAGAATTTATGAAGAATTCAAATGACCAGGATGAAACCCGTCCATTCTTTAAGGCTCTAGCAGCTAGACGCATTGATACCCAGCCACACAAACGTTCAGGCAAACAGACCTACAAATGATCCAATCAGAAATCATCGTTTAAACACCCTATAACTTGCTACCTACTTCATTTCTTCATTGTGCCTTTGGTCAAATAACTTTCAGCTTTGTGTGCATCTTTACCAGCCTTAATTGAAAATCTCATAAAATTAATAAAGTCACAATATCCTGCAATTTAAGATAATTGCATTTATTTGTTTACATACATAATGTATGTATGTGTATTTATGTAGATACCAACATAATGATTCCTTATTTTTTATTCTGTAACAATGCACAATGAAGCCGGAAATTTCCTCAGATTCTTCTTTTTTGTTTTCAATTAAATCATTTCCTGCCATTATTGATTATATATTGCAATGAAAATGACTATGCTATGCACTTTAAAATAAAGTGGAGAGACTTTCAATAAAATATTATACAATAGCTGACTTCCTGTTGCTTTTGATAGATCCTGGAAATGTGGGTGAGCTTATTTAAATTGCGAGATGCCGATTAAATAAAACGTTTCAGGTTAAGTTTTAATTCAATTAAAAGAGATAGAATTATTATTTATTAAGATTTGTCATTTGGGTGAGACCAATAACAAATAATGTTCATTGAAGAATGGAAATTAGTTTTGAGATTATAATTTTGTTTGAAATTTCAAATCTTTTTATAATTTGGAATAGACTAAACCCGCCTGGAGGCGACTGTCAGATAAATAATCTCCTCACGACTATTTAAAAACAAGAAACAAACAATATCAACTTCTTAAAAAGGAAGGAAATAAGTTCAAAAGAAATTCAAGTGACTAATGAATAGTTTTAAAATTTTAGCGATTTTCTTACTTTTAACAGAAATTTATTTGGACATTGGCTTTCATGAAATCACTTCCTACAAAAATCTTCATAATAGCTAAAATGTTAAATACCTATCAATGAACTAAAGTTGAAAATTAGAAAAAAAACTTGGCTGAATGGGGGAAATTATGATATTTTTATTAAAATTGGTAAAGCTAAATATACTGAAGTAGACTTTACATACCTTCTACTTAGCAGTAGCAGTAGACTTCTAAGATACAAAAAATTAAGGGCATTTTAAACATTTCCAAAATTACGAAGGGAAAGGTGTATCTTTGGACTAAGAGCTCGTTGCACCTTTTCGACGTGTTTCTATAGCATCGGGATGACAATTAGATAGACCCTTTATTCCACTTGTCCATTGGAACGTGGTACATCAGTGGTGATAAGGTGGTGCTTTATGCCTTCAGAGTATCTAAAGGTCATTGGTGTGTATTTTGCTCCATGATCCACAATTTTTTATATCAGTATTTCCAAACATCGTATTTTAAGCTTTTAATTTGTTGAGTACCTCGGCTTCACTTGTTGTTTTTGTGGGATACAGCCAAACAAATTTTGAAAATATCGGGTTTTTCAATAAGAGCCCTACAAAAGTTTTTTTGAATAAAACAAAAATGGTTTTGGATATCAATGAAATTCTTTATCCCTGTGAAAGTACGTTTGGTGCCATTATGTATGGAACTCGATTTCTTTTGCATGGCCACCACGGGCAAGCTTGCAGTCCAGACGTTGAATCCAATTTTGGACGGTTTTCAAGCATAAATCGGCCGATACTGCTTCAATTTCACGTTCGATATTCGTACGAAGTTCATCAATCGTCGCTGGCTTGTTGGCTTAGACCATAGACTTGACGTAGCCCCACAGGAAATAGTCTAACGGTGTCAAATCGCACGACCGAGGCGGCCAAGCGACTGGACCATTTCGTGAGATAACACGTTCTCCAAACTTAGTTTCCAATAAATTGATTGTGACATTCGCTGTGTGGCTTGTGGCGCCGCCGTCCTGTTAGAACCACATGTCCTCCAATATCATCCAATTGGGGCATGGGGGTAGCGATCCCCATTCACAGTAACGTGCCGGTCTTGATCATCACGGAAGAAGTACCGCCCAATGACGCCGCCGGCCCATAAACCACACCAAACCGTATTTTTTTCGGGATGCAATGATGACTCATGGAGTACGTGTGGATTGCTGCCTGACCAATACCGCATATTTTGTTTATTGACGAAGCCATTCAGCCAGAAATGAGCCTCATCGCTGAAGAGGATTTTTCGATGAAGATCCGAATCATTTTCAAGTTGTTGCTCAGCCCAATTCACGAACTTACGACGCTTCTGGTGATCAAGCGGCTTCAGTTCTTGCGTCAATTTAATCTTGTAAGGATGTAGGCCAAGATCTTTTCGCAAAATTCGCCACAACGACGTCACAGAGATGCACAACGCTTGAGAACGACGTGTGAGAGATACATTTGGGCATTCTGAACCTCAGCGGCAGCAATATTCTCGACACTACGGGCACTTCTTTGTCTTACTGGCACGAGAACATTTTGTACTGTACCTGTGGATTCAAATTTTTCCACTAGACGCTCAATTGTTAATCTGCTAGGACGATTATGACGACCATAAATTTGACGTAGTGCTCTTAACGTTGAGGCCACTCACTAGGAATTTCGGTAGTAAATTTTAATTATTTCGACTCGTTGTTGGCTCGTATATCTTTCCATCATGAAATGGCAAACCTTACTGAAGAGAAATGTCAAAAGAGCGGTAAGAAATATGGAGTTCTTTGCTGTCCGTGTCGCTCTACTTTTGTAGCGTCCCTTTTGAAAAACCCTTTATATTGGTTAGAAGACGAACGTTTTTTTAAGACATTCGACATAACTGTTTCTAACACTAACTTTTTGCCATTAAAAATTAACTGTATGCTAAGCTAAAGAATTTTTATGCATAAGGGATATATAGTCGGCCTGGAATGAAAAGCAGGTAACTCCTATATTGCATTTTTTACAAAAAAAAAAGTATTCACATACTTCAATAAAACCTAAATTACATTAAGTAAAGTTTGTTTTTTTTTGAATGCGTGGTTTTCACTCCGGCAATACTTTTTTTGGAGTTGATCTTTTTGACAACTGTCACTTGATTAATGCTCAGTTTGGTTTGCCATTTCATAATGAATTAAGACTTGTTTGTAAGTCTCGTTTGTAAGTCGTTCAAATTAATTACCAAAATAATGGTTCTGTTCGCTCGTTGTATCGTGATTCGCGAAACAATCGATTTATTGAAGGAAACTTTTGGTTGAGGCTGCGTAGACAAGCGACTTCACATAACCCCACAAAAATGACCCTACGATTTGAAATAATGCGCTCACCAAAAGTTTCCTTCAATAAACTGATTGTTTCGCAATCCTTCGCGGGAACCGAAACATTATTTTGGTAATAAATTTGCACTGTTCATGGTTCAATGCGTTTGATATTTTTTTTTTTTCAAATTTCTCTCTGATAGAATTTTTCCAAATGTTGTTCAGGAGTAAGTCTATTCATTATGAAATGAAAAACCAAACTGAGCATAAATCAAGTGACAGCTGTCAAAAAGACCAACTACGAAAAAGGTATTGTCAGATTGAAAATCACTTGTCTAAAATAAACACTCTTTAATTTTTCTACATTAGTTATTGCTTAATTCAGTGGAATTGAAAATATTTTAAAGACTTTTGTATATTTAAACAATTTTTGAAGTGCTCTATAATAGTCAAAAAAAATGTGGAGTTAGCCGTTTTTCCCTCAAAGCCGACAATATCATGCTGATGGTTTAAAAAAAAAAATACTTAGGTATATAACATAACACAATGTTAAAGCGATCTAAGTGTTTGATATCTCTAAGTAGATTGCACATTAGCTCCATGATTGGTATTACAACCAGACACTGTTCCATAGGCAAGCATGTAACGCGTCTTGGCGTATTCTCTTAAGATTTTAGCAGAAGCTGTATGACGTAGTACCTCGTGGCATGATGGTTAATGCGTAGGACTGTCATTCTAAAGGTCTGGGTTCGATTCCCAGCCGCTGCCACCTAAAAACAGAAATGTTTTTTTCGCGAGGTACTGCCTCTTGCGAGGGACTGACAAATCCTCCAAGAGTATACTTGTCATGAATAAGTGCTTCTCATTAGCCGTTCGGACTCGGCAAAAAATTGTAGGTCCCCTCCATTCCTGCCAAAAATACGCACACAGGAATGGTTGAGAGTTGTAGTAAGTCACTAGGCCTTGGTTTCCACGAGGTGTTGTGCCACAAAATTTATTTTATTTATTTATGTATGGATGGGGAAGATATAGAATCGATTCCTCATCTTCTATGCACGTGCCCTACTCTATATACATAATAGACGAAGACTTCACCTTGGAGATTCTTACTTAACTGACCCTAGTGATCTAATAAACATAGACAAAGGTAGTCTGTTACGCTTCATAAGAAGCTCCAAATGGTTCACCGAGTAAGGAATAGGGTTTCCTAGATTCATGTGGTGTCACAATGGACCAACTCATGATCTAAGCCTAACCTAACCATTACATAATGTACTAAACTTTTTCATTTCCTTATCACAAATGAAATCTGTTAAGGGTCCCAATTTTATTTTCTTCCCATGTAGTTCGCCCCTGAGAAGTTAGAAAGCAGCAAATTCTTCAAAAAATCACTCGACTAAACTCGATATTTGGAAACCTTATAGCTCTTTGTCTTTTTGGAGCTTAGTATTCACATAAGAACATATGAACAAAAATAGTTACAAAGCCATTTGGCAGTCTTCTAAACCTTCTTCATGTCTTGTGATTCCGTTCTTTTATATAAATTGTCAGAAATAAATCTGTAGTCTCCTTTAACTTATCGAATTGCAAGCTTCGTGTGTCACACAAAGTCTGAAACATACATTTCACAAGGCTCATTTTTTTTTTAAAAAACTGATAGTAAAAATGAAATTGAATCTTGATTCGTAAATCCTGGTACACACCTTCAATTTCACCTTAAACATATTTGACCTGACCAAAAAGCTAATATTATTGATGCTTTTCTAAAAATATCCTTGCTATCAATTTGAAATTCTGTTGGTGTGGAGTTCAAATTGTCAACAGTCAAATAGTTTCTGAGGCGAATACAAAATAATTTCTCTCAAAGGACACTTCCTCTTTGCACCAGCTTGTCTGCACAGTCTGGTTGTTTTCTTTGTGTGTGCAATGATTAAAACAAATCATTGGTTTTGTTGATGAGAATGTGAAATCTCCTTTGATGAGAAAAATAAAAAAAAATTCAAGGAAACCTACCTAGAGAGGCAAGTTCTTCAACTTTCATTTGAAAATGAAATCTTTTCCAGAAAGTGAGTCTGTAAACTTTCACAGATCCTTCTCAATGTCTTGGTTTTATAAATGCTTTATTCCTGCAATTCTGAAATATGCTAATTTTCTTTAGTGGAAACAACAGAAATGCACTTAGTACTAGAAAATGAGAGATTATAGGAACTATGCGAACGGAAATGCAAGCTATACGCTCTTACACTTCATTCAATTTTAATATTCTATTTATAATCCTCGCGATATTTTCACAGCATGATATTGACTTAATTTTACAACTGAATGACATAAAAGGAAAATGTCTTTGGAAATTTGTTATCGATGAAAGAAAATTTAATCGTTTGTAGATGATAAAAAAGAATTTCTTCCCTAAATTTAAGGGCCTTCAGAAATATCGATGTGGTATTTTTAGAAATTTAAATTGGCAATTTTTTTAAAAATATTTTCAGAATTGTATTTAGAAATTGAGTATCGAAGCAGTCTTGATTTGAATTCCTATAAGTAATGAAAAATTTCTTTTTGAAGATATGATTACATCGACAAACTGAAAAGAGGGATTTTCAAATTATTATATGTAATAACTAATAACAAATAAAAACTAATTTTAAGAAATATATAAGTGTGACGAAGAATACAGAAAATAAAACAAATCAAATATGTATATTAAAATCTCCATAAGGAGAATTCCACGAAAAATGGTTATCAAATCTGAAAAAGACGTTGTTTCCGAGATTAATTTTGCACGGAGATGTGAAGCGTCTCATTCTATCCAAATGAAATGCATAAGTAGATTTTTTAAAAAATAACCCTTGGTTACTTAATAAGCCCCAGCTGTTTCCATATACATTTTCGTATCGGATTTTTTCTCAATATGGACAACAATTCAATTTGATGCTCGGATGTGGTTTTTATGATTTATGATTTGAAGTTAATTTTACAAAAATAAAAGGTATGTAAATTCTATTAGAAGATACAAATTTTCAAAACAGAACAATCTTCATTTATTATTTTAAAGTTGGAATTAAGGTATTTTGCCTGTCTCACACGAAACGCTTAATGTACATTTTCTTAGCTTACTTTTATTTGAAAAAAATTTCAGACATGGTAAACGGAGTTTATCTATTGTATTTTAAATCTGAAGAAAATTTTAATTTACATTTTGAATAAATTTTATGAAATCCAACTTTAAAAGTTGTCCCACACGTAACGCTTGATAACCTTAAATTATAAATAGGGCTTGCTTTTCTCAGTTATTTTAAGGTTAGTTTTAGCTTAAAAAAAATCGTAAACTGCCAATTTTAATTGTTGATTAAATATTGTTTACTTTAAATAAAATCTAAGTAAACCTACCTTACATTTATGTAGGTCATAAAATGAAGATGCATTTTACTCAAAAATTTGATTTTAAGGAAAAATACTCCTCAATTAATAGCATTTAGAGCTACCTGAAAACAATGCATGAAAATGTAAATAAAGCTACAGTCAGTTTTTATAAAACGGGCTCCAACTACATTTAAGTCTAAATGAAATGTTTTACTAAATAAACAATTTTAGGGTTCTAAGCAAAAGTTCTTAAAATATTAATTTTGTACGTGTTCCGCACGTTACAAATTTGTCCCGCACGTAACGGGGTACTTGATTGAATTTCGTTATCTCGTAGTTTCAAATTTTTTTAAATTGGATAAAATTTAGAGAAGTTTTTAAGAACATAATATACCTAACGTGATTTTAAGATTTTTGTTGTTAACAAGTATGTTAATTCATTCTAACAAAACTTTGAAATAAGTTCTTGTCTTTTGCCAAAAGATTTATCTTACAACGATAAATAGTAAGGCAGGAGGAGGAGGAGGACGGTTTCATTTCGATCCTCAGCTGACCAACTGTGGATTTATTTCTTAAAGTCCTCAGCTGACCAGCTGTAGATTTCAAACATACTAAGAAACCCTCACCTATGACAAACCATTACAGACACAAATTTTGCGGGGATATACGCTACAGTGTCCGCAGAAGTCACGGCTGCTGGCGAGGGCTTGGCTTCGCAAGAAGCCAAGTCACCAGTGACAAAAATCATACAATACGAAAACATCAAGGACAAAACTAAAACTAAATTTGGTGGCACAACAGCTCGTGAAGAACCAAGACCTAGTGACTAACAACTCTCAACTATTCCTGTGTGCGTATTTTTGGCAGGAATGGAGGGGACCTACAGTTTTTTGCCGGGTCCGAACGGCTAGGTGAGAAGCACTTATTCATGACCCAGACCTTTGGCATGACAGTCCTACGCACTAACCATCATGCCACGAGGTACTACAAGGACAAAGCACAAACATAAAAAAACATAACAGTGACAATGACGGAAGAGGAAAAGAATTTACTACTTAACCCCTTTTCAGGCCCTGGTATGGTTGATGGATACAGCATCAGAACAGATGAGAGTGATGATGTCATTGACTGCTGTTCCGTTGCCAGCTCTAATCTCTCCGGGCTGCCTACTTCTTCCAGGCGGAGTTGAATCTCCAACTGTAGGAGAACAATCAAACGACTTGGCACAAGGGGTTGGGATGAACTTACTGACACAACGCACGTGCGTTTTACAGAAGGAGCTTCCAATGAAGAATGGGCCACCTGCTCATACATCGGTGGGGGTTACTCCTGTGAGAGGCACTAGCGTGAGTGGATTGATGGGACCGCCTGCCTATCGTGTGGATAAAACCAATACAAGGAGGAATTCAATTCAATTACTCCAGCAAAGACAAAGACAGTCTCAAGAAGTGAACCAAATACCGGACTATCGAACTCGCCTGCCAAACGTTGCATGGAGCATTCCGCTCCTACGGGTCTGAGTGGTGTAAGGATACCTCCGGGAGAGGTAAGTGTGGCGGTAACGCACATGAGGAACATCCAGGGCCATAGCCCCACATGCAACTTAGGTGCGTCTACCTCTTCACAGCCAGTTCAAAGTAGACAGACTGACCCAATAAGGAAGCACACAACTGAGCTATCCAACACACCAATCAGACGTTGCATGGAGCCACCTGCTCCTACGGGCCTGGTGGAGGAATGATCTCTCAAGGGTGGTAGCCTGCTGAAACTCATCAACAACCACCACGGGCTTGATTGTCATGGGATTTATCAAAGGTTTCATTTCTTGGGGGTCACAATCCCTAGGGTATCACAATGGATTTACATTGACCTATGTATGTGTAACGGTAACAAGATCAACCGTCAGCCAATAAACCCAACCTTACCTAGCCTAGGTCCCTCCATAAAGCATTCGTTAAAAACGCAATCACCCTGTATACATATCTCTGTCAATTTTGAATAAAATTTATTTTTCCCATGCCATATTAAGGCTTTCAGCCACTATGTTATTTTATTCTTGCTCCAAAAAAAAAATATGTGCAGTTGATTCAAAATTTAGAAATCTTACATTTTCATTTACTTACATTTCTTAGTTTGTTTTAATTAACTTTTTTTGCTAATTTTTTTTTTAAATATCCAATTCAATAGAAAATTTAATTTTGAGTTTCTGAGTTATGACCTGTGTAACCAACCATTCTCTCAGAAACGAACGGGTGAATTTAATAGCATTTTGGGGTTTAAGCATGCTTGTACATAATTATTCCTTTATACCCTCATTTTCCGTCCTGTTTAAATAGCTAATAAATAAAGTTTCAATTATATTAAAACGTCATTATTAAACGCTAGGAAAAGTACCAAATAATGTAATGATTAAATAGAATTATAGGCAAACAATGTTGAGTCTTAAATAAAAGTAATAACAATTAAACTTAAAAAAAAGTTACTATTCAAATTCTTTCATTAATTTTGTTTTTTTTTTTGACAAGTTATCTATGGTGTCTCAAAGACAAAGATAATAAATTAAAATTGTTCATTATCATGACAAACATCGAAGTTTTATTCGTCGTTAAAGATGAAAATTTGTATTAAGAAGAAACTTAAAATCCACAAAGATTGTGATTTAAATGCTAATGTAAGAAAAATATTTATTCTAAGGGATGTATAATATTAAAGTTTAAGGACCTTGTTTTTGACCGAAATAAAAGTAGAAATCATCAGAGTTTGGAATTTCAAGTTTTTGTTTTTAATAATCTCATAGTTGATTGACTTGCAAGTACATAATAAGAAATAAATAAGATTTTGTTTAATCAACTAAAAGAAAAATAATGGAATTTGTTATTATAGGATAAGCATGAAACTATACATTTGGGTTCCACATAACTAGCTCACCAAAAATAAACCCCAAAAATCAGATAGTTTTTAAAATAAAAGCCCAACTGAAAAAATCTTTAAAATAAATTGAATCTTATTTTTTTTTATATTAATCTATTATTCCAAAAAGCTTTCAGACCATACCATATCAGTCCTTTATAAGGTATAATTCAAGTGCAACAAGTGCATTTATAGTTCTCTTGAACGTCAACAATCGATTCGATCTGTGGAATCGATTGATGAAGGGTAAGAAAACAGCAAAAGCAAATTCCTATCGCAATTTTAAGCGATTTATTTCCATCAAAACTTCAAGGTCGTTGTTCAATTATTTATGAGAACTTATTAATTGCTTTGAACTTTTATTTTCCAATTGGGCTTAAAACGTGAAATCATATATTCTGTCTATTTTTGGTATATAATAAGAAGATATTTATTTTAAATGGCGAAAAGTTAATTTCCCTTGAAAACTCAAGTTACATTTTCACAATTTCCGCCAAAAGATGAATAAAAAGAGATAATCTTCTCATATATGTATGTAATTTCAATTAAAATTTAATTAATTGCAACTTTTATGCATTGTTAGACTTTTGGAGGTTGTTACTGCAATATGTCGAATACGTGGGTGTGAATATACAGTTACTGCAAGGCCCCGAAATATTGAAATAAAAAAACAAAAAATATTTACTTGAATTTTTTTTTTTAATTCTAAAAATTCCAATAATTTATATTTTAAGAATTAAAATAGGCTTTTTGTACAAAATTACTTTTCCTATCGAAATGGATGATAAAGTTAAAAAAAAAATTGAAGAGAAGGATAAATTTTAAAAAATCAATCAAAAACCATTTTTTTAAATAAAATAACTATTACTTTCTGCGAGATTGTAAGAGATGTAAGTTCAAGATTGTTTAAAGTAAGATTTTGTTATTTCGAGATTATGAAATGCACGATTAATAATTTGCGAGCCATTAGTGAAAAACTTCCAAAAAAATGCAATTTGACAATGACTTTCAGCTCTGAAAATTTGCTCATTGACAATGAGCCTGATTACACGATTCGTTTTTCCGAACGTTTCTTGTTTCGTCTTTTTGACACATTGGGTGAGGGGTGTAGAAATGTAAGGAGAATGAAAAAACGAAAGCACGTATGAAAATTCTAAGATTTTTTCTGGTTGAACTTTGACGTTATGATTTGACAAACGAGTAGAAGCGGGGGATGCTTATAATTTTTTTTAATAAGGAGCTTTAAAATTGTTTATTGTGATTAAATAGATATAAGATTGTAAGAGAAGTGATTTAAAAATGTTTTTAAATATTATTACCGTCTATTTTCCAATATTTTCCAATAAATGAAACTCATATTTTTGAACGTCAGGAAAACGAATGGACTTTTTTGGTTGTGTGTAATCACGAAGGTACGCACCTGTCAAAAAAACGAAAAGCGAAATGAACGAAAACACGAATTGTGTATTCAAGCTCAATGAGTGTAAGTTCATAAAAGACGAAGAAAATGGAAGTAGCTGTCATGGAAATGGAAATAGTTTGTCAAAATGTCATTGTCTTTGGAAAGGCCAACGATGTTGTGTTAAGTAAGGACACAAGTGGAAATAAACTAGCAATTGCTTCTTTCAAAGACCAAATCGTGATCTGTCAAACTGTGTCAATTCAAAGACAAGTGGAAACCTATAGCATAATGGATTTCCAAGATTCCAAAGACAAGCCATGGCACTCATTACGCAACTAATGCTATAGGTTCCCACTTGTCTTTAAATTGGCACACTGTTACAGATCTTGATTAAGTCCTTAAACGACAAAACTGCCAGTTCATTTCCACTTGTGCCTTAAATTGACACAAAATCGTTGGTCTTTTCAAAGACAAACAAATTTTGACCAACGCCTTTGTCAGTTCATTGGCAATTTCCATTTGCTTTATCTTTTATGGATTGACGCTCATTGCCAATAAGCAAATTTTCACTGATGTCACTCATCTTCAATGAAATACATATGTATATATAGTAGTGCGAAGAATTATTATTTTTCTTTTTTTTTTAGAATTATCGCTTTGAAATCCAAATTTTATTGAATTTGAGAACCTATTGTATAAGTGAATTTGATTCATTTCCATTGTTCACTTCGGAGTTTATTTTCTGAATCTTTAATTTTGAGTTACAAATAGCTTTAAAAATAGAAAAAACCATTTAAAACAATCAAATGGATTCAAAATTTCTTGCTGCTTTCCCAGCATTAGGAGATGGTGACATCACACACGTAATGAGCATACCTTGTTTCTGTTTATGGTGGCATTGTATCAGCTGTCAGATTAGTGCCTTTCATTGGCTGCTTTCAATGTTGTACCTAAAGCGATCTGGATTAGTTTGTGTTGTTGTAATCCCTTGTTAAAACACAGCTGATGAAAAACCAGGTTTTGTAAAATAGAGATCCCAAGCTATCCTAAACATTTTCGGATACAAAGATATCCAATGAGAAATGTCAACAACAGCTGATCGACGTTCAGACACATACATGGATACAAAGCTATCCCAGATATTATATCTATTGATAATAGAACGTGGCTATTGGCAAGGAATTAATGGCCTTTTAGATTGGAAATTCGGAAGATATCTCCGATCCGGAACACCAATAAAACAAATAGGCACATGCAGTTTGAATCTGAAGTTTTCGTAACCCTGTATTTGTGCAACTTCACATTCGAATGCCGAAATAGTTCTTTACGTTTAGAAACTTGGCGAACACAAGTATGGACGAGTATGATATTTTGCAATAAATCGTTTTCTGTTCTTTTCAGGAGAAGAACCGTCATTCTGAATGCCAATAGAACACTTTTAGAAGGGTTTACACCCATTCCGAACACTTCTGGATTCCTAATCGAAAAGTCCATAAGTTGCAAAAAAATTTTCTTTGTTAGTTGAAGACAAAGTGACACTTCGTTTTGCAATTGAGCTTTTTCCACATGTCTTTTCAATTTTGATGTCTCTCATTACGTGTGTTTCTTAAATTCTTCACACTATTTTGGACTAAATGTCAAATTGTGACAGGTGGTTTCTCCTCTCCTTTCAGAGAGGAGAAAACTATCAAAATGTCGGGAACGGTTTGGGCACTATTTTGCACTAATTTGCACAGCGTCAAAAGAAATATTTGACTAGAGCTGCCGTAGTCCAATCATAAGTCAGTAAATTTTTTTTTATAAAATCACTGTACACGAAATTGAATGTTAAGAAAAAAGAAACGTACATGTACAAAAATGATTAAATGATGATTAGAAGTAAAAACAAAAATAATAAGGGTATTCATATAACAGCGTAAAGCCGTCGTAAACGTTGTAAAGTTTTAAACTTCGTAATTCTGTCACAATTTGTACGGAATGTTTGACAGATTTACGCAGCTTACAACTTTACAAAGTTTACGACGACTTTACGATGTTACATGAATACCCTTAGCATAACTTTCAGTGCTTTAGCACTGTAAGTTTGATTAATTGTCGGTATCCATCAGTACAACAGCATCTAACTGATGAGCCCAACTGTTGTACCTGGGCAAAACGTGTTTGGACTAAAGGTCGTAAAATCTTTATTTTGAATAACAATGAGTAAACTTGAATAAAGTACATATTAAAGCATGAAACATCAATTTGTTAAAAAAAACTACTATAAACAAGAGTTACACAAATTTTCATTACTAAATTTTCTTCTTCAGAAAAAGATTTGCTTACGACACATGCATTTTAAGAAAATCGTTTCATGGATAAAAAGATAAATAAATAAATAAATTATGTACATCTACCAAAAATAAAACAAAAAAAGTAACACTTGGGTAACCCTTGCTATTTGTATTCTGTTTGGTGATTTAACTTCAAACTGACATTTTTTTCAAATCTGACATACGAACACTTGGCATTTGACATCCAGTACAAAACAGCCACCAGAAATTTCTCGGACCAAATCTGGCATGTAGGGGAAATTTTTTCCTCTCTCATGACCGCTCTCTTTGGTCCGAAAAAGTACAAACTTTCAATTGTGGAACGACTTCGCACTAAAAATTACTAAATCTCGCGGTTTCAAACTGTTTGAAACTCGCTCTGGAACGCACCTATTGACAAACAGTGTTTGTCAGTTCAAAGTCAACCAATTTTGAAGTATTTCCACTTGTCATTTTGGAAAATGACGCAAAAAAGCGTCTTTTGTAAGTTGATAAATGGTAAGTAGAAACCTGACATTAGTTGTGATCAATTTTTATGTGAGGAGTCTAAGAACAAAAGGTGTCATTTTCACTTTTGGTATCTACTTTTAGTTTCTTATTGTCCTATTTCTTAGGACAAAATCAATAGCCTACTTTTGGGTTAAAATAAAAAGTGCTGACTTCTTCTGTTCTATGAAGGGTCTATCATTGCCTGGCTATAAATGATCAGCTGGAATTATAGTTAGTTTAATAAATCCTTCAAAAAAACTTATATTCTTCGTTCGAGAAATTTCTTAGACTACCTGGGTGGTTATGTCATCCTAAGACCATATTTGAAAAATGTAACGTTGGTCTTTTTTTACTCCAATTAAACAGAAGAACTTTCTTTTTAAGTTTTCTTCATATTCTATTATTATATTATGTTTCCTCTCTTCGTGACCTTTCAGTTTTTATATAAAAAGACGATTTTCTCATTGTAGGTAAAAGGTGAATGATTGATTGTAACGACTAAAAAATAAAATAACAATCAATCATTGATCTAAACTTACTATATGATAAACATTCTTTCGGTACGTAAACACGAGTATGTACAGAACTTACATGCATACATTTGAAAATTACTTATTTATATACGAGTATTTAGGAAGTAGAAATTATGTTGTTAGGTCAGGACAGTTCATTCATTTTGGTTCTATTAACGTAGGACTGAACATATAATCTAAATAATACCCACCTTCTTCGCATCACAGAATTCAATTTATTTTTAATCCCATGCACGATATTTTTTTTTAAATACTTACTCAATTATTCACGGTGGCCAAAACCAAACAACGTATTCAAGCTTACATCTCTAAAAAAACATAAGCACATAATATTTGCTGTTGCGTTTTCATGTATGCAAATCCAAAAGAATTGTGCATTTGGTAATAATTGAAAGTCATATACTTTTTTTTAGTTCAAACTGTTTTTAAATTAATTGAACTTCAATACACAAGCATTAAAAACGAGTTAAAATATATAAAATTTAATCAAGGTACTTTCAAAGTAAAATATCTATAAATAAAAAATTATATCTCTTTACAGGCATGGCCACCAATGAAAAGTCCATTTGATGTTTTTCCAGAAGGATATAAGGTCCATACGATTTCAGGTAAGGAAAAAAATAATAATTTTATTCCAAACGTATATTGAAGTTAAGCTGGTAGAGATAAATATTTACCACAGCAAGACACCCACAGATCAGATTTTAAATTTTGAATAATAAAATAAATGAATTTATGCATTCAACAAAACACACTACGCCCTACCGGGACACATGACAGTAATTTTGCAGAAAAAAAATGTGCGTGACATGGATTTAAATTGAATTTAAGTTTTGCAACTTATTCATCCCCATCCGCATTCGCATGCATGCAGTTGAAACAAGTTATAACTTTGCCACTTTTAGTTGAAGTAGCAAACAATGATAAAGAATATTGTTGAAACTATTTTCTTGTTCATAAATGCATTTTGAAATGTTTTTATTGAAGAAATAAACGGAGGAGAAACTTAGGGATAACTACAATTTGTATGATTTGAAAAGCTCTTTAAATACCCTCATTACTTTTAAGTGCAAACATTTATAGGAATATATTTTCTTGCATTAATGGTATTTCGTATTTGCAAATACTGAGAAATTTCCAAGTAAACATGATAATCACTATTTACCGGGTTGGTTTTTGTAGGAAATGATAATAAAATGCCCACTGAACGGTGCACGTGTTTTCTCTTATGGCTCACAACAGCTGGAAGATAAGTTTGTAATTAATCTAGTAAAATATGAAAAGAGAATTTTTCTATAGATTCCTTTGATTTTTGTTACGATTACTCATACTCAATGGTTGCAATGGTTTATTTACCGTTGGGAGGTCGACGATATGATACTTTCTCTTGAAAATAAGCAATATCCAAAAAAATGGTAATACCTTAACGCTCGGACTTCAAGCCTCATTCCGTTTTGCAAATTTTAGGGTCGCCCTTAATGACACAGATTATCGGTAGGTCAGTAAAAAGCCCATCAAAGCCCGACCGACCCAACGTGAGATTGTGATTTATCCTTAAATGTAACGATCGCTCACCGTGCTTTCGCAAAGAGAGCGAGAAGTATGAGCGACGGATAGACAAAAATAAAAACAATTTACCTAGTTTAGTTTGTAAAGGCCCACTGTCTTCAGCTTGGCCTCACTAATTCCTTTTAATTGAAAACCTTTGTAGGGTTTAAAAAGCCTTTGTTGGGTTTTAAAAACATTTGTAGGGTTTTATTTCATGAACATTGGTTTTGTGCGTTCTTAATTAATTGTTATTTGACGAAAAATCCATTATTTGTTGTGAATGAGTATTTAATGTTAATAATATTAACTTTACTGTCCACAAAAAAAAAAAATTTAAAGGTTTGGTATCCCCAGGATTCGAACCCTAAACCCTTCGGTTCAATCCTGACGTATCGATCAGCAAAATTCTAATCCACACAAAATGTTGGAGCGAAACATTTGTTTAAGATATTGTAACGACTGTCACATTTGTACTATAACGACTCTCAAATGAACTATAACCACTCTCGAATAAAAGTAACACCGAATTCGGGATTAGACATGACACAAACCAACCTATAGAGAGCTTTGGTGAGCTTTCGAACTTCCAATACTATACGTCAGAATGAAAGTTTTGGATAGGGAAATTTATGAAAAATACGCATAAACGCTCTAAAGCAAATACTAGAACCTTCCAGCTTTTTCGGAAACCTTGTGAAAAGTATAAAATCACAGTCTGACCGGCAGAGGACGCAGTTTGTTTTTAATCCTTAACGAGTAAAGTTGGTTGTTAGTCAAGTTAGTGAACTAATGTCAGTGGTGAACAATAAATTGTTTTGTTGTAACAAAAATAAAGTAAATTGTTTTATTTTGTGAAGTAAATAAGTGGAGAATTTAAATAATGGCACTTTTGAATGAATTGAAAATACAAAAAACTTTTTTTGACTTCTGGACGCTATGACTTTGTTTCACTATGTACATATGTGCTATTTAATAGCTGTTTAAAAGCAAGCACATAAACGATATATTGGTATAATTAAATATTAGGTAAATGACTGCTCCAACAGTAAACCAAGATAAGCATGGCAGTGGGTTGATTCACCTTAAATCACTTCCTCCAGCTAAAAAGAACCAATTCTAAAAATGTCTCCCAACACATTGATTCTAGAGAAACCAAGAATAAGAAAAACGGGCGAGACAATTTAAATCATTTCCTTGATCTTCTCCCTACTTAGGTAAGAGAAAAAACTGTGAAAATTTTATCAAAATCGTTAGAGCTGTTTCAGTGAAACCAATTTCAATAATTGTTTTTTCTATAGGGGAGAGCGCAAGTTTTTTTCTTTTTAACATGGCAGTATAGTGTAACGACTCTCACATTTTTTACTATAACGACTCTCGAATGAACTTTTACGACTCTCGAATGAAGAAGCGCCATCTCCCGGCCCATACCTCATACAAACCTACCTACGGCGAGCTTTAGTAAGCTTTAGAACTTTTAGTACTAATTGTCAGAACGGAAGCTTTAGAAAAGGAAATTTATGGGAAATTTCCCCTATGGAAAACTCAAGAAGCTAAACCTATAACCTTGAAGCTATTTCGAGAACCTGTGTGATGAGAATAAAAAGATATGTTTGAACGACATTGAACACAGTTTAATTTTAATGGTGAATGAGTAAAGTTGGCTCATTTGTAAGTGGGACCTTTCTTTATGGAATCTATAGTAGTACTATGGAATAGTTTTTTGTACTCGTACTCGTTGTATGCGTTGTGGCGCTAAGATAGCCACAATTTTGACTATGAAAGGTGGAATAAGAATATTAACGGGTGATTTCTTAGCTGGTTTGGTTTTGGCAACACTGGTTTTGACAGCTGACGTGTGTTTAGTACCTTGTGTCACTGTCAAACAGCTTCAGTTTGGTTTGCAATTTAACCATGGATCGTCTTACAAATGAACAACGCTTGCAAATTATTGAATTTTACTATCAAAATTTGTGCTCGGTTCGAAATGTTCATCGCGCGCATTTTATCGAAAAATTGTGTTCAGCGATGAGGCTCATTTTTGGTTGAATGGGTACGTAAATAAGCATAATTGCTGCATTTGGAGTGAAGATCAGCCAGAAGCATTGCAACAGCTACCAATGCATCCCGAAAAAGCCACTGTTTGGTGCGGTTTATGGGCCGGCGGCATTATTGGGCCATATTTCTTCAAAGATGATGCGAATCGCAGCGTTAATGTCAATGGTGAACGCTACCGAGCGATGATAACAAACTTCTTTTTGCCCGAAATGGAAGTTCTTGACTTGCATGATATGTGGTTTCAACAAGACGGTGCCACATGCCACACAGCACGCGAAACAATGGCGCAATTGCGAGGCGAGTTTGGTAAACAGTTAATTTCACGTTTCGGGCCGGTCAATTGGCCGCCTAGATCGTGCGATTTGACACCATTAGATTATTTTTTGTTGGGGTAGCCCGCTTCGATTGACGCACTGGAAGCCAACATCCATGCATTCATTCGTGAGATACCGGCCGATATGTGTGAAAGAGTATGCCAAAATTGGACTCAGCGGATGGGCTACCTGAGACGCAGCCGCGGTCAACATTTGCATGAAATTATCTTTAAACATTAAATTGCAAGGTTCAAACTATCGATTCAAATAAATATTTCATTCATTTTTTCGAATTTTTTGTGTTTTTCGAAGAAAATCATCTTCAGTGATGAGGCACATTTTCACCTCAGTGGATTCGTCAATAAACAGAATTGCCGCATTTTTTTGCTGCGTCTTAAGCCCATTTTTATCAGAACATGATTGAGCTTCTCATTCTACACTCTACTGGATTGCTTGAGTCCATAAAGAGATTTACGCAGCTTACATACTCGAGTGGAACCATCCTTAAAACAGCTTGGCTGAGTCATATAAACATCTTCTTTTAACTCCCCGCTCAAAAAAGCCATATCAGCATCCATTTGATGTACAAGAAGATCATGTCTAGCCGCTAGCGCCAACAAATAACGGATTGATGTGTACCTCACCGCAGGTGCAAAATTCTCCGTATAGTCGATCCCTTTCTGCTGACAAAAACCCTTCACGACCAACCTTGCCTTCCGTCGAATGGGTTTACCCTCAGTACCAAATTTTGTTTTGAACACCCATTTGAAACAAATCGCCTTCTTACCAGGTGGCAACTCAGGTAAGGTCCAGGTTTCATTTGAAATCCATGAGTCAAACTCTTCTTGCATTGCATTTCTCCACAGTTCATTATCACACCTCGAAAAAGCTTTTTTGGGACTTGCAGGATCACTGAGAATTTGATCTGTTGCTATAAGATTGTAGTTTGGCCTTGACAGGGACATAATCCTCTCAGAACGCCGAATCATGTCTTCATCTTCTAAAATAGTAACATCCTTATACGGAACAAATGTTTTGTCATCAGCATCATCGTAGTCCAAACAATCACTCGCAGTATTTCCATGATTGGATGAAGCTTCATGGGGTTCAACTTTCAAGCTAGACGTTGGCAATTCTATTAAAACTTTTTCCCCTGAATTGACAACGGTGTTTTCTTCATCGTTTGAGAGGTCAACTAAGGGTGAAACAAAGGTATTAATATTGTTGCTGTCGTTGAAATTTACCTTGCTATCAGACTCCACGTTACTATTTTCTTTGTCAGAGGATTAAACAATCGATAAGCTTTTGACTCTGTACTGTACCCAAGTAGGATACACTCCACTGACTTTGACTCTAATTTGGTCCGCTTTTCTTTTGGAACATGCGCCATGGCTGTGCAGCCAAAGATACGAAGGTGTCCCAAATCTGGCTTTCGCCCTGACCAAATTTCTTCTGGTGGACAATCGTTGCTCCTCCAAGGTACTCGATTCACTAAGAAGGCTGCAGTTGTGGCCGCTTCTGCCCAGAACTTGTTGTCCAAACCGGAATCCAACAGCATACAACGCACTCTTTCAATAATAGTGCGGTTGATACGTTCCGCAACGCCATTCTGTTCGGGCGTATAGACAGCAGTTTTTTGGTGTAAGATACCATTCTTTTCAAGAAAACTTTGAAACACATTTCCAGTGTACCCAATGCCATTGTCTCTTTGAGCACTGATTTTCAACAAGGCTCTTGAACCTCACAAACTCGTCAACATCAGATTTGTGCTTAATGGGCCCCGCAAACACTTTGCGACTAAAGTCGTCGACGAATGTGACCAAAAATCTTGCTCCAGAAAATGATCTTGACTTCAGCGGGCCCATGACTTCTGAATGCACTAGGTCGAGATGACTTTTTGCTCGAGTTCCAGTGTCTTTAAAATGTGCACGTGTTTGTTTACCTTTAATGCAAACAATGCATTTTTCACCATTCCCCGCAGAGAATTTGACACCCGATGAAGAATTCATAACTTTGGTTAGGTTATGATCACAAATATGACCTAATCTACGATGCCACAAATCTGTACTCGCCACTGACAATGCTTGTTCGTTATGTGCCGGCACTTTAATGGGTTCACAGTTCAGGTTCCAGCAATACCTTATAACCAGGTATGACTTCGCATGTCGCTTCCATATGTCGAATTTCTCGCGACCGATCGATGATGAAGCCATTTCTAACTTATCAGGATATAAATCGGCAAAATACTATGGAATCGTGTACAATTATTTACAAAAAATTACTTTGTTTTAAAAAACAACTTTTAAATTTTTTAATTATACATTTTAAAAATATTAATTGAATCTAATTTAAAACGTGACTTTAAAGGCCCATAACCTGTTAAGAAAAGGGCAACGGAGTAGGTTATAAATTAGAATGAGTTTATTTTGACAGAATTCATAAGTTGATGTGTTACAATGTTTACATACATAGTTTGATGAACGTATTCAGTGATAGTTTTTCATTCTCAACAATGTTATATGTACTCACAGTACACGCTGAAATTGACTTTGAAACAGATGCGGCCGTAAGTGCAAAAGTTATGTAACCAATTTCTTTGATACTTTCTCGTATTTTCACCTTTATTCATCAAAAGACATCTTAGCCAAAAGTCTTTGTTCTAAGATATCTAAGCTTTCCAAAAATGTGACTTATTCTTCTATAATCTCAAATATTATTTAACATCGATTTGTACTCACTGCCTCAGATCTTAAAGCAACTTTCCTGTATTATTGCAATCAATCGGAATATTAACATCACTTGTCTTGTGTACCAATGGATCTAAAAATAAAACCAACCGTTTTGTTCTCTCAGCTTTTCAATAAAAAAAAAAAAAACAAATAATAACATTCAAGTTATGTCAAGCCGAAAATACTTTAACTTAAGGACATACCATCAAAATTGGCTTTGAAATTTTATGAAATTTCAGCAAATGAGGTCCTTAGTCAAAATCAAATTACTATTGAAAACTTTTCCCAAATAAGCATTCATTGAAAAGTTATATTGTAACAAGATTTCATTGTAAGTATGTTTGTACAATGCATACATTTTTCTATAGAATAGATTTAATAAATCATTTAAGTCTGATATCACGTTTTTGAGAAGCTGAGACATAAAAGTAAAGGTCACTGATTGGTCACAAAAATTGGTAATTGAATTACTAAATATGAACATTAATAAAATATACATGACTGTTTCAAAAGGTTTTTTTAAGAACCACTTAGGTACATACAATTCCAATGCCTTATATCATATCTGAAGTAAATTCTTTCAATCCGTTTTATCTTTGCTGAACATATACTTCAAAATATCAATTTTTTCCCCCAAAACTATAATATGGCCTTAAAAAACAGAACTTATGTACCAAGAAAAGAAATTGAAATATCACTGCAGATATTTTCAATTGAAACTTTTTCTTTTGTTCGGCGGACTATCAATGGGTAAAGTTTTCGTAGCCAAACAAACTGTTGAAGGACTTCGCAATGAACTCATTCATAAAGTATCTATGTAGTTTTAAATCGCATATTGAAAGTTAGTCTACGTGATGAGAATAATTGTACCTATACAACACCCTCTTTGATAGTATTTTCAAGAACTGACCCCAAATGACACTTGGCAAAAGTTTCGAAACTAAGAGTGTGGGAAATCCCATCATGATCATCGTCATAGCCACCCTGAATCCTTCTACATTGGACTGGACTGGACATGCTCACTAAGCACTTTGGAAGCTGTTTTTGTTTTGCTTTTTTTTGTTTTGCTTTTTTTAATTACACAAGCTTAGAGACCAAGAAGTGATAAAAAGGATTTTTATTGGCCTTTTCTTTTGTGTGTATTTGATTGTGGATTATTATCACAGCAAGACCAAAAATTAATCATCTTGGACTAAGTGGATGTTTTGTGTTTAATAACTATTTGGCTATCACGTAGTTAATCTTTGATTAATACTACTTTGTGGTGCTTAAGCCTGAAGGGCAAATATGTTTGTCATTAGACGCCATTTGGCTGCTATTGCTGAACTCCGACAGACAGCCTTGGCTTTGTTGATTTTGAATGAATGCAATATTTGTTTGTATTATTTTGAGTATGAAATAAAATATCAATTAGCTACTTATTTGTTTTTTGAGTTGAGGGGCCAATATGTTGATATTATTTGGTTTTAAGAAAAATAGATTTTAAGGATTCAATTTTTTCTTAATCCACTTACCATAATGGTGAGTGCGTAGGACTGTTTTTTTCGAAATACCTTAATACTGGCTTTTGCGAGTAAGTGACAAATTTGCCAGGAGTGTCTCTTGTCATGGAAAAGTGTCTCTCTTCTTATATGTACTGACTGATTTGTAGGTCCTTTTACCTTTCCATTCCTGCCACAAACATATAGGAATGGTTGAGCCACTAGGCCTTGGATATCCTCCACGAGCTGTCGCGCCACCAATTCTTTGTTTTATTTTTGTTTTTTTACGAAATAAATAAATATACCTACCTTCTTACTGCCAGTTTATTTACAAAGACCTATTTAAATAGCATCATCAGCAGGGAAAAGGTTTCTATTTCTATATGGTAAGAGAGATTCCTCTTATAGCTTATTTTTAACCACTGAAAACACAAATGTTGTTATTGGTTTTGAATATGTTTTATAAGAGCTGTATAATTTGATATTTTGCTTTATTTTGCATATTTGATTGAATAATATAATGCCATTAAAAAAAAAAACTGCCAAGAGAGGTAGGTATTGATTTTTTAGTAAAAGTAAACAAAATAAAGCAAAAGGTCAGGTTTGTATTCACAGACTCAACAACATATTGGCGATATGGTTTTTCAATACCAAAGCAGACTTTTATTTTTGATTAAAAAGAGAAATATTCCGTTCATTTGTTAAGTATTAGGTTTCAAAATAATGCTGATATATTTTATATCGGATTAAAGGTCGATGATAAGACTAATTTAGCCAAATATATCTTAGAGGAAGCTTTTGAACTGAAATTTAATATAAAGACAAGGTGACGTGAAATAAGGCCCAGGGAAATAAGATCAAATCTCCAATTTGTCCTGATTTCACTTTAAAAATGAAAATAAGGCCAAATTAACAAATTTTATCAAATATAAAAAGGAACTGCAATCATTTTTAAAATGTCAATTTGTTTGACCTTTGTGACTGCAGGTTCCCAGAAGTACCATCAGTTAAGCAAGTTTAATGGTATATGACTTTTCTTTAATATGAAACGTGCTGAAATACTGTAAGTCTGACAGAAATAATGGCTCTTGGACTACAAGACTTTGTCTGCGAGTAATCCCAGTTGTTCATTCACAATTCTTCTCAAGCTAGTTCTACCGATGCGATGTTCAGTTATTGAAACATTAAACATCTTGCGGTTCTCACGCTTAGCCACAGATTTTTGGCATCAGCTGCAATATTCTACATTGAGTATACATTCACCGAACAAAGGAATATAATTTTAATTTGGTTGTGTGTACCAAAAAAATCAAAACTTAAAACTTACTTCACGAATTTGCGGACAGTATTTCTTCAGATGGTGCATTATTTTGTTTTCTATTAAAAAAAAATTTGGTAATACTGCATTCACTTTACTGTATTACCAAAAATTTACTTTACTTTGCAATGCAATAGTTCTACAGTTTCATCCAACAAGAAGTTTCTTTTTAAATTATAGTTTTTTTTGTTTCTACGAATAAAGTGCAAATTTTGTGGAAATAAAAAATAAAGAAATAAAAATATCTGCCGAATGACCGCCTTGGCTCTGCCTATAAATGGTGATTCTTTTGATGGAATTTTTGCATCCCGTTTCAAATAAATTTGCCTGATGTATTTCGTGAATGGGAGCTCTGATGTTAATCTAAAGCATAAATTGTTTGTGTCGCATCACTGGATTGTTTCCGATTTAAAATGTTCTAATTTGTTTAAAAAAAATATCTAAAAATGTGGTCTTAGACCCAAATTCTGTTTTTGCAAAACTGAAGCTTCTTAAAATTTTGTTTTCTTGTCTTTTTTAATAATTGATACTAGGTATCGTAAACAGTGGCGGAGATACCTTGAGGTGAACCGGGGCTGTGCTCCAAGGCTCCAGAGGTTATGGGGCCCCTAAGCTTCAATTTTGAAAAGTAAAACTGGTTGCAATTGTTTTTATTTTAAGATCATAGTAACACTTGCCATTTTAAATCAGGGACGAACTTAATTTATGCTAGTCACCAACAGTAATGCCAAATAGTCAGATTTGCAGAAATTCACGTTGCGATTCATGAGTAATAACAGGTGCCTAATGCTATGTTCCCACCAAATCAAATTCTTAAATTTCAGCTGAAAATTTTTTGGGATATCAAATTGGTGGACCAGTATTTCATTAAGAGTTTTCATTGAAACCTAGTTTTCACTTAGATTTCGTTGAAATCTTGTTCCATCAATTTAAAATATCAAAAGTTTTTAATTAAAATCTTGGATTTCAATTTGATGGAATAAATGAAACTAGTACCTACAGCCCTCGTAATTCAAGAGCTAATAACATTATTTGTCAATAAAAGCTGTCCTTAGCATAGAGAAAAACTGATACATTGTTAACATGGAGAATTGATTTCGAATTTAATCAGGATTTAGGTCCATGTAGACCTGGATCGGGTTAAATCCGGATAACTCGATCCAATCCAGCTCGTTGTCATAAACGTGGGTCAAAATTTCGACCCGGATTGAATCTGATCCTTCGATCGGCTCATGTAAACGTGGTATGAGCTACTTATTATTATTTTCGAACGATCGAGTACGACAGTGATCACTGCGGACTCGCCGCCGTAATACAGCTTCCGAACGAGCTCGTGGAGTTTGATGAGTATGTACCTGTGCATACTTACAATTACAGTAAGGTGCGCTGGCCACGCTTTACCAACGCCTTATCGAGCGAAATCAGTTCGAATAACTTATCCCCACCAAATGACAGGAATTGGACAAATAACGAAATAGACCAATATCTAGAACAAATGGATGAGATAATCAAACGAACAATGAACAGAACAATACCGAAATACAAGCAACGGGACGCAACCGACATGTATCGAAACGCGACCATTGACGCTCTACATAGACAAAAAAGTGGACTGCTGACAAGACTAAAACTCTTGTACCGACGGTTTACTGACCCACACAATCTGGAGATTAGGACACTGAAGTGTTCGATCAAGAACATCAACCAACTAATTAAAGAGAACTATCGGTTGTCAATTAATTTGTATTGGGATAACAAAATTCGGGCCGTTAATGCTAGCGACCCGAGCATGTTTCCGCAAATTAACAAGATATTTAGAAGGAAGGATCAGAACGATCTTCCGTGTCTCAAGCTTCAGAGAACGACAGGCAACAGAGACGTACTTCTGACAGCAGGAATTAATCCAGAGGACGCCGTCTTGGACGATGACCTCTTTATTGTAGAAAGTCCGCAGGAGAAAGTGGAGGCTGTGGGGGCTGCTTTCCAGCAAGTGTACAAGGTGAATGCTTGCATTCGCCCCAATCACGACCTGGAAAACAGAGCCTTGCTCCATCACTTCTACCTTCGGAATGACATAACGCAATGGCGATCAGAGAACCTTGGTTTCACCGGGTTCAATGAAGATCATTTGGCAAACGCCATAATCGCCGAGTGAAATGGGCCCAGCTCCCTGTTAATTACGAAGGTGGAGCTCCAGCTCATCTTCGAATCATTAAAGAAGAAGAAATCAGCAGGAGTCGATGGCATATCCAACGTTGTACTTCGACATTTACCTCAAGAAGCAGTAGACATTTATACCACTCTGTTTAACAACGCTCTGAATAATGCATATTATCCAGTGCGGTGGAAGACAGCTGTGGTGCATCCTCTCCCGAAAAAGGGAAAGGACAACTCCAATCCGGCGAATCTCCGGTCGATAAGTCAAAAAAGTTATCAATAGAGCTCTGGCTAAGTGGGCAGAGGATAATAATATCATACCGGACAATCAGTTCGGTTTTAAGGCGGGACATGACACCATTCATGCCGCGTCGAAACTCGTTTCTGATGTCCAATGGAACAAATCTAAGAAGCAGTGTACGGGTGCCTGTCTGGTTGATTTGGAGAAGGCCTTCGACACAGTATGGTTAGAGGGTCTTTATCTAAAGCTGACCAGACTTGGCATTAGTAAACCACTATTATATATGCTTTATGATATGCTCAATGGCAGAAAGTTTGTTGTCAAGAGTGGCAATGTAACTTCTGCCGCAACCGAGCGATCAACTCGCCGATTCTATTCAGCATTTACACCAGCGATCTGATAAGTAGTCTAACTCAGGCAATTGCGTATGCCGACGATCTAATTGCGTACAGAACAGCTCCAAAAGTCGAGGTCATCAGGATATTCAGCGATATTGCGATGACTGGAAGTTGAAAATCAACTTTCAGAAATCAGAAACTGTCTTGTTTATGACTCCATTGCGTGGAGCCACAAGGGATACGAGAAAGAACTGGTGCAAGCTGGTGATCGTAGGACCAAATGGACATCCACTGGCGAGTAAAAGTGTAGTAAAGTACCTTGGCATCTGGATGGATCAGTATTTGTATTTCGACAGACATATAAATGCTGCTCTGTCCAGGGCTAGGGGAGCTTTTGCTCTGACGAAACGGTTGTTTTATAGCAACCGGCTTGACAGCAGGGTGAAGGTGATTTGCTACATGGCCCTTATCCGGCCGATGATTGCCTACGGATGCCCGGTTTGGTTCAACGTTGCCCTATCTCAAATGGAAAAGATTCGGGTGTTTGAGAGGCAGTGTCTTCGACGCTGCCTTGGATTGCACAGAACACCAGAGTCGGAGTACAAACACTACTATTCCAACCAGGCTCTATACAACGGTGCCAATATAAACAGGATAGATAATTTCTTGCTGAAGCTTATTCGAGGTCACATTGCAAGAGCGATGTCCTCGTCTAACAGCTTGATTTTTGGGGCCTATTACCCTAAATACGAATACTACGAGAGTGTGCGTCTAAGCGGCTTTATTCCGCCCGATGCATTCCTCCACCTAGACAGTCGAGGGTTGATCCAGGATAGAGCGGCGGTTCCGCTAATCTACCACGTCTGCCGGAGAACTGTAGATCAGCGGCTCCTGTACAGTCAGGACGTCCTCGCGCAAGACGGAGCTGAGCACCTTCGGTTCAGTAGGACTGTGTCCGAACGGGACCGAAGAGATAGGGCAAAGCAGGAGAACCAGTTCTGGTGGTTGAAAAACGAAGATGAAGTTCCTTCAGTCAGGGTGGCACAAAAAAAAAAAAAAAAATATATATATAAAACATACAAAAACACCAAAAAAATTATAAAATCAACAAAAATACAAAAAAAATATAAAAACCGGAAAATGCTTGCTGTGGCTGTTCTAGTTTGTAAGTAGCTTATAAGTAGGTTGTAATTAGTTTAAAATTAGTTGTAAGTAGTTTGAAGTAGTTTTAATTAGCTTTAATTTAGTTTTATGTAGTTTGTAAGTTTTATATAAAACCAAAAAATAAAGACATAGATACCGAGTTTTTTTGTGAAATTCTTCTCGGTACAAAATAAAACCGACCTGGATTTAGTATTAAGATAGTTCTTAGGCCGAAAGGCATTAGCATTAAGTTATTCTAGTTTAACTTAGAGCGCCCGACTGGGGCCAGTAAGTTAGTTTTAAGATATTGATAAGTAGGCTAGTTTTTATGAATTTTTGTCTAGCTTTAAGATAGTTCTAAGATAATTGAAAAATAAAAATGAATTTACAAAAAAAAAAAAAATATTTTCTGCAGCACTGAACGCTGCCATCAGACATTCCAGTTTAATTTCCAGTCAGTTCTGGAAAATTGGTTGGCTGGTGGGTGGAAAAAAAGCGAAACGTCACATTCAGGTTGAATAATTGCTCGGTCTCACTCTCGCTCCTGCTCGCACTTAATACCTAATTTTATTTTATTGTTTTTTAATAAATTTTTGAATTCTGAACTTCTGTGCAAAAAAGCCGTTACAACGATATATAACTTATATGCCTCCGGCCTTTGTAGACCACGTAAATTGTACCAACAAGTTCGTGTTTACCGTTTTATTATATGATACCCAGATAAACTTTTTTAATTTCCAAAAAAAATATATCCCCTTTAACTTAAATTCTTTCGAAACTTTATATGTAAGCTAAAGTTGGGCCAAAATAAAATTATAAATGTAAAATTTCGGCAACATGACAAAATTCATATTGCATTTGTTCTGGCAAATACTGTCCAATATATGGTTTTTCAACCTTAGAGCGTGCTTGCTATCAACAATGAAAACAAATTTTACAAAAAAAGAAAACAAAAATAGTATACCATTTAAAAAAAATTACATAAAAATAAACACATTTTGTATCGAACTTTGAAGTTACCTCAACAAAAAAAAAACTAATATCCTAAAACATTATTTTTAAGGTCTTTTTATTTTTAAGAAACTGAAAATCAACTTTTCACTAAAAATTCGATATAATATTGAATACCAGCATCCTGGAAAAATATTTCTTTTTCTAAACTAATTAAAGGGTCCCCTTTTGGTTTATGCCTTAGGGCCCTGGCCCTTGAACGTTTACCTTCGCTACTGATCGTAAACCTTTATGTTCTTAAAAAATAAATCGTAGTGGTCACGCAGTAAATTCAATTTTCTTACAGAAGTGCAGTTCATGGTTCAATGCGTTTGTTATTTTTTTTATCAAATTTCCCAATTCTCCTCTCTTCAGATTTTGACAGGTTTTACCCATTTTTTGGAGAAAGACACCAAACAAACCTTTTTTATCCCATCACATATGCATATCCCATATACAGGAAGAAGTTCTACTCTGTTTTGCCGCCATTTTGGTAAACATTAGTCCTGACAGTTCATATTTGGCAGTTGTGAAGTAACTCGTAGCACATTTATTATGGAAAAATATTCGAATTAAGAGGGTCTGGAGGTATCAACAAAAGGATGCCACATCGCATACAGCCAGGACTACAATGGAATTACTGCGAGATCTCTTTCCACAACGCAAGTTATTTCAAGAAATGGTGATGTTGTTTGGCCTCCACGGTGTCCTGATTTGACTGCTCCGGACTTCTTTTTGTGGGGATATCTGGAAAACAAGGTTTATGCAAATAAACCAGAAACGGTTGAGCAACTCAAACAAAATATTCGTGATAAAATTTATGAAATTCCGCGTGAAATGTGTGAGAATGTAATGAAAAATGTGTTCAAAAGGGCTCGCATTTGTGAGACTAACAGAGGGGGGCATTTACCTGATATTGTATTCCAAATATAATTGCCGAGATAATTAAACATTTATCAATATAAGATCCATTCTATTTCATTTAATCAAAAATTATAAACAGTCAAAGTAGTATACCTTCCCGGCGGACACCCTATATAATAAAAACAAGAAAATATTTTATAAGAAAAATTAAAGTAGGTATATCCCAGTATATAGTTTTTCATTTTCAACATTACACAACTGTATTGCGGAACAGCTCAATGTAGCGTGTTGGACTTCTAATCAGAACATTACCTTTGCTAGCATGAATGTTAAAATTTTGAGGGCCTCGTTAAAAACTAGATAATCTTGATGTCCTAGACTTCACCAACGACGGAAATTTCGTTAACTTCTATAATTCTTAGGGCTCCAATTATAGAAGTTAACGAAACGTTAACGTTTTTTTGCCCTAAGGAAGGTTGTCACATCAAGTGCTTCTGAGCCGATGCACTACCGTTTTTCTTATAAGTACAAATACATCGACAACGATTTATTTAAATATTTTCGATTGAATTTTGTATATATTTTATAAAATGCTAAACAATTTCTTTCAGATTGCATGCACGTTGCATCCGAGCCAGGAGATTATGTATTTAAGAAGATCCCTCATTTAATTCCGCCCAAAGAAATAGACATACTAGATGTTGGTGATTCTATGTCGGTTTGCGGTTTATATGTGATTGGAGAGCCGGATACTATAATTGAAATAACAATGAAATACTATGATGTTAACTGTGAAACAGGTGGACTTATGGCGGTAAGTTTGTTATCACAACTACATTTATATAATTGTTCCTTAGCTAATATCACCAAATAGTTTGTAGATGGTTGGGAGCTTAATGGAGAATATTTCCCTGGAATTCATGACCATCATAAGTCCCGCGATGACCGTATAGTTGAATTTTGTAATAATTATAATCAATGGTAACCAACCTTAATAACTCTTCGAGACCATATAAATTTTCTCATACAGTTCTTTTTCTTCAAAAATAGGCCTCCAATTAGCAATAAGAAATTTTTCCGGTCAAGCCAGAATGCAGCTTTATTGCAATACAGAATTCCTACGCGAGGATCATTTATAGCTAATGTCCGTTTCCATAAAATTACTCAACGTAAAGTCAAAGATCAATATTATAATTCAAAACTAAAATATTAAAAAATATTTTTTTCTAGCTTGCAACATTCTCGTCCATGATACTGCTGCCATTTATCAGCTGAGTAATTTTGGGCATCAAAGAAACTGTACACTCTCAGCTCTCTTTCCAGCTGTAGTAGCTTTAGGCAATTTGAAAATTGGTGGCAAAAGTGCTTTGAAGGAAAAAGTCAACTATGAGGTAAGATTTTTGTATTATGGAAAAAGATTAACAAAAAAGAAATTTTATATGAAAACTTTATAATTTTTAGTGTAACATGCCTGACAGGCTTCAAATTGGAGGAACTTCTGGATTAGACTCAAATGAATTAGAAAAATCAAGTGAAGTTTGTGGCTACTCAGATGAACGTGGTCCTGAACAAGCAATTTTTTGTGGCATTACCACAGTTCGTCTTCTGTCAAGTGGAAAATACCAAAATCTAGCTGTTGTTGCGCTAAGGAAGGCCGATGAGAATGATTTGGAAATTGCTACACTTGTTTGTCCATTATAATTTAATTAAATTCAAAATTTAAACTTCCATCGATATCTTATACGATTTATTTAATTTATTTTCTTATACAAACCTACACTAAATTATAATTTTAGGTACTAAATCTTATTTATGTAATACCAAATTTCTTAGAAAACAAAAGTTTAAAAATTAGCCAAAAACATGTCCCTAAGAAGTAGTGATAAACCAAAAAGAATACTTGAATCTAAGCAAGTAACTGTCTCATAGTATATAAAATAATAAATATACTCTCCAATGTGTAAATACCTACCAATTCATAATTGAAAGAAAACAAATAAAATTTAAAATCAATTTTTGATGTTGAAATACTTTTTCGAGTATATAAATGTTAAAATAATCAAAATAATTTATTGAATAAAATAATTAGACATCTGAAGAACTATTATATTTTTTCTTTTGCTATTTGAATAAATATAATGTGTGTTTTTTAATATCGAAATAAAATACACTTGTAGTTAAAAGAGACGTACACAGGTAAAGGGGTTTCCAACAGGGACGCTACAAAAGTAGAGCGACAGGGACAGCAAACGACGCCATATTTCTTGCCGCTTTTTTGACATTTCTCTTCAGTAAAGTTTGCCATTTCATTATGGAAAAACAACGAGTAGAAATTATTAAAATTGTGAGACTAGGAAGTGCCCGTAGGTCGAGAATATTGTGCCGCTGAGGCTTCAGTTGCAAAAAGTCCAAATGTGTCTCTCACACGTCGTTCTCAAGCGTTGGGCATCTCTGTGACGTCGTTATGGCGAATTTTGCGAAAAGATCTTGGCCTACATTCTTACAAGATTAAATTGACGCAAGAACTGAAGCCGCTTGAATGGGGCTGAGCAACAACTTGAAAATGATTCGGATTTTCATCGAAAAATCAGCTTCTGGCTGAATGGCTTCGTCAATAAACAAAATATGCGGTATTTGTCAGGCAGCAATCCACACGTACTCCATGAGTCATCATTGCATCCAGAAAAAATTACGGTTTGGTGTGGTATATGGGCCGGCGGCGTCATTGGGCCGTACTTCTTCCGTGATGATCAAGACCGACACGTTACCGTTCAATGATAACCGAATATTTTTGGCCCCAATTGGCTGATATGGACTTGGAGGACATGTGGTTCCAACGCGCGCCACAAGCCACACAGCGAATGTCACAATCAATTTATTGGAAACCAAGTTTGGAGAACGTGTTATCTCACGAAATGGTCCAGTCGCTTGGTCGCCTCGGTCGTGCGATTTGACGCCGTTAGACTATTTCCTGTAGGGCTACGTCAAGTCTATGGTCTATGCCAACAAGCCAGCGACGATTGATGAACTTCGTACGAATATCGAACGTGAAATTGCAGCAGTATCGGCCGATTTATGCTTGAAAACCATCGAAAATTGGGTTCAGCGTTTATTTTTAATTCTTTAATTTTCGAACTTTGAAAGATGACCATTATGAAAAATTCAACTATCTACAACGACAACCTTTTTAAATTACTATAACTTATCAAAAAGCATTTTTTTTAATTTTGAAAGATGACCATTCTTCAGTCAGTTTTTCAATGACTAAAGAAGGTTCAATTCTTAATATTTTATGAGTTTACTTTAAAGCCTTGGAATTTATTTTTCTAATTTTAAAGGTACCATTGCCTAGTTGATGATACAATGGTCAAACCAATGAAAATTTTACAGGTATGAATTGAGGTATTAAAATTCACATAAACATATTTTTAATGACTAATAGGACTAATTGAAGAAAAATAACAACTTCATAATATAATTATGAAAAATATTTTTGCAACTTTGAACCTTTGAAGTTCTTCATTATTAATTTCACTATGTTTCATAAAATATTTAAATTCGGTGTCCTGGTTTCAAATTGTAGATATTTTTTTTTATAAATAAGGAATTTTGATGTCTTTTCCTTGAAATTATGTTACTATTGGCATTATCGTCTCCACTTCACTTAATTATATAGCCACTAATTATTGAGTCTATATTTCCATTTTAAGATGAATGCTTATGTATTAAAATATTCAAACACCATAGTGAAATTAATTTGAGAGGCAATGATTTTTTCTTAAATTTAATCACCAAAGCAATACCTGTTGAAGAAGCTTATTATGAGACTAGAGGTTGAAAGGTAACCATACCAAGTGATTTTGGGGTTCAATTAGGTTTTATTATAGCAATACTTCTCCTTTTACATTGAATTTTATTTGGATTTTCTTCGTGGAAATGCAAAAATAAAAACATTTCCAAAGGATAGATAACAATCATCTTTGAAGTTTATATTCACTGGAGGGAAAAAGGTCAACCTTCTCGCACCTTTTTGTTATTGATAAGGGAAAGCTTGGGAAACAATTCAGATTGTACGTATCTAGATTGGAATAATTTATTACCATGCTATTACCCGAATAGTCTGAACCTTTTAAACTGAATTTTCTTATCAAAAAAAAAATATAATACTATGACTCGTAATTTTTGGCGAGATACAATATGGTATTAATGGGAGGAATGACTTTTTAATAAGATTCAAAATAAGTTTTATTCGGATATTGGGGTTCAATCGGCATCTATTAATTGAAAAAAAAACAAAGAAAATGAGTTATCATAAATAACTGTTCTGCGCCTTTTTTATGGACAGGGGTTAGATTAGCCGTCGTTCAAGGGAAACTCTATGAGTTCATTTGCATTAATTTATTTAGATTTTTATCGACAGAACTTGAAAATGTTTGGATTTCAATTTTATCTAAAAATAGGGCAGCATAAATGTCATGAAGACCTTTGGCATGAATTAAGATCTTGGTATTTGAATAAATATTTTTGCATTAACGACGGTATCAGATTCGACGAAGGCAGATTCCATTGAAAAAGGTTCACTTTTTGATCTTACTGCGATTACTTTTCTAAATTTTTGATATGTTATTTGCTATGGTTTATAGATGAAAATTCCAAATTTCCATAGCCACGCCCCTCCACCCTACGTTGTATTGGTCACTAAATTAAAATACAGTCGACTCCTTCTTAATCGAATTTTTACGGGATATCAAAATTTGATTTTGATATCCCGTGAAAATTCGAAACGTTTTTACAAACTCAGTGCCGATTTTTTGTGTTTTTTTCAGAATTTTGAAGAATTTGAAATTTTCGTCTACCAATCATACCAAATAACATACCAAAAATTTAGAACTACCCAACTTTTTGTAGGGTAACCCCCCTTTATTTTATCTCTATTTCCTGGATTTTTAAGGAATAGTGGGTTATTTTAGCTCTTAATGCTGGAACTATCAAATCAGACACCGAAAATGGACAGTTTGGAAAGATGTTAATTTATTTTATTTTATACGTACACAAAACATACATGAAATTTTTCCATACACTTGGGCGTATACGTACTTCTTTGTTATAATTTTTTTATGCATTAAAGTGTATTAATAAAAACTGATGAATAAGGGTAATATTTAATTATTTATAATAATTATTATGTTGATAGAAAATTTTGCCTGACAAATTATAAGCTTCGTACAATTCTAAAAATTTTCATCAGCAATCAAGGAAAAAGTTTTCAAAAAACTGCTCCTGAGAAGAAAGAAGACTAATTCCCAGACATCAGTTTAGATTTAGAAATAAACATTTCATGATAGATCAAGTGCATCTGATTAAGGATGTTGTGGAAAAGGCATTTGAAGAAAAATAGTAAGTATACTTGGCTATATTCTTAGATGTTGCTCAAGTCTTTGACAAGGTTTGGCACTTGGGACTTGGGTACACACTGCATAGGGATCTTCCCAGGCAGTACTATGAAATACTGAGATCCTACGTTACGATCCGATTTTTTAGAGTACGGAACGAGCTAAATAGCTCGGAAATAAAGAAAATTGAGGCCAGTGTAACACAAGGAAGGGTCTAAGGACCAACCCTGTGTCTGTTATGTACAAGGGATATTCCAGTGGACATCAACCACCTTTGCTGATGATAATACAATATTGGTGCCAGATTAATCCGTTACGAAGGCAACACGAAAATTGAAAAATGCAATCGATAAAGTAAGTTATTGGATGCAAAAATGGCATATCAAACTACATAAACGAAATAAAATTGACGCATATAAATTGCCCAAACAATAAAATAAACAATGTTTCAATTCTTATTAACAGTACAGTAGAACCTTACTCCAATACTGCCAATTACCTTGGAATATGACTTTGAATACAAAGCTAAAATGGAAAAAGCACATTAAAAAGAAAAGAGAAAAACTCTCTAAGCTTGAAGTACAGAAAAATGTACTGGTTACTAGGAAGGAGCTCTGACCTATCTTTCCAGAACAAACTAATGTTATATGTATAAGTAAGTATTGAAATCCTTTTGGACAAATGTCATCCAACTATGGGGCTGTACAAAGAAAACAAATGCTGGAATCCATCCAAAACTTCCAAAGCAAGGTCCTTCGCGAAATAATAAATGCCCCTTGGTATATAAGAAATAGCGATCTACATCGTGACTTTCAAATTAAAATGGTTACAGAAGTGGTTTAAAAAAACTGTATCACACAATCAGAGACTGCAAAGTCATACCAACTCCGAAATGGAGACCGTCTTAAGTGTACGAGAAAATGTTCGGAGATCAAGAAGAACCCCAAGCCTCATGAGCTGATGGTCTAAAAGCTTTGGGAAAGTGTTATAACTTAAACTTCCCATAATGCGATTTATAAATTAAGAAAGAAAAATAATTTGTCAATCTTTCATAGATTGGTCCTGATTCACCGGCGGTTTTAGTGCGGTAAGGGTCCCACACTACACAGTACCGATTTTTACCGATTGTCTTTTGAAGATTTCCATCGGATACAAAAAAAAAAAAACAAATTTAGAGTATTAAGAATTAAGAATCACGAGTTGGTTTTTCAAACATTCAAAGTCATCAATTTTCAATAACTTCGCAAATTATTAAATATATTGTTGAAATATATATACATATATAACAAGCAAGCAAACAAATTGATATATTTTCAGGTTTTGTTTTATTAAAGTAGGTAAACTTAATGGATACAAAATTTATTTAAATGCCGCTAGCTTTCCTCTGTGATTTATGAATTAAGCTCATTTATAATGTTGTAGAGCTAGTACAACCTCTTAATATTTGTTTAAACAATTTTTCAGTTTATAATTTTTACAATTTACAAATACAATTTTAACAAAGTATTTGGTATAAGATTTGGATTGATGGGTGATTTCAACCTTTATATATGAACAAAAGCTTAGCTAGATTGGCGAGAGCCCTGGTGCAAAAAAATAAAATAAGCCTCTTAACAGTAAAAGTTCCTTTTTATTTTATTTAAAAAGGAAACCAATTTATAGATGTGAAATATCTGAGGTGTTTTTACAGAAATCATTAGCACAATATGCCCCTTTAGGCATAGTAATTCTGAAGCTTAAAATACATTTTTATTTCTATAGAGCAACAAATTGTTAGTAAGAACAGTAATTTTTGTAAAATTAAAAAAAAAAACGTTTTTGTAATAGGCTAAGAGCCAACAATCTGATCACTAAGATTATAAAGTTAGAGATTCGAATACCACTTAATCGATATATCTACCAATCTAAGCTCAACGCACATGGGTTGCCTTGCAAAATTAGGGTAGAAATGGGTCGCTTCTGGGACGTTTCTTCGACCATGACTTAGCTCATCAAGTTAAATGCAAAAAATGCATTTTTTGGGAGTTTTTCAACAAGGCCTAGTAAGCTACAAGTTTTTCGAAAATTTTACCAATACACCATTGAAAGTATACACGATTTCCAATAAATCTCTGAGTTCGAATTTGGTCTGAATATCACGTTTATGCGTTTGAGTCCAAATGGATTGTCACAGAAAAAACCTTAGACATAAATTTATTGGAAATTATGTATACTTTCAATGATACTTTGATGTAATTTTCGAATAATATTTAGGTAGTTTTCACTAGCCATTAGTGAAAAAATCCCAAAAAATGCATTTTTACATCATTTTATTTTTTATTTTGCGTCATTAAAATTTAGTTTCAAGCCACAGATTTGGATTCAACACCCCTAAAAACAAAAAAAAAGCACAAATTGACGGGACTATAATAATATTGAATTCAAGAATGTTGCACATTAAAAATAATAATAACGTCTATCATTATTTTTTATTTTCATTGTCATTATGTCATTTCATTCAATTGACATAAATTTCAAGTGATTACTTCAAAGATTTCATTAAAGAAAATTAAAATTTCGGCAGTTAAATGGAACTCAGGTCATCTTTTGGTTATATATTTATAGTTTGGGCGAGGCTTTTTTATTTATCCATACTCACTTAGTTAATATTATTTCAGATAATATTATTTTGATTGGTTACCCAAATGTCAAAAATCAGTAAACAAAAATGTTGTGAAAATTCCAAAACCACCAAAAGACAGTTTTGAAATTCTCATTGAGGTGTCTTTCGCAACCATATTTAAAATCAGTGTCAATATGTGATGTCTTTGAAGTGGTTGTCCTTGTTAAATAAATTTTACCGAGTAGTTGTGCTTTTGATGCACTTTTTCTCGGCAGATGTACAGCTATACATTGTGGCTTCATCAGGACTCCTTGTAATATAAAACCTTTTTCGGTTTATTTTAGCACCGAAAATGTTTGTAAGCTTTTGATTTAAATAGAATAGGATAACGCTTTTACTCTTTCCATACCCGTATGTTATTTTATATGTCAATTAAAACTGAGCATGCATATTTTACAATGACAGTTGGAAAGGTTATCTATTATACTTTGAGAAATGTGCTTCTCTTTTCTTCACAAAGAATTTGAAAAAGGAATGACTTTGAAAGAAATGAAATGTGCATCTTCAATTTTATTTGACAAAGCTTAAAGAAGAAAAGAAAAAGAAAAGATGTTTTAACAAATTCACTTTTATATTGAATGTGTGATTTTCCAGATTTCAGGCGGGGAATACTTATAACCACGCATTTTTTTAAAATTTGTTTTGATTTTTAAAAATGTATTAATTTTCAAAAAATATTTATTGTATATCTCAAACAGGCCAAAGGGTTAATTTTGTAAAAAGTTAACTCAAATAGAACAATATTATTTCAAAAAACCGGAACATTTACAATGCCATGCTTAAGCTTTTTTTAAGACCACATATCCATTCTCTAATGAGCTTATTGAATTAGGTTTCTAATGTCAATATTTTTTGAAAAACATATATTTTAAAACTTTGAAAAATATTTTTATTTTTTGATTTTGAAAATTATTTTTCAAAAACTATTAGCAATAAACTTTTTATTTAGAAAGCATATAAGAGAATGAATATGTGTGGCTTTATAATTATAAAAAAAAGCTGTAGTATAATTACAATTAATTTTTTTTCAGTTTTGAGTGAACTTTTTCGATGATTTCCCCTCCCGCCTGAACGGGGAAAAATAGACCCTCCTCCAATAGATTTTTTTTTGTCTAATTCTAATCCAATGATCTTATATTTTTTCTCGTGTTATAAGAATCACCCTAAGCGTATTATTAGTTACCTTAAGCGAAAGTAGGGTGACCAAGGGGGTAAAATAAAAATCTGAAAAAATTATGGAAATTGTTTCTCAATGTTTTCATGACCCCCCAACAGGTCTATAGAAACACGAACAATTCTTACTTATTATTCAAAAGACAGATGGAAACCTTTTGGATAATTTCATATTTTTAGTAATTGTACGAAAACCATGATAATTAGCTTTTATTTTTAACAAAGTCAAACTTTGCAATGAAATGAATAAATGAACAGGAAAGAAATATTGGTAAAAAACAACTTCTTGTTCAGATTGGATTGACTACTACAACCTTATGTGAACACACTTTGAGGTAGAAAAGTCGAAAACACAATTCTGATATAATAATTGCAATTATTGGAAAAACTTTTGTCACAAAAGAAAACGTTAAAAAAATCTTACTTTATTCCCCTCACTTTCTTGTTTATTAACTAGCCTTTGAGATTAAACCAGTTAATGAAAACGGGAATCTAAATCATAAGAAATCATTGCAACTCAAATAACAAAACCAAGCGAAAATAAAAACAACATTTTAAGTTTTCCAAATAAAATGAACTCAGCAACACATGGTTTTCATATGAAGAATACGTTTGTAAATACGGTCTCTAAATGAAGCCATAACAAAGCTGGACTTTTGCTTAGCACAAGATGTGCAGAAAACTCAAGCTTTCCTTTATTTTTTCCAACAGGTTTCAGTTCTAATACTCGTAGATGGTTCAATTTCATGACTTCCCCCAAACTGAATTCCTGGATCCACGCCTGAATAGAATATATGGTTCGAAAATATTGCAATTATCTTTTGTGGGGTGGAAAATTAATATTACCATTACCGCATCTTGGAATTTTAGAAAGAAAAAACAAAAACTCTAAAAAATAATTTTAAAAAAGCCTATGGCTGACCAATTATTGAAACATGTTGAAGTTTTATCACGATTAAATGGCCTTTAGATGGTATAGCTTTTTGTGAATGTCACAAAAATACGAGTACCATACCAAAAATCATTATGACCTTGAAAAATTAAAAAAATCCTTAAAAATTCTTAAAAATCTGTGGTTGACCAATTACTGAAATTGCTTAGTAACTTACTTACTTCCTTTTCTTTAAGAAATCATAAAAATTCTTTGGCTGAATCTATTTTTGATAATAGTTGACCTTTTATCAAGATCTAGTGATCTTTTGAATCGGTTTACATTTTGTGCGTGTATCCCACAAATTAGCTGGTAAAAATCGTGCGAGACCTTAAGAAACTTGAAGTCTTGGTTACAAGCTATCTTGGGATGACCAATTTCTAGGATAAATTGACCTTTTTTAACCAGTATTAGTAACCAATTTGATAGAAAAAGTCTTTGCCATCATTTATCCATCAAGCTATCAAGATTATTTGTTTTGAATAATAATTTGATTCAAACAACCATCTTAAAAAACGAGATTGGTTTGGTTTTTATTTTACAACTCTTTCAAATTTGATTTATCAACAAAGCTTCCAACTAAAAACTAAACTTGTAAAAAATAAAATTTTCTTCTAAATAAACGAAATTAACGACCTGTAACAGTTGTTCCATATTTAAGTTATAATGGGTCAAAGTTTACTTTTGAGTCATGTCCTGGGGGTGGTATAACGTTTTTTGTGATACCTCGCTTTCCGTTGCCTGTTTCTGGAAAATGCTAATAGAATAATTTGTAGTCTTTTAATTACCCATAAGATGACGCAATTAATCAGCATTGACTTACAACATAATTGAAAAGAAAGAGATTTGCCTTTGAGTGATGAGCTAAGTACTCGTAAATAGCACAAACTATTGTTTTTAGTTGACTCAAATCAAGTGTTTCGGAAGCTTAAATTTATTAACTTCCTATCTTTTTTAAAGAAATTCATCCATAGAACGATGACATCAATTTATCTAATCTTTATTTTTAATTAATTCAATGTTATGTTCAAAGTGAAAGTTCCATTTAAAAAGTTAAATAAATAAGTAGGAACACAAAGTCTTGATTAATAAACCGACATTTAAATTTTATTTAAAATATGAACTTTGAGCCAAAGTAAAAGAATAGAATAGTTGTTACTTTGAAAGCCACAGCTAAAGCAGCAGAACCACTAACGCAGACGCATTTGCCATCTATACCATTGTTTTCTTCAGCATCAAGCTGAAATTTTTTTAAAAAGACATACATAATGTATAGTTAAAATTTTATGCAAAAGACAATATTTGAATTAAACCAGTTATAGCTCTACTTACTTTCTTCTGCAGTGTGGATTTGAGCTCATCACATCTTTCCGTTTGAGTATTGTCACTTCTAGCCAGGCGACAAATTAAATTTTTTAGGGACTCATGACTGCATCCATTTTTAACCATTGGATCGCTTTTAACAACAAATATACACCAGTACTAAACCAAAAAATAATTTTAATAGCATTTAAAAAGGGTCATTATACACAAACCTTCCTCAGAAGAGAAGGAGTCTCCGCAAACTTTGTTAGCAGCCCATCAAGAGAAGCAGGACTCATATCTGTAATATTGAATTCATCAGACATCTTATACTCAAGCTCCCATTTGGGACTTTCCTCAGGTTTTAAGTTAGCTTTTGTAAGATTCAAAAACCATACCTCTTGGTCAACTACTTGCTATAGAAAAAAAAGGAATTAAAGCCCATTTTCAATTCAACACTTATCTTGATAACCTACGAAAGACGATGACTCGACTTGATAAATTTTATAATTGGGATTTTTTGTGTTAAACGTTGTCAAACTTCCTCCATTCCAAGCAACATTCATGGGAATTGTTTTATTCGAATAATAAAGACTCAACTCATCATAGTGGGAATGCCCATTGAAAATTCCACTGATTGTCCTACTGAACCGCTCAACAATTCTAGTAAATTCACGTGACCAAACACTCCAACAGCTTGAGATTCCAGATGGAACATGTGACAAAATATGCACATGCTCATTATCTTCCTCTGCTTGCAAGAGAGTATCATGAAGCCATTCGAGTTGTTGAGATGAGTATGAACCGTTGTATAGAATCCAAAAGTTCAAAGTGTAACAATCGTTATTGTTGAGGGCAATAATTCTGAATCCTTCTCGAGGGCTCACAGTATAGTATCCACCTTTCTTGATGGTTTCCTGTGTAGATTCTGGTAGCCAATCAGACCATAAGTCTGCATGAAGGTCGTAAAGCCATTGGATGCTTAGTTCTTCATCGGTGATATTTGATGGCGCAAATCTGATTTTTATTTTTAATAAAAAAAAATGCTTGTGTTGTATTTACTTTATAAAAAAAAAACTTACCCATGAGCTGGATGACTATCATGATTTCCAATAGTCGGAAACACAGGGATATCACCAAATGTTGCCTTAAACTCTTTAAAAACTTTCTTCAAACTTTCTACATTCTTTTCCCGTGATCCCAACCACGATGCATGATCCACCACATCCCCTGTCTGATAAATATAATCGATCTTTTCGTGATTTTTATTTATTTGTTTGAAAGAATCAGCTATTGTATGCCAAGGCATATCACAGTTACGATAATCCCCCCAGAAACCAGCAGCTTTATCCGTATTTTCTGAAATATTTTTGTAAAGTTGACAACATAACGTCTCCTCGCAATCAGCTAACGCTCCAACTTCATAAAGCGGATCATAGTGAATATCAGTGATGTGAACAATTCTCAAGTCATTGTTTCCCTTAGCTGGAATTTCTTCCTTGGGACCTTCGATCTGCGGTCCATTAGAGTCAATTTTAAGTTTCCAATCGAACTCTTCGTCGTTGATTTTACAGATACCTGCATGTAAAAAGGTTCCACAAAATGATCGAGAGTCAATTTTGCTCTTCTCAACTAAAAACTTGGCAGTTGGCTGTTAATCAAAAGCAAAGTTTAAACAATTCTAAGAAAATCTTATAACATCTTACGTAGTAAATGTTGATGATTCCTTCACAAGTTTCTTTCGTTTGAATCTCAAAACGATTGCATAGTTCAATCATGGTATTTTTAAGAGCAGAATCTCCAACAGCAGATAATTCACCATCTTTACGGAACAAGCGGATTATTACATTGGTTGCAGCACGGCATGATGTACAAATAAGAATCTGATTAAATGTTTTAGGCAGTGGGAATGAATTACTGTGAAAATAGGTTCATGGTTTAAAGTTTAGTGTTACTTGATCAGATAGAGAGAGTTCCTCAATTTCATTAATGAAAATATTTTTTGTATATGATTTAGCAAGCTTTTTTGAAATTTGTTTCAGTAAAATGGATTCAACTCCAGTTTTCATGAAGGTGAAGAATTCTTTTTCGAAACTGTTAGCGACATCATCTGTGGAATAAAATAAAACATTCATTAGACCTTTATATTTTGTGTTAAGAGATATCTTATTTGTAGGCTGAATATTAAAAAATAAATAGAATTCAGTTTTGTGTCCCTCAAGATTCTCCATGTTTATTAAACGTAAGCAAGGCTTTCTTTGCCCGTTCATAATCGTATCAGAAATAAAAATCAAACCTTACGTTTTGTTTGACTAAAACTTTTTTATATTAATTAATATTCTTTCTAACGATTTCATGCAACTAATTTTCATTTGCGACTATGCACCATGCAGCACAGCCTGTCTTGGAGTGGATCAAAGAGGCAGTTACTTCAGGTGCCTTCCCTTGCCGTGAAGGTCGCTGTACCATGAACAGCGCACCGTCCGGTGAAAGGCAACGCCGAACCCCGTCAACAATGCTGGCGAGTTCAAGTATCTTAAATGTCTGAACGTTCTGAGGGGCAACATCTACTCAGACCACTTCTTGTTAGGATTTCAAGTACAAATGTGGATATGAACGTCACCTCAACCCCATGCAGATGCTGTGAAAATGTTTTATTTCAAAAAGCTTAAATCACAAGAGATCACCAGAAATTTGACCGACGTCTCTCTTAATCTATCAGCAAGCCCGCCACCCGTATCAAGTACAGAGGATAGAAAGTTCTGCTTCAACAAAGAGTGCTGGTTGGCGTATGCAGCTAAGAAAGACTACTACCAAATACTGCTGCAGAAAAGAACTAGAGCTGCAGGAAAGCTCAACGGGCAAAAAAGGAGGGAGCAGTACTAACATCTCAGGAAGAAATAGAGTGAATACGATAATCGAGAGTTCGATTTTACATATAAAGGATTGAATCTGAACCGGTAGTAAGGGGTAATGTTCGTAAGTATTTACGAAGGATGAAAAGATTTACTTAAGGCTACAAGGCCAGAACGGAAGGCAGGAATATGGTAGAAGATTCGATTCACACTCAGTGCTAAGGATCTGGAAGGAACACTTTCCTAGGTTGCTAAACGATAAGAATAGCCAAAGTTCCACTGCTACTCAAAACATACCATTCAACTTGGACGATGAAGGCCAACATTTTTGCCCACCTGACCTTGATGAAATGCAATTTGCTGATGCAAAGAGACTCCCAGCTTAACTATTCAAAGCAGTAAAAGATGACTTTTTTAGAAGTATGCACCAGTCATCCCCAAAATTTTATCGTATGAAAGTGTGTCCGATGAATGAAATCTGGACATAGTGTGTCCCATCCAAAAATAAAGAAGATGCTCTAATATTTCCCAATACTGCAGATGAATAAGTCTCCTAAAAGTCGAATGCAAAATCTTGTCAGCTATGCTTGATACAGCGATCGCCTAAAATGAACGCTCTGATTGACCCATATCAGCATGGTTTTTGGACGGGCAAATGAACCGTCTTGGATCAAATGTTCACACTCCTACATGTTTTAAAAATATAGGAATTCCAGATCAATACACACACACCTTCTCTACATCGATTTAAGAGTTGCATAAGGTATCGTGGATAGAGACAATTTTACAGAGCCATAACAAAGTACCAACGATTTACTGCGGGAATATTTTGTCGGATCTCGATCGTAGTAGAATTTATGATGACTCTGCAATGCAAGAACTCATTAGTTACTTTGAAGTTGGTGCTGCAATAGTACATTAAGTAATTTGGTGGTGGACATTTTTTTGTTGAAAGCATGTACTTGACCTTGTGCACCTTTACTTTAAGATCAAAGAATTTTGCATATTAATTATTCGGATAATGATATACTCTTCGTTACATAGGCAGCCTTAAGTAACGAGGAGATTATAAATAAATAATTAGATAGATTTGTTGAAAACAATGCCCTTTGTGTTGATTCCCAACCTGGTGTACTATTCGTTCTAGAATCATATAAAAGAAATCACTTGACAGAGCATATCCTCCTAAAGAACCTCTGCGTGCATGATTGAAATAAGTAGCTGAAGGTATGGGTTCGATTCCCAGCTGCTACCACCTAAAAACCGATATGTTTTTCCCGAAGTACTGAATACCTCTTGCGTGGAACATGAATAAGTGCTACTCATCTAGCCTTTCGGACTCCGCAAAAAATTGTTAAAATTACCCTTGTTCTTCATGAGCTGTTGCGCCACCAAATTTATTTTATTTTATTTATTTAGTTTGGAGAAGATATTCTTTAGTCGGAAACTGCACTTAATACCTAGAAAACACGTTTGGAGCTGATTACGGCTGACATCAACGATACCAGAAAGTCTAGGTATCGTTTGGAATCGGAAACTGTTACGAAACCAAGATGATACCCAGCCGACACCGTACTTTTTGGACCGTTTGGTATCGACAGAAAAAAATTGATTTTCGGATAATATTATTAATTTATTAGATTACATATAAACAATTATTCTTGTATAGTTGGTTTTTGTTATACGAGACTGAGATGAGACTGACTTACACCAGACCAAGACCGACACTGAGACGATTCTGAGATTTTTTGATTTAAACGATACCGAGACAATACCTTTTAAAGTATCGTTTCATTAGGTATAGTGCCCAGCTCTAAAACTAATAGTCCAGTTCCAATTAGAGGGCATAATCCCATTTCACCAATACTTGATTGATGTTTTGATGCATATCTTCTCCATATTTAAAGAGCTCTGTCTTGTTGCTCTATAGTTTTTATAGCTTAATCCACCTTTTTGCTCAGTTGTGTAAAAAAAATTAAATAAGGTGGCACAACAGCTTGTGGAGAACCAAGGCCTTGTGATTTACAACTCTCAACCATTCCTGTGTGCGTGTTGTTGGCAAGAATGGAGGGAACCTACAATTTTCTGTCGAGTCCGAACGGCCAGATAAGAAGCACTTATTCATGACAAATATGGTCTTGGAGGATTTGTCAGTTCCTCCCAAGAGGAAGTACTTGGGTTTTAGGTGGCAGCGGAACCCAGACCTTCGGCATGACAGTCCAAAGCACTAACCATTATGCCACGAGGTACTAACTGCACTGTTGTGTACTTCATAATAATTCAAGAAATCAGGCGACTTCTGTTTTTACTACCTATCGTATTCTTATAAGTCTAATTGCATAAGCTACTTATGATAAAATATACATTAACGTGAATAATTATTCTCTCTAGATACTTCAAGTCTAATAATCATAAATTTCCGAATAAAATTATATACCCTTGACCTATTAAATCGTCATTAAAAAATTATATTAAATGAATGGTTGCAATTAAAAACAATATTATTTGGATTTACATTCCACAACTTCAACTCACCGCAGCTAGCTGATAGATCGGTATCGTTTATTTTAAAATAGATTGAATTATTAGTATATGTTGGTATTGGTATTTTGAGAGCTAAATTGGCTACAAAAAATGAACTTAGTACTATAATAATCCAGGACATGATAAACTATTGCAATAACTCAGCTCTTTGAAATCAACGATGTTGGTCTTATAATGTACTCCAATAAACTAAAATTGTTTAGTTCTCTGCTGAGTATCGTTATTGATTTTAATATCATGAAAAAAATGTAAAGCTTTTAATTTTATTAACAAAGATTATTGCAATAGTAACCAGCTCATACATTTTTTTTTTTTTAAGATTTTTGATATTAGTACTAATTGGTAAATACCCACATATCTCAGACTTCCATAAAGTAAATTATCAAAACCACCTACATGATAAAACGAAAGTATTTTAATTTTATTGTTTATTGCTTGCTTGACTACCAAAATTCCATCCAATCTTTTTTTAATCAGCTATTATATTATTTCCATTTTCTCAATGTACATATAATATTTTACTAATTTATTTGCGTTTTTTATTTTATCGCGTGATTAGAAATAAAAGCCTTAAATCTTGATATTTGTTTTAATTTAGTTTTATTTTTATTAATATTTTTATTTACATACATGTACACGCACACATATCTATTTTTAAACAAATAACTATTATGTGCAGTAAAAAAAACTAAAATTAAATATTGAGCATTCTATTCCCGTAAGCTTATATACAGAACTAATATTGTTTAAATAAATAATTTCAATCCAAGATAGATGGTTAAAATTGTAGCTATTTTTAAAATTACTATAGAAGAGGCACCGCCACCACCATCCCCTGTTCCTTCTTCGGGGACTTCTTCAATTTCCTTATCGAGCTAAAAATATATTGAAATTTGAAAAGAAATAATTAATGAGAACTTCGTTATGTTTTAAGAAATTTACTATAAGAATCATAAATTAGAGAATCTAGGCCTAGGCCGCACATACTTGTTCTTATGTTTTTGATGCTGAGGGCTTAAGAAAATTATATGTAAGGAGATGGAAATTATGTGAGAAAACTGTTCAAAAGCTTGAAATACGATATTTAAATTAGCTAAAACAACGTCTTTGAGAGTTTTAGTTGAAAAAAAGAACGCCATCTTAATTCTTGATTGAATATAATTGTATGGAAAATAAAATGCACGACTGGGTCGCACGTACTTGCTCTTATGCGCAAGACGCTGAAAGTTTAAGAACATTATATGTATGGTCAAGGAAATTATGAGGGGAAAATGTAAAAAAGCTTGAAATACGATATTTAAATTAACTTAAATAATTTTTTTGGGAAATCTAAATAAAAAAAAGGAACGCCATTTTAGTTCTTGATTTAATTTTATTGCATGGAAAAAAAAAAAATTTAAATCGTCAGGTCGCTTTTTTAAAAAAATCTTTTTTTCTGTATAAAATTCTTAAAACACTTTTAAGAACAAATTTTGAAATGCAAATCTTAAGTATTTATTTGTGGCAAGATACAAAAAATTGTCATTGAGATATGGAATTTTCAAAAAAAAATTAAAACTTTTTCAAAAATTCAAAAACTTTTTTTTTTAAATTTTGAAATGCAATTTTATTTAATCTTATTTGAAATTTTTACACAAAAATATTTATCTAAATCCGTTCAACCAATTATAAGAAATTGGTTTTATTCACTGTAAAAAAAATACGTTCTATGAGAGGTACAGTGCCGTTCATCTGAATAGGTTCAACTTTTTTTGTACCCTACTGTTAACCTCTCTTCATATATATACAATGTTATATCTTTGTTATATATGTAACGAAAGAGCATCATTATACACTTAGTTTGGGAGACAAAATTTAGTCTTAAAGCTTACCGTTATTCTCAAAAGCTAGCTAAACCAAATGCATCCAAAAAGCGAACATTTGTTGGCTCATCTGAATAGGTTCAACGAATGAAATGGAATAAAACAAGAAAAGTAACTGTTATTCAATGATTCATTTTGCACTTTTGTATAGGTTAGAATATAAATATAATAATAAATAACTAATAATGAGTATTACTCCCTTTTTTGAGTACAGTCACGTAAATTTTATTTGGTATAGAACTATATAGTTTTTCGAGATATTGAAGCGAAATTTCGGCCCAGGATTTTGAAATTGCTTCGATTAATGATTGTTTGTCTTCAAATTGTCTCCCTAACTCATATACTTTACGTGAAAGAATTCCCCACACATTCTCTAAAATATTGAGGTTCGGGGAGTATGGAGGCCACACCACATTTTGGGTGTCAATCCACTGTTCTACTGTTCTTGCTGTGTGGATTGGGGCATTATCATGTTGGAATGTCCACGATATTGGTCCAAACAGATGAGAAATCTGAGGGAAAGCTTTTTCTAGCTCAACTTTATAACTAGTTGCATTCATCATTAATGTTAGAAATTGAAGTTCGAAGGTTCTGTAGAAGGAAAAAGCTCCCCACACCATGACACTGCATTATGTTCCTCTTTTCGAAGGTCATGAAAATAATAATTTTAGCCGACAGGGCCCTATAAGTTGAACTTTTTTTCATCTGAGAAAACCACTTGTTGCCACTCAGGCTTCCACGACAAATATTTTTTACAAAATTGGAGAAGAATTTCTTTTCTAGATTCGTTCAAGGGTGATTTTTTCTGAACTTTTTTCTTTTCAAATGTTTAGCACTTCTAATAACTCGTTTTACTATTGACAAACATCGGCTCTTGATGTGGCCCTAAAGTGCCCCCTTCCATATTTAGTCCATACTTATCGACATTTTGCATATAATTGCTAACTTAATTTTGACTTTTGCGATATGTCGTTGGTTTAGTCCTAACTCTCAAAATGCTTTAATTTTGCCCTTTTACTCCTCATTTAACAATTTTCCGTGACCCATTTTTGTCGTTAACAGGTAAAACACTATTAAACTAATTAGCAGACAAAAATTTGAGAACATTTGAACGACGCGACTCAACGTAAACTAAAGTTCTTGCCTTTGAACCTATCCAGATGATCCAAAAATGTTATTGTTTTTATAAATACATTTGCACGAGCTAACGTGTGAGAAATAACGGTAAGCTTTAAGACTAAATTTTATCTCCCAAACTAGGCGTATAATGATGCTCTTTCATTACATACATAACAAAGATGTATCATTGTAATATATATGAAGAGAAGCTAACAGTTAGGTACAAAAAAAGTTGAACCTATTCAGATGAGCGGCAGTGTACTATTAATAGTTGTATAACTTTTTGTAGTAGCTCGTATTAATTTTAGTATATGAAAAAAGCTTAATCAAAATTGTTGGAGTCGTTTTTGAGAAAAAAAATATTTGCCTTCTGGCTTATTAACTTTTGTATGGAAGTTACCGTTCTTTTTTCATATATGTAAAATTTTTTTTTAAAAATATTTTATAAAGTACTAAAAAAACTCTTTAGTATCGAGTTTCAAAAAAAACGATCCAATCGTTTTCTAAATACTTGATTGTGTGGCAGGTACCGTTATTTTTGGTTCTAAAAAAACATTTAAAAAAAACTGTGGGCATAGTCACCAAAAACCACTATGTACCAAGTTTGAAGAAAATCGATCGGACAGTTTAGGCTGTAGACGAACAGACAGACAGATAGACAGAAGTGTGCCAACCAGTTTTTTGGTGTTCTCTTTCATCATAGTGTCATGTTTGATTTCTATCTCAACTTCTATTTTGCACGAATCTAAAACTTGCCTTATATTTAGTACCAATGTATTTCGAAAGTAAAAAATTTTAAATCGTTGGAGTGGTTTTTCTTCAATAATTGTTTATATTTATATCAAAGTCTGAAAACATTTTTAAGTATGCATTATTTATGTGCATACAAAAATAAATTCTCCGTTTTTGAGATATCAAATTTACAAACAAAAGAATTTAAAACTTTCTTTAAAATTTCTTTATGCTGTATTCTTAAATCATATTTTAAACATATATGTAACCAAATTAAACTTAATCTGTTGAGAAGATAGTGAGATTTTTTTCTGAAAGAAATTTAACGGTCTTATTAAAAAAATTGATAAAAAAATGTATGGCAGGTACCGTTATTTTTTAGTTCTAAAAATATTAAAATAAAAATAAATAAAATAACAAAAACCACTCTGTATTGAGTTTTAAGAAAATTGATCCACCCGTTTAGGCTGTAGCCAAACGGCCAGGCAAATAGAACTGTGAGACCCACTTTTTTTGTCTTCCTAATCATCGTATTGTCAAAATTTAGAGTTCAATTCTTTTCACGAATGAATAACTTGTCATATACATATGTACTACTTGATCATGTGAAAGGCTTTGCTACTTTTACTGTGGGTACTTTGTCAAACAAAATTAATTTTCAAACAATTTTTATCAATGTAACCGTTTTCTTATAAAAAATAAGAAATAAAACAAAAACACCTATTAGTTTTGTTTTAAATAATCTTATTCTGCATTTGTTTGTTGCTTCGATATTTATAGAAGCAAAAATTGATATCCATCTGCTTTCATAAATAAAAATGATTAAATTTATGACGCAATGATTAATAATCATAATTGCATGCGCCAAATTTTATCAACTTTATTATGTAAATAAAATAATTAAACAAATATAATCTTATCAAAAAAGAATCACCCCCTGCTGAGTCCAATTTAATTTCAATTCAATTATTATCCCCACCTGTAGATAACGGAATTAAAGTGGGAGAAATTTGGAGTTTTTATTTTCTTATAATACGGCTATATCTTTCGACATAAAACTATTTTCATGTTTCAACTTCATTAAAATTCTGTTGTTATTTAACAGTAAAATTAGTGTCACTTTTTGTCATTCAGCGTCTGCAAATATCTTAAATATTTGATTAAGAAATCTGTGATGCTGATAATGAATGTACTATAAAGGTTCATGGTCATTTTTTATCTTCAACTATAGCATGTAGGACCTTATATGTTATATCTTCCTTAACTTACGTATGTTGTATTCTGGTTAACATTTAAAATGGTAAAGTGAAATTTCAAAAGGAAGTGGAATTAAACTTGAACATATATATATTTACTTTTAACATTTGAATTTTCCAACTTCCAAGTTGTAAAAATTTATATTAATTCTCAATTTAATAGTCAGTCAATTACGTTGTTACTTTTAATTTGATAAATTTGTTATTTCTAATAAATCTTTGCTTTAATCCACTTCTACATGTATCTATAACGGATCATAATAGGTATATCTTGAATGACAAACATCTCGAATGGACAAAATCTCAAAAAAAAAAAATTATTTGACTATCTCAAATCACATAGTATCGAATGACAAAATCTCGAATTACAGAATCTCGAAAAAAAAATTTAATTTAATCTAGAATTTTCGAGATTTCTTAAAAACTTCTAAGTTTAAATGCATATGAGGTTTAAAGTTTGAACTTTCAAAATAGGTTAACTAAAAGACAGTAGCGCTTTCAGATATGCCTATAACAATAGGTCTGTTCCTTTACTTTGAATTTTTGCACAATTTAGCCCAAAGTTCTGTCAAAATTCATATAAACAAATTTTCTTAAAGCACGTTTGGACTAAAAATCACAGAAATTCAAAGTAAAGGAACACACATAGTGTTATAACAGCCGCATTGTTTTATTTTTACATAAATAATCTGATCCGGATAACGAGCAAATGAGCAGTAGAGTAGCTATACATTCTTAATCAGGTGCGGTTACATGGGGACAATGAGTGCAATTTCCTCCCTGGCAGAGCTGTAAAAAATTCAGTACTCTGGTAATGCAGTCAGGCAAGTTACAGTTAATTAACTTAACAATTGACTGTTAAATTAATACTTTGACTGAGTACGGTAATTGCAAAATAAGCTAGTTTTGAAGCTTTTTTAATAATTAATTAATAATTTAATAATATGGCGCGAAAAAGGATAAATCCCGAATTGGTTGTCAAGAAGATTGGTTTTCCGACCATGTTTCTATCGTTTTTAAATAAGAACGCTACAAAAGTTTCTTTTTTAAATAAAACAAAAACGGTTTTGGATATCAATGAAATTCCTGTAAAAGTACGTTCGATGCCATTATGTATGGAACTCGATTTCTTTTGCATGGCCACCACGGGCACGCTTGCAGAAGTCCAGACGCTGAACACAATTTTCGACGGCTTTCAAGCATAAATCGGCCGATACTGCTGCAATTTCACGTTCGATATTCGTACGAAGTTCATCAATCGTCGCTGGCTTGTTGGCATAGACTATAGACTTGATGTAGCCCCCAGGAAACAGTCTAATGGCGTCAAATCGCACGACCGAGGCGGCCAAGCGACTGGACCATTTCTAAGATAACACGTTCTCAAAACTTGGTTTCCAATAAATTGATTGTGACTTGCGCTGTGTGGCTGTGGTGTCGTCCTGTTGGAACCACATATCCTTCAAGTCCATATCATCCAATTGGGGCCAAAAATATTCGGTTATCATTGAACGGTAGCGATCCCCATTCACAGTAACGTGCCGGTCTTGATCATCATGGAAGAAGTACGTCCCAATGACGTCGCCGGTCCATAAACCACACAAAACCGTAATTTTTTTGGGATACAATGATGACTCATGGAGTACGTGTGGATTGCTGCCTGACCGGTACCCATATTTTGTTTATTGACGAAGCCATTCAGCCAGAAATGAGTCTCATCGCTGAAGATGATTTTTCGATGAAAATCCGAATCATTTTCAAGTTGTTTCTCAGCCCAATTCACGAACATACGACGCTTCTGGTGGTCAAGCGACTCCAGTTCTTGCGTCAATTTAATTTTGTAGGGATGTAGACCAAGATCTTTTCGCAAAATTCGCCACAACGACGTCACAGAGATGCCCAACGCTTGAGAACGACGTGTGAGAGACACATTTGTTTTTTCTGCAAGCCTCAGCGGCAGCAATATTCTCGACACTACGAGTACTTCTTTGTCTTTCTGGCACGGGAACATTTTGTACTATGCCTGTGGATTAAAATTTGTCCACTAGACGCTTAATTGTTGATCTAGTAGGACGATTATGACGACCATAAATTGGACGCAGCGCTCTTAACGTTGAGGCCACTAACTCCGAATTTCGGTAGTAAATTTTCGACTCGTTGTTGGCTCGTATATCTTTCCATCATAAAATGGCAAACCTTACTGAAGAGAAATGTCAAAAGAGCGGCAAGAAATATGGCGTCATTTGCTGTCCTGTTGCTCTACTTTTGTAGCGTCCCTGTTGAAAAACCCTTTATAAGAGAAAACGAATAGAGGGAGAGACATTGCGGAAATATTCAGAAGTGGAAGAGTTGGACTATTTGGCGTTTCATCAGCGCTTCAGAATGATTAAGAGAACTTTTCAACGTGTTATTGATTTGGTGAAAGGGTAAGGCATACTTTAGAGTGCTCGAAAAATATACATTATATAATATTTACGCTTGGGATTTAAACTCCTCGACACGAGTTGATGCAATATGCGTTTTAACCACTTATATCCAACCGCCACTCCAACTTATAACTAGCTTTGATTAAAGAGAGATTTTAACTCATGTAATTCGGCATAACGCTTGCTCTCGTCCTGTCGATCAGAAGCAATTTGGTGCATATATTCTCAAAATGCATCTTGGCAGCATGTTTTTCTTTCTCTCGTCGATCCTTTACGGGTAGGTTTTCTTTTCGAAGGATGTTGCTGATGAGTTTTTCGGACGAACTCACTGCAATGGCTGACGAAGCTCTTCGTTTTTTGGAAGCCTTTGAAAAGATGTGGGGAACCGAGTCGTGGGTAAGTGCACACTGTATATGGACTTATTGCTTCGGTTTCGGTGCAAGGTGATTCAATTTGTGAAAGCAATTCTTTAACTTGGTTGACAGATGCAATGTTGTGGATTGTTTTTTTGGAATGAATAAGTTACATCTGACGGTAGATTTAAGCCAGCTCTGCAGTTAAAAAACTTGGAGGGTTGTATTTGGCTGCCAAAAATTTGGTACACCTAAACCAAGACCATCCAAACCATCAAAATAAATTCAGCTACTTCGGTAAAACTAGTTTTACTAGAAACTAGAAACTTGTTTCAAAACCAAAACTAGTTTTATCTCCACAAATGAAAAATACCGATGTTTTAAACTAGTTTTGATTAATTTTTATAGAGCTCGAAATAAAACTAGTTTTACCTTAAACTAGATTCGTTTCTTGTTTAATAAATTCTCATTAATAGGGCGTAAATCTTTTAAAGTCATTCGGCTAAAAGTCTTCGACTAAAAGTCTTTGGATTTTTTGTATTTTATAAGAATAAAATAAAAAGGGAGAAAAATTATGTCGTTCACAACGGTTTCGGTTCGTATTATAGTACGAGAGCTGGGAACGTAAAAAAAGTCGTTTTAGTATAACTAGTTTTTTGTTTTTTTAATTATGTCCTCTCTAATTTCATAAATTCACATGAATCTGCCATTTTGAAAAAAGGTTTTACAAATCGTGAATGCGATTTTCTCGGCTCCTAATGGCCGTAGAATAAAATTTTTGTAGGTTACAAGATTTTATAAAACTTACACCTTAAACATTTACGTCATCACTTTCCAATGAAAAGTTATTGACAAAAACTGTCGATTTTTTTAGAATAAGCATTTTTAATCTCTTCTGAGGCTTAGTAGCTATTTGATATCAAAGTTACTAGTTTTTTTAGTAGTTATTATAATAACCATTTGATAATAACTATTTAGCCTTAAGAGTTATTTTCTAATGGCTTTTATCTACTAGGGATAATTGGAAGCTTTGATATCGAGGAACCACTAAGCCTTAAGAGTTATTTTCAAATAGTTGCTATAAAATCTACGGAGAGTTATGGTAACTTTGATATCGAATATTCTCTCTGGGAATGGTAAGAATAAGAAATAACTTGCCAGAAGGTTTTTCTATTGAGTAACTAGAGGATTTTTGATCCATCGATATCTCAGGCAACCTTCAATGGAATTTGACAGTTTATGGCATGACAGATGGGCAAGAAACTATTTTTAGATGCCTAAATAATATTTTGTTCCAAATGTCACCCAAAAGAGCTGAAATCACATCATTCCGAAGTAGAAAAATAAAACTTAAAACTTTCGATTTTTCAGTTAGTTATTCTTCAATGGAATTTAACAGTTTATGACTCAAGTATATAAATAAATATAATATTTCTTTCCAAATATAACCCAAAAGGGCTAAAATCACACTCAGAAAAATAAATCTGAAAAAACTTCGATTTTTCAGAAGAAAAATTCGAACTTTTTATTTAATCGAGATTCTAGCCATACTTTAATGACATTTACGAGTGACTTTCTTAACCCTAAAGATATTTACATTTTGAAAAGTTAGGTCCTTACATATGGATTCTCCGGTATTCAATAATATTATTAGTTATTCTTCAGTTAATATATCAGGAGCGCGCACTGATCTGACGGAGCAAAGATTCTTTTCCTTGGTTTTCGACAGCAAAACTGAGAGGAAATTCTCTGAGCACTCAGAAATATAAACAAGATAATTGTAACTGTTAACTGGTAATAAGTTAATAAAAAGTAACTTATTTGCAAACCTGAAAAAACACAGTATTTTGCTACTGGTTATTTCAATAACTGGTGACTTTGATTTTAAGTAAATGGTTAATTGTATTTTGTTTCAAATTTCACACGAAAGCTCATAGAATTGTCTTTTTTGGAGCAAAAAATAAATGTCGAATGTTGAGATTTTTCAGAGGTTTTTTAATCTATCGACATTGTAGCCATTGTTAGGTGAAATACGACAATTAATGGCTTGTCAAAAAGGTGCAAATCTATATTTTGTCATGAAAGATGGTGATGGTAATAATATTATGTTCCTAATTTCATCCAAAAGGCTAACAAATTTTTTTATCCGAAGCCAAAACCAAATCTCAAAACGTTCGTATTTTTCATAAGTTTTTTGATCCATTGATTTGACAGCCACCCATAAGACAAATTCTGAATATGATAATTTATGGGTTGACATGGATAACAAGCTTTACTTAGACATGGCTGAACTTAGGCCTTAATGTTACCCAGAAACCCCGAATTTATCATTTTTCAGAGTAAAAATTCGAATATTAGTTTTTGATTTTTGATTTTTTTCAATCCGTTCACATTGAAGGTATAATTCTGACTCACATAGAAAAGAGTGAGGAATTGGCATCTTAAAGCACAAATTTTGTTTTCGATTGATAACTGTTATAGTAGTTATTCAAAAATAACCATTAATGCCATCACTATCGTATACTGCTAATTCTTATTCTAGATATAAACTTACTGCTTCTTGTAGTTTGATTTTAAGCTCTTCACATCTTTTCATTTGAGTGTTATCACCTCTGGCCAACATGCAAATTATTTCTTTTAAACAATCATCATCGCATTTCTTATTTACCAATGGATCACTTTGTACAAGGAAGATTTTTCGATACTATAAAAAAACAAATAAAATCAAAGTTTTAAACTCAAAAATGTTATTCAGGCAAAAATGTTTGTACATACTTTTCGGAGTAGAGAAGGGCTCTCGGCAAATTTTGTCAAAAGCCTATCAACAGATGCTGGACTCAGATCTTTCAAGCCAAATTCTTCAGTCATCCTATATTCAAGCTGCCATTTAGGACTTTTATCTGGTGTTAAGTTGGCCTCGGTGAGATTAAAATACCATGCTTCTTGCTCTACCACTTGCTAAAAGACAAACCCTATTGCTAGATGATTTTCAAGAAGAATATAAAAAACCATTGCTCACATAAGAAGTCTGCTCAACTTGAAACATTTTATAATTTGGATTCTTATAATTATAGGTTGTCAAACTGCCCCCATTCCATGCGACATTTATAGGTATTGTGCCATTGGCATAGTACAAACTCATCTCATCTCTGTGGGTATGTCCATTAATAATAGCACTTATTGTTTTGTGAAAACGTTCAACTATTCTAGCGAATTCCCGCGACCAAACATTCCAACAGTCTGCTGTTCCAGTTGGAATATGTGCCAAAATGTGCACATATTCTTCATTCTTTTCGGCTTCCAAAAGAACTTCATGAAGCCACTTCAACTGCACTGATAAGTAATTACCGTCATACAAAATCCACCAATTATAATTGGAACAGTCATTGTTATTGAGAGCAATAATCCTAAAGCCAGCCTTGGGACTTAAGGTGTAGTATCCACCTTGCTTTATAGTTTTCTTGGTTGATTCTGGCAGCCATACAGACCACAAATCAGCCAAAAAATCATAAAGCCATTGAGTACTTAGTTCATCTTCAGTCACACTCGAGGGGGCAAAACTGTAATACGAGTACAACACAAATTATTATTTTTATTGATTATTGTGATTTTAAAGATTTATTCAGCAGCAACTTACACATTCAAGGGATGACTTTCATGGTTACCAACCAATGGATACACGGGAATATCACCAAAAGTATCAACAAATAGCTGATTTACTTTTTTCATTGATTGTGAATTTGACGCTCGTGACGTCATCCAGACTGAGTGATCAATTATATCACCCGTGCTATAAATATAATCAATATTGGGATGATTTTTCTTGATTTGATTCAAAGAATCAACGAGTGTATGCCAAGGTGTATCACAATTTCGATAGTCACCCCAGTATCCTGCAGCTTTAGAAGTACCTATGGTGATATTTTTATATCTTTGGCAGCACTGTGGCTCTTTGCAGTCAGCAAGAGATCCAACGTCATACAATGGATCATAGTGTATATCGGTTATTTGAAGAATATTAAGGTCCTCCGTACCTTTGGTAGGGATTTCCAACTTAGGTCCTTCCACTGCAGGACCATTCGGTTCAATGCTGAGTGTCCAATTGTAGTTTTCATCTTTGACCTTACAAAAAGTAGATTGCATAAAAGTTCCACAAAAGGATCTCGAATCTGCTTCAGTATTTTTAACAATAAATTTGGCAATAGGCTGCAAAATGTTGGAATATATTAGTTGTTACCTTCTCAATTACAAGATTCTTACAAAATTTAAATAGACAACACCTTCGCAAACCTCAGGGGTGTAAATATTTAGGCGATTACAGATATCAATAATGGTTTCCTTTATCTTTGTGTCAGACTCTGGATCAGCAAATTCACCACCTTCACGGAACATTCGAATGAAAATGTTAACAGAAGCACGGCATGCTGAACACATAAAAATCTTGAAAAATATTTTTAGAAAAACAAAAATAGCTAGTTATATTATAGTTAGATACAGTTACATCAGAAATTATGTTACTACCTTATCAGCCATGCCAAGATATTCAACTTCCAAAATTGTGATTTCGTTAGTGTGAGATTCAGCTAGTTGTCGGGATATGTTTTTCAACTGATGAGATTCAACGCCAGTCCTCATAAAGTTAACGTATTCCTTTTCAAAAACTGCAGCGACATCATCTGCAAAATAAATAAAAAAAAAAATAAATAATCAACCTCAAAACAAAGATATCACTGTCATCTTCTGTAAAGCCAATGTTACAAGACCAGGTCATGGATGAGGATCGAAGAAGAGCGGAACTCTACGTAAGGTAGAACGAAGAACATTCTTCTTAACATCCCTAGAACCATTACCTTCCAACAAAATTAACGTTTATTCCAAAAATACCTCCACAATGTGTTACATCCAAAAAAAACCTTCACGTTCTCAATGGAATTTTCGAGCAAAGTTCCTAAGAATATGGACTCTTAGGCGGTGATTTCGATGCAAGTCATCAACTCTGGCAAGATAATACTGTAACTAACGAAGACAAAGTCAATTTTGATAAGATGAATACGGGAACAAAAAAGACTTAGAAAACATTACTCGAAACATCGAAGGTTTTTGGAGTAATAGGAGTCAAAAAAGAGTGGAACAGGATTACTCCGAACATTCAATCGAAAATGACATTCAAAATACAACCAAAATTTTTGGAGAAAAATCACCAATTCCGAAAACTGTTGTCACCAATATGAAATAATCAACATCAACTCCAGACAATGTTTAAGCGTTTACTTTACACTACCTTATTCTTGGGGAATTTCATTGCTTATGGCCCAGTGCTTCTAAGAAGGAATTAAAACACCCAACAGACCAATCCTCCTAATGTATGTAGAGAAACGTTCAATGGCGCCAAATTTGTGAGTGAGATAGCTGACACACTTAACTCCAGGATAGATAAATAGATCTATAAAGTTATAAACTTTTTTTAGACTGCCCGTCAATGAGGTCACGAAATATCTGGCTTCATGGGATATTTACGGGAAGATGAACCGGCCAAAAGTGGATCATCTCATGATCCGAGCCAAATAGAAGCCTCGTTGCTCATGCCACTGGAGCAACAAAAAAGTAGACTACACCAAGTTTCTTAGAAGCTGCAAAAATTAGATGGTCATCCATCGACAATTAAAGGGTTCCAAGGAACCTTTCGCCAAATATTTTGAAGAAAAAAACTGAATACTAACTCAAGTTAAGCAGGCCTCAATTATCTCTTATAGTTGGAGTCCTATCGGACCTCAACACAATGGGAACCCACATGAACAGAATGGGCAACAGCTCATCGGATTTATGTAGAGAGTGTCATGATGAAGAGGTGGAGGAGGGATTCTTTCACGTCTTGTGTGAATGTCCCAGCCTAGCAAGAACCAAAAAAGAAGCTCAAGGAGAATACTTCTTCAACGAACTGCGCGACATCTCTGTCTTGCCACTAAAAAACATCCAAAAATTAATTCAGAACTCAGGATGGTTCAGGGAGGCTCCACCCTTAAACTTCCCCTTAACCTCGCCTCCCTATCCCTCCTTACTTCCCACCTTTGCCCTGGGGAACGCAATGGATCCAACGAGATCTAAGTGAGATGATGCAGCTCGCCGTATTATCATCCCTTCTAACCTAACCTAACATAGCTCCAGGCCAAAGAAGTATTCTGAGCCGGATGTTGTACCTATTCAACTTCAGTTACCACTGTTCAAGCCATCATCCTAAACAACTTCATCAACAACAGCTTCTTCCTCCAAATATAGAAAGAGGAAATCTTTTTGATTTCGAAGAGTAATGCTACCAACCACAGACCAATATCCCTCAGCAACAAACTATAAGAAAGGTCTGGGAAGAACTGATACTCAGAAAGCTCAAGAAGTTTTGTATAATGAAAACAACATTATCCCAGACATGCAGTTTCGCTTTTGGGAAAATTATATTGATACCGCATCGTCTTGCATGACACAACCAATAAGGCTCTAAATAGCCATCCAGTAGCTATAAAATGCTTTTTAAATGTTGAAAAGCTTGAACAGTATAAAGACAGAACATCTAAGAATTCATTTTCTGACTTTCTGCATTAACCAAAATATTAGTGGAACTGAGAAACCTCAAATCAACTATGAACAGGATCAGAATACCCAAGGTTTGAAACTTGGCGCACCAAACCAGTTGAAGGAGTAACCGTACGTCAGATGAACTGAGGGTGGTTGTATCTTTTGGTATAAAACATGAAATTTGCAATCTAGGCAGTTATGAATGATGATTATTCTTGCAGATTATTAGATGAAAAGGTATCCACTCTTCTTTTGCACATAATCAGGCCTATGAGGAACTCCGTGGGAAAAATGTTTCCCTGAGAATTTTTCCTCTTCCGGGAACACTTTCCTTCTTTATGAAATTCTCCATCGTTTCATGTACCAAGAGAAGAATGAAAAAATGAGTCTAATACAAATATTTCACATGGAAGGGTGTTTTTTTGGAGGGGGAGAGGTGGGAAGTTGTGAGGTATCAAACGATACCTTTTAGTATAAAAGAATACCAATTAAAAATAATGGTCAATTATTATTGAAACATGGAATCGATTGTTCATGTTTTTATCTCGTCTTACATTTGTATGTACCTGTGGGCATTTGGTAGAAAAATGATAATTTCAACCAATAATTCTGCACATTACATCAATTTTACATTGAAGTATGTAAAACCTAAGCGGGTGAACTGATTTTCTTCAAATTTTGAATATAATTTTTCAACGAACATATTTCACATTCGAAGGATATCCCTTAACCCATTTATGCTCAAGCTCAAGATGGACTTAAATACGAAAATTATTCTATAAAGTTATGAGGTTTCTACCAAACACCACATAGACATATATTATGTAAACATACAAATCACCGCCAAACCACCACCCACACCTAAGAAATCAGAAGCACTTCCACAAAGTGCTATAAACAACACACTGGACTTGAAGAAACAACAGCTTCAAAATTATTATTAAATTTGGCCAATGGCGAAGATGAAATGAAAATCTTCAGCACAACATATGTACATATGCACATATATATAAGACCCAATATCATCGTATGGAGAGTATGGATTCAATTTAATTTTTTATATCGTCTATCGTCACAAGGACGTGAATCCTTAATAAAATCTAGCAACCATATTGTTGTAGCCTTTAAAATACGATAGTGATATGTTAATTACCGGTTATTAGTTCCTGCAATATTTTTTCACGGAAGGGGGGAGGGGCGAAGAAGCTGATGGCTAATTTCCCAAAAATAATAATAGTAATTGCTTCGGAACATTCTAGCTTTTTTTATTTTTTTTTTGGATAACTGAAAAGCACAAACCTGTAAAATGTTTGTAGGTACAAAAAAACCTATAAGGTATTCATGCAACGTCGTAAGTTTACAAATGGTGTAAAATGATAAGTTTACGAAAAAATTACATGAACGACCTTTTGTATGCATTTGATTAATTGCTAGGTAATCCAATCAGAGTAAGAGTCACAATGACGTTTGGATAAGTTTAACCAGTTTCGTTAATTTTACGCAACAAAATCCTTTGATAAGTTTAACCAAATTGTGTAAATCATTTCCCATACAAAATTTGTAACTTCATTTACCAAAAGATAAACTTAACAAATTTGTAAACTTATCTACGGTTTTACGAAGTTGCATGAATACCCTTTATATTTCTGTGTCAACTCCCAAGTTAACTTTGCCAACTTCTATTTTTTTTGGGAGGTTAGAAAATCTGCAGTTGATCAACTCTAGAGTTGAAAGTCAAAAGTTGAAAACGTCAGCTTTGAGTGAATTAAAACAAATTCACAAGTTGAAAATAAAAATCCTCATGTATTATTCAACTTTGACTGCCAAAAATCACCCTTAAACTTTGTATCCTTTTTCAAAAAAAAAAAAATAAAAATCAAAACCAAACGAAACGTATTCAGTCTTCGTTTATTTTCTGCCTTCATCCATCTAGCATCTAGCCACGTTACTGCGTTGAGGACTCACATACTGCTGCATATTATGATCTCGCCATTGATTGTTCCAATAAGAACTGAAGGTGAAGTACTTACTTGCTGATCTCACGTTGCTATCAGAGGTATACAAACTGCTGATTTATACCAGTGAAAAAGCCTACTATTCTGAGAACCACCAAGAGCAAAGTTCCTGCTGATCTTAGGTAATCTTTTATTTCCAGAATTTGTGCTAGTTTATTATTGATAGTTACTTGTATGGAGACGATCAGATTACTTGAAAACCAGAATCTCATACACCAGCTTTTGCCCATCATAGAAACCAACATAAAGATACCAGAATACCAGCTTTTCAGAATAATGTAGCCGGGTTACCCGAATGCTTACCAGTAAGATGGCCGATCATCATCGGTGCTCCTCTTATTGTTCGTTATGTAAAAATATTTTACTGTACATATTTATATTTTATGTTAGAATAGCCTTTCACTAAATCTAAATGTTCCCCACGCATATCGATTTCCCACTTTTTTGTAAATTTTTTTAAGAAACAAATACTTAATACCTTCAACGTGGTTTGAGAAAAGTAAGTTCATGCGATTCAATTGTGTATATTCTTTTATACCTAAATTAAGAAAAAAAAATAAAGTGTGCTCATAGCTAGTTATCTAATCAAAAATGACATTCAATTTTCCAAAAAAAGCCTACATACATTTTATTAATCAGATTATTCAAAAAGATTAAAAATGCTTCCTGACTAAATATGGGCCTTCTCTAATAGATACATATCATTTTAAAAGTACCTACAAAACGTAGGATTGTAATCAAATTCTTTTGAGGCAGATTGTGCTAAGGCTGACAAATATTAATATAACAGGTGTTATTTCAGTTGCACGTTTTTTTTAAGTGCTAATCACGTTTCTTAAATAATTTTTGTTGGTTCTCGCGATCTCGCCATGCCATAAAAAATAGCATTCTCTGTATTCGTGGGGGCCACTGTTAAATAAGAAATCCAGTTTTATCTTTTCTTTTTAATAAATAAAATAATTTTGTTGAGGAAGAGGACTTAAAAGTGAGGCAGATTTTATTTCAAATAGAATCATTTTAATGTTTTTGAATATATCCGTGTTTGGGTCGAAGATATTTTTTGTTTAAAACAAATGTAAATTTTTCCTTAAAGATGCTACCATAAATATCCTTAGGAAATAAAAGATCTAGTGAAAGAGAAACGAAAAGCACGTATGAAATGGCAGCGAACCGGTGCTCCTCAATACAGAGCTCATTTAAATCGCTTGAATAATATGCAAAGAACGGAAAATGAAAATAACCTTGAAGGCTTGACTGCGGGGAAAGAATTCAACTACTTATTTTGAAAAGCTATAAAAACAACGAACAAACCAAAGCTTCCAGTGCCCACGATTAAGAAAAGCCAAAATGAATGGGCTAAAAGTGACAAAGAAAAAGCGATGGTATTCGCCGATTACTTACAGGAACTCAAAGAAAATATTAATATGAGTTTTACCTCAAATGAAAGCTACATAACGAGAAATGCTACACTTGCCGAATTAAAAAGATAAATAAGGAAACTTAAGTCCAATAAAGCTCCAGGATATGACTTAATTACGGCAAAATATGCTCCAATGGAAAGTTGCTGAAGTCATAATGGTTTTGAAACCTGGCAAACCATCTCACGAAAAAAAGTCTTACAGGCCCATTTCGCTGTTCCTTATAATGTCAAAATTTTTTTTATAATATCAAAAGTTTTTAAAAGAATACTACTCCTGTGCCTGCAACCGATAATAGAAGAGAAACAATAAATACCTGAGCATCAGTTCGGATTTAGAAGCAAGCATTCGACAATTGATCAAGTGCATAGAATTTCTGACGTAATTGAGAAAGCTCTTGAAGAAAAAAATATCAGTTCCACAGTCTTTTTGGACGTGTCGCAGGCGTTTGACAAGGTGTGGCATGAAGGCCTCAAATTAAATTAAAACAAGTTCTGCCTGAAGGACGTTATACTTTATAACATTGTAATCAGATGTCTAGATCTAGACACGGAAAGGACTATTCTTATTACAAAGAAATAGTAGCTGGGGTACCACAAGGAAGTGTATTAGGTCCAGTTCTGTATCTTTTATTTGCACGCGATATTCCTCAAGCAGAAGACACTGTTGTAGCCACGTTTGCTGATGATACTTCAAAACTAGCAGTAGACAAAACAAAGGCAAAGTATCTGGGAATGATTCTGGACGCGAAATTAAAATGGAAGCCGCACTTGAAAAAGAAATGCGAAGAACTAAAAAGTAAATTAAGAGATATGAACTGGTTACTCGGTAAATATATAAAGCTTACAGCCCTATTATTGACACGATTCAAAACTAGTTTTAACGCAGAACTAGTTCCATAGGGGTTTCGAGTTTCAAGTTCTGAACAAATCGGTATTATTCAAACAAGAATTGATATCTAAAACTCGAAATCATAAAGCTAGTTTTGGATAAAACTAGAAATTCATAAAACCAGAAATATCTAGTTTTAAGGACTTCAAAACTAGTTTAGAAGCTTTTTTATATTATTCATCACAAAATAAAATCATAAAAGTCAACAAAAATAAATTAATTACGAAACGTCAAAAACTATTTCGGCATATTTAATATCTTAAACGATGGTGCGTAAAAGAATATTTCGCGAATAAGTTTGAAAAACTTTTTGGAAGAAGAAAACGATTGATTTCTTGCAGGCGCCCAAACACATTGCGGAAATATCCTGAATTGGAAGAGTTGGACTATATGGCGTTTCATCAGGACTTCAAGATGATAAAGCGAACTTTTCAACGTGTTGTTGATTTGGTGAGACCCAATGTTTCAACCCTACAAAGATGGGAAGACACAGATAAGAGTGTACTATGAACTACGTACATACATACATATATACTGTTATTTTATTACAGATCTCGTTTTTTTATCTTGTGCTGCAGCACATTCCGTATTGAAGCGGTGCAAAATCAACGCCTAGTATGCCTTCTAACTATATATGTATGTACGCAATTATAGGTTGTTGGAATTGAATAAATGAACTAAACAAAGAGTTTGCACTTTTACTTTTTTATTATGCCACGGAAAATATAAATTATATAATATTTGCGTTATATTATATGAACCTATGCATTTATAATTCAATACACATAATGTAAGTTAAAATGAACCTATGTATATGTATCTGCTTTTCTTAGAAAACTGAGCTTTGATGCAATCTGGGTTTCTTACACCGATACCGAATGTCCAAACGCTGACTTACAACTTGCGTTGATTAAAAAGAGCTTCCATCGTATATAGTTCAGTGACGGTCGCTTTCCGCCTGTCGATCAGAAGCAATTTGGCGCATTTCAATGTTCGAAATGCATCTCGGCAGAATGTTTATTTTCTTTCGCGCTTCGATCCCTTACAGCTGGTGAGTTTTTCGTAGGAATTCCCTCTAAAGGCTGACGAAAGCCTTTCGTTTTTGTACGTCTTTGAGAATATATGTGGAACAAACTGCATCTGACCAGAAAACCGAGTCTTGGACAACGCACATTATTTGAACTTATTGCTTCGGTTTCGGTACCAGGTGATTCAACTTGTGAAAGAAATTCTTCAACTTGGTTAAGAGATTCAATGTTGTGGATTAATTTGTTGGATTTTTGTCTGTCTCCAGTCCAAAAATTTGGGAGAGTGTCCTTAGCCGTCAACAAAATTTGGTATATACCTGACCCAAAACCAGCCAAACCATCAAAAGATATACAGCTACTTCGATAAAACTAGTTTTAAATATTCAAAACGAGAAACTCATTTCAAAACCTAAACTAGTTTTATTTCCAGAACTGAAAAATACCGATTTTTTGTTTGAACTAGTGTTGACTAATTTTTATAGAACTCGAAACAAAACTAGTTTTACCAAAAACTAGTTTTGTTTCTAGTTTTACAAATTCTCAATAATAGGGCTGTAAGTATTGAAAATAAACTGATTTTATACAGACAGGTACTTAAACCTGTTTGGACTTATGGTATACAACTTAGGGGTTGTCTCTGCGATAAAAACTTAAATAACTTACAAAAGTTTGAAAATATATTGCTTAGGTCATTTGTAAATGCTCCGTGGTATATAACAAACGAAGATCTTCACAGATCTCGGGATTCCTACGGTTCTGGACGAAATGAAAAGTTTCGGGCGAAAATATAGAAATCGACTATTAGAGCACGCAAATTCAACGATTATTGACATTCTTGAACGCCGTCTGCGAAGAACAAAACCTTCCGACTTATTGGTGCGGTGAACAGAAAATCGCTTTAAAATCACGGAATAAGTAGGAACTTTCATCGGAAAGTAACCTGCATCACGTTACTTAACTTCGTTAAAAATAGAATGCTGGATAAGTTTCAACTTAGTTGCAATCGGGAAGTGGAGGTGGTTTTAGTGGAGTAAGATTTGCACACACCTATGAGCACTCGTTTTTCGGTCCTCACAGAGCCTGATACAGGTTTTGCACCTACCCACGGAAAAAAAAATTAGCAAATATTGAAAAATACATTTCATTCTTAATTTCTTAAAATTTTTTTCCATACTCGGTGGGTTTTACCTATAGGCTTTGGACCGACAATATAACATTGGCACTAATTTTGAAACTTATTTTAGACGCCAAACCCCAATAAGAGTCATAAGACAGTTACACTTTTGTCTTTAATTCCTTTGAGCACAATCCAAATTGATTCAAGTTTAAATTTATAATTTCTGTTCAATCTCTTTCTCTTCTAAATTTTTCAAGTGCATACATATTTGAAACATACTGGTGCATGTTAATTTTATATTAAATAATGTTTTTTTTTCAAACTAAATAGATAAGAGGTAGATTTAAATCGAATTCTATTTGTTTATAATAATAATAACTCCGAATAACTCCGAAAAAATATGTAGATTTTTTGCATGTTCCACCCTTTCGACTTCTTGTCAAACTTAAACACACCCACTTCCTCATCTACTCCTTTTTGAAACAGGAAACAGAAATGACTACGAAAACATTACTCGGATCACTTTTGGAGTAGGTAATTTAAGTGAAGTAGTAGTACCTTCTTCGAACGTCCAATCGAAAACGACATAAATTTAAATTATTGCACGGGTGGTCTATGTCGCTATATTTTTTTTAAATCACTCACCGCACATAGATGATAGGGCAGCATCCCTTTCTTCTACTGAGATTATGTTATTTTTACGAATTGGTAGATTAAATGCAAAGCTGTTAACAACTAGCAAATTTAATAAGATGAAAATAGACCCAATCATTTTATTTGTTATAGTTTAACCGAAATAAAAATAAGGTAATTTCTTAAATACCTATACCGAACAACTAATTGAGTTTAATGTTATGTTTATATTTTATACCTTTGATTTGTTTTCGATTGGAAATTTGTAATCTGTTGGGATAATCTTTATAGAAGGTAATTTTAAATTAATTCCGAGGCAGGTTAACAACAAACATATTATATTTAAGGAGAGGGAGAGTACATCATCATAAACATTTTTTTTGAAATAAGATTATATTAATACTTACTCAATTGATATCAAAAATAGATTAGTAATTCAGGAGTAATTCAAATTATTTTACAATAATTAGATTAACAGTAATATTTAAGTGGACAACAAAATATTTATAGATATAGAATTGATTAAAAGCTATAAACTTGGAACCCCTCTGATTCAAGATTTGTTTATACACCACAAGAATATTAAATACTTATTTATTTATATCTACACTAAATCTACCTTTTTACTTTTTTTTATAATTTTTGATTATTTGTTTATTGAAGGAATTAAAAAGTGTGAGTTATACATTTTTTAAGTGATAGGATACCATAAATCTGATAACGGTGTTGACATAAGGATAACTCTGAAGTTCTATTTTGATGTCTCCAGTATCCATATATCACTTCCACTTGATGACGAAGAAGATACTCTCATCATTAAGTCGGAGCGTTGTGGGGATATTCAGTCGTTGAAATAAGTGGGAAGAGTGAATTGACTGTGGATGCTGTCAATAGAATATGACTTTTGTATTTGCATCTGAAGCTCATAATGTTGAAACCAAAGATTACCAGAACGCTCAAAATTATCATTTTAAATACCGCACTAAGCCCACTACCAATGAAGAATTGATCGGTTTATGGAAATTTATCTTAATTTGCAAAACCTTCAAAAGGCTCTATGAGGACCGAAAAACGCATGCTCACATGCGTGTGAGACTCTTACAATACTGTACTAAAACCACCTCTACTTACCGGTGGCGGAAAGCATGTGTGGTTTGTGCCACCACTTAGCATTTCAAAAATAATAAGGGTATTCATGCAACAGCGTAAAGTCGTCGTAAACGTAGTATAGTTGTAAACTTCGTAAATCTGTGAAATTTTCCATACAAATTTTGACAGAATTACGAAGTTTTAGATTTTACAACATTTACGATGGCTTTACGCTGTTGTATGAATACCCTTAATATATTTCTTTTTTTATTTCACAGCATACATTTATTTTTGAATTTTTTTAATTATCGAGAAATATATACTGTATATTGTACAAGGTGGTGCAAAATTAGTCACCCGATTTTGTTTTTAAATAATTTTGTACCTAAAAAAAAAATTTATTTTCGTAAATGGATATGTTTATTTAAACCTTTGGAATTTTTTCTATTACATAGATAATATTATATCTGACAAGTGGCTGCTGCCAGTGTTGATACACATTTGTGCCCGTTTTATCGCATTTTGCACGACTTTTTTCAAAACTTCCGGTGATAAAAGTTCGCATTCATGTCGAATAATGTCCTTTAGGGCTGCGATTGTCTGAGGCTTGTTGATATAGACCCGCGACTTCAAGTAGCCCCAAAGGAAAAAGTCTGGGATATTTAAATCAGGTGATCTTGCTGGCCATGCCAAATCACCAAATCGGAAAATTACTACTGACTAATTTTGAGTAAAAAAAATAGATGCAATTATTCCACGCTCTTGAGGAGTATAGCGGTTCATTGTTTTTCCAAAAATATTCTACAGATATCGATTTTACAAATTTCAAAAATGATTGACGTACGAGGTTATTTGCAGAAATTATGGCATCCTCTGAGAGGATGATTGATTTTGCGCCACCTAGTACTTGTAAAAATTAATTTCTTCAAAAAATCGCTTTATAATTTTAAAAATTTGATTTGCAAAAATAATTTTTTTTTAAGAATTCATTTATGGCACTGCTTTTTTTCTTTTATACTATTTAATACTACGTTTTCATTAGAGCCGAATTTAGGTAATTTCGCAAATCACAGAAAAAGTGTTTTCATTTGTAATTTGGTAATTTCTTTTGACAGCTCATTTCATTTTTGAATTTCAACTTGCTGTTAATCACTCTTTGTTGTTGTTTTTTTTTCTACTTCCATTGGGCTTTGACATTTTCATACTAAACTTTTTCAGAGCTCTTTAAACTGTGATTAATTGGCCGTGTTCAATACGTTTTGACTTAATTTCCAACTTAATTTCGTGCAAATTTGGTGAATTTGTACGGGAAATGTCTGTATCGAATTTGGAAATTTTCAACGAAATTTCCTCATTTGACCTAATGAAAACGTAGTATAAGTCAGTTGTACAAACGTGATTCAAATTTTGATCTGTGGTTAAGCAGTTTTAACTCACCGGTTTTGGCAATTGCAATTTCATACAGTTATATCTTTAAAAGTGCTTCCAAGAAAGTATGAAATTACAATTTAAATTGAGTCAATAAAAGAGGGAAATTTAGATTGGCTTGCGAACTTTGTAATCATTTGATTTGAAGGGTCCAGAGGAAAAACGGCTTAAGTCCAAATGGGTTGATTCAGAGAAAAATAAAATTTAAGTTTATTACTAAAAGAATGCTCAGTTCAAAAGAAAAAAAAAAAAAAAACAAATGGTTTTGTCCAGCTCGAAGTATTTAACTATGCAAACTTTTTTTGATTTAGGCTTATTCAATTTTTTTATCAAAAGGACCACCGGCACGTTAGAGCCAGATTTTAATGTTTGTTTTGAAGATTTCTATTAAGAGAACCCGAGAAGATAATTGGAATGGGTTTTAAGCTTTTTATTCAGACATTTTTAGATTTTCAAGAATTTTTGTATTTTGAAAATAAAATGCAATTTGTTTTGTTTTTAGAGTATTAGGTAATTTCTTTTTTAATGTTAGCTGACAATGTCGCCAATGTCACATCAAAAAATAAATCAATTCTGTTCTTTCCCAATGGAAGGCAAAAATGGGCAAAATCGTCTTTTTCAAAAACAAATTTACTCTTTCCACCAGTATAACCAGTATAGAAATGATTGAAAGTCAATTTTTACGTTATCATGTCACGTTAGCTGAACTTCCTAGAAAATGCCATGAAATTGGTTACGGCAGTTTATCAATCTTAAAAATAAGTCGTGAACTGGTATCAAATAAATAATATTATTCAGTCCATGGCTTGTAAATATTGATAGGAGTCTACTTACTCCTTATAATAAAAATAATCAATGCCAAAGCCATAAACAGAATTTTAGGAAAAATAATTTAAAATTGCAAATATGCTTCTTGCTTTAAAATTTCTTGCGTAGCTCCTTGAGTTCTCTGGGGGGGAGGGGTCATGAAATGAAATGAAATGAAATGAAATGAAATGAAATGAAATGAAATGAAATGAAATGAAATGAAATGAAATGAAATGAAATGAAATGAAATGAAATGAAATGAAATGAAATGAAATGAAATAAAATGAAATGAAATGAAATGAAATGAAATGAAATGAAATGAAATGAAATGAAATGAAATGAAATGAAATGAAATGAAATGAAATGAAATGAAATGAAATGAAATGAAATGAAATGAAATGAAATGAAATGAAATGAAATGAAATGAAATGAAATGAAATGAAATGAAATGAAATGAAATGAAATGAAATGAAATGAAATGAAATGAAATGAAATGAAATGAAATGAAATGAAATGAAATGAAATGAAATGAAATGAAATGAAATGAAATGAAATGAAATGAAATGAAATGAAATGAAATGAAATGAAATGAAATGAAATGAAATGAAATGAAATGAAATGAAATGAAATGAAATGAAATGAAATGAAATGAAATGAAATGAAATGAAATGAAATGAAATGAAATGAAATGAAATGAAATGAAATGAAATGAAATGAAATGAAATGAAATGAAATGAAATGAAATGAAATGAAATGAAATGAAATGAAATGAAATGAAATGAAATGAAATGAAATGAAATGAAATGAAATGAAATGAAATGAAATGAAATGAAATGAAATGAAATGAAATGAAATGAAATGAAATGAAATGAAATGAAATGAAATGAAATGAAATGAAATGAAATGAAATGAAATGAAATGAAATGAAATGAAATGAAATGAAATGAAATGAAATGAAATGAAATGAAATGAAATGAAATGAAATGAAATGAAATGAAATGAAATGAAATGAAATGAAATGAAATGAAATGAAATGAAATGAAATGAAATGAAATGAAATGAAATGAAATGAAATGAAATGAAATGAAATGAAATGAAATGAAATGAAATGAAATGAAATGAAATGAAATGAAATGAAATGAAATGAAATGAAATGAAATGAAATGAAATGAAATGAAATGAAATGAAATGAAATGAAATGAAATGAAATGAAATGAAATGAAATGAAATGAAATGAAATGAAATGAAATGAAATGAAATGAAATGAAATGAAATGAAATGAAATGAAATGAAATGAAATGAAATGAAATGAAATGAAATGAAATGAAATGAAATGAAATGAAATGAAATGAAATGAAATGAAATGAAATGAAAGGAAAGGAAATGAAATGAAATGAAATGAAATGAAATGAAATGAAATGAAATGAAATGAAATGAAATGAAATGAAATGAAATGAAATGAAATGAAATGAAATGAAATGAAATGAAATGAAATGAAATGAAATGAAATGAAATGAAATGAAATGAAATGAAATGAAATGAAATGAAATGAAATGAAATGAAATGAAATGAAATGAAATGAAATGAAATGAAATGAAATGAAATGAAATGAAATGAAATGAAATGAAATGAAATGAAATGAAATGAAATGAAATGAAATGAAATGAAATGAAATGAAATGAAATGAAATGAAATGAAATGAAATGAAATGAAATGAAATGAAATGAAATGAAATGAAATGAAATGAAATGAAATGAAATGAAATGAAATGAAATGAAATGAAATGAAATGAAATGAAATGAAATGAAATGAAATGAAATGAAATGAAATGAAATGAAATGAAATGAAATGAAATGAAATGAAATGAAATGATATGAAATTAAATGAAATGACATGTTGGTTTTTGTCAACTTTTCCAACTTAAATTTTTTTCATACAATTTTGCAAACCATCTATTTCGGTAGAAAATTTTAATTTTGATTAAAAATTTTGTAAGTGTTAAATTGTAGAATTTGGCTTAGTTTTCGAGTTATACCAAAAATGTTGAAAAGCGGCCAGTGTGACCATTCAGAAACATATGAGTGAATTTAGCAGCATTTTTGGTTTTAAAGTCCAAACAAACATAAGATGTGTTTTTACAAGCCCGGGGGAATCGGACTAAAGGAATGACCTAGCGACGCCATCACAGGAAAAATGGAGTTTTCATACAAACTATCGATAACAAGTATGAAATTCGTGCCGGTAACACAGGTTCTCTCTGGGCAAAAACTAACGGCCGAAAATTTTCTGGGCTTAGAGAGGTCGAAGGGGCTAAGTTGTTGTGGCACTTAACATGTAAATTGCTTAGCCCTGCAGTCGTTTTTTTTTCATCAAAACCCATTCGGGAAAGGGAAAAACACCCATATTCAACAATAAGAACCCATGCACATAATTCGTCATTTATGCCCCTTATTTTTGGTCTATTCAAAAGACTACAATCTCGATGTGATTGTTGACAAATTTTAAAATTTTTAAACAAATTCGGTGAAGCAAATTGACGTTCTCTTTTGGGTTTCTTTTCCCAACCTATGTAAGCGTTGGTATGGATACGAACTAAAAATTTTATTTTTCGCCATTTTGAAATAACTTAAAACATAAAGAGAGAAATATAGTTTTTTCACATCTGAACACTTTCTTTCTCCATGTGTGGTGTGAGCAATATCTCTGATATGCATACCTATTTATGATACATATACATATCATATTTCTGATCACATCTAATTCAAAAAGTCACCATGACATTTATGTCGTTTTCGTTTGGACGTTCGGCGTACTCCTTTTCCACTCCTTTTTGACTCCTTCTACTCCAAAAGCCTTCGATTGGCTGTTCCGAGTAATGTTTTCGGAGTCTTTTTCTGTTCCCGATTTCAAGAAGGAGTAGATTTGGAACACACGCATACATATACAGTTTTTGTCGGACTACTTGTCAAAAGTGATAAAAGCTTGAAGAAGCCATTTTGTAAAATGGCGTCATTCAGCAGTGTGTGTGCTTAAATTTGACAACACGATGTTTTCATATTCGATTGGAATTAAAAAGGAGTAGAACAGTCCGAAAATCCAATCGAAAACGACATTAGTTAAGATTACCGAACAAATTTGGTTTATTTTTCACAGTAACTCCCTTGGATAATTTCAACCAAATTGTGTAAATCATTTCTCATACATAATTTGACAGTAGTTCATTTACAAAATGGTTAACTTAATGATAAACTAATGTATCGAAGTGTTTTCCATAAAAGCATGGATACCCTTAATATCCAACAACACAAAAAATGTGAACTATAGTTATACACAGCCTTATTTATTAGATTTTGTAGGTGGTTGACTAATTAGACAGTTTCTTTAAAGTCCTTAATATTTAGATATATGTCTTATTTAATTAAATAAAATATCAAGTTAGACAAATCCCAGACAACCGATGCCGTTGTCTAAGTTCGACAACCTTAGGAGAACAGTAAAAAAAGTTTATTAATAACTTTTTGGAGTTGGACGGCTGTCAAAAGTTAGACAAAGTTTATAAATACGACTGATAGTATATAACAGTGATTATTATAAAGCTTATTTGCAAGACTTGATTTCAAATAAACCAGATTATATAGGTTATGTCAGTCTTCCTTTTCTTATATTTTCATAACTTTTATCTATGACAACATAAGTCAGGTTACTTAATTCTTAGATATATACGTAATTTGAAGCTTCTTTTTTTAAAGTCGTTATAGCTACCTTACATACCTGAAGAGTTCGAAGAACAATTGATCACAAATTTAATGAAAATAAAAGAGAATATACACAGCGAATAGTTAAAAATATATTTCATTGTCAGAAATAAGAATTCTAAAATACTAAGACATGATACTCAGTACTAAGATTGAGTTCTAATATTAATGAAATCAATAAAAATACTTTGATGCAATTTGCAGCACTTCTACTAATAAAATGAATTAATGTTAATCTTTGTCTTTTATCAGTTTGATTACCCATTGAATATATAAGTAGGTATAGGTATATAAGTATACATTTATTTTACTAACTAAAGTAAGTATGCTTACCTTATCTCTTATTATAGTCGATTCATATTGTATCCATTTATAAAACTGCCTTTTCTTTAGCCGTTTTTCTTTGGAGATGGCATAGTACTCATGGGTTCTTTAAAAGCTTTTTTCAGTGAACGTATAAAACTGCTTTCCCATGTAAATGCACTACTCGCACATGAGAGCATGTTTAGTTGGTAGTACTAGATTAGGGTTTTCATCTACTCATGAGTACTTTGACACCTCCAAAGAAATTTGCTATTAGCCAGTTCATATTTCAGAGATCTCCGGTTAATTCATATTCTCAAAAATATAAATAGAAATCCTAACAAAAATATCTTACTTTTGCTACCAAAAACTGAAACGGAATTAAATAGAATAGTACATTAGATACATTTGTAATTTATCGCAGGAAAACCGTTACCCGCACAAGAAGAATTGGAAAAAATATTTTGAATGGTTAAAAATTCTTGTTTAAATAAAAAAAAATAATTTTAAGAATCATTTAGAATTTGACAAGATGAAGAACCAATAAAAGAATCGCACATTGAAATCATAAAAGCCGTTGTTGTAGTTTCTTAACGAAACGAAAACGACAAAAATTACCTCTAAGGTTTTTTGACTTTAATTAACCACGGGGTGAAACTATAATTTTCCTCTGTGGCATTGACTGTGGGACACCCTCTGTAAATGTAGCAGATTTTTAATTATTTTCTCTAGAGCAAAAAAAGGCTTTGTTTTAAAATAAATAAATATTGGGTATTCATACAATGAACAGATTTACTCATTTTGCAGCTTTACTTTACGTTTACAACTACTTTTACTTCACGCTGTTGCATGAATGAATACCTTTTTCAATTTCTTTTTGTTTGCAATATAATTTAAAATACAAAAAATTTGACTAGGTATTCATGGTCCTTCAAATCATTGTTGTAATTGATTTCAAAGTCAGATAGGTTTTTTTTATTGAGATGAAATTGAATATTTTATAAAGCATTCGAAAAATGTTTCGAAAATATCTTAACCAATTTTTTAGCTCTAAACTTTGAATTGATCACACAATATGGGGACAGTCATAACAATCTAGGACTCATTGATATAAAGACAGTGAAAAGAACTACAAATTATAACATAACATATCAAAAGTAAGTGAGAAAGTCGTACCACCTCCAACATCATAAGCGAACTATTTACTTTAAAGCTAAAAGTACACGACATGTTAAATGCCACATGCACAATTGCACATGCGATTCTGACGTCATACGGCTATCATAAACATTACATAATTTGCGGCAGTTGAGAAGCATATGTGAGTTCAAAATGGCGTCACTGTGCATGTAGATGGTGGCATTTTACATGCCGTGTACTCGTAGCATAAAGGCCTAACTACATTCAATTCACTTTTGTACAAAAGTGAACAAAAATTTCGCTTTTCAATAAACTACTCAATCCTATCTTTTTTTCAAGTTTTACAAAAGTGAAAGTTAGAGCGTCTCTAACTTTTGCTTTTGTAGAAAACTGAAAAACAAACACATCTAAATAAATAGTTAAAAAGCCGATTACGTGTTTGAAATGCATTCATCTCAACTCAAATTTCATACTCTCTTCGCAGGTAGGCGTTGCTAGCATATGTTTGAATTTTTCACTTTTGCACTTTTGTACAAAACTGAAATGAATGTAGTTAAGCCTTAAGAACTCAATCTTTCATAGTGCTTTATTACACGACGATTTATGAGTCATGACTTTTTTCGAAATTAAATGAGTGCGAAGGTGAGATCAGATGTTTTTTCTCGTTCGCACTCATTGAATTTCGAAAAAAAAAGTCGTGATTCTAAAGTCGTCGTGTAATAGGGCACGTAGTGAGATAGAATGCTCCATTTGAAAATAACTGAATGCACCCACGAATGAATCCTTCAGCGCCATATAATAGGGTTTTCACACCAAACCCCAAAACTGGTTTTGGCGAAAACTTTTCAAAAACTCGAAAACCATTCAAACCGAACATTACATGTTTTCGTTTGACATTACAGTTTTTCATTAACCAACCACTCACAATGTTCTTTTCTTTTTCTTGTTTTCTTCCATTTTATGAAAGTAAAATGGTGATTATTTATATTAATTTGATACATACGAACAATTTTAATTACCACAGGCAAAATACTATCAGTTTTAAATGATTCAAATAACTTTGAGATTGGAATTTTATATTTGATATGACAGAATTTCATCAGCTGCTTCATCAAAGCTTTCAATCAGTTTCTTTTTTAGCATTTTATTAGGAACTGAACTTTTTAAAAGGTAGGTTTGTTTCGTTCATCTCTGAATTCCAACATGTTTTCGATATATATATAGTTTTATATAAAACTTGTGTTTTACAAAAACCTGAAGTATAATAAAATGTATGGGAAAACTTGTGTTTTCGATTAGGTTTTTCTCCAAAACCGATATTTTCACGAAAACCGCGTTTTGGGTTCAGTGTGAAAATGCTATAAGAATGGGTAAGTACGATTTGTAAAAGTACTCTCCTTAGGAAGACTAAACAAGATTAAAGGCCCTCCTTTACAAACTCCTCATCCTCGTTCGGGTGAACTGCTGAGTGAAATTGATTTTGTCAAGGAACTTGAGACTCTATCTCCTTTAACATTAACCCTCGTTCTCGAAATCCTCGTCTTTTTTATCTTCCAACCCACAGGACCTCCTATGGCTCAAACGAACCTATCTCTCGAATGCTGCGAAATGTTAATCTGAACATGAACTCCTTTGACTTTCACCTTAGTACTCCAAACTTTAGCTTAAGTTCTTAGTTTTAAGTTAGATTAAGAATTAGCTTGTAACCGGTGATTTTTTAAGAGGTTTAGAACTTTAAAAAAAAAAAAACACAAAAAATTCGAAAAAATTAATGAAATATTTATTTGAATCGATAGTTTGAACCTTGCAATTTAATGTTTAAAGATAATTTCATGCAAATGTTGACCGCGGCTGCGTCTCAGGTAGCCCATCCGCTGAGTCCAATTTTGGCATACTCTTTCCCACATATCGGCCGGTATCTCACGAATAAATGCATGGATGTTGGCTTCTAGTGCGTCAATCGAAGCGGGCTTGTCCCTATAGACATAAGCCTTGACATACCCCACAAAAAATAATCTAATGGTGTCAAATCGCACGATCTAGGCGGCCAATTGACCGGCCCGAAACGTGAAATTAACTGTTCACCAAACTCGCCTCGCAATTGCGCCATTGTTTCGCGTGCTGTGTGGCATGTGGCACCGTCTTGTTGAAACCACATATCATGCAAGTCAAGAACTTCCATTTCGGGCAAAAAAAAGTTTGTTATCATCGCTCGGTAGCGTTCACCATTGACAGTAACGCTGCGATTCGCATCATCTTTGAAGAAATATGGCCCAATAATGCCGCCGGCCCATAAACCGCACCAAACAGTGGCTTTTTCGGGATGCATTGGTAGCTGTTGCAATGCTTCTGGCTGATCTTCACTCCAAATGCGGCAATTATGCTTATTTACGTACCCATTCAACCAAAAATGAGCCTCATCGCTGAACACAATTTTTCGATAAAAAAGCGGATCCTCGGCCAGCTTTCCAAGAGCCCATTCACCAAAAATTCGGCGTTGTGGTAGGTCGGCTGGCTTTAGTTCTTGCACCAGCTGTATCTTAAAAGGCCTTACGCCCAAATTCTTCCGCAAAATTTTCCACGTAGTGCTGTAACAAAGGCCTAACTGCTGGGAACGGCGCCGAATCGACATTTCGCGGTCTTCTGTCACACTAGCTGATACGGCCGCAATATTTTCTTCACTACGCACAGTACGTAAACGTGTTGGTGGTTTAATGTCCAACAAAGTAAATTTGGTGCGAAATTTGGTCACACTCTTCCGAATAGACTGCTCAGAAGGTCGAGAATGCCGACCATAAAATGGAAGCAGCGTGCGATGAACATTTCGAACCGAGCACGAATTTTGATAGTAAAATTCAATAATTTGCAAGCGTTGTTCATTTGTAAGACGATCCATGGTTAAATTGCAAACCAAACTGAAGCTGTTTGACAGTGACACAAGGTACTAAACACACGTCAGCTGTCAAAACCAGTGTTGCCAAAACCAAACCAGCTAAAAAATCACCCGTTATTAAGCCGAATAAATGGGGGTTTTGCCCCCACCAAAATTAAATTAAATTGAAATCCTGAGAAGTGTCTATAAAAGATTTAATGGTACAATCAAATTTAAAATATATAAGAAAATATCCGGATACCTACTCTGCTGAGTTCTGAGCAGAACAACTAGGTTCGCGGTAAATAAAGATGTAAATCGTCTATAAAAACACTCAGGTTTTTTTTTCTATGGGTGCATAGATCTATTAAAGAAAAGAAGTTTAATGGTTTACGAATAGTTTAGCATTTTCTGGTTTAGGTTCCTGACACAGAAAAGATTGTGGAGGACCCCTTTCTGTGCATTTCAAATCGTACGTAGCTGGAATTTTTTCTAAATCCAACCTTGGCGATTGATTGCGAACTAGATGTAGCTGTGTGATGTAAACTAAACTGCGCCCTGTACTGCAATAAAATTGATCCAGGTTCATTGGATGTTGGTCGTGCAGGATAGGACAGCGTCGTTTAGATCCATATTTTAGTTTTTCCAACGCTATTTTTTTATGAAAAAAGAAACCTCTTAAAATTAAAACTGATGAATTTAAAAAAGAAAAGATATAGATTTTTAAACTATTGTTACTGTTTTCTAAAAACGTAAATAAAAAATTACAAATAATGACAACTCAACCGTCAAACCAAATTGTCAAAATCTACACCATGCTCCTGGCAGTCCATATATAATATGCCATTGAGTATTAACACATGTCAAAAAAGTGTGAAGATAATCATGTATAATAGTGTAGAAGCAAAATATGAGATTTCATCACACACAACTTGGCAGCACATCCGACACGATTTGACTTAATGTTAATACAAAAAAATATTTAGGGACGGTTCTAAAACCATCACACTTTCTATCACGCTTGGGTGTTTGGGGTTATGGTGAAACTAGTTTGTTTGGATACAAGTGTGGAAATAAAATTTGAAAATTATTTTCATCACACAAATTTGGCAGTAGTATGAAATTCTTTCCCACTTAATTCTGACATGTGTTAATACTTTGTGAGATAGTGTAGAAGCACTTATATGTGGAAATGTAGTATAATTACGTTGCTTTGAAATCTTCGGAGTGTGGAAGGGAAAATGAGTGCATCCAAAAAAGAATGACATAAGTGTCGACAGAGCATTGAATTACCCTAGGTACGAACCATTTATTTTTAATTCTTATCACTTGCCTTTAATTCAATTGTCACCCCCAGCTGTCAAATTTAAATTTTGCCAAACAGAGATAGTCAAATGTCAAAACACCCAACCAAACCGAATACGAAAAAAGCCATATTTCTCTCTTCGCCCCTGTGGGTTTAATTGTTTTTTAAGCTGCTAGCTGTGATTTTTTCCGTTCTTTTTCCTTGTCTTTAGATTATCACACAATCAGAGAAAAAAGGCGAGCGACGCCATTGTACATCATAAATTAAATTCATTGAAAATCTTTCTGCTAATCAAGAAATGAGCTTAATCAATTTTCTCAACGCGAAACTAAAACCTTCGGTAGAAAGTGAAGCTATTTGCGAAGATGCCTACTCCATCAGCAACTTGGTTGCGGACGATGTGCAGCAGCTCAATCGAGGATTCATGGCATTTAATGTTACCAAACCACCGGTAGACATTTTCTTCGAATTTCCCAAGGCCATTGATTTGAAAATCATCAAAATCTGGAACAGTATTGGGTCGATGAGGTCAACAGCATTTGAAATACATGGTAAGATGGATGGGGTGTACGAGCGTGTGGGCTATGTGCGCGATCTGAGGGGGGAGTCTGTGACATTCTGCTATCAGAGTGACTACTCCAGCCGTAACAGTAGCCAGCAATGCGAGAAGGCATTTTTTTTCAAGACGGCAAGCAAGATTCTTTCGAACTGCACCACCATCAAGGTCACAATCAAAGCGACTCAGCGTTGTCCTCCCGTTATGCAAAAGATCCAGATCTGGGGCTTGCCAGCAAAAAGTCTCGAGAAAGCCGACCGTGAACTTGTGAAAACAATCTGGAATGAGGTCATCAATCCACCAGGTACTCGAGAACGTGAAAAGGGACAACGTTCTCCCTCGAGGAATTTCCCCGAACTCTGTGAGTCATCGCAGTTACGAGTTCCAGAGGAGTTTCTTGATGCTATTACATGGGAATTAATGGTGTTTCCCACCGTGCTGCCATCAGGAAAGGTTGTTGACCAGTCAACAATCGACAGACACTCGGAGGTCGAGGCCAAGTGGGGTCGCTTACCTTCAGATCCTTTTACTGGCCTCGAATTCTCGTCTCACCGCAAGGCTATTCTCGATTTAGCACTCAAGGCGCGTATTGAAAAGTTTCTCATGGAAAATTCGGAACATTTTAAGACTGTTCCTCGCACATTGGGTAGCAGTCGGGTGCGTCGCAGCAAAAATCGCCACGCCTCGTCCTTCGCCAGCGACAGAGATCCATCTATCACGCCTTGCAAACGACAGAAACTCGAAGATTCGCTTTACAGACCGACGATGCCTCACCCAACAACTCTCACCTCTAACGTCGATACAGCCATCGGCATGGCTCTTCAGAGAATCACTCGATTTACTACCAAGCCGGCTGAGATCAAGCGCACCACCTGCATTGGGTGCAAATCCGAAGACTACTCATACGAGATTCAGACATGCAAGCATCTCGTGTGTCGTGTATGCCTTGTGCACCTTACACGTGATCAAATGTGCACTTGTAAGACCAGCTTCAGATCATCGGATGTTGAAAGGCATCACAAGTAAGCATCGGCGCGCAACCACAAGGAGAAAAAAAAAACAAATATTGTGCCTGTGGCGTTTTAGGAAATACTTTTATTTTATTTTTTAAGTTTTGTCTATGTAGACCTTGAGCTCTCGTCTATCTATCCATTATTATCTCTTCTTATGAACTCATGTGTACGTTACAACCAGGTATTCTTACACACTACTAGTAATGTTAAGCGATCATTTATTAACCAAGAAGTTAGTCAATAGATAATAACATAGATTCATAAAAATATATATATTGGGAATATAATGTTAAAAAATTAACCTTAAATTAAAATAATTAATAAAAAAAATTTCTGCTTTTGCGAAAAAGTTCTCATTTTGTTTTTTTTTTTTTTGTCTGTCTCTGGGGTTCAAAGGCGGTCATTTTACTATTCACATGGAAGAAATTATCAAGGTTCTTTATTCAAGCGTGGTTATATGACTCATCGACATGAGAAAGAGTTATGTATTCTATTTTTGGGAGTTTTAAGATGTTTGTGTGTGCATTTTCGATCGTTAATAAATAGTAGACAGTGATCTTACAATAACTAAGCAGTTGGTTCATGGTTATTGAATTCGAAGCAAATTTGAAATAAAATAGTTTTCGAGATTGCAAATTTCCGAAGTTTCATATCAAAGACGTTTCCATACTACGACGCGACGTTGCGATGAATTAAATGAATGTATTAATGCCAATTAGATTAAAATTTGCAATTGTTACCACAAATAACATTTCATGTCCTACAAATTATTATAAGATCGAACGTTAGTGCAAATATTGATAATAATCTCTTGCATAGTTGGTGGACGTTTAACTATTAACTATACTTCGACCAGAGTAACATACATTCAACGGGTTTTTTGCTTTGCCCGGACTTGTCTTCGAACTTGAACAAATTTTGTCTGGTCCACTGTTTTTTGTTTTTTTTTTTAAGGAAACCAATTATTTCAAGAAAAGTTAACGGTCATTTTAAAATTTCTTTTATGATTTCGATTTAACTTTGCACTATGGATCATAGGAAAAATATTCTTTTTTGGAAATATAGACCCCAAAGTCTGGACTTTTTTACTACCTACTACTTTTTTTTACCTATCCAACTCAGATACACAGAAACATCCTAAATAGTTTTACTAAATTGCATAAATAAAATTATTTATAAATTCTGCATTCCAACAAAATACTTTCAGAAGCAAACGGTGTTAGAAGCTGGGGGTTAAGCAATTTCTATACTTTTGAATTTCCCTCAAAATTAAATTTGATAAGTAAACAAATTTTGAAAATTGTAACAACGTAAATTTTTTCTGATCTGGACGCGGCTTTAAATGGTTAATATCTTCGAAAAGACGTTGGTACCTACTTTTCAATAAATTAAAGATGTTATTTTAAGTAACTCAAAACCCAAATTGACGTATTTAAATAAATATCTTTAATTTATTAAAATAAAAAATACGTTAAAAATCTCCACTATCAAGTTACTACATACTTTATGCAAAGTTGTAGTTGTGGTATATTCTATAAGATGTAGTTTTTTTAAGTTTAGCAATTAAAAATCGCAACTACAAATCAAAAATGCCATAAATGGTATTTTTGCGCTTCTTGATGATCAACAATAAAAAATGAAATAAGTGAGATGTGGTCTGGGGGACTCTCTATAAGGGGTGTCGGATTTGTTTATATTCAAAATGGGTATCGTATAGTGGATCTTGTAAATGATTTAAAAAGAAGTAATTTTTGTTTGACACTTTTTTCAAAATTGAATTTTGTGACCCCACGGCCGTGGTTGTTGGCTAATTTTTTTTGAATTGAGGGTTTCTTACCTAGAAACGGCCGCGGGTTTTTTTTAGAAAATGTCACAAGAACAAAAATTATTTCTTTCCAAGCCCTTAACAAGATCCACCATAACCATTTTGAATAAAAAAAAATCCGATACGCCTACTTCTTATTATGAAAAAAAAGTGAACCATGCTTATACGACCATAGTACTGCCTTTTTTTGGAAAGATCTTAAACAATTTATTATAACTGATGTTCTAATAAACAAACCCAAAAATCATAATCCAATCCTAGAACTTGTTGTCCTCTTGTTAATAATGACTAAAAATTTTAGTAACAAGTTAAAAAAGTATAAAAGAGATGCAGATGAACCTATTTGGCCAGTTTATATTTCTTGAGCGCTCAGTATTTTCCCTCAATTTTTTGACAGAGCAGGTTGGTCAAATATAAACAGTATTCCTCACATAGAAGTCAAGAAAACTCTCTTTTTCTTTTCTTCTTATATAATTTACTGCGACAAAAAATAATTGAGCAAGCAAATCCAACAAATTTTAGTCTCAGTTTTTAAGGGGAAAAGTGAGGAATTTTTTAGAGGAATCCTGTTTATATTCTGAGCACTCTGAGTCCTCTGAGATATAAGAAATATAAACTGGCTAATTGACAAAAAACTCTGAAATCTGGAAATTCTTAGATTTTATTTTCTGCTCTGAAAAAGACAATTTTATGACTTTTTTATGACATTTGGTGAGAAGTATTCGTAAAGTTCCCTATTGGATGAATTATAGAATGCGTTCTTTATCACATTCTCCCACCCCGATGTGAAATCTCCGCTGTCGACATTTTTTGTATCTATCTGTCATACTTTGTAATTGTTACCAAATCATTTGCTTTGATTTCGCGTTGTATTGGGAGAGCCTTAACTCTAATCTTGTCTGAGCAAAGATAAACGAAAAAAGAACTAAAAAAGTAAGAACCAAGTTTTCGATATAGGTTTAAGCGATCCAAGGGCCCAAGGCTTTACTCACAAGATATTCTCAAAGGCTCTCCCAAACCGACGCGAAAAATTCGCTGTCGACAGTTTTTTCTTATTTTTACTATCATTATATAACATCGTGTCGAAGCGTTTCGCGTTGGTTTGGGAGAGACGTAAACCTACGATTCGTATACAAATTTTGGTTATTATAAGTATTAGATTACAAATCTACAGTCAAAAAGTAATTAATAAACTTTGTTTGTTGTTGTCCTAAAGAAAGTAGTCTAAGTTGGTCAACGGCATCGATTGTCTAAGATTTGTGTAACTTAAAAAAAAACTGTTTAAATAAATAAAGCATATTTCCAACTATGAAGGACTTTTAAAAAACTGTCTAACTAGTCAACCGTCTAAGAAATCTAATAAATAAATCTAAATGATTTGATTTTAAAATATAGAATTGCTGTCTTGAATGAATCATATAAGAGCTGGGCATATTTTTAAATTTTTAACACATAGCATACAAATGTCATAATTGTCGGCGTGTCGGCACAAATAATACAAAACAAACAAATTGCCCTATTCCGATTTGTCGTTTTTGTCAAGAGAATTTTGGCATGTTTGCATGAATGGGTGAATGCAGATCAAATCTCTCAAACTGGAATGATCTCATCTTTCGCCTTCCAGATCTCATCTTGTTTTTAATTAACAAACAATTTGGTAAAAAGTTCAATTCTTTTTACTATCTATCTTATTAAAACTGAATATTATTTTTGAGTTCTAAACTCTAGTTTATTAATCAAAATTTTCGATTTTTAAATTTTAATTTTACTTAAAATTATGTCAAGTTAAAATATTTTTGATTAATACTGTACTAGCCAAATAAATTCCACAAGAATTTCGATTTCCATGCGTTCCACAACAGCTGAATAATTTGTCAGGAGTTTTGTATTTGAAATGAATTTAAAAATGTCTAATTAGCCAAAAAAGAAAAATGGATAATTATTCAGAATTAAAAACTCCAAAGAACAAATTACGTAGTCTGGGACTTAGAAGAAGTTCCCAAAAGAACACTTTGGTCAAAACACCACTAAGTGATGTTAAAGTGAATTATCAATCTCTGCTAGCTCAACCCGGAACAGAAGCCTTAACTCCTCTTACCCAGAGGCTTCCACAAACTAAAGCATCATCTACTTGCAGCAAAAGTTGCATGCCAAACCGTCTATCTCTAAATCGAGGGGCACGTGAAAAATACAAAAAGAAAAAACTAGAGTTTGCCGCCGTCAATCAACTCCAAGCTGATTTGGAAATTCCTTCAGATCTGCAGCAAGAAGTAAACAAAAAGGAAAAACTACTCCAACAACATCAAAAGCATAGAGAAAAAGTTAAAGAGCTGAAAAGTGTGATTGTCATCTGGACTGAGGCCTTTAAAGCTTCTCTGGAGGAACTGTCATCAAAGATTGAACCAAAAATGGAAACAGAAGACATTATAGAGCGTCTAGGCATTCCACCTGATATGATTGACTACACATGAACTGTCCGAACTCCGAAATTAAAACAATTTAATCTAATTTATTTATGATAAAAGAAATATATTTTTGTTTGTTGATACACTTTTTTAGTATTTATGTGGTCTAACTGGCCTCTCGGGATCAAAAAGTTTTTGGTCTTTCAGGAAATCTAGGTCTTTGTGATAGTATGGCATCATGGCACAGTTTTGTGCTCGAATAATGGCCTTCTCGACTTGTTCTTGCTTGGCATTACACAATCCGGTGATGTGCCTGCCGTAAATGCGACCAGTGTATGGACTCTGGAACTGAGACAGCAACTTGGCGTTCTTATAGTTGGGAACTATATCGTGCCGGCAGAGGATGCATTTTTGTTTTTCCTTTTCAAATGGATTTGGTATGTCTATAGGGTCATCGGAATTTAAAGAAGCTTCGGTGGATAACAGATGTTTGGGGGTTAAGTAGAGTGGTTGTGCTGCAGCCGATAATTTTAGACTGTCAGTAGCTGAAATATTGATGTAATATCAACATAGTTCATTGTTAAATTTAATAATGTACCTTTATGTGCTATTATTTTTCCTAATCGGAACATTTTAACTATTTATTTTAATATAGCTGACTAGGAAATATTTTTTATTTTTCAGAAAATGACAGATGATGTCACGGCGAACGGGCGAAAAGGAATTTTGGTGAGCATTCAGGGTCATACTTGAGCAGAATGATACGGCAACGTTCAGCACATTATAATTGTGTCTTCCACAGTACAAAAAACGTGTAGTTTTTTCCAACCCCACACGAAGAAACAAATTGAGACGTTTTCCTTTGATTTCCTTAAAACCTCTTGTACCTTCAATCTAGTTTACAGTTCCCACGCAAAAAAAATATCAAAATTTTGAAAGCAAATTTCTACCTGTTCTGTGCACCAAAAATTTTATAAAACTCAAGGCAAAAAATGTTTGCCTAAGCCTAAACCACACATTGAGTCATTAGCTTACCCTAAACGAATAAACTATAGACTTAAAATCGAAAATAATTATATTTGGACGTAGAAACAATTTGCATACAAATAATGCCTTTAGGTGAATATATTTTTTTTAAGTGTAAGCCGACTACTCAAAAAATATATATTTTATTCACCACATTTTTGTTTGTATGCAAAACAAATTGCCCGTCCATTGTTTTTCATGACAAGTCATCACAGCAATGGTTTTATTTTTTTTTGCATATAAAACTGTAAACCAATCATGCAAACAGTTAATTTTTCATCTCACCTCAATTATTTTTGACATGCGAGAATATTTGCATCTCACCTAGGAACTGAAAGTTGCTAGCCACTTAGGTTCATCATGTGAAAGGGGATAACGACCGTGTTTAGATTGGTTGGTTTCACTACATTATATGATGACAGTTTGTTGGTGAATTCGGTGAGGTGGAGAGTGAGGGGTTAGTCAAGAAGAAAAGTTTCTCGACCAATTTTATCGATGCGAGAGTTACAGAACGTAAAAATTGAAATGAAATACGAGTTTTGTTTCATTGTCTCGACCAATTATATATGTAGATGCGAAAGTTACAGAACGAGGGCACTGATTGGATTTGCATGTTGTATTGCAAAACAACACAAGATACAGCTTTGCTTTTGGATTTGGATTTTCAAGTCTATTCTGAGCAAATATAGAGGCCACTGAGCCCTTTCATGCTTTGAAGAATGATAGATGGCTTTGTAATAAGAAAAACCACAAATAACTATTGGAAATAAATAAACAAAAAAAAAAAACGGTGATAGGTAGGTACAATAACACTGTTGTTACTGGAATCCTGTTTGTTTTATTATGATAATCTAATCCGGATCAGATCTGGTGAATAATAAAATACAGCATATTTATGTTTTATCAATATTTTCAAAATATTTATTTATCGATAAATCTAATATAAACTATCATCGTGCCTCTAAGCTCACCCAATGGTCGGGAGGTGAGATAATTAAACCACCTAAATTTTTTGATAAATCTGGTAGATGTTCACCAGGAGCAAGAACCACGTTAAAGTTTTGACATATAGCTGAAAGCAGCAGGAAAAGCATATTTCGGGCAAACGTTTCACCAGCACAAAGCCGTTTTCCTACAGTTAGAAAGAAAAGAAAAAATATTTAGAATATAGAAATTTCAATAAAATAAATGGATCCTAATGAGTACCTGCACCAAATGGAAATGAAACATCCTTCTTAAGGCACAACTTCCCTGTATTGTCTAAAAATCTCTCAGGCCTAAAATCTTCAGGATCATCCCAGACTCTTGTATCACAATGATATGCAAATAGACTGGGAATCATAATTGTGCCCTGGATTAGATACAAAAAGTTATTATGTTATTACAAAATTATATTGCTTTTTGGCATGTAATTAATATATGTAATTATGTACACCTTTTCAACCTGATATCCCAAAAACTCGGTATCGTAAAGGGCAAGATGAGGGATATCAGATGGCACCAATGTCTCCATTCGTAGTCCCTCTCTAACGGTCGCTTCAGTATAGTTAAGATTTTTTCGATCGTCTAGGCATGGCAACCTTCCACCGCCAACGTGCTCATCGATTTCCTTTTGAATAGTTTTCAATACATCAGGTCTCATGAGGAGCCATTGAAAAATAAGGGTTATCTGAGTTCCGATTGCAGTAAAAGCAGGAAATGAAAAATCAATCAAGCTAAGGACGAACTGGTCATCTATATAGAAATATAATAATAACTGCAAATAATAAGGGTATATTTATATACAAAAGGCGTAAGGCCGTCGTTGGGTAGTAAGGTTTAAAACTTCGTAAAACTGCCACAATTTGTATGGAAAATTACACATACGCAGTTTCCAACTTTATCACAGTTACGATGACTTTACGCTGTTGCATGAAATTCTATTAAGCCTAGTAGGAACGTTGCTGATGTGAAACGAAATTTTAAGTTGGTCTCCAACAACACAACGAAATACTTACGAAAAAATTCATTAAAACATAGGCAATATGGGATTTTTCGTTTTGTATATCTTATCAGCAGCGTACTAGGCTTTAATATAATAATATTTTCAAATTAAAAAAACCCATAGGAACTTACATAAATAAGTTGTTTCATTGTTTTCATCCAATTGTTCTTTCTGCATTTCTTTAATGTATAAATCCACAAAATTCCTTTCATGATTTAAATCAAAAGTTTTTGTATATTTTTCTATCATGGTCTCAAAGAAATTGTATATAAATTTATTCGACTCCATCATAGGACGATAGCAACTCTTTTCGGGAAAGAAATGTCTAATCCATGGTATTATTCCAACCAGTTTTCCGTAAGAATCAGCTTTTCGCTGTAACTCCATTCCATAAAATCCAAGCTTCAGAAGTTCATTCTGTTTTACTCTTGGTATTCTTTCATTAAACATAACATACAAAAGAGAATTTGCCGTACAACAACTGAATGCTAATGGACATAATAATTGTCCTTTACGAGCTATTTGTTTTTCATGGTCAAATTTCGGTCCATTTCTAATCATATCGATAAAATCTAAAATTTCTTCTTGAATTACGATCTCTAAGGCTTGAAAGCGACGTCCAAATCCGAAATCACGCATGTATCGCAAAATAAAGCGACGTTGTTCTTTCCATATAGGTCCATCCTGGAAGAAAATACCTAAAAATAATGAAAGAAAGTTGTTTAGAAGTTATAAGACCGAGGTTAAAATCATTGGAGATTTTGTTTTTGATGGATGGCTTTAAAAAAATCATAGTTCCTGTTCTACTAATTGCATTTTAAGAGGTCTACTGAAGAAACTGACATATGCTGCATTGTTTAAACAAAAATTGAAGAAATGGGTAAAATAAGCCCCCCTCAATTTGATTTATTAACCTCCCATTGGAAGTTATTATAATTGTTCTGATACGTCAAATAGAAAATTTTGAAATACATATCTTCACGTTTCGAGCTCCCTTTCAGTAAAATTCAATGAGCGGTTTTTCTACTATAGCTATTAAAAAAAAAAAAAACATTTCCTTAGTTTCGAATATCTCGAAGACAAATGATGCCATTGACTTCAAATTAAATTTTTTCTACGCGTAATAAAGAATTGGTAAAAATATGAAATCAAATCAATCTACAGTTTCTTTTTAATAAAAAAAAAGCTGCTAAAAATTGTTGAAAAAAGTTTTTTGGCTCCAATATATTAAAAACAAACAATTTTACTCTATAAACTAGTTTATAATAAATAATTGATAAAATTTGTAATAAAAACTCAATAAACGGTTTTTTTAAGTAAGAAAATTACAAAATTGTCAAAATGTAGTTTCCGTTTCCAATATTTTGAGAACAAACAATAATATTGGCTTCAGGCTAATTTAATTCTATAATAATAACTTTTGATAATTCATATAGGATTTGTTAAAAAAACCAACAAAAATTTATATTAAAAATACAAAAAACTTTACCAAAAATAGTTACACAAATTTTTTCTTCCCGAATATCTTGATTGGGTTCGGGTTATTTGTATTCTAATTACAAATTTAACAACGTTTTAGTCTCTGTCTTTGGTCCTTATACTTGTATAATGAACACCTAAGAAGCTCAAGTTTCCGAGGGTACCAATGAGAAGTTACCAGTGTGGGTCACACCCAGCCCCTTTTATCATTCTTAATTCAAAAATTGTTGAAAAATTTTATAATTTAAAAAAATAAAAACGCACTAAATTTCTAAAATTATGTTTGACTATGATTAAATCGTTGATCTTACAACAAGTGCGGTAGAAAATTTTTAAATTAGTTTTCTCTAATTAAATTGATTTTTTATTAATTTCTTATTTTATTTATTATTATTTTTTATTTATTAAAAATTTATTTAAAAATTGATCAAGAAATTTTACATTTTGCATTTTGGATATTTAAATAAATATTTTTATTAAGACAGCTGTTAGATTACTAAAAAAATCATTAACCTTTACATGGAACCTTAGAATAAAATTTAAAATTAATTTATGTATGATTTTTTGCACATTCTCAAGTAATTTTAATCAAGTCAATCAATTTTGCTGAGTATATAACCTAAATAAACGTTGGTAATCATAAAATTTATGTTTATCAAACACGTGAGCAGGAACTTCATAGTATTTTAATTGCATGCATTCAAAATGTACTTTTTTACTTTGTTTTGGAATCACTTGAACGTTATTATGTTTTTTGTTCATCAACTTTATTTTAATGCATCTTACATAATTGTTAATAATGTTAAAGCCAAAAAAAATTTATAAAAACGATTCAGTATCAGTATTCACTAAAACTAAAACTAAATTTGTTTTAAAAAATCTCAAATAAATTATAAAGTTCAATTGAAAAAAATATGAAAAATTAATTTTTGAAAAAGTCTTACATTAAAAAAAACAACCGCTATATCTGTTCCCCTTTCAGCTAACTATAGGTGTGTTTTATTATCATCGGGATCCGGATCTGGATTAACTTTTAACACGTACTACAAATACAATTTTGAAAATTTCCCACTATTTTGTTTTTGTATTACGTGTAAAAGTTAATCCAGATCCAGATCCGGATCCCGATAGAAGATAATAAAACACGGCCTACTCGTATATTGCTTTAGTCCTGCAAATTGGCGTATCATCCGGCTAACTCATTTGAATTCATCAGTGATATAGTGAGGGCTTTTTTTATACGAAATTTGTATTAAGTTCCGTTTAACTTACACGAATTTCTTGACAAAAATCCACTGTAAACTATATCCAAACATTTGTTCGAGGTCCCTAATTGTTGAACGTAACCATGAAAACAAAAATTTTCCTCATACCGACTGGGTAAAAAATTACTTTTATTACTACGATGATTGGAACGACATTACGATATTTTAGCATTGAGTGCATTCATCATCTATGAATATGGATCCAAATTAACAGACTTCGAGAGGAAAGCAAAGTGGTTAGAAATTTTTCCATGAACTTGGTGTCGAATTGACCAAATACAGATGCTATCCAACCATCCACCTCCATTATAAGCGGCATCAGAAGCAAATATTGCCTAAATTCTATCAAAATTTTTTGAGTCACAAGTCAAAACCCAAAAATCTTGCCAGAGGAGCTATTTATCTGGTATTAAAAGATGTTCACAAGAAATTAGGTCATCGGAGTTTGTATGTGAAATATTTTTAAAATGTTTCAATAACATCAATGATTCCAAATGCTCACTTATTTTGAATATTATATTTCACCGAATTCCACCGAAGAATAAGGTTTTTTGTCAAAAACTGTTAGTTTTTGTATTTCTTTTCATACAAAATATATAAGGGTCGAAAACGACCCATCAACTTAAGATTAGTCGATTTTTTTAAACGTAGGTCTACGGGATCCAAAAAAAAAATTATTAAATAAACGTATCGAGGGGGAATAATAATAAAATGATATGTATCTAGTTTAAGGACAACCGATTAAGCCCAGATAGAGAGACAGTCAGTATTGCGAGTCTCACTTTTTCACTTCCCTTTTATATTCTCGTCATGTCAGATTTGACAAACATCTCGAATTCTACATTTCTTTTAAGAATGCATGAGTAACTATTTAAGCTTGAATTTCTTTTCTAGAAATCATATAACAAAATACTCTATACGAAATTTGAATTAAATTTATAAAACGTGCAAAAACAGAATAAAGTTTATTTTTGACTAGACGATTTTTACTACACTAATTAAAAATATGTTAAGAAAGTAATTAAGAGACTGAACTATCTTTTTGAAAACAGGCCTAGAGCGGGATAAAATTTTTTGAGTATTCACAACTATTCCTGGTTTATCCATTCTAATTAAACATTTAAAAATGCCACTTAGACTTTATCAAAATCGGTCAAGATGTATTTTAACACTAGCCACAAATAATCCGAAAACCTAACTTTTCTTTAATAGCCAAATATTACTTACCTTTTCTGTTATGATTAGGATCCCTCATTCGGGCTATGTACAAATCAGGTCTTCCATCGTAAGCTCTGTTATTAAGTATCTCCTTTACTCCTTCCGCATTATGAACAACATAAGCCAATTGATTTCCAATATAAATACTAATAACCTCTGAATTGTAAAGTTTGCTAAGCCATAGTGCTCCTTTATGAAGCCATTTGCCGCCAACCATTATCATAAAGAGATAACTTCCAAATATCGGTAGTCGAGGAGGACCTTTTTAAAATGAAAAATAACAGAATTTTGAAAAAAACTAATCGGTCTAATAGATTATCAATTATTCTCACCAGGAGGACATCCTTTAGGCCTTTTAATACAATAACTATACAAACTGAACACAACTAAAATTGCTATTGCAATCGAAAGAATTGAAGTAATCATCCTTTCAAGTGATTGAAATATACTGATTCTTTTTTTTCTATTGGTTAAGTCGATAGTATCATCTTGGCAAGCTGACCAATCGACTCTAGAAGGTTCAAACAACAGATCAAATTTTGCACTGTGCCTACGTCTTAATGTAAGCAATCCAGTATGAGACATCAAAAATTGACAATTTATTTTTAAATAATTTGTGAAAATAGATTGTAATGTGAAAACGAACTGTTCCAAGAAAGAAAATAAGAAATTACTGTGAGCAAAAAAAAAAATACATTAACAGCAGACAACAAAGTTCAATGAACGTTATTGTACTATATGAAGACGTTTTCATTTGATTACAATTAATGGAACATATGTGATTGAACTGATTATAATTATAACACTTTTCCCTACATATGTATGTTATACATACATAATTCATATAAATAATTTATGTGTAGTAAGATGCATAAAAGCGTAGATAAGGATGAAGTATGTAACATTGTTTAAAGAAACTTCGCCTCTAAAAGAATTACGATTTAAACGAACGTCAAGTTTGGGTCAACAAAAATTGAAGATTGTAAGTGCATCTTTATAAAAACAACAACTGATTATATAAGCTAATAGACTACAGGTTCTTGGGTGTAAAGGTCCGTTTCCATTTGAGAGTATTTTTACTACAAAACTCTCTAGAAATTAAATCTTGGGTAGCTGTCTAATCTACTGTGAGCTAATTTTATGACTGTATTCAGTGTTCTTGAGAATGGCTCCTTGAGAATAGCTTACAGTCTTTTTATTCCCAAGTGGATGCACATTTTAAAAGCTAACCAAACAAAACTTGATATCAAGTTAGCAAAGCACCCTGTCGAAAATCAGTAAAAACTTCTTATACCTAATGTTTGATGGATTAATAATTTGCCGTTAGTTAGTCGTTAATTAGTTGTGACAAATTAAATTTGATTGTGCAATGTTTTCTATGTTTTTTGTTGGGTGCTTTGCTAACTTGATATCAATTTCTCTCACGGATCGAAAAATGGATAGGAGCATAATTTGTCGTTAATTAGTTGTGACAATTTCCAATTTGTCGTACTATTTTTTATATTTATTTTTTGAAAAGTGGTAAAATCATCTAAAGTTTAATATTTTAGTACTTAATAATTTGCCGTTAATTAATCGTTATTAAGTTGTGAAAAAATCAATATATTATGCTATGTTTTCTATGTTTTTGGATTATTTGTTTTCTATGAGTGTCTTGAGTGTCAAGTTAGCAAAGCAACTTTGACAAATCGAAAAATGGGTAGGTGGATAATTTGCCGTTAATTAGTCGTTAATTAGTTGTGACAATTTCGAATTTGTCGTTCAATGTTATTTACGTTCTACGGGCTTTATAAAATTGACAAATCTTGAAAATCTTAATATTTTATGGCTACATAATTTGCCGTTAGTTAGTCTTTAATTAGTTGTGGAAATTATAATCTATAATCGCGCTAGCTTTTCTTTGTTTTTTTGGCGTCTTTTGATAGCTTGATATCAAGTTAGCAAAGTATCACCTAAAAAAGGGGTTAAAACGCCTAATACCCAATGGTTTATTGCTCAATAATTTGTCGTTAATAAGTCTTTAATTAGCTGTGACAATTTAGACAGTTTGTAGTGCAATGTTTTCTACGTTATTTTCACTCTGTTAACTTCACATCAAGTTTGCATATCACTACCTCAAAAAGTGGTAAAAACCTGTTTACACCGAATGATTAATGGCTTAATAATTCATGATTTTTAGTCGTTAGTAAGTTCGTTATGATTTTGAATTTATCGTTCTATGTTTACAGTGTTTTTTTCAAGAAGTGGTAAAATCTTCTAGAAAAAACATTTTATTACTAAATAATTTTCCTTTAATTAGTCGTTAATTAGTTGGGACAAAATAAATTTTCTCGTGCGGTGTTTTCTGGAGGACAGAATTGAAAAATTAAATGTGGTTTTAATTTAGTTGAATCTTGAATGATAACTTTTTTTCGTAAAACCAAAAAGTGTTTTATTCAAAGGTAGTCAATTGAATTGAGTTCCTGCAATTGCGGTAACGGTTAATGTGGTTAATGTGCCATCTACCTCTGAATGCAAAATGAAAAGGACAGCAATAAATAATGTTCCTAAACATTTCAACATTTCAAAAATATGTTGGGTAGAAGGGGGATCCTCTGGCATAGGGGGAATTCTGCCAATTGCTTTTACCAATGGTAAGGCCACTTCGTGGAGTCCCTTTGCCGGTGGCTAATCTACTTCACGAGGTACTTTTTCGAATGTCAAACCCACCTTGTGGGTTACGTTGACCATTGGCAAAGCCACCGTAGGGGCACTTTTATCAGATGCGAGTCTCTTCAAACTAGTCGTGCACTTGCAATTAAAACGCAACTTAACGGTTTTGGGACCAGTTAATTATCTATATTTTAAATCCAACAATTGATCCTGTTAGGTAAAACAATCGCATAGAAATCGATGAAAAAATAATGAAGGCAGCAGTACACGCAGCTGTAGAAATAAACATAAAAGTCCTTAGCGGAGCAGCTTAATTGGGACTTAAGCGTAAACAACTTTGAAAGTGAGATGTTTTGTTACGTTTTTTAAACGTTTAGCTTTTTTTTTGTTTACTGACTGATATTTAGGTACTTGTTGTTCTTAATTCAATTATAAATCATTAAGGTATCAAGATGAAATGTACTTTAAAATTCAATTCATAACAAAACATTCATCTTCAAGGACGTATAGTGGTCCTGTTGTAGGAAATAATGGGGAATTATCGTTAGTAATTTTTATTTTAGACAAATAACAAATTAAAAAACTAACACAAATTATTTGTATTATTATATTCATTACCTACAAGAATAAAAATAAAGTTATTTTTTTATTCAATACTAGCTGAACTATCCTGGCTTCGCTCTAGTAGACAAAAGTTTAAAAAAAAAAAAAAACGCAATAATATATAATATGGCAATGTGTGTATTTTTTGTACGAAATTTTCGAAATTTTTGAAAACATACTGCCTTGGTCCTTAATAAAACATTTCAAACACAAAAACATTTAATTCAATATGCACAGAAAAAACCTTAAATTTTATTCACCCCTATTCAAAGGTTTTTGCTGTGCTAATTGAATTAAATGGGATTTTTTTTAAAACATATATTTCGCAATAGTTTTGCTGTTGCATTTTTCAGTAATGACAATACACCAAAATTAATAATTCAATTTGCACAATAAATGATCACCTGAAAAAGTATTTTTAGTAAATTTTATTGATTGTTTTGTATTATCAAATATTTATCACAGGAGAGAAATACGAAACTTTATAAGGATATCAGTCGAGGTCAAATATTTACTCTTGAAAATTTATACTTTTAAAAGAACCACGAGACCCTTTACAAATAAAAATTATTGAATATTTGTCTATGCTTTGCATTTCTTGAGTTCACACTTTCCTTTATTATAATGTTTTGCCTATATTCCTTATTTTTTTATTTGATCTTTCAGTTTTTTCAATGTTTCCCGATAGGATTCTTGACTTCACGACAGAAAATTAAAATATTTATTTACATTCATCTCCCTCACTCCTTCATGAGCATAGAAGTGTCAAAAATTAACCACTGGCTTAAATGTTGACAAGCTCCTGAAAAGGTTACATTTTAGCGTCTATATTCACCTCAATAATGTCAAGATTTAGTGATGGAATAAAATTTAACAATATTTAACGTAATTAGACTGCCTAAGTTGAAAAAATTTAGAATTTTGTTACTTTAAAATATATGCTTCTTTTACGGTTTGTAAACGTTAGTTTAGATACGATTTTTTTTCTTATCGACAATTTTGACATTATTTAAAAGTATCTACACAAAAATTAAAGAAAGACAAACGTTTATTAAATCGGTGCATCAATTTTGATTCTTTATTATATAAAAATACTGTTTTTTACTCTTCGATAAAAGCCAAATAATAATTGTCTACTTAAAAAGTTTTTATTAGATCATCATTAACTAAGCAATACAAAATTATCTCGCTTCAAGGGTCATCCAGAAATCAGGTGGTGATATAATAAATCCACTGATATTTTTAGACATATCCGGTGGTGCTTCTTGTGGTGGAAGAATGATATTAAAGTTCTGACAAAGGGATGAAAACATAAGAAAAAGCATATTTCTAGCGAATGTTTCACCAGGACACAGTCGTCTGCCTATATGTAAGTATGTATGGGATTACACAATAGATTTTAATTTCAATTATTAAATACAATAAAATATTTATTTACCTGCACCAAATGGCAGAGAAACATCAGATTTTAGATTTAACTTCCCATTTTTGTCCAAAAATCGTTCTGGTCTAAAGTTCTCTGGATCGTTCCAAGTGTTCTTGTCAGAATGGTATGCATAAAGACTAGGAATCATGACAGTACCCTAAATAAAAACAATTATTGAAGTAAAAATAGTTTAAAAAAAAAAACATGTAATTACCTTTTTAATATGATATCCTAAAAATTCGGTGTCCTCCATGGCGAAATGAGGAACATCAGATGGTACCAAAGTTTCAATTCGTAATCCTTCTCGTATTGTCGCTTCAGTGTAATTTAGATTCTTACGATCATCAAGACACGGTAATCTTCCAGTTCCAACATACTCGTCAATTTCGGTTTGGACATTTTTCAAAATATCAGGCCTCAATAGCATCCATTGGAATATGAGAGACAATTGAACACCAATCGCAGTAAAGGCGGGTAATGAAAAATCAATTAAACTAAGAACAAACTGATCATCTTAAATGTTGATTCAAATAAACATGTAGATTAGTTTGTTATTCAAATTAAATTGTATTTCAAATTCAAGCTTACATTGATAACTTGTTTGATAATTCCCCTTCATTTGTTCCTCGCGCATTTTTTGAACATATAAATCAACGAAATTCCTTTCTGTGCCTTCACTATAAGTTTTCATATACTTCCCAATTCTGCTTTCAAAAAATTCATAAAAAAATTTATTAGCCTCCATGAGTGGTCGATATCCGCTCATTTCAGGGAAAATATGCCGAATCCATGGTATAATACTGAGCAATTTTCCATAATCATCACTGTTTCTTTGGAATTTCAGACCATTTCTGCCAAGTTCAAACAGACTTTTCTGTTCCGAACGTGGAGTAGATTCATTAAACATCACATACAAAACGCAATTTGCAGTACAAGCTGCGAAAACCAATGGACATAATATTTTTCCGTTTCTTACGACAGCTTTTTCATGTTCAAATTTTGGTCCGTTCTTTATTAAATCAATAAGATCTTTGATTTCTTCATTGATAAATAGTTCCAGGTCTTGAAAGCGACGTCCAAATCCAAAATCACGCAGGTAGCGAAGAATAAAGCGACGTTGTTCCTTCCAAATAGGTCCATCTTGGAAGAAAATACCTAAAATAATTTTTAAGAAGTTTATAATTAGTGGGGTCGCTTAGCGTCAAATTTCGAGATGAAGTGTTTTTGCCGGACAGAAACACCAAATTTTTTGTAGGTACTACTTAGGCCCTTAGCTTGCGATTTAGGGTAGGACCCATCTAAGCATCCGCCATCTTGGATTTAATAGCCACCATTTTGAAATTTAGGGGGGGATATAAAACTAAAATATTTTTCTTGGTATGGTCTAAGCATATGACACATGATTTAAGGGTATTTTTAAATGTCCAATCTTATTAAATCAAATAAACCCGATACAACCACTTTAAACAAAGTAAAGTAAAGTAAAACAAAACAAGGAAATATTAACAAATTCCAACAACATAGTCATGAAACTTAGTCCATATTTTTTATTTGTCATTAGCAACAAGAATCAAAAGAATCTAAATTTATAGCGAAAGGGTGTTTTTAAAATGAAAGGGAATTATTTTGAGCTACTACCATGAAACCCTTAGCAAAATTGGTACGTTGATGAAAGTTAGTAAAAACATTTGACTTTTCATCAAAACCAAGAATCAAAAGAGAACATACAAATATCCACCTCCGTTTGGGTGGGAGGGGCATTAAAATAAAAATAATGCTATAGTGTTTTGAAAGGCCAGAAATCCATATTCTTTGATTTTCTTTTAAAATCAAGTTGTTTAGGTGAATAATTTTTGAAAAAATAATCTTAATACTCAAAATTTTGAAAACATAGTTAAAAGCAAATTGTTCAAAGTGATTTTTTTTTTGAAAATTTTGCTATTTACTTCCCATTGGAAGTTATTGTAATTGGTCCGACTTATCGAATTTTGACATATCTTCACGTTTCTAGGTCTTAAGAATCGGAATCCATAATTTTTAGAAAGATGCCTGTGTTTGTACGTATACGTTTGTACCTTCCTTCACTTCACTAATTAATAATTGATACAATTTTCAAAAAAAATCGACATGGGGTTTTCTTAAGCCAAACAAAAAACTACAAGAAACCTTACCAAAAATGTTTGAGTTTTTTTGTCTCAAATATCCTGAGATCACACAAAATGGTATTGGCTTTGGGTAATTTAAATTCTATAAACTAGTACATAGTTGATATTTGATTGGTTTTGTAAAATAATTCAGTAAACATTGGTTTATTAAAGAAAAAACTACAAGAAACTTTTTCTTCTCAAACATCTGTATTTATTTAATGACATTTGCATTGGTTTAGTTTTATTCTACTTACTGATTTTCACTTGATTGCCTTGTATACCTTGAATACCTGAAAACATTTTCAAAGACCTTTAATTGGTGATTTTTTAATAATAAAATAACATCGTACCCCTAGCTTTCGAGGGCACCAATGGGAAGTTACCAGTGTGGGTCACACCCACCCTCTTTTTAAGTACAATTTTTATCTTAAATATTCAATGCATTTTTCAATGTTTAATCAAAACCAAAAACCAAATAGTTCTGGAACTTTTATTTTAAAAAATATAAAAAAAATTAAACCAACTAACTTTTAACCAATTAACAAATTAACTTAAAATAGAAAACAGAACATTAAAAAAACAATGACAACGCGTAAAACATCATGCTGTAATTAAAAAAAAACGTATCTACAAACTTAAAATTTTGGAAAAAGAATAAAAACAAAACGTTCAAATTGACTTGACTTTTTCAAATATTATGTTATTAAGTAGTACTTTTGCCTTTGATATTCATTGCTGTTGTCAATTTTTAGTCAAAGACGTAAAACCAAATAGTTCCAAGATTTTTTTTTTCTACATATAAGAAAAGAACTCAACCAACTTACTCATAAAAAAAAGGAAAAACTTAGTTGATGAAATGATCAACACAAACTCTATTGTCAGTAAATTTGAGATATATGTATATAAATGTCCCTAATCATTCTTTTCCTTATTTAATTAAATAAAAATGTTTTTGAAGTCCGTTTTCCTTTGACAATATTTATTAAGATCCTGCCACCGAAAATGGGATGAAATTAGCTTTTCGTATTCCTATGTAATAGAAATAACATGCACAACTGCGTCGCACGTACTTTCTCTTGTGTTCAATACGCTGACGGCTTAAGTACATTATGTAAAGACATATAGAAATTATGAGAGAGAAATGTTTAAAAGCATAAAATACGATATTTAAATTAGCTAAAATAACTTCTTTGAGAGTTCTTAACGACAAAAAAAGAGCGCCATCTTAATTTTTGATTCAATATGATGGTATGGAAAAAAAAATATTTAAAATAGTTGGAGCGATTTTCTTAAAAAAATAATTTTTTATATTAAATTCTTAACAAATTTTTAAAGAAAACTTTTGGTATGCAAATGAAAAGTATTTATTTGTGTGCATTTGAAAATTTAATCAAATAAATTTCAATCCATTTTTGATTTTCAAAAAAAAATTGAAACTTTTTTAAAAATTAAAAAAAAATGTTTGAAAATTTTAATATGCAATATTTTAAATCTTATTTTAAATTTGTTTGTACGAAAATGTATCTAAATCTGTTCACCCAATAATGATAAAATTCAAAATTAAAAAAAAACGTTCTGTGAGAAGTAATATTAATAGTTGCTATTTGTAAATTTTTATAATTTTTGGTATATCGTACTAATTTCAGCATAAAGAAAAAGTTTAATAAAAATCTTAGGAGCCGTTTTTAAGATAAAAATATTTTTCTTAAAAGTTTCTTAACATTTGTTTGTATTTTTTTTAAATACTTTACAAAGTGTAATAAAAAACCTTTAATACCGCGTTGTATAAAAATCGACCATTTAGTATTTATATTTTCTTATTTTCAAAAAAAAATAAGAAACATTTTTAAAAAATCCAAAAAAAATACTTTTTGATAATTTTGTTAAGACAACTGTTAGCATTTTTTTTGAAGCTTCTGTATAAAAAAATATTGAAATAAACATAAGCATTCCGAAGAAAATCGAAAATAAAAAGTGGTTCTTTGGGAGGTTAATAACCATTTCTTGAAAAATGGTTTTCCACCAAGGGTAGCTTTTACCGAAAGAAATTTAGAGAATTTTGTGGAGCTTTTTTTTTGAAAAAGAAAAGATTTTGTAAAATTGCTTAAAAAAACTGTATGACAGGCACCGTTATTTTTAATTTAAAAAAAATGAAAGCAACGTGTGTGCAGAATGTGTTTTAAGAAAATTGATCCAGCCGTTACATATATATGAACATATAGTTAGCAAGGAGGGCTGGATAGACGTTGTATTACCCCTAAAGCCTGTTTTAGTTAATAATAACTATGTTCAAGGACCTGAATATTAGACACCTTGCATGACATGTTCACAATGCGAAAGGTTGTTATAGAGTCCATATTTTAATTGAAAAAACAGTTAAAAATACTGTGCATATATTTATATTATGAAGGTTTTATATTTCGGTCGCATAAATTACTCATACGCCCGAGTGTTCTATACAGACACTTTATGGATATGCATACATATAACGGTCAACGATCAAGGGTTTTGATTGCAAAAATCATTAAATGGGTTACTGAAGATTAGAAACCCGTGGAATGCTATTAAATTGGTAGGTGCAATTTTGAAAGGGATGGTCAAAAGCACCCGTTTTGGTTTTTTGCAAATAACTCAAAAACGAAGCGAAGTTTCGAGATAATGCCCAAAACCTTTTTTGTGCTTCTAGACACGGAATCAGATCATACCACATTTGGAAGCGAATCGGAACACCCTTTTAGACTTTAACTCAATGAACAGCGGTCATCATACGCACGAATGCACAAGAGAACAACTTGAACAACTCCTTAAATAAATTCATTTGAAAAAAAAATCTACCAAATACCTTGAACAAACATTTATTTATTTTGCATTAATAAATGTTTGTTCAAGAAGCGTTTTTTTATTATAATATTCTATAAATATTTAATATGTATTACATTTAAAAATAAATTTAACATATTGAAAAAAGAGACATTTTAGTATGACAGTTTTTAGTACATATTTTATTTAATAATGTGTAGATAAGATTCAATTGAAAAAAAGCATTACTCAATCGTTTTTGAATAGTCGATTTTTTTAAATTTATTTTTGGTATGCTATATTATTCACAATTAAAAAAAAAACTTCTTTATACAAAATTTTATTTAAATCCGTTAAGCCAGTAATAAAAAAGATAATATCTCAAAATAAAAAAACACAGCCCAAGTAAATACAGTTGCCATTAACTAGTCGATACTTTTGCTCAATATCAAGTATGGCACCATTGACCATGGAAAAGTAAAATCCATTTCAGCGCAATATTTTGTTGACTGTTTATTGAGCAAGGTGCCATAAGTTAACTTTTTTTTAATCTGAAGATGTGCAAATTAATTGTTCATACCTTCGTCTTTACATTCAAAGCAACCGATTAGAAAAAGATACATACATCCTACGAATACATAGATTAAATAAGATTTTATATAGATAGGTTCACAGTGAACATTTATTGCACTTTAAACATTACCATTACCCCCTTCATTATATTTGAGATACAGTTTCTAAAAAAAAATAATTAATAATCTTTTTTTTAAATCATGGAAACGGTTAATAAAAATCTAGGTCATTCAATAAATAAAATTGTACAAGCAATATGCATGCATGTGTATTTTAAACAAGCGTTTAATTACTTTCAAGAACTAAAAAGTACATGACTATCTATGTAATAAAATTTTAGAACTACGTATTAAAATATAGCTTAATATTATAAAAAATAATGCTGGCATGAAAATGAATGTGAAATAAGCCCGCGATAATTTGTATTATATTAGACACCAGGAATGACGCGACGCCTATGTCAACAGTTTTCTTCAACACCAGTACCAGTATACTGTCACACTTAAAACAGATATGAAAATGTCCCACTGTCATGACCCTATCACAATGTGACCCTGTCACACTGTTTGCACTTTTTCAGTCACTCTCATTTATTTTGTCATTATTGGCTATCATTTATTGGATTTATTCTCAGATTGAGAGTATTAGGGTGGCCCTTATTTGAAAATAAACCATAAGAATGGATAATTCTGTAATTATTTCCGTTGTTTGACAATACATTTTTTCCAATTAAAATTTTGTTTATAAAATTGCCTTTTCTGTGCAAAAGGGGGGAAATAACCCCCCTCCCATAGGATTTTTTTCTTGTCTACTTTCAAACTAGATGTCCTGAATTCTCTTCGCAGGTCTTACACAAATCAGCTAGTATGCAAAAAAATGGAACTAAATTATTATTAAAAATCTGAAAAATAAAGGAATTCTTTTTCGTCTTTTAGAGCCGTTTTTAACCCATCCAAGGTGACTTTTTTTAACGACTACCCTAATTATCATATATGATGTAGATATTCATGTAGAAACAATTCAAAAAAAGTCTTATCTGTTGACAATATTTTTCAGTTTAAGAACAAAGTGCTAATCACCAAGTGAGCAAAATAATAAAATTTTAATAATATTTTTAGTTTATTGCTTTGTTTTGTCGGGAAGTTATAGAAAGATTAAAATTTTATCTTTTATCCTGTATGTACTTTAAATAGGTTTCGTGATATAAGGCCTTCGTTATGAGGCCATATTTTCAAATATTTATAGCCATAAGTCGCTTTACTAAAGCATCGCAAGGCCATTATGGCCTTTCAAATGCATTTTGTTATCTTACTGTTAAGTCCTTGATAACTAAATGCAAAAACGAGTATTATTTATTTTATAAAATCTTGGCTCATTCAAAATATGATTTTAATTTAAACAAAATTCAAAAACAAAAATAAAGATTTTATTTTTACCAATAACTTTAACTTGAACGAATTTGCTTCGATAACCTGAAATTTAAACGTCATAATTATAATATGCAGCTACATTTATGACGAATTTATAGATTACGCAGTTTTCTTGATAAGAAATTTAATTTGAATTTATAGTCTAAGAGTCAACGACATACAAAATCAAGTCATTTGCATACTTTCGTATAATTCATATCAATAATAGGCTTTGAGGGTTTAAACCAACAATCGTTTGTCTGCCTACCTTAACACGTGCCTAACAGGTGTAAAATTTGACGTACATTTTTTGCATCGATTTTTTTCAATACCTATTGGTGAAAAGGTAAAAGTTTGCATACAACAAATATTAATCTTGCAATTTTTAACAATTGTTGTCATAGCTTAAACTCTCTGCAATTAGTGCAGAGAATAACGTGTTTACCTGGGCGATTTTTGGAAACTTCATTGCTGTCTATCTTCTTAGGGAATAACTATAGATAGTTTGACCCAAGACAACAACTGTTCAAAACTACTCGCTAAATATTTTGGCACAAAGCGTAGGGAGCGTAAAAAAATGTTTTAATTAAACACATCAAATAACCCAAATTAGTTCTATCTTGAGCAAAATTCTTGTTTCTAGGAGAATAAAAATTTTAATACAAAAATTACGGATAACGATAAATTTTTACTTGCGATATATGTAGGTAACAAAGGACAATGTTTAGATTCGTGCAGAGAAAATTTCGAGACAACAATCAAACAAGACATAACGATGATAGAGAGCACGAAGAAAGTATGTGGCACGGTTCTGTTTGTCTGTATCTCAACCTATAGCTATAGCTTAAGCCATTGCAAAGCTTTTTTCTTCAAATTTTGAACTTAAGACTTTTTTGTAACTCTTAAGAGGGAAAATTGAAATTTTCTTATAGCTCCAAAAATAAATAATAGAAATATTTCTTAGTTCCAGTTGTTGTACAAACATAGTTGATTATTGGCTCAGCAATTTTTAGTGACTGATTTCGGAGGAATAACTGAGGTTCAGCGATGGTACAAGGCTCGAGTATTTTTAAGTAACCAATTTAATGTCATCAATCGTTGAACCTCAGGTTATTCACCGAAGTCGGATTAAATATTTGTACAATTGGCCCTTAGTAAGCTAATTGTGGGTAAATATACATAACGGTTGGATTTCAAGCTGCTTTACTTTGTTTTTTTTTTATAGTTTTGCTGGAAGTTCATGGATCAAACAACTAATTTCGAAATGTATTGGGATTGGCACGTTTCTTTTTTTTTTGATAGTACATGTGTGATTAATAAAATAAATTTGGTGGCTTGACAAATCGAGGAAATTCAGGGTTAATCGACTTCCTACACTTTCAATTATTATTTTGTGCATGTATAAGCAGGCAGGAATCGAAGTAACTAACAATTTTGTGCTGAGTCTCAAAAGCCAAGATGATGGGTACTTTTCATGGCTCTTGAACGATCTCGTAATTTCTTGAAAAAAGCTCCTTGAAAAATTCTTTTTAAATGACATATATTGGGGAATCTACAGCCAAGTCCTCCAGCCCAGCCAGTGGCCCGATAATGCAAAAGTGAATTTAAAAATGTTTGGAACTCTAGTAAGAGTTTGAGATGAAAAAAAAACGCAATTCTAATTCTTTATTGAATATAATCGTATGGACAAAATGTAAAAAATTTAAATCGTTCTTAAATATTTTTAAAAAATAATTATATATATGTATATAAAATTCTTAAAACATTTTTAAGGAAAACTTTTGGTATGCAAATCATAAGTTTTTATTTATGAACATATAAAATAAAATTTTAAAAAATTATTGAAACATTGTTTTTGGAAATATCGAATTTTCCAAAAAAAATTTTGAAACTTATTTTAAAAATTTAAAAACTTTTTTTTTGATAATTTTGATATGCAATATTATTTAATCTTATTTGAAATTTGTATATACTTAAATTTATCTAAAACCGTTGAACTGATAATAGTAAAATTCAAAATAAAAACATACCTTCTATGACAGGTACTATTAATAGTTGCTAAGTGTAAAATTGTATAATTTTTTGTAGAAGATCGTTTTAATTTTAGTATATGGAAAAACTTTAATCAAAATCGTAAGTCATTTTTGAGAAAAAATAATTTTTTCTTTCTGATTTTCTTAACATTTGCATGGAAGGACCGCTACTTTTTTACATACGTTAAATTTGTTCAAACAAATATTTTAGAAAGTACTTTTAGTACTCTTAAGTATCGAGTTTCAAATAAAATGTTTCACATCGTTTACGAAACATTTCAATATCCAAAAAATATTTTTTTATCGAAAAATATTTATAATTTTTGGAAGCCTCCGGACAAAAAATTATCGAAATTAGTCATATCGTTTTGAATAAAAACGAAAACTAAAAAATAGTTCTTTGCGAGGTACCATTAATAACCATTTTTTGAAAAATGGGTTTCCAACCAAAGGAATCCCTTACTAAATGTCGTTTATTGATTTTTTTTTAAATTCTATGGCAGGTGCCGTTATTTTTGGTTCTAAAAAAAATGAAACAAACGTGTCGGCATAATCACCAAAAACCACTATTTTTTTATACAGAAGTTTCCAAAAACTATAAATATTTTTGTGTACTTTAATTTAAAAAAAAATATTTTTTGGATTTTTAAAAAAATGTTTCAAATTTTTTTTTCAAAATCAATCGACAACGATTTGATCGATTTTCTTGAAACTCGATACGAATTTTTTAGTACTCTGAAATATTTTTGTAACAAATTTTAAATATATGAAAAAATAACGGTATCTTCCATACAAAAGTTAAAAAACCGGAAAGAAACATATTTTTTTTCCTCAAAGAGTCATCTCTTACGATCTCGATTTAACTTTTTCCATATATGTACTAAAATTAATATGATCTACTACAAAATATTATACTACTATTAATAGTACCTGTCATAGAAGGTGTTTTTTTTTTTATTTTGAACGGATTTAGATAAATTTTCGTATATACAAATTTCAAATAAGATTAAATAATATTGCATATCAAAATTTTCCAAAACTAAATTTTTATATTTAATTTTAATAAGCACAAAAATAATTACTTAAGATTTACATACCAAAAATTTTCCTTAAGAATTTTATATATACAAATTATTTTTTTAAAAAACCGCTTAAACGATTAAATTTTTTGTCCATACAATCATATTCAATAAAGAATTAAGATGGCGTTCTTTTTTTCTATCTCAAACTCTTAACGAAGTTTTTTCAGCTAATTTAAATATCGTATTTGATGCTTTTAAATATTTTTCTCTTATAATTTTCTTAAACCCTCAGCCTTAAACATAAGAGCAAGTACATGCGACCCAGTCTTGCTTTTTTTTTTGCACGAATCCAAAACACGAAAAACAAAATATAAAAGGAATACCTATATATTTCAAATACAAAATAAAATATGTTTTATCTAACCACAAATCAAAACGGAAGGACATTCTGTTTAAGACTCATTTTCAAATTCACTTTACAACTTTTCAAAAGTTGAAATCAAATGTTAAGATATTGAGGTGAATTCTGTAGAACGCTATTGCTGAGGGAAGAAACAAAACACAACTTCTTTAAAAGGATAGTCTGGACAGCGCAGTTTACCAGGGATGAAGTTACCAATTTCTACAACTTGCATTACTCGAGTCACAAAAATTCATGGGTTGGCATTGTTGGACCAACGGTAATTGGTAATTTTAACCTACAAAACTAAAAAGTTAATATCACTCTACTCCAATATGTCACAAGAAAATCACATTTAACTCCAATGCATTTTTAAAAATGGCGGACAGTGCATGAAGTTTTTTGGACAAGCTTTATGGATTTAGACTCTACCAGATGCAATTTTTACAAAACTAAAAATATTTAACACAATATTTTTGTAGACAGAAAAAGTTAATTCGACTAGACTATACATTGTAAAGCCGATTTATGCTACTTAAAGAATTTTTTTGGTATCAAAAAAGCTATGAATTATTAGAAATGAAATGTTTCCAATGATTTCAGATATGTAAAAAACTAAACCAAACCAATATAACAAAAATTGAATTCCAAAATATTGACTTATTACCAATTTTTAAGGGAAATCGCACCGAAACAACAAAAGGCTATAACTATTTAAATCGAGTCAACTTCAACAAACCTTAAATGAGGTTTTACTCAGCTCACCTACACCTTGCAGACGCACCAATACCGAAAAATGCTCTAAGCGAAAAAAACAGCTGTTGTACAGTGTTATATTGACCTTGATAACGACCCCAACTCTCTAAGTGCATAAAGTCCTATTTATAAGGTTTTCCATGCTCATCTCAATATGCTGCCATGTTTTTAATTTTGTTTTCAAATGAACATGCAGTACGTATTCAATTTCAGAGACATCCATTATGTCTTTTAAGTTTAAGTTTAACATATTTTCAGAACTGAAAATAATATGAATTTCGATAAAGTAGCCACATATACATATAGCAAAATTCATTGGCATCACTGGTCCCGTGCCGCTCATGACCCTGCGTTTCCAAGCCCTGATTTAAACTACCAACTCTACAAAAGCAAACTTAAAGGGGGATGTGGATATTTGTCTATCATTTTGGAGCATGACGAATACAAAAATCATTAAAAAACTCAGACACAAAGATAATTTATTATTTTGTTGAGTTGTGTAATTTTTGAAGCTGTTCTTTGAATTGTTTACATCCATGAGTCTTAAATGGGTCTTTACTGGGAAGCAATCAATTGAATTTGTTTAAAAAAAAATCTGTGGAACCACTTCTAAGACCAATATGGTTTTTTAATTGTGGAGCTACTTCTAAGCCCAATATGATTTTTTAATTGCTAAACAAAAATGCACGGCTGGGCAGTACGGACTTGTTCTTATAGAACTTAAGAACTTACAATATATGTGATTATGTAATGTTAAGATCGTTCTTTTAATTATTGTTTAAGCTTCTCGTAAAATATAGTGTAGAGCTAATAAACAAGAATGCCGTTTGATTAGTTGAAAAAAAAAATAGAAAATCGAAAGTGCCTTATGCATAACAGTAGTCTTTTTATCAAAATCGATTAAGCTGAAGCTGATAAACACACTTTATTATCGCTCATGACCCATATAGATCATCTCATGAAAATAAATAGATACAGATAAGTGTGACAACAGTGCAGAATACCAATCTCCTATTTCCTTACAATTCTTGTTTGGTCTTTACATTACTGACACTAAGGGCAAAATTTATTAGCCTACTCACCAGAGTATTGTATAATGTTATATTGTTTTTGTATGACATGTTATAGAATTTAACCATAAGACCCATTTGGCACAAGGGAGACATTTGATAGAAATTAAATAAATCTTTGATTTCAATAACATCACCTTTCCGTTTATGATCTGGGTCTCTCATACGAGCAACAAACATGTCCGCTCTTCCATCAAATGCACTATTGTTAAGTATTTCTTTTACGCCTTCCGGACTATGAACAACATAAGTTAAAGCGCTGCCAGTATATAGACTTATAACATCCGATTTATAAAACTTGCTTAATAAGAGTGCTCCTTTGTGAAGCCACTTGCCACCAACCATCAGTAATAAAAGATAACTTCCGAAAATAGGTATTCGAGGTGGACCTTCAAAATTAACAGAAAAAAAAACGAACATTTGAATTAATTTTTAAAAGGTTTAGGTAGGTATTGGTAATATTATGTTGTTTATTATTTAAAAGATACTGGTTTCTTACCAGGAGCACATTTTTCAGGTCTTTTAAATGCGTATCGATATGAAATATACAAAAATATGAACGCTAAAGCGGATATAAGGAATGTTGTTATTGTGATCATTGCTTTTGAAGTGATCAAATTTGACTGGTTATGTTTCCAGTTGAAATCGAAATTGCCTCTAGGTAAGTCAATGTGTCCATTTGAGATAAAAATTTCCGAGAGAAGCTCTCAAGCATATCCCGAGAACAAAACTAGCAAGTCGGCAATTTCATAAAATTCTCTCACGCTTATACGGAGGGTAAGACAGGTAATCGAGAGTTTTTACTGAAAGTAGGTATACTCTTAAGGAACATTTTATCAACAAAACAAATGAATTATTGAACAACGCATTGAATGGCTTTAGTATCAGCAATTTAAGAGAAAGTGAGAAAAACATGACAAATTTTGATAATACAAAATTTTATAAACAAAAATTGGGAACCAATGTGCAGATAATAAAATGACTAATTAATTTTTGACCTAAATGAATCTACTTTTTGTTGTTCTATACAAAATAAAACCATTAAAAATATTATCAAGGTACATACCACTTATACCTATCTCGTGAAATCTGGTGTATAACATACATATTTATGTTAATAAAACTATATAACGAGGTTAAATATAAAATTCTACGCTGAGAAAAGATAATTGAGTCTTTATCAATGCCTTAAAGACAGATTGAAAGTTAAGCTGTAAATGTCTCAGGATTCATCTCGAAATTTAAATTTAGTACACTTATCAAAAAAAATGTATTGAAAATATAAATATATTTAAAACTTAGCTTGGGGAATATAATTAATCAAATTCTCCTAGAATAATAAAATTTGCAGTGTTTTTGAGTTGCAAATTTTATTAGTGTCGATAATCATCGACCAAAATATTGCGTCTTAAAAGGGTAACGACAGCATCTAACCGATGAGCCCAATTGTCTGGCCTGGGATAAACGCAATTTGCAGCGCTGTTAACCACTTTTGACGAAAAAAATTCTCACTTGAAAAGATTTGTTTTTTTTTAAATTTTTTTTTGTATGTACTTAAAGTGAATAATAAATCAAAAATTAAACAAAAATTTAAAAAAATAAACAAAAACATTGAAATTGGTTACTTATGGCCTACAAATTGGCGTTTCGTCTGGTAATCTCACTTGGTCGCATCACTAATGAGATTGCCGGACGAAATGTCAATTTGTAGGACTAAAGCCCATAAAAGCTATTTTTGATAATTCAACACGTCTAATTTAAAGGTCACTTTACACGACTATAGAAGTCATATTACTTCTCATTTCAGCTGTCAAAAAAATCATACCATATAGGCTGAACACACTCATAGATCTCATATGATTTCTCAAAAGCAAAAAGCATATGGCTTTTTTGACATTAGAACTGCAGCCAATTCCATTTGAGAAGTCAGACGGGAATTGTTGTTTTCATGCAAAGTAGTGAATTCAGAGTATTGATTATAAAAATATTTCTTCAAAAAATTTGGATTTTGAATGAAAACAACAATAGATAATTCCATAAAAGTAAATTTGCTTTACAAAAATTTATTTGTTTGTGAGTTTTTTTTTCTTTTATTTTGGTTTTGACAGATAACCATAGAGAAAATCAATTGCGAAGTAAAGATTGTAAACATACAAAATGATAACCGTATGACTTGACTTGAAATGACAGCTCATATGAGAAATCATACAGGAAAAATAATGACAGGTCATATGACTTCTTTTATCGTGTAAAGTGGCCTTAACAAGGGTAATTTATTTCAGTATTATAATTTATTTCAGTATTAAATTTGTATTATAAGAAACCTTCCTATAAAAACAATCAAATCAAATCACAAATACAAAGTATTGGAATAGAAAACAAATATAAGTCGTGTTTTATTAAAAAAAGTTATAGATAACACAGTAAAATTTCCCTTTGTGAACAACAACAAACCCAAAAGTGTCGATGAATACGTCGGTAAAAAGTGGATATAAAAGTTGAGATAAGGCTTCGTTAAGTTTAACTTATGTGGCGCCGGACTTGGGTTGAATATAAAAGTGATTATAGCGCTTTATTGGTGTTTGCATTGCTGCGCTAGCTATAAATACCAATAAAACGCACCTATAGTTTTAGTTCATCAGATCGTCTTGGTTCTTGAAAGCATACGTTGATTTTTGAAACAAGAGAATGCGTGTTTGCTTGAATTTTGGATCAACGCAGTTTTATCTTTAAGAAGCAACTTTGTGTGCAGAATTCCGCTCTACCACTTACCCATATTTTGGAATGGAGTTTTTCCACTCAATGATGCCATGGCACCCCGGTTTTTATGTGTAGATATTTTTGTAAATACAAAATCATTTACCATTCTTAATATTTTTATTACATACTTTGGTGAATATGTGAATATTTAAACAGAAAATCTTACCTAAAGAGAAAAATTGTTTGAAAAATATTATCAATCAAAGGAGGAATTATCAAGCACAGGAGCCGAACTATGGTAACATGTAAAATAGAATAAATAAAACAAAAAAATTAGTACCATCATGAAACTTTGTGAAAACGTTTTATGCGCCATGAGAATGAAGAATCAAGAGTCTATAATAATTTTTCATATGGAAGGGTGATTTTAAAGGGATAGAGGGGGGAAGTTGTGGTGTATCAAACTGAAAAATTAACCTTGTTACAATCTAAGCGTGTGACACATGTTTCCTAGGTAGTTTTTAATGCTGAATCAAATGATACCAAGTCAATACGACCTCTGAGCAAAAAGTTATTGTCATTTTTATGTTAGTATGACTATATTTTCAGTACAAAAGTTAAATACTCGTATTACCGAAAACCAATTGAAAATAATGGTCCATTGTTGAAACTTGGCATCAATGGTTTATTTGTAGTAAAAAACAGTAATCAAAACAATCCAAAAAAATATCTGTGGTGAATAGGTTTTTTTTGGGGATTTGGGTTAAGATGGGATTATTACCATAAAACCTATAAAAAAAGTCACACCATGAAACATGGTAGAAATGTGTTCTGATCTGAACTATCAAAATGAAGAATCAAAAGAGTCTATACAAATATCTATACTAAAAGGGCGTTTTTTATGGATGCAGGAAAATATAATACTTTTTTCAAAAACAAATATTGTTTCCAAAAACAAGTAACACCACCTTTACTCAAACCCACGAAAACACCCTTTTCATCCCTGGTATTTTTGTAAATTTCTTTTACTGTTCACTCTCGTAGTAAATGAAATATTTGTCCACGTTTCTTGCGGATACCATCCTTTTCAAAGAATTTCAAAAATAACACCACACTTTCCAATTGCTTCAAAAAAACACCCTTCCATGTTCATAAAGCATTTTTACCAAGTTTCATGGGGTACCATTTTTTAAATTGGTTTTATGGTTATAATAATTCCACAGACATTTTTTTAAATTCTTCTGATTATTGTTTTTTTATGACGAATGGACCATTGATTTCAAGTTTTGCCACTGAACCATTATTTCCAACTGGGTCTCGGTGATATTTTACATTTATACTGAGAATACTGTCATCCTAACATAAAAATGACAAAAACTTTTTGCTCAGAGGTCGTATTGACTTGGTTTTGGTATGATTTGAATTAGCATTAAGAACTACTTTAGAGACATGTGTCATTTGCCTAGGTTATACCAAGGTAAATTTTTCCGTTTGATACACCACAACTTGCGCGCCTCTCCCCCTCAAAAAAAAAACACCCTTCTATGTAAAATATTTGTATAGACTCTTTAGATTCTTCATTTTCATGGTACATGAAACGTTTGCACCAAGCTTCATATTGGTACCAATTTTTTTTTTTTATTCGAAGGCCTTGCTGTACTATTTCACCTGTAATGTAACTAGATTCAACAATAAAAAATCTCAACTCGGTGATTCTTTATCAAGGGCTTATAAACTGAAATAGAACAGCGCTAATTGCAGATTCTGTTTCTGTGGCAAAAAGTCGGAAGCATTCACAATTGTTCCACTGTTATGCATATTACCACTTTTTGAAAGCATTCAATGCTTTCGAATAGATTCGAAAGTAGAATAATGTAATATTGTAATAAAGCACTCTGGGTAGGGCTCTATTCAGTATGTTGGATTAAAATATTTTAAATTAAAAAAATGCCTTTAAAATAAAACGGATAATGAAAATATGCCTTAAAGACGTAAAAAAAGCCTCAGCTGGAGTCGCTGGCAATTGGAAATAAAGGTCATAAAAAACTTTAAAGAAGATTTTAATTCCAATATAATATAATGTTCATACATATGTATGTAGTCCACAAAATTAAAAACAAAAATGATAATTTCCTTATTGCTTGTGGTTTTCTTTTTCTTCTTCGAATATAATACTCGTAACCACAAATTAGGTACTGTTTATACAAAGTTATTTTGCATCTATGTATGTACATATGTACAATACATATATAAAGTTCACGCAAGATTTCACTTTTAAATCGTCTTAAATCTTTAACGACGTTTATCACTAAATGAATTGACAACAAAAGTATATAATATTTGCGATGTGTTGCGTTATGGAAAAAATAAGAAGACGTTAATTAAAACATTATTTTTTAACTATAATATTTGATCAAAAAATGAGAACAGGGGCCTTATTCCGCAAGAGTGAGTTTTTTCTGTGTACACAGAAAATCGTGTACACGTCATTTTTTTATTCACGCTTGTTTTGGGCGTGAATGGAAAGTGTGCACGGAAAATCATTTCCACTTGCGTAATTGGGCCCCAGACTTCACAAAATTTTTCGTTTTGATTATAAAAGGGATCTAGACGAGTCAACATACCTACGAAAGTCTCAAAGTTACATTCATTAGTGGGACGAATTTCAAGAAAAAATTTGTTGATGTTTTTCGGCTTTTGTAAGTGTTGTATGCATGAGAAAAAAAGTTTCCGAAGATCGGACCATCGGAAGTCAGTTTTTTTCAAATCGGCGGCCTGTTACCCTGGAAAACAGAAAACAATCTGTAACTTCGGTAATTCCTATCGAAAAGCAATGATTTTTGTATCTAACCTAGGGTTTTTAGGGTCGAAGAATTTTTCAAAAAAATAAATTTTGTCTATTGGACCGAAAAGTTGCATATTTTTGACAACATCCTTTTTTGTGTGGTTTTTGTCAATAAAAACTAAAACAGTAAACCAAATATTAAGATAAATGCGTAGTATTTTATGCATTTGATCAATAAGTTGGCCTTGTGGCACTCTTCCTGGTATGGTAAGTGCCTCGCGTGGCATCTTTTGCTTTTGGGACCACTTTTTACTTCATGGCATAGACTCTTTAAATTATTTCTACTGATTTGAAACAGACCTTTGCCAAACAAGCGGTGTCAAAATGAAATGAATGTTTCGTATTTTGTAAACATAGTCCAGTCATAATGTATTTTTATACTATGCAAATTGTGGGGTAGTTTTAATTTTGCCCCTCTTTTATATTTTCGGGGGTTCGGAATCCGAATCTGAGGTTTGCGACTAAAATTTCGTGACGCAACATGAAAAAAAAATGCAAAAAAATGAAGCAAAAATGCATTTTCTGGGAGTTTTTCACTAATGGCTCGAAAACTACCAATTATTCGAAAATTACATCAAAGTACGAGTACCATTGAAAGTGTACACAATTTCCAATAAATCTATGTTCAGGGTTTTTTTCTGCGACAATCCATTTTGGACTCAAGCGCTACTTGAAAATTGACGTATTTTTACTATTTTCGAAGATCCACAAATTTTGGGTTATATTTTTTGTCGAGGTATTTTTTTCAACAAAAAAATTGTATAGTTATTCTAAAGAATGAACATTTTACTTCATAATTCATTTTGAATTTTTTAAATACCCTTATTCCTCTTCGAGAAATTCTTAGTCTTTGTTTTAGACTACGTAATTAAAAAAATTGAGTCAATTTGCATTTTTGTAGCAGTTTTGGACCAGATTCAAACTCGGCGCATCAAAAACCATCAGAAAAGTATATCTTGGTTCATGTCATAGACAGAAATTAAAAATTTTCACATAAAGTATTTACTTAGTGCTTTAGAGTGGATCTTAGAAAAAATTTTTTTTAAATAAATTCTTCGATTCTAAAAACAGTAGGTTAGTTATTGTTCTACGACAAAAATTACCAACGTTACAGATTTTTTTCAGATTTCCAGGGTAACCGGCCGCCATTTTAAAAAAAAGTGACTTCCGATGCCCCGATATTGGTAAACTGTTTTTTCCTATGCATACAATACCCATAAGAGCCGAAAACCATCAAAAAACCTTTTGTTGGAATTTGTCCTACTATAAATCTTATATTGACTCGTCTAATCAGGAAAAATGTATATTAATCTTCTAACATTTTTTAAATAAAACCTTACAAAAATCAGTCTCACTATATTGCAACCGTATTCAGACAAAGTCAAAGTAATAATTAAAAGTTTTCTAAAAATATAAAATTAAAATTAAAATAAAGTGTTGCAAATACCTACATATATACTTAATATCATTTAATAACAAACTTAAAATTGATTTTAATATTTGGATGTAGAATGAATTTCTTTAAGAGTTTCATTATCATTTTTTTAATTTTTCAAAAAAATTATCACAGGTTTTCTACTGCATTTTTAAAATACACATGTATTTCCTCAACTGTTTCCAGAGAGATTTGAGTTTTTTCAACGGTCCAGAAATTATTTATTTACAAAAAAAAAATCATTCTCTGACCACGACGATTTAAAATCGTGAATTTTAAAGAATTACACTTCGACATCGACGATATAGGCGAATGTTTGCTTAAGGTATTGAGTGACATTCAAGTTCAAGTCTCCCTATTTTCACTTTAAGGTACTAATTATGGGTTAAGGATTATTCTAATAGAACGCAAAAATAAATCGAAGTGTATAGATTAGGTTCAGACGGGAAAAAATTGGATCGGATGTTGGGTCTATTTCCCCCTGTTCAGACAGGAGAGGTAATTTTCTAGAAATTTGGCCAAAAACAGAATTTTTTTTTTTTAAAACCGGAACACTTACAATATCACGCCTTAGCTTTTTTTAAAGTCATACTATGCTTCATAAACAAAGTTTTTATTTGAAATAGTTTTTGAAAAAATAATTGTAATCTTAAAAAATTATATAGTTTTTTGGTTTTTTGAATTTTTGAAAATTATTTTTTCAAAAACTATTTCAAATAAAAACTTTATTTAGGAAACATATTATAGAATGGAATCGTGGCTTTAAAAAATTCTAAGGCGTTTCATTGTAAGTGTTCCCGTTTTTTTAAAATAATTTTTTTATGTTTTGATCCAAATTTTGAGAAAATTACCCCTCCTGGCTGAACGGGGGAAAAAAGACCTCCCTCCGATACTATTTTTTTCTCGTCTAAATCTAATCTATACCCTCAGTTTGTTTTTTTGCATTTTATAAGATTCACCCTTACCCCATATTAAGTACCTTAAAGTGAAAATAGGGAAACCAGGGGGGTGAAATAAAAATCTGAAAAAATTAGGAAAACATTTTTTTCTATGTAGAAACAATTGATGCCTATCCAACTCAGAATTTCAACAAAAAAAAACCAATACAAGTACCACCCTAATGTACATGGTCTCATTTTCTTCCTTTAACAGAACTTACGTTTTTTTTTATTTACCAATTTGTATGCACAGGGATGTAAAATAGTATTTATACTTCATTTTGAGAGTTGTAGAGAGCTACACTCATTTTTACAAAGTTCGTAGGATAGGAAAAGTGGGACAGTTAGCGCCGCGCCGCGGGACAGCGACCTCAAACACGGGACTTTCCCGCTTAATCGGGTCGTATGGTCACTATATAATAGAGCATTAGTACAAAATTTGTATTTACTTTTGAAGAGCATACGAGTATGAGTTTTACAATTATGATAAAGATTTGTCCGTTTCGTGTTTTTGATCATTAAAATTTCTGACCCTGAAATTAAAAGCATCGAAATGCTTCTATCAATATTGATAATTATCGAGACCATTTAAATTATTGAGGCTCATAATGAGCAATATAACCTAAAATAATTCCAGATCAATAAAAAGTTTTATGGCGCCCAAATTAGTGCGACTTAACGCCCAAGAGAATGACATAAAGCCCAAATCAAATTGCTTCAAAACTCGGAAGAAGATGACATAACCACCAAATTTTAATCTATAAATTTTATTTCGATAAATAATTACAAAATTGCATCACATTACATTACAATATTTAAGTACGTGTGTGAAAGTTATATTATTTCTAATATTGTTCTTGCGTGTTAGGTTTTGTAAAGGTGAGGGGGGTAATACGCCACGGGGATGTGGTAAACAGACCCGTCACGTGGCGGGGTAGTACGCGGGCTTGCACCACACTCAATTTAATCAGAGCATATTAAATCAAATCACCCGCTGTGAACAAACTACAACCATTGATAAGGCACAATTTGTTCTTTATAATGACATTTTCCATAGAAATTAAAAACTGGACACTGGTATGAAAACATTTTTCCAAAATATGATCATCAATGATGATTCTACTAAAAGTGGGAACGTTGGTATTAAAGCTCAACCTTCCTAACTGCATCAACAAATAATTCAATATGCTAAATAGCCGTTACTTTTTTACCGCCAGATTTTATTTGTTACATTTTAATTTGCGTTTTGTCTTCACTTCATCATTTTAAATTTAATTAGTTGACTTGAAGGACCCGCCTCATGTTTTACATTATACTCGAAGAGATTTTTTAATTTATAAATTTCTGTCCCGTTTTTAAAAAGGCTCCATTATGGAGAAAAGTGTTTTATCATTGTTTTATTTTGCAATTATAGTGTCTCAATTTTCTTTCATTTTTCCTTATTCTATTTCTGGATATCGAACAGTTGATGAAACTCCATATAATGACAATGGAAACCATAAACCATCTACGATGTTATCCACCGAATGCGATCCTTGTCCTGTAGGAGTCGAGTGTGTACCACAAATCCAGTGTCCAGCTCATGTTCTCATGGATAATCATGAAAAACCACAAGTATGTGATCTATCTGGTGGAAAATTTGGTTTCTGTTGTCTAACGGGACAAAACCATAGCATTAACAACGAGAACAAGCAACGTTTTTTGGGCTTTCCAACATTGACTGATGATATTCTAGAGAAAGCTCGTGCAAAATTCGCCAAATTGATGCAAAGTGCAGTTGGAGCAGCCGTCCAAAGAGGCCACCCAGACTTTTTGCATAATATCGTATTTCATTCAAATCCACAGGAGGACATTGAGGGTTTCCACATTTCGGCATCAGCTATGCAAGAAGTTATTGCATCGCAAATCTTCCGTGAAATAGAACACATTCCTGTTGAAGAATTTGAAACTAATAGTATCAACGTGGATTTTGGTTCTTCGTCGATGGGTCAACATTGCGCATCGCCAACAGTTTGCGCTAATGTGCATGCTAAGTATAGAACGTTTGATGGGACATGTAACAATCCGATCCCACACCGATCAATGTGGGGTGCTGCTGGACAGCCAATGGAAAGACTCTTGCCTCCAGCCTACGAAGACGGTGTGTGGCTACCGAGAACACATGGCGTCGATGGATCGCCATTGATGGGAACAAGGGAAATCTCACGAACTTTGTTGATCGACACGAATAGACCTCACCCTAAGCATAATCTGTTGGTAATGCAATTCGGCCAATTCCTTGCACATGATATAACTCAGTCAGCTTCGGTTCGTTTGGAGAATGGTGAAGCCATAGAGTGCTGTACTCCTGATGGATCGGGTATACTACCACCGCAACAGAGACATTTTGCCTGCATGCCTATTCCAGTAGAGCCGCATGATGAATTCTATTCGCATTTCAATCAGCGTTGTATAAATTTCGTTCGGCTATCACTTGCTCCGAATTCACACTGTAAAATGGGCTATGCAAAGCAAAGGAGCAAAGTAACACATTTCGTCGATGCATCTCCGGTTTATGGTTCCAATATTCCGTCAGCGAAAATTCTGCGAACATTCCGAAGTGGAAAACTTCGTATGTTCGATGACTTTGGCAGAGATTTGCTTCCTTTGACGAAGGAAAAAGAGGCATGTGCCAGCAATGAGAATGGGGACGTTTGTTTTAAATCAGGTAAATTTAATCAAATTATTTATTAGCTACACGAAATCTTTTTATTTCTTAATTCCCATATCTGATTTAAATAAAAAACCGTTATTTTCAGGTGATGGAAGAACAAATCAAATAATTTCCTTGGTGGCGATACATATTCTATTTGCCAGAGAACACAATCGCATTGCAGATGCTTTAGCCCACTTAAATCCCAAGCTTAACGATGAAAAGATCTATCAGGAAGCACGCCGTATAGTGATTGCCGAAATACAGCATATCGTCTACAACGAATATTTGCCAATTGTTGTCGGTCCCAAACAAATGCAACGCTTTCGCATAGCCACTAAACACCAAGGATTTGCTAATGATTACAGCCATGAAGTGAATCCAGCGGTTACCAATGAATTCACAGGAGCTGCATTCCGATTTGGCCATTCCACCGTTGATGGAAAGTTTCATTTGCACTCCAATAATGGCATAGATGAGATAATTGATATACCTGACGTTATGTTTAATCCGTCGCGTATGCGAAAACGATCTTTCTTGGATGGAATTATCAATACAATGTTGGAACAACCTATGCAAAAAGTCGATGGGTCGATTACACATGGTCTGAGTAGATTCCTATTTCGCGGAGCCAATCCGTTTGGTTTGGACTTGGCTGCACTGAATATCCAACGTGGACGAGATCATGCCCTAAAGAGTTATAACAATTACCTACATGTGAGCGGACAAAGGACGATTCATAGTTTCAGCCAGTTTTCGTCAGATGTTGCTCGTAAGCTTGCTCAAGTTTATCGTCATCCTGACGATATTGATTTGTGGGTAGGTGGTCTATTGGAACCACATGTCCATGATGCTTTAGTTGGATCCACGTTCAGTGATATAATTGCAGATCAGTTTTCCAGATTGAAACATGGTGATCGATATTTTTATGAATATGGTTCGAATATAAATCCCGGAGCTTTTACCGTTGCTCAACTAAGTGAAATTCGAAAATCATCATTTGCTCGAATCATATGTGATAATTCCGATCATATAGGGGTATTTGAAGTATCTCCTGCTGCATTTATTAGACCAGATTTTACTGGAAACCAAAAACTTCCATGCAATAGTGCTGCAATACCTAGTATAGATTTAAAACTTTGGAAGATTTAAATACTTATTTATTTTTGATAAATCTTTAAATTTTAACTTGTTGGCCTTTGTTTTAATTATGTACAAAATTATTTTAAGTATTTCAGTGTAGAAATTTATGTTAAAACTCGTATTATTTGTGTCTATAGTAAAATTTTTTTGCAAATAGAAGCTAAATTTGTTTTATTGAATTCTAAATGGAATTGATATTGAACTTAATTAGTGAATTCGGCGAATGAACTTTAAGGCTCTCCCAAACCAACGCGAAACATTTTGCCGACGAGAGCTATAATGTGATGATGTACATACAATGAACAAATAGTTCTTTTGAGGAATTTAAATACTTTCGTAATGCGGGAGTATGTTTTTTTTACTATTTCTCATTGGATCACGCTAGAACGGCTGGACCGATTCAAATCTCTTGATCTGGTTGTTCAGCGTAAGTATAAAACCCCATTTTCGGGATTAAAAGTACCCCAATTGACCGTCACATTGAAAAAGGGTTTAGATTACGACAAAAAGAATTTTTAACATAAATTGTTGAAAATTTAGTTTTCTACAAAAACAGTTTATTTTTTTTTTTTTGTAAATCAAAAAGTTTTCAAGATATCGTCGAAACCCTTCTTAACCCGGTGTTTTAAAATGGTGGCCAAATGTAGGGCTTTCAACCTGGAAAATCGGATTTTATACTCACACTGAGCCCCCCTACACTTCAAAACACAAAAAAAATTGTCCTACCCCAAATTCATAGTTAATGTAACATTTCAATCGACTATTATGAAGTTAAAGTAAAAGTAGAACTATTAAGCTCGGAGGGCACTTAAGAGATCAGAAGAAAACAAGCGAATACACAGAAATCACATGGCGTGACTATAATTGCGGAGTGCGGTGTTTCATTGACTTTTGCTTTCGGAAGTGAAATGCGCTCCTCAGCAAATGGAACTCACGTTTGGTAAAATAGGAATGCAGAGATATATAATAAAGTACATTATGAATGTCCTCCCCATTTGACTATTATTTGGCATATGCTTCAGTGGCCTTCCGGAAATATTATAGTTCTAACTAACTTAAGTCTTGCTTTTTTCCCCGTAGCATGATTTAGAAGCAGCTGTCACCTTAGTATTGTCGGGAGCCCTTTTCACTTCCGAAAGCAAAAGTTAACTCTAACCGGACGAAACATAGTTCTATATTATGGTAACATCATTTTTGTAATCGATTAGTTTCGTAATGGCAATTAGAACTGCTGAAATAACAGAAGTGTCCTATTTTAAGATGCCGTTTGATAACAATTAAATCGTATGCCATCAAAAAAAAAAAACCCCAAGAAAAAAACTTAATTTTGAAAATTGGCATAACTAATTATCCAGGAAACCATATTATTAATAAAAAAAATTCATTATATTTTTGTCTTTTTGTTGATTTTTATAATTAAGAAATAAGTTAATCCAAGAGTTCTTCGAATTCGGATTAAAAGTTGCAAATCGCTTTTTTCAATGTTTTTCTAAGAACTTTAAAAATTAAAAAAAAAAAAATGCATTAACCATAGTTGTTGTTGCCCTTCTGATTTTTTCCAAATGCTTTGTTTGTTTTTGCTTTACTTAAGCGCTAGGAAGGCCGGGAAGGTTGAGGCGCTTTTATTCTCGATGAAGAAGAACAAATATCGCCAGGATGGATAAAATTGCCCACTGAAAAGGACAACAAGTCATGCAAACGCCTTTGAATTTAAAAAAAATGTAATAAAATCGATTTACCTTAAATTTAGGATATTCGTTCATAAATATTGTAATGATACCAACGTAGGGAAGGAATCCTCTAGCTCGACCCACTATATCCTTTTTCGTAAGCCATAGCTGCCCGGGTGCATAGAGTCCTCTGTCATCGACGTTATTATTGTCGCCCTTGGTTAGGAATTTTACTGATCCATCGCTCCTAAAAAAAGAAATTTTCACGTCGATCCTTATAAAACTAACCCAAAGCTTACTTTTCGTGTAACTTTATAACTCGGTGGACTATAGGGATATCTCTTCCTTCTACTTTGAAGACAACAATTTCACCAACACGAACGGGTTCCTCTTTGTAGTTTGTCAGGAATAATAAGTCACCTCGATGGAAAGCCGGTTCCATACTACCACTAAGTACAACCACAATTGGAGATTCACTACCAGTCACGACCATCAACCCTTTCCAAATCATCAATGCCGATGAAACAATCATGGCAAAGCTAAGGACCTGATAAAGACTCTGCAATGAAATAAAACCATGAGGATTCCGGGTGCATTTGTCAATTTTTGTTTACGTAGACAAGATGCTCGGCGAAGGGTGACAACTACAATAGATTCGACTAATTGTGCATCGTGTACTTACTTGGCGTTTGTTCATTCTATTGAAATCCTTCATCATATCGTCGAATTTTAATAATTCTGGTAGACCCATTTTGAATATTTTAATTTATTTGCTCAATATCCTAAACTACAGACCTAATAATAAGTTTTTTCTTGTTAGTTTAAAGAAGGAAAAAATGAGGAATATAGTTGTGTGTGGCTTTCCTGAGGTGGCTTTTTTTCGGATTCGTTGACAAGTTTCTGCCGCTTCTACCACGTCAGTTGAATGAAGGTATTCAAAGAATTTAAAGAGTGCGATGATAAGCGATGTGAATGAGTGTGTTCAAAAAACATCTTCATTTATAAAACTTTTTGTGTTGAACCACAAAAGACGCGATGTGAGATATACAAGAAATGGTGGATTTACATGTATGTTGATTTAATTTCTTGAAAAAGGAAAGGATGTAAAATATAAAAGTTTCGATTGTTGGATAGAGATGTAACACCAAAATCAAGAGCATCTTGATAATATCAAGAGCATCTTGATAAAATCAAGAGCATCTTGATAAAATCAAAATTATGGTAAAACATAGAAATCAAGATCAAGATTATAGTAAAGACGAACATGTTGATCTCTATGGCATCTTCGTCTGTACACATGTTCATGTTGTGTATGTATGTATGTTTTGCTATAACTTTTTGGCCTGATTGAACAAATAAAATTAAAAAGAAGTGAAGGGTCAAAGACAAAAACAAAAACAATAGATGTATGAAAGTGTAAATAAATTTGTTCAAAGACTTGTAGATGTCCGTGCAAAGCAATTATTGAACAAACGTTAAAACACTGAAAAATGTTGTTAAATTAAATAAGGTATTGAATGAAAATACAGACTATACTCATTTACTTATGACGGTGTTCACAGTGGATTGAAAAACTGGATTTCTTTTGACGTTTCAGTATTCACATCTCGTTCCCACTTCTTCAGTAAAGGACATTAAAAATACTGAAACGTCAAAAAAAATCCAGTTTTTCAGTCCAATGTGAACACCGTCTATGAGTGAAGCCAATAAATGAGTTCTGTTCTTTTACTTTGAATTTCTGTGATTTTCTGTTTATTCAAATCCAAAGATCTGTCAATATTCATATAAAAACAATATTTGACATACGTTTGGACTAAAAATCACAAAAATTCAAAGTAAAATCACACACATATTATTCTCAATGTTTTTAGTTGGTATTAATTAATTAATTATTCTATTATACCTCTTTTAATTTAATTAACAATAGGCGTGTTTTATTATCATCGGGATCTGGATCTGGATTAACTTTTAACACGTACCACAAAAACAAATTTGAAAATTTCCCACTATTTTGTTTTTGTATTTCGTGTAAAATTTAATCCAGATCCAGATCCGGATCCCGATAGAAGATAATAAAACACGGCCAATATGTGTTTGTTATAGCCATATGAATCTTTTATTTTATATTTTTCTTGATCAAAGATTTTTCTTATTAATGTAAGACAATTGTTTCAGATAGTTGATTCAGAGCGACGCGGGTTCGATTCTTGGACCTACAAACAAGTTTTATATTATATTATTATTTTATTTAATGTGAACTTCTTTTTGAGACTCTCGTAATTTACTCCATAAAGGTACAATAGGAGTGAAAAAAGGTCACCACCATAGAAGCGACATTGTTAGTTGGGCTTGAACCACATCGAATTTTTGTGGTTTCGCAAAGTAAATAATTAAAAGCCTACTCTGTTCTGTGAATAGCTAAAAAAAAAATAGCATTGAATAAACATTATTTTAGATTTGTTTTCACTTTCAACCAGGTAAGTGCACTATGGGTGACTTGTGAAACTTACGTTTCGGAGAGCTACTTTTTGGTCGGTTTTCATATTAACTTCCGACAGCTTCCGCCTCTTCTAGTTCTACCTAAAGTATGGAGCCTCATACACACATACGTAAACTTAACGAAACTTTATATCAACTTTTGTATCCACTTTTTTACTGACTTATTTATCGACACTTTTGGTTTTGTTGTTGTATGCTAAGGGAAAATTTACAATGCTAGCTTTAACTTTTTCAATAAACACTCCTATTTCAACATTTTATTGACTTGCAAAAAAACACAGGTAGTAAAAAACATGGTATTGGACTCCCATCGAATTTCCATACAAAAACTTTTGGCATCACTAAGACCGGTGGTTATTTTGGTTGTCAATTTTTTTTTTTTATTTCTTGACAACTTTTGAAGTTTTGATTTTTCTGCAAGCATGCAAAGGTAAACAACTTTCAAGTTTTGATACATGAATACGTGAATAAAGTTTTTCTTGTTTTTTACGTTTACCTAAGATAAATCAAACAATTTGGCAAAAACAAATTGCAAACATTCTTTAGAATCTGGAAATATATAGAATACGTTATAAAATACAGCAATGGAAAACAAATTAGCTTTAGCAAAAGACCTTATTAAATCGTCCTCCGTTCCAGACTTGTCTGTTAACCTAGACGACACCCCTATAGAATTTGAAAATTTTGATGAATATCGAAAAATACTTGAAATACAACTTCCACTGCTTTTTGACTTTATCCAACAAAACGAGGAGCTTCTCCTTACCAAAGAGTACAATGATAATATCTTAGAGGTAAATCGAAGTTTCAAAGTATTATTTATCCATTATGAATATGATGCCCTATTATCCTAGATCAAAGGAAGACTTCTTATGTTGGCGACAGAAATAACAGCGCCTAGTACTTTGTATAAAATTCGAAATGAACAGTTCCTTCAGGTTTTTCAACAATTTATAGTAAAAAACTTTCACAAAATCCTGGATTCCGAGGTGGACGGGTATGTACTTAAACATTATACACAGTACTTAAAAGCAGACGTTTGGAAGCGCCACATAGGAACTGTTCATGGATTTAGCAAGTTCCTTGAAGTATAATTAACAATCTTATTATTTTTGTTTTGTTACAAGTTTAAACAGATCCTTTACAGTTAAAGGTTTCCGATGGACGCAAACTACCCATGAAATGGGCAAATTTTTCTCTTTCAGTAGGTCTGACGCTGCGCGAGTGCCACTTGCCAGCTTACAAAGAACTTAGCACAACAATATTTCAAACAATAATAAGTCATTCCGTGAGTAAAAATGACTAAACAGTCTTTGAATAACCCACTTTACAATTTGTTTTTTCTTGGAAGGATCCAAAAGAAATCAAAGAAATGAATATCCCCGAAGTAATTTTCGATGCAGTGCTCAATTCAGTTCGAACTGTAGACTCAGTCGATGGAACATTTGCCATCTGGAAGTGCCTATGTGACTGTTTAGATTTCAATGAAGAAATTGATTCATTTGATGTATGTATTATTATTAAATTACTTAATGTTTCGTACTTACTCGAAATTTTCTCCAACAGTGGGACATGACGGATGAAATGATGGAAAATCTATTAGGAAGCCTTAAGCATGCCACCAATTCAGACATTGTCATTTGTCTACTCTCTTTTATCCCGAAAATTCTTATCCGTTTTACTCTTAATCGGAAAGAAATTGAAGAATATCTAGCTCGTGACTATAATTCTCTGTCGAATGACGACTTTCAAAAATTCCGCATGGAGTGTAGTAAAATAAATTCGTGTGCCTCATATCGCTGGGCGTTGTACATAATTAAACTATTTGTAGCAGAATCACATAAACTCCTGGAGAGTGCTACAATGTGTGAAAAGATGCTTCAGGTAAGAAATAATATAGAACTTCATGACAAGTAATCAATCGAGTTTAAAAATTACTGTTTTTTTCAGCGGTTCCATATCTGTTATCTCACTTGTTTGTATATAATAACCGTTGAAGTTATGAATATAAATTTGTTAAAATTTTTCGAACAATTTTCCGATATTCTAATGGAAGCTATTGCTACTCATAACGAAACACCGAACATAAAAAGGGTTAGTAATTAGTATTGTTTTTCTCCGAATTTTGTTAAAATTTAATTTTCACAGCATGTGCAACAAATCTATCGGACTTTTATTGATCATTTGGAAAATTCTGATTTGGAAGGAGTCACTAAGGATTTTCAACCATATCAGAAAGCATTTAAGAAATTTATTCAAGAACCGCTTTAGTTTAATTTTTCACAATAAATATGAACAAAAAAATTATGTATATATTTTTGCCTTAAAGCAAAAAATAAAAGTGTCGCTAACGGAACAAAAAAGGTGAGCCATATAAATCGTCTTATGGTTTTTTGCGAAAAAGCCTCGTTTTGGTCTAGCGCCGCCGTCGCTTCAGGCTCTCCCAAACTAACGAGAATACGGAGCGACGACTATTTTTTATTGTTGTTTTGCGTTGTGTATTTGTCATATTTTGTGCTATTGTGAATGATTCGCTGCGAATCGCTCCACATTCGCGTTGGTTTGGGAGAGCCTTTATTAAAAATTTCCTGCAACTGCAACAGATAATTGAAAAAAAAAATTGATCTTCAAGATTAATGAGGTGAAATACACGCTGAAAGATCTTGCTGACAAATAACAAACTGTAGTTTTCAAAACGTGATTTGGATACATTTTTTTTTTGCGTATATCCTTAACTGCGATAGACTTGATTGACTCCAATGTTTTGTACTAACCATTATTAATTTAATTTTGAAGTAGAAAGTAGATTTTTTTAAAACTTCTCGAGAGGTAGAGCTCTACTCTAGGCCGAAAAATAGAGATCTTGCCAGACTTTTTTATTTAATATCAAGGCGCATGTAGCTAGAGACTGATTTCCAAAATTTTCTGTTGGCTATTAATTATTGGTCAATGTATCTCATGAAAATAAAACAAACCTAAATAATCAAAATCATTTTCAATGTCGGTAGTTTATCACTAAATACTAGTAAAATGCTTGTATATATATTTATGTCAATATTACTCAATAACAAAATAAAAACTTATATGTGCATTTATATATTTACGATACAAGTTAAAAAAATTTTGCGGTACATGTTTTCTGTGTGAATTTTTCATATTTATTTAAAAGAAAATACTTTTCATGTTTTTTCTTTCATGTCTTCCATTTCTACAAAAGTATTTATTTTAAAATAATGATTTAGAACACTAATTTCATAAAACTGACCATTTATTTATGCACTTGGTTTATCTGCCGATACAATATCATTTTCATCTCGTTCCTCTCTTAGCGATTCTACATGAGCCTTTTCAATTAAAATTTCATTTCGTAGACTTTCCAAATCTTCTTGTAATCTTTTCCTCCTTTTTTCTAGCTCTACCAGTTTTGTTTGTTCGTTTTGTATTGAATTACATGCATCTTCAAATTTTTTCAAAGCCAACTGCAATTCTGGGGAATGATCACCACCTCCAATATTCATTAATATGAATTATTAAAATATAACGTAGAAAATAAAATTAAGCTTGATATCTCAGGTGACTTTTAATCTAATATGATTTGAATACGTATTTGCTGTAGAGCAAAGTATGTTGTTAACATAGTCATGGTGTTCCTTAAATAAATATATTTTTTTGGTATAAGTGCACTGCGACTTTAAGACCTATTGTTCTCCTTATATTCTTGTAGGCTGAAATGTTGACCTTATCTAGTACTAGGTGATCACAGTAGGAATGCCAAATTTATTTAAATCTAGATGTAGCCTAGCTAGTACAATGCATCAACTGGCACATGAAAGAATGTTAAGACTAGATAAGGGTTTTTATCTGCTCATGTGTACATCCTTTTCACCCCAAAGGAACATGGCTATAAACTTAAACACTCATTAATTTTCTAACTTAGAATAACTTTACTATGGATTTGGAATTGAAAAACAAAATGTTCTGTTTGAATGGCGTAACCAATATAATTTGGTTATTTTTAAATATAACAAAATATTAGTTGTGAAAGACGCGGACTGTCGATTGAATTGCCGCAACGAAGGTCGAAAGTACGCACTTAAGTTGCTACCCGGTTGAACGGACGGTGAGCCGAGAAAACTCTTATTTGTTTTTTATTTAGTTTGCCTCCTAGCAATAATCATATTGTTTGATGATTTTTCGTAGATTGAGCACTATGGTCACACGATCTGTATCAAAAACTGCCATTGACCATACGACCATTTTGGTAGTGTCGTAAGGTTCGTTAAGAATTTCAACGGACTTCCGAAATGTCGTTAGTCGCATGGTCCGATGTAACTTCATTTTTTTGACGATGTGACGATATCCTATAACTCTTGACGTTATGCTTACTTATAATCGTGATTGGCTTTTGGCTACTAATTGAGGTAGATGATGTGAAACAAAATATTGACCCTTATTCTAAATAAACGTTTAACTAAAACGCCAGTAAAATCACACTGCTCTAGAAGCGATGTTTGGAGTTTAAGCAAACGACTCCATAAAATAGCGAGTGAAGTGAAGAGCGGAGGGAACGCTGAATTTTTTATTTGAAAACGTGTAGTTTTATTCGGATTTTAGTATAACGATTACCGGTATCAGGGTGAATGATTTCTCTATTTACAATCTGTCCGGAGATAAATAAATTATGTATGGTATGAAGTACGTAAATCTAATGTCGGTCTACTTTAAGGGAAAAATTTCTTTTAATCAAACATTTTTAAATTTGTTCACTAAAAATACATAAAAAAAATACAAGTGTCACAAAATAAAATAAAATGGATTTAGGAAGCTTCCATTGAATGACGACGATATGTATATTATATCGTCCCGTTTGCAAGAACTAGGTAACTCAATTTTCAATTTTTACAATATCGTCAAAGACGGTAATATTTTGTGCAATTTTCCAAACTTTAGGTCCAATTTTTTTATAAAACAGAAAAATATAAGATATTTAAGCAGTGTGAGAAATAAAAATATTAAACTTTCAATCGTTCTCTAGTAGCTGTATCTATGAATTCTGCTATCTCCAAAAATTTAAAATTGAGTTACTTAGTTCTTGGAATCAGGGGACGATATTATATACGTGGTTAGCGCAGGAAAATAAAATAAGATCGATACAAAGTTACAAGAAATATTTTATTTAATATTTTTACTTGTTTTTTTTATTTTCTTAGGAAATCTCTGTTCGACCAAATATTTACGAATGATGCACTTAGACCTAGTTTATGTACTAAAACAACTCATTACATTATATTGCTCTTCATTTGTTCTATTTCGAGCTTCAATTTATGAGCTTGCATTATCATCAGTTTCCTATGGACATCCAGACACAATGTCTGCTTTTCAAAATAGTCAGCCTTCTTATTAAAATATCTTGTTTCGGCATGTAATTTTCGAGCTTCAAGATTGCTCAAGTTGACTTTTTTGTCAACCGAGAAAGATCCACGATTCGTATTGTCATAATCTTCATCAACAAAAGTACCATCTTGGGAATCTTCCATTATTGTGTCATTAATTTCTAGTTCTAAACTCGTTTCAGCCCTTGTTGGTTCATTCGAATCGCCGTCGATGAAATCTTCTACAGAAACAGCAGGTTCGATCGTTACATATTTAACAGTTCCATTAACTGATTTTGGTTTACTGGAGGTTATGACACGTTTTCTTTTTCTACTGTCCTGTTAATAAAATATTTATATTTTAGCAACGAAATACAAAAAAAAAAAAAACAACTTACTACAGGAACATAGACTGATGACCGGAAATTGGTCAAACGTGGGTTACTTGCCGTGATTGTTGTATCGACAGTTGAAACATTTTCTGCAGCAACTTCGTCGCCCTTTAGTAGTTCATCGAAAACTTTATAATATTCCCACTTTACAGATTTATGTGATGATTGTTGTTTTCTATCTTTCACCTTGTTTAAAAGAAGACAAAAAAATAGTTTACGGAATGAAATAATCCATCTTTCTCACTTGGTAATAAGTCGATTTAAGATTCCGAAATTTTTTGTCCAACAAATCAAATGGGACTTCATAGCCCACTTCACGAAATTTATCAGAAATTCGAATCCACAATTCCTTTTTCCTTATCCTTGGATCACGGAATTCGTCTTTCATATCAAGATAACAGTTTATTAGAAGCCAGTTTGCTGAATGGGTCCATTTAAATTCGGTATTTTCTTAACGTTGAAAAAAGATATTTCTTTTATCGAAAGTTGTAGGACAAAGTATTTTGTTGATTGTTTTTGTTGGTAACAAAACTTACGAAACAAAGGTTCACACTGATTAAATTGCGTGGCCATTATCCAAATTTGATATGGGACAGGCAAAAGTGGTGAAGAGTTTTTTAATTTAAAATTTAAAAGACCCTGCTGCAGTGCTGCAAAATATTTATAAATTCAAGATTCAATTCAGTTTATTTTTTTTTAGCTGCTGGAAAAAGGCGTAAATCGCTGAATTTTTTTGACAACCACACAGAACACAAATTAAAAATAAAATGCACACAAGACAACACGTACTTCCACCACTTCCAGTCATATTCCAGGCGACTTCGATAAGGGTATTTTTCTTAAGGCTACATTACACGGTAAAAGTCAATTATGAGTTCCCATAAAAATACACATGAATGAAAGAAGGCGTGTTTTATTGAAAACTTATAGCTAGTGCACTAAAATTTCCTTGGTAAACAAAAAGTGATTAATAATTCAGTAAAACAGTAGATTTAAAAGTTGCGATAAAGTTGGACTTGAGTTGAACATAAAAGTGAGTATAGCTTTTTATAGGTGCGTGCATTTCTGCGCCACCTATAAATACTAATATAACGCACCTAGAACAGAAGATTTCGATACTTCGCCCTTATCACTTTAGTTGCGTTTTATTTGTATTTATAGCAACAGACATATTGAAACTCATCATTGAAAACTTTAATGATTGATTTCTTACATTTCTCACATTTAGAAAGCAAAATCATTTATTATTTTGATGAAAAAATAAAGCTTAAGTAACGGGTGATTTTTTAGCTGGTTTGGTTTTGGCAACACTGGTTTTGACAGCTGACGTGTGTTTAATACCTTGTGTCACTGTCAAACAGCTTCAGTTTGGTTTGCAATTTAACCATGGATCGTCTTACAAATGAACAACGCTTGCAAATTATTGAATTTTACTATCAAAATTCGTTCTCGGTTCGAAATGCTTTTTTATCGAAAAATTGTGTTCAGCGATGAGGCTCATTTTTGGTTGAATGGGTACGTAAATAAGCATAATTGCCGCATTTGGAGTGAAGATCAGCCAGAAGCATTGCAACAGCTACCAATGCATCCCGAAAAAGCCACTGTTTGGTGCGGTTTATGGGCCGGCGGCATTATTGGGCCATATTTCTTCAAAGATGATGCGAATCGCAGCGTTACTGTCAATGGTGAACGCTACCGAGCGATGATAACAAAACTTTTTTTTGCCCGAAATGGAAGTTCTTGACTTGCATGATATGTGGTTTCAACAAGACGGTGCCACATGCCACACAGCACGCGAAACAATGGCGCAATTGCGAGGCGAAGTTGGTGAACAGTTAATTTCACGTTTCGGGCCGGTCAATTGGCCGCCTAGATCGTGCGATTTGACACTATTAGATTATTTTTTGTGGGGGTATGTCAAGGCTAATGTCTATAGGGACAAGCCCGCTTCGATTGACGCACTGGAAGCCAACATCCATGCATTCATTCGTGAGATACCGGCCGATATGTGTGAAAGAGTATGCCAAAATTGGACTCAGCGGATGGGCTACCTGAGACGCAGCCGCGGTCAACATTTGCATGAAATTATCTTTAAACATTAAATTGCAAGGTTCAAACTATCGATTCAAATAAATATTTCATTAATTTTTTCGAATTTTTTGTGTTTTTTTTTTAAAAGTTCTAAACCTCTTAAAAAATCACCCGTTATAAGTAATACCTCACATTGGCACTACTAATGTGATGACTTATAGGCACTACTCATTTATTTATGAGTGAAGCCAATATGTTCTGTAGCGTGGTGCGATATATCAAAAAAGTGCCGTAGAGTGCCTCGCTGTGAAGTGCAGTTCCGTCGAGTGCGGTCTTACCTTTAAGCAGGGTTTCGGTAAGGGGGGGGGGGGGCAAACTCATTCAGGATTTCGGTTAGGAGGGGCAGCTTTATTCGAAAAATAGTTTTGGAGCTCCCGAGCGCACCACACTCCTGTAAGAGAGTTGAACGAAGCTTGACGAAACGCTCCACTTCGAAATTATAGCTGAAGTGCCCCTCCGAGCATTATAGTTCTAGCTTTATCTATTCATTAGAATCCGCAAAATTCATTAATAATTACGTACTGCTTGAACCGCTATTACACTATGATTCCTTGCGTCTAACTTATTTCGAGTTTTTATGAGTGCGAAGGAGAAAAAACATCTGATTTTACATTCGCACTCATTGAATTTTGAAAAGAGTCAGACGCAAAGAATCATCGTGTAATAGGGGTTTTCAGGATTTATGTTGACACTATACAACGATGTTTAACTCCGAGGCCAAACGCGCAAGTACTGGCAAGCAAGTTGGGTACATATACTCTGCCTGTCAAATATGTAATTTGCATTCGACTTGCTTTCCACTTGATTGTCTCCCAACTTGCTTCACTACTGGGTTCAAAAATTCCGTACCAGTCGATGAGCAAGTTGCTTGAGTTTGTATGTGTTAGTGAACAATTGTGTTTGTATTGCGACTTACTTGCCAGTACTTGTCCGGTGTGGCCGCGGGATAAATCGTAGTTCATAAGTGCCCTATTACACTTTGACTTTTTTCGAAATTAAATGAGTGCGAAGGGGAGATCAGATGTTTTTTCTTGTTTGCACCCAATGAATTTCGAAAAAAGTCATGACTCTAAAGTCGTCGTGTAATAGGCTTGCTTTTTATACATGTACCGTATGCGCAGAACTGAACAAAAATGAAAACGCTACTGGTATTACCTATAATATGTGTAATGTGGGTATACTAACATAATAGGTCTGTTCGTGTACTTCCCATAACTACGAGTTTCTACGAATTAATTTTTTTTTATATGAGCTTTGACAGAACTTAGGGCTAAATTCGTAGAAATTAATTTCAAATTAATTTCAAATAGTGAGTTGAAATTAATCAATTATTTAACAAGTTTATTCTCTGTTTTTTGAACTCTTGTTGTTTCCAGTTACAGACACGATGGATTTATGAAATTTCCGACTTGTTTGAAGAAGCCAAAATAATTGTTTAAAGTCTCCTAGACTTGTTGTTCCGTGTTACACAAATTTTAAAAAGTTGTTGAATTTCACTTTTCAACAAGCACTTTATTTATTGTGTTATAGGCCCCTGATTTGACTTCTAGTGAGAAATCCAGTTTAAATTTTACTCTCCTGCTCTGTCAAAGAACGGAGGAAAATTACTGAACACTCAAGAAATATAAACTGGCTAAATCCTACTTAATTTTCGAGGAATTAAATAAAAAGGTACTTTTTCCATTTAAAGTTTGTTTTGTTATGTCAATCATAAACATGGAAAAAAGGAATAGTTCGGAATTAAATCCTTTTCCAGGTTTCTTGGGAAAAACTACCTATGGTTGTTTTTTATTTCTCAAAAACTTAGAAAAATGTTATCGTCTGGTTTTTAGCATGTTTGACTAAAAATTGATAAGTATTTTGAATATTTTAATGAACAATGGTGTTTAGTTAAGCAAAATTTGAAAAAAGAATAAACTTGCAACTGGTTTTGAGTATTTGACTAAAAAGAATATTCTATGGGAATACTTTTGGGCTCTGCGCTCAAATCCGTCATTCATTTTCTGCCATCTGCTTAAGTTTTTGGGATACACCCGTTAGAAAATGATACCCAACCGTTTTTTTTGTTGCAATTTTTGAGGAACATTTTTCATTTATGTCGTTCATAATATTTTTTTTCAAAATTTGGTCAAAATCTTTTGAAATTCGTTTTACTCTTTGAGATATCTTTAGTTAGATGTTATCATCGTTTTGCCACTACTTTTGTGGTTATGTAACCACCCTATATATTTTTTTAAACACAATTTGCAATGGTTTCTGGGGAGAATACGATAACTTGGGTCGAAGAAATGATAAAAGAGTTTTGTAAAACAAATTAATACAAGCATTTTTTTACCGTGAGAAGAGGAGTGGGAGGAGCAATTTCATAAAAAAAGAACAACAAATGGAAATAAATATTAAAAAAATTATAATATTTTAAAATAAGTATTATAATTTTTTAAGTCAATATACTCTGTTCTATAAGCTTGTTTTTAAATCAAGTGGAATCCACGCGGAGTTTTTGAAAAAAAAAAAAACAAATTTTAAACCCAACATTTGCAAAAAAAGCATAAAAAGTAATTTTACAAAACTGTAAGACTATATATTAAGGGTATTCATACAATAGCGTAAGGCCGTGGTAAACGTTGTAAAGTTTTAAACTTCGTAATTCTGTCACAATTTGTAGGAAATGTTTAACAGATTTACGCAGCTTACAACTTTACAACGTTTACGACGACTTTACGATGTTGCGTGAATACCCTTATTATTTTTTTATTAAAATTCGGTGCTCTTATTAATTTTTAATCAAAAACTGAAAACTATATGCTTTTCTGTCTTCTAGTTTTTGATAAAATTGAAAATTTTGAAATTAGATATTAGGGGTATTCATACAAGAGCGTAAAGCCATCGTAAACGTTGTAAAGTTTTAAACTTCGTAAATATGTCACAATTTGTATGGAAAATTAGACAGATTTGCGCAGATTACACAATTAATTAATTTAGAAGAAGGTTAGTACTTTTTTAAAACTGTTACTAATTATGCTAAAAAATCTAAGACTCGTTGAAAATGTAACTTGAAAACCACGTTTTTTTTTAAATTTCATAACGGGAATATCTTCAATATCTCCAGAGCTGATAGGTAGCGGAAAACAGATGACAGATTTGGATTTAGCACCAAAAGCTGCCTTTAGAATTAATCTTACCTGCCCGTGTCGAAAACCGCTTAAGCCTGTGAAATTGATAGGCGTATTGAATATTAAAAAGAACATATTTCTTCAAAAAATCAGATGGTATTATTTGTTTTAGTTTCTTGCTTTTGGACATCTTCAACTATAATATCATAACCATACATGTTTTGATATAAACAAGTAAGTTTTAGTTTTTTTTTGTAATTCTAATTTCAAATTAAGTCAAGTACTCATACATGTGTGCATAATGTATGTTCGAATCCATAATTACAGGAAGAAAAACAGTTTTTTTTTTTCATTTACAATCCAAGTCATCTATCACAAAAATTCCAAGCACTCCCAATGGAATGAAAGAGAAAAACTCTTCTAAGAGAATGGAAGTAGAAAAAACTTCATCAGGATACCGAAACCGACATATCTACCTAATCCCTTTACTATTAATTTTCAAAATCATGCACTTGTCGTTCGGTATATTCTTGCTCGTTGGACACCATCGTATTTTTGTTTTCTAAGAGTGTTTGGCAAAACTTTAATGAATGTAGTTTGAGTGTTTAAGTCAGTTTTTTGTTTTAATGAAATCACATAAAAGACATCAATCTGTGGCACACCATAACTTAAACGCAATTTGTGTCCACATTGCTTCGAAGGAAATGAATAGACGGACAGCAACTTAAAAATTTTCTAACTTTCTCAAATAAATTTGTAAGTTTATATAGGGTGACTCTAAGAAGGCCACAAATTATTATTCTTAAAATAAAATTTACTAAATTAAAAATCATATATTTAATTTTTTTTATTAGACATTTCAGATACGAAGTGTGACAAGAAGAGTTTTAATTTAAAGTTTAATTTATTTGGTTTTCTGATACGTGGGCGGGTCAATAAGTCCGTGACTTTTGGAATAAAACACAGATTTTTTGATAAAAAAAATAATTTTATTTTTCAACGTAGTCTCCCTTGAGCTCTATACACTTTGTCCAACGCTTCTCCAATTTTTTTATCCCTTCCAAAAAAAAAAAAATGATTTGTCGAGGTCCTCAAAATAGGCCTTTGTTTGCGAGATGACTTCATCATTGGAGTCAAATCTTTTTCCACCAAGCCATTTCTTCAGGTTTGGGAACAAGAAGTAGTCGCTCTTAGCCAAATCTGGGGAATAGGGTGGATGAGGGAGCAATTCATAGCCCAATTCATGGATTTTTGCCATGGCAACTGCACATGTGTGCACCCTTGCATTGTCTTGGTGGAAAAGAACTTTTTTCTAGGCCAAATGAGGTCGTTTTTTTTTCAAATCGTCATTGAATCGGTCCAATAAGTTGGCATAATATTCCCCATTGATTGTTCTTCCCTTTTGAAGGTAGTCAATGTGGATTATCCCGCGTGCATCCCAAAAAACAGTCGCCATAACTTTATTGGCTGACAAACCCACCTTGGCCTTCTTTGGACCCGATTCACCCTTAGAAACCCACTGTTTTGACTGTTGTTTGGTCTCTGGTGTATTGTGATGGATCCATGTTTCGTCCACGGTTACAAAACGGCGCAAAACCTCCTCCACATTGCGATTAAGCAACGCCAAACCTTCCTGTGAAGTTGTTACACGATTGCGTTTGTGGTCGACTGTGAGCAAACGCGGCACCCATCTTGCGGAAAGCTTTCTCATGCCCAAGTGATCATTCAAAATTGAAACCACTGAGCCATGCAAGATCCCTACGGCTTCCACAATCTCTCGCACTTTCAATCTTCGGTCGGCCAACACCATATCGTGAATTTTTTCGATTGTTTCGGGTGAGATACCTCAACTGGGCATCCAGGACGTTCGGCATCTTCAGTGCTTGTACGGCCACAACGAAATTCAGTAAACCACTTTTTTACCATTGACATCGATGGTGCAGAGTCCCCATAGTATTTATCAAGCCTAGCCTTGGTCTCGGTAATGGTTTTTTTTCGCAAGAAATAATGCTTAATAAGCACACGAAATTCACTTTTTTCCATTTTCTCCTCAAATTAGTGAGTAGTCTGATAAAAATAGCTGTCAAACACAAACTAACTGACGCAGCAAGTTTAAATTTTGACAGGAGTCAACTGACAGATGCCTGTTGACAGGAGCAGTGTTGCTGTTTCAGTAAAGAGGTCAGAAATTCAAAAAGTCACGGACTTATTGACCTGCCCTCGTACAACTATTTTGAACCTATTTTGTTCCCAAAAAAGTAAAACGCTCTATCAAATAAGAGCAAATTTTAGCAGTGCAATTTTTGATTATTTTTTTATTTCAGGCTTAAAGATAAGGTACAAAATGAACACTCTTTCCCTATCATGCATGCATGCATATCCATGGGAGGGTTCTTGATTGTTTCCCGAAAGCATTTTAGATAGCTTGAGTGCATTTTATTTTAAGAATTTATTAAAAGTATTATAATAAAAGTATAAACAATTTGTTTTAAATTGGGACTTTTTTCCATTTTTAGTTTTATACTAATTTTATCAATACCTATATTTTACAGACCCACCCTATACAGACAAAAGCAAAAAGACTTTAGTTGCAAAACAACATCATCGGTGGTGCTGGCTTTCTTGATAGTAGAAACGTGCCGCATGAGACTAATTGCAAAAAATTATAAAACTTATCCCGCAAGAAGACACTTTTTCTGTGGTTCCACGGAAAAGGGTCCACAATTTTGCTATCCCTTGAAGGAACAACTTGTCAACGTAGATGAAGGGACCTATACAAAAAATGGAAGTAGACGTAAAAAAATACCTAATCTACTTTCTGCTTCTCATTTTTACTTAATTAGAAAAATTTATAAAGTGGTGGTTTGGAGCGCTGTACACAAGAACGTTAAATTATCTTGAAAAATTATGGGGACAATGGCCTTGAATTTATATAGGTACACAAGCAATGCAAATAGAATAAAGTATGACATATTATACACAAGTTAAGTATATCTAAGCATACTTGTAGGTTGTAGAGATATATGAATATGTACGTAAACTTCATGAAAGATTAACTTTTTGCTATAAAACTTTAGTTATAGTTTGGTTCATTTAGATGGATGTACATGTATATGTAGAGTGCATTGTTATTTTATGTCTGTAGGGATGCATCAACAGTTATGACTGGGTTCTCGAAACAAAATTTGTTTTGATAATATTATGCAAGATTAATTTTAACTTTAGACACTTTAGGGATTGTAGTAAATTTCAAAATCTTTGCTCAGTTACTCTCAAGAGAGTTGAACCTCTTGTTTGCATAGAAAACTTAATGAATATTTCTCAAATACACAATATGAAATTCCGATTCCTGTATTGATTTTGCATTAGGTTTTACCTATATTTATTTAGGCTACCTTTAAAAAAGACAGTTATGAATGTTTTTAGTGTAAGTAAAAATTATTTAAGTGAAAAATAAACGGTCAATTAAATTTTTTTATAAGGATAGGCATTTTTTTTATTTATATACGAGTATGTAGTACCTGCACATTAAATATTTAGTATCTTGTAGTGCATAAGGACTTAAAGAATCAAATTGTTGGGTTGCCAAGCCCTAAGGCCACCGAAATATCACAAATTTGATCCCAACTGACATTTTTTCAACTTCTACTGACTACCGCACGCCTACAATGAAACTCAGTAAAGATTTTAAAGTCTTATTCCCATCCCAGTGATGACGTCGTGACGAGAGACTTCGACACAACTATCTATACTGATGGCTCAAAGATGGGGTGTGGTGTTAGTTCAGGAATCTTTTCTGAGTCTCTTAATATCTTAAGGTCCTTTCGTCTACCCGATTATTCTAGTGTGTTCTTCAAGCTGAAGTACTTGCAATTAGGGAGGCATGCAGGATACTTAAACTAGATCCAAACCAAAATCGTAATACAGCTATCCTCACATACAGTCAGGCAGTTGTCAAAGCCATTGATTCGGCTATATCATCCTCTAGACTGGTCCAGCAATGCCGGGAGGAGCTCGCAACCCTTAATATTTACCTCAAGGTCACCCTTATCTGGGTTCCTGGCCATAGGGACATTAAGGGAAATGAACGAGCAGATGAACTGGCCAGGCAAGGATCAGTTTTTCACAACTCACTTGCGGAAAAAGTCAACATCCCCTTAGGAGTTGTGAAGGGCAATTTATTGTCAATCTTCCTTAGTGAATCCAGTCGTAGGTGGAATAGCTTGACCGAATGCAAAATATCCAGAAAGATCTGGCCCACCTATAATAAATCCCAAACAATTGATCTGTTATGTAGACCCAGGCGAGACATAGCTAGGGTCGTTGCAACCTGTACTGGACATTGGCCAGTAGGGGAACATGCAGCGAGACTGGGTATTCCCTACAATACTCACTGCCGTAGCTGCAATGATTAGCAGGAAAAGGAAACAAACAGTCCTTCACTTTCTCTGTAAATGTCCTGCTCTGGCTAGAATGAGAATGATTTTTGGACAACCTCAACGAATTTTCTGAAATGAAAATCAAAAACTTGATTTCCTTTCGTAACGCGACGAAATGGATCTAAGACAAAATCGGTTGCTTCTGTATCATGTTCCTCCCCAGACCCCAAGATCGTGAGCAATCGGAATACAGGCCTCTGCTGGGTTTCATGATGCTCAATGACAGCGATCATCGGCTGGATCCTTCGCGCTCCAGTCGTTCTGCTATCTGCTGAGCTTGGCATATCACAGCTGGCTTTGGGCGAGATGCGATCCAATCGACTGAGTGCCTTAAGTCCTGCCTCTTGACATTGGTGCTAGCCCAAAATATACTAAAACCATATTCCAAATCCGTTCTAATTCAAATCAAAGAACTCTGGGCTCATTTTGGATGCTGATCTTCACTGGAAACCTTCGGTCATGCCGAGTGGGCATACGGAAGCCCAGGTGGAGATCTCGCATTCGATCATGTATCTGGAAGACCCCCGAAGGAATCAAGTCAAACGAGTTATGGTATCAAAACGGCGCAATTCAGCGCTAATTGGGTACTGGGCGAGTGCTACGCCCGTGCCACCATTTCTACCTACTTACCTACCCATGTAGTACCTAGAGTGTATGCCTTTTTTTTGAAAGTCGAAAAGCAAATTTCGTAAATTTTTGTTTTAATTTTTCAGTAAAAATTTAATTTTTATTAAATTTTACTGATAAAAACACATAGTTCTATTCACTGACAAATTCTGTAGCTTAATATAATAAAAAAACTAATTTTATATTGCCTTCAATGTTTTACAAGTGTTTCCTAACGTAGCTTACTTGAAATGTTTTTGGAGTAACAAAAATGAAATATAATAGTATCTACATTTTTATAACTTTCAAAGCATTTAAAATCACAAAAAAATAAGTGTTTTTTATATTGCATAGAAATTTTATTTTAAAATTTAAATAAATTTGGTGGCACAACAGCTCGTGGAGATCAAAGGCCTCTAGTGACTTACAGCTACTCTCAAACATTCTTGTGTGCGTGTTGTTGGCAGGAATGGTAGCCCAGGAAAGATGCATTTCATTGCGGAAAAATTCCAAGTGGAAATTTGTTAATGCATTTATCTTTAGTATGCCTAAGGAAAATGCATGCGAAAGTCTACAAACGAATCAGGCTTGTTTAAAAAGTTATTCAAGGTTAAATGTCGAAAATACTGGTTTTTCGCTTATAACTTTGAAACGGAACAAGGTATTAAAAAGTAATGTACTAAAAACTTGTTGATAACATGATTTTCTACAAAAAATATTATAATACTTTTTTTCTCTGACTCATGGTCAAGAAGATATCGGCGTTTGAAAAAACTTAAATGGTGATGTTTTTGAAAAAATATTTTAAAATTATATCAAGACTGTTTTCATACGAGGCTCCAATAAAAAGATATTGAGATTTCAAAAAAGATCAATTTATGAAAGTGCTTGTTTTCGGGCCCAAAATGATTATCACGGTAACATAAAATAATGATAAAGTTTCTTAGAGGATCATAGTACAAACATTTTTTGATACTGAGGGGGTCTATCTCCTCGCATACCAATTTGGGGAAAATTCCAAGTTAAATTTTTTAAACGCTATTATCTCGATTTTATTGTAGGCAATACTCGTGCAAAAGTTTACAGACAAAGTAGAGATAAAAAAGTTTACACATTTTAACTGGGAATTTCCCCCAAGTTGATATGCATTTTTCCTCAGTACAAAAATCTAATTTTTGATTAATAATTTTTTAAGTTTTTTTTCTTAAATTTTGAGCTTGAAAGTTTTTTTTTCGAAAACTATTGTCAGGAATAACTAACTTTTAGGAAAATATTAAAGAACAGGCCTCAAAATATAAAAATATAGTACTTTATTGTTAGTGTAGCCATTTAATTTTAATTATATTTTTTTTTAATTTTTTGCATTATTTTCAGGCAAAAAAAATGGACAATTTTATATAAAAAATAATATCTTCTTAATAAGCTAAATGAAAAAAAATATATTTTCTTGTAGAAGGTTAAATAAACTACAAACTGTGTTAAAATAAATTTTCTAACATTTATCGTTTAAGAGTGGTTAGCGAAAAATGATTTTTTTCGATACTTTACCTTTTTTGAAGTAGAACTTTGGTACAAGAGCTGTCTTTTTTTTTTTGCATGGAGCATTTTTCGGTGCTGGTGCGTCTGAAAGGTCTAAGTGAGCTAAGTAAAACCTTATTTTAGGTTTGTTCAAGTTGACTCGATTTAAATAGTTATGGCTTTTTGTTATTGTTTCGGTGCAATTTCCCTTGAAAATTGATAACAAGTCCATATTTTAAGTTTTAATATTGGTTTGATTTAGTTGTCTACACATCCGACATCTTTGGAAAAATTTCATTTTTAATAATTCATAGGTTTCTTGATACCAAAAAATTCCCAAAGTAGCATAAATTGGCTTTGCAAGGTATAGTCTAATAATTTTATTAATTAGCTTTTAATGTCTACAAAACTTACTTTGTTCAATTTTTTTTTTCAGTTTTGTAAGGATTACATCTGGTAGAGTCTAAACCCAAAAAAGATTGGCCAACAAATTTCATGCATTGTCCGCTATTTTGAAAATGGCTTTGAAAAGTGTTTAATGTGATTTCCTCCTCGTGACATATTTGACGAAGAGTGATAATATTTTTTTAGTCTTGTAGATTAAAATATTTTATAAAACTTTTTTGTACAAAATTTTTTGACACCGCTTTCCAATAAAAATAATTTAATTTAAAATAATAATTTTGCAGTTTCCAAGTTTTTTCAACGAACAATCATTTAAAATAATCTTTCAAAGGGAAAATTTAAAACACTTGAATAAAATTTCCTGTATACAATTTTTACATAAGATTCTACGAACTAATACAAACAAGTACACACATGTTCTTAAAGTTACGAACTTAAAACAACTCCTAAGCTTAATCAGCTAAATATTTTTACATGATATCAAACATAAAAGCCAAAATTGACGCTTATAGGTGTTCTGATTCCAGTATAAAAGTAAACTATTTATTTTTCCTTCGAAAAGAAAGATGGGCGCTTTTTCAGTTCCGATTATGAAATTTTCCACAATGCATATTATTGAAGCAAGATTCAAGTATATTTACTATGTATCTTATAAAATGTTTTAAAATATCTATTTTTAGCAAATAAAAAAAAATAATTTATAGTCAGCGCTTCACAAAACAGCAACTTTAATTTTCATAACTTCATCTTCACAAACTTTAAATTTGAACTATATTTACATTTAATTTGCATAAACCTCTGTGCCAATTAAATTTCATGGCATTTCAAAGTTTATAATTACAAATAAGAAAAACATGAAAAACTGAAAGTAAATCTACACCCAGAGCTTGACCTAGTTCCCTTGATCTTGCGAACGAAACGAACTAACGAAACGAAGCGCTAACATTCTTTGCACTATAACTTGCACTTCCACCCTAAATAACGTTCATTGTTTTTCATGTTGAGTGAAAACAACCCAACAGCCAACACACCACTCTGGCACTGGGTGTATTACTCGTATATAGGAAAGAAAAGGGCAAAGAAAATTGCTTGCAGTTCCGCTTCTTAATTTGGCGGATAAACTATCTGGGTATGGAAAGCATTTTACTGCAAACACTAAAATGAAAAATTCATGCATGAAAAGTGTCGGGACAGAATAAAGGTTTTTTTTTTAATCATCGGATGCGCAAAATGGTTGATATAATTAAAAAAAAAAACTGGGACAATTTCGTTGCTTCCCAAAACTATTTAATGCGTTGTGTAAATTTGTCCTCGGATCTTGAAGATTTCTTAAATTGTCTTGCAAAAGAAAATGTGAATACTCAATGGCTGCTAATTATTTGTCTATAAAATTAATTAATCACTCTCTTTGTTGACATGAAACACTGTGGCGTATGCGGAACATTTTTTTTTTAAACATTTTTGTTTGAGCTTCAACTCTTTTTTGCTTATGTTCACTAGGATATAATGATGCTATGTATTTATATGAATAAAATGTGTACAAATAAAGGCTTATGTCGATTGCCCTTCTGATTTCTATGAATATTTTTTAAAAAGGATTTTTTTTAAATTCTTTTGATTGTACTAAGTATATTATCTACAAAGCACTATCTCTTGACATCAAACAAAGCATATTTAGATATTTTGTCAAAGATTAGAATGCTTCATAAATTGTATGTACATATACACATGTACATATGTAGATACTTATCAAATCAGACAGAGAGACACCGATCATTACGATTGTAACCAGATTTCCTGCCACACTCATACAAATAGGTAGTTATGTAGTTAGGGTTCTATACTCTAGCTTACACCATTGCGTCGTCAACGGCTGCTGTTCGTCACACTCCTCTTCCTTTGTGTGTTGGTTGCTGCCATTGTGTCAAAGCTTTACGCGTACACTTGGAAGGACCTACTAGTCATGGCCATCAAATACCAGCATTGGTTGGCGTAAATTTTCACATGAATAACAAAATACGTGTATATCCTCATATAAAATAATTTCTGCTGATTTGTCACTGTTTGCAGCGCGCATCAAACTGCGCCATTATAACAAACGAAGGTCCTCTTTGCATGAATATAAAGCGCCCTCATTGTGCAAGAATACAAAACACACTTTCTGCTGCTGTGCGTTTTGTTGGATGTGTATATTTTATTTATGTCTGTGCAAGCGCGCATAATTATTATTATGATGATGATGATGAACTAATTAATGCGTAATGTAATTTTTTGGTTGCTTGCACGGAGCGCAGTTTATTTTATTTTTTTTTTTTTTTTTTTTTTTTTATGAGCGACGAAAATTTTGTCGCAAATTAATTGAAAAATAAAACACAAATTATGTATTCACTGAATTAAAATTCCAAAACATTGTTGGGAAAAAGTTCACACGATAAATTTTGTCACTTGTGTGTGTGTGCGGCTGATGGTGACCCACATTATGGGAAAACATATTTCAGGAAAGGATCTGCGGCAATGCTTTGGCAAGGAAAATAAGGCAAGTTTTTATTACTTCAAAAATTACATACAATTGTTTCAAGTGACGCAAGAAAATAACCAAAATATTGTTTTATTTATAATTTCATATGAATGTACTTGTGCATATGTAGAAACCACGTGAAGTACCACCATTTTCATATCAAGCTTTGCAGCCAAATACCAAAGTTAAGGAACCTCAGAGGTATGTATGCAATGTGTTGTGTATGTACTTTTATCAGCAAATGGAAGAAGAGTTTTGAGCTCATGAAAACTTAATGTTCAAAAGGAGCAATACCTATGTACATAAATATGTAGAATATGCATTTGTCGAGTCTCATCATGATCATTTTGTAAATTTTAATATTTAAATTACAATTGATTTTGATAGATTAAAGAACCAACGATAAATCATCCACTGCTGTGCAGCTGAGCAGTAAAAAAGTCGAGTTGACGAACAAAATATTGAAAAGTCAGATAGCGTTATTGTAAACGTCAAATTTTTTTGCAACCCAATTTACTGACTGACTGTCCTCTTCTTATCTTATCTTATTTTACCTTTTCCAAAATGGCCGAAATTTGATCATATTATAGTCAAGGAAATGATATTTCTCGACTTTTTTTCAAGGCATTTGACTTTTTTTGTCAAGTCGGGATTTCGAAAGGTCAAAATTTGATGAATAGTCAAAAAAAAGTACGTAGTATGTCTTTTAACTTGGAAGAAAATCAATAAGCATAAAATGATATTCAACTGTTTTTTTTTAAACGGTGGATATATTATTTGATTTTCTTATTAACTCTTTATACAAATGTTTGTAGTGAAAAGGGCGGCTTCTTTGAGCGTCTCCCAGATGCTCTTAGGGCTAGGATTATTTAGTCTAAGAGCTCACAACATATTTGTGATGTGATAGGAAACCAGACGATCTAATTGTTCGTTTGAGAAAAAAAAACTATGATAAACTAAAAGCTGGTCGCAAATTTTTGGGTTGAACGCATACCCGAAAAAACGAGTATGAGGGTTAGTAGGTGCATTCATCTTGTAATCGAATACAAAAGTCTGGCAGGATTATTTTGGCACCCGTGGTAGGGATGAAGTGTTGAAAAAAGTGGTTTTCAGATTATTGTGTTAGGCGTACATGCACTTCAATCATTTATTAAATGAATGTAGTTGACCGCCTTACCTACCAATCTTTCTGGCTACTTAACTCGTTTTGAGAAAGTTTTTTGAAGTTATACTCTTTAGAATGTTTGTCATTGTCCTAGTTCCCTGCTTGACAAATCTTCATAAGCAGCAGTTCTTATTATAACATGAAGCCGACTCAAGTGTCAAACGACGATTACTTCTTATGATAATGTAGGACAGGTTCTTATTGCTCCGGTAATTTATTTGCATGCGAGCGCTTGCACTTCTTCCAGTGATTTCCTATAGAAGTGATTAGCTTATAGTCTAGTAAAACGGTAGTTTGAAGTGAAAAGTTCTGGTGTAATTACTTTTGGTGGCCTTAAGCATGTTTTCGAGGCCGTTGAACATGAATCTGAAGTTGTCCAACAAAATTTTTCACGGCAAATATGAGAAATCATCAAAAAATATCAAAAGTTTCGTAATTTTTTGGGTTTTTCTGCTTAAAAATTGATTTTTTTTTTCTACATAAAACTGTTATGCAGAAATAAATTAGATATAATTATATACCTTCATTTTTTATTTATATTATTTTTTTTGTACGACTTACAGTTTTCTCAAAATCGGACTTTAAAAATGAGTTTAAAATCAAAATTTTTTGAAAAATAGCAGAAACGATTTTTTTTCTAACTACCCGCAAAGAACGCTTTCAATGTTTTGTTTTTCGCCTGTTTTTCTTATTTTTGGTATTCCAAGTCAGCGAAGGTATCGTATTCTCTGTGAGTGAAGAAAAGGAATAAGTTCCTTTCAAAAAATTCGCGAAGAAATCGAGAAGAAGTTACAAGGGTAATTTTCTCGAGTTCAAAGCAATATATGGAGTAGAGAAAAGCAAGGACAAAAAAAAAAAAAAATGAACTGTTTCATAACAGAAGAATTTTCTTTTCAAATTTTCTTCATATTTAATTATTGTTTAAAAACATCTCATGGACTGCAACACTATGCTCTTTTTTGGTATATTCCAAGCATGGGAGATGACAAATGCCGGAAGGGTCTAAAATCCCGAATGACAAAAAATGATAATCTTGATTGCAATAATCCAGAATACCCAATATCCCAAATCCCGAGAACCAAAATCGGCTGTCGAATTGGTTTTGAAATTCCAAATGCCAAAATACCTAAGACCCCAAATACCAAATTTATGAACACAAAATCCCGAATAGACAAAATCCTGAATGGACAAAGTCACGAATGACTAAGATCCCGAATACCAAAACCTCGAATGGCTTACAGCTGTTTTTGGTATTAAAAATCGCTTGTGCAATTTCGTCCATTCCATTTGGGCTTTTTTGCATTTTCTAGATTTTGGTGGCTTTTAAAATTTACATTCAAATATATATTTTCTAAAGGCAAGCAAAGCCAAAGTTTCAACACAATGGGTCTTTACCAAATTTAAAGACGACTTAAATATTTTAATAAAATGGAAATGGTATAGATATGAGCTCTATACAATATACGAAACATGGTATGACTTAAATATTTCAGTGGACCCTAAATAATGAATATTACACATGGCATATATGGGGTCTTAACTTCCAATTTACTTTAATATTTAAGTCATCTTTATCTTCATGAAGCTTGATTTGCCAGAAACATATTGTTTTTGCATGTTATGAGATGCAGTTTTCAAAGTGTAAGAGATAAGGTTTCTCCAGACCCTCAAGAAAGATCGTGTATTAACTAAGACAATTAATGTTTTTAAGGAGCCTATGCCAAAGACATTATGCTGACGTAATACTTGATGCCGGACATCGCGTTGTTAATTGATATTTTGTCATTAATAAACTGAGGTAGAAATATTATCTTAAGTTAGGTTAGGTAGAAGTGGCTGTCAGCAATAAATACTGACACACTTAGACCAAAGTTGGTCCGTTGTGAATCTAGAAAATTCCTTCCTTACTCGTGAAGCCACTTCAAGCTCCTAACGAAACGTGCGAGACTATTAGTGTGCGTGTTTTCCAGATCACTAGGATTGTTATAGAACTAATCTCCTAAGTGGTGCCACATAGAATGTCTTAAATCAAGGTTTGGCCATTCTTGTTTTGTTACCCACAAATAGTGATGTTCACCTTACATTACAAACAAAAAACACTAAGCCTTGTTTTGTTGAAAACTGTACACAGTCTGGCAAAAGCTTTTCAACAAAACGGCGCGGAACAAATTGGTTAATAAAGTTTTTTTTTGTATGAGAGTTCCATAGTTCCAAACTGTTCCAAAACACTGTTCGGTAGTCATTGTCATTATTTTTTCTGTATGATTTTTCTGTCATTTCAAGTCAATCATACGACTATCATTTTTTGTATGTTTACACGTCTTTGCTTCGCATTTGATTTTTTCTATGGTTATCTGTCAAAACCAAAATAAAAAAAAACTCATAAACAAATACATTTTTTTTTAAAGCAAAATTACTTTTTTGGAATTATCCATTGTTGTTTTCATTCAAAATTCTAATTTTTGTAGAAATATTTTTATTTTCAATACTCTTAATTCACTATTTTCCATGAAAACAACAATTCCTATTTGACTTCTCAAATGGAATTAGCTGCAGCTTTAATGTCAAAAAAGTCATATGCTTTTTGCTTTTGAGAAGTCATATGAGATCTATGAGTGTGATCAAACGGTTTGGTATGATTTTTTTGACAGCTCATTTGAGAATATGACTTTTATAGTCGTGTAAGGTGGCCTTTAGACTGCAGAAAAATTGTAAAGTTATTGACAGCTGGTGATTGTTGTTGCACTGTGTGTAAATTTCAACTGGCTGGCTGGCAACCTCTCAACCTCCTATTGAGGCTGGAGCTAAGCAACATTCCTTAGGGTTGTATTTTCAAGTTTGACAGTGTCTTGGAAACGAAATAAATCGTGAAAATGGGGTTTGAAAGGCATCTCAAGATGGGCTAGAGGCTGAAGCCAATCTCTACAACCACCATACCAGACAAAATGAAAGTCAAAATTACAAAGCTATCTAATGGAAAATGGGCATCGGTTAAGTAGATGAGTTTAACATCAAAATTATTTTGTATTTCTTAACTAAAAAAACAATATTGTTGGAATTTCTAATATTTGTATTCGTTTATCAACTAAAAATTTAAAAATTTAAACGTGAAGAACTTGGCCTTGTTTAAAAAGCTAAGGATAATCTTAACAATGATATGTAAATTTTTAGCGTTGTGAAGGAAGAGAATCTCGACAAAAATGTTTGTTGATTTTAGCGTAATGCACTGAATGCTAACTCAGGGTTAACCTCGAGATTATGATGATCTGACACTAAAAAATTAGCCTTTACATATTTAACGTCACATTGGGTGACGGCTTCTTTGTAAGTGAACTAGATAAGTTCCATGCGTGACAGAAGCTTCTTCTTATTGTTTATATTAATCTTACACCATTTTTTTCGATTATAAAAAGATAGAAACCCCCAGGTCCAATACATTGTTTGCATTTAGAGGTAAGATTTTTTTGCAGATTATCCACTACAAGGATCTACAATAGATGTAATAGATCCGTTCCCTGAGAGCACACTTTGCCTTGCATATGCTTCCACCTTTCTAGTGCCTAGTATTTTCGAATTCACCCCTGATGGTCTACGCAGCAGAGGAAGACTCCACCTAAGGGGGCGCACACAAGTGGAGAGCGACCTCAACCAACTTGGAATGCATAACTGTCTAGGGACCGAGCTGGCTGCGCTGGAGGGACTTGTTGGTTGAGACTGTAGTCCATCCTGGACTGTGAGCACCATCTTCCTTGAAGTTTAAAGCTATTTAAAAGGTGTTTTTGATTACATCACAACACTTTGTAAGCATGGTGAGGCTATCTGGGGTTAACAGGCCTGTACATTAATATTTCTTATGAATTGAAGTATAAAATTATACTTTTCAAAGTCCTTAGCAAAAATGGACTGAAACCCTTTTTAAATTTTATACTGGTTTTTTAATACAAATTTCTTAGGCACTTGTCCGTAGACTTGTACCTGCACCCTTATCGGCAAAAACATTACCTTTCTCATAATTGGAAGAATATTGGCTTGTGTATGTATGTGCCGTCCATCTCTTCGCTTTTTTGACATATTTTATTTATTACTAGCGATCTTACCTTGTTTTAGAAGATGTTGAGCTAGAATTTTTCCCTAGTGGAAATTAAGTTCATTATTGAAAAAAAAACATTTCTGTGGATGCATTAAAACCAGACAAACACAAGCTGCATTCGAAAAATTTTATAAGAGTTGCTAAACATTTTTTTTCTGAGAAATTAAAAATGTGTACCTATTTTCAACTAAATGAAGGACTTTATGACATTCCAAACGAATATCTAGGTAACAGACTTGTTCGAGTAAGACACGGAAATGACTATTCTAATTTCAAAGAAATAGTGGCTGGGATACCATAAGGAAGTGTATTAGGCCCAGTTCTGTACCTTTCATTTACACGCGATATACCTCAAATAGAAGACACTACCGCAATACTAGCAGTAGGCAAAACTATTAGCAAAGCTACAATTAAATTACAAAATGCTCTTAATAATGTCAATGAGTGGACAAATACATGGTGAATAACGCCCAATGAACAAAAGTCAGTCCACGTGTACTTTGCGTATAAAAAATAAATATAATATCCGTCTTTCTTAATACCGCCAGCGTTCCATTTGCAAATGAAGCAAAGAATCTGGGAATGAATAGACGCGAAATTGAAATGGAAACCACACATAAAAAAGAAAGCGAAGAACTAAAAAGTAAATTAAGAGATATGAGCTGGTTACTCGATAAATATTCAAAGCTCAGTATTGAAAATAAATTGATTTTATACAGGCAGGTACTTAAACTTGTTTAGACTTATGGCATACAAATTTGGGGTTGTACCCACGATACAAACTTAAATAACATACAAACGTTTGAAAATAAATTGCTTAAGTCATTTGTAAATGCTCCGCGGTATATAAGAAACGATATATAAGCATATAAGAAACGATACTTCACAGGGATCCCGGAATTTCTACGGTTCGGCTCGAAATAAAAAGTTTCGCTCGAAAACATAGAAATCGACTATTAGAACATCTTGTTTTATAAAATATTAGATAAAATTGCAGAAAATGTGCAGATACGGGACAAATGACTTAATATAGGGTACTTACGTCTCGGGTTTGTTAAAGAAAACGTCAGTTTATAGAAATACGCAACAATTCAGGAAAAAACCTAAAACGGGTGGTCACCCTACCATAGGTTATCTAAGATCAAAACTTGTAGGATATTATTTTACCTGTATATTTAAATACTACATGAAGACTTCACCATTATTGAATATTTAAGTTTTACTAAATCGTTTTCCTTTTTTTCGATATATTCGAAAAGAGTTTTCAGACTCTTATTTTTTCAAATTTCAATAACTTGAGTTTTTGTATCAAATCCCCTCTAAATGTTCACAAATGGCAAGAGCCTGTTTTTTTTTTTTTTAAGTTAGAAAATACTATCGTGACTTCAGAAAATCATATGAAGGGAACCGTACTCCTCCTTATTTAATCATTGAAATAATCGTTTGAAAATCGAGACATTACCCTCACATATGTTGTATTAACAAACAAAAGATGCTGTATAAAAAGAAGGTTAATGCGTGACCTACGGTATACATTTCTAAAGCTTGCATTACTAGCTATTCAGTATTTCTGACAAAACAGTCTCAAGAGTCAACCTTTTGTTTCTGACTGAAATACGGGTTCCCTTTGTATTTGTTTCTTTGGTCGACTGAAGATAAAAAAACAATTTTTTAAAATCAAATAGAAAAATATTCCTTTGTCATTATGCAATAAAAGATTCCTTTTATATTAATTAATTTAAAAATTTTCAAACATCTCTTATTGCATTCCCTTGTCTTCTATTATTACAACAAGCCACCACCGCACGGTAAGAATAAACAACTTTCTTGTGAACCTCTTTGTGACTTAGCACAAAGCTTACCAATTTTAAATCTTAATTAATGAACTAAAAATAATAACAGCTATTTCCATTTGATTTCAATATAATTCCTATACTGTATGATGCTTGACTCGGTATCCCATTCCTATCTTAATAAAGTTCAATAATAACATTTCCAATTAAGTTGATTGGAATCGAAAAACCAAGTCGATATATGTTCAATGTACATGTATACAAACCGAGACCGAGCAACACTTAATATCCATATTTTTGTAGACACAACACAAAACACATTATACAACCCTGAATGGCAATGTTAAGGCTTCACATAATAAACTCTGGAACACACCATGACAATGCTACTTCAGAAATTCTATGGCTAGAGCCTTAATTCCACAACTTTATCCCTTGCAAATCTTTGTGTAATTTTTCTAATTAAAAGTAAAAGAGGAAAAACCACAGCAATAATGGAATACAATACCCTTATGGCTTTTTACTACAACTATACATATGTTTGTGCACAATATATAATAAGTCCTTCTCTTTTTATAGGATCTATATATTTACACCCAGGCCAGCCAAGCGAACATTCTTTCGGATATACTTCGAAAGGGGCGATATTCCTGTGTGCAGTATTGGAATGCCCATTAAGCTCAATAACCCCAAAAAACAATTTCCCATTAAGTGGGACTGTGATCCAGACAAATTGGACTATTGCTATTATTTACCAATATTTGTTGATGGGTATGTGTTTTTGGTTTTGTAACATCCTTTATAAGGATTTTCTTTCTTATCTTGTCATTTAAGCTGAGCAAAAAAGAAAAACATTGATTTATGTATTTCAGATTGTCGGAATATAATTCACAATTGCGACATATTGCACAATATGCTGCAATGGATTTGATATTACGTGGACGTAACAAGGTAAAGAACATTATACAGTAAAAAATCTTAGTGTTGACAATCATGATGGATTTGTTTTTTAATATTAAATTATAAAATTATTGATACTCAACTCAGTTATTTAAATGTTCTACGAACACTTGATTTGATAAGACGTTGAAAACAGAGAATATCAATTACCAAGAAGCTAATCCTCGGCTGTCATCCGGGTTTGCCTACAAACTGAAATACGCCCACACAGACAGTTGGACTAAGTCCACCACGAATATATCGGTTATTTTTGAAAATTTTCAGTTATTTTTGAGTTCTGATAATTGATATTCTCTGGTTGAAAATGCCATTAATCTTTTTTAATTTTAAGTTTCTAAAGTTGTGTATAGTAGTGTAGTAATGCGTGCACTTTAGAAGTGCACACATTCCCATCCCGTTTTGACATTTCTATTATTTTTCTTTCTATCCACTGCCAGTAGAATTTTCACACGAAAAGATTAAGAAAAATCAGAAGGTTGTGTGTGGTTATTTTTTTTCCCGTGGGTAGGTGCAAAACCTGCTATTCAGGCTCTATGAGGACCGAAAAACGCGTGCTCATAGAAGTGTGAGATTCTTACTACACTAAAACTACCTCCACTTCCCGATTGCAACTAAGTTAAAACTTATCTAGCAATTTATTTTTAACGAAGTTAAGTAACGTGTTGCAGGTTACTTTCCGATGAAAGTTCCTGCTTAATCTACGATTTTAAAGCGGTTTTCTGTTCACCGCACCAAGTCGAAAGGTTTTGTTCTACGCAGACGGCGTACTAAATTCGACTCGTCAAGAATGTCAATAATCGTTAAATTAGCGTGTTCTAATAGTCGATTTCTATGTTTTCGCACGAAACTTTTTATTTCGTCCCGGACCGTAGAAATCCCGAGATCCCTGTTAAGATCTTCGTTTCTTATATACCACGGAGCACTTACAAATGACCTAAGCAATTTATTTTCAAACGTTTGTAAGTTATTTAAGTTTGTATCGCAGGTACAACCCCAAAGTTGTATACCATAAGTCCAAACAGGTTTAAGAACCTGTCGATATAAAATCAATTTATTTTCAATACTAAGCTTTGAATATTTACCGAGTAATCAGTTCATATCTCTTAATTTACTTTTTAGTTCTTCGCATTTCTTTTTCACGTGCGGCTTCCATTTTAATTTCGCGTCTAGAGTCATTCCAAGATACTTTGCCTCATTTGCAAATGGAACACGAGCGGTATTAAGAAAGACGGGTAATCTATTTATTTTTTTATACGTAAAGTCCACGTGGACTGACTTTTGTTCATTTTGGCGCTATTCGCCATGTTTTCGTCCCATCATTAACATTATTAAGAGCATTTTGTAATTTAATTGTAGCTTCGCTCATCGTTTTGCCTACTGCTAGTATTGCAGTATCATCAGAAAACGTGGCTACAATAGTGTCATCTGTTTGAGTAATATCGCGTGTAAATAAAAGGTACAGAAGTGGGCCTAATACACTTCCTTGTGGTACCCCAGCCACTATTTCTTTTAAATCAGAATAGTCATTTGCGTGTCTTACACGAAAAAGTCTTTCATTTAAATATCCCTTTAGAATGTTGTAAAGTCCTTCAGGCAGAACTTGTCTTAATTTGAATTTGAGGCCTTCGTGCCACACCTTGTCAAACGCCTGCGACACGTCCAAAAAGACAGTTGAACAGATTTTCTTTTCTTCAAGAGCTCTCTCAATTACGTCAGTAATTCTATGCACTTGATCAATTGTCGAATGCTTGCTTCAAAATCCGAACTGATGTTCAGGTATTAATTGTTTCTCTTCTATTATCGGTTGCAGGCGCAGGAGTAGTATTCTTTCAAAAACTTTTGTTATTATAAAAAAAATTTTGATATTATAAGAAATAGCGAAATCGGCCTGTAAGACTTCTTTTCGTGAGATGGTTTGCCAGGTTTCAAAACCATTATGACTTCAGCAACTTTTCATTGGCTCGGAACATATTCTAACCTTAGAGTGGCATTTATTATGTAAAGGAGGTAAATAAACCCTTTACGAGGGAGCATTTTTTAAAATCTCTGCCGTTATTAAGTCATATCCTGAAGCTTTGTTAGACTTAAGCTTCTTTATTTCTCTTTTTAATTCGGCAAGTGTAGCATTTCTCGTTATGTAGCTTTCATTTGAGGTAAAATTCATATTAATATTTTCGTTGAGTTCTTGCCCATCGACTGGCTTAAATGTTTCCTCTAAGTAATCGGCGAATACCGTTGCTTTTTCTTTGTCACTTTTAGCCCATTCATTTTGGATTTTCTTAATCGGAGGCACTGGGGGGACTTCGTCGTTTTTATAGCATTCCAAAGTGAATAGTTGGATTCTTTCCCCGCTGTCAAGCCTTCAAGGTAATTTTCACATTCAAGGTTTTTGAAATTTGATATCGCCATTCTTAACATATTACTCAAGCGATTTAAATGAGCTTTGTGTTGAGGAGCACGGGTTTGCTGCCATTTTGTACGTGCTTTTCGTTTCTTTTTCACTAAATCTTTTATTTCTTGCGGATATTTTATATCTTTATAGCGAGGCATTAGCCTTTCATAGCGAGGCATTAGCCTTTACTTTCAACTGGCATACTTCTTTATTTGAAATGACTCAAATAAGGCGTCAAAAGTTTTTTCTGTGACCATATATAACGAATAAATGTTGAAATGTCGTGATGTCATTCTTCTCACCAAAGTCATTTGGACTTTTGGAAAAAATTGGACTGAACATAAAAAAAAAACGCAGCAAGTAATAAGTAGCTCAGTTAATCTCCACGCTTAAGACTGCTTTTAACGATGGATAACAATTTTTCCCTTATTGTTGGAGCACATGGGGGGAGGGGTAGTGTGCTTGCACCTGCAGTCAGTATTAACAGACGTGTGAACTAAACTGTGTAACCGCCCGGCGAAAATAACTTACTATCGATATAATTTGTATGGGAGCTTCAATTTTTAATTAAAAACATATTTATTTGAAGTTTGTTAATCAGAAAATAATATTTTTAGCACTTGAGTTTTAAGGGCTGAACGTACTAGTTAATTTAAAACTCTAAATCCTTAAAGTACGAGTAATAAAACAAAAGAATAAAATCAGTTATTGCTTTTTTTTTTTTTTTGCTTTTTATGCGATTCGATACAAAATAAAGAGTTTCTGTAAAAATGAAAGTCATTATTTGAATTTCTTCGAAATTCAGCTTTCAAAAATTCCAAAAACATTTTTTTTCTGTAATTTGACGCCCAGGGGCCTATTCCATTAAACAACAAGACAAGAATAGGAACGACCTTTAGTCCTACAAATTGGCGTTTCCTCCGGCTTACTCACTAGGACTCATTAGTGGCGTAGTAAGGGCCTTGTCATACGCAATTTGTATTAAGTTCAGTTCAACTTACAAGAATTCTTTTTCAAAAATCCACTGTAAACTATATCCAGCATTCAGCATACAGTTTTTACTTAGTATTTGATTACAATTTAATGAGAGAATTGAATAATAAAAACTAAAACTATTCATTTATGTAGAATCCTTAAAAAGAAAAAAAAAAAATAGAAAAAATTATGTTGTTTAAATAATTTTTTCAAAAACAATTTACTATAAAATTTTTTCGACATGCTTATAAGATATGTAATAGATTTTTGCTTAAAATAAGTCAACTTTTAAGAAAATTGCCCTCCCACCTCTTCTCTAAATATTGTCTTTGAATTTTTGTTTTGTACTAAATTCCCCAAAATTTTTGTTGGGGCCAGCCCTGATAAGTTAATCGTAGAATGTTGATTTATAAATCCATAAAGTTATGTTTTAGGACCATAGTTTTTAATTAAAAAAAACCAAATATTAACTGGAAAAATCATTTTCAACCATTCTTCCAGCAAAAAAAAAAAAATAATTTTTCCCAATCTTCTTCCCAAAAGTAAAACAACTATTTTCATAGAATATCAACCTAATTTTTATGGATTATTTTCAAGTAGTGTCTTTTTTACTTTTTGTTTTGAAAGAATCTATCGCTTTACAAAATATCAACTCTATTTTGAAAAAAAAACTCTCAAACTTCACCTTGAAACTTCAGAAAGGTACTAGGTACTATTGGACATACATTTATAGTAAATGTGTAAACTTAAATGCTATCATGCTCCTTGACCCAGTTTTACATATTCAATTTTATATCAATTAAAAACTTTTATGTAAACTAATGAAGACTTAAAAAAACATTGCACACACACAGACCTGCAATAATTAAATACAAGAAAAAATACAGTTAAAATATTCTACTCACCTGTACCTTAATTTTTCATGCATTTTCCGTCAATTTATTCAAGGCTGATGTTACAAAAAAAAAACTATATAATTATATGGCAGAACCTTTAAAGCATTTCAATCGTAACAAAAAACAGCAATTAAAGCTCAACCCCTTATTTTTTCTCCATTAATCCCTCAGATTCTTGCTGTACTACCAAAGCTCATTTTACCCCTGAAGCGAGCATTCAACACAAGAGTTAAAAGAATCATCATTGCTGCACTCAAGGTCCTTCAAATGATGGTAATCGTAGGTAATTAAACAAGCACGCATCCTTCTTAGAATTTGCATAATTATTGTAAGCCGCCATCAAATGGCAAACATGTCAAATAGGTCCTTGTGTTGGACAAGCACTTGTGCCCTACTTTCGTCAGTTGCTGCCAGTGTGCAACTTGTACAAACAAATCAACGTTAACCTCGGTGATGGTATTGATCCTGACCGTGATGTGCGAATTGGTGACGTCATCGAGGACACTCTACAAGCACTCGAGAGATGTGGCGGTCCTGATGCCTACATAAACATCAAATACATGATACCCACCTACGAGAGCTGCATGATGAACTGAATTAAACCGAAACAAAACCATCTGATGTGATTCCCAGGACTAGCAAGTGCAATTAAATAAAATCCAGTTTCTTATTTCAGCTTAAATTTAATTTGTGTTCTTTTTTCCCAATCTCTCAAAAGGCAAGGGAAATTAAAAACTAACTAAATTCTCCGTTTAGGTCTTCGGCGTTCGGCCATAAATTCGAGGATTTATGCGGCTGCTAGGAGATAATAACAGAAGAGCAATGCCGACCACCCGAATATTAACTGAATGGCCAGAACACCGACATCAACATCGCCACTGACACCAAGTATAGAGCCAGTGGCATGGGACCTGGATCCTGGATTGCTTGCTTCGCTTTTTCCATTCATTGGGGGAAGTTTGGCTGGGTATAAACGTGTGGAATTTATCTACGACAAATAATTCCACTTTCGAGGGCCCAATAAATTATTTTGTTTGCCTTGCAAACATTGCTCTTTGGATGGCTTGCCGCTGCTGCTCTTCGGCGATTGGAGGGCACTCGATAAAACATGTTTATATATATACATACAAACACATATAAGGACAATTCGTACTCCAATGTTCTTTTTTTATTCATGCATAGTTAAGGTAGGTATAGCTGAAATAGCCAAAAGAGGGTGGACGATTGTATTGTGGATTTTGTGGTATGTAATAGTCCTTAACACGTACTATCGGTGAGGAGCATTTATTTCGGAAGCTATATACAAATAAATTTGCATCCAAACGAAGGACAGACAGCAAAACAAAAAAAAAAAAAAAACAACAAAAAACACATAAAATTGGTGATAAAAACAAGGACGAGTCATTTTGTGATAAAGCTTAGGCGAGAAAAGTAATTGAAGATCCTAGAGAGAAACCGAAGAGTCTTCATATTTTACTGTTATTTAGAACAACAGGCAATTTTCAATGACACTTTATTTATATTGAAGGTTATGGGCCTGTATAAAGTTACTATTTGAAACATTTTGAATTTATCCAAATGGATGAATTTTAGACTATTACCTACTTAATGCGTTCAGCAGAAGTATAAATTTATGTCTTACACTTAGAAATATGGTATCTTTTGATGAATGCTTTATTTATTTATAGTGCTGTCTTTCCTTTTTGTGGGCTTATTGACTTTAAAGTCATAATTTAGAATTTTAATCCAGCAATTATTCTATTCAGACTTGAGCAAAAGTAAATAAACTTGAAAACTAGGTCACAAGTACTTGGGGCCTGATTATACGAGAGTCAAGTTTCATTGAGGTATGAAGATGAAAATGGACTTTGAATACGGCTAGGATAAGATTTTTTGTTGGTGTTAGTGAAAATATGTTCTAAAAATGCCGTTTTAAGAAATATTTATGTATTTGATGGAACACAAGCGTGGTACTTCAAATTTAGTGTGATAGGAGTTTCCTCCAAAGTCCTGTAACCCCGGTTGGGGCATAGTGCTCAAAAAAATAGTTTCCATCCTTCACGGTCTGCAGGTAGTTATAGATATTTTAACATATGGCCTCGTCTTTCTTAAGGAGTCTTATTCTGCTTGGACTGTAGATTTCCATGTTGTTCTTGGTCTTCTTACCCGCCAGCCACGCACCCTGAGAGCTCCATTTAAAGGACCGCTTTGCAATTTCATCGTTTGGTATCCTCAGTGTGTGACCAACCCATTGAAACTTCCGCTTTCTTATGTCGATGTCCAGCCGTTTTGGACTTTTCCCGCTAGTAAATATTTAGAATGTTGCGTACACAAAAGCCTGCAATTTTTTTGAAATGGTAGTCGTGATTTTTCAAGTTTCGCAAACATATAACAAAACGAATTTGACATTAGATTCGATGAATCTCCAGTAAGCAGTGTAACCACTTTGGAAAAAAGTCGAAGTAGATTTCAAGAAAAAAAGGAAGTAAATTGAAAAAAACCGAAGTATATTTCGAAATGAACATTTTTTGTGCAAATCTATAACTAAAGGAATTAAATAAACAAAACAGAAAAAGACATTCCTTCAGACTTCATATCTACATATTTATTTCAATTTTAAAAAAAGGTACTTCATTTATGCATGTTTAGGTTTGTTTGTTGAGCCTGGAAGTACCCCTGGGTTCGCCCCAAAGGGTTTTTTAAAGAAACCCGAATCAACCCTGACGAGCCAATCGATTGTTTTTGAAACCTGCGGTCGCCCTGAAGTAAAACTAGGGTTTTTGTTGGGGCAAGTTGAGGTAAAGAATAAAATGTCAAAGTGGCAGGAGCTCTGATCTATTTTTGTTGTGGATTCACGTGATGCTGTTTTTTTGAAATGGAAATTCAAGGAATACACTAATTTACTCAAATAATAACAAATAGAAATAGAACATGGAAAATGTGGTCTCTTTTTTTTCATTTTAAAATCAAATTTTGATATTTGCTTATTTCAAAAACACAATTAAAAGCCGGTTTGGTGTTTTTTGAGGACCGAAAAACCCAGTTTTATTTTGACAATTCTTGGGGTTTTCAAGATAATCTGAATCAACTCTGGATAAACTTCAACGAACAAACCTTATATTTTGCATCGTGTTTGTTTTTGACAAATTTTAGTTTTATTTTGTTAAGGTATATATATATATATATATATATATATATATATATATCTTTTCTATTTTATAGAAATAAACAATAACATGATTATAATTAGGGGACAAGCAAGCAGACCTAAGATCATCAACCAAAATAGAAAAGGGTGAATTTTGAATATACAAAAAAATGGAAACCCATTAAAAGTCACATACTCAACGAACTTTTCATAAAATTTGTGAACACGAGAGTGTGGTGCTACGCTTTGTAAAACTACTTATTGTTTTATTAAAATTATGTAAATTTTGTTTGTGTTCTAATTTAAAGTACATAATTATGTTCTTGAGTAAAAAAGATAAAAATAAGAGTAGATCTGACCTATTTATGAAAAATTGAAGTAAGTTGAAACAGAGATTTTCAAAATTAAATTAGATTTCAATAATTTTGTGATGGTGCGAAGTATGCAGTAGATTTAAATTATGAATTAATTTGTCTGTTAATTTGTTTAATTATTATGTCGTTTTTCCCAAACTACGAGTTTCTACGAATTTAGTTATACATATATAAAAAGCTAATTTCTTAGAAATTCGTAGTTTTGGGAGGTACACGAATAGACATACCTACAGCAGTATTATTAAAAAATCTGGTATCCGTTCCCTAACACGTGTTAACTAGCTCACTTACCCGTTTGGTAACTTTTCTTATTAAAAGAGATATGATATCTTTCCAGTTTTTTATGACTTCACTAAATTCACCACTTCATCAAATTGTGGGGATTTTCTAATATATGTGTCACAAGCATGCACTGTTTTACGAAGTGCATACTGCATAATCCGTTCATTATAAAGGGTTTTTCAACAGGGACGCTACAAAAGTAGAGTGACAGGGACAGCAAACGACGCCATATTTCTTGCCGCTCTTTGACATTTATCTTCAGTAAGGTTTGCCATTTCATGATGGGAAGATATACGAGCCAACAACGAGTCCAAATTATTAAAATTTACTACCGAAATTCGGAGTCAGTGGCCTCAATGTTAAGAGCGCTACGTCCAATTTATGGTCGTCATTATCGTACTAGCAGATCAACAATTGAGCTTCTAGTGGACAAACTTGAATCTGCAGGCACAGTACAAAATGTTCCCGTGCCAGTGAGACAAAGAAGTGCCCGTAGTGTCGAGAATATTGCTGCCGCCCAAATGTGTCTCTCACACCTCGTTGTCAAGCGTTGGGCATCTCTGTGAATTTTTTGAAATGTGGCGAATTTTGCGAAAAGATTTTGGCCTACATCCTTACAAGATTAAATTGACGCAAGAACTGAAGCCGCTTGACCACTAGAAGCGTCGTATGTTCGTGAATTGGGTTGAGCAACAAATTGAAAATGATTCGGATTTTCATCGAAAAATCATCTTCAGCGATAAGGCTCATTTCGGGCTGAATGGCTTCGTCAATAAACAAAATATGCGGTATTGGTCAGGCAGCAATCCACAAATACTCCATGAGTCATCATTGCATCCCGAAATAATTACGATTTGGTGAGGTTTATGGGCCGGCGGTGTCATTGGGCCGTACTTTTTCCGTGATGATCAAGACCGGCACGTTACTGTGGATGGGGATCGCTACCGTTCAATGATAACCGAATACTTTTGGGCCCAATTGGATGATATGGACTTAGAGCACATGTGGTTCCAACAGGACGGCGCCACAAGCCACACAGCGAATGTCACAATCAATTTATTGGAAACCAAGTTTGGAGAACGTGTTATCTCACGAAATGGTCAAGGCTCAATTGGCCGCCTCGGTCATGCGATTTGACGCCATTAGACTATTTCCTGTGGGGTTACGTCAAGTCTATGGTCTATGCCAATAAGCCAGCGACAATTGATGAACTTCGTACGAATATCGAATGTGAAATTGCAGCAGTATCGGCCGATTTATGCTTGAAAACCGTCGAAAATTGGGTTCAGTGTCTGGACTTCTGCAAGCGTGCAAAAGAAATCGCCATGCAAAAGAAATCGAATTCCATATATAATAACATCAAACGTACTTTCACAGGAATAAAAAATTTCATTGATATCCAAAACCGTTTTTGTTTTATTTAAAAAAACTTTTGTAGCGCTCTTATTGAACAACCAGATACATAGTTACTTCATAATGAGATCATTTAAAGCATTTGCATTGAACTTCAAACTCCTTGCTGCACCCTGTGATTGCCGTTGCATAGATGCGGTTTGTAGCAAGATTGGAACCAAATGGTGGTCGTTTCCATGTTGACATTTCAAATATTTCATTCATCACACATTGACAACCTCCATCGCTGCTGAATCATGATATTGTCAATTATTTTGTGTTCAGTTTGACCACATGATTTTGTATTTAAACTTAGTCCCACCCAGTACAAGATGATTAGTGTTACAAAAGTCGACTGGCAAACAGCCATTTTCATTAAGTGACCCCAAGCCATTTTTCCTATCACGCATTCCACACCGTAGTTGTCTAATTCAACCTGAGCATTGAGATCTCTCATGATAACTATGCAATACCGTCTCTCAGAACATTCTGTAAACCAAGTATAGATGAGTGTTAAACGCGGTTTTGTCTTCCTCGGTCGCTTCATTTATGTCGGAGCATATTATAGCATACTGAATTATTGTGACGTTATGAATTTTTGAACGGAAACTTGCTGTCGTTACTTACTAAAGGCATGCTTCATTCCGAAGTGAATCAAGTCCCCAACGCACAAGCTTCTTCCAGCCTTGGTTTCGGTTGAGGTCCTCCTCCACTTGTGTGCGCCAATACTAACGCTGTCTTCCTCTACTACGCCTCCACCGCCGTCCCACAGAGTTGGATTCAAAGACTTTCCGGGCTGGAGTATTGAAGTCCATTCGCTTTAGGTGACCCAGCCATTTCAATAGGCCTGTATATTTCGTTGTTGTATTGAATTTTCCTCTCAAAATATAGCCTAAAGTGTTTTCATCTACCGTTAATAGCGTCCATGCCTCATCTGCACCATACATCAGGACCAGGATGATAAGCTTCTTCTAAAAGGACACTTTAGTTGCTTGGGAAAGAGCTTTGCTTCTCAATTGCCTTCTAAGCACAAAAAAACTGCAATCGGCAAGAGTAATGCTTCGCTTGATCCCAGCACTGGTATCATTCGCTGAGTTTATAAGGTAGACAAAGTCTCTGACCACCTCAAAATTATAGCTGATGTCCATAGTGACGATCTGACCGAGACGTCGGTGTTGGATGCCTTTTATCGGGTCTTGTCTTCATTCACCATTAAACCCATCTACTTGGCTTCTTCCTCAATATTCACGAAAGTACCACTGACAAGGCGCCTTGTTATTCCGAGTATCTTCAGCTTAAGTGAGTAGTTGGATGGACTTATGAAAGACTGTACCTCTAGTGTTGACGAGAGAGTTTTGCACAATTCTTTCAAGAAAGACGATGTTGAAAGAAGTCGCATGACAGCGCGTTGGTCGTCTTATCTTAAACCTTTTATTGACATCAAAGGTATCGGTGAGGTCTTTGTCATCATCGTCCTGCCCAAGCCGACGAGTTAAGGAGGGATTCCAAAACTAGACATTGCTCTATATAGCTCTTCTCTAGAGATGCTTCCATACCCGGCCTTGAAATCGATGAAGAGGCGGTGGGTATCGATTTGAAAGTCCTGGTTGTTTTCCAAAATGTGCAATATTGCGAGTATTTGGTCGATGGTGGATATCCTGGCCTAAATCGAAGCTGATATGGACCTATCAGGTTGTTGACAAATGGCTTCAGGCTTGCAGCTTTTGGCCACTCTTTAAACTTGGCCCTCTAAATGTATGTACTATAGAGCATCTTCAATGTATATCCTTGTATGAATTTTTTTTAATGAAAAATAAAGCAATAAGTCCATCATAAAAAAATATAAAGGAACATGCAGTGAATAAGGGAAGGCAAACCTCAAAAAATTATTGAAAAGCTAAAAATCAATAAAAATAGATAAAAAGTAGTACTTACCTATGTACTATCACAATTTTTCGATGCTAAGAAACTATTGAAGAAGTTCTTCTTTTCCTCTCTGGATATCAACAAGAGGAAGTTTTTCTGTGCGTGCTTGTTAGTATTCTGTATACAACAATCTACATATTGACGAAGTTATTAAAAAAGTAAAGTAAAGGGAAAAGAAACAAATATAAAAATAAATGTAGGTAAACCAATAAGAAGAAGCAACAACTATTATTATTATCGTTTGTTTAACATGCAACCTTATTAGCAACACATCCGTTAAAGTTCGTCTTCTTATCTCGCACATCAACAACGAATGAGCGCTCGGATGTCGAGGATAAACTTTAAACGAGATTATAAACCTTCCCTTGAAAACGGTTTGACTAACAAAAAAAAAAGAAAAAAAAATTATAGACGGATCCTGTGCAAAACATTATAGAGATGCTTTTGATGGAAACAAATGCGCGAGAAACAATTTTTCTTGCCGAAAGAGTATGAAAGTTTTTTTTTTATGATAATTTATTATTTACGATTAATTCTGCAGACTTAAGGTAGGTTTAGGTACTTTCTCGGAAGTGGTAAAAAGAATAATTTTGCATTTCAAATACCAAGCCTAGGAGCAAATAAAATTAAATTTAAAACAATATTTGGGCTTTAAGTTTGAGATAAAATATGATAACTTGAAAAAGTAAAGAAAATTAAAGTGGAAAACTGTCTTCACCTACAGAAGGTGCATACCTAAAGATTCGATTTTGCAGGATATAGAAACTTGTTTTATTTTAATTTCTAATTTTTAAAGATTTATTTTTTTTTCTTTTAGAATATTATTTTCATATAAATTAAAGAAAATCTATGAGGCATGAATTTGCCACCTGCCTGATTGAGTATGAAAATTCTATTTTTTAAGCATATAAAAGATTGTATGTCAATAATTGCATTTAATTGTGTACGTATGTATTAGGGCAGCATTTATTATTGTAGTTTTTATATTTCTTCCATCTAACCCTTTAAAACTGATCAAGTTAGTGGGTACTAGAAATTACCCATACAAAATTCATGAAGATTAAATAAGTATTAAGTACCGTAGTATTTACTCCGTTCAAAGTGACAACAAACGCCCAAAAATAACAATGTTTATAGTTATTTTTAACAACATAAATATTGTTTAAGAAAGCTGAAAATACTTTTTTTTGTTAAATACCCTAAGATACTTAAAATGAAGGTAACAAGTTTTAAGATTTTTCATCCACTATCACACCTTTACCGAGATTTTGAGTAAGAGACTTAAAAATTTGCATGTTTTTTGTATGACAAATTTCAAGGGCTTGCTGGTATGGCACGTGCTTAGTTAACCGATATTAATAAAATTTTGTGCATATTTTCTTACCAGCTTGCTAGACAAGAAAACTTCAAATAATGACAGCAAGACTAGTCCAAAAATACTTGTAGTGAAAAGCCCACCAAAAACCATTGAGTTTCATACTGATGAGGAAGAGCTTCTTTTTGAAACAGATGGTAACAGAAATAAACGTAAATCCAAGAAACGGAAAGCAGAGGGTAGCCCAGAGACTGTTCAAAAAATTAAGCAGGTAGCTTCAAAAGCGGATATTCCTGCAACAGTGAAAACATCAAACAATGAAATAAAAGATGTATCACAAAAGAAGTCTTTTGCTAAAGGTACTAAGCAAACTTCACCACCTCCAATCATGATTTCCGGATTGACAATGTTTGGTGAGCTTAAGAGCATAGTAGAAAAATGCAGTAATAAGGCATGTAAATATACATCATACAATAAAGACAATTGGAAAGTCATAGTTGAAGACGCCGATGCGTATAGATCTATCACTGAAGAATTGAACAAAAAGAGAATTCAGTGGCACTCGTACGAAAATAAAGCTACAAGGTCGATAAAGGTAGTAGCAAGAGGCCTCCACTCTTCATGTGATGCCAAAGATATTGTCGAAGACCTTATTCAAAAAGGTTTCCAAGCTCTCGATGCGAATAATCTTATTAAAAATGAGACAATCAAAGACTCCACTGGGGTATCAACGACAACAAGGAGATCTCTACCTTTATTTATGCTCACCTTTGAAAATAAAGAAAGTCTCGATAAGATCTACAGTATAAAATCAATTATGGGTATAGTTGTCAAAATTGAACCACTACGAAAGTCAAAAATTGTTCCACAATGTAAACGCTGTCAGGCCTTTGGGCATACACAAAAATACTGCAATCGTGAGTTTGCTTGTGTTAAATGCGAAGGCAAGCATGCAACTAAAAACTGTCCCATGGGCAGAGAACAGAAAGCGAAATGTGTTAACTGTCAAGGCAACCATCCTGCAAGTTACAGAGGATGTCCAGTTGCCAAAAAATTCCAAGACACAAAAAGAAAAAACAAAACTGGGAACAAGCTAAGAAACCCAACAAACACAAAAGCAATAGTTGAAAGCAAAAAAGTAGCCGTTGAAAACAAAACTAAAAATCAACCGCCAAAAGCAATTGCACTAAGCAAAAGTGACGAAAATAAATCCTATTCCCAGATTGTTAAAAATGTGCGGAAGAACGAAGAAACATCTATTAAAGAAATGCTTGAACTTATCCTGAAAAGGATTGACAAACAAGATTTAAACATAAAACAGCTAAGCGAAGAAGTCGCTCTTAAAAAACAATGATGGACAGAACACTCAAAATCGCAACATGGAATGCAAACGGTCTTTTAAAACATGTATCAGAACTAAACATCTTTTTAGACATAGAGCATATAGACATTTGTTTGGTGTCCGAAACTCACCTCGCTATAGAACAAAATCTTGATAATAAATTACCTAACTATACGTGTTATCACGCTCCGCACCCAGCTGACAAAGCTAGGGGAGGATCAGCAATACTAATAAAAAAGTGCTTAACACACTATGAAGAGCCGAAGTTTACTAATGAAAACATGCAAGTAACCACAATTAGTATTGATATAAAAAAGAAAGAGTTTAAGATAGCATCTATATACTGCCCTCCGAGGCGCTCTCCAACTGAAGAAGACTATGCAGAACTCCTAAATTTGTTAGGACATAACTTCCTTGTTGGTGGCGACTTCAATGCTAAACACACTCAATGGGGATCTAGGGTCATAACAACGAAAGGCAAACGGCTATATCAAGCAGGCCGCAAATACAACTGCGAATTTTATTCTTCTGGCTCGCCAACATATTGGCCATCTGATTCTAACAAAATACCAGACCTTATAGACTTTTTCGTAGTAAAAGGTATTAAACGAAACCATATAAGTGTCGAAGGTAATTACGATTTATCGTCAGATCATACTCCAATAATATTATCACTGAGCGAAGCAGAAATAATAGAGAAAAGTAATCCTAAGCTCGTGAACAAAAGAACAAACTGGAACGAATTCAGAGATAAACTTGAAAGTTTTATAAACCTAAGATCCCCTATGCAAACAATTGAACAGATTGATCATGAAGTAGAACAATTTATTGCTGATGTGCAACAGGCTGCAGAAGAAAGTACTCCAACAATTTCGAACTCAAGAGAAAAAGAAATAAAATATCCTGTCGAAATAAAGGAGCTGATCTTGGAGAAAAGAAGAGCTCGAAGAAAATGGCAAGCTACGAGATTTCCAGGTGATAAGGCAGTTTTTAACCGTCTTAACAATGAACTTAAGAAAAGAATCTGGGAATTTAAAAGTGATTCACTTAGTAGATTCCTGAATAGTCTGACGGCGGATGCTTCTACGGAATACTCCTTATGGAAAGCAGCTAAGCGCCAAAAAAGACCACAGGCACAAAACCCGCCAGTAAAATCTCAAGATGGTAAATGGATCGGAAACCCAAAACAAAAGGCTGATCTCTTCGCTGAACATCTCGCGAATGTATTTAAGCCATTTCCACCAAGCACAGCTACAGATCCCTTACAGTTTGTTGATAGAAACGACGAATGTGAAATTCCTTTTGTCACACTCAAAGAAGTAAGAAGTATGTGTCAACATAAGTTGTCCAACAAAAAATCACCAGGGTACGATCTAATAACTGCTCAGGTTTTGAAAGAAATGCCTTCTACAGCCTTCAAAAAACTCCAATTTATAATAAATGCATGCCTTAAACTAAGATATGTGCCACATCATTGGAAAATTGCAGAAGTCATTGTTTTACCTAAACAAGGAAAGCCACCAACAGAAGTAACATCTTACAGACCTATATCGCTTATACCAATCATGGCAAAAGTTTTAGAAAAACTGCTTCTGAAAAGACTAAGCAAAATAATAAAAGAAAGAAGACTAATTCCGAGCCATCAGTTTGGATTTAGAAATAAACATTCCACGATAGACCAAGTGCATCGGATTACGGATGTTGTGGAAAAAGCACTTGAAGAAAAACAAGTATGCTCGGCTATATTCTTAGATGTTGCTCAAGCCTTTGACAAGGTTTGGCACTTGGGACTTGAGTACAAACTGCAAAGGGATCTTCCCAGGCAGTACTACGAAATACTGAAATCCTACGTTACGAACCGACTCTTTAGAGTACGGTACGACCAAAATTACTCGGAACTAAAGAAAATTGAAGCCGGTGTACCACAAGGAAGTGTCCTAGGACCAACCCTGTATCTGTTATATACAAGGGATATTCCAGTGGACATCAACGCTATCATGGCCACCTTTGCTGATGATACTGCAATATTGGTGCCAGATAAATCCGTTACGAAGGCTACACAAAAACTGCAAAATGCAGTCGATAAAGTTAGTGATTGGACGCAAAAATGGCGAATCAAACTAAATGAAACAAAATCGACGCATATAAACTTTACAAACAAAAAAATAAACAATGTTCCAATTCTTATAAACAGTACAACAGTACCTTACTCCAATACTGCCAAATACCTTGGAATGACTTTGGATGCAAAGCTTAAATGGAAAGAGCACATCAAAAAGAAAAAAGACGAACTAAACTTGAAGTACAGAAAAATGTACTGGTTACTAGGAAAGAACTCTGACCTATCTATCCAGAACAAACTAATGTTATATAAGCAAGTACTGAAACCCGTTTGGACATATGGCATCCAACTATGGGGCTGTACAAAGAAAACAAATGCTGAACCCATCCAAAAATTCCAAAGCAAGGTCCTTCGCGGAATAATAAATGCCCCTTGGTATATAAGAAATAGCGATCTACATCGTGACCTTCAAATTGAAATGGTTACAGAAGTGGTTAAAAAACACGCTGTATCACACAATCAGCGACTGCAAAGTCATACCAACTCCGAAATGGAGACCGTCTTAAATGTACGAGACAATGTTCGGAGATTAAGAAGAACCAAGCCTCAAGAGCTGATGGTCTAAAAGCTATGGAAAGTGTTATAACTTAAACTTCCCACAATGCGACTGATAAATTAAGAAAGAAAAATCATTTGTCGATCTTTCATAGATTGGTCCTGATTCACCGGTGGTTTTAGTGCGGTAAGAGTCCCACACTACTTGGTACCGATTCTTACCGAGTGTCTTCTGAAGATTTCCATCGGATAATAAAAAAAAAAAAATAAAAAAAAAAAAAAAAAAAAAAAAATATTTTCTTACTTGCGATGTAGGTAACTACTAAAAGGCAAGTTTTGGATTCGTGCAAAAGAAAAATTCGAGATAACAATCGAACATGACATTACGATGACAGAGAAACACAAAAAAAGGTGGCAAAATTCTGTCTGTCTGTTCAGCTACAGCCTAAACGGCTGAATCGATTTTGTCAAAACTTGGTTCAAAGTGATTCATGGTGATTCTGCTCACATTTTTTTAAAAATGTTTTTAGAACTAAAGCTAACAAGTTTTTCTTAGCAATTTTAACAATATCTTATTTTTCTCAAAAACGGCTCCACACTTTTTCAATACATTTCATTTGCTTAAAGCCAACTTTGGATGGGAAAATGGTTTCAAAAAAAGGATGCTTAATTTTTGAGACATTTAAGGGGTTGAATCAGAATTTCTTTGACTATGACAAAATTTGCTACGATAGGTATATCTTTAAAACTGGTTCAATGATTAAATCAAGTCCTCGTCATTTTTATAAATTTATTAACTACAAAAGAAATGTTAGTAATTTTCCATCGAAAATGCGCTTTGAAAATAAAAGCTACTCTGACCCAAATGAAATATGTGAAATGTTTGCACCATTTTTTGAATCGGTCTATACTGAACCAATTATCGACAATGATGAATTTAGTTACATGACAGGCAACGTGGTAAATCTTTCTCAAATTTCAATTAGTCTTGAAGAATTGGTACTTGAATATGATGATATTACCCCACTTTTCTTGAAAAGGACTGCAATACCCCTTTTGAAATTATTTAATGAATCTTTAGAATGTGGTGTTTTCCAGAAATATGGCGTGAATCATATTTAACTCCTATTTTTAAAAGTGGTGACAGGTCTGATTTAAAAAATTACAGAGGAATCGCAATATTGTCGGCCATTCCAAAAGTTTACATTCTCGTGCAATAAATGTTACTTCGGATGTCTCTCAAGGTAGCCACCTTAGTCCCCTGTTCTTTTTGTTATTTATTAATGATTTGACTGAATTATTTAAATATTGTCGGTTTCTATTATTTGCAGAATACTCAAGTCAAGTGATGCAATATCAATGGTATGTCGTTAAATGTCGCTAAATGTAACGTAATCTCTTTTGTAAGAAGAAAAAATGTATGTCTTATTAACTATATTATTGAGGACAAAAACATTGAAAGAAGTGAAGTTATAATAGACTTGAGCATACTTGTCGATTCTCGCCTCACTTTTAAGCATCAAATTGACAAAGTTTGTTCTAAGAGCAATAGCATGTTAGGATTTGTGAAGCGTAGGTCAAAAGAATTTAGTGACCCTTACATTACCAAAGCAATATATTGTTCCTTAGTTCGTCCTCTTCTTGAGTACTATAGCATTGTTTGGTCACCTTTATTTGATGTCGATGTTAGAAAACTAGAATCCGAACAAAAACAATCCCTTTTATTTGTACTTAGAAACTTCAATTGGAATCGCGAGAATTTTGTGTTGCCACCATACAATAGCCGTTTAAAACTAATAAATATCTTAAGTCCTGCAAACCGTAGGATGCTTTCTGAAGCCCTCTATGTTTATGATATTTTGAATAATAACATTGCTTCAACTACTATATCTTCTTCTCGTTCTCTAAGGCACACCAAATTTTTGAAAAAAGCAATACACAAAAAAAGCTATGCAAATCATGAACCGTTCAACCGTTGTAGTATAACATTTAATAAATACACTGACTTCTAAAGGGTTTTTCAACAGGGACGCTACAAAAGTAGAACGATAGGGACAGTAAACGACGCCATATTTCTTGCCGCTCTTTTGACATTTCTCTTCAGTAAGGTTTGCCATTTCATGATGGGAAGATATACGAGCCAACAACGAGTCGAAATTATTAAAAATTTACTACCGAAATTCGGAGTCAGTGGCCTCAACGTTAAGAGCGCTACGTCCAATTTATGGTCGTCATAATCGTCCTAGCAGATCAACAATTGAGCGTCTAGTGGAAAAATTTGAATCCACAGGCCCAGTACAAAATGTTCCCGTGCCAGTGAGACAAAGAAGTGCCCGTTGTGTTGAGAATATTGCTGCCGCTGAGGCTTCAGTTGCAGAAAGCCCAAATGTGTCTCTCACACGTCGTTCTCAAGCGTTGGGCATCTCTGTGACGTGGTTGTGGTGAATTTTGCGAAATGATCTTGGCCTTGGAGGACATGTGGTTCCAACAGGACGGCACCACAAGCCACACAGCGAATGCCACAATCAATTTATTGGAAACCAAGTTTGGAGAACATGTTATCTCACGAAATGGTCCAGTCGCTTGGCCGCCTCGGTCGTGCGATTTGACGCCGTTAGACTATTTCCTGTGGGGCTACGTCAAGTCTTGATATATGCTTGAAAACCGTCGAAAATTGGGTTCAGCGTCTGGAGTTCTGCAAGCGTGTCCGTGGTGGCCATGCAAAAGAAATCGAGTTCCATACATAATGACATCGAACGAACTTTCACAGGAATAAAGAATTTCATTGATATCCAAAATCGTTTTTGTTTTATTTAAAAAAAACTTTTGTAGCGCTCTTATTGAAAAACCCGATATACGAGGCCAAGGTCAGGTGCCAAATGAGTGTTTTTACCATAGTTAAAGTGGTGTAACTTCTTAATGGTTAATGTGACGATGAAACTTTACATAAGTTTCTTATAGAAAAATAAGCTTAGCTACCTTATTGTAGAATATTTTTTTTTAAACTTACCGTTTTCGAGATATTTTTTAAAAACCCATTTCCGTGATCTTTGACTCCTTATATCTGACCTAGTAGTCATCGGATTTTTGAGAACTTTTCTCTGAATAAAAATTAACATAAATAACAACGTGTATAACAAAAATCTTCCTGGGCAATATTGCCATAACTGTTAACACGGTGGCCACTACTGATTGATGATGCAAATTCTTGTGGCCAACATTAAGTATTATCGATACAAATAAGGTGTGTTTCCAACAAGACGGTATGGGCTATATGCAAACAGTATACGCCATGATGGATAGGCAATCTGTGCAACAAACTTTAGAGCATGGTTAACGTTTACCCGCCGGCCGCTTCCGTGAAGTGAACTGACCCTAAGATAATTTTATTTAATGAATTTGAATTTTTACTTAAAGGCTATCACTATATTATATTAGAATAAAATGCAAGTAATTAATGCTCTTAACGCCAAATAAACAAATGCCATAAACATTTGAATAACGTTATATTCCATATTTTAAAAAAATATAGAATGTTCTTTCAAATAAAATAGAGAAATCTCGCACACAACATGTCGTATTAACATTTAAAAATCAACGGTCCTTTTTGAACCATTGCTACTTTGAAACATAGAGAATTTCTTAAAATAGTATTTACCTTTTGATATTAATTAATCAAGTTGAATTCTCTTAAATTACATTACTACAGTTTTGTCAAAATAATTTAAAATAAATACACTTTATCATCGACTACAATATAAATGCACTTTGATGTATCTAGACTTGATACTTGTGGCAAATAAGATAAAAATAAGAGAAAAAGCACTCTCAAACTTGACTAACACATCATCTTTAAAAGTAAACAGTCCATTTGGGAACCATTTGGTATCACCATAGAAAAGTATATATTCTACTATAACACAACACAACACAACACACATGCATGAACATTATACACTCATTATTTATCTAATTCTCTTTTCAATGAAATTTCAAGCAAGACCAGACTGATGCACTTTGGTAAATTAAATATCTTCAATATACAAGCCACAATGTATCTTCTTCTTCAGTGCTTTTAAATTGATGTAACGTGTATTTGAACTTATCAAAGTATTTCATCAATAGAATCCAAACCCCCACCCACGACAGGCCTCTGTCAATAATTCTGAAGTGCTGACTTTTTGAGTGGACATTTACTCTTAAAGTTGACTTAGTAAAACTTTTAAAATCACACCCTCCATTTCAAATTTTAATTCGTCTGAATTTGACAAGGAACTTTGTAGAGTGAATTTATTTTTAAGTTTTTTTTTTTGAGCTGGCAGAAGTATAAGGTTTGACAAGTTAAATACCATACTGGGACATTCCTTTTTGATATACGTTTACCGATAGGATAGGTCTGCTCGTATCAAACAAATAGGTAAATAGTTGTAGAAAATGCTATTTTTGTCTTAAAATCTGAAGTTTATATAGGCCAAGTTAAAATAGAAATGATAAATTTAGAATATTTATTACCAGTGCTTAAAATAACTTTTTTTTTATTTCTGTAAGGATAAACACATACACGGTTTCAAAATTGCATAGAACAAAATTTAAACTTTTAAAAACTTTTGTTTTATATTTAAACGCAGTTCTAGTTCCATTTAAGCATTTCGAGAAAATCTGCGGTACTACTGGCGTTAAGACGTAAGTCCATTAGTCACGCTTATTCCAACTAACACCTTAAACTATTTCCATAAGTTTCACCCTCACTTTCTAACAACAACATGCATAGCATGATGCATCTGTTTCAATATAAAGTGGCGCTTATTACCAAAGCTTCTTTTCTCTCATCCGGTTACGACTTCTGGAGCCCCAGAAACTTTTACTATACTACAGAGGCCCTTCCCGAGAACAAGGATTTATGAGCGAGTCTTTTGCAAAGAACTAAATCCAGACTTAACTCTAGGTATACTGTGCATCCAAAACAAAACCCCAAAGGCAGTAGGTAAGGTATAAGGATATTTGGAAAATATATAGAACAGGACAACATGGACAGAATGTGCGCCACGCCAACCAGGTAATTCAGGTGCATGTCGTTCCTAATAAGAATTTATAGTTGACAGAACTTAATAAAGTTAAAGGTAAATTCAATTTAAAAACTTCATTCTGCCTGGATTCAGATTTCACTGCGATGGCGATGGTGGTGCACCGCATGAATGTGAATGTAGAACCTTCTTTTTCGCCGCACACAACATTCCCGGATTCAGATCCTGAACGAATTGGATGGACTTGGACGCGGATGTGGAATCGGGAAGCGTGCGAAATTGTGTTTCAGTTATTTAAAAAAATAAAATAAATAAAAAACAACCAACGAAAAAAGAATATAAATAAGTTGTTTCAGTTTTGAAAGAATGGTGGATCTGAATGGACTTACTGTTACGGTAGTTGTTTGCCATTGCAATAAGTAACATTTTTTGAAAGCATAGCATAGCTTTTTAGGATGAATTCTAGCGAATTTCAAGTTTTTTTTTTCACGGTCAGTTACTCGTTTACGATCGTTAATACCCTCAATTTTGCATCTGCAGTGCCAAGTTAACGTATACCTACATGAAGATATGTACTTTTGAATTGGAGCTTCAGCAACCATTCCTACAGTAGTAAAAGTTAGTGGGGTTAATTCAAAGTTCATTTCATGTATGGCTGGTTTGAGTTTAAAGTTAAATGTACAGGCAATTTCGCTTAGCTGAAAACATTGGTTACTAAAAACAAGAAATTTGTTTCGGAGCCTTTTTGAGCATTTTAAAGTTAACAATACATATGCTCTGTCAATCCCTCCTACGCCTTTCCCATTGTCAATCAGTCTCAATAGACCAATAATAATAGCAGGTGGAAAAAGGTATGGGCGTTTCTAAAGTCCCCCCCCCCCGAAATCTTCTTATCGTCTTTTTTATGGACACTTTCAAAGACGGATAAAAAGAGGGGGTCAGATCCATGTGATCGTTTCTCTTATTACGGCCTTCGGAACAAGGTCCAAGCCAAAGCCATAAAAGACGATCAGGAGAACATATAGTGGTAGAATCGAAATCGTCGGTGCTGAGGAAATGGAAAATTTTTAGCCCCAATGACGATTCGAATTCCTCTGCAATGCAAATTTCACCATGAAACCTGGATGACTTTGGGGAGCAATTCCAACTACCCGATCTCGAAGAAGTGAAGAAAGCTATAGCTAAGAAACTGAAGTCTAATTAAACTGCTAGAGCTGATGGCTATGCGTCCGAGCTGTTCAAAGCGGTTGGCAACGAATTGTTTAGGAGTATGCACCAGCTCATCTGCAAAATAGCTATGGTTGGATGACAGCATATCCGAAGAATGGAACCTCAGCATTGTTATCCGGATCCTCAAGAAAGGCGAACCTCTGGACTGCACCAATTGCAAAGGTATCAGCCTCATTTAAACTGCATATAAGATCTTCTTTGGTGTAATTTTTGAATTTCTGAAGCTAAAGCCATTCATCAAGAACGTAATAGTTTCATATCAGTGTGGATTTATGCCAGCAAAGTCAACCATCGATCAAAAATTCGCAATATGGTTGAACTTGGAAAGAACATAGAACTTGGCAGAACATATATAGAGTTTTAAATCTTTATGCACCACCCACGTATTCATCATTTCAAGGCTACGTATGACAGAATCTATAGAGACGAGATATAGAGAGCAATATTAAGTTTTGAAATTCCGTCCATACTTTCCGAATTAAATCAGCAATAACCTCAACAATAATTTTGGTGCCAAACAAAGACTTTTGACAGGTTAGGTTAGGTTAGAAGGTGTGATAATACGGCAAGCCGCATCATCTTACTTGGATCTCGATGAATCCATTGCACTATCCCTTGTGTTCAAATGCGAAATGAGGAGGTTAAGGAGAAGTTTCAGGTGTGCAAAACAGAGATGTCACCCAGTTCGTAGAAGAAATATTCTCCTCGGTCTTCTTTTCTGATTCTAGCTAGGCTGGAGCATCCACATATGAAGTGAAGGGAGCCCTCCTCCCCATCTTCATCTGCATTAGTCCAATGAACATTCTGTTCATGTAGGTTCCAATTGAGTTGTGTACCGTTAAAACGCCAACTATGAGTGATAATTGAGGCCTGCTTAGCTTGAGTAAGAATTCAGTTTTTTTCCTCGAAATATTTTGCCAAATGTTCCTTGAAACCCGACAAGTGTTGATGGATGACCATCTGATGTTTACAGCTTCCAAAAGACTCTGGTATGTTCTATTTTTTTCTTGCTCCATTGGCATGAGACTGCCAGCACTTCCGCTTGGAATACACTGCAAAGGTTTGGAAGCTGCATAGATGCCTGACCCCACACCTTTCAAGGTTTTGGAATCCTCAGTAAGGACCGAAATATGATTTGCAATCATGACCCTGTTTTCATTCCAGAGTTCCCTGGTGGGGATATCTGTCATGGTTACTGGGTTGAAATCAATGTGCGGCGAAACGCAGTCTGTTTGAATGTCAATGTCCGTAAAATTCATTATAGTTCTGAGACCGTAGATGCCCCTGTATCAATTTTTACATTGTTGATGTCTTAAAGAACTTTTGGCCACCAACTCGTAAACAAATCGAGAGGGGCAAGTGAAAGCAAAGTCGCTAGTCTTTGAAGTTAAGTCATGGTGTTAAGATTGGTTTCCTTATCTAAGGCTGACCACCAGACCATATGCATGCTTACGTTAGAATTGGCCTTATAATGGCTGTGTACGTCCAATGAATGATAACAAAGAAAAACGAAAATAATGGAGAATTATTTTTGTTTTTGTTCTTGTGGATTATTGAATATTATTCATAATAAAGATTTTGCGACCTAACTTATGAGCCCAACTGTTGTACCTGGGCGAAACGCATTTGGACTAAAGGTCGCAACATCCAATGAATGGTTCTAGGGCTGAGACCTTATCTATAACAGTGTAGAAAGACAAGCGTAGAAAGCTATTGAGGCTTTTTTCTCTTTCTTTAATATTTTCTTTCCAGTTTAGTTTACGATCAAGAACAACGCCAAGATATTTGGCAGTACCCAAAATCTGTAACGGGATTCCGTTAATGGTCGACGGGATTATGTTCGGAATATTATGGAGCTATTTACGTTTCCTTATAAATAGCAGCGGTTTTGTCTTCAGTGGGTTAACATTTAGCCCACATCTGCTGGCCCAAGTTTTAAGCATGTCCAGGGACGTTTATAAGAGCTCGCACAGAGTAAGGCCAAATTTTCCTGAGGCCATTAACACAATTTGATCGGTGTATGCATATATATATAAGTCTTGTTTAAAGCATAAAATCGATCCAATTTATCAGTAATGGATCGATACTGACGGAGTTAAAGGCTTGTCGAATTGCACTGTTATCAACATTGTTAAAGGCCCCTTCTATTTCAAGGATTGCTGCTAGAGTGAATTCCTTGAAGTGGATCGATTTTTCAACTGTGCCAACTACTTCATGAAGTGCTGTCTCAACAGATTTGCCCTCCATGTAAGCATGTTGGGCCCGTGAGAGTACTTCCTCATTTTACTTTAGGCGAATATAAGTGTGGCATAATGGTTAGTGCGTAGGACTGTCATGCCAAAGGTCTGGGTTCGATTGCCGGCCACTGCCACCTAAAAACAGAAATGTTTTTTTCCGAGGTACTGCCTCTTGCGAGGAATTGACAAATCCTCCAAGAGTATACTTGTCATGAATAAGTGCTTCTCATCTAGCCGTTCGTACTCGGCAAAAATTTGTAGGTCCCCTCCATTCCTTCTAACACAACACGCACACAGGAATGGTTGAGAGCTGTGAGTCACTAGGCCCTGGTTCTCCATGAGCTGTTGCGCCACAAAATTTATTTATTTATTTCTTATAAGTGTGAATCAACTATTTTTTAGGTTTTTTAAGAGGAAAGAGGATAGGCTTATAGGCCTTAAAGTTCTTCGGTTCGGTGTGAGTGGGCTTGCCAGCTTTCGGAATGAAGACATTGACTTCTCTCCAACAGCGGGGATGTAGATGATGTTTAGACAACCCCTAAAAATATTCACTAGAATTGGAACAATTACATCTTAGAGCTTTGGAGCATAATTGGAATGATTCCATCTGGCCCTGCAGACTTGTATGCAGAGAAGGATTCAATGGCCCACACAATTTTCCTACTATCTAAGATTTGGTTACCTATCACTTATTTGGGGCCTCTGTCCACAGAAGATGTATCTATAGTACACCCTCGGAAGTGAGTGCTCATAAGTGTCTTTAAATCTCGGAGCAGGAAACTTAGACTTGGCTTTCCCGAGCCTTGCAGTTTCATTTGTAGACTCATTGTCTGAGCATAATTTTTACCAGGCTGGTAGTTCGGTTTTTGTACAAATGTTTGCTTGCCTTAAAGAGATCAGCAGATTCATTACTAAATTTTACTCTTTAGACAAGACGACCGATACTACATGCAACTTCTTTAACATCATTCATTAAAGAACTGTGTAAAATTCTCACGTCAACACTAGACACAAGAGGTTCAATGTTTTAAAACTCTGTTCAATTATTCGCTTGACGATATCAACAAAGCGTAATATCAGTGGGCTTCCGGGCTTCCGTGAGAGTGTTGAGAAGGAAGCTGAGGAGATAAGTTTAACGGTGAATGAAGGAAAGACCAATTTGTACTATTAATAAGAAAGGACACCCAATACTGACGTTTTTGACAGGACGTTACCATAGACAGCTTAAGTTGTCAAAGACTTTATGTATCTAGGCTTCAATTGAGGAAAAAAGCGCTTTCCAAGTAAGGTGTCCCTATAAGATAGTTATCATCTCGGTCCTAATGTACGATGCAGAGAACACGTTAGGCTGTTTTGAGAGAAAAATTTTCCGGATGGTTTTTGGTTCCATCTTCATAGATGGGGAATGGAGTACCGAGCTGGCTTAAAAAAGCTTATTGGTTGATTGAGACCCTGGTCCTCCCCAGATTGTAGCTCCAACTTAAGTAAGTATTCAATTAAAAGGTTATAATGGCCTTTACTCCAGTGAATTCGTTTCGCCAAGGTGTGGCAGTGGGTTCATTAAATCAGTTAGATGCCACCAGTCCCTATTCAAGACACATTGTTTTTGTCGATGAATACCGACTTGCACACAAAATAAGACTCAGTGAAAGAACTCACCAATCAACAATTCGTTTAACATTATGAAGCGTCTTTCTGAGTGAACACATAGTGTGCTAGGATTAAACCTAACAAAAGTTTGTTACAAGTTAACCTTTTTTATCTGATATTTTGTTCAAAAAGAAAGTGTGTTAAGCTTGTCTCATGTCTCAACTTGTCTCATGTTTTAAATTATTAAGCTTGTGCCCAAATATAGGCCAGGAAAATTCTTTACGAAACAAAATCACGTTACAGCTTGAACTATAAGAGTAAGTTCGGGCAGTCCAGTCGTGTCTTCTCAATCCTCAATAATAACAAAATGCAAGTTCAACCAAAAATGTTTTTTAACCATCAATCTCATCCAAACCCTTAAGTATTTTGTTAGTTTTAGGGGTCTATCTTTGAACCAACCATTTATTTTATAGGCATTTTATTTATAAGATATTGTTAGAACGCTATTCAACAGTAAAAAGAAACTTTGAGGCAATAAGTAACATTTTATGGGATACTTGATCCTAAGATAGCTTAAATTATAGTCCTTTGATTTAACAATGCGATTGCGATTAATCACATGAGGTGGCACAAAAGAATCGTCTTGACTTTTGGTCTTTAATAGTAAAATACCACAATTTTAAGTGCGACGAACGACATAACGATTGTAATTTGCATAAATGCCATATAAACAAAACGATTTAAGTTCCATATTCTTGTTTTTCTGCTTAAAGTTTGTCAATTAGGAACCAAATTGCTTAGAAAAGTATAGTTTTTAGCACATCCTTCAGTAATCCGAGGAAAACTTTGTAAGATAAAGTGTGTTTTTAAAGTAAACAATCGTGTCTTTTCCATTTTAATTTAAGAAATTGTTACCTATCCCTTCTTATCCTACACCTATGAGCTCTAATGCGTGTTCTTTTATATCACATCCTATCCAAAATTCCCAACATGTTTAAACAACAATTTTGGATGCACAAATACGATACGTATATAACGAAAAACTTCAACCAAACTTTAGCAAGATATATCACTTTTAAACAAAGTTTCTGTGAAATGTAATAAAAGTCGTATCATCAGGACGAATTATCCTGTACTTCGTGAGGCTCTGTATCATTTAACAATAAATTTTGAGAGGAAGCGTCATACATACATACATAATGCATGTACATTCATTGTACAAAGTATATGATGTTCATATAATGCACTTCCATCAGCTTTTGTGAAATATAAATAAATATTTACATATCGGATGTATACATAACAAGAGCAACAATCATTGTTGAGGATATAATGAAAGGATATGAATCTGACAGGATATGTGTGTTGGCTGTGAATTGTTTTAAATAGTTTAAGTAAACAATATTATTTATGATTTATTATATTCATCCTGTCGCTTTCAATTACTCCTATTTTGGACACACAAAGTGGGTTCTGCCGCATATGATCGAATTTTCGAAATAAATTTAAATTCCATCATCATCATAGGCACAATTAGAAAATTCTGATGATGCAAGTTGTACTTAGTAGTGGTTATTAATATTATTTCTGTTATTGTTATATTTATCGTTTATGCATTTCATTTGAACGTAATCCATCAACATAATTGGTTAATTTGTAAAGAAGCTTTTATGACTAAATATAGCTAGATTTGTTTGTACCTACTGTATGCGTGTAGAATATTGAAAATTTCTAACAGTTGCCAATTAATTTTAATTTTCATTTATAACGTTAAACCTAGTTGAATTATGGTTATGAAATCTGTACAAACTGACCATTTTGTAAACTATTAAGTTGCCAATTATTCATAATGCAGGGAATTTAAATTGTTATTAATTAAAATTTAGACAAAATATGTAGGCTAAGTTGGTTTTATGCGAATTGCTATGTATTTATGCTTTCCTTATTTCTGAGTACCTATCTGATCTTTAAAATTTAGTAAGGTAGGCAGGTGAATAAAGGGTTTTTCAACAGGGACGCTACAAAAGTAGAACGATAGGGACAGCAAACGACGCCATACTTCTTGCTGCTCTTTTGACATTTCTCTTCAATAAGGTTTGCCATTTCATGATGGAAAGATGTACGAGCCAACAACGAGTCGAAATTATTAAAATTTACTACCGAAATTCGGAGTCAGTGGCCTCAACGTTAAGAGCGCAACGTCCAATTTATGGTCGTCATAATCGTCCTGGCAGATCAAAAATTCAGCGTCTAGTGGAAAAATTTGAATCCACAAGCACAGTACAAAATGTTCCCGTGCTAGTGAGACAAAGAAGTGCCCGTTGTGTTGAGAATATTGCTGCCGCTGAGGCTTCAGTTGCAGAAAGCCCAAATGTGTCTCTCACACGTCGTTCTCAAGCGTTGGGCATCTCTGTGACGTCGTTGTGGCGAATTTTAAGAAAAGATCTTGGCCTACATCCTTACCGGATAAAATTGACGCAAGAACTGAAGCCACTTGACCACCAGAAGCGTCGTATGTTCGTGAATTGGGCTGAGCAACAACTTGAAAATGATTAGGATTTTCATCGAAAAATCATCTTCAGCGATGAGGCTAGTTTCTGGCTGAATGGCTTCGTCAATAAATAAAATATGAGGTATTGGTCAGGCAGCAATCCACACGTACTCCATGAGTCATCATTCCATCCCGAAAAAATTACAGTTTGGTGTGGTTTACGGGCCGGCGGCGTCATTGGGCCGTACTTCTTACGTGATGATCGAGACCGACACGTTACTGTGAATGGGGATCGCTACCGTTCAATGATAACCGAATATTTTTGGCCCCAATTGGATGATATGGACTTGGAGAACATGTGGTTCCAACAGGATGGCGCCACAAGCCACACAGCGAATGTCACAATCAACTTATTGGAAACCAAGTTTGGAGAACGTGTTATCTCACGAAATGGTCCCGTCGCTTGGCCACCTCGGTTGTGCGATTTGACGTCGTTAGACTATTTCCTGTGGGGCTACAGTGACAATTGATGAACTTCGTACGAATATAGAACACGAAATTGCGCAGTATCGGCCATTATTGACGAAGCCATTCAGCCAAAAATGAGCCTCATCGCTGAAGATGATTTTTCGATGAAAATCCGAATCATTTTCAAATTGTTGCTCAGCCCAATTCACGAACATACGACGCTTCTGGTGGTCAAGCGGCTTCAGTTCTTGCGTCAATTTAATCTGGTAAGGATGTAGCCCAAGATTTTTTCGCAAAATTGACCACAACGACGTCACAGAGATGCCCAATGCTTGAGAACGACGTGTGAGTGACACATTTGGGCTTTCTGCAACTGAAGCCTCAGCGGCAGCAATATTCTCGACACTACGGGCACTTCTTTATCTCACTGGCACGGGAACATTTTGTTCTGTGCCTGTGGATTCAAATTTTTCCACTAGACGCTGAATTGTTGATCTGCCAGGACGATTGTGACGACCATAAATTGGACGTTGCGCTTTTAACGTTGAGGCCACTGACTCCGGTAGTAAATTTTAATAATTTCGATTCGTTGTTGACTCGTATATCTTTCCATCATGAAATGGCAAACCTTACTGAAGAGAAATGTCAAAAGAGCGGCAAGAAATATGTCGTCGTTTGCTGTCCCTGTTGCTCTACTTTTGTAGCGTCCCTGTTGAAAAACCCTTTAGTAGGTATCGTTTGGTATCGGCAGGAAATATAGATTTTTGAATATTATTTTTATTTAAGTAGAAGTGTTTTTAAGAAAATAAATAATAAAATTATTTATAGTCAAAGACTATAAACAACAAAACCATTAATTTCTTAATTTTTGTGGAGTTATGAATAAAATTCAATTATAAAAGGTAACTGAGGCTTTAACTTTTAGATTGGGTATGGTGACATCTTACTGATGAGCCCACCACCATGCTTGAGCAAAACGCAATTTGGATTATTAATTATTTCAAATAAACGATTCTTGTAATAGTTTTCTCGGAAAAGACTGTAATAATTAAGATGACATTTCAGAAATTTTCTCTTTAAAAGGTAGAAGGCTACGGCAGTAATTTTAATTTCAACTGCCCACTGCCACGCCCAACTAACAATTTCGCTTCTATATTCCTCCATGAATTCTTTCAGTTTTCCATCAACCTACTCATATAAGAATTGCATAAAACTCCATAGAGTGAAAATGGCAACATTTTTCCACTCCTATTGTACCTTTAAGGAGTTAATTATAAGAGTTTTAAAGAAGTTCACATTAAATTAAAATAAAAAAAAAAAAAAAAAATTGTTGGTACGTCGAAGAATCGAACCCATGTCCTCTGAAATAATTGTCTTGCTCGCTAACCACTCCAACTCCACCAATCTAAGATATATAGTTCCATGCATTAAGTTGGAAGCTTGCATTAATATAAAAACTTTGTTCAAGAAAAATATTAAATAATCGATTGGTATGGCTATTACAAACACATATTGTTAAATAAATAAATTGATTAATTAGTTAATTAATACCAACATAAAACATTGACAATAATAAGAAATATATATTTTCATCAGGTGCCAAATTGAATATAAATCATTAAATGGCCGATTATAGCTTGTTGTCGCCATATTCACTAATATAAGCAATATATAAACAAAGACTGACAAAAAGATTGTATAATAATTCTACGCGATGACTATTGAAGCGAAAGTATCTTAGTCTTTTTTTAAGAGCATTATAGAGGGATTAAAGAAGCTTTGGAATATCATTTCTATCAAGCGGATATAACTTGCTCCAAAAAAAATTAAAGGATTCAGTAATGCTCCAATAAGGTACTCGTATTTACTTCCTGTCAGAGGGGTAAATAAAGTGCTATGGAAACAAATAACACTTTAATGTCTGAAGGGCGAAGCAATTTTGTAAATTGGGTGCTCATTTAATTTATGCTGGCTTTCTCTGAAACCAACGTGAGAAAGTGACTTTAAGTTTTGTGAAATCCATAAAATATTTGTGTGAAATTTTTTACGGTTATTACGGCTAATTTCAACCAAAAAATATTGATGGTTTCTAGGAAGTAGCCGTTCTGCATTATATTCAAAAAAACTCCATTTTTTGAAAAATGGGTGTTTTTCAGTGGCTTCCCAATTTAATTTTTCCCAAGGGCGACTCAAAATTAATAATGAGGATATGTTCAGAAAACCATAACGCATAAGCTATTTTGCACGCAGTGATTTGAAAAACTAAAAACGCTCCACCCTTGAGACCAAACGAGAAAAAGTTATACGAGACCGAGCCCGATGTCTAGACGATACTTTCAAAAGTAGCGCTTGGTTTGGTATGGTGGCCAGCCCTATAAATAATGTTGCTATGTTTTGAAATTGAAAAGAGATATTGTAGCCTATTAAATAGACCTTTCAAAAAGGAACAATTAAGTGCAAGAGTTCATTATTGAATATGTTTGTTTGGTCCATAAGCATGCTTAACTGCAAATGCAATGCTACTAAATTCACCCATGCATTTTTCGCAAAATGGTCACACTGGCCATATTTCAATATTATTGGTATAACTCCGAAATATAGCCGAGTTTGACAATTGAACTCTTATAACTTTTTGTTCAAAATTAAATTTTCTATTGAAATGGATGGCTTAAATTTTTTTATAAAAAATTTCAGCTGGAAAAGTTATCAATGAAAAAACCAACCAGAAAAATTAAAACCAAAAAATTTAATATATTTAAATTTTTTATAAATTCCAAATAACTTTTTTTGGAGCAAGACGTGTTAGTTGAAAATTGTCACAATTACACCCATTCACAACACATTTCTATAATAATTTTTCGCAGCTTTGGCCTGAAATCCTATTTGTGGGTACCACTTGACAAAATTAACATTCCTTGCACTTAGTACCAAGTTTTCAATAAATCAAATCAAATGTTAAAAAACACAGTTAACATTAGAAGAAAAGGGAAAAATTGACATCTACCACTCGGCTTTTTGAACACAGAGTATTACGAGGAAAATAGGACGAAGTGAACAGCAAAAAAAGAACCATTTAGGAAGAACCAAGACAATTTTCACCCTCTAAGAAAAATGACAAAAAAAATAGAAGGGCCCCTTCCATGGGGAAAATAAGAGAGTTAGAATTAGAAGGGATCACTGCTAGCAAATGTACACAGTTCGTTGAGTTATTTCAAGTACTTATCAGCTCCAGTACAAAAATGGCAAAAAAAGCCACAACTTAGCATTGCTAGAAAGTAACAGCACTTGGAAATCAACCGCCTGAACATGACATTATATATGATTTAAATTGGCGAGAAGTTTATGGACTTACAAAAAAATCTATTAGGATAGCCCAGATGAGTATAACTCTTATTTTCACGTTCTCTGCAATGATGAATTATTGTCAACTAGCTAAGGTTCTATCACTTCAAAGTTTGCCAAGTATTCTCCAAAAGCATGCACCCTTACTTAGAGTTCAAGTGGCAGGTGTATATTTTGATTGTGGTTTGAAGTGTGACAAATTTTTAAAGGTTAGATTTTACAAACTAAATTTCAATAAGTTTTTTATGGAAAATGCCTGCTTGTAAAACAAATTTTTATTCTAAAACATCGTTTTTGAGATAATTGACAAATATAGTGACTTTTGACCCCTTATAACAGACCTAGCAGTCATCGGATAGTTAAGGAATTTTCTCAGATTATCAATAATTGCAATATAAATGTGCCGGTACAATTTTTTTTTTTACTGAAAAAGTCTATTTTTATTGGAGCAAAAATAACTGGTGGGGTACAAAATTCCGAATTGTAAAAAATAAGAATCCCCAATGCCATATTCCCGAATACCCAAAATCTCGAATGCCAAAATCCCGAACGGACACAATCCCGAATGAAAAAAGTTACCGAATACATTCGGGATTGAATTCCAAAATTTCAATACTTTGGTAGTACTTTTTAAGAAACCAATTTTTTTTTACATGAATATTGTCATTTTGGCATCATGACATGTTTTTAGGTTCATTTAAAAAATAGTAAAAAAAACAACAACAAAACGGATTTATACCGAATTGTTGTTGTATTTAACATGTTACTCTTATGCGAAGATAAACATGAAAAAAAAAACAGGGCAATTATTTCTATTGAAAAAATTTCGATTAAAAATAACGTTTTCTAAAAAGCTAACGGAGTCCAATTTGTACTATAAAAAATAACCTTCTTTTAGAAAACGTTTTTGAACAAAGATATTTTGAAATAAATAATACATTTGAGGCTAGAATCTCGAATGACTTAGTACTGTTTTTGGATTTTTTTTTTTTAAACGACTTCTATGAGTTTGATTAGATTTTTCTGTGTAAAGGCACTTAAATTAGATCAGTCTTTTATTAAATATTAAACTATTTTACACCTTCATTTGAAGGACCTTATACAAACCCTGTGACACTGCAATATATTTTTAGTTTTGTAAAGTTGTTTTTTCAAAGAAATCAACCAACTGTGAAATCCAAGCTTCATAAAAGATGAACAAAAAAGACATAGAAATCAATAATGCTGTTAATTTGAGTTTCTTATTTATTAGTAATGTGAAATAGCTGGTTCTCTGTTTAATTTTTAACTATGTTTGCATTTTTTAATGTAAGATAGCCATTCATTTGTCTACCGTTGATAGTTGAATAAAACATAACAAAACCTTTACCTTCGCCAAATTTTCCAACCTCAACATCACCAAATGGAAACATCGAACAGTGGTTTTGGAAAACAAGAAACAATCAGACAACAAGTAATTAGATGAAAGTTATTTTAATTTTACAGCTCTTCTAACTTAGCTTCTCTGGATATAGCCTTGTTCTACCAGAAGTATTCGAAGAGGATAATGTGTACTCGAATTCCATTCCCAGTTTTCCATACCGAGGACATGTTGTAATCCTTTTGGCTGACTATTCAGACAGTGTGTTTTGTGGGAAGCAGACAGAGTCAGGGAAAGATAAACCAAGGCACCGTGTTCTGTGATCTATGCAAATGATGTCCTGGGGTGAAATAAATTAAGTAGGTGTTACCAGATGGCGTTGGATGAGCTGCGAAGTTGGTTAGATACTCTTGTTTATGTATTAGGAAGGATGAAGGTACACGAATGCGTTCCCAAAAGAGTGTGCGGTATCCTGTTCGACTTCAATGAGAATATATAATAGATATGGTATAAGAGAGATAGACAGACTGGGTGTGGCTACTTAACGATGTTAATTCCATGCGAAACACTTGAAATGGAATTGCTGTCGATGTTGTGTATGTTGGGGTCATGTTTTCCGGATTCAGTTATTTAAAACAGAAATTTCAAACGAATTTCGTCGTGTGTGATTTCTTGTTTTTGGGGAAGCAAAATTATATGCTCTAATCGAGATGTGTGCTGAATTTACATTTTAAACAGTAACTACACAGCTATACACTATAAAGGATATGAGGGAAAATGTCACATCGCAATACAACAAACAAAGATTTATAGGGAGGGTCGTATATGTGATGTTAGAGGTTGTTCAAGTTTTAGAATGTTTGCAAAGTAGGTACTTTATCCGGAAATAACTGGGTTTGGGTTGTAATGAAGGGATACACGAAGTAATCCAATGCGTTATAAGCAGTTACTTTACATTAGTAATTGTAAGTGCCTTGTCTAGATAATCTTGTTTATGAGATACAATAAAATGACAATGATTTTGTGCTTGGTGTTGAAAGCCTTTCTCCCCTCTAGAAGGTTTTATATTAGGTTATTTTATGCTAAAATATTTTTAAAGGGTTATTTTTCTCGTCGTCATCAACTCTCTTGATCAGCTGAATAATGTAAAATTAAATATTTGTTGAAAAAAGTGTCCCATATTGTAAGAAGTTGTATCGGGACAAGAAAATGTGAAAAAAATTAAAAAATTAAACACATTACCATTTTTATTTTGATTCTGATAAAGAAAATATTAATCACATAAATATTTTTAAGCCTACTGTACGCACACACATCAAACTAATGTTTAGTAATAAGTTATCATTTAAGCTTAAATTGGTTGAAAAAATATCTGCTAACGCTTCTAAGGTTCTTGACTACAATATTGTACAAATTATACTCAGTCGAATCAGAAATGACAGAAAATATAAAATAGGTACGGTTTTGAGGTTCAGATATATAGAATTCTGAGATTATTTCCAACAAATTTGCATCCTTACTTTTGGAAATCATTTTAGTGAAACCTTCCACGTCCATAAGACCGCCCCCGCCGGCACCGCCCATGCCATTAGAAAGAGTCTCCTTCTAAAGTAATAAAACACTTATATTGTGTGTGTTTTCTTCTTCCAAGATTTCATAATTAATTTGCAGCACCAGTACTGGACGTACAAATCGTATTGTCCATTTAGGAATTATTTGCTAGATATTGGCAGTTAAGTGTTACTGTATTCTTTACATTTTTTGTTCCACATACAATCCTAATACACCAAAATGTAGGAAATTTAGTGTTCTAAAAAATATATAATATAATTTTTTCTGTGAGAAGAACAAGAGGAGATAAAAAATGCATATAACCATTTTTTTTTTTTTTTAAATTCGACAGTTTTTTGACAATAAATTTTTGTAACCTACAAATGTAGCAACAAAATTAACCATACGGCCAATAGGAGCCGAGAAAATCGCATTAACGATTTGTAAAGCCTTTTTTCGAAATGGCGGACAGCACAACATTTCTCACCAGTCTGACTACCTTCATGTGAATCTAGAGACTTAGAGGACATAATTTAAAAAAAACGACATTTTCTTACGTTCCCAACTCTCGTTATTATTACACAAACCGAAACCATTGTGAGCAACATAATTGTTTCCTCTTTTTATTCCATTTTTATATAATACTAAAATCCAAAGACTTAGTCGAAAGACTTTTAGTCGAAAGACTTTTAAAAGACTTACAGTTAATTGACTGCAGTTAAGAGACTAAAAGACTAAAACTAAAATCAGGTCAGTACTGAAGACTTTCAATTGACTAAGAGACTCAAACCAGTCACAAAGTACTGCAGTTAATTAACTTCTAGTCAATTGACTGCTTTAGGTGATTGTAGAGTCTTGCATATTAGTACTACTACTAACTGCTGAGTTACAGTTAAAATCTTTTTGCAAGTGAAAAGACTTATTTAAAATAGTCTGTTAGTCAATTAACTGCAGTACAACTCTGGTGTCTGTTTTCTTGTATTTTGGGGTGGCACGTCTATAAAGTTTCAAAATGGTATGCAAATTTCAGCTATGACACATTTTTTAATCTATGAAAATTTATTTTGAAAAATTGTCCACTCTATAAAATTTGAGTACCATGTGCAGCAAGGACGTAGTTATCCAATTTTGATATGCGGGTGTGCATGCACATATCTTATCATGATATTTCATCAAATAACTATTCATTTCTTTAACTTTATGACTTGGAAAATGTGTTATTAAATAATTATAATTTGTTTGAACTTCATTCTAAAAAAGTTCATGTAAATGTGTGACTATCTCACGTAAATGGAAAGAATGTTCACTCTACAGTATCGTCTGAAAACATTGCCCTAGTGATCTTAAGATCTGCCACGAAAATATTAAATAGAATAGGGCCCAAAAATGATCCTTGAACAACTCCAAAAGGGATATCCAGATAATCTGAACTACAATTTTGAATAAAAACTGCAAAAAGTATGTCTTTCAAAAAACTTTGAACTAACTTGATCCGAATAAGAAAAAATAAATAATTTTCAATTTATGTATAAGAGAAACATGCCAGATTGTATCGAACACTTTTAAAACGTCCAATAAAACCAACCCTGTTGACATTTTAGAAGCGAAGCCTTTGTTAAATATAATTTTTTATTCTAACAACTTAATGATTTGTTTGTACTTTGCCTTGATCGAAAATTAAATTGTTGTTTTGGCAATACTTAAATTTCTGTTATATGGTTCCCTAAATTTTGTTTAACTATATTTTTAAAAATTTACGGTACTCGTATATATTCCTGAGCAGACTAATAGGTCGAAAAATGGAAATAATTAAAATGCACAAAGACCGGTGTGCGTCGCGATGGTTAAATTTCGAGAATGAAAGAAAAAAGAAAACGAAGTGACGATCTGTCAGAATGGGTCGCGTTCAATAAAAAAAATGCAACTGGGCAGCAATTAAAGGTGCTACCACGGGTTTTGCTCAGCGAAGGGTAGGTTTAAAAATTTAAAATGAAGATTTTATTGATCGAGCGCCTAATCTGCGCTGAATTAATAAAATTAAGATGTATTAATAAAAGACTGAATTAAACGATGGAAGTACAGGGGCGTACTTCAATGGGCGCCAGGCAGTTTTTTTGACAATGAAACTTACCAAAACCTGAAACAATGTAATTCTTTTTCTAAATTAAACCACAACACAAGATTCAATTTCCAAATGGAATTTCAAACATTTTATTAGGCAAACTTTTATAGATATAGGTAGAAAACCCTAAATTTTTTCAACTTTTCAATTTTTAACAAAAGTTAATAATGGCAAAAGGCCAATGCAAAAAAAGAAGATAACAATAACAATTTGAATTTTAAATCAAAGCAATAATTGTATCACAATACGAAAGATGAAGATAGATGATTTTGGGAAAGATTCCCGAACAAAGCAAAAAAAAAAGAAAATGGGGTTTTAGAAGTATTTTCGAGAAACAATTAGACAAAAACGAAGGCCTAGCGGAAAAATTATTTTGCCCAATCTGGCAAGGGAAACTACAACGAATTCAACAAAGACAATTTTCAAAACAATACTAAGCTTTTTATGTGCTCCAAACGAAATCAAATTTTCCCTGAGTTCTCTGGCCCACCTGACCCTGACTCCTGAAGTCGCTCCGTTCAAAGATATTTAACTCCTCACAACACTATTCAGAATTTCACTCACTGGTAATTCATTATTACTTTTGGAGAAAATCACACAATCTTTGAAATCAAATGCAATATGATTCGGATTTGATTTTTCCTTTTTAAACTTTTCTAAAACGATCTGCCTTCTACAGAATCCTATCAAAAAGTGCCATAATGGCGGCTTTTTGCATTCACTTTCGCACTCTCTAATTTTCGACCTCTCTTTCGCATCCACTCAGTAGTGGCGGTATTCGGTCACGAGTTTTATGCAAGGACTTCGCCTATTGGCTATTGGCTGGAAGCCTGCCCCGTTGTTGAACCCAATCCACTCTCTTGTTTTAAGTATCCCTAGCAAAAGGGATCATTCACAACGGGAATCAGCTCAATGAATGCATCCAGACCACCTCTGTCTTATTATGCCACACAAAAAAAGTAAAAGAAAAATCAAATTTACACGATCAAAGTCTTCGTCCCAACCGAACCAGATTAAGACTGAGAAAAATATCTTTAACGAATGCACTTCCACCATTTACCAATCTTAAATGGTGAGGAAGAATTCGATATCTTACGCGAAATTAACATTTCTCTAACACAGTAGACCTTCGTGCAGATTTGGGGAATTGGGGGTCACCTAACAAAATCATCTTTCTTTACCTACAACGACACACTAGGTTGGGCCCTCGGCCATTCGTGGAATATTGACTGGCGTTGCCAGTATTGGTATATCTGTCAGTGTAGACATATATGTGGACCGTCTGTCACACATTTCGTTGGACAATGGACCATCTGTCGCATGTCATCGTTGGTGTGGACCACCTGTCATACACATATCGTTGGGCAAGGACCATCCGTCGCATGCCTTAAGGAAAAATGGACCTTCTGTCTCACTTTGTGTTTACGCGGATTTTCGTGGACCACCTGTCCCACGATCTTCTTCTTCGGAAACCTGTTGGAGTTGTTTTTCCAACATGCTTTAGGAGCAGGCCTCTAGCTAATGGACCAGGTTCGCACTGAACTCTGCTAGCATTTTGGAGCTGCAACAAGAAAAGGAGGGGGCTAGTGTAAAAAAGAAAGGAATGAGAAGGTGAAACTTGTTGTGCTAAAATTTACCGCGACAAGACATATCGCTTTAATATAATCTGTCTGTATCTTATCCAAAATCTTCTAGCCATGTTTCTCTAGCGTATATATTTTCGAGATTCATGTATACACACGATTATTTGCCGAAAATTAGCTGCTGAGAGTATTCAGTGTTGGGAAAAAGAAGAATCTAATAAACAATTATTAATTTTATAATAAATCTTATCCTATGTAATAATCAACAAAATAACTCAGAATTTATTAAATGTAAGGTGGACAAAACTAAAGCACGTTTTTGAATTCATAAAAAATAACTACAAAAATATGTTGTTTTTTGCTAACATTTTGGGATGAAATTATTTTTTTCAATTACTTCACCTCAACCATAAGGCATCAACTAATTTGTCAATTTCATGTATGGTCATAATAGTATTCCAGGCAATTTGAGCCTGTTGAAGAAAAAAGTCTAAACTATTGCATTTCGTGCCATTAATTCTCTGATCCAAAATTTCCCAGAAATTTGGTTGGGGGAGGGTAATCTCATTCAGTATTTTGGTTAGAGGGGAACCTCATTCAAAAAATAGTTTTTGTATAGAAATTTTGTTTAAAATACTATCAAAAGAAAATAAATGTATATGAAATGTGATTAGGGGGGGGGGGGGGGGTGTCAGGAACAATGACGCGTTCACGTTCACGATGCGTATGTTACATTTAATAAGCGTTAAGGACACGTCGATATAAAACGAGTACCAAATTCAAACTCTTTTTCAACAACAGGTGGCCAAATACCTAAATTCAAAAATCTAAATTTCAAAACGCGGGCAAAAGTTGAATAATTTCTACTTTTGCGTTGCAGCCACTTACGTTACGTTGGTTTGTGTAATGAAAAATTGTAACATAATGCTCAACGCGTCATTGTAAATACTAAACAGAAATTCCAATAAAAAAGTTTTAAGTTTTCCACCTTATTGACCGCAAAAATCGTAACAAAAATATAAAAAAAAAAAAAACAAAAACCAAAATCAAAGTCATCAAATTGTGTTGCTTTTTGTTTTTTTGGTCTTTTTATATTTTTGTTACGATTTTTGCAGTCAATAAGAAAACTTAAAACTTTTCTAACTGACCACAAACCTGGCTTAAATATTCGCGATTAAATTGTGAATTAAATCAGAAATTCCTATGTCTGAACTTTTGCGTTGTCTGTCAACTCAACGCCCAACGCGGCATTGTAAATCAGCCATTAATGTCTGAAATGCGAAGCAATTTTGTTAGTTGGGCTATCCCTCTTGCCAACGGACTTTATTATACTGGCTACTTCATAATAGCAATATCGAAATCTAGCTTTCAGTTAAGGGGGAGCAAGCAGCCCTCCTTTTTCTATGAGGTACGTATATGGAGAAAACGTTTGAATGTTTAATTTTTTGCTTGCTATCTTCTTATTCGACGTATTCACAAGACTAAAAATAAAAGCGTACACTTGACCACTTACTTTAATTAAAATTTTAAAAGAATTTCTGAAGATAGCTCAAAGATAACCCTGAAAAAAAGAGGAAGATGTCCAACAACATTTAAGTCATAATATTGTCACCAAATAATTCATCCTTATATTTCCAAGCTCCCAAATAAAACACACTTTTTAATATTTTGTTAAAAAATATACTTAAGACATTAATTTTATTTAAAATAATTGGCCATTTTTCAATTTTTACAATTTTGTTTTCGTGTGATAAAAAAAATTAAAACGCCAAAAATTGTTTTTTTTCTTTACAAGCACAGCAGTTTTTTTTTTTAATTTTTTTGTTTGTATTTATTTTAGTTATCAGTTTGAAATTTTAAGTTTAATATTATTTTTTTTTTGTTGTGTTAAGTTTTAGTTCGATTGTTGTGTTTTGCTTTATTTTTAAAATTTTTATTAAAATTATTTTATATATATCTAGAAAAATTTACATACGATTAAAAAGTCGTTATTTAGTTTTAAAAATTAAAAGTCCAAAAATAAAAATTACATTTAAGTAAATTTCAGATGAAACATAATAATTCCATCAGAGAAAGGTATTTTACAAAAATAATCTTTAAAATTTAACAATGAAAAATAATTAATAATTGTTTTTTTTTTAAGTCAGGTTACAAAAATTAGGTAAAGCAACATCATACAGTTAATTGACACACTGATTTTTCTTTTCTTTTTTTTTTTGTTCTTTTACTTCTATTTTGTTCACATATCTTAATTATAAATTACACATTCAGTTTTTATTTGCAAAATAAATAGTTTATAACTTTTTTGAGTTTTGTTTTAAGCAAATTATTTATTTTATTAATTTGTTTATTTTTTGAGGGCAGAAAGAAAGTTTAAAATTTTAAAATTAACTATTTTTAACTATTGAGTATTCGTTGTATAAGTATTGGTGTGTTATGAGATAATATTAAAAAAATAGAATTAGAGAAAGGCAATCTCAATAGTAATACATGTATTTTAATTCATATTTAACCAAAACCAAAGGCATTCATTTGATATGTTATTTCTTTTTTGTATTTAAAATTCAAACTAGATCAGTTACCAGTTAAATATATTATTCACACAGGGTAACTTGCATAAATTTTGATCTGCGAATCAATCACCTCACTGCCTGAATGCAGTTTAAGAAAAAATTTACAGAAGTACAAATTCCCATACAAAATTAATGAATATCTTATAAGAATAACTATATGTGTCTAATTGAACACTGGTTGCAAAAGTCAGTCAATCCAAAAGCAATACTCAATATCACAAAAACAGCAATAAATTTAACAAACCGCAAAATTTTCACAAGTTTTATTTATAAACTCCAAGGCTTGGAATGTACTTGCGATTTTCTGTCAAACGATTATTCAGTCAAAGAAAATAAGGTCATAATTTGTATAGATGCACATGACATCAACAAAGACCTCACTTAGTTGCGATCAATTTTTTTAGTCACTGCGACAGAAAATCACATCGCAAGTGCGTTCCTAGCCTTAAGCTTTTGGTTTTAGTAAAAGCAATTTTTATTTCCTGAGTAAGCGATGCTCGCTTAAATTTTGAAGTTCCCAAGAGGACTGTTCCGCTAACTTCACAGTGAAGTTAACAGTGCAAAATGAATATCTGTTTTTTTTTTTTAACTTGGATTTCAAAATTTAAATTTTTTTTAAGTTCTCAAAAAACTGCAACTTTGGACACTCATTGCAAATTTCTATCCAACCCTTTCTAAAGGACTGTTCTGCTAACTGCACAGTGAAGTTAACAGTGAAATATGAAGTTATTCGTTTTTTTTTCAAATAAGGATTTCGAAATTTCAACATTAATTTTTCTTGAAACGCAAATTAAACTGCAATTTTGGAGCCTAACTTTAACTTTTTAGTTAGCTTCCTTATTGAGAAAAGGTCTGCTCTGCTGACTGACTGTTCACAGTGAAGTTAGCAAAATGAAATTTTTTTTTTATGTAAGGACTTCAAAATTTGGGGTTATCGATTTTTTGAAATGCAAATTATACTGAAATTGAAACAAGAACAACTCACACTTTCAAACACATAGTTGTCAAACTGTGCTGTCAAAAATAAATTTTTAGCTTAAAATAAGAAAACTTCATATGCTATTCTATTTTTAAGAAAAAAGTCATGCTCGTTCATATTATTTAGATTTACCTCAAATCTTTTTCAAATCTCGAAGATTTACCATACAAATTTATTTCGTGAATCTTGAAGTTTAGAAATTAATCTTGTTGAATCTTTCTAGAGCAAATACTTTTACTAATCGAACAAACCTATTCTTATATGGCACTGAATTATTCATTCATGGCTGCATTCAGTTCTTCACAAATGAAGTATTCTAGCTCAAAATAAATATTTTTTAATTCTGTTGTTCGGTGAAGACATCAAATAGATTTATTACATCTGAACTGAAATAAAGCGTAAGTCTACACACATACAGTGATATGTTTGTTCTATTGTCGGTGTACATCTTAGAGTTCTTCAAAATCACCAATCGGAAAGGCTATACACTGAACTGCCAAAAAAGGTCTGTGTTTCTTTTTAACCTCAAATCATTAAGAGCGCTCAGCTTGTGTTTCATTTTTCAATAAGAGCTAAAGGGTTTTTCAAAAGGGACGCTACAAATGTAGAGCGACAGGGACAGCAAACGACGCCATATTTCTTGCCGCTCTTTTGACATTTCTCTTCAGTAAGGTTTGCCATTTCATGATGGAAAGATATACGAGCCAACAACGAGTCGAAATTATTAAAATTTACTACCGAATTTCAGAGTCAGTGGCCTCAACGTTAAGAGCGCTACGTCCAATTTATGGTCACCATAATCGTCCTAGCAGATCAACAACGTCTAGTGGAAAAATTTGAGTCCACAGACACAGTACAAAATGTGCCCGTGCCAGTGAGACAAAGAAGTGCCCGTAGTGTCAAGAATATTGCTGCCGCTGAGGCTTCAGTTGCAGAAAGCCCAAATGTCTCTCACACGTCGTTCTCAAGCGTTGGGCATCTCTGTGACGTTGTTGTGGCGAATTTTGCGAAAAGATCTTGGCCTACATCCTTACAAGATTAAATTGACGCAAGAACTGAGGCCAATTGACCACCAGAAGAATCGTTTGTTCGTGAATTGGGCTGAGCAACAACTTGAAAATGATTCGGATTTTCATCGAAAAATCAGCTTCAGCGATGAGGCTCATTTCTGGCTGAATAGCTTCGTCAATAAACAAAATATGCGGTATTGGTCAGGCAGCAATCAGTCATCATTGCATCCTGAAAAAATTACGGTTCGGTGTGGTTTATGGGCCGATAACCGAATATTTTTGGCCCCGATTGGATGATGTGGACTTGGAGGACATGTGGTTCCAACAGGACGGTGCCACAAGCCACACAGCGAATGTCACAATATTGGAAACCAAGTTTGGAGAACGTGTTATCTCACGAAATGGTCCAGTCGCTTGGCCGCCTCGTTCGTGTGATTTGACGCTGTTGGACTATTTCCTGTGGGGCTATGTAAAGTCTATGGTCTATGCCAACAAGCCAGCGACGATTGATGAACTTCGTACGAATATCGAACGTGAAATTGCAGCAGTATCGGCCGATTTATGCTTGAAAACCGTCGAAAATTGGGTTCAGCGTCTGGACTTCTGCCTGTGCCTGAGTCAGACGCAAGGAATAAACGTGAAATAGGGGACTTAGATGAGTTTCAGTATTTTATCAGAGAGCTCTGATTATACTTTGCTTGGAACTAATTTCGTCACTAGAGCTCTTCATCATGGTCTGAACAGAACTAAAAATGTAAAATGGCTATTGTTTGTCGAACCAAACCGAAAAATTGAAATTTAATAAGAATTTAAACCTAGTTTTCCTCATCTACAAACTGCGTTGTTAAAAATTTGAGGTCTAAACGCTTGCTTACTGCTCGGGGAAAGGTCGATTTTAAGGCAATTTATGGGTATAGAATATTTGGATCAAATAAGATGTTTTTCGTGAAGATACAGCTCATCCCACATATATCAAGCTATCAACTGTCAAACTGCAATGAAGAATGACTGCGATATCAATGGATTCAAAAACCACTTAAGCCCCAGAAATGTTTGAAAGCTTTTGAATGCTCCTGAAAGATTGCGTCTAGGGCATTTAGGAGACGTTTGGATGGAAAAGGTACTACTTCCTATCTGTCAAGCTATCTACTATAATTTTCTACTCATACTGAACTAAGAAACTGGATTTGTTTTTGACGCTTCATTATTCCCACCACACTTCACTGAAGAAGTTGCCACGAGAAAAACAATGTCCAATGTGAACACTGTTGGGGGTGGTTCCGGTGTCAACGGATTTAAAAACAACTAAAAACTGATTTTTTTTTTTATAGATTTGGTACAATTCCGGAAAAATGATTTAGGGATTGAAATATACTTTTTCTTTAAAATAAAGTTCATCTCTTATCTATCAGTCCACGAAATAATTCAAAAGAATGCAGAAAGAATGCATTCAATTGATTGCATTTATTTCAGTATCAAATTAATAATGTTTGAAGAACTTGAATAAGAAGGCTCAAAGTAAACTCAATGAATGTAGTCCCTGCTTGAATTCAATCAATGATTTTCAATGATTGCATTCACAAAAGATTGCATTCTTTTTAAACCCTGTCCCACTCGGTAAATTTTGTTAATAGTTTTGTGCTGATAAATTCAAATTTAATTTGAAGAGCTAAATTGTAGCTTAGAAAATTTCCTACAAAAAATAATTCATAACTGTTTCATATTGCAACCAGTGTTGAAATAAATCAGGTTAAAATTTTTGAACAACTAACTTAAACTAATGTCTTTCTCTCTTATCTACCCTCATTATAAAACTATGTATTCACTTTTTTTTTATGCCGCTTAGCAAAATGTACAGCACTTTTTTGTATAAGGAAAATACCATTCACCCATATTTTAATAAACATCAATACCTGTAGCAAAGCATACTATACCTTCCTTTAAAATTGCTTTATCAGTGCCTACAAAGGTTACAGTAGTTTTAACTAAAAGTAAATAAAACCCCCAAAGAAAAACTTAAAGCAAATAAATCTTTACATAAAGATCTTAAATAATTCCTAACTAACCAAATTTTCTACATCTGAGACCATCACCTCTAGGTCTGAGGGCAGTTGTTGTTGTTGGTGATTTTGAAGCTGATGATGCAGCCCTGGCGATGCACTATTACGGCTTCCTCTTTTGATTTTGTCCTGATTGCTGCTGCTACTATGACTACTAGGACCGCTGCTGGACGACTGCGTCCAGTCGAAGGGATGAATCTTGTTGCTGGTTTCATCACAGGTGGCAGTGTGGGGGCTATTGTTACTTATACTATGATGATGATTGCTAAAACTACTACTAGTATTGTTGCTACAACTAGGTTGAGATGATTGACGCTGGAAATTAAGACTGGCTCGGGGTATATTGCTAAAGCTCCCACGAGCTATAGAGCCTCGTTGTGGGGGCAGTAACTGGGGCGGGGGAAGGCCTGCTGGCTGAGTGTTGTTGCTAGAGCTGCGTTTCAAGGGCGGTGGCTGCTGCGGTGACGGTGTTTCGGTGTCCTTGGTTGCCGAGTTTTCCCGACGCAGGTTTAGATTAGAATTGCTGCGCTTCGTTGCAGGTTGAAAGTGTCCTGCTGAAGCTGCGGCAGACGAGGAAGTCTTAAGATTCAGACTACTGCGTTTTTTTGATTTGGAGAGGTTTGTCTGACTATTACTTGGGTGGATGAGGTTCTGAGTGCTACCAAAGTTGCGACTCAGATGTACAGAGTTGTCGCTGTACTTGCGACTCGCTGGGTGTTTTGCAGCTGTGGACTGGTTTGATATGGAATTGCTACGGCTATAGCTATGAGGCTGAGGCTGCACAGCATTTAAAGTAGTGTTGCTCGAACTGCGACTCATGTGTCCCGAGCTCATTCGTCCCGAAGTCTTCGATGTACTGGGCTTGGGGTCCTTGGCTTCACCTGCTTGCAGCATATTCTCATACAACGGTGAACAATCCGCTGGAATCGATGGAGGATTCTTAGGATTCAAGGTCTCATAGTTGGGTTCACTATTTGTTAAGACTTGATTCTCTTCCTCTATGTTCTGGCGAAGAAGAAATGCAGTTCTTTTGCCACGTTCGCTTCCAAGCCTATCTGGAGCTATTGCTGCTGCGTTGACTCGCTTTTTATCACTAGAGCGAGTCTTTCTTTTGATTTTGTTCAAGCCACTTCCTATCACATGCGTCTTCACTGCTGAATTCTTTGACAACCGCAAGGAAAACTTAAATGGTGGTTTATAGACAACTTGAAGCTTAACCTTTTCATTGCTTAGATTGCCCACAGACTTAGTCTTTTGAGGGGACTTCTGGACAAGTCGTTCGGGCGTTGATTGTGACTTCGACATAACTTTCCTGACTTTTGATGAATGCTCAATATGTGAAAGAGGCTGCGAGACAATCGGTGATTCCAGCAGCCACTTGTGCACCTTGCCAAATGTATTTGTATGTCCACTAGATGGCAGTCGGGAGCCGTTCGAATAATCTATAATTTCCTTGTGTTTCTTACTGAATTTAGATTTAGATTTTGATTTTGTCTCAATTACTGTGGGTTTAGCTAAAGGCGCTGGATTCTCCTCAGTGGTGGTAGTGGCAGCAGTTGGAGGTGCTGGTGCAGCCTTAGTTGGTATTGGTGTGGCAACGCGATTTTTCTTTCTCATTGGTTTCTTGAGTATTGCATCGCGTTGTTGTTTGGAGTTGAAGAGATTTTGTTGTTTCGAATTACTGCTTGTTGCTGGGACATTAGCAGACTTGCTGATTATTTTTGTCTTGACAGCTCGTTCGCCGCGAACCTTTTTCTTGAAGGGCACTTTTGTACGGACGGCCGTGTGAACGATCACGCCGTTGTTGTCTTCGGGCAGACGTACTGTTTCCGTGGTTGCGCTGTGAATTATTGTAACTGATTTTAGTTTTAAGTTGGATCGCTTGGCTAGGAGTTTCGTGCTGAGGATCTGTGGATTAAATTAAAGAAAAATTCAAATGGTAAATAAAGTGAATGAGTTGAGACTATTAAAAGTAGAATATTAAAACTAAAATTATCAAAATGAGGAATAAAATGAAGGTACAAAATTTGTTTTAAATAAAAAAGCAAAACAAATTGATGATGGTACGAACTATTTACTGTTAAATTTACACAAAATTAAAGGTTTTCTAACCAACATTTTTTTAAACTTGATGAGTTGTAGCTTGATTATTTAAACAATCTGAAAATCTGAATCAAAAATCGGTATTTTGTCTGGTTCTCTAGGTTGGGGGTTAAAGACTACGATATCTACTACAGCATTTGTTACCGACAGTAAAGGCAGAATCTTTTTGGGAGTAGATTGATCGTTTGAGACAGGCTTAGGCAAGAAGTCTTAATTTTAGTTATGTGAACGAGCCCCTCATCATTATTCACCAACGTTAGCTTCACATGCGCGCATGCTTTCAGAGAGGAGAAAAAAAAAATGGCACAAAGGACGAGTTCTATGAGCTCCTGGACAAGACAGAAGACCAATGTCCTTGTTATGACATTAAAATTATCTTTGGTGATTGGAATGCCAAATTAGGAAGAAAAGAGAGGGCTCTATAGGAAGATATAGCCTGCACAATACTACCTCCGATAACAAACTTAGGTTAATCGACTGTTCTGCTATGTGGCACGTGATTCCCACATCTTGATATATACATATAAGGAGACAGAACGACATCCTAGTCAATCAACCACCAAACAGATTGAACACATTGTGATCTACGCAAGGCACTTCTCCTGTATCAAGGATGGCCGAACGTTTCAAGGAGCCAACTTTGATTTGAACCACCACCTCGTTGCAGCCAGGGTAATGCTATGAAGCCAAAACAGGGAAATACTGTGAGGAGGTTCGATGTCGGACGGCTACAATTACAAGAAATCGCCAGGTCCTCTTCTAATCGAATCCCTAGCGGCCTCTTTAATAGTTCTATGCCGTCAAATTCAAGCAACAAAAACCAGTGGAAGATTCGCCAGGAAGCAATCAGAAAAGCCGACTCTGACGTGCTGGGCCTCTCACGACCACCGCAGTAAGATCCCTGGCATGATGAAGAATGCCGGAAAGTACATGCAGCCAAACAACAGGCATACAAAGTGGCACTGCGTAGAAGGGCCAGAGCAACTCGCTTGCACTATGAGCAGAAGACGCGAGAGTAATACAGGCATCTCAGAAAAAAAGAAAGAAGTACGGGATTGAGGAAATAGATAGATGCAAATGGAGGAATGAAGTTCAGAAGTTTTACCAAAAAGAAAAGAGGAACATCCCAGGGTTACAAGGCCTGAACCGAGGTCTGTCAGGATGATTAGGAGAAAATCGTAGTAGAATCACAGTCGGTGCTGCGGATATGGAAAATTCATAATTCAGCAAACGAAACCAGTGCTGTGATCCAACTAAGAATTACTCTTGCCAATCGCTGTTTCTTTGGGCTGAGAAGGCAATTGTGGAGTAAAATCCTCTCTCAAGCAACTTAATTGTCCCTGTATAAGATGTTTAACGTCCCGGTGCAGATGTATGGTGCAGAGGCGTGGACAATACCATAACGGTGAATGAGAAAGCTAAAGGCTGTTTTGAGAAAAAAATTGTAAGGGTAATTTTTGGAGAAGAAGAAGAAGAAGAAGAAGAAGAAGAAGTGACACCGACCTAGCCATTAAAAAGAAAATCCAACGACTGAAGTGACTAGTTCTTCTAGAGGGGATGGACACCAATACTTTAGCCCGGGAAATCTTTCGAATTCAGCCCCGTGGTACTTCAGAGTAAAGGAGAAAAGCGTTATAGAAGAGAACCTCGACCAATTGGGGTGTGCGAAACTTTAGCCAGCTAGCTAGAGACTGAGCCGACTGGAAGAAGCCTGTGGGTTGAGGCCCTGGTTCAACCCGGACTGAAGCGCCACCTTAACTTAGTAAGTAAGTATATATTTTGTCGGAAACAACTTCACAAATTATAAAACTTCAAACGCAGAAAAAGACAATCGGGAAGGAAAGTCTGTGAAAAAAGATAAAAGTGCCTTTAACGAATATCAACCAAGACTTAAAAAAATTTAACAATATAAATCGAGTTGTTAAAGATATCGTCGTTTGTGAGTTTTGAACTAGGCTTAAAGTGGCTCAATCAGATTGAAAGTAGTACCGAGGTATGCCATTTTCATTAATAATACAATAAACAACAACAACAAACAGAATATCTCCTACTTTCAAACATGTATATGTATACGGCATTGCTTTGTCTTCTCTGATAATAATAACAACTTCCTTAAACTCAATTGTAACTCAAATGTAGCTTCATATCACACAAATCATCTCAATTGACAAAATTATGTACCTTTCAATGACCCAATTGGCTGTCATTGAACTCCATGAACAAGAACAACACTAGCTCTTGGCCATCAGTATATTCAATCCAATGCAACATTATTAACGCCAATGCGCCATCTATATCTACAGTATCTGGTGCATTCTGCCGAATATGTACTTCCAAATTGAGCTCCTCACTCCTCCTATCCCATCAAATAACATCATCTCCATGAATCATACATCTGATGCAGTAGCACATTTATATCTTATCTATTTTGTAGCTACAAACAATCTAGCGATATACACATGATAGACAGTCCAAAGCTAGTCCTACACGGATGGATATAACTAACACAAAACTTACTTCTCCTTGGCTCTCTGGAAATCTCTTCATTTACGTTACCAGCATCATCATAGTCGTTTGCTATTTGCCGACTAACTTGTGCGAGCTGAGAGAACAACAACCACCACCATCATCAATAGAATAATAAAAACAAGGATACAAAAATTCAATCGGAAAGGAAATAAATTTAAAGAAACAGAAAAGTATAAATAAATGAGATAACCGGATAACCATGTAAAGGAAACGGAAATCCGACAGCAAAATCCCATAAAAGGTTGTTTCCGTCGCTGTTGTTTGCTACAAAGATGGAGCGGTGGCTGCATGGAATGCAACTTCATTACTTACCAGCAATAGGAAAACTCCGACAATGGCCAGAGCCACTGTGTACCAGTTAGTTTGAATCCACTTTTTGAAGGATGCTATGCTTTCTTCAGACAACAGCAGCTTGCGGAGTGTGGCCAATGGACCGGAAGGATCAACTTCACGACATTTCTGGAAGACGTCACAGTATCTGAAGAAACAAGATTTATTAATCGAGAACAACTTCAACTTGGTCGGTCTGGCCAAACTACTTACCCATTGTAATCGTTACATGGTGTTCCGGGCTTAGCAAACATATCAGGGACGTCAAATGGCGGTTCGTTCCATTCGAAGGAGCTGCGACATGACTGGCCCTCACCCGGTTGTTTGCAGCAGAGCTCGCATGATTTTGTCTTGGGGTCGCTTGGTCCAGGAATACACTGACAAGACTCTAAGCCGTACGCCAGGCATATGCTGCCCGTACATTCGCCCATGTAGCAGACGAACTCCTTGTTGCAGATGGTCTTGTTAGGTTTGTTCACCGAAGCCGGACACTGCGGCATACGTCCATCACAGAAACTTGGATCACGGCAGCCATTGTCATCGCGACACTTGTCACCGAACTTCAATTTGCAATCGGTGGTGCAGCAGGGCCCTTGTGAAGGACTGCACATAGCGCGGGGTGTTAATGTGCAGGGTTTTTCATCAAGTCTCGCGTGCCGAGACATTGGGAAGCAGCAGCTGTCCTTGCAGTCCTCCTCCCAGCCACAATCACACTGTTCGCCTGGTTCGACAACACCGTTCCCACAAATGGACGTCTGCGGTTCAGTGAAGCAGCCTTTGACGCTGCGTGCTTTTGCATTAAGGACGGGTTCGATGGATTTCAGTGAGCACGGAGAGAATTTGTTGTTATTACGCTTGTCACCCGAGGTGGCGCGGGCAAACATAATGAAGTTTCCATCCTCACCGCCTGGCGTACATTGCTCTGGGTCGTGCTGTTAGAAACAAATAAACAGAAAACGAAAATTAATGTCACTGCTATTTATATGTGCATAGTGTTATGCTTATGGGGCTTGTGTTGTATAGTTGGAAATAGTGGAGCGTATATGCATTATTTCAAAAAGGTGTGGCAGTGGCATATGCTGGCCGTTAGTACTTTGGAATGCACAAACACACCGCACACGAACATTTATGCAGTTGGATGGTGAATTGAATTTGTCACTTTCGTGTCGTGTCTGTTTAAGTTAACGTGAAAGTGAGGTATTGGGTTATCTAAAGGGGCGAGAGCCTTTTTGCGACACGTCTCATCTGTTCAGTGTGTTATTTCATCACCTGCAGCAACTATGATGGATTTATAATTGCAAGTATAAATGCGGTTGATATGTGTCTTGTTAAGTGCTGATTGTAAAATCGTTCATTTAGTATCTCGTATAGTACGAGTTTATTTAATTGTTCGAATTGATTGTTAAAATAACTCACTTACAAATTATTATTGAGATCATAAAGACCCTCAAAGAATATATCAAAATTTAATTATACTACTATATGTAGTATATAGTATACTACTATATGCCTTGAAAAAATTAGGATTCAAAATAACTTTTTACGGACTTTTAGTCAAGACACGAAAAAGTTTTACGAAAACAAGGAAATGGGGAGGACAAATAGAGCTAGGTAGAGTATTCCACATTCGTGTAGTGCGGCTAAGCAGAATATCTGAAATTGGGGTCAAGGGTAAAATGATGAGCATTCCTCGAAGCGTCTGTATTACAGTGGAATTGTTTAAGGATACAAATGCAACTGGCTATTTCACTAACGCACTGTTTAATGCAAAACTCTATTAAATGCCTTTGAAATATCAACTTCTCCAAAAAGATTTGTTTCACTTGTCAAAATTGAAACTGCCGGAGAAAAAAAATGTCTGCGAACGTGAGTAAGAATATATAAATAAACCTAACAGCAAATATTGGCATATGACACTAATTTTGATGTATGCGCAGAACTGAACAAATTCGAAGCTCTATAATGATATTACCTTTAATATGTGTACTGTGGGCTGAGACACGTCCATTCAGTTCGTCAGATATTAGCCGTGTTTTGTTGAAACCAGCCAGGCAAAAGCTTTTCGGAACAAACAGATTAACAAAGCTCCTTTTGTATGAGAATTCCATAGTTCCAAACTGTTCCAAAGCACTTTTCGCTAGTCACATTTGACTGCAGAAAAAGTGTAAAGTTATTCGCAGCTGGTGATTGTTGTTGCACTGCGTGTAAAATTTCAACTGGCTGGCTGGCAACTTCTCAACAAAACACGGCTGTTGTAAGACTGAAAAGTGGTATACTCTGTCAAATGGAAATATTAAATGGCCATAAAACGCTAATGGTGTTTTATCTGGGTCAGAACTCAGAGGTAAGGAACAATTCTAAGGTGTTGGTGGATTGACCTGCAACGTCAGGAATGAATAACGATATCGACCTCGCAATTTTGAACCAAAAGCTTTATTTTTGGTACTAGGTACATGGTAAATTTCACATTTGGAAAAATATTTGAACTCAAGATTTTGATCAAATAAGACATTTAAATTATATAAGAAGCGGGTTGTCACTGATTGGCGTCAACATGGCAAAGTCCAGTGATGCATCGAATGTAACCATCATATACGGACCCATCAGGACTTTACTTGCTTAGCTAAAAAGAGCGAGTGTTTTACAAAAAAAAAAAAAAAAAATAGCAACTCTAATTTTTTGTTGGAAATGTCGTATGGAACTTATGTAGCTTGTCTAGAGTAGTACGTGTTAATATTTCGGGGAGTTCATTGTACAAACTCGAAAGAAAGACACATTCGGTATGGTAAGTGGTAGACATAGCTTTCACGAAGAGATAAATGATAACGGCCACGACTAATATTCGTTTCAGAAGCTTGTATTAAGGCAAACCAGAGTTGTAAAGTACTTAAGTACATTTTTATTTAATTACTTTGTAAGAAAAAAGTACAATGTACTTGGTACTTGAGAAACTCCAAGTAGAAGTACGTTTTCAAGTACTTTGTTTCAAGTACATTTACTTTATACTGTAATACTGCCCAGTACATTTTCAAGTACTTTTCAACTATTTACAAGTCAATTTCAAATACTTTTCAAATGCAGTTCGTTGACATTCGTCATAACGATGACGATGGCCGGCAGCGAAAACGGCCGCTAATGGGGTCGACTAAAGTCATCATTATTCTATAGCTCAACCAGACTACTCAAAACATTGAACTTGAGAAGTACTTGAAATTTCCTTAAAAAAATAAATACTTCAAATGGAACCGTACTTGAACAGTATTTGAAATGGACGTAAAACTTAAAAGTACTTAAAAATGTACTGGGCAGTGTAACCAGTTTACAGTTTTGCGACAGACACACCTCGTCGAATAGACAGTGCTACCAATCACTCCCGAAAAAGAACCTGTGACATGATGATGAGTTGTTTCGAGTAAATAAAGGAGAGGAGATAAATAAGATGTGTAGAAAGAAGAGAGCATACGCGGCTTCCATCTAAATGAGATGGAATATTCTCGCGATTGAAACAACACCCAAATGTTTAGGTTTAGGAAGAAGCTCAAGAACAACTAGGCCGCCGGATCCAATGGTTTATCAGCGGAGTTCATCAATTGTCTCAGAATGCGAACCTTCATGGAGCCAGTGAAGTAAGTATAGTTAAAAGGTAGGTAAGGCTGCAATTAAGTTTTTTGGGTATTTTTAAATGCTCCCAGACCTACTGGCCTATTAATAAGTATCTAACTTGGAATTAAAGATGCAAGGAATGTTAAATTTGTCATCATGCAAAAACAAAACAGGGTTTCAGGAAAAAACTGCCGTTGCCACCTAAATTACAGAAATTTTATTCACTAGGTGCTGCTTCTTGCGATGAACTAACAAATCCTCCAAGTGTATATTTCTCATGAATAAGTGCTTCTCATCTAGCCATTTGGACTTGACAAAAAATTGTAGGTCCCCTCCATTCCTGCCAGCAACACGCACACAGGAATGTGCACTAGGCCCTGGTTCTCCATGAGCTATTACGCCGGCAAACTTAATTTATATTTTAAAGTTTGAATGCCTACAACTCTATCAATTTTTAAGTAAAATGAATTTTTTAATGATTAAAGACTGGACTCCCTAACTTAATATGTTATAACATATTTTGATATCTCTAAGCATTTTGCAAAAATTCTATCGGAGTTGAATTAATAAAAAACGTTTCGCGTCAAAAAAAAAAAAACAAACCTTCCTCCTCTCATTTTGAAAAATATCTTTTTGGATAATTATTTATGATTCGAAACTCTCGAGCATTTTGTGTTAACTAGGAGAATGCCTAGTGAAGGCTTCTCGATTTTAGTATTAGAAGGCATTCTCGAAAATGTAGTTTGAAATAGGTCTGAGCTCGGTCACTAAGATTTGGCATGTTTTGGAAAGCCATCCAACAACTTGTTAAATTTGTTTTTGTAAGAGTGATTCAACTAGTTTTGGGAATACACCCAACGACTTGTCGAATTCGTGTATTTGAGAGTAACAGTAAAAGGTTAAGTTTTGTTGACATTTAACAACGGTGGTTTGCTGGAAAGCAATAAAGGTTTCCAAGAAGCCGATATACCGTGACCGATGATAAGTGAATGGAACAGTTGGGGAGGAATAGGTTGGAGCTTGAAATTTCACTCTTTTCGGAGAACTTACCAAGCAATAAGTTGTGTGTTTGAAAAAGTTTCGAGAAGATTTAAAAAGAAGAAGACAATCGAGAAGGAGTAATTTTGGAATTGTGAAATCAAGGAAATTAAAAAAAAGGAGAGGACGAAAAAAAAGGATGATTTAAGGATCGAAATAATTTGCAAGGAAATCGGGAAAAAATTGAGGTGCTGGAGGAGATAAAAGATTAAAAAAAGCAATATTAATTAGAATAGCAGACATTTTGTTGAAGTATGTTAAATTTTGTTCTAGTAGATTTTAAATTCCGATAGTCTTTGTTTGAATTTGAATAAATTTTGTTTTAATCCAAATTAATTGAGGAACGCGGTACGTTCATTATGCTGTTCTATTCAATTTGACTTACCGGTTCCCTGAAAGCCTTTAAAAAATTTTCAATCGTTCTGGTAGACATTTGAAAACATTTTGGGTTTTTAACTGGGTTAATCAAAAGTTTTCTAAATAAAAATAATTAAAAATCCCCATCTGAGCATATAAACTTTGTGTTTTAGTTCTTTAGTTATTTTCTTATATTGAATATTGATTCCTATTAATTAAAAATTAGTTTCAGAACTTTATTAATTTTCAAACAAAAATTCCTGGCACCCAACTTTGTACTGCACGTCACTGTACCTGCAATAAAACACTTCGTGCATCTATTTTGATTAATAAAATCAATTCTTTTTTTTATGGTCGTCAAAGTTTCGCCCAGTTGAGCAGCAGTGGTGGCAGCCTCATTTCATCGTGCTGCTATTTGCAGTTTTTCGTGTTTTTTCTTTACCTTCTTCTTCGTTATTTTGTTAACTTTTTAGTCGTCAAAGTTTTTGCCGTGGTGTGCACATTCGTTTTAATTATTTAACTAATTAATTATTACGCGGTGTTTGAATTCAATTAGTTAATCAAAATAGTATTAAAATATTAAATAATTGACCACCCCATAAAGTATAACAATTGGCGCCAATCTGGTGGAGTTGATTTTGTTCAAAGTATCATATGAAGTGTTTTTTTAAATATTAATTTAGTGCTGTATATTTTATTCTTCTGCTTCTTTTTATAGGTTATTTATTATATTACCAAATGAGTTAAATACTTGGAGGAAAACCTAAGGAATTTCAAATTGGAAATTATTTATTTTTAAGCGGGGATACATATATTAAATTTAAAACACATATAAGTGAACGACTTTTTATTTTCAATTTAGTTAAGCTTTAAATTTATATTTTATTTCAAACAAACTTAATCATTTGAACGTAAATGTTCCTTTATTCTCCTCATTTTCCGGTTCATTCAATAGCCATTAATTTGATCTTTGATTCGAATCATCAGTTTGATTTGTTTTTTAAAATTGTATTACTCAACATATCTATATCTGTTCCTACTACAAGTAAAAAGGATTGAAGAATCATAATTCAATCCAATCCATGCCTTTTTTATATTATCCACATCCCTTTTAGTAAAGACTAAACTTTCTATGACAAACTCATTGTATCTACTCTTTTTTTTTTATGAAAAATTCGTGAGCCGCATTGACAAAAAAAGGCAACAAAAACCCTTTTCAACTTCATAAAAACACAAAAAAAAAAAATATCACTACTCTTGAACAAAAGTGAAAAGAATACTAATTTAATTTCGTCCACAAGAACTTCGTTTAAGAAGAACAATAAGAAAAAAAATCTCTAGGTTTCTCTTTTCTAAGTATATCTTACAAAAGTCTGCCAAATCAAATATTAAAATGCGAGACTCATGTTTGTCTTTACATTTTCCTCGTATATCATTCATTTATATATAGTTAAAGGAACTGCTGTGTACATGGAAAAGAATAAATTCTCGAGACGATATTAATTAAGAGTTTTTTAGGACCTATTGTTTCTCTTTTTGGGCTTCTTTAACGAAGCTATATACAAGCTATATTTTTTTTTTTTGAACAGCAAAAAGTTTTGGTATTTACGGTCTCATTAGGCATATCTAACAAATATGTTTCCGTGGTATTATCGCCTTGGAACTTCCTTGTGCTCCTCCCATCTTGCCATTCTTCCTCTTCTTTTCTGTATGCCATTTAACAAAAATAAATTAAATAGTTGTGGCGGGGTCCATCGGAAATGAAAGTTTTCTCATCTTCCTATGTTATATGTTAGATAAACAAAAAAAAAATAGAAGAAAAACCGAAACCAGCTGGCTTGCTAACGTGTCCCATGGGATTTCTTTTACCAATGTGTTTCCACCCAAATCAGCAAATATACCATTCATTGAAAGCGACAAAAGTGGGTTAGAAACTTCTACTTCTATATGACCAACAGGAGAGTTCTTTCTTGCAATGTGTCTCATCTTGCGTTAGTTGGACGTTTTGCAAACGCCACTACGACCGACACGACGAACCATCCGTTCGTCCGAGAAATACGGCACGGGCGGCGCGTTGTGATGCGGAGCTAATACGCTGCTCTGCAAACCGAATCTTATTTGTTATGTACTTAAGGACCATAAAAACAAGTCACAAAACTAATTTTCCTTTGGAATGCTCAAATTTGAGGTTACATATATGTGAGAGCATAAGGACTACTTTACTATGCCTCTGCTTCTGCTTCTATACATCTGCCATTGCCTGATGTCCTTGCCCTGTTTCACTGTCACTGCAGCAGCAGCAGCAGTAGCAGTAGTAGCAGCAGTGATGGCGGAGGTGGTGGTGGTGTATTCTGTGGGATGTTGTTTTGGGTTTTAAGGACGTGCAATTTGAATTTCTCGGAACAATTCGTTGAAAATACTACCAGAATTCTCTTCCATATAACTTTACGTGCAGGAGGGAAGCATGTGTGGCATGTTGATAGGTACCTACTATTTCTTGGAAAAAAGCTTAAATTTGTTCTTCTTTTTTTTTTGTTGTTTTTACGACTTTTATTTCATCTTACATTTGTGTGTATCCTTGAATTTATTTTTAAGTTCAGAATTCATTTGGGAGTTACAACATCGATTTTCTAATAAATATTTCCATTCAGTTGGATTTTTTTTTTCAAATCAAGATTCGAAAGAACGGAAGAAATCGGGAAGCAACGTGAGCTTGCTTCCTGCAATTTCATAATGAGAAATAGGATATTGTTCAGAGACATTGCAAAACTCCTTGGGTGGAGTTGTTTTTCGTAAAACTCTTATTTTTTTTTTTTTAAATAAGAGAGCAATGAATAAAATTTTAAGGACTAGCACGGATTTGTATTTGGTGGGTGGTGCTGGTTTTAAGGGATGAAATTTTGTTGTTGTTTTGGCATGGGCAGATAATATGTTAAAAGGGACTGAGATATATTTTTTGCAATTAAAAGTTTTTAAATTCGTTACAAACTTTGAGAAGGGCAACATTTTTCAAATTGCATGTGACATATTAGTGTATCTGGTGTAATGTTTATACACATTTTTATGAGTGAGCTATATAATCGCTTAAGTTTTAGCAGTGTCTGGTTAGGAGATGTCGAAGAAAGTTTTAATCTAACAATTTGTGTTTTTTAATTAAAATTATTTAAGGGTGATTTTTGAATTTATTCGTTCATAAAATGGTTTGTAATATTTTTGTACGCTCATTTTCTCAGAATAAGATTAAATCTTGATGTTTAACAAAACCAGAAGCACGTATTTATGTGACAATTTATTCACATGAAAAAGTAGGACATAAAATTTAACCTAAGTAGGCAGTTAATCAACAAATGAGTTTTCGTGTTTATGCTTCTAATTAATTTTTAATTTTAACATTGAAGTTAAAAGGTCAGGTGATAACAAACATTTTGACACCTATCAAAATAGAATTACTTTGAATAGCTTTGTGAGTATGACGTCATCTAGCCATATCCATTATAAATACATATTCATTTTCAAAACCATATTTAATTGAAGTCTGAAATCTTGTCGAAAAACTTGCGTTTCTTAAAAGTGCATACAAATGTTTAAAATATATTTTCCCTGTAGGTATGTAATTCAAAATTAAAGTTGAAAGTGACTTTTAGTCCAAATGCTTTTCATCCAGGTACAACAGTTGAGCTCATCAGCTGTGCGTATGAAAATTAGTAACTCATTTAAAAAACAGCATCCTTCTATACAACACATCGCAAAAAAAAAATATAATAATTCCACTTTCAAACTTACCGGTGATCCAAAATTATGACCAATTTCATGGGCCAAAGTTACATGTGAAACAGCTGGTGGTACGTGTTTTCCATAATTAAGCAAAGTCACAATTCCTGTATTAAGTGACTTCAATGATCCTCTATAGTGCTGCAAAAAAAAAAAACACAAAATTAATATTTAAAAAAGTTGACATTGAAACATTTCATGCAAACATCACTGCACTCAATATAGAACTACTCCACCTCACTTGTATCCAATCTCAAACTCAAATAAAAAAAAACATCAAAATGTTCCTAAAAGTTAAGTTTTCTGAAAATTCCCCTCCCCCTCCCATCTACTCCATCAAAACTAATTCAATTTTCATAAACTTTAATGTCATGTCGACATCAGCCAGCATACACTATACCCGCATACACAAGACACACCCACGAACGACACATATGAAACACGGGGAATGGTTAGCCAACTTTGACACATTTTGATCGATTTTTAATTTACATTTATGTGTATCTAAGCACCCACCACTCTACCACCGACTAGAATCCTAGATGGATGCAATTTCCAATTCCATCATCTCGACTTTTCAACGAGTCCTGGCGAAAATTGAAAAAAAAATTAGGTAGGTACTTTTTGTCCTTGGCGCAATGTTGACACTGAAAAAAATATTCTGCATTGATTTTTGTTTCATATTTGAATTGGGGCAATTTGTGCATTGATAAAAAAAAGATGAAAGACTTTTTTTTACAAGTGACTTGAAGTAGGTTCCTAACAGACATAGAAATTCTATTAATTAAATGGGAATACAGTTGGCACCATTTTTGAATGGTTTCTTACATTAGGACTGAACAAAATTTATTGTTTGACAGTGAATTTGAAAAGGTTTACAGAACTTCGTAAAAAAAAACAAATTATAAAATACAACGAAATACAGAGTATTTTGCTTTGGTTGCATTGGTACAAAAAATAGTTTGGGAGGGGTATACGAGTATCTAACAATAAATCATTGTAACATTGTTGTCACAAAAATTGAATCGGCATGCAGTTTGAAGATGGGAATAAGCGTCAAAAACTGAAAAACCATTTTATTTCATTTTATTTTTAGTTTGACAGAGATTCAGATGTTAGCAACAAGAAATTAACGAAAATAAGCATTTTTGATGTTTTAAATAGGGAGACAAAAATTCATTCATTCAGGTGATTTTGCCTTTGGATTTATTCCCTTCTTCAAACTATTTTCTAATTTCACAGATAAAATGGTAAAATTTAAAGTTTCGTAGTCTAGGCATTTAACATCATCGTTACCAACGGGATATGTACATTAATAGAATTAGAAAGCATTTTTTCTCAAATTCACGCAGTGGTTCTTTTAAATTTCGTAAAGAGCCAGCTTAACATTCAAAAATTGCAATAGGGTATTGAGAAGTATTTTTTTTTTATTTTTTCACATCCCAACTAACATTTCAGTTTCTATTAGCTTAGAAATATTGATATGTTGAAAGTTAAGATATGTATAAGGCTTCTATACAGCTTTCATCAATAATAAATTTCCTATAGAAGTCATGATTTCAATAACTGCTTCTTTAAAATTGTTTGAAACTATAGAAAATTAAACGAGGCTAGTATCTATTTTCGGATAGACCTCTGTAAATTAATTTAAAGAAGGAACATCAAGCTATGACTGTTTAAAGATTCTACAAAGTTATTTTATTGTAGTTGCTGTCAGTCAGTCTTCAAAAGGTTTCTGTTACAGTTTCCAGGAAGTTTTATGGAATACTTCTCTTCGACAGGTGAAATCTTAGACACGAACCACTTTGACATGTGATATCTTAGACATGAACCATAAAAGAAAATATCAGATTTATATTACAGAGGCTCAAGCTTGTAAAAGTCATTTTAAAGAAGGTTTTTAAAAATAATTATTATAAAGGGTTTTTTAACAGGCACAGTAATGATCCTTTGCCAGTGAGACAAAGAAGTGCCCGTAGTGTCGAGAATAATGCTGCCGCTGAGGCTTCAGTTGCAGAAAGCCCAAATATGTCTCTCACACGTCGTTCTCAAGCGTTTGGCATCTCTGTGACGTCGTTGTGGCGAATTTTGCGAACAAATCTTGGCCTACATCCTTACAAGATTAAATTGACGCAAGAACTGAAGCCGCTTGACCACCAGAAGCGTCGCATGTTCGTGAATTGGGCTAAGCAACAACTTGAAAATGATTCGGATTTTCATCGAAAAATCATCTTTAGCGATGAGGCTCATTTCTGGCTGAATGGATTCGTCAATAAACAAAATATGCGATATTGGTCAGGCAGCAATCCAGACGTACTTCATGAGTCATCATTGCATCCCAAAAAAATTACGGTTTGCTATGGCTTATGGGCCGGCGGCGTCATTGGGCCGTACTTCTTCCGTGATGATCAAGACCGGCACGTTACTGTGAATGGGGACCGCTACCGTTAATTTTTTGTTTTTTGTTTTTTTTTTTTGTGGTTATTTTCCCGTGAGTAGGTGCAAAACCTGCATATCAGGCTCTATGAGGACCGAAAAACGCGTGCTCATAGAAGTGTGAGATTCTTACTACACTAAAACCACCTCCACTTCCCGATTGCAACTAAGTTGAAACTTATCTAGCAATTTATGTTTAACGAAGTTAAGTAACGTGTTGCAGGTTACTTTCCGGTGAAAGTTCCTGCTTAATCTGTGATTTTAAAGCGGTTTTCTGTTCACCGCACCAAGTCGGAAGGTTTTGTTCTTCGCAGACGGCGTACTAAATTCGACTCGTCAAGAATGTCAATAATCGTTGAATTAGCGTGTTCTAATAGTCGATTTATATGTTTTCGCGCGAAACATTTTATTTCGTCCCGGACCATAGGAATCTCGAGATCCATGTGAAGATCTTGGTGTCTTATATACCACGGAGCATTTACAAATGACCTAAGCAATTTATTTTTAAACGTTTGTAAGATAATTAAGTTAAGTTATTTAACCCCAAAGTTGTATACCACAAGTCCAAACAGGTTTAAGAACCTGTCGGTATAAAATCAATTTATTTTCTATACTAAGCTTTGAATATTTACCGAGTAACCAGTTCATATCTCTTAGTTTACTTTTCAGTATTTCGCATTTCTTTTTCACGTGCGGCTTCCATTTTAATTTTGCGTCCAGAGGCATTCCCAGATACTTTGCCTCATTTGCAAATGGAACACGAGCGGTATTAAGAAAGACGGGTAATCTATTTATTTTTTTATACGTAAAGTCCACGTGGACTGACTTTTGTTCATTGAGCGCTATTCGCCATGTTTTCGTCCCATCATTAACTTTATTAAGAGCATTTTGTAATTTAATTGTAGCTTCGCTCATCGTTTTGCCTACTGCTAGTATTGCAGTATCATCAGCAAACGTGGCTACAATAGTATCTTCAGTTTGAGGTATATCGCGTGTAAATAAAAGGTACAGACCTGGACCTAATACACTTCCTTGTGGTACCCTAGAAACTATTTCTTTGAAATTAGAATAGTCATTTCCGTGTCTCACATGAAAAAGTCTTTCATTTAGATATACGTTTAGAATGTTATAAAGTCCTTCAGGCAGAATTTGTCTTAATTTGAATTTGAGGCCTTCGTGCCACACCTTGTCAAACGCCTGCGACACGTCCAAAAAGACAGTCGAACAGATTCTCTTTTCTTCAAGAGCTCTCTCAATTACGTCAGTAATTCTATGCACTTGATCAATTGTCGAATGCTTGCTTCTAAATGCGAACTGATGTTCAGGTATTAATTGTTTCTCTTCTATTATCGGTTGTAGGCGCAGGAGTAGTATTCTTTCAAAAACTTTTGATATAATTGGAAGAAGCGAAATCAGCCTGTAAGTCTTTTTTTCGTGAGATGGTTTGCCAGGTTTCAAAACCATTATGACTTCCGCAACTTTCCATTGGCTCGGAACATGTTCTAACCTTAGAGCGGCATTTATTATGTAAAGGAGGTTAATAAACCCTTTACGAGGGAGCATTTTTAAAATTTCTGCCGCAATTAAGTCATATCCTTGAGCTTTTTTGGACTTAAGCTTCCTTATTTCTCTTTTTTATTCGGTGAGTGTAGCATTTTTCGTTATGTAGCTTTCATTTGAGGTAAAATTCATATTAATATTTTTGTTGAGTTCTTGTCCATCGAACGGCTTAAATGTTTCCTCTAAGTAATCGGCGAATTCCGGTGGTTTTTCCTCTTCACATAACTTGATTTTAGAAATTTCAAATTTTAAAGATTGTTATTTGTCATAAATGTTTCACACTCGAAAATTAACTTTTAATGTTTTTGACGGTGTACATATGTGAGGTCGATGTGTGCATTTTTATTTACCTAAGACCATTTTTTTTTTGTCAAACTCCTCTAATTTAAGTTAATTATTGCCTCTATATATGAAATAAATATTTAAAAGAAGAGTTTTTTAATGATATTCGAAATGAAAATGAGGAACATTATATGCTTTTGGCCTTTTGCATATTGAAGAGCTTGGGTTTCAGTTGAAAAAAAGTAATTAAATGCAAATAAATGTGATGAGAAATAGAATATGAATTAAAATTGAAGGTAGTTTTTAAAACAAATGAAGAAACTGATTACAGAATTAAGTTATAAATAGTGAAAGAACAGTTACACTTTTCTTGATTTTTAAAATTATTGGAATTTGGGTGTTCGAATTTACATATATTTGAATGCATAATTGATGTTTAATTAGCAAGTAATATACTTAAGATTTATTGAAGATAGACTTTAACAGTTTTCCATGAAGTATTTGACCAAGTTGAATTTTTGATGTACGAATACATTATGTATTGTATAGTGTATCTGTATATGTATGTATATCTGAAAATTGTTTAAGGGTTTCTGATTAATTTTTGATTGAGTTGAATAAAATGCACTACTGCGTCACACGTTCTTCTTCTCATGTTCAAGACTCTGAGAGCTTAAGAAAATTATACATGAGTTAAGGCATGGAAATTATTCGCAATTCAAATTCGATAACACCACTTTTTTGGGAGTTTGAGAATAGAAAAAGAATTCCATCTTAATTCTTGATTGAATATGATTGTATGGAAAAAGAAAAATTTTAAATCGTTGGTGCAGTTTTTTTTTCAAATAATTTTTTATATATGTATGTATGTATGGGAAAACTTTCGGTATGCAATTCTTGAGTATTTATTTGTGTGCATAAAGTAATGAAATTTCAAAGAAAATGGCATACCGTTTTTTAGATATCGGATTTTGAAAAAATTTTTTTTTGATTTTGATAAACAATAGTTTTTGAATTTATGGAAAATTTTTATACATATATTATAGTACGGTTTCCAATAAAGATATTGCACGAAGTAGTTTTGGGCAATATTTCGAATTTGTTCTTTATTTTTCGGAGATAAGAAAAAAATTAGGCTATGTTTCTAAATCAATTCGGGCGCTTTTTCCTTTGGCGTTATTTACTTCTGTTCCATTGTATATGCCACCCTTACCCTACCTTCTTTCTTTTTTTTATTTTGAGTTCACTCAGTATGAGCTTTAGTTTAATGTTTTATACAAAAACCTACAAATATTAAAAATAATATTGTTCACCAAAATTTTTTAAGAACAATATTTTTGAAAAAAATTAAAATATTTTTTGGAAATTTTCAAAATTGGGTCGATGATTTTGTTTTTCAATTAAGATTTATCTAATAAATAAGTAAATACAGTGGACTCTCGCTTGGTTGAACATACGATAACTTGAACAATTCAATAATTTGAACATAGTTATTTTTTCCTTGTAGGTATTCTATAACTTTTTAACAGGCAATTGTCAAGGCTCGGTTACTTGAATTTTTTCTTTACTTACTCTATAAGTTGAACAGTCAGGATATTTGCACAAGACAATAAATTCGAGTTTTGATACACTTTTAAAATTAAAAAGTGTCAAGTTTGGTCCAAGAAATGCAGAAAAAGAATATTTTGTTGGTTTGATTCACTAAGTTGAGCAATCCATTAACTAGAACGTACGTGGTTTCTTATGTGTTCAAGTTATCGAGAGTCTACTGTATTAGTAAAAGCTTAAAGAATTATATAACAATATTTTTTAAACAAAATTTATTTCTACAAAATTACACTGGAGTTATATTTATATTTTTATTTGTCCAAATTCATATTTCTTCGAAAATTCAATTGACATTCTTTTATTTCCACTCAAATAATTTAAAGGAGATGTGTTAACAATTAAACGAACGGATACCATGATAGCTTTTAAACATTTTGTTTTTATAATACCAGTGTTTTTATATCTGTTTTTTGCTTGCGATATAACGGGTGATTTTTTAGCTGGTTTGGTTTTGGCAACACTGGTTTTGATAGCTGACGTGTGTTTAGTACCTTGTGTCACTGTCAAACAGCTTCAGTTTGGTTTGCAATTTAACCATGGATCGTCTTACAAATAAACAACGCTTGCAAATTATTGAATTTTACTATCAAAATTCGTGCTCGGTTCGAAATGTTCATCGCATGCTTTTATCGAAAAATTGTGTTCAGCGATGAGGCTCATTTTTGGTTGAATGGGTATGTAAATAAGCATAATCGCCGCATTTGGAGTGAAGATCAGCCAGAAGCATTGCAACAGCTACCAATGCATCCCGAAAAAGCCACTGTTTGGTGCGGTTTATGGGCCGGCGGCATTATTGGGCCATATTTCTTCAAAGATGATGCGAATCGCAGCGTTACTGTCAATGGTGAACGCTACCGAGCGATGATAACAAACTTTTTTTTGCCCGAAATGGAAGTTCTTGACTTGCATGATATGTGGTTTCAACAAGACGGTGCCACATGCCACACAGCACGCGAAACAATGGCGCAATTGCGAGGCGAGTTTGGTGAACAGTTAATTTCACGTTTCGGGCCGGTCAATTGGCCGCCTAGATCGTGCGATTAGACACCATTAGATTATTTTTTGTGGGGGTATGTCAAGGCTAATGTCTATAGGGACAAGCCCGCTTCGATTGACGCACTGGAAGCCAACATCCATGCATTCATTCGTGAGATACCGGCCGATATGTGTGAAAGAGTATGCCAACATTGGACTCAGCGGATGGGCTACCTGAGACGCAGCCGCGGTCAACATTTGCATGAAATTATCTTTAAACATTAAATTGCAAGGTCCAAACTATCGATTCAAATAAATATTTCATTAATTTTTTTGAATTTTTTGTGTTTTTTTTTTTAAGTTCTAAACCTCTTAAAAAATCACCCGTTATATGTAGGTCTGTACTACATATATGGAAGACTATGCATTCGTAAAAAAATTAAACTTGAGATTTTGATCAGAGTTGTCATTACGGTAATAGAGAAGACGAACAAGGTGGGTCTCACAATTTTGTCTGTCTGTCTGTTTGTAGGCTGCAGCCTAAACGGTTCGATCGAATTTCTTTATACTTGGCACATAGAGGTTTTTTGTGATAATAATGCGACATTTTTTCTTCATTTTTTCTTAGAACCAAAAATGCAATTTCGTTCATCAATTTTAAATAATTATATTTTTCTCAAAACGGCTCGATAACACTTCTTAAAAAACAAATAATCAATAACTTCTAGAAGAGGCTTCCTTTAGGTGAAAAACTATTTATCAAAAAATGGTTATTAATGGTGTACCACCCAAGGAAACATTTTTTTAATTTTCGAATTTCTTCAAAAAATATGAATGATTTAAAAAAAAAATTGTTTATACAGAGGCTTCCAAAAACTATAAATATTTTTGTGTTCTTAAATTTAAAAAAAACTTGAATTTAAAAAAATGTTTCAATTTTTGTTTTTGAAAATCAAATATTTCGAAAACGATATGATGATTTTTTTAAAACTTGATACTTAAGAGTTTTTTAATATTCTCTAAAAGATTTTAAGGTTTAAAATAACGGTAACTTCCATACAAAAGTTAAAAAAACTGGAAGGGAAAATGTTTTTTTTTCTCAAAAATGACTTCTACGGTTTTGTTTAACTTTTTCCCATAATACGATCTACTACAAAAAATTTATACAATTTGTACTTAGCAACTATTAAAAGTACCTGTCATAGAACGTGTTTTTTTGTTTTAAATTTTCTCATTATTGGCTAAACGGATTTAGATACATTTTTTTATATACAAATTTTAGATAAAATAAAATAATATTGCATAAAAAAATTTTCAATTTTCGATATCTCAAAAATGGGTTGATTTTTTTTTAATTTTGTTCTTATCTGCACATAAATAAATATTTAGATTTGCATTCCAAAATTTGTTCCCAACAATGTTAAGGAATTTGATATAAAAAATTAATTTTTATTTGCGATATGGGACAAGATTTGGATTTGTGCAAGAAAAAAATCGAGATAACAATCAAACATGACATTACTATGATAGAGACCACAAAAAAGTGGGTGGCACAGTTCTGTCTGTCTGTCTGTTTGTATATTGACCTACAACCTAAACCACTGAAGCAATTTTCTTAAAATTTTGAACTTAAGGTTCTTCTTGTAAATTTTCAGATGGGAAATTGAATTGTTTTTAGCACTAAAAATAAAAAATTGAAAAGCTTATTTATCTCAAAAATGGCTCGGTTTTGATAAAAAAAATCAGTGTATTATTGTAGGTATGGTGTACTTTTTGATAAGAAAAATTTACCGAGAACCGATATTGACGGTGCCTCCCATATGAAGGCTTTTTAATTTTCGATTTTCTCATTAACGGCTTGAACGATTACAGTCAAAATTTTCAATTTCAAAAAGGTCTTTCAAAATGTTATTACTATTGCCTATCAAAATTATGAAAATATAATTTTTTTTTTGAAAATTCAATATTTCAAAAATAAGTTAATGAATTTTTTTAAAACTACGTTTAAAATGTATTTTAATACATACATAAAATTAACATATCAATACTTTTTTTTAAATTATATTCAAATTTAATATACAAAAAATTAATTTTTAATAAAACTGTTCGAACGATTTTAATTTTTTTGCACAAATACATATTTTTTCAAGTAATCAAATGGCATACTTTATTTTTGAGCTCTTAGTTTCTTAACTAGTTGTTTATACAATTAAAACAACGATTGAAATGCTTTTTTTATATTTTAATATTTTTTTATAATTACTTTCATGTTTCATATTTTAAAAGTTCTTAATTCCAAGTAACTTGAACATAAGAGCAAGTACGAGCGATCCATTCGTCAATTTTATTTTAAAGGGAGTGGGAAATTGAAATCGAATGAGTCAAATTTTTGCAGTTTTGCAGAACTCAAATTTAAAACTTTCAACTCTTATATTTTGAACTTAGGCTAAATAATTATACAACGGTGAATAAGATTTTGTCTAAAAGTGTTTGGTGTGCTGAACTCGAATCTGAAGTCAGCAATATTTCATTGCCTCACGATTTAGAGATATTTCCATCTAAAAAATTTAAAAAAAAACCCGAGGCAATTATGATCTTTCCCTCTTCCTTCCTTTTGACCTTAACCATTAGCATTTGTTTCCAAATCATTCCATGTTTCGATTTGTGTCTATGGTTGATTTCGATTGGATTTTGGAACTGTTCCATTCCTATCGAATATGGAAAATTTCAAGTAGAAGTTTTGCCATATTCGATAGAAATGGAACAATTCCAAAATCCAAACAAAAACGTCGAGAAATGCTTCAAAGGTCAAAGGTTCACTTCATATTTTGGAGGAAGATGCTGTGGTTGATTCTTGGCTCAATGGTGTATCGAAGAGGAGTGTGAAAAGGAGAATATTTAACGATGAGACAAAAATCACCCTCCCGATGAGTTTTGGAAAAAGCAATTGAGAATTGCTTGAACAAGTCAAAAGCGACCTCTACAGACTCGGTAAGCCAAATTGAAAGTAGCTAGCGAGGAACCAGATGGGGTGCAAAGGATTGTTGATTGAGGTTTTGGGCCATTATAGTAACAGAAACTAGGTATCAATGTTTTTTGTTGGTATGTATGTACAAGGCTTTTTAATCAACAGTAAATTCTCAGTAATGGATGGTGAAATTTCTCACACTCGTAATGATTATCATTTCTGAATTAAAAGGTAAACAAATTTTCCAATAACGTTATAATAAATTTCCGAGTAAAGATTTATTCTCCTCATATTTCACAGGAAAATATTAAAACGCACTAAAGTAATTGTTTAAGCCATGCCAAAAGCATTAACTAATGAATATCTACCAATACCTACCTGCCTATATGTATTTTTCTTTTTTAATTTCAAAACCAAAAATTTAATTCAACCAAAACCAAATGAGAAAAGTCGCACATCAACTTTAAATTTAAATGGTGTGTTTTTTTTTCATCAATTTCATTCTGAATGTAAAATAAAATAAATTCTTCTCTGGATGTCCTGTCTATCAAAATCACCAGTAGGTACACATTTGTATAGCTGATATATAATTTCCCTTGCAACCTATAAAAATAAACATATATATATAGGATTTTAAAACATCCGTCAGTTCCTGTTCTACAAAAATACATATACCTATGTATACCCGTTTAAAAAAAGGACATCATCCGGCAGAAAAAAGGACATTTATTTAATCTCCTCACTGCATGTCATCATTCTTTAAAGGTTGGTTCTTCCTTAAGCCGACTCAGGACGAGGCCATAAAACAAACATAAACCTCACAGATGAACCAGAAAAGAAATGACATTCGAATGAGGCCAACGGATCAATGTAAAATGCATAAATATTGCGACACTTGTTTATAAATCACGTTTCACTTTCCGTTGCCGGTTTTGGTGTCAGTCCAAAAATAAACTGCATACATGACTCAGTAAAAGTGGCTGTGTACTGTGCTGCCAGGCAGGACGAAAATCGTTGTAAAACGTTTGCACTATTCGGTGATGGCGAAAGTGTGAGTGTGTGCATTTTCCAATATATGTAAAGTGTGCAATATGCATATTTTGTGTTCTACTTTTATTTCATGGATTTTATTCATGAGTTCCAACATTCGCAGGGTGGCAAAAGGAAATACAAATGAAATGTTGACTTTTGGAGTTCTTCACTTAAACCAAAAAAAAAAAAAAAATATATATGCAATAGTTGAAGGGATAAATGTGCATTTCTATATTTCCAAGCAATGCAGTTAATCTTCTGTATGTTTCAGTGACACTTGAACGGTTATGAAGGCCTTGAGGCAACATTTATTTGGGGGCACTTCAACCGTTCTTGTTAATAACTGCTACACCGGTATTTATTAATGCAAATAAATAAAAATAAAAATAAATTTAGTACCGCAACAGCTCATAGAGAGCCAAGGCCTAGTGACTAACAACTCTCAACCATTCCTGTGTGCGTGTTGTTGGCAGCAATGGAGGGGACCTACAATTTTTTGCCGAGTCCGAACGGCTAGATGAGAAGCACTTATTCATGAAAAGTATACTCTTGGAGGATTTGTCAGTCCCTCGCAAGAGGCAGTACCTCGGAAAAAAAAACATTTCTGTTTTTAGGTGGCAGTGGCCGGGAATCGAACATTTTTTATTAATGCAAACAAAATACAAATTATCTTTAGCCAGTGAGTTAAGTAAGCTGAGTTTGAATGGCTATATCTCTGCCTAGTTTTCAAGCTTTAAACCTTTGCTTTATTTCCTTCCAGCAAGTCTTGACTATCGTGTGTCAATCATTGCTCTAATTAGATTTTTCGATTTTTGTTTTGGTTGGTTTTTTGATATTTTTTCCTAACTACCTAATTATTTTAATAAATTTTTTAAACTATACATTTTAATAGGAAATTTATCTCTCAAAACAAAAAGTTTTAAGTGTATAATTGTCAAATTCGGCTTAGATTAAAAGTAATGCCAAATAAATTGAAAAGTTGCTGGCAGCGACCATTTTCTCACAAAAGTCAAATTGAATTTAGAAGCATTTTTGGTTCTAAGCTTGGTTTTACCCCAAAATAAATATATTCAATGATATATAAACCCTTGAACGTAATCGTTCTATATTAATAGGTATATTATTTACTATAGACTATTTTTGTTCAGTAGGCCCCCTGTGGCATGTGGGCCTTAAGTCAAGTTTCTCATCTGCAACCATGTGCAAGAGCTACTCCTGTTTAAGGGTAGGAGCATTTTTGTAATAAAGACAAAATAGAAAGGAAACTAAAAGAAAAAATAAAAAAAAAATTAAATTGAGTTATCATTCCATAAAAATCGGAAATAAAAGGACCAAGTCTTTCTAGCTACTAAGGGACCAAGAACATTGGGTAAACTCTCAAATATGTAAAATTGACGATGACTCAATTCGTTTTGTTCTTTTAACTGGCAAAAAAGGGTATAAGATTGAGCTTTTTTGCCTTGAGGCTAAACGACTAATGGAATTCATCAGTATACCTGCTGATTAATAATAAATGGAAGTTCGAAATTCTTCAAAGTTAACAAGAAATAACAGAAAACTTCAAATGACATGCCTTTTCAACGTATTCAAATAAAAGAAAAGGAGTTATTACAGTCAAATAATAATTGGCAATCGTTATAGACTGATTAAAGATGCAGATAGTCAATCATCGAATCGAACCAGACTATGGATAATTATACAATAGCTTTTCTTGGAAGACATAAATACAATTCGAAAATCTATATTTACTCAGAAATTTCGTAATTGATTTTATAGCAAGCACAGCATTTTGGTTGTGTTAATAAAAATAATTAACTAATATGTACGAGTATGTACATTGTACATACAAAGTTACGTGAAATATTGACCAAGGAATTTAATTTATATTTTGTTTTTTAAAGTTGAAATACATAGCTAGGTCCAATAAGCTCAGAAAATAATAACATAAATTTTAATAATGGCATTATTGAGATTTTCCTTTATCAAAGACTGCTATGAAGAAGGCAAAAATTCCAATTTCAATTTTCATTCCAAGAATGTGTTAATTAAAAAAAAAAGTGATATCTTACAGAGTGAGCCAACAAAAAAGCCAAATATTTGAAGAAGATATGCATTCTTGCGTTTCAGCTATTCACAACAAATTGACGTGAAATGTTTATGTCAAAAGCTTATTTTGGAATTTTTGAATTTATTTTCTTTTTGGTTTAATTAGAAACCAAAGTTTATAATAAACAACTATCAATTAATTGTTGGAAAATGTTGAAATTTTTGTATTTTAAAAATCAATTTATTAAAAAAATTGCTCATCTCTTTAATGATAAATGTCAAATTCCTTATAATTTACAAGAACTTGCATCATTCTCAAAGATAAAATATTTTATCAATTAGTTTGTATTGAATTTTCAAACAAAAAAATATCTAATATTTTTTTTTTTTAATCTAAAATTTAATTTTTAGTTTTAATATGCAATTTTATTGATATTTGAAAGCAGCTTTTGCTTTTTACCAAAAGTACACTATTCCTGCAGTAATCAAAATCGTTGGAGCCGTTTTTTGATAACTTAGCTTTTTCTTGACGATTTTATGGCAACTACCTACTGTTATTTTTGATGCTAAAAAGATTTAAATTTCCCTCTGTAGATTTACAAAAAAAACTTAACTCAAAATTTAAAGGGATTTGATTCAGTGGTTTAAGCTGTAGGTTCAGGTACAGACAGACAGACAGAAAGATATATATTCATAATTATCCAAACCACTTTTTTCGAGTTTTTATCATCGAAATTTCATGTTTGATTGTTTTCGCGAAATTTTTTCACGAATGCAAAAATTTTTCTATAATCGCTAGTAAAAATTTTGATGTAAGAGGAATATTTTTATTAATAGGCCAAGCACCGCTTATCCAGTGGCGTATTTCAAAATTTTGTGCTCCGGGCAAAAAAGTTTTGGGGCCCCATTATTTGCAAAAAATTATGCGCTTATTTGTTTCTAACACCCCAAATTTTATGCTCCAATATTTTTTGAAAATTAAAGTATTTGCTCAACAAGACAGATGTTAGCAACAAAAATACTTAAATCATGATTTTTTAGTGCACAAAACTGTCACTATTCAGATACTAATTGTTAAGGGCTCTGCCAAAAAAATCGGTCTCAAAATTGCTATAAGGGTTCAGAAGTATTTATCATCCTTAAAATTAAAGCATCAGGTGTAAAAACCAGATAATCCCATATTTTGGAATATTGAGAAAAATACAGAAACTGTTTTAAAAACAAATAAAAAAAAATATATTCTCAAAAACTCAATATTTCTTCGAAAGAGAATTGAAAACACATTGAGTAAGTTAAACAAAATTTAAAAAGGTGTTTTTTTTTATCAAAAAATAAATTAGTTTATTTTTGGAGTTGTCTGGGCTCTCCTTGTTTTTTTTTTTTTGTTAAAGTAAATGAAGGCTTCGTTTTTTCTTATCATACAACTACAATCTATTGCACCAACTGTTGTTTTTCAATTTAATATTTTGTAAGCTGCAGCACAGTCAAATCTCAAAAGATTCGGTACCTCTTACAATATTTGCATTTTTATAATTTTTCACGTGCGGTGTAAAAATACATATCCAGTACAAAATAGTACTGAGTTTTAACTACACAAAACTGTCAGGGTTTTTATGTTTGTTATTTCTGCATTAAAAAATATTTCGTTAAAATGAGGGGTTATCTCGTTTTGACCAGGATGCTTCAATTGAGCATTTCATATTGATTTTGACATCTCTAAAACAACAATCTAGAAAAGAGTATTGAGACAAAATATCCCTTTGTTTTGATGATATTCCAGTTGGTACCTCTAGAACATTATTTTTCCATACAAATTTATAAAGGAATTTTATATTTTGCACCCAAAGCTGAATGCCGCCCCTCTAGAGGTACCATCCCGGGCCATGGTCCTTATGGCCCTAGGGTAAATACGCCACTACGTTTACCTATTTTCCATAGTTTCTACTAAATTGCTTTTGATATTGGAAATGGCTTAGGCGTGTCCCCCGAATGTAAATAGAAATTAACAGGATGGAGGGTTTAGCGCCAGCCATCTTGGAAAACACAGTTTATCTTAGACTGGTCATTGTAGGACAAAGTAGTTGATTTTTTGAAAGCCACAGTTCTTATAAATATTTAATGCTCTTATTAAATTTTAGTCAAATAGAAACCGAGAACCAAATTTTTTAAAAATCTTTCTTAAATTTTGAGAAATTAAAAAAGTACTTTTCTCCATTTCTTGTCTGTTTTGTTTGTATCCGAAAGATTTCTAGATCTTGATAAAATAAGGTCAACTTCTTCTTTTCTTCTATGAATTTTTAAAATTTGTGACAAAAAATACTTTTGCCACCTCATTTGGGTAATTTAAAAACAAAGAGGTTGTGAGCCAAAATAACCCAAATCATGCCATAAATCTTGACCGTTCGTGACTGTAAAAAAAATTACCAATTGAAAAATTACTGAAATTAGCTGATCTTTTATATACATAGATATAAGGACCTTTCAGGTGGTATTAATTTTTTGCAATTTTCCCATAAATGAGGTGCCAAAAATTTAAAAATTCATCCATAAAAAATCTATGGCTGGTCAATTACTAAAATAAGCTGACCATTTATAAAGATATAGAGATCTTTCAGTAGTACCTCGTGGCATGATGGTTAGTGCGTAGGACTGTCATGCCTAAGGTCTGGGTTCGATTCCTGGCCACTGCCACCTAAAAACAGAAATGTTTTTTTCCGAGGTACTGCCTCTTGCGAGGAACTGACAAATCCTCCAAGAGTATACTTGTCATGAATAAGTGCTTCTCACCTAGCCCTTCGGACTCGGCAAAAAATTGTAGGTCCCATCCATTCCTGCCAACAACACGCACACAGGAATGGTTGAGAGTTGTTAGTCACTAGGCCCTGGTTCTCCATGAGATGTTGCGCCACTAAATTTATTTTTTTTAGAGATCCTTCAGATGGTATACAATTTTTGCAAATTTTCTTAAATGAGGTGCCAAAGTCCAAAGCCAAAAAAAAAAAAATACCATTCATAACACAGGATTACAAATATTAGTTTTTGACCCTATAAGTTAAGAATGTTTCCGTCATCCATTTCTCGTCATCCATTTTCCGTCATCCCCACACAGTAGTTGAGTTATGTGAAGAGGTGATCTAGTTTATAATAATATTTCCATAAAACACTTTTTCCATGGACACTTTTAGGTGCAATTTTAATTTTTGATTTGATAGATTTCGGTGGGACACTTCTGAATATATTCCATCAAGAAAATCAGTTCAATTAGAATGTTTTTAATTAAACAAATTCTATAATAGCGAAATAAATCATCCAAGTAGAAGACTTAGCATTAAGGATTGGACTTGTTGAATTATGACTCAAAATAGCTTTTTATAGCCTCTAGCCCTACAAATTGTCGTCTTGGGCAGCTTACTCACTTGGACTCATCAGTGGTATAGTGAGGGCCTTTGTCAAACGCAATTTGTATTAAGTTCAGTTTCATGCGAGTTAAACTGAACTTGACACAAATTGCGTATGGAAAAGTCCCTCACCTCACAATGTCATTGATGAATCCAAGTGAATAAGCCAGCCGAAACTCCGATTTGTAGGACCTTAGACCATATAAAGCTATTTTGAATCGAAAATTAGTTTAGTAATAAATTGCATTATGAACTTTCTTTTTTTGCTCTCGAACTGAATATAAGAACTGATAAAATCTGTGTACGGCTGAACACTTTTCTGGAAAAATCTTCAAATATTTCTCTATTAGACCATATCAGTCGCATTTATTAATATTCCCTAACCTTAGATAGTCGTTTAACTCCAAAAAAGAAATAATGAACTTTGTTTACTGCTGTCCCAAAGTTGTCTAACTTGAACAACGGCATCGGTTGTCTAAGATTTGTCAAAAATGAACTTTTATTTAATTAATTAAAGCATATTTCCAACAACTTAGGATTTTTAAATAACTAAATATCTAATAATCTAATACCTACATAAATAAGGCTGCATAAAGGAAACGATAAATTAAACAGAAGATGAAATAACAATTATTTGAATTTTGAAAAACGTATTTGAAAAACTTCAATTTAACAACCTACCTACCAAGATTTGATCAATAATTCAATTAAAAATTAAAAAATATATAATTTTTCTTAACAAGAAGATATTCATATAAATTAAAATAAAAAATTTTACATATAATTTTTAATTAAACCACAATAGGTATCTGTCTCCTTCTATTACTTCAATTTTTTGGTAAAGGTATAAATTTGTAGTAAAATTCAAACATCAAATCGAATTTCAATTTCAACATCCAACAAACACTTTTCAATTTCAATTCCAAAATAACAATGGCATTTTCCAATTATTCGATTGTCATGAATTATTTGTTCAAAAATGAGAGAATGTGGCATCAAGTCGAGAAGTCCTACGATTTCAAAATCTATTTTTGTCTTGTCTTGTTTATGGTTTGTCTTTTATGTATAGATACATACCTCTGTATACATACATTTGAAACACTAATGCTGTAATCAAGAGAGTGCATCAAATAATCATTTGGCAATCAGGACATCAGTATACTCACCCCCGATAGGATCTACAAATATTTCCAATATGTCTGTCTTCTTTGAATGGGCAAGAAAGAACCGCAAATAACTTTGAACCCATTCTATACATATATACTATTTCTTTTTCATGAGTATAATTTGGAAGCTGTTGCTTGTATATGCAAATGAAAATTGTATATTCTGTTCTATATTTGTTTCTCTGTGTGTGTTGGTGTTTGTATATCCTTTTAAGGATTTTAAATGAAATGGGAAAATGCGGTTGCCTTTTTAATGGATAGACAATAGACCATGTTAAAGTCAAAAACTTAACGAAAGATCTTTAAGTCGATATGAAATAAAGTTAAAGTAGAAGTCTTTGAAATAATGGAGGAATACAAGTCACAAAGTGAATACATTTTTATAAAGTTATGCCTTCCAAAACAGCTCATGCAAAATAGTAGTTCATTCCAATTTTAATTGTATCCTAAAATATTTCCTACCTAAGACAGATTTTTTAAAGATAAATTGGATATTTATTAGAAAGCGGAAATTGGCAATAAACATATTCACGTTCATTAAATATTTTACTGCTTGAAAAGCCCTTTTCTAGGTAAAAGATTTCAAAATTGCTGAATTAAATTTTAGGATGATTTTTCTTCAAACACTCGTCTTTCGGTTCTTTGGCCATCATTACCAAGAATCACTTCTTAAGAGTGCCAAAAACAATGTCTCACATTAAAATCCTATAAAATTTGAAGAAAAAAAAGTTCCACATACGCCATAGTGTACAACCCAATTTAAAATCAAAGCCCCATCCATATAACAACACAGTGTGTGTGTGTGTTCCTTTATATCCTAAAATTGACATTATAAGACAAATTCCCATCTCCCATATCGAAACACACATTTATATCAAAGGTTTTGACACAAACAAAATTAGTATCAATAAAATTAAAAAACCCCATTCATCACTTTGCTGACGAGAAAATCATTCTTTGTCACTTTACTGCCACAGGCAACATTAATAAAGCCTCTTTAAGCTATCTTCATCACGCACACATCCCATACCCTTTCAGCAACCAGCATCCTGCTGTTTCACAAAGAACAAAGATGAAACAGACTATTCAAAACCGCACTGGAGGGCTTTGGGATGGAAATTGTTTACAAATAAGGTTTGACGAGGGGTACCGCACCTACTCTTCCTAGAAACACAAACTAAAACTAAATATTTTACGCGATGCGGTCCTTGTCAGTATCATCGATACTATAAATTTACCATAGGTGTGTGTGTGTGTGACTCACATATACACTTCATCATAGCTTTTCAATTAACTCTCTCCCTCTCGTTTCAATTTTCCACACATGAATGACGAAGGAAGATGGATTTTAGTTCATTTTTTGCGCTTCTGGTGCTGCAAAATAATATCCTTGTTCCTCGGCGGATTCCACATAGATATACGAGTACGTTCAAACATATGAATATGTGCTTTATTGCCGGTTGGAAAGATGCACTCATGTGCAAATTTATCACTTGCCAATACCTCGGATCCTCGGCATGCTGCCATTTCCGTTTTTGATGTGTGTTTTTTGTGTGTGTGCGATGAAATTATTGATGAATTTTAAGAGGAAGATGCATGAGGTTCTGCATTGTTAAGCAATTTCAATACTTCACTCATATCTTTGTCAGTGGGTTTTGTACAATATATAAGCATATGGGCCATTTCAAAATGAAATAATTCTAAGGATTCTTGAACATCGTGCTTAGTTATTAGAGCAGTTTTATAAATGAGTCTTCTGAATTGGAAGTGTTCAGCCTGAATTATGAATATTTGACGGTAACATGTGATGTATGTACAGTACATATGGATGTATTGGAAATAGGTTCATTTTCAAATCAAAGTGAATATAAGTTCGATGAAAAGATGAAGACTTACAAGAGATCTCAAAGATCAAAATGAAACCAATTTGTTCTATGTGAAGTCTACGAAAGAATTTAGAAAGACGTCCTTTATATGGATATAAAAGCTTTTTAACAGCCCCGGATCTATAGGGGAGCAAACCGGGGGCTGTGTCCTGGGCGGCAGCCTCCAGGGGCGCCAAATCCATGTGCCTGTAAGAATTGGTAATTGCTGACACTTAATGAAACTAAATAAAACGGAATGAGATATGGCAGTGGAATTTTTCAAATTGTATTTCTCAGTCAGCCTGTAACATTTTTTCCTACCATTTCACTATTTTAAATAAAAAGTTATTTCAAACTTACTACACTTTGTCACGTAAAAATACAAAAGACCTAGCAGAAGTCAGTTTGTAGCTGCAGATACATTTATATCGAGTTTTACTAAATAAAAGTAAAATATTATTTAATTTCTCATTTGTATCGAATTTTTCTACACAAATTAAAAAGACAAATGAAGATACCATAGACTCTGTTCATACTTTCAAGATTGTTTACTTTTTCGAGCGGAAGTTTCAAAAGGCTTTTGATGAATTTGGTCCAAAATGAACATTTTAAAAACATTTAAAATTATATTTCAAAAATGTAAGAGGACACAATAGTATTCTGGCAACATTGAAAAGGCTTATAAACACCCATTAGCTTTTTGATACGGCAGAACAAAAATGTTTCTCAATATATTTTTGGACGTCAAACTCAAATCTGTCAATCTTTTTTCACTATCAGCTCCAGAGATATTTTTGAAAATGACCAAAAAATGCAATTTTTCGCTATTTTGACTTTTTTAACCAAGTATATCTTGAAAACCAGAGCTGGTTGCTGAAAAAAGACGATGAATTTGAGTTTGGCGTCCAAAACTATGCTGAAAAAAAGCTAACTAGTATTTACAAGCCTACATAGATCCAAAAAAAAATATTTTCCTCATACATTCTTGAAATACAGCTATTAATTTCAAAACTCCAAGATTGAATTTCATTTTATATTTTTTTTAAACCTTATTATCGTACCAAAATAAATAAAATATTAGAAAAAAACGAATCTAAAAAATTGGATGTGATTCGATTGAAAAATGAAATGGGGCATAGGCATGTTTTATGAGTTTTGTTCAAAATTTGGGAGTGTGGGGATCACCTCCAAACATCCAATTAGACAAATAATATTTTGTGTCTTTGTTTTTGACGCCCAATAGCACTTTTTTGCAGGTATTGCATAACCGATATCTTAAAAATGGAATTTCGCTCCACTCTAGTGTAGAAGGCCGTAGCCAAACAATGACCTTGTGTATCTAGCTGTTTATGGCATTTTGACTTCTAGAGCATAATTTCCGACTTTTAATTGTCACAATCCAAATTTTGTGTATCAAATTTTTGTCCGTTAAAATGTTGCTAGTTTTTGCCAAAAAACAGGGAATCCGAATTCACAAATAGGAAAGCAAAAAGCATATGGGCTTATGGTTTTTGAATGTCATTTTAAGCTGACTTAAGAAATAATCACCTCACTATGTGCATTAAAAATGTTATGCTAAGTAAGCTTAGTACTAAATTAAGAAAGTTTTAACCACAATTCGTAACTATAGCAGAAATTGAGTACGTTCAAATGGTATACCGAAACGAAATATATGATTTAAAAACCGCTGTGATCCCCCTTGTGCTACGGCCTTGTGTGTGTATTATCTTTGTTAAGAATTACTTATTTTGTGTAATGTAACATCTAAAGGGCAAATTCATAATAGTTTTTCTCTCGGTTACAAAATATCTAACAAACTATCTATGCCGTTTTTTCATTAATCTTCAAAACTAAAGGGGCGCCAAAATCAAGGCTGCTTTTGTTGTCTTTAGAGTTGGTATTTTACTACACACTTTTCTTTCTGTAATAATGTTGGTAACACAAAATATTAAGAAAACGTTTTAATTATTGGAATTCTTCCATAGAATTAGATGTTAAGAGTGTTCCGAACTGAACAAAAGTAGTCATTTGCTAACTTTTTTTTTGTGCATATATTAGACCGGTTTTCTCTTCATTTTTATAAGATTCTTTGTTTTATAAAACTTTGTATTCTTACTAATTGGTTACTTGTAGGCGTATTTTATTGTACTAAAAAAAACATTTTGTAAACTTTAACTTACAAATACTAATGATTTTTTTTGTCAAAATGTGCCTTTTAAGAATTAAAAATTTCAATATCAAATGATACAATTATGACTCTATAATTGATGACAATCAAGAATAATAAATAAGATTTATATCCACAATAAAAACATTATCAAAAAAATAAATATTTTTTTAATTTACCAGCATTTTTATTTTGTATTAATTAAATTTTTATCAGGCACAAAATCAATTTTTTTTTGTAGTATCGTTTAAATTTTGTCTGCTAAGTGACCTTTATAAATCTAAACCGCCGAAGCAAATGGTTTAGCGAAGAAATAAGCAACAGATTCTTTTTTTTTGTATTGGTATTGGTTTGGTATTAACAGATTAAAATTTAGGAAAACATGCTTTTTTTCTATGCTCAATGATTTCAGTAGGTTCTGAAGAATAAAAAGTTGTTTATATAGTTTAGATAGATAGATAGATAGATATTTTATTGATTTTGTTTAAATTTTACAATGGTTGTTAACGCACATTTTACAATATAGTGATTTGATACAATGTATCTTTCAACTAAAATAGTATGTATATAAGTTTTATAATTTATCAATAAGGTTTATATACTTTTGTCCGGAAAAAACAATAAAAACCTCCATTTAATCTAAGAATATAATAAAATCTTAAAGCTAATGACTAGTAAGAGTATGAAGTGTAACAGGTTAACAGATGAACCAATAAATGAATAAATGATAATTTTTTAACAATAAGTATGCATAAATATATAATAAATTACATAAATATGTAAATAATTGAATAAATAGAATAAAATAAAATAAATAAATAAATAATTTAAACAAAAATAATAACAAGTAAATAAATAAATAAATAAATAAGTAAGTAACTAAATAAATAAATAAATAAACAAAAAAATAAACATATAAATAAATAAATAAACAAATAAATAAATAAATAAATAAATAAATAAATAAATTAACAAATAATCAAATAAACAAAGAAATAAATAAATAAATAATTAAATAAATAAATACATGAGTTAATAAAGTTTACATTAATACATAGATATCACAGGTAAGAAAAATAAAATAGAATTTTTTAATTTTGATTATTTAGTTCACTAACCAAATTGTTCTCAGCAAGATCAAGTCGATCAAAGAATTTTGTTGTGAGTTTAATTATTCTATCTTCGATCAATTCGACATTCGCCTTTACGTGGAGATCTAAGGTGGAATGATGCCAGGGTAGATTGAGCATCATTTTTAAAACTTTATTTTGAGCAACTTGTAGTTTTTTTATATGAGTTTTAGCTGCGTTTTTCCATACTGGACAACCGTACAAAAGAATTGCCTGAAATATAACCTTACAAATTATCGTTTTATTCTCGACTGAAAGTAAAGACTTCCTATTAATAAAAGGGAACAGCAGTTTGGTTGCTATCTTGACTTTTTTTTAGTGATTGTGAAATATGGTGATTGAATGTTAATTTAGAATCAAGGAAAATACCAAGATATTTCACTTGATTGTCCCAAGAAACCGCTCTACCTAAGATTTGCAAATTATTGCTTGGGAGATAACAAGCTTTTCTTTTTCTCGTGAAAAAGATGGCTTGTAACTTGTCAGCATTAAGTTTAATTTTCCATCGATTGTAATATTGGTATAATATTCTCATCGCATTATTTAAGTTCGTCTCAATGTTGAGACCAAACGTATGCGAAGAAAGTATTGCAGTGTCGTCAGCAAAAATTGCTGCTTCACAGGATGGTAACTTTGGAAAGTCAGAGGAATACAGGTTATACAAGGTCGGTCCGAGGACTGATCCTTGAGGGACACCAAAATCAAAATGTATTAATTCTGAAACACTACTATTTACATGTACCATAAAACATCTACTTGAAAGAAAACTTTGAACAATTTTACACAGATAAGGTGGAAAATTGAGGAAAATCATTTTATAAATAATACCATTGTGCCAAACTGAATCGAACGCTTTTTCGATGTCTAACAATATCATTCCAGTAGACATACCTTGGGAGCGATTGCTTTTAATTAAGTTACTTATACGAAGCACTTGATGAGATGTACTGTGGTATCTTCTGAAACCAAATTGTTCATTTGGATATAAGTTGTTATCAGTTATTATTTTAACAATTTTGTTTTTAATTATTTTCTCATATATTTTGCTGATATTGCTGAGTAAACTGATTGGTCTATAACTTTCAGTCCTAACAGAGTTTTTGCCGGCTTTGAGAATTGGTATTACTTTACCTGTTTTCCAAGTAGTAGGAAAATATTGCATTTTCAAGCAAGCATTTATGACGAATGTAAGAAAGATTATTCCGATTTTAGGCAACATTTTTAAATAAAGATTTTTAACTTGATCAAGCCCACTAGATTTTCTTAATTTAAGTGTGTGAACAACTGCAGCTACTTCTTCTTGAGTTGCATAAATATTTTGTGGTGTGTCAAAGATCATCTGGTTTAAGTTTTGAACAGTTGTATCTACCAGATGATCTGTTGAAACATCGCCTAGGTATTGTGCTACAGAGTGGTTTTGGGAGAAGCTAAGAGCAAGAGCATTGGCTTTTTCCAAATCCGTATAATAGATTCTTGAATCGTTTTTTAGAAAAGGAACCTGTCGATGTTTGTTTTTTACAATTTTTACAATATTCCAGAAAGGTTTTGCATTTTTCTCTAAGGAACGTAGTTTATTATTCCAGACAAGATTTCTTTTGTTTAATAATTCATAAGAGATTTGGCGATTTAAATATGTAACGTTATCACGAAAAATAGGTTGGCGATATCTTTGCCAGTTTCTTCTTTGAATGTTTCTATTTTTTATAAGTTCCAATATATGCGGCGAAAGACTTTGTTGAAATGGTTTTTTCTTTACTTTTGGCACAGAACGATTAACAGAGGCAATGATGTCTTGAGTAAAGTTATGCACAATATTATCAACTTCATTATTGCTGCTTACACTTTCTAGACCAGTAGGAATATTTCGAAGTTTACTTTTTAAAATTGACCTAAAACGTGTCCAGTTTGCATTTTTAAAATCTAGGTAATGTAGTTCTTGTTTTATTCCCGACCAAAGAAGTTTACATAATACAGGATAATGATCAGAGCTGAGCTCATTTAAAGTAATTGGTGAAGTTAATTGACTAGACACATTTGTTACAAAAATATCGAGAACAGAGGGACTTCCACGAGAACTATTGGGGACATAAGTAGGACTAGGAGGAAACAGCACATTTACTGGTAAAGTATTGGACAGATCATATAAAACATTTCCAAAGGAGTTTGCCCTAATGCAACCCCATTCTCTGTGTTTGCTATTGAAATCACCACCAATAAGAAAGTCTCCACTTACAGCGAAAAGTTTTCTCAAGTCATGATTCAAGCATAATCTTTTTTGCAACGATGATGAGCCACCTGGAAAATACACGCAATATATTTTAAGTGTCCTACGATTCATTAATTGGACTTCAATACCAATATTTTCTATTAGTTTAGTTTGAATTACTGGCAAAAGCGAATGTCGAATTGATTTTCGGATGAGAATTGCAACTCCACCACCCTGTCTTTCAGTTCTATCAACTCGATAGCACTTATAATTAGGTGAAGTCAAGTGAATATCATTATCAAGCCAAGTTTCCGTTACTAAGGCAACGTCAATCTTGTGCCTGTTTAAGAAATAAATAAATTCTAAACGTTTGTTATATATACTTTTAGCATTCCAAGTAATAATTTTTATATATCTATCTATTACGTTATTTATCATGATTGTACAAAAACTTAGTTGCTAAATGTGCGATAACGTTGAATTGATCTAGTTTAGTTTTACATGTTGATAATTTTGTAACCATTTCCATAAGCAGCGAATTTAGCTCTTCGAAGGAAAAAAGTGTTCCACTGTTGTAGTTTGCATCTGTATGCACGTTATTGTAATTTGGAGAGTGAGGAAGATTACCTGAAATATTTGATGAGAGTGTGTTTACATTACTCTGCACATTGTTTGATGACCAGTGATGCTGTCGTGGTTGAGGGAGAGACGGGAAATCTTCCATAGAATGTAGTGTGATTTGTTGATTTGAAATATGATGACCAGCACCGAATGATGCTGTTGTTGCTGCTGCTGCTGTTGCTGCTGCTGGCAATCGCGATGATCGTGTAGTTAAGAGAGTTCTTGGATGGGTTCTCTTCGCTAATTTATCTCTCAATTGCAGGTATTGTGTTCTGTTTCCGCACGTAACGTCAGAAGCTTTATGGTTTGCATTACAATTTGCACATTTTGACACTGTGGGGTTGACACATTCAGCAGTCTTATGTGAGCCAGCGCAGTTGGCACAATATGTTTTAACGTGGCAGTTTCTTTCGCCGTGACCAAACATTTGACAGTTGTGACATTGCGTGACTTTACCTTTAAGCTTTCTTTGAAATTTCCAACTTATCTGGGTATGAAACACAGAGCGATAGTTTTTTTTCAATTCATTTAGCTTAATTGAACCATTTTCAAGCGATATAATGTAGAAAGTGTCTGTATAAGATTCATATTTTTTTGTTATGGCTTTAACATCTAAACACATAAGACCGAGTTTAATGAGTTCAGTTTTAAGTTCATTTACATTAATTTCTCCCAACCCGTAGAGAATAACTTTGAAAGCTTTGGCGCATTTGAGATCATGCGAAAAATATTGACAATTTTCGTCTTTTAATTTAGCCAACACTTTTAAATACGATTCTAATAAATCACATTGAATTTTGATACCGATGGATAGATTTTTTATGCAATAGTTTTTAATATCTAATGAGCTCATCATTTTGTGAACATAATCACTTGACTTTTGCAAAAGTTTAATTGGTGGCACATAAGTTTTTTTAATATCGTCCATTTCTTCAATGTCATCATCAGCTTCAGCTTCAGGCTGACATTGTAAAGGGGTCCAAAATTTGGGGCCCTTCCAATTTTGCGGAATGTTTTTGACGTTTTCCATATTGGAACAAAGTTTTTTATCTGAGGACAATAAATTGTCCTCAGGCTTGGGGGATCTTACACGTTTGGGAATGATTGTATAGAACTATCAACACAACACACGAGTGAGATAAGGACGTCTTTCACAGCTAAAAGCTCCGACTAGACTGATTTATATAGTTTATTTGTTATTTGCAAAACTTGGTTAGAATTTAAAGTAACTAAACGGGCCTCATAGGGTAAACGTCACTTTACTATTCAACGAACAGTTTTTTTTTTAATGAAAAATTTTAACCCGTGGCCTAGCTCTTATTCTGTAGTTTAGTTAAATCGTGGACTAAAGGAGGAATAAGCATTTTTTATTAATAGCGCTGATGTTATCGATTAAACTTTTGTTTCTTATTTAGTTTTTGTTTTAAAATGTAGAAAGAATGCAATTACTTCAAAATTAGATACTTCTTTACTTTGTTATTAATTTATTAAAACTAAGTATTTGATTCCAATTCTAAATACATATAAGGGCAGATCTACACCATTTTGCTGATACCGATACGCTATCGTTGCGGTGTCGTGAAATATCGCCGAGTGAAATGACGCTGAACTTCAGAATTCGGCTTTATTTTGCTTTGCTAAAGTGAAAAAACGCCAAAGTAAATTAAAGCCGATTGTTAATGGAGAAATAAAGTCGAACGCAACAAATTCAAATTACGGCCCTTTTTCACTTTTGCAAAATGACATAAGACCGAATTCTTTAACGTTTTCACTTTTCATTTATAAACAGTCATAATAAAATTTAAAGGGCTACCTCGGCTTAGACAACGCAAAGGCTCTTGAATAGTAAACTAAAGTTAATTCTTAAAATAAAAAAAAAAAAAATAAATTGGATATTTAGGATAAATTCAAAGTTTCTGTAAACTCAGATTCTTTAATTCCAAAAGAAACTTTGCTTTCACTCAAACTCGCACCTACCCCAAATTATATAGTGAGGCCAAGCAGGGGGGCTGTACTTCACTATTTATTTGCGCGAGTTATTAAATATCACAAACCAAATAAATCCTCTCTTTGACGAAAAGCAACAAAATTACCCACTCGCGAATCTTAACCATTTACGAGGTTGGGTTTATGCAAGGAATATTACTTAAAGAAATTTGAATATTTATACTATATAGCTATCCCACAGTAATTTTCGGTGTTTTATATTTACTCTATGCAGAAGAATTCTTTATTTTTCAACTAAACAAATACGCAAGTCAAAAGTGAAATGACGCCGAATCGAAATTAGGCCGAACACTAAAATTCGGGGATATTTCACTTTAGTAAAGCCAAATAAAGCCAAATTTCAAAATTTGGCGTTATTTTGCTTGGCGTTATTTCATGGCACCTAAAGCTGCAGTTAAATATTAATACATGGAAAGAATTCTAGGATCAGATCACGAAAAATGAGTTGCAAATTACGAGAAATGAATACCGATTTATAACTTGGCTTGGGATTTCGAATTGTAGGAGTATTTGTTTGCAATTTGCGAAATTGAGTAATATGAAAATATTGATACTTAAAAATCGTTAGTCAACACTATTACGTATCAAGGTCACCAGATGCTCTTGATGACCTCATTACAGTGACTGGTAAGAACGGTTGGGACCTCCTGGTTTGTTGTGACGCGAACGCTCATCACATACAGTGGGGGAGCTCAGACATAAATAAAAGAGGTGAGTCACTTTTCGAATATATTATAGAGACAAATTTGTTGATTTTAAATAAAGGTAACGAGCCAACCTTCGTTACTAGAAACAGAGAAGAAGTGCTCGATGTGACGCTTTCCACTAACTCCGATTCTATCGTAGTCAGTGACTGGAAGGTCTCAAGTAATGTAACATTCTCTGACCATAGAATGATAACATTCCATATCGAACACAAAACAGAAAATCCAAAACCCCACAGAAACCCCAGAAAGACAAACTGGGATGCCTTCAAGATAAGAATGGCCACATCTTTGGGTCAATATGAAAATCAGACATTGACAAATTGCTCAGATATTGAAAAACATATCAATGAACTAACATTGGCTATTAATAATGCTTATGAAAGTTCTTGCCCCATTTCAAAAGGCAAAGGTAAACTCAACCCCGTATGGTGGTCGAAAGAGTTATCTGTCCTTAGGAAAAACTCAAGGAGGCTTTTCAATAGAGCAAAACATAGTAATGTACCTGCTGACTGGGATCTTTTCAAGATCAGCAAAAATATGTACAAAAACCGTACAACTTACGCGAAAAGGGCAGCCTGGCAAAAATTTTGTACAGACATTGAGTCAACAAATGACGTTGCTAGGCTCAGGAAAGTTATGTCAAAGGTTTACACTCCTCCAGGTTTTCTAAAAAGACCTGATAAAACCTGGACAGATTCCTGCTCTGAGACCTTAGAGTCACTTTTGAGCACTCACTTCCCAGGATGTACTACTGATTCATCGTCTGCGGATAGAGGCCCTGACATAAGTGTAATCTCTAACATAGGTAACCAAATCATAGATAGCAGAAAGGTGGCTTGGGCCATAGACTCATTCTCAGCATACAAGTCTGCAGGGCCTGATGGAATAATTTCTATTATGCTTCAAAGCTCTAAAGACATAATTGTTCCAATTCTAGTGGACATTTTTAGGGGTTGTATTAACATCACCTACGTTCCTTCTAAATGGAGAGAAGTCAATGTCATCTTTATTCCGAAAGCTGGCAAGCCCACCCACACCGAACCTAAGGATTTTAGGCCTATAAGCCTATCCTCTTTTCTTCTCAAGACTTTAGAAAGACTAGTGGAGACTCACATTCGCCTAAAACTTAATGACGGCATGCTCTCACAGGCCCAACATGCATATATGAAGGGCAAATCTGTTGAAACAGCGCTTCATGAAGTGGTCGGCACAATCGAAAAATCGATCCAATTCAAGGAATTTACACTGGTAGCATTCCTTGACATAGAAGGGGCATTTAACAATGTTGAAAATAGTGCAATTCGACAAGCCCTCATCTCGATCAGCATCGATCCGTTACTGATAAACTGGATTGACTCCATGCTTCAAACAAGACTCATAAATGTAGAAATGGGTGATACGAAGTTAAAAGTTAGAACATGCAAGGGGACTCCGCAAGGTGGAGTTCTATCTCCTCTGCTCTGGCTCCTTGTAGTCAACCAGATATTGGTTAAACTTAATCTGAATGGCATCAAGGTCGTTGCATACGCCGATGACATTGTGTTAATGGCTTCGGGAAAATTTGTCCCAACCTTATGCGACCTCCTACAATTAGCCCTCAACAAGCTCAGTAATTGGGCCAGCAGTTGCGGACTTAGCGTTAACCCTCAAAAGACAGAACTGGTGTTGTTTACAAGGAAACACAAAATTCCCAACATAAACCCGCCAACCATCAACGGAACTCCACTTCAAGTTTCGGATACCGCCAAATACCTTGGTGTTGTACTTGACCGTAAATTGAACTGGAAAAGGAATATTAAAGAAAGAGAGAAAAAAGCCTCAGTAGCATTCTATACGTGCAGTCGAATTTTTGGTAGAAGATGGGGTCCCAGCCCTAGAACCATTCATTGGATGTACACAGCCATTATAAGGCCAATCCTAACGTACGCATGTATGGTCTGGTGGCCAGCCTTAGATAAGGAAACCAATCTAAAAACCATGACTAAAATTCAAAGACAATCGTGTATCGGAACAACCAGTGCTATAAAAACCACACCAACGGCCGCCCTAGAAACTTTCCTTTCACTTGCCCCACTCGATCTGTTTACGAAAGAGTTGGCGGCAAAAAGTGCTTTACGACTGCAACAATGTAACAATTGGAAAAGGGGCCTCTTCGGTCACAGAACTATAATGAACTTTACAGACATTGACATTCAAACGGACTATGTTTCGCCGCACATTGATTTCAACCCAGTAACCATGACAGACATCCCCACCAGGGAACTCTGGAACGAAAACAGGGTCATAAATACAAACCATGTTTCGGTCTTCACCGACGGCTCCAAAACCTTGGAGGGTGTTGGGTCAGGTATCTATTCAGATAACCCACCCATATATAGATCAATGAAGCTTCCAAATTTTTGCAGTGTATTCCAAGCGGAAGTGCTGGCAGTTTGTGAGGCCGCGAAACATCTTGCTTCACGTAAATTAGTCAACAAAAATATTGACATTTTCATAGATAGCCAGGCGGCAATTAAAGCCATTTCCTCAATCACCATAAAGTCCAAACTGATCGATCGTTGCCGAAATGAGTTAAGAATACTCAACGCAACGAACACAGTTACCCTAAAATGGGTCCCAGGACATAGGGATATTCACGGAAATGAAATGGCAGATGAACTGGCCAAAAGCGGATCATCTCTTGATCCGAGCCTAATCGTAGCCTCGGTGCTCATGCCACTGGAGGAAGAAAAAAGTAGAAAACACCACTGTTTCTTGGAAGCTGCAAATGTCAGATGGTCATCTATCGACACCTGTCGGGTTTCAAGGAACCTTTGGCCGAACATTTCGAAGAAAAAAACTGAATACCTACTCAAGCTAGGCAGGCCTCAATTATCACTCATAGTTGGCGTCCTAACGGGGCATAACTCTATGGGAACCCATATGAAAAGAATGGGCATCAGCTCATCTGACTTATGTAGAGGGTGTCATGATGAAGAGGCGGAAGAGGGCTCCCTTCACTTCTTATGTGAATGCCCCAGCCTAGCTAGAACCAGGAAAGCAGCCCTAGGAGAATATTTCTTCGATGAACTGGGCGACATCTCTGTATTGCCACTGAAAAACATCCTAAAATTCATTCAGAACTCAGGATGGTTCAGGGAGGCCACCTTTAATGTAAATTTGGCCTTTAAGTTCGCGAGAGAAGCCGCAGTAATTTCTTGTTTAATTTTGTATATTTTTATAATTTACCCGTTTTTTTAAATAGTTTCGGGATTTTGGCATTTCTGGATTATGGGTTTTCGGAATTTCGGGTTTTCGAGGTTTTGTGTTTTCGGGATTCTGGGTTTTTGGGATTCTGGATTTTTGTGTTTCTGGGTTTCTACAGATGAGGTAAAATATTTCCAAACCTTCATCCATGAGCCACCATGCCTAGACAGTTTTTTTGTGTATTTGGCGTCTATTTATTTTAATGGAGGACACCTGAAGGATAAACTTAAACAATAAACTTCAATTAATTGGCATCGCTTCAGATATCCAAATTCCAAAAATTCTCGCTCATATGGAGATGTTCTCTAGCGAACCATTGCCTTCAAGCAATATTTTTTTTCGACCAACTTTTTTTAAAAAGGTCATCTAGCATGTGGTTTTAGCTTATATTTTAACATAGTAATCCATCTCATTTTGGGCTCTTGATAGCACGGATCTTAGAAATAGTTCCGACTTGCTAGCCCAACTAACAAAATTGCTTTGCATTTCAGACATTAAAGTGTTTTTTTTTTTCTATAGCGCTCCATTTAGCCCTCTGACAGAAAGTAAATACCTTATAGGAGTATTACTGAATCCTTAAATATTTTCTGGTGCAAATTATATCAGCTTGATAGAAGCGATGTACCAATGTTTCTTTAATTTCCTTATAATGCTCTTATGAATTAACCAAGATACTTTCACTTCAATAATCATCCCGTTAAATTATTTTACAATCTTTGTGTTGGTCTTTATTTCTATATTGCTTGTATTAGTGAATATGGTGACGCCAAGCTAAAATCGGCCATTTTATAATTTATATTCAATTCAGAACCTGAGCACATATATTTCTTATTGTTGACAATATTTAAGGTTGGTATTAATTAATTAATTAATCTAATATATCTCTATTTATTTAATTAAAAATATGTGTTTGTTATAGCCATGCTAATCTAATAATTTATATTTTTCTTGAAGAAAGTTTTTTCTTATTAAAGGCTCTCCCAAACCAACGCGAATTCGCGGCGACGGTGAATTTTTGTTGTTGTGTATTTGTCATATTTTGCACTATTGTGAATGATTCGCTGCGAATTGCTCCGCATCGGCGTTGGTTTGTGTCAGCCTTAATGCTTCTTGTCCCATACCAGGCAATTATAGATAAAAGTGATTCCAATTTAATGCATTGGACTGTATATCAGAGATTGGTGGAGCGGTTAGCGGGTAAGACAATTGGTTCAGAGGGACACGGGTTCGATTCCTGGTTCTGGCCACAAGTTTTTTTTTTAATTTAATGTGAACTTCTTTAAGACTGTTATAATTAACTCCACAAAGGTACAATAGGCGTGAAAAAAGTCGCCTTTTTCACTCTATGGAGTTTTATGCAATGCTTATGTGCATAGGTTGTATGAAAACGAAAAGCATCTATGGAGCAATATAGAAGCGAAATTGTTAGTTGGTAGGGGTGATGAGATTCCTATCTCCAGCATGAATCGTTTTACGCGGCTCTTTTTTGGGAATATTATATTTTTGTTTTGTTTTGTATAATACTGAGTTCCCAAAAAAACATAAAATTTGTGTTACTTTCATAATAATTTTGTGATTTTGGAAACATTTCTAGACCATTTTTCTATCAGGTGTTACACATTTCCGTTAAGATATAAACTTTTTCAATAAAAATAGACTTTAAATAAGTGAAAAAATTATTTAAACACATTTTAGTAGGAAATCATCGGGAGATGTACTTAAATAACATGTATTTAAGGAAGTGGCTTAATTAAATGACCACTTGCTCTACGACATTATCGTGAATAACAGCGTGCAGTTTGAAAACAAACAAATGTTCTTTTTCGATTGACATGTAATTTCATACAGAGATAACCAATGCTCTAGTGAAAGAAATCAGAGATAAAGTGATATAGAAAAATATTTTTAGAATTTATAGTATTTATTCACTGAGTGGCTTAATTACGTGGCCACAAGGATAGATCTTAGGGCCTTTAAGGTGTTCTTGATATTTTGAAATTTGCCTGTGTATGAGGTACTATAAATCGCAATGACCATAAACAAAAATTTTAAAATTCATAAAAAAAAATGGTATTGCTGACCAATTATTAAACCAGCTGACCTTCTATATAGATCAATATAATATACAATTTTTACATATTTCCCATAAATGAGGTGCCAAAAATAGTTTTGACTTTGTATTTATTTTTTTAATGTATTCAAAATTCATAAAAAATATGTTTGGTTGACCAATTACTGAAAATAGCTGACCGTTTATGACCGTGAGGTTGCCTTTTAAATGGCTTACTTCTTTTTTGAAATAACCCAAAAGTTTTATTTTTGTGACCTAGAAACGAATTTTGAAAATTCGTAGAAAAAAAACTTTGGTTGAAGAAGTACTGAAAATAGTTGACCTTTGATCGCGATCTAGAGATCTTCCGGTTGGTATACTTTTTTGTGTGTAAATTTTCCATAAATAAGATGCCGAAAATCACACGTGACCTTGAAATGTTTTGAGATTTGATTACAAGTTATCTAGGGCTGACCGATTTCTAGGACTAATTTACCTTTTCTAACCGATTACTGACCTATTAGATGGAATTTTCTTTCTTTCAATTTCCCAATATATGAGGTGCCAAAGGGTCCAGATCCAACAATTAGCCTGTTTTAATTCGCATAAAAGTAGGAGTACTATAGGATAAGAAAATGTATCCGAAAAAATCAGCACCCTAATTGTTTTTTGAAAACGAAGCTCAATGGTTTTTTGTTTAATCAAACCGAAAGCAAATTTGAACCCAATTTTGTCAGCATTAAAAAAAGTACTTCCCAAATGAAATTACATTTTTAACACAATAATTCGCAAAAAAATATAAATGGTAACGAAAGGCTTTATATACACATAACAGAATATATCTGCACTTGATCGCTATATTCTAAAACCTTAGGCATAAGAGACATAACTGGTCTATTTCTCCTCCTCAAACCCATTTCAATATTCTATTATTATAGAAGAGAAAATGTTTATATTCACAAAAATATTCAGAAAAATTGTTGCCATTGGTCCGGTCATACTTTTCTTTGTCCCTACCAATATAGAAAGTAGAAAACTTTCCAAATTTGAAACTTTGGCGCTTTTACATTCTTAATTTAAATTTTTTACTCACTGGCACAATACTTACTTATTTCACTGATCAAGAACAAACTTATTTTTAATAAGCAATGTTTGTACAAATTCGGAGTACCTCAAGGTTCTTACTTGGTTCCTATATTGTTTTGCCTATGAATCAAGGAACACATACACATGTTGTTTTATTGGAAAAAAGTGGCTAGCCATTTTTTGTACATAATTTATAAAGGTTCAAGTGTATTATTTATTTAAAAACACTAGTGTCTGCATCTAATTTTCCTTCAGTTGTCATATAGAGGACAACTCCCTATAGAATGAATTATATATATGCTTAACAAAATAATACAAAGAAGCTATCAGCTGGAGTTAAGTATTCAAAAGATAACAGATGACTAGGACAAAGTCACAACTTTAAGATTAGAGATTAAACGATTTTCGTATAAAAAGAACTTTTGAATAAATGGATTCAGTAGGTTTCAATATCGATTATAAAAATTAAAATACATTTAAACAGATTTAGAAATTCAAATAGACAAAGTTTTATTTAAATAGTTTCATTAAATAAATAAAAAAATCATTCAAAACATTTTAAAACCAAATTTATGTAACTTCAATTTCTAGAATGACTAGTTTGACTCCAATTTGTTTTTTATTATTTTAAAATATAAATTTTTTTTCTAATAATTGCCCTTCATAAATATAGAATTGGAATTAAATTTTTCATTCGTTCATTTCCACTAAAAAATGAAAATAAATTGTTCTGCCTGTCGACGACATTTAATATTCAGAAAAGCTTTGAATTTAATATATGTATAGACAAATCTAAAAATAAAATGAATAAATTTGTGAAGAATGTTTGTAATTTTTTTTCTCACATCACATCATAGGGAATACAAACATACATAGCTTTACAAATACTAATACAAAAATAAAAATACCATGCAAACTTGATTTATTCTAATCCATGGCATGAGGACAACATCACGAATTGACCTTTTTGCATATCCTGTCTATTTTTTTTTATTTTCCTACCAAAAGCAACATGAAGGCGTTATATTAAAAAAAGACAATACTTTTTGGGAGGTTGGTGGTATTGAATCTTTGTTTGTACGAGTAATCTGTTCTAAATAAAAGAAAAAAAAATACTAAATCTCTGTGGAATCAATTCAAACAAATCAGGATTAATTGAATTTTACATGTCCGATTGCAAAAAAAAATCTATAATCCTTGTTTTTTGTTCATTCCCTGGCATGTTAAAGTAGATAATTCTAACCTGAATGGATATAGCTGTTAGATGTGATTATATTTGTGAATACTATACATGCCGCAGTGGAGACTAATTAACTTGTATTAATTTTCTATAAGGCACCTATAGAGATTGTGTGAACAAATTACAAAATTTTAATGAAGCATTCCGATAATGGAGGTCTAATAGTTAGTCTGTGCGTCTGCAATATACAATAGATGGGAGCTAGGTGTGGATCATTCACAATAAAAAAGAAAAAAATTATTCATAAAAAATTCATATCAAAGTTACAAGAATTTTGAGAATCCGTCCCGGATTGACAAGGATGGAGCCAATTAACTGAAATAAGATCTTAAAATAATAATAACTGTTAAAACTCCAAAACAAAGCCAAACAGAGCAAATTACATCGGAAGTTCTTGGACCCTTTATTTTAACACATAAATCCCTTTCTGGTTCCTTAAATTTAGTTTTATGTATAACAACAGAGAGTCCTTTTTTCTGCAAGGTATTTTTTTTGTTGTTGTTTGTGGGTGACTCATAGTTCATAGTAACGAACAAAAAGTGCACACGATGCCTTCCGCATATCCAAATGTCCATTCTATGCTCATCGTGATGTTTGTCTGTTAGTGGTGGTGGCTTTGACAGCATCCGGACCATTTGGGCACGTATCTATGTAAAATGCCTTTGGCTGTGCATAGTACAATTCACTCTGAATATTCTGTGTGCCCAGCCGTTTTGAAACTTACATCATACACGAGAATATGGTGGCAGGAACGCGAGTGATATATTTTTGTGTGAAATGTGTATGGCAAATTGGGGGTATGCAATGCAAAATGGGGTGAAAGTTATTGGAGCACAAGCTCACTTGACATTTTCGAGCTTCTTCATCGAGCCTCAAGCGAGTGCATATATAGTGTAAAATGTATGCACATATGTGGTACTTTTTTTGTATTGCAAAACCATTTTTGATGAAGCGTAAGAGGGATGTCTTATTCCAACAAAATAGCGCCATGAATTGATATAACTTTTATGTCAGTTATTTTGTGCCATTGTTGTTTCTCTGTATGGATTCTCGTATAAATGTGTGATAATTTATTTAAAGTTAATTGCTTGGTAATGGTTTGGTTAGGTTTTTCAACCACAAGAACTTGTTGCAAATAAAGCTTTTCTTTTGCTTTACTTCTGGCAATTTCTGTTAATTTGGGCTTAGTAATCATCTCAGTGGAAAAATCTTTTATCAAAAAAAACAAAAGAAATCTAACAAAGGGTGTCTAAAAATCAGTGCAATATTTAAATTCGTCATCGTTTGTGTAGTAGTGTTGGAGACCCTTAAATAACACAACTTGACAGCTGACAGTTTATGGTTACTACAAATGGAGCATTACACGTTTGATTTTTGATTCTATTCACTGCCTATAAGTATAAAGCATCAACACAGAAAGTCAAAGATCAGAGGAAATCAGTAAAAATATTTATCAGAAATATATCCAACTGCAATCCATATCGTATGTTCGGGTGGGGCAAAATAAAACGCATTAGGTAAACTTACTCGAAGACAAAAAACCTCGAAAAAGTAAATCTGAAAGGTAAGGGTAGTTAAAGCAGTGGCAGCTCGCATTCGAAGAAAACCGAAGTGGAAAGTGATGGCCAGAAAGATTGGAACAATTAAAAGTTCGTAACTATGTGACCGAATAGAAATGACCCTGTGATGAGAGCCTTCCGCCGCCGTACAGTATTATGACACTAAAAAATTCTGCCCTAAGAAAAATAAGCCTCCAAGGTTCAAAATCTTTACTTTATCGTTACGCTAGCAAAAAATATCGAAAAATGTTTCGTTCCGATGAGACTATTTTCTTGGCTGAGGAAAGAGTACAACAAATGAAATTATAAAGTATACGGAAGGAACTCTTATGCACCTAAGGAGAGGATTTCTAGGGTTCAGAGAGGTCTAATCAGCCTTGTTGCAGGTAAAGTAGGATACACACCATGAAATTTCCCTAGATCTATTTTTGCGAACACAGGAGGTCAATACAACGGCTAAACAGTATCAAATAAACATTCTGTGGAAAGAAATGTAGCTGTCATATAAATACAACGACCTGTTCTCAAAAAAGCACTGGATGCTTCAAATGGACTCGGCTACAACTAGGGCTGGCCACGATACCAAACCAAACGATACTTTCGTAAGTATCGTCTCAGTATCGTCAAAATCGAAAAATGTCAGTATCGTCTCGGTATCGGTATCGGTCTCGGTCTCGTACAACTCAGTTTCGTTTGGTCTCGGTATCAGTCTCGTCTGGTTTCAGTCTAGTCTGAGTCGCAAACCATAATAAAATGCACGATTTAGTTACATGTTCTTGATCCTTTAGTTGCACTCGCTTGGTATTTCTAAGATTTTAGACAAAAATCATTCCAGCAAAAAAATTTCCAGCTTAATGATTAGGAATTCTAATCTTGTTGGATATAGTTTACAGTGGATTTTTGTAAAAGAATTCATGTAAGTTGAACTGAACTTAATACAAATTGCGTATGACAAGGCCCTCACTACGTCACTGATGAGTCCAAGTGAGTAAGCCGGACGAAACGCCAATTTGTAGGACTAAAGGCCATAAAAAGCTATTTTGAATCAATAATTCAACAAGTCCAACTTTAATGCTAAGTCTTCTACTTGGCTGATTTATTTCAGTAGTATATAGAATTTGTATTATAAAAAAACCTTCTAATAAAAATCATTATTATAAAATAAAATTTTTGTAACTGAAGTTTTTTTGAAGTTGAAGTTGCTTGTTTCACAATGTCTAAGTAAAGTTCCGTCCGATTAGGAATTCGAATTTTGACGCGCGGTCATCACTTAAGAGAATCAAGTCGGAAAATTTCATCCAAATTGTGGGCTTCAGCATAACTTAGAGATGGGCTCTCTGCTAAAGAAAAAAGCTTTGAAAATGTCATCGAAATCATAAGCGCCTTTTTCGAGAAACCAATTACATAAATTGATTGTTTGCAATAAATTAATAATAATATTCAAACTTTCTCCCGATACCAAACGGTCCAAAAAATGCGGTACCGTTTAGTATCGTTTATGAGCTGATATCGTCTCGGTATCATTTCGGTTTCCGATACCGATACTGAGACTATTCTGGTATCGTGACCAGCCCTAGCTACAACCCACAAAGTGAAGTTCAGTCAAGAGTGGATCGAGCAACTTGTTCTTGAGTTGATTTAAGCTGACGAATTTCTCGAAAGCGTGAATAGGCCTGGTTTTTATTACTTTACTAGGCATTTTTTATTGGTAAATGTATAGGCAGCGCAGCAAACGTTTCACACAGTAAACAAAAACAATCGAATAGGGTGGATAAATTAGTTAGTAAAAAATAGTGTTTATAATAGTGCTGATAAGATTTTCAGAATGTACATGAAGGTTGGCAGACATTGATCATAATAAGGATGTGTTCGTTTTATTTATGCTTTGTTTTCATAAATCACCACTAGGTAGCTTGGAAAATTAAGATAAGAGTGAAAAAGTATAAAATTCGAATAAAGGTGAGGTGAGTTAAGAAAAGATATTTGAAAAACAATTTTATTAAATCTCAGAAATGTCATTGCCAATGACGAATCACTAATGTCAGATTTGAATGACTGACAACTTGTCATAATTTCGTCTATTTTCTAAGTATTGATTATTGGAAACGGGTAAAAGGCAGTTTTGTGACATAAATTTAAAGAGTTTTTTTAAGACATAAACGAATAACCTATGTATCTACTTATTTGTCTTTTTAGTAAAATCAATTATTTTCAAATTTTAGTTTTCTTAAATAATTTCTTTTAAAGCAACGTCTAGTTGTATTTATAGCCCAAGTAGAGTGTAATGTTCTTAAGTATTATTTTTCACTACTCTGATAAAAATTTAATCTCTTACAGCAAAACAAAATGTTAAAAAAAATATCATCGTAATAATACCCATATATGCATGTAAACATTACATTTCAACTCTTATTCAACTTGACATACAAAAGGCAATACTTTTCCAACACATCCCATAACTTATTCCAAAGCAAATCGGATTTTGGAAGGTATTTTATTTGTTTATTTTTGATTATAAGGACAAAAAGTAGTAGTGCGAAAAGGCAAAAAAGTAAAAAACAAAATAATCTAAGGAAGAAAATCATCACCAGCGCAGAAAAGGCCAAATCACAATTTCGCGTAGGGTCGGTCGGGCTTTGATGGGCTTTTTACCGACTTTTCGATAATCTGTGTCATTAAGCGCGACCATAAAATTTGCAAAACGGAATGTAGCTTCAAGTTTGGGGCGTTGACAAATAACAAATATGACAGAATAAAAGTTCTGTTTCCTTCAATCAACATTATGAAAATCGATTTTCTTCTTGGTTGGAGGGAACACTGTGACACTTAATTTTTTTTTGTTTATTACTCATGAAATCAATTTAAGAGCAAAAGAGTGTTTTAAGGAAAGGGATAAATTTCTCTAAATTAGTTTTTCACAATCACAATGTGTCCCAAAAGTTAAACTAGTGCCCTCTAAGGTTCAGTGTGTATTTTCTGTTGTGGGTGAAATTATTTATTTTGATTTTGTTTTTAATTTTTCAAAAAAAAGCTGCCAGAATCTGACAAATATAAGCAAATTTAACCCACTGAAAACCAAAATCGGTCAGTTAAAATTGCTGAACCACGGATCAAAGTTTGAACCACGTTCGTACAATTGGCCTTAAAAAAAAAGTTAAATCGACTTAAACAGTGAAAGTTCTTACAAAAACTAACCAAACACCTCTTTTTTAGCATTTAGAAACGTCAAAGTGTCACAATGGAGTTTTCAATACGAAAGAGATAAAAATCAGAAACAAGTTCCCACTCTGAATTATAGTTACATATTACACGATTATAGTCCCCTATTACACAGCGACTCACTGTCCCTGACTCTTTTTGCAATTGAGTGCGAAGGAAACAAAAGATGTGATTTCACCATTAAACTCATTTTGAAGGGTTAAATGAAATCATGCTATACATAAGAAAGAACTATACTTTTCGTCCCTTTTGGGATCTTTTAATATTTTAATAAAATTAATGGAGCTCATAAATTAAAAAAAGCTTATCTTTCCTTATTTACTTTGGTATATATGGCGTTTTCCTTTGGAGGTGGCGAAGTACATGCAAGTATTTACTTTGCCAGCTTTTTTCAATGGAACACATATCAAACTGGTTTTATATGTAAAATGAATCTACTCGTACATGAGAGCATGTGCATTTGATAGTACTAGATTAGGGTTTTCATCTACTGAAAAGTACTTTGCCACCTCCAAAGGAAAACGGCTATAATAGTTGTGTTAACTAGAGTGAAATTTCTCGCAAATTTTCACAAATTTTCACAATTTGCTGTCAAAACCCTTAACAAATAGACCTAATGTGTGTAGTAACCATATATTTGAATTGAAAAACTTTAATTGATAATTTAAAATTCACTTGCTTTGAAGAACGCAAATGTTCTAAAACCCTTGCTTCGCAAAATTCACCGTCGCCGTGTTTTGTTTCAGATTTCATAATTGCAAGGGTTACAGAACCTAGGCACCGGGAACATAAACACTCTCTCTGAGCATAAATTGATTAACTCATTCGAACATGCTGAAGAAAGAAAACAGTCCGAGCAGCTGTCAAATATAAAAAAAGTAGGTATTTGGAAATGAAATAAATAAAACAAAAACAATTAATTTCACAGGAATAATTTTGTTTATTTAGTTGAATGTTTTTTTGTATCATTATAAAGTTTGATTAAATTAAAAATTATGTAAATAATAGAAAAATAGAAATACTTTAATTTGCATAGTTCTAAAATGGATATCCAATTTTAAAACCAACAACAAACACGTACAATAATTTTTATTGCTGCTGTTGTTGTTGCATTTATTAATAAAAACACATTTCTAGTTTCTACAGGTTAAAAGAATTAGGTACTATTGGCTTTTTTTATATCAAAAACGTAAAATTGAATTAAATATTTCTCAAAACACTTCTCCTGCGCATCAAAAAAAAGGAATAACACAAAACAACTCTGTTTCAGCTGTCAAAGTGGCACCGAAATTGAAAATAGATCTATTCGGGCTTTTCGCTCAGGCTCACGATATTTACGATCTGAGGTAAACACGAAGTCTGAGGTAACATTTAAAATTGCCTCATAAGAGTCCATTGTTTCTATTGAATATGTCAAAGTCGGCGCGACCGAACGCTTGATTGTGGTTTGGCTATAATGCAAATTCGAAGAAATGTCATTTAAAAATTGAAACTATTTTAATTCATAAAAAAATATTCTTAAGGAACTTTTACCAAAATGAAATTTGAACGAAAAAATAAAATAAAACTTTGTACCCTATGATTGAAAATCAGGAGGCCCCGCAGCCCCCCTGCGTACGCCATTGATCTTCATCAACGGTTCTATAACTGGGGTATTGTTTCGGCTTCTATCAAGAAGTCAATGAACACATTCTAAACCACGAGCAAACAAAAAAGGCTCATCCTACGTGTTTTAGGCACATTTGTGGCCAGCAGAATCTGCGCACGCTTTATATATTGTGTACAGCGAAAGCGGTTGTGTAGCAGTAACCCGCACCACCAATATAGCGACAACAATTCCAAATACAAATCATGTGTTCTGTTATTTTCTTTTGTTTAATTTAACTTTTATAATTGAACAATAATTTGCAAGGCTTTTGAGTTTAAGTTACTTTAAATTTTAATAAAACCATAAGAAATGAGAACTTGCCATTTTGACTGCCGAGTTGAGAATGCCTTTTTAGAAAAACATGGCTTCTGCAATTTGAACGAAAAAAAAGAACTAAGCAACCAGTATACAAAATACTGGGTTGCGTTTAGGTGTAGAAGGGTTCAGGGTTAGGCGTGTTCATGTACACAACGAGTTGTATCCAGCTCGCTTTTCCGTCCAAGTGCGGACTTGGATGGAATGTTCAAATACGGACTGGACGTAAACCGGAGTGTAAACACTCAAATGTGCATGAACATGAACACTACGTATTCATTAAAAAATCAAACTGTTTTCTTCATTCGAAGCTTAAAACTTTTTAAGAAATTTTTCTTCTTTTTTTTCATACATATTTTTAAGCCATTTACTGTGTGCATGATCTTTGTGTTTGTATTTAGTTCCAAAACAAATTTATTTTTTGATTTTGTTTTCTCATTTATCTTATGTTTACAAACAACATCACATTATTTATCCAATAACACTTAAATTATTATTACATAAATTAAATACAATCCCAGTATAGCACGAACACCCGTCTGAAGCTTAAAGTCTAATTAATTGACACCAGAACGCTCGTGTCATCATTTTATAGCAGTTCATCACACTATGCTAAAGGACCTGCTCCGTTTGAGCACTCAATACGTGTTGTAATGAATTTTAATAGCCTACTGAATAAATGCAATTATCCGTAATTATTGGTAACAATTGGTTGATAATTAGTCACTCATTTGTTCTGTTTGAACCATAAGTCAATATACAGCATTTCCATATGCATGTGTCAGGCGAAATTTGACCAGCTGACCTCGGTTTTGCTTGAGTTATATTCAGCAGACTGCTGCAGCTCCCTTCACTCTTTAAACTTGTTTAATCTGCGTATATTCTATGGAATGTTTCCAGAAATATACCACCTATTTGCAGCAGAAATATAAATAAACAAAATTTAAAGTTGCCCTAACCATACACACACACAGAACTTGATTGATTGCAATTAAGTTGGGGAATTTTAATGATTAAGAACAATTATCTCGTGCGTTATAGCAAAAAGCAAAAACAACATTAATTATGTTGCATCAGACCATCAGGCATGCTGGTAATGCATAAATTTGCCTTCTTCATTAATAACAATAATAATAATAGTCCTGTGAGTTGAACAAAAAAAAAATGCAATCAAATTAAAATCAAAGCGGACCGACGCCAAACAACTAAATGCCGCAAATAATTTGTTGACAAATCAACTCTATTGTTCAGAAATTCATCACTCCTGGGCCCCCAATCGTTATCGTTGCTATAAAAGTCATGACAGGAATATTAAACTGTTGGAAATATGATTGATCAGCCTCGAAAACTAAATATAGGAGTCTTCGTCCATCTCCCATCACCAATAACACTAATGGTGTAACAGAGAGTTCTCGCTCAATTATAAATTTACATTGAACGTCCTTTAATGAGAATGTCATCTGTCAATAATAAACCAAGACGTGCCGTTGACTCGGGAGGTTTCATAAAACACAGAACAATCGAGGTGATAAACGAAAGCCTGCTGGACCCTAGTTAAGGGACCATGTTCTGGCAATTAATTGTCGCTAAGAGACCAATTTTTCCGGTATTATTATTTTCCTTTTTTAAGGAGGACCATCAGGGACGGACGGTGGAAGTCAGTTAAAAAATGTTAATTAACATAGAAATACGATGAGTTTCTGGGAATTGTTAGATTGAAGACTGCCAATTGAGAAGCTAAAAGACAACTTAGAGAGGGTGTATTATGAGTTTGATGTGGGGTTGGGTATTGCGAGAATTGAGCTCGTTAAGAAAGTTAAGTCTGCTAATTGTCGTTGGAAGGCCCTTTTCTACTGCTTGTGAGTTTGTTTTTGTTCGTTTTATTTTAGCTCCTTAAAAAGATACTGATATTGGCAATGATTGTGCACAATAATCCTCTCTAGAGTCTAGAGGGAGGAAATGTAACTATAGGTACTAGGGTAACGCCGTACTATACTGGTGTAAGTTAATTAATGGCTGGTAATGGTAGCAAGCGATGATTTTCAATTAAGTGTTGTAGTTTTTAGAAGATCCATGGAGTGTAATTAGTTTACTGAATTTAACTGAAAAAAGAAACAATTATAAATACTTACCTAATTGAATTATTTTTCAACCGTAACGTAAGCTTTCGATATAGTTTTACTAGTAAGTGGCGTAAAAATTGTCATTATAGTTAAAATAATTGAAATCCTCCTTAGTAAGACATTTTCATACTTTGTTTTTGTCGAAGAAATGTTTATAAAAAGACTATTGATTATGTCCTAAGAAACAGAACAGTAAGGAACTAAGACGTTCATGAGTCTTTATGTTAAAAATTATTAAATATGTCATTTAAGACGGGAAAACCACGAAATGCTATCAAATTAGAGGGTACATTTCGGAGAGGTGCTGCACCCTGTTGAGTACGATATCCCGCTATTTATTTTCCTTTTTTTTTTTTTAAATCCCGTCTTTTTAATCCCACTTTTTATAATCAAGTTTATTATAATCCCGTTTTTTTATGATCCCGCTTTTGTAATCAAAACAAGTTGTTTTAATATCGCGCTATTTTTTAACATAAAACAACTAGTTTTGATGATAAGAACTTTAAGAAGTAAGTGAATAAATATAACTGTTTTTAAATGCAGGCTTTTTATATTATTTTTTAACGTATCGAGAAATTACTAAGCAATAACGTAAATTTTGGCTTAACTACTTGTAACTGCAGTAGTTGATAACAAGGAAACTTTAAACCTTTGTTGTCGTGCGTCAGAGCTTAATTTGCATATATGTTCTTTAAGTGATTTTTATTAGATTATTATTAGTTCAACAACACTTTCTTAATTTGTAGTTCAAATAAGTTCTAAAAAACATGCTCTAAGGTTTACTACATTCATTTCACGTTTGTACATAATTGCAAAACTAAAAAAATACAAACATATGTGAGCGTTACCTTCCTGCGATAAACTGTATATGAAATTTAGGATGAGCTGAATACATTCTATGCATTTATGAATCATCTATTTAACTGTTTATTTATATGTAGTTATGTTTCACTTTTCTAAATTAAAATTAAATTAAATTGAGTGGCGCAACAGCTCATGGAGAACCAGGGCCTAGTGACTAACAACTCTCAACCATTCCTGTGTGCGTGTTGTTGGCAGGAATGGAGGGGACCTACAATTTTTTGTCGAGCCCGAACGGCTAGATGAGAAGCACTTATTCATGACAAGTATACTCTTGGAGGATTTGTCAGTCCCTCGCTAGAGGCAGTACCTCGGAAAAAAACATTTCTGTTTTTAGGTGGCAGTGGCCGGGAATCGAACCCAGACCTTTGGCATGACAGTCCTACGCACTAACCATTATGCCACGAGGTCCTAAACTTTTCTACAAAAGTTAAATCTAGGTTCGCTCTTTGTGAAACTAGAGATGAAAGATAGGATTGAGTAGTTTATTGAAAAGAAACACAACATTTTTTCAGTTTTGTACAACAGAAATGAATGTAGGTATCCCTTTATTCTATTCAATTGAATACCACTTTAGTCAAGGTTTGGATATCTGATTCCGGTATATAAGAGAAACATCAAAATTAAAATGATTTTTTACTTGTATCTCCCTTTTTTGGGACAAAATTTAAATAGATAACACTAATAACAATTTATTTTATTTGTCATTGCAGGTTTTAATTTAATTTTTACCTGAAAGTCTGTCTACCTGAAACTTTATTAATTCATTAAAACAAAAATATAAGTTCGAAAAAAACAAGCTTATCGGAAAAAGGCGGGACTTTAAAAATCGCTATTATAATAGATCGGGATCCTGAATAAACGGGATTTTAAAAGACGGAATTTTGAAAAACAGTATTTTAGTAGACGGGATTTTAAAGCTTTTTTTAAGGATTTTTGAAAAAGGAATAGGATAAGCTCTCTTTTTGAATATAACTGGAAAACCAAGCAGAATTTCGAGTTAATGTTCATTTTTTTTTTTAAGTCAGTAAAATTAAATATCAAATAACTGTTTTTTTCGTAGAAAACAAATGTATGCTTTGGCGTTGGATTGTACACACATTTCATAGGTAATTAAAATGAATACAAATTATTCAAATAGCAATTTTCCAAAAAAAAAAAAAAACAAAGGAAAGCAAGATATCACAAAAAATGTCATACCAACCCCAACATATCACTCAAAGGTGAACTTGGAACCACGCACATGTGATTTTTAATGGCGCGATTATTTAGTTGCAGGAAATATGACACATATGCGACTTTAAATCGCAGCGATTAAATAAATGCAACTAATTCCATTTTTTGAGCGTTTTTTTCAGTAGCAAAATTAAATAGATCATATGTGCTTGCATTCTAATTAAAAGTTGTATGTTGTATTTTAAGTGATTTAAGAATCCCACGATAGATTATCGCAAGTGAGTGCAAGGTCATAATTTCTGGCCATACCGATTTTTCAGTCGCAACGACTGAAAATCGCAAGTGCGGTCCTAGCCTTAGAAGTCGTTAATGGCTTATTTTGAAGATAATATTATCTTGTACAAAATTTAATGTGGACATTTTATTGTAAAATCAAATGTGAAAGAGTTGTTGAACAAAAACCAAACCAAACTGTTTTTCAAGATGGCCCCAAAAGAGATAACCCAAAAATCCCAAAAAAATTCGTTTTTATAATTAGAAGGCGTATCCAAACGGATTTAAAAAAAAAATGCTGTCGATCGAAAAATGTGATTAAAAAGTATCATTCATTCTTGACCAGTTAAGTTAAAAATAATTGTCAAATTTTAATCAACACACATGCTCTAGAAATGCAGTTTTTGAACATTATGTTTGCGCATTCCTCTTTTACATGATAAAAAGACTCACAAAAATAGTTTTAGTTTTTTGGCCAAAAGTGCTTACCAGGCACTAGGCAACGTTATTTAAGTAGCTAGATATTTTTAGAAATATTTTATATTTTTCCAAAATATTAAATAACTGTCAAAAAATTCTTTTACAAAGCCGGGTTTTCAATAAGAGGAAGTCTTCTTTAATATTTATTTATTTATTTATTGTTGTTTAACGAGCCTAAAGTGAATAGCATAGCAAGACAATAAGCGGATAAAATTTGGTTTTCCGAATGTTCAGATTTCGCTTAGTTGATTCTTGTTGCAATATATTGGTCATATAGCAATGTTTAAAAAGTTTTTAGCGCGTTCCATATAAGAATATCAAATAATAGGTTAGTATCAGGAAAGGAAAGTAGAAAATTGAGGTAAGTTTAGGTGTAGGATGCCATTCTAAATTTTGAATGAAGTTCAGGATATTTTTAGTGACAGGGTAAAGGTATCACCAGAGGGCTTGTTTTTAGTTCTGCCTAGGCCAAGGCATTTTCAAAGAAAATGGGATTAGCCCTTCTCGGACTATTTATCTTCACACCCTCTACATAAGTTCGATGAGCCAATGCCCATTTTACTCATGTGAGTTCCCATTGAGTTGTGACCCGTTATGCCTTGTGATCGAGGTGGCATTCGTGTACATATCTCGTATCTATATCTCCGGTCAATACACTTGTTGGTAACACGCACATAGGAGGTTTTGATATTCCTATACCTACAAATCGCAGCATGTTCTGCACTTGTGTGGATTTCCATTTACACACGAAAACCTCACTTAAATTAAAAACCAATTTTTATACATGCACTCAAGGAAAAACCTCAGGTAAATAATCAACCTGGACCTTGTTAAATTCACAAGCTACATAATCCCATATAAAATACTGGTATTTTAGAAATTTACCTGATTTTGATAACCTTATCAGTGTCAAATCAACCTGGTCTGGTGGCCTTAATTTCCATATTGAAGTTGATTTTAGAAGGTAAATAAGAAATGATGACAATAATATAGTGCTAATTTTAACCGATATCGTGTTTTTTTAATAATGTATGTTATAAATTTCCACTTTACTCCAAATCAAGTTGAAGAAACTTTATATGCATTTTTACCTGCTGAATTTTACCTGACTACATGTTTAAGATGCACTCTGCGTGTTCATTTCAACATGACACTATGTTAAAATACACACACACAGGCCATCAAAATAAAATTATTTGAATTTAACCTGGCCGCCTGTTAAAGTAGCACTCTACCAGTGTTAAAACACACCCCCAAGCCGTCCAAACAAAATAGTTAAGTGGCCCAGGTAATGTGTGAGAGGTTAACAGTTCAGAACTAAGTAAGTATCAAAAAAAATTTTTAAAATAAAATAATATAATCGTATATACGAGTACATAACAATAAACTTCTATACTTTGAGAATAATGCAAAAAGAATTAGATGAAAAGCAGCGTTAGAGATGCGAACTAGACGCATTGATTCCAAACACAATATAAATTGGACACAGGGTTGATTCAACATTGAATCGTGATAAATTAACTAGATTTTCAGGATGAATTAACAAGATTCTCAGGTAAAGCTTACAGTTTTACTATTTTAAGGCAGAGGTAAATTTACAAGATTTCATGTAGATTTTACCTGCAACCTACATTGATTTAATACGACACTCAAATCAGGTATCTGACTAAGTAACGGGTGATTTTTTAAGAGGTTTAGAACTTTAAAAAAAAAACACAAAAAATTCGAAATAATGAATGAAATATTCATTTGAATCGATAGTTTGAACCTTGCAATTTAATGTTTAAAGATAATTTCATGCAAATGTTGACCGCGGCTGCGTCTCAGGTAGCCCATCCGCTGAGTCCAATTTTGGCATACTCTTTCAAACATATCGGCCGGTATCTCACGAATGAATGCATGGATGTTGGCTTCCAGTGCGTCAATCGAAGCGGGCTTGTCCCTATAGACATTAGCCTTGACATACCCCCACAAAAAATAATCTAATGGTGTCAAATCGCACGATCTAGGCGGCCAATTGACCGGCCCGAAACGTGAAATTAACTGTTCACCAAACTCGCCTCGCAATTGCGCCATTGTTTCGCGTGCTGTGTGGCATGTGGCACCGTCTTGTTGAAACCACATATCATGCAAGTCAAGAACTTCCATTTCGGGCAAAAAAAAGTTTGTTATCATCACTCGGTAGCGTTCACCATTGACAGTAACGCTGCGATTCGCATCATCTTTGAAGAAATATGGCCCAATAAAGCCGCCGGCCCATAAACCGCACCAAACAGTGGCTTTTTCGGGATGCATTGGTAGCTGTTGCAATGCTTCTGGCTGATCTTCACTCCAAATGCGGCAATTATGCTTATTTACGTACCCATTCAACCAAAAATGAGCCTCATCGCTGAACACAATTTTTCGATAAAAAAGCGGATCCTCGGCCAGCTTTCCAAGAGCCCATTCACCAAAAATTCGGCGTTGTGGTAGGTCGGCTGGCTTTAGTTCTTGCACCAGCTGTATCTTAAAAGGCTTTACGCCCAAATCCTTCCGCAAAATTTTCCACGTAGTGCTGTAACAAAGGCCTAACTGCTGGGAACGGCGCCGAATCGACATTTCGCGGTCTTCTGTCACACTAGCTGATACGGCCGCAATATTTTCTTCACTACGCACAGTACGTAAACGTGTTGGTGGTTTAATGTCTAACAAAGTAAATTTGGTGCGAAATTTGGTCACAATCTTCCGAATAGACTGCTCAGAAGGTCGAGAATGCCGACCATAAAATGGAAGCAGCGCGCGATGAACATTTCGAACCGAGCACGAATTTTGATAGTAAAATTCAATAATTTGCAAGCGTTGTTCATTTGTAAGACGATCCATGGTTAAATTGCAAACCAAACTGAAGCTGTTTGACAGTGACACAAGGTACTAAACACACGTCAGCTGTCAAAACCAGTGTTGCCAAAACCAAACCAGCTAAATAATCACCCGTTAGTTAACCTGACCAACCAAGTTGAAAATGATAACCTGAAAATAAGGTTAGTTATTCCTGCTTTACTTCTCTGAGCATGTATACCAAAGTGAGTTTACAGTGTTTACAATTTCATTCTTTTTTTTTAATATCTTCTCAAAACAAGATACTGAATATAATTAACAATGAATATTCTCAAACCAAAAAAAAATAAAACAGAGTACATACGTCGTATACATCGTATAAAGGCCAGTTTTCGTGTTCAGGGTTAACTCTGAGTTGAATCAGAGTTAGCTAATGCTGAAAATAAATTAACACCGAGTTAATTCAGAAACAGTTTTTCAGTTGAAGTCTATCTTTATTTTTCAGTTGTCAAATGTCTAAGGCATCGATGTGCCATACTATGGGTACCACCCTTTTACACCTTTCACTCATTGGAATAGAGATGGCACCACAGAGGAATTGCACTGACAATAGCTTTCACTATCGCAATCGAGAAAGGTACTAAATTTGGCCCAGAGTTATCTCACAAAAGTATAGGTGAGTTATCTCCGAGGAAACTTAGGATTTCAATTGACTAAAAAACTCGCTTGTGGAGTAAACTCAGGTTGAACCCCGAGACTAGGATGTTCTTGCACTGAAAAAGTGGCCCTAAGTGGAGAAATAATCAGTGCACTTGTTCGCGATACCAGGCTTATCTGTGATATTCTTTGAAGAAAGGTTACTACAGAAATAATCGTTGGGGTACGGCTCTGCTTCTGACAAAAGACAAGAAGAACAATAATTGGTATTTTGGTCTTTCTATGACGTCACAATAATCTTTTACTATGAGCTATTTAAGGAGTTTTTCCTTTTAGTACTTTTTAGTACTTTAGTTAACTATCTATGAGTGGATGTATCAATTCAATCCAAGTTTTTTTGCGGTTTTAATACTATAAATAAAAATAAATAAATTTGGTGGCACAACAGCTCGTGAAGAACCAAGGCCTAGTGACTTACAACTCTCAACCATTCCTGTGTGCGTATTTTTGGCAGGAATGGAGGGGACCTACAATTTTTTGCCGAGACCGAACGGCTAGATGAGAAGCACTTATTCATGACAAGTATACTCTTGAAGGATTTGTCAGTTCCTCGCAAGAGGCAGTTTCTCGCGAAAAAAACATTTCTGTTTATAGGTGGCAGCGGCTGGGAATCGAACCCAGACCTTTGGCACGACAGTCCTACGCACTAACCATCATGTCGCGAGGTACTACTAGGTTTAAATACTGGGGTTTGGTAAATAATTCTTAATTTTAAAATGGTGTCGATGCATACACGAAAAAGTGTAACGTTTCGGTAAAATATGTAGTAAAAGATGATAGTTGTGTACAATTTGGGTCTTGATAACTTCGCTACTAAAAAATATACATAGTTCCAAAAATACCTATTTTAAACATAAATACTCGTACATAGGTGGATCAAATCCCACGGTTTGCAACTAAGGCAAATCTTTCCAGTCATGACAGTTCGTCTTAAAAATATAAAATTCATTTACATTTTATTGGCTGCCATTTCAGATACAAATAACTAATTTTCTTTTTTTCAAAAACTATTATTATTTTTACTGTTTTGGCAGTAAAAATAAGAATACTGATTCAAGTGAAAGTGAGAAAATTCCCAAAACTTGAAGAATAACTCTAAAAAAATATTCAGATTATGATATCTGTTCCATTCGTGAAATATGAAATATTGGTGTAAGTATAACGAGGATTCTTAAGAGAATTCAATTTTGAACCCAATTTATTCATTATACCACATCCCTACCCACCCTACCTCAAAAACAAAAAAACCTTTGTACGAATAAAACCTGAATTGACCAGGAGTAAAAACCTTTACCTAGATCCTGACTTGAAAATAAATGTATTCTAAACGACCATGGTTTTTTTTTCCGTAAGCAATTTGAATTTTTAATGAAAACCTTTGAATCGAGAGAGTTTTATTTTTTTATTTTATATGTTGAATCCTTAAGGATAACAGTGTAGAAAACCCATGGTTTGTTAAAGTAGTAGAAGTAAAAAATGTAAAAAAAAAACTCAATATTTCTTAATCATACATAGGAAAAGAAAATGTGGGCCACACGGCAGACTGACATTACTCAACCCAAGGCAAGGCTGCCAATGCAACATTCCAAGACAACTCCGCAATTTCACTGCCACTTTGCTAATATGAAAATTGTGTTGAAATGTATGATGTGCTTGTGTTTTGTTATATCATACGCTAGAAATGCCAATAAATCATTTGAAGATGATTAATTGCAGTAGAGACATGAAGAAACGACGAGAAAAAGGAAACGGAAGTGTAGACACATTAAGGGTTGCACATACTCGTAGTTACATATTGTTATATAGAAAATTGTAAGGGAATTTTCCTTTTCTATATAACGGATTTCATTTTTGTATTTAATACCAAAGCTTTGAACGGCACTGCATGTCGTTCTAGAACTTCTATTCTATGATTTGACGAACCGTTATATTTTCGAGATGATAAATGGCTTAAATCTGAGTAATACACATGTTGAAAGGGATGTTGTCAAAGCTAGGGATGGGGATGGTGGGTAGTGGCAGTTCGTCGTGTTTCGTATAGCTCCATGTTCCTGTTTTTTTAATGTATAGCTTCGAAGCTAATGAATATCTGATTTCACTATAGTTGTCAACCGTTGCTTGTGATTTTAAGCACTCAAAGTTGGTATATTGTGTTTTATATGAATTCAGGATTTCAATTATAAAAATAAGTTTGAGTAAGGACTAGATATGTACCTAATCACTTAAAAAAAAAAATTTGATTTATTAACTGTCAACGTAACTTAGAGAAGATTATGTTTAATTTAAGAATTAATGATGTTCACAAGGAGATTGTTTTTTTGTGCTGACAGTAAAAAACGGACTTGCTTGCCGTTTTGACAGCCTTATAGCAAATATGATGTGTCATTTAAGCTAGGGTATATCCAAATAGACATAAACCATGAAATTTAACCCTTCTTTTAGAGACAATATAAATTGGTTTTCGAAATTATAATGGCTGAGTTTTTTCTTTTTTTTCCATTTTACGCTAAACTGAATTTTGTTCAAGGCTTACAAATGAACTTGTGTGTGTCATGCTTACAAGCACTTTATTAAGGTACGTTAAATATTTTCGTACCTGAATAAGATTTTTTTGAAACGAAGCTCCACACAAATATTTTTGGAATATCATAAATCATAAAATAGGTAAAAAGGTACTACGTACATTTTAATATATAATAGGTATGTAATGTTCATATACTCGTATGTGCGATACCTGTATAATCTTCAGCAATTAATAATTAATTCAAAATGGCTACACTTTTGTATCACTGGATACCTAAATAGTATGTATATTAGGTTGGTCCTTAAATTAGACAGATTAAAACAGAAAACAAAAAATATTAAAAAAACGGGAACACTTACAATGCCCACGCTATAACTTTTTTTTTAAAGCCACAAATTCATTGTTTAATATGCTTTCTAAATTAAGTTTTCAATATAGGTAAATAGTTTTTGAAAAACTAATTTTCAAACTCAAAATTAAGAAAATGAAATAATAATTTTTTTAGGATTTAAAATTATTATTTTCAAAAACTATTTATAATAAAATCTTAATTAGAACTGATATTATAGAATGGAATTGTGACTTTAAATAAAGCTATAGCGTTGCATTGCACCTAAGTGGTCACGTTTTTTTAAAAATATTTTTTTTCAGTTTTGAATTAATATTTTAGAAAATTACCCCTCCTACCTGAGCGGGGGAAATAGGTCCCGACTTGGATTCGATTTTTTTCTTGTCTGAATCTAATCTTTATCTTCATATATTTTTCACGTGTTATAAGAATAACCCTAACCCCATAATAAGTGAAAAGAGGGAAACGAAGGGGGTGAAATAAAAATCTGAAAAAAAAAACTAGGAAATAAGGATTTTTTTTTATCTATTTAGAACCATTTGACGCTTATCCACCTCTGAATTAAAAAAAAAAAAACAATATCAGGAGCACCCTGAATCTGATGATTAAACATTTGAAAGAATTTGGCATCAACTTTGGCATTACATTGATTTTAATTAAGAGTATTCTTGTGATGCAGCCCTTTGTATTCCATACCTGAAATTTTCACTTGCGATATATTTTATGGCTATAGTCATGCATTCTTAAAAAAAAAATTGTTTTGGAGATTTTGATCAGACTTGACATTACGATGATAAGACAAAAAAAGTCTGTTTGCTTGCCTGTCTGGTCAGTCTGTCTGTTCAGCTATACAGCCTAACGGGCTCGATCGATTTTCCTAAAACTTAGTACTTAGGACTTTTGGTGATTTTGCCCATACGTTTTTTTAATTTTTTTAAGACCTAAAAATAACGGCAACTACCTGCCATACAATTGTTTTTAATCAATTTAGAAAAATCTTCTTTATTTTTCTCAAAAACGGCTCCACAACTTTTCTTAAAAAAATTCAATGCACTTTTTTCAGTAAGGGCTTTACTTCCCACTCGCCACATGAATTATTTATACTTCTGGGCATTGTTTCGCTTCGTAAAAGAAAGCAAAGAAAGGACATATTATCTTAAATGTTCATTTTTTTTTTGAGCGTTATTTCCAAACGCTTTGCTATGATTTCGAACATTTATGTAAGTATGCCGGGTTGGCCACTTATAAAAGCTCGGCGGGCATGTTGAGTAAAGCTGTTCTAAACAATACAAACAGTTTTTCTTACATTAAATTTTCAAAAATATATTTTGAGTTTTTAAAAAAATTTCTAATTTTTTTTTTTGAAAATCAAATATTTGGAAAACAAAATTTTTGAATTTTGTTATATGTAGTTGGTATTTGAGGTTTTTTTACACTTTTAAATGTATTTAAAAAAAAAAATATTTTTATGAAAAATGACGGTACCTTCCATCCAAATGTTAAAAAACCATTAAGGGAAATATTTTGTTCTTAAAAACGTCTCGTACGATTTTTATAAAACTTTTATGCTAAAATTAGTGCGATATACCTGCTACTAAAATTTACATATAGCAACTGTTTGTAGAACGTTTTTTTTTTACTTTTTATTTTCTCTTGTGCCTGTTCGTGTACTTCCGAAAACTACGAATTTCTACGAATTTTATTTTTTTATGAGTATTAAGAGAAGTTTGTGCTAAATCGTAAAAATTGGTAGTTTTGGGAGGTACACAAACAGACATATTATCAGTGATAGGTTTAGATTTATTTTAAAAATATTGCGTAGCAGAATTAAAACGAAAAAAAGTTTTTGATCTTAAAAAAATGGTTAATTTTTGTTTTGAAAATTCGATACTTCTAATTTTGCACATAAATAAATAAATAAAAGTAGTTTAAGCTAATTTCAAGCTTTTAAAATTTTTCTTTTATAATTTTCTTGTAAAGGGTGTTTTTTTAGAGGTATAGAATTTTGAAATGGCATAAAAAACTAATCATTTTTAAATTAACACGGGATTTACTTTTTTTCGAAAGATAATCTTCTGGCGTAGTAATTTAAATATAATTTTTGGTATATGGACGCCACGGCTAGCTCGGACGTATTCAAATCTGAAGGTCCAATTTTCGATGACTTTTCCAACATTTGTGGCCGTACATTGGTAATAACGCAGCGAATGTTGTCCTTAAGTGGTCAACTATTTTGGGCTTTTCGGCATAGTCTATAACGACTTCACATATCTCAACAGAAAATAGTAAAGCTCCGTTAAATCGCACTATCTTGGAGGCCAATTCACGGGTCCGTAACGTGAAATTATGCGGTTACCAAACGTTTCCTTCAATAAATCAATTGTGGCACGAGCTGTGTGTCATGTTGCACCATCTTGTTAAAACCACTGCTCCTCAACATTAAATTGTTCAATTGATGAAGGAAATAGTCAGCAATCATGGCTCTATAGTGGTCCCCATTGACTGTAACGGGACCAATTAATCCACTAACCCATAAAACACACCAAACAGTCAGTGTTTTCGGATGTCCCGGTGTCTTAACATACACTTGAGAATTATCATCACTCCAAATACGACAGTTTTGTTTATTGACGTATCCATTGAACCAAAAGTGAGCTTTAACGGTAAACAAAATTCACATGATACGTATTTCGAACAGAACCAAACAAACAAAACAAAACTAAAAAAAAACGATGTTCAGGGGTCAGTCTATTCGTGTTGAAATGCCAAACCAAACTAAAAATAAATCACTTGATAGCTGAGAAAATGGCTGCCAGTTGAAATAGTACTGTCAACTTAAAGTTCTATGCCTTTAAAAAGCAACCTTTTTTAACTGAATTTTCTTTTTATTGTCTCAGCTATTGAAGGTTTGCTTCACAGTGTCTAAGTAAAGTTCTGACACAAAAATTTTGACGCGGAGTCATATATTCAAAGGAAAACAATTTACACAAATATTTAATGGATTTCATTAAAAACACTTCCACACCCACAGTAAAGAGAAACAAGTGCAAAAATGTCATCCGAATCGTTGGTTTCAGAAAAGGGAAGCATAAGTTAAATGGGCGTGGCAGTTGTAATTTTAATTATTGCCTTAGCCCTCTCCCTCCTTGCATAAGAGAAAAACTCTGAAAACAACATCTAAATTCTTTAGAGCCCCTTCCGAGAAACCAATTAGAAAAATGTATGTTTGAATTAAATTAATAATTATATCCAAAAATCCATATTTTATGAAGATACCAAATGATACTTCCGAAAGTATCGGTACATTTCGGTCCAAAAACTACGGTATCGTTTGGTATTATCTCAGTATCGTTTGGGATGCTTTACAGCTGGTATTATCTCGGTTTCCGAATCCGATACCAAACAATACCGAGACTTTTCTGGTATCGTGGCCAGCCCAAAGAGCAAGTCGTGAGACCCAGTCGTGCATTTTATGAAGTAATTCAGCCTAACTTAGGAGTCAGACGCTGAATGATATTGAAAGGATATGTATGTGGAAAAGTAGGTACTTGATATACATATTAACCACTCAAAACACTGTAAAAAGCATTCTTAATTCAAAACCAACACCTATCGGGTTTTCCCCTCAAATTCTTTATAACTATTCTAAAACGCTTGTGTAACGTTATTACATCACAAGTTAGAAGGGTAGCCAGTGAGCTTATTTAAACAAAAAAATTACGAAAAATAAATGCAAACAATTTCTACCATTTAGCAGAAGCATTGAATTATATTTTTTTAATTTATTAAATATTAAATTCCTACTCTCTTTTTTTTCCAAATCAATGTGTTTAAAGCTTGTTCAATGCACGAACAAAAGGATTTCTACTTGAGCGGATGACTATTTTGCTTGGTATCCAGGGCTGGTATTTGATATCTGTAGCGCCTGGAACCTAAAATAAATCAACCAGCCACACAAGACCCTTTTATTAGTATTTTTAATTGACAAACATAGTGAGTCAAGTACTTAACTGTCGAAATATGTTTCAAATGATCTAAAATATAAGTTTAACAAAATAAATTGTGGAGCAACTGCTCGTGGAGAACCAGGGTCTAGTGACTTACAACTGACTCGATCATTCCTGTGTGCGTGTTTTTGGCAGGCATGGAGGGGACCTACAATTTTTTGCTGAGGCTGAACGGCTAGATGAGAAGCACTGTTCATGACAAGTATACTCTTGGAGGATTTGTCAGTTCCTCGTAAGAGGCAGTACTTCGGAAAAAAATTTCTGTTTTTTGGCGGCAGCGCCTGGGAATCAAACTCAGACCTTCGGCAAGACAGTCCAATGCACTTACCATCATGCCATGAGGTACTACATAAGTTTATCGGGACACAAAATTATTTTAAATGTTTGGTTCATTTAGTTTGATGGGGCGCTATATTTTCTGATACCATCGCTGTTCGAATTCTTTTTCATGGGTGCTTCATCATTTTATCTATAGAAACTATACTACACGATTTCCCTACCCCCCTTCCCACTCCCGAAATTCATTCATTTGGTTTATCGATTTAAACATCCCAACCAAAGCAATAACATCAAATACAAAAATTCCTCGCATCGATACACAACGCTTCCTCTGAATAGTTTGTTGCTGTATCACGTACATTTGTTAGATATGGTATTTCACTAAAATAAAATACATGTTTGTATGATTTTCGGAGGAAGTAAATAAAACGAAAACAGCTAAAATTTTGAATCCGAATATCGACAGGCTATTGTTGTCTTTTTGGCAATTTTATGGCAATCACCTTGATGCGCTTCCACATATAAGTACATATTTTCCCAAACAGAAGTGAACAATTTTTGGTGGTGTTGAAATGAAATGAAAATGCAAATAAAAAAATCTATATAACGACTAGCTATGTGAATGCATGCTGATGACATTTGAAAGATTTGGTAGAAAATTTGAGTTAGATAAAAAAATGTGAAATGTAAAATAAAAATACCAATAGGTAAAGGGTGATTTTTTAAGAGGTTTAGAACTTTTAAAAAAAAAAAACACAAAAAATTCGAAAAAATTAATAAAATATTTATTTGAATCGATAGTTTGAACCTTGCAATTTAATGTTTAAAGATAATTTTATGCAAATGTTGACCGCGGCTGCGTCTCAGGTAGCCCATCCGCTGAGTCCAATTTTGGCATACTCTTTCACACATATCGGCCGGTATCTCACGAATGAATGCATGGATGTTGGCTTCCAGTGCGTCAATCGAAGCGGGCTTGTCCCTATAGACATTAGCCTTGACATACCCCTACAAAAAATAATCTAATGGTGTCAAATCGCACGATCTAGGCGACCAATTGACCGGCCCGAAACGTGAAATTAACTGTTCACCAAACTCGCCTCGCAATTGCGCCATTGTTTCGCGTGCTGTGTGGCATGTGGCACCGTCTTGTTGAAACCACATATCATGCAAGTCAAGAACTTCCATTTCGGGCAAAAAAAAGTTTGTTATCATCGCTCGGTAGCGTTCACCATTGACAGTAACGCTGCGATTCGCATCATCTTTGAAGAAATATGGCCCAATAAAGCCGCCGGCCCATAAACCGCACCAAACAGTGGCTTTTTCGGGATGCATTGGTAGCTGTTGCAATGCTTCTGGCTGATCTTCACTCCAAATGCGGCAATTATGCTTATTTACGTACCCATTCAACCAAAAATGAGCCTCATCGCTGAACACAATTTTTCGATAAAAAAGCGGATCCTCGGCCAGCTTTCCAAGAGCCCATTCACCAAAAATTCGGCGTTGTGGTAGGTCGGCTGGCTTTAGTTCTTGCACCAGCTGTATCTTAAAAGGCTTTACGCCCAAATCCTTCCGCAAAATTTTCCACGTAGTGCTGTAACAAAGGCCTAACTGCTGGGAACGGCGCCGAATCGACATTTCGCGGTCTTCTGTCACACTAGCTGATACGGCCGCAATATTTTCTTCACTACGCACAGTACGTAAACGTGTTGGTGGTTTAATGTCTAACAAAGTAAATTTGGTGCGAAATTTGGTCACAATCTTCCGAATAGACTGCTCAGAAGGTCGAGAATGCCGACCATAAAATGGAAGCAGCGCGCGATGAACATTTCGAACCGAGCACGAATTTTGATAGTAAAATTCAATAATTTGCAAGCGTTGTTCATTTGTAAGACGATCCATGGTTAAATTGCAAACCAAACTGAAGCTGTTTGACAGTGACACAAGGTACTAAACACACGTCAGCTGTCAAAACCAGTGTTGCCAAAACCAAACCAGCTAAAAAATCACCCGTTAGGTACCAATACAATATAAGTTATGTACCTACCTATGTATATATTTGACTTATCCGATGAAAGATGTGGGATCTTGAAAAAAATTAAATGTGTGTTTAAGAAGTTCTGCTAAGAAGAAGTGCTAACCATATAATAGTTTCCAAACGTTCTAATAAATTGTTTTTCGCTTAAAACAATTGGCTGATCGTGGAAACAAAATAACTAAATAACATTTCTAAGTTTCAAACTGAAAGAAAGATCAAATTAGTGTTCGACGATCTGTTAGAGAAAAGTATGATCCTTAATTCGAATATATTTTGCCAAATAGGCTATTTAGCTTTATGCATATGGGGCATTCCATGCCAAAATCGAACAGTTTGAAATTTTTTATTTTTGATTTTCCAATCTTTTAAATATTTTGTAGCATTCAGTGATTAACACTTTCTGTTAAGTTTTGAGAACTTTGAAAAGGTATTGAATTTAGAAAGCTCATAACTTCTTTTTTTAATGGTTCAAATTGAAACACTTTTTTTATTAAACGTATTCTTATATATGTAAGGTTTTTAATTGTGTTTTTATAAATTTAAAGTTTTTAATACATTTTTAAAAGTAAGTGCATATTTCGATTTTTTTTTTATATTTCATTATTTTTAACCTTTATCAATTAATCAACTTCTACGCTTAACTGCCTGAACAGAATGGAGACGGAGCTGCAACTGGAGCTGCAACTGGAATAGCTGTCAAAATTTTGAATACACACAAATCCATAGATACGAACAGATCGCGACGCAGCTGCACACGGAGCTGCATACGCAGCTGGACAAGTTGGCCAACTTTTAACTTTTGCATGCAGCTTCTTTGACGTTTCAAAATTTTGAGCCCAACCAAGTGTTTACATGGGGTTTGAAGAGAATTTCAAACTCTTTTCAATCAATGATAAAGACATAAACTAATTTTAGCTTCCATTTCATCATTCCCCACTTTTATTTTGATTTATTTTCTATTTTTGTGTTGAATTAAACTCGCACAGCTGACTTCAAATGCCCAAAATATCAGAAAGCTGTACAGCACATTGCGGGCGAGTAAAAAATATCACGTACAGCATTTTTTGACAGCTGTTCCAGTTGCAGCTCCAGCTCCAGTTGCAGAACTCTATTCTGATCAGGCAGTAAGTAGATCGCAGGCTCTTTATAAGTATACTAATTTTTTTATTTTTGAAAAAAAAATGTTATTCATTGCTTTGTTCTTGCTAGGTGTTCTACCTTTATCATTGCCGAGAAAAGCCATGAGGTCATTTAAGGTCGAAAAACTTTGCAGTAATTTTCTCGTTCTCGCTTCGTTTAGAAGTTTTAGTGATTTTTATGATTTTCGTACACGCTTCTTTTAATTAGCTCTATCTTTGCGAAATCCCGAACGATTTTTAATTTTTTTTAAACAACTATTTTAAATCGTTTAAACTTGGTCTACATTTTTTTGTGCCGATAACGGTTTTTCCGCAATCAATTTTACGATTTTCTCATTAAAAAACATTATTGTGTATAGTTTTATTTTTCTTTTTATGGAAGTTAAATACATATTTAAAAAAAAAGACATTGGCGCAAAATTTTAAAAATTTAAAACCAACACTAAATTTCTTTTAAAATGAGAGTCTGCTCTAAATAAATGTTTTAGAGCGAGAGTCGGCTCTTCATCAATTTTAAACGAGATAAAGTATACTCTAAAGCACTCGTCTAACTTTAAAAGCAACAAAACCCTTCTTTATCTCATTAAAAGTGTACTTTATCCATAGAAAAAGTTATTTCACGAAAAAAAAAATTACCTAAAGGAAAATGTTTTCAAAAGTTTTTCTTAGAATTTTGACGATTTTAGACATTATAAAATTAGAATCCAACTAATCGAGTTTCAATTTTACAATATAGTGGCGATGAAACACACATACAATGTACCCACAACTCAAGAAAATTGCAACAATTTCCAAGGGAGTGGAACAATGATTTTTTTTAAATCAAGGATATAAATGTTGTCTTCTTGTACATTAAAGTTTAATAATATCAAAACCATCACAATCTTAATCTAATGTCACTTTCATTTCATTTTATATTTTATATAGTTTACTTTCTCCAGCGAGAAATTATTTGTTTCGAAGAATTGTGTTCATTTTAAATTATTTCTGTTGTGTAGCTGTGTCTCTTTCTTCATCTGTCAGATTTGGGCTTGTTCAACCCAAATTTGCTTACGTTACGTTGCGGAGTTCACTCTAGTTAGAAGAGTTGTTTAATGCGTTTAAAAATAAGAAATAGTTACACAAGGGTTCGGAGCAAAACAACTTCGTTAACTAGAGCCGGTTCTATTCCTTAAACGAGCAATATTTAAAATTTTGAGCCACTTTTTTTTATTAAATGAAACCTATCACTATTCAATTTTTGCGTAACTAAATAATCATTCACACAATCAAAGAAAACTATTGTTTGAGTAAATTTGTATGCAGAATATCACTTACCCCATTCTTTTCACAAACACCTCCAGCATTTTTAAGATCACCTGTCCATGCAAGTCCTAATGTTCCCATTTCAAAATCACGGTAAGTAAACATATACGCCAAACAAAATGCATCATAATCTTCCTCTGTAAAAATTTAAACAAGAAAATTATAAAATCGTCAGTATTATGAAAAAATATCTTTATTTTATAATTAGTAAAAAGTTAAAGGAGATGTTTGGGGCAAAGATCTTTGAAAAGTACATTTTTAAGTTATAATTTTTAATTTGCTATTTTAAGTTATATGAGGTTCAATTCAAATAATGAAATAATTGAATTTAATACATTCTACTAAAGACTATTTAGGACGGACCCGAGTATAGGTCAGCTCCTATATTTTAAAATGGCAGATAACAACGTGCTAGCTTTTATAAAGGGTGTTTTTTTAAGACGTGTGGATTTTCATCTGGCAATCCTTTTTTCGGAGGATTGTCTTTTTTAAAAGGTGTCATTTCATCCTATCCTGAGCAACGATTGCAAATCGTGCAAAATTATATCCAAAATAATGGTTCGGTTCGCGCGACGCATCGCGAAACAGTAAATTTACTGAAGGAAACTTATGGTGAGGTGCCAAATATTGTCTTCCAAGGCGTCAATCGTCTTGGGCTTATCTGCGTAGACAAGCTTCACATAACCCAACAAAACAAAAAAAAAACCCACGACGCGACGCGATATAATGCGCTCACTAAAAGTTTCCTTCACTAACGCCCATATTATTTACCCCTTTAATCCAGATTAAAACTTAAATCCAGATTTAAAGAAATATAAATCCAAAAGTTTAATCCAATTTCATATTATTCACTTATTTAATCCACACTTAAATCCATTTTTTTAAATCCAATCCCTATTAACCCAATTGGATTTAAACTGCCCTCCGGAGGTCAGTTTAAGTTGTTAAATCCAGACTAAACTGAATTTTATATTATTCACTTTTTCTTGACATTTTATACTGCAAATTTTTCAAACCTAATTGAAGCAAAAAATTTGCGATACGTTTCATACTTTATTTTTCCAAATTGAGTTGGCTACCTGGGTTAGAAATTAAAACGACGGCGACGAAGACTCATTGACTCGGTGGTATATTGCTGATCTCTCGCCGCACCGTGGTCGTTCAATCGTACTCTTGAGTACCATATGGTCACTAAGCTCGTCTCGCTGTGTTATCGCCATGCCCATTTACACGGGAATATGTGTCATGTTTTTTTTGCTATGGCCTCTTGCTGGCCTCGCCGTGACACCTACACATGGTTTTTGACATTGCGCATGTTTACAAAACTAAAATTTTCAAACTGGTTAAGAAATCCAAATGTGGTTTTCAATATCGTGGTCCTTGAGTTCATCTTATGTGATTACATCGTCCCCATTTACACTTATATCTGAGTCGTGGTTTTCTCGCTTTAGTCTCGCTTTGGTTTTGCCATTACATCTGCACGTTGTTTTTGTCATTGCCCAAGTTTTATTTTCGTCTCTCGCCTTAGAATAGCTGTAGTCTCGCTCATCCTTTGGATTTAAGGCATGTTTAGAATGAATAATATGGATATAGATTTAAATTTTTGTATTAAGTAAATCTGGGTTGAAAATCACTTAAATCCAATTTAAAGCCAGAGTGAATAATATGGCGGTTAGTGATGTATCAAACTCGTCGTGGCTAACTCGAGTTGAAGCATTAACTGGAGCATTTAAAAAAAAAAATGTGAAATGTTCTGGTTTCTAAGAGGTTTTTTGATCTATCGTCATCGTAGCCATTATCCAATGGAATTTGACAGTTTATCGTTTGAAAGATGCTAGACAAACTATATATAAAGGCAAAAATGGTAATTTGCTCCAAATGTCATCCATTTGGCCTCAAATAGTTTTTTTTAGCAGCATTAAAAAAGTGATATTTTCTGTTTTTTTAGGGATTTTTCAATCCATCGTGCGTCGTCCTAGCCATCCTCCTATGGAATTTGACAGCTTTTAGTTTGAAAAATTGTGGACGAACTGTATTTTAAGGTAAAAAGTGTATTTTGTTCCAAATGTCATTCAATACCTCTTACATCATCTTTTTTCCAGGCAGGAAAACTAAAAATTGGGTATTTTTTAGTCCATCATTTAAGTAAGTTAATTTACGGTGCTTGCAACTCGGTTTAAATTGGAATTCAATTTCTATTTCATTTCATGTTGATGCCAAAACAATAACAGAGGTCATTAAACCGGTTCAGGTAGAATATAACTCGAGTTTGATTTGAAAAAAATTCAAACCGAGTCAACTCGATCAATCTTCGATTCAGTTAAAATCTTTAAACCGAGTCAACTCAAGTTGTGCTTAATTAGAATTGACTCGGGTTAGCAAACTGAGTTGACACATCACTAGCTTCAATAAATTGATTGTTTCGAGATGCGTCGCGCGAACCGAACCATTATTTTGGTAATAAATTTGCACGATTTCCAAACGTTATTCAGGAATAAGTCTCTTCATTATGAAACAGCAAACTAAACTGAGCATAAATCAAGTGACAGCTGTCAAAAAGACCAACTCCGGAAAGTATTGTCAGATTAAAAACGATACGTCTAAGGAAAACACCACTTGCATTTGTAAACTTGTAACGTGTGCTAAAGTTCGAATACCTTCCTAACACAAGCACGCACACGTGTGATAGGACCATTTACGAGCATACACTTGTAAGGCTAGCACATATATTAGATAATCACCACAATTTTACGAAGTGGTAAATTTGGTGAAGTGATAAATACTGGAAACATATCGTATCTTTTGTTTTGATAAAAAAATGTTTTCAAACGAGTAAGTTGTTTATCCGTGTACAAGTTAGCATCTGTGTTAGGGATTGGATTACCAGTTTATTAATACTGCTGCTGATAAGTTATCCGATACAAAATGTATATACTTTTTTTGACACAGGGTCATAGTCTCACAAAATCACAATAAATAAATTTGTGGGCTTATAACCCATTCATATAAGTTATATTACAGTCTTAGAGATGAATTACTTCACTTCAACATTGTGCAAAAAATCCTTTTTCAGAAAAAAACACACAATGAATAATAGTTTGATTGACCTTATACCCGCTTGCCTGTATTTATAACAACTCAAAGTATAACGCTTTTCAAGAAACTTCTAACAAACATTTTAATGCTCTTTTCAGTACCCATTTATAAAGAATTCCTATGAAAGTTTCTGCTTCCTATCTATTCCTAGTCTATTTACATTTTCCTTTTTCTACATTCCACGTAATCTTTTTGCTCATTTGACATCTAATGATGCTTATGTTCAGTTGTAAAAAGTCGCCCCCTTATTTCGCAAAATAATCCACTATTCGTTTTTGTTGCCTTAAATTGACTTTAAATAAAAAAATATTTTTGAATTTCTAATACAATTCTAATTTTAATACATAAAAGTCCTCAATTTATCTTTAACTCACTCTACATGTTGTTGAATTTAAAGTTTCATACTTTTCAACATCCTTTATTGTATCCTTTTGCCCGCACTCATCAGAAATTTCGTCGAAATAATCAAGTAATTTCGATATGAATCAGAGAGCTGATGGTCATTGTTTTGTATTCACTCGAATACATTGAATGAGGCACCTGCATCCAAGAACAAGAGTGTTCACTTATATATTCTCTTCATCCTGTGTATGTTTGTTGATATGGATATATATTTATTCTAACATAAACTCTATCACTTGCCCCGATTTTCAGATCCCTATGAAATATACAATTCATTGTGATGCTCCTCTCCTATTCAATACATTGGCATTGGATTGGCTACTCATTCTCATCAGCATTAAAATGTAATGCTTTTCCCCATAAAGGGATATTGAAAGACTAAAGCACAAGAATTTCAAGAGCTTCAATACGCTGATGCCCTTATGTGTTACACAAACGACATGGGATGAATTGGAATTTTGAAGAGGCAAGAGGACACCCACAGGAGTTTTAGCAGGAGCATACAATACGATGTGCACAAAGATGCGTACACACATCGTATCAGGGACGGATTAATTGCTATTAGGTATTCCTAGGCTTCAACCTATTCTGGTTCCAGAATCTATGAAAATAATTGATATATTTGATATTCCAAAAAAAGGCGTGCCAGAGGTCAGTTAGTGGTCATAAGAGGTTAACTATTTTGGCAGTAATTAGTCAGACATGAGGTGCTTAAAATATCAAGTAATAATGAAAAAACAGTCAAAATCTTTTCAAAAAATTCTGTGGCTACTGATCTCTTATGACCAATTTTTGAACTCATAGAGGGCATATAATTTTTTTCATTATGCCGGGGAAACACCCACATATTATACTTACAAGTGTAATCGCAAAAAAATATTGAAGTTCCTATCTGATGAAGGCTCCATAATTAAAAAAAAATAAAAAGAATAAAAACTAATAATTCTTATTTCTTAAATATCAATAAAGGAAGGTTCGATTAAAATTTCAAATTAGCTCAATTCCAAAAAATGTTCGCTCTGTTTCGACAGTGGGGCTTTTTTCAAAATATATAATAGGAAGAGAATGGGCATAATCCATAATTGTATGTGTTGATAGATTATAATTAAATCCATCCCTGAATTGTACTGCTCCTGTTCAATTGTACGTATGCAGGTTGGAAGACCCTTAACTTTAACTGCACGTCCATATGGAATATGTTGGGTTAAATTTTAAAATTTCTTCTGATGACTTTTGAAATATACGAGAATATGTTGGTACCTACTACATACATACTAGTAAGTATCCCAGGAGTATAGTTAAAAGTATGACACGAGAGTAAATGAAAAATATCCCCGGGGTCCATTTCCTTTTGGTAGTTCAGTTTATTAATAAAATATACCTAGTCCTTTCATTCACAGTGGAAAATATTTATTGTTATAAATAATTATTAGAGTCATTGCGTATTGTATTACTGTCTAATCTAAGGGGTTTTTTTTTAATGTGTGGTTTTCAATCTAGAAATACTTTTTGACATCTGTCAAATGATTTATGCTCAGTTTGGTTTTCTATTTCATAATGAATAGACTTACTCCTGAACAACGCAACGTTGCAAATCGTGCAAATTCACTATTAAAATAATGGTTCGACTCACGCGAAACATTGCGAAACAATCAATTTATTCAAGGTACTTTTAGTAAGCGCATTATCTCAAGTCGTGGGCCTGTAGCTTGGCCTCCAAGATCGTATAATTTCACAACGCTGGACTATTTTTTGTGGGGTTATGTGAAGTCGCTTGTCTACGCAGATAATCCCAAGACGATTGACGCCTTGGAAGAGAATATTCGGCGCATTATTGCTGACATACGGCCACAATTGCTGCAAAAGCGGTGGAAAATTGGGCCTCTCAGCTTGAATTTATTTGAGCCAGCTGCGGCGGCCACTTACCCAAAATCATTTTTAAAACATAATATGGCAAACCAAACTTTATAATAAAGCTAAACTCTTGGCCATAACATAGATCTTTCTTTAGTCAAATTTTTTTCGCCTACGCTCTTCCCAAGGGATGATCAATTTGGGGTGTGAAAAACTAAAAATCCGCTAAAATTTTTTTCCGGCTACGCTTTGCGTAAATTTTTTAATTAAAACCTAGCAAGTTCATGTTCCGTATGTATTTGTTTTTTTTTTTATTAAATCCTTGTGACCAAAAATGCAAATAAGTTGAAATTGAAGGCGAAAATGAATCGGTTGTGATAAAAAAGTTTTGTCCAATAACACCTCTCCGAAATTGAAATTATTGCTCAAAGTATGTTTTTACGTTAAAAATCAAAAGCCTTATTAATAACATATGTAAATACTGTCTATTTATATTATGATCAGTACCTCCTCCCATTATATTGACCATAGAGCAGAATTGTTGCTTCATATGAAAATTTGTAAAGCTCTTCATTTGAGAATAATGCGTAGAATTGGACCAAAATATCAGGTGGCTCAAAGGCAATTTTGAAAGTGCAATAAGGGAGAGGGAGAGGGAGAGGGAGAGGGAAAGGGAGAGGGAGAGGGAGAGGGAGAGGGAGAGGGAGAGGGAGAGGGAGAGGGAGAGGGAGAGGGAGAGGGAGAGGGAGAGGGAGAGGGAGAGGGAGAGGGAGAGGGAGAGGGAGAGGGAGAGGGACACCTATTTTTTTCTTATTTTAAAAAAGATCATATCGTTTGTTTTTAAGGGGTGCCTATTGTTTCGTCTTTTTTATTTCGTTTCGGTGACAAATATTTTTGTTTATTTCGCAAAATTAATTTTTTTTAATCACTTCGTTTTCGGATCATTACGTATCACAACTAGATCGGGTTTCTTCTTTCGTTTTTTTCTTGTTTCGAATTTCCGTTAAAATTATTATAGAATACTTAAGCTTAGGTTATTTCCTCAACGGTTGTTTTGCATTTTGTTTTTATATAAATCTATTGTTTTGTAATTCGATTTTCTTTGTAATCTTATCAGCTAGCTTATGATGGATTCTTAGTCGTCATCGCCATGTTCAAAAATCTGGCTTACAAAGAAGGTATGGTTCTGATCCAGAGTTTTCTTTGAAAATTCGGCAAATAGGCGAATTTTCTTTTATGTCACCAGATAGGATTTCCTTGGTCTTTAGTAAATTAAAGCAAGCAATGCTTACTGAGGCACAGTTAATAATAGACTGGTTTGACGAATTTTATGTTAATGGAAAAAATGGAAAAAGACCAGCTTACCTGCCTTTGTTTTGGAGCATTTCTAACCAATTTGAAATGAACATGCCAACCACATAAAATTACGCTGAATCTTTCTATAGGCATATTAATTCAGTCATAACTTCAATCATTTCACCATCGTTTGTTTGGTTTTTTGATTTTTGTGCATGTAATGAACCTTAAGGCGTTAAAATTCACGCGAATCATAAAACCAAACAATTGATGCCGAAATGATTGAAGTCGAAGTGAACTAAAAACATTTTAAAGAAAATCGAAATAAGCGAAAATTAAACAATATAAGACGAAATCAAGTTAAGGTTAAATAATTCTAAAACGAAATAATCGAAAAACAAAAAAACGAAACAATCAAAGATGAAATGAAACTAAGATATTCAAAAAAGAAAACAAAATTAAAATCGACTTAAAAAAAAAAAACAAATAAATAATAAGAGAAACATTGAAATGCGAAACAATAAAAAAGCTAAACGACAAAGACAAAACAACAAAAAACAAGATGAAAAAGGCGAAACGAATCATACCCGTTTTTAAAAAACCACAAGCTAACATACAATAAGAGAACAAGCTCTGTAAAAGCAGGTTTGTCAATTTTGGAAATTATTTTAAATAAAAGAAGGCTTCCCTTAAACTGCGGAAAACTAGATTCCTTATTGTATTTGGCTTAATTGGTCTCAAATAAATCATACACCCAGTTTAAAGGCTTTATTTAACAAATTTCTCAAAACACACAAGCCCGTGTCATGTGGCAAGCAGATTTAACAACCCAGCCCGTCATTTTATCCTCATTGGTATTTTCATTGGGATTTTCATTAAAAATAACATTAAAACAGGGATAAGTCTATTACAAAAGCTAGAACAATTTTAACTTTCGATATATGTATGTAGGTACTATAAGGCAAGTTTTGTATTTGTGCAAATAAAAATCGAGATAACAATCAAACATGATATAACGATGATAGAGAACACCAAAAAAGAGGGTGAAAAAATACTGTCTGCTATCTGTTCGGCTTCAGCCTACGGCTTGATTTTTTTTTAACTTAAAATAACGGTATAACTGCCCTTAATTTTTTTCTTAGCAATTCAAATCAAAAGCTGCTCCACAACTCATAAAAAAAACAGTAAATTTCTATGGTAAAATCTACCTTTGGATGGAAGAACCATTTTCTTATTTTTGATTTTCTTCAAAACGGTTATTTTGATTTCAATTTTTTTCATACAGAAGCTTCTTTGCAAAATTACCTAATAGTTTTTCTTAACAAATTTTTCAAAAAAATATTTTTTGGCTTTTTAAAATATGTTCAAATTTTATTTTTTGAAAATTAAATATTTTAAAAACTTAATGCTCGATTTTTATAAAACTCAGTATTTAAGGTTTTTTTTTACACTTCAAGCAATTCTACTTTTACGAAAAAAATAACGGTACCTTACCATACAAATGTTAAAAAACCGTTAAGAAAAATATTTTTTTTTCTTAAAAACGCTGTAAGATTTTTATTAAACTTTTTCTCTATGCTAAAATTAGTGCGATATACTACCAAAAATTATAAAAAATTACAAATAGCAACCAATAATTAATAGTACATCTCATAGAATTTTTTTTAATTTTCTCATTATCGGCTGAACTGATTACATTAAGATTTTTAAATTCAAATTAAAAAAAATATTGCCTACAAAAATTTTCAAAAAAAAAAGTTTTTGAATTTTTTAAAAAAGTTTCAATTTTTTTCGAAAACTCGGTATCTTAAAAACGGGTCGACAATTTATTTTTTATTTATGCACATAAATAAATAGGTACTTATGATTTGCTTAACCAAAAATTTTTCAAGAATTCGATATATAAATTAATTGATTTTTAAGAAAACCACTCCAACGATTTTATATATTTTTTTCCTTACTATCATATTCAATCAAAAATTAAGATGCCGTTATTTTTTGTTTGTATTTAAAATTCTCAGAAGTTATTATTATTTAAATATCGCATTGCATGCTTTTAAACATTTTTCTTAAGCCCCCAGCAGCGTCTGGAAAATAAGGGCAAGTATTTGCGACCCAGTCGTGTATTTTATTGAGATTGTTTTCCAAAACTTGATCAGATTTAGGGCTGCCACAATTTTTTATGTTTGGTATTTTTTGTTTTGGGCTAACAATACAAGAGCTTTCATCGCAGTTTGTATATTTAAGTGCATTTTGTCCTGCATTACTTAGTGTTTACAAAAAAAATGAAAATTTCAATTAATATTACATAAGTTTGTAATTTTTTCTAAACGAATATTTATTTTGTAGAGTTTTGTTTGTGAATTTTTACCTTACAAATGCACTTAAGACTGAATAACAAAGACTTAGCTGTACTTAAACCAATTTGATAGGCTGAAGTTATAGTTAAGTACAGGTACAGGTAAGTCGTATCTTTTTAGTTCTGGACTAATTAGGTTCAGTTAATTATACCAAAATTAAAATCTACCAATGCGAGGATTATAGGGGGTTTTGGATATATTGAAGAAGGAGTCGATACCAATTCAGGACTAGCAACAGATTTCTTATTGAAATTTTTTTAAGAAGATTTAAGTTGGTAAAGTTTCTAAAAACTAGTTTGTTCATGTTTTAGGCTACCTATATGATTTTATGTGTGTTTTTTTTTTTTTAATTTCTTAGCGTTTCAGAAATTTAAATTTTCTATTAACTATACTAAAATTAGTTATTTAAACATAATTTATTAAATAAATTTTTAGTTAGCTTTAAACTTTGGAGAACAAAAATGCAAAGTTAAGCCAGTAACAAATTATTTTGGTGTCAAACCCTATTTTGACATTATTTTTGGTTAAAGGGAAAAAAATATAGACGGGTTCTCAAGAACCATTTTTATCCATGACCTAAACAATTAATTTAAGCAATTTACTTCAAATGTAAAAGTGTGAAAATTTACGACTTAACACAACCCTCTTCCAACCTTTTCCCTAGGACGATTTCCGCCATTTTCTATTATCATAGTTTTTCCTCTCCGCCGAAGGTGAATAGCAACAAATCAATTAAAAATAGTAAAATCCTCCTGTCTAATACAATTTCGGTTTTGATTTTGCCCCAACCTAAAGGCCTTATGCCTATAATCTTTTATTGCATCCTATTAGAATCACCTGGTAAATTTTAAACAGCAGTCCTTGGTGTCAAATATGCTCTTACCACATCATTTTATAAGAACAAAAAATTTAACTGCAACAAAAGAAAATAATTCCAACTCCAATCTAACCCCAAAAAACCCTTCTCAGTTATTGAAAAGTGATTGTTTTTTTTTTATTTGTAGAAACCCAACCATAACCACTTCAATAATTTCTAAAGAAAAGATGAAAAAGGTAGAGGTAGAGCTATGCAATATAAAATTATGACTTAATCATACTCATCTGTCCCTATTAGTTCTTCATAAAATAAGGTCCTTCTCATAAGGAAGCAATACAAATATTATGTTAATCTTCATTTTGTAGGCATGAAAAGTTTGTAGTATCTTTTGTTGTTATGAACAAGAAAAAAAAAAAACAAAAACAAACCAGAAGTAGGAAAGAAGACAAAATCGAGAATAAATTCCGTTTTCTCTATTTTCAAAGAACTACACTCAATCTATACATACATAACCTACTCCTAGATGATAAGGTATATGAATGTATATGTGACACTAGTCTAGTGTCTTATAAAATACCAAAGGGCAAGCCTGACTGTTGTTGTTAAAAGGGTTTTAGTAGAAGATGAGGTTTGTTGTAAAGGGAAATGACAAAACCGACATCTTGGAATTTTGAATAAAGGCACTTAAAATTGGTTTTGGTGAATTTGAATATGTTCTTTATGTGAAAATTCAATGAATTAAATATTAATGAAGTTCGATTTTGATTACATATTTGTTTAATAATATATGTATATCTGAATTCAGATGGAATGTTAAATTTAACAACATTTTGGGGAGGTTAAGGATATGAAGTATATTATAGTCTGATTTAAGAAGTGTCAATTCCAATTTTGAAACCTTAAGGCTTTAAATGACATTCTTCAGATTCAAGTTACAACAAAGTGTGAATAGGTTTGATACCTTCCTAAAAAAAGGGATAATAAAGACCAGAAATGTAAAGGGTTAGGTACAACTAAAATGAAATTGCTAATGTATAGCTACATTTTAAAATTATTTAATTCTATCTCTCTCGTCGTATGACTTTTGAAAAATAGGACCAACTTCCAACTGATAACTTTAGTCCAACAAAAAAAAATTTAAAAAAAAAAAATACACAGGTGACCTTAGTCCTCATAAAAAAAAAAAAGTGTTCTCATAACTTGATTAAAATCAAGTATTTTTCTACACTCGTTATTGCTAAATTCATTGAAATTGAAAAGATTTGGTAGATTTTTGTATTTTTTAGCCATTTTTGAAGTAGTCTATAATGATCAAAAAAAATTTGGAGCTAGCCGCTTTTTACTCTTAGCCGACGAAATGCATTTCCTGGTTTGGAAAGTCTTTTCAATAACTCTGTTTAAACTTGAGGAGCAACGTGACATAAATAAATTGCCCAAAAATTGTTTTTGACCTAAACCTCTTTCAAAAAATCTATGATGGAAAAGCTTAATAGCATTTTCCCACCGAACCGAAATCTCGATTTCAAGCAATATAATTTAAAAATCTACTCGAATGATTCACGCCACACAAATTATAAATTTTATGTGACATTTCAAAATAATTTATGTAAGGCTAGGGCCACACTTGCGATTTCAATCACGCGACTGTTCAGCCGCCATTAATAAAACACATGAATTTAATTAAATAAGAATGAACGCACATGCTACCGAGAAATCGTGACAATTAAAAGTCGAAAATTCGTTCCATTTTTCGGGCGACGCGCTTGTCGAAAGTTAAAATGAAACATAGGCAATTAGATGTTTGTGCTCACACTTGCGATTTAGAAAAGTGCGACTAAAAATCGTAGTCACAACTATAGAAAAAGTTATGCACGCACTTGTGATTTAAATCACGCGATTATTTAGTCGTAAGAATTGAAACACATGGTTTTAAATGTGAGTGCGCACATATGCGACTTTTAAATCGCAACGATTAAAAAAATGGAACCAGTTCCATTTTTCCAGAATTTTTTTCAGTCGCAAAATTAAGTAGATCACTTGTGTGTGCACCCACATTGAAAGCTGTATGTTGTATTTATTTTAATCGATTAAAGAATCGCACGACAGATAGTCGCCCATAGTCATAATTTGTGGCGATACCGATTTTTCGATCGCAACTACTGAAAATCACAAGTGTGGCCCTAGCCAAAGTATTCATGAGAACTCTAAAAAAAGATCAGTCGCAATCAGTCCCGAGACAATTACACATAGATCACTTTTTTTTTAAATAAAACTTTAAGAGGACCATAGCCTGAATACACTCATAAATCTAAAAGCGCAAAATTTTAAATATTTAAAACCAACTCTGAAACACTTTTTAAATGGCAGTCTGCTTTGAAAACTATTTTTAGACCGAGAGTCTGCTCTCTTGTATTTTTAAACGATATAAATTATAGTTTAACGCTAAAACACTCGTCTTACTTTAAAAGCAGCAAAAATCTTCTTTATCTTATAAAAAGTATACTTTATCCATAAATAAAAGTTATTTTGCAAAAAAAGAATTGAAGACAAATGTTTTCAGACTTTTGTAGATTTTTAACTTAATAGTAAGCAAAAACATAAAGTGGTCTTCAATTTTGAAAATTTGTTGTCAGTGAAAAAACATAAACTGTTCCTACTTAGAAACCTAGAAATTGCAACAATTTCAAAGGCAGTGTAGAAATGATTTTTTTTTAATCAAAAATATACATTTTTTCTCCTTCTAGAATAAAGTACTGGCAATACAATCTTAACTATCACGATCTAAATCACTTTTACTAGGTTATATTTAATTTGTGTCTCTTGTTTATGTGTTTTTTTCTTCATCTGTCAGATTTGGGCTTGTTCAACATAGATTTCCTTACGTTACGTTGCGGAGTTCATTCAAGTTAGAAGAGTTGTTTAATGCGTCAAAATCCCTTCTTTCTATTTTTTCTCTTCTATTGACAAAATGTTATACCGGAGATAAAAAAATGAGTGATTAAGTGTGGCTGTGAATAGGCCAGTTAGATTTTGAAACGATTTGCAGCCGAATTTATTAGATTTTCTTAAAATGCCTCTTAGAGGTCATTTAGTTAAGTTTGCTTAAATATTTAAGTTGCCTTTAAATAACGTTACTTAAATTCTCATCTATAATCAATTTTCCATTGCTACTTAACTAAACGATTGAAATGTAACGTAACTTAAAAAAACTCACTAATACATGTTCTTTTCAGCTGTTTTTTGACAGCTTCCAAACAAACGCAAATAAAAGATGAGCACATGTATTTATAAGAAAGAAAGAGAAGCAACTGGTCTACTAAATGCAAACGAAATGAAACATGATTCCATTTTGGTTTCTGATGCTTTGATGTTTGTGTTCAGAAACTCTATTATTCAATTCTTTGATTCACACCTTGGCCTTTTAATAGAAGAATATGTTAATAAATCGAAACAATTTATTTTACAATTCATTTTACTAAAGGAAACCAGAAATCTTAAAACTTTCATCAGGTACCCACAGCAAAAATATGAAAACTCTACCCACAAACATACATAGGTATACCTATATTTCTGAAATAAAAAAAAGCCATTAGTCCCGAATGTCAAAATATGTTTAAGATGGCTTTAAGTAACCTTTAAACGCGGTGAATGGCGTTTAAGTTAAGATGCATTTAAGTAACGTTGCTTAAACGTGAAAATTGATTATAGATACCGATTTCGCACTTAAGAGCAACTAAGAGGCATTTTAAAGTTACGAAGCCTTTAAATTTTCTTTATAGATACGGCTGTTGGTGCTTATTTAGCCTTTTCACACCGAATAAAAAAATTGATTTCGAGTCAAAAGCCCAAAATCTCATCAAATCAACCAGATTTCCCATACATTTTCATAATCTAGTTGATTTCCAGCAAATCTTCTTAAAATCAAATCGACTTAATTACTCATTTTTTCACTCCCGTATATAAATTTTAAAAAATAAAAACATTTGAGGCCAAAAGGCCTCAAATTCAATTTAAGACAAGTTCTGCCTGAAGGACTTTACAGAATTATTCTAAGCGAATATTTAGAAAACAGATTTTTTCGTGTAAGACACGGAAATGAATATTCAAATTTGAAAGAAATTGTCGCTGGGGGTACCTTAAGGAAGTGTATTAGGGACAGTTCTGTACCTTTTATTTACACGTGATATACCTTAAACAGAAGACACTGTCGTAGCTACGTTTGCTGATGACACTGAAATACTAGCAGTGGGCAAAACGATAAGCGAAGCTGCAATTTAATTAAAAAAGTGCTCTTAATAATAATGAAGCCTGATTCACAATGCGAGGAGGAAACGAGACGTGAACGCGACGAGTTCTCGTCGGTTATGTCAAACAACTTTCAAACAATGATAGTGTACGAGAGTATATACAATGAAGCGTTTATCGTCGTAACGTCACGCCAAGGATTCGAAAATTTTAAAAAAAGATGCGACGTGACGACGATTTTTTTTGTTGACAAGTAATTTACATAATGGAAACAAAATTTGCAAGAAAAAATACCATAAATTAATAGATATAGCAATTGATATTCTGTTGTCTGGAATAATTTTTATTTAAATTTATTGATATTTTTTTATAGAAAATTAGTTATCGTACTTAAAAATGCCGCCGCATTGTGAATTAGGGAACGATTTTATCACTAGAAAAGATGACAGCGTTTCACGTCACGCTCTCGTCTCGTTTCATCGTCGCATTGTGAATCAGACTTGACTGCACAAAAACATGGCGGATAGCGCTCAATACAATGCTCACGTGTACTTTTTGAATACAAAAATAAATAGATTACCCGTCTTTCTTAATACCAGTCGTGTTCAGCGCTGCCACTCTATAGATGATTGAGCGCAGTATATATGAGAAAAAAGCGCAGTAGATTGCAATATGCCGCAGTAGATCCTATATATACAATATATACAATACAAATAAAAAATATAAATTTTATTTACCTAAAATTAATTCCACAGGAAATCAAGCTAGCAATAACAAAAAAAAAGTTGTATAGGCTAAACTTACAAAAATTTACATTCCGTTTGAAGAATTCATAAAAATATTTTCTAACTTTCTATAAATTCGCCAATTATGAATTTAAATTTATTGAAAAAGTCGGGATGGACGCGTTCACAGTTAACTTTTAATTATGTTCGAAATTCTTAAAAGAGGAGTAGATTCGTTTCACTGCGCAGTAGGTTTTCATTTGGGACTAAACGCAGTAGATCTACTGCTAAAGGAGTAAAGTGGCAACACTGGTCGTGTTCCATTTGCAAATGAGGCAAAACATCTGGGAATGATTCTAGACATGAAATGCAAATGGAAGCTAACGAAAAAAATAATGCGAAGACTTAAAGAAATTAAGAGATATAAACTGCCTACTTGGTAAATATTCAAAGCCTAATATTGAAAATAATTTGATTTTATACAGGCAGGTACTTAAACTTCTTTGGACTTATGGTATACAGCTCTAGGGTTCTACCTGTGACAAAAATTATAAAAATAACTTACAAAAGTTTGAAAATAAATTGCTAAGGTAGTTTGTAAATGCAACATGGTATACAAAAAACGAAGAAATTAACAGGGATCTCGGGATTCCTTCAGTTCGGGACGCAATAAAGAGTTTCGCGTGAAAAAATAGAAATAAGCTACTGAACACGCTAATTCAACGATTATTTACATTTTTCAAAAGTCGAATTTAGTTCGCCGTCTGCGAAGAACAAATCTTTCCTACTTAGCGAACGGCTTTAAAAGCGCGGAACAAGCAGAAACTTTCGCCGGAAAGTTACCTGCAACAAATTAATTTAACTTCGTTGAACATAAATTGCTAAATTAGTTTCAACTTAGTTGCAATCGGGAAGTAGAGGTGGTTTTAGTGCAGTAAGAATCTGACACCCCTATAAAATTGCGTTTTTCGGTTCTCATGAAGGTTTTGCACCTACCCACGGCAAAAAAAAATGAATTTCCATTAAGAGCTTTTTTTAATCAATTTAAAGGTAAGACTACGTAAAGGGTTTTTCAAACGGAACGCTACAAAAGTAGAGCGACAGGGAAAGCAAACGACGAGTCGAAATTATTTAAATTTATTACCGAAATTCGGAGTCAGTGGCCTCAACGTTAAAAGCGCTACGTCCAATTTATGGTCGTCATAATCGTCCTAGCAGATCAACAATTGAGCGTCTAGTAGCAAAATTTGAATCCACAGGCACAATACAAAATGTTCCCGTGCCAGTGAGACAAAGAAGTGCCCGTAGTGTCGAGAATATTGCTGCCGCTGAGGCCTCAGTTGCAGAAAGCCCAAATGTGTCTCTCACACGTCGTTCTCAAGCGTTGGGCATCTCTGTGACGTCGTTGTGGCGAATTTTGCGAAAAGATCTTGGCCTACATCCTTACAAGATTAAATTAACGCAAGAACTGAAGCCGCTTGACCACCAGAAGCGTCGTATGTTCGTGAATTGGGCTGAGCAACAACTTGAAAATGATTCGGATTTTCATCGAAAAATCATCTTCAGCGATGAGGCTCATTTCTGGCCGAATGGCTTCGTCAATAAACAAAATATGCGGTATTGGTCAGCCAGCAATCCACACGTACTCCATGAGTCATCATTGCATCCCGAAAAAATTACGGTTTGGTGTGGTTTATGCGCCGGCGGCGTCATTGGGCCATACTTCTTCCGTGATGATCAAGACCAGCACGTTACTGTGAATAGGGATCGCTACCGTTCAATGATAACCGAATATTTGGCCCCCATTGGATGATATGGACTTGGAGGACATGTGGTTCCAACAGGACGGCGCGCCACAATCCACACAGCGAATGGCAAAATCAATTTATTGGAAACCAAGTTTGGAGAACGTGTTATCGCACGAATTGGTCCAGTCGCTTGACCACCTCGGTCGTGCGATTTGACACCGTGAGATTATTTCCTGTGGGGCTACGTCAAGTCTATGGTCTATGCCAACAAGCCAGCGACGGTTGATGAACTTCGTACGAATATCGAAAGTGAAATTGCAGCAGTATCGGCCGATTTATGCTTGACAACCGTCGAAAATTGGGTTCAGCTTCTGGACTTCTGCAAGCGTGTCCGTGGTGGCCATGCAAAATAAATCGAGTTCCATACATAATGGCATCAAATGTACTTTCACTGATATAAAGAATTGCATTGATATCCGAAACCGTTTTTGTTTTATTTAAAAAAAACTTTTGTAGCGCTCTTATTGAAAAACATGTAGATAGGTACCTCCAGTGAAATGTGAGAGTTTATATGAAAAATATCATTTCGTCAATCTGGCTGAAGACTTTTGCCATTGTTGAACAGAATTAGTAAAAGAGTTTTCTGTAAACTCAATTTAATGATAAAATAAAATTCAATCAAAAATATCATTTTTGACAATAATTTAGCATCTCCCCGCCTCGTGGTATCAATGTTCATAAATAAACAATAAAAACTTTATCTTAATCAAAAATTTATTTAATTCCAAACTCCATTGAACTTTTAATAACAAAACGAACTCTTCCTGTCCTCATCTGTACATGTATGTCTATAAGAGCAGAATCGATGTTTGCTTCGACTAGAGATCCAAGTGATTAAAAATTATTGTCAAAAGGTAATAATTTCTGTAACTAAAAATCTAAGAAACAAAAATACCTCGAATGGGGTTATCACTGTCTATTGTGATAATACTACAAATAATTTCTATTGAGTGTTCATAAATAAGACAATTGAATTATTAACTTTTTATAACGAGAAAAGTTTTTCTTTAGATTTCTGTTTTCTTTTGAAGTGTCATTGAAGTCGTCGTCAGCTTTTATTATACTTTTACATTTAATTTCAAATTGCTATAAATAATTATTTTTTAATTTTAAGATTATATTAAGTTAAATTAATACAAATCCAAGCTGATTTTCTCATTTTTTTCAAAATTCTTGTATATTTTTATCTGATGGACTGTCTCCCCTCCATTAAGAAGGTTACTATGAGCACATCAACAGTCAACAATTTTCACAAAAAAAAACCACTCTATTATTCAAACGAATTCTTAACTTATCTTTATTACCATTTCTGTCCAACACACAAAAAAATAGTTCCTGTCATAAAGAGTGATCCGATTTAAATTTCATGAATAACAATTGCTTCGGAAAAACTGAATGCGTAATGAATAAATTGTTCATCATTCGACATGTAAATTATCTCCTCTGTATAGTATTTGTTTTATTAAAAAAAAAAACGAAGGGAAATGGAATATTTATGGAAATTATAATAAAAATTTCGAGTGCTTCCTAAGATATCGTTTTTACAACTTTCTACTGAAGTTAGTACCTAAAATATGCAGGGTCAGTCCACGCGGAAGACGAACAGGGTACGAGTATAATGGGGAGTTTTGCTTTCTGAAGCTGAAAGTCAAAAATAATAAAAATCAGAAAATTCAGAAATATTGAAATAAATAATTTCTTTTATGAAAAAATACGTTCAAAGTTTCCGCTATCATTGAAAGTAGATAGATTTTTAAAAATTATAATGATTGCTTTGGTATTAATTACGATTATGCTAAAGATTGCTAAATTTATGGAGATCCCTTATACCACCAAAAACGTTAACGCAGGTTTCACAAAATTTAAGTAAATGTTACAAAAAAGAAAAAAAAAACAACAAATATAGTGGAGGAACGATAGCTGAAAAAAGTGCATTATTCAAGAACCCGGGAAACCTGCTCCGATTTTGATGTTTTTTTTGGAATTCAAAAAATTGAAATTAGAAAAAAGTCTACAATTTAAAAATCGACAACATCAACAGGAAAATTTTAAAAAATTAAAAAAAAAACATTTTTTCCTCAAAAAAAAAAAAAGTTATTATTCATTTTTATTTTGTTTTAATTGATGTAATGTAATGGGTTTGGGCTTTTATATTTAATATAATTATTGAAAATGTTTTTATAAGCTTTTGGAGAGTTTTTTATAAGTTTAAAAAATTTAAACAAAATAAAAATTTTTAATAATTTGTTTTGAAAAAAAAAAAAAAATTATAAAAATATAATAAAAAAAATAGGTTTTTCATTTTTTTAATTTTCCTGTTAAGAGTGTCAATTTTCGAGTTCTAGACTTTTTTAATTTCAATTTCAAACATTTAAAAAAAAATCGGTAACATCGGATCAGGCCCCCCGGCTTCTCCACTATTACGAGAATTTTGTTCAATTTGATTTCTGTATAACTCCTTCTCTCTATGGAAAGCCGCTAAGCGCCTAAGAAGACCACATATACAAAGTCCGCCAGTAAAATTTCAAGATGGTAAATGGATCGGAAACCAGAAACAAAAGGCTGATCTCTTTGCTGAACAGCTCATGAATGTTTTTAAGCCATTTTCAGCAAATGCAGCTACAGATTTTAACAGTTTGTTAATAGAAACGACTAATGTGAAATTCCTATTATCACGCTCAAAGAGGTAAGAAACATGTGTCAGTATAAGTAGTCTAACAAAAAATCACTAGGGTACGTTCTAATAACTGCTCAGGTTTTGAAAGAAATGTCTTTAATATCCTTCAAAAAAACTCAAATGTATAATAAATGCATTCGTTAAACGAAGATTTAGGCCACATCATTGGGAAATTGCAGAAGTCATTGTTAAACCTAAACAAGGTTAGCCACCAACAGAAGCAACAACTTACAGACTTATATCGCATATACCAATAATGGCAAAAGTTTTCGAAAAACCATGCCTGAAAAGGCTTAGCAAAGTAATATAGAAGTAAGAAGACTAGTTCCAAGCCATTAGTTTAGCCTTAGAAATAAACGTTCCACGAAAGACGGAAAGAATGTTGTGGAAAATGAACTTGCAGAAAATCAAGTATGCTCAGCTATATTCTCAGATAGTGCTCAAGCCTTTCGGCAGTTGGGACTTGAGTACAAACTGCAAAGGGACCTTTCCATCAGGCAGTACTACGAAATACTGAAATCCTAAGTTAAGAACCGACTCCTTAGATTACGGTACGAACAAAATTACAAAATTACTCGGAACTAAAGAAAATGGAAGCCAGTGTACCACAAGGAAGAGTTCTTGGACCAACCCTGTATGTATCTGCTACAGGTTTAAAATAGCATTTTATGGCCTTTATTCTCCTACAAATTGGCGTTCCGTCCGGCTTACTCACTTGGATTAATCAGTGACAAAGTGAGAGCTTTTGTCATCCGCAATTTGTATTAAGTTCAGTTTAACTTACATGAATTCTTTGACAAAAATCCACTGTAAACTATATCCAACAAGATTAGAACTCCTAATCATTAAGTCGGAAATTTTTTTGTCCGGGGCTAGACATAGTTTCTATAAGAAGGTTTTTTTTCTTTGTATTGTAGTAAAAAAAAAGCTTCTTATGTTATCTCTTATATACAAGGGATATTCCACTGGACATCAAAGCTATGTCATTGCCACCTATACTGATGGTACTGCAATATTGGTTCCAAATAATTCCGTTGCAAACGCTACACAAAAACTGCAGTCGATAAAGTTGTTGCGGTGATATTTTCCACAACTAGTTTCAAGAAACCGATCCTCTTTTCCTTTTTTCCATTTTAAGACTTCCTTGCTGTTGTGACTCCAAAATTCTCGTAGAGTTCAGTAGAAACCTGGTAACCATCAATCAGAGTCTTGCTTATAGAGTATTTTGAAAAGCAACAATCATATATGTAGGTCTTCGCATTGAAGTGTGTGACGGGTAGTCAACACAATCCACATTATAATAGGTGTGTTCATTAAATTCTTCGCACTATTTCGGACTGAATGTCAATTTGTGACAGGTGGAAATGAAATCCTCTCAGGGATAAGAAGAACTGTCAAAATGTCAGGAATGGTTTGGGCACTAATTTGCACCACGTCAAAAGAAATATTTGACTAGAGCTGCCGTAGGGCAATCATAAGTCAATAATTTTTTTTTTAAATCACTGTACAAGAAATTGAATAGTAAGAAAAAAGAAACGTAGACATATAAAAATAATTAAACTTAAGCAAAGAAATGTTCTTCAAAAACATATGAAATCATGAAACTTAAATTTTGTTTAATAAAGAAAAAAAAAAAACAATAAACAAAAAGTATACAAATTTTAAAGATTTGATCAGCGACAAATGCATTTTAAGAAAATCCTTTGATTTATAAAAAGATAACAAAATTAAGACGGACGTCTACCAAAAGCAAAACAAAAAAAGTAACACTCGAGTAAGCTTTCAAACTGACACTTAGCATTTGATATCCAGCAAAAACAGCCACCAGAAATTTCTCGGACCAAATCTGGCAAGTAAGGGAAGTTTTTTCTTCTCTCATGAGCTCTCTCTTTGGTCAAAAAAAGTACAAACTTTCACTAGTGGAAAGACTTCGCACTAAAAATGACTAAATCTGGTGGCTTCAAACTGTTCGAAACTCGTTGTGGAACACACCTACTGTGTATCGGATGGTTCACAAGACTACCAAAAGGTGTGAGACAGGTTATCAAGGCGTACTATTTCGAATTCACTGTGTGACGGGCGGTCCACAAAACGATATGTCTGTATGTGACAGGTGTTCCACACGAAAGACATGTTTTATCGAGACATTGTTCAGAGACATGTGAGACCCTAACCTAAATTTAGTATGTTTCGCGTCTTAGAGCCTGATTACACGATTCGTTTTTTCGGACGTCTCGTGTTTCGTCTTTTTGATACATTGGGTGAGGAGTGTAGAAATGTAGGGGGAGTGAAAAAATGAAGGCACGTATGAACATTTTAAGATTTTTTCTGGTTGAACTTTGACGTCTATGATTTGACGATCGAGTAGAGGTCCCCACCTCTGCTTACAAACTAATGAGCTTTAAAATTATTTTCCGTGATCAAATAAATATAATATTGAAAAATATCTTTAATTATTATTAGTGACTATTTTCCAATAAATTAACCTTTTTTAAACTCAAAATCACTTTGTAACGTTTTTTTCCATCCATTTTTCTCTCTGACAAAATCTGTGAAAAATGGTTCATGCCGTGACCCCCACTTGTTAAACATCAAAATTTGTTCTGTGTCGTGTGTTCATTTGTAACTTCCTTATTAGCAAATATAATTTTTTTTTAAGCTTTTCAGTGTTTATTTATATTATTTTACTATACGTAGTACCTCGTGGCATGATGGTAAGTGCGTAGGACTGTTATGCCAAACGTGTGGGTTCGATTCCCAGCCGCTGCCACCTAAAAACATAAATTTTTTTTCCGAGGTACTGCCTCTTGCGAGGAACTGACAAATCCTCCAAGAGTGAGAATAAGTGCTTTCTCATCTAGCCATTCGGACTCGGCAAAAAATTGTAGGTCCCCTCCATTCCTGCCAAAAATACGCACACAGGAATGGTCGAGAGTTGTAAATCACTAAGCCTTGGTTCTCCACGAGCTGTTGTGTCACCAAATTAATTTTTTTTTAACAATTAAATAAGTCTTCGCATTAAAGTGGTGTGACGGGTAGTCAACACAATTCACATTATACTGTGTGTCAGCGGTCCACAAAACTACCAAAATGTGTGAGACAGGTTATCCACGCGTACTATTTCGAATTCACTGTGTGACGGACGGTCCACTAAAAGACATGTCTGTATGTGACAGGTGATCCACATGAAAGATATATTAACACTGTTCCCTAATTTTTTTCAAACAGTTTCAGACCGCCAGATTGAGTGCGGGCCGATACAAAATTTCACTTGTGGAACGGTTTTCCACTAAATCTTGCGGTTTCAAACTGTTTGAAACTCGTTCTGGAACACACCTAGTCTATCGACATCTAACGTTCCATACTTTGTGTGACAACTTGTCCACAAATCTATTGAGTGTGTGGCAGATTATCTACACGGGATTTAAAAACATGACGAATCCGAACGGTGCTCAGAGACATGTGAGACCCTAACTAAATTTAGTATTTTTAGCGTCTTAGAGCCTGATTACACAATGCGTTTTTTCGGACGTTTCGTGTTTCGTTTTTTTGACACATTGCGTGAGGGGTGTAGAAATGTTAGGGGAGTGAAAAAATGAAAGCACGTGTGAACATTTTAAGATTTTTTCTGGTTGAACTTTAAGCTAATAAACTTTTAATAATGAGCACAAAAGGAAAATCACTTCGTGATGTTTTTCTGTATCCGTTTTTCTCTCTAACAAAATCTCACTGCTCACTGACTGTTTTGAATTTCATTTGACAGTTCTCATTTCGCACAACATGCTCAATATACTACCTTAGATATATGTACTGTGGGTGCTCAGATCACCAAAATTAAAGAGATCACATGCATGGCTGGGGTCGTCAATGGCATGCACCCCTTCTAAAAAGTAGGGTGTCACAGTTAGACCGTGACAGAATATCACCATGGACTAAAAATCACAGGAGCATGACCATATAGTCATGGCTATATGAACGAGCCAAGTCTGCCAGATTTGGGTTAGGTTACTTTAGGATTTTATTCGAAAATTTAGTGGTGTATTTTTGAAAAAAAAGAAAAGCTATTTTCGATTCTAGTTTTGTTTTACGCAGGAAAAAAGTTGTGTTGAGAAAATTCCCAGTTTGGGGACTTAAAAAAAAATTAAATAGAGGAGCTATTATCTATAAAAAAGGAGGAAGACATTTAAGCAGATGTGATCGTATCTGGGTAGGAGAGACTCAGCCAGGTGGGCAAAACTCGAGGGGCTTGGATCCGATCTGCTTGTTTGATTTTTGTCTAAACATTATTATAATACCTATTTATCATTTTACTCGTGACCGTTTTTCAAGTTCCTTTGTCTCTCGGCAACATTGCAAAAAGATTTCTCTTTGTGTCTTTTGTGACACTACATTTTTATTGTTTTTGTGATTTCATCTTTTCGATTTCATTATATTAAAATTTTGGAAAATTGGAACAATGCCAATGACCAAAACCAATTGAACTTCTTTTGTAGCTGACAAAATTCTGGGTTTTTACCTATAATTACAAAGGTTTCCCATCTTCTGATTATATCTAATAAACATTTGGAAATTTCAAGTAGGAAACAAAATGATCTTCTTTGTTTGTCTGTGGATGATATTCTTCTTTTCAGCTTTATTTGTTGTAAAAATTGATGGTAAGTACCTTGTGACTTTCTGACCAACTAAGAAAATGTAGGAGACAATATTCGAAAGTTAAGAGGAACCAAGCCTCATGAGATGATGGTCTAAAAGTTATGGGAAGGAGTAATAACTTATTTAAACTTCCCGAATGTGATTTATAAATTAAGATCGATCTTTCATAGATTGGTCCTGACACCTGACTACTCGGCACCGATTTTTATCGAGTGTTTTTTGAAGATTTCCATCGGATGAAAAATAAAATACAACTAATACACAAAAAAAAAACTCACCCGAAAACAATTCCAAAAATTTTTCCACGCCATAATTGCCAGGAAAGCGATATCCAGGATCTTTAATAGCATTCGAGTTGTGTACTTTAATTCGTTTAATCATAAAAGTAATGTTATCGGCTTTGCCATCTCCATTGAAATCTGAAAAATAAAATTTTAAAAATTTATTTAAAAATAAAAACAATTCTCCAAAAAAATACAAAAATCCCATAATCCTCATAATAAAACACGGAGATTGCAAAACAGCACTCCAGGTACTCAAGTTTTAAGTTTTTTTTTTTTTTAATTTCTAAGTATTGGAAAAAGTTCTATTCTAAATTGCAATAACTTCAATAATATTGTTGCACACACAAAATTGCACCTCAAACTTTCACCATAGATTTTTTTTTTGTTAAACTACAGAATTTAACAAGCTTCCGTTGCATCGTCGTTGTCGTTGGCGTCATCGTCGTCGGTTGACGTAGAAACTGATGCAATGGTCGAGTACTCTCGATAATTGGTTATTTTTATCGATTCTCTAAAACTCATCGAAATTCAGTTTGAATCAATATTCCTCTGCTTGTCCTAGAAATACTACCAGAGGATATGAAAAATAAAAGAAAAAGAACAGAAAACAAAAAAAAAAAACAAGAAGATGATGATGACAGTAAAGAGGAGGACCTCCTCATGAACTCGTACTCCTGTCATGCGTTTCAATTAAACTTCAACCTGAAGTTTATTGAAATTGCAAAAGTTTATCCTTTGGCCTGGGATTGACAAATTTTACTGCAGCCTCAAGTGGAGTCAAACGATAGAGTAGATTGGTCGGTTGGATGGGGACGAGATGAGATGGGATTGGATCGAGTCGGTTTGGGTCGGGCAGATATCAGAATTCAGGATAGGTTGAGATTTTAAACGGAAAACAAATCGAAACTATGAATGTAATAGCGTCGTCGTAGCCATAACATAACGATGTCTTCCTTTTCTCGTGGTGATAGCTTGGAACTCTGGAACAATGTGCAATCTGACACCGTGGTGTGGTGGCATTGCATACCATCAGAGAATGAAGTAAATTATGCTATGATAGGAAGTGTATGTTGTCGAGGTTGGAAGAATTCTGTCATTAAATCCCATGTCCTTTTGAATGCAAAAGAATTTGTCTGCAATAAGTTTTTAATGGAGATCCGCGCGTGCAATATCCAACATAATGGTTGGGTTGGGAATGGTATTTAATTGAATTGTATCCTCTTTTTTTTTCATTTGTTGCTGGAAGAAAAATTCATAATGCATCAACGAGTTTGAGTTTCATGGAATTGTGGAGGAATTCAGTGGAATAATTTACAGACTGCGGTTATATGAAATAAAACGCATTGGTTATCAATTTAATTGGTTTAATAAATATACTTAAATATTTACTTACCCCCAATTTCAATTTCACATTGGAAATTTAAACTCCACTTTTGGTTTTTAACTTTGGTTCAGCAGAATAAATTGTTTAAACGAGATTGTGAAACTGGCCATTAATTTGTTATTAGCTCTGTTTTAACATTTATAGCAGGTTGTGGGCTTCTTCATTTACACGATTTCTTTGTTTGTTGGTGATGGTCACTCACCGATTGTGGACACTCGTTAGAGCTACTTACAACGCAACAGTTGCGTAGAGGGCAGTTTTTCACAAGACTTGGTGGTCTTGTGATCAAATAATAGTTAACCAGATTGATCGAGTTAGACACCAGGCATATGCTTCTAGTTTCTAGGGATATCGAAAGTTCCAAGAGGCAAACATAGACTCGGACCACTACTTGGTATAGTATTTTAGGTGTGTATGCGGGTATCGGTATCCATATGACACCACGCCACAACGCTTAAGATATTTGGTGTCGAAAAGCTAAACCCGCAAGAGATCACCAAAATTTTTACCGATCACGTCTCTCTTCATCTATCAGCAATCCCACAACCAGCATCAAGGACAAAGAACCAGTGGAGAAATTGTCAATCATCCATCAGAAGTGCCGCCACTCATTTGGTGGGTTTCACAATGAAACTCCTGGTTCGATAAAGATTGCTGGCTGATAATGAGGCCTACGAAGCCATAATGCAGGCGAGAACTAGAGCTGCTGAGAGAGTAGCCCAGGAGTTCTTTGGAAAAAAAGGAGAGAAGAGCGCTGACTTCTCAGGAAGAAAATTCACGAAAAGTGACTGGTCGACAAAAAAGGAGGGAAGAGCGCTAACTTCTCAGGAAAAAAAAGCACAAGAAGTGGCTGGTCGAGTCAATAAAGGATTGTAATGTTTGTAAGTTCTACCAAAAAATGAAACGAAAAGGAAAATGATTGTAGATACATAGGTATCAAGACACACTTTTCTAAATTGTTAATCAGCGAAGATAGTAAACATTCCGCTGCTAGGCAAATTATTCCATTCAACTATGATGGCCAAAATTTCTGTCCACTCGAATTTGATATAGTGTTGCAGTTGGTGATTTACAAACTAAAGTCTTACAGGGCTTGGTAAGGAGCAAAATTTGGTCGGATGAAAGTATTTTTTTTTTATTTTCCCGTGGAGCGAATTTTACCGAAAATCGCGTGCTCATAAGTGTGTGAGATTCATACTACACTAAAACCACCTCCACTTCCTGAATGCAACTAAGTTGAAACTTATCTAGCAATTTATTTTTAACGGAGTTAAGTAACGTGTTTGCAGGTTACTTTCCGGTGAAAGTTCCTGCTCCATCCGCGATTGAGACGGTGAACTAAATTCGACTCGTCAAGAATGTGAATAATCATTGAATAAGCGTGTTCTAATAGTCGATTTCTATGTTTTCGTCACAGACCGTAGGAATCGCGAGATCCCTGTGAACGTCTTCGTTTTTTATATACCACGGAGCATTTACAAATGACCTAAGCAATTTATTTTCAAACTTTTGCAAGTTATTAAAGTTTGTATCGGAGGAACAACCCCAAAGCGTCTAGAGTCATTCCCAGATACTTTCCCTCATTTGAAAATTGAACACGAGCGGTATTAAGAAAGACGGGTAATCTATTTTTTTTTTTATACGTGGACTGGAGCGCTATTCGCGATGTTTTTGTCTACTCATTGACATTATTAAGAGCATTTTGTGATTTAATTGTAGCTTCGCTAATAGTTTTCCAACTGCTAGTATTGCAGTATCATCACCAAACCTGGCTACGATAGTGTCTTCTGTTTAAGGTATATCGCGTGTAAATAAAATGTAAAGAACTAGACCTAATACACTTCCTTGTAGTACCCCGGCCACTATTTCTTTGAAATTAGAATATTAATTTCAGTGTCTTACACGAAAAAGTTTGTTATCAAGATGAAAGGATGACAAATGAACGGAACCTTGGAATAGTGTGCCCAATCCACAAAAAGGAGGTGCTCCTACATATCCCAACAACAGAGGAATAAGTCTCATAAGCATCGCGTACAAAATCTAGTCGGCTATACTGTGTGATCGTCTAAAACCTTTTGTTGGCGATTTGGTTGGTCCCTATCAGTTTGGTTTTCGGCTAGGCAAATTGAAAGTTGGAAATTAAGTCAAAACCTTAGAATCACACCTAATTGGACACAGCTTGAAGAGCTCTGAAAATGATTTGTATGAAAATTTCAAAGCTCAATGGTAATGAAAAGAAATAACAAAAACAAAAAGCGATAAACTGTCATTTGAAATTCGAAAACTGAATAAGCTGTCAATGCGACGCATTATCATTTAAACCTATTTACCATCACTGATACGGTTTGATCAAAAGTCCATGATGATGATAATAGAATATCGTTGGTATATTTACCAGAATTGAATTGGAAGCGGGGAAAATGTGACTGGCTTTCAGTGAAGACAAGACAATCACATGGTATATATATTATAACGAAAACGGAATATGGACTCGGACAAAACGTCACGGTGGATATAACTTGGAAGATGTCAAGAACTTTGTCCACCTCAGATCAAAACTATTACCTCTCAAAATGACATCAGTGCAAATATAACGGATAATAACTCTAACCACTGAAGAAGTAAGGGCTTTTCTAGAACCTTTTTTTTAGTTTTTCATATGACAGCCAATTTAGCGGCGCTACAACCTTTCATCAGGAACAAATTAAGACTACCTTCAAACTTCAGTACCAATTAAGGCAGAAATTTCAAATTCGTTTCAGTATTTGTTGGGCTGATTATAAATATAAGAGGCTCATCAAATTTAAACTCTTTAGCATTCGTAATTTTCGATATGAATGACTTAAAAAATCGCAAAAACCATAACTAACTGACTCACTCACTGATTCACCGACAGATCATCCAAATTATGGAGCACTTCCCGACACCGTAGAAACTTGAAATTTCGCATAACGCCAACGGTAGGCCTTGTGATGTATACTAGGGGAGTCGGATTTTTTTTATTTAATATTCAAAATGGGTATGGTGGATCTTGATTTAGAACCTGCCAAACAGTGGTGCGTTTGTTGAATTTTGCCGAAAAATCATTCCTCACGCCATTTCTTAACAAAATATAAGTTAAATTTGGTACACGTAATGATTTGGGGGCGCTGAATTCAAAGACACCTACTGCTTATTTCCACTTTTTGAAACGAAGGTTTCACAATTTACGTCAAAACATGGCTAAAAAATCTTAAAGAAAGCACTGTCATCTGGATTTGAACAGTGCTTTACAGGGCCATTCCTAGTGCTAAGAACACCTGGGGCAAGCTCAAATAAGCCGCCTTTTTCGCTACAAATAATACAGAATTAATAAAAAATCGAATATTAAATCGTATTACATCCATCGTCTTTAAACCGAATCAAAACATATTTAAGTATAGGTTACCTATGAATGACCGACAAAAAAAATGGATTTCACCAGTTGAAATGTCGGTTTATGTCGACCTTTTTGGTTACTAAATCATAAAATGTTAACCTTCGAGCCTAGACAAAAAGTAAGCTGCCTTGAGAAAGTCGAGAAAAGCATCGATTTTTATTGACTTGTTGATATTTTTTCCCATTATTTAGCACGTACAAAAAAGTCGATATAAATCAACATTTCAACAATTCGACATTTTTTTTGTCGTTCATTCCAACGTAACTTAAAATACAACGCTCTGCCTGGAATGTTTGCACGTTATCAGCAAAAAACTCAAATCATACATTCTTCTCTAACTTTATAACATGAATTTAGCAGTTATTTGGTGCTCTCGAAAATTTTTAGATTATGTTCAGAATACTTATAGAATAATAGACTTGAAATCTTGATTCATAAAATATAGATTATCTACAGTCGAATTTTTGGTGAAACTCTGTCTATTTTTGTTCAATCGGTCTTTAAGAAACTAGACATTTTTGGTGCCAAGATTATAAAATCGACATCATCAATGTATCGTACCCAAATCCATTTCAGTTTTTAGTAAATATAATAGCAACAACAATTTCTCAATTTTTTCTACGTAAGCTCGCCTCGTGTCAGCCTTCACGACACGCCTTTCATGAACGTGGTGAGACATTCGCGGCGTGGCGCCCTTCACAGCATGGTGCCTGGGGTGGTCGCCCCATTGCCCCACCCCTAGACACGGATCTGGTGCTTTCTTTTAGATATGTAAAATTTTAAAAAGTTGGCCCAGATATTTTTCTTAAGACATTTCACACATAAACCATTGGCTAAGTTCCGGACTTGGACTATGCTTTATTTTTAATAATGAAATTTCCTTACTTAAATTTGAAAGAGAAAAAGAGGAAGCTTATATAACTGAATTCAGCGTCTAGTTACCTTTGTACATATCATTAAGTGCATCAAATTGCATTAACATTTATCTAGAATCGGCAGGGGAATGATACATAACAAAATTAAAAATGGGTGCAATATCATCCGACTTCACCCAACGAACAAACTTGCACACAAATTTTAACAAAGTTTAATACTACAGTTTGTCAGTAACTTTAGTATTAAACTTTGCTTTAGAAAAAAAATTTAAAAATTGTATCCTCCTACCTATCCTATCCTAAAACCTACGCAGTAACTTACACAATGAACATCAGTATTCAGTAAAATCTGTTGTTAAATTGTAAAAAAAAAACTAATATCTTACCTGTGTTTTTATAAATTGAATTTGCTCTCTGAACATGTCTCGTTATGGCCTCGATGCTCGACTCATCAGATCCCATTTTCTGAAAGAACGTATGATCCGCCTGTAGATAGAGCATACACGTAATTTTCCTATCGTACATCGCTCGTGCAGCAGCATTACTCCCTGGATCGTGCATATCCGATGGTCGACTGCTCATCATGCCATTATAATTATTCTGAGACATAACCACATCTGGATTATAGTTGTTCACTATGATATTTGGCTTCTTGGTCGCTCCATTCTTAGTTATGATCTCTACATGAGTCTTATGACTTGGACGTGATGAACCGCTGTTTGTTGTACTACTCCCACCAAACATCGTCGTCCAATTGGTATTGAAAAAATTATTTATAAAATTCCCATCAGATGAAGCTGTCAGGGAATCATCCAAACTACGATTGTTGAAACTACTCACAAGGATATTCTTGTGTTTGGTAAAAGTCTTTCGAATGCTATTATTCGCATTGAAATTAATTGTATTATTACTAATATCACTACTAGGATCATAGTTGCTCACAATGATGTTGCGATTGCGACTGGAGGTTGTGTAAATGGGCACATTGTTGCGCCATGTGACTTCCTGTTGGTCGGGCAACTTTTCCCTAGGTGGGCTTCGATTGATTTCGGAAGATGTCCTAGAGACATCCTCATTACTATTACTTGTATCGTGACTTAATATACTATAATCATCGTTGTATGGTACATCCAGATCGAGTGGAAGTGATGGATTTCTATCTTCTGTGACTTGCTGAAAATATAAGAAAAAAATGTTTGTAAATATATTAATAAAATACATATCTTTAAATAAAGACATTTAAGCATGAGGACTGTTCAATGAAGTGAGTGACTTTGAAATAAGAAATAAGTTTTTTGAATCTTCTTTTTCTTATCCTTTTGCAAAGATTCCCTTTAACCAATAATATTCTACTTAAGTACACTTTTTCAGAAATATGATTTTTCAATCTCTGCATAATACGCATTTTTTAAGGCTCTTCTAGACCCTTGGTACCTCATATTTGGGTAATTTGAGAAAAATCAAATGTGATGAGATTAGTCAGTAATTGAACAGAAAAGATCAACCAGTCCTAGAAATTGATCAGACCTAGATAATTTGTAATCAAGGTTTGAAGTTTCTCAAGGTTACGAGGAATTTTTGGAAACATTACAAAGAAAAAATATACCAACTGAAAGATCTCTAGATCGTGTTAAAATGTCAACTGTTTTCTTACTAATTGGTCAGCCATAGATTTTGTTGCCTATGATTTTTTTAAGTCCATTACAAGCAAAACTTTTCATTTCATTACATTTCGTCAATTTTACAATAAAAATTATACCATCTGTTAAGTTACGAGATCATCATAAAAGGTCAGTTAGTTGCAGTTATTTGTCATATCTGCTGTTTCTACCAATTTGTGACCCTATTTAGCTTTTGATAATTTGTCAGCAAACGTGGCAACCATATCTATCATAATTTTTTCATATCCAAAAGGTAATGCTGGATCCAAATAACGCTATTATTTGAAATGGCTGCAATGTAAGAAATCTCTATATCACGGACCATGAGTCTGTCGATCATCTTACACAGTATCGTGTTTTTCACCACTCCAAGATAATAGAAGCTGATGAAGGAAGTTTATTTGGAACATAATTGTGCAAGGATTTAAACAGTATTTTTTTTAAGTGCTAAGCATGATACTCGTAAACTGTCTTCCAATTATTTAGTAATTTACTATCTCTTCCAAATTTATATATTTTTGCTTTCGTTTTACTAACTAGTATCATATCAAATCCATTTTTATTAAGAACAGGTTATCTGAACACCCAAGAAGTCACAGTTCACATACATAATAAACCAAACAATCCTTTTTTAATACATAATTACAAATGTCAAATAGACAATCTTAACATTTTTTTATTTACATTTTATTTTAGAGAATTCAGCAGAGCGTAATTGTTTTTTAAATTAGTGATTTTAGTGATAGGTTAAGAAAAATTAGAAAAATGCGATTCTTAAATTAGCATCATTCATTAAAAAACTGCATAAATTAGATGGCGTGACAGTTTGTGGAGAACAAAGGCCTTAGTGACTTGCAAACTCTCATCTATATCTTTAAGCGTATTGTTGGCAGAAATGGAGGGAATTTTTTTTTAAGTCTGAATGGCTAGATAAAAAGCACTTATTAAGACAGCAGATACTCATGGAAGATTTTTCAATTCCTCGCGAGAGTCAGTACCTCAGAGAGGGCAGAGGGCAGACAGAATTGAATCCAGACCTTCAGCGTGGAAGTCCAACGCACTAGCCATTATGCCATGAGGTATTTAAACAGCTTTGATCAAAAGAGGAAATATTTTCTTACCAAGAATATGACTTCCTAAATCAGTAGTAGGTACACTCGGGCGTATGCGTGCTTTTCAAATTATATTGAAATTTAAACGCTTTGTCTGACCCGCTGTCGACCATATACATATGCTTAACAAAGCTAGTAGCAAATCATGGCTTATATTTGAGCTCAATAAGTATAGAGGTTTCGGAATCCTTAGCATACCATACAGAGATATCAGATACATTGGGCCATATTCATAGATGTTGTTAAAGCGGTTGCTAGCAAATCTGGAGTTTATCATGTGGAAATTTCATCAGGTAAACTTAAATTTGTCTAGCAACAGCTTAATCAACATCAATGAATATGCAAAATTTTATTAAAAAAAAAAAAACAATTCTTGTGATAGGAAAATAATTAAGTTAGCACCTTTTTGAAAACAGAATAAAATAATTTAATATTTTCTTTCTTCGGATGCATTTAAAAGACAAATGTGGGGCTCACGCAATAGATTGTATAATCCGTTATCTCTTTTTATTCATCAGCTCGGTTAGGAAATCACCAAAAATATATTTTGTGTTCTGCTATTTTCAAGACTATTTAACATCCAGAAATAGATTATGCAGTGCTTTCAAAATTTCTTATGTTTCAAGTTATCAAAAATAGCAGAAAAACGATTTTTGATTATTTTCTATCCGGAATTTCTTGGAAACCTGAGCTGATAAAGGATAATTTACTTACGGGAAGTTCCTAGCATGCGTGGTTCCTAAGACATGCAATGTGGCCTGTTTACTTTACAGTAAAGTTAGCAGGTTTGGAATACAAGAGCTAACAAAATGCAAAAATAATGTTAATTTCTGCCAAGGCCTGTGGGTGAAAGTTGGCCTGCTAACTTCACAGACGTCAAGATCCACGCTTGAAAACAAAATTCAAAATCTTCTCATCAAAACAACTTTTAGACATACCACGCTATACGAAAATGAAGACAGGCTTCTTGGTCAAACAACGGGGGAGTTTCCATTCTCAAAACAAATGTGTGGCAAAATTCAACGACAATTTTTCAGGGAGAAAGTGTCAACAATTTCCACTTATTTCAACAATCTAACTATCACTTGGCTGGTATATCAATAACTACAATGAAACTAATTTTACCGGCCATCCGGATGCTAGAAATTTCAATTTTTCGTGAAGCTTTAAATGATTACCGAAGCTAGGGATGGCATATTCCTATTTAGGAAATTATGTAATTTTACAATCTCACAAAATGTTCTGTAGCACAGCTTTTTTGCGTCCGCTAAATATATTTAAAACGTGTATAGCAACAGGATGGAAAAGTGCTCCCATATGGAACTCGCTCTAACGCTACATCGCATGGATAGTTTGAAAGCAAAGTATTTTTCAAATTGGATTCAAACAATCAATTTATTCGACCTTAAAAAAATAAAATAGTGCAAGGTTTTAATTTAATAAAAAGTGGCAGACCTGAAAAATAAAAGAGTCTTGAAAGAAGTCTTTCTGTGGCTTATACAAAAAATCTGGGACAGTTTACATAAAAACGAAAAGGTGATGAAAAATTTACAATCTAGCTTTCGGAGAACTGAAATCTATCCATGCGACAAATTTTAGAGAAACCTGACAAAATATCTTCAAGAACACCTGAATATGATTCTACTTTCAGCAACACGATGACTCTAAGCGATGAGTTAGGGCTGTCAGGCTACTGCACGGGGCACCATAGATCCGGGGAAGGTTGTCGGTATTTTAATATTTAGTTTTCGGAACTTCTAAAAATAATTTTAATATTTCATAAATAAATAATAAATGTACAGATATGTCGAATGGCTAAGACTAATTTCGGAGTCGGAGTTAAAGCATTGCAACTTTACCGCTACCTTCTTCCTCATTTTATCAACCAATTGATGCAATCCAATTCGTTTTCGAAAAAATGTTTTTTTTCTGCACCCAATAAAATTGAAGTTTTGCACAACAAAAGTTATAACTTCAAGATTAATAAACCTATAGAGTAAGTTAGTAGCTCATTTTTATGGATAACTTTAGTGTCTAAATTCAATTTTTTTATGATTTTGTTGTAAAAGAAAATTCAATCGAGTTGTTCAATGAAAACCAAATCACTCTCTTTTGCAAGATGGTGGCCTTCTCCTTTCCCGGGGAACCTCAAAAACTTGGTTTTATAATTGGAGATGTAGCTAAACACAAATCGTACAAAAAATTTTGCCCATGGATTATTGAAATTTTAATAAAATTTTTGATAAAATTTGCCCCACCATGAAATTTTTGCATAATTTTCTCTGAATCAATTGACTATATGAACAAAAAATATGTCAACCTTTTTTGTATATAATTACATTAGCTTCAACTTTTACCTTCACAATTTTTTTCAAAAAAAGCTGATAGTTTTCGAGAAGTTATGAAAAAATTGAATTTTTCCCCTTCTTACCCTGAAGAAAAAATTTAGCTCCAGTCCAAATTTACCGAACTTTTTAGGAAATGCTTAAGACGTCAAAAAAAACTCTCCTCCAAGATTCAGCTTTGTCGGAATTTTTTCGTAGTTTTGCCAAATTTTCCTGGGCTTCTCAAGATGTGCCTTAACTCTACCTCAGTGGTTGTGTGAAAATCAGTTTAAATTGTTTCTTTAAATTTCAAAATGAACAGAATCACATTGAAAAACTTTTCAAACAGGAGTAAATATTTTTTTTTCAAGTTTCGCAGGATATAGGCAATTTTGTTAGGCTATACTTCCGGCAGTTTTACACCAAAATATACCACCAAAATATAGGAAATAAAGTTTTCTATAAAAAACTATTTGCATATTTTTTCGAACAGGTGAACAAAAGGCGAAATAAACGTTCAAAACCATTTCTTACTTCAAAGTTTCGACAGTTTTTCGTCAATAACTATTTTTTGGAAGGGAGTTTCAAATTTTTTTGTAAATAAAAGTTGTTGAAAATATTTTAACACACAAAACGAAAAAACTACAGTTCTCAGTATGATAGGAGCCGAGAAATTTCAATTCACGCTTTTCAAAGCCTTCAAAATGGTGGACAGGAATGGGCACTTTTTGTTTGAACTTCTTGGATTTACACTTTCCCATAGGCATTCTTAAAGAAACAAATAACAAATTTGACGTAGTGTGTTTTGTGGATATAAAATATTAATTTGATTGGGCTATGGTTATTTTTACATTTCATTACGTTCATTTCAACGTGATACCAGTGTTAAAAGAAACACACACACAAGCCATCCAAATAAAATCAGTTTCAACTTATTGACATTTGCAACAAGTTTTTTGTACAGAAAAGTGGTCTAGGAGATGTGCGTTATCTCCCTGTGGAAACAAGTTCCCAGTTCAAAACTAAGTAAGTGCTAAGAAGTATAGAAGTAAATTTCTATACATTCAGATAGATAGATAATGCAAAACGAATTGGACGGTAGACTGCGTTAGAGATGGGAATAATAAGATGCATGGAATAAAGACACTATACAGTAAACAAGTTGATTCATGTTAAGTTAAATAGATGTTCATGTTAAATTTACAGGAATTGAATATTAAGTCATGTTAATTTAACTAGATTGTCAGGTAAAATTGACAAGTTTGTCAGGTGAAATTTACAGTTTTACTATTTGAAGGCGATCATAAATTTACAAGATGTCATGCAGATTTTACCTGAAACCTACGTTCATTGAACACGGCATTCAAATCAGGTATCTAGTTAAGCAGTTAACCAGATCTACCGTGTTGAAAAATAACAACCTGAAAATCAGGTTTAATAAACCAGAAAGTGATTAATTAACCTGCAATTTTTTCTGAGTGCATTTAAAGTATCTAATTTAAGTTCAAATTAAGCCCTATAGTTAAATATTATCCATCTAAAACTCAAATTTTTGCTTTTTCAACTTTAATTAACAATTAAAACTGGTCTCTAGCTAACTTACTACACCACCCAGTAAATTATGTTTTTTCTTTTTCTTATGTAAGCCCACAAGAAATATTATCTAATAGTTTATAGTTGACTGGTTAAAGTTCAAGGCACAAACATACCCATTAACCTTTTCCTGGTTATTCCATGAACTATCATTCAAAGAACCCCAACACGAAAGGATCTACCATCAACTCTTCAAGCGGAAGCATCTTCTACTCGATTAACGTTATCCACCTATATACTTCCTCACAATCACTCAACATGACAAAAGCCCTCTGTTCGAAAGGTGCAAAACAGTCGTTGTTTTTCTTTCCCATCCTATTAAAAAAGACAGACATAGAAATAAAGTAATAATGACAGCACCTCCCTTCAGTGCAACATCTATACGATATGACTCAAAAGAGCACAGCTAAAAGATTCCGGAAATGGAAATAGAACCATTTCAGATTTGTTCCTTCTTAAGAATAAAGTATAATTGTGTTCGTCGACAGCCGACGCATAAAGGTATCCTTCAATCATTTCGAATCCAATTGTGTATCTATTTTGGTATAAAGGTATTCAAGGAAGAATGTAACCTTTGTATGCAATACAAGCATCAGCAACAGGAATTTATTCTGTCGGCTTTATATTTTTCGTATCGAAACTATACTACACGTGATCTCTTCCCTTCCCTCGCCTCAAGGTAAAAGTGCGACTAAAATAACTTAAGCGATTTAACCGACTATCCATCCAACCATTCCTTGACAGACAGTGATATCGAAAAAGGAAATGAATCCTTGACTTTATCCAATGGAAAGGCGCACACCAGAGACACAATAGCAGCAGAGGGTACCTACAATACCAAGAAGAAAAAAAGAAAATGGAACACAGCACACGGCCAGGTTCTGCTATACACAATACTTAGACTCACCTCATCCGGAAGCCACCTCTTCCGGCGGTTATGCGAAATCGATATATCATTTGAGTTATCGACTTTATTGCTATTGTCAACGCTTGAGAAGATGTCCTCGAGCTCCGACTTGGCAGGCATTCGTTTTCGTCGTTTTAAGTCATCCAGCAGCATGCTGCGTCGTAATCGTTCACTGGCACAATGTTCTGATGCTGCTCCTGTATGCAACGATGATGCTGATGCTGATACTGATGCAGCAGCAGATTTCCTTGCATCATTTGATGCAGGCGATGTCGACGACAGGGGCATGTCCACATCGCTTAACTTATACACAATCGAATGGACACCGGATGCCAATAGATCCTTTGAATATCGATGTGATGGTTCTACATAAAATTGTTCGGAACTAGTTTCGATGGTCCCATCGAGGAGGTTATCACTTGTGAGTATGGCATGGACGTGAGAATTTTCATCATCTGCAATCAGATAAAAAAAAATAAACAAATTAATAAGAATTAGTAGTAAATTATTTGATGAAGAATTTCCTAAAATGACTAAGGACCGAAATTTTTATAGGGAAAAAACCCCTATTTATTCGGCTTAATACAAGCTAATTCTTAATCTAACTGTTTAACTAAGAATTTAAGCTAAGGTAAGTGTGGAGGAAGGAGATTCAGTAGACTGAGTCTTAAGGAAGGAGTACTGAGGTTAAAGTCAAATAAATAAAATAAATATGGTGGCGCAACAGCTCGTGGAGAACCAGGGCCTAGTGACTTACAACTCTCAACCATTCCTGCGTGTGTGTTGTTGGGAGGAATGGAGGGGACCTACAATTTTTTGCCAAGTCCAAACGGCTAGATGAGAAGCACTTATTCATGACATGTTTACTCTAGGAGGATTTGTCAGTTTCTCGCAAGAGGCAGTACCTCGGAAAAATCATTTCTGTTCAAGAGGTTAAAGACAAAGGAGTTCATATTCAAATTTACACTTGACAGCATTCGAGAGAGAGGTTTGTTTGAGCCATGGGAGGTTCTGTGGGTGAGAAGAGAAAAAAGCCAAGGATTTTGTGAAAGAATGTTAATGTTTACAGAGATGAGGTTGTAGAGTTAAATGAAGTCAACGGAACCAGAAAATAATCGATGAATGAAAAGAAATGAAATGAAATGAAAAGAATTCAAGTTGATTAGATTTAGTCTCTAGATTAGGAGGCAGCATCAGAGCAAAGCGAAGGAAGCGAAGATGGACGCTCTCGATTTTGAAAATGTTAATAAGTTGATAGGGGGACCAAATTTGAGAAGCCTATTCAAGGATTGGACGAATAAAGGCTATGTATAGGGATGTAAGTGGTTCTGGTTGGATCTGGGTTCGATTCCCAGCCACTGTCCCCTAAAAACAGAAATGTTTTTTTTCGCGAATTACTGCCTCTTGCGAGAAACTGACAAATATCCTCCAAGAGTATACTTGTCATGAATAAGTGCTTCTCATCTAGCCGTTCGGACTCGGCAATAGATTGTAGGTACCCTCCATTCCTGCCAAAAATACGCACACAGGAATGGTTGAGAGTTGTAAGTCACTAGGCCTTAGCTCTTCACGAGCTGTTGTGCCACCAAATTTATTTTTATTTTTTATAGGGATCTAAGGGTTGGAGCATTCCTTTGACTATTTTTTGACGAAGCCGAGCGCTGAATTTGCCTTGAGAATGATAACACCTATATGTGCGAGAAAATTAAGTTCCGGGTAAACTATTATGCCAAGGTCCCGAATATTATCAATAGTGGGTATTGGTTTATTAAGAAAGAGGTAGAGACGGGTAGGTGAATTAATACGTTTACGCGTAAAATTGTTTTGCATTTGGCATTTGGCAACATTTAGCTCCAAGCAGTTCTTGAGACACCAAACTGAAAAATTGTCAAGGTCCTGTTGAATAAGGAAAGAATCATGTGTCGATAAAATTGTCTTGTAAAACTAAGTATCATCAGCGTACAGTGAAATAGAAGAATTATTGATGGCCATTTCAGTGTCGTTAATAGGAAAAATGAACAAAAGTGGGCCTAGTTGGCTGCCTTGGGGGACACCGGAGGTAGCTACAAAAGAGCAGGAGATGGCGGATCTACTACAAACGCTGTAAAAACGACTATCCAGGTAAGAGGAGGTCCATTTTAAGAATTCGAGAGGTGGCAATTTGAAAAAATATTAGTTTATGGGAAATTTTGTCAAAGGCCTTACTGAAATCGGATGAAATAATATCGATTCCGAAAAATTTCTATTTGGTTGATGGCGTGAAAGATACAAATTCAACAAGGTAAGTGGTTGTTAACCTGCATTTGGGAAAGCCATGTAGTCTGGAGGAGATGAGGAACTTGCAGTGGAAACTTAATGTTTCATACAAAATACTTGCAAAGAGTTAAGAGATGTGAGAAAGCTCGGCAATTGGACGATTATTGTTAACATCATCCTTCGAACCCTTTTTGTGTATTTGGATTATGAAAAATTATTTTTTGCATATTTGAGGAAATTCACCAAAATTTTGGGACAGGTTTAAAATTTTTGAGAGAGGAAGAAAAATGTTGGAAGAGCATTTTTTAGAAGTATGGCAGGGAGAGACCATCGGGATCAGGATTAAACTCATCGTTAAGTTGATTTAATTTATCTTCGATGAGATAAGGATCGACAATGCGAGGAAGAAGCAGTCCAAGAGAAAAATGTTTTGTTGATAGTTGAAATATTCAGAATCAGGTGTAAGGGAGTCATCGACAAAAGATTTTGTGAACATTTTAGCAAATAAATGGTATTCCACTTAACTTCTCAGATCAAGCTAAATATCTGGGTCTGATCTTAGACAAAAAGTTGAGCTGGAAACCAAACATACAAGAAAGAATTAGAAAAGCCACAGTGGCACTTTTCTCCTGTAAAAAAGCTATTGGAAACAAATGGGGCTTGTCGCCACATATCACCCACTGGCTATACACAGCGGTCATCAGACCGATACTCACTTATGGGGTGGCAGTATGGTGGACTGCTTTAGATAAAATAACTTATCGTGATAAGCTAAGCAAAGTACAGAGATCGGCTTGCTTGTGTATCAGCGGAGCTCTCCGTTCGACACCTTCCGCTGCGTTAGACATACTGCTTAACATCACACCCCTCGATATATACACTAAACAAGTGGCGGCGAACACAGCTATTCGTCTCAGAGCCATTTCTCAATGGTCCAATAACTCTATTGGACACACTATCATTCTGAACAAATTCGAATCAATCCCTAAACACTCCGACTACACTATCCCTCAGCCGGTTTTTGGCAAAAATTTTCAAATTACAATTCCAACAAGGTCCACTTGGGAAAATAATGAATTCTTGAGAGATGAAGCAATTCACTTCTACACGGACGGCTCAAAAACCGAAGAGGGGGTAGGTGGTGGCGTGTACTCAGAACGACTAAACATTAGTCTCTCCTTCCGTCTCCCCGATCATTGTAGCGTGTTCCAAGCGGAAATCCTGGCGATAAAAGAAGTTTTATCTTGGCTCAAAGAAAACGTAATATCTACTTTGAATATCCGTATCTTCTCAGATAGCCAAGCTGCCCTTAAATCATTAGGATCTGTTTCTACAAACTCCGTAACTGCCCGAAACTGTCGATCGTCTCTAATGGAGATGGCAGAACAGTTCAACATTCACTTTTTCTGGGTGCCGGGCCACAGAGATATTCCAGGAAACTGTAAAGCCGATGAACTCGCCAGGATAGGAACTAGTACACCAATATCACCTTGCAAGATGAATATTGGAATACCGATCGCTACATGTAAATTTATGCTTAAGCAAGATTCTATGATGATGACAAACAGCAGATGGACAGGTATCACTACTTGTCTGGCGACAAAACAGATCTGGCCAACACTGGATCCGAAGCGATCGAGATGTTTGTTATCTCTGAGCAGATTGCATATTAGCTCTACAATTGGTGTCATTACTGGACACTGCCTCATAGGTAAACACGCCAATAGACTTGGTGTCTTTTCAAATGATTTCTGCAGAAGCTGCATCGACGAGGAGGAGGAAGAAACTATCCTACACCTTCTTTGCTCATGCCCTGCTCTTTCTCAAAGACGCAAAACACACTTAGGAAATTTTTTCTTCAGTGATCCCAGTGACTTAAATAAAATCGACATTCAGAGTCTCCATCGCTTTATTAAAAGCTCCAACTGGTTTAATTAACGAGGATTACCTCGCATTCTTTATGTGGTATCACAATGGGCCTAGTCTGGCCTAAGTGTGTCAGCAGTTTTCCTGACAGCCACCTTAACCTAACCTAACCTAAATAGGTTGGCGATAGTGTTATGATCATTAAAAGCTTCGTTACTGAAAGAGAGAGATTTTTCGGGAGTCCATCGGCTTTTCTTTAAGTTGACGAACTGAAAAAATGACTCAGGATTGATAAGATTGGATTGCATGGTCGCTAGAAAGCGTTGGTAAAGGGAGTTGTATAGCTCTTTAAAATGGAGATATGAACCAAGATGGTTAGAATAATTAGTAGGAAAACGAAAGTGGAGGAAAATTTCCCACAACTTATTTCTTTAATAAGTCAAGATTCTGTAGCGAGTGAAGGGTATGGGCCGATGCTAAAATGCAAGCTCGGTATGAGAGAATAAAGAATTTTGTTTATATTTCAATAGACCATGTTATGACATTGCCAGTCGAGGCTTTACACGGTGGCATGGATCTAATAGGTTGAAATTCCACTTACTTTGCCATACATATTACATATTTATTCTGCCCACAAGTTAATTAAAGTCTTATCACTTGATTATTTGGCACCAGTGACTGAGTAGTAAAGAACAGATGCAGGTATGAAATCATTTTCCAGACAAATGATGCAGCTCGTTGAAATAAAATCGCTCAAAAACAAATAAATTTTATTGCTTTCAACTTTTTTGTTAAAAAGTCAATAAGAACTTTGAGGTATAGCTAGGTACTTACAAAACTTTCCCGAAAAACAACATTCATTCAATCCTCATATTTCCATACACCATTCCAAATTATTTATTTAGATTTGTTTTGAATCCTCGCAAATATCATAACTTTCATCACACACATAAAAACCACAAATCTCTCGAGGCACAAGGAATGTTATTTATATCAAATACAACAAGCAATAAAGCCAAAAAGGATATAATTGTGCAAAAAATATGTGCGGTTGTTATTTGGTATCTAACCATATACAAACTCGTGCCCTTAAATACACATTTTATACAATTTGTTTGGCCATTTCGGTTATTTTAGTGAGAGTTGATTTAACTTCCTACTTCTCATATAATACACAACACACAGAGTCTGCATTACCAATATAGGTTTATTCACTTTGGGAATCGTGCGTTTCCTCCATGGTTTGCTTTATTTATTTTCTCTTCTTTTCATGACCCCCAGAAGGATGTTGAAATAAACAAAAAGGACTTCCATCATCATCATCATCATAATCATCTGGGGGCAAATATCAGGCAACAAATATTAAAGCAAAGCGATTCCGATGGCACAAAAGTTTATGTATTTATTTGGAGTGAAAAAATATGTTATTCTTTGTTGGTTTTTAGTGAGTTGACTTATTTTTATTTGTAAGAGTATTTAATGCTTCATAAATTGAAGCAGGTATACTCAAATTTTGTTGATTTCGTGTAAAATTAAATTTTTAAAAGTCTTTCTTTGTTTCAAAACACATTTAAATTAAAAAAGATTCAAATTTACAAAAATGATGGGGACTAAGGTAAATCGGCTTGACACTTAATTTTAATTAATTTGGCATTTATCTGGCTTCAAACGTTTGATCATAAATTAGTTAACAAAATTATTATCTTCTTGATTTTCCACTTATATCTTATAACTGCCTGTACTTACGCTATGCGCTCCGTAGATGCTGAATATGTGAAGAGTTTTTAAATAATCAAATCTACCGAACCATAAAAATGCCTCCACTACTACACGCCATCGCGTATGGTTTCTGGTGATGTACCTCACTCCTCAGCTCTCTAAAACTCTTCCCCAGTTGTACTCTTCAACCCTTCTTTATTTATTTCTAGGTCGGCTCACTTCTCTATCTCGCTGCGTGAGAGGATTCTATTGGCTCGTGCGTGGTGTGTCCAATCCACTGCCACTTACGTTTAGACCAGAAAATCTTCAAGACGACGATTCGAAAAGATCTCTTCACTAAAATTTGCAGCTTTTTTGTGACAGCGGGTGTTACTTGCAAAGTTCTGCACACCTAATAAGGAAGTACGAATTCAATATGGAGCAGAACAGGCATATCTTGGTCTTTATAGGCTTATGCGGAGTTTTTTCTCCATATTTTGGACAGTATTCCGAACGCATCCTTTGCTTTCCCGATTCGGCTAATTATATCTATTTCGGTTCCAGTAAACAGTAAAGACAATACTGCCAAAATATAAAAAAAACTCTCCACCATTACCATTTCTACTGGTTTATCAAATATATCTACTTGAATAGATGAGGAAGTTCCAAGGCTGATCCTTTATTTTTTGCCATATTAATTTTCAGCTCAATGACTGCAGCTTCTCCCTCCACCCTTGTGGTCATTTGATAGAGATCCATGATCCACGAGAGAGTAAGCATACGTGTTGTCCACGTTGTCGTAATGTTTAAGGTGTGATTGCAGATTCCACTGAAATCCACTTATCACTAACAGGATCAGTATTGGTGACAGCATGAAACCCTGCATAACCCCACTTTGGATTTAAAACTCCTCTGACAATCTTCTTTTATGCAGAACCTGACATTTGGATCCATTATATGAAGCCTTAATATTTGCAATCAATTTATTTAGGGATGCCCCTACTGTGCAGAGCAGTTGACACTTTCAAAATTCTTTTCAAAGTCAATGAACAGCAGGGCAAGTGGAAATTGATATTCGATGCATTATTTGATATTGATCTGCAAGGTGTTGATGTGGTCTACACAGGAAGATCTAGTGCGGAATTTTGCTTTTTCGGGATCGTGCGTCAACGTTCGGCTCCCAGTGCCACCTAAAAACAGAAATGTTTTTCCTGAGATTCTGCCTCTTGCGAGAAACCGATAAATCCTCAAGAGTAAACTTTACATGAGTAAGTGCTTCTCATCTAGCCATTCAGACTTGGCAAAAAATTTTAGGTTCCCTCCATTCCTGCCAGAAATGGTTGAGAGTTGTAAGTCACTAGGCCCTGGTACTCCATGAGCTGTTGCGCCAACAAATTTATTTTTATATATTTTGGGCTCCGTGCTACTGATTGCTCTAAATCCTTTAAGACGGTGGTCCCCTTGTTGTTGGCGGACTGTGGGAAGCTTAATTCTATCGATATTGAACTTGGGCATTCTGGTGTTTTCTTGAATTCTTCGAACTGCAACAGTGGTGTAATTTTACGGTAGGAACCATCGATGATGGTCTCGGGTCATTCCTATGTCTAGACCTCTTCTTTTTCAAATGTCCTCAAGACTGCTTCTAAATCACCCAATGGTCGCGAAGTGATCAATTTAGTTGAAAGTTGCTTGTCTTCCCGTCAAAGCCCAACTGATTTTGTGGCACTTCTAAGGCTCAAACATGGTCTCTCCTGTTATAAGTTGGTTGACGTTACAAAAATTGGCAAAACTTTTGTCATTGTCGTTGTGGTCACCAACACCATGTTTCCCTATAACATGCCTTAGCCCAAAATTTTCATTACTAAGCTTGGTATTTAATGCTCCCATTACCAACCAATATGATATCTCCGCTTGGTGAACTATCATAAAAGGCCCCCTTCTCCTCTAGAGAAGAGAACTCAGTTGGGGCGTAGCACTGTATGATAGTCACACGACGTACTCTAGCCTTGAACCTTGCTCTCTTGATCCTGTTATCTAAAGGCTTCTAAGAAATTAAGCTCTTGAGAGCTTTTTTGGAAAGCAGCAATTAAATGCCAGATTCACGATATCTTCCAGGTGCCTTTCCGGAGTAGAGTACGAGTATTACAGTGTTACGAGTTGTTGACTTTTTCTTCTCCGAGCCCAACCATCTAACTTCACTATTCCTTTAGTTGTCCATCTAATACCCCTTGAACTCTTTTTCTTATTAGAGGAATCTGGCATTTTGAGAACCTTTACTTCCGTTATCAAGAATAAGCAACTTGATATTATAGAAACCCACCTTTGTCGGCGTTCAATAGCCGAAATTCGTCAACGTGTTATTATTTCTTATCTGAGGCGTAGTATCGGTTTCGTTAGTGGAATTGATTTCAGTTACCAAGAATGCAAAATGACATCAGTGCAGAAATCAAACGAAGAATTACTCGGGGCAATCGCTGTTTCTTCGGGCTAAGAAGGCATTAGAGTAGTAAAGCCCTCTCTCAAAGAGCCAAGGAGACTATATAAGACCCTTATCATACCGGTCCTGCTGCATGGGGCAGAAGCATGGACTCTGTCAAAAATGGATGAGAATCTGCTTGGGTGCTTTGAATTGAAAATTCTTCGGGTGATCTTCGGTCCAGTCTGCATCGATGGAGTATGGAGGAGAAAATTTAATAATGAGCTCTACGGGCCAAACAGCGACGTCGACCTGGTCAAAAAGCTGAAAATACAGCAGCTGAGATGGCTGGGGCACGTGGAGCAAATGGGCACCTACGCACCAACCCGACGAGTCTTCGGATCCACCCCTGATGGTCTGCGCAGCAGAGGAAGACCTCACTTAAGGTGGCGCACACAAGTGGAGAGCGACCTCAACCAACTTGGAGTGCGTAACCCTTAGCTAGGGACCGAGCTGGCTGGAGAGGCTTTTTGGTTGAGGCCGTAGTCCATCTTGGACTGTGAGCGCCATCTAAAGTAAAGTAAAGTAAAGAAAGTACCAAGAATGCTAACCTCCATAACCTTTCCTAGAAAACTAGGCCCTCCGCACTTGAAATTTTAGCCTATTTACTTTAAGATACGCAGATAGTTGCCCGGGGATAACCATGAGGAGGTAAGACAAGCACTTCACCATGGCTGATTGTTGCACTACTGGCTCAGACCAAGTTCTAAGCAATCAATAGTTTTCTGATCAGGCACATTGCAGGTCACAGGTGGTCAATGGTAATGGCATGTATAGTACCAATAATTCCAAGACAAATCGATCATCAAATCAAATTTTTTTCTAGAGGAAAATTATTGCAATTATTTTTTTCAAGCGATCCACTTGTTAGATTTTAACATATACATAATGTACCTTGTAGTGTAGGCCAAGGCGTCCAGGTACGAGTAGACTCAGATTCAAACAGAATTGTTAAATTCTTTACTTTAACCTTATTTTTATCGTAGTTCTTAATGGCATAGGGGTAACTTCTATGTAAAATCTCAATTTTCAAGTTGAATTTTCTTTAGAAATACATAAAATTTACGGGTGTCATAAAAGACATGTCTATCGAAAGTTCTCCTTAAAACTGTTCTGTTCATAAATTTAAAACCAACAATAGTCAATTTATAATTAACAATTATTTTACCAAGAGCGATTTCCTTGAAAATTTCGATTTATTTTATACAGAAACATTTTCAAGCTTCACAAAGTTTGTACACACATACATAGACGTATAAAATTTAATTTAAAATTTAATTTTTCAAACCAACAACAACAACAACAACAAAAAAACAAAGCAAGCAAACTTGATTCTACCACCACTATACACAATGCATTTTATTTTCTGCCCAACAATATCAGTGAACCAAAAATAAGGACCTGGATCCTATGTACATCCTGTGGACTACCTTTGCATAGACAAATCAAAATAAATTTCCTCATGAATTCATTATGCATCGTTTCAATGTCGTATATACTCGTCACCGATGACCAGAGCCGGATTGGGAACTTTATCGACAGCTCAAAACCCTAAAGTATTTAGTAGGGCCCGCGGAAACTGAGAGATAGCCATTTTGGTTTTGATGTTTAAAAATTCAAACTGAGAACTGATTTATTCTAATGCCGTTTTAGATTGGAATTGCAGATTACTTCCTTTTCAAACTCAATTTTCACTCCAACTACTCCAAAAGCGTCCGATTGACTGTTCAGAGTATTGTTTTCGGAGTTTTTTCTGTTCTCAATTTATAGAAGGTATAGAAGGAGAATACATAATACAGTTTTTCGTTTGACCAAAAGTGATAAGCAAAAGTGATATACTTGAAGAAGCCATTTTGTAAAATGGCGCTATTCTTTATTCAGTTTTCATATTCGATTGGCATCAAAAACGAGCGAAAACGACATAAGAAACATAAGTCAACTAAAGTTTAACTCCGAAAATCTTAGGATTTTACAAACTGCCTTAGAAATTATTGAAAAATTATGTTAATTTTTTTTTTCATTTATTACCAAAAAATAACAAAATGGAGGAAATCATAAGTCTGGGACTTTTCCTCAAAAAAAAAAAAAAAATTATATGAAGATTTTTTGTTTGTCTAAGAAAGGCGAAAGGCGCCAATCCCTGAAGTTCGCACTGCCTATAGAATGGAAGGTTATTATTTTTTAAGGCACTCTCCCTGTGAATTGTTGGTCGACGTTGTATATGTATGTATATAGGTAGTAGTTGTTTTGGGTTGAGTATGACTTGATTCGAATTTAATAATAATTTACCGACAGGGGCTCCCTGTCGTTGTGTGTCAGCATCCCAGGAATAATAGTTTTCTATGTTGATGTTGATGATGGGTATGTGTTGGGTGTTTGTTTTCATTTCATCATACCTTGCTTCCATTTCTTTTTCATTTCGTCTGTTGCTGTTTGCTTTTTTTTGCATACATACATAAATATTTTTTTTTTATAGAAAAATGTGATTTTTGTTTCCTGAAAGCGTCAAATGCCTTTCGGCTGTAGCGGTTGAATTATAAATTTTATTTTTACTTTTAATTTTATTTTTATTTTATTTTTATTTTTTTTTTGTTTTTGAGACGTATGTAAATGGAATTATGTTCATATATTTATTTTTGTTTTATATTGATTTTATTATTAAAAATATTGTAGCATTAGGTATTACAGGTAGTAGAAAAAAGATGGCAATTAATTTGTAAAGTTTTTATTTTTATTTTTCAATCAAAAAATATGAATTATTAAATATTTGAATTTATTCTAACAAATCAGTCAATCAAATTATTTACTTGATTTGAATACAAGGGCGGGTGAATAAGTCCCTGAAAATGTATATCCATGCGAGCTTGCAATCTGAAATCCAACAATTGACTTATCATAAAGTATATTTCAAATGAATGTCCTTAAATTTTTATTTAATTCTTTCCAAAAGATTTTGTGTTAAAGCAGTTTTTATCAGAAAATTTTTGTGCAAGAAAACCATTGCGGAAATTAAACAAAAGCTCCAAAATTATTTTGGGGACTATTCTCCATCCATTGGAACCATCCGTAATTGGTTTACGCAATTTCGTTGTGAACGTTCCAGCACTAACAACACAGAACGCTCTGGTCACCCGATTGAAGTCGACCGGGAATGGTCGACAAAGTCCACGGTCTAATATTGGACGATCGGGGAGTGATGGTGAAAGAACTCGAGGATGCTACATGCTTGTCACACAGTTCGCTAATTTTTATTTTGCACAAATATTTGGACATGAAAAAACTTTCCGCAAGATGGATGCAGCGTTTGCTTTCGATCGATAACAAACCAAACCGTTTAAACATTTCAAAGGAGTACGAGTATTTGGCCAATTTTAACCTTAATCCAAGCGAGTTTTTGCGCTTATTTTGTAACTGTGGATAAAACATGGATACATCACCATACATAGAGACCAAAGAACAGTGAACTTCTCCAGGAGAATCCTAGCCAAAGGAAGAAAAAGTGTTTTTATCGGAAAACACGATGATCGTGACATTTTTTGGGATACGTGAGGTGTCGTTTGGACCGATTTTCTTGAAAAGAGAAAGAAAATTACCGGTGCTCATTATACAGATCTGTTGAAGCAATTCAGCGTACATTTTATGGAAAGAAGACTCAATCTGGCGAGGAAAAAGATCTTTTTAAACAAGACAAGGCTTCGAGATTCGAGTTACTACCCCATCCAGTTTATTCTCCCGGTTTGACCCCCTGCTACTATTTCTTATTTCTCAATAAGAAAAAATGGCTCGGTAGAAAACAATGGTTAAAATGCTGAGGTCATTCAAGAAACAAGTGTTTATTTTGAGGCTTTTGAAAAAAAAAACAAACAATTTTTTGAAGAGATTAAAAGTTCGAAAAACGTTGGATGGAGTGTATTGAGTGAAAAGATCGTCCCTTCTTTTAGTTTTCAGGGAAAAATTGACCCGCCCTACCTAGCTCTATAAGAAAAGTGGGAAACAAATATTTAAAATTTGATAAATTTAGTTTTTAGTTTTTTGGAATCGATTTTTAAAATAATTCTTTAAATAAAATTTTGTTTATAGAAAAAATTAAAAACAGTAAAATTAAAGTAATGTTTTCAATATGAAAATAGCGTTTAAAAAAAACTTCTATATTCTAGGTTTGAGATGCATTTAAGAGCAAGTATGTACATGGTTTTGCTGAGCACGTAATATTTTTATTAAAATTTAATCCAATCCCGCTTACCTATGACTATTGACGTCTAACTGCCTTACCAGAATATAGTGCTACAACTGGAGCTGCAACTGGAATGGCTGTCAAAAAATGTCATACGTGATTTTTTTTTACTCGCCCACAATGTGCTGTACAGCTTTCTGGCATTTTTGCTATTTGAAGTCAGCTGCGTGAGTTGTTAAATTCAACGCAAAAATAAAAATTAAAACAAATATAAAAACGGAAAATGATGAAATGAAAGCTTAAATTACTAATCGTTTTAATCAGATATTAAAAAGAGTTTTAAACTCTCTTCAACTCCCCTATATAAACACTTAGTTGCGCCCACAATTTTAAAACGTCACAAACGCTGCAGGCAAAAGTTAAAAGTTGGCCAACTTGTCCAGCTGCGTCGTGTTCTGTTCGTATCATTAGATTTGTGTGTATTCAAAATTTTGACAGCTATTCCAGTTGCAGCTCCGTCTCCATTCTGTGCAGGCATTAACTTCTAGCAGCTCGAAAGTATACCTCGATCTAAAGCATAGCCACCGGAGCAATTTTCTTAAAAATTTGAATTCAAACACTTCTTAAAGCAGCAAAGCAGAGGTGTATCCAAGGTTTCAATCAGGGGAGAGGGCAAACTCAATTAAAATAATAGTTTTGGTACCTACAGAAAACAAGCATTTAAAAGAGCAAATTCCCTAAATGTAGGTATAAATATATTTTGATAAAGTGAGACAAAAGCCCCTCCCCTTTGCGTACGTCCTTCAACTAGGAAAATCATATTTCAGGCCATGTGAAATTCACACTATTTTTGCAAATCCATGAAAATTGCAATCAGTCTCTAAGCTCTGTCTCGTAGCGGTTTTTATTCCAAGGGAAGTGCAAAAAGGTGAGTAAACACAAAAATTTGCCAATACCATTTTTAAAGTGAAGAAATCTCCTCATGACCATAATCATCCCGCAAAAATCATTAAAACAAGAATGGCGTTGGTTGGTGAATTATGTTCCAAAGCCAAACGCACATCATGTGGAATTTTCTACCGGCATAATATTGTATTTTCTTCAAAATGGAAGCCAGAACTTCCACCGTAGAAAAAATACCGGGATATGAGTATGCATGTACCGAAAACACGTGACAGTATGTGAACTTTCAAATATGCAGCGAAAGTTTTGTATCGAGCTATAAGCAGTTAAATGAAGAAGATCTTATGTGCAAAAAAAATAAGGCATCTTTAGCCACCTAGCTCGAGGAGGTCTATAAGTCTCAGATGTCTTTTAAAAAAAGCCAAGCAACTGGCAACTAGTTTTAAGATTGTAAAGCAAGCTCTTCGAAAGTAACCTAGTCACAAAAGTACAGGAAAGGAAAGGGAAATTGAGCCATATTCATAGATTTTGTTGAAGCTGTTGCGTCACAAATCTGGAGTTTACTTGATGAGGTTTCCATACGATAAACTCCAGATTTGCAAGCAATAGCTTAAACAACATGCATTAATATGCCCCAATGTTTTCAAACTATTTCTAGCAACAGCTTAATGGGAATCATGCAGAAGAGCTAGAAGATAGGACACCTCTAATCTGTAAATTACTCACTATTACTACCCCATAACCGCAAATGCAAATTAGTTCCCATCTAAAGTACTGTGTGATCGTCTCAATCTATTCTGGAAAACTTTAATCGCCAGATACCAGTGAGAGTTCCAGACTAGCAGATCAACCAAAAGTCAAATATTCACACTGAAACAAAAAATAGTACCCGTTGGTGTAATGGCTAGTGGGTTGGAATGCAGAATATTTGGTGATCAATTTCCAGCCCCTGCCATCCAAAAGTTTAAAAGTACATGTAATACTACTCCTGTGAGGAATTGTAGGAAGCGTCAAATCCTCCAATGGAGTCTCTAGTCAAGGAAAAGGCTTCTATTCTCCACCGTTTGATCTCTGCAAAAAATTGAAAAGATGATATCCATGACAAGAATGGTCAGGAGTAATAAGTTGCAGGACCTTAATTAACTATTTTCTTCCATATTGTTCCAAAGCATCAGATAGTTTAGAGGGCAAGGAAAAAAGAACTATTTTCATCGAATTAAATCAAACGATATGACGATGACAAAAACATCTAAGATCGCTTCCAACCTACCACTATACATAGAATCCTTCAAGGCTATTGAAGAACAGGCAGAACAACGTCAATCTTAAAGTAAGTGGAAACAAATTTTTCCATGTCCATCACCTTTTATAACTATTGAAAGCAGTGCCTTCATGTAGTTGAGGAGTTCATCAACCTTCGAGTTAAAATTCATTCACCGATGATACCTTAGATAAAATGAAACGAAAAATTTCGTTAAACAATGGCCTCACGCATAAGACTGAGTGAAAATTCAACGAAATCCTCATACTGCAAAATTATCTTTTACGGCAGGGCCAAGTATTGAATTAATAGCAGAAAGGGGACGCACATTTTTGGTTCTGTATGCGAGGGGGACAAATATAAGAGAAGATACAACCAGCACCGTTGAGCTCTTAGATCTATATTGAGAAGTCAAAATACGTCAAAAAAGCACTGAGAAAAAATAATTAAATCACAAAAATTACCTTGCTCTTAGTCCAGGAAATTTTCCTGTCAGAGGAAATGTAGCCCCTCAAACCAAAAGGTTCTATTTTATTCCAATTTTTCAAATGGTTGCTCATTAAAAAGTCTTTAGAGTATCATTTATGATTCCTTATTCAACGTCTGTCTATTTTTGTTTCCCTCTTATCAATGGAGTTTTTTTTTTTTTTTTCAAATCCTTAGACATCAAACCAAATTTGTTTTCTACTTAACATTTTAAGTATTCATTAATGACACGTAAATTAAATTTCCTTCCTAGAAGTATGTTTTTTCTTGATTCATAAACGATTTTTAATTAACAATTTTCATAACTATAGTGTAGTCATATTTAGACCAAACCTATTACGTTCATAACACGCATCACGCATCCACCCCCCGTTTAGGTGTATAATTATTTTTTTTTAAGAAATTTTAATAAGATATTATGAATTCTCTTCCTTATCCTTATGAGAGTCTAACGTATGCCCTGTTCTTAATTAGCCACCAACTTCCTGAAATCTTCACGTGTGACTTTTCTTTCGACGCTATGTATTACCATCACCTCTTCTGCCATGTCATCGCCATCCGACAACTTGTCTTCTCTGTGTTTATATAATTTTGGTTATAAAATATATGTCTGGAGTAAAGGTACTATTCCTCCGCATACAAGAAGCGGCGGGCGGCAATTAACAAATGACAGTTTAATTGGCTTGATTGTAAAATACCTTGCAACTTAAAAGGATCCTTTAAGCTTGTTTCATTTAGTTTTCATATAAAATAAAGAAAACGAAAAAAAAAAAAACAGAAAACAAATTTGTATGTGATATTATACTAACAGCCATACATTATTTTCATACTTTTCAATTCAAAGTGAAGTCTAAGGGTTAGTGTGAGTTCCGTTTCCTTTTTTAGAATTCAAGAGGAAAAACTGTCTTTGATGATGAGGATGAATGTTTCGCCTCGCATGTTATAATCAAAGGAGTGACTCAACAAAACGATAACACAATAAAATTGTGTCTTGAAAATCGCTCGAGGATATTTTCCGGTTGACATTTTTGATGTTCAAAAAGTATTGGTATTTTTTTTTCTTGGGCTTCGTTTTATGTACTTTTATTTCATTTCATATCGTAAAAGTCTTCAAAAAGTTTGAATTTGTATAGATTCTTGTTACCATACATAAAATCATTGAACAGGTAGAAAAGAGGATTTTAAAATACAAATGATAAGATATATACGAGTAAGACTGCAAAGATTACAACTTTACAGGTATAAATGCTAAATGAGTTTCAGGTAGAGCGAGAAATAAGACTAGAAGGGAACCCATCCCAAGTCAGTGAAGTCCCAGAGAAACCAACCAGCAAAGAAAATGTTGACCTAGCTGTAAGAACAACAAAATGGTTGGATCTGATGGTTTACCTACTAGCAAAGCTTTTCTCAACCACGGATGAGATGTGTTGAACAAGTGCATGCATCAATTTATCAACCAAGTTTGGGTAAAATGAATAATGCCCAATGACTGGTCAACCAGTTTTTAGATCCATAAGTCTCATGTGCAAAAAAGCCAATCATTTGTCTTGCAAGAACTATCAAGGCATATCCCAGATAAACGCCACATACAAGATCCTACCTATCCAATTTACTGAGTGAGTGTCTTGAGCTTATCTGAAACACAAAATTGTCGAGAACCAGTGTGGCTTCTGGTCAGTGAGATTGACCATCGACCAAACATTCACTCTCAGACAAATATTGGAAAAGGAATGAATTTAAAGTCGAGACTCACCACCTATTCATTGACTTCAGAAGCTCTATACTACGATGGCTGAACTACTTGGGATACCGGGAAAGCTGACCCGGTTGTATTGCGTGACTTTTGGAAAATACGATATCCAATGTTCAACTATTCCATACATGCAATTTCCAACTTTAAGGGTATGCTAATGATATCGATAGCAGGCCATTAAAGCGTTTATCACGGCAACTGCTGCTCTTCAGTTGCCGGGAAATCTAGAAGTAAACGAGGACAAGACTTAATAAATTTTATCAACACACAATTCAAGATCTGTCCACCAGCAGGGACAAAGCGTCAATGTTTAAAGCAACAACTTAAAAGTAGCAACTAAACAAAGAGATCCGACGAAAATTACCCTAGAAAACCGGTAACTTCAAAATAACTTCGGTTTGGTACAACAAATAGGTTCAAAACAACTCACATGTTAGACGAAGTTCACGCTCTATAAACCCCTATACCGTCAGTACTTTTTATGGAATCGAGTGTTGAATCCGTTGGGCAATAAGCAGAAATGAAGACCTGGGGCTAAATTACAGCATTAGTGACCTAGTGAGTAAGTGCCATCAGATATCTAATGAACCACCACTTCAAATATTGGTATACTAGATTGCTCGAGACGTGAGCGGTAATGCCAAACTCATATAATTCAGTCAAGTATTGCTTGTCCTTCTTTCGTCTTTTGGAAAGGGTGGTTATTATCGTAAACCATAGTTTTAAGTTAGCTGCGCAGAATTGGAGAGTGTCCCTGGTTAGTTCTTTTACGGGTCACAGGTGAGTCCTCATCAATATAATAAAAAATTAGCTGGGAGAATCTTTCATTCAAGTTGCTAGTTCCAAAGTGTCCAATATAATGAATTTAAGCCCAGAATTTATTGTAGATCTAGAGTCAAGGGTGAAAACTCTTGAATTATCCATGAACATTGCTTTCAAGGTTTCTTTCGCAACAAATACAGCAAAAAAACAATAGACTTATGTATCTAATCAAAGAAAAACAACAAAAGACAAACTACAATATCTGCCACCAACTCAATTTTTATTAATCTTATATTAAAGACTTCCTGACTTTACACTCGCATCAGATTTGAACAATTAGGAGAGTACTGCCAAACTATCGAAAGCTTTAAAGATTATCCCAGACTTAAAAAGCTGCTATCTAAGACAACGGCTGTTTTCAAAAAAGTCATCTGCGTCAAAAATGCAATTCCAGAATTTTCTTAAACGCAAACTGCAAAAGTTTCCTGTTCGAAAACGCTTATACAAATGTTCCTGCATAAGGAGTGTGTTCGATAATGCAGCTTGCTGATGTCACATGTTCAAAAACATCATCTGTTGTGCAGTGAGAAAATCGAGTTGATGATCAAAATATTGAAAAGTTAGACAGCATGTTCGCAAACGTCAAATGCGTTCGCAAGTAAATTAATTGACGTTGATCAAACAAATTTTTTGACGATTGCATATTTGACAATCGCAGTATCTGCGTCAAAAAATGACGATCAAATTGACTTTGATTTGAAGTTTTCGAAAGCAGCAAACTTTTTGAGTCCTTGGAACTACTGATGACGATGATGACGACACACTTTCCGGGGTGCTTGGATAGCAACTCTGAAATGCTCAGAATATGTTTACTGTTAGCTTATGTAGATCCTATAAATACAGTAATTAAAATATTGCTTCGGATATAAATGCCTTCTCTCAGTTTAAGTCTCCCGACCTGGACTACATACTGGCATAATAGTGCTCCAAAAACAGATAAGTGTGGTAGTGCCTTGACTGGAGATAAAATTCAAAAGTTGCCTCTCCCTCGACCATATTTCCAACTCTTGGAGACAGGTAAGGGTGGTTTCATACCGAAGGAATTAACCATACCTCTTTCGTGCTCAATACTTTCCATTGCATTCTAGACACCCAAGGACAAACTGGGTGATTGTCCTTTCGAAAACGAAGGTAGTGCGTACAATTATTGGACAAACTATTTACTGCAACTCTCATCACCTTTCTAGATGTAAATTCAGCAAAACACGTCTGTAGGGGAACACAGCAGGGTGGTGTTCTATCCACACTTCTATTTATCTTAGTCCGGAACAAAATCCTCTTTAAGTTAGAAAGATGTGACGTAAGCGGGTAATTTGGTTATATTGGTGTCAGAGGAAAGTTCACTTCTGTGACAAGTAAAATCACGGGGATGGCCCTAAGGAAAGTTAGCAATTAGACTAAGAGTTGTGGCCTATGAGGAAACCAAATCAAAACTGAATTAATGCTATTTAAAACCAGATGTTGATTGCTTAGATATAGAGCGCGGGTGCTGGTTCAGTAATCTTTTCTGAGTCTCTAATCATCCCAAGGTCTTTTGTATTTCCAGCTGAGCTACTAGTAATTGCGAAGGCATGCAAAATACTCTAACTAGACCTAAACCAAAATCGATATCCACCTAACCCAACAGTCAGACAGCTGTTGGAGCCATTATTGCTTCGGCTAATCATTCTCTAAACAGGTTCAGCAATGCCAAAATGAGCTCGTAAGTCTAAAAATCCACTTCAAAATCACCATTATCATTAATGTTACCAGGTTAGAGTGGCATTGAGGGAAATGAATGGACATTATGAACTGGCCGATCAAGGATCAGCGTAAAGCAGAAATAGTCAATATTCCTCTTGAAGTTGTGAGGGGCCAATTTGTTCTTAATATTTTTTAGTAAATCCAATCATAGATGGAACAGTTTAATCAAATGCAAAATATCTGGAAAGAACCGGCCTGTATTAAATAAATCCCGATGGACAAGACAAACCAGGGTCGTTTCAACTTTTACTGGGCACTGCCCAGTTCGAGAATATGTGGCGAGGCTGGATATTGCTTACAATACTCACTGTCGCAGATGTGGGAACCAGCTAGAAAATAAAACAGTCATTCTCTAACTTTGTAAATGTCACCTTCTCTGGCCATAATGAGAGGACAATCGTTAAAGTGAGATTTCTTGACGACCTTAAAGATTTTCCGAACTGAAGATCAAGGATTTAAACCCTTTTCAGCACGCAATTAAATAGAATAGATCTAAGATAAAAGTTGGTTACTTCTGTATCATTTTCCCTTCTGAACTCCCAAAACCGTCAGCGATCGGAATTCGGGTTTCTACGGCTCAACGGTGCTCAATGAAAATGATGATCATACGATTGGATCGCTTGCGATTCGGTGCCTTTCTGCTACCTGTCGAGCTTGGCATAACATATTTAACTTCGATCCGGATACGATCCAATGAGTGTCTTATGGTCAACGTCTTGTCGTCTATGGTGGCTCACGACATTCTAAGATCATACCCTTGCCCCAGAACTGATGTTTTAATAAGTATAGGGTTTTTGTGTGTAAATTGAAATTCACACAAGTGCAGTACATGCTCCGAAGTATACATCAATTTAAACTGAATAATTTTTGAATGAACAACAATCTTTTAATTCAAACCAACGAACATATCCGACTACATGGGCGGGTGTAAATCTTCAATAGATATTTAATGTGATGCGCAATGAGCAGACGTACGCCCAAAAAAATCTCGAATCCAATCATGAAAATAGATAACCCCATGAATTATCTTATCCGTGCTGCAAACAAACCGCCTAGTCGAGCATTTGCTGTCAAATTCAAGGCATGTAAGATGATCCTCAAAGGATATGCTCATAAACCCTAAGGTAGGTAGAAATGGTGGCATGGGCGTAACACTCACCCGGTACCCAATTAGCGCTGAATTGCGCCGTTTTGATACCATATTCCGTTTGACTTGATTCCTTCGGGGGTCTTCAGATACCTGATTGAATGCGAGATTTCCACCTGGGCCTCCGTATGCCCACTCGGTATGACCAGAGGTTTCCAGTGGAGATCAGCATCCACCATGAGCCCAGAGTTCTTTGATTTGAATTAGAACGGATTTGGAATATGGTTTTGGTATATTTTGGGCTAGCACCAACGTCAAGAGGCGGGACTTAAGACACTCAGTCAATTGGATCGCATGTCGCCCAAAGCCAGCTGCGATATGCCGAGCTCAGCAGATAGTAGAACGACTGGAGCGCGAAGGATCCAACCGATGATCGCTGTCATTCAGCTTCATGAAACCCAGCAGAGGCCTGTATTCCGATTGCTCACGGTTTGGGGTCTGGGGGGGGACATGATACAGAAGCAACCGATTTTGTCTTAGATCCATTTCGTCGCGTTATGAAAGGAAATCAAGTTATTGATTTTCATTTCAGAAAGTTCGTTGAGGTCGTCAAAAAATGCCACTCCAAAGGAATGTGCTCTCATTCTAGCTAGAGCAGGACATTTACAGAGAAAGTGAAGGACTGTTTCCTTTTCTTGTTGATCATTGCAGCTATGGCAGTGAGTATTGTAGGGAATACCCAGTCTCACTGCATGTTTCCCTACTGGCAAGTACAGGCTGCAACGACCCTAGCTATGTCTCGCCTGGGTCTACATAACAGATTAATTGTTCGGGATTTATTATTGGTGGGCCAGATCTTTCTGAATATTTGGCATTCAGTCAAGCTATTCCACCTACGATTGGATTCACTAAGGAAGATTGACAATAAATTGCCCTTCACATCTCCCAGGGGAATGTTGATTCTTTCCGCAAGTGAGTTATGAAAGGCTGATCCTTGTCTGGCCAGTTCATTTGCCCGTTCAATTCCCTTAATGCCCCTATGGCCAGGAACCCATATAAGGGTGACCTTGAGGTTAATATTGAGGGTTGCGAGATCCTCCCGGCGCGGCATTGCTGGACCAGTTCATAGGATGATGTAGCTGAATCAATGGCCTTGACAGCTGCCTGACTGTCTGTGAGGATAGCTGTATTACGATTTTGGTTTGGATCTAGTTTTTATATCTTGCATGCCTCCCTAATTGCAAGTATTTCATCTTGAAATCCACTAGAATAATCGGGTAAACGAAAGGACCTTGAGATATTAAGAGCCTCAAAAAAGATTCCTGAACTAACACCACATTCATCATCCCAGTCCTATCTGGATAGGAATAAGACTTTCAAATCTTTACTGAGTTTCATTGTAGGCGTGTGGTAGCCAGTAGAAGTTGAAAAAATTTCAGTGGGAATCAAATTTGTAATATTGCTGTGACCATATTGCTTGGCAATCCAACAATTTGACTCTTTGAGTCTTAATGCACTACAAGATACTAGATATCTAATTTTCAAATCAAGATACTTTGCACTGGTTAATAGTGAGAGTGGTTGGCCGTTAAGACGGGGTGGAGTGAAGGAAACCCTTACTCTAGTACTCCGCTTTCATCTATATGGCAAACGATTTATGGAATCAAAATGGTGTATTTCAGCGTTAATTGGGTCACCAAGTGAGTACAATTCAGCAATTCTAAGGAAAAAAAATGCGGGATATTTTGAAAACAATGGGTTGAAAGTTTTACCAAAACAGAGCAAATATCAAGGACAGTCCAAGTTTGCACCAGTGTAAATTCTAAAGATGTCTAAATAAAAAGACAAAAACTGTTTCCAATGTGTCCGGCTTTTTAATATAAAATTTTTGTTCAAAAACTATGTTCGATATTCTGGCTCCAGTGGAAGAACCTTCTGATTCATACTCTATATTCTCAAACTTGCTCATAAATAAAATATTCCAAGTACTTACACTTAAAAAAAACTCCACAATAAAGGAGCTTTACAACTCTTGCTTATAGTATTCATTAGCAAAAAGTATTCTCCCTTCCTAATGGTTTGAAATTTCAACAAAGAAAAAAGTTCCCTCAATTATTATTATTTCCCATAGAATTTGACAAGTAGTTTATTCTTCCATAAATTTAACTTTCATTTATGTAATTCATAAATAAAATGTTGTTCATGGCTGCTGAATCGAAAGTGCTTAAGAGGTATCCTAACATCATCAAAACAGCACAACAACAACAACGAAAAAAAGAGGATAAAGTTTAACAAATTGGGAAATACCATACAAATATTGAGGTTGTTATTCTTGTTAATACTCCTTCGCCCAAGGATGTCGAACTTTAACCGGTTTTTGTTCTCTTTTCTTCAAGAGGACGACCGACCGACGTCTATATAACTTCTTATCGCATGAATGAAAAATAAGTTTTATTTTTCGGGGAAAAACGAAACAAATTCTCTTCATTCAATAAGCGGATCCTGATGGACATTGAAAAATAAAGGATAGGTACGAGAGCTTTAAAAGTTTTTCAAATTAATCTTCAAGTGATAGAATGAACAACCATAAGTCTGACGGGATATGGCCTGAGGAGGGAGGTAATGAAGGTAGGAAAAAAGAATCTCAGCATAGCCCGAGCTCTTTTTGTATTTTTTTTTGTCGAAGCCCAGCTCAAGTCCTGTTGCCTTATTGTTTTGTTCTACTGGCATAACTATTCAATAATACCTGCTTAATGAATAATGAATGCTGTTCCGGAAATGGAAAAAACGAACCCGGAACCTGTTTCGCTATTCATTCTGCACCACCACAAGCACTTTCCGGGATTATCTGCAAGTGAAATCACTCTAAGATGAGGACGACCGACGAGCGAGACTCGCAGGAAGGAATTGCCTCGGTGTGTGTGTAATTTTTTTTTTTGCAGAGTTGGTCCAAGTGATTTTTAAACAAGAAAACATGAATAAATTTGCATTTTAAATAACTAGGGGCTGCTGCTTGTGACGCGCCCCTCTTGATGACAATTTAATTGAAACTCTATTGTCCTCATGGAAAATGGCGATGGCGGTGGCGGTGGCAATGGCGATGGATATGGCTACGACTATGGCGAAATGCAAATGGAAATGGAAAATGGCGACAAACAAGAGGAAGCACTTTCCAATAACAAAAAAAGAAGAATATGTACTAACAGACGGGAAGGGGTAGAAACAGAAAGGAATAAACGACACGATGCCAACAACGCGACGTCAAGCATTCAGAAAAACACTTGCAAAACTAAGTGTGTACTCGAGCGTAAGTACGCGCAGTAAGTATAACATTGATGTTGGTGTACGATTTAAAATAGCATTAAAGCGCAATTATGCAGATTTTGTGAATTTTCTATTTAATTTTTTTTTATCTTTTTGTCTTCTCTAATATACAATATAAAGCTTTGTCTCCTTACACAGTCCATTTCATGTCTTTTCAAAGTATAAACTAGAATGGATCTATTGTTCGCACGTTAGGTGGCAAACTAGAACCAATTTAATCTAATTGAATGTGAATGCAATAAAATTAGGAATGGAAATTAAGTTTTGTTTTTGGTGATTGCTTGGAAATTAATGAGTCTGAGGTAGTAAGATTCTCCCCACAAAATTACATTTCAGCTAAGCTCAAGCGCATTAGAATAAATTTAAGTTGAAATTACAATTTTTCCATTGGTTTTGGGCTAAATCCTAAATTTTAGTTGAAAAACTACTTAAGTTGAAGTCTTCAATGTGTTTTTTTTAAATCTTTTAAATTCATTTAATTCAGTAAAGTACTTCATTCTGAATCTTTTATACTTAACTTACTCACTTATCCGGCTCCCGATCCATGGAGGGTCTCTGCCTGAAAAATTGCGTTCTTCCATCGATTTGCGGTCCCTCGCACGCTCCCCCCAGTCGAGACCAAGCGCTCTTGCGTCTGTAACCATCTGGTCTCTGTAGTAGAGGTTTGGTCTGCCTAGTCGTCTTGAAACCCTGGGGCTGGGATTCGAAGATTTTCTTGGCTGGAGTGTTATTTTCAATCGCTTGATGTGGCCAAGCTGGTGTAGTCTCCGTGTTTTGGCTTTTTGACTAAATCCATATCTTGGTATAGCTCGTACAATTCACATTTGAATCTTCTCCTACATTTGTCCTTCTCTCATATATGCCCGAATATCCACCGAAGAATTTTTCTCTTGAAAGTTGCCAGTTTTAATTCTCCCTTTTTCTTATCGCTACTTGGTGCCGTAGCGTAGAACTGGTAAAATTAGCGTTTTGTAAAGTGAGCAGTTTGTCTTCCGAGAAAGGAGTTTTTAACCCATTTGTATGGCTGAACCAAAGTACCAACAGTTCGCTAGGGTAATTCTTCTTCGGTTTTCCACTAAGGTAGTGTCATTCGAGAAATTGATGTTTGCTCCCTGACTACCTCGAAATTAGTGTTAGCAACAATGATGTCTTGTCCTAAGCTTGTACCTTGCTTTGTTTCCATTCGCCTCAATACCAAGGTGTTTCGCCTGTTCATCAATAGCTGTGAATGCTTCAAGAACAGCTTGCTTGGAGCGGCCGATTATGTGGATTTCGTCCGCGTAGCCAGCAATTGAGAAAACCTGTTGAAGATAGTGCAATCCAGGTTGGCACCTCTCTGGCACACTTTTTGCTCCAGGGCTAGGTTGAAAAAATTACATGAAAACGCATTTTTTGTTGTCTAAACTTTGTACACGTCTGGAATAGCTCGGATGAGCTGTTATCCATTTTAAAGTTGCACCGCGTATTTTGTAACGTGATGTGTTTTTTGGGATTCTGAGTTCAGACTTCGCCAATAGAAACTCTTGGTGACTTAAGCCATCATATGTGGCTTTGAAGTTGATGAAAAGATGGTGGGTCTTGACTTGAAATTTGTTGTGTTGGTCTTCTCCAAGATTTTCCTCAATGTGAAGATTTGGTCTATTGTTGATCTTCAAGGCCTGAAGAAGCCATACTGGTATGTGTCGATCAATGTATTGCAAAAAGGTAGCTTGACGCTTTTATAGTTATGTCTAAATTATTAATTTTGCTTACGTTTTGTCATAACATATAAACATGTTACTTTACTTATGATGGTGTCCACAACCTATCGACTACGCCCTTAGCGATAAAACCTCTCCAACCAGCTTTGTCTCTAGCTAGTCATCTTCATTTATACAAAAAAAAAGTTGACTGCTCTTCTTCTGCTTCGTACACCATCTAGGTTGAATTCAACTAACTCAACCGTTGTATTTTCGACTTTTTGACCAGGTGGACGCCACTGTATAGTCCATAGAGCTCATCTATGAATCTTCTTCAGTACAGGACCAAAAATCACTCCAAGAATCTTCCTCTTAAAGCACCCAAGCTAATTTTCAGGCTTCTTTTCTGGCCTTGTATCTTTGGGTAGATCATTTAACCATTTTGAGAGATCTTACGAGCATCATCCCTGCTGGTTAAGTCCTCAATAGACTCGACCCACCACTTCTAGAGCTCTATTTTTTTCTTTCTTAAAAAATATAGGAATTCCCTTCGCAGAGCCCCCGGGCTGCTTAGTGGGCATTCTTCCTAGGTGCATGCTTCAGCTGGCACTCTTCATTAAAACAAGAGTCTTACTGTGGTCGCCAAGTGAAATCCAGTATTTTTGTGGTGGCACTGCTGATGGCTTGTTGACAATTTCACCACTGGTTATCTGCATTTGATGGTGGTGCTGGCCTTGCAGGAAAATTAAGAGAGAACTGATCGGCAAAAATTCTATTGATCTCTTACTATTTTAGCTTTACGAAATAAAACCTTTTTAGAAAACCAACTCGGTGTCGAAGCTTCGTGCCGTGGATAGCCGCATACGTTCTTGAGTTACTACAAAATAGTGGAACTTTTAGACGTTTTTAATCACAAGTTCGCCAACTTCCTTTGTGTAAATCAAGGTGTGCAAAACCAGTAAGTACTAGCTATGAATGATGATATTATGTCGACCATCCTGTGTTCTTCATCGGAAGTTTCTTAGTTCCGGATGTGCCCGCATGTGTCTGGCGTTGAAGTTTCCCAGAATAATCCTCTATGGTCATGGAACTTTAATGAATGTTACGGTCATTGACATTTAAACAGACAAAAGTTTTGCCACACATTGATTTTAACCCAGTAACCATGACACAGATGTCCCCACCAGGGAACTCTCGAATGAAAACAGGGTCATTAAGGCAAATTATGCTCAGGCATCTACTTAGATAACCCACCAACAAATAGATCTTTGAAGCTTCCTTCCTTCAAGCGGAAGTACTGGTAGTCTCTGGAGCCGCGAAACATCTGGCATCATGCGAATCAGCCAACTATAATATTGACATTTTCATAGATAGCCAGGCGACAGTTAAAACCATTCCCTCAATAACTATATATTCCAAACTAATCGGCCGAAATGAATTAAGAGTACTCAACGCAACGAACACAGTTACCCTAACATAAAGTTGAACTGGCCAATAGCGGATCATCTCTTGATCCGAGCCAGCCTAGCTAGAACCAGAAAAGAAGACCTAGAAGAATACTTCTTCGACGAACTGGGCGACATCTCCCTATCACCCCTACTAATCTAACCTTACCTTCTCAGAAAAGTCATGACGTACGTCGTATTTTGGGAACATATCATACGTACTTTAATAGGCATTTTCCTTTGGAGGTGGCGAAGTACTTGCAAGTACTTTGCCAGCTTTTTTCAATGGAACACATCAAGCTGCTTTTCCATGTAAAATGTATCTACTCGGACATTAGAGCATGTGCAATTGATAGTACTAGATTAGGGTTACTAGGTCTACTCACAAGTACTTTGCCACCTCCAAAGGAAAACGGCTAATATATCATACATGATTGGCAAGAGATCAGGAGATCGTTGCATGCTTCTTTCGATTCCAGAAGCGTCGTATGTTCGTGAATTGGGCTGAGCAACAACTTGGAAATGATTCGGATTTTCATCGAAAAATCATCTTCAGCGATGAGGCTTATTTCTGGCTGAATGGCTTCGTCAATAAACAAAATATGCGGTATTGGTCAGGCAGCAATCCACAAGTACTCCATGAGTCATCATTGCATCCCGAATTTTTGGTGTGGTTTATGGGCCGGCGGCTTCATTGGGGCGTACTTCTTCCGTGATGATCAAGACCGGCACGTTACTGTGAATGGGGATCGCTACCGTTCAATGATAACCGAGCAATTTTTGGCCCCAATTGGATGATATGGACTTGGAGGACATGTGGTTCCAACAGGACGGCGTCACAAGCCACACAGCGAATGTCACAATCAATTTATTGGAAACTAAGTTTGGAGAACGTGTTATCTCACGAAATGGTCCAGTCGCCTGGCCGCCTCGGTCGTGCGATTTGACACCGTTAGACTATTTCCTGTGAGGCTACGTCAAATCGTACGAAAATCGAATGTGAAATTGCAGCAGTATCGGCCGATTTATGCTTGAAAACCGTCGAAAATTGGGTTCAGCGTGTGTACTTCTGCAAGCGTGCCCGCGGTGGCAATGCAAAAGAAATCGAGTTCCATACATAGTAACATCAAACGTACTCGTACTTTCACAATAATAAAGAATTTCATTGATATCCTAAACCATTTTTGTTTTATTTAAAAAAAAAATTTGTAGCGCTCTTATTGAAAAACCCGATACCTAAATGTTAAATTTAAATCAGGACTTCAACGATAAAATAAATATGTCTTCGGATATTCTTTTGCAAACTTGGCGTCAGATTCCAAGAACGATATTTCGAGCGAAATTCAATAAAAAACATAGATATCCAATAATTCGTCCATTTTATTTATTTTCAAATAGGTTTTCATTGCTTCAGATAACATTATGCTATGTGTGTAGCCCTGTGGGTTTTAAAATGCTGTGAAATTGATTAATTTTCTGCACGATTTCAAATAAAAAAAGCAAAATAATCATTTTATAGTGAAACTAGAACAAGGATATATATATTATGTAGGTGTAGGTATATATGAACAAAACAAAAAGAAGACAAATACCATAAGCGTATTGGAAAATTGAAAACACACCATCGTCCATGCGAGCATGAAAACTAAATGGACATGAAAACAGAGAACACACATAAAAACTAATTACGTATCCTCATCTAAAACGGATTTGCCCGAAGGGATTTAGAGCACAACACATTTTATATATATACAAATAGAACTCATTTTGTAATTACCACGTTGCAGAAAATTTTACCCTCGATTAAAAGAAAATGGGGTCATCATCATCATGGCAATTTTCAAAACTATTACATTGTCATTTGAGTGTTAAAATATTTTTGCTGTCATATAATTTTACTACAAACACAAAAGAGTTCAGCTATTTAAGAATGGTCAAGGTTTATAGGACAAGTATTGGTTTTGTTTAAAAAAAAATTGTTCTGGAGACTTTAATCAAATTTAATATTTGAAGTTGAAATAGTCGTCGGTCATCAGTCTCTGCTAATGTTCATCTGTGCTACTGGGGCCTCATTTTCACATGCAACTTCGTCGTTAAATAACGTTTAGATCATTTTATGCTTAGGTTATTTTAACTATAACAAATTTAAGACTTTAAATAATTATTAGAGCAAATACGTACGTCATATATTTTATTTAATCTAAATTAAGTGCTTCCTCAAAATTATTTTTACGATGAATAGGAAAAAGAAAGAAAAACATACAAATATACAGCAACCAAGCAATTTGGGAATTAAATTTTTCAAATAAAAGTTGTCCAGATTGCGCGCACGATATAGCCTATTGACTACTTTTTGTCTGTTATGGCGATTGGGAAGTTAAAACATAATTTATTTCTAATTCAATATGCAAGAAACATTCCTTTTCCAATTATCTTAAGAATATGTTGCTTAAGATTTTACTTAAGGCCAGTTTTTCAGTGCTGAGTTGAGTCAGAGTTATCTGACCTTAAGAACAAATTATCCATGAGTTAAATCTGAGCAAGTTTTCAGTTGATAATTAACCTGTAACGAAGTTACATCTTTTTACCCTCTTCTTGAGTGATCTGCAACGCATATTTAACGCCAACATTCAACTACGAAATAGTTGCAGTTGGCTACGCCACGTCAGCAATGAATTACCAACAAATGCTGCATACCTCAAAGGCACCCACGCAAATTTCAAAAGTGGACACTCACCGATCAGTACCGGGAAGAAGCTTCAAAATGTTTTGGCTTCCGCCGTTCTCCCCCTACTTAACCATTAGTTAAGACTAGGGACTCTATCACATTCCCAACCTTCGGTGTCTTAACTTTCTAACCTGCTCCAAAAATCTAAGACTAAGGACTCTATCCCAACCTTCACTGTCTTAGCCTTTTCTCCTCTGCCGCCATAGTAAAGATTAAGGACTCTACCCCAACTTTTGCTATAGTCAACTCCTACTGATTCCGAGAAGCTTAGACAGGGTACTCTATCCCAACCTTCGCTATCTAAGACTTCTCTTCTCCACCGTCATCGTTAAAACTAGGGACTCTGTCCCACTCTTCGGTGTCTTAGCCTCATCCGAAAAGCTAGGACTATATCTCAACCTGTCTTAACCTCCGACCATATTTTCGCTCCAGACTAGGAACTCTATCCCAACTGTCGCCGTCTCAGCTACCCGCCGTAATATTACTCTGTCGTTGCTAAGGACAAGAGACTCTATCCCAATCTTTGCTGTCATGCAGGGTGAGGGACCTTGACAGGAATCTGCATTTTTTTTTTGCATTTTTTTTTTTGCATTTTTTTTTGCATTTTTTTTTTTGCATTTTTTTTTGCATTTTTTTTTTGCATTTCTGTTCCCGATTTTGCATTTCGCCAAATAAGGGTGAAATCGAGTGACCTGCTAACTTCACAGTGAAGTTAGCAGTTCAAAAGTGTATCTCAGGAACCAAGCATGCTAGGAACTTGCAATAAGGCTCCAAATTAGCAGTTTTTTTGCATTTCAATGATAAGCTAGGTTAAAAATTTGAAATCCAAGTCCAAGTCCACTGTGAATTTAGTAGGTCAGTATGAAATTTTTTTCAAAATTTTGAAGCAGCCTATTCTGCAAAATCGGAAATAGAAATGCAAAAAAGGACTGCAAATTCCTATCAAGGTCCCAATTGCGTGGGTGAAAGTTGCCCTGCTAACTTCACAGACGTGTCAAAAAACAAGGATTGATGTCTGATGCTGACGAAAAATGAGGGAATTGATAGGCACTAGGCACTCAGGTCAAAATAAATTCACTCAAAAATATTTAGATGGAAATATCGGTATTGATTGTGACACAAATCTTTTCTCGAAACCAAAGGATTGAAGATGAACCACTGAAGTTGATTACCCAAATCTCATATACGTTCGCAACTTTGTAATGCTTTTTATATCTAGGCTGAGGTAAAAAAGCAAGTAAAACTCTGGTAAAGAAGAAAAAAGAAGTCGGAATTTTATCCAGTTTTATAATTTTTTACTTTTTATTTATAACCAAAGAATGCGGTTAGCTTATTAGTCCAGTCATATTGTAGCATATTTAAAAATGTTGTTGAAGCTGTTGCTTGATGAAGTGTCAAAAACTTAAACTCCAAATTTGCCAAGCAACAGCTTAACAAACATCTTTTACCATGTAAATTGCGGGGTGGTTTTGATTTTTCCCTGCTCTATGTTTTTAGGGGAGCTGAACCCAAATCTGAGGCTAACGACTAAAATTTAATTAATTAATTAGTTTATAAGTATTTTTACTGTTTCCGAAAATTTAATTGAAAACACTTATTTATGGACGATTTGATTTTTTGTCTCTAGCATGTACCAAAATATTTATTTTTTTGTTACGGGGCGTTGAAAACCACTCCCATAGCGGGACTGCAAGCGATACTCAACTTGCATCAGCTTCCAAGCTGAGGTCTTGGCAGTGAGAAAAACAGCTACACAAATATCAATGATGGCGATACCACGAGCTGATATCACCCTCTATATTGATAGCTAAGCAGCAATATAAGCAATTTCTGCCACAGAGATTAATTCGAAGCTTAAAGCTTTCTGTCTTGAAGACCTCAAGGATCCTGGCATGCAGAATAACATTAGACTCTGCTAGAGTTCTTACACTCAGAGAAAAAGTCTGGTAAATAATTAACCTGGGCCCTGTTAAATTTACAAGGTGCACAATCCCTTTATATGGGACAGACATTTCAGAAATTTACCTAATTTTAACAAGAATATAGCGCTGATTTTACCTGAGATCAGGTTTTTTTTAACACTGCTTGTTATGAATTTCTATTTAACCAAAAATCAGGTCGAAGTACCATTTTATATGGTTATTTTTACAGTGTTTACATGTTGAATTTAACCTTATCTGCCAATTGATTTTGACGTGAAACCAGTGTTTAAAAAAACACACATAGGCCATCCAAATAAAATTATTTAAATTTAATCTGGCCGCCTGTTTAACTAGCCCTCTACCAGTATTTAAACACACACTCACAAGCCATGGTTAAAGAAACACTCTGCCAGGTTATTTCAAAGTGACACCAGTGTTAAAGCACATACAAATTCAAACCATCCAAACAAGGTCAGTTTCAACTTTTTGATATTTGGCACAAGTTTTGTATGCAGCGAAGTGGCCTAGGGGACGCGTATTATCTCCATGTGTGAGAGGTTCCCAGATTAAAACTTAGTATATAATGCAAAATAAATCCGACGACGGAGCGTTAGAGAGGGGACCTACAAGCATGGATCCAAGACATAATAATTACCGGATACAGGGTTAATTCAACATTGAATAATGTTAAATTAACTACATCTTCATGTTAAATTAACAGGACGTTGAACATTTTATTAATGTTTTTGTACTAGATTTTCATGTAAAGTTAAGAGTTAAGTAGATTCACAGCTAAATATAGCAAGATTCTCAGGAAAATTTACAGTTCTACTTTTTTAAGGCACTGTTAACTTCACCTGAAACCTACGTTGATTTAACACGACATTAAAATCAGGTATCAAGTTAAGCCGTTAACCTGATCTACCGAGTTGAAAAATAACAACCTGAAAATCAGGTATAATAAATAAAAAATTGGTTGGTTATACTAGCTTTTTTCTCTGAGTGTAGTCCCAGTGAAGCACAGGGAAACAAAAGATCTGATAAGAACGGGTTCGTCGCTTATTTCAACTACATATTTAAGAACCAACCCGTAGAATCAAACAATGTAGAATAGAACAAAAAAATTTTAAACTAGCACTAAAATTAATTTTAATCTATGTCTGAACATTTTAGACCATCTTCTTTAAATTTTGAACAAATCACTATTAGATTAATTTTTCTATATAAAAGTATACAATTGGGCACATATTTGAAGACACTTCAAACATAAACTTAACATAATTCCTGAGTTCGAAGTCAGTTCTTTATTTAAAATTATGAAATTTAGGACCATGTTCTGACCTAAATTGTGAAGTCCCTGAATTCAGAATCCCCAAATAATTTAGTGTACCTAATTTTATTAACTTGAATTTAGAATTGGCGTGAGAAATAATTGTTGGGTCTGAAATTTAAAAAAACCGATCACTGTGCGGCACTGCCACCACTTTTTTAAGCTTTTATTAAAATCTAATAAGGCAAAAAGAGGAAAACTCCAGCACCAGCAAAAAAGGTTTTTAGCAATAATTACAATTTCCTTTTTATTTGTTCATTAATAATGCCCTCCAAGTTCTTAGTTCAAAGTTCGTATCTCAAAAGAACTTAAACTTTTGGGTAAGAACTTTTTGTTAATTAACAACCGATAGATTCCATTACGTTTTCGGTTATTGTTTTTTAGATTTGACGAATTTTTAGGACTTAAATATTAATGTTCAACTAAACGCTTACGTTCTACTTTTTTCTTAGCAAAAAATGACACATACAGCTATGAACAAAATAAAAGGAACACTCACTCACTACTTTCAAATAATAAGCCAATGCCAAGCAACTATTTCGTTTGAGTAAAGTGGAAGCAATAGGAACAAACCAATTGATCTTTATAAAGGTTTTTTTTTTTTTTTTGACGTGTGGTTTTCAATCTGGCAATACTTTTTTTGGAGTTGGTGTTTTCGACAGTTGTCACTTGACTTATGTTCAGTTTGGTTTTCCAAATCATATTGAATAGACTTACTCTTGAACAACGTTTGCAAATCGTGCAAATTTATTACCAAAATAATGGCGTGGTTCATGCGACGCATTAATTTATTGAAGAAAACTTTTGGTGATGCACCGAATATTCTCTTCCAAGGCGTAAATCGTCTTAGGCTTATCTGCGAAGACAAGGGACTTCACACAACCCCACAAAATAACCCCACGACGCGAGATAACGCGATCACCAAAAGTTTCCTTCAATAAATTGATTGTTTCGCGATGCTTTTCGCTAAACGAACCATTATTCACTATGAAATGGCAAATTAAACTGAGCGTAAATCAAGTGACAAATGTCAAAAAAAAAAAACAATTCTGAAAAAAAGTATTGCCAGGTTGAAAGCACACGTCTAAAAAAAACTGCCTTTATAAGCAATAGTTCTATGTGAGGAATGCAAACAGTTAGAATTCTAGATATGCCGAAAGTGACTTTTTTTTGCCAAAAAAAAAATAGGAACACTGAAAATAAATTAAATTTTAATAACACGAGTTTTTGATCTTGTTACAATTAAAATTTTGGTCAATAAAAGTGCCCTACTAATATTCAGATATTGCTTATCTAAATATTAAAGTTTTTACTAACAAACAACAAAATATGTCAGTGAAGCTCAACGTTCAAGGATTTTGGTGTTACGCAAAGTGGAAGAATCCATTCGAAAAAATTCAAAAGCACTAAAATCTTATTCAACGATTATATTCAATTCATTTCAAGTTAGAAGAGTTTCTGAAAGCAGAGGATATCTGTTTAAAATTACACCAAAAGATAAAAGAACCTTAACAAAATCGATTAATAGTCTCCAAGAATTTTAAACGTAAAATACCATTTGAAATGAGTGTCCTGGTACCGATACTTATTGAAAGCAAGATTGCTCTCTTGCTCTTCCAGAAAAGTGCCTTTGTTAAAAAAATGGCATATCTAGAAACGTTTTTCTTTTTCTATACACTTCAAATGCCAAACGATTCCCTTCAGGCAACAGATCAATGGAGAAATGTATTATGGAGCGATGAAACTCAAATAAATCACTTTGAAATGGTCGTTAAATAAAACAGCGTGATTTAATCTTTCAAAAGAATTCAAATACTTCAAAACTGTTTTCAGTTTTCCAAATTATTTAAATAAAGCTAGTCATAGTCAATATCACAGTCATCCTTTTTTTATTTCAGATTGATACCAACTTAAACCTTTACTCACGCCTTTAAATAAACTGTTCAACTTAGATATTTCTTTCTCATTTAACCAATACTAAATAAATACAAAGTAGATAAATATATAAATTGATTCGTTCTTGTCAACTCGATTTAACAAATTTAATAATTCACCTCTAAAGGATGTTCAAGCAAAGGTACATTGCATGTATCTTGATAAAACAATATCACAGTATTTCACATGCATAAAATCGAAACGAAAAAATCCTTCCATGAAAACATAATCCACCATCAGGGAAAGTCAAATTGAACAAAAAACTCAATTATTTTCGAGTTTCCAAAGCTTACGAGTATTAGACTTCATTGAGAAGAAAAGGTAGGTATGGAGGGTCTATATACTACCTAGATAGATTTTGATGTGTTCAATTGGTTTGTGTCAAGTCGACTGGAAGGTTTCTTGTATTTTTTTTTGTGATTTATTTCCCAAGTGAATTTACTGGAAGCGCACACAAGAGTTCAAAACACAATGCCAGCCAGAATGAAGAGTAGCAACCAACCGTTGTCAGCGTTCGTATAAGATATCATCTTCCAAAGGATACGGAAGGACTTTGTTTAGTAAAATAGGAAGACAGGTGAGTGCTGGATTTTTACGCCATGTAGCACAGATTAGATTATCTATTGTCAGATATCCTTTGAAGGGTATGTTTTGTATACTTCTAGGTATTATATTGTATTTCTTAAAAAGAAACAGGAAATAAACAGCTTTTGATTGTTTGTTACTTTGAACTTGATTTATTCTGTTTACATTAAGGTTAAATCTTTAAAAACAGGAAGATGAAACTTTAAACACAAAAAATGAGTTAAGGTTAAAAAAAATGGCACACTACGATATTTCTACCTAAATTTGAAAATTTACGGGATATAGAAGCGGAGCTCAAATAATCTTTAGTGAAAACAAAATTTCAAGCAAATAAAGATAAGGCTGAAAGCCATTATGATGACTTTAATACTTTTTATGAATCCTAAAATGAAGGCAAATAACTTTTTCGCCATGTTGACTCACCTGGTATTAGGTTCTTCTGATGAGATGTGATACGCTTTCGAAGACAGATAGACATTTCTCCTCCTTGGAGGATGCAATACACCTTTATTACCATCTGACGCCAAGGAAGAACTTTAGATAGAAAGAACCAGCTATCAACTTAGCTCTCTTTATATTAAGGAAAACGAAAAACAAAAATTTGAAATCATTCGTTGACAGAGTCAGCTAATCATTTAACGTTACTAATAAAACAGATATATAGATTAAGTTTTTGCTAAGCAAAACTGGAGTTAATTGAAATTCAATAAGATAAACTCAAGTTTTGCCAGCAGCAGCTTGAAGAACAACATCTATGAATTTGCCTCAATTTCTTCACAACGAAACTGATAAATCAATCGAAAATTCCACTGGAAACGTTTGAAAAGCTCGAACATTTTGGTGCAGGGAAATAATTCCATAGTCATCTGCTCCACATGAGAATTTATTCAATCTGAAGTGGGAATGGGAATCTGTTTCACTTTTTAAAATTGAATTTTTTCTCACTGCGAGAGGGAACTTACTGCACCCAATATTTTGTGTAATTTTTTCCCACCTAAAACTTGGAGTTTGGGATATTATTGATCCATAAAGGAAAGGAAGTATTTGTATGTTAACAACAAAGACCACTTCAGGGTAAGGTTCCCTTTGCGAGTCATATAGTCTCCAAACAATACTACGCAGGTCTTTCTATTTCTACCGTGCCTATTTTCCCAGCCCACTGTCACTTATGTCTTCGTACAATTAATACTAGATCCAATGGGTTCCTGACCTGTACTGCACTCGCATATTCATCATTGTAAATATATTTAAGTTTATGGGTTTCCTGACGCAGGTGTGACTTTTCCATGAAGAAGCACGGTCTCAAAATTAGAGCGGAACAGTGGTAGCTTAGTCCTTAAGCGAATAGAGTTGTTTTTCCATATTTTGAAAAGCATTTCGTAGCACTTACAACAGAAGATACAATACCTTTTGGCAAGGGCGTATGCAGGATTTCGGTGAGGGGGGGGACAAACTCACTCAGAATTTCGGTTAGGGGAGCAACCTCATTCAAATAATAGTTTTGGTACAGAAATCTTGTTCAAAAATGTTTTCAAAAAAAGATAGATTGCAAACTGTATGAAATACATTGTGACTAGAGGGAGAAAGTGCCCCACCTTGTGAATACCCGTGTTTTCTAGCAGACAGGGTGCAAAGCAGGATAGGTACTGCACCTTTGGCTTAGAAGAACATTTATGCCTCTCAAGTTTGGATCTTTAATCTCAGATCTTTCAAAACAAGGTGTGGTCATAAAGATACAAAAGTATGCAATATTTGTGCCAAGAAAGGAGATATCTTCAGTAACGATCTCAATGCTGTACCCTCACAATTGAATAATAAAACTTTATTCAAAGCTGGAATCACATAGTGGTACTAGTTGAATAAACATTTTCATCACTCATTCTTACTAGTCTCTCTCCAAAGCGTATTTTTTTAAAACAATACCTTCTTTTCTGCTGTACTTTGTGAATGCCTGAAACCATTCTTCAACAACCTGATAGGTCCATATCAGTGTGGCTCTAGGCCACATGCCACGTCCTTCCAAAAGTCGTCCGTCTGTGTAGGATAACGATGGAGGATGCACGCTTCACCATTAAGGTAAGCCAATGACTTCCCCAATACCTTTTAAATTAAAAAAAATTTTAGACAAGGTAACGCGCTGTCATGATTCTTTGACAAATTTTTCAATTGATTTGTGGTCCCATCTGCATAGATCGGGAATGGAGAAGAAGATGCAACAACGAACTGTATACGGATTATAAATCAAAACCAACCTAGCCACAAACTTGCGAAAAGCCAACGACTGTGAGATGGTTAGAGCGAACTGACAACAATGCTCCGGCCCGGAAAGTCTTTGCATCTAACTCCGTGGAACGACGCAATACAGGATGAAAACATAACAGGTGGCACAGTGGGAGAGGATCTCAACGAAATTTGGATCGGAAACTTAAGATACATAGCTTTAGCTATGTTTAGCTATGAAACCGAGCCGGCTAGAAGAAGCTTGTTAGTTGAGGCTCTGGTCCTCCCCATCCATCAAACTATCTATCATCAAACTACCCCAGCCAATGTTTGCAATGAATTAATTTGATTAATCAACTATAACTTGATGCCGAACGATTTTGAAAAAAATCAAAAGAAACTGAAATAATACAAAAATTACAAAGCCATAGAAATAAGAAGTATTACCTCGTGGCATAATGGTTAGTGCGTTGGGCAATCGTGCTGAAGGTCTGGGTTCGATTCCCAGTCACTGCCACCTAAAACAGAAATGTTTTTGCTGAGGTACTGCCTTTTGCGAGGAACTGGAAAGTTCTCCAAGAGTATACTTGTCATGAGAAAGTGCTTCTCATCTAGCCGTTCGGACTCGGCAAAGAATTGTCGGTCCCCTCCATTCTTGCCAACAGCACGCGCACTGGAATGGTTGAGATTTGTAAGTCACTAGGCCCTGGTTCTCCACGAGCTGTTGTGCTGCCATATTTATTTTTTTTATAGAAATAAGAAAGCTTTCAATAACCAATGTGAACAGAAGAGACTAAAAACATCAAGTGACGAAAATGAGCGTCTTCAAAAAATGGTTGTTAAATTAAATAAATTATCGTTTACAACGAAAGAGGAAACAATTGCAAAAAAAATTCAACAAGCAGGATTGAATATGGCCGAAAGCAAATATTAAATGGTGAAGATCACGCATATAAGTTAAAGAATGCCATTGGATATTTAAACAATCATCAATTTTAAATCAAAAAATGGCTGAAAAATCTCTACCAGACAAGAGGTTGTATGACTCAGGATAAAGCGGAAGCAGTTTTCAATTATTTTGGACAAAAATTCATACTTAATCCACCCAGTGATTCTGATCTTCCATTCCAAGATGGAGTCGAGGTGACAGAAAAGCAGCTGCAGAGGGGAGAAACTAACTTAAATAATCTTTTTTGGCAACGAAAATTCTAACAGTGATCTAGAATTGACTAGAAGCTTCAACAATTCGTAAAATAAGTATCAGAATTAAGTGATTTTGGAAGACCAAAAAAGTCATTGAAGTCAAATTATGATATCCAACTTCATCTGAAGGAAATTCCCAAATCATATCACTGGTAATGTTCAACAACTTGGTAAATAATTACTTCTTCCCAAAAAAAAGAAGACTGTGCCGATAGAACCGATACCGAGGAAAGAGATTGGAGTTCAAGAACCATTTCTGGGTACCATTCCATATCTTTTCTGATGACTGACGTGGAATTTCTACCGAATTCAACTCAGCGAAATCCAAGTTGACTTGCTTCGGAAGACCTAATAGAAATTCGAAGAACAAGCTCATCCCCAAACAGCGACGACATTTTATTCAATCTGAATGTCATCGGGCACGCAACCCTTATGTTGAAATAGATTGGACGGACTCAGACAAAACACAAAGTTTCTTTTTTATAAGCAACTTCCTCGATCAAAAATAAAATACTGCTTCCCTGTCGGGTTTTCTTTTTCCAAAACTATTATGAGAAAGCTCGCAGTAATTGAAAGGAAAATGGGGACTCTGTATTGCGTGTATGTCTTATTCTAATAGAAAGGAAATCTAATTTGACAAATTTTGTCACTAATATCGCTTTAAAATCAACAAGTATCGGGTTTTTCAAGAGCGCTAGAAAAGTTTTTTTTTAAGTAAAACAAAAACAGTTTTGGATATCAATGAAATTCTTTAGTCCTGTGAGTTCGATGCCATTATGTATGGAACTCGATTTCTTTTGTATGGCCACCACGGGCACGCTGGCAGAAGTCCAGACGCTGAACCCAATTTTCGACATTTTTCAAGCATAAATCGGCCGATACTGCTGCAATTTCACGTTCGATATTCGTTCGAAGTTTGTCAATCGTCGCTGGCTTGTTGGCATAGACCATAGGCTTGTCGTAGCCCCACAGGAAAAAGTCTAACGGCGTCAAATCGCACGACCGAGGCGGCCAAGCGACTGAACCATTTCGTGAGATAACACGTTCTCCAAACTTGGTTTCCAATAAATTGATTGTGACATTCGCTGTGTGGCTTGTGGCGCCATCCTGTTGGAACCACATGTCCTCCAAGTCCATATCATCCAATTGGGGCCAAAAATGTTTGGTTATCATCGAATAGTAGCGATCCCCATTCACAGTAACGTACCGGTCTTGATCATCACGGAAGAAGTACGGCCCAATGAAGCCACCGGCCTCATGATGATTTTTTGATGAAAATCCGAATGATTTTCTAGTTGTTGCTCAGCCTAATTCACGAACATACGACGCTTCTGGTGGTCAAACGGCTTCAGTTCTTGCGTCAATTTAATCATGTAAGGATGTAGGCTAAGATGTTTTCACAAAATTCGCCACAACGACGTAACAGAGATGCCCAATGCTTAAAAACGACGTGTGAGAGACACATTTCGGCTTTCTGCAACTGAAGCCTCAGCGGCAGCAATATTATCATAATATCATAAAATGGCAAACCTTACTGAAGAGAAATGTCAAAAGAGCGACAAGAAATATGGCGTCATTTGCTGTTACTGTCGCTCTACTTTTGTAGCGTCTCTGTTGAAAAACCCTTTAGTATTAAAAGTCGTTTGAAGTAGCGTCCGGCACGCGGCCGGCATGGCTGTCGAAATAATCATTATTCTCTGCATACAGCACTTCAATTATGTAAGACTTTAAGGTAAGGGCATATCCATACGACACAGTTATAGATTTCATCTTATCGGTACTCTACAAAAAAAGACTAAAATATCTAACGCTTCTCAGGTTGTTGAAGTATTGATATTCGTACTTTAAAATGTAAAATGATACGAGTATAAACAAAACCAATTGAAAGTAAAGTCAAAAACCTTTTAGCTTTGAAGAATTTTCTTTTTCTAAAAGAATTTTTTTATTCTTTGTCTTCGGCTCTTTACATGTGGATTGATTGTTATGAACGCATCATTGAATAAATTTATTTCACTTGGTTTTCGAAGATAACCAATAAAAAAAAAATCAAACTTTCCAAAAGACACATCACGCGAGGTTTTTATTTGAAGCTTCATAAATGTGGAAACCTATTTAAAATTCAACAGATCCGCCTGCCTTGATTACCATATCGATTTGAAGACGATTTGTTCCGCATGGTCAGACATTAAAAGGGGGCTCGATTTGTTGTTGATGATAACTTGAATCTTGATTGTTGAATAGAATGTTAGTCATGGATTACACAAGACAAAGGACCTTTGTGGGAGTATTAAATTTTCCAATAATTCTAAATACCTACAATACCGCATTCTTGTAGGGGAAAATAGCTAACATATAAAGGATTACAGGACAACGCTAAGGACGATGTTAATTGTTTGTATGTAAATGTGAATTATTTAAGCCAATCTTATGTAGAGATAACGAATTCCACAAATTGTTGCATATAGCTGACGTCATGTGGGAGTGGGAAGCAAGAAACGTGATTGAATAATTTATGTGGGTAATGCGGCAGACTCTAAAAGATATATAGAGTAAAGGTGTACCTAGTAGGTAAGTATTGGTATGTGTATGTACGTTCCTAAAGGTAATCTAAAGCAAACTAATATATAAGTTTTCGGTTGATTGGTTTCGGGTTATTTACCCATGAGCCATAAAAGCGATTATAGAGAAATATTCATTTGGAGAGATTGGCTGATTTGGTTGAGAGCAATTGTCTGTGAAATGCAAAGATTATAGATAAATTTCATGGATTCGATGCAGTCACATGGACAAATAATGATATCGATTTGTCTCAGTAAATGTCAAAGACAGACGAAATGCTAGATTAGAAAAAAAAATGTTCAGTTTAATTAATCTTAGAGCAATGCGATGGTGAATAGGATTTTGTGTGGATGCCAAGGAAGAAATCAATATTATTGATTGCTTTTAAGATGAATTTTCGTCTGGAATATTGAAAAGATATGTCTTGGGAAGAGGTAGGTATAACAAACAAGAGGTTGGTTTCCTATTCCAATATGTTTTTTTTTCTCTGAGTGGGTCTTTAGTTTGGTTATAAGGTCCTTAAAAAAAGTTTAACTTTGAATAAGTTGGTGTCGTTTTTTATGCATTTAACTTTCAAGACATCATCCGATTTGCAAGGAAAGTTTTTTGTTAGACTCAATTAAACCAGGTACAAAATCACACTAAGGATCTGAAAATTGTAAATTTTGACCAAAAAAGACAGAAAATTGTGGCGCTACACGCTTAAATTCACGCTTGACAGCTGAGTAGTATATTCGATAATTAGAATCCTTTGTGTCTTGAAACTATACCGAGACGATACCGATACTAAAATTTTGGTACCAAAATTTACCGATATTTTCGGTAAAAGCGTTTGGTTTCGGCAAAAAAAAATGTGTTTTGCAATATTACAATTCTCGTAAATTATTTCTCATAAACGGCTCTAAGGGTTTGAATGATATTTACACGGATTTTTCTCTTTAGCGGGGAGAAGGTTTAAGCAATTATTTGAACGAGAGCTACCCACTTCTACGCCCATTTTTCCTTTACTTGGTTTCTCTGAAACCAATTATTTGGATATTATTTTCAGACTTGGTTCGTTTTAGCTGGAAGAAGTGACTTTTGTAAAATCCACCACTGGCTCGCATATTTTTTTCTTATGTCTAAGAAACAGCTCCAATGATTTTGTAACAGCATTGTTTTTCTGCTATACCAAATATTTAGACGCAGAATTTATGTTTCGAGTTTGACACATTGCCCCCTCCTACCCTAATAAATTATAAACTTCCTTGTGTTTAATCTCATAATCAGGAGGATCTCGTACTAAAAACTGGCCTTTAGTATCTTATTAACGTGTACTTCAGTTGCTCGAGACAGATTTTTTCCATAAAAATTAGTTAGTAAGCCTAAATAAAGCAGCAATTGGTAGGACCTTTTCTTTTTTTGATACCAACACTAGTCTTATTGTTTGTTTGAGCTTATAGCGAAGCCTGTAGGAGGAGAAAGTTCCTGGCTTCTTCAAAGTTAATGCTGTCTTTGGTGACTTTTGTTTCAAGACATCAGTATCTTGATGAGAAATCATTCTCATTTACTATCTCCAATCTCCACGAAGAAACAAATGATAGGGGCCATGAATCTACAAAGCAACCTGGCACTCCTTAATTGATTGAAGACACACTCCTAACATCTTAGACGGCAGGCTTTTTGATGGACAAACTTCGATTCTGACAATTTCCTTGTTGTGGCCAGGCTCAACTGTCAAATGAAAAGAAATAACATCCCATCCTAAGGAAAAAATTTGACGGTGGTTGCCTTATCATACCTGAAGCATCTGAGCGAGAAGCTCTTCGCTGTGTATTCACCTGCTTAATGCTGTGTATGACACCAGTGGTTCCAGTTTACGATGTCATCAAACAGGCAGTCGAAAACACAATAGGCTACCAACTGCTCCCAAAAATTAACCCGTGGTATGATAATGATACGTACCTAAAAAGTGACAGAAAATGCTTAATGCTGCAGCGGAAAACAACTGCAGCAAAAAAGGAGTATTGGAGTATTGATCAAGGAACAGAGAGGAGGAGAAGACTCTCCGTAAATAGAAGAGGGCGTACCCAGCACAATCGCAATCTAGCAATCGCAGCAACTCCTGGAAGTTTTATAAAAAAGGAAGGAAATTCATTGCTGGCTCTAAATTCTTAACGCAGGCTCTTCGAAAAAGATAAGGTAACACAGTCACCATAGCACCATGTAATAGTAGATTAATTCAAGCTGCTGGAAATGCAGCTGATGCAAGGGCATACGGTAGCAAACCCAACTCCAGTCGATGAAAACCCAATACCACCACCCAGTAAAGCTATAAAGAAGCCCAAAAATCGATGGCTTACCATCGAAGCACTTAAGGTATGGAAAGTTTGTATTAAATGATTGCATTCAGCAGATCATCAACCAAAATTCGGGTGAAAGAAACCCTTCCCGATTACTGGCTTACCAGCTTCATCTACAAAAAAGGTGACTGTTTTTTTTGCAAAAACTATCGAAGCATATCCCTGATAAACTATGCATATAAGATTCTGAGTTAGCACATTCATCATCAAGTACCAGTTCAAGAACTCTTTCGAACTATTCCAAGCACCCACAGGGCTGCAGAAGGAGATGTGCTATTAAGGGATTTCTTCAATCTCGTTCTGAAGCAAATAGTCCACAGGACAGGCGTTGACATTAAAGGTATTATTTTTAACAGATCTGTCCAACTCTAGCAGGGCCGGCCCAAGCTTAATTAGCGCCCCTCAACTGCAGTTATTTGTGGAAGAAGTCATTTCCCCAGTTCTTAAGGCTACCAAAGTTTTGCACTTTGCAATGATTTTGTGATGTATCTTTTTTTACTGTGATGAGTGTTAATAGGTATGCATCGACTTACTTATATTTTTTTAATAGTAGATAAAAAGGGTGTTTTCTTAGACGTGTGGCTTTCAAGAAGAAATAAAATGCATAAAATTTAATGTTATGGCCAGTAATTTAGCATAATTATAAATTTAAGGTTTTGCCATAATATTTGAAAATTATTTCGGGCTCGAATAAATTTCAGTCGAGACCCAATTTATAAACACTTTTTGCATTAATTGGGGCCGTATGTCAGCAATAACGCGCCGAATATTCTCTTCAAAGGGTTCAATCGTCTCGGGCTTATCTGCGTAAACAAGCGATTTCACATAACCCCACAAAAAATAGTCCAGCGGTGTTAAATCACACGATCTTGGAGGCCATGCCACAGGCCCCGACACTGACTAAATTTTGGTAATAAATTAACACTATTTGCAAAATTTGTTTAGGAGTAAGTCTATTCAATTGAATGGCAAACCAAACTGAGCATAAATCAAGTGACAGCTGTCAAAAGGCCAACTTCAGACTGAAATCCACACGTCTAAAAAAACGAATTCCATATAAATGTAAGCTCACACCAATATTGATCAGAATATTGGTGTGAGCTATTGAAAAAGTAGTTAAGTAGCGGTTTCAAAGAAGTGCATTTTAAGGATTGCTCAGGGCGCCCATTGGGCTCAGCGCCCTGCACATTTGCACTGCTTGAGCGTATAGCATGTCCGGCCCTGACTTCTAGGGAATGCCGATAATATCGACATCATCAGCCACCCTCACGGTAATTAAAGATCAAGCTTAACTTGTTGATCTTCAAAAAATTGAGAATAAAACCAAATGCATGCTCTGAAAAAACAATTTGTCAACCGGCTAAGACACACCTTGTAACTGTTGCTATTGATAGCAATATTCTCACAAAAAACATTTTAGTGAAGATCCGACAAAGAATTACCCTGGAAAACCGATGCTATACTTTGGGCTCAAAACTTCTCGCATGCAAGGTGAAGTGCATACTCTCCAGTCCTGCTTTTTGGTGCCAGGTTTTGGGTGACAAAAAGAAAGAGGAAGCTGAAACTATGGACTCTTTATTCGGAAGAAAAATTGTATGACAGATATTTGGTACTGGGTGTAAGGAGAGTGAGAGGAGATTAGGTTGTGTAATATTGACTGTCAATAATTAACACTAATACACTTACATAGATCAAGGTTTGTCCAGCGTTGTGATACCACATAAATCTAGAAAACTTCTTCCATACTTAACGAGTAGAGCTCCTGAATCAGCGTACCAGACAATTTTATTTTATATTTGCTAGTTCACTAGGATCTTTGAAAAATAGTCTTCTTAGTGGAACATGTCTGTAGGAAATAGCAGGGCAGGAAGGTGAGGAATCGTTTTTTCCTTCTTTTCGTCGATACTGCTTCTGCAAAAATAGTTTGGAAGTACACCAAGCCACGTGACGTGCATGTCTATTAAAATAGTGTCCTGTTATATCACCTACAACAGAGCCACTGTGCAGTCTGCTAGGAGATATTAAAAACATGCAGAGCAAATGGGAGAAAAGATATAACGAAAAATTTTTAAGCTATTGGCATTGGCATAACCAGTGCTGTTAGGACCAAACCAACGACTGCCCTAGAAACTTTCCTTCCACTTGCCCATTCAATCTGTTTACGAAAAAAATTGGCTTCCAAAAAATTGGAAAAGAGGCCTATACGGTCACAAAACTAAGTATACTGAATTTTACAGACATAGACATTCAAACGGAATAAGTTTCATCAAATATTGACTTAAACCTAGTAACCATTACATACATCCCAACCAGGGAAACTCTGAAATGAAAAAAGGGTCATAAATGAATATCATGATTTGGTCTTTTGTGACGGTTTCAGAACCTTGGAGGGGGTTTAGTCAGGCATCTACTTAGATAACCTAACCATAAATAGACCTATAAAGCTTCCAAACTATTGGAGTGTATTTCAATTGGGAGTGCCAGCAGTTTGTGAAGAAACGAAACATCTCGTCTCTCACATCTTCATTGATAGTTAGGTGGCAATAAAAGCCATTTCTTCAATCACCATAAAATCCAAACTGTTCGAACGTAAGCAAAATAAGTTAAAGAGTACTCAGTGCAACAAACACAATAGCTCTAAGATGGGTCCCAGGACATTGGAATATTCACGGGAACGGAATAAAATGGTAGATAAACTGGCCAAAAACGGATCATCTCTTGATGGCCAAATTGAAACCTCGATGTCACTGGAGCAAGTCAAAAGCAGAATACATAAGAGTTTTGTAGAAGCTGGAAATGTCAGATGGTTATTCATTGACACTTTTCGGGTTTCAAGGAATTCATGGCCGACTATTTCAAAGAATAAAATAGAATACTTACTCAAGTTAGGCTGAAACGAGGCAATGCGGAAGGGAATTAGGGTTAGGAAATAGAAGGGTACCATGAGAGGGGCCGGTTGATTATAAAATAGGAAAACTATTATCACCGCGGAACTCGTCACGACGGGATGGACTTAGGAAACCGGGATCCATTGGTCTAACGAGCCCGGAAGATAAAAAAAAAGTAGAAAAGGAATAGGGAAACGCACCGGGAATGGGAAACGGAAGGATGAGTAAAATGGGGGAAGAGTGTCTGCTATGGGAGCGGTTGGCATGCACGCGAGCCACGGCTGAGCTCGTCGGATAAGGGGGGCATCTTTGCCCCCATAGCTGGACCTCACCTCTTTCAAAATAAAACATTTATCATGCCAAAATTAATAACTTCTTTACCACCACTAACCATACGACCCTTAGAAAATCCTGTTGATGTTGTTACAGGTGGGCCTTGTCCCACCCTACCTGGAATCCGGTCGGCCATCAATGCGGATTCCCCTTACCAGTTCGTATTACTTTCCTGGTCAAGCCATACGTTACCGTCTTTTCAAGCCCACCTTACCGCACCCCCCTGTAAATTTCTTTAATGGGCCATTGAGCTCTCTGTAAGCTCAGTAAAACAAATCGAGATCATCAGCTTTGGCGTGATTTACAAAAGTAAAGATTTTATTCATTTACATCCCTAACAACTACTAACTAACAACATTGCTTTCCGGCAAAGGTTATCAGAAACAAAAAAAAAATCATATACTTATCTAAGGCGAGAACAATCTTAACACCTACTTATAACTAACAAAAACGAAAACTATATTTTATGTGATAAAAGCGATTTACATTGTAAATAATAAGGTTTTTGAGCGACGCTCTCCGTATATAGATATACTTCTCTTATTTACGACAATTGTATTTAGAAATGCTGAATTGAGGAAGGAAGTTCCTTTTAGTGAATGGCAAACCGCTAAAATCGCTCACCAATTTATATTTTGGCTATAAATGAACATGCCATATATCACTTCAAAACGTTTCCGAAAATCCGCAAACGGATGGGCATTTTCACACGATGAATTTAGAAAGATAGATAGGCATAGCCTGTCTCGATTCCCCCCAATTCCCAAAGAGAAGTTTCTCGGTCGCCTATTTCTCGCCGAGATATTGAAAAATTAAACTTTAACCTCCTACCTACATAGAGCTCTGTGTGGGTGGATAAAAAAAAGTGGGTTGCAAAAGGTTGCCGCTAAAGGGTCACGTGAGGAACCTCTGCTCGCACGGACTTTGAAAACACTAGCCGCGTTCTGGTTAAAAATATACAGCCCAGCCCTTTTGCCAATTTTTGGAATTTTGCCCAACTCGCTCTTAAAAACAATATAATCCTCAAGTTGAAAACTTTAAACAAAATTATAAACTGATATCACGCCAAACTTATTCAACAAGCACAATAACAAAAAAAAGTAGATGTAATGATGCTCCGATGCTGGTGGACTCCTTTGAACGGTTACTTCTTTCATGCAACAATTTTGGGAGGTTGCTGTTATTTTTTTCTTGTGTTTTTTTTTATACGGGATTCGGATAGTTATATAATTGTTCCTATTTTTTGCGTGGGTGGATTTCCTTGCCGGTAAGTTCCAATTAAGTAAACTCTTATCTATCTTTTTAACCTTCTTTTCATTTAGGTTTTCTTAAGACAACAGGGGCAATACCAACAAAACAAATTTTAAGTAATTGTTACTTGGAAGCCTGGGTTTTGCACAGGCTTATCGGACTCGCTGACGACACTATTATACTGGCTTCGATTGATTTTTCAAAAGCAGGCTTCTTGGGGTAGAACTGTGTTCGCAGCATTCATTAACGGTGAAAAACTTCGGCTTCTTAACTGCACACAGCTCCCAAATGATCGGCGGCCCCGACTTGAACCACGTCGGTGACCGCCAAGAATCCACCTTAAACCAAAATCACATTCTTTACCACCGTAAACAATAAAATTCTTTTTTTTTTTTTTTTTAGAAACTCACCCTTATGCGCAAAATAAAAATCGTATTCACTTTCACTTATGGATTTTTCCAAGTCCACTTTACTATTTCCTCTCCGAAACAACCGAATCTATTGGTAATTCTTAGCAATTTCAAACGTATTGCTTTGATTCGACAATCACTCTCTTAAAGTGTAATAGGCTCTACTTTGCGTCTAGCTAGCCGTCAACTCAACCGTGGTTTGATTTAGAATCATCTCGTATGCCTACTTGCCTACCTTGGCCAGCTAAAACATCTCATCTTCCGATTCTATGTACCGCTCGTCGACAACATGCCATTCCATAGTGGGGACGAAGTCCAAAAACCTTAATAATAATTGTAACTGCCACTAATACATCGGTACTAACTTTCTTCATCCTACTTTCAAAAAATTTCTTATCTAATTTTAGGTGCTACCTATCTCGCCACACGTAGTTCCAATATGGCGTATACCTAGTACGTACACAAACCCTTTTACCTCGTTTGAGAACTACTCCAATATCCTATTCCTGCCTAGAGTAATCTGTCAAAGTTGTTGACACCATTTGCCACTTTTTTTCTTATCCCCGCGCGTTTTATTTTCAGTCAACATTTATTTCTTTAATTTCTTATTTAATTCCTGAAAACTTGCTAAACACGCGGTAAATAATCGTTTGTCGTGGTATCCCTTCGTTTGAAATACTAATACTCCGCCTTTCGAGGTAGTTGGTGAGGTTTTGTTTACCTAGGCCCTAAGATGCAGTACTGGCCCACTCCTTGCTCCGAGCATTGCCCAAACCTATTCCCACCTATTGCGAGGATAACGCACCTTTCGGTTCCACAAAACTTGACCCTCCAGCGTTTCCAGGAAGACGGGCTTGGAACTCGAACGGACGTTGGTCAGACGTTCTTAGAGTCGAGGCCCTTTTGTCTCCATAACCCTACAATCGTAAGTAGAATTTGCTCTAAGATTATTTGTTTGACTCTTTAGTGATGATAATCCCCTTTTTCTTTCCAGCTATTCCCTACCCGCAAGGTAATTCCATTCAGGTATACTATGCTTCCTGAACCAACCGATGAGAATAAGTTTTCCTTTTTTTTATATGTGTCACCTGTTCACCCTCCTCGAGCCTCGGGGTGGGACCCACTGCCCGTGGAACAAGAATGCAGGCGCTTTTCTACGTTAATTTATTAATCTTTATTTTTTTGTCTTTCAGGTAGCCGTAACAAGGCATGCCTCAATCATAACTCATAGTTGGTATCCTAATAAGCATCATACCTTCGGGATGAAGAGGTGGAGGAAAGCTCACCTCACTTTATGGGTGAATGCCCCAATCTAACTAGAACCAGAAAAGCAGCCCTAGGAGATTATTTTTTCGATGAACTGGGTGACTTGCCACTAAAGAGCATCCTAAAATCCATTCAGAATTCAGGATGGCTTAAGAAGGCCCCTCACCACCCACACCTTAACCTTACCCTTTTTCTTCTCTCCTCTTCCCCTACCTATTACCTACACCTTGGGGAGCGCAATATATATCCATTGATATCGTTGTGAGATGGTGTGGCTTGCGGTATTAACACCCCTTTAAACCTTACCAGACCTAACCTTGAGCTGGATTAAGATGTGAAAATCAAAACACGTTGACTACCTTGGCTCGCGGCTTCATCGAGGGAATGAAGAATTAAACTCCCACCAAGACAGTTTTTGAAACCCAGCCCCCGGTTCGAGAGAACAAAGAAGAGCGCTAGATTGGGATTTGGAGCTGCATGAGTAAGTTAGTAATTACTCTTAAAATCACAGGCATCACGCTGCATTATTTCAATTTGTCGATTAGACAGACCTTTTGCTTTTGTGTGCTTTTTTCTGTTGACTTGAAGATATCTTTAACTTTTTGACAAGTTTACCATACACCCGTTTGACAGTCTTAAATACAAATACCTGATGCTAGTGGCACACGACACAAGACTTCTCAGAAGGCCTCTTTCCTTTAGGGACTCCGTTGAAAAAAGGCGACCCTTATTGTGTGATTACGATAAATTTGTTATGAAGTATATTTTTTTATGTTAAATAATCAAAATAGTCTTTACCATTTTTTCCTTTCAAATCTTTAAAGCTGCCAACATTCCAAAAACTTAACTAATTCAAAAATCTCTTTTAATAGTTCTCTTTTCGAATGCCTATCTTTCCAACAAATAAAAACCTTCAGGTGTCCAAAAGTTTTCATTGTTTTCATTGTTTTTAGAATTTATAATAATTTCTTTCCTGCAAAAAAAAGGGAATTAAATTTGCCGTTAAACATTATTCCCTTAAAAAAAAAATTTATCCTTTTTTACAGCAATAATTTTATTTTCCACGAAAGCGTGCACAATTTCCAACGTAATCCTCATAAGATCCTTGGTAATCTGATTTTTCGCAATTTACTTTGGTGAATTCTTAACAGAATTCCGAAGGACGAAGAAGAAACAAAAAAAAAAAAAAACAACAAGAAAAAAGTTATGTAGGTACATATTTACTGTAGCTCTTTTTTAAGTTATTCTCGTTTTTTTTTATAATCTTTTGTTTTTGTTTTTTTCTCCTGAGAGTGTGTTTAACTTTGTTGCATTTCTTGAAGGTCCCAAATGGGATCAAGAGTAGCTCAAGAGCAAAGAAACTCTTGTCCTTTACCCAAACAATGACAAAATGTAAAAATGAAGAAAAGAAGAACGTTAACGTAGGAACCAAAATGGTAGCTTATCTACAAGTAAGAAATTATAAAAAGAAGAACGAACCAACAAAAAGAACACAACAAATGCAAATACACTCTTATTTAATGCGAGCAAGATTGTGTTGTTGTTGTTCATTGTGTTGTGTGTTTTTTTTTTGCAAGCTAATTTTGTGCAACCCTTTCACTTAAATGGGTTGCCACGTTATTCTCCCTGTTTCTCTTTTTAGTCCAATATATTGAAATAGAACAAAAACAATGAATGTGAATGGGAATCCTCTTTTTATCCAAGATGACACTCGTGCGATTATCCCTGGCCTTATCTCTCAGCAGCCACCAATGCTCTGCTCTGGCTGGTGCTTTATCAAACAAAAAGTTTTATTCATTTGAAAAGGGGAGAAGAATGTCCTTTTGGCAGCGCATTTACATTTTCATTACCCTCTTGAGTGCCAGTGCAGTTTAACCGTCCTGCTGGAGAGCTGGATGATCAGAAGGAGCTTCTCTCGCTGCTGCCTGCTGCACCACGACCACCTGCATATGCATACTTCAAGAGTCCTTCTTTTTTTTTTTTTTTATAAAAGTATGAGGATACTTTAAAATTTTTGTTTTATTTTGTCCTCCTTTATTCCTGTGGAATTTCTTTTGTTTCTTAGATTGCATGTGTGTGAGTTGTCGTAAAGTTTTTTTTCTGGTCTCTGGCTCCAACTCCAACAATGTCCTAACTTCTAACTATGTTACTTCTCCCAAAACCCTCCTCCGTATAGAATATGTCGTCATGATTAAGGAACGCGAGCAGGATAAAGGATAAAGGATTTTGTTTTGTTAATTTTTCAAGCAGGTTTGTTGTGTATCCTTGTGTAAGTTCATAAATTACATACATACATTCATACATATGTGCGAAGGAGACTCTTGACTTACAGCTTGAAGGTGAAATATCCTTGAAATCCTTGTACACACAATAATCTCCGTCAAGTAGGGAAACACCGAAGGATATGGTGTGGTAGAATATAGCAAGTATTCATTCCTACTGCTGCTACTACATACTATGTACGAGTATAATGATATTGTCGTGGGGGAGGCAGGAGGTGTTGTTGCATATATAATGTGAATCATTCAGGTGACGGGCAATTGAATGTTTACTAACAAAATTTGTGATGATGGAATAATTAAGTTGTGTGTGTTGCTTTGTTTGTCCTCTATATTATGCTGTTCCTGTGCGAATTTTCATGAGCTTGAGCATGGATATGGATGATGGCAGCTTCAAGGATTCGAGTAAATTGATGCATGATGACGATGATGAGACTTTCGCAAAGGCACTTGATAGGTTTTTATGGTATTATTTTTGAAATGTGTCAAAAGATGGAGTCATAATCATAAAGGAATACTAAAATACCTTTATGTAGGTATGTAGGTAGGTACCTGTTCCCTCAAACTGCTCACTTTTCAGTGACTCACTATTTTGACGCCGCCGTCATCGGCATCTTGGGGCTTTGTTTAGGTACCTATATTATATGAATTGAAAGGCAAAGACATATTTTGTCTGTTGGGGTTTATGGTATATTGCATGTTGTGAAATATTAAAATCTTATACGAAATATGGAAGTGGCAAACGATTTTATCTGGGGTTGTTTCTAAATTATAAAATTGAGTCGCAAGGTATACACTGCTTCAAGCCATTAAAGTAATTTGAAAGATTGTTACCTGAATTTTTTGTTTGTAGGCACTGGGTGCCTACGTAGCTGAAAATATAGGGTGATTTTTTAAGAGGCTTAGAACTTTTAAAAAAAAAACACAAAAAATTCAAAAAAATTAATGAAATATTTATTTGAATCGATAGTTTGAACCTTGCAATTTAATGTTTAAAGATAATTTCATGCAAATGTTTACCGCGGCTGCGTCTCAGGTAGCCCATCCGCTGAGTCCAATTTTGGCATACTCTTTCACACATATCGGCCGGTATCTCACGAATGAATGCATGGATGTTGGCTTCCAGTGCGTCAATCAAAGCGGACTTGTCCCTATAGACATTAGCCTTGACATACCCCCACAAAAAATAATCTAATGGTGTCAAATCGCACGATCTAGGCGGCCAATTGACCGGCCCGAAACGTGAAATTAACTGTTCACCAAACTCGCCTCGCAATTGCGCCATTGTTTCGCGTGCTGTGTGGCATGTGGCACCGTCTTGTTGAAACCACATATCATGCAAGTCAAGAACTTCCATTTCGGGCAAAAAAGAGTTTGTTATCATCGCTCGGTAGCGTTCACCATTGACAGTAACGCTGCGATTCGCATCATCTTTGAAGAAATATGGCCCAATAATGCCGCCGGCCCATAAACCGCACCAAACAGTGGCTTTTTCGGGATGCATTGGTAGCTGTTGCAATGCTTCTGGCTGATCTTCACTCCAAATGCGGCAATTATGCTTATTTACGTACCCATTCAACCAAAAATGAGCCTCATCGCTGAACACAATTTTTCGATAAAAAAGCATTTCGAACCGAGCACGAATTTTGATAGTAAAATTCAATAATTTGCAAGCGTTGTTCATTTGTAAGACGATCCATGGTTAAATTGCAAACCAAACTGAAGCTGTTTGACAGTGACACAAGGTACTAAACACTCGTCAGCTGTCAAAACCAGTGTTGCTAAAACCAAACTAGCTAAAAAATCACCCGTTATTTATGGGTTAGTTATCTAGAAACTAGAAGAAGACAGGCGTTATATTGGTGCTAAGCCTTTAGAGATTTTTATCAAAGCTTATCTACTGAATAATAGAAGTTTGGCTTGGAATAACGAATACCGACACATTCTGAAAATGATTTCATTGATTTAATATGAACTTGCATTCTTTAAATTAGAAGCTTCAAGAATAAGTTCCTTGAAAAATAAAATGCATGCTTGGATCACACGTACTTATGCTCTTATGTTAAATAAGTTACTTGGAACTTAAAAAACTTTTAAAATTTGCAACTTCTTATAACAAAAACATTTAAATCATTCTTTTAATTGTAAAGGTTGTTTTTTTTAGAGGTAAAGAATTTTGAAACAACAGCGCATCCAACCCAAATCTTATATTGAGCCCCAGGAGGGCAGCATGTCCCCCCATACATACTTCACTGTTTATGCGTCGTAATGCTGGAGGCAAGCACTGTTCGAGTATTTATGTAAGGGTTGTTCAATTGATGAACGAAAAAGTCTATAATCATGGCTGTATAGCGGTCACAATTGACTGTAACGTTTTGGAAAGCATCTTTTTTAAAGAAGTACGGACCAATTATTCCACCAACCTATAAAGTACCACAAACAGTCTGTTTTTATGGATATAGCGTTGCCACAGAGTGGCCGATTGGACCTTTTGGCCCCCTATTTTATATTTTGGCCCTGGGCCCGGGCCTACTAGAAATGGCCCTCAAACCTTAATTTTAGATGATTTAACACATGGTTATTGTAGTGTTAGTTAAAAATAAAAATTTGTACAAAATTAGTAATAAACCTTCGCCATTCGATTCAAAAAAGTGATAAGTTTAGACTGATTTTTGTTCAATTAAAAACTGTTTTTGAAAATTTCAGAACTTATTCATTTGTTCTAAAAAGACCTGAAGAGCTACAAAATTGTTAAAATGATCATGATATTGATATATTGGTTCACTTGAAAGAATTGAAAGTTTTTGCTGTTGATCATTTATCTAAAAATGTTGTTTTCTTCTGCAACTTATTTGTTAAGTTCTCACACAATATTGCATCTGCTGAGTGAGTTTTTTCTTCTCCGTATAATATCTGGACAGATAACCAAAATACGTAGGTTATTATGAAATCAATTCCTCGTTAATGAGTCTTAAAAATTTTTCTCAGGGCAACTGAAGAAGTAAGTGGGCCTTAATGCATTAAATAAATAATAAAAATAAATAAAGATACTACCAACAAAATAAATTGTATAGTTTAATTTTTTTAGGAAGGATTTTCATTTAAAATATATATGACTTCAGCTTTTGTTAAAGCTGGGGTCATAAAATATTTCCAAAAAGGCCCTCACTGATTTTAACTTAGCGGCAACGCTGCTCAACAGACACATGAGGATTATCATCACTCCAAATACGGCAGTTTTGTTCACTGGCGTAACCATTCCACGAAAAGTGAGCTTTTTCGTGTAGCAAAATTCACGTATTACGTATTTCAAATAGAACCATGATTTTCAAAATAAGTTTGCCAAATTTGTAAGCGTTGTTCAGGCGTCAGTCTATTCATGTTGAAATGCCAAACCAAATTAAAAATAAATTACTTAACAATTGACAAAATGACCGCCAGTTAAAGTAGAGTTGCCAACTTAAGGTATTATACCTCTAAAAAAATATTATTTATTAACAACTTGTTATATAACTCAAAGCTCAAAAACATTTATGCTATTTGATTACTTGAAAAAATATGAATACATATGACCTATACGCAAGAAAAAAAATTTAATATCGTTGAAGCGGTTTTCTTATGTACTAATTTTTATATTAAAAAACTGGTAGCATTAAAAAAAAATGATATGCTAATTTTGAGTATTTATAAATATACATTTTGAAACAAATTTTCAAAAAATTATTCATCCAACCGTTTTTGAAATATTGAATAAAAAAAATATTTCTTTTTAAATCCATTTTTTTCAAAATTTTGATAGGTAGGGTAAGAATAGGTAAATCCAAACAAAAAGCTGAGTTTCATATCACCCTCTAGCAGGTGCTATATTACCCTTAATTTTTTGACATGTCTTTTTTTAAGGTAATTTAATTTTTCTTAAAAATAATCAAGCTATTTTCTTGTTTTAAAATTAAATACAGTACATGTATATCAAAGTTTTAAATAATAACCATTTTACTTTTTGACTTACAAAGAAAACAAAAAATGGGTGCCATATCACCCGACTCTACCTTTTGCCAATACTCTTGATACAAATTTTGATAGAAATTGGCTAAGAGGTTAGTGAGAAAATCGAAATTTAAAAAAAGCTGTTTTATGGCAGGTACAGTTAGCAACAGATTTTGGTATTTTTTTTTTTGCTAAAATGTACACTATACTTTCAATAAAACATTTTAAATTGGAAATCATGAGAGAAAGATGGTTAAAAACATGAAATACGATATTGAAATTACCTAAAGCAACTTCTTTGAGAGTTTGAAATGAAAAAAAGAACGCCATCTTAATTCTTGATTGATGAGATCGTTTAAAAAAAAATCGGTGGAGGGTTTTTCTTAAGAACTAATTTTTATATATCAAATTCTTAAAACAATTCTTAAGGACAATTTTTGGAACGTAAATCATAAGTTTTTATTTAAAAATGTGTGTTTTTGAAATAACGAATTTTAAAAAAAATTAAAACTTTTTTTTTATTTATTTTGCAAGATTTTTGTATCTTACTTGAAATTTGTAAATATAAAAAAAAATCAAATAAGTCTGTTCAGACAGTAATGAAAAAATTTAAAAACACGTCAAAAATCCTTTTGATAGTTGCTATTTATAAATTTTGTAAATGTTTGTTAGTACACTGCACTAATTTAAGAACAAAAATATTTTCCTTAAAAATTTTCTTACATGTGTATGGACGGTACTGTTATTTTTTCATAAAAGCTTTTTTTAAATACTTTAAAGAAAAAACAACCTAAACCCTTAAAATCGATTTTCAAAATATTTGATTAAAAAAAAAGAAAATTAAAATTTTTTTATATTCAAGAAAATTTTTTTTCAAAAACTTTGGTAAAAAAAACTATTTATATTGTTTAGAAGCTTTTGTATTAAAAAAATTATTGAAATAAAAATTTTGGAGAAAATCGAATATAAAGCAAATGGTTCTATGGGAGCTACCATTGATATCTATATTTTGAAAAATGGTTTCCCATCCAAAAGAAGCCTTTATTAAAGTAATTTTGGAGCTGTATCTGAGAAAAATAAGATTTTGTAAAATTGATAAGAAAAATTGTATGGTAGGTACATACCATTATTTTTAGTTCTATAAGAAATTTGAAAAAATGTGTGGATAGAATGACAAAAAATAGTATCAATAAAATCGGTCCAGCCGTTTTGGCGGGAGCCGAACAGACAGACAGGAAACTAGACGGACAGACTTACAAACAGACAGGCAGACAGAATTGTGAGGCCAACAACAAGAAGATAAGGGCCCACTTATCAGTGCCAAATTAACTCTAAGTTAGTGAAGAGTAAGCTAGTCCTGAAGAAAAATAACCTTACATTTTTTGAGAATTAGTTTTTCAGTTAGAGTTTAATTTAATCTTTTAGTTGTCAAAAATATATTGAACTCGATCTACGACAGTGTGACACTATTAATATCATCCTTATACAATTGAAATTGATATGGTGTCAAATTGAAGAGTTTAGTCCCTGAGTAAATCGTTAAATTAAGTTAATTAAACACCGAGCTAACTTTACTGAATTGATTGAAAAATACTTTTCTGGAGTAAACTCACGTTCAGTCAAAACGTTTCGTAATACACATTAAACAAATTTTACAAAGTGTATTTGCTTTCAAAAATGACTTGCAGAAAATCTATGAATTAATACGGGACAAATAATTGAAATTAAAACTTAAATATTCCTAAGATGTGACAAAAGCTTTGAAGCCTACTGCAAAATATTCAATTTATTGAAAGTTAATGATTTCTTGGAAAATTTCTATTTGTTTCTTTTGTTTAAACTACCTCCTTAAATTATAGATATTAATAATTAATTTTTCATACATTTATTTTTACTTTAAAATATGTTTTTGAGACACATAACATTCCTTTACCATTTTTTTTTCATTTGCCGTTAAGTAGAGTTTCTTTATTAAGTTCATATGAATTCTAAGAAAACTCTGTACAGTCATTAATTCCTTTTATAAACCAATTTCCTATGTTTGTGAATTTCAATTTTAATTTTATAAAAGGGATCGCAAAATCGCATGTGTGTTATGTTTCATAAATTTTAATTGAATTCTAAATGCCTTGTGTGATTGAACAGATACAAATTATTGAATTTTGAAAAAGACCACATGTTTGTTTGCCAAGTTATTAGGACGAAGTGCGTAAAGGCTAGTTAAGGTACATATTGTATTCGAAATAGCATTTTCCTTATACTTTAACAAAGAACTCTGACGGATTCTATACCTGTGTTTAATAGTATTTATAGAGTAGTAGTGAGCTAAAAGTACATTCTAGCAAAGAAGGCCATTTGAGTGCTATATATCAAACAAATCGTAGTAGGTACACTGTGGCGTATGAGTAATTTTGTTTCATAGAAAATAAAATTCAATTTTTTTTTAAGGTGAATGCAATAATAAATGTTTGTAGATATGTATGCATGTAGGTCAATTCAGAACTATTATTAAGAGAAAATATATAAACTATAACATTTTCTATTCATACAATCGTTACAAGTCCTTACTTCTACTAATTATAAATGTGAAAGTGTGTTTGTTTGTTCGTTTTTTACTCTTTCAAACCTATTTCGCTGAATGAATTAAAACGAATTTTAATAAAAAGATTAATAGTACTCTGAAAACGGTAATAAGATACCGTTGTAAGCATAAAAAAGAAAAAAGTATTTGGTACCAAAACAAATTTATTTAATGTATGAAGAAAAAAATCAATAAAGTTTGAAAACAAATTGATGAAGTATGAAAACAAATCAACAAATTTTGAAATTTCGTTGCAACGATAGTCTTTTTTTTTAATTATTTTTAGGTTAGTTACATTACTATTAATTAGACTATTTCCTTACTGTTTTTTCCATTTTAGTTTATTTCTTTTTCAGTTTGAAATGCCTCGCAAACTTTGTTTAAAATTAACAAGGACCTCATTGTGAGCCCGTTCAGCAAAAGTTGTTCGATTTAAATAAAAATCTATTCATGCCGAATTAAAGATGCGCTTTGAGATCTCAAGACACTTTCTCAAAGAAAGTTATGCTATTCCCAGGCCAGCTTTGTATGTTTGTATATGTATTATGTGCCTGTGTTTGCGTGTACCCAGTCCCCAGAATTTGTATGCATGTTTGTGTCAGTTATATACAACCACTTCAAGTCGTTCATTTGAGATGAGAAATGATACTATCTAATTTTTCATAAGTCCACAAACTTTCATTTTTATGATTCGAGTAATAGAACTCAAGATATGAGTCCCTGAAGAGAAGCTTATTGACCTTATTTTGGAGACTTTTTTTGATTTTGATTTTTGTAAACCTCCAAAATATTTATCAATATGGTGCAACGAAAATAGGGCGTTTTCGAAAACGTCATCTGCGTCAAAAATGCATTAGCAAAATGTTCTTAAATGCAGACTGCAAAAGTCTTCTGTTCGAAAATGCTAATTTAAATTTTACTGTATTAGCATTGTGTTCGATAACGCAGTTTGCTAGAGTCGCAGTAAAAAAATTGAGCTGATGAACTAAATATCAAAAAGCTAGAGATCGTGTTCGTAAAAGTCATCGTGAATTTGCAAGTAAATTGGCTGACGTTGATCAAATCGATTTTGTGCAAGCATGACGATTGCATTTTTGTAGTATCAGTATCAAAAAATGATCATTTGACTATTAAATTGACATTGTTGACGTCTTTGAGAACGCCCATGGTTGTATGTATGTACTGAATATTTTTGTCATTCTTTGTTTCATGTGGTTGAAAAAGTATCCGTTTCTAGAGTTATATCTATCTCTATATAAAATTTCATCAAAAAAAAAAATGAACTCCAGAGTCAAAGGTTCTGCCTCGCTTCGAACTTAAGATCCCACTATAAGTCCAAGAACTATAAGGAAATTTGTTGGACAAACGCTGAACTCATCAAGTATTAGTTTCAGGAGGTGCATGCATCTTATTAAATAAAACAAAAGTCCGTCAAAATTAAGTCTATGGACGGCGTAGGGAAAATCAGAGAGCATCATTTCCTATTTCATCGGCTTAGAGCTAACTCCTATTTTGCATTTTTTGCATACAAATTAAAAAAAAAAGTGTTTGCATTACTTAAATAAATTATTATTACTTAATTCAGTGAAATTGAGAAGATTTAATAGATTTTTGTATTTTTTAGCAATTTTTGAAGTGGTCTATAATGGTAAAAACAAAATGTGGAGTTAGCCGCTTTACACTCTAAGCCGACGATATACAAAATTTGGTAAACATACAAATATTTTGAAATATTTTGAGTACGTTTGTACTCTCCATTTTTTATTTTGACTTTGACAACTCCAACAACTTTCTCTGAATCTGCTACAACTTCAAGTATTCTTCCTAATGGCCATTGTAAGGGATCTAGCTGATCAATTTTCATAAGTACCATATCTCCAGCTTTGACGTTTTGCTTTTTTAGTCTCCATTTGGACCTTGGCTGAAGAAATTTCTGGTATTCCTTGTAGTAACAACCCCCCAGGTGATGCCTGCAATATCATATTGTTGGGCTAAATGAACACAGTTGGAATTTTTGGGCAAGTTCAGGAAGTTCAAGTATTGCAATCAGAGGCCCACCGCACAGAATGTGGCCAGACGTAAGAGGTTCTATCGACATGGGGGTTATGAGTCTCGAATTTGTAATGGATCCAGCTTGCCACCGTGCGAAGTTTATCTTCTGTCAACTACATGGATTCTACGGTGTTATGAATCAAAGGCTTCATAATTTTTACCTACGACTTCCATAGGCCTCCATGATCCAATGTTGGTGGTGGAATAAAAGGCCATTCGTTGAACTCTCTGCTTGATTCTTGTTCAATATGGGATTTGTCCTTCTCCATGTAAGGCTTAAGCTCTCCGAAATAATTTGATGCTCCTAAAAAATTGTTCGTATTGTTGGTATACATTTTGGAAGCTCTGCCTCTCTCAGAAAAAAATCTCTTCAGAGCACGTAAAACGGCTTTATTGGAACGGTCGGAATCCAGCCTGATGTGAACGGTTTTTGTAATGAAGAAAATGAATAGTACCTAAATGTACCACCTTTGCAGTGTATATGTGATGACGAACGGTTATTATACCAGCAAAATCCACTTCAGTTACCATAAAAGCTTTGTTTTGAGAGATAAATTTAGGATGAATGCAAAAACACCAAATACATTTGCGAACGATGCTTTTCGTCAATTGTAACCCACCCATGGGCCAATAGCCAAAGCAAACTGCTCCCACTACCATTTGCGGCCCTGCGTGATGAACTTTGTAATCTTGGAAATATGAGATGACTAATGAAGTAAGGCGGTGATCCTTTGACAATAATGGCTGCTTTACAATGCCGATTTGGGCGTTGCGTTGAAAGATTTTCCTGTCAACGCGAATGTTCAGACATAGGAATTTCTGTTTAGTGTTTACAATAACGCATTGAGCATTAGGTTACGATTCTGCATCCATTAGTAAGTACACAAACCAACGTAACGTAAGTGGTTGCAACTCAAAAGTAGAGATTATTCATCTATTGCGTGCGTTTTGACACTTCGATTATCAATTTAGGTATGTGGCCATCTTGTGTAAAAGAAAAGGTTGAATTTTGTTCTCATTTTATTTCGACGCATCCGTAACGCTTCTTAAATATAACATACGCATCGCGACCGCGAACGCGTAATTGTAAATCAGCCATAAAATTTAGTGCTTTGCATCAAATGCTATTGGCCTTCTTTACTCGTCCACCTACTCTGATAAGAACTTTTTCATCGATGAATGGGGCTAAGCTTCCAATGCGCTGTCCCGAGGTACTGAATGTTGTTTTTCAAGAAATGAATATTCTAAATCGAAGACTGATTGATGAATAGCTTTAATAAAAACTTCTTCTGAATTTACTTCTTCTTCCAATGACTGCGACTTTATATAATTTCTTGCATTGGTTCTTGAACAAATTTGCAACTGTACAACGGTGGTTGTAAAAGCTGTTTTAGTAAAATCGTTTTATTTTTATTAAGAGCAGAAACTTGTTAAGAAATTAGGTGTTAGCTACTCATATTTCTTGAAATTTTTTTACCTACTTTGAAATTGATTTCATGTCAAATTTCGAACGTGGGCATTCTGTTTCTTTGAATCTGCACGTGTTCCACCTTCAAAGATATTTCTTACCCTACTATTGTCCATCTCTAGTTTTACAATAAAAAAAAGATTGTTAAAGAAAAACATAAAAATAAACCAAAAAGAAAAAAACAACAACTTTTAAGCTTAAAAATATTTTCTTTGCAATTTCACACTCTCTTCAAATCACAGCTCAGAGAATAATAAAATTAAAAAAAAACAATACAAAAGAGAGAAAAAAGTGTTTTCAAAGAAACACAACTTCAAATGCGAAACAGGGCAAGTATAAATGTCACGAGTCCTGCAGCATCAAATGCATACAAAACCAAAACAAAATAAAAATCAAAGAACTTCCACCCTCATCACACAACATGACTATAAACCACAATAAACAATATTTTCTCCTGGGAACAATGTATTTCAAGAATAAAAATATTAAAAAGAATAACAAAAAAAAAAAAAATAAACACCAACCGCAAATATTGTTATTAATGGAAAGGATAACAAAGAGAATAAACAGCGTTGAGTACAGCAACAACGGCAACAACAACAAAAAAAACATAAGGAGCAAAGCGTGGGTGGTGTGGAAGATAAAAATGGAAAAAATAAAGGAACAAAAGGAGTAGATAAATTTGTACACTGGTAGCAACGTTGCGCGGCATCGTTCGCGTCACCATTAACGTCAAGTCGAATGTGATAAGCAAATGGTTTACAATAAAAGGACTTACGTTCGTTAGGAATCCCCGTAGAAAGGATTTTTTTTTGTTTCTCCTGCTTTATTGTTTTTTTGCATTTGCATCCCCTGCTGCCTTCATATTTCCCACTGCACCGATGGGAATAGTCGTTGGCGTAACATTTTTCCAGCAAAGCAAGAACTCAGTGTTTGTTGTTTGCGCTCAGTTATTCAAGGATAATAGAAAAGCTCGCTTGAATGAGTATTTATCGTCAAGATGAAAACTTAGCTCATGGTGTTGAAAAAAAGAGTTTCACGAACAAATGTTGTAGGAGGAATGGCAAAAGAAGTCAAAAAGAAGAATGTTAAAGAATGGAGAGTGATAATTGAGCAAGGGGCAGATGACGACCATAAAATCGCGAACAAGTGCAAGAGGCGCATATGCGTTTGGCATTTCCTTAAAAAAAAAATTATTTTTGTTTGTATTCAGGACAAGTCTATTAGCAGCATCTGGCATTAAGTAAAAGAAGGATGGTTGTGGAGTAATTGAAGGATCCTTAACATGTTTACTGTATTTCGTGTACTACTCTACTCTACGTTGATGAAGCGGAGAGTATAATTGTCGACTTGAGGAGAATATTTTGCTTCTGGCAGGACAATTCTCTCTTTGCAATCTTATTGTTTTGTTTTTTGTTTCTTTATTTTTGTTTTGTTCCCTTTTTTGTGGTTTCTTTCATTCTTTTGAATTATTATATGCTTTTATTTTATTTTTTTTTTTGTTTCTTTATAAATAGGTAGAGGTATGTTGTGAAGTGTGGTTGAAAATTAAATTAAGTGGAATAAACGTTAAAAACATTTAAGGCTTTGAATGCGAATGTCGTTAACTGAGATTTGTTTTGTTCCTCATTTTTTGTATTTTTTGTTCTTTTTTTGACAGGATTCATCATTCATTTTAAATGACTACAAGAAAACAATCTTTTAAGGAATTTAAAATGTTGAAAATGATATTAATGAAATTTTGGAAGGGATTTAGGCTCATATTTAAATTTTTGCTATGAAGCTAAGTAGGTATAAAAGATTAAAAATAAATATCCAGGTACATTATACATAAAAAGGGCATAATTATTTGCAGAGAAAAGAAGCACCTACTTAACAACTAATTTAAGCGAATGTCGTCCGCATTGAAAGGAAAGTAACGGGTGATTTTTTAAGAGGCTTAGAACTTTAAAAAAAAAAACACAAAAAATTCGAAAAAATGAATGAAATATTTATTTGAATCGATAGTTTGAACCTTGCAGTTTAATGTTTAAAGATAATTTCATGCAAATGTTGACCGCGGCTGCGTCTCAGGTAGCCCATCCGCTGAGTCCAATTTTGGCATACTCTTTCACACATATCGGCCGGTATCTCACGAATGAATGCATGGATGTTGGCTTCCAGTGCGTCAATCGAAGCGGGCTTGTCCCTATAGACATTAGCCTTGACATACCCTCACAAAAAATAATCTAATGGTGTCAAATCGCACGATCTAGGCGGCCAATTGACCGGCCCGAAACGTGAAATTAACTGTTCACCAAACTCGCCTCGCAATTGCGCCATTGTTTCGCGTGCTGTGTGGCATGTGGCACCGTCTTGTTGAAACCACATATCATGCAAGTCAAGAACTTCCATTTCGGGCAAAAAAAAGTTTGTTATCATCGCTCGGTAGCGTTCACCATTGACAGTAACGCTGCGATTCGCATCATCTTTGAAGAAATATGGCCCAATAATGCCGCCGGCCCATAAACCGCACCAAACAGTGGCTTTTTCGGGATGCATTGGTAGCTGTTGCAATGCTTCTGGCTGATCTTCACTCCAAATGCGGCAATTATGCTTATTTACGTACCCATTCAACCAAAAATGAGCCTCATCGCTGAACACAATTTTTCGAATTTGAACATTTCGAACCGAGCACGAATTTTGATAGTAAAATTCAATAATTTGCAAGCGTTGTTCATTTGTAAGACGATCCATGGTTAAATTGCAAACCAAATTAAAGCTGTTTGACAGTGACACAAGGTACTAAACACACGTCAGCTGTCAAAACCAGTGTTGCCAAAACCAAACCAGCTAAAAAATCACCCGTTACAAGTGATTAATTGCATCCTTCCTATAAAAACTAGTTCACTATACTACTTCATGGGTGTTATATCATTTACCATCTATCCAAATTGACAGATATCCCCATTAAATGTCGATACACAACTGTAGTGTTATTTTAAGGAAAAATAAATCACCAATTAACGCCCATGAGCAAGCACGCTCCTCTCCAATCAGTCGTGCATTTGATTTCATTTAGTTTTTCTGTTCATTTAATTTAGGTTTAATCAGTCATTTCCACACGCACTCAAATAAAGTAAATAAGTTCCAAAAATAAAACACTTTCCATTGCCGATTCGACAATTCTCTGACATGAATCCATGGAATTACTAATGATACCAAACTATATGAGCCTGCCGGGTGATGGGTTTTATCTCAGAGCCGCATATTTACAGCACATTCCTGTTTGCCATCGCCCAAAATGTGTCAACATCAGGCTGATTTGCATTTTTTACACCAATAAGTTACATCTTACGTCAAAAACACACACACATAAAAATACTGTACACATCAAATCAATAACACCATAAGGACGCGCCAGGAGCAGTTAAAGCTAACAGTAGCAGCAGTAGACGAACCAACAAAAGCAATGTTTAGTTTTCTCTAATCAAAGTTTGTTGTAAGAAAGTTAAGGCTTGATGGGTTTGGCATTGCTTGTGATTATTGTCCTTGGTACAGAGAGTTTGCTTACAATTCAAACAAGTTTCTGTGATACTTCTTTATGCCATTCATCCCATAGAGAAACATATTCATACGGTCGTATAGAACCCAAACCGCTCAAGGGGAATCATTCTTATATCCTTTTCAGAACAGAGCCTCTGTAACACCCAGCCCTGCCACAACCCAGCACATCTATCCCAAAACTGTTACGAGACGCTTTTAAGGATCAAAATGGTCTCATATATATTCTAATAATGTTAAACGTGTATGTGTGGAAAGAATATTTTGAAGGAGCAATAAAGGTATCTATATAGCTACATTTAAGCGGTGAAAGAGGCACATTTCTGCCTTCAAGCAAGTACAAAATCGAAATGTAATCGGCATTTTGCTGCGAATGGCTGTTGCGCTACCGATATGATGTGATTCACTATTCTACAGCAATATAGCTTGATTGTGGCAGGAGAAGCGAAGCTAAGCCAACTTCAAGATGAATCGATTCGGAATCCAGGATGCTGTGTCCTATATTAGAGACGTCGAGATCGACATTGACAACGATGACGATGACGATGACGATGATGACACACACAAACTGTGACTTGTGTGTAGTGAGTGTCACTGACTACACGTTACACGATGATGTTTGTGGATGATTAGAGGATGTGATGGTAATGCCTAGATGTAAAGATAAATTGCCAGATTATACGATTTGCTAAGGGTAATTGAATATCGACGAGTCTCTAAAATCGATTTTCAATTCTGGGATACTGGCATTCTGGTGAGAGAAATGAAAAAGGAAATTAAATAATCTTTGTTATGGAAAGTTGAATTTTCTTTCCTTCATAGCATCATCATACTACACACCTATATGCATGTATACGGCCGGAGTATAGTTAATCTGAATTTAGGATAGGCAAACTATTTAAGGATTGCAAATGCATTTAAAATCCTTGATTGATTTTGAATGATTGTGTTCCAAAATAATTTCAAGATTTTAAGTGGCCAGATAATGGAGTTATTGCCTCCAAGGCAGGTTTGTAAGTGGGGATTAATTTCAGCATGGAGAGTTTTAGAGTGACAGAGATAATTAAAACTTAGTTCAATACATTTATAAATGGAAGTTATACTGAAAATTGGTAAAACTATTTATGATTCAAAATACCTTACAACGTTACAACCATTAGGTACTTACCATATAGTATGAGTAGTACCTGTTATTAAAAGTATGTTGGTACAAGGCAACTAGTGCAGTTGAAAGAAACATCAAAATGAGCATGAAGTGTGAAGACTTGGCGCCATTAACATACAAATTGAGACCTTCTGATGGAAATTAAGCGTATTTTTATTGACTTATATTAATAATAATAGTTTCCCAGCGAGAACCAATTTGACAGGTGACATCTAATAAATCTTGAACTAAATTTGGTTAGGCATTTCTGCGTTAATAAGTGAACTAACGAGTAACGTTCATTCTATTTTATTAACTTCCCATTGGAAGTTATTGTAATTGGCCCGATTTGTTGAATCAAAAATTTTGGCATATTTTCACGTTTCGAACTCCCCAAAATCAGAATCTATCATTTTTTAGAGAGATGACTGTGTTTGTACGTACGTTCGTACGTTCATACGTTGGTACGTTCTTTCCTTTTTTTAACCATCGTATCTCAAGAGCGAATAAAGATATTGACTTCGGATGATTTCTGTTTTATAGGTAGAAGTTTCAAAATATGCAGAAAAGACTTTCAAACAAATTCAATCAGCGGTATTTTATTAATGCATTTAAAAAAAAAAAACAGTTTTAAATTTCTTAAATTCGAATATTTGGAGAACGAATGATGTTATTGACTTTGGCTTAATTTAATTCTAACCATATTAACGTAATTAGCAATTATATCCTTTTTTCGTGACCTTTTTAAATATAAATTAAGTTCCTATCGTGGGCTTTAGATCTTTTTTGCTATTATCTAAATTTTTTTTTTTTTAATTGTTACGTTTCGGGCGTGGTTACACCCTTCTTCAGACAATTTTATAAAAAAAACTTTTATATGCACAAATTAATCTTTTTGTTTTTGTTTGTATCTGCTATAAGTTTTTTTGAAAATCTTTAAAAAGACAGTTCAAAAAGAAGTTTTGTTTATTCGAATAATTAAATTCCACGATAGGAACTTAATTAAATGTAATAAGGAATTGGTAGAAATATGAAAACATATAAACTTCTGTTTTCTTAAATAAAAGAAACTGCTTAAAACTGTTGAAAAAAGTTTTCGGCTACAATATTCTACGATTAAACAGTGAAATTCCCTTTAGGGTAGTTTTATTTTATACATTAGCTTATAATAAATAATTGATAAAATTTGTATTAAGAATATTGAATAAATAATTTGTTTTTTTTTATTTATTTTACCAAAATTTGTCGAATTTAGTTTTTTTTTTGGCTAAAATATCTTGAGAACAAGCAACAATATTGACTTTGGGTTAGTTGAAGAGTCCTGCCCACCTAGGCGTAGGACAATGGGGCAACCGCCCCTGGCGCCTTGCTGTGAAGGGTACCTCACCGTACCGCGAATGGCTCACGATGTTCCATGAAAGGCGTCACCATGTCGTAAAGGCTGACACGAGTCGAGCTTACGAAAACAAATTGCGAAATTATGATTGCTATTACATTTACCAAAAACTGAAATGAATCTGGCTACGATATGTTGAAAAGGTTGATTTCTATAATCTCGGCAGCAAAAATGTCTATAGTTTTTTAAAGACCGCCTGAATAAAAAATAAACAGAATTTCACCAAAATTTCGACTGTGATCGAAATTTAATGAATCGAGATTCCAAAAGTCGATATTTTGAAAGTCATGTGCGGTTTCTAATATATCATCTGCCTCAAAAATTAGTTTGCAGAACATTCTTAAACGCAAACTGCAAGTCTTCTGTTTGAAAACCAAAATTTTATTGCGTTAGCATCACATTACCTACACATAAGGTAATATCGTTAGAATTTTGACCTTTGTTCAGTCAATATTAGTTGTTGTGTTTGCATGTAATTTTTCCTCACATTCTCAGCCATTTTTACTTCTGACAATTTCAATTTCAATTTGTTGTTGAGTTAACATGTGTTTTTGCCTTTACGTTCACAGCCATTTTTGTATTTCTGACAATTCCAAATTCTAATTTTTAGAACCTCTGGAATATAATACCTCATAGACACCGGAATATAATACCTCTGTTCCTTATTTTTTCAGACCTCCAGATTTAGTGCGAGTGAGTAGAACATTTAATTGTGGAACGGGTTTGCACTAAATCTCGCGGTCTGAAACTGTTTGGAGTTCTGTGTGTAACACACCTAATACCATTTAGTTGTGAACTATGCGTTAGGATTTTGTTCAATAATCAAGTTTGCAAAAGTCACATGTTTGAATTCATCGTCGACGGTGCAACTGGGTAGTACAAAGATCGAGTTGACGAAAATTGAAAAGCATTTGCCAGTAAATTGACTGTCGTTTTAACCAATCAAATTTTCTGCGAACAGGACCGTTTCATGCTACTTGTCATGACGCAATATCTGCTTCAAAAAACGACGATCATTTGATGATCAAATAGACTTTGACTTGCTGTTTTCGAAAACGGCCGATATTGTGATCAGTTCATAGTTAAGGGAATGATGTTTAAAAGCGCACTTTACTTGCTTTGGATTGTCATCAATCAAATAAGTAGAATTTTAGACATAATCTAAAATTTTCAATAGCTTCAAATAACTATTGAATTCATGTTATAAAGTTAGACAAGAATGTATGAATTGAGTATTTGCTGATTCCGTGCAAACATTCCAAGCAGAGCGTTGTATTTTAAGTTACGTTGAAATTAACAAAAAAATATCGACAAGTTTCTCGACTTTCTTTCAAGGCTAGTTGGAACTAGTTTTGATTCAGTATGGATGTTATACGATGTAATATTCGATTTTTATTAATTCTGTATTATTTGTAGCGAAAAAGGCGGCTTTTTTTGCCCCAGGTGCTCTAAGCACTAGAAACGGCCCTGATTAAAGTGTACACACAAGTTTATTATTAATAATTGATAGGATTTGCAAAAAAAATCGATATATAGTTATTTTTTTTAAACCAACAACATTTTTTTGTCTCAAATATCCATTTAGATCCATAAAAATGGAATTGGGTTCGGGTTATTTATATTCTACAAACAAATTCGTAATTGATATTTAATTGGTATTGTAAAATTGCTTTAAGATTATTTATGTAAAACTTACTGACGATGGAAGCATGGCTTCTGAAATGCATTTAAGTAAATAAATACCTAAATAAAATAAGTGTTTGTAAGTTTTTTAATATTTTAAAGTGAAAAACTACAAGAAACTTAACCAAAAATTGTTAAATAGATTTTTTCTTCTCAAATATCTAAAAACAAAACTAGCAAAATTGCTTAGCATTTCAGACATTAAAGTGTTATTTGTTTCTACAGCGCTCCATTTAGCCCTCTGACAGAAAGTAAATACTTTATAAGATAATTACCGAATTCTTAAGTATTTTCTGGTGCAAATTGTATCAGCTTCATAGGTTGGCGAGCAAGAGAATTGGTTCAGAAGAACATGGGTTTGATTCCTGGATCTACTAATAAGTTTTTTTTATTTATTTTAATATGAACTCCCTTAAGACTCTCACAATCAACTCCATAAAGGTAAAATAGGAGTGAAATAAGTCGCCTTGAATCTTGCCTCATATGCGATGCTTATATGCGTAGGTTGAATGAAAACGGAAAGCATCCTTGGAGCAATATAGAAGCAAAATTGGTAGTTGGGATTGGGTTAATTTTATTCGACTCACTAATCTTTACTTCTAGGAAGTTACCAGTGAGGGTCACACCCAGCCTCTTTTAAGTATTGGTGTTGAACTAGTTGGTATTTAAAGTTAAATAACGTCAGTTGTTCCTCTGATTGTGACGTTTTTTGAATAAATTTTAGCCCAAGTGGGTTTTAGGTCACCTTAAATTCCCCTTGGGAATAACACTTTTTTTTAATAACTTCGATCATATAGTGAAATTGTTTTTGATATGTTCTTCGGTATATCTGAAAAATTATACATTTTGATATGTTCTTCTGTGTATACATACATCTTTAAAGCTTCTGGTTTTCATCGTTTGACTTTAAGTTGTTTATATTGAAACTGAAAACAAAAGTTGTACTTAAAAACGTAAAGTTAAAAAAACAATTTGAAAAACAATTTCATACAAACACAAACAAACTTTGAGTTTGATTAATTTTTATTAGACCTAAAACATCTCGATTTAAAAAGAAAATTAAAGAATGGAGTCTTAACTTTACAAAAAGTTATAGCTTGTCAATGTTGGTATATATTTTTCGTGGACAGCCAAGCTGCTATCAAAAAAATAGCCAGAGAGACTATTAGATCCAATAAGCAGTAGCAAAATGCCGAGGCATTCTAAACAATATTTGCAACACTAACCAAGTGAAATCCTGTTGGGTTCCTAGACATAGCAATATAGAAGGGAATGATATAGCAGATGAACTGGCAAGGAAAGGGTCAGTATCAAAGAGAAACAAAGAGAAACAGTAGTAGCCAATAAGATAAGGGACCCGACATCTCTATCGGCGTAATTACAAGGAAAATAGACCTAATAATGAAAGAGCAAATAACTCCTGAACGACCAAGAATGACTGCGTTATCTCTAGAAGCATGGCCTAGAACTAATGAAAAGAAAACTCAGTATATTTTATCGCTGAGTGAAAACAATATTAGAATCTTGATAGGTGTACTAACGTGTCACTGCCCCATCGGCACAATGCCCGCTAGAATGGGTGTATTCGCACCCGATTTCTGTAGAAGCTGTTAGGATGTCGAAGAAATAGAAACCATTAAACATCTGCTCTGTGATTGTCCAAACCTCCAAACAAATCGCCTTCGTTATTTTGGAAACGGTGCAGGGAAACAATTCCATCGGCATCTGCTCCACATGAGAATCTATTCCATTTTAAGTGGGAAACTGTTCCACTTCTCAAAGTGGAATTTATTCTCACAATGAGAGGGTACTTACTTTACCCGAAATTTTGTGGAATTTGTTCCCAACTAAAATTTGGAATTTGATATATTATTGATTCATAAATATAGAAACCGTCATTGTTTATTTACATAAATACAATACTAGCATTGCGGCGAATAAACAGTGAGATGGGTTGGCTACGTTTTCCCTAGTAACGTTTTCCCGAATAACGATGTATTAATTGCGTGAAACACGAATAAACAGTGAGGCATGTATGGGGGCATACTGCCCCCCTGAAACTCCCCTGCTTAGGCTCACTATAGGATTTGGGGTATGTAAAGTTTCTTTTGCATTTAAAGAATCTGCATTTATAAGTCGCTATGACGTTATTCGGGCAAACGTGATTCGGGAAACTGAATCTCGGGCGAACGTAACGTTTACAGTGAGATATGTATGGGGGGGGGGGGCATGCTGCAGCCTCCCTGCTTGGGCCCATAATAGGATTTGGGGTGGATGTGAGGCTGGGTGTATGCAAAGTTTCTTTTGCATTTAAAGAATCTGGATTTAAAGAAACTTTGAATTTATACTTTATATCCAACAATAATTGTAACTGTATCATTTTGATATCTTTATATAAAAGAGTATTTAAAAGCAAAGGTATGGATCATACTTTCGCAGTTCTAATAACATTAAAGACTGTATATTATACAAAAAATACCTTTTAAGAACGAATCAAAGAAAAACAAGTGAAATTGATTCTCATACCAAGTGGGCAAAAACTCCACTTTCCAAGTGGAGATCTTACTCACTAAAAAGCGCAATAAATTCCCTTTATCGGTGAGAATAAATTGCAATTTGAAAAGTGGAACAGATTTCCACTTAAGATGGAATAAATTCCCATGGAGAGCAGATGCCCGTGAAATTATTTCCCGCCTGCACCTTTAAAAACAGGTTCGTTGGAGAACTGGATGATCTAGCGCATATCTCAATGGCAAACATGAACAAACTCATAGAAAGTACAGGCTGGTTCGCAAACAAACCAGTCTATCTGAACCAGTAGCTTAGGAGCATCTCTACTTTTACTTCGTAAGGGGATCACAGTGCACCAATAGGCTACCGTGTATGCAACGGCCACCTTGCTGTGCACACCCCTAAGCTAAACCTAACCTTACCTTCGTTCAAACTTAATAAATAATAAAATGAAAAACTCGGCTTGTTAAAATTTAAATGAAAACGATTGTTTTACATTTTTTTTTATTTTTAAGTGATAAAGAAAATAATTTTCAAACTTATAGCCTTTAAAGTTTGATTCCAAAGCACAACACGAGACTTTTTATGTTCAATTCCTTGAGCAAGAGCCCAAAACTATGAAAATTGTATACTTTACATACTTACCTACTCTCAAACAAACTGAATGACACTCGACACTCCACTTGATTATTTGTTTAGGGCAGTAGGAAAGGTATGTACCTACTTATATCTATTATAAACTTTTACATGTACAGAATTTTTTCAACTTTATTATTATAGGAACTCGTAAATAATGAAAAAAAAACTTCTCTGTTTTAATAGATATTGATACATATATGAAGGTTCAGAACCTACATACACATATTGAGTTTGAGAAAATTGTAAAAGAAATAAGGACTTGATATATCTAGAAATATATTCCTTAAAAACGGATAACAGAAAAATTCTAATCCTGAGCCCAAACATAGCAAACTCATTAGTAGCTGTTCGAAGTTCCATGCACGTTTTTCCCAGCGAACAGATTACAATTTTTTTCTATTTGAGACAAACGTTAGCCTAACAAGGCTTAAAACGACGACATCTGCTGCTTACATTAACATAAATTCGAGGAAATTTATAAAAATTCAAATGCCAAACATGAATCCTGATGTGCTAGTGTGCCGCTCTCCTTTTTCAAAAAAAAAAAAAAAAACACCTCTGACTTTTCAATAATTCTATCTGACCTTTTTTTTTGGTCGGTCTGGCAGTTCATTTGCTCCAGCTCCATGTGAAAGTTGTTCATCTCCATTGGAAAAGGTGGAATGAGGTCACTATGGTCTACCTTCAACATCATGCTCTACACACTAAAAATTCACAAATACATATACTTACACACCATTGCCTTCGAATTACCATCCTTTTCGTTTATCCTCATCAAAATACAATTTGAGAGTAGAATTAAAGTTTTATCACGTCCTGGACATATTCGCTTTAGACTCAAACTGTATATTCATATTCACATAAAGAAGTCCAAAAACAAGTTCTGTGTTCTGTTTGACCGCCCCCCCCTTAGGGGTGGGCGTTATGTAGGGGGTGGTTAGGGTGCGGAGGTGAAAGCAATAGTGAGAGTGTGAATGTGAATGTGTTTTTATATGCCCCAAGCAATCACTCTCTATGCGAAAATATATCCTGTGAAAAGGACAACAACACATAATGATCAAATGGGTAGTCATTTGCTTGTAGTGTAAGCAAAACAATATCAAGTGTGAATATTTGTATCCTTAAGGGTATGGGAAGCTATATTGTATGTACTTATATTATAAGTAGTTTAAGTACGGCCTTAATACTCTTATGGGTACTTAGCTTTCTTATATATTTTTTGTTGTTGTTTTGTTTTGTGTTGTTGTTTATTACTCAGCAAGGAAAAGATCAAGAAACACAGAACCTTGCTTTATAGACAAGTTTTTTTTTGTAAATCTTACTCCTTAGTCCTTATACCTTCCTCTATGTATAGAATATATGCGTATACGTTTGCAAAATAAATGCCTCAAGGTCAAAACGATGTCCTGTGCGTTTATTTGCCTTAACACACTAAAATTTCAATGGATTTTAGTGCTTCGTCCTTGCAAGAATACATTGACTCTATATTCGTACAAGCATCGTACACAAAAAAATGTCATTAAAGAAAGAGAAGAAAAAGTTATTGCTAATGGTTCATCTTTAGCTTCTTTCTTTCTTAAATAAGATAATTCGGTTCCGTTTCTGGTAATGGAAAAGGTATTTAAGGCCATTTTTATCTCTTGACGCAATCTTGAGGGTTGGTTGGTTTTTCTTTTATTTATTTTCTCGTTTTCATTTTAAGATGACATTTTGTATGGGATGTAGGTGTGACTTTGAGTGATTGAAATAAGCGCGCAAAGGTCGTATTTATATGTCTTTAGTGAGTCTGTGTTGGAATTGTTGATAAATTGAGTTTTTTTTTTTTTTTTTTTTTTGTATTGTGTTCTGTGGAAAGACACACTTTTCTGATGTTGGTAATGGACAAATAAATAGAAATGATGTTATTTAATGAAGTAAAACTTTTCCTTCCAGTCAATGAAAAGTATAGGTAGGTACCTACATGCTGAGTTTTCTTTCACAATAAGTTTCATTCAAGTTTTTCATAACGATTTATTACGTTTTTTTCAAGGATTGAGTAGGTACCTATTTATACCTACCCAAATTTATTTATTTTCTTATGAAAACAAGTATTTTGATATAAACAATTTTGAATTTGAAATTGTATACCTACCCAGAGGTGAATATTTTGTCTAAGAGTCCAAGGACAAGGTTTGGTTGATGAGAAAATAATTCACAAACAACATGTTTGATGTCAGATTTTAAGAACTTATTCATTATTTTTATTTTAGTCTCGAGTATCTGTGTCAGTTAAACAGACTGAATAAGAAGTGTATTAAGGAAATTTTTTGACATGATGAATTATTTAGCTCAAAGATTTTATCGTAGTCGTATTATGTATTTTAAATAAAATATGTATGTTGTACATTTATTTCTTGTAAATTATGGACATGAGTTAAACAGGTTAAACTTAAAGTATTTTGAGAAAGATTCATATAAATATATAAAACATGTCCGTAATGACAAATGACCTAAGGATGAGCCATCTGTTGGTTTCTTAATTAATACCGTTATACAAAGAACTAATATGTTGACAATATTGTTCAAAGACTAATGCTTTGCGAAAAACCTAGAATGTTTATCTTCGTCCATTCGACGAACATACATTTTGATTTTTTAAATCATCATAGGAATAAAACAACAAATACGAATTTTGTGGTACAATTTACGCGGTCTACAAAAGCCGAGGGCATATAAATTATAAATCGTTGGAACGGTTTATTTGCACAGAAGTGCAGAACGCAAAAATGTATTATATAACTGCACCACAAAATCTAAAAAACCAATAAAATAATATCGCGTTATAGGTGCGACGAGAGCGAGCAATTATTTGTCGTACCTAAATATGACTATTCGATTTTTTCTGGAACAACTGGAAAGATTACTCGAATGTCGGATGGCAGCGTTCAGTGCTACAGAAAATAATAATAAGTTGCTCATACCACGTTTACATGAGCGGATCGAAGGATCGGATTCAATGCGGATCGAAATTTTGACCCAGGTCTTATGAGAATTCCAGATCGAAAGAATGAATTCAAATGCGATTGAAAGTGACAGTTTTGTTTTCATTTTGTAGGTGCGACATTGTTAGTAAAAAAAATTTTGACCACAAATAACAAACAACCATAATAAGCAAAAGATATAACATACAACAGTCTGGAAACAAATACACAACCACGCAAGCACATTAACAAGCATCTGAAATCTCGATTCTTCAATACTTCGATCTAGGTAGGTATATAAAGGGTTTTTCAACAGGGACGCTACAAAAGTAGAGCAACAGGTGCAGCAAACGACGCCATATTTCTTGCCGCTCTTTACTAAGGTTTGCCATTTCATGATGGAAAGATGTACGAGCCAACAACAAGTCGAAATTATTAAAATTTACTACCGAAATTCGGAGTCAGTGGCCTCAACGTTAAGAGCGCTACGTCCAATTTATGGTCGTCATAATCGTACTAGCAGATCAACAATTGAGCGTCTAGTGGAAAAATTTGAATCCACAAGCACAGTACAAAATGTTTTCCTGCCAGTGAGACAAAGAAGTGCCCGTAGTGTCGAGAATATTGCTGCCGCTGAGGCTTCAGTTGCAGAGAGCCCAAATGTGTCTCTCACACGTCGTTCTCAAGCGTTGGGCTTCTTTGTGACTTCGTTGTGGTGAATTTTGCGAAAAGATCTTGGCCTACATCCTTACAAGATTAAATTGACGCAAGAACTGAAGCCGCTTGACCTCCAGAAGCGTCGTTTATTCGTGAATTGGGCTGAGCAACAACTTGAAAATGATTCGGATTTTCATCGAAAAATCATCTTCAGCGATGAGGCTCATTTCTGGCTGAATGGCTTCGTCAACGAACAAAATATGCAGTATTGGTCAGGTAACAATCCACACGTGCTCCATGAGTCATCATTGCATCCCGAAAAAATTACGGTTTGGTGTGGTTTATGGGCCGGTGGCGTCATTGGGCCGTACTTCTTTCGTGATGATCAAGACCGGCACGTTACTGTGAATGGGGATCGCTACCGTTCAATGTTAACCGAATATTTTTGGATCCAATTGGATGATATGGACTTGGAGGACATGTGGTTCAAACAGGATGGCGTAGCACCACAAGCCACACAGCGAATGTCACAATCAATTTATTGGAAACCAAGTTTGGAGAACGTGTTATCTCACGAAATGGTCCAGTCGTTTGGCCACCTCGGTCGTGCGATTTGACACCGTGAGACTATTTCTTGTGGGGTTACGTGAAGTCTATGGTCTATGCCAACAAGCCAGCGACGATTGATGAACTTCGTACGAATATCGAACGTGAAATTGCAGCAGTATCGGCCGATTTATGCTTGAAAACCGTCGAAAATTGGGTTCAGCGGCTGGACTTCTGCATCAATCGTACTTTCACAAAACCAAAACCGTTTTTGTTTAATTTAAATAAAATTTTGTAGCGCTCTTATTGAAAAACCCGATTGTAGTAAACGGTCCCATCACACGAGTGCGTGAATGTGTTAGAGACTATACGTTCATTATACGCGGAATTTAGCGAATAAAAGTTATCCGCACGTTAACACACGTCACAACCTATTACACTTTAGTTAGTAAAATAAAAGTTAGCAAATGTATAAACGCTAGCACGTTATTATCCGCTCTTTATTGATATGGGGGAAAATAATTACTTTGTGCGACAAATCTTGAATTTTTGACTGAAACATTAACCAAGATATACATAATCGCCATTATTCCTGCCAATAACACGCACACAGGAATGGTTGAGAGTTGTAAGTCACAAGGCCCTGGTGTTCCACGAGCTGTTGCGCCACCAGATTTTTTATACAGAATCGCTGTCAAATTTCTTGCACGCATAGACGCCTTTGTATGTTGGAGCCCCTTTATCTCTGGGGGGCCATATCATTGATATGGCTGATACCGCGGTAGCTACGCTACTGTTAAAAGGTGTTTTTTTTAGACGTATAAGGTTTTCAATCTTGCAATTATTTTTTTTGGAGTTGCTCTTTTTGACAGCTGTCACTTGATTTATGCTCAGTTTGGTTTGTCATTTCATTATGAATAGACCTACTATTAAACAATTTCTGCAAATCGTGCAAATTTATAACCAAAATAATGGTTCAGTTCGCGCGACGTATTTGAAAATTAATCAATTTATTAAGGAAACTTTCGATGAGGTCTCGAATATTCTCTCCCAAGGCATCAATCGTCTCTCTCGGCTTAACTGCGTACAAAAGCAACTTCACAAATTTAATAAATTGACTGTTTCGCGATGCGTTGCGTGAACTCAACCATTATTTTGGTAGCACAATTCGCAAACGGTATATTCATTATGAAATGGCTAGCCAAACTTTGCATAACTCAAGTGACAGCGGTCAAAAAGCCCAACTCGGAAAAAAAAATTGCCCAGATTAAAAAACCACACGTCTAAACAAAACACCCTTTAGAACTGATAAGTAAACCTTGGCAATAACAGACAAAAATAAGTTTGGTTGCTTTGAAAGAAAGAACCTTTGTGTGATATTTGCTTAAGTTTTTAATAAACAAAATGATTCCCGGATGACCCAGAATCTATTCCGAAACCTTCTTTTAGGTATTTACTAAACAAACCACTACAGCAATTAGTTTTAAAAAATTAACAAAGTAAATTTTTTTGTTCATTCTGTTGATCACATATGTGACCCACAAATCTAATTTATCCATGCAATGCTAGCATGAGCGCCTTACAATCAAATCAACTAGAAGTTTTCAATTCCACGAAGTCCTCTAAACCTCGGTTCATGTATGTATCGCTCTCCATTACAGATTGGAACTGAAATCCAAACTCAAAGTAACCAAAAACCTTGAAAGAATCTCCAGCTATATAATACGTTTGTACATAAGTAAAGTATTCATTGTTCCTTGGTGCCAATTAAGGGAATAAAATTCCTCCCATCTCTATACAAAACGACCAGAGTAAAAGATGTAACCGCTGCAATAACGAGAAAGAGATACACTCCCAACGACCAACATGCATTTATTTTAAATCTCCCAGTATCTGTTACCACGAATCACAGAGAAAATCACATCTTCTATAACTGTTAGCATAGATATACCTTAATAGGGATGTGAGTATAGGAGGTAGATAGTTTCCATTCAGTTGTCATTGAATTGCTTCAACTTCAAGCTAAGTTATATCACGTAACATGAAACACACACAAAAAAAAAAAAAACCTTAACAATAGATATTCCCTTCTCGGATGAAAAGCTTCATACAAATGGGCTGCGAGCCATGACAACTTTGAGCGAAATCCCATCATTAGGAACGTAACCGCATCAAGTGCATAGTATATATATGTATAAGGGTTTGTTATTGTAGGGAGAAGAAGGGGAAATAAATATACTAACTTTGTGCAAAACTTACCTTCTAACGAACCAGTATATATCCTTGAGATGTCATAATCCATTGGTCCGACTGTATTCTCGATTTCGACATCTGGCAAGAATACAGAAAGCGGATCCTGGCGCAAAATAAGACGAAATTCTCTGTAAGGCAAAGTGAAGAAGAAGTTATATTTAATTTAATTTAATTTGTAAGATCATCAACAATAATATGTTCAAAGGACCAACAACAAAAGTTAAGTTTGTCATTATTTGTGTGGAATTTAAGCCGAAAACCATTCCTTAACTAACCTTACTTACTGCAAGACTGTATCTACTAGAAATGGAAGCAGATTGAAACAAGAAAATAAGTATGAAGTACATCATATATGGTAAGTATGTACATTTTTATGCATTGTGTGGTGGAACAGCCATAATGTCGTGGGTGTATTTTGTAAAATTTAGGCCTTTGTTGAATTTTTTAAGGAAAACCGGTGCCCGGAAAAATGTTTAAAAAATTATCCACAAGCTTAAAACTTCTCCTTTTTCGAACAGTTTCCGTCAGAATATTTTTACCTAAACACTTTTTCTCTGCGCCCAATTTGATTTGAGATGAAACAATATTAGCAACAACTTTTTAGCTTGCAAATGCAAACTGGGCGACAAAGTTCCCTAACAACAACATTAGTGCCTAACCTTCATTACTTTAGTTATGTGTACAAGTCCAAGACCAGGACAATTCTTTCGTAATTGTATTTTGCATTTTCAATTACCAGTGTACCAATTTTGTACCAGACTTGAATAGGTCCTTTTTTATTAATTGTACTAAAATAGCCTTCAGTACCTGATACTCTTAATAACATAAATAAGAGTAAGCTAATAGCCTTTTCACACCGAACCGAAATCTCTATTTGAGATAAAAGACTTAAAATCTACTTGACTCGTTCATATTACACATAATCTAGATTCTGTCTTGATTCACAATGCGACGAGGAAACGAGATGTCGACGTGACGAGATCTCTTTGCAGTTGTTTTCTCTTAACAACCAGCTTAAAATGGGAAAATAATGCATAATAAAGCTTTTCTCGTCGTCACGTTGCATTTTTTTCAATATTTCGAAAATATAACGTGACGAGAAGATGAAAAATGCTTTTGTATGCATTATTTCTTCATTTTTAATTGGTTTTTAAGAGAGAACAACTGCGAAGAGATCTCGTCACATCGACGTTTCGTTTCCTCATCACATTGTGAATCAGGCTTCTGTCTGACATTTCAAATGAATTTAAGAACTCTTAAAATATCTATTGCAATCAGTCAGGGTCCCAAGACACAATTGCACATATTTTACTTTTTCTTTGAATAAAACATAGAGACCACAATCCTTTAACTGTGTACTCATAAATATAAAATCTCTTTTTTATCTTCTCTCTTTTATGGACAAACTGTTATATACGGCGTACGGGAGAGAAAAAATGAGTAATTAAGTTTGATTGTGAATAGGCCAATAAGATTTGTAGAAGATTTGGTGAAATTAAAATCGACTTGATTACGAAATCTTAAATGCATGCGAAATCTCTTTGATTTAATGAGATTTCGTGCTTTTGGCTCGAAATCTAGATTTTCATTCGGTGTGAAAAGGTTATAAGCCTGACAATAAATTTACTCAGAAATTGGTTTTTAGTGAAGAATTAACTATGGTTTTGCTAGAGAGCGCTGCAACTAAAATCACCCTTCTCAAAGATTTTAACGGATTTTTAAAACAAAATTGTCAGCAAAATGTATTCAGTTTAGTTCCTGAGTTAACTCATAAGGTGAGTTAACTTGGATTTAGCTTAGTATTTAAATTGACTGAAAAACACATTTTTCAGGATAGAATTATAACACAATATAGACACCGAGAAAAGAGCGTACGTATAAGACTTTTAGGGCTAGTTCTTAATTGTGAGATCATCCTTGTCTCAGGGTTAAAACCAAAGGGTTAAGCTCCTAAAACGAGCTTTTCAGCCAATATAAATCCTATGTTAGCTCCAAGTTAACTCAACTTCATTGGAGACTTAACTCAGTGAGCCAGGGACTAAACAGATTTTTTTTGACAGGTATTTGGAAAGGACAATTTTAGTTGTGAAACCATTTCGATATCGAAAGTGACTTGAATTTTAAAAGATTTTTGACAACTGAAAAATAAAGTTAATTTCACACTGAAAAAGTGTTTTTAAATTAACTGGGGGTTAATCAGTTAAATTTTCTGGCTTATTATAGTTGAGAAGCAAGATGGTTAAAAAAACAGCTTTTTTACTACCAGGTTCAATTGTGCTATTGGCATAAAATTAACAACTCCTAGAAATAATGGAAGGCGACTTACTTTTCTAGATTTTTGCAAGAAAATCCCTTGTATAAATGTCGATGTATTTACGGTGATCATATTTTAGAAAGCAGAATAAGGAATAAAAAGAAACAAAATTCAATTAAATTTTCAATTATTAATGCCGTTAAATAAATATCCATCTTAAAAAAATTAGTACTTTACTGTAAATAAAATACAATTTAAAGCTGTAGTTTTTGCTTTCTATTAAATAATTTTCAGTACTTCACCCAAGATAACTCGAAATGAAGGCTTAAAGTTTCCCAAGGTCACTCAAGGTCACGAGTGCTTTCTGACACCCCATTCAAGGGAAATTTACACAAAAAGTAAACTATCCAAAAGATCTCTAGATCGTGATAAAAGGTCAACAATTTACAGTAATTGGTCAGCCATAGTTTTTTTTCTATGAATTGAATTTTTAAAATTTGTTTCAAGGTCACAAAAAACCTTTTGGCACCTCATTTGGGTTATTCCAAAAAAACTAAAGTATGCCATTTGAAAGGCCACTTCATGGTCATAAAAGGTCAGCTAGTTTCAGTGGGTCAGCTATAGAATCTTTTCTACGATTTTTAAAGTTTCAGTAATTGATCAGCCATGGATTTTTTGTTATGAATTTTTATTATTATGCCAAAAAAAATTCGTGACCTTGAAAAAAAAAAACTTTAAGAAATCGTAAAAAAGAATCTATAGCTGACCAATTACTGAAACTAGCTGACCTTTTATTTAGATCTTAAGGCCTTTCAGGTGGAACCTATTAATTTTTTGCAAATTTCCCATAAATGAGGTGCCAAAAATCACAATGACCTTGAACTTTTTTTAATTCATTAAAAATTCATAAAAAAATTATGTATGGTTGAACAATTACTGAAAATAGCTGACCTCTTATGCCATGAAGTGGCCTTTCAAATGGCATTCTAATTTGTGCATTTATGATTTCACTATTAAAAAAACACCAATTCAAGATTTTCGAATACGTTTTCAGGTGTTTAATAGGCAATCGAGTGAAAATTAATGAGTAGAATAAAACTAACCCAAGGACAATACATTGGTTGTTCTTAAGATATTTGAAAAGAAAAAATTTATTTAACAAATTATGGTAAAACTATATGTCGATTTTTTTTGCAAATCCTATCAATTTTCATAATTATAAACTAGTGTGTAATAAAAAGTCAACCCAAAGCCAATATCAATTGTTTGTACTCGGGATATTTGAGACGAAAAAAAAAAATTTTGTAGTTTTATCCACTTTCAAAAAAAATATTTATTAAATATTTTAAAAAAAATGTTATCGATGTGATAGTTACAGAACATGGGTCCATGAAAATTAGACCAAAAAAATGACAAAACTGCGAAAAAGTTCCGTAAATTCTACTTAAAAAAGATTGTAACATAAGATTGAAACATAACAGATTTTTAGAAAAAACGTGCATTTTTCTACACGAAATTTTGGTCTTTTGGTGAATATCGTGTGGATTGATATCGTCATAAATTTGATAGGTTTGCTTATTTCTTTCATTTAAAAATAGGCCTCTTCGCTAAAGATAATGCATATGGAACTTTTCGACAACGGAAAAAGATTTGTAAATTATATTTAAGAAATTGCACGCATTTATAAAATTCAACGCTTTAAACTTCAATTGTAATTTTGAAAACACTCTTCTAAACTATTCACAATAAATTTGTCAAATAATGTTGCTTCAAAAATATGGGATAGGGTATGGTCGCTATGGAGCCTTCATATTTAAATCTTCCCTATTGATCGACCCTTAAGGTATGCAAATATAAATTGTAAATTCATCGCTGGAAACTACTTCTATAGGTTAGGTACTAACGTAAACTAAAAAAGAGAATTATCAAGAGGAGATGAATATAAATTTACTATTTCAGCTTTAGTTTCATTTCATATAGAAATAGAACCGCCCGTGTGGAACGTCGACACTATATGGAAGATGCTACGTACAAACATACATGACTTAAACCTTCCTCAAGGGCAGCTCTTCGCATTGAAGTTGTCCACTCTGCATGAAGTGTCGACATGGGTATAGGGGCCGCGCTGGTTAAGTGCAAATCAATGTTCTTAAGTTGCTCTCTAGTTCTGATGGCTCGGTCATGCCCATGGTATTTATGTAAGTCGACCGAAAGAACACTCTATAAAAGTAGAAGCAGAATTGACATCGTTGTCGTACAGTATGGCTTCTTTGCCACATACATACCTTTACTCAAGGCATTGAGAGCAACAAATGAAATTCAACAATGTCGTTATAAAGTCGCACTCGAACACGAAGTCGAAGAAGAAAATAGACAGTCGAGCGAATAGGCTTGCAAATAAATTACCACTGGTGTCCCCACAACCCATACCACCGCTACTGCACTCGAGGGTCTTTGTCAAGGCTTGGTCGTCATCAGTGTCGGAGTCGCAGAGCCGTTCATAAGGGATTCTCCTCTATTTCTAAAATACGTACTTTTGTTAAAAGAGAAGAAAAGAAAAAAACTCAGCAAACACATTCCGCGGCCTGGTTGGTAAGTGGAACAAGTTCAACATGGGGGTTGTTTGACGAAGAAGACCTTCCATATACCTAATATGCTTTCAAGATAATTTTATTTATCGATTTTTCTACCGCGTTTAGGGGTTAAATGGCGTAATGAGGGCAAGTGCTTAAATCTTACGTCCTATTTCCAGCAACAGACAGAGCAGAAGTTTTTTGCTTTTTTTTGTGAGGGGGGACTTACAAGCTTTTATTGTAAAAGCCTAGTAATGACATCTGAGAGCTGAGACATTTAACTCTGATGGGAAAAAGTATTGATTTTTTTTGTTGTCGTTTAGTTAAATTAACCTAATAGGCTCTTGTCTGTATCAGCAAGAGAGGCTACAAAAAGCCCTTAGGTATTGCGTTGTTGGTATACGGTGCTGGTGTCAATACTTGGTGTGGTATGGGCTATACGAGAACACTAATTGCCAGACTGCTGTTAAGTATTCAAGAATTTCAATTGCGAGAGAGTAAGCCGTAAGGGAGAAATGAAGCGGAAAATGGAAATTTGTTTACAAAATAATCATTTTCATTATAACTTTGTGTTGTGTGTTGCTGTTGCTGTTGCTTCTTTAGGCCACAGCTTTCAATTTAAGGATTTAATTATGAAATAGGATGATTTTAAAATTACCACAGACTCTCTGGTATGAGAGAGAGATTGGTAATAAGTTGTGTAATATACCTAATGACTTTGATGATAAGGATGTGGTTTTTATCAACAGAGGAAAATAACTAGTAAATATGCTGAGTCAAAATGACTTAACTTTTATTCGTAAAACCATCAGAGTTACATAATTTATTTAATTAGATTAAACAATCTTCGTTACGGAATAAGAAGATGCTTTTGAAATTTTAATGTTTGTTATAAAACAATCAAGTTGGGAAAATTGAATATTTTGTAGACTTATGGGAAGTTTTATAGTCATCGAAAGAATATTGTTAAATATATTAACCGCAAACCGATACCATTGTGTCACATCCGACTTTGCACCATGACTTTTTTTCCCGAGCCCTTAATCCACTTACTCAATACTCATGGTCATAGAAATTGCACGGAGAATATAGTTCAGAAGGAACTGAACGGAAATTTGTCTTATTTTTATCAACACGTTGGTAAATGGGGTAAATGAATAGCTTAATTGTCTGGCTTTGGGCCTTTGGTACTTCATATATGGGAAATTTGAAAAAACAAAGCCATCTAATTGGTTAGAAGGTCAACTAGTCCTAGAAATTGGTCAGCCCTAGATAACTTGTAATAAAGGCTTAAAGTTTCTCAAGGTCACGTAAGGTCACAGATAAAATTTGGCACCTTTTTCATGGAAAATTAAAAAAAAAGAGTTTACCATCCGAAAGATCTCTAGATCATGATAAAAGATCAACTATTTTCAATAATTATGGTCAGCCAAAGTTTGAATTTTCAATATTTGTTTCAGGATCACAAAAAAACCTTTGGTACCTCATTTGGGGCATAGCAAAACGTTTGCCATTTAAAAGGCCACTTCTCGGTTATAAGGAAAGCTATTTTCAGTTATTGTTCAACCATACATATTTTTTTTTTGAATTTTTAATTAATTACCAAAAATCAAGGTCATAGCGATTTTTGGAACCTAATTTATCTATGTACCTGAGCCACGATACCAGAAAAGTCTCGGAATCGTTTGGCATCGGTATCGGAAAGCGAAGCAATACCGAGACGATACTCCCAAAGCATCCGAAGGCATACTGGGTCGATACCGAAACCAAACCATACTTTTAGGACCATAGATTTTATATAATATGAATTTTTAAATTTTTGTTAAAATTTATTGCTATTTTTGGCACCTTAGAAATGGAAAATTCGCAATTTGTTGTTAGGCGTTCTTAATATTTGTTGTTACCGCTTACCGCTCACCGAATTTTTTATATTTTTATTTCTGTATTGGAAAGTTAAAACTCACTTAGTGCAGAAAAATAAGTTCAAGAAAATGAGAATGAAAAGCCTCATATTGTACGTTTTTATGAAGACATTGAAAGGTATATCCGGGATCTTTATTTAAAAATTAGCAGATATTGAATTTTCAACTTCAAAAAGTATGTGTTAGGCTAATTTCCTTTAAATGTGTAAAATGTAAGTAAGAGAGTTTTACCTTGAACCGACGAATTCTTTTTATTAATATTTATATTTATATTTATATTTATATTTATATTTATATTTATATTTATATTTATATTTATATTTATATTTATATTTATATTTATATTTATATTTATATTTATATTTATATTTATATTTATATTTATATTTATATTTATATTTATATTTATATTTATATTTATATTTATATTTATATTTATATTTATATTTATATTTATATTTATATTTATATTTATATTTATATTTATATTTATATTTATATTTATATTTATATTTATATTTATATTTATATTTATATTTATATTTATATTTATATTTATATTTATATTTATATTTATATTTATATTTATATTTATATTTATATTTATATTTATATTTATATTTATATTTATATTTATATTTATATTTATATTTATATTTATATTTATATTTATATTTATATTTATATTTATATTTATATTTATATTTATATTTATATTTATATTTATATTTATATTTATATTTATATTTATATTTATATTTATATTTATATTTATATTTATATTTATATTTATATTTATATTTATATTTATATTTATATTTATATTTATATTTATATTTATATTTATATTTATATTTATATTTATATTTATATTTATATTTATATTTATATTTATATTTATATTTATATTTATATTTATATTTATATTTATATTTATATTTATATTTATATTTATATTTATATTTATATTTATATTTATATTTATATTTATATTTATATTTATATTTATATTTATATTTATATTTATATTTATATTTATATTTATATTTATATTTATATTTATATTTATATTTATATTTATATTTATATTTATATTTATATTTATATTTATATTTATATTTATATTTATATTTATATTTATATTTATATTTATATTTATATTTATATTTATATTTATATTTATATTTATATTTATATTTATATTTATATTTATATTTATATTTATATTTATATTTATATTTATATTTATATTTATATGATCCCCCATAAAGCTTAGAACATACTTGTAAATCATGTCATGAATCTATACAAAATCTGCATTTTTATTCACCCTTGAATGTGCTCGTGAGAGAGTTTTCGTTCACGAGCAATTCCCGTGTAAAATTTATGGGAACTCTTGGTGAACAGTTGACAGTTCGATTACTATTCATTTAAGGTATTGATGTTTTAAACGTTAAACGTTCACAACACATTCGCAAGTCTGTACCAGTGAGAAATGTCAAAAAATAACTTTTTCCACTGGGTGATTGTTCATTCACGAGGAAGTATACTCGTATACTAGGCTAAAGATGTCACTAACACTTACTAAGACGGTTCAAATTTAACGAACTTGCTTAGATTTTCTTGATACCACGGAGAGTAGGTAGCCTGTGGTTAAAAAAAAATTCTTTACAAAAAATCAAAATCAAAATCAAATTCGCCATTTTGTTGGTACTCAAAAAATGTCATTGAATTTTGTGGAGAAGTTGAGATCATATTTCAATTTATGCTTCCCCCTCCATATACCTAAGCACAAGTCACTTTTTAGAAAAACTTATCATACGAAAATAAAAAGAGGCATACAATTTAGGAAATTTTCTAAAAAATTAAAAAATTAACTATCCCATGACCACAAGGGGTCAATGGGCAAGGAAATGGGGTTTTGTTTAAAAATCTTGGAAATAAAGAGTGTTTTTTTTAGAGGTGAAGAACTTTAAGTTGGCAACACTATTTTAACTGGCCGCCATTTGGTCAGCTGTCAAGTGATTTATTTTTAGTTTGGTTTGGCATTTCAACATGAATAGACTGACACCTGAACAAATTGTGCAAATTTATTTTGAGAGCCATGGTTCTATTGGAAATACGTATCGCGCGAATTTTGTTTAGCGATGAAGCTCACTTTTGGTTGGATGGATACGTCAATAAACAAAACTGCCGTATCTGGAGTGATGATAATTCTCAAGTGTATGTAACACTCACAAATACTGACTTTTAGGTGCGCTTTACGGGTTGGTGTTGGTGGAGTTACAGTCACTGGTGACCCCTGTACGGTCATGATTACTGACTTTTTCGATTATTAATTGAACAACCATGATTTGCAGGAGCTGTGGTTTCAACATAACGGGGAAACATGTCACAGCTCATACCAGGAAACGTTTGGTAACCGCACATAGTTTCACGTTACGGACCCGTGAATTGGCCTCCAAGATCGTGTGATTTAACGCCACTTGACTTTTTTCTGTAGGCATATTTGAAGACTCTAGTCTACACCGATAAGCTCAAAACAATTGAACACTTGGGGAACAACAGTCGCCACGTTATTGCCGATATATGGCCACAAATGTTGGGAAAAGTCATCACAAAATCGGACCTCCAGATTAGACTACGTCCAAGCCAGCAGTAGTTTTCATATGCCAAAAATCGAATTTAAATTTTAATTCAAGAAGATTATCTTTTGAATAAAGTAAATTTAATGTCAATTTAAAAAAAAAAAATCTTGTTTATGATCTATACCTCTAAAATTACACCATTTAGTAAGATTTAGAAAAAGGAGCTAAACTCCATTATTCTCCAAAAGTATTCACTTTCTTCCAACCCTAACTTGTCGAGACCCAGGGGTGTTGTTTATTGTGGATTAAAGTGCAATAACTTCTTAAGGGTTAATGTTGCGAATAAAATTCCAAGAAGTGTAATTTCAGCAACTACTGTGCTCTGAGTAGAACAATTTTTTTCTTAAACTTACCGTTTTTGAGATATTTGGCAAGAACTCATTTTCGTGACCTTTGACCCCTTCTAAAGGTAAAGGACCAAGCGGACTTGAAATAGTTGGGGACTTTTTTCAAATTATAAGAAAATTCAATTTCAACGAGTATAGCTACTCAGCCTGTTGCCAATTTTTTTTCTTGAAAAAATCTTTTCATTCTAATGGGCAACGCAAGAGAAACTTGCAGAATATCAACGCAGAATAAATTGTGAGTTTCGTAAATAATTTAATAAAAAAAAAACTTTACTAAAAATGTATTCTTTCTCAAAATTTAAGTCGGAATTAAAACTTCCAGATTCAGATTCCTGAATTTAAACAAATTGAAACAGTGCAGGCTGCAGGAATGTATGAAATAGTTACGAAATAAATTTGCTTAGGACTTTCTTTCCTGCAGTGATCAAATCAAAAATAAACTATTGCTCCTTTTCTATTTGTATCCAAAATACACATTGAAAGTCTTCCTTTACCTAACTTCAACATTCCCATTACAAAAAAAAAGGAAACACATCTAGCTATCCAATTATGGAAAACTGTGTAAAAAAACTTAATGAAATTCGTTTCAAAGCTAGTAGACGCAGGAAGGTTTAGCTTGAGGCTTAAGTAAAATTAAAAGAAAGTTAGGTGTGAAACAAACCTGAACGACTATATGAACTGTTTCTCTGAGAGGCGTTGACAGATGTTTAACTATACATAAACGGGAAAACTTTTTTAAGTGGCAGAGTCTGTTGCTTCTTCTATGACGATGAGCTATAAGCATACATGTGATGCTTAGAGATAAAATGCAAGGCCAACCTTCCCTAACTAAAGTTCTACATTTATAAATCTTCATTATACAGACATACATGTATGAAGCTCTCTTTATAAGGATTTGCCCTAAAGCTACAGGTTGGTTTTTAGCACAATGAAATAATAAAAGTCCTCGAAATGTATGAAATGTAGGTAGGTACATATTCAGGTTGTATGATATATCTTAATAGTTGTGTGTATGTGTGTGTTGGTGGCTATAAAGGTAGATTGTATAAGATTTAAAGCTGGGAGGACGATATGTGTTTTTTTGGTATACAAGGGCTTGTTTTTTACCCAGTGGGTTGATAATAATACTTAAGTTGGTATTTCAAGTGAATGTTGAAGTAACAGTCTTAAAGTCGTTGTTGTAGGTACCTAGTGATTATGTTATACCAACACAGTTACAAGAATACAAAAAAATCTTTAAAATATGAGTATATATCAAAGACTCTTATGTGTTACTTTAGAGATGGGTTAACTCACCCTCAGCTTAGTGGTTGATAAAGTGGTATGATAATAAACACTTGGAATTTTACAAAAAACAGTTGATCCTAATTGGGTTATGAAGAAATTCATAGAATTTTTCAAATATATGTAAAAGTTGAACTTGTTTTTAAGAAGCTATTTGCTTTTTATTGTTATTGTTTGCTGACTCATTCAAACAACCTCAATTGTTAAGCTCAAAGAGAGCAGACAGACGATATATGTTTGTACTTTTGGAAGTATTCAAATGTCCTTGGTATATTCTATTATGAGTTCTGTATGCATTTATGCGGGCATGTATTCACAGGATATACATTTACAGCGCATAGTGAAAATTAACGAGTAAAAAACGAAAGTGTCAGTTTTGGCATGTAACAAAGCGTTACAACTGCTACATAGCCCTAATTATTATATCATATACTCATATAATTTCGTGCATACATCGTTTGACACCCGCCATAAGTTAATTCATACTTTATCATGAAAATACATACAAATCATGAAAACGCATATAAATTTGAATTTTATTCTTACGATTCACATTGGCTTACTCCAACAAATATAATAAGGTGAAGTAAGAAAAATGTCAGATTTCCAGCAATAGATGCAATAGATGGAAGATTTAGTCAGCAGCTCACTTGAGAATCAAAAACAACAAATAACTTCTCGGGACAGGTATCATAATTTGTCAATTTATTTTCAAAACCTTTATCTCCACAGACAGCGGCCTAGAAAATTGCTTCAGAGAATTCATCAGAGGGAATTGAACACCAACAACTCCAACTACCTGGCTGTTTCAAATGAGCAACAGTGTGTGAACATCATGTTTAGAAAGTCAGTAAAGCACCACAACGACAACCTCCTCCAAAAGAGACTTCAAACAATTAAACCTGGACCCGGCACATTTAAAAAATCAATAAGATCATTTGCAAGAGGCGACCAATGCCAGATGTCATCACAACTACCCTTGGTGATGTTACCACCAATGAAGACAAAGTCATGGCTTTTGCTGACTACTTTGACGAACACTTTCAACCCAATCCACCATCAGATCTTGAGTTCCTGGATGAAGTCAACACATCAGTGCAAACTGCTCAAACATTTTAGGAAACTGTACAGTTCAGCAATACCAACCCCGCCAGTGACCCTAGGGTACACCACGAGTTCACTACTCCGAAAGATATAAAGGAAATCATTCACAGAAGTCATCCAAAGAAGTCAACTGGACCAGACAATATCTCCAACTTCATCCTGAAGAGACTGTATTTGGTGATTATCTTCTTGGCAATTATCCTCAACAACTGCGTCAACAACTGTTACTTCCCCACCAAATGGAAAAGGACAAAAATTGTGGCCAAAAAAGAGCAACAACAAAGATGTCTCTGGATACAGGCCCATCTCACTTCTGTGCAACATGAGTAAGATACTCGAGGAGCTAATACTCAGACGACTCAAATCTTTCTGCAGCGATAACCGCATAATTCCAGATATGCAGTTTGGATTCCGGGAACATCACTCAACACTCCATCCACTTTTAAAGCTCCAACACGATGTTGTCCTCTCCCTAAATTGTCATCAAGTCACTGTCGGATGCTTTCTCGATATTGAAAAAGCATTTGACAGCGTATGGATACAGGGACTTGTTTACAAACTTTTCCAACTCAGATTTTCACAATCATTCATTAAAATTATTTACAATTTTCTTCATTCCAGATCGTTCTTCGTTCAATTAGGAAGCTAAACAACGAGGACAACCAGAGCTGAAGTTGCACAAGGATCTAAACTAGGACCATTCCTCTTCAACATATATACCTCAGACCAGCCACAGCCAGAATACGCCCAGACTCTCCTGTTCGCCCACGACTCCCTCACATACGCCAAGTCCATGTCACCGACATTTGCAGCTAGAAGAGTTTAAGCCCAAGTCAGACTACTATATGAGTACTACTCGTACCATCGCTGGGGCTTCAAAATCAATTCGGCCAAATCCGAACTGATCTGTTTCAGACGACCAAGTGGCTCAGGAAGTAGAAGAGGACGCTCAGCCATCAATTGCAGGAACACCAAGATTACCCTTCGCGATGGAACTCAACTGTCAGCAAAAAATAACGTCAAATACCTGGGAATACAGTTCAACGAGTTATACCGATTTAATCCACACACAGAAGCTGTACTAAGTAAAGCCAACTTCGCCTTCCATCGCATCTATCCGCTAATGCGAAAACAGAACGGACTAAGCCAAAAGACAAAGAGACTCTATGAAGAGACCAATATTCTACAACTAGATAGATACCTCATCTAATCCAGCAGAAGATGTCTACAAAGTCTGATGAACCACCCGAACCCTCTGATAGAAGGAATTGTAAACCAGCCACGACATCACAACCAGCGGAACCTCGAAGCGATGGAACTACTAGATGAGGATATTATTTCAACAACTGACGAAGAGAACATTCCCTTCTACGCTGACCCAAGGTCAGCTCACTACCGTGGCTGAAAGCCTCACTCCCTCCCCAACCAACCACATCAAAGACAACCGGACCTGAACACTCCGAGAAATGAAGAAGCCAATAGATTAAGATACGATTTAAACAAAGTGACAATTAAATGTAAATTAAGCAAAAAATTATCAATGTAAAAAGCAAGGCTCCTATTTTGCCAACATATATCGGGTTTTTCAATAAGAGCGCTACAAAAGTTTTTTTAAATAAAACAAAAACGGTTTTAGATATCAATGAAATTCTTTATTCCTGTGAAAGTACGTTCGATGCCATTATGTATGGAGCTCGATTTCTTTTGCATGGCTACCACGGGCACGCTTGCAGAAGTCTAGACGCTGAACCCAATTTTCGACGGTTTTCAAGCATAAATCGGCCGATACTGCTGCAATTTCACGTTCGATATTCGTACGAAGTTCATCAATCGTCACTGGCTTGTTGGCATAGACAATAGACTTGACATAGCCCCACAGGAAATAGTCTAACCGCGTCAAATCACACGACCAAGGCGGCCAAGCGACTGGACCATTTCGTGAGATAACACCTTCTCCAAACTTGGTTTTCAACAAATTGATTTTGACATTCGCTGTGTAGCTTGTGGCGCCGTTCTGTTGGAACCACATGTCCTCCAAGTCCAAATCATCCAATTGGGGCCAAAAATATTCGGTTATCATTGATCGGTAGCGATCCCCATTCACTGTAACGTGCCGGTCTTGATCATCACGGAAGAAGTACGGGCCAATTACGCCGCTGGCCCATAAACCACACCAAACCGTATTTTTTTCGGGATGCAATGATGACTCATGGAGTACGTGTGGATTACTGCCTGACCACATATATTGTTTATTGAAGAAGCCATTCAGTCAGAAATGAGCCTCATCATAAATTGGACGTAGCGCTCTTAACGTTGAGGCCACTGACTCCAAATTTCGCTACTAAATTTTAATAATTTTGATTCGTTGTTGGCTCGTATATCTTTCCATCATGAAATGGCAAACCTTACTGAAGAGAAATGTCAAAAGAGCGGCAAGAAATATGGCGTCGTTTGCTGTCCCTGTCGCTATACTTTTGTAGCGTCCCATTTGAAAAACCCTTTATTTGTCAGCCGTTTTTAATCCGTTTGTATTCAATTCGACCAAAAACCAGAATAGACACCATTTTTCTAAAAATTGTGTCAAAACCAAAATATCCTGTATCTTTCCGTTTAACTCTAAAATGAAGAAACCAAATAATAATTTATATACATTAAAAGCTTCGTGTCTGATTGAGAAACTATTGATTGTTTATTACTTGGTCTGGGCAGTAGCAATCAGTCACTATGAATTTTTTGTTTTACCTCCTTTTCGTGGTCCTCTGGCGACTATCTGCGTATCCCTCTATACGTAAATGTGCTCAAATTACAAATGCAAAAGGCCTTGCTTTCTAGGATAGGCTACGGAGGTAAGCATACTCTTCGTAACCGAAATGAGAAAAAAACTGATAACACGTTGACAACTCTTGTTTATTGCACCCGAACAAATATTGGTTTCCAGAATGGAAAAGACGCTTTCAGACAATGAAAATGAAGGTCCTCTAAATTCTAGATTCCCCTTAACTATAAAATATATTTTAAGGATACGTGAAGTAAAACACTCCAATTCGTAACACTGTCCTATTTTACTCCAAAAAGGCACCTGGGAAGGAATCGTGAATCTGACATTGGATTGCTAATTTTCAAAGTAGCTCTCAAGACCTAAATTTGTTGGGAGTCCTTAGATGAAAGGATCATAAAAACAAGGTCACGGAATAGTTTAAATCGCTTCACTATTATAAAGTGTTATGTTTCCAGGGAGCTCTCTTTTGCCAAGGAGAAGGAGGCCTTTTATGACCAGTTAAGTGTTGCTTATGATAGTACACCATGTGAAACCTATCATAACGGTAATGGGATACTTTCAATGAAAATGACCATGATGGAGTCCAGGCATGGTGTTCGACAATGGCGAACGATTTATCGGTTTTTGTAATGTCAGTCCTCTTGTAATTGGAGGAACCATGTTTGCGCACAAGATCTGCAATAACGTCAGTTGGGTGTCAACCAACAGGTAAAGTAACTTCCAACCACATAAATCACTTCACTATCAGTCGGTGTGTGATTAAGAAAGTGTCTCTAGGACGATAGTTTTAGAAAGGGGTGCGTACATGGGAACGTCGCAGGACTACCATCTGATGCTTGCTACGGCAAGATTACGCTCGGCTGCAGTACAGAGAACCCAAGAAAACACCCAAATGTGTGAATAGACTTAAAGACCACGCAGTCCGCCAACAACTAGAAGACAATCTTCACAAGGATTAAGATCAATCAGTAGCTCAGAACCAACTGTGCTGTGAAAAATAGTTTTATATCCGGTGCTGAAAGTATAGTCAATCGGTTACAAAAAAGGAACTGTGCCTAGCTTTCCAAATAATCTTGGGCTAGGATCGAAGAAAGAAAACAGCTTAGAGCATTTATTGTAGCTACTTTTTTTGAGGGTATAGTGAGTTTGAATTTTTTGGTTTTAAACAATGCAGGGAAATAATTTCGAGTAGAAAATTGAGAAATACTTCCAATAGGCCCTGTTTCATAATAAAAAACAAAGTAATACTATTAGTCTGCGTTGAAATTGAGTTCCATAATCAAGCAGCAGAAAAGATTTTTTTGAACTTTTTAGATGGTAAATATTACTAAAAATATTATCAAGGCCACCCTCACTATAGAAAAGAAACTATTAGTAGTTGTTCTTGGCTCTATTTTGAAGTGGGGCCATGGAAGTGCGGAAAACAGAGTAATACCCTCTGGAAAACAGTTTTTTTAAAGAATTAGTCGACATTTCTGCGAACTGAGCGATGGTATGGAAAAAATTTTCAACAAAAATTGTTATTTTATATTTTATAGACAATACTATACCTAACCTTTTAAATGGAAAAAAAAATGTTTGATAACTTCGTCATTTAAGAATAAAATACAAAATCCGGATTTTTTGGCTTTTTTAACTTAAAAAGTTAAAAGATATTTTTGAAATTATAGCTTTTAGAAAAGAAATTTTAAGTTTTTGTGAAGAAATATCTTAACTTTTTAAAGTTATTTCAATAGCATTTATCGTTAATAATTTATGTCCCAAAAACTGACATTTTCATCATTTTAAGCTTTTTTGAAATGGCGACCAGTCAGAGAGAAACAGTGCTTCAACCATCAACCTTTCCTGTATTTACTTACCTACATGTTTTGTATCAAACATTTTTTGACATTTATCTTTATAGGGTAAAGTTGGGTTATATGGCACCACGATAGATATGGCACCCCTTAAATATTAACTTTTTAATAACTAATTTTTAAAACAAAAATATTAAAATATCATTAAGCTTAACGTAAGCTCTCAATTGATGCAGTTTAATCTGAAATAACGTCTTTAACTTTTAAAGCCTAGTACATACTTGTGAATCACGTCGTGAATCCATACGAAATTTGAATGTTATTCACCCGTGATCATGCTCATGAAGCTGTGTTAAGAATTTTCTTCCACGAGCAATTCCCGTGCAAAATATGCGGGAACTCCAGGTGAACCGTTGACAGTTCGATTACAAGTCATTTGAGGCATTATGGTTTTAAACATCAAACGTTCACAACACATTCGCAAGTCTGTACCAGTGAGAAATGTGAAAAAGTCACTATCTCCACTTGCGATTGTTAACTTCACGAGGAAGTACGTATATACTAGGCTTACACCACAACCAAAAACAAAAAAATAATGACTAAATTTTAGTAAATTTTTTTCTAAGCATAACAAAAAAAATTATAAAAAAAAACGAAGGGTGATGCGTGTTCAGTTTTTTGTATTTGCCACTATAACTAAGCGTACCTACTTGTTTTGTTTGAGTAATTTGGATAAACAGTGGTCATATTTAAAGGAAGGGTGCCATCACACCGACTGTTACACTGGGTTAATTTTCATTGATTTTCTAGGACTGTTTTTTTTTAACATTTGGGTCGAACAAGTGAATTATTTGACTTTTCTCATTGCATTTGACATAAAACTGTATTGAGTGTGGCAAAAATGCATACAAAAATTAGAGTTTCATATCACTTTCTAGCACGTTCCGCCATTTTTTGATATATCTTTCTTTTAAGGTATTTTTTTTTTTACTTTTTACTTTTTGAGTTACAAAGAAAACTAAAAATGGGTGCCATGTCACCCGATTTTACCCTTTGCTTTTTTTGTGCAATTATAGAATCAAGCTCTCAAATTGAACATTCTTTTTAAGATTTTTTTTTCTGTTTGAATGGTTTGCTGAGCTTACAAATTTTCCTTTTGGGATTATTCCATTTTAGTAAAACATAATTAACCTACTTCAAAAATTTTTCCACTTCTGAAAATGTAGCTATTGGTATATGAATCCATGTTAAGCTTGTCATTTACCACAATTTTGGTTTGTGGTTTATTAATGGGTTTCTATAATTTGGTTGATTTTATTTAAAAGCACTTTCCATTAAAATCTTAATTAATTAAAAATATTCCAAGCCTAATTTCCACGCCATATCACAAGTTTATGCCGAATTAGTGATTTACTTTTTTATCATTTAAACGAAAAACCACCATTTCTATAAAGCCCTTGGGTTAAAAGCAACCATCATAATCATTACCTTACATTTAATTTACCCTATGTCAATGTCACGGTACCTCTTATCAATGGTGGGGAACATATTTTTTTTTTTAATTTCATTTTCAAGCTGCTGTAAATTCGTCTACTACTCCCTTTGCAAAAAATAAATCCTTTTCACTGCAATCCTTGAATTTGATAAAGGGCATAGATCCTTATATTGCTCTTGAAGTAAATATTTCTAAAAAATATTTTTATAAATTTTTATTTTTTGTTTTCTTTTTTTTTTCCTGTCCTTTTTAACAAAAGTTAAACATGCCCTTGTGTGATTTGTCATGAAGGTTTTGCTCAGCATCTAGAGACGAACATATAGAAAAAGACTAGCTAAATAGAAAAAAAAGAGCTCCCTTTGTAGACAATATATATGTACGACCGACGTAGGTAGGTTAGGTACCATGAAAAAAGTTTCTCATCATATTTACGAATTCGTAGTTCCTGAACAATATCCTTGCATTGAAAATTACAACAAGAAAATTTACCTTTTCCTACTGTGTATAAGCTTATAATGGTGGAAGGGAAGCACGAAAAGTTTCTTCCTCTCTCTTTGGAAATAAAAATTCTACGGCTATATTCACATTATGTAGGATGATGAAAAGTTTTGTCCTTTTTTCGTATTTTTGTGGTAAAAGTTTGTATAAGAAGAGTAGTATGAGCTGAGGGATGTGAAAGTTTGCCAATGCCAACCCACAAAACTCGATTGAGAAGAGTTGGAGAAGGTTTGTTTGTTTACTTTTGTATTTTCGAGGAGTTTTATTACTAAGGTTTTTTTTTTTTTGTATTGCTGTATAGCTAGTATTCAAAGTTAGGAAGTATTATCATCTTTGTCGTCCTCTTCGACAAAAAGATATGTGTACGTTCGTGTATTGTGTGTTCTATATACATCAAATATTTGATTCAAAGTTCATATAAAGGGTTTCACAAACTTTTAGTAAATACTGAAAATTCATATTGAATAAGGTTTATGGTTTTGCTAGAATTGATGCGCTTAATCATAGTTACAAGTAAATATTATTTATAAAGTTTATAATTTTTTAAGAAATTAGTTTGAAACAATATGGATCCTTGTGATAAATATTATTTACATATGTGTTTCAATCAATAGATCTGAGCAAGTTTGTGTGTGTTTCTTATTTAAAGACGAGTTTATTTTTAATTCAGAGTAAAGATAATTTTTTACATTTAGTTTTCTTACTTCGAATTTTTTATGAAGAATTTTACAATTTTAAACTTAAAACTTTTTGTTTAAAATAGAATTTCTTATTTGATGGATGGTTTATATTTTTTTTTTAATTTAGCAGGAAAGTAAAGAAAACCCACTAATATATATAGAAAATCAAACGCTTCCAAATACTTTTGCTAAATGGAGCCATTTATAGACATGCTCAAATTAAATAAAGGAAATGCTCATTACGTTTTAAGTATGAAGATATAGCCATTCAAACTTAACAATTTCATATTAATTTTTGCAGTTTTTATATAAACATGACAAATTTAACAATCCTTGCACCTAGTACCAAATCTTAATAGACCCAGCCGTTCAGTCTTAGATCTGGAAGGATTTAAAACTAGCTGAAAAACATATTTTCAAATATTGTTTAATCCGTTTTGACTCAAGCACTAGTTGAAAGTTGATGTAATTTTACTGTTTTCGAAAATGCACTTAGTAACTACTTAATTTTAAAAATTTGAATTTTCATCTGTAACATGAACCAAGATATACTTTTTTCAATGGCCTTTGATGCGTTTAGCTCGAATTTGGTCTTGACATTGCTGTAAGATATCACGTTTTTGAGATTTTTGAATCTAAAGATATAGAAAATTGCATATTTTATGCAAATTTGGGGCTTTCTTTTTTGGTCGAAGTAATTTTTTTCAAAAAAAAAGGTTTTCACACTTTTGCTTTCGTTAAAAAACAGTTCTGACCACAGTGGATTTTTTTTTAAATTTTAATCACAAAAGTTACTTTACAATAAAACTAAAGGGTCTATTTAATTTTTTAGAATATAAAAAGTTAAGTAAAATTTGTGTTGTTCTTCATTTCTTTAAAAAAAAAAAAACTAAATGCTTTTTAAGCATTATCTGCCTTTGATTAGTATTCTATAATGCTAAATTTGATTAAAAAAAATATTTAATTATATACTCAAGATCTAGACTTTAGATTGTGAAATAGTAACGTGCTTAATATTTTGAGCATATAACTTCATATTTGATAATATCACGGCTGATTTTTGAGTCAGTACAAATGTGTGTTGTAAGTTATTATTGTAATATTAGTTGAATTATGAAATAAATTCATCGACACAATGAAAAATTTGTTGTTTAACAAACAGCTTAATTAACGTTATGACACTAGTCAAATTAAATCCATCTACCCACCATTGACAAAATTCTTGGTTCTGTGCAAGCAAACATATTTCAAATAATAAATATTAAAATACTAAGCTATCAATATCTGAATCTTTTATTTTTTATAAAATTAAAATTTCATTTTTCTGGAAAAAATAAATATTTTTATAACATTATCAATAGCTATTTTTTAATTATTGATAAAAAATGTTTTTAAGGGAAAATATGTACAAACAATGGATTTTGAAATCTGGCATTCTATTTTTTGAGCTTTCATATGATTAAGCATTGTGAAATTTGAAATCTAAAATAGTGAAATTTAAATAGTGAAATTTTGAAATTGACCAGCAACACTGGTTGTAGCACGTATTCTATATTAATTTTAGTTTGGAAAATGTTAAAATAAACGTTACCCGTGTGGAAAATTGTTTAATTTTTGTCAAGTTTAGTCAAGGCCCTGATGAGGGTTTGGTAGGAGCAATCTAGACAAGGAAAATTTGTCAAAAACTGGTGATGTCATCAATAGGCTAAACGAGTTGGATAAGTCTCCCGTTAGATGAGTCTTTTTATCCCATCATAAATACCTTGTATAGAACAAAAACAAAAAAATATTTTATGCCTATCATACATATGTGAAATAGTAAGAAAAATTAAAGTAGGTATATAGTTTTTTATTTAAAAAAAAAAATTAGACGGTGTTCATACAATCTTCACGTGAGGCGATTAATTTTGACGTCTCTTATTTGTATTTCACTCTCATCTCTTAAAAGGAAAGTGAAGCAGTTTTTTAATTTTTTGGAAACTTCTGCCTCACCTCACCTTCTCCTTCTTTTCAAGAAGTACAAAAGAGATGAAAAAGAGAAACGTCAAAACAAGTCGCCACACGTGAAGCTGGTATAAACATCAACTTACACAACTGTATTGCGAAATAGCTCAGTAGCTAGAGTGTTGGACAGTACAAAAAGACGTATTATAGAGGTATTCAATTTGAGTCTATCAAGTCCGGGAGGCAACCGTGATCCTATTACATGACAGCTAGCTATTCTAAATCAGATTAGCAACCTATAGCCTCAGTGTAATCAATACAATGACAGACTTATCTAGTTTGCTTCGTTGCTTTTCTATAAAAAAAAAATAGTTTCAATAAAATTGAGTAAAATCATATCAAATAGCTTAGAAAATTACGCAAGCCGAAGATATATAAATTATACCTATCGTTAGTTAGATTTTTTACACTAAAGTGAAGAATGCAAAAATGTAGTAAATAATTTTACCACAAAAACTTAAAAAAAAACAATAAGAGGAAATTGTCTAATAAGTGCGAGCGAGAGTGGGACCGAGTATTTATTTGTTTTTACTTGTCGTAACCTTAATGTGACGATTCGACTTTTTCCACCCATCAACCAAGTAATAATTTTCCAGCACTGACTGGAAAGATTATTGGAATCTCCGATGGCAGCGTTCAGTGCTGCAGAGAATATTATTTATTTTCTATTTCTCCCCGCTAACGACTGCTTTAAAACGATGGATTTATTTTTGCGATTTTCAAACGTTCTAGTTTTAGTAATAACTACGTAAGATATGGATCAACTCCAAATTTGGTGTAATCTCTATTATGTCAGGAGTGCTGCAACTTGCTTCCACCGGCCGTTATATCACACCCAGAATCTTCTCAGACAGATAATGCGGCTTGTATTCACAAAATAATTTCAGTTATATATCTGCTCCATAATATTTAATACAACTCTAACTTTTATAAGGCTTGATTCTGAATGCTTTAATTTCAATCAGGGCTGGCATAGCTAGGGTTTTTCAAACGGGACGCTACAAAAGTAGAGCGACAGGGACAGCAAACGACGCCATATTTCTTGCCGCTCTTTTGACATTTCTCTTCAGTAAGGTTTGCCATTTCAAAGATATACGAGCCAACAACGAGTCGAAATTATTAAAATTAACTACCGAAATTCGGAGTCAGTGGCCTCAACGTTAAGAGCACTACGTCCAACTTATGGTCGTCATAATCGTCCTAGCAGGTCAACAATTGAGCGTCTAGTGGAAAAATTTGAATCCACAGGCACAGTACAAAATGTTACCGTGCCACTGAGACAAAGAAGTACCCGTAGCGTCGAGAATATTGCTGCCGCTGAGGCCTCAGTTGCAGAAAGCCCAAATTTGTCTCTCACACGTCGTTTTCAAGCGTTGGGCATCTCTGTGACGTCGTTGTTGGGAATTTTGCGAAAAGATCTTGGCCTACATCCTTACAAGATTTAATTGACGCAAGAACTGAAGCCGCTTGACCACCAGAAGCGTCGTATGTTCGTGAATTGGGCTGAGCAACAACTTGAAAATGATTTGGATTTTCATCGAAAAATCATCTTCAGCGATGAGGCTCATTTCTGGCTGAATGGCTTCGCCAATAAACAAAATATGCGGTATTGGTGAGGCAGCAATCCACACGTACTCCATGAGTCATCATTGCATCCCGAAAAAAGTACGGTTTGGTGTGGTTTATGGGCCGGCGGTGTCATTTGGGCCATACTTCATCCGCGATGATCAAGACCGGCACGTTACTGTGAATGGGGATCGCTACCGTTCAATGATACCCGAACATTTTTGGCCCCAATTTGATGATATGGACTTATGTGGTTCCAACAGGATGGCGCCACAAGCCACATAGCGAATGTCACAATCAATTTATTGGAACCAAGTTTGGAGAACGTGTTATCTCACGAAATGGTCCAGTCGCTTGGCCGCCTCGGTCGTGCGATTTGACGCCGTTAGACTATTTCCTGTGGGGCTACGTCAAGTCTATGGTCTATGCCAACAAGCCAGCGACGATTGATGAACTTCGTACGAATATCGAACGTGAAAATGCAGCAGTATCGGCCGATTTATGCTTCACAACCGTCGAAAATTGGGTTCAGCGTCAGGACTTCTGCAAGCGTGCCCGTGGTGACCATGCAAAAGAAATCGAGTTCCATACATAATGGCATCAAACGTACTTTCACAGGAATAAAGAATTTCATTGATATCCAAAACCGTTTTTGTTTTATTTAAAAAGCTTTTGTAGCGCTCTTATTGAAAAACCCGATATTTAATGAGAGAATTTTAAGAAACGGCAGATTTTTTTTGCGCAAATTTTTCATTTTAAATTATTTTTCAGGATTTCGATTTCGAGATTTCAGTAGGCTGTTCCGGGATTCTGGGGTTTCGGAATGATGAATTTTCGGGATTGTGGGTTTTCAAGATTCTGGGTTTTCGGGATTCTGGGTTTGTGGGATTTTAAATTTTCAGGATTCTGGGTTTTCAGGATTCTGGATTTTCGGGATTCAAAATTTCGGGATTGTATCCGTCTTCGTGTTTGGAGGCTACTTTTAAAACTTTTTATTTCTTAATTAACAGCTGTTTTAAAAATTTTAATAATGAGAAAATTCAAATTAATCACAAATGTCTTACGAGAGGTTATGTTCATAGCTGATAAGTGTATATTTTTTTAATTTATATTTTGTGGTATCAAAATCTATATATTTTTTTTGTGATGCATGAGATTTTATTCAACGGTTTTTGTTAACATTTGTGTGGAAGATACCGTTATAAGGGTAGAGCGGGGCTAGTGTTGCGACATTTTTCATTTATCAACTCAACCCTATTCATAATAAAATTATGAAACTGGAATCCATAGGAAGAATGTAACTTCGGCTTTTTAAATAAATTTGAAACAGTAAAAAATGTTATAGGGGAAGAATAAGACGACTTTAAATGCACCAAGTTCAATAAGTAGTACAACTTGTCCCACTAGGTTTTTTTTTTAATCATAATAAATTTCAGTTTAAATAACTCTTTGCAAGAGAACAAAATTGATACCTAATTTCATAATACATTCCAACCTTAATATTTGTCCTTTTAAATCTAAGATTAAAAATTCCACATCCAAATTGAATGGAATTCCTTTACAAATCAAGCGGAATTCCATAAAACCATATTAACAGTATTACTCCTTTTCTCGATAAAGGTTTTTGTGTCACAGCAACGGGATGAAAAGAAAATACTTTTCCAAAAGGGTTACACTCACATGAACTAAAGAAAAACACAAAAAAAAAAAGAAGAATGCTCTCAGACATGCTTAAAGCGTTTGAAATTACTTTTTAATCGTCAATTGAAATTCAGAATAATTTTAAATTCCTACTCGTATAAGTCTATCTATATAGATCTTATTCCAACTCTATCAACCAAAAACCTAACTCAAAAGGAAAGATATAAAATAATTCGTTTCTTTAAAAGCCGCAAGCCAGGCAAGCGAGTAGGTAGAGTAAAAGCGGAAAGTGATTTCGCAATCAAATCGACAATCCTTTAGGATAATTAATTCCAATTCAAACCACAAGACAGTATCTTTGAGGTTAAGGGCAATTCGAAGAGGCTACTTTCCTGCACTAAAATCTCATTTTAAACAGCTTATACCGTATCTAGTGGCAAAATTCGTCATCGTCAGTGCAGTGTGCTGGTTGGATTTTCTTTTGACGGAAATATTTTTCTCTCAAAATGAAACATCAAACAAGGAACATTGAAATGAGTTTTCTTTCGCTTGAAAGACATCCAATTCGTTTATATTTCTATTTTATTTTTTTACTTTATAAATGGGAAGAGCAAACGAATGAGCATCCTGGGAAATTATCTCTTTCGCTTGCTTTTATAGCTTTGACCTTATTTTATACTTAATTTGCAATTTATTATTATTTATTTGGATGGAAAAGTAATTTATATCGATAATTATGTTTAATAGAATATAGGAGAAGGAAATAATTGACCCTTATGCATAGATAAAGCAATAATAAAGCTGTCTTATCCATAATTGACCTAAAACATAAGAATTACATAAAGAAACCATATTTTTGGTGACTAATTGAAACAAATTAAGTCATTAAGAAGAAATATGCGGCAAACAAAAGTCATAATTTCCACTTGGTATGTGAATTGTTAGGAACTAAAAAATGTAAAATAAGTTTTTCCAATAAGAGGTCTTATTTAGAATTTTGCCCCATTTTTTACTAATTAACATTAAACAAGAGTTCTTAAAGATCTTGATAGTCACAAATCCACTGTTGCGCATAGTATCCCTCCCATTGTACGAAGAGGTGTTCTTAAACGCTGGTAAAGTCACTGCGTAAGCTTTTCCATCTGTCCTACTCTACTGGTCTCTTTCCGAGTGGATGGAAAACAGCATTTGCCCAGCCTGTCCCTTAAAAAGGCGCATCTTCTGGTCCCTCCAACTATCGCCCGATTGCACTTACGTCCCTTTTTTCCAAGGTCATGGAAATGTTGATAAATTTTCAGCTTAAGAAATATCTTCAAGAACGAAAGCCTTTTTAATGACCAACAGTATGACTTACGTGTCAATAGGTCCACTGGTGATCTGATGGTTTATCTCACCGAGTAGTGGAACAAAACTTTACATCGCTTTGGAGAAAGTAAGATTATTGCACTTAATATTCTAAAAACATTTGATAGAGTTTGGCATCAAGCTCTGTCGAAAATGCGTGCATTTGGTATTGATGAATCTCATCTTCGTTGGATTAGAAACTACCTTTCGGAACTTTGTGTTGGACGGTTTCAAGTCTGGTATTCATAAAATAAACGCTGGTGTACCCCAGGGTTCCGTTTTATCTCCGACTCTCTTTCCTATTTTTATAAATGATCTTCTGCCTGAAACTTCTAATTTATGAAATTATTTTGCCGACGACAGTCTCCTTAGCTTTTCACATTCAAGATTCACTTTCTTGTTCTTGGGATATGGAACTTGAACGGCGAAATGTTTAGGTTTTCTTCGAAGGTACAAGAAATTTGACACCCCTTCTGATCTGGCTATAATCTATAAGGCCTTAATTCGTCCAAGGCTCGAGTATAACTCCCACATTTGGGCAGGTGCTCCTAAAACCCATTTAAGTTTCTTGGATAGAATTCAACATAGCGTTACAAATGATAGGTGATAGAAAAAAAAAACACCATCGTAATAAAAAACCAAAGTGCATCGGTATCTCCTCTCAAATCTTTCCCTATTTTCCAAATGCTTGCAATGTTTTCAATTATTTTAAGGGTATTTAAAACCCCTTTAGTGCGCGTTAATTATAAAAAAAAACATAAGCAGTTATTAGGATCAATTTGGATTAGAAAAAATATTCACAGCCTAGGATAAGTGTTTTAAATTTTTATCTAGACATGTATAATGCACCACTTACTTATTTTTGTCAAATCCCAAAGCATATGCTCCTATCACCCTTTGCGTTTTTTTAATAATAATTTCATTTCATAAGTAATTTCTCAATTTATAATCATCCTTCATAATGATCAATTAATTAGGATTAAACTGAACTATACCAACAAAAACATCCTTAAGGATATACCTCTACCATTATAACTAGTTCATTTTCTCTAGATCGATTTAAGCCTGGTGGTTCTTATGTTCTCTGCTGCACTTTATCCTGTTTTTCACTTCACTTAAATTGTCGTCGTTCTCGTCGTCATCGTTGTATATTCAAATTCTAATCCTTTATGTGTACCTAGTCAATGGAAGTAATAATCCAAGGATGGCCTTGTTATTAAATAGTGGCTCTATATATAGTTGCGAATGGCAATATGTTCCTAGAGGAGCAGGTTAATCGGGACGACAAACTATAGAAAATCCGGAACAGAAAAATAGAAAAAAAAAAAAAAATAAAATTCTATTATTTTCGCATCATCTCTACACTCACTTGTTTGGCTTCGTATGGTTCTCAATAGGGCTGGTCACGATACCAAACCAAACGACGGCGGTATCGTTAAAATCAAAAATTTTCAGTATCATTTTGGTGTCGGTATCGCGGTCTCGTATAATTCTGTCTCGTTTGGTCTTCTATAACCAAGTCTCGTCTCGATATCGGTATCGGTATCGGTATCGGTATCGGTATCGGTATCGGTATCGGTATCGGTATCGGTATCGGTATCGGTATCGGTATCGGTATCGGTATCGGTATCGGTATCGGTATCGGTCTCGTCAGTCAGTCAGTACATGTTCTTGATCTCGTAGTTGAACTCAGCTTGGTACTTTTAAGATTTTATAAAAAATCATAATATAAAATATATCAAAGTTTTTCTACTGTCTTAACAATTTTAAAGGACTTGTTTCAAAATGTATAAAAGAAGTTCCAATTAGTTATATGCCAAACAGAAATTCTTCGTTGGAGAATTGGAGCCATTTCCGAAAACCCAAGATATAAGAAAGAAATATGCAAGGCAGTTGGTATCACTTCCTTCAGGTAAAAGAACCAAGACTGAAGATTTCATCCAAATTATTGGTTTCAGGAAAACAAAGCTAAGGAAAATTGGACGTGGAAGTAGGTGGCTCTAATTTAACTGATTGCTTGAACCTTTTCCACTAAAGAGACAAAACTGTGCAAATGTCAATCAAACGCGTTAGAGCTGTTGCCGAGAGACCAATTATTTACAAGAATTGTTTATCTGTAATAAGAAAACTATGTTATTCAAAAATTTATTTTTTCTATCGATACCAAATGATACTGCCAAAAGCATCGGTAGATGTCGGTCCAAAAAGTACCGTATCGACTCGGTATAATCTCGTTACGATTTGGATACTTTGGGGCTGGTATCGTCTCAGTATCGCTTCGGTTTCCGATACCGATACCAAACGATAGCGAGGAGATTTTTCTGATATAGTGGCCAGCTCTAGTTCTGAAGCTTCTTTTTCAGAGCCACCTACATAGTAAAAGTACACAAACAAGCGTAAGCTTCTCAGCCTGATCCATAAAGTGCATCCAACTCAACTGTTATATGCAGAGATATTGTAGTTGCAGTTTGGGTATGATGGTTGTGGGCCATAGTGCACAAGGAAGCTATTTAAATAGTTTTGCCCTGCATAGCTGGGTAAATGGTGCTTTGGCAAGATTTATAGACTGGTTATGAGCGAAGGATATTATCACTGGTAAAATATATATCTACCTCAGAGAGCATATCGAAAATAGAAAGCGGGTTCGGTCCACTATGGGTGGGTTCTTAATAGTTGTGGATATAGATTTATATACACAGGATTAAACCCCAAGTTTAATTTTTCGTTTCAAGGGAAAAATACCAAGTAAATCATTTTTGTTACAAGAGATTAACATTTTAGGAAAATTAAATTATTTTCAGAGTTATATGGAGGTACTTTGTTATTAGTGCGGAGAGGGTCAGTATAAGGATAATTTTTAACGACTTGAGTTGTGTTGGAAATTTGCGATTATGTATGGTTAAAAAAAAGGGACTAAAAATAGCCCTGCATGTTTATCTTTGCTTAGAAAGAAGGAAGCATGTTAAATACAACAACAATACGGAAGTATACCAGATTGTTGTTGTTATTAACATTCTACTTCTTTCTAAGCGAAAATATAAACGCACTAAGAAACAAGGCTAATAATGGAACATGCATTCGGTGTGTTTCTTTGTGTAAGCTTATAAGCTCATGAACATTTGCAAGAAAAATACAATATAATTGCAGTCTTTTATGCTGAATTAGCAACGATAAAAATCACGTGACTATAAAAACTAAAACTGACCGGATACAAGATTTTTTGAGACAATAGAAATTACAGTTTATAACAGTTATAACAGTTTTTCAAATATAAAACAAAAGGTTCGGAGACCGATAAAATATGATTCGTTCTCTCGTAAAAAATTCAAAAGGGAATCTTATTTTTGATCCGATAGAGAATCTTATTTTTCGGATCATTTAAAATTAAATTCGTTATCACGAATCAAATTTTCTACGATCCATAAAATATGGTTCGATCCCGAATTCATCACACAGAAACTATTGAAGATCCATTTCCTACAAGAATAAACTTTGTTTAACAAAAAAGAATTATATCTGTAATAAAATTGAATCGTGTCAAAACCAAAAGACTATGTGGCAAACAATAAAAAAATTAGTTTTGAATGAGAATAAAGTTGAAATAAGTGAAGTCTGTTTTGATAATAAGTTAGAATCGGAGAGCCCTGTGATTGCTAACAAGTTCAACTCCTATTTTATCGAAAGTATAAACGCGATTAGTAATTCCATACCAGTTAGTAATAACATTCAGTCTGACATTGAATTACCAGAAGTGCAAAGTGTATTTAATTTTAGAGAAATTGATTTTCATGAGTTAAGAAAAATATGCAAAAGTATGAATACAAAAAATGCCTTGAATTTAAATATTAACATCGTACTAGATTGTTTCGATATTATAGGTCCAATAATCTTAAAAATAGTTAATGAATCTTTCACCCATGGCGAGTTTCCGAAAAATTTAAAAGAATCAACTGTTATACCGATTCCCAAGGAATCGGGAACAAATGACTGTGAAAAGTTTAGACCAATAAACATGATGCCTATCCTTGAAAAAATAGTTGAAAAGTGCGCTTATGAACAATTTTATAAATATGTATGTGATATTCAATTAATTATAGAAAATCAATCTGGGTTTCGACATGAACATTCATGTGAGACATCCCTGAACTGGCTGATAATGACTCTGAAGGAAGAGAGACATAGTGGTAATAAAATAATTGCGCTATTTTTGGACTTTCAAAGAGCATTTGAAACTGTTGATCGCAATAGACTTCTAAGTAAATTATCGAAATATGGTGTAAAAGGTATTGAACTTAATTGGTTTAAATCTTATTTATCTGACAGAACCCAAAAGACAAGTGTGAATAATTCGTCATCAAGTGCAATTGAGACTTATTTTGGTGTTCCACAAGGAACTATACTAGGTCCATTACTATTTTTAATATACATCAATGATATATGTAAAGCTTTAAAAATGTCTAAAATAACTTTGTTTGCCGATGATGCTCTCCTGTTCGTAAGTGGTAAAATGCTATCCGAAATTTTGGACCACATTAATGAAGATATTATCAACCTTTGTTCGTGGCTTCACTTTAACAGACTTAAAATCAATGTAAACAAAACTAAGTTCATGGTGTTAAATAGTAGTGACATTATAAATTTATCGATTGAGGGAAAACCCATAGAACAAGTGAATGAAATGAAATATCTAGGTGTTATACTGGACAGTAATTTGAATTTCAACAGTCATATGAGATATGTATCCAAAAAAGTGTCTAAGAAAATTGGATTTCTTAAGAGGATACGCAAAAATATAACAACAATCTGTGCCATTAATATCTATAATACGATCATTAAACCTCATTTCGAATTTTGTTCTACAATTTTATTTTTGGGTAACAATGAGCATATTAATCGACTCCAAGTTCTGCAAAACAAAGCCATGAGAACCATTCTAAAATGTGGGCTCCACACGCCAATCCTCTGGATGCTTTCTTGCCTTAGATGGTTAAACATCAAACAAAGGATAATGTTCAACGCACTTTTATTCGTCTTTAAAATGAAAAACAATTTGGCACCTAAATACCTAACGTCGAACTTAACTTATGTAGGTGACAACCAACCGCATTTTTTAAGATCTAACTGTGATTTTAGACTTCAGTTTTATAGAGATACTAGAACACAGAATATGCTTTATTTTCGTGGACTTAAATTATTTAATGAATTACCTTCTATAATTAAAAATGAAACTGTTTTGTCAAGATTTAAAAAACTACTTATACCACATATAAGAGAAACAATTGTTTAAGAAGTTTTTAGTTTTTTAATTGTATACATATTCCTCAGTAAAAAATTGTAACTATTCTCATTATTTTAATTGTAATAGTAAATTTTACTAAATAAAATATACATACATACATACATACATACATACATACATACATACATACATACGATCCACAAATAAGAAAAAAAAAACTAGCCAGTTGACACAGGTGAGAGCTGACACAAAATTAGAAAAGAAAAAAATATTTCCAACAGGGTGCTTCAAAAAAAGTGTCAAAATTTTGAAACTTCGTTGTTTCTTTAACAATATTAGAAAAGAAAAAATATTCCTTGAGCAAAAATATGTTTTTGTGTCAATTTTATGGAAATCGCTCAAGGAACAACGAAGTTGCAAAATGTTGACATTTCTATAAAAGATCCTGTTTTGAAATTATTTTTTTATTCTGTATCAATTATTACTTGTGTCAATTTAATTCAAATAGCTTAAGGAACAACAAAGTTGCAAAATGTTAGAGATTTTTTTGAAATACCTTGTTGAAAATATTATTTTCTTAAAAGTCAGATCAGTCAGATCACACCTGTGTCAATTTCATTAAATGAAATTGAAAATGTTAAAATATTTTTGAAACACCCTGTCTTGAAAATATTTTGTCTTTATTAATTCAGCCTCAGTTATCATCTGTGTCAATTTTATTCAAATCGCTCAAGGAACAATGAAGCTGGAAAATGTTAACATTTTTTTGAAACACCCTTTTTTAAAAAAGTCTCCAAATGCCAACGAATCACCCCAAAATCACCTTTTTGCGGAACACTAATAAACCATGAAAATTTCTAATTTCTTGGAGGATTTTTTGATGCTTTTATGATGAATTTTATTTTTCCGATCTCTCACGAACGAGAGATACAGAAAATAAATGTTTTTAATTTGTTCGTGAGAGAACTATATATTTTTATGTTCGTGAGAAGATCGAGAAAGAATGAACGAACCCTGTTTTAAAATATTCGCTTATCAACGCAACTGAATTTCAAGGTCTGCCCACCCAGCTTCAGGGTAAAGGCTGAGATATGGAAATAACTTCTTGAAAGAGTGCGTATCCATTTGAGAGTAAAAAGACTCGGAGCAACTCTCAAGTAGCTTTGGGAAGTGAAATTCTCAAGTGCGTACAGTCATGAAAAATAAAATTAGCTCAAAGAGGAATAGACTAGTTATCCGGGAATCAGTCTAGACAGTTTTGAGGTGATAGTGCTTTTAAAATGGAAACGCATTTTAAATATAGGAATTGGAAGTGACTATTAACCAACGGAGTATTCCCACCCTACAATTCCTAAAATAAAGAAGTGAAAGAATTCTCTTTTTAGGTGGCAGCGGCTGGGTTCGATTCCCGATTTTTCGCGAGGTACTGCCTCTTGCGAGGAACAGACAAATCCTCCAAGAGTATACTTGTCATGAATAAGTGCTTCTCGTCTAGCCGTTCGGAATCGGTAAAAAATTGTAGGTCCCCTCCATTCCTGCCAACAACACGCACACAGGAATGGTTGAAAGTTGTAAGTCACTAGGCCTTGGTTCTTCTCGAGCTGTTGTGCCACCAAATTTATTTATTTATTTGAAAGAATTCTCTAAGCTAAGGAGAATATTTTTGTAGATAGAATCAACACGGTTCAACAGTGGTGTCTCAAAGTGCAGTAAGACTGAAATATTTGATGAACACTTATCGTAAGAGCTACTCTGCCATACAAAGAGCTTAAGTCGGTAGGAATTTTCAGGACTAGCCAAGCAAGGATTCTAAAAAAAATAATGGTGGTGAATGGACCCTTTAGCGCCAATTTTTGTGGTCCACATCAATCCCATTTTATTTGCAGTTCCTTGTATATTTTTATAAAACAAAACAATGGGCGCTATCGTGAATAAAATTTCCCACGGAATTTTTCCCATCGTCGAAAACTGGGAGCGCGAATTGTGGTCGCAGTTTCTCTCGGAATTTATTGACATCGAAAAAGTAATATTACATAGCCACTGAGCTACCATTTCAATCGACCAAATTTTAACCTGCAAGGAACAGTGGAAAACTATTGGCATTTCCAATTTTAGAAGATGGGAAAAATTCCGTGGGAAATTTTATTCACGATAGAACCCAATAAATTAGTGAAGTCGCAATCTTTTTTTTTAAGGGTAAAAAAGCCTGTTTTGTTTAAATGTCGTCTCATGCTCGCATGAGTCAAGAAACGGGTCTATAGTCGCATAATGGCAACGCCGTGCTTCCCAGTAAAAGAAATTTGATTTGGGGCACCTTAGCACAACTGGAATTAGCAGAGTTCACAAACATCATTCATATTCATTCACCTGATGCCATATTAAGCAATAATCAGTGGTCCCACTGTCACATGTCATCAAAGAGGCAGCCGAAACCACAATTATAGGTTACCAATAGGTGACAGAAGATGCATATGCGAATATGCTGAAGCGCGAAATACATGTAGCGAGAGGGGAGTATCGAGCAAATAGATTAGTATCAGAAATAAGTAGGCGTACACACCATTCTAGCACAAGGATATTGAAGAGTCGTGGAATCGAAAACCGGAGGCTTTATAAAAAGGCCGCAAAATTGGCGGCAGGCGGCAGCAGTAAGAACAGTTGTAGATGCATTAAATAACCATTTTTACACACAGAGTGCACTTTTTTCATTAAATCTATACAACTATCAGATTCTGGCAACGATATTACCATCAACGATATCGCCATACCCCTATATCGGACTACCCCTCTATCTGTTATATATCGAGTTTTTCAATAAGAACGCTACAAAAGTTTTTTTAATTAAACAAAAACGGTTTTGGATATCAATGAAATTCGTTATTGTTGTGAAACTACGTTCGATGCCATTATGTATGGAACTCCATTTCTTTTGCATGGCCACCACGGGCACGCTTGCAGAAGTCCAGACGCTGAACCCAATTTTTGACGGTTTTCAAGCATAAATCGGCCGATTCTGCTGCAATTTCACGTTCGATACTCGTACGAAGTTAGTCAATCGTCGCTGGCTTGATGGCATTGACCATCGATTCGACGTAGCTCCACAGGAAATAGTCTAACGGTGTCAAATCGCACGACCGAGGCGGCCAAGTGACTGAACCATTGCGTGAGATAACACGTTCTCCAAACTTGGGTTCCAATAAATTGATTGTGACATTCGCTGTGTGGCTTGTGGCGCCGTCCTGTTGGAACTGGAACCACATGTCCTCCAAGTCCATATTATCCAATTGGGGCCAAAAATATTCAGTTATCATTGAACGATAATCGCTATCGTTTCACAGTAACGTGACGGACTTGATCATCACGGAAGAAGTACGGCCCAATGACGCCGCCGGCCCATACACCACACCAAACCGTAATTTTTTTTGGATGCAATGATGACTCATGGAGTACGTGTGGATTGCTGCCTGACCAATACCGCATATTTTGTTTATTGACGAAGCCATTCAGCCAGAAATGAGCCTCATCGCTGAAGATGATTTTTCGATGGAAATCCGAATCATTTTCAAGTTGTTGCTCAGCCCAATTCACGAACATACGACGCTTCTGGTGGTCAAGCGGCTTCAGTTCTTGCGTCAATTTAATCTTGTAAGGATGTAGGCCAAGATCTTTTCGCAAAATTCACCACAACGACGTTACAGAGATGCCCAACGCTTGAGAACGACGTGTGAGAGACACATTTGGGCTTTCTGCAAGTGATGAAGCCTCAGCGGCAGCAATATTTTCGATACTACGGGCACTTCTTTGTCTCACTGGCACGGCAACATTTTGTGCTGTGCCTGTGGATTCAAATTTTTCTACTAGACGCTCTATTGTTGATCTGCTAGGACGATTATGACGAGCATAAATTGGACGTAGCGCTCTTAACGTTGAGGCCACTGACTCCGAATTTCGGTAGTAAATTTTAATAATTTCGACTCGTTGTTGGCTCGTATATCTTTCCATCATGAAATGGCAAACCTTACTGAAGAGAAATGTTAAAAGAGCGGCAAGAAATATGGCGTCGTTTGCTGTCCCTGTCGCTCTACTTTGTAGCGTCCCTGTTGAAAAACCCTTAACGAGGACATCAACGCTATCATGGCCATCTTTGCTGATGATAGTGCAATATTGGAGCCAGATAAATCCGTTACGGAGGCTACATAAAAACTGCAAAATGCAGTCGATAAAGTCAGTGATTGGACTCAAAAATGGCGAATCAAACTAAATGAAACAAAATTGACGCATATAAACATTGCAAACAAAAAAATAAACAATGTTCCAATTCTTATAAACAGTACAACAGTACCTTACTCCAATACTGCCAAATACCTTGGAATGACTTTGGATGCAAAGCTTAAATGGAAAGAGCACATCAAAAAGAAAAAAGACGAACTAAACTTGAAGTACAGAAAAATGTACTGGTTACTAGGAAAGAACTCTGACCTATCTATCCAGAACAAGCTAATGTTATATAAGCAAGTACTGAAACCCGTTTGGACATATGGCATCCAACTATGGGGCTGTACAAAACTGAATGCTGAACCCATCCAAAAATTCCAAAGCAAGGTCCTTCGCGGAATAATAAATGCCCCTTGGTATATAAGAAATAGCGATCTACATCGTGACCTTCAAACTGAAATGGTTACAGAAGTGGTTAAAAAACACGCTGTATCACACAATCAGCGACTGCAAAGTCATACCAACTCCGAAATGGAGATCGTCTTAAATGTACGAGACAATGTTCCGAGATTAAGAAGAACCAAGGCTCATGATCTGATGGTCTAAAAGCTATGGGAATGTGTTGCAAACTTTAAACTTCCTACATTGTGATTTATAAATAAAGAAAGAAAAATCATTTATCGGTCATTCATGGATTGGTCCTGATTCACCGATGGTTTTAGTGGGTTAAGAGTCCCCCACTACTCTGTACCAATTCTTTCCGAGTGTCTTTTGAAGATTCCCATCAAATAAAAGAATAAAATAGCTAGCGCAGCAATGCAAACACCAATAAAACGATATTTTTTTCAAAACACATCACAAGCCAAAAGATGGTAAATGTACGTCAATTTACCATAAAAATCTCTTGAATTTCACTTAAACTTTATTGATATACCCGTTAACGACTTGCCAGAAACAAAAACACTTAACAATAATATTAACTGAAATAAAACATGAAAACAAAAGTAACCCCTAAGCGCCAACCACTCTAAATAATAATTTAGAAACTTCATAAACACACTTGACGAAACACGACACCACTGCTCTGCAAAGTTCATTTTTGTTCCTTAACTACTGGCTGAATTTTTAACAAGATAACTTTCAAGCTATAACGAAAATTAAGTGCAAAGTTATCCTTTAATTGTATTTCATTTTTAACGAAATTAGGTATTTTTGCTTATTCAAGTTTTGTCATGTAGGTAACACTATAAAAAAAAAACAATTTATTGTAAACATTTTGGGTCAAAATAATAAAAAGCCTTAAATTATTAATTAACTTAAAATGTGAAATAAAATAAATGTTGGTGGTTTTTGGCACGTATACAAATATGAAATACATTAAGCTGAATAATATTCAAAAAATACCACAAAGCCACTTTATAAAATTAGGTTCATTTTCTGTCATGGTTCTTTAATAGCTGCTACTCCCAACTCATGCTCTAATTTTGTATTCTCTCTAATTCTTAATGTGTTAACCTTTTTCAATTGAGAAACAAACTCATTTTGGTATATATAAATACAGATGTTCAAAAAAAGCCTTTCATCTTAAATCACCCGCTTTTCGAGGAAAAAAAAAACGCCCACATTCAAACCAAATATTTGACCAGACATGTTCTTTTCCTTCTGTAAAAGCGAAGCAAACAGTAGATAAAGCCCCAAGCTTGTTACAAAAAAATTAAAAAGTAAATTCACGTCATTAACAGTCTCTGAATTTCATAAAGCTGTTTGCCTTCATTTAACTGAATATATCCCTTCGCATCAGGACGATGCGGCGATGATGACGACAAGGAAAGACAAAAATAAAATACCCAACAAAATATTTTTAATTACATTACAGTCGTGTTTTCCCTTTTTAACCATTTTTTGACTTTATTAACCGAAATGTAATTTTTTTTTTCTTTCATCAAAGGAAACAGACGCACAATTTGATTTGACAGAACGAGTTTTTATCCTTAATCCATTGGGGTTTATGTTTTGGTCGTCCCTTCAGGATCTGGAAATCCGCATGGTTAAAGTAGTAAAAAAGATTAAAACTCTATTACCCTTGAACGAGAAAACTTGACAAAAAAATCCTTAAACCAACAGCTTCAGTTTATATAAATAAATAAAAGCTATTATTCAATTTTATTGTGTTTCCCTACCTCAGCATAACTTTGGTTGTGGAGTGTCTCTATAACTCGATATAAACTATCTGAGTGCTCTGCAAAGATTAAACGCTTAAAAACTCAACGCAAAATATTTTGGGATCAAATTAAATTTTCATAATTATTTTGGACAAATTTATTTGGTCTGCTCCAGCCTATATCAATTTAATTTTCCATTTTCTGATTTATGAGGAAGAAAAAATAGAAACAAATAATGTAGCTATTTTTTAATTTAATTTTTCAGAAGTGAAAAAAAGTTTGTTAGGGGAACCTGGGACATATGTATGTAACATTTGGAAATAAACAAATCTGGGTAGATTTGTATTTAAGATTTGCTGTTTTATATATTTTAACCAACATAAGGTTTCGATAAGATGGTTTCGAATATGCAATAGAGCTGATATAAGATATAAGATATAAGATATAAGATATAAGATATAAGATATAAGATATAAGATATAAGATATAAGATATAAGATATAAGATATAAGATATAAGATATAAGATATAAGATATAAGATATAAGATATAAGATATAAGATATAAGATATAAGATATAAGATATAAGATATAAGATATAAGATATAAGATATAAGATATAAGATATAAGATATAAGATATAAGATATAAGATATAAGATATAAGATATAAGATATAAGATATAAGATATAAGATATAAGATATAAGATATAAGATATAAGATATAAGATATAAGATATAAGATATAAGATATAAGATATAAGATATAAGATATAAGATATAAGATATAAGATATAAGATATAAGATATAAGATATAAGATATAAGATATAAGATATAAGATATAAGATATAAGATATAAGATATAAGATATAAGATATAAGATATAAGATATAAGATATAAGATATAAGATATAAGATATAAGATATAAGATATAAGATATAAGATATAAGATATAAGATATAAGATATAAGATATAAGATATAAGATATAAGATATAAGATATAAGATATAAGATATAAGATATAAGATATAAGATATAAGATATAAGATATAAGATATAAGATATAAGATATAAGATATAAGATATAAGATATAAGATATAAGATATAAGATATAAGATATAAGATATAAGATATAAGATATAAGATATAAGATATAAGATATAAGATATAAGATATAAGATATAAGATATAAGATATAAGATATAAGATATAAGATATAAGATATAAGATATAAGATATAAGATATAAGATATAAGATATAAGATATAAGATATAAGATATAAGATATAAGATATAAGATATAAGATATAAGATATAAGATATAAGATATAAGATATAAGATATAATATATAAGATAAAAGATATATGTACATAAATTTGGTGTTGTGACAGCTTGTGAAGATTCTAAATAGCATAAGATGGGAAATACTTTTCCATGACAAAAGTCACTTTTGGAGGTTTTCTCACTTCTTAACTCCTGTTTTTAAGGTGACTGATGAGGGATATCAATTATCAAACTCTTTATATGACAGTCCAGTGCACTAACTATTACCAACAATTGCCCTATCATGCTCATAAAAATCCAAATACTAATGCAATTTACTTACTCTATTTTCCCCTATTAAACTCTTATCTAATTACGCATATGGGTTGCATTTTTATGATTCAATTTACCAATCACCAACGAAACTCAGTTTGAAAAAAAAAACATTGACTTTATTGTTGTTGGTATTTGGAAACAAATATATTTATATTGAGTGGGTAATTTAATTGAATTTGTGCACTTATGCATTCATAATACATCGACTTACCTATCGTGGGCGAAAAAACTTAGTCTAATAGTATGGGAAGGCCCATACTCGCCTGCAAGTAATTCTCTTTTTCTACGATGGCGTTTCTGTTCGATGTGTTTTTGATGAGCGGCATGCAACTGTGCCCGATCAAAATTTGCCGCTTCCCAGTGACGTATAAAAGGACTAAGGTTTTGTGTGTGTCCTGAAAGAGAAACAAAAATTAATAAATATTAAATTGATTATTTCATTAGTTAACAGAATTAATTTTACAATAAAAATTAAATAAAACGTAATACATTTTATATTTTTTTCAACTTTTGGATTTAACAATTAAATCACAGTTTTGTAGAACCTCAACAAAAAGAATTTAAGTGTTACTACAACAATAGGTACTTATGTATTTATGTACATCATGCGTTAAGAAATGTTGTTATTTTTCCTTAATTTATAGAAAGTTATGTTTAAAATTGTTTTAACAGTTTTTTTTAGAATGAAATGGGTTTGAGAAGGGACTATCTGAGAACAGTGTGAAATCGTTAAGAGAGGTTAGAGAAACAGAGATCCAAGCAAAACTGTAAGCGTAAATTTATTTTGGAAATAAAATTATTGTTTTTCTTAGAATTTTTTCAATAAATTTAAATCTTTATTAACTTAGTTTTAATGGATATTGTTTTCGATTCCATAAAAACTTAATTATTCTTGCAGTGTTCCTATTAGTATACCTATAACAATGCTATGGCATTCGGACTATTCAAACAGATTTAATCTGAAGTTAATTATTTGCCTACCACTAAGTTACACGCACATCGCGTATATACCCTGTCCATGTCCATATTGATTTACCCTATTGGGGAAAACACTGCTACAAACCCAATATTAACATGTGGTTGGTAACTTAACCCAAACTCCAATTATATTAAACCAATTCAATGCTTGGTCAGCTTTCCTTTCCATCAATAAGACACCTTTAACCCTGTTCTGTTGTTGGATGAGTACAATACACACAAAATACAAATTGGGTTTGTAAACTATGAATAATTGAAATTATGTAGATGATGTGTTGATTTCGATAGTGATGGCTGGCTACCGAATTGTGAACTTAATTACAAATTTTAATTACTGAAGCCCAAATTTGGTCAAATAAAAAAAAAATTGTTATCCCGTCGCATTAATATCTACATACCTACATAAACAATGAACCTACAAATGTATTATTTTTATTAATTTTTTAGACTTCTCCAATGTTGAATTTTGTTGAATTTTTGTTGAGACAGTAATAAAGTACTTTCCCAAATAATAGAAAATTTGATTTTCTTCTTAAGTCTTAAAATCAACGATTAAAATTTTCAATGATGAGTTTCAATGTTATCTATAATTAGCCCCTTACTAGCACCAGATAAAGGGAGGTCATGATGATAAAAAGGAAGCATTTGTCAAATATTTTGGTGGACATTTCATGACGATACTTTACTCCTAAGATCTAGTCAACTTAAGATCAGCTCCAGCAGAAAAACACCGAAATTTACATTTTTAATGATGAAAATCCTGGGAAGTTTTTCCTAGTCACGGTGCTGTTTCTCACGATCTTGTTCAACAACTGCGTCAAGAATTGTTATTTTCTGAAAAGATGGCAGATAGCTTAGATAGTACCGATACCCGAAAAAATCGATAGAGGTACCGTTTCTGGATTATCGTGCTAAAACTTCTTAACAACACTATCAAAATCCTTGATGAACTTATTCATTGAAGACTAAAGGTGTTCTGCCCCATTAATAACGTCGTTTTGGACCTACAGTTGAAATCTCAGGAGAAACATCGTGCCTTATAAGAGAGCAAATAATTTCCCCTCCGTTGCGAATTTCTGCTATACAAATTCTTGTGAAAACGAAGTGTTACAACTATTGTCAAAAATTCTGGTGGTCCGTTTCATTCACAGCGTTGCCACTAATCGGTATATATTTTCCGAAGTAGGTTTTCAAAAAAAAGCAGTAAATTCAATTTTCATACAAAAGATGTGCATCCAATAGCCAATAGCCAGAAGCCGTAAGAATAAAATTGACAAATTAGTGGACTATATTTTGATGACTGATAATATTCTTTTTTCCAAAAAACAAAAGTGCAATAGCCTCAATTTAAAAGCAGTAGATTTGTTTTACGAAAAAAGTGCATTAGATCTATTGAAATTATGGCAGAGTGGCAACGCCACTTATACACAAAAATTATATTTCTAACAAAAAAGTTGGTGCAGTTCAAGGCTCAATTTGTTTGTTAACTTTTTTCAAATTTTACTAACTCTGTTCCAATTTTTCCCTCCTTTTAAAAATTGACAAGTTTTATAAATTTTTTTGGGGAAAAATACCAAATTAACCTTATGTAACAGCAACTCGGAAACAACTACGCTTTCCATTACCTTAAAACCATCATGAGAAAACTGGCAGTCCTAGGCAGGAAGACTGTGCGGATCTGCACCGCTGCATCCATCATCATCATCATCATCGGCTCGACAACCGGGGTCCGGTCCTGGCCTCTTTCAACAAGTCTCTCCACCTATCCCGGTCTCGAGCCGACGCCATCCAGTTGCGCACCCCAAGGCTTCGGGCGTCCTGGTCTACGCCATCTCTCCAGCGCAAGCATGGTCTACCACGCTGCCGTCTACCATAGAATGTACCACAAAAGACTTTCCGAGCAGGTTCCTCTTCGCTCATTCGAGCTAGGTGCCCTGCCCACCGGAGTCTACCGAGCTTAATTTTTGTCGCTGTCTGCTTCAAGGTAGATTGCGTACAACTCATGTTTGTACCGTCTCCGGAATCGTCCTTCCTCACATATGGGGCCAACAATTCTCCGTAAGACTTTTCTCTCGAACGCGGCTAAGAGGTCACAGTGCCTTTTGCTAAGCACCCAAGTCTCGGATTCATACATGAGTACTGGCAGGACCATGGTCCTATACAGCAGCAGTTTTGAAGTTATGGTTAGATTTCTAGATTTGAATAGCTTTGACAGACTGTAGTAGGCTCTGTTGGATTTGAGAAGCCGCCCGCGTATTTCTTCTTCTATATTGTTATCGGCTGCTACTGTTGACCCAAGGTATTTAAAGGATTGCACCACTTCAAATTCGTGCTCCGCTACCTTGATTGTTTGACCAACTGTTCTTCTCGCATTCGACGCCACCATGTACTTTGTTTTACCTTCACTAATGTGCAGCCCCAGATTTTGTGCCGCCTGCTCGATCTGGATGAAGGAATCGTGTACAGCTTGTTCGGTTCTTCCGATGATGTACCGCTGCATCCGCTTTGGCCAAATGTCAGCAGTATCACAAATAATCCAAACCTGCTGGAGTTTAAATTTCATCTTTTCAAAACCTAACTCAAATTATTTTTAAGTTTTATTTCATAAATTGAATTAAAATTGAATAATTAAAGAAGCAATGTTGATTGGTTTTTATATTGAAAATCGGTTTTTTGCAAAAAAAAAATTTTAAAAACATCTAGCTCTCCTGTAGGCTTGATCCTAAAATATTGCGTAACATTTTTATTTAAGAGAAGGAATAGTTTTTTTTTTTCAAAATTTTGACATTTTTCGATTAGCCTTTGAATTATGAATGTCGTAAATAGAATTGAGGGAAGACTTAAAATTTCTTAAAAATAGTTCTCAAAAAATTTTTTCAAGATTGTAGCGTTTCATCTTGGATTTATTCAAAGACTTCGTGATAATTTTTCAACGGTTTTATATGTTGAGTGGTTTGTATTTGGGTTAACAAACTGGCTCTGGACCTTTGGCACCTCATATATGGGAAATTTGATATTTTAGAATGTCATCTAATTGGTCAGTAATTGGTCAAGAAAGGTCAACTAGTCCTAGAAATTGGTCAGCCCTTGATAACTAGTTATAAAGACTTAAAGTTTCCCCAGGTCACTCAAGGTCACGCGTGATTTTTGGCACCTCATTTATGGGAAATTTACAAAAAAAAGATGCCATCTGAAAGATTTGTAGATAGTGATAAAAGGTCAACTATTTTCAGTAATTGGTCAGCTATAGTTTTTTTTCTATGAATTTTTAAAACTCGTTTCAAGGTCACAAAAAAAACTTTTGGCACCTCATTTGGGTCATTTCAAAAAAACAAGTATTCCATTTGAAAAGCCATTTCACGGTCATAATAGGTCAGTTATTTTCAGAAATTGGTCAGGCATAGTTTTTTTTAATGAATTTTTATTTTATTTAAAAAAAAAATTCAAGGTCATAACGATTTTTGGCACCTCATTTATGGGAAATTTGCAAAAAATATATACTATCTGAAAGATCTCTAGATCTATATAAAAGGTCAGCTATTTTCGATAATTGGTCAGCGATAGATTTTTTTTAATAATTTTTTTTTTAAATTTCAAGGTCATAGCGATTTTTGGCACCTCATTTATGGGAAATTTGGGAAAATTGCATACATTCTGAAGGATCTCTTGATCTATATAAAAGGTCAGCTAGTTTTAGTAATTGGTCAGCCATAGATTTTTTTTAATGAATTTTTGTTCAAGGTCATAGCGATTTTTGGCACCTCATTTATGGGAAAATTGCATACCATCTGAAAGATCTCTAGATCTATATAAAAGGTCCACTAGTTTCAGTAATTGGTCAGCCATAGACGTTTTTGTATGAGTTTTTGAATTTTCGTCAGTAGTATAAGAGAATGTTAGTAGCTAATTTTGAACATGAAAGCAATGCCTAGTCATGCGCAAATTACCTATGCATCTGTAAAAACAATCTAGTTGTTAAAAAACCCTAGAAAAAATTATTTTGACGCTAATAAGAGCTTGGCAATGGTAATAATCGAAGGTGTTGCTTTGCCAGCAATTTTTAGCCCAGGAAAATTAGACTTTCACTTCGAAAAAATTCCGACAAAGCTGAATTTTGGTAGAGAGCTTTGTGTTGGCGTGTTAACCATTTCCTGAAAAGTTCCGTAAATTTGGACCGGGGCTTAATTTTTTTGGGGGTGTTAAAAGGGGTTAAATTCAGTTTTTTTTCTTAATTTCTCGAAAATTATAAGTTTTTTTTTGAAAAAAATGTGAAGATACAAAGTTTAGCTTATGTTATTCTACACAAAAAAGATTAACATACTTTTTTCATACAAGCAATAGATTCTGAGAAAATCATGGTGGATTAAATTTTGTCAAAAAATTTATTAAAATTTCCATAATGGATGGGTACGATTTGAGTTTGGCTACATCTCTTCTTTAAGAAACCAAGTTTTTGAGGTGCCCGGGGTAAGGGAATGGCCGCCAATTTCTAGGACTAGTTGACCTTTCTTGACCAATTACTGACCAATTAGATGACATTCTAAAATATCAAATTTCCCATATATGAGGTGCCAAAGGTCCAGAGCCTAACAAACTGCACAAAATTTTGTTTTACGAGTTTTGTTTCCAAATTTCACTTCTTTTAGAAAGATTACATTTAAACAGTAAAATAAAATCACAAATTGCAATTTTTAGTGATAGAAATGTCTGGTATAAATGGAAATATTTAATATTATTATAGCAGAGTTGTGTCGTAGTTACTACATTTTGTAATTGATTACAGAGTCGATAACAATTACATGTAATCAGTAATTCACTTTTTCCAATTAAAATTTAATATAACTGTTATTGTAAATTTTCAATTATAAATACATGTTATTTGAAATTGATAATTTTCAATTAGTTAAAACAGTTAATTGAAAAAAAGTAGTTGACGAATAAGAAAATTATTGAAAAAACCTGTGATGATTACTTTCATGTAATCGCTACAAACAAATGTAGTTGATTACATAAAATATCAATTATATATAACAACACAAGTGTAATCAAAATTTTTTTATTATCAATTACATTTGTGAGTAATGATTACAGAAAAAGTAATCACTGCAGGTTTTTCAATTACTTACCTTTTGTTCTTCAATTACTTTTTTTTCAATTAAATGTTATTAAATCAAGTAATTGTTTTTGTTAATTACATGTAATTTCTAATTGAATTTTTTGATTACAATAACAAGTAATCAGACATTTAACTTTTTCAATTACAAATAACATGTAAGTGTTATTGACTTTTTTGTAATGAGTACCACCCAACTCTGTCTTAGATATACTCGTAGTCTTATTGAACCTCATTTTGTTTATCATCATACTTGCTCTATCAAGCTTAAGCAATTCAAATAATGAAAAAAGCTTAATTTGTCCAACAAAATAACTTAAACCTTCTGTCATATCAAAGATTGGCAAAAAATAGAACTTTGTTTAATTACGATGATAAAAAAACAAACTTTTTCTTATTTTTTCCGCAAATTTCCTGTAATGAAATTTTAGTTTTATTTTTGTATTCTGTTTGACGCTATGTCAATGACTATATAATGCAAGTTTGCCCCCATGATATTTCAGAATGACACGTGGAAATTACGATGAAGTGAGGGTATACAGGTAGTCCGAGCATAAAAACTTTTTTCTTCTTCCTTAAATATTTTTTTTTGTCTTCACTTTTCAAAAAGTTTAATTGAGAATTGTGACATCACGTAGTTTCCAAGAGAAGTTTTGTTTTCCTTATGCTTATATTCCAGCAGACGCGGTCCATTTTTAATAAGAAATACCTATAAAAAAAAACTTGAAAAGTAAAAATTTCACGTGATTTAAAACTTCAAGATGGGAGACGGAAAAAGTAATATATATTTTGCGATGGCTTTTTCCGAAAGTGGTTGTCTTTTAAAGATTAAAACATCTGGCAGAAGTTTAAGAGTCAATGAAATGATGGTTGGTTTATATAGAGGGATGTGATGGGTGGACAGATTTTTTTTTTTTATCAAAGAAGAAAAAGTTTTTATTTGAAAATTTATTATTAGATATGGCCTTCATGATATCATTTTAATGGTTTTTAATAAAGTTCAGTTTTTTGTTCTTGCATTTCCGTCATCAATGTGACTTGAAGGTTTTTTTTTTTCTTTTCTTATTATGTTTGCGTTGGACATTTTTTCGTGTGCCTTAAAACTTTTCTGTTAAGCAAAACAACATAACGCTTAAGCCCTACAACGACGTAGTAGAATTTAAGTATGAAATGTCTAGTCAAATAGTCAAATCTTAAGAGTAATTTTACCAAATTTCTTATAAAATTTTTCATGGAAAACCATACATACTCTATTGGATTTGTCAAATCCTTGAACGAGTTCAGAATGCAGGAAAATTTCTTTCGGTAGAATAGGCTGGGATTTATAAGTGATTGAAACGTTAAATAATTTGCCGTTAATTAGTTGTGAATATTTCAAAGTTTCCTATGTTTTTTGGGTACTTTGCTAACTTGATATCTAGCACCCTGTCGAAGATCGATATTAAATGATTGCTTAATAGTTTTTCATCAATTTGTCATTATAGTTGGAAAAAATTCAATTTCATCGTGGAATGTTTTCTATGTTTTTTAGTTGCTTTACTAACTTGAATCCGATAGGTGTATAATTTAATATAAACCGTTCATTAGTTGTGACAATTTCAATTTTGTTTTTAGAAAGGTGTTAAAAACTTCTAAAAGTTAATATTTTAGTGAGTCGAAAAATGAGTGGGTGGATAGTTTCCATTAATTTGTCTTTGATTAGTTTTGACAGTTTCGAACTTGTTGTTCAATGTTTTCTATGTTTTTTGGAAGCTTTACTAATTTGACATATCATCCCCTGATTGCGAGAACTAGGTAACTCAATTTCAAAAATTTTGGGGATACATAGCAAGATTTATTGATATATACTTAGCTGGTAGAGAACGATTGAAAGTTTAAATTTTATGTTTTTCCTACTTCACAAATATTCTGTATTTTTCCTTGGTAAACAAAAACTGAATGAAAAGTCTTCAAAATTCCACAAAATAATAACGTTATTGCCGAGATCTTGTAAAAATTAAAAACTGATTTACCTATTTCTTGCAATCAAATTGACTGAATTTCTTATGGTCAAATAACTTGCCGTCAGTTTGTCATAGAAAAGTTGTGAAAAAATGAACCTGATCGTGCAACGTTTTCTATATTTGGTTTTGTTTTTATGGGTCCTGTCCAAAATGGGTTAACATTTGATATAAGTACCTGATCATGTTTGGCTTTATAATTTATCATTAATTAGTTTGTTACAGTTTCAAATTTGTCGGGCAGTGTCTTCTATGTTTTTCTGACTAACCTTAAATCATATGAATTTAGTGATATTGAAATCTTTATTAATTTATGATTTGTATTAATTAGCCATTTATTTTATTTACCTTTTTTAATATTGTCGGGCAATGTTTTCTATGTTCTTTGTTCAAGCCCCTAATTCATATGAAGTTACATACAAAAATGTTTCAAAAATGATTAGGTATATTAAACTGCTTTTTTCTTTATTAAGTTGTCACTAAGTCAAATGAAGCAATTTTATTGAAAAATACATGAAAAACATCGCACGCAAAAATCGAATTTTTCACAACTAATTAAAGACTTACTAATGGCAAATTATTAAGTAAGAAAATGTTAAGTTTTAGGAATTTTTAATACCTAAAAAAAAACATAGAAAACATGGAAAGAAAATTTCGAAATTGTAAAAACTAATTTACGACTAATCACCCACGAATTATTAAGTCAATTCAATTGACAATTTTTAACAATTCGAACCTCTTTAAGGTGTGGTGCTCTGCTAACTTGATATCAAGCTAGCAAAAAAGGACGGCAAATTATTAAGCTGTTGGACCGTACCACTTGAAAAGCACTCATATCACATCAATCAAAACTTCTTCAAACGTTAGTCAAAATAATTTTTCCTTGACTTTCCAAAAATATTAAATTTTCCAACAACAAGTATCATCCTGATTTATTATAATTTATTTCTTAGACATCTACTTACCCGTTTTTGACGTTTAAACGTTCATATCTGCATTCCTTTATTTTTCCGAATTGTTTATTAAACCTACGACTTTCTTCTAGTTGCATAATCTATCAAATACAGAAAAAACATCCTTCGACCTTCCCCCGTTTAGAAAATAGCCAAGGACGAGTTCACTCTCTTTAAACCAAGATAACGGAAACCCTGCAAAGGCTTGATGGCCGAAAAATTGAATTTAAGCTATTTATAAAGTACTCTAATGATAACAAGAAAAAAATATCTTCCCTAACGTTTATAAAATTCCCTAAGAAGCTTTGGCTAAATATACTGGGCTTAAGCTCATCTGGAATTTGAACCCATTTATCCGGTGGCGTGACAGTCCAAAGAAACAATCACTATGCCAAAGGGGTACAATTTATTTGAAATATCTAAAGTATCGAGTGATAAACTTTCAAAAATCCGACATTTATTACTCTTCCTGACCACATTCCATTAATTTCAATTTTAAAAGCTTTTCCAAAGCTACTTTTGGTCTTGATTTTTAAACGTGTATTCTGTGTTATCCCGCAAACTTGAAGAAAACGTGATTCACGAAGAAATTCTAGATACTATTCCTTTGGTTTGATATGCAGCAAGTTGCGTGTACACAAAGACCCCGATAAGTAGAATGCGACTCTGCTTGTTGCTAAAAATGTGCAGTGAATGAATGACTGCACAATATATACCCTTCAGGTGCTGCAATCGACAATGTGACGTGAATCAGTGATAGCTGATAAAGGTACGATGCAGGTTTGAAAGGTCTCTTTTTATTATTTTACTTATCCCTTTCCTTATTTCTCTGGCACTCTGTGGCAAATCGTGTTCTATTGTGCATAAATATACCTAACATGTACCTTTCCACCATGAAGACTGCACTACTGCAAGCAGCACAGCACCACCAGCATCATTATAAAAGTTATTCCAGAAAAGAAGGTAGAATGCGTGCCATTTTGCTGCAAACACTTCATCCATCTAACAAGGTAGAGCGCTGAGCTAAAACAGTCCTGCTGCACCTTTCAACGAAGAGGATGGCATTGGTGACGACAATGGTGACGACACGCCCGTAGTGGTGGTGGCGATGATGGCAGAACAAAAATGTTCTTTCGCTCGCTGCACTTGCTGGATGCACCATTGCGTTTGCTCCCCTGAATAAATTTACATTGTTACCGGTCGATGGTGTCGCTTAAAAAGGGTTCACATAGGCTTTGCGCGAACAGGTGGCGATAGCGGACTGCTGCGGACTACAAACTACTTTACAGACTGTGCAATCGCGTCATCGCAGTAGAATATGTGGTGTGGTGATGTAATGACAGACACTGTCAAAGAAGTTGTTGCTTGCAACTTTAATAATACTTGTCATGCTCGTAATTCCTTTTATGAATAGCTAATTGCAACGAAACGAAGTGGGGTCATTGAATCTTCTATACATACCTCTGGTTGCTGCATGTTTGATGTTTGGTCATTAAAGCCAGTGCCCATTAGTGGAAAAGTCTTCTTGCAATATATTGTTTGTATGTTGGAGTTACTTTCTCAACCGACAAATAAGGACTTCGGTGACAATCTTCGGGCACGCAAGTAAATTGCATAAGGAGCGTTTGATGCACTGCAAATTACTTCAAGAACTATGCGAACAGAATTCACATTGGTAATAATACGCGATTGTGATGTGTCTTCTTTTTAGGAATTGAATAATATAGTTTAAGCTGCCTTAAGATTTTTTTATTTTTGAAAATCCTGATTAGAAACTTTTAATTATTGTCTTGTAGTCCAGTCATATTTGTATTTTACCATGGAAATTGTGAGGTAATTTTGATCTTACCCCTCTTTTATGTTTTCGGGGGTGCTGAGTCCAAACCTAAGGTTTGTGACCAAAATTTCGTTACGTAATATGGGAAAAATGCTAAAAATTATGCAAAAATTCATTTTTTTGGAAGTTTTCACTAATATCTCCAAAACTACCGATTATTCGAAAAACTCATAAGAGTGCCATTGAAAGTAGTGGGTTTTTCAACAAGGACGCTACAAAAGTAGAGCGACAGGTACAGCAAATTACCTCATATTTCTTGCCGCTCTTTTGATATTTCTCTTAGTAAGGTTTGCCATTTCATGATGGAAAGATATACGAGCCAACATCGAGTCGAAATTATAAAAATTTAGTACCGAAATTCGGAGTCAGTGGCCTCAACGTTAAGAGCGCTACGTCCAATTAATGGTCATCATAATCGTCCTATCAGATCAACAATTGAGCGTCTAGTGGAAAAATTTGAATCCACAGGTACAGTACAAAATGTTCCCGTGCTAGTGAGACAAAAAAGTGCCCGTAGTGTCGAGAATATTGCTGCCGCTGAGGCTTCAGTTGCAGAAAGCCCAAATGTGTCTCTCACACGGCGTTCTCAAGCGTTGGGCATCTCTGTTACGTCGTTGTGGCGAATTTTGCGAAAAGATCTTAGCCTACATCCTTACAAGATTAAATTGACGCAAGAACTGAAGCCGCTTGACCACCAGAAGCGTCACATGTTCGTGAATTCGTGAATTGGGCTGAGCAACAACTTGAAAATGATTAGGATTTTCATCGAAAAATCATCTTCAGCAATGATGCTCATTTCTGGCTGAATGGCTTCGTCAATAAACAAAATATACGGTATTGGTCAGGCAGCAACCCACACGTACTCCATGAGGCATCATTGCATCCCGAAAAAATTACGGTTTAGTGTGGTTTATGGGCCGGCGGCGTCATTGGGCCGTACTTATTACGTGATGATCAAGACCGGCACGTTACTGTGAATGGGGATCGCTACCATTCAATGATAACCGAATATTTTTGGCTAAAACTAGAGGATATGGACTTGGAGGACATGAGGTTCCAACAGGACGTCGCCACAAGCCACACAGCGAATGTCACAATCAATTTATTGGAAACCAAGTTTGGAGAACGTGTTATCTCACAAAATGGTCCAGTCTCTTGGCTGCCTCGGTCGTGCGATTTGACGCCGTTAGACTATTTCCTGCGAGGCTACGTCAAGTCTATGGTCTATGCTAACAAGTCAGCGACGATTGGTGAACTTCTTACAAATATCGAACGTGAAATTGCAGCAGTATCGGCCGATTTATGCTTGAAAACCGTCGAAAATTGGGTTCAGCGTCTGGGCTTCTGCAAGCGTGCCCGTGGTGGCCAGGCAAAAGAAATCGAATTCCATACATAATGGCATCGAACGTAGTTTCACAACAATAACAAATTTCATTGATATCCAAAACCATGTTTGTTTTATTTAAAAAAAAACTTTTATAGCGCTCTTATTGAACAACCCGATATTATTGGGTGAAAAACGGGTTTAAAATTTTAAGACACTTTTTGGGAATGGAAGGTTATACAGGATGTCTACCGGGAAGGTAAAATACTTTGTTTGCCGCCATTTTGGTAAACATTAGTCTTGACAGTTCCATTTCCCAGTAATAAAGTAGACAGTGGCAAATTGATTATGAAAAAATATTCGATAAACCAACGTGTTTTAATAGTAAAAACATTTTATCAAAATCAATCATCGATTTCTGTGACGATAAGAAAGATACGTGAAATTTTATCGTGTAGTGAATGATTTCGAAGAAAGAGGGTCTGTTTGTGATAGGCCCAAGCATGGACCACAACGTACTACAAGATCGGCTGAAAACATTGCTGCTGATCAAGGAAGTGTTCCAAACAATCCATCAACCTCAAATGAAAACGGCGTGGGCTTGATTAAAATGTGGTATCAACAAGGCGGTGCCACATCGCATACGGCCAGGATTCAAAAATCAACAAAATATTCGTGATGAAATTAATGAAATACCACGTGAAATGTGGGAGAATGTAATGAAAAATGTGCTCAAAAGGGCTCGCATTTGTGAGACTAACAGAGGCGGACATTTACCTGATATTGTATTCCATACATAATTACCAGCATTAAATAAAACATTTATCAATATAAGATCCATTCTCTTTCATTTAATCAAAAATTATAAACAAACAAAGTAGTATACCTTCCCGGCGGACACTTTGTATATGCATAGTATAGGTTATAGGTTATGACAAAAATTTCTTTGCTTAAAAGTAATTCTAAGAGTTTGGATTTAGGACCAGATATTTAGCTTCATAACTAGGGGAAAATGGGTATTAGAGGTCCCTATCTGATATTTAAAATTCTTCCTCTGAAATTGTATGTAGTAAGAAGATAGACTTTATGTTTTCTATTTAAAGATGAATGACTTTAAAATAAAAAAAAATGGTATCCAATTTTAAAACTTCCTTGGGTGCATTATAAGTGGTCCTTCAATGAAGTTCGAATAGCTTGGCTGGACATATTTATTAAATTTCAATTTCTTTGTTGCAGTAAACGAAGCGCAGTTATAGATATCATCCTTTTATAGAATGTACACTGCTTGCATTGGCCCATGGAAGCGGCTTAAGAAATTATTTCCATGAATTAATACGCAAAGAATTCTGAAAATATGGCTGCTCATGAGTGATGTGGTGTGAGTGAAGTGTATATAAGAACAGAAATCAAAATTAAGAGCTAAAATATTCACTTATTTTCTGGCGGCAAACGAAAGAAAAACAACGGGCACCTAATGGTGCTTTTCACGCAAGTTTTTTTTGTTTATTTTAGGGCAAGAGACCTTCGGGCGAAAGTTATAATAGTTTTTGTAACTACAGGGGAACACACAAACTCAAAATAAGGCTGATAATTCATGCTGTTTTTCAATTTATTTATAGTTAAATTTTATCATCATTTCATCAGAAACTTTCGTCTCTACCCGAGCAAAGCAGGGACGGGCCGGCTAGTATTTTATGAAAAGGGTAACATTTTGGTAAATATTGTTTTTTTTTTCTATTCCTATAAGCTTTTCAATCAATAATATTGATTTTAGAAATTCGAAAAAAAAAAATGTTCTTTGAGAGGAACCTCTATAATTTTTTTTGAAAAATGGTTTTCCACTCAACGGAAGGCTTTCTATTTTATTGATTTTGTTTTTTTTAAGAAATTTAATAATTGTTAAGACGTTTTCGTAAATAACGACAGTTTTTTTCGTCTTTTGGATTTAATAATTTAATTTCCCTGGAAGATCTGATTCTCCTCCTCGTTTGAAAATCTTGTGGATATCTGTTACTTTCAGTGTCATATACTCATATAACAATGAAAACACTCAAATGTAGAGACTAGTTTTAAATGTTAATAAAATGCTTTTTATACCAAAAAGCACTAAGCTACAAAAAGAAGTATGTACTATAATGAACAAAAATATTCATAGCAAGCACCTAAGGAAACATTGATAGAGTATGTACTTTTTACTTTTTTTTTAAAACTACAGATCTATGTAAGTCTTTGAAAAATGTTTGTGTATGTATATATACTTTTCTCAAATGTAGACTTAAGACCCAACCAGAACGCATACAAGCTTAGCCTTTCTTTTTACATGTAAAATTATTCTGCCTTAAAGCCGCTGGCACTACCGATTCAATCGTGTATTTTATTTGATGAGCATTTCAAAACACAACAAAAAAATTTACTTATAAAAAACTTCCATTCATTAGGGTTTTCAAGTCCGGATTTTGTCTAACATTTTTGCCAACCATAATCCATCTATTTCTATTTGCCGGAAACACGGACCAACATCGTACATATGTATGTGCGCATAAACCTAACAAATTTTTTGCCGGAAAGTACCAGGATTTTATGTTCACCTTAGTTATGATGAAAATAATAAAGAAAAAAAATACAATTTTACAACCTTCCATCCGTTGTCGTGATGTTGCATCCGACTACAAAATTCTCAGTTTATTATGATTTCCTGTTTTTTTTTCAGGGAAGCGTGTGAGTTGTGAACTTTTTTTGTGTCCAAATAAAACTAAAAGCATTATATCTAGATACTCTAACGAACAATTTCAAGGGTTTTATGCCCCTGTAGATACTTGCTTTTGCAGAAATATGTATTGGTAGGTGTACCCAAAAAAAAAAGAAAATAATAAATAATATGTTCATGTTCATAGACTTCACATGTGCTAACTTTATTTTGAGTGTGATTCCCTCTCTTTTGTTCATTTTATATCCTTTTTGTTAAACCTGACGACCTGCCAGAATCCTGAGTGTCGGGGTGGATTGTGGATGGAAGGTAGGTAATAAAGCCCATTCACATCCACATATGCACTGCACACAGTATAATTCATTTAGGTCATTCTCATTTTCACCATAGCTTCTAACTTATACCTACACAACAAGCTAGCTATATTCCTATAAATTTGGAAAAGGTGCCGGAAAATAAACTAATAAACCACCACCGCCGTTGGTGAGCTTGTTTTCTAACAACAAAAAAAACAGAAAGGTAAAACCATATTCGAGAATGTTATTTACCATTTTTTACATTTCCTACACGTCTATATAAAATTGAATGAGAATTATAAATGTAGAAAAGTGTTTTTTGTTTCCTATAACTCCGCACAAAAAACAATGTTTGAAGTTGGTTTTGAATGTTTCCTTCCATGTTGATTTGGCTTTTCTATACGCAATACTCTCCGGGATGCCGCTAGGTTGCAACTCTTAGTTTTCATCTAAAACAAGTCGTTCCTTCTATTGAAAAATTTTGAATTAACTTTTTTCACAAAAGAAAATTCTCATTTGTTGGCTTGATGAATCTAAAAATACGTATTTTTATTTTAAAAGGATAAAAAATGATGATGAACCAAATAAAGCCAGGTAGCTACCTCTATAACAAGTGTAGAAGACCTGGCAGCTATCATTAGATTTCATTCCACTCAATCAACATTCTGAATAAACAAAAGCAGAGTTTTGTAGTTGGATGGTTTATATACTATGGCCTGGCCCTGGAACAGCATCAATTTATATTAAGTTCCAATTTCATTGAAAACATTATTGGATTAAAAACGAGTCCAACTAGTACAATATCTTGGACCTAGTATCTGAAATCGTACTCAATCTGCACTGAATAGTTCTTACATACGATTTTGCAATTCTGTCTGGTGGTCAGCTAAGACTTTATAATTTTTTTAATTCTCACTTTTCAACAAATATTTTGTATAGGATTGAGTTCAATAGGATGGTAAGCTTTTGAGTTTAGATCATATTAAAAGATTTTGTTGTTCAACGACATCCATGGAAAAATTGGAGATTTTTTTACTGACCTGCACTTCTCACATTTAACACAACTTAGATTTAAAAACAACTTTGTTCGTATAAGTATGTAGAATTCATACGCAAGCTTTGCTTAGCAGTTTTTCGAGTTATCAGCGAATATTGTGTAGAAATGAACATCATTGTTACTATTGTCACTTATCAAATTGATAAACCCTGAAATTTGATATTTTAAACTCATAATTATAATTTTTCAATTTTTTAGTACCTAATTGCAATGATCAAAACTTTAATTCGTTATGGATTTATTGATTGATAATCAAAATAGGGGTGTCAAATATAACAGGCCGTGTACGTAAACATATTATTAAATAATTTATTTTGTTTGTATTCAAATAGTTCATATAGACTCTAACCTACATAAATTTATATAAGGTCCTAAGTTTTGAAAGAAATCACTTCAGGGAAGGGGCTTAGGCCGTTGATTTAGAATAGACAAGCAGATAGAATCAGCGAAACTCCTTTTTATTGTTATTTTTAATCATAATTTTAGGTCTAATTAAAATCTCTAGTTTAATTTGCGTGTTTGAATTAAAAACATAAAACTTACCCACAGTACCTGTGTCATAAGTTTAAATATTAAATTTTGTTGGAATTTTAGTTTGTTAGTCATAATATTTTTTGGTTTACATATCTACATACAAACCTACACATACATTTACCTCTAAAATTATTTATTTTTGTTCATACACGCCTAAAGGGAATCGAAATTAAAATTATTTTATGTTTTATCAAAATGTTTTTAAAAAGGATTAAAGGATCGAAAAACACCCACGTGTTTTGTGTAGATAATAACTAGTTAAGTGGTTTTAATTATAAAACACACACATTAAAAGCAGGTAGCAAAAATCTGTTGTTTTTTTTTGTTTATTATGATTTTGTTTTTGAATAAAAAACAAACTTACATAGATTAATTGACAAAAATTTATTAATTAATGAAATGGAAACTAAACTACCAAATTTTAAATTAAATGATTAAAATTTAAAATAAGTCTAAATTGTTAGTTCCTATAAATTTAATTATTAACATATTATGGCCTAGCATAACACACAGATTCCTATATAAATCGTCTTTTCTATAAACATTTTTTCAAAGATACTCATAATATGGTATGCCCTCTGATACCTACTTCAAATGATAACCTCTAACTTGAACTATTAACATTAGAAAAATCGGATAGGATTTACGAATATAAAGAAGAAAATCTTAACACGATTGCTTTAATTTTCGAATATTGTAGGTTTGTGTGCACAGCACATGAATCCACAACAAAAAAATGCTTCAGAGGTCCTGCCACATTTACATTTTATTCTTTACCTCAACTCACGCCAGCAAAAAACCAAGCTCTACTTCAGGGCTAGTTCAAAGCGACCCCAAGTTTCAAAAAAACACAGAGTTGGCTCGTCATAGTTAGTTCAGGTTTTTCTAAAAAACCCTTTGGAGCGACCCCAGGGGGACTTCAAGGCCCAACGAACAAACCTGTTATAAAGGTGGGAAAGGCAAAGTTTCGAAGGGTAAAGTTTTAAAGAAAAACAAAGTTACGAAATGAGAATGTTTCGCAAGGACAAAGTTTTGAAGGAACAAAAAAAAATGAAAACCCCAAAACTTTCTTGTTCCTTGAGTGATTTTAACGAAATTGGCACAAGTGATAACTGCTACAGAATCAGAAAAAAACAGGGTATTCCAAAAATAAATACAGCTTCGTTGTGTCTTGAGTGATTTTAACGGTGTCAATTTTACTGAAATCACTCAAGAAATAACAAAGTTGTTAAAATACCCTGTTTTGAATTTTTTTTTATTTTATTACGTATCACCTGTGTAAATTTAATTGAATCGCTCAAAAAATAACTTAGTTCCATATATTTGCAAATTTTTTTTTTACGAAACTTTGACTTTGCGGAACTTTCTCCTTTCGTAACTTTGTTTTTAGACACTTTGTCCTTGAAAACTTTGTCTTTTCGAAATTAAGATTTTTCGAAACTTTATCCTTGGAAACTTTGCCTTTCAAACCATTTTCTTTGGAAACTCTGGCGGACACCCAATTTATTAATAATTTAACGCAGAAATATGAATCAAACTTGTTTAGGTTTTTCTTCTTTTTTAGATATATTCGTAAATCTTATCCAAATTTCCTAATACTTCTAGTTCGAATTTATGGATTGGTGTTATTTTCAAAAATTTTGAATCGAAATAGAAAAATAATTAAAAATCAATAGCAAATCAATGCAATGCTAAAGCCTTTTTTAAAGCCAAAAATACTTTTTCTAAAACGCTTTTTAGATTAAGTTTTTATTTAAAGCTTTTTATTTAAAGCTTTTAAAAAAAAATAATTTAATTTTCAAAATTAAGAACTAACATTTTTTCTTTATTTAAACTTTAAAATCAATTTCAAAAGCTTTAAAGCAAAAAATCTGTACATGAAAAGCAGATTAAGGAATGGATTTGTGGCTTTATAAAAAACTCTAGTGTGACATTAAGGTGTTCCTGAGGTATTTTTAATATGTTTTTTTTCGATTTTGAGTCAAATTTCCAGAAAATTATTTCTCAAAAATTGAAAAGGCTTACAACCACCCGCCTGCTTTTTGATATGGACAAGCAAAAGTATTTCTAAGCATATATTTGGGCATCAAACTCAAATCCATCATAATTTTTATACCATCAGCTGCCGTTTTTGAGATATTTACTTTTGAAATGACAAAAAAAGGGGCTTTTCGGTATTTTTGAGATTTTTTAACCAGACATATCTTGAAACCCCGACCTGATGGGTGAAAAAAGATGATGGATTTGAGTTTGGCGTCCAAAACTACACCAGACAACAAAAAGCTAACCAGTATTTACACGCCTATTTAGTTTCATCAAAATACTTTTGTCCTCATACATTTTTGAAATACAGATTTTAATTTCAAAAACTCTAAAATTAAATTTGGTTTTGTTTTTCTTTTGGAAAGCTTATTATCATTCCATTATTAAAAAAAAAATTTAAATAAACTAATCCAAAAACTTGGATGTGATTGGATTGCTTTTACTGAATTTCTTCAAAGGCACCTCCAAATATCCGATTACACAAATAATATTTTGTGTCTTTGTTTTTGACGTCCAATAACACATTTTTGCCGATATTGCATAATCGATATCTAAAAAATGGAATTACGCTCCAACCTAATGTATAAATATGAAAATATATTTCTTTCCAAACACAAACAGAAGTATAGTGTCAGCCATATTGGTAAACATTAGTCTTGACAGTTCATATTTGGCAGTAGTGAAGTAGACTCGTGGCAAATTTATTATGGAAAAATATTCGATAAACCAACGTGTTTTAATTGTAAAAAACATTTTATCAAAGTCAATCATCGATTACTGTGACGATGAGAAAGTTACGTGAAATTTTTGGGGGAGACAACAAAACGCACTATTTATCGTGTAGTGAATGATTTCAAAGAAAGAGAGTCTGAAGGTGATAGGCCCAAGCATGGACCACAACGTACTACAAGATCGGCTGAAAACATTATTGCTGCTCAAGGAAGTGTTCAAAACAATCCATCAACCTCAATTCGATGCCGTGCTCAGGAGCTTGGTCTTCAAAGAACAACTTTGAATACTTTTTAACGCCACAACTGCATGCTTTGGGTTTGATTAACATGTGGTAACAACAAGACGGTGCCACATCACATACAGCCAGGATTACAATGGAATCACTGCGAGACCTCTTTCCACAACAAGTTATTTCAAGAAATTGGTGATGTTGATTGGCCTCCACGGACTTCTTTTTTTGGGGATATTTGAAAAGCAAGATTTATGCAAACAAACCAGAAACGCTTGAGCAACTCAAACAATATATTCGTGATAAAATTGAAGAAATATCACGTGAAATGTGTGAGAATGTAATGAAAAATGTGTTTAAAAGGGCTCGCATTTGTGAGACTAACAGAGGCGGACATTTACATGATATTGTTTTCTATATAATTGCCGACATTAAATAAAACATTCATCAATATAAGATCCATTCTCTTTCATTTAATCAAACAAAGTACTATACCTTCCCGGCGGACACCCTGTATTAATAAAAAAAACTAGTGTCCACTCCCAAAGACCCGTGTTAAATGGCACAAGGATTGACAACTTTACCATTTGATAACTTTTCTTATTAAAAAAGATTTGATATCTTTTCAGTATTTATCACTTCACCAAATTCACCACTTCATCAAATTGTGGTGAATTTCACATGAAGGCACTTATTTAAGAAGTGTATACTTGTCTTATTACGTGTGTGCGTGTATGTGTATACTTGGACTATTGTGAGTTAAGGTTATCCGTACGTTAAAACTCGTCACTGACTTTAACACATTTGTTAATAAGAATTTCAAATCAACAAATATGTAAAACACTACCATGTTATTATCCGCTGTTTATTAATATGGGGAAAGTTTTTATAAGGATCCTATCTTTTGTTATTCGTAAAATCAAATCAAGATTTATATAAAAATAGTCTTAGTAAAATACTTTCTTATTAAAGCAATCTTATCTAATATCCTTATGATCCTACATATTTTGGTAAACCTTCATATACTCATACTTTGATACAAGAACAAGATTCACCTACAAATCTGTTGCAAAGTAAAACAGCTGTCGAAAAGTAATTCATCAAAACAAAAACAAAACTAATAAGAAAAGATATTTTTTATATCCCAATAACAAAAGTTTCTTTCCTTTGTTTTCTTTAATCAAATATAATTACATAATAAAACAAACATACTCAAAAAAAAAAATAGTATACACCAAAAACCATAGGCCTACCCTGTTCAATAGAAATCATTGATTGAATGCCAAGTTGAAATTTATCTACAAGGGTCATGGGATAATTTTGACCATTGTGTGCTAACCGCAACCCAGAAAAATAAAATCAATACCTCAAAATATAATCTGCTTTCTGATTCTGTTTTTTTGTATATGGATGAAGCTTCTTCTCTATCCTTCATCATGTTACAAAAACAAAAACCCAGAAGATATATGAAACAGAAAACACAAAAGAAAATGAAGCCGTTTTGATATAAACCATATATTTTCAGCCTCTAGCTATGTACATTTTTGTGTATGCTTTTAGTCCTTATTTCCCATTCAGACAATAGCAATGTTAATTACGGACTCTGCTATGAGATGACCTCGAGGCGAATCGTTTTTCCTACACCACTTCCGGTCCTTCGGGGAGCTAGTTTAAGAATGAGAGAAATAGATAGACAATGAGAAAGTTGTCAATGGCCTAGGTGCATTGTTGTTGTAGGTATGTAGCGAGGTGGTGACTATGGATTGTGTGTTTATTACTACTCCAACCTAACCCAATTCTTTTATTATGTTTGCAGGAAGGATTCAGGTGTGAAATAATAAAAACTGAATGCAGGAAGTAAGGTATAACAAAACCAAGGAATATAATGACAAAAATAAAGCTCATTATGACACTAATAAACACCTTTTAGCAGAATGATAAGCAGCCCTTAAGTGTTATATTTTTTTATAAAATTTAAAAGACTATTCATGTTCTGAATATTATTGGGTAGTAAACCATAGCACCGACTTTCTTTCAACACATCATAAATTCATGCTATCCTAAGGGCCAGTTTTTCAGTGCGAGGTTAGCCTAGCCACTAGGTTTAACCTGAGTTATCTGCAGAAACGTGTTTTTCAGTCAATTAAAATCTTAGATTATTTTTAAATAATTTGGTGAAATAACTCAGGGACCAAAATGAGGACCTTTTCATATGTGGCACCATGAATCGATGACCCTAATTTTTTACAATTGAAAAATAATGTTAATCCTCAACTTAAAAACTGTTTCTGAGTTAACTTGAGAATAATTTATTTTCAGGACTAGCTATCATTGATTTAACTCAGAGTCAACCCTGAACTAACCCTAAGGGCCGGTTTTTCAGATAAGGGTTAGCTCTGAATTAAATCTGTGTTAGCTTATCCTGAAAATAAATTAACCTCAAGTTACCTCAGAAACACTTTTTCAGTTGAGGATTAATTTTATCATTCAGTCATTCAAAAATCTAGGACCATCGATGTACGACACTATGGATATAACCCTTTTACGCCTTTCACTCACCAGAATAGAGATGGCGTCACAACTTAATTGTACTGACAATGACTTTTGTTATCGAAATTGAGATGGCGCCACAGCTAAAAAGGCACTTAATTTGGTCCCTGAGTTAACTCACCAAGGTAGGTGAATTAACTCGGAGTTAACTGAAACTGAAAACACTTTTGTGGAGTTAACTCAGGCTTAGCTCCGAGACTAGGATGTTCTCGCACTGGAAAAAGTGGCCCTAAGTGTCTTAAATGTCAATTTTTAGATCAGCTGTACACACACTATATTCTGCGTTGGTATTTTTGAGGAGCTTGGTAGACTTTCCATCCCTCATTAATTCCCTTATATCATGTTTATTTCTTAAGAGAAAATATAATACTGTGTATCATCGCTATGACAAAGTGACAAATAAAAAAACAGTGTCAGAAATGCAATACGTAGAATTAATTGCAGTAAATTAACAATAAAAAAAAAGCAAATCAATGAAATTCTGCAGTAATGCTTTGGGTATATTTTTTTGTATTTTCCACTCTGCATGTTCAGAAAAAAAAAGTGTCAACCACTGATTATATACAATTGAATTTTTTTCCACGAAAAAAAATATTATTATTTAATATTGACTTACGGGTTTATGACATCCCTTATTATGTATGGATTAATTAACTCAAATTAAATTGGCACGTTAATCGGCAATCTTTTTTTTTATTGAGAACGCTTATTAAATTGCATTAACATGTTCAACCCGGATAAGGACATCACCCAGAATATCAGTGGCTTGGCGTTGGGCGCCATTTGACTATAGGTATTTTTAAACAACAAAAAAGAGAGAAGTAAACATTGCTCACCCTTTATAGTTACTTTGTTTTCTTCTTTTTTGCAAACTGGAAGCACCGTGTCACTTAGTAAATGAAACGTTAAATTTGCCCTATTTCGTGTGCCTTGTCGTGACGCGTACCCTAACTATTAAAGGTGGAAAAACGCATGCGGCAACGGTGACTGAATCATTAATGCAATCGCATATCACAAGAGTATACGAGGACAGCTGCAACAACAAAAAAAAACTCAATTCAGGACAACAAGGGCAATTATAAAAATAATATCCTCTTGATGTGGCTGGCAACATTCATTTAATTGGGTCGTGTTGTTGGACCTGCCTATCAGTAGAGCCATGTTTAATTTAAGGTGACACACAAATCGATTTATTTTTTTTTTAATATTTTTTGTTTACTCCATGGAATGGAAGTTGAACTTTTTAAATTTTATCTTGATATTAATAGAAATAAAATAAGGCATAAATGGAAGTTTTAGATTTTAGGGTCACCTAACTACAGGTATTATTTCAAATTTTGGCCAGTTTTGAGCTTTGAATTGTCAATATTCGTCTGTTACTGCAATGAATAAAAATGATGTGCCGATGCGGTATTAGAAATAAATTAAGAAAATCTTAGTTTTCTGTACGTTTCTGTTCATTTCTTAATTTGACTGGGAATGTAAACGAACTTAATTGTGGTTTTTTAAGCTTAGCGATTCTAAGAGAAATAGAGGAATGGAGTGTTAAGATTGATCGCCTCCTTTTGGTACACCATGGATCTATCACAAGATGTTCTATCACAAGATGTAGTCAGTCCATCATCTAAGAGATACATATTGAATCCATCGTAGCTCAAAAGGTAAGAGGGACAGTTGCCGTCTATTTCCAGATAGGATCCGAATACCACACCAGTCATCTGGATCAGCATGAAATGTAAAAAAAGTACGGATGACGTTAAACTTATAAGCACTAGCTAAAGAAATAACATCACTATCCAAATTGGAGACAAACCTCCCACTACGTGATGGCCATCTAATGAACCTGATATTCCAAATCAACTTACGTATTTGTTTGGTGACTTCAATAACCATTAAAGCACCATTTCACCACTTTTTCAAAACAATGACGGATTTGTAGGAATTGTAAAAGTAAAAAACATATTCCCCGTGGTTTTCTGAAGGAGTATATTCCAGGTTGGGCTAAAGAAAGCTAACAACTCTATGAAGATTTTAAGGCATATTAAGACTCAAATGTTGCCCACGAATTGCTTAAATCACTTAACATGACTCTCAAAAAGAAGTGGACGTCAACTATGAACCACCTCAAGTTCACGCACTCTAGCAAGAAAGCATGGAGCCTCCTATGCAAACTAGTAGGAAGTAACATCTCAAACAACATAAGTTCTTGCATCGACCGAAATAAAGTGGCTATAGCCGCATTGAAGACGTTTCTCGTGCCTCCGTCGACAAAGCACATACAGTCATCACCAAACGTGCACTCAAGAACTTCAAAAACCTCAAGGACAATACCCCACAAGTATCACAGTTTTGCGATTTCACAGCAGAAGATGTCAGCACAGCGGCGTATACAGCTCCATTTCTTGGGGGGGGGGGGGGTCATACCAAAACAAAAACCCAATTCAGTTCTTATAAATTTATTAATTAAAAGACTGATCCATGGTTTCCATTTTTTTTGCGTTTTGTACTTTTTTGGAATTAATTTTTGCTGGTCCCACAAATGTTACCATTTTTTTTTAATTATAAAGAGTTGGGGTCGAAATTTTAGCAAGGTTAAAACTCGTTTTGCAAAACTTTTCTTTCGAAATTTTGTTTCTCAATATTCTCCAAATTCCGTTTACATAATTTTGGCAAAATAAAGAGAAGTTTGGAAATTGTAAAAAGGGCGTAATTTTTCTTCTTTTTTCAATTACCTTTTAATGATCCTAAAATAAAATACAGTAGACGCTCGATATAGTAAGGTAATAAAACCAGCCTGTTCACTCTTCCGAGATTGTTTAAAAAAAAGAAACACTTGTTTAGTGTCCTTAAGCAATGTTAAATTCTTTCGGGACATTTTTGTGAAACAAAAAATATGTTTTTATATATAATTTTGTGTGTTCAACATAGTTCATTTTTTTAGATTTACTAAATCGAGCGTCTACTGTATTAGATATTATTTGCTGACAAAGCTTAAACATTTTTATATTAAGGATATTCATGCAACTTCGTAAAACCGTAGATAAGTTTACAAATTTGTTAAATTTATCTTTTGGTTAATGAACTGTCAAATTTTGTATGGGAAATGATTCACACAATTTTTTTAAAAATTTTTTTCCAAACGTCATTGTTACTCTTACTCTGATTGAATTACCTAGCATTTAATCAAATGTATAACAAAGGTCATTCATGCAAACTTTTTACACAATTTTTAAACTTACGTCGTTGCATGAACACCCTTATTATTTTCTGTGTAAAACAGAGCTGAGTTTTGGAAACAAAATTTTGATCCACTCCCGAATTTTAATATGATCTTGAGGTTGTGTACCAAAAATATTTCGTATGGATTTTTTGTGCACGCTAAAAAATATGCAGGTTTTGGAGATGTTAATCTTAATATTTTACTTAATATTAATATTTTTTAATATTTTTCATAATATCTTACGTTTGAAGACAGTTTTAAGCGACAGTTTGCATTAATTTTTTTTATAATCTGATAAGGGGATAATAATGAGGGGATAATTTTCTCATTTATCAATAAAAAATTGTGGTAGTTAGAACCACTCTTTTATTGGAGACAAAAATTCTTAGCTTCCAAAATTTGTTTTTATTGAAGCCTGAAAATGAACATGTGAAATATTGGCCGCAGATCAGATCTCAATCAAAAAATGTTTTTAGGGTGTATGACAGGGCTGTGTCTAAGGGTGGGGCACTGGAGCAAATCCCCAGGTGCCTTCCTATGAAGGGGGCCATGCCGTACTGCGAATGGCTCGCCACGTTCCATGAATGGTGCGATGAAATGTGCTTGCGGAATATTCGTTAACGCAAACTGCAAAAGTCTTCTCTTAAAAAATGTAAATACAAATTTTACAGCGTTAGTATTGTGTTCAATAGTCAATACATCATCTACGGTGCAACTGAGCAGTACAAAAATCGAGTTGATGATTATTGAAAAGGCAGAGAGCATGTTTGTAAACGTCAAAAGCCATAGCAAGTAAATTGACTGGCGTTGATGAATACAAATTTTCAACAAACAGGACGGTTACATATTATTTGTCATGACGCTCTGCGTCAAAAAAACCACGATCATTTCACGAACAAATTGACTTTGATATTGTGATCAATTCATAGTTTAGGGAATAATGTTTAAAAGCACGCTTAACTTGCGTTGGATTGTCATCAATCGAATATACGATCGATACGATCAAAAGAAAATGTATTTTAAACATAATCCAAAATTAATAGTAACTGTTAAATTCGTGTTTAAAAGTCAGACAAGAATGTATGATTAGAGTTTTTGTTGATTTCATTCAAACATTCCAAGCAGAGCGATGTATTTTATGTTACGTTGCATTGGAATGAAATTATTAACGATAGAAAAAATATCGAACTAAAAATAAAAATGTCGACAGGTCGACAGTCAGCACTGCTCTGACCGCAGTCAAAATATGGAAATCCGCGGGATGTGATGGTGTGCATTTGGAGTTTCTTGTGCAAAGCGCAAAAAATACAAGACGGAAGTAAGCACCAAAATACAGGAAACAGGCACAGTTTCAACTGTGTCAAAGTGAACGAAAATCATTGTCATTCTCAAGTCAGGCAAACATAACGACGAAAGCTATCGTCTATCTATTTTCTGCAAGATTGCCCTCAAAAGTACTGAAGAGTGTTAGGACACCATTTCTTCGGGACTAGGCTTAGGGCCGTGAAAGGACCCCCTATGCATACCTCTGCGTGGTAGAGAGTGGGTAACGCTAATATGTATAAAAGGACCAAATGCCTGCCGGAGTAAGCAAACAAACCAGCCTTGCTGGTCAGTGTAAGTGCTTGTCCTTGGGTTGGAGAAAATCTCACAAAAGGTGGATGAACTGCAGGTAGCAATCCATGACATGGAAGTCTGATGGCAAATGAGCCTATCAACAAAGGCCAACTGTAAACGCATGAAACGTCTGTTCCACATTTGGCAACTACATAGCAAGTGTGCTGTTTCAGAGGTGTTCAATAACCCTGGAGGCTTTGTATGCTTATCGAACTACGGTTTATTTAGTTAATAATCACATTCTTGAAAAATATTATGCATGATATATATGACAACAAATGGTATTGTAACGACTGTCACATTTGTACTATAACAACTCTGGAATGAACTATAACCACTCTCGAACATCGAACAAAAGAAACACCGAATTTCGAATTAGACAGGACACAAGCCAACCTTCGGAGAGTTTTGGTGAGCTTTCGAACTTCCAATACTAAACGTCAAAATAAAAGCTTTGGAAAAGGAAATGTATGGGAAATTTCCCCTATGGAAAGCTCTAGAAGCAAATACTAGAACCTTCCAGCTTTTTCGGGAACCTTGTGAAAAGTATAAAAGCACATGTGTTGGCATGGATGGGTGCCAACACAAAAAAACTTGTAATAACTCCCACGATGAGAGGACGATGAGTGGGGACAAATAAAAACCACCTCAATCCTTGTGGCAAAGTTATAACCTTTATTAAAGTTTTAAATTCATTAGCTTAAATTATAGTTAATTCATTATAAATAATTTTTATCTTACAATAGTTTTTTTTTTATATGTTTTATCCGAGTTCTCGTGCTAATTTGTGGGTAAGCTTAAATTTTGAAGATGGATGGTTGGACTAGTTGGCGCTGCGCTGATGGTTGAACAAAAAGTTAAAAGCCGGATATGGCAAATGGCAGCCATTGGCATTCTAGTACCTTGGAAGGTTCCTACCTCTAGTACATTATGTTTGGGTGTTGCCAACACTCCCCCCCGGTAGGTCCTTCCGTGGACTAACTTCTTTGGGGTTTATGATGTCCAAAGTCGCCAACTTAACAACAGGTCTCTCGTATATACCGGTTTTGGTGTGGACAAAGGCACTGCGAATCTGCCCATCCTTGGAGGTTCTAGTTTGAACCACACGACCCTTTGGCCAGCAGTTCCTTGGGCTATTTGGGTCGGTAATAAGAACTATATCACCCACTTGTATCGGTTTCACTGGTTTGAACCATTTAGCACGACGAGTAATTGTGGGAAGGTACTCTCGTACCCAGCGTTTCCAAAAGCGTTCTGCGAACTGCTGCGACGTTTGCCAATTCTTTTTCAGCACCCTAATGTCGTCGTCGAATACCGCTATTGGTTTAGAGCCACTTGAAGATCCCAAAAGGAAGTGGTTGGGAGTTAGAGCCTCTTCGTTTTCGTTATCGATGGGAATGTAGGTTAAAGGTCGCGAGTTTACAATATTCTCTACCTCGATAAGCATGCTTCTAAGAAGTTCTTCCGAAGGATTCCTGGTCGGCATTATCTGGTACAGTGTATTTTTCACGGATCTTACTAGCCTTTCCCAGCTTCCTCCCATATGCGGAGATCCTGGTGGAATGAATTTCCATTTGGTGGTAGTGGATGTGAAGTTTTCTATCAGTTTATCTTTGTTTACCATCTTAAAGGCTTCCCTGAGTTCTCGCTCGGCACCTATAAAATTCGTCCCATTATCACTGTACATTTCGATTGGAGTTCCGCGACGTCCGATGAAGTTTCGAAGCGCCATAATACAGGAGTCCGATGATAACGAGTGGGCGATCTCGAGGTGGACCGCTCTTGTAGTCAGACACGTTAAGAGGACACCCCATCTTTTTTCTGTTCTTCGGAGAATGGTGACATTTATCGGCCCAAAGTAGTCTACTCCCACAAATGAAAAGGGCCGACAAAACGAAGCAAGCCGTGCTGGTGGAAGCTGTGCCATAATGGGGTGAAGAGGTTTAGCTCTGTTATTTTTGCAAGCCTGACAAACGCGCCTGACTGCAGCAAGAGCTGCTCTCATTTGAGGTACATAAAATTGTTGCCGCAGTTCATTTACAACCGTCTCATGATTTTGGTGGTTGTAGCGGCAGTGTACGTCCATGATAATCAAGTGGGTTACCCGATGGTTTCTCGGAAGAATAATGGGCCTTTTCATGTTATCGTTCACCCTGTCTGTAAACTGAATTCTACCATTTGCCCGAATGACACCATTTTCATCTAAAAACGGACAGAGATTGTGAAGTGGGCTGGATGTTTCTATAGACTGGTTGGATTCTAAATCAGCAGTTTCTTCGCCGTACACGCTAGCCTGCGCTTCTTTCAAGAGTGCTAGCTGGGCAAACTGAAGTTCTTGTTGCGATAGTGGTCCGTATGTCCTTTCATATTTCAGCCTTTTACTTTGAGCGTTATAGATGAAACGGAGCGCGAAAGCTGTACTTCTCAACAATCGTATCCAACGGGAGATTTCGTGATAACGAAAGATGTTTGTTTGGGTAGAAATGTGGACATTAATGAAGTACGCTTTAATTTCTTCTTCCGTACTGCCTTCCTGGTGAGCTTCCTGAGGCCAGCCGTCTGGGTGGGACTTGAGGAAATCTGGTCCGGTAAACCAGCGGCTCGAAACTTTGAACTCAGGATGCTTCTGCCACTTCGTTCCCTCATCAGCTACGTTCATCTTCGTGGGAATCCAACGCCAATTTGATATCTCTGTAAGATCTAGGATTTCGCTTATTCTGAAGGCAACAAATTGCCTATACCTACGGTGATCCGATCGAATCCAACTAAGGACGTTTTTAGAGTCAGACCAAAGGAAAAGTTTCGAAAATTTTATTGCATGGGACTCCATTATACACTTTGAAAAACGAGCGCCCAGAAGTGCGGCTTGCAATTCAAGTCTGGGTATCGAGAGACTTTTCAAGGGTGCCACTCTTGTTTTGGCGCCAATAAGCGAACACTCTACCATGTCTACTGTGGAATTTCTAATATATGCTACCGCCGCAAATCCGTTCTCACTAGCATCCACAAAAACATGTAACTGTCTTTCAGATTCGAGATTAGGCTTGGTAGTGATATAGCATCGAGGAATTTTGAGCGTTTCCATCGTGGGTAAAAACTTAACCCATTTTAACCATTTTGTGAATTCTGCGTCTTTAATTTCTTCGTCCCAATCGATTTTTGAGCGCCATATTTCTTGTAGGAGTACTTTAATGTACATCAAAAAATGCGCTAGCAATCCCAAAGGGTCAAAAATCGTCATTAGTATTCTTAGCACGTCACGCTTCGTGGGCCGGCGCCCACCAAAGAGAAATTCAGTTTGACTTGTGTTAGTGGTCAGTTTATATGTGAAACAATCCGATGATGTACACCACCACATTCCCAGAACCTTTTCTGTGGTCAGTTCAACGTCAACATTCAGATCCTTGCTAGATGTGGGGCCAGCCTTCAACGCCTTGAGGACTGAAGGCGAGTTGGAGATCCAGTTTCTGATCAAAAAACCACCCTGATAATGCACATAACGAACCTCTTTGGCAAGCTGAATTGCCTCTTCTTCCGTCGCTACGCTGTCCATGAAATCGTCGACGTAATGGTTTTCCTTAATGGAACGAACAGCTCGGGGAAATGTCTCTCTGAACTCGTCAGCATTTTTATTTTTAATAAATTGGGCACAACAAGGGGAGCATGTTGCTCCAAAGGTCATTACATTCATCACGTATACATCTGGTTCCTGTTTTTCGCTTTTGCTCCAGAGAAATCTTTGAAAATTGCGATCTTTTTTACGTATTCGGACCTGATGGAACATCTCCATTATATCTCCGCATATAGCAATAAGATTTTCTCTGGCCTTGTATATCACGGCGGTAAGTGAGGTGAGTTGATCCGGTCCTTTGAGCAGCATAGAATTAAGTGATACACCTTGGACCTTTGCTGCAGCATCCCACACAATCCTTACCTTTCCTGGCTTATTCAGGTTTTGGACTGGAAATATCGGCAGGTACCAAACTCCATTCCTTTCTTGAGATATTTCGTTTGCAGAGAGTTTTGTGGCATAGCCCTTGGAAACGTACTCCTGAATTTTATTTTCGAGGGTGTCAGCTAAAGGAGGCTCTCGTCTCATGCGCTTGTGGAGACACGACAATCTTTTTTTGGCCATAGGTAGACTATTCGGCAACTGGATATCATCAGACTTCCACAAGAGCGAGGTCTCAAGGCGACCATTTTTCCGAATAGTATAGGTGTTCAGCAACTCTAATGCACGTTTGTCTTCAGTTGGAAGAATGATCTTTTCAGAATTTGAGGTTCCGAAACTGTCACACGTAATGAACTCCTTCACCAGACGTTGTAGTTCAGCGTGATTGCATTCACAACTGTGAAAGCTATGATAGTCATACTGAATGGCACCTTTGGAGCTTTGTCCATCAGAACGACCATGCACCACCCATCCTAAGCGCGTTTTAGTTGCAACTGGTTGCTTGGATCCTCCTTCTTTATATCGCAGGGAAAGGCTCAGCTTGGAGTTGTTCAGGCCTATAAGCAATTTCGGGATCACACCCTTGTATGATTGAATGGGTAGTCCCCTGAGGTGCTCATATTGTTGCTGCAAGTGGTCAGCGTTAATAGACTGTTCTGGCAGCTGCAAGCATTCAACCGTGTGTACATCTGCTAGACTGAACCGTTCTGCATTCGAAGCTGTACCGGAGATTTGCAACGAAAATATTTCGGAGCCATTCTCATACCTGTGGGTGTTTCCGGTCCATTTTAAACAGAGTGGTTGTGGAGTTCCCTTTATGTTTAGCTCTCTAGCTAATTCTTCATCCATGAGCGATAGAGAAGAGCCGTCATCTAAAAAGGCATAGGTGTGAACTTGAATGTCCCTATGGTAAAGAATAACTGGCACGACACGAAATAAAGTGATGTGAGTGTCGTTGATGTGAGCATTGCAGTATGTTTGGCTATGGAGTAGAACTCGCCCAATTGTTGAAGTTTGTTTTTCTCGATTACTCTCGTCGTCGTTATGCAGAAGTCGATGATGTTTAAAGGTGCATCCGCCTTTGCCACATACAGCAGTGGAGGGGCAACTTCGGTTGTTGTGTTTTCCTAAGCATCTTCGACATAGCTGGTGCTTCTTTACTGCTGACCATTTTAAGGTGCGGCTGAGTTTCTGAAATTCATTGCAGTCAACGACCGATTCGCAATTTCCTTGGCATATGCAACACTTGTATTTCGATGAAGGCAAGTCATCAATTACATAACCATCGTGTGCGTTGAGAATACCTTTCTCTTTCTCCTTTCTTCCTGGCTGCTTAAACTCCGAAGTAGATGACGTTATATCTGGTATAAGAACACTATTGGCAGCTTCGGCTAGTTGGTAAATCCATATGCTGAAATGAGAAAGGTTACAGTCCGATATATCTCGCTTGTATTTCGCCCAATCAAGGCGTATTGCTGGTGGTAGTTTATGTACGAGACGATGCAAAATTGTAGCATTATTAAGGTGGGCTACTAGTCCGGTAGCCTCAATAGTTGCGCATAGATTTTGAACAATTAGAGCAAAGTTCACAAGGGTTTCCAGCTTTTCCGCCTTTGGAGCTGGTGCTGATTGTATCTTCTGAGTGAGTGTGTGGATAATAAGTTCTGGGTCTCCATATAGCATTTTGAGTGTTGAGATGACTCGGCTCACGCAGTTGGGCTGTATTAAAAGACTGCGAACTGCCTCCAATGCCTTTCCTTTCAAAGCTCTTTGCAACCTCACTAAATTCTCTTCATCCGTGAAGGCGCAGAGTTCTGTGCTTCTGTAAAAGTTTGATATGAACAGAGGCCATTCATCGGGACTACCCCCGAAGCATTGTAGATCTCGCGATATTAGCTGACGTGATGCTATATTGGCTTTGGACAAGCCGTGACTTGGCAACACAGGCAGAGGCTGACCAGGTGTTCTTAAAGTCGACAAATACTGAGGCTGATGATTAACAAATGTTTGAGTTTGATGCAACGGCTGTGGAATCGAACTGGGGTGTGGTGGCTGAGACATATGTTTCAAGGAATCCGGTTCAGGCTGCCAGCTGGGTTGGTGTCGTACAAATGTCTTCATTGGTTGTTGTGGGTACGGATGTTGTTTTGGCAAGGGATGTACCTGTTCGGTGGCTGGTAAATGGTTGATCGTCGAAACAAGGCAGCCCTTAGATGGATGACCACCAAGCCAGTTTTTCACCTTGGTTATTGAAGTAGATGTATCATCCTCCTCGGTGCCCGACGAGTTATCCTCCAACTGACTCAGAATCCGATATTTTTTCTCCAAATATTCACTGTCTCTCTTTGCCTTTAGTTCCCGCTCCTCACGGTCCCGCTCCACCTTCAAAAGCCTCTCCTCCTCCAACATCTGCAACTCGATTTTAAGTTTTTTCCCACAGGATGCCTTAGAGCCTCTTGAGCTAATGGACCACAGACTCTTGTCGTGCTTAAATAAAGCATTTCGGTTTTCGATGTTGATAAGGCCATCAGAGACCTCGTTTCGCATAATTCTGTTGCTACCTGTGGCAGAAGAAACCGTAACCTTGGTAGAAGAAGCATGGTTAATGGAGCATGCTGAAATTATAGGAGCATGCGATGAGGCAATTGTCTTTGCACCTGCCGTATTACCCACCGCATTATGTTCTGTAGAAGGTTTGATGAAATATGGAGTAAAGCTGGTAGGTTTTGAGATTCCTGTACCTCCGAGTGCATGAGACATCGTAGCTTTAGATGCATTAACTGGATTTGCGGTGGAGATAAGAGCTGCATAAGACATAGCGGCAGTGACGGAGTCTACTGTATTGGTTGGAAAACCATACGTAATCTTTGCAGATCTAATTGCACTCACTGCAGCATCAGTGGCTTCATCTACAGCATGGGATGTAGCCAATACCCTCTCATTCAATTCAGTCGATGTGTTAGCATAAAGGACGGCTGCCGACGAGGTGTTGGTTGAGATAGGCATTGCGCTAGCTACGTCAGAATAATTTGTATCGGCTGTCGTAGCACTTGTCGACGAAAACAAATCATTTAACCCTGAAGTATATGTATACGAGGACGAAGCAGTATTTGTGGCAGTATTGACGACATTATTTGGGGCATTATTTAAGCATTGTATTGGGGCAATGTTCTGACCAGCAGATGCAACAACTACTTCTGAACTACTAGGCAAAAGAGCAAACTTACCTGTCGTGCATGTGGGGCAAATCCAACTATGATTTTGGATAGAACTGTTTACGCCGGCACAGCTATAATGGCTCCACGCATCACAGTTGTCGCACTGAACCATATCTGCGAAAGAGTCCGGTAGTTCACACGAACAACAATTGAACTCTGCTTGAATTGGTGATCTGGGTGTCTTGTTGGACCTCGGGAAGGCAGGTTGACTCTTTTTCGGCGGCATTTTGTAGCAACACGTGGTTGTGACCTCTTGTGCGGTAAAATATTGTTATAAATTGTTGGCATGGATGGGTGCCAACACAAAAAAACTTGTAATAACTCCCACGATGAGAGGACGATGAGTGGGGACAAATAAAAACCACCTCAATCCTTGTGGCAAAGTTATAACCTTTATTAAAGTTTTAAATTCATTAGCTTAAACTATAGTTAATTCATTATAAATAATTTTTATCTTACAATAGTTTTTTTTTTATATGTTTTATCCGAGTTCTCGTGCTAATTTGTGGGTAAGCTTAAATTTTGAAGATGGATGGTTGGACTAGTTGGCGCTGCGCTGATGGTTGAACAAAAAGTTAAAAGCCGGATATGGCAAATGGCAGCCATTGGCATTCTAGTACCTTGGAAGGTTCCTACCTCTAGTACATTATGTTTGGGTGTTGCCAACAACATGTCTAACCGGCAGAGGACGCAGTTTTTTTTCGAAAAGGCTTTCGACCAAGCTAATCGGGAATGTAAAGGGTGTTTTTTTAGACGTATGGTTTTCAATAAGGCAATACATTTTTCAGATTTGGTGTTTTTGACAGCTGTCACTGAGAATAGTTTGGTTTGCAATTTCATAATGAATAGACTTACTTTTGAACAATGTAGGCTAATCGGGTGAATTTAATTCCAAAATAATGGTTTGGGTCGCACGACGCATCGCGAAACAATCAACTTATTGAAGGAAACTTTTAAATGACAAAATTAAGTAAAGATATTAAAAAAAGACAAAATTCTCGAGAATACCTTATTTTCAATTTTCTTCAATCTCCGTAGAAAATATTATAAATCCTCATCATCAATATTAGGTAGATATCAAAACAGGCTTAAAGGTAAGAACAAACTAACAAAACCACAAAACCTCTTTATCGACGTGTAAGGTACATGTTGAAAATTCATTTGGCTTGTGGTTAAAATTAGCCTTCTCAACTCCCATTGAACCATTGAAAATATGTATTCCTTCATCTCTGCGTTCAATAGAGAGGTAACTAACGAAGTACGTCCCACTTGGTTGATCAGTTTTATAGCTACATACCTACATAAAATAACAACAAATCGCCACATCGTGCGTCGTCGTACGCCACCACTGCGTCCCGAATTCCCATCAACCAACTTCTACTTCATTCCTAATAGAAGGCTCTTTTAATAGATCCACTGGGTAAAGTCAAACTACCATATCCACGTAAAACTGTTCCAATCTAAACTTTAACCTAAGCATCTCTAATTTCTATCGATTTTATGATATGAGTAGAGATGGCTAGATATAAGGATAGTAAGTAATTGGAATGGGAGAGTCCTGCTGATAATGTAGGAACTAGGAACGTGCAGTGCATCCTATACGTTATGGTGGTATTTTTATCCTGGCATAAAGTACTTTTATTGAAAATCTAGTCCAGCTCACATCCTGCAGCCTGCAGCTGATGTCTGTGTTATAGATGTAAGGATGTGTGTGTGTGTGTGGATAAACCACCAAAACCATGTATTTTAACCATGAAAAGACTTATATACGAAATGTACCGGCAACGTTCAATGTAGGGGATAGTTTTATGTTCCGCGTGACGTGTTTGCAATAGACATTTTAAATAGGCAAACCTAGTTAGAAGTTATTAGAATGGAACGGGGAAAACTATATTCTTTTGCCATCGAATTTAAGGCTTAGAATTTAAGGTTCAGTAGATCTGGGAGACCATTAGAGCTTGATAGTATATGAACGGAAGTTAAGTCCAGTTTGGCATTGAATTACCAAATAAGCAAACGTTTAAAGAAAGAGCTTTGGCTGCCTACTGCTTTATCCAACGCGACGCAATATCACAGTGGTGCATTAATTGAATTTTTACGACAAAAATCATTCTTTTGAGTTTTATGTAGTTGACTTGACAACTGTCAGAATCTTCAAATTTATTGCAGATTCTGTCATCAAAAAATCATGACTGAAGTTTATTCTCATCCCTTGGGAGCGTTACTCAACAATTTGGACTAACTTTTCTAAATTTTGTAGAACTATGTATTAGAACTACTTTTATAAAAAACTAGACGCACAATCACATATTTAAGGAGATGGTTTATGTAGATGTTTTTATTTTTCAATATGTCTTTTCGTAATATGTCTTTTAATAAGTTGTGTCACAAAATAATTTGTCACGCCTTTTTTTGAAAAAGAACAAATCGATTTTGGGGCTTTTTGTCAAATTCGAGGAATTTTTTTTATAGAAACAAAGGCGCGACAAATTATTTTTTTACACAACTTATTTAAGGACATATTACAACAATTTTTTAAACTAATTCCATATTTTCATTAAATTTTTTTTCTTTTACGATATATTTACGACAAATTTACGACAAATTCACACATAGTTCTTTTTCTTTTTTGAGTTTATTTTACCCTAGGTTGAAGGGTAGTAGTGCTAACTTGACTGTCAAGTTAGCATTACCAGGCGGTAATTTTTTAAAAAACAAGGACGACAAATTTTTTTCTTTCACGACAAATTTACGACAAATTTACGACAGTTAATCCAATTATTAGATTGTAAAAATTTTGAAGTTGTAATGCTTACTTAAAGGACATATTTACTATACCTAGGCGGGGAAAATAATTAATGTCACTAAAAACTCATCAAATGAACCAATGTGCGCTGGTGAACAATGGAACTATGTTTTACTACAAATTTCCAGTTATGGGCTGAATTTATTGCATTTAGATATGAACATTATTTCTTTTATGATGTTTTGAAAATTGTCTTGTTTTTCTTGACCAATGCAAATGTTTGGTGTTAAAATAAGGGCTCTAAAGAAATAATGGATTAACTTCACACATTTTTTTAACCCGAGTAAAATGTGAACTAAGTTAAAAATAATCAACGATGTCCACTTTTTCAAGTTTTCGTTCCACTGTCAACCAAGTTGTATGAAGAGGTGGTCTTAGTTTTATCAAATCTGAAGAAGTCAACCGATTTGATGAAATTTTCAGGCATGATAAAGTTTATCGTAAAACATTATTTAAATTACAAAAATCTCCGCCCACTTACACACCCACTTTTTAAAATAAATCATCCAATCGTTAAAAGTTGTTTCAAGGTTGTGCCAAAAAAGAGGCTTTCGGGCCGAAACTTCGAAAAATTATTAGAAATGGTTAAGTTTGACTCTTAAATATATAAGAGTCAATTTAAATAAAAATTACTTCTTTTAAATGCCATTTTAAGGCATGAGTTTCTTCTTTATTTTATGCAAGAATTTTTTCAAGTTATTCTTGACCCAAAAAAGCGCAATTTTATAAAAATACTAAATTTTTGTTTTTTTTTTTTAATAAAATTTTATAAACCAGTAAATTTGATAGGAAATTTTCTTTTGTACAAAAAGTTTTAAGAGTTAAACTGTCAAATTCGGTTTAATTCTCTTAGAAACGCATAGGTGAATTAAGTAGCAAACAAACATTATATTCAATACCAAAAACCCTTGCACGTGCATAGTTCTTTTATACCTCTGGTTGTTGGGTATATTCAATAGCATTGTCATTGTGCACTCTTAAGCTAAATTGAACTTGATATTTCGATCAGAAATGTAATAACAATGTTAGAAAAGACGAAAAAAGTTGGTCTCACAATTCTGTGTGTGTCTCTGTGTGACTGTCTGCCTCTCCGTTGAGTAAATATCTAGATCTATTATTTTTTTTTAACTTATACTTGGTGCATAGCGTTTTTTCCCTCACACGTTTTTTTTTTAATTTGTTCATAAAACCTAAAATAACGGTACCTACCATACATTTTTTATAGCAATTTTAAATACTAACTTAAAAAAATTTGAAAAATAATTTTCAAAAAATGTTTACTACCGCTTTTTTTTAACTGTTAAGGAAAACATTTTTTTTCTCAAAAATGGCTCCTATGATTTTGATAAAACTTTTCCGTATAATAAAATTAGTGCAATCCACTCCCAAAAACTATACAATTACAATTCTTAAAAAACACCCTTCATATACTCGTTTAAAGTTTGTTTTTTTAGAGGTGTGGTTTTCAAGATGAAAAAAAATGCACATAATTTAATGTTATGGCCAAGAATTTAGCTTAATTATAAACATAATGGTTTTCCATTATTTTTAAAATTGATTTCGGGCAAGTGGCCGCCGCGGCTGGCTCGAATAAGTTCCAGCCGAGATGCCCAATTTTCGACCACTTTTTCAGCAATGCATCATTCGTCTCGGGCTTATCTGCGTAGACATGCAACTTCAAATAAACCCACAAAAAAAAATCCAGCGGTATCAAGTCGCAAGATCTTGGAGACCACGCCACAGGCCCACAACGAGAGATAATACGCTCACCAAAAGTTTCCTTCAATAAATTAATTGTTTCGCGATGCGTCACGCGAACCGAACCATTATTAACTTCCCATTTGAAATTATTGTAATTGGTCCGATTTTTTGAATTGAAAATTTTGACACATCTTCACGTTTCGAGCTCCCTAGAATCTGAATCCATCGTTTTTAGAGAGATGTCTGTGTATGTACGTACGTTCGTACGTGCATAAGTTCCTTCACTTTTTTTCGTTCAGTTGTTAAGTTTCTTAAGTCTCGTATATCTCAAGTAAGAATCATGCTAGCGACCTCGAATCGGCTTATTCCACGCATATTAACGTAACAAAGAATTGGTAAGATTGTAAAAACATATCAACTTATTGTTTTTTTTTTTTTTTTAAGTTGCTAAAAATGTTTGAAAAATGTGGTCTTTCTCAAATATCTGGAGAACAAGTAATGACATTGATATTGAGGTTATTGTATTTTATGCACTAGTTTACTAAACAAAATTTGTACAAATTTTGAAAATATAGACTCAACAATTGGTTCTTAAAGCAAAACAAAACTGCAAGTAGTTTTACCAATAACTGTTGAATTTTGTTTTTTGCCTCTAATATCTTGAGAACAGGCAATGAAATTGGCTCCCGGTTAATGTGACCCTACACATTAGTTAATAATTGATATTTGATAGGATTTTTAAATTAATTCAAAAAATAGTTTTTCTTTTAAACGGACAAATCTACAAGCAACTTTACCAATAATTGTTGAAAATTTTTTTTCGTCTCAAATATCTTGAGAACAAACAATGATATTGGCTTTGGTTTAATTTAATCCTACAGACTTATTTTCAATTAACAATTTATAAGATTTTCAAAAAATATTCGACAAATAGTTTTTTTTAAGTATAGAAAAAAACAACAACAACAAACTGTACCAAAATTGTTGAAATTTATCTCTCCCAAATATCCTGCGATCACACAAAAAGGTATTGGCTTCGAAAACAGTGTTGCCATAATCTCAAACATCATTATGCTAAATCGTATGGGAGCTCAAACAACAGAATGCTAGATTTCAAAATCCATTAATCTATTTTCCCTTGCATAACATTTTATATCAATACTTAAAGAAACTTTTGATAACTTTTATTTTGTTCTCAAACTGTGTGAAAAACAACAAATTTTTTATCAAGTCAGTGAATTATGAATTATTAAATAAATACATTTATTGACTCAAAACTCAGCCATTATGTTATCAAAGTTAAAGTTCATAAGCTCAAATTTTTAAATAAGTTAACAAATAGGAGCTAAAAGAAGTATAATTAAATAATTTTATAAAATTAAATTTAGCATTATAGAATGCTTAAGAAGACAGACAATGCTTAAAAAGCATTTGGCTTAATTTAAAATTTCAAAATGCTTTCAACTCTTGTAGTATGCTAGATTTAGCAATTGTAACGCTATTATGGCAACGCTGGTCATGAATAAGTGCTTCTCCTCAAGCCGTTCGGACTTGGCAAAAAATTGTAGGTCCCCTCCATTCCTGCCAATAGCCGCACACAGGAATGGTTGAGAGTTGTTAGTCACTAGGCCCTGATTCTCTACGAGCTGTTGTTCCACCGAATTTATTTATTTTGGATTAATTAAATTCCTTACACTTGTTGATAATTGACATTTGGTTTTGTTAAAGTGAAAAAACTACTGTAAACCTTACCAAAAATTGTAAAACTTTCTTCTTCTCAAATATCTTGTGAACAACCAATGATTCTTTGGGTTAGTTTTATTCTTCTCACTAATCTTCACTTGATTGCAGAGCCTCTAGCTTCCATGGGCCCCAATGGGAAGTTACCAGTGCGGGTCGCACTAGCTTCCTTTTTTGATAGTTAATTTGCATGATTTACAAACGTTGTTCAGGAGTAAATCTATTCAATTGACAAACCAAACTAAGCATAAACCAATAGACAGCTGTCAAAAAGACCAATTCCGAAAAAAGTATTGCCAGATTGAAAACCACACGTCTAAAAACACCCTTTATATATTAAAATAGTAGAACAATTTTTTTTTTTTCATTTTCAATAATGACTGAATGGATAAAGATTAACTTTTTAAGTATGCAAATTCAAATTAGGCCAAATAATATTGCGTATCAAAGTTTAAGAAATAGGAAATTTTTTAATTTTTAAAAAAAAAGTACAAATTTTGTTTGAAAATTCGAAATCTCAAAAACTAGTTTGCCGTTTTTTTCTTATGCACATAAATTAATACTTAGGATTTGCAAAAACATTTTTTCTCATAATTTCCATGTCTTTATAGGTATATAATAATTTTCCAAGACCCTCAGCCTCTTGAACACATGAGCATTGAGCTATTACGTGTGATTCAGTTGTTAGTTTTCTTTTTATTTTCGGGGGTAGTTTTTTTTAAAGGCTTAGGTAATTTTTTTAAGTAAATTGGAAATGCTATTAAATTTTGCTGCTGTAAAATTTTCAAATTAGTTTCTTTTACCCATGCAATTTATCGAATTTATATTCACCTTTAAAACGAAAAAAAAAAGAAGAAAAACCTGGGATTTACTAAAGAAAACCTTGAGTTAAATTAAGGAATTTTATGCATTCAGTCAGTCGAATAACAAAGAAAAAAAAAACTCTCTACAAACTCTTTATAACAAGGACCTTCTTTTCCAGCTATATATGTAAATTAAAGGAAATTTCTTAAAAGAAAAGTGCTTAACCTTGAATTATTTTGTCAAGATTTTTTTTTACCAAAAACTTGCTTGAAAAGATTCAAGCAAAAGCAAAGTAAGTGTAGGTAGGTATACATATGTACTCTTTATAAAGTTCATGTAAATATTCCACAGGCATATTAAGCCCCAACAAAAAACATCACCGCAAAACTCACTTATTGTGGTTGGTTTGCTCTGTGCAAAATGTACCTACAAAACCCTACTCTATATTACTTTATATAGTACCCCCCACACCCACCCATTGTGATAGAAACTTACAAGCCTGTACATTTTTATTCACATGACCTTCGTCTGATTTAACATTTTACAAGAGTTTGTTTAGCTTCATTGCCTCGCTCTTCGGTTTCCTTTCGCAAACAATTAAAAAGGACATGAATTCCGAACGAGCAGATTTGTTGGCCTAACCCTAATATTGCAAGACAACACAAAAAAAAAGGAATACGAAGGACCTTACCATCTCTTTTAGACACAAACCACTTGCATGAAACATCTTTCTGAAATGTTCATTACAGCACGTACCGTCCGTCTGCTAACACATATCTCTCAGTGTGTTTAGCTACAGCTGGTGCACTAAGACTTCTTCAAAATGGAAAAACATTATCCTATATATATCCTACTGCTGCACATTTAGCCTTAATGGCATGGCTGGGTAATATTCTCGGGGATCTCAATGGTGTTCGTTTTTGTTGCTGCCGACATGGGCTTTGGGAAGGCTTACAATTTAAGTTCTTTCCTTTCTCTCGCTATACCTATTCCTATACAAAAGGGCATATATTGTGATATAGTGAGGAAAGTTACATGGAGTTATGAATAAACAACCAGACATGTCACTTTCCTAACTCTGGCATTATGCTTTTACATCCTCGACACATGACTAGGTATATAGTTGGGTTCGCAGCTTCTGGCACAAACACGGGTGATTTGCTCGCAACAAACTTTTAGCTGCTGCTCTACCTAATGATTTGTTTATTTTACGAAAATTTAGGTATTAAAATTTAATGCTACTTATGTATACCTATTATTGAGATAGGTTAAGGGTTCTGTGTACAAAAATTATAAATAAATAAATTTGTTGGATACCTGGTATGTGAGAAATTTAATGAAATGCTATTTCAAAAGAACGCATGTTATAGTCTTTTTAGGGTTAAATTTTTGAAGTTACAGTTCTTGTCTTGATTTTTTTTTTCAATACTGAGGGTAAGCTCGTTGTCATCCAAGGTATTCCCGAAGAAAGAAAGAAAAACTCGGGTTAAGAAGGAAAAGGGAACTCTGAACAAACACCGGTCTTATAATTTTTACTCTTTAATCCTAACAATAGAAAGAGGGGTTTACAATCTTACAATTTTTAAATTGATGAAAAATAACAAGGTATTTCATAAACATCTAGGTAAAGATACAGGATAAAAAAGTAGACTTATTCCAGAAGAACTCAGAAGAAGTGAACGGGGAACTAATTTCAGACCAAGTCAAATCCAAGGGAGAACTAAGGGAGATTAGTGGCGAAGGAAGCCAAAAAGGTTATCTTTAACTGGTACACAGTTGCACTTAGTTAAGTAACTCAGCTTATCAAAGTTTCTACCAACGATAAACTGCTAGAAATTATTAAATAATTAAGAATTAATACGAGCTTTGGGCTTAACTCTAGTTTCGTACTTCCTCTAGTAAGTTTTGCTGCTGATAGTGGCTGTGAACTGTGAGATTATAACAATGAAATTTATTTCGACTGATGACGTTGATTGTTCTGCACTGTTGCTTACGATAACTCAGTATTTGGTGGATGGCTGGTAATATTTTGGTTGAATAGTGATGAAGGCGGGTGCTGATATATATTGTATTGATAAAATTATATTTCGATCGGTGGAAGAGAAAGTGTAACACTTCATTACAACTTCTAGGAGATGCTAAACTTAAGGCATACAAATAAAACTTTCATCGTGCTCTGGGATTTTGGCATCCTATTTTCTAATTTCCGAATTTGCAAACTTAAAATTTTTTCTATTGAACGATAAATATCAATTTCAAAGTAAGTTATACTTGCGCATCCCTTATATCATGGTTAGAACTCCACACTCACCTGAAAAGAAAAAAATAAGTTTAAGTATTAAAATAGAAGAATATAACAAAGTATACATGAATAATAATAGAACAAATTTCTTAAAGATGTGGATTTCCAGAACTATCAAAACTTTGATAATGCAGTACTATCAGAGCTGCATTGTCAACCATTGGGGTAGTTCCCCCAAAGTTCCAATCAGTATTATCTCAGCGTTTGTTTAGCGCAAGACCACTTTCTAAGTCTATTTAAAGATCCTGCATAAACATGTTCAATATGTCAAGCTAATTGTTAAATAATAAATCTTTGAAATTAAAATCGATCTGGATTGTTTATACATATATTTTTTTTATTTAAAGAACTATCTGAAGAAAACGAAGACTTCAAAGTCCTACTACTAAATCTGACCAATCTGGTTGGAAGAAATATGGGCATGCACCATTTCCACCCTCATGAAATAAACTTTGACTGCCTCTTCAAGAAGAATCCAACTAATATAACCGATTAAGCTCCTGTGTCCTGTCCTGAAACTTTCAACCATTCTTGTGTGCGTGTTTTTTGCAGAAATGGAAGGGACCTTCAATTTTTTGTTGAGTCTGATAGGAATCACTTTTGCATGACAACAGATACTCTCCAAGGATTTGTTAGTAAAACTTTTACTATAGTGACTGGGAGTTGAAGCAAAACCTTCGGCATGATCATCCAACGCACTATCTATTATGCCACGAGGTACTACTAGTAGGTCCTTGAAGAAGGCTTAGACTCCAATCAAGTCTCTAAAAGGGAACAGAAGAGGTGTCCGACAGGGTTGCGTGTTGAGCGCTCTCCTTTTTGTCCTATTCTTAAATAATCGACATGACGATCGTCTCATTGGATTATTTATAGATGGTCTTGAAATTAATGTACTTTTGTATGCCGATGACGTTGTATTTTTATCGGATAATCCCAATAATCGGCAACAACTCATTGATAGTTTCATTATATACTGCAATAAGTGGAACCCAGAAGTCAATCTCAGCAAATCTGGAATAGTAACTTTTCGTAATGGAGGATGCAGAGCAACCTGCAAAAAATGGTTTTTCAACGACGTTGAAATAACAGTTTTCAACTTTAACATGTCTTAGAACGAGCATTTAAATAATAGACTTGCTTCATCGAAAAACTCTATCAATGCAACATGGTCAAAACTATTGAGGGATACAAATATTCAGCATTCCACAAAATTTAAAATTTATGATGCTGCTTCTAGAGCTATTATGTTGTACTGCGCTCAAGTATGGTGATATCGTGAAGACTTGCAGATAGAAAAGTTACAATGGTTTTTTATTAAAAGATGTTTTCTTTTACCGGACAATTTCCCAAACTGTGTTCTGCATATCGAAATCGGGCTACCTAAAGCTTTTCTGACAACATTAAACCTACATTATTCTTACATATGAAGGACCCTGAATCTTCCCAATGGGAGACTACCAAGAATTTTATCCGAAGCTTTTATTGCCAGGAAAATCTTCCGGGCTAAGGAATGGTTGGAACTTTTCCATAAATCGTCGATGGACTTTTCTTTCAACATAAACTTTTTTGAATGGAATAGATAACATGATATTCTACTTTTGAAGTTCAAGGAAAAACTGGATTTACCACCAACGCCAACCAATCCCAATTCCATGATGAGTACTGCAATCTGATATACTCCGAAGTGCCAAACTATTTTGAAGACTCCAACCCTCGAGATATGATCTCCCTTATATTAAAAGCTCGTTGCGGACTACTCAATCTCAGTGGAAGATCGTTTCAGAAAAATATTAATGGAATATGAACACTTTATAACCTAGATGCTTCGGAAAATACTTCCCACTTCGTCGGAATCTGTCCAATCTTCAAAGGGTAGGAAAAAGTTTCTTGGTAATGATGTGCTCTCCCCCTTGCAACTTCTTAGCATTCTTAATGGCAACTGCTACACAAACTTGTTTAATTTTTTAAAGGCTGCACTTAACTATCGTTTGCTCACCTTGAATGAATTTTCATAATTAATTTAATTAAATCAACCCTATTAGCTTTATTTGTTCAAAATTAGCTTTTCAACCTGACAGGCAACTTTAAATTAATCGAAATTGTTGGAACAGTTTTTCAGATAAATAAGCTTTTCTTCAGTGGTTGTAAGGCAAGAAACATTAATATTGAAACCAAACGTAGTCACAAAAAAAAGCTCAAGTTTGAAAATGTCTTTAGTAATGAATGTAGTATAGGGTAGTGCTTCAAAATGGCCAATGTTTTATTTAAAATCACGTGCTCCGTAATTTCTTCTTTTTTTTTTTAAATCCTCTGAAATTTTAGCTCTTCAGAGTTAACCCGATCCCAAGACGAATATAAATTGATTTTTATAACTTTGGAAATAATTGAAATTGGGTAATTGGATTCACTTTTAAGATGTATTTTCTTGATAAGAAAATTTGATTTTTAAAGTATTTGGAAGAAATAATCTTTATTTCTTCCAAATACTTAAATAAAATCAAATTTGAATCTTTAATAAAACCTTTTAAAGGACAAGAAGACTTTTTCCACATCTCTAAAGGTCTTTTTTTCATGAAGAAAAACCTTGACCCTTGTAGTACCTAACATATTGCTATAAACTATAATCAAAATTTGTCATAGTAAATCCGTTCTGCCGATAATGAGAAAATTAAAAACAAAAACACGTTCTATGACAGGTACTATTAATAGCTGCTAAGTGTAAAATTTTAAAATTTTTTGTAGTAGATTGTATTAGTCTTAGTATGTGGAAAAAGTTTAATCAAAATCGTAGGAGTCTTTTTTGAGACAAAAAAAAAATACTTTCCTTTCCGGTTTTTGAACGTTTGTATGGAAAGAACAGTTATTTTCCCATAAACATGCGTACATATTTTTCTAAAAATATTTAAGAAAGTACTAAAAAACTTTTGGGTATAGAATTTGAAAATAATTGATTGACCTGTCATAGAACGTGTTTATTTTTTTAATTCTCTCAAATCGTTTTCAAAATATTTAATTTTCAAAAAAACATTTTTTTAAAATCAAAATAAAATATTTTTAAATATAATAACTCAAAATATTTTAAGTTTTTGGACGCCTCGGTATAAAAAAATTATTGAAATCAGTCATATAGTTTTGAAGAAAATTTAAAGTTGATAAAAGGGTTCTTTGGGAGGTACCGTTATTATCAATTTTTTGTAAAATGCTTTTCCACCCATTGTAATTTATTGAATTTTTTTTCAAGAAAAGTTGTCGAGCCGTTTTTGAGAAAAATACGATTATGTAAAATAACTAAAAAAATTGTATGGCAGGTACCGTTATTTTTGATTCTAAATGAAAAAAAATGTGTGGGCATAATCACTAAAAATCACTATGTACCAAGTTTGAAGAAAATCGATCCAGCCGTTTAGGCTGTAAACGAACAGACTGTGAACTTTGGTGCCAAAACTTGCTTTATAGAACTCAAGATTTTGATGAAATTTGACATCAGGATTATTAAAAATATTTTAAAAGTGGGCGTACCCCATAATTTTATTGTCCTTCAGTTTTTGAATGCTTCTAGACCCACATTTGATCGATTAAAACAAAACTTGGTACATTAAATGAAAGAATTGGTAAATTAATCATTAAGTATTAAGAAACAGGTTTTTTTTGGCAAAAACTGCAAGGAACGGTAAGGTTTTGAATGACTTACATATCTCTGTCAATTTTAATAAAAATTCCTACTATTTTGGTCAAGGTTTGTATGTCTTGAGCTGATCTTTGCTCCGAAAGTAGGCGCATTAAGAATTTTTTTTTTATTTGATTTCTCGATTTTTTTATTTTTGTTTTCTTTTACTGTATGTTACTCGTATTAGTTTTTTATCTTCCATCCTTTTTTATTGAAAATCTAATTTTTAGTAAAAAGTTTTAAGAGCAAAATTATTAAATTCAGCTAAGTATCCAAGTATCCAACAAAAATATTGAAAAGTTGTCAATGTGACTATTCTCTCAGAATCGTCAGAATCAGGTTTCAGGTTTGATTCAAATTTTAAGTTCGATTTTATTTATTAAGGCGAAAATTTGAAGAATTTCAAAATGCAAATATATTTAGAGAACTTTTTTATCTACCTATGTATGCACATTGTACATAATCAAGTAAAATTCTTAAAATGTTAAACTATGAATCGAAGAGAAATTAATTCTACTTACTTGGTACCTATTTTATTTTCTGGAACTTTTCAAAGCTCTTATTCAGTTACTTTATCTAGCTATTTTTATGAGTACCTATGAGTTAACTCATATCTTTATCTATGGATTATATATTAATCATCATTTTGTGGTTCGTCTGCTTTCACATTGCTTATTCAGAGGATTAAAAATATCTAAAATAATTACTCAATGTGAAGGCAGATTGAAATTAAAGGTGTGAAAGCCTTTTGTTCGTACTTCCTACACCAATATTTACTGATGGAAGTAGCACAACCACCTATCTTAAACGAACAGATGTAATGATATTTTCTATGGCCATCAAGCCACACATATAGAAAGTGAAATTCTTACTTCATATGAGGTACCTATCAAAAATAATCTTCTTCTAGTGTTTTGTACTCGTATTCATAATAATTAGGGAAAGCTAAAAATATTTTAAATAAATAAATTTTAAATAAAAAAAATTAAACCAACACTAAGGTTACATGAACTTGTATACGTAGTTCATCAAATCCATATTACTATCATAATATTGGATATTCTGTAAGACAAACAAAATCTTTATAAGTTATAGGAAAGTAGGTAACTTAAATAATTTTTTTTTTTTTTATAAGAGCTTTTAATTTTGTATTTAAAAATGTAATCCAATTTTTAACTGATTCACTAAATGTCGATAAGGGACCTTATAATGGGCCTATTAATTTAAGAACATTTTCTTTAAGCCCCAAGCAATTAACTTTTCATACTTTCAAGAATTTCAAACCAAGTTCTTTTAATTTCCCCCACCCATACTGTATTCATCAACAAATTACCCACTTGACATTTCTTGCTAATGAAATGGTTAGTGCGTTAGATCTTAAAAATATTAAAATTTTGCAAATTCAAAAAAGATAATAGAAAGAGGTGAAATTTAGAAGAGGATTGGTGCTATTTGGTTCATTAAATCCCTACAAAGGTGGAAAAGACAGGTTTTTGAGTAAATTAATTAAAAAGTGTTAATGAACGAAACAAAAATTCAACCACAATATAATATCTAAATTCTTTGTGAGTAATTTCTGAGAAATAAAAAAAGCTTTTACATGGGAAGTATTTATATACCCTGGCATTGTCTATGAAATAAGAAAATCAATTTATTTTCAATCGAATCTTAGATCTTAAGGAATTTTAATTCCAAGATGAAAGAGAGTTGCTTAAGGCTTATTATGTTTTAGACAGGCAGATGGACACATCGACAGATTCACATAGAAAATTTTCTACTACATAATATTAAAGAATATAGAAGCGTAACATTTTGTTGAAATCTTAAAATATAATTATTCGGGCAAGTGTTAAAAATTATTTACTTTAATTTCTTAGTAGTTTTTTTTAAATATAGATTTAAACTTAAAGGAAAAATTCGTTTGATTAAATAGAGAATTTAAAAGTAACTCGGGCGTATACGTACTTTTATTTGGAAAAACATGGAAATATGCCGACAAATTTTTTTCGTGAAATATTAAGACTGATGTTGATGTTTTTATAGATGCATTGTATTCCCTTCTTACACCTCTTGTACATAAATCACACAAGTAAAAATAGAAATTGTCCAATGTGCATTTGGCATCTGGATTCGAATATAACATCGTCATCCTTAACCAAAAATAAGCAGTAGGTAAGAGTTCTTTTGAAATGAAAATCAGTTGACGAAGGCTTGCACCCAACTAATTGGGTGCAGTGAATTTCTCTTTTCAAGTCACTGCTTCGACATTGAGTCACTCATTTTGTGAATCTCATGTCCTTTTTTGGTTCTGGTTGTACTTTTTTGGTATCCTTAACATTGTGTGAGTAAACAAAACCAGTCGATATATAACTATGATTGAATGTACACATACATACATGTATATATTTGCTTAGAATGATGCATACTCTTTAAAATTGGGATTGTTTTGCTGATGCAAAGAAGTAAAATCACTTCAATTTTAAAGCACACAAAGTGTGAAGATGTTGTTGATGATAAATATAATGAAAAGGCACTTCAAATATTTATCATGTTAATTCTAGAAAACGTGGGGGTTTGTAACTTGAATAATTTAAAATTAAAAATTATTCACAACTTACTTTACTTGTTTGAATTTTATTCAAGAAAGATGTCATATTTATTTTGGGATGAGATTTGTTTAATTTATTAACAATAAAAATAAAATATAAAATACCGGACCGGGTATTATAACTTGATTTCTGGAAACACCTTCATTATAATAAGAGGCATTTGGATAATATAAGGACAACAACGCAGTTTGTATTGAATTTATATAAAAAAAATGATTTGAATAACACAATAAAAAATAAAAAAGACTTATCTGGAGGTGGTTTTTGTCAATCTCGTCATGGTTTAATAGAATCCAAATTCATATTTTATCATTAGTCTGTTGAATATGCAGGTACACACATGTAGTTAAGTATACAAAGAAAGGTTTAAAATATCAAGAAAACAAAAATGCATAAAAAAAATGTTTGACAAAACATGGTGCAGTTGTGATTCAAAAATATAAATATATATTTTTGTTGGCAAAAATAAATAAAAAGGTTATGTGACTGCACATTTAACAATTTAAAGATATGAATACATTTATCTTGAATCGGGAGCATTATAGTATTATTATTAATAAGATACATCTGGGTAATTGTTTATTTGAAGGAGATTTTCATTTAAGATTTATAATATGAATTAAAAAAAAAAAAAAAAATAACATTTTATATGGTTATTTTTACATTGTTTACCTGTTTAATTTTACCTGGCCTCATCTTAAAGAAACACTCTGTCAGTTTATTTCAACTTGATACCACACAAGCCATCCAAACAAGGTCAATTTCAACTTAGTGATATTTGGCACAAGTTTTTTATGCAACGAAGTGGCCCAGGGGATGTGTACTATCCCCATGTGTGAGAGGTTCCCAGTTCAAAACTACATAAGTATGTATCACAAAGTATTTTAAAAATAAAATAATATACATTTTAATATATTTCTATACTTTCAGAATAATGCAAAATGAATTGGACGGTAAGCAGCGTTAGAGATGGGTCCTACATGCATGGATCCAAGACATAATAATTACCAGATACAGGGTTTTATTGCCACAGATTTTCGCTTTTTCTATTGACAAGTAGCAGGTTTTGCTTTCGTGCCAAAAAAGAATATTGAATCATGAAAAATCTATAGAAAAATCGTCAACTCATTTTTGAAATATTGAATTTTTAATCCAACATTTATTTTTTTCAAAATTTTAATATTTAATATTATAAACATTAAAAAAAGATTTAGCAAATTTTGACTGACATCGTTTAAGCCATCAATAAGAAAATCGAAAATTAAAACCGTTATATGGCAGGTACCGTTTGAAAATTTTTTACGTAAATTTTGTTCTTATCAAAAAGTACACCATACCTACAATATTACACAGAGTTTTTTTAATTAAAACCGTTAGGGTCAGTTATAACGGGTGATTTTTTAAGAGGTTTAGAACTTTAAAAAAAAAAAACACAAAAAATTCGAAAAAATGAATGAAATATTTATTTGAATCGATAGTTTGAACCTTGCAATTTAATGTTTAAAGATAATTTCACGCAAATGTTGACCGCGGCTGCGTCTCAGGTAGCCCATCCGCTGAGTCCAATTTTGGCATACTCTTTCACACATATCGGCCGGTATCTCACGAATGAATGCATGGATGTTGGCTTCCAGTGCGTCAATCGAAGCGGGCTTGTCCCTATAGACATTAGCCTTGACATACCCCCACAAAAAATAATCTAATGGTGTCAAATCGCACGATCTAGGCGGCCAATTGACCGGCCCGAAACGTGAAATTAACTGTTCACCAAACTCGCCTCGCAATTGCGCCATTGTTTCGCGTGCTGTGTAGCATGTGGCACCGTCTTGTTGAAACCACATATCATGCAAGTTAAGAACTTCCATTTCGGGCAAAAAAAAGTTTGTTATCATCGCTCGGTAGTGTTCACCATTGACAGTTACGCTGCGATTCGCATCATCTTTTAAGAAATATGGCCCAATAATGCCGCCGGCCCATAAACCGCACCAAACAGTGGCTTTTTCGGGATGCATTGGTAGCTGTTGCAATGCTTCTGGCTGATCTTCACTCCAAATGCGGCAATTATGCTTATTTACGTACCCATTCAACCAAAAATGAGCCTCATCGCTGAACACAATTTTTCTCGGATGAACATTTCGAACCGAGCACGAATTTTGATAGTAAAATTCAATAATTTGCAAGCGTTGTTCATTTGTAAGACGATCCATGGTTAAATTGCAAACCAAACTGAAGCTGTTTGACAGTGACACAAGGTACTAAACACACGTCAGCTGTCAAAACCAGTGTTGCCAAAACCAAACCAGCTAAAAAATCACCCGTTACATCAAAAGAGAAAATATTGGTCTTACCCAAACTGAGAGGTTATATTGTAACATTCTTATAGACTCTTTGAAAAAAACGTTTTCACGTCTTTATGAGATTAATGACATATTTTCTTGGTTATTTTTTTTTTTCATACACAAGCATGTGATATACTATTTTGAAAAATGCATTACAAAGACAACTTTTTTGAGTAATGGGTAATTCACGTCCTCATACAAGTTTTATATTTAAGAGGTGGTTAAACTTTGATGAAAATAAATAATTGTATTGAGAAATTTATTTTAAAAATTATAATACAAGCAAAATGCAGTAACTACTATCAAATTTTACCAACTACATATCTATTAAAATAGTTATTTTAAAAAATAAAAAGAATAAAAACAATACAAATTGTTCATGCATTAAAAGTACGCACATAAGAAACTTGTTTTTCGTTCAGAATTTTTGAAAAAAAAACATCATAACAAAGTAACCACTTGGAAAAAAGGTCATAAGGCTTATAATAACCAGTTTCAAGACTATCTACAATTTACAGGAAACCCTGTGTAAAGGAATATTATTTGATCTAGATGTCATTTTTTTTAGTTCAAAGTTGGCTTTATATCACACCTTTAAACATTTATATTGATCCTTTTGTGGTTTTTGTGTTGTACGATGATCTTACCTATATGTATAATTAGCGACCAAAAATTCAACTAGAAAAGGCTGACAGAAAGCGTGATGCTGATAGTCAATCTTAAAAAATTATTATTGCAGGTGACAACAAAATCGAGATCATTGAAGATGCTATCCATTAAGCGTTGGAAGGTCTGTGAAGTATTCCGGAGACCAAACGTCATAACGTTAAACTCGTAGAGACTTAAAGGTGTTATGATTGCAGTCTATTGGCGGTTTTCAGGGGCAATCGGAATATGATTATAGGCTTTCACAAGATCTATACTAGAAAAAATTGTCTTACCAGCAAATCTTTGAGAAAAATCTTGGATGTGAGGCAGTGGGTAACGATCTGGTACGGTGATTGCATTCAGACATCGGTAATTGCCACACGGTCGCCATTCGCTATTCTTCTTCGGAGCTAAATACAAAGGTGCTTCAGATACAAGCTTTTAACATGTAGTCAAACTTCTTTTTTGCAGTTTTTTTTTAAGAGTTCAGGATTCAATCTCCGTGCTTTTCAACCACAGGCTGACTATTCATAATTACCTTTGAAATCTTCAGTGTTTTGTCATCAAAAACTGGAGCTTTAGTAACATTTTTGAATTGGCTGATTGGTGAAAATCATGTCCTGTGGCGATTGTACTGATTGGGTTTTAGTTTGTTGCCTTTGAAATACAGTTGACGGTGAGCAGAGTTTTTTCGTCAATTAACTTCTTGTTCTTAACGTCAACTAAAAATCCAAACCAGAAAATTTACATCAATGATCGCTTTGTCAACATCTGCAACAATGAACTCCTAATCGAATCGTCTATGCAATCCCAAATTAACTATGGTAACATTCGTACCGAAGGTCTTGATAGGTGTCGCTTTTACAGCGAACAGTCTATATGAATCAGCTCTTTTTACATAATGGTTTGAAGATACTGGTAACACAGATAAATCAAATGACGATGAGCTATTGCAGGTTATTAGATTTGTCGTGAGTGAAAAGACGGTTAGACGTGCAGAAATTCACTTCTTGTACTGTCTTTGGCGAAGTGGAAATTAGTTTTCCTGATTAGAAACAACTTTCCTGTCGAATTTGCACAGCTCAACACAGTTTCTAGCTAATGAACCAGATCGATGATGATACTCAAGAAGGGATGTTGTTTGTCTGGCTTCGAACTTGATTTGGATCGGCTTCTGGATTGATGATTTTGTCTTGAAAAATTCGGCTCGTTGATTTATTGTGAGCGAGCAGCAATTTCGGTCTTCAAATTCATGACCTTGAAGTCGAGGATTTTGATGTTGAATAGGGAGGACGTTTATTCACTTGGGAAATATAATTTCGACCCATGACTTCCAACATGGTATCTGCAATCAAAGCACTCTTGTCAAGCTCGAATTCAGATACCGAGACTACTGCACGAATGTTTTCAGGTAACCTTTCCAGCTATAGTGTCTTCGTAACATCATCTGTTATAGAGTTTCTGGCAAAATCACGCATCTTCCGCAGCAACTGAGAAGGTTTATCGTCACCTAGCTCTATTTCTTTGACCAATTTCGAAAGCCTGCGGTGATCCGAGAGCATGAATTCTCGTATCAAACCATCCTCCACTGTTTTTGTCTTCAGCAGGTGGATTAGAATGATGTGAGAAACCACCACAATGACATAATCAAACATTGTTTGGTCAAATTTGATTCCAGAATTCCAAAGCTGAGCGTTCATTTTTAAAAATGTATAGGTCGGGTTCTTCCTTCACGGATTGCACTGGTTGGATAGCAACATGATGAACTTCGTTTCGGTTATGGCTTCGTTGCTGTTCCCAGGATGGTTCTGATTTACAGCATCTTAATTTTCAGGGTTTTCGTTTTCAGACATTATTCCCTCGAAGAAATGTTGAAATGGAATTATTTGAGAGTGACTTCTTTTGGGGTCACCAATGTGTACGATGATCCTACCGTTAAGCGTACAACGTTCTAGGTTATATTCTGCTTTTCACTTAACCCAAGATCTGTACAATTTTGCAGAGAGATATTACAATACTAATATTAAATTAAACCTCAATAGCCAAGGGAAATTAGACAAAAAATGGCAAAATTAAAAAAAAAGGTTGACTAAGCTGAATTTAGGTGGAGAGCTTTGTTTTGACGTCTTATTTATTTTCTAAAATTGATTTTATAATAAAGAGATGATGCTTAACACAAAAAATGTTGCCTATCGATTAATGCAATTTTAATAAATTTTTTTACTGAATTTGCCGCACTTACTTCATGAACTTAATTTATTGACTGCATGAAGAACTTAGACATGTTTACATATTTTTTTGTAGTAACACAAAAGTTAAAATTTTTCCGTTCACTTAAAACTAATAGTTCTTGACACATAAACAAAAACCTGATTTTTGAACCCTTTAACCTCCAACCTCCATGAAATGTTAGCCATCTGCCTAAATTGAGGGTACTTTTAAGATGTCCTAACAAAAGTTTTCACCGAAATTCAACTTTTTCTGGAGTTTTTCGAAGTGAAAATCTAATTTTCTTAGGCTATGAGTTGAACCACCCCAAGCCAAGCATAAGTGAGGCTGTGAGTGCAAAAGTGGTGTAACCCAATTTTTTCATCATTTCAAGAGGAAAAATATAAATTTTCCGAAAGCTTAGATATTTTTGAATCAAGATTTTTTGATTTTGAAATATACTTAAATGTAAAATTCGAGACTAAGGTATCAATTTTGCCTATAAATGAGTTACACCAAATTCGTACTCACGGCCTAAAATAATAAAATAAAATTGACAAAAAAAAACCCAAATTATCAATAAGTTAAAGCCAAAACTTATTTAATCTATCACAAAGTAAATTACCAATATACCATTTTCGTGTACATTTATAAATAAAACAACTAAAAGGGCTCAATCTATTGACCAACTAACCTAATCTATAAATGAATTCATTATGCATGTGGGTAACAGCAGCCGGCTGAAAATTGCGTGCAATAATAATAGAGCCTGCAATACAGCCAGAATGGCAACCTTAATTCAAAATTAAAATGCCTCAAGTCTGCTTTTCCCTTTCCATTGTTTCATTAAAGCCAATCTTGAATAACACACCCAATTCTATTGTTGCTGATGGAGATTAAACAAAAAAGGTGATAGAGAGGTTTCCCTCGCCGTATAGACGTACCTACATGTACTGCAAGATATTTCTTCAGACTTAATGGACTTTTTATACCTACTTCAAGCTTCGAGCTCATTTAATGGTATATTGTGTGCGCTTTTGCACAGCATGCCTATACAAACAACTATACACCAATAACTACTTATAGCTAATAGCATCGCTATAAAACCACATATTTTTGCACGACAAAGACAACTGACACGCGTTTCTCACGTAAAATTTAACTCAGCTGACGCAAAAATAATAACTTCAAAATTTTATTCCAAATCCGAACAATAGGATTTAGAAAATGAAAAATCGCGAAATCGATCCACGTGTATCTATTTGTATCTCCACAGCAATATACATGAGTAGGTTCTATCTATAATATTGACAGTAAGACACAACAACAAAAAAAGAACCCAAAACAGCCATCATAATTTTAATTAAATAATTAGAGCGGAAAAAAAATAATATTCGCTCAGTATGCTGCGGGCTCCGTCGAGCGGTTTATTGTTACAGTGGCCATTTAGATGGAACATGGTGATATATCCGATAAAAGAGGGAGCCAAAGGAGGTGCTGCGCATGGGGGTGCCAATTCAGCTGACATAATAATTAATAGCATCTGGTTTTATAAAGTGGAAATGTGAAAAGTTTTGCGCATTCGAGTTGTAGAGAGCTTTGTTAAAAAAAAAAAAATTAAATTATAATAACCCTTCAGAATAACCCACCCGAAATGAGTGGTTTTTTATTAAGCGAGATGAGTTTTTTTTTGGGGAAGGGGGAGGGGCTTAAGTAGTGGTAGGGTCGTATGAATATGGCAGCAGGATATGCGAGTGAGAAGACACAGCATGGAGCTAATGGAATCCACTTAAAATTTATATGAAAATAACTCGTCGTTTTGTTGTGAGAAGTTTTTGTATGTTTCGTGTTTTGCCAGGTAATTGCTGGAAAGCTTAACTGTGTAGTAAAATTAAAAATTTACTAGTTGTATCTACATATTCACAATTTCGAGAGAAGAAGGAAACATGATTGTATTTTGTACCCTTTGCAGAGATTACCTATATGAGAGAAATGATTGCATACACTCTGTGTCTCTTGATTGAATAAATCACGTTTTGTATCACATTATCCGTTTGCTGATGTCTCCTTAAAATAATTTTCAAAAATCATGAAGATCCTACCTACAGATATAGTTAAGTCATTTCTTTTTTCAAGCCCACTTGACTTGTAAGATTCTTAGCCCTCAAAAACAAGTATGCCATTTGAATACTTGAAAAATATGAATTTATGCAAAAAAAAATCATTGGAGCGATTTTTTTTATACTAATTTTTATATAAAAAATGTCAATTTTTATTTTTTCGGGGGTGCTGAATCCAAATCTGAGGTTTGTGACTAAAATTTTGTATCGCAACATGGAAAAAATAAAAAAAAAAATAATGCAAACATGCAGTTTTTGGGAGTTTTTTACTAATGGCTCGAAAACTACCAATTATTCGGAAATAATATCAAAGTATCATTACTGCTTAAGTTTTTTTTTTCTGTCAAAACTTATTTGGACTCAAACGTTCGTTGAAAATTAAGGTATTTATACTGTTTTCGAAAATCCACTCGAAAGCACTAGGTAACTACTTAAGTGAAAATATGATATATTTCTAATAGTTTTTGATGCGATGAGTTCGAATCTGGCCTTAAAATTGTATAGCACGTCGAGGTTTTGAGATATTCGATTCTAAAATTATAAAAATGAATTATTTATGCAAGTTTATGGTTACATTTATTTTTGGAAAAATGTTTATTTTGGTTCGGTAGTATGAATATTTTAGTTCAAAATTCTTTTTGAATATTTCAAATACAACCATTCATCCTCGAGAATTCGTAAGCCTTTTTCCCTGTTGCATCACGAAATTTTAGTCACAAACAGTCACACAGATTCGGATTCGGCACCCCAAAAATATAAAAGGGGGCAAAAACAAAACTACCCCACAATGTGCTCGCTACGTCCCTTTTTGTGCACAAATTGGCTAGTAGCCAGTAAATAGAGTAATTTTACGACTAGTCAAATGGAAAAAAACAGCGGCAGGCTGAAATTTTGCAGGTCGTTAAGAGGTTAGATTAACAACAATAAGTGACCTCCTACCCCTTACAGAGGCGGTGCCACACCCACTTTTTTCAACTTTGGTTTATTAAGAAACGGCTACACCGAAAAAGATGAAATTTTCATAATTTGTTACAATGACCAGAGAAAAAATTAAAAAATTTAAATAAAATCCACCCACTGCCACGCCCACTTTTCTTATTCCTTTGTTTTTCGGAAACGGCTCCAACGATTTCCATGGAATTTTCAGAATTTGTTATGGAGGAGAACAAAATTAGGTCTCGGTAAATTCGTTTGTTGGAACTGTCCAGGTGAGTAACGCATTCGAATAAAAAATGAAAGCCTAAACTAGGCCTCAACATCTTTAAACGGACAATCATTGTATTAGATATGATAAGATAAGATAAAATCGGAGAGCATGGCAGGGGTAGGATTTCACTGAAAGATTATTAAAAATATTCATTCAATAAGTTTGAACCGTTCCCTAGAAATAAGTATTTTGTTACAGAGAGCTTGGTAGTTGGCGGAATTAAATGATTTTCCTTTATTTTCTCCGTTCATAACAATAAACTTAGAAATTTTTTTGCAAATATTTAACTAAAACCAATTTGTCAATTTTTTCTCTTCCATAAAAACAAACTCTGAAAATTTCATAGAAAAAGTAGTCATGGCAGTGGGCGGATTTAACTTTTACAATTTTTTTTATTGTCATTGTCTGGTCATTGTAACAAATTATTAAAATAGCATCCAAATTGGTGCAGCCGTCTCTTAATAAACCAAGGTTGAAGAAAAGTTAGCGTGGCACCGCCCCTGCAAGGAGTAGGAGGTCTCCAACTCACATTTAAGTTGTATACCCACCCTTGCAACGACCTGCAAAATTTCAGCCTGTCGCAATTTTTTTCCATTTATAATACTTATATATTATAATACTTATAATTTTATAATACTTATAATATTTGACTGGACTATATATATATAGTACCTAATATATCACAAGTAAGGAATTCGTTTTTTGCTTTGTTTTAAGGCTTTGAAGAAATAAAAATATTTGAAAATTTTTTTCTTATCCATTTTCGTGAAGATTGGTTTTTTGGTGAAATATTATTTGAAAAGTAGCATAACCTAAAAAGTACTGATCAAATTTACGTTCGCCTATTTAATTTATAAATTATAAAATAATTCTGACGTGAAATAACAATTTTAGAGTCAGTTTAATCAGAGACTCAAAGTATAGTTTATGGTTCCAAATAAACAAAAGCTGTTTTTAGAAGATTTAAAAAAATCAAACTGTATATATACAAACCTTCATATACCTACGTGGATTCTTTTAACACCACATACTGCGAAATGATCCTCTTAAAAAAGAAAAAGCTCGACATGGTATCTTAAACTAAATTGGCAAAATGTTTTAAATATCCACAATCCATAATCAGATGATTTAGAGTGTTTATTTGAATACACAACCTTACGATTATGCATAAGGCAGAGAATTTGCATGTATGTACTTATATTTTGTTGTTTGCTCAAGGCACATAATGATTATGTCAAAGAGGGAAAAAGGACAATGATTTTAAATATAAAATTGTACCCAGGAAATGAAAATATTTGAGTCCTTAAAATGCTTAATAAAATAAAAGTGTGTATGTTTTATCCACAATTTAGAATGTTTTTAATAATTCAACTTGAGAAAAATCTAAACACATCCAGGTTGCTAATGGGTTGGTTAGTTAGTCCAAATAAATTAAACAAGAATATTTATTTAACATTTAATTTTTTTTTTTTTTGGAGATGAAACTTTATATGTAACTGGTTGGTTCGTAAAGAAACAGTTAGTTTCTTCATCAAACTCCAATATGTACTGTTAAGCGAAATAAATCTATATATGTACATACAAATTAATTTGTGTTATGTTTCTATACACACATAAATCGACTGATCGTATCCCGTTTACATAAGGATTTTTTGGATTTGTATTGAGCACAACAGAATCCAAAATTACAAATTTTTATCGAAAAAGTCAACAAAGCGTGACAACTGAGATTTAGCAGTTATCATAAAATTCCTTTGTAAATGAAAAAAAAAAATATTATAAAGGAATGGCAAACATTACTAAATTGAAAAACGGCTAACTTTGTTTCTCATAAAAAAAGGATTTCCAACAGATGGCGTTTCGCTCTCAGACCCATTTTTGACGGCATAGTAGTACATTCGTTCTTTCATGTTGATGATTGATTGATGATTGGTTAATGTACAATGTACTTGTTTTCCGTTGATTTTAAAAGCCTATCAGGCGATCAATTTTCAACGATGTTGGGACGCAGCACTCAGCAGTATTGCCCACCTACTAAATCTACAGAATAACTGCTGTGTTTGAATTCAGTTAAGTTCCAACATTGCTCTTAAGCTTTCGGGAAAAATGACTAAGTTCTTGAATGTGGTTGGATGACTCATTTAGCGCTGAAACTGCTAAATTTCTAAATAGTGGGGCTGTTAGTGAGTTCAACCTGTTATTTTGACCTAAAGTGATAGTAATGAAACTTGGCTCACACATTTAATTTGTCGTAAATAATAAAGAATCAAAAAAGGGTTAACAAAAATATTTGTAGTGAAAGGGTCTTTTTTCAATAAAATGGAAACATGAACTACTACAATGAAACTCCGCCCAAAACTGGTATGTTGATGAAAGTTGGTGAAAATGTTTGATGGTTTCTTCTGACCGATTTTGACAAATACATTTTTTTTAATGCAAAATTCAAAAAGACTTATTTTTAATATAAATCTAACTTCTGAAGTATTAATTCTCTTCTCTTATCCGGCTCCCGATTTATGGAGGGCTTCTGCCTGAGATATTGTGGTCTTTCCATCAGTTGCGGTCCCTCGCACGCTCCCTGCAGTCATCGAGACCAAGCGTTCTTGCATAGTAAACCGCCGGGTCCCTGTAGCGGAGGATCGATCTTCCTGGTCGTCTCGAGCCTGTGGGCTGGGATTCGATGATTTTTTTTTTGGCTGGAGCGTTGTTGTCCATTTGCTCGATGTGGCCGAGCCAGTGTAGTCAACGTGTTTTGGCTCTTTGGACTACATCCACATCTTGGAACAGCTCGTATAATTCACGATAAAATCTTCTCCTCCATTCGCCCTCCTCGCATATTGGACCAAATATCCGCCGAAGAATTTTTCTCTCGAAAGTGCCCAGTATCAATTCCCCTTTTTTATACCTATCGCCCAGCACTCGGCGCCGTAGAGTAGAACTGGTAAAATTAGCGTTTTGTATAGCGTGCACTTTGTCTTGCGGTTCACTGGGGTAATTCTTCATCGAATTTCCAATAAGGTGTTATTCGTGGGTCTGATGTCTGTTCTGAGGTAGGTGAACTCCTTGACTACTTCGAAATTACTGCTACCAACAGTGACGTTTTGTCCTAGGCGATGGATGGATGGACTAGGATGAAGAAGTCCCCTGATAGAGCATCTCCTTGTCTGAACTCTGTACATGTTTGGAATAACTCGGATTCGCACGTTGCACCTCGTATTTTGTAACGTCATGCGGCTTAGCTGGATCAGGTTTTTCGGGATCCCGAGTTCCGACATCGTCAATAGAAGTTCTTTGCGACTTATGCTATCATATGCGGCTTTGAAGTCGATGAAAAGATGGTGGGTCTCGACTTCAAATTTGTTGGTCTTTTCCAGGATTTGCCTCAATGTGAAGATTTGGTCTATCGTTGATCTGCCTGGCCTGAAGCCACACTGGTACGTGCCGATTATAGTGTGGCAGACAGGTTTAAGACTCTCACATAGTACGTTGGATATAATCTTGTATGCAACATTAAGCAGGAATATACCTCAGGATATAGGATCGCCTTTTTTGTAGATTGGGCATATGGAGCTAATTGACCAGTCGTCGGACATACATTCCTCCTTCCACACTTGGTTGATAAGCTGGTGCATGCACATTACCAGGTCATCTCCTCCATACTTGAAGAGTTCCGCAGGTAGGCCATCCGAGCAGGTGGATTTGTTGTTCTTAAGCTGGTGGATGGATTTCTTAATCTCTTCAGCACTTGGCGCTGGGACTGGATCTTCATTGACTGGTCTCATGCTTCTTTGTTCTGCTGTGGCTTCCTCTACAGAATGCCCATTGAGCAGTTGCTGGAAATGCTGCTTAAACACTTCTACAATTCCCTGTGCTTCGGTGACTAGATTCCCTTCGCTGTTTCGAAGAGCTTGCGTGCCGGTTTTATAACCACATACCAGCTACTTGGCGGTTTTGTAGAACCGGCGGGTGTTGGTGGTGGTGTTTGAATCCTCAAGATACCTGAGCTGAGAGGCTGCGGATGCTTTTTATATCAAGGTGGGGGTTTTTCTATTTCCTTCTCTTTCCAAGGTACTCCTGTCTTGCTGCTCTTGTTTTCCGTTGCAGCATTCGCATTCGTGCATTTTCCGTCTCCTGCTTCAACACCACGCATTCCTCATTATACCACGGGTTCTTTTTTCTGTCGCCTGTCTCCTTAATGATGTCGCGGTACAGGTTCCACTGGTTGTTGACGTATGTGGGTGGGGGTACGGTGAAGAGTTTCCCGGTTGATTGCTCACTGTAGTCTCTGGCTTTCTCAGATGTTCTAAGGCATGCTATGTTGAATTTTTTTTCCTTTGGGTGGTCTCCGCTTTCTTTTCCTTGGACAGTCGGGCTCTGAACTTTGTCACAGCAAGAAAGTGGTCAGAGTCCACATTCGCACCTCGGAAAGTTCGGACGCCTAAGATGTTCGATGTCTAAGATGTTTGGCGGTTCGACCATCTGGAGATCGCGAGGTTGCTGTTTGTATCCTTTGCCTGGGGACCCTTGTGCGTCTTATCACCGTATTACGAGCTGCAGCAAAGTCCATTAGTCGAAAGCCGTTGTCTGTTGTCGTTTCGCGGAAGCTGTGCTTTCCAACTAATCCGCCAAAGATATTTTCCTTCCCGATTTTAGCATTGAAGTCTCCGAGCACGACTTTGGCATCGTACTCCGGAAGGCTCCGTCCTGGAGATCGTAAGAACTCCCCCTTGTCAGACTCCTTAGCTTCATCGGGCGTGTGCACATATTAGGCTGATGTTTTGGAAGGTAGCTTTGATGCGGATCACTTCAATTTACTATCAAAAGACTATCTTTCAAATTGATTTTTGTGTCTACAACTTACTGGGAAATTATACTAAAACTAAGAGTCTTACAAATAATTCAATTTAGCATTGATTTATTTTAGCTTTACAATCTCTCAGTATTGATGCTTAATTTAAGACTGATATTGAATATATTTTGCAGTAAATTAATCCCCAAGCGTTTGCTTCTTGTGTTTATACAAGCGTAAAGCTGTTGTAAACGTAATAAAGTTTTAAACTTCATAATTCTATCACAATTGTTTTGGAAAATTTGACAGTTTTTCGCAGTTTACAACTTTACCACGATTACGACGACTTTACGCTGTTGCATGAATACCCTTATTATATTTGTAAGACAAAATTGAAAATATGTGCTCTTATCAAGACTTTGTATAAAGAATTGTTAAGTTCAAATATCACAAATGTAAATTATGATTGGATAACATTATCAACCAATCACAGAAAAAAATGTATAGTTCCGGAATTGTTAATACGCCAACATTTTTGAATTTTAATCAATCCTGCAAATTGAAATAGCTCACAACGCCACATCCAACACAACCAAATTATCAATTAGCTACACATAATACGTAATTTATTTCTCTTCACTTGTGATTAATGCGCCTTGAACTTTTTGACTTGATTAAAAAATTAAACAACCATATATTACAAGACATCGTGCACCCACTCAGATCCTGGAGGATAAACAAAAAAAAAACGTTTTAATTTTGATGGTTTTCGCACTCCACATACCAATATATAGCTTTTCTCTCTCTCTCTCTATTTGCCGAAGCGCACAAAATTATTTATTGCTTTCCATTCAGCCATTGGCTTTTATCGAGAGACCCCCATTTGTTTCATCATAAATCACTTCGTTAGCAATTCAGGTGGAAAAATAATCTTTTTAATACCAATTTTGCACTATCAGCTTTGGGGACTTGAAAAGGCTATAAATATGTAACCAGCGACATCCGGCGGTGGATATAAGATTCTTTTCATTGACTATTCAGGTCGAACCATCGTTTTACCAATTTCTGCTCCAGCTCCTGCAAAACAACACAACCATCGGCTTTTAGTGAATGTTTTTTGTTGTTGTTTTGCTATTTCCTTGGCATCATTATTTACACTTTTATGGGTCAGCAAATTTAACTACAACATTTTTGAAGGCTTTGTTTATGTGTGTTTCATGTATAATGTTGTATATTGTTAAGGTGCCTTTATAGCAAACCAATTTTTTAAGAGAGTTAAAATGATTTATGAACTAAAAGAGTCACCAAATGGTCATATCATAATGTAAAAGAAAATGAAATATGTGAGCTGAAAGTTAAGAATTTTATTTATTTGTTGCTATTTTATCTTTTGAAATAAATCTATTTACACTATAAAGAACATTGAGGAAGGGCTATTTAAGGAAAGACATAACGTCTATTATTTGGATATTTTATTTATGAGTTCCCATAAGAAACTTAACCCCTAAACATAAAAAAAAGTAATTCTTCTGATTTTGAACAGATTGATAAAAATATAAGTTTTGCGAGGATACACAGACGTGTCGTGCCTATGTTTGAATAAACAATTTTAAATGAATTATTTATGTACATTATGTCAATAAATGGTTTATAAATTTTCGGCCATTCATTCTCTTTAATAGCTCATAGCTTATAAATGATATATTAATGAATTGCTAGCACGACACCTTATGAAGAAATGGGATTAAATGACTACTGATTATATTATGTGTTGGCATTGCTATTCGGCAAGAATGGATAGGGAGAGTATTTACAATTTCCTGCTAAATCTAAATGCAATTCATCTGGACAAGACGAGAAATGCTCTAGGGCAATTTGTCACTTGCTAACAATAAGCTATCGATTATGTCCTAAAAAATATAAATAATAGAGAAGTTTCAATTTTTTCAAAGTTTAAGGGTGCCAAAATCAACAACTGGCAATTATTTTAAATTTTAAAAAAATAAATGGAAACCCTTAAACTGCGCAAAAATTGAAATTTCTCTATAATTTTTTACTTAAATGGTCAAGAATCAATCTAACACCCAGTTTGAGAGTATCATCTTACAAATTTCTCAGAATAGCCATAAATGCCATATATTTTACTTTTAAATTCTAAAATAAGCTTAGTTTGAGCAGTCTCGGTCGATTTTTATCCAAAATTTTTTCTGAATATGTCATTTTAAAGAAAATTAGATCATCTTTCTTTCATATGCAGCAATGCCTATACCTTTCTTTGCAGATAAAAAAGTTATAGGTAAATAAGTAAAAAAAAAAACAAAAAATGTGATTTTTCACATGATTATTTTAAAATGTAGGTAGCTAAAAACTTAAAAAGAAAAATTTTAATGATCCATTTCGATGGTAAATTTTATTGTCTACAAAAAAGGTTTTCGAAATTATTTCGTAATTTTGCTTCGTTTACGAGTTATATGCAAAAACCTGAAAAAGGGGCTTTTGCACCCCCTTCTCCGAAATGCACCCTCTAATTTAATAGCACTCTGTGGTTTTCTCATGTTCAATAACCCAATTATTGATTTTAACAATAAAAACCTCTGAACGTCTTACTTCCGTTTTAAATGACATAATCAACAGCCTGCAAGAAAAAGTTCTGTTGAGATAAAAAAAATTTGTATTAGAATCGTGTGAGCTTATTTCGAACAGAAACTACCGATCCGCGTGAAAGTGCACCTCATCAACCATTACCCCAAGGAGAACGTAGTAACTTAACTTACTTTAGACGGCGCTTAATTAATATGCCCCTCCTACTGGCTCGATCTCTAGCCTGCCACCTCCAGTATCCAAGCTGGTCACTCTATCAAAGATGAGGTCTACTTTGGGTTTTAACTTTCTCAGAAAAAGCGTCTGTGTTAACACAAACAGGACAATAAATCGTTCGAAGAATTTTTATCTCGAATACTGATAAGGGTCCATACTTCTGCAACATATAGCAGGACCGGTATGATGAGCTTTTTGTATAAGGTCTCCTTGGTTCTTCTTGAGAGGGCTTTATTTCACAACTGAACTTAGCCCAAAGAAACAGCTATTAGCAAGAGTTGTTCTACGTTTGATTTCCGCGCTAATTTTGTTTTCTGCGATTAAAGCAGTGCCCAGATTGTCTGATTCCCAGACAACTTTGAAGTTATACCTTTCAATTGTCACCTTCTGACCAAGTCGTCAATGGGACTGGAGCATTTCATTTATAATCAGTCCCATTCTGCTTTCTGCTGACTCCATGGTAGTGAAATCACCGATTAGAGCTTGCCAAGCTCTTTCTATCACTTCCATAAGTCGTCAGCAAACCCAAGTAATTGTGTTGATTTATTAAAGACAGTGCCTGATGACTGACCAGGGTTGCCATGTTTTGAACAAGTACGATAGCCCATTTTTGTAGCCCAAAATCGGAGCTGAAAAAGTAGCCCAAATAGTAGCCCAAAAAACGATAAAATAAATGTTCTCATAACTTCAATCACAATTAATTTTTATTTTAAAAAGCAACGGAAAATGAAATAACGGGTGATTTTTTAGCTGGTTTGGTTTTGGCAACACTGGTTTTGACAGCTGACGTGTGTTTAGTACCTTGTGTCACTGTCAAACAGCTTCAATTTGGTTTGCAATTTAACCATGGATGGTCTTACAAATGAACAACGCTTGCAAATTATTGAATTTTACTATCAAAATTCGTGCTCGGTTCGAAATGTTCATCGCGCGCTGCTTCCATTTTATGGTCGGCATTCTCGACCTTCTGAGCAGTCTATTCGGAAGATTGTGACCAAATTTCGCACCAAATTTACTTTGTTGGACATTAAACCACCAACACGTTTACGTACTGTGCGTAGTGAAGAAAATATTGCGGCCGTATCAGCTAGTGTGACAGAAGACCGCGAAATGTCGATTCGGCGCCGTTCCCAGCAGTTAGGCCTTTGTTACAGCACTACGTGGAAAATTTTGCGGAAGGATTTGGGCGTAAAGCCTTTTAAGATACAGCTGGTGCAAGAACTAAAGCCAGCCGACCTACCACAACGCCGAATTTTTGGTGAATGGGCTCTTGGAAAGCTGGCCGAGGATCCGCTTTTTTATCGAAAAATTGTGTTCAGCGATGAGGCTCATTTTTGGTTGAATGGGTACGTAAATAAGCATAATTGCCGCATTTGGAGTGAAGATCAGCCAGAAGCATTGCAACAGCTACCAATGCATCCCGAAAAAGCCACTGTTTGGTGCGGTTTATGGGCCGGCGGCATTATTGGGCCATATTTCTTCAAAGATGATGCGAATCGCAGCGTTACTGTCAATGGTGAACGCTACCGAGCGATGATAACAAACTTTTTTTTGCCCGAAATGGAAGTTCTTGACTTGCATGATATGTGGTTTCAACAAGACGGTGCCACATGCCACACAGCACGCGAAACAATGGCGCAATTGCGAGGCGAGTTTGGTGAACAGTTAATTTCACGTTTCGGGCCGGTCAATTGGCCGCCTAGATCGTGCGATTTGACACCATTAGATTATTTTTTGTGGGGGTATGTCAAGGCTAATGTCTAAAGGGACAAGCCCGCTTCGACTGACGCACTGGAAGCCAACATCCATGCATTCATTCGTGAGATACCGGCCGATATGTGTGAAAGAGTATGCCAAAATTGGACTCAGCGGATGGGCTACCTTAAACGCAGCCGCGGTCAACATTTGCATAAAATTATCTTTAAACATTAAATTGCAAGGTTCAAACTATCGATTTAAATAAATATTTCATTCATTTTTTCGAATTTTTTGTGTTTTTTTTTTTTTAAAGTTCTAAACCTCTTAAAAAATGTTATAAAGAGCACACACATTAGTCATATTCCTGTCAACTAGGTTTACTCTTATATTGTTATAGGTACTTGCTCATCATCATTTATACTCGTTACATATCTATGTTATTGATACTTTGAATTAAATTGATTTTGATAAAATGTTTTCATAAATACATACAAAAGTACAAATGACATGTATGTTTATGCAAATTTAATGCAGGGCCTTGAAATATTGAGATAATGCAGTATGGTGATTTAATAATTATATCATAATGTTGTTTTGTGGCTAAAATAATTGGGGCATTTCGAATGCGTGTATCAACTAATTAAGGTAAACCCTATTTTGAGGTTTTGAAATGCTGGACAACAAGTCTAAATTGATTTAATTTGCAAAAAAAATATGGAGTTGAATTTATGTTTTTTTTTTTTCAATTCAAATAATATTAATTTAGTTTTGCAATTTTAATTTATAAGTACGAATACACCAAATTAAAATAATTATACATACTTATTTGATATAATTTCAATGATGCATTTAGCATTTTTTAGAGACATAATGGAATGGACATAATAGCTTACAAAAGTGCAAGTATTTTACTTGATTACGATTTCAACGGATGAAATAAATGAGAAATCAGAGTTCATTGGACAACTATTTTCAAAAATAAAAGAAGGGAAGTAACGAAGCGTTTTTTTGTTGAGAGAATTTCAAACTCGGAATCATAGCTGTAGGTACTTTAAAGTAAATGTATATTTTTGATGCTTCCAATTACACCAGCAATAAATGAAAGAACGATTTTTAAGTTTAAACTATAACTAAAAACTATCTCAGAACTACAATAAGACAAGAATTGTTATTTCACTTATTAATTTTAGTCGAAAATAAAACTGAAATCGTGATATAGGGCCCCTAAAGTCCTCACAACGCCACTGTCTTCTATATAAGCCGATGTTTTTAGGCAAACCGGAGCAATTGGCGGTTTCGACACAAAAAATTTTATCGCGATTGCCACCACAGCTTATTTGGTTGGACTGAGGCTCAGTTTCTTTATATTGCGAGCGTCTAGGAACAACTAAATGTTATGAATGTCAAGTAAGCAAAGAAACTTTGACGAATCGGAAAATTAAAATTTGGATAATTTGCCGCCAATTAGTCGTTAGTAAGTTATGCCAATTTAAAATTTGTCGTTCAATGTTTTCAATATTTTTGTGGGTGCTTTGCTTACTTGATATCAAGTTTACAAATTACCCTGTCGAAATCTGAAAAAACTTCTTATACCTGGTGGTTGATGGCTTAATAATTTCCCGTTAATAAGTCGTTAATAATTTGTTGTGACAAATTCAGTTTGATCGTGCAATGTTTTCTATGTTTTTTGGGTATTTTGCTTACTTGATATCAAGTTAGCAAAGCAACTCTCATGGAATCTCTCTCAAAAAATGGATGGATGCATGATTTGTCTTAAAATTAGTTGTGACAATTTCGAATTTTTCGTTCAATGTTTTCTATGTTTTTTTGGGTGCTTTGCTAACTTGACAAATCTCGAAAAGCGGTAAAACTAGTTAAAGGCAAATTATTAAATAATTTTTTTGTTTTAATTTTATAAATTTCATCTAATTTTTCAGTCTTATCAAGCAAAAGTATAAATAGTGGGAGATCACGTTGTACCATTATTATTAAATAATAAAATGTTATGTCTAGTTCTTACTCCTTTTCGAAAAAAACATAGAAAACGAAGAACGACAAATTTGAAATTATCAAAAATTACTAACGACTAATTAACCATGAATTATTTAGCCATAAATCATTCAGTTTAAACAGTTTTTATTACTTTTTGAGATAGTGCTATGCTCACTTGACTGAAGTAAAAAAGAATGCAAAAAAAACGTAGAAAACATTGCACGAAAAATTCTAAATTGTCACAACTCATTCAAGACTAGTAAATGACAAATTATTAAGCCACAAATCATTCGGTACTAGCAGTTTTCACCCCTTTTTTCCAAACAAAATTTTTCCAAAATTTGTATACCAACATTTTTTGGTCGTTTTTCCCCTAAAATCTTTTTGGTGAATATTCTTAGGGCATTATTTCAGGTAGTCTTGCACAATCTCTTAAAGCATGGAGGATGAACAAGTTCATCTTTAATTTGCAGGAAATTTTGAGGAACTGGGGGAAAAACTTGCCCAGGGCTAGATCTTCTTCATTGGTTGAAAAAATCTTTCATTTGATGATTAAGGTGCAAAAGTAGTTATCAAAACAAGAAAATCTTCATATATCTACGCCAGCAAAAAATACAGAAGAGTGGTCATTTTCCATTAACGATAAATGTTTCTGCTTCTTAACAGCTTAATAGGAATTCTTGCAGACTTGACCTTCAGTTCTAGGATTCTAGGATCTTAGCACCTTATGTCATATAATAGGTCAACAATATGTGGAAAAAGGTTAGTTTGTCTTAGAAATCGGTAAGCCATAGAAAAATTTTGATCAATGGTTAAAGTTTTTCACAGTCAAGATTCGAAAAAAAGCAGGCTCAAGACATGCTCCAACGAATTAAAGTTTTTTGTAATCACATCGGTTATGAACATAGGTAAAAATTTACCATTCCATTTTTTTATAATTTTTACATAAAAACCTCTTATTTGGTACTACATATATAAAAAGCTATAAGCCTTCACTTCTAATTTATTTCGCTAAGCATGTCTTACCTACCCTGAGGAAACACGATCCAGTACTGGCTAGCCAGTAGCAATACACTCAAATTTTTTTACTAACACATACAAGCCTGAGCAACTAGTTTGTCAACTGGCTTGCTTTTTTCGAAGCCAGTTTTCGAAGGAAGTTGGTTAAAATAAGCTCAAACCATAGCTCAAAAGTCCAAACGTGGTTTTCAATGCCGTGAATGAATTATTAAGAAGTAAGGCTTTCCCAAACCAAAGTGAATAAATATTCAAGTGAATTCACATCGCGTCAGTGTAGTTGCTCTCATTTAACGCCATGTAAAGTTATTCTGACAGTTAAAATTTTAGTGTTCTTTCTGAATGCTTCGCTTTGATTTGAGAGAATTTTTACAGAAATAAGTTAAGGCCAGCAAGGAACCAACGCAAAACATTAGCAACATTCTGTTCTTTAACCAGTTTTGTCGCATGGCTTCAAGATGATTTTAATGAATTAAATCATGAAAAAGCAGAATATCATAGTAGTTATATTTCTTTCCCTTAATTCGGAGGAAATTTACTCCAATTGGAGTAACATCCGAAGGCTGGCCTCTATAGAAGCCAGTACAGCATACCGCCTACGTCACATCAAATCCATGAATAGGAATTTGACAGTCAATACCCTTGTTTTTTTGGGATTTCATAAATAGTACAGTGAGAAATTTCAAATAAAACGTATCCGCAGCTGCCTATATTTTTGTGTTTGTAATATGGTACTCCTGAATGGCTGTCACAATACAAAAGAGAATTTTATAATAATTAAAAGTGGAAATAAAGCAAAATTATTAACAAGAACTAACTAATGTTAAAGTAAAAAATGAAATATAACTTCATATTTATATAATTTATGAATTAAATCTAGTTTTTTAGTCCATTTCATCTTTGTTGCCCTTTTTTAGATTCGGAAATTGATGTAATATGTATAATAATAGAAACAAAGGTGTAGGGGTCTGTTGGTAGACAATGGTCAAAGTAAAAAAGTCGTCATTTAGTCTGCTATTACACGCGGACTTTTAAGTCAACTTTTTTTTTTAAATTAAATGAGTGTAAAGACAAAATCAGATATTTTTTTTCATCTGCGAACATTCAATGGTTACTTAAAAGTTTTCGTATAATAGCGAACTTATTACACATGGAGTAATGGACGTTATTAGTGATAAGGATATTCATATAAAAGCATAAAGTCGTCATAAACGTTATAAAGTTGTAAACTGCGTAAATATGTCAAATTTTCCATACAAATTGTGACAGAATTACGAAGTTTAAAACTATACTACGTTTACGACGGCTTTACGCTGTTGTATGAAACCTTTAATTTAAAAATAATTAAAATAAGAACGTGATTGTATTGCTTTAATGTTTGTACCTAGTTTTCCATTAGTAATTCTAGCTCACCAATTTTAGCGGATTACCTGAGGTTCAAAGACATTTCAAGTATGTGATAGTAGCAAAATATGCTTGCTAAAGTTTCCAGTTGTATATACGTGGGTCAAAATTTGATCCGCGGCTCCGCATTTTTAAAATCGTATAACCACGGATCAAAACTTGAACTATATTTGTACAATTGGCCTTTTATCTGCCAAAAGCTGAACATCAAAACCTAAACCACATTTGTACTAACTGGTCTTAAGCCAAGATTACATACATTAGTTTTACTTATTATGAGTAACTTCAAAGTGCTTTTCATAAAGCTGAGCCATTTTTTGGTTGCCGATTGATGCGAATTGCCATTAAATATAAACTACGCCATGGCGATGAGTTTTTGGGTAAAATTGTATCCTCACTGATATCAACCTCAAAACCATCGTCATGACGAAGCCAAAAGTAACAATCTAAACACTCAACATAACTCTACTCTACGAACATAGCCATCGAGAATTCAACATACATAAAAGTATCAATCGTACCAATACCGAAACACCAAAATTCTATTCAGTTGAGTTCGATACTCGAACTCGTAGTGGGATTCTACTTTAACTTTTATAGGCAGTGAGCCTACTGCCGATATTGTTTTTGTTATTTGTGTAAAATCCTACTATACTATGGATATGGATAGCTTTTCCAATAAAACACGGGTAATGTGTGTTGTCAACCGGCTAGCCAGTACTGGCTCGTAGGGATGCAGGGTTAAGCTTATCTATGCTTTTAAAAAAGTTATGAGCTATTTCATAAACAATTTAGAAATCTTTAATTTTTCAATTTGTTGTTTGGTAGGTTTTCGCTTACTTTTGCAGCTGAAAAATATTTTATAATTTTTTTTTTTTGAAAACTTTTAATAACAATTGTTATTTATTAAAAGGTATTATTTAAACATTAGCGCATCTGCACTAGCATTTTAATTTGATTAGCAAAACTGGATGTTTTGATAAGTTTCCAAGCATTTTATTTTTTTCCTTATTTTTAAATTATGTAGTCAGTTTAATTTTCGACCAATTTGTACCTGTAATTTCATGAATTAAAATAAATCAACAATATGTAAGGAGATCAAGCAACATAAAACCCAAATTTTAACCACCTATAACATTTTGTACACAATTGAGTTCATTCAAAGAATAATAATTTACCTCTAGGGCTCTACAATCTTAAGTTTTTGTACCCCAAAATTTAAAGGCCTTTTATCTTGTTTTTGTTTTAATTTTACGAATAAAGCTATCGCCAACTCGACACTTTTTCAGATGTGGTACGATAGGAAAAAAGGAAATCTTACGTTCGCTTCCCAGACTATATAAATTTCATAAATTAGGTACAAAATATAATTTGAAAATATGTATGCCTAGATAACGAAGCCATTAAAAAATCCACAGTTCAAAAGTTAAATGCTACACAGAAAACAAAATAGGTTGGTAGGTACTCGTATATCTAAACTAAACGTAGATTTAAAAATGAAATTGCTATTTTTCCTTAATAAAGATTTGCCTGTGGTTCTTTTGTTGCACTGACTAGGACTAAGAGTACATCGTTAGAGAAAACAGAAATTTTCCTTTCAAAGATATCTTTTTATATCCTATTTTTCAGGGATGGCTAAGAACAATTTTACCTATATAGGATGTAACAAAGAAGTCTCTATCCTTGTAACTTCTTTTTGTAAAGATGTACCGGATAATGTTTATAAAAAAAATCATACAATTTGGTTAAACAACTTTTTGAAAAATTTGTGATTGATTTTTGATCATAAATATGAAAAATTAATAGCTTTGTTGGTAGATATAAATATTTTTATATTATTTATAAATATTTCTGCAAACTAAATAAAAAGCAAAAATAAATGCCATCCCTGGCTTTTATTCTTAAATACCGCGTACAAAAAACACTCTTCCATCGCAAAATAAATTGAGTTATAAAAAAAGGATGTAGCTGGTAGGACTATAAAAAAAAATAAAGAAATCGCTAAATCATAACGAAGAAAGAAAACAAAAACCCAGCATGAAAAAAATTCCTTGCAAAACGAAATTACTTTCTTATCCTTGCATTATACTTCTTGCACATTGCTCCTTGGTCCTTATTATAACCTGCAGAAACCCAGACAATATTATGTTTTGTGTTTATGTTTTTATTTTTTTTTTAAAGAAATTTTTGTGTTGCATAGGTATACCTACCTAAAGGCACTATATATATTGTAAAAGTTTGGTATGGTTGTGATAATTTTTACACAACCAAGAAAATATAATGAGAAAATGCAAGAAGGAAAAATATCTTCAATAAACAAAAAAAAAAAAAAAATAGACTATCAAGCAACAACACAAATTGTTGCGGAAATTCTTGGAAATAAAATATTTGTAGCAGACATTTTTGTAATCTCCTTCCGACACTCGTCCTTAAAGATGAACGTCTATTATGGACATAGGTACATAACCTGAACAAGGAAAAAGATTTTAAGGAAAACGCTTCGTTAAGCGATTACAATTTATCTCGTTCACTTTTGATTCAAGTGAGAGTCTTTTTGTATATCGTTATAGCCACTCGTATAGGAAAATTTGGTGATATGCAGGCTTAGGTATAGGTCTTAAAGCTAAGAAATAAAAATGATACCTATACAACTCAAAAGTAGTTCCTTTTTAAAATAATTTAGCTGTCGGACTTCCAGGTATCCTGACTTTCATTTTTCTCTACAAGAATGTCGAACTTGAATTTTAAATAAACATGAAATTACTCCCAATAGGTAGTAGTAAGAAACGTAGGCAATAAACCCAAGAGCGTACGCAAGGTGAAGCAGGAAAGGGGGCTTAACCCCCTAATCACAAAAAATTTAATACATCAGACAATTTATCTTCCTAAGCTGTGCCAACACTATGGCGATCAACTTTGTTGGTTAAAGCAGCGTCCACATTGTGTTGATTTTAGTTAATCAACATCGTTGGCCAACAATGTAAATTAAATGAGGACATGCTGATCAACAATATTGTTCAACCTTTTTTGACCTGACCCGGTTGGAATAGAAAGCATATAAAAAATACAATATGAATTGTTTAAATCAAAAGTCGTTGATGTTGATCAATAGTGTTGAGTGAGTGTAGACGTGATGATTGACAAGGCCAACCAACATTTGTTGACCTGACCACAATCCGATTCAAATGGATAGCAATCAACAAAGTTGCTCAACAGAATACTTATCTTAAAGTATAGGACTGGTGTCTACACAATTGCCAGCTGTTCCTTTCATTTCATCGATCACTTCATTTATGGTGACTCCTTATGCAAAACAACGTACAAACACTTTTAAAATAAAACTTTAAAAATAGTTAAGCAAACATGACATTCAGAACGTCAACACTGAAACTTACATACTAACAAGTTGATCGACAATGTTAACCAACAATATTGCTCGGCACAGTGTGGACTCTGCCTTACATTGTCGATCAACATGCTGGTATAGGTTAGGTTAGGTTAGAAGGGGTGATAATACGGCGAGCCACATCATCTCACTTGGAAGTGAGGAGGGATAGGGAGGAGGTTAAGGGAAAAAATTTTGGTGAGGGAGGCTTCCCTAAACCATCCTGAGTTCTGAATGAATTTTAGGATGTTTTTTAGTGGCAAGACAGAGATTTCACCCAGTTTGTCGAAAAAGTATTCTCCTTATTATTCTCCTTCTTGTCTAGTTCTAGCTAGGCTGGGGGCATTCACACAAGAAGTTAAAAGAGCGGCTCTTCATCATATATAAATCCAATGAGCTGATGCCCATTCTGTTCATGTGGGTTCTCATTGAACTGTGGCCCATTAGGACTTCAACTGTTTTTAAGTGATAATTGAGGCCTGCTTAACTTGAGTAGGTATTCAGTTATTTTTCGAAATAATATTTGGCCAAAGGTTCCTTGAAACCCGACAAGTTTCGAAAGATGACCATCTGACATTTGCAGCTTTCAAGAAACTTCGGTGTATTCTACTTTTTTCTAGCACCAATGGCATGAGCACTGAGGCTTCCATTTGGGTCGGATCACGAGATGATCTTCTTTTGGCCAGTTCATCTGCCATTTCGTTCCCGTGAATATCCCTATGTCCCGGGACCCATCTTAGGGTAACTGTGTTCGTTGCGTTGAGTACTCTTAATTTATTCCAGCAATGGTCGATCAGTTTGGAATTTATGGTGATTGAACAAATGGCTTTAATTGCCGCCTGGCTATCTATGAAAATGTCAATATTATTGTTCGCTGATTCGCATGAGGCAAGATGTTTCACGGCTTCACAGGTTGCCAGCACTTCCGCTTGGAAAACACTGCAAAAGCTTGGAAGCTTTATAGATCTATTTATTTGTGGGTTATCTGTGTAGATGCCAGACCCAACACCCTCCAAGGTTTTGGAACGGTCAGTAAACACCGAAACATATTTTGCACTAACGACCCTGTTTTCAATCCAGAGTTCCCTGGTGGGGATATCTGTCATGGTAACTGGGTCATTTATGGTAAAATATTTGCAAATTTATATGTTAATAATTTGTTTACGTTGTTTTGCATAAAGAGTCAATATAAATGCAGTGACCGATGAAATAAAATGGACAGCTACCAATTGTGCAGATTACACTCCTATATTAAAACATTAGAGTTCTCTTGAACAACTTGGTTGATTGCTATCCATTTGAATCGGATTGCGTTTGGGTTAACAATTGATCATCACGTCTACACTTACTCACTTACACTATTGATCAACGAATTTTGACTTACACAATTCAACATTATGTGGACGCGGCTTAAGGATAAGTAAAGAAAATGGAAAATACTTACTTCCACTAAGTTTCGATCACAGGAAAAAAACCGAACCGAAATGAACTATAACGACTGTCGAATGAATTAATTGTAATATTTTCACAGGTTCGTTAGTAAAACTTATTCGCTTTATTTAAATTCTCCACTTATTAACTTCACAAAATAAAACACTTCACTTTTTTTACTACAAAACAATTTATTGTTCACCATTGAAATAAATTCACCGCAACTTTACTTTTATTAACCAACTTTACTCATTCACGATGAGTGCGTCATCTGCCGGTCACACGTGCGCTTTTATATTTTTCACAAGGTTCCTGAACAAGCTGGAAGGTTCTAGTATTTGCTTCTAGAGATTTCCATAGGAGAAATTTCCAATAAATTTCCCTTTCTAAAGCTTTCATTCTGACGTTTACTATTGGACGTTCTAAAGCTCACCAAAGCTCTCCCTAGGTTGGTTTGTGTAATGTCTAATCCGGAGAGTGGTTTAGTTCATTCGAGAGTCGTTATAGTACAAATGTGACAGTCGTTACAATATAAAGACTCTCAAATGAAGGAGCACCACCTTCCGGATTATACCTGATAGCATGGAGAACTTTACAATTTTGGAACTAAATGTCAAAATAAAATTACGAAATGAAAATAAAGGAAAAGTTCCCCTACGGAAAGCTCTAGAAGTAGAAGCTAAAATAATCACGCAATATCCAGAGCTTGTCAAATAAGTATAAAAGGCACAATTTTAACCCTGCAGTTTATTTTAAATAGTGAAATGAATAAAGTTAGTTGTAATGAAAGTGAAAAATGAAGTTGGTGAATTAATTTTAGTAAAGTTGAGTGCCGAACAAAAAATTTGTTCTGTAGTAAGAAAAGTAAAAAAATTTATTTTGTAAAATAATTAAGTGGACGTTTTCCATAAAGTAAATAAATTTAATTATATATAGAACTGGAGAAAACATAACAATATCTTAAACTTCTAAATTCCAAAATGATAAGCAGTTTTTATCATTATTTTTGAAAGAACAATAATTTAATATTAAAATTTGTCAAAAATTTTTACAAAAAGTCGATAACATATATGTATTTAATATCTTAAAAAAAGATGAAATAATTTGATTAATTAATTTTATTGTTCAATTAATTAGGTAAACATTTTTAGAAGTATCTTATTATTTTTTTTAAAATTAAAAAAATAAAGTGTTAAAACACTAACTTACCTGGCACAGTTCTTTTTACTCTCAATTAATTATAATTTAACTTCTATTAATTTCTCCAAAATCACTCACCTGAAATGAAAGAAAAAAATATTTACATTAGATTGATCCACATACAAATAATTGAATAAATATCATTGTTTACTTGTGCATAGAAGAGGCATCAATAATTAAATCTTTTTAAATTGATTAAAAAGCAAATTCAATATTGAAAAAGTAGATACTACCTACACAAAACATTTTTTAAAAAGTAAAATTTAAATCGAAAGCATGTCAAATCTCCATCAATTGTCTTGACCTAAAATAAAAAAACCACATCAAAATCTTTTGCCTGCCATCAAATCAAATTTAATTTAACACCACTCAGGGTTTACCACCAATTTGTTTACATTGTATCAAAAAGAGAAAGTCAGAAGGTATAAGGAAATACGAGTAGGTACCTACCTATGTAAAACAATAAAACCTATACAATACCAAATATCAACCATATTGAAAATGGTAGGTTTTAATTCCTATAGAATCTAAAATGTGTAGGTGAGTTTCTGTAAATAAATACATTTTAATACCGAAATGAAAAGAAAACAATTGTTCTTTCATGTTCGGTGTAGTCACCAAATCAACACAAAGTAATTGAAAGTGAATATTTACCAATACATATATTTATGTGTGTAATATGCTTACATACCTACCAAAAAAAACCTTGGTTGTTACGTTTGTATACCCAATGTATGAAGGTTTAGGTTCATAAGAAACAATAACAATAGTAATTATTTGAAACTTTATTCCAAATGTAAATAATGGACACCAGAAAGATTAAGAATAAAGTGAAAAAAGAACTATCAAATCAAAAAATTATCTTTAATTCAATAAAACCATTCTTTGCACTCTTTGATATCTACGTATGTATATATTAGGGTGGTCGTTAGAAAAAAGATTATCTTGGATAGGCCTCAATCAGCTCAAAATGAAGACAAAAAATTCTCTTTAATATTTTCCGAATTTTATTTTCATCCCCTATAGTCGCAATAGGGGTAGATTAAATTTTACTGTTTTTGTATTATTAGGACATTCGCGTAACATCTGCCTACAAATTCAGAGCATGTAAATCAGAAGTAGACAAGAAAAGAAAATCCTGTACCAGAGGGGTAATATATTCACCCACCTAGACTGGAGGGACAGTTTAATAAAAAAAAAATGTATGAAATAGAAAAAAAATCAAACAACGGCAACACTTTCAGTATTATTTGTAGTTTTTTATGAAGCCAGAAGTCCATTTTTATGGTTTATTATCAAATCAAGTTGTTCTGAAAAAATATTTTTCTTACAAAATTTTAAGTTTGGAACCAACTTCTGCTGAAATTGTTTATTAAAATAACTTTATTTTTAAATAAACTATTAAAATGGAATTCTGGCTAGCGAATGTTCTTGTGATGCAATAAAAAAAATTGCAAGCATCCACTCTCAAAATTTGATGTCAGCTCTTAGGCTGTATATTTTGAACACACAAAATTTTACATAGAAATGTATTTTGTATAAAAATGTCTCGCTAGCATTGCGAGGGAGTGAGTAATTATTTCGGTTTTTGTTGAACCTAATTGAAATTGTTGTTTAACACTTAAATATACATACATATATAAATATTTACATCGAACGCATTGTGCATTTTGGTTGAAATTCATCTTTAAAAAGCCTTTTCAAAGTCCCAGTTGAAAAAGTGAACAATCTCAAAATAGTGAAAATGCTCGATTTTAATTACTTCACTATGTCGAGCATTTACTTACAGTACTTATTTGTTTTTCCATCATAGAAGAACTTTAACAATTTTTCAAATTCTAAAATTATTGTTTAATATTATTGAGTGTTAAATTTTAAAGAGATGCTAAAAAAACAAAATTCAACGAAAAAAAGATAGAATAGCTGCTCTTGTTCTAGAGAAAAAAAAATTAAATAAAAAAAAAGTGTATAAATTTCTATGACGGGGAGGAATAGCATCTGAAAGGTGTGATATACATTCATTTTACCTAAGCACTTTTTTGTAGATATATAGATCGATAGATAGATGGATAGATAAATAAATTCTTTAGTTTTCGATTCGATTGTACAAAATTGTTAAGAAGACGAACATGGCAATTTTGCTGTCTACCGAATATGATATTTCATAAACAAAGTAAATATAATTAAAAAAAGAATAGCTTAATTCATTAAAAATTATTACTGAATGGTTATTCAAAAATTTACAAAATATAGCTAAAATTTGATAGAAATTCGAATGGGAAGGCCAATAAGTAAGTAAGTAAGTAAAGTAAATAATTCATTTTATTTCTACTTCTCTTAGCATAGTTTTACAAAAATAATGAATTTTTAAGCTATGGCTTTGCCGTCAGCTCGGTTAGCAATTTTTTTGTACCATTTATTGTTTTTTTTTTAAATTGAATAAAATAGTTGAAAAATAGTTACATAAATTCGTTTATCAATAACATCCTATACCTATAAATATCTTTCAAAAATTTGCAAAGTGTTTTCCAGTCAAAACCATTCAGAATGTTGATTGTTTCTTGTAACGTAAATGTTCTCTTTCCGAAGTATGTGAGGCGTTGTGGAGAAAATATGGGACAAATGCTTACAAAATGGAAACAGTCTTCTTTGGATCTTAAATTGCATAGAGAACAAAATTGGTTGAAACTGCCATTGTAGGGGCTTCCGTTAAGGCCGAGAAGTTCACATCTCACTTTAAATATGAGCGATATTTCTCTGAAGTTTAGCAAGTCGGTAAAGTAGTTATTTCCCAATAAATTGGTGTTTAGCTGAGAATATAGGATTCTACTCTCCGATTCGAGAGCTTTCACTGTAAGACTATCACGCACAGAGTTTTCATGTTGCTGAATAATGTGGTAAAGCTGTTCTTTAAGAAGGTGAAAGTTGCATGGTTCCATGGAAAGAACTACCCCGTAGTTATTTCCTATACTTTTCCATTGTGACAACCACCATTTTTTTTGAAACACGTGCATCTTGATGAGATAGAATCTTTACAATGTAATCTGCTTGTAGCTTCAGCGTATGCGTTAACAGTTTAGGTAGACCTGTTTTTAGATAGAATGCATAATTTGGCGTATTCAGCGGTAAATTAAACAGTTTTTTTATGAAATTCCTTTGGAATTTTTCAATATCCTCATATTCATCAATTCCCCACACCTGAGCAGCATAACACAAATTAGACTTCACCACAGCATCAAATATTTTATGTTTCGCTGAAAGTTCGATACGCTCATTAAAGAATATGTTTCTCCAAGAGACATTGATCAGGCTTTGTGCACTTTTTGATTTATCTGAAAGATGGTTTTTGAAATCAAGAGTACTGTTCAGTTTCACTCCCAGATACTTATACTCATTGGCAACCTCTAGTCTAGATCCATTGAATGACCAATTATACGTGTTTCGGCTTCTAGCTGACCTGAAAACACCATGACTTTTGATTTTTCTGAGTTGATGATAAGACTCTATTTGAAACAGTATCCTGCTAATCGATTGATCAGTAGTTGAAGGCCTTCTGGTGATTCTGAAAATATCACCAGATCATCGGCATACAGAAGAACATTGATGTTTAAATCAGACATACGGATTCCTCCAGGAAGACAAGCTACAACATCGTTAATAAAGAGCGCAAACAAAACAGCATAAAGAAGGCATACTTGTTTAGCGCCACTATTTGTTTCAGAATAGGTTGACCCATCCCATACCGCTGCTTTTGCTTCTGTATATAGATCTTTTATTATATTGATGAAATTTGAAGACAGTCCTAGTTCCAAAAGTTTGTAAAACAGGGCATTACGATTTATAAGATCAAAAGCTGCTTTGAAATCAACAAAGAATGCATACAATTGAAGTCAGCGTGAAAATATGGTCAACTGTTGAAAATGTTTTCCTGAATCCAGCCTGGCAGTCTGAAAGAATATTGTAACTGTTAACCCATGTTTCTAGTCTGTTGACAAGCACACCACAAAATAATTTTGCCAGGACATTCATGAAAGAGATACCTCGATAATTTTCAATTCTATTTGGGTCTCCTTTTTTGTGGATAGGAAAAATCACAGCCCTTTTAAATGACGATGGGGCTTCTTCTCCCAAGATTATTTTATTGAATAACGATTTAAGCTGGGAAAGAAAAGCAACAGTTGCATTCTTGAAGAATTCGTACGGAATCCCGTCTTCACCCGGAGCTTTTCCGTTTTTACCTTTCAAAATTACAGTGCTTATTTCCGCTAAAGAGATTTCAGAATCAAGAACTTCATCGAGAGACATCGGTTCTGCATAAGAGAATCTGACGTCTGAATTACTGTATAAAAGACTTTTGAAGTGGTTAGACACATCTTCGGCAGATAATCCTATTCCAATTTCAAAAATAGAGCCCTTAATCTCCCCGACTGCCCGAAGGCCAATATATTCTATTCAAATTTTGTACACAATTTTAATTATTTGAAACATAAAATAATAATAAAATCTTAAATGAATAAAAAGTGGCGTTAGGGCAGTAACTGGTAGGTTTTAGTAGACACATCATGTCTATAGCTATTCCGATAAGTTAGAGCATGTTTGCAGAATTTGAATAAGCTGGACTGTCCTCAAGCAATAATATTAATATTTCGTAGAGATTATTAAGAGTCAGAATAGTTTCTTGGAAATATAAGCGACGTATTTTTTGTAAAATTGGGCAGATGGCAATGAAGTGGTGAATATCTTCAGGTTCTCTTCTATTGCATAAATAACATGTTTTCTATAGATCGACTCTGTGTGGTATATAGTTCAAACAAAGAACTTCCACGCTAGCTCTGAAAATTGTGCTTATAGCTTCGGAAGAGTATTTAACGTTAAAGTAGCTTTCCTCAGTTAGTATTAAATGATTCAGGTTCTTGTAGATTCTTGTAGACACTGACGATGAAGCTCTGGGGGGTCATTCCGTAATTTTCAAAATGATAATCGTCAAAACTTTAATCGTTAACGTGATCGTCAATGATTTGCTTCACGTAACTCAACCACTATCGTCTCGTCTATCGTTATTTAAAAAATGCAATTTGAGAGCATTTGGTTTTCCCAAACTGTAGATAAAATGTCATATTGGCTGTCATAAATAACAATCTGCGTTGTTTTTGTGTCTCTGGTGGAACAAAAAAGAAGACAAAAGACATACAGTGCCTACTCAGTCATTCAATTGCAGTCGCCTTCAAACATTCAATCACAAAAAAAGTATAAAGTGAGCTTCAAAATCTATGCAAACGATACCTATTTAGCTATGGTCTCAACGCTATCATTTCGACGATAGCGTTTTGACGATTATTTTCTTACGTGAAGCAAATATTTTATTTTCAAAACGATATCGCCCGAACGATAGTCTTTTTCAGTTTTACGGAATGCAAGACTATCGTCAAAGCGCTATCGTCGAGTGATAATCGTTTTACGGAATGAGTGCCCTGGTTAAGTGCTGGCGATAAATTTGTTCATCTGTTTTTGCAATGATAGTTGCAAATATATCCTGCCATTCAGATATTTTCCTTTCAGTTAAAGATAGGGAAAGGGAGGCCATCTGGTTCCATTCCCTAAACGGATAAGCATCAGCACGTAGTTTTTTTACCACAATTGATTTATGTAGACTGCTTTCACTTCTCCTCATTACTCTTGTTACACTTTTTCACTTACGGCCTCATTTATAGATTTTTACTCCTTATTGTCGGCGCTAACAATTAAGCTTAAAACCTCTTTTTATATTTGAGAAGTTCCGGTACACATTAATTTGTGTATGATGTGAGCAAAGCTTAAGTCTGTTAAAAGGCCTCCGGACAAATTTTGGAAAAAAATGGAAAATTTAGAAAATAGATTCCCAAAGATCTTAGCTATACGGATTGCATATGAAATACTGAAATGTTGGCTTCAAAATGTTCGAGTTAAATTTTTGATTTTGTTCTTGTTGTTTTTCAAAACGTACGTACATACACAGACATCTCTCAAAAAAGAAGTCATTTTAGTATTGCCGGCTTTTGTATATTTTTTGCTCTTACTCCTCAGATTAGAATGTTTTAATCAATTTTTTTTGCATTTTAAAGTCTTCAAAATTAATATATTGTGTTAGCTTGGCAGTAAGAGGGCCTTTTATTTACTTTTATTATTATTAATGTTATGTTTAATTAATAAAAACATGTAGTAAAATACAATCGAAGTAATCAATTACATTAAATGTAATTAAAACTGAGTTTCCTTCAATTACTTGCGAAAACCCATTACTATTTTCAATTACATGTAATTTGTAGGTGAATTTTTTTCAATTACAATTATTAGTAATTGAAATTCATATTTTTTTCAATTACAATTATGTGTAATTGCAAATGGAAAAAGGTCAATTACCAATTACATGTAATTGAAATGAAAGTTGAAATAAATTACGAAAAGTAATCATTATTTCCCAACTCTGCTAAAAAACTACATAATTCACTTTAAAAAAAAACGAATAATGAGCTGCCCTATTGGCATCAAATTGGTGTAACTTGATCACTATAGCACTAAATTTTATACTGGAACAGGGAGAGAATATATGGATTATGAGGGCCACAAGATGGCAAATAAAAGTGCATGTATCACTGCATCTAGCTTTGAATTATAACTATTTTTTACTGAAAACGAAATAATCCATTTATATGCAGTTGTTATTTAAAAATAACATTGGTGAATTTTCAAAGGATATCTTCTCCAAAAGTTTCTATTTTAGAATCCATTATCCCAGGAGGTAAGTACCTATACTCGTTTTTTTTTTTAGATAAATGATAGTAAGAAGACATACATAATCCCAATCCCAGCATAAGCTTTTGAGTAAAGCGAATATAGTATACAATGCTCCAAGGTATACATCTATAAAAAGCAGGTGGTGGGATTTTTAATACAAAAAAAAAAACTCTGAAAAAGGTTAACCAAAGGGAAGTGACAAACGACAAACTGGCAAGCCCCATTTACTCAGACACATCACAGACACACAAGAGTAAAAAGCAAAGATACCATGTGCTTTGGGAAGTGGAAATAAATGGAACTACCTATGAACCTATTCGTATGTAGGTATGCACATATTTTGAAAACGTGGATAAAATTTTACATTTGGCTTAAGGAAAAAGAAGAAAATTAAGGGTATAAAAGATTATTTTTTTTTCTTTTGCACTCAGATCCAGATAGGTACCTCCTTTTTTTCGCGGGCAAAAATTTGCTAATGAAAAATTACTTAAATTAAAATTGAGATGAACTATCTCTCAAGTGTTATATAATGGGACCAAACCATTTGGAGGCATTAAGATACAAATAGTGTCACTGAATTTCTTTGATTAAGCGTAAAAATAAAAAGTTAAGGGAATAAGATTGCAAGCATTATCATAAACTTAATTTTACAATGCACTTCTTAGACTAAAAAAAGAATCACAAACATTTGTTGAGAGCTATAATTTTAACTGGAAATCATTCTGATTAAGCATTGGGGTAAGATTATATAACTATGAAAGGCTTTCCAGTATAGAAGAATCGATGTTAAAAGTCTGTGGCGACCATGTTGATTTGGTAACGTCTGTCAAATCTGTTGTTTGTTATATAGACACGGATCCCAAGGCACCAATGTACCTTCACTGGGATCTATTTGAACAAATCCTGCAAATAATAATCTAATAGGAGCCAGTCAAATCCGTCAACGGAGACTTCTACCAATCGATAGTCAACAAATTATTCTACGAGTATCTCAATTTGGATGATATAAATTGTGAATTGATTTCAACAGAACAGAACTATGTGTCACACACTAAAAACCACACAAAACATTTGCATACAAAATTTTACAGCAGGGTTACATAGCACGGATGTGACGGATCACTGAAATCGTGCGGTTTGATCCTTTTCGACTCTTTCCTGCGGGGTTTTCTGAAGTCACAGGCTTTTTTCAATAAATTGCAATTGACTGATGCCCTCAAATTCAACATGAAATTAGCCACTCTTCGAACTCCCTATAGAATCAGCTCCATCATTTTAACAGGGATTTCTGTGTTTCTTAGAAACTCTACGAACTTTCGTCTATTCGTAGTAGAGTACGTTCCTTCATCTTCTTTTCACTCACTTTTTCTCAAGAATAAATAGAGATATCGTGAAGTTTAAAGTGCATGTCCTTTTCTCAGAAACCAGGCTGGCTATGAATCAGAAATAAAGCTCTGAATTTTAAGAATAGGACAACCCCAAATTTTGATGTCTTTACATAAACAAATTTCATACTCCTCTGCTTACTTCACTGTTAAGTTAGCAGAATAGTCCTTTTCTCAATAACGGAGCTAGCTAGAAAATTGCAATAAGTTTTATTAGAATTTCAAGAATAATTAAGGTCCATATTTTGAAATCAAAATTTTGAAAAAAAATCAAATAACTTCATTCTTCACTATTAACTTCACTGTAAAGTTAGCAGAACAGTCCTTCTCTCAGTGACGGAACTAGTAATTGCAATTTTCAACTAAGTCCCGAATTTGCAGTTTTTATGCACTTCAAGAAAATCTCAGTTCAAAATTTGAAGTTTGGAGACAAAAATACAAATTTGGACTTCAAAATTTGAACTGAGTTTTTCTTATAGTGCATAAGAAACTGCAAATTTGGAGAATGATTGCAAATTAATTAACGTAATTAAAAGTTAATAAAAATATAAAAACCAAACCAACGGATTATTTTATTTCTAAATAAACAAGAAATGTCAAAAATTGTTGAAAAAAGTTTTTTAACTCGAATATCTTCCGAGTAGAAATGATATTCGCAATGATTTTACAAAGTTTTTTTCTCTTATATCTTGAAGGCAAACAAATTCGAGGGTACGGCCAAAAATCGAAAAATGTTGGTATTGGTACCGGTCTCATAACAAAGTCTCGTCTCGGTATCGGTATTGGTATCGGTATCGGTATCGTTATCGGTCTCATCTGGGTTTGGTGTTGTCGCAGTCACAAAACAAAATAAAATGCACGACTTGGTTACAAGCTCTTGAACTTCTAGTTGAACTCGCTTGGTGTTTTTTAAATTTAATAAAAAAAAAATCATCATATTTTATGCACAGAAAATAAAAGACAATCTTTTTAACTTAAGCAAGTTTTTTTTTTAATTTTCTTAACAATTTTAAAGAGCTTGTTTTACAATATCTTAGGTTTCGATCAGTTATCCGAAACATAAATTCTTCGTCCATATATCATAGCAGAAAAAGAATGCTGTTACAAAAATTACTGGAGCCATTTCCAAGATACCAAGTTAAAAAAGAATATGCAATGTGGTTGGTGGATTTCACTAAAGTTACTTCCTTCACTGTTGTATCCGAATACTTGCTAAATTAATACCTGCCTTATCAAAATATATTTATCTATAATATCATTGATATTAATCTTGTTAGAAAATAGAAATATTTGTTTAGTCTTAAAATATTCTTTGTTACTTACATTCCTAATAAATTAAATAATTTTGTTTCTTTATAAACAAAATCTTTTACTGGCGACGAGGATTGTTGGATTTGTTTTCTAGAATCTACTTTTTTTTTCAAAATATTGATTTGAAAACAATAAAGGATCTACGAAGGAATGGTTAAAGATAAAGAATTACCCAGAGCAATCAATATGACTTCAATTGGATCAATCGAGGCTTTCTATATTTCAAATCCTACAGCTTGGAGTTCATACAAGAGGCGTTTTGAAATGTTCCTGCTTGCAAATGCTATTTCCGACAAGAATATACAAAAAGCAACCTTTTTAACGATTTGTGGTGCATCTTGTTTTGATTTGGTGGAAACTCTGATTTCTCCTAAGAAGGTGGAGCAGGTCGAGTATGCAGCCATCATTGATGTTTTGTCAAAGCATTTCACACCAACCCCTTCGGAAATTGCTGCATTTTTCAAGTTCTTTAAGAGGGACCAACAACCAAACGAGACTATCGCTGAGTACATAGCAGAATTACGAAGTTTAATAATGGATTGTAATTTTATTGGTGACGTCATAGACCGCATGCTTAGAGACAGGTTGGTTTGTGGGTTAAGAAACACTCATTTACAACAAAGCCTACTAGCAGAAAATAAAATCACTCTTCAAACTGTCCAAGAAAAAGCCGTAGCTGCAGAAGCTGCAGCCAGAAATCAGCAAGAAATTCAGTCTAGTTCTTCATCTAAACAGTCATCAGAAGTTCAAATTAATGCTATCCAACCGAAGAACAAGAATAGACCTGGGTTCCAGAACGCCAAAACAGACAATTCATCAAATTGTTTAGGATGTGGTAACAAACATGCAAGAGTTGATTGCCCTTTCAAATCGGCGAAGTGCAACAAATGCGGCCGTATTGGACATATTAAGAGAGTATGTCGAATGAAACAGCACCAGACTAGTTCTTTCTCTAAAGGAAAGTACAGCAACAAACAACAGCAACAAGTAAATTGTATTCAACCCACAAAGACTCTTAAGAAGACAGCAACAGTGCAGATAAACGGAATCAACTGCGATTTTGAGGTGGACAGTGGATCAACCTATACAATAATTTGTGAGACAGAAGCAGCCAGAATATGGAAAAAGAATCTGCCAAATATGAGGGAGTCAGGTTTGAGTCTTTTTGATTATGGTAATAATCGTATTCCAATAATAGGACTCATTCATGTTGACATCGTTTACAACAACAACAAATTTTCCAATCTTCCCTTATACATTGCCGATGGTCGTTGAACTAATGTCCTTGGATGTAACTGGTTTGACCAATTGGGTATTATCGTACAAGGTGTACATAATATTCATTCACCACTCACAAGACTTTTGGAGAAATATTCATCATTATTCTCAGACGAACTGGGTACTTACGTGGGTGAAAAGATATCACTCATACTTGACCCGACTGTGCGTCCCGTCAAGCTACCCGTCAGGAAGGTTCCATATGCTCAACGACAAGCCATTGAAGCGGAGATCGACAAGCTAGTAAATCAAGGAATTCTTGAGCCAACAGAATATAGTGACTGGATGACTCCAATTGTTCCGGTTACTAAATCTGATGGTTCCGTGCGTATTTGTGGGGACTACAGGTGTACAGTCAACAAGGCACTTTCACCCCACTGTTTTCAAACACCGTCGATAACAGACATTTTGGCGTCCATCCCAAGAGGAAATACATTCGCTAAAATCGATTTAGCTCAGGCGTATCAGCAAATGGTTATAGACGATGAATCATCAAAGATACTCACACTTATTACTCACAAGGGTGCGTACAGAGTTAAACGGCTTCCATTTGGAATTTCCACTGCTCCCGGAATTTTTCAAATGCGAATGGAAAATCTTCTGCGAGACCTAGATGGAGTCACCGTTTATTTTGACGACATTTTTGTTATAAGTCAAGATTCATCTCAGCTTGTAAAGACACTAGAAGAAGTTTTTGGACGTTTAAGTGATGCTGGATTGCGACTACGAAAAGACAAGTGCAAATTCGACTTATCATCAATCACATTTTTGGGCTACAATATTGACCATCGCGGGATTAGTCCATCTGATGACAAGATTCATGCCATCAAAGAGACATCCCCACCTACCGACAAGAAACAGTTACAAGCATTCCTTGGCCTCATAAATTTCTATCATGCATTTTTGAAGGACAAGGCAAACATAGCTGAACCTCTGCATAGATTATTGGACAAGAACGTGGTCTGGCGTTGGAAAGCAGAGCATAATAATGCTTTTAAAAAACTCAAGAATCTTATATCAAGTAATAACATTCTTATTAATTACAGTGAAAAACTTCCTATTGCTTTGGTATGTGATGCGTCACCATATGGGATCGGAGTTGTGCTATCCCATGTAATGTCGAATGGCCAAGAGCGTCCAATATCATTTTATTCCCGTACGTTATCTAAAACTGAGAGAGGCTATGCACAAATTGACAAGGAGGCATTGGCAATCATTGCTGGTGTCAAGAAGTTCCATAATTTCTTATATGGAAGGCCGTTTTCAATAGTGACTGACCACAAGCCGCTAATTGGACTTTTCAACCCAGAGAAGCCTACTCCAGTAATACTGTCACCCAGAATGCTTAGATGGAGTGTTTTCTTAAATGGCTACACATTCAAAATTGTACACCGCCCTGGAGAAAAAAACAACAACGCAGATGCTCTCAGCCGTTTACCAATCACCACAGAGTCCGAATGTGATTTTAAAATCAATATGATTGAAGAATCTGATGCTCATATTCTTCAATCTACCGACATTGCCATGATGACATCCAAAGACAAAATTCTGAAGCAAGTTTATTATTGGGTGTTGAGGGGATGGCCAGATGGTCATGTAGATGAAAAATTCAAGCCATACCAACGACATCAGGATGAAATTACAGTAAACAAAAACTGCTTACTTTTTGGTTTCCGTCTTATCATTCCAGGGGCTGCTCAAAAGGACATTCTGAAAGCGCTACATGCTGGTCATCCAGGAGTTGTCAAGATGAAAGCCATTGCTAGAAGTTATGTGTGGTGGCCCAATTTAGATGAAGACATAGAAACAACAGTGAAGAAGTGCGTGACATGCCAACAGTCACGACCAGAAAAGCAAAAAACACCTATTCATCCTTGGGAGGAGACTACAAAGCCTTGGTCTCGCCTCCATGTTGATTTCCTGGGACCATTGCAAGGTCAACAATTCTTTATACTAGTCGATTCTTACTCCAAATGGATCGAAGTTAAACAAGTCTCATCAACAAGCACGGCGTGTGCTATTAACTGTTTGCGTTCAATTTTCGCTACTCACGGATTGCCCGATTCCATAGTGTCCGATAACGGGACAGCGTTTACTTCCGAAGAATTCAGCAAGTTTTGCAGACGAAATTTAATATCTCATATTCTTACAGCTCCATTTCATCCCTCAAGCAATGGTCAGGCTGTAAGGATGGTTCGCACGACAAAGGACTATTTGAAGCGAAACTCAGAAGGTAGCTTACACCTTCGACTTGCCAGATTCCTTCTTCGTCAGCATACTACGCCATCTTCAGCTACGGGTAAATCACCTGCTGAATTGCTGCTGAAAAGAATCCCAATTACCTACTTCGACAAATTGCAACCGAATAGTAACAAGCTCCGATCTACGAAGAAGAATTCTTCTACAACTCATGTCATACAATTTCCTGTTAACGAGCCAGTGTGGGCGCGAAACTATTCAAGTGGTCCAGTTTGGATTCCAGCTATCATTGAAAAGCAGAGAGGTCCAGTGTCATACAGCGTCACCACACAGGATGGTAATGTTATGCGAAGACATTTGGACCAACTACGTAGTCGAATCCAAAGTAACAACGTAAACTCTTCAGAAATTGAAAATTTAGCACATTCTTCTACATCTCAAGAATCTTTGGTCAAAGCCCCGCATTTACCAAACTCTGAAAACCCACCTGTAATTGGATTGAGACGTTCAGAAAGGATTCGCAGCGGAAAGGTTTCAAACTAAAGAAAAGGCTAAGACTTTTTTGAAGGTTTCGTAACACTAACCCTTGTTTAAGCTAAGTGTGGAGGAGTGTTGTATCCGAATACTTGCTAAATTAATACCTGCCTTATCAAAATATATTTATCTATAATATCATTGATATTAATCTTGTTAGAAAATAGAAATATTTGTTTAGTCTTAAAATATTCTTTGTTACTTACATTCCTAATAAATTAAATAATTTTGTTTCTTTATAAACAAAATCTTTTATTCACCTAAAAACAACCAAATCTAAATTTCATCCCAATAATTGGCTTCAGAAAAATAAAGTCAAAGAAAAATGAGGTTGGTATCGATCTGGTAAAAACTCAGTCTCGTTTGGTCTTCTATAGCAAAGTCTCGTCTCAGTATCGGGTGCTTAAGAGCTGGTATCGCCTGGGTATCGTTTCGTTTTTCGAAACCGATACCAAACAATATCAAAACTTTTCTGGTATCGTGGCCAGCCCTAATTGGAAGTTACCAGTGTGGGTTGTACCCAGCATTTTTTTTTTATACCATTTCAACTTTGACCGGCCTTTTTTGGAAAACCCTCATCTCTTGTACCATTGCAACACACCCCGCTACACCTTTTTTGCTTTTAAGCAAGGAGTACAAACTTCTGCTGTGTTAATATTTTGCTTATGAGTTTAATTTAATTAATTTCCAGGGTTAAAAGAAATTCATTTTTTTTTTTTTAATTTTAATACATTATTTCGACGTTGAATGTCCATCATGAACAACAGTAAATAATATAAAAGTATTGTATTAATTTTCAAGCTAATTTTGCAAAGAGCATCCAGTAAGTAGCACTTATACCTATACCTACTCCATTTAACTAAGAAAAAAAAATACCTTTCATTTCGCTTCATAAAAATACAAACTCAATTTTCTCACTCGCCCCAGAGATTACCTTTGGATACCTACCTACATAACTAAAATAATCTTCCTGTATTGGTTTTCACTTTCCAGAAAATAAAACTTGAATGAAAATTGAAATCCACTAAATCAACTTTTAACTAAAAGTCTCTGAAGATTCAATATCTACCTTTTTTTATTTTTATTTTTTTTTTTGAAAATCAATTTGTAAAGATACTTTTTTATATTTTTTCCGGTTCAATATAAGGTTGCGATTCGGATATAAAATGGAAATAGAATCTTTAAATGATTAATGAAGGCATAAACCGTGGGACACAAAACCAAATCGACCGAAGAGAGTAGCATAACCTAAGTTTACTTATACCTGTGCTGTTTTTATTTTTTTGTTTGATCCTATTTAATGTCAGAATTTCAAAGCATGTCAAAATAAAATAAAATGTAAGGATATATGTATAAACTACTATATAATGTATGTTTGTATATATGTATGTTTGAAAACGGAAACATTTAGAATACCTTAATAGAGTTTGAATTACTAATGTAGATTTGCAGAAAAGGGCATAATGTTATGAATTATTGAAAGACTTTGCTTTGAAAGCTTCAAAAAACAAAAATAAAGATAAAACTGTCCCATTTTGAATTAATAACGAGACTATATGTATATGAATATGAACCTACATATTTAAATGTATGTATTTACTCTCATGTATGTACATACAAATGTATTGCAACTTCGAACAATGTATTTTTAATTCAATCCTTAAAGGTTAGCTTTGGCCAACCGAGGGACCTTTGTGAATTTGCTAATTTTATGATCCCAATGAGAAGATTAATGAAATTATGTTAAATAATAAATAAATAAAAATTCCACAGTTCTGTTCTTAAGTGGCAGTAGCTAGGAATCGAACCCAGTTAATGCTAAAAAGCAAGAAATACGATATTTAAATTAGCTAAAATCACTTCTTTGAAAGTTTGAGATGAAACAGAAGAACGCCATCTTCATTCTCTATTAAATATAATTGATAAAATTTAAAACCATTGGAAAGGTTTTCTTTTAAATAGTGTTCTAAATAAAGGGTTTTTCAACAGGGACGCTACAAAAGTAGAGCGACAGGGATAGCAAACGACGCCATATTTCTTGCCGTTCTTTTGACATTTCTCTTTAGTAAGGTTTGCCATTTCATGATGGAAAGATATACGAGCCAACAACTAGTCGAAATTATTAAAATTTACTACCGAAATTCGGAGTCAGTGGCCTCAACGCTAAGAGCGCTATGTCCAATTAATGGTCGTCATAATCGTCCTAGCAGATCAACAATTGAACGTTTAGTGGAAAAATTTGAATCCACAGGCACAGTACAAAATGTTCCCGTGCCAGTGAGACAAAGAAGTGCCCGTAGTGTCAAGAACATTGCTGCCGCTGAGGCTTCAGTACCAGAAAGCCCAAATGTGTCTCTCACACGTCGTTCTCAAGCGTTGGGCATCTCTGTGACGTCGTTGTGGCGAATTTTGCGAAAAGATCTTGGCCTACATCCTTACAAGATTAAATTGACGCAAGAATTGAAGCCGCTTGACCACCAGAAGCGTCGTATGGTCGTCAATTGGGCTGAGCAACAACTTGAAAATGATTCGGATTGTCATCGAAAAATCATCTTCAGCGATGAAGCTCATTTGTGGCTGAATGGCTTCGTCAATAAACAAAATATGGGGTATTGCTCAGGCAGCAATCCACACGTACTCCATGACTCATCATTGCATCCCAAAAAATTACGGTTTGGTGTGGTTTATGGGCCGGCGGCGTCATTGGGCCGTACTTCTTCCGTGATGATCAAGACCGGCAAGTTACTGTGAATGGGGATCGCTACACTTCAATGTTAACCGAATATTTTTGGACCCAATTGGATGATATGGACTTGGAGGACATGTGGTTCAAAGAGGATGGCGCAGCGCCACAAGCCACACAGCGAATGTCACAATAAATTTATTGGAAACCAAGTTTGGAGAACGTGTTATCTCACGAAATGGTTCAGTCGCTTGGCCGCCTCGGTCGTGCGATTTGACGTCGTTAGACTATTTGCTGTGGGGCTACGTCAAGCCTATGGTCTATGCCAACAAGCCAGGGACGATTGATGAACTTCGTACGAATATCGAACGTGAAATTGCAACAGTATCGGCCGATTTATGCTTGAAAACTGTCGAAAATTGGGTTCAGTGTCTGGACTTCGGCAAGCGTGCCCATGGTGGCCATGCAAAAGAAATTGAGTTCCATACATAATGGCATCGAACGTACTTTCACAGGAATAAAGAATTTCATTAATATCCAAAACCGTTTTTGTTTTATTTAAAAAAAACTTACTTTTGTAGCGCTCTTATTGAAAAACCCGATATATCAAATTCTTAAAACATTTGTTTATGGGCATATGGGTGATTCAAAAATTAAAACTTATTGGAAACAATTTTTGTTTTGTTTTTTTTTTTTTGGCTTTATTTAGTACGGGTATCAAATCTCTTAAAGCATTTTGGTACAACTTTTAAATGACAAAAAACATGGTCAAATGTACTTAAACTGGAATAGACGAGAATATAAGTCTTTTACTTTCTTATCTGTATTTGCTTTTATTTCTTTTTGACCATATTTCTCTTGATATTCTTTATAGCGTATATTATTTTTTGACCTCTTGAAATGTCTGCTTCCCTTATTTTCCTTAAAAATTTATAACTTTTTCGTATTTGTAGTCCATTCTTCTGAATAGCAACCCTTCTCATTGCACTGGGTTATTACATATTTTTTATTGCGTGGAAAAAATTTTATTTGGCCAGTGCAAGATAATGCTACCGTTTGTATAGCAAAATTGGTAAAAAATAAAGTTTAAGTTAAAGTTTATTTCATCAAACAAAGTTACAAGATTTAAGTGATTACTAGATAAATGATACAATATAATAACGGGTGATTTTTTAGCTGGTTTGGTTTTGGCAACACTGGTTTTGACAGCTGACGTGTGTTTAGTACCTTGTGTCACTGTCAAACAGCTTCAATTTGGTTTGCAATTCAACCATGGATCGTCTTACAAATGAACAACGCTTGCAAATTATTGAATTTTACTATCAAAATTCGTGCTCGGTTCGAAATGTTCATCGCGCGCTGCTTCCATTTTATGGTCGGCATTCTCGACCTTCTGAGCAGTCTATTCGGAAGATTGTGACCAAATTTCGCACCAAATTTACTTTGTTGGACATTAAACCACCAACACGTTTACGTACTGTGCGTAGTGAAGAAAATATTGCGGCCGTATCAGCTAGTGTGACAGAAGACCGCGAAATGTCGATTCGGCGCCGTTCCCAGCAGTTAGGCCTTTGTTACAGCACTACGTGGAAAATTTTGCGGAAGGATTTGGGCGTAAAGCCTTTTAAGATACAGCTGGTGCAAGAACTAAAGCCAGCCGACCTACCACAACGCCGAATTTTTTGTGAATGGGCTCTTGGAAAGCTGGCCGAGGATCCGCTTTTTTATCGAAAAATTGTGTTCAGCGATGAGGCTGATTTTTGGTTGAATGGGTACGTAAATAAGCATAATTGCCGCATTTGGAGTGAAGATCAGCCAGAAGCATTGCAACAGCTACCAATGCATCCCGAAAAAGCCACTGTTTGGTGCGGTTTATGGGCCGGCGCGCGGCATTATTGGGCCATATTTCTTCAAAGATGATGTGAATCGCAGCGTTACTGTCAATGGTGAACGCTACCGAGCGATGATAACAAACTTTTTTTTTGCCCGAAATGGAAGTTCTTGACTTGCATGATATGTGGTTTCAACAAGAGGGTGCCACATGCCACACAGCACGCGAAACAATGGCGCAATTGCGAGGCGAGTTTGGTGAACAGTAAATTTCACGTTTCGGGCCGGTCAATTTGCCGCCTAGATCGTGCGATTTCACACCATTAGATTATTTTTTGTGGGGGTATGTCAAGGCTAATGTCTATAGGGACAAGCCCGCTTCGATTGACGCACTGGAAGCCAACATCCATGCATTCATTCGTGAGATACCGGCCGATATGTGTGAAAGAGTATGCCAAAATTGGACTCAGCGGATGGGCTACCTGAGACGCAGCCGCGGTCAACATTTGCATGAAATTATCTTTAAACATTAAATTGCAAGGTTTAAACTATCGATTCAAATAAATATTTCATTCATTTTTTTGAATTATTTGTGTTTTTTTTTTAAAGTTCTAAGCCTCTTAAAAAACCACCCGTTACAATATAATACAATATAATGCAATACAATATAAAAAAATTATTAAAATAAATTAGATATTATTGCAAGAAATAATTTCATTAAAGTTCACGATCCCATGGTACTGACATCCACGGGACTGACATTTAGACAGTTTATGTGATCTACTTCACTATGCTAATGAGAAATATAATTTTCAGTAAAATTTCAACATATGCCGTTAAAAGAAGTGAACAATTCTGATTATCAACCAAAAACATGTTATAACATGCCTTAAAAAAATACTACCACGGTACTGATAAATAAATTTGTGACACACTTTCTTCGAATGAAAACATATCACTCTTAAAGTACAACGACGTTAAAAAAATAAAACGACTGTTGTAAACTTTGCATAAATGGTCCTTCTTTTAGAAAACCACCATTTAAACGTCTTGAAACTAAAAAAAAAAAAGGCGGGTTACGAGGAAATCATTTGAATTCAAAAATAAAAGTAAATCCTGGGACAACATTCATTCATTATTATTTTTTCAGCAAAAAATATTTTAACTTAATTTTTGCAAACAATTTTTAAGCAAATATTGCACTCAAATTTTTCTTAGAACAAAATTTCTATTCAATGAAGTATTTTATTAGAAAATAGTAAATTTAATTGGAAAAAACAAGGGACGGACCAGGGATGTCAGGATTTGGAAGCAGGTTATCCCAAGGTTATACGCTAAAAATCCTATTTATCCCTCACCAAAATTTAAAAAATCCCACATTTATCTCTCGAAATACTAAATTAACAAAAAAACGTTTATTTCATTAGTTGTTGACATTCCTCAACGTCAAACAGGTCATCAAGCCTGTCCAATAAAAAACCTTTTACCATTGGCCAATCAAATAAGCCATACCATCAGGGAACATTTAACGACATGAGTTGAATTTAACGAGTGGAAGGTAGCGGCAGCAACACCAGGCCGGTGAAAAGGCAGCAAATTTGAAAAATCTACAAATTTTGAGACTGAACAAACTATTTTAAAATTCATAAAAAGTACATAAGTGTTTTTTTGCCAAGAAATATTTTGCCTTTTTTTTTTTGGAGACTTTTTTGTCATTAGTCATTCAGTCTTTTTATTTGGAAAGAATACAAGTTACATTGATTATGAACTATGCAAGTAAACAATAATAAATCTTCAATGCTACTACTTATCCTAAATAAAATTTTTTTCAAATTTAAAAATATTTTATTTGATCGAAAGTTGAATAATTTTTAATTCTTAATAAAACTGGCAAATAAAATGACCAAAAAGTAAAATCCCTTTCTTTTACTATGAGGTTGGAAAAATCCCTTTAACCATTTTAGCATATTTTAAATGCAAAAATCCCACAAAAAGGGATAAATCCCCTAATCTTGCATCACTGGAACGGACATGCCACGGTACTGACATTTTGACAACACTATGGAATAAGTACAAATTTAGTCTTGATATCAAATGTAAATTGTCGTAATTAGCTATTTACCCTACTCAAATCAAAAATATATACGAACATTTTACATTAAATAAAAAAAAAGCACTGAATACAAAGAATCACAGTTGGCACGGAATCGCCAAAATAAAAGTAAAATAAAAAAAAAATTGTAAACCTATTTTCGAGACACCTATCGAACTTTCCATAAAAATCTGAACCTTATTTTAATAATTCAAACATTTTTTTTTTGCAAATTTTGATATGTACTTTTGAACCTTATTGAAAATTTGAATATAAAAAAAAATTATTTAAATCTTTTCAGTAGGTAATGAAAAAATTCGGAATAAAAAAAAATATTTTTTGAGAGGTACTTTAATAGCAACTATTTATTGATTTTTATAATTTTTGGTAGTATATTGCACTAACTTTAGCATACAGAAAAAGTTAATTAAGAATCGTAGACGAAATAATTAAAAAAAAATATATTTTCCTTAACGGTTTTTAACATTACTTGTATGGAAGGTACCGTTATTTTTTCAAAAAAAGCCATATTTTTTCTCAAAATACCTTAAAGAATGTAAAAAAAAACCTTAAATATCGAGTTTAATAAAAATCATCCATGTAATTTTCAAAAAAAAACTTTTTGAACATTTTTTAAAAATCCAAACAAATTTTGTATAAATATTGGTAGGAAGCACTTTGTTTTGCTTGGAAGCTAATGTATAAAAAAAATATATTGAAATCAGAACTATCGTTTTAAAGAAAATAAAAAAAAAATAAAAAGAGGTTGGGTGCGACCCACACTGGTAGCTTCCCATTGGTTCCCTCAAAAGTTAGAGGCCCAATGTTATTTTATTATTAACAAATCGCAAATATAAGATATTTGAAAAAGTTTTTTGGTGATCAATATGCAATCAATTCGAAATTAGTGAGTAGAATAAAATTAACCCAAAGCCAATATCATTAGTTGTTCTCAAGATATTTGAGAAGAAAAAATTTGTTTAACGATTTTTGGCAAGGTTTTTTTGTAGTTTTTTCACTTTAAAAAATAATGTTTGTTAAACTAATTACAAAACCAATCAAATATCAATTATGAACTAGTGTGTATAATTTATTTAACCCCAATACTACGTTTTAATTAGAGCCGAAATGAGGTAATTTTGCAAATCATAGAAAAAGTGTTTTTACCTGTTATTTGGAAATTTCGTTTGAGAGATCATTTATTTGTTTTGAATTTCAACTGGCACTTAATCGCTTTTTTTTGTTTCTGCTTTGACATTTTCAAACATAATCTTTTCAGAGCTCTGCAAACTTTACCCATTTGGGTGCGTTCGTTAGGTTTTGACTTAATTTTCTAACTAATTTTGTGTAAATTTGGTGGAAATTATCTCATTTCGAAATGAATCATCATCATCTCGTATCGAATTTGGAAATTTTCAATGAAATTTCCTCATTTGGTCTAATGAAAACGTAGTATAAATCAATTCCATTCAGTGTGATCTCAGGATATTTGAGACAATAAAAATTTCAACCATTTTTGGTAAAGTTTCTTCTATTTTTATTTTTGGTTTAAAAAAACTACACGCAAAAACATTGCAGGGTTAAAATTAACCAAATTTCGGTTAATATTTACCAAGTAACACTGTTAATATAGCACCTGTCAAGTAACTCGGTAAAAAATAGCAGAGACAACTTGATTAATGAAAAATCGGTTAAAAACAACCGAGTGAACGATTAAAGATCATTTCCCCTCCAAAAGGTACTCGTGTAAATAAAAACAAGTCAACTCTGCAATAAACAACCAATTCACTTGGTAGTTTGTACCTAATTTACTCATTTGTTTTTAGCCAATCATGTTGTTAGTATCAACCAATCATCTCGGGTAATTTCTAAACTTTCCTAGGTGAAATAGCGATAAACTTGTATCAATTTAGCAAACCCACTTAGTTAAATTAAACAACCTACTCTGTTATATTTAATCAATTAACTTTGTTGAATTTAGCAAATTTACTGGACTAATAATAACTAACCTACTCTGTTTGAATTAGCCAACCTACTTGGTTAATACTTACCAACCTACTTGGTTAATACTAGCCAACCTACTCCATTAATAATAACAAACCTACTTGGTTAATACTAACAAACCTACTTGATTAATACTAACCAACCTACTCTGTTTTAATTAACCAACCTTTTCTGTTGAAACTAACCAACCTACTTGGTTAATATTAACCAACCTACTCGGTAAATACTAAGCAACCTACTTGGTTGATACCAACCAACCTACTTGGTTAATACTAACCAACCTACTTGGTTAATACTAGCCAACCTACTCGATTAATAATAACAAACCTACTTGGTTAATACTAACAAACCTACTTGGTTAATACTAACCAACCTACTCGGTTAATACTAACCAACCTACTCGGTTAATACTTATCAACCTTCTTGGTTGATACCAACCAACCTACTTGGTTAATACTAGCCAACCTACTCGATTAATAATAACAAACCTACTTGGTTAATACTAACAAACCTACTTGGTTAATACTAACCAACCTACTCGGCTTTAATTAACCAACCTTCTCTGTTGAAATTAACCAACCTTCTTGGTTAATACTAACCAACCTACTCGGTTAATACTAACCGACCTACTTAATTAATACCAACCAACCTACTTAGTTAGTACTAACCAACCTACTTGGCTAATACTAATCAATCTACTTGGTTAATACTAACCAACCTACTCGGTTTTAATTAACTAACCTTTTCTGTTAAAATTAGCCAACCTACTTGATTAATAGTAACTAACCTACTCGGTTTTAATTAACCAACATTCTCAGTTGAAATTAGCCAACCTACTTGGTTAATATTAATCAACCTACTTTGTTGAAATTAGCCAAGCTAATTGGTTAATACTTACCAACCTTCTCTGTTGAAACTAGCCAACCTATTTGGTTAATATTAACCAACCTGCTTGGTTAATATTTACCAACTTACTTGGTTTTAATTAACCAACACATTCTGTTGAAATTAACCAACTTACCTGGTTTTATTAACCAACCTACTTGGTTAATATTTACCGATACACACTGCTAAAATTAGCCTTCTAGCTTGGTTTAAAAAAACCCATTTGCACGGTTAAAATTATTGAAGTTACTAGGTTATAACTAACTAACATACTAGGTAGAGTTTAGCAAACTTACTCTTTAGATTATAACAGAGTGAGTTTGATCAACTTTACCTAGTAGATTGGTTAATAGTAACCTAGAAGCTTCATTAATAATAAATATGAAAATTTGCTTTTAAGAACCAAGTTGGCTAACTATGGCAGAGAATGCTTACCTTCTAGCTAACATTTATTTATAACCAGAATTACCGTTGGACATCATCTTTAAAGACCCCGATGCATCTGAAAACTTCAATCTATTTTGAAAAGCCACTTTGAATCTTTAAATTAAACACAAAAGCATTTATGTATAGGTACAAAAAATATTTTATTTTCTCTGAAATATAAAATTAAATCAAAATTACTTAAATTAAATAAATATAAAAATAAATTGATTTTGTTTATCCTCTAACATATTTCTTATTTTTTAACAACAAACATATTTTCGATTTTTTAGCTTCTTATTTCATTAATTCTTATTTTTAAGTTTTAAATATAAATTTTCGATTTTAATATCTTCTTCGTTTAAGTTTTTTTTAACTTACAATTTATAATGGGCTTCTTAAAGTCACGTACTGCCTGCTGTTTGCTAAAATATTTATCGCATTTGGGATTGGCGAAATTAAAGATTCTAGAAACACGTTCAATTGCTTCTGTATCATTGGAACTTGAACTTCATATGCATAGTAATGTTCGTGGAAACATAAAGTGTCCAGTACTGTGCCAGAAAATATTAAACGATCAGAGTCATATAAATAAATTTTTTTCAATAAGAAAAAGTCGTAAAGATAGCCATCTGAATTAAGACTTTTTACGAAAACAGACCCATTTTTGTAAAGAATAGATGACATTGTTGCCCAACTAACACTAGTCAACGCTTTCGTAGGGTCAAGTGATAAACTGGATTGTAAAATATCAATTTCAGATTTTGAAACACTATTTATAGGACCTACCTCAAGTATGTTGCAAAGTTTACCCTTGAGAAACATTTCATTTAGTTGAAGTTGATGTTTAATTGCTAAAGTTAAAGTGACATTTTTTCGGTTACAAGATGATCTTGCTGATACTTTGGACTGCCTATGCTTTGCTTCAAACCTCATCGACCACAGCGAAGACAATGGACCGTGTTTCTTAATAGCGGTGTGATAGTGAATGAGGTTGTGAAACTTTGGTTTGAGAGAGTCTTTGGAAACGTTAATATATTGTTCGTTTAGTTCAGCTATTAAAACTTGCAGTAAATTTTCTGTTCCTACTGAAATTTTAACACTAAGAAGTATATCAAGAATTTTTCTTAATGTTATGTACATCGCCCAAATAGAATCGTCTATTGGCACAAAATCGCCTATAAGTAATCCCAAGAATCGCAAAAGAGTAAGCGTTTCTCCAGATGACAATCGCACATTTTTCCGTTTAAGATGTTCCCTTTCGATAGGACAAGGTTTATTTTTACTATCGGGTCCATAGGCGAACGCTACTAGTTTTTCATTAAAAAGAGATAAAGAAAAAAATTGATAGTGTTCAGTATATTGTAAAAGAAGAAAGCTCAAAATGTATTTTGCTACACCTTCAAGCACATCATGCATTATATCGACGCCTACCTGCTGAAATAAATCAAAATTCTTTACTTCTGAAAATATACACCTTTCTTTTATTCCGGTTAATGAAAAGTTATTTAAAGACAGATCAGCTTCATAGGAATCAATAGTACGAAGAAGGGCTGTATCCTCATAAAGTTGCTCTTTCATTTTATCTTTTTGAACTTTACATACTCTGCAGGAAAAATTGGCAGAAAAGCTCTCTACAAACCCAATCATACTATGTATACCTAAATTATCACCAAGAATCAAAGCAAGTTCAAAAAATAAAGTTCCCTTAAAAGTTGGAATATCTATTTCTACACCCACTTCACTTAAGAAATTAAACTCATCAATTACTGGTTTGAATAGAACATTATTACCAAAATGTACTCTGTCAGATGAATGAAATAATAAAACGAGGAATATGTTAGAAAGAACTGATAAACGCCAAGGCGGAAGACATGGAATGGAGACATATACTGCCCCTAATTTGTGAACACCAGCATGACTTCCAAGAACATTTCCAGTTTCATAATCATCGAAATACATAAATAAAGGTAAAACAACTCGATTAAAATGATGAGTCATTCTCTTTCTCCAATAAGAGCCTTGGATGAAATTTTCCACCAAATTTTTACTTTTAAGACTGTCCATGTATTCAAACGTTTCGGAAAGTATGTCTTCAAGAGAAAAAAAGGTTTGGAATACATTTCTTAGGGCAATAAAATGTTGTTGACATGATACAGGTTCCATACGTGTTACTCCATTTTTTTTAACATAATCAAATCTTTGGCCAATTACAATTGCTTGAGGTTCAATGTAAGATTTTAGTTTTGAAAAATAAGCAATCCTCTTTCGTTCGGTTGTAAAAGAATCCAAAGGAGAAATTAATGATGAATGTAGTGCTTCGACTAATGATTTTGAAATATTATTGGATATGGAGTGTTCAAGACAAACTTTATCCACGCAAGTTTTAATAGCTGGGCTTATTGAACCGAACAATACGTTTATGCCTTCAATTACCTTTTGGACTACATTTCTTGGCAAAAGCACATTTCCATATAGGGAAGCAATAAATATAGAGAGTGATGCATCAACCGTCGGTATATTTGTTATAATAGACTTCTCTTTTTTTAAATTTGTCCGATTAAACAAAATATTTTCATTTTGTTTAGTTTCAAGAACGGAATCGGAATTGGAAAGTTGATTCTGACTTCTCAAATCATGCTCTTTCTGGAAGTGTCTTCTGAATGAATAAAAAAAAGGAAATGAACGCCTACAATCTGCCTCATTGCATTTATAGTATATAAAATTATGTTCGCTGTGCATAAAAGTGAAGTGCTGTCTGAGACCTTTAATATTTTTAAGGTGGGATTTGCATAGAAAACAAATAACCATTTTTAAAACAAAAGTAAATGTACGGCTGCAGTAAGAGCTATATGACTTTAAAGATAGAAGTGAAACAAAAAACCATATAAACTGCTTCTAAAATAAATGAATGCAGTATATATTTTGTATCTTTTATAGTTACAAATTAACTTTTTAAAGATTTCTAGGACGTTTGAACTAAGGATGTATTAAACAGTGTTTATGTGACTCGTTGAATAGAAAACAAAGTACTTTTTTTAGAACTAGATTAAATTTTATCTTAATTTTATATTATTTTTACTTTTAATTTGCAAATCAACAAGCAAAGTATTGGCAGCGGTAGATTCTTTCTCAAATTTTGTATCTATTTTATAAAACGCTTTTTGGATAAACATCCAAGTACTTTTACATTCAGCAGGATATTCTGCGTTGATCATGAAAATTATTTTGAAACAAATATCAACTGCCTCTAAAATTGTGGGCAGTATATATTTCGTATCATTTACGACCACAAAATAACTTATTATATTTTTTAAGGACGTACCAACTGAAAGAATATATGGCTGCAGTGTGAGACCATATTGTTGTAATTTGTCGCGTCTTAGAGCTATCGCCTCTTCAATTTCTGCATCGCTGTGGACAATCGTGATGAATCCATCTCGAGCTTCGGATTTTGAAGGCCGCCAAACTTTTTTATGTACACCCTTCAGGCGTATAGTTTGCGTTGTTAGAAGCGATGGTATGAGAAGCAAGGCGCCAAGATTACTTGTGTCTTCAGTTGCTGAAATGAAATAAACATACAACAAAAATATTATAGTCCCTATAATTGTATTGGATTCTTTTTCAAATATGTGTATATATATATATTATAGATAATTTAAAGAAATAATTTAAGAATGCTATCAGTTTAAGTACCGCTTGGTGTAAGTATTTTTTATATTCTTTTCTCTAAGATTAGTTTTACCTCAGATACTAGGAATTATTTACTTGTAACAGTCATCATTTAGCATAAAAGCACAATAATAAAAAAATAACACTAGCCCAACAATTGCTCAATGAAATACTAGATGAGGAGAGTCAATGAACTCCACATACAGGATGTCTTGAAACAAATATCAAATATCTGTACAATAATTAAAGGCAGTATATATTTCGTATTATTTACGACCACAAAATAACTTATTATATTTTTTAAGGACGTGGCAACTAAAAGAACAACAGTGTGACACCATATTGTTGTAATTTTTCGCATCGTAGTGCAATTTCTACATCGCTGTTGAAAAAAATGATGAATCCCTTTAAGGGTTCCGATTAATAAGGGCGCTTAAGTTTTATTATTGTATTTGAAATCCCATATCTCTGACAACAGAAGAATTAAATATCTTATTTTTTATACTGTCATCCTAAATGATTACCAGATCTTTTTAAAACACCCCTTAAGATACACAGAAGAAGTTTTCAAAAAGATTTTTTAAGTTAGATTTTTAAAAATACTCACAATCTTCCAGTAGTAATAATTCACTAATGTATCCGTTTTTGGCGGTAATTTTTTTTCTTGCAAGTGAAAAGATATCGTTTTTGATACTAGGAAAATGTTCGTATAATCCCTGGCTGTTTTCTGAGTATAAGATGTCGAAATCCTTTTGAAGCTGTTGTAAACGAAGTTAAATAAATGTTTAAGACAATGATTTAACAGTCATGAATTTGATTGTAAATGTATTATTTCCAAATTTGTATGTGTCACTGTAAAAACCCAAAACATTGATATTCTATAGTAATTTATTAGTAGTACTTAGAATATTTCACCACTATTTAAAAAAAAATTCTTGGACATAGGAACTGGTAATTTGTGCAATATTATAATTTTGGGTTTTTAACGTAAAATTTTCATTTGGTTTAGTATAGATGAAAATATACTAAATAACATTGAATTTTTTAAAATCATATGGTGTAGATTATCAAGTTTGTAGTTTTGATAACCAAGCCAAGACTCAGTGACCACGTCTAAATATTACAATCGAGAAAAATTGATTTATGATGAAATACAAAATGTGTAAGAACCTTATATTTGAATAAGAGAAATCATAATATTACCAGTTTATATCCTGACACTTTCTTCAGAGCTGGATATTCTTCATAATATTGGGCAATGCTCATATCCTTCAGACGATGAAAGCGAGCATTTCTGGTTTGTTCCCACTTTTCCTCTGTTGTTTCCCAAGGATGGCTAGAATTTCGAAGCCATTCCAGATTTAAATCTGAGAGTTCTTCATTTTCAGGGGTTTTGAACGCTTCTGCCAGACGTTTTATGGGTATAGATTTTGGGGACTCTCCACGACTAGAGATAGGTGACAATGAAAAAGAACGTTTGCGTTTCGGAATTATACCCGTTTGACGATATTTCCTTTTAAGATTGTGTATACTATCGGGCAACTTTCCAGCCAACCTGGTAATAATTCCCCTACTTGATTCTACAATTTTGTTGTGAAAATACACAGACCTAGTTTCAGCAGGAAACAAGTCCACTATTTCGTTTGCCCACTTTGCATAAATTTGTGCAGTGATGTTTCGGTCTGGGGTTTCTCTTAAAATATACATGCAAATGATCTGCACCAACTTCAACCTAGCCCTATGATCGAGGGGACTATTTTTATTTAGTGTTAAGATACCTTTCCCTTCTAAAGAGCATTGAAGAATTTTCTTGAGATCCTAGAATTAAAATTATAAAATTTAGGAAAATTATAATTTTACCCAATTATATAAATTATTTCACATACAATGGTTATTGTAAGCAGTTCCCAACTTCTCAACTACTAAGCGTACGAGTATTTAAAAAAATAATCTGTATAAATAACGACCCAATCTAGAATTACAAAAATCTGGCAAGGATAACAATTCCAAATAAAGAATGCATCAAATTAACAAAATCTTCGAATTATAAATCGCAAGAACTTAGGAAAAGTCAAAGACTAAATAACTAACTACCTATCTAAATTAAGAAAAACTTCAGGTCCTAGTTATGGTGCAAGAAGTTTTCTAAGTCCAAGAAATTTTTTAAAGTTCAAGAAGTTTTCTAAATCCAAAAATATTTTGAAGTCCAAGAAATTTTCTAGGTCTAAAAAATTTTCTAAGTCCAAGATATTTTCTGAGTCCAAGAATTTTTTCATGTCCAAGCAGTTTTCTAAGTGCAAGAAATTTTCAAAGTCCAACAAAATTTCCAAGTCCAAGAATTTTTCTAAGTCCAAAAAATTTTCCAAGTCCAAGAAATTTTCTAAGTCCAAAAAATTTTCCAAGTCCAAGAAATTTTCTAAGTCCGAGAATTTTTCCATGTCCAAGCAATTTTCTAAGTGCAAGAAATTTTAAGTCCAAAAAAATTTCTAAGTTCAAAAAATTTTCCAAGTCCGAGAATTTTTCCATGTCCAAGCAATTTTCCAAGTGCAAGAAATTTTAAGTCCAAAAAAATTTCTAAGTTCAAAAAATTTTCCAAGTCCCAAGTCCAAGCAGTTTTCTAAGTGCAAGAAATTTTCAAGTCCAAGAAGTTTTCTAAGTCCAAAATATTTTCAAAGTCCAAGAAATTTTCTAAGTCCAAGCAGTTTTCTAAATCCAAAAATATTTCGCAGTACAAGAAATTTTCTAGGTCCAAAAAATTTTTCAAGTCCAAGAAATTTTCTAAGCAAAAAAAAAAATCTAGGTTTTAATGTTTCAGGGCTACTGCCTTTTGCGAGGTATTCAAATTCAAAACAAAACCTCCAAGATTATCTTCTATCATAGAAAAACTGACCTTAGGCGTTAGGATTCGGCACCAAACTCTAAGTCCTTTCCATTCCAAATACACAGGAATGGTGAGAGTTGTTTGGCACTAGGCCCTAGTTGTTCATGAGCTGTTTCACCCCCAATTTATTTATTTATTTTTAAAAAGGAACTCCTATTAAAAATTATTTTTGTTTTCTACGTCCAAGAAATTCCGGAAATATTTTGTACTGCTCAAATCAGAGTTTTTGTTTAAATCGCACGCTATGTTTTAATACATGCAAACCGTTAAAGCAATTTAACTTTTCTCTTATTTGTGAAATTCGTTTATTTCAAGTATATAGATTTGAGTATACTGTGTCTTGAAAAATAATTTACTTTTGCGACAATGATTAAGATTTTCGCATGCTTTGTTTATTCAGATTTTTGTCATTCAAGATTTGGTCTTTCGTGAGTTTTATAATTTTATAATATGGTTTTCGGTTTGAAAAAAAATTTAAGACTACTGTATTCACCTGAAATAAATTTGAATGTAGGTACTTACATCTATAACTTCGATTGATACATCTTTGCTTGAAGTAACTGACTGTTCAATAGAATCTATCACTTGAACTGTGTCATCTAGTTGAAATTCAGGCAATATGTCGCTTAGTGCAAAACTTATATCGCTACTATTTTGAGAGCTACCAACACATGTTTCTTGGGTATCAATTATCTGTAACACACATAGCTATTAATTCTATCATCAGTAAAGGAAAACATTTAACTAACCGAACCACTACCAGCATTAGGGTGCATTAATTTTCTCCATGCTTCAAAGTTTCTGGTGAAAATGACTCGATGCCCTATAATTGGGAACATCTCCCTAATCTCTGTCACACCTAGTAGAGGCAGAGACATTGAAGTAATGGCATTGTCTATAAAGCAAGAAAGTTAAAGTAACTTTTCATGAGTTATCGAAGATGAAAATTTTTCTATAAAAGCTTACGTAAGACGAAAATAAATAGTAAATATGATAAATGCAAACAATTGTATTTAGTAAGTATTTACTTAAAAAAAACCACAATGAAAATATAAATGCAATAGACACTCTCTTGCAATTTTTCCATCTTTAGCTTTATTAACTTAATTTTATGAAAGGTATTTTATATCCGATAAGATAGTTAAATGATGGAAACAGACAATATAATTTCAGCTATGTTATGCACTCTCATATTATATAATATTGAAAATGATAATTTGATTTTAATTTAATAACGTACCTTCAAAAACGGTTATATACGTTTCTAAACCCCATTCTCGTAGTAAAGTCGACACTTCTTCATCCATGTTCTTCAATTATAGACGTTTTTTTTAAATATCTTATTGATCGTCTAGATAGAGAATTTAAATCAGAACAACAAACTATAAAAGTAATGTATTGAATATTATGTTGATCTTATACATTTTAGGAAAACTTTTGCAATGTGAAGCTGTTGGAAAATTGTATTCAATCTGAATAGCAAAAGTATAAGATAAAAAAGATTACAAATTTTGAACTTAACAGGAGGTGGCGCTTTTGTCGAGTAATCAACAAGTTCTCAAAATGTGCATGGATATTGAATTCATAAAGTCGGGTCAGGATAAAAGCGACACAACTCAACAAAATTCAGTTTTCAAAATAAATAACAGAAACTTAAAATAAAATTTGAATTTCAATTAAGCTGTTAAATGTGAAAACCGCACAATAACCCATTAAGTTTTAAATATTGTAGTAGTCTAATATGTTTGAAATAGATAGATTTTGCTTTTTTTTCACAAAATTGCCATTTAAGTCAAAAATTTCATTTGTTGAGTGATGTTGTTTTTATTTCGAATCGAATTATGTTACCTAGCTTATTGTTAAAAAATGACAGTACCTGCCATTCAAGAGTTAAAAACCTGTGAAAGAAAATCTTATCTTTGAAATCTTAGCTTAAAAACTCTGTTTAAAATTAGTATTATGAATGAAACAAAAATCATTCTAAGAATTTATATTTTTTGATTTTTCACCAACAGATGCGATACTAAGTTTTTGCTTTTTATTTCAACATTTCATAAAATATTCGAGACGACTCAGCAAAGAAACAATCCTGAGATAGTAAATATATATTTTATGAAATTTAATTTTAAAAAATGCAATATTCAGGTACATATAAGTACATATAAGTTTCGATGTTTTTGTATTTATAAATTCTCATCAAAATCTTGAGAAAAGTTCTTACAAGGAAATATCAATTGCCAACTTCAGGCAAGAAACAATATACCCGCAGATAAATTTTATTAATAATAATATTCGAATTCTTACCTGATTTTAGTCTATGGGATTCCTCCTCTGTTTGCAGGGTCCAAGTGTTGTAGTCCGCAAAAATTAGCTTAACTCTTATAGTTTGGGTAAAGTTCAGCTCTGAAATAATATATCCAAACACTGGGTATTGTAATTTGCACAAAAAGCTACAAAGAATGATAGAGATATGAGATAAAAAGTCAGTGAATTGAATGTAAAATGTTACTTACCTGGAAGAAGTACTCCGTTTTTAATTAAATAATGTACTTAACGTACCACTCGAAATAATCGCGTCGCGGCTACCAAAAAAAACTTTATTTGTACGGAACGACGAAGAACGATAACACAAACCACAACTCACAACTTAACTGGAGGAGAACTGACGACTGACTGAAATTTACAGACGGTACAAGGCATTGTTATTTGTGGTTGTATGTGTGACGCTGAACATTGGATGTGAATGACAAAAAAGTGTTGCCACATATATTTAATTTAAACAGACAAATATATGGAACATTTCTTAGAGGATCGAATTTATTTTCATTGGGGAATAAGATTTTCATGAAGATTTTCTAATTGGGACGAAATAAAGTATTTTTAAGTACATTAAGAAATGGAAACTAAATCACTTTTATGTTTCACTTTTATCAATACCAACATATAAAATTGTATGATTAATTTGTATCATTATTATTTGAAAATCGGTTTGTGTTCTTGTCATATTTCAGAAGGTAATATATACTGGTTCTCTACAAGTAGATTGTATTTATAAAAATGTTATATTTTTTTAATTTTCAGTGGCAACACTGATCTGAATGCTTCTAGTTAATTGCAGTTAAATGTTTATATGTATGTGTGTGACTCTGGGAGAATTTAACCAAATGTGTTGTTAAAATAAACCAAGTAGACGGCTATTATATGCTAAGTTACACAAACACGAAAAATATATATATCTCTTGTTTGTGCTTGATATTCATAGATAAACAGTTAAATATTTCGACGCTACTAAAACAACAGGGTGTGTTGCTAAAATTAACCATGTTCACTGCTATTATGTGCTAAGTTGATAAAATGCTTTCAGGCTTCATGATTTATATGAAAAAAAAAAACAATAAAAAAGCTAAATAACTTTTGTATTATTTATTCATTCTGATGCAACCTAGGAACATTTATAGGCACTTTGAAATTAATAGAAAAGATATAGTTTAACGGAAAAATATTATAAAAAAATATTTTTTTTAGCTTAAATATGACAGGAAATTTGCGTTAAATTTCGGTTTGTTGTCAAAAATGTTGTGTATTTTTATGCAAAATTATTCAAAATCAAATTGGTTTTGCTTGTAACTAAGAAATACGTTATTGTTAAAAAAAAGAGATTGCCTTTTTTTGGTTTCTTGTGAAAAAATTGATTTTGCTTAGTGAAAAATCAACAAAACGTGATTTCAAAGTAAAAAACGAATAATTTATTGTTGAAATAAGAGATTGTCTTTAGATTTTAACTTTGCAATTTTTAATGAAAAATTGTCAAAAAACATAGATTTCAAGCTTAAATTAGAAGAAATTTCTGAAAAGTATTGAATAATTGTAAGAAAACATTGATTTCAAGCTTAAAAACAAGAAATTTGAGTGAAATTTTGGTTTCTTGTGGAAAAATTGATTTTGCTTAATGAAAAATCAACAAAACGTGATTTCAAAGTAAAAAACGAATAATTTATTGTTGAAATAAGAGATTGTCTTTAGATTTTAACTTTGCAATTTTTAATGAAAAATTGTCAAAAAACATAGATTACAAGCTTAAATTAGAAGAAATTTCTGAAAAGTATTGAATAATTGTAAGAAAACATTGATTTCAAGCTTAAAAACAAGAAATTTGAGTGAAATTTTGGTTTCTTGTGGAAAAATTGATTTTGCTTAATGAAAAATCAACAAAACGTGATTTCAAAGTAAAAAACGAATAATTTATTGTTGAAATAAGAGATTGTCTTTAGATTTTAACTTTGCAATTTTTAATGAAAAATTGTCAAAAAACATAGATTTCAAGCTTAAATTAGAAGAAATTTCTGAAAAGTATTGAATAATTGTAAGAAAACATTGATTTCAAGCTTAAAAACAAGAAATTTGAGTGAAATTTTGGTTTCTTGTGGAAAAATTGATTTTGCTTAATGAAAAATCAACAAAACGTGATTTCAAAGTAAAAAACGAATAATTTATTGTTGAAATAAGAGATTGTCTTTAGATTTTAACTTTGCAATTTTTAATGAAAAATTGTCAAAAAACATAGATTACAAGCTTAAATTAGAAGAAATTTCTGAAAAGTATTGAATAATTGTAAGAAAACATTGATTTCAAGCTTAAAAACAAGAAATTTGAGTGAAATTTTGGTTTCTTGTGGAAAAATTGATTTTGCTTAATGAAAAATCAACAAAACGTGATTTCAAAGTAAAAAACGAATAATTTATTGTTGAAATAAGAGATTGTCTTTAGATTTTAACTTTGCAATTTTTAATGAAAAATTGTCAAAAAACATAGATTTCAAGCTTAAATTAGAAGAAATTTCTGAAAAGTATTGAATAATTGTAAGAAAACATTGATTTCAAGCTTAAAAGCAAGAAATTTGAGTGAAATTTTGGTTTCTTGTGGAAAAATTGATTTTGCTTAATGAAAAATCAACAAAACGTGATTTCAAAGTAAAAAACGAATAATTTATTGTTGAAATAAGAGATTGTCTTTAGATTTTAACTTTGCAATTTTTAATGAAAAATTGTCAAAAAACATAGATTTCAAGCTTAAATTAGAAGAAATTTCTGAAAAGTATTGAATAATTGTAAGAAAACATTGATTTCAAGCTTAAAAACAAGAAATTTGAGTGAAATTTTGGTTTCTTGTGGAAAAATTGATTTTGCTTAATGAAAAATCAACAAAACGTGATTTCAAAGTAAAAAACGAATAATTTATTGTTGAAATAAGAGATTGTCTTTAGATTTTAACTTTGCAATTTTTAATGAAAAATTGTCAAAAAACATAGATTTCAAGCTTAAATTAGAAGAAATTTCTGAAAAGTATTGAATAATTGTAAGAAAACATTGATTTCAAGCTTAAAAGCAAGAAATTTGAGTGAAATTTTGGTTTCTTGTGGAAAAATTGATTTTGCTTAATGAAAAATCAACAAAACGTGATTTCAAAGTAAAAAACGAATAATTTATTGTTGAAATAAGAGATTGTCTTTAGATTTTAACTTTGCAATTTTTAATGAAAAATTTACAAAAAAAACATAGATTTCAAGCTTAAATTAGAAGAAATTTCTGAAAAGTATTGAATAATTGTAAGAAAACATTGATTTCAAGCTTAAAAACAAGAAATTTGAGTGAAGTTTTGGTTTCTTCATGTGTAAGGTGCTAGTTATAGCATCATTGAAACTCATCATTGAAAATTTTAATGATTGATTTTGACGCATTAAGTAAGCAAAATCATTTATTATTTTGATGAATAACTGAAGTTCAAGACCTAATTAATATTTCTAGTTAAAAAAATTCAAATAGGCCCAACTTTCCACATAAAATGACTTTTTAGACTTTAATGATAAAGTAATTCAATCATTGAAATAAATGAAGTCTTTTTACGTGAAAAGTCGGGCCTATTTGAATGTTTTTTTGGCTAGAAATATTAATTAAGTCTTTAGCTTTATTTATCCATCAAAATAATAAATAATTTTGCTTTCTAAATATTTCAAAATCAATCATTAAAAAGTTCAATGACGAGTTTCAATGATAGCTATAACTGGCACCTAAAAATGAGATTAACTAAATTTTCCCGACGAAATCGGTTTAAAACTACCAAGTGATTTGCTGTATTTAAGCGATCGTAGTTAATTGTTATTAACAGAGCACTTGTTAAATTCATCTTATATGAACTCGTTTATATTTTCACGAGTAAGTCGGGTATGTTTAACCAAGTGATTTGTTATATTTAAATAACCCTGGTTGTCTGTTATCAACAAATATACTTGTGAGAATTCTACAGAGTACTTGTGAGATTTCAACCCATTGTAACTTATTTAAATTTTCCCGAGTAAATCGGTTTAAAACTACCAAGTGATTTGCTGTATTTAAGCGTTCGTAGTTAATTATTATTAACAGAGCACTTGTTAAATTCATCTTATATGAACTCGTTTATATTTTCACGAGTAAGTCGGGTATGTTTAACCAAGTGATTTGTTATATTTAAATGACCCTGGTTGTCTGTTATCAACAAATATACTTGTGAGAATTCTACAGAGTACTTGTGAGATTTCAACCCATTGTAACTTATTTAAATTTTCCCGAGTAAATCGGTTTAAAACTACCAAGTGATTTGCTGTATTTAAGCGATCATAGTTAATTGTTATTAACAGAGCACTTGTTAAATTCATCTTATATGAACTCGTTTATATTTTCACGAGTAAGTCGGGTATGTTTAACCAAGTGATTTGTTATATTTAAATGACCCTGGTTGTCTGTTATCAACAAATATACTTGTGAGAATTCTACAGAGTACTTGTGAGATTTCAACCCATTGTAACTTATTTAAATTTTCCCGAGTAAATCGGTTTAAAACTACCAAGTGATTTGCTGTATTTAAGCGATCATAGTTAATTGTTATTAACAGAGCACTTGTTAAATTCATCTTATATGAACTCGTTTATATTTTCACGAGTAAGTCGGGTATGTTCAACCAAGTGATTTGTTATATTTAAATGACCCTGGTTGTCTGTTATCAACAAATATACTTGTGAGAATTCTACAGAGTACTTGTGAGATTTCAACCCATTGTAACTTATTTAAATTTTCCCGAGTAAATCGGTTTAAAACTACCAAGTGATTTGCTGTATTTAAACGTTCGTAGTTAATTATTATTAACAGAGCACTTGTTAAATTCATCTTATATGAACTCGTTTATATTTTCACGAGTAAGTCGGGTATGTTTAACCAAGTGATTTGTTATATTTAAATAACCCTGGTTGTCTGTTATCAACAAATATACTTGTGAGAATTCTACAGAGTACTTGTGAGATTTCAACCCATTGTAACTTATTTAAATTTTCCCGAGTAAATCGGTTTAAAACTACCAAGTGATTTGCTGTATTTAAGCGATCATAGTTAATTGTTATTAACAGAGCACTTGTTAAATTCATCTTATATGAACTCGTTTATATTTTCACGAGTAAGTCGGGTATGTTTAACCAAGTGATTTGTTATATTTAAATAACCCTGGTTGTCTGTTATCAACAAATATACTTGTGAGAATTCTACAGAGTACTTGTGAGATTTCAACCCATTGTAACTTATTTAAATTTTCCCGAGTAAATCGGTTTAAAACTACCAAGTGATTTGCTGTATTTAAGCGATCATAGTTAATTGTTATTAACAGAGCACTTGTTAAATTCATCTTATATGAACTCGTTTATATTTTCACGAGTAAGTCGGGTATGTTTAACCAAGTGATTTGTTATATTTAAATGACCCTGGTTGTCTGTTATCAACAAACATACTTGTGAGAATTCTACAGAGTACTTGTGAAATTTCATATCGAAGGGGTTAGTATAAATTTTCCCGAGCAAAGCGGGTAAAATCAACCAAGTGATTTGCTGTATTTAAGCAACCGTGGTTGTGTGTTATTAACAGAGATGCTTGTGAGATTTTAACTGTTTTCTCAGTTGTTTAAGTTTTCATGAGTGAATCGGGTATAAATAAGCTATTACTTAGTTAAAAAAACACAAGTTGCTTGTTTCTTTGCAATCAAGTAATTTATTTAAATTTAACAAAGTTAAAATACTAAGTAAATGTGTTATTTTTTGTCGATCTGCTTGGTAGATATTTCTCATGTAATTGGTTATTTTTAAATATGTTCATTTAACCGATTTGACTTAGCTATTTTTAACAAAAACTTCTTGTTTATTTTTTCACAAGACTCAGTTGTTTTTAACCGATTTTTTTTTAACCGTGCAAAAATCTCACTCTGTTAAGTGAAATGTTTTTGCGTGTACATGTCAAATTTGTTAGCAAGTCCTATTAATTATTAACTTGAAACTAGTGTGTAATATTGAATAAGCCAAAAGCCAAATTTGTTTGTTCTCAAGATATTTAAGACGAAAAAAACGTTTCTACATTTTAGCATGAACCTGTAAAATCATTCAACCAATTAATTTTGCATTTCACCTCAATTATTTTTGAATTAAACTAGGCTTAAAAAACTACTTCATTCAATATTTTTACGAATTCACTGTAGAACAAAATTTCCCTGAAGCAATATTCTAAAGAAAAATTTTGTTCAACAAAAGTTAATATTTTTTCATACTTCTACCAATTCTTTATTGCGTCAAAATGCGTAGAACAAAATTAGCCCAAAGTCGATAGCATCATTCGTTGACATATTCAAGAGTAAAGAAATTTAACAACGTTTTATTTTAAATGCTACAGTAAAAACGCACTCATTGAATTTTTTCAAAGTGCATTCTGCTAGTATTGAAACTTACCTATATCTATAAAATAAAATTCATCTCTCTTAAAATGATTAATTCCAATTACAATAATTTCCAATAATAATATGATTCCTTGGGCGTTACCATGAAAAGTTTTTGAAAAATGGTTTCCCATCCAAAGGTAGCTTTTACTAAGAGAATTTTATCGAATTTTTGTTTAAGAAATAAGCCTTGTTTGAGAAAAAAAAATTGTAAGGTTGCTAAAAAAAATTGTATGGCAGGTACCGTTATTTAAAATTTTTTAGTGACAAAAAATGTGTGGGCTTAATCACCAAAAACCACTACCTATGTACCAAGTTTTAGGAAAATCGATCCAGCCGTTAAGACAGACAAACATGCAGAATTGTAAGTCAATTACTGTAGTCAAATATTAATAACAGCATTCAAATTTAAAAGTATTGTTATTATTCCGGAATATTTTGTAAAAATTTGTCGTTCAATTTTGTCGCCCCCGTAATCGTACTCTACCCCCAAAAAGCTTTAATCAGGCAATTATAATAGTGATAAGCATATTTACTTGAAAACTGAAAAAAAAAACGAATGGCCCGATTATTTAAATTTCACACACTTTAACCAAAAAGTTGTTGTACCAAGCTTGACAAGTAAAAAAAAATTAAACTCGTTATTTAAAACAAATGTATTCACTACTATATGCATTTAGGTCAAGGACACACAAAAAAAGGCTCCCGTCACCAACAGGCCTACTATACTAATTTAATGTAAACTTTAAGTATCTTTAAGTTCTCACTTATGTATGTAGGTGTATCTAGCATTTTTATGTTGTATTCCTTACATTTGTTTTTTTTTCTTACAACTTTTTATGCATATTAAATTAAAAACAAAAAATAAGCCAAATGCATGCCAAGAATTTCTCACTCATAGTCATATCCCTCTTCATTGTCTCATTTTCCCCACTGTCGGGATGGCAAGTATGCCATTATCATTTCCCATCAAGATTACATGTCGGTTCTGCTCTTCACCCTTCGGCAGCTTCTTTCTGTTTTCTGATGGTGGTACATAGGTTTTGATGGTGACAAAGGTGAACTAGACGACAGGGGAATACCGCATTTGCATACATTTTGCCACTCACGTTTCGTATTCTTTTAAGTTTTTTTTTTTTTATTTTTTTTTTCTTCATCAAACTTTTCTTTTTATATTTTTGTTTGGTTAGTTTTTTTTTTCTTGTATTCAATTCACACACCTGAATACCAACATGCATATAACAACTTTCAGTTCCATCAACCTTCCTGACGCTCGCTGGCTGGCTGGAACATTTCCAGCTGCAACCTTGGTTCTTGGGTAAAGCTATATACGATGGAGATGGAACTTTTCCAAGTGTTTTGCTCAATTTAATTCTTCGCCGCATCCCAAGTATTCAAAACAACAGTAGAAACACAATGGTTAGGAAACAAAAAAAAACAACTTATTTTGCTAAGCCAGTGACAACAACGACATGTGGAATAAGATGTCGACTTGAGTGACTTAAGACATTTCATACATTATACATATGTAGGTAAGGTATAGGTACCTAAACATACATACATATAAAAATGGATACAAAAAATAATAATGTAACACATGCTGTCACAGTCGAGACGAAAATAATGAGATCATGTGGGTGTTTTCCATTTTTTACTTTTTTTTTAAGTGTATGGAGGACCAACCCAAAAATTTAAAATCTTGAAATCTTGCAATTTATACTTAATCCTGAGTCTATTCTTGATTTGAAAAAAAAAACACAAAAAATGACCCCAGAATTAATTTTAGATTTGATTACAACCTACACAGGAACACCATCAGGTTTACACAATTTTATTTGCCAAAACAAGATTATATTTTTTCGAAGGTAAGCAATGCTCCAAATTTAAATCTGTTAAATAAGTTAAAAAGGTTTTCAAAGTGTTACTCATTATTTGGGACATGTTTTTTTTGAAAATTACTTGCGGAAGAACTGATATTATAATTTATTTGAAGCAATGTTTTGGTTTTTGCTCAAAAGTACATTCTATATTTTCTGACTCAGTTTAAAAAAAAATGCATGGCTGAGTTGCACGTACTTGGTTTTATAATCAAGACGCTGAGTGCTCAAGAAAAATGTTAAATAACATGAAATACCATATTTTAAATAGCCAAAATAACAAATGTTAATACTTACAATCCTTGACCAAAATGATAAGAATATATAACCAGAAAGGGAACTTGGTAAGTCGATGGTTCACTCGGGCGTATGCAAGTTTTTTTTTAATTTAATTTACTTTCTTACAAAATGATATTGTTGGATCGATTTTGATCCAACTTAACAGAAATACTCAAAAGATCAATAACGAAAATTGGCTCAGTTACTTTGGGGGTTTCGAATTCCAGCATCCATAAAATTCAATGTCGTCACCTGAGGATAAATGGCAAAATGATTTTATTGAATTTGGAGATGACAAAACGTCCATTGATACCCAATTTCTTGAGAATGGTGGGAAATTTAATTTTTATATTCCTTATACGTCACAATTTGAAGTACATAAGTACTCGTACAAATAAAAAATTAAAAAGAAAAATTTGTTTTACTGTCAAACTGCCATAAAGGTACTTTTTAAACTGAAGGCGTGAGAGTGAAATGTCGTTTTGCATTTTAGATAATATTAGTTAAAATTGACATTTTCAGTTTATCTCAGTAAAATGAAGGTTTGAAAAGAAAATATGAGTTTTGTTTTTATTTTCGACACCATTTTACTCGGGACAATTTTCTTCAAAACAAAAAAATACTTTTTGAAGGAAAGTAGAAAAAATTCACTTATAAGTTATTTATAGGTATGTACATACATATAGAAAAACAACATTCATTTTTGATTTTTAAGTGTTTTTATTTTAAATCTCTACTACGCCATTTGAAAGAAGAAGAAAAATTTATAATTTTTTGTTCTGCTACTTTAAGTTCGTCACGTGAATTCTGTATGAAAATTTATTTTTAGAGAATAGTCCAGTCATATAATCATTTTTATTATGCAAATTGAAATTTGAAAAATTCAAAAAGAATTATGAAGTAAAATGTTCATGCTTTAGAATGATTATAAACATTTTTTCGAAAAAAAAACCTCGACAAAAAATATAACCCCAAATTTGAATAAAAAAATGCATATTTTGTACATCTTTAGACATACTTAAGCAATTTCAAGACCAGATTCAAGCTCAGCGCATCAGTAATCATCAGAAAAGTATATCTTTGTTCATGTCATAGACAGAAATAAAAAATTTTCATATAAAGTATTTACTTAGTGCTCAATTTTTAACTAGCGCTTGAGTGTAAATGGATTGTCGGAGAAAAACCTTAAACAAAGATTTATTAGAAATTTTGTACACTTTCAATGGTTCTTTGATGTAATTTTCGAATAACTGGGATTTTTCGAGCCATTAGTGAAAAATTCCCAGAAAATGCATTTGTGCATCTTTTTGTTGCGTCACGAAATTTTAGTCGCAAGCCTAAGATTCGGATTAAGCACTCCCGAAAACATAAAAGATGGGCATAATCAAAACTATTCCATAATTTGCTCTCTAAGAGTTTTTTCAGTACAAATTGACTGGACTAGAAACAAACAACTTAAATTTGCTTTTCCGAAAAATTACAGATTTTAAGACCACTCTAGGCAAACTTATGAAGAGACGATCAAAAGCAGAATTGCTCATCTCAAAATCTGAAGGTTGTAAAGAAATTGATTTGAATTTATTTATTCATTTTTTCATATGTATACATGAGGACCTGATAACAAAAAAAAATTTTAACTTTTTTTCCTTCTTTCAAAAATATTTCAGTTAAGCCCTCAAACAGCACTTAAAAAAAAAACAAAACAAAAAATTAAGACTTGTCGTTTCGCATAAAAATAATAATAAATAATATAAACGACACCAAAATTCTGTTTGGTCAAAATTCAGCTTTTTTTTGTAAATTTTGTCTCGTCAAAATTCAGTTCGGCCAAAATTCTGTAAATGTAAAATTCTGTATACCAAAATTCTGTTTTCCCAAATTCTGCTGCTTATGAAAACTAAAATTCTGTCTAAAAAGTATTCTTATTTACACAAGACATTTTTTTTATGATACTATAGACCCAGAACCCACAGCAAATTTGGGATATTAGTGATAGCAAAAAGAGAAGTATAGGCGTCAAAAACTTGAGTAAAACCTATTCCAAAAATCAATGTCTTGGAATCCATTGCCGGTTATGGACTGCAAGGCTTTGATTTTGGAAATAATCTTGACTGAAACTTGCAACGCCTACTTATACTTCTATTTTTGCTATAACTCACACGTAAATTGTGACATACATATTTAAGAAGTTTTAAGTTTAACTACGTTAACTACAGCCTAACGCTGTTGTATAAGTACCCTTAGTCAAACTTAATTTCTTCAATATAATTTGATAATTTATGGCTTGGAAGATGGAAAACATTTTCAATAATAAAAAGTGTTTGCATTTAGTTTTCAGTATTTGACTAAAAATAAATATAAAAGCATTGGACTTGGTGTTGGTACTTAAAAACGCAAATATTCACTTTAACATTTAATTTCTCAAAAACTGTTCTTTTAAATAACTTGATTTAAAATTCAAATAAAAAAATAAAATATTGGCTTTAAAAAAGCATGTGGATGCTTTCGTTGATTTTAAATATTTTTTGTAGGTCAATTCTCAAAAATGTCTGCCATTGCTTCAGGGGGGGATAGAATTTTCTTAGAATGAAACCAGAAATCAAATTTATTGCAATATTGTTTCTAAGCATTACACTGGACTTCGAACAGAGCAACAAGTCACAGGGGCACAAGTACATTCAAAAATCTGTTCTTTTTAAGTTTCCATTTTTTTCCTTTATAAATATATAATTATTTTATAGGATACCAATATTAACTGATGATATGAGTCTCAAAAACAACACTTTGTAAAAGTTTTGGCAGGATGGCTTTCGTATTTTTGTTAGAATGAATGATAAAAAATTAATCTCGCTTTTTTTTGGTAAGACAGTAAACAGTTTAGTTTTTGGAAAAATAATTTTTATCTCATAATGTATAATTTTTTTTTTTAATTTTTAAGCTAGAAAATTCTTTTTTCAAAAACAATTTGAAATAAAAACTTTATTTAGGAAGCATGTTATAGAATGGAATCGTGGCTTTAAAAAAAGCTAAGACGTGTTCTCTTTTTTTTAAATAATATTTTTCTGTTTTGATCCAAATTTTGGGAAAATTACCCCTCCCTCCTAAATGGAGGAAAATACCCCCCCTCCGATTCTATTTTCTTCTCGTCTAAATCTAATCTATACCCATAGTTAGACCCGGGGGGGTGAAATAAAAATCTGAAAAAATTATGATTTTTTTTTTATGTAGAACCATTTGATGCCTATACATCTCAGAATTTCCAAAAATAAAACCAATATAAGGACCACCCAAATGTACATACATACTTATGAGATAACTTCCATTGAATCAACATTCTGTAATGCTTCATTTTCATTCATTACCTATTCATGACAGATAAAAATATATCACATTGATGTGACTTTTTTTTCATACAATTGAAATTGATATGACAATAAATTTGATATTTCTCGGAATGAATTAATATTGATGTTTTTCATATCATATCATTGATAATATACAAAGGTATAGGTACTTTATCATACCTTTACTACCTATGTAAAATATTGTCTTTCTGGTGGAAGTATTTTAAAATCCTCTTCATTTTGTATTGTTAGTCTTTGAAATACTTGAAACCTATGAATCCAAAGCATTCCTGATACTAAATACACTTTATACAAATAATTTATTGAAATTTATAACACCAAAACCTAAAAAAGGTAGCCTGAATATTTATTACAATCCTAAAAATCTTGTATTTATTTTAATGAATATTTAAAAAAAAAATAAAACTAGATTTTGTAAAACTGAAATTAAAAATTTGAACAAACAATCATGAAAGCGAGAATTTTGTATATTATTCTTTATCGATCTTCTCACAAATACAAATGGTGTTAAGTGCTGCGGGTACTGAAAATCATTTCTAAAATTATATAACGTGGATGACGAACCGAATTCTTCTACTATGCAGATTGCGTCTTTCAACCTGGACGATGCACGTAGGTCAGAAATGTTTATTGGATCCTGGAGAAAGGCGATCGGTTTAAGATCACGTACAAGAAATTGTAAGGAAGTTACATCTTTTTATCCCCAAACCACCAAGCCATTTACTTTAGTTTATTAAACGCCAAGATTTAACTACGTACCAGTTGCAGTTGGATACGACGTCAACAATGAACTATCAACAAATACTGCATACCTCAAATTCAAAAGAGGACACACACCGCCAGTTGGCGACGGCAGCAAATAAATTTCGCTCGTGGTTTTTATAATACCCATTTGGTTCGGGCAGCAAAGTCAAGAAGCAAGTGCGGTAAATTCATAGAAAATCAGATTCTTCTTGCCACCGGGTTATAAAGTACGAGTACCAATCAAGTGTACAAGGTAAAGAACCATCTGAAACCCATTAGTATAAAAATTAATAATGAAGCACACTGCTGGATATCAATAACAGGTAGTAGCTTCAAACCATTTTGGCTTCCGCCGTGAGAACGCCCCTCCGTTCTCCCTCTCCTTTATCATTAGTTAAGACTAGGGACTCTATCCTAACCTTCTCTGTCATGTCCTTTTCCTCACCGCTATCGTAGTAAAGACTAGAGACTCTATCCCAAACCTCGCTGTCTTAACCTACCACTGCTTTCTTAAAGCTTAGACTAGGGGCTCTAATCCCAATCTTCACTGTCTAAGGCTTCTCCTCTCCACCGTCATCAAGACTAGGGACTCTATCTCAACCTTCGCTGTATTAGAATATTTTTCTTCACCAAAATTAGTTAAGACTATGGGCTCTATCCAAACCTTCGCTGTCTTAACCCCCAACCGTATATTTGCTGCAGATTAGGGACTCTATCCCAACTGACATCTCGGCTATCCGCCGTAATATTACTCTGATGTTGCTTAATTCCTCGGAACTGGAGTTCTAAACTCTCTACATACCGAGTTTTCGCTTGCTACGGTTTGACCCTTGACCCCTCTGATCTACCTCACCTGGAAACAAAAAAAAGGATCACAATATTCTATGTCGTACTTTATGAACACCTAAGGCTATGTGTTAACAACCTGATAGGTTGTTCCCACAACAGCAAATCTTGGAAAAAACCTAGGAATTTCAGATTGATACCCACCACCTTCGATTTCTAGCCCGCATATGACATCATCTACAGAGATGAGCTTTGTCAGTTTTGACACCCCTAGCAAACTTGTCCTTTTTTGCAGGAAGATGATGGAGAATTTGCTGAGCTCCATTAAGTATGGCATAGATCCCTCCGATACCTCTGATGTCGAAAAGGCTTGTCTAAATCCTTCTTGACAGAATAGTGCAAAACTGTCACGTAAACACTAGAGGCACAACCTTTTAAAAGTCCACCTAGTAACTCGCTTGCGTCAAAGACATTGATATAATCGGACGAACAAAGCGTGATGTCAGTGGTGCTTTCGTGAAAAATGAGAAGGGAGCTAAGAAGATGGATTTAGAAGTGAATGAAGGCAAGACCAAATATATGTTGTCAACAAGAAAGGAGACCCTACACCGACATCTCGGACAGAAGAGTCACTATAGAAAGCTTTAATTTTGAGGAGATCAGAGACTTTGTCTACCAAAGCTCCGCTATCAACTCAGCGAACGATAACAATGTTAAGATCAAACAAAAAATTACTCTTGCCTTCTCTTAAAGAGAAACAGAGCCCTCTCACGAGCAACTAAAGTGTCCTCTAGACGCTTATAATCCTGGTCCTGATGTATGGTGCAGAAGCAGGGACACTATTGACGGTTGAAGAAGATACAACAACGAACTGTATGGACTGAACAGCAACACTGACCTAGCCACAAAAGTGAAAAACCAACCACTGAGATGGCTGGGTCACCTTGGAGCGAATAGATATCAATGCTCAGGCCCGGTAAGTCTTTGAATCCAACCCCGCGGGACAGCGCATAAATTCTTGTTAACTTACTGAGAAACCCATTCTAAGAAAAATGGGCGTGGCAGTAGGTGGTACTTACTAAAACCACTTCCTAAACATTGTTTTTTTTCTCAAGCTTTCTACAGTCAAATACTATTAAAAAATTAAATTTAACATTACGAGGGAATAGTCTGTAGGTCAGTGCGTGTGCGTTCACTTAACTCTCGGTGCTAAGCTAAGAAGAGTTTAAAAACATGGAACCTATATGTATATTAATCTTTCTAATGAAAAGTATGACAGCTTCTGGGAACAATATTTTACAGTGTTACCTTGTGGCTTACTAATGACTGCAATTTTAATCTTAATTTGAATAAAAGTAAACAAAAAAACTTTAATATCAAATTTTCAACGCGTCTCTACAATTTTGGCTAAAACTGTATCTTACCCATATACACATTCATATGAATTTATACAAGTACATACATTGCATCCACACTTCACTCTCAATATTTAAACGCACTTTGTTGTTGTGTATGCTGATTTTATTTATGCGATGGAGGATATGGAAACTTGGCATACAGGTGCATTGTTGATGACACCTTCCATCCGAGGCAACGAAGACTTTACTCTGCTGGTGATGACGATGATGATGGTAACGATATAGTTTCTGGATACCGCATAATCTGTCAGATGAATAAGTGCAGGCAAAAGTGCATTCACTTTTTTTTTTGTCGCTTGATTATTGTTGTTGTTGTTGTTGGTTTCCGACGAAGTGGTACGTAACCTAGCTTGGTATTTTTTTTTATATTTTTTGTTGTTTTTTTTCAGTCCCCGCTCTACAAGTGTCGTGCCAGAAACCTAGAAACTTGTACTTTTTTTCTGTGAATGAGTCGGTTCTTGGGGATTGTTGTTGTTTTTGTTTAATTTCAGTGAAATGTGGCGATGAAAAGGTAGGTATTCAAAGAGCCAAAACAAGTCAAACAAATAGGGTGTACCAGAAACCGTATGACGAACTCGTGACTAAATAAGTTTGTATATGATTTAAGCTAATCTCCTTAGGACCTACATAAAAAGACACATAGGAAAACTTTTTATCTACATTTGCAGTCAAACTTATATCTATAGGTATTTATGTAATGTAGGAGGGACTTTAGTAGATATAAAATAGAAATATAGTTTTTGATGTCATGTTCTGTCTCTTTCTTGAAAAATTTCAAAAATATTACAGTATCCCATAAAAACAAACTTTAACTTCAAACCATATTTGTTTTGAAAAATCAACCCTCAAAAGTTTTCTATGGACTTCTGGAACACCCTGTATCGACTATTGTTAAAAGTAAAATGACTTTTTGCAGTAACAAACGAGGTTTTTTTTTGTCAACTTTAAAATAAAAAATAACACGTGTGAGGTGTGATGGAGGCAACCTTAAAAAAAGATTTTTTACTGGCGCATATGTGTAAAGTGTTTCCATGCACGAATTCAATTTTGCAATTTAGCTTACATTTCGGATTTTTCTCCATTTTTATTTTTAATTTTAAATCCCTTTACTCTGGCTTCGGTAAAACAGCTTTCACTTTTTTTTGCTTTATTTTTTCAAGAACTCATTTTATGGTTGAAAAACCCAACACATATTATGTATATATGGATATATGTGGTGCAAAGTATAAAATGGCATAGCTCATTTTCACTTTTTTTTGTCAGAACTAAAAGAAAAACAAAAAAAAAATGACTTGCCATAAAGTTTCATGATATAAGCATTTAGGTATATGTATGTAAGTGTTAGTACCTTCGTAATTGAGATTTTCATTTTCACCTATGTGTAGCATAAGAACATGTATGATGGATAAGGTGTTATAGTGTTTTAATATGAAAATAGGTAAGTACTGTTATATTTAGAATTTAGTTTGAGTTCTATTAGACAGTCTCTATAAAATATATCCTTAAAGAAAAACAAAGGAAAAATGCTGCTCTTTATTAACTTTTTCTTTATTTTCAGTTCTTGAAACAAAAATAGGGAATCACACCTTTTTTGATTTCTTAATTCTAAATTCTTATATGGAGATAGTATACAATACTAAAGTAAAGCTAATTTAATTTAATTAAATTTAAGGGATAGTAAAAAGCTGTTATTTATTACATCATAATTGTTTAAGACTTGCAAAATTGCCCTTTAAACTTAAAATCAACTTACAGCTGTCAGTATAGTTATCAATCAACCTTCAAAGCCTTGAACAAAATTCTTATATGAGAAAAAATAAGGCTGCTAATAATTCAGAGTCCAAAAGGCGGTAAAAACTTTTCGTTATTCGCTAAGAATATTAAAAATTCAACATTCTATGTCCACGCTTGTCATTAGAATGCTACACAGCAAACTTTACATTGCCTGATGACGTGAGAGTCTCACCTGTGCTTGAGACAATCAATTTTTTCCTGCAACCATTTTATTTTCGAACCCGTGTATACAGTTTCTAGAGTATATATCGGGTTGTTCAATAAGAGCGCTACAAAAGTTTTTTTAAATAAAACAAAAACGAAAAACGGTTTTGGATATCAATGAAATTCTTTATTCCTGTGAAAGTACGTTTTATGCCATTATGTATGGAACTCGATTTCTTTTGCATGGCCACGAGGTACGGGCACGCTTGCAGAAGTCCAGACGCTGAATCCAATTTTCGACGGTTTTCAAGCATAAATCGGCCGATACTGCTGGGGACTTGATGTAGCCCCACAGGAAATAGTCTAACGGGGTCAAATCGCACGACCGAGACGGCCAAGTGACACGTTCTCCATCTTGGTTTCCAATAAATTGATTGTGACATTCGCTGTGTGGCTTGTGGTGCCATCCTGTTGGAACCACATGTCCTCCAAGTCCATATCATCCAATTGGAGTCTAAACTATTCGGTTATCATTGAACGGTAGCGATCCCCATTCACAGTAATGTGCCGGTCTTGATCATCACGGAAGAAGTACGGCCCAATGACGCCACCGGCCCATAAGCCACACCAAACCGTAATTCTTTCAGGATGCAATGATGACTCATGGAGTACGTGTGGATTACTGCCTGACCAATACCACATATTTTGTTTATTGACGAAGCCATTCAGCCAGAAATGAGCCTCGTCGCTGAAGATGATTTTTCGATGAAATCCCAATCAGTTTCAAGTTGTTGCTCAGCCCAATTCACGAACATACGACGCTTCTGGTGGTCAAGCGGCTTCAGTTCTTGCGTCAATTTAATCTACGCCAAGATCTTTTCGCAAAATTCGCCACAACGACGTCATAGAGATGCCCAACGCTTAAGAACGACGTGTAAGAGACACATTTGGGATTTCTGCAACTAATGCCTCAGCGGCAGCAATATTCTCGACATTACGGGCACTTCTTTATCTCACTGACACGGGAACATTTTGTACTGTGCCTGTGGATTCAAATTTTTCCACTAGACGCTCAATTGTTGATCTGCTAGGACGATTATGACGACCATAAATTGGACGTAGCGCTCTTAACGTTGAGGCCACTGACTCCGAATTTCGGTAATAAATTTTAATAATTTCGACTCGTTGTTGGTTCCTATATCTTTCCTTCATGAAATGAAATGGCAAACCTTACTGAAGAGAAATATCAAAAGAGCGGCAAAAAATATGGCGTCGTTTGCTATCCCTGTCGCTCTACTTTTGTAGCGTCCCTTTTGAAAAACCCTAGTAAAAGATTTCCATACTTCGCAAATCTGCTAGCACTGCTGGTGTATCTATTGGTGTTTTTACTTTTTTAGTTGGGAGTAGAGCCTATATTATCAAACAAAAAATTAGCGGTGTTTGTACACGTGAAATTTCCTGTGGATTGTCACAAATTTGCAGTGCAATGGGAGAGCAAATAATTTCCCTCCGTTTGAAAAATTGAGAATTTCTGCTACATAAATTTCTGTGTACACGAAGTGTTACAAGTCCTGTCACAAATCGTGGTGGTTAGTTTCTGTCAAAGTGTTGCCACTAATCAGAAAATTTTCTGAAGTAGGTTTTCAAAACAAAAATGCAGTATATTAAATTTTCCTGCAGAAGATCTACAAATTCTAATTTTGACTTTTATTCAGAAAATACAAGAACGAAAGAAATTAAAAATAGCGTATTATAATTAATTATGCTTTCACTATTGTTATCGAAGCAAGCCAATAGCCATAAGAACAGAATTGAAAACTTTGTGGACTGCATTTTGATGAAAAATAACTTTCTTTTCCGAAAAATAAAAGTGCAGTAGACTCGATTTAAAAGCAGCAGATTTTTTTACGAAAAAAGTGCATTAGATCTATTGAAATCATGGCGAGGTGGCAACACCGTTAATACACAAAAATAAAATTTGTTACAAGAAGTGGTGCAGTTCATGGTTCAATGCGTTTGTCAACATTTTTTCAAATTTCTCCAACTCTAATAGAATATTCCCCCCTTTTCAAAATTTGACAGGTCTTACATATTTTTTTGGAAAAAGTTACCAAACAAGCCCATTGTGTTTCTTTTCTAGCTCAGATCGTTCAGAGCTAAAAATTTGTGTTTCTTTTTTTGCTCTGAGCGTGTTCTAAGTGTGTTTGAGTTTTTTGCTTAGAATAAAATAACAGAACAGCCTGAGTTTAATGCTAAAAAGAAGCATTTTAACGGCTACTGTTCAGAGTTATTTCAAAAATAATTCATAGCGCTTAAAAGACCCTTAGTTCCGAGGATGTTTAGAACATGCTCAATATGAACCAGCTCAGTTCAGAGATCTATTCTGTATGTCTTAAAGATAAGTCCTTTGACTTTTGCAAAAACACTGGGTAGGCTTACTATTTTGTTGGACATTGATGGAAAAATGACTATTCATCTTCTACTTACAATTGCCGAACAATTGCTCTGACCTCCATTTTTTCCAACGTCATAGACGCTGATCAAACGTCAGTTTAGTAAATATTTTGAACAATAATTACCGAAAGTACGGCTTTCATTGCAATAGATATATTGGCGGTTTGATGACTTTTCTTACCGATATTTCAAATCATTTCATACATTATTTTGTGGAAAGCATGTTGCGCTCGATATTTTGAAAGTATTTGATTGAGCACAGCATTAAGCTTTTTTACCAATAATGCATGTCTTTGGTATTGAAGAATTAATTCTGCGATGGATTAGTAAATGTTCCTGACCGTTCAATCTTCAATGCAAGTTGTTTTGGACAGTTTTAAGTCAAAAGTTATCAAATTAGTTGCTGAGTGTGCTTCAATAGTGTTTGTATTGTCTCTGACATTTTTTTCTTATTTCCATAAATAATCTCTTGCCTGAAACTACAACTAATCCACGAAACTATGTTTCTGATGACAGCACCCCTAGTTTTCCATACTATTTTCTAGATTCATCTTCCTGTTTTTTAAATGAGTAGCTACAACGACAGCTACTCACTCGTACAGACTTACGAATATGCTTAGAACGTTTGCCGTTTTAAGCCACAAAACAATAATTATTCAAAAATAAATGTAGGAATCCAAAACCACCGAATCCATTAGGTAGAGGTGTTTTTTTTTTTCAATTTTGATTCTCTAAGGCAAGCGAAAAACAACGAACTGCAACATTTTTTTTTTAATCGAACTGTTGCACGAATTCCCGTTCATTTTGCAAGGGAATTGCTAGTGAATGAAAATTCTCCACTTTTGTCTCCACACGACCTTACGAGCACATTCACTGGTGAACAAAAATGCAAATTTTGTATGTACAAATGTCACAAGTATATGTACTTAGGCGTAACTCTCAATTTCTCATATCTGGTGTGGCACACCCAAAAAATGACTGAATCAACTGGATTAATAAAAAAAAAAGCCTTAAAACAGAAAGGTGACAGACAAATTTCGTTGGGGCACCGTTAAAATGTCTCTCTTGCGCATCCTCTCTCTCCTGATATTTTTTCTTCATCCTTCTTAGTAATCCTTGATATCAATTTACTCTTTGCATCATACAAAACTGGAAGAATGTTGGCCTAGAGAAATTTCTTGGTAAAGGCATTGTTGCCTTTGAGAGTGTTTTCATTACGAAACTCTCGATAATAACTCTCGGATAGCTGCCTATCCCTCTCTTGAGCTAATTTCATGACTCTGTCCACTTGCAAGTTTTACTATCGAGAGCTGCACCTTTACAGATTTCACTTATGGTAAAACACAAACAAATCTTTTTTTTCTACCCAGCATAGAATACTCAAATCGGTCAAGTAATTAATTATTTTTTTTTAAGTATAATTTTGTTTCTAAAAGTTTATCATTAATGTACTCTCAAAAGTGGTGCCCACCCACCCATCTCTGACATTTTTTTTTTCGTTTTTAAGCTATTTTTATGTACCCACTAATAGCTACAGAAAAATCTTCATTTTTCAAAAAGGCAACCGACTGTGCTTTGCATGTAGAATATTTTAAAGTCCGACATCATAAATTACCAAAAGCCTCACCCAACAGACCTCCCACAGCCCACAATGAGTTCGTTTACATCAATTAACTCGAGTTTTGTGGACTCCATTTCCATCCGTTCGTCTCATTTTATAAATATTTCATTACAATTACCTACAAGTTCCTTATAAATACAACGTAATATACCGACTACCACCCTAACAGTCAGTCCGTCCGTTCTGTGTCCTGTTTTCTGTTTTCATAACGACGAACCCATCTGGGAGGAAAAATCTTTAAAACCGTCTCTATAGCTGCTGCCGCCACCAATATTTACCTACATACCTTACACTTACTCCCAATCCAATCCACCCATGTATTTGTGATTGTAACTCTGTGACTCATTTGGTATTCAAAATGTGCAACCAACTTCATTTGTCATCATCAACAACACAGTAAGAATATTATAAGCAGCGGCGCAGCAGCTGTAGTGGTATGAAAGACAGAATATCAGGCTCTCTCTAGAGGACAAAATTACAACGAGAAAACCATTTATTGTTCCAACAACTGTTCTTGTTATTCGGTTATAAAAGTATTAGACTCCTCCATTTGCTCCAATTTCGTTTGTCCACTTTTTTTGTTGTTGTTGCTGTGTTCGTTTTCCTTCGTGGCAGTGTCATAACAAGCAAAACCCTGTCAAGGATAACAAAAGATTGAAAAGCATAGACAGAACTCAGCAAATTCAAGAAATATTAAAAAAAAAAAATACTAAAATATGTAAAAGTAGCTGTGTCACGTTGGAGAACGTGTAACATGCAACGTGCTGGGCGAAGGCAGAATATCTCTTGGTTAGAAGACCTCCTTATCAAAAGTAAAGTAGTCTGTGAGGTAGTGTTGCATACTGGTGATGAAGCTAGAAATAAGTTTTATTTTATTAAACACTGTGTTTTAAATTATGATAAACGTCTAGCAATCAAGGGAGAGTTCGACCTTCTTGTGCTGGTGGCTGGAAGTTTTTGTATCCAGATATCATCTAGGCATCGTATCTGGGATGTCAAGTGATACTTATCTACGTTGTCTACGTTGTGACTTTCCTATGTTGTCTTCTTGGTGTTTTTCCGTTGTGTTCTGTTTATTTTTAGAACTTGAGCGTCGTTTCTTGTTCAGGCCCAAGTGGTTCATCGAATATGGCAACGCTTGGGTCTTCGTTCGGATTCGACAATGCACATAAAACTCTAGTCTAGTTTTAGGAAATCTATGCCACTATACTAAGAGTGCAGTGTAAATGGCGGCCATTATGAATTAATTTTTTGTACACCTATGCTCCTCAGTTCTTATAACTCCAACCGCATTTTATTTATTGTTTTTTTAAACTTTTGTTCAGAAGTTTTGCAAAATACAGAACAACGTGGATATAGGTTAGGTTAGGTAAGGGTGGCTGCCAGGAAAACTGCTGACACACCTTGGCCAGAATAACCCATTGTGATACCACATAAAGACTGCGAAGTAATCTTCGCTAATTTTACCAATTGGAGCTTTGAATAAGTCCACTTCGATCATCAAAGAAAAAAATTGATAAGTGGATTTTGCGTCCTTAAGAAAGAGCAGGACATGAGCAAAGAAGGTGTGGGACAGTTTCTTCCTTCTCCTCCTTTGAGAAAACGCCGAGTCTATTGGCGTGTTTACCTTGAGGCAAAATTCAGTAATGAAACCCGTAGTGGAGCTAGTATGCAATCTACTTAGAGATAACAAACATTTCGATTGCTTCGGGTCCAGTGTTGTCCAGATCTGTTTTGTCGCTAGACAAGTAGTGATACCTGTCCATCTGCTGTTTGTCATCATCAGGAAATATTAGTGTAATAATTCCTATCCTGGCAAGTTCATCGGCTTTAAAGTTTCCTGGAATATCTCTGTGTCCCGGTACCCAGAAAAGGTCAATGTTAAACTGTTCTGCCATCTACATTAAAGACGATCGACAGTTGCGGGCAGTTACGGAGTTTGTAGAAACAGAGCCTTATGATTTAAGGGCAGCTTGCCTAACTGAGCAGATACGGATATTCAATGTAGTTATTACGTTTTCTTTGAGCATGATAAAACTTCTTTTATCGCCAAGATTTCCGCTTGGAACACGCTACAATGATCAAGGAGATGGAAGGAGAGAGTAATGTTTAGTCGTTCTGAGTACACGCCGCCACCCTCTCCCTCTTCAGTTTTTGAACCATCGGTGTACTAATGATTTGCTTCATCTCTGAAAAATTCATCATCATCCCAAGTGGTTCTTGTTGGAATTGTTACTTGGAAATTTTTGCCAAAAACCGACTGAGGGATGGTGTAGTCGGAGTGTTTAGGGATTGATTCGAATTTATTCAGAATGATAGTGTGGCCAATAAACTTATTAGACCATCAAGAGATGGTTCTGAGACGAATAGCTGTGCTCGCTGCCACTTGTTTAATGTATGTATTGAGGGATGTGATGTTAAGCAGTATGTCTAAAGCAGCGGAAGGTGTCGAACGGAGGGCTCCGCTGATGCACATGCAAGCTGATCTCTGCTTTTTGCTCAGCTTATCACGATTAGTTACTTTATCTAAAATAGTCCACCATAAGTGAGTATCGGCCTGATAACCGCTGTATATAGAGACTGGGTGATATGTGGGGACAAGCCTCATTTGGCTCCAATAGCTTTTTTACAGGAGAAATGTGCCAGGTCTTCCTGACTTTTTCTTGTTTATTTGGTTCCCAGCTCAACTTTTTGCCCAAAATTAGACCTGGATATTTAGCTTTATCTGACAAGTTAAGTGGAATACCATTTATCGATGTAGGGTTTGTATCCGGATTTCGGAATTTTATATTTCCTTGTAAAGAGGACAGGTTCAGTTTTGTGGGGATTTACATCTAATCCACATTTGTCGGTCCATTTAAGTCGTTTGTTGAGGGCGATTTGCATTAATTCTATACCCAATGATTTGAAGTCATGGATATAAGAAATGCTGAAAATCCCAGAAATATGTTATATTTGAGTTTTTCTTATATTTAAACAATGGGTATAGAAAACTTAGACATGGGAATTTTTCTTAGAGTGTGTCATCATTTTATTTATCATCCATTCATGCCAGAAGCATCCAATATACCGACAGACCTTTATTTCAGTCGTAAAACAGCCATCCAACAGGAAATAAATAGTTTAATTAACTGTCTGATATTGTATTTCATGTCAGGTTTGAAACTGGAAACGTATATGGACATCGAGTAAAACTAACTAAACTACTAAATATTTAACAATTTTAATTCAGTAATAATAATAATATTAATTTTGTTTAACGTTGTAAAAAAAAAAAACTTACAATGCAACTCTACTTCGCATACTATATAATACTCTGCGTATTTTACAACCAAACCAAAAGAACACCAACATAGCATTGGCCACCTCACAGGTAACAACAGGGATAAAGAAACACAAGCCAAACAAAACGCAGTTGCTTGGCTGGAGGCCTTAAAGTTCATTTATTCATTCATTCATTTATGCATTTTTCGTTATGACGCCACATCAACGCAGGAGAAAAAATATAACACAAAGAACAGTATGGTGGGCAAGAGCATTTCTTGAAATATTTGTGAATTTCTTAAAACATATACGAACAAAAAATTTATCAGTTACAGGTTTATTTTAACATGATTAAAGGAACAAATACAAGGCATATTCCATGTTTTTATGAGAGCATTTAGGACCTGCCGCAAAAGCTTTGAACGACCAGATCAAACGACCTTCCCCTTCTGGATTAAGGCTTTAATTAGGCTAGTCATTGAAGATACCTAAAATTAGTTTTAAAAACGTTCAATTTATATTTGTACAGTCTAGGAAAATGTACAAAAAAGGCCTGCGGAATTACTAATTTTAGTCCTAAGTTACTTTGGGTTAAATAACCTTATTAGATTAGTTAGCTCAGAGATAAAATTGAATAGAATTTTGTGGCAATGAGATATTAAGATATAAGACAAAGCTTTATTTCACTCATAGCACTAAAAAATTGTCTCTTGTATACTTACCTAAAAGATTAAAAAAAAAACATAAAATATTTTCTTGCAGCACACAATGTAAACACAATGCAATGTAGTCCTATACTGAGTGCTGCTGAGTGAGAAAAGTTACCAAGGGGATATAGACACAAACGTAGAACTTTTCATTACACGGAGACAACTTCCGTTTCCTGTTACGTTACCATGTAGGTACCTATGTACAAATCAGATTTTTATCCTCGCCTTCACGTTCACATACCACTGTTTGCATACAAATTGGCTTTCCCTTCTGGCCACAAGGGTCTTATGCCTATCACACCCACACAGCACTCACAAGTACTATAGCGCACAATTCCTTGTGTCTCTCTTCCCAGGACAATATTGAAAAATTAACATGCGCATATGTATACATATAGATGTTGTATAATAACATTTACCATGTAAAAATATTAATGGAGTAAAGGCAATATGGAATCGGAGTACAAAAAAAAAGAAAAGTTCGAGACAATAACGTCAGTAGCGGAGATAAGTGAGACGAAAACAAAAGCCTCGAATGTAATGCTTCAATGGCCATTATATGATGGTGCAGCAGCAGTAGCAACCAACCAGAGGAGCAACTGCTGAGCTCCTAATAGGGCAGGAAGCAAAAATAATGACACTGCTGTCATTCATGTTTGTTTTTTTTTTTTATTTCTGTTTAAATCATAATAAAGAAGTTTGATTTACAAAGTAATTACCACGTTTTACAAGCGGAACCTGATTTTTATGAAGCGCACCCTTAGCAACTTTCAACATCATTCTATCTAACCTTCTGTCGGAAGCATCAGGGCTTTGATAAAAAGCAACCCCATTTTACCCCCATCATCAACGTTGAGTAAAAACGATTTGAAAATGGTCTGTCGGCACACAGGTCATGTGGAACACGTGCTACTCCATTTTTTGTTTTTGTATTTTGTAGAAAATAGGTTTGAATAGCTTTTCAGAATGCAGACAACGACTGCCATTTAGTATGAACCTAAGGAGACCGTTAGAATGAATGATTATTTTTATGGGTGATTTGTATTTGGGCAAAATGAAAATATAGTTTAGTTGGTCGAATTTGACGCGTGTTGAATGAGAAGGGCGGCCTCGTACACCCTATATATTGTACCAAAATGAAATCTGGGGCATGATTTATTAGACAAGAAGCACATGGTAATGTTTTTTTTATGCTTTTGGGGCCAGTTAAGTTGTTCAAGAACTCAAAAAGATATTCTTTTTAAAGATATGCACTTTGTTTGGAAACAGGGAATTGTTGTTTTTAAACAATATGGTTTTAACTACTTTGGTTTATTCGCAAGCACAGAAAATATATTTTTAAAAAAGAGGCATATATACATACATACTAAGAAAGCGTTTTGCCGTCACTGTATAGAAAAATTAGATCAGCTTTTGTGTTTTTTAATCAGCGAAGAGAGAAAGACCGAATTCCCCCAGAAAGGAGCATGACAAGAAAAAAATCGAAAAAATATTATGGTTGGCCACGAAACCAGAAAAGTTTGTGTATCAGTTCGAATTGGCCTACAGGCCACTTTACACGACTTTACATTAATTTTGTAGAAGCAAAAAGCATATAAGAAGTTTTTGTCATAAAGGGTTTTTCAAAAGGGACGCTACAAAAGTAGAGCGACAGGGACAGCAAACGACGCCATGTTTCTTGCCGCTCTTTTGACATTTCTCTTCAGTAAGGTTTGCCATTTCATGATGGAAAGATATACGAGCCAACAACGAGTCGAAATTATTAAAATTTACTACCGAAATTCGGAGTCAGTGGCTTCAACGTTAAGAGCACTACGTCCAACTTATGGTCGTCATAATCGTCCTAGCAGATCAACAATTGAGCGTCTAGTGGAAAAATTTGAATCCACAGGCACAGTACAAAATGTTACCGTGCCAGTGAGACAAAGAAGTGCCCGTGTCGAGAATATTGCTGCCGCTGAGGCTTCAGTTGCAGAAAGCCCAAATGTGTCTCTCACACGTCGTTCTCAAGCGTTGGGCATCTCTGTGACGTCGTTGTGGCGAATTTTGCGAAAAGATCTTGGCCTGCATCCTTACAAGATTAAATTGACGCAAGAACTGAAGCCGCTTGACCACCAGAAGCGTCGTATGTTCGTGAATTGGGCTGAGCAACAACTTGAAAATGATTCGGATTTTCGTCGAAAAATCATCTTCAGCGACGAGGCTCATTTCTGGCTGAATGGCTTCGTCAATAAACAAAATATGCGGTATTGGTCAGGCAGCAATCCACACGTACTTCATGAGTCATAATTGCATCCCGAAAAAATTACGGTTTGGTGTGGTTTATGGGCCGGCGGCGTCATTGGGCCGTACTTCTTCCGTGATGATCAAGACCGGCACGTTACTGTGAATGGGGTTTGCTACCGTTCAATGATAATCGAATATTTTTGGCCCCAATTGGATGATATGGACTTGGAGGACATGTGGTTCCAGCCGGACGACGCGGCGCCACAAGCCACATTGCGAATGTCACAATCAATTTATTGGAAACCAAGTTTGGAGAACGTGTTATCTCTCGAATAAATGGTCCAGTCGCTTGGCCGCATTGGTCGTGCGATTTGACGCCGTTAGACTATTTCCTGTGGGGTTACGTCAAGTCTATGGTCTATGCCAACAAGCCAGCGACGATTGATAAACTTCGTACGAATATCGAACGTGAAATTGCAGCAGTATCGGCCGATTTATGCTTGAAAACCGTGGAAAATTGGGTTCAGCGTCTGGACTTCTGCAAGCGTGCCCGTGGTGGCCATGCAACAGAAATCGAGTTCCAAACATAATGGCATCGAACGTACTTTCACAGGAATAAAGAATTTCATTGATATCCAAAACCGTTTTTGTTTTACATATTTAAAAAACTTTTGTAGCGCTCTTATTGAACAACCCGATATAAAAACTGCAGCAATTTTATTTAAGAAGTCAAATGGGATTTGTCGTTTTCATAAAAAAATGAGTTCAGAACTTCAAAAATTAAAATATTCTTGCAAGAAACTAGTATGAGTACTTGAAATGAAAACAACAATGGATAATTCAAAAGTTATTTTGTTCTACAAATCTCAATTTGTTTATGAATTTTTTTATTTTGGTTTTGACAGATAATCATAAAGAAAATCAAATTAAAAGTAAGGAATGCCTTCTTACTTGACTTGATATAAATGCTAATTGTAGAAATCATACAAAAAATGACGGGTCATATGACTTCTATTATATGTTATGTAGTCGATACCGAGACTATATAGACCATATAGGTTAAGTTAGGTTGAAGTGGCTGCGAAGACTGACACACTTAGACCACGAGTTGGTCCAATATGTGACACTACATGAAAATATAATTAGATCAAAATTTACCAACAATGTCACATAAACAACAAATAATAAACAAGACCTTGCTTACCACAAAAAAAAACCACAAAAGCTACTTAATTTCTACGTTTCTATTTATCAAAAATTGGGCTATTTTTTCCAAAATTGTCGACAGCAATTTTAGTATGACAGCTCAATCATAATTGGGCTTCCAAATAGCCCAAAATCTAATCTCGGGCGATATTTCTTATTCGTATAAATAAATCATAAATAAAACATTTTTCTGCTCCTCTATAAAAACTCTTAAGGCATTCCACAATTTGGCACCACTTTTGATTCACTGAATAGTCCCCTATTACACGATGATTTTTTGCATCTAACTCTTTTCAATGTGTGCGAATGTGAAATCTGATATGAAAATTCGAAGAAAAAAAAAATCAGACGCAAAGAATCGTCGTGTATTAAGGGATACTCTTTATTTTCGACATTTCAAATCACCCGCAACAAACTTCACTTTGAAATCATTATATTTGTCTGTTGTTTCCAAAATTTCCATTTCAATTCTACTTTTTTTATGAGCAAAAAATTTAATATAATTTGGTTGTTTTTAAAATAAAAATTAAACTGTGATTGAACATTTTTTTATGGTCATTGTGTTACAGTTTGTGCTACTTTTTCGGTTCCGATTTTGGGCTATCGAACTTGTTCAAAGCATGGCAACCCTGGCACGTAGTCGTGCCTTGAATTCTGTTACATACAAAACAATCCAATACAAACTTAAGTAGCATTTCCTTTCAAATATTTATGTTAGTAACGATAAAGTTATCACATTTTGACAAGTTCATTGAAATTGACCACCTTCAGCCTTTACAAAGTCATTGAGTCTGTAGTGTTGGGCCAGTAGTGCAGCAAAATACTTCAACTGAAATAAAATAAACACTGCTCCCTCCAGAATCAATTTTAAACTTTCTTGATTATTGTACAGTTTACCAGAGGCTAAGAACTTCAATCTGAAACATTTGACTTTCTCCGGCAGATTCAAATCAGGAATCCCTAATGCAATATTTCCACCAAAGGCTTAAGTCAGTTCAGATTTAAATAATCTATTTGGTGTTTTCATCGCATAAAAAGATTTATTTTTACAGCACTTTTAAAAATGCAAATGGAGTTTCATTTTTTTCTTATAAAGTATAAGTGAGATAGAATGCTTCATTTGTGAAGAACTGAATGCAGCCACCATTGAATCCTTCAGCGCCATACAAAAATTGGTTAGTTCGATTAGTAAAAGTATTTGGCTTAGGAAGATTTAACAATATTAGTTTCTAATCTTCAAAATTTACGCAATATATTCGTATTATAAATGTTCGATATTTTAAAAAGATTTTAGGGAAATTTTTTTAAATCTGAGATTAGTGCTAGGTGGAAATGTAGTATAAGGGCCATTCGTCAGCACTAATGAAATCAGGAACGAGTTGCTCAAACCACTCTTGATTGAACTTCGCCTTGTGGGCTGTAGACGAGTTAATTTGAAGTACCCGGTGCCTTTTTGAGAATAGATCATTATTTGATAGCTCATTTTTCTTTCTCTGTTTTAACCTCCTGTTAGCAAAAATGAAATTTTGTGGGACTTTCAAGGTGTGTATCCCACTTTATCATCACTAAGGATGATAAAGAGCCTATAAATGAGAGCCCTCGATTTCAGGAGGGTAATTAACTACACGGGTACCCGTGACACGAGGGTACACGTGTTTAAAGGAATTGATACCCGTGTACCCGTGTACTTTTTTAATACTCGTGTAGATAAAAATGCACTTGTATTTAAAAAAACCTAAGAATTGATTTTCAGTTCTGGTATGAAGACGACACCGACAACAGCGGATGTTTCTAAAACCAATTTTAAAGATTTCTTATCAGGTTTCAGAAAAACCAAATAAATACAAATATAGTGTGTTATTTGAATGGACTAGTAGAGGTTCCTATCATAAAACAATTTGTTTGTAACTATTCAAACAATAACAGTACCTATTTTGAACGTGCATAAGAAAAATTGTAAAAACGATTTCAATATAATAATTACAAGTATATTGCTAAATAAACGAGTAATTAGAAATACACGTGTAAATATAAAGACACGGGTAACACGTGTATTTAACTACACGTGCATTAGGGGGCTCTAGTACCTACCAACGAACTCATATTTGAAACTCATAAACTTCAAAAGCCTTTTACGTTACGTTATGATTTCTCGAAGAAAAAAGTATCGTCGTCTCAACTGTCAAATATGTAGATAATATGAAAGTTCTTCGTCGATTTCCGTTGATTTTTTTTCTTTTTGTTTTCATTTTAAAGCCTTGGTCTTCTTTTTTCAAAAATATTTGGGGAACTCTATGTAACCCACAAGCTCTTGACTTTTGCCGCATTATTTGCCAATCAGCCTGTAAACAATTATGAAAATACTGTAATAATTTTCAGTCAGTTGCCAATAGTCTACGGTATCTGGTGCTTCCCTAGATAGGATCTTAGGAATATCATCTGAAATAACTCTTGCAAGGACGTATTGAATTATATTCTTAAAATGATGATTTAAACTTTACACGGATATATTATGCGTCTGGTACTAAATAGGACCATTTCTCATCGCACTAATTGGAAAGGAGTTAATGAGCATTGTAACTACCTAACGTCTCTTTAACATGAATTTATGCCACCTTCATATCATTTAATTTTATCTGACATTTCCTTTACCTCCCTTTAGCCATAACTTACTGATTATACCAACTTTCGTCGTCATCGTCATACTTGTGTCTACCCTCTATTAAGGAATATCATTGAGATTTCTATACTTCCTTCTTCCGTTGTAGGTAAATGTATGTGTATATAACATGCAACACGGAGCAGAACTCAAAGGGCAGACAAACAGAAATAAAATGAAAGAATATTGCGTGTTAGAAATACAACATCTTCTATACTTCTCATCAACAACAACAACAACAACTGACGATATCTGTGTGTACCTATACTCTCGCATATCTTTGCCCCAAGAGGACATTAACCTTGAGAACCCACAATCCATTTGGGAAGGCATAGGTACTTAAAATGCCTTTTCTTTCATTCTTATCCAGAAAAGATACCAAACAAACCTAAATTGTTTGGAGGGGTTATAATAAATTTTTGTTTACCAACCATTTCACTCCACATTGTCTGGCAATTCGTTTGGTTTTTGTGTCTCCCAGACGATGGGACGACGAAGTGACGACGAGACCGACTCACGATGAATCTTTGTGGGGAACTCCCAGTTCCATCCAACATACAAGAAGAATTCTTTCTTCCGACCAAACTTTATGAGTCATGCTCTCGTAAAGAACTTCCACAATTAATTGGTACATTTTCTCGCACATTACATATACGCCGACTTCTTCCTGCTGCACAATAATTTATTATCCTGCCATTCTTAAAATAGTTAAAAAAAAAACTCCAGCGACGGAAAAATATTCCTTGGTTCCCTTGCCAGAGTAAGTAATAACAACGAACCGCACCTCGAAAGATTCATTTTTGTTTTTTCATTTCAACTCTTGGTGTAGCCAGTGTGCAATGTGCATCTTATACAAAAGTCCTGTTGCATGTTTTGGATTTTATTATTTTTTCCTTGCCATTTCTTTTAAACATTGTAATTAGTTTCGTTTATTCACGCCGGATGAGCTTCATAAACAGAAAAAAAAAAATGGTCGACGGACGTGGAGAATGGAGACTTTATATGCTTGGTACTAGTCACTACCACCCATAGTTATATTAATTTCATCTTTGTCGGTGTGTGACTCATTAACTGTATGATAAGTTTAAGGGAAAAATAACATCGTTAGGAGGAAGGACTTGCAATCTTGCACCCGTTTTGTGGAATTACATTTTGTGAACGAATAAATATTTTATTAAATTTATCTTGCAATGAAACACTGGCATGCTAAATGCAGCGTTGTTATATTTTGTACTTTTATTTAATTTTTTTTATAAAATTTCCTGACAAGTTTAAATAAAAAGAGAACGCACCAGACAAAGATAATGAGAATTAGGTAAGACAAAATATATGTAACTTTTGCATATTCAAATGAAATCGAAGGATTTGGCTTATAAAGGACACGGATATTTAGAGATTGAGTTATAAATTAAAAGATGTGGGACAAAATACTTACGCTTATAATTAATCTATTTGCCAAAAAATATAAGTTAATAAATTTCTCTAAGCTAAGAATACCCTCCCTATATTATAAACAATCATTAACGTGGCAACCAAGGACAGATTCAGTACAATAAGGGACTACCTCAAATCCAAGAAGATTGAGAATCATACGTACACCATTCGTGGGGACAGGAAGATTCTTCTCCTTCTTAAAGGAATTCACCACACATATTCAGCTATAGAAGTCAAGGATGAACTTCAGATCGAAGGAGTACCTGCCATCAACGTCACACTCTTCAGATCAAGAAAATCAAAAAACAAAATTTACAACTCATTTGTGGTGGAAGTCAGCAAATCGTGTAATGTTGTCGGTGCATTGGGAACACCTCAAAAACACGGATATTGTTCAGTGTAAGAACTGTCGAAGATTTGGTCACGTGGCAACCAATTGCGGCATGAAGTATGCCTGTGTAAAGTGCAACAGGAGAGTGTTACCGGAAGGAAAAGGACCAAGGAGTATACTGCGCCAACTGGAAAGAGTTTGGTCATCCGGCGGCAAACTACCTTGGATGTAAGGTTCTTTTGGCGAAGAAGGAAGAAAAGAAAAAGGTGGAATCCCAGAAGAAGGCTCAACAAGACTTCAAGGCTAGATCAGTCTGCACTTTGACTGGCCCCTCAGTAAGCTTTGCAGCTATGGCCAAGATGGAAAACGCAGCCAAGCCTCAACCTCAACAATTTTAGAAGCCAATTCCAAACCCCCAACAGCCAACAACAGCTCTTCCATCATGGAAACAAAAACCAAGGAGTAACTAACCAGTAACCTCTAATAAGCTTAGCCTGGATGAGGAACTGAAGAAACACTTCGGAACCGATCTGTTATCAGCTATTAGGAAAGCTCGATCCGCAGTGCCAAGCAATTACGCTTCACTGTATATAGATCTAATAAGTGAAACCAACGTCACCAAGCGAAATAATATAGATTTCAAAGGATACAACACCTTCCAAACAGACAAGGGTCAAGGTAAAAGGGGCACAGCACTCTTCGTTAAGAAGAACACAAAAGTCTCTCAAGTATTGATCCCCAGTCTTAGATCGTTTGACGGCCGTTGTCATAGAAGTCGAAGTTGGAGCAATACTCATTATATTCAGCATAAACCACAAATGCAGTGCCAGACAAACTGATATTAATAATCAATTTCCTTATATTATTAGCATTAATCACGATCTTTTTATTTTCAGCAACTTAGCCGCCCAGCACACCTATGGACTGATTGGAGGAGATTTCAATACACGTCACCCACGATGGTACGACACAACTCCATCTGACGCTGGAAACTTCTTGGTGAACTGGTTGGATGAAAATTTCGAGCATCATTCATTCCTGGTGGTATCTCAACCAAAGCCAACGTTCCCAAGAACACCATCCTGGCTGGACTTCAACTTGGTTTCCTCAAATTTCAACAACATCATTCCCGAAATCCGGAATTACACATCCCGAACCCTTACGGGAGATGCGGACCACGAGCCAGTGGAACTTCACATCAAACTGGGCCAACCAATCGTAACATCAGATGCACAAAATGAGGAATATATCAACTACAACCAACTGGATATCGAACGATTCCAAAGAAAAATCAAGGAAACCATAGTGATGCCGGATGCCAACAGAAACCTTTCCAAAAATGAAATCGAAGAAGCCATCGAAGCCACTGTAACAAATGCCTGGACGAGCAGAAGAGATAAAAGACCTTAAGGGATAGATACCAGCATCTCCCAGAAGGAATTGTTCGACTATATGATCATCGATAGTGATTGCGGAAGCGACTGCAAAGGATCCAACAAAGGGATTGGAACATGGCCAACGGAAACTATCAAATGATGAAGAGTGAACTTCAATGTACGCAAATTATGTTGAGAAATGCTCTTCAACATTTTAACAACAACCTGTTCTAAAAAAGGCTACAATCCATCAAACCAGGGCCCGATGCATTCAAGGAAATAAACAAGATCATCAGCAAAAGACAAATGCCAGACTAAATCAGCTTCAGGCAAAGGGAAGTTACGACGGCTCAGGATAAAGCGGAAGCATTTGCCAAATATTTTGAAGGAGATTTTGCCAAACCCATCCATCGATCCTTCACTCTTAGAGGAAGTTGAGACAACAGTTGAGCAGCTGCAGCAGATGGACGCTGAAATTATCATTTTAATAATGAAAATCCTGCTAACGATCCCGAGCTGACTGGAGGCTTCACCAACTCCATAGAAGTAGCTGAGCTAATCCAAAGTGGGCGACCTAAGAAATTTTCTGGACCAGGTATGTTTCTCACGATCCTGTTCAATCACTGCGTCAACAAGTTCTACTTTCCGAATAGATGGAAGACAGCTAAAATAGTACCTATACCGAAGAAAGCCGACGGAGGTTCCGTTTCCGGATATCGTCCCATATCTCGTCTTAACAACACCAGCAAAATTCTTGATGGACTTATTCTTCGTAGATTGAAGGCGTTCTGTACTACTAACCACATCGTTCCGGACATGGAGTTTGGATTTCGGGAGAAACACTCTACTTTACATCCGCTCTGCGATTCCATAACGACGTTGTAAGGACCCTCAATAACTGTCAGGTTGTTGTTGGGGGATGCTTTCTAGATATAGAGAAAGCATTCAGCATCTGGATACAGGGGCTAGTTCAAAAGCTAACCACCTTTAATTTTCCAGGTACACTAATAAAAATAATTTTCAGTTTTCTCAATTCCAGATCGTTTTTCGTCCAGATTGAAAACAGCTAGTCAACAACCAAAAACATCAGAGCAATAGTTGCTCAAGGATCAAAGCTGGGACCGTTCCTATACAACATCTTCACATCAGACTAACCTCACCCTAACAACGCTATGAATTTGCTCTATGCGGACGATTCACTAACATACGCCAAATCTATTTCACCAGTCATTGCAGCCCAAAGATTAGAAGAACACGTGAGACGGCTGTGGCAGTTCTACACAACATGGGGCCTCAAAGTCAACTCAGCCAAATCTGAATTGGCTTGTTTCAGAAGACCAGCGGGACAGCGAAGTACACCCTCAGCTAAAAGCTGCCGCAGCAATATCATCAATCTGCCTGACGGATCGCAGCTTCTTTATAAGCAACTTCTCAGACCGATCATCACATTCTGCTTTCCTGTCTGGTTTACTATTTCCAAAACCAGCATGAAAAAACTGGGAGTGTTCGAGAGGAAGATCTTGCGGATCTGCACAGGACTCCATTTTGACCAACGGCGACGAAAACATTTCAGCAACACGCGACTCTATGAGGCATCCGGAATAACACCCCTTGACAAATACATGATCAGTGCTGCCAAAATACTGACGAGCAACCTTAGCAATCATCCAAACCCTCTAGTGAGAACCAACACAAGTGAAGAGAGACACACCGATCCACTATACCTTGATTTAACAGCACTACTGGACGAAGGAATCATTCCTATCAATGAAGACGAGGCAATTCAGTTTTACGAAGATGCAGCGTCGATCTACCACCGTAGCTAGAAGCCACCCCACATCCTTCCAAAAAGACAACCGGATTTGAACAATCCGAGATAAATCATCTACACAGTATAAAATATAACCATCAATCACAATCTTTTAAATAATTTTGTATAAAAATAAAAACAATGTATAAAATTAGGCTCCTAATGTGCCAAAACAAATTAGAGTATCAATATAATAATAATATAAAATAGAATTTAGAACCAATTGTAAATATCTATTTCCGTTCAATAAAAACTGACTAACTAACTAATATTAAAAACAAGTCTTAAAAATTATAAGAACTTTGAAAGTGAAAAAATATCATCACTGATTTCACATATAAGTAGAAACATAAATATAGCAATACATAGAAAAGAAAAAGACAAAGTAAATCAAGTGCAAGAAAGAAAAATATCATCTTTTGGCTTACATTTTAGAGAAAGAGCTATAAGTTTCCATTCCATGAACATTTTTTCCAACTAATCCCCCTCCGCCATTACCCAAAATATCTTTACTCCTTCGAATATATATATCACTGACTCACATTTTTCTTGGGTTTCCCTTAAAAATTCCAACAAAGTTCTTTGCGATTTGCCACATCTATTCACATCCCAAAAAATCCCAAGACGATTTTATTGATTAAATTTCATGATTCATGGGAATGTTCGGCTTCAGCTTTCGGGTTCGGTCTTTGGTGATGGGGTTGTTTTATATATTTGTGTTGTATCTGCAGCAGCGACGAACTCCCCTTAATTTTCTTTCGATTTTCATCGTCACATAACATGAGTTTTCTTTTTAGCTTTTGGGTGGTGTAAAGAGTGCGATGATGATGATGGTGGGGGTGAGCAATAAAATAAAGAAAGAAAAAAAGAAAAAAATCGATGGTATTTTTGCCTTCAATGTCCTTTTGTAAGTTTTCCCATGTACTCGTTACTTGTCTCGTCTCGCCAGTCAGATGTATTTAAGAAAAATATCTTTTATTAATACTTTTTATAAGAAATTGTTGGTTTTCTTCTTTTTTATTTAGAGATGACTATTTTCTTTTGAAGGTACGAGTACGATGGAATGAATGTTCTTGTATATTTTATGCCAAAGAAAATGGGATGAAACAATAAATAAAAGGAGAGATGCGGTATCGTTATTTTTCTAGATGGAAAAATGAAATAAAAATTATCTTTGTTAGAGAAGATTTTTTTAACAACACCTTGTCCTTGCAATCTGTAAAGATTTTTCAAAGTGGTTTTGTGGACAAAATATACCAAAAAAAAAAGCAAACAAAACAAACCCTAACTGGGCTAATTAAAAGCAGTGTTATATCATTCATTGTAAAATAAAACCACAAGATTATTTGTGATGAATTTCAAAGGAGAACTTAAGGATTTTAAATGAGGAAGGTATTGATTTATGAAAAAAAATTGGGTCTTCTTGTTATTATTTTTATTTTAGTTAGAGTTGCTTAAAATTGTTTACTTATTTCAAAATAAGCTTTCTTAGAGTAAATCAAAAAAAAAATAATCAAGTATTAAAGATTTCAATTCCGTCAATTATGCATAAATCACTTAAAATTAAAGGGTTCAATAGTTGTAATAGTTATTAAATCAATCGGGAATTTTGCTGTGAAAAACAAGTTAATTTTTTAATAAGTTACCTGGTGACCCAGCCTGACACGAACTTGATAGTCAAGTAAACATTATCAACCTTCATCATAAAATAAACTCAAAAATCTTTCAAGGTTGTACTAAAAATTATTTAATTTTTTTTGCTGAATGGTAGAAGTTTCAACATTTTGGGAATTTTTTACTAACTTATAAGAATCTTAATTTTTTATTTAAAAAAAAGAAGCTTGGGTGCGACTCACTTTAGTGTGATAACTCAGGCCCTAGGAAGCTAAAACTTAACCCACTGGTAATATTTCACTAAAAAATCGCCTATTCAAAATCTTCGAAAACGTTATCAGGTTTTCAATAATCAAGTGAAGACCAAAGATTTGTTTGCTTTCGAGATATTCAAAGCAAAAAGATTGATCTATAATAACTGTTAATTCGTAACTTTTTCGTAAAAAAAATTATTGAATTTTCTTACAAATCCCATCAATTAGCAATTATGATTAAGTATGCAAAATAGAATTATCCCGAAGCGAATATCTCAGGATATTCGAGCCAATTCTTTATTCTTTTTTGCAACACTGATTAAAAATTGTGGCTTTCTTACTTCATGAAAATGTAATATTTGATAAGGTGCCATATTTTATATATTTAAAAAAAAAACCCTTTAACCCAAAAAGGCCTTTCGCCAAAAAAAAAAATTCTAAATTAAATGGGGACTCTTATTAACTTTAAATAACTAATATGTCATGCCAAAGGTCTGGGATCGATTCCTGGCCACTGCCACCTAAAAACAAATGTTTTTTTCCGAGGTACTGCCTGTTGCGAAGGACTGACAAATCCTCCAAAAGTATACTTGTCATGAATAAGTGCTTCAGTGCTTGTAGGTCCCCTCCATTCCCACTAAATAATTTTTTTTTTAACTAATATAATACTAACGAGTCTTTGAAGTGCTATACTACTTCTTAGTTTAACAGTAACGAACAAAATTCTTGACAACCTAAGTTTCAAGTCAAGCTTATGGAACACATCTTCTCACTGACCTCATGGTTCATCGTATCGCTAAAAAACATTATCAAAGGGCACGGTATAGGAACACAAGCAGGCGATATTTGACCCCTCTCTAACTTCGGTACCCATTAAATTAGAAACTTCAAATTCACAGTATTTGCTCAATTAGCTAAACACAGTCGCTTCACTTGATTTCATTTCTTTAGTATCAGTAATTCCTGAGATAAATCCTGAGACCGTTACTGACTGACTGACTGCGAGTCACTGAGTCTGCAATTCAAATCTGCAAAAATCTTCGGCGAATATTTGGTCCTAAATGCAAAGAGAAGAACGAAGAAAAGAATGGAGGAGAAGATTCAATCGTGAACTAACACGTTGACTACACTGGTTCTGTCACATAGAGCGAATAGACCACAACGTTGTAGCCAAGAATATCTTTGAATCCCAGCCACTATGTTCGTGATGACTAGAAGGACCATCCAACCGGCAAAATCACAGGCAGAGACCCTCCATGGATCGGGAGCCAGATAAGTAAGTTAGTAATAAAATTCCAAACATCGCACATTGGTCGGATTTGCCAATTTAGCGGGACAAAATACAAAAATCAAAGTCAAGTGACCCGTTTCAAAATGATGTATGGCTTACTTGTCAATACAATACTCGTAGGTAACTACAATTGATATTTTGTTTTTTGATCCATTTCACTGATAAGAAAATATTAAGCTTTGGAGTCAGTAGTTGATTACAGCCACTTAGCGACAGCAGATAAAAGGTTTTTTTTGTGCGATTTCGTTTAGCTATAAAAAGCGTAACGGTGCATCTTTTGGAATAAGTTTTTTTTTTTGAATAGACATACTTGTAGGTAAAAAACGATTCCAGAAATTAATTAGTTCATTAAATAATTTTTTATAGTTTCTAAGCTTCAACATGAAAAATTGGACTTGATTTTTATAAATCAAATTTTCAACTGGAATACAACTAGATAGTTCCGCCAAGTTCCGACTCGAAAATTATAAAAAGTAGTTCTGTGGAGTGTTGGCTTTGAGGTAATAAAAACACTTTTTGCGCGTTTTTGCGACACCCATACAATTATTTTCAATTTTAAGAATGGCCTCCCTAATATCGCGGAAGCAAATTTTTGAAGTTTGGCAGCAAACGGGTTGATATGGTTGGAGCAATTATTATGGATTAATTTGAGCTTTCTGAGTTGTCTGAAGATTTTAAAAGAAACTTAATACTTCTATTAAAAATTTACTGTCCAAAATTGGTGAAGAGTTTGTGAAAAGCGGCAGGCATATTATTCGTCTTTTAGCTGCAAATTCAGCCAGATTAGGGGAAAATTATACGTTGCCTGACATTTTGGACAGAGAAATTTCAAGAAAAAGGGTCGGAAGAACAAGAAAGTCTTTTGAGGAATATTGTGAGAAATCAAAAAACGCAAAGCTCGAAGTTTAAAAAATCAACTAGCCCTAGGGAAATTATAAAAGCTAGTGAAGTTGAAAAATGGGTAAACGGGATTCAGCAAATATTATTAGAGATCCTTCGGAAGCTTCATATACTACAGGTACTGAGGTAAAATTAATGTTTAAAAATCGCAGCTCCGCTCACGGGTCTCATTTACCACTATCTCCTGATGAAGCATTGGCTTTTATGATTGACATCAACCTTTTCAAACATCAATATCAAGTTATTTGCCAAAAAATCAACGCTCAGTGCAAAGATATTTTCCCATCTTATGAAAAAGTGCTAAACGCAAAGAAGAAATGTTATCTCATATAAATTGAGGTCACTGAAGCATATGCAAAGAGGCTAGTTCACAGAGAGATGTTCACAAGGAAAAATTCAAGACTGAACACAACCACAGATTTCTTTGGCTATTGATTTCATCAAATTCATATATTGCAACTTTGCCACTCGTTCCAAACTGAATACGTGTGACGATACCAACAACTTTGCTATCAATTGATAACATTAGAGAGGAAGTTTTGACTGATGAAAATAAAAGCGAATAGTTTAACTATTATTGTATACTAAATTAATTAAATAATATAACATTTTACTTTTTATTATAAATTTATATTTAATTTGTTTTATCTAATTTCTTATATATAAAAATCTGTAAAGTGCTATAAGAACAATGTCTTAAAGTACTGTTCCAATAAACTTGAATAGAATTGAATTTTAAATACAAAAACGTATTTTCAAAAAAAAAATAATCTTCGTTTCGTATCATGACATCGATAATATTTTGGATGTTTTTCAATAAAACAACATTATTTCTAGGAAGGATCATATATTCTATCTATTATAACCCATAAAACATCAAATCATTAATTTAAAATATGATTTTCCTATTCAAAATAATTTTGTACCGCTAGATTGGTGAATCCAACCACTGTGCATCGGTCATAATTTTCATTTGTTACTATATTTTTCTACTTAAGATATTGGATATTATACTTAGACATATATTTAAAATCTCATTACTTTTTGTGACCGACTTTTTACTCACAGGTTTTTTGAACATATAAGAACTTGGCTCTTTTTACATTTATTGTTTTTGTTGTAATACCTCGTATACATAATGGTTGGTGTGTTGGACTGTCATTTCGAATGTCTGGGTTCGATTCCTAGACGCTGTCACCTAAAAACAGAAATGTTTTTTGTCGAGGTACTGCCTCAAATTCTCCAAGAGTATAGGTACTTGTCATGAATAAATGCTTCTCATCTAAGCTTGCGGACTCGGCAAAGAATTGTAGGTCCCCTCTATTCCTTTCAACAACACGCACACAGGAATGGTTGAGAGTTGTAAGTCACTAGGCCCTGGTTCTCCATGAGCAGTTGTGCCGCCCAATTTATTTGTTTTACTTATTTTTGTGTTGTGATACATTTATCAAGAATCCTTACAAACTGCACATTGGTAAAATGATTATTTATTTTTATATGTTACAGTGACGATAAATCACAAATCTATTTAATTTTGTGTAGTGCTTAATACCATATTAACAGAAACAGTTAGTTAAATGGGTGACTTTACCCTGACGTTATTCTTAATAATTTCTTAAAGGCCTTACTGAAAATAAATTTATCGGGGAATTTTTTTTTTATTTTTTTGTTTACCTAAGCTCAACATAAAACCGGCAAAATTGTGTTGGTATATAAAAAGATATAATTCAACAACATCTTTTGGTTATTGTTTTCTTATTGTTATTACCTACATATTTAATTTCAAACATACGAACAATGCACTATGAAAAAGGTTATAAAAAAAAGCTTTAAAAATTCAATCAAAATCTGTAATCACAAAAATGAAATAAAAAGAAAATCCACGACCACATCGCGCTGCACCTACTTAAATCTTCGGTATTATGGTTCAGGGCTGTAAAGTTCATAATTTAATTAAGAATTTAGATGTGTGTATATAGGTATGGTATTATTTTATATACATATTAAAATAAAATAACCCATTTCTGAAGACAGTGTAAAAATAAAAACTTCATCAAACTTTTTTCTTTTTATATATTTTGAAATGGAATATTATTTGAATTGATGCTTACAATAAGCCAATACCGGAACTAAATTTAACATTTTGTACAAAATTTTATGATTTTTATTTAAATACTCGTATTTGAATCATTTAAGTGAAGGCTTTATGACAAATTCAAAAGGAAATTATACCTAAGGCTCTTATTTCGGGTCTTTCTTGTTGTAATTTCAAAAAGGATAAAACATGCTAAGTTTTTTCCTCTTATTTTAAGAAATAGATTCACGGTCTTTATTGGCAAAGATTAAAAAATTTAGGATTATCCATGAATTTTTGATATTTTTATATAAACTTTTAGTAAAAACTCAACTTAACCAAATCAAAAAGAAAAAAAAATAGGGACAATTTTGTTTTAATTGACATTTAACTTTGTATTTTGAAAACAAAATACCCCTTCCTTGTCTCCCAAAATAGAAAAAGCAATGAAAAAGCCTTAAGCTATAAAAGCACTTGCGATTTTATTCACACTATATTATTCAGTCACAAGAAATAGAACACCTGCTTCAGTATTTTTTTAAAAATGAGCTCTACCTCAAAATAAATGACGTAACATCTTCGACGATTTTTGTTTGTTTTTGAATAAAGTCAAAACATATGAAGGCTTAAGTTGTAGAAAATAAAATGTTCAACAACCATAATATATTTGGTTTTAAGTTTAAAATGAGAGATTTATTTAATAAAAACAAATTTACCAATCATTTAAAATGGCGCCCAACGCAAATGGATGAGAATACTGAAAAGAATGACCCATGACACCCCGAAACGATTGGGTCATACAAATATGAGAATATGTTTTCTTTCAACCTTTTATGTATTCACAACAAAAGTATTGGTGAAATTCGCCATAGTTCCCTGGTTTCCATTTTTAATTTGAAGTATAAAAAGTATTTTCTTCGCTTTTCGATTGACCAGTCTCAATCGTAATCGCAATTCAATAGCCTGGAGGAAAAGGACTGTGAAGGTGGCGATTGGAAGTGGAGTCTCAGAGGATGGATGTACTAATTGGGAAAATAATTTCCATCGATTTTCCATTTGAAAATAATTTCCTTGTTAATATACTATACATACATACTTATATACTTTACTTACTTACTCTGGCAATCCTTTTGTATTCATTTAGACTTGTAGAATAAACCTGAGTACATATAGGTATAAGGTGAGAATAATATGTATACTTAAAGTTTCCTCACTTGAGATTGAATCTTAATTAAATTTCACACACTAATGCATTCCAACTTGTTTTTAAGTACATATACAACGATGTGTGTGTGAAATGAAAAGGAAATTAAAGCCTTTTGATTTAACGTTGAGGGATTTCCAACTAATCATCTGTCCGCTTTTCCATCGGTGGACTTACCCCTTAAGCAGTAAAAGTTATATTTTCCCTTAACTTATTTCAAAGGAAAATCAAATGAGTAAACATCCTTGTAGGGATATACTTTTCTCTTTGTAGTAGATAAATGTATGTAGGTATGTGTATGTATTTTGAAGCCCACTTAATAGAATAAGAAAGTTAAATATAATTGCAAAATCAAAAAGGTGGAACTTGATATTTGATTAATTAGAAGAGAGAATTTGAAAGGTAAACATCATAGAACCGAAGTCATTCTGCAAATGATTTTACTTTGATGAAGGTGCTACCTACGTTATATACCTACATATATTGATCCTGGCTATTCCTATATAAGGGTAAATATACGCTATGATGATAAGAGGAGAAAGGATTTCAATTTCCCTAGCTAATTAACGATTGATTGAAAGGTGAAGTCATGCGATTGATTGCTGACGACAAGGTTGGAATGATCTGTGTAAAATAAGTGGGTGGCGGGGTATATATTTTTGCTATTTACATTTTCGCTGATTCACGTGTAAAACCCATAGGGAAAATGTTTGCATAACTTTTAGCTCTGTTCAGCAAATAAATAGGTCTATTTCGTTGCTCATGGTCAATTTACAAGGATATAACAAACTATTCACTTACCGTATGTAGGTACATGTTCAATGTAAAATGTACGTACATAAATACAGTTAGCTGAGGATAATTGCAAAAAAAATACGAAATAAGGCAGTATAGTATACAATGGGGCTATATGTCACTCTATATACACCAAACATACTCGTGAAGAGTATTAATTGTGTGGCATTGAGCGCAGTATTGAGTTGAATATTTGGTTTTCTTCACAGACAGGCAGGAATTTGTCACTCTAATAAGTTTTTTTTCTTCAACTAAATTTATCATTGCGTTTCTGAGAGAATGGTCATACTGGCCACTATTCAATATGTTTGGTATGACTTAAAAACTAAACTCAACGGAATTCAACAATTTATCCCTCGAAATTTTTTGTTCAAAATTAAATTTTCGATAGAAATTGTATACAAAAATTTAAGCAGAAAAAGTAATCAAAAATTATAGGCTTAGGTGCTCAAGACATATGTGCATATCCAAAATGAAGTAAAGCTAAAGGCTTACATCAAAACGTGTTAAAAAAGTCATTTTTAATTTAAAATTGACAGAGATATGTTTACCCACTCAAACTTTACTATTGCATTTAATTTTTCGAGATATCAAAACAATTTATACTGTTCTTTCTTTATTTAACTTTCCCAAAATCTATACTAAGTACAAACCTAGGCCACTAAGCCGTTCCTCCTAGACCACCTAGACCACCTAGATCACGTAGACCACCTAGACCACCTAGATTACATAGACCACCTAGACCACCTAGACCACCTAGACCACCTAGACCACCTAGACCACCTAGACCACCTAGACCACCTAGACCACCTAGACCACCTAGACCACCTTGACCACCTAAACCACCTAGACCACCTAGACCACCTAGACCACCTAGACCACCTAGACCACCTAGACCACCTAGACCACTTAGACCACCTAGACCACCTAGACCACCTAGACCACCTAGACCACCTAGACCACCTAGACCACCTAGACCACCTAGACCACCTCGATCACCTAGACCACCTAGACCACCTAGACCACCTAGACCACCTAGACCACCTAGACCACCTAGACCACCTAGACCACCTAGACCACCTAGACCACCTAGACCAACTAGACCACCTAGACCACCTAGACCACCTAGACCACCTAGACCACCTAGACCACCTAGACCACCTAGACCACCTGGGACCATCTACAAGGGTCCTTGATGACATAATTATACCAATTACACCTGTTAAGCTATCCTAACCTATTAGACACGCTACCTAGTTTAGAGAGATTTATTAGTAGGCAAAGGATTTTGTGGACTAAAAAAAACTTAAATAAAATCCAGAAAAGGACAAAAAATGCATTTTTTAGATAAAAAGAATATTAACATAGCTTAACGTTTAACGATAATAGCATTTAACTACCCATATTTTTTAAATTATCAGGAAACAGCTTTCTACGATTGTCCCTCAAAAGAGCTTTAAAGGAGCTGTAGAGGGCCACATTACATGAAGTAAGTGGAATCATTGTACATCCATTCTCTTCAACGTTCTCGAGAGGTTTGGAATCGACGACACCATTCATTACATGAGAATGCCGAAGATCTTGATTTAGAGGGATGAAGAAGCTTAGCCTAGATAGTAGTCAAAGTAAACAATATACCCAGTAGCGTATTCCCCTAGGGTCAATTGGGGCCATGGTCCGTGACGAATATCTACGAGGGGCACCGTTTGCACTCAGTTTTTTTTTTTTTAATTTTTAAACGCAAACAAAAAAATTGCAATGATTCGACAAACCCTTAAAGTAATTCAACAAAAAAATGTCACAAAAAATTGCGGCTCCCGAACCTAAGAAAAAGCTTTGAAAAAAATTAAGCTGCTGGACTCTCATAGGAATCTATACTTTAAACAAGGCGTGGTTTTGGTTGAATATTTGTAAACTAAGAGATAAATTGGTGTTTAAGTTGGCTTGAAAATATCGTAATCTTGGAAGCAATCTTTCAAAATTTCAAGTTCCCAGGTATACCTACAAACTGAACTGGTGTCAACTTTTGTGGGATTTGCTTCAGTGTGCGCCCGTCGGCAAAAATGTAAATATTTTTATTATTTTGCTCATTATAACGGGTGATTTTTTAGCTGGTTTGGTTTTGGCAACACTGGTTTTGACAGCTGACGTGTGTTTAGTACCTTGTGCCACTGTCAAACAGCTTCAGTTTGGTTTGCAATTTAACCATGGATTGTCTTACAAATGAACAACGCTTGCAAATTATTGAATTTTACTATCAAAATTCGTGCTCGGTTCGAAATGTTCAAAATGTTGGAAATTGTGTTCAGCGATGAGGCTCATTTTTGGTTGAATGGGTACGTGAATAAGCATAACTGCCGCATTTGGAGTGAAGATCAGCCAGAAGCATTGCAACAGCTACCAATGCATCCCGAAAAAGCCACTGTTTGGTGCGGTTTATGGGCCGGCGGCATTATTGGGCCATATTTCTTCAAAGATGATGCGAATCGCAGCGTTACTGTCAATGGTGAACGCTACCGAGCGATGATAACAAACTTTTTTATGCCCGAAATGGAAGTTCTTGACTTGCATGATATGTGGTTTCAACAAGACGGTGCCACATGCCACACAGCACGCGAAACAATGGCGCAATTGCGAGGCGAGTTTGGTGAACAGTTAATTTCACGTTTCGGGCCGGTCAATTGGCCGCCTAGATCGTGCGATTTGACACCATTAGATTATTTTTTGTGGGAGTATGTCAAGGCTAATGTCTATAGGGACAAGCCCGCTTCGATTGATGGAAGCCAACATCCATGCATTCATTCGTGAGATACCGGCCGATATGTGTGAAAGAGTATGCCAAAATTGGACTCAGCGGATGGGCTACCTGAGACGCAGCCGCGGTCAACATTTTGACCGACATATTGAAATTATCTTTAAACATTAAATTGCAAGGTTCAAACTTTCGATTCAAATAAATATTTCATAAATTTTTTCGAATTTTTTATGTTTTTTTTTTTTTAAAGTTCTAAACCTCTTAAAAAATCAACCTTTATTACCTATTACTTTTTTAATTTTTTTTTTTTGTTATTTTGTAGGGTGCCCCAAAGCTTTTTGACCCGGGTGTCAGATCCAGAAATAACCCACTGAACATAGCCTGTTCAGTGTTGTTTTCACTCTTTTGAAGACTTGGAGTTATCATCTGCTGTGAAACAGTAGCTATAAATTTTGTATTAATCTTAGACCCTCATTCATTCGCTTAGAAGCGAATGATTAAGCGAATTCCCCTAACCACGATATTATTGATAGCGAGCTTCCAAATTCGCTTTAAAAATCAATGCTGCCAAATAACTCATAAGCACGTGTTAAACGTAAAACAATGGCTGATTGGGAATTCGCAAAATCATTCGTTTGTAAGCGAACCTTCCATTTACTATTCATAATGTGGGCCTTAATTCAAAAAAGAGTTGGACCATTTCATGAAATTGCTAGTATACCAAAGCAAATTCCTACAATTTTCTAAATAAAGAATATTAAATTCTAGAAGACAGATATATCCTGTGAGAAAAATTCACTTGAGATCTATTAACCTGACTTAAATTTATTTTTAAATTTCTCTCAATTTCTAAACTTTGTAAATTTCCAGGTGATGGGCGTAAAAAAATGAGAAGTGCCATCTAGATTCCTTCTGACAACGAACAATATAATATAACAATATCAACTCGCGCTCGCGGCTAAAAATACTTTCTCAACTCATTTGTCGACACAAATTTAATGTTAAATAAAATTTATTTCACCAGCCAAAGTAGCATTTTTGTTTTTTTTTTTTTTCAAGAAGAAGAAAAATATAAAGGACATAATCCTTTCGGCGATTTATATTTATCATAATGTAGGTATAGCTGCAATGCTAAAACCCGCATAGGAAAGCACAGCAGCTGTCGTGAGTTATTATCCTGTCCAAATAATTAAGCTGATTTTTTTTTTTTTTCATTTTCATTTTCTTACTTCTTTTTATTTTTTTTTTTGCCTTCAAACTCAATTCCTACGCGCGTTAATACATATTATATAAAACACTAACACAAGAAGACTTGTTTCATTTTGCAATCATATTTTTCATCTTTTGTTCGAAAAGAATGAGAAAATCTGTGCCACCCGTTGCGAGTGGGTTCTGGGTTCTTAATTAGCGTCGAAGCGAAGACCAGAACCCAGTTGTAGAGAACTCCAGAAAATAAAGAAATGAGAGAAAATTAAATTGTATATCATAATAACAAGGAATGAATACAATTTATGCGGCAAAATATGGTCGCTTCCTTGATGAATAATTCAATTATAATTTGTGATGGAAGGAAAATTAGGAATCCACCGGAGCATAGCATGATAATTATGGCAATAAACAGCGGCTAACAAATGTTGTGTTTTATTTTGTTATTTTTTTTTAAATTGTATTTCAAGAGAAAGTAATTTAAAAAGTTGTTTCTTCTTTTTGTGATGCTTTTTGCATTGACTGATGGTGTTTAAGTTGGCATGTGAATGGAATTATTGAAATAAATGTTCGCAACAAAAGCTGAGGATTCTTTCCTGAACCTTTCACGCAAATTATAAAACAAATTTAGTCTGAAAGACCAAATTAAGATTGTTAAATCTTGGTTAAGTTCTCTCATTTGAAAATAAACCTTTTCTCTTTTTTCGTTTAAATATAATTTTTGTTTAATTTTTATATCTCAACGTGAAATAAAACAATAAATTAATACTTTTCAAAGCTATAAGGGTTTTTGAATAACCTAAAGAAAATTGGAAATTATTAGAAACAAGGCTCTTAGATTTCCCAAAAGTCTTAACAATCTGTATGTCAGCTAAGAAAATATTATTTTGTAGTGCTACTGAACTATCTACCTCTTGCGGAGAAGTACTCTTTTTATACAAAAGTTACCCTCCATTCATAACTGGTTTGCACAAAACTAAATTATTAACGTGAACCTAATAGAAAGGTATTAGAACAAATTTATATTTTATGAGTTCTATAGGGTGTCTCAAAATTAACATAACAATTTATTTGCCACCATATGATCAGTCAAATGTGTGGCAATCCTAAAAACAAACCAATTTGACAGCTGTCAGTTTAGAACAGTGTTTCCCAACCTTTTCTGTGCAATGCCCACCCAAGACATTTCCAAAATGCTAATCTCCCCCCAACATTATGTTTAATTTTTAACATTCAAAATTTTGAAATGTTCACTAAAAAACTTGAATTATTAAAAATAAGGGAGAAATTGCTACAACCATAAAATTATGTTTTTAAATCCAGCGATAAATTTTCCAGATGTGATTCTATATAGCGGTATCAGTCACTTCACATTTTCAAAAACATTGAAACCTGTCAAAATTTGAGTTTGAAATGATTGTCTGAAATATTAATAAGGGTAGCGAGACCACAGATCTTTGTTTTTGCTTCCGGAAGAGTTATATATTTTTTCTTTGAAGTTACTTATTAAATGAGTCTAGATTTTCGAAAATATCGACTTAGACTCACAAATAAGCCTGGCCACGATACCAGAAAGTTCTCGGTATCGGTAGAGGAAACTGAAACAATACCGAGACGATACCAGCTCCAAAGGCATCCGAAACGATACCGAGATGAGACTTGGTTACACGAGACCAAATGAAACTGAGAAAAATGAGACCGATACCGATACTAACATTCTTCGATTTTATCGATACTTACAAAATTGTCATTTGGTTAGGTGGCCAGCCCTCTCACAAAAGCCTTTCAATTAACCGTTTGCAAATTTTCACAAATATTTTAAAACAATAAAAGCCCCTCATGCTCACATTTTGTTTCTTACAGAATATCTGAAAAAAGCGTTCACAAGTTGGCACAAATAAAAGTTTGCACAAGCCAAGATTGAGTTTGGACTCTTTTCGAAAATAAATTGGTGCGAAAGTGAGATCTTTTTTCTGTTGGTTTTTTTTAATAATCATAATTTAAAATAAATAAAAGCAAATAATGCCCCCCTGAAAAATTAAACTGCTCCTCCTGTGGGGCGTTGGCCCTACGTTGGGAAACACTGGCTTAGGGTTAGTGCGAAAATATGTAACACAAGAAAACAACGTGTTGAACAATATTTCAAAACAACATGAAACAAATGGTTATGTAGATTTTCGACAAAAGGTTGTGAATATGCCAACAAAAGTGGCAGCCTTTTATCGCATATGCTAATCCATACATTACCAGCTGCTGTGTACTTTATGGATCAATAAATAAATAACAATCTTAAGAAAAAGAACTCTGTCTTCTAATTCATTAAAATCGTAAGTTTTGGGATAGTCTTTCGAACTGAGGGCAACCAAACTTTCAAAAATTTTGAAAATTTTTTCAACTATGAGGGAAAACACAGTGTTCTCTCTTGTAATGCTCTATTTTTACCTGCTCTTCCTTTACTGTCAGCTGTCAAAATATGCTTTTAGTTTTTGTTTGGGTTGCGAACACTCTTGGGTTGAGTTTTGGGACCCCCTCTTCATGAACATATCTAGGATTGGTTTTATATCAATGATAAATTCGGTAATATAAGCCTGATATGCGTGCATGCCTCCACAGAGGAGAAAGATGATGACACCAATGCCATTGCTAAGATATCAAAATTGTCTTGGGTGTTTTTAATTCCAATTTAGAAAGAAATGTCGTCTATTGTGGCACAATTAGAAGATATAGCCTGTACAAAACAACCTCCGGTAACGGAATCCCGGGTAATCAACTTTGCTGCGGAGCGAAATGTTCTTGTAGCTAGTAAGCAGTTACCACATCTCGATATCCCCAAGGGGACATGGTGGTTGGTTGGTTAATCAACCACCAACTAGATTGACCACATTGCAACTGACGCAAGGTATTCCTCCAGTATCAAGGATGTCCGAACGTTCCAAGGAGCAAAAGTTGACTCTGACCACTACCCTGTTGTAGCCAAGGTAATGATACCAAAACTAAAAGAGGGAAGTACTGTAAGGAAATTTAAAATCGGATGGCTACAGTCTCCAGAAATCGCCTATAGCACCCTCTTAAATATTCCTATGTCGCCAACTTCAAGCATTAAGGAGCATTAGTGGAAGAATTGCCGGAAAGCCATCAGAGATGCCGCCTCTGAAGTGCGTGGAGCACGGTAAATAGAACCTCCAATGATTACAAGGCTTAAACTCTGGCCTGCAAGGTGAATCTTTCGAATATTGACGGCGCCACAAGCCACACAGCGAATGTCACAATCAATTTATTGGAAACCAAGTTTGGAGAACGTGTTATCTCACGAAATGGTGCAGTCGCTTGGCCGCCTCGGTCGTGCGATTTGATGCAGTTATACTATTTTCTGTGGGACTACGTCAAGTCTATGGTCTATGCCAACAAGCCAGTGACGATTGATGAACTTCGTACAAATATCGAACGTGAAATGGCAGCAGTATCGGCCGATTTATGCTTGAAAACTGTCAAAAATTGGGATCAGCGCCTGGACTTCTGCAAGCGTGCCCGTTGGGGCCATGCAAAAGAAATCGAGTTCCGTACATAATGGCATGAAACGTACTTTCACAGGAATAAAGAATTTCATTGATATGCAAAACCGTTTTTGTTATATTTAAAAAAACTTTTGTAGCGCTCTTATTGAAAAACCCCGATATTTAACAAGGTGACAAGATACTTTGTCTATACCTTGGCTCCGCTATCAACTCAACGAAACATACCAGTGCGAAGGATTACTCTTGCAAAAAAAAAAGTGACACAGAAAAAGCGCCGATTACTTAGAGGAAACATTTAAGCCGATCGATGGGCAAGAACTCAACGAAAATATTAATATGGATTTTGCTTCAAATGAAAGCTACATAACAAGAAATGCTACACTTGCCAAATTAAAAAGTGAAATAAAGAATCTTAAGTCGAATAAAGCTCCAGGCTATGACTAAATAATGGCAGACATTTTGAAAATACTCCCTCGTAAAGGAGTTATTAACTTCTTTTATATAATAAATGCTGCTCTAAGGTTAGAATATGTTCCGAGCCAATGGAAAGTTGCGGAGGTCATAATGGTTTTGAAACCTGGCAAACCATCTCACGAAAAGAAGTCGTACAGGCCGATTTCGCTTCTTCAAATAATATCAAACGTTTTTGAAAGAATACTCCTCCTGCGCCTGCAACCGATAGTAGAAGAGAAACAATTTATACCTGAACATCAGTTCGGATTTAGAAGCAAGCATTCGACAATTGATCAAGTGCATACAAATTACTGACGCAATTGAGAGAGCTCTTGAAGAAAAAAAATCTGTTCCACAGTCTTTTTAGAGTGTCGCAGGCGTTTGACAAGGTGTGGCACGAAAGCCTCAAATTCAAATTAAGACAAGTTCTGCCTGAAGGACTTTACAACATTCTAAACGGATATCTAAATGAAAGACTTTTTCGTGTAAGACACGGAAATGACTATTCTGATTTCAAAGAAATAGTGGCTGGGGTACCTCAAGGAAGTGTATTAGGTTCAGTTCTGTACCTTTTATTTACACGCGATATACCTCAAACAGATGACACTAATGTAGCCACGTTTGCTGATGATACTGCAATACTAGCAGTAGGCAAAACGATTAGCGAAGCTACAATTAAATTACAAAATGCTCTTAATAATGTCAATGAGTGAACAAAAACATGGCGAATAGCACTCAATGAACAAAAGCCAGTCCACGTGGACCTTACGTATAAAAAAATAAATAGACTACCCGTTTTTCTTAATACCGCTCGTGTTCCATTTGCAAATGAGGCAAAGTATCTGGGAATGACTCTAGACGCAAAGTTAAAATGGAAGCCACATGTAAAAAGAAATGCGAAGAACGTAAAAGTAAATTAATAGATATGAATTGGTTACTAGGTTAATATTCAAAGCTTAGTATTGAAAATAAGTTGATTTCATACAGGCAGGTACTTAAACCTGTTTGGACTTATGGTATACAACTTTGGGGTTGTACCTGCGATACGAACTTAAATAACTTGCAAAAATTTGAAAACAAATTGCTTAGGTAGGTCATTTGTACCTTAATGTTCCGTGGTATATATGAAACGAAGATCTTCACACGGATCTCGGAATTCCTACGGTCCGGGACGAAATGAAAGTTTCGCGCGAAAACATAGAAATCGACTATTAGAACACGCTAATTCAACGATTATTGACATCTTGACGAGTCGAATTTAGTACGCTGTCTGCGAAGAACAAAACCTTTCGACTGGGTGCGGTGAACAGAAAACCGCTTTAAAATCGCGGATTAAGCAGGAACTTTCACCGGAAAGTAACCTGGTACACGTTACTTAACTTCGTTAAAAATAAATTGCTAAATAAGTTTCAACTTAGTAGTTGCAATCAGGAAGTGGAGGTGGTTTTAGTGTATAGTAAGAATCTCACACACCTATGAGCACGCGTTTTTCGGTCCTCTCATAGAGCCTTACGTAGGTTTTGCACCTCCCCACGGGAAAATAAATACAAAAAAAAAATTTGCAAATTGCTGCTTATATGTCAGCTAAGAAGACAATTGAGAAGCAAATCGTTCGACTAACTAAAATGCCCCATAAATGACGCCTATCATTCCGGTCCAGATGTATGATTCAGAGGAATAGACACTTTAACGGTGGATTAAAACGACTTATGTAGGTTTTTTTAAGAGGAAAGGATAATTTTTGTCCCCGTCTGCAGAGGTGGGAATATAGAAAAAGATACAACAGCGAACTGTACAGAATGTTCAACGGCACTGCGGCACTGGTATCGCCAAGAAAGTGAAAGGTTAACTACTATGCTAGCTGGGTCACCCAGAAAGGCCCGGAAAGATTTTGAATCCAATTCCGTAGAACGCCGGTGCAAGAGAAAAGGATAGTGTGACAGGTAACGCGCGCAAGTGGAGGAGGACATCAACCAACTTGGCATGTGAAGCCGGAGATAGCTAGCCGAGACCAAGCTACTTGGAAGAATGTTGTTGGAAGAGGCCCTGTTTGACCCGGACAGTAGTGTCATCTTCATTTAGTAAGTAAATTACGATTGGGTTCCAAAACTATCACGCACATTCCATTACATTGGTGTGTTTGAGGTTATGGTTAAACTTTTTTATTTCGATGCAAGTATAGAAACAAAATAAAGGTCCTTCCTTAACTCAGAATTGCTGTAATTTTCTGTGCATTTGTGTGATTTTCAGTCCCATGCAAAGTCGTTCGCGTACACAATACACAGTTTTTCAGAAAAATGCTTGCTAGATAAATACAGTGAAGAGGTCATGGATATAATCACAGTACATACCTATGTAGGTTAGATTAATAATATCAGTATCAGAAATAAAGTAGTAATTTCTTACAGTCTTCTTTAAACCTTCAACTGGGTTCAACAAATTTCAATATTCTCCGATTTAGGTGTTCATTTTGTGCTGCAAACTTATTATTGAAGATTATTCTGAGGTTTCTAGCAGTACAAAGTCAAATGTTTCAAAAAATCCACATTTTTTATTTCGGTGATTTATGCATCCCACGATTGCCTATTAATAACTCAGTAGTTGAATGCTTATCAGTGGGTAATTTATTTCATTTTATTATTTAAAAATGTGTCGACAGTTTAGGAAAGTGACATTTACATCATTACAACAAAATTTATTCATGAAAACAAAGCTAAGCTTGATAAATATTTTACGGAGATTGAAAGTAGAACATAAAAGTTTAACGCTTAGAGGCAGTAACACTTTTAAAAAAAAATCTATACTTACTCGTTTATACCTTTTAGTTTAATAAAACATTTTATACCTAGAACTTTTCCGTTCATAATATATATCTTATTCAATACGACTACGACAACGGAACGATGTTCCCTTCAATTACTACCATATTGTTTTAATAAAACTCATAACAAAACTTTATCCATCTAAACATTGAGCAGTAATCCCATATCCCACTGAATCCTGTTTATTTTATAGAGTTTTCATTGAAATCACCAAAAGCAATAACAACAATAATTACAACAAAAGCACTTAAAAGCCCATTTAACACACGCCATACACTTCCTTAAATCAGTCAGCTTTCTTATCAGTTAAAATATTTGTGTGTGCGTTAACATTTTTATATTGCAATTGCCTAATTTTTCTGTTCTGTTAAAAAAAAAAAACAAAAAACGACACCCGGGAGTGAGACTTACTGTTAATTCCTTTCAAAACAAAATGCCTCCCGCAAAATTTGCATATCTTGAAAGTTTTTCTATGATATCTATAGAAATGCGCCATAGCTAACTTTCAGGTATTTTCAAAATATATAAAGAAAAAAGTTGGAATTGTATGGAAGCCGAGCTATTTTATGCCAACATAATTTGGATCGTAATTAGACATAATATCGTAAAACCAAAGGGAGTCATAAAAACTCCAATATACACAGAGTAAAAATTTGATTGCGTGCAAAACTGAATTTTCCCGCCAACTTTCTACTAGCTACCTATACTTTACTTACTTCCTGTTAAAACAAACATTCCAAAAAGACATAAAAAGAGTAGTCTTTTGGGTCCTGGCTGGGTGGTTTCTTGATCCTTGCTATAAAGTAAAACATGGCTCGCGTTGGGCGCCATTTATTATTTCCAGTTTCTTCATTTTCTTTATTTATCTCTTTCCTTTTCGATTTCTTTTTCTGCAACGTCGTCGTCATAGTCGCTGTCTATGGAGAAAGAAAATATTTCCTTTTTTTATTTGCATTTTATTTTATGTTCGTAAATAAATTAAAGCATTTATCTGCGGTACAGCGTTCTGGAGAGAAAACCTTATACTATCCCAGGAGAATATTTTATTATCAAAGAGGAGGGTATACATTTTTTTAATACATTCTTTCGATGTTTTCTTTTTTCTGACCTTTATATTGAAGAGCTTGGAGGCGCGTGGTCTCCTTAGGTGCAGCTAGGAGAGTGACTATAACATCGGTTTTTTCAGAATCACCAGTTTCGTTTTGAGTTTTTTTATTGTTGTTTTTTTTTTTTGTTTTATTTTTTGTTATATCTTTGGAAAGGTCGTAAAAGCAAATAAGCAGAACATGAATCGATTTCTGGTCGTGTCCTGAAAATATCCCTCTATTATCGTAGTCTTGCGATTTCTCTTATTTTATTTTGTACTTGTTTAACTATACTTACTCCTTGGAGCAGTCATTGCAATATTGTGTATACACAAACATTTATATAAGTATTTTTTGAGTTGCTCTCATGGAACATTTCATTTCCACTGCAAGTTGGTCGTAAATGAAATCAAAAGAAGCAAGAGAAAACTTAATATCTCTGACTGGTAACTATATTTTGCGGTTTTATTTTTAAACGTCAGAGAAAGAAGAGGAAACGGAAGCTTTCTTCAAAAATAGCTCCTTTCATAGTTAAGCAATATTCAATTTATTTATTTCTATGAATATGATAACGAAGAGGAGCTATATACATTGGTAAAGAGTATATTGACATTGCACTTGTTATGCAAATGTTAATATAACGATTTAGAGATCAGAGAACCTTAATGCATTGATTGATTTATACTTAAAAAGAAAGTTAGGACTTATGAGCAAACTTTACAGCTAAAGTTTTATGCACACACACAACATAGAGCTACTTAGCATTTGAAATAACTACTGTTAGCTTTCAATCAGCATTTAGATACCTTGAAGAAAGTGTTGCATTTTTATTGGATGGTTCATTTATTAAAAAATTAACAAAATAGCCATACCCATGTGTAGGAAATATTGAATGGTTTTGTATGAGTGATACCAAATTGAGTCTTTTTTCCAACACATTTAATAAAAATAATTAGATAATAAGAGGGATCTTGGGATAGAACTAAATGGATTTTCATCTTTAACCTCCTTAAAAGTATGTGTTTATTTATGTAACATGTTTTTACAATTTTTTGGGTTTGAATACTACAGTAAACATTCGAAATTTTTAAAAATTTTTTTACTAATTTCACTTGGCTTGGAAAAGTATAGTCAAAATCAAAATGTCATAAGACATCAGTTAAAATTGTCTTGGATATTATTTTTCCCGTAAGCATTAAGAAGTGAGATGACATAATCAGTCTTAAGGTCAGAACCGTAAATGTCAGTTCCATGGCACTAAAATCTGAATTTGACTTTAATTAAAGTAAATGCTTTAATGTTCAAGACGGTGAGGGTTTTTAAAATTTTATGTAAAGATATGAATGTTATAAAAAGTATGAAATACGATATTTAAAAAAGCTAAAACAGCTAGTTTTTTTAAAGATATTTTTTTATATATAAAATTCAAATCAAATGCACATCTTAAGTATTTACTTATGTGCAAATAATAATAACATTCCAAAAAAGAAAATAAACAGTTTTTGAGATATATCAAATCTAATAAAAAAATTTATTTATTTTTTAATTTAATATTTTTTAAATCTTATTTAACTTTTTCTACAGGGCTTTTCAACAGGGACGCTACAAAAGTAGAGCGACAGGGACAGCAAACGACGCCATATTTCTTGCCGCTCTTTTGATATTTCTCTTCAGTAAAGTTTGCCATTTCACGATGGAAAGATATACGAGCAAACAACGAGTCGAAATTATTAAAATTTACTACCGAAATTCGGAGTCAGTGGCCTCAACGTTAAGAGCGCTACGTCCAATTTATGCTCGTCATAATCGTCCTAGCAGATCAACAATTGAGCGTCTAGTGGAAAAATTTGAATCCACAGGCACAGTACAAAATGTTCCCGTGCCAGTGAGACAAAGAAGTGCCCGTAGTGTCGAGAATATTGCTGCCGCTGAGGCTTCAGTTGCAGAAAGCCCAAATGTGTCTCTCACACGTCGTTCTTAAGCGTTGGGCATCTCTATGACGTCGTTGTGGCGAATTTTGCTAGAAGATCTTGGCCTTCATCCTTACAAGATTAAATTGAAGCAAAAACTGAAACCGTTGTTGTTGCGTTGTATGTTCGTGAATTGGGCTGAGCAACAACTTGAAAATGATTCGGATTTTAATCGAAAAATCATCTTGAGCGATGAGGCTCATTTGTGGCTGAATGGCTTCGTCAATAAACAAAATATGCGGTGTTGGTCAGGCAACAATCCACACGTACTCCATGAGTCATCATTGCATCCCGAAAAAATGACGGTTTGGTGTGGTTTTTGGGCCGGTGGCGTCATTGGGCCGTACTTCTTCCGTGATGATCAAGACCGGCACGTTACTGTGAATGGGGATCGCTACCGTTCGCTACCGCCGAATATTTTTGGCCCCAATTGGATGATGTGGGTTTGGAGGACATGTGGTTCCAACAGGATGGCGCCACAAGCCACATAGCGAATGTCACAATCAATTTATTGGAAACCAAGTTTGGAGAAAGTGTTATCTCACGAAATGGTCCAGTCGCTTGGCCGCCTCGGTCGTGCGATTTGACGCCGTTAGACTATTTCCTGTAAATACGTCAAGTCTATGATTTACGCCAACAAGCCAGCGACGATTGATGAACTTCGTACAAATATCGAACGTGAAATTGCAGCAGTATCGGCCAATTTATGCTTGAAAACCGCCGAAAATTAGGTCCAGCGTTTGGACTTCTGCAAGCGTGTCTGTGGTGGCCATGCAAAAGAAATCGAGTTCCATACATAATGGCATTAAACGTACTTTCACAGGAATAAAGAATTCCATTGATATCCAAAACCGTTCTTGTTTTATTTAAAACAACTTTTGTAGCGCTCTTCTTGAAAAACCCGATATATAAAAATGAATTAAGATCTGTTCACCCGATAGTGAGAACTTTCAAAATTAAATTAAATGAAATAAGATAGTAAATATATCGCACTAATTTAAGCCTACAGAAAAAGTTTTATAAAAATGGTAAGAGAAGTTTTTAAAGCATTCGTTTAGAAGGTACCGTTATTTTTTCATAAAAGTAAGTTTTTTTCATAGATATGAATCTTTAAAAATGAAAAAAAAACCTAATAAAGTTTTTTTTAAAAATCGACCATGTAGTTTTCAAAAAATAATTGATTGAACATTTTTTTAAAAATGAAACCAAAGTTTTTTGGAAAAAAAAAACTGAAAGAAAATTAATAATTTTTTTCAGAAAAGTTGTAGATTCATTTTTGAGAAAAATAAGGTTGTAAAATTGCAAACAAATTGTATGGGAGGTACCGTTATTATTTATATAGTAACTATGTTTGTTCTAAAACTTTTTTTTAAAAACGATCCAGCCCTTTAAGCTGTAGCCGACCAGACAAACAGAATTTATTTATAAAATATTTTTGTCGTTAAGACCTTAGGCCTTAGAAGATTTAATTTTCTCTTTTGTCAAGGTAAGTAACTTACCGTCATGCCAACAGTCTGGGTTCGATTCCCAGCCACTGCCACCTTAAAACAGAAATGTTTTTTTCCGAGGTATTGCCTCTTGCGAGGAATTGACAAATCCTGCAAGAGTATAGTTGTCATGAATAAGTGCTCCTCACCAAGCCGTTCGGACTCAGCAAAAAATTGTAGGTCCCTTCCATTCCTGCCAACAACACGCACACAGGAATGGCTGAGAGTTGTTAGTCACTAGGCCATGAGCTGTTGCGCCACTAATTTTTTTTTTTATTTATTTAAGTAACTTAATACTTTTTCAATGACCTCCCCTGCACAAAAAAAAGTAGGGCTGTCACATTGAAAAAAAAACCTTGAGTTTCAAAAAGTTTCTTTCTAGTTGTTAGTTAGGCGGATGCAAACAATCAAATCCTGCGGCAAATCGAAGCAAAATGCGGTGGTAACTTCAATACAAAAATGGATTTGCTTCACAAGCGGTTTTTGGCACCTAATATATTCTCAAAAAAATTGAAAAGCCAGGAAACTTACGTGTTTTGTAAGAACCAAAATCTTGAAAAACGAAGTCTCGTATTTTTTTAATAAATTTTAAAATTAAAAATCCCATTTTTAACAATTTCGAAACAAAAAATCTCGCAAATAAACCGAAATCTCACAAACTAAAATCTCCAATATTTAAATTTCGCAATTCCAGTAACAATAGCTTCAAGATCCAAACTAAAAAATTAAACTAGAAAACAAATTTCCCAAATTATATATCTCACACAAGATTTGAATTTGCCAAATTTTTATCTAAAAGTATATTTGTTGCAATGCAATTAAGTTTTGCGAGATTTTGATCTATGAGATTTAAGTTTGCGAGATTTTGTAAATTGGGTATTGTTGAAGGTGGTATTTTGTAATAACGATATTATAAAAAGTAGTATCAGTAATTATTCATACTAGTACTTAACTCCAGCACTCAAAACTCGAATGCTTTGAACATTGTCTGAGTGACAAACTTCAAGAAAATATATTGTAATTAACATAAAACTCTAGAAAACTTTATTTTTCGATATATTTACATTGGAATAACAATGTTATAAACTAGTTAAACATTTAGGTTTCCAAACAAATTATCGATAGCAAATTATTCGCACCAATTACACAGTTTTGTGCATATGCCCCTGATTGCGTATCTAATCATCACAAAATTTATAAAATTAATACTGATTGCAGGTGTAAGCCACACTCCCATGTCCTACAACATCAAGTACAAAATTGCAAAAATAAATCTCTCTTGAAGGCAGTCTTAAGCGTGGAGAAATGCTTAGCTATTTACTATTACATGAGCTACTTATAATTATTTTCTGCAACCCTGAACGTTGCTATCGGACATCCCAATAATCTTTCCAGTCAGTGCTGGAAAATTAGTTGGTTGGTGGGTGGAAAAAATCGAGACGTCACATTTAGTTTACGACATATAAAAACAAATAAACCAATACTCTTTCTCGCTCCCGCTCCTGCTCTCGCTCTCACTTATGACTCAATTTTCTTATATTTTTGTGGTGCAATTATTTAATAAATGTTTGCATTCTGCACTCTTGTGCAATAACACCTTTCAAATGATGTATAATTTAAATGCCTTCGGCTTTTGTAGACCGCGTAAATTCGTGTTTACTATTTTATTTTATGGGTATTTGCAAAAAACCGTATAAGTATAAGTAGGCAACTGAGAGGTCAACTAAATCATACTGTGGTCTAGAAAAAAAAATTGGCTGACCTTTTATGAGCATTAACTGACTTTTGAAAAGGCAGAAATTAATAACTAACTCCTTTTAATCGAGTACATTTTTGGTTAAAAGAAATTTTTAAAAAGTCCTTTTTTGTCTGATTTTATGTTCAGCAAATTTTAATAGAACAATCAAACCAATTTCAAAATCACTTTTACGCTAGTTCAATTCTTTTATTATACCTTACAACGAATTATAAATTTATTATTAAGTTAAATAAACTGAATGAAAACACAATTATTACAAATACTATAGAGAAAATTGTTTTTATTTCACTAGAGGAAAAATTTTTTGAAGTCTTTTTTTGTATTGTGTCCTTAAATATTCACAAGTGTTTCATTGACACCCAAAAAAAAAAAATATAATCCATTCGTAGGCGAATTTGTCTTTTGATTAATGAAACAATTTTTTAATTAAGGAATTTATGTATTTAAAATTTAATTAGATTCAGCCCCAGGGGGGCTGGATCCCAATTATCCATTTCTCTGGATGCTGTATTCTACAATGGTCCCAATAGTACCTCTACCTCTATACCATTTTCTTCATATTAAAGGTCAATCTTGTAACCACTTTTTGGCTATCTATTTATAAAATATTCTCTCCATAATCACCTATTCATACCTATGACAAATTTGAAATTCAAATAGAGTTCACTGTACGACTTGAATTCTTTAAAAGACCACAAACCACATACAAAGTAAAATATTTCATATTGTTATGCTAATATTTTCTAAGGCCTTCCGATTTTTAATAATGAAAAAATCATTGATAAACCTAAAACTTAATACAACAAAAGAAACTTAAAAATATATCACGGCATCTTTCATATAAGCAATAAAAAACCAACCATCGACTGATTTAACTTTAAAAAAGAATTTTTCAGAGGAATCAATTGGAACTGAAAAATTGGAAATAAAATAAATTGATCCTGATTAAAAAGGAAGTATTTCATGTCATCGCTCGTTTAATATTTCCATATTCTACTAAAAAATACTCTGTCATTTCGCAGAATCTGTTTAAATACCTAACTATGCTGCTGCTTCTATTGTGTTTAAACTTTTACCAAATTTGTAGCTTCAAATAAATATATGCATGAAAGTCACTCCTCTTATTGATTTCATTATTAAAAAACGGTACTTGCCATAAAAGCATCATAGTGTTTCCATATATTATTAAAATAATTTTATTCTGTGTGTATTTAACTAGCTAAACCATACCATACTGTGTGAAGCATCTTTAAATGTATTTCTTATGAGCACCTCAATTCCACACAGAAATATAAAAATACCCATAACGAAAACATACCGTAAAATAAACATTATTTTGTTTTTTGCAAGAGATCAGCTGATTTTCTCTTAAAATGAAAACACTTTTATATTTCTCTTAAACTCAAACCCCCTCTCATAAACTCCCTAACCAACACCAATAAACCTATACATCGATCAATTTATACACACATTCAAAAAATGATACTTGCAGAACAGGTTTTTATGTCATAGACAAAAATTGTATGGACAAAATAGAACTAAAAAGAAAACATAAAAACAAAAAACAAAAGAGTTCAATTTGTGACGAACTCGATTTGTAGCCTCACTCAAACAACAAATTATTCTTTCTTTCTTCCATCACTTTTTATTCCAAAAAAAGACCCATCTGATCGTTTTGGTTCGTTGGAATTGGAATAAATAAAAGATACTCAAATTTTTATATAAAGGGTGATTTTTTAGCTGGTTTGGTTTTGGCAACACTGGTTTTGACAGCTGACGTGTGTTTAGTACCTTGTGTCACTGTCAAACAGCTTCAGTTTGGTTTGCAATTTAACCATGGATCGTCTTACAAATGAACAACGCTTGCAAATTATTGCATTTTACTATCAAAATTCGTGCTCGGTTCGAAATGGTCATCGCGCGAAAAATTGTGTTCAGCGATGAGGCTCATTTTTGGTTGAATGGGTACGTAAATAAGCATAATTGCCGCATTTGGAGTTAAGATCAGCCAGAAGCATTGCAACAGCTACTAATGCATCCCGAAAAAGCCACTGTTTGGTGCGGTTTATGGGCCGGCGGCATTATTGGGCCATATTTCTTCAAAGATGATGCGAATCGCAGCGTTACTGTCAATGGTGAACGCTACCGAGCGATGATAACAAACTTTTTTTTGCCCGAAATGGAAGTTCTTGACTTGCATGATATGTGGTTTCAACAAGACGGTGCCACATGCCACACAGCACGCGAAACAATGGCGCAATTGCGAGGCGAGTTTGGTGAACAGTTAATTTCACGTTTCGGGCCGGTCAATTGGCCGCCTAGATCGTGCGATTTGACACCATTAGATTATTTTTTGTGGGGGTATGTCAAGGCTAATGTCTATAGGGACAAGCCCGCTTCGATTGACGCACTGGAAGCCAACATCCATGCATTCATTCGTGAGATACCGGCCGATATGTGTGAAAGAGTATGCCAAAATTGGACTCAGTGGATGGGCTACCTGAGACGCAGCCGCGGTCAACATTTGCATGAAATTATCTTTAAACATTAAATTGCAAGGTTCAAACTATCGATTCAAATAAATATTTCTTTCATTTTTTCGAATTTTTTGTGTTTTTTTTTTTTTTTAAAGTTCTTAACCTCTTAAAAAATCACCCGTTATTTTGCTGTTTATTGACCAGACGATGAAGAGAAGATACTTCTTTCTACCTACTTTACTTTGTTTTAGCTTTTTATTCATTTTTGATGAACTTTTATGGGTATTTTACTTATATGACATTTGGATGGGGGCTTGCTTAAGTGCTAAATAATAAAAAAAAAACTTGCTTTGTTGCAGACACAAACTTGAGTAGAGTTCGCAGTTGGTGCTAGCGGCAAAAATGACAGCATTGACCTCAAATGTTTGTTGTTATTTTTGTGGGTTTTGGTCAGTTGTTGTATGACGCACCAGCTGAAACTTCTGAACTGTGAGTAAATTTAAATGATTATACCGGCATGTTTAACATTTTGAATGACAAATTGTGCCCATTTTTTAAGTCTATATTTTTTTTCATGTTTTTGTTTCTAGAGAATACACAAAGAAGACATTTATTGGAAAAGAATGGAAGGAAATGTATGGGTTAACAAATTATTTTGAATGATTTGTTAAGAAAGTTAAGATCAAAGGATTCCAATAAATTGGGTAAAGACATTATAGGAAAGTGGTGGCTAAAAAAAATTTGATTTAGTTAAGTTTTCATAATAAAAATGCTTTTTTTCCTATGCGTGAAAAACTGTCAAAAACTATATGCCATTATTTTGGCGACAAGAAGGAATTTTTGATGAGTGTCAAGTTAGCAAAGCAACTTTGACAAATCGAAAAATGCAAAGGTGATTAATTTGCCATTAATTAGTCATTAATTAGTTATGACAATTTGGAATTTCTCATTCAATGTTTTCTATGTTTTTTATCAAGTTAGCAAAGCAGCCTACCGAAAATCGGTACAAACTTCGGGTTGGGGTTGAAATTCTGTAGGATTATAATTCTGCTTTCACAATTCTGCATGTCAAAATTCTGTTTTTCAAAATTCTAGCTGTACAAAATTCTGCATGACCAAAATTCAGTTGGTATTTCAAAATTCTGTTTGTTCAAAATTCTGTTTTTAAAAATTCGATAAATATGTTGTAAAAACGATTTTTCTTTTACAACATATTTACAGAATTTTTTAATACAGAATAGAGAATTTTGGAAAACAGATTTCTTGTAATGGAACTAAATTAAACGTGGTTAGATTTAGGTAAGGTGGTGTTCACTGTATAGAGTTGGTATAAACCGCTTAGAATCATTACAGACAAAATTATCAAGGTTCGCCTTACGAAAACTTAATTGGGTTGACAAGATCTTGTCATCTTATAGTTTTATTTCATTTCATCAATCGGAGTTTTTGTCTCCTACAGACTTAAAAACAATTATACATTTAACTGTAGGTGGGTAATACAATACAGGTTTATACAATAAATATCTTAGCACATATAATAGTTAAGTAAATAACTTAAATAAACAATAATAAAGAATTATAATACAATATAATTAAATTTGGTTAAGAACAATTGACTTAAAAATATTTCTCGAACAATTCATATCAAAATCCACTCTAGAGCATACTAAATTAGCTTCTCTGATGCAACGGGAGATGGGTTCATTGCGACCATAGTTTCTGTGATGAAACTGTTCATATAAAATATAACGTTCACGTGTAACTCTTGAAGGTGCAATACCTTCATAAAATAAGTTTATAAGCGGCGGGCATTTAATATGCCTGGTTATAATGTCCCTGACAAACATAATAGAAAAATATTTTCTTCGAGTTTCCAGTGATTTCATTCCAAATAATAAACATCTGGTTTCGTAGGAAGGTCCGGTAATTCTCCAATATAATTTAAAAAAAAGCATATCTCGTAAAATTTCTTTGTACATTTTCTATTCTTTTAGATGAATTTGAGTAGCTAATACGGATTCCAAACTGTGCAGCAGTACTCTAGCACAGATCTTACTAAAGAATTATATAATGTTATCAGAGTATATGAATCATTAAACTCTCTTGTATTTCTTTTAACAAATCCTAGCATTTGGTTAGCTTTATTGATCATATAATCATAATGAGGCCGGAATGGAAGACTAACGTCAAGAATAACTCCCAGATCTTCTGAATTACTCTTTCCAGGTCGACATTAGAGATGGTATAGTTAAAAATTATTGGATTTTGGTTCCTGTTACAAGATAAAACTTTACATTTGGCTATATTAAGATTAAGGAAATTAGCTTTGCACCAAGACACCAATCTACCCAAGTCAGCCAACAGAAGATTACAGTCAGATTTACAGGAAATCCTACAATAAAGTTTAAGATCATCTGCAAAAAGCAAGCAGGAAGAATCTTGAAAGAAAGCGGGAATGTCATTGACAAAGAGGAGAAAAAGCAGTGGTCCCAAATGACTACCTTGAGGAACGCCCGATGGTACACTTATATCATCAGATTTAAAATTTTCAATTTTAACTACTTGCAACCTTCCAGTCAAATAGGATTTTAACCACATTAATAAAGATGAGTGAAAACCAAAACAATAAAGCTTTCGAATAAGGATTTGATGGTTTACTCTATAGAAAGCTTTCGAAAAATCAGTAAATATAATATCAGTTTGATGACCTTTTTCCATATTAGATATAATGCTATTCGTCAATAACGTTAAATTCGTGGTTGTCGATTTTTCTGCAACAAAACCATGTTGAAAGATGGATATTTAATCCTGGATAATAGTTGCAATTCTATTATAAACTATTTTTTCAAAAAGTTTAGGTATGGCAGAAATCTTGCGAATTGGGTCTGTAATTTGTTATTTCTTGCTTAGACCCCAATTTGAAAATCGGAGATATAAATGAAATTTTCCAAGAAATATCGTCTAGATAGAGATACATTGAAAATCATTGTTAGCGGTAAGGCCAGAGCAATAGCACATTTTTTTAAAATTATGGTTGGAATATTATCGGGACCTTCACTTTTGTTCAAATCCAGGCTAAGCTTCTTCAACTTCCGTTTGGCCTAGAACAAGCGACCCAATATTAATACTATTACTCACGGCTGGAAACTCTTGATTTATGATCGATTCTGATGAATAAACAGCTTGAAAATATATAAATATCACGGAAACTTAGATTTTCTTTGTTTTGTTTATATAATTTATACCCTTTGTTTTTTTGGTTTTTAAGATTACCTAAGTTCCTATTAAAACAAACAGGGCTGGAATTCTTTTTAAAATATTTTTTTGGGACATATTTTTCTATAGCACTGTTTAAAACTGACGCGAAGACAGAATAATCATTATCTAAATCAGAAGAAGTAAAAATATTTTGCCACGAAAAAGACAACAAATACTCTACCATTGCATCATAGTTAGCTTTATGATAATCTTCTAATATTATTTACATTTTCTTTTTTTTAAATAATTGTAAAACAATATCTCACCCTCAATTCCAAGGTGATGTTATGTGTTCTCAATGATTGGAAAATTAGACTTTTCAATATTAATAAGAAATTCTTTGTCTACAAATATTAAATCAAGTATGCAATTGAGATCATTATATTCATGGTTTATTTGAACTAAATCATATTGGCTTAGAAAATCAATAACAGCAGATTCAATTTCTGATGAAATCTCAAAAGGAGTCAAATAATTATCTTCTAAGTCTAAACTCCATTTAATATTACCAATATTAAAATCTCCAGCAAAAATTACATGTTTTAAGTTGTTTAAACTATCTAAGATTTTTTTGGAATTTGACAAATGCATATTATAAAACTCTAATGTGCTTCTAGGTGGTATATAGCTTGATAATACATTTAATTCTGATTCATCTATTTTGATACATACAATCAGCTGATCAATATCTAGATTAGGAGGTGAGGAATTAGAGTCTAGTTCAATTTCACTGCATGGCAGAGAGGCACGAACAGCAACCAGTACTCCTCCGCCCCTTTCCATTCCAGTTTTTATTTTGCATCTATCTTTTCTGAATATAGACTAATGATTTGAAAAAATGTCTGTTTCTGTTAAAACACTAATATCGTAATTGCAAGAAGATAAAGAAACAAATACATTATTAAACCTAGTTCTTATCCCACCTACGTTTCGATAATAAAAGGATATATTTCTTTTTCCAAAATGAGCAGATGATGACAGTCTAGATGAACTTATAGATGAAAGCTTATGTGAAAGGGCAGCAGATTGAGATATATCATTTGAAGAAAGCAAAGCGTAATTCTCAGACCTCTGAGAACTACCCTTTATTCGTTTTTTGGAATAAAAACAAATGGTCGTATAGTAACTCCCGATGGCCAAAAATTCGCATTATAGATTGAACTGGTGTATTCATTTGGGGCAATTATTTTTAAGTTTATGTAATTATGTTTTGTTTCCTCATTTTTATTTAGCATGAAACAAGATATTCCTGAAGGATTTGGAAACGCAGATAAATTCAAAACAATGTAGTCAATTATTGCAACTGAGATAGTGACAGGATGAAAACCGGGGATATGGAAACATTTTACTTTTCGCATTACCTTCATATTTTGACATTGCCCTCTGTTTCCCACAAGGCCTTGAGGTATAGGATTCAATCTTTTGGCAGCAGCACTAGTATCCTTATTTCCATCGACAACGGCAACGCGAGTATTAGAGACACCAGCAACATCAGCGTCATCCTCCACTACAACAACATTTGCAGCACCAGTACCACCATCAATACCATCAGCAACAGAAAAAACACCAGCAACACTAGTAGCATTAACACCAGCATTCTCACCACCAACACCAACATTAGCAACAACAACTGCATCATCGACGACAACAATATTTGCATCACCTCAAATTTTGATCCGTGGTTCAAAAATTTTTCCTGGCTAAACTAGGTGAAATTCCTTAGGTTCAACGATGGTTCAAGGTTCAAGTATGTAATAATAGCCAACTTAATGCCTGAGCCATCGTTGAACCTCAGTAAGTTCGCCGAAGTCGGTGAGTTAAAATTGCTGAACCACGAGTTAAATATTTGTACAACTGGCCCTGAGATATTTGTTTTTTACCGTGTTCCTATATGCTATCTGAATTAGTCTCTGATTGAATTTCTCACAAAATAAAGCCCTATTTTCACTGTAAGCCCTCCCTACCGTATCAAGGTACATTTTACATACTCATAGTACTAAGTGATCGGAAGGCAGACCTTTATATACCGTTTCCATAGGTATACTTCCTGTGATGGTGGTTTCCTCAAAGACACCGCAAGAGTGCAAATGAATGAATTCTATAACACGCCCGCCACAACGAACATCCGAAAAGTGCACCACATTTTGGCACAAATAAAGATTTAAACAAAAAAAAAGGAGGGAGAAGAAAAAAAAACTCCAGCATAAACATTGAAAGATACACATGATGGCCTTGACCGAAGATTTATTAGATCACTCTCCAGCCATCTCTATGTCTGTACCTATGTCTGTTTACCTATCTATTTCTATATACTAGTTTGGAAAATGTGAATGATGCTTTGATGCTTAAGCAAACTTTGTGGCTTAAAAGGGGACTGAGTGAATTTTAATGGTTGAGAGAAAGCAAACTAAGAAACTGACCACATTTTCATTTCAAATCACAAAATCTTTATTCTTTACCAAGTTTGAAAACCAAAAAGACAGAGAAAGGGGCATGTATCTCTCTGTGTGTGTGTATCTTTTTGAACGACAAAACTAATGAAATGAAAATGAAAAATGCATGCGATAAAAATACAAATATATGTACATAAGATAGGAGAAACAAACTCTTCATAAAAATATAAAATGAAAAAAAAAAAAAAAACAAAAAGAACAACAAAGTTTCACTTGGGAAATTTTCAACTACCACTCAAGGTACCTACCGAACCCATAGTTCTAACTAAGGGTAACGGAACATACAAATTTAATATTACCAGGGGTGGCCTAAGAAAAAAAAAAAGGAAAATAAGTTTTGCCCACATTTCTTGGTAATGGCTTTACGAATTTTGTTCAGATTTTATAAACAGATACCTTCAAGCAGCATAAACAATTTTTCCAACAAAAAATTTTCAAATAATGTGTTACTTAAAATTGCATAGTACCTTGGTCTTTTTTAAAACTCTTTTTACTTATGTCCTTTTTATAATATTAAAGCGTAAAGTGCAATAAGATCCGCAGAAATAATGTTAATTTTTCCCTTTGTATTTCCTAATTAAAGACGACGTGCTACATCTAATTTTTTTAAGCCCTGATGTAGAAACCGTCCTGCCAGAAAGCCTAGCCAGCCCTGAATTTTGTATATGCTCAAGAGAATGAAGTGAAACTGAAAAAAACTTTTACCCCAATCATCGCAAACAAAATAAACAAAACAAAATATAAAAATAAAAAAAAAAGAATAAAAAGCTCTGGACTATTATGATAATAAAAATGAAACAAAAGGAATGATAACGATGACAATGGCCGCTGGTATCGAAAATCCAAGGACATGCATCGTAGAGATTCTGCCGTAAGTGGCACTGCTTATTTCCGATGCTCCAGCACCCAGCCACTACCACTATTGTGATGTTTTGGGGATGGTCTCGAGGGGGTTTGGATTTCGACTTTCGAATGAGAAGATCCAAAACAACGGCATGGCATATGAGTTCTGGATAGAGCTAGCTTCACAAGTGGATAATAAGGAATCCTGGGCATTGCATGCAGCTGGTCTGTACAAACATATATATTTTTGTTTTCCACCGATAAGTGTATGTACACACGTATTATATACAATACAAGTATGTATGTATGCGAAAGAGGATTAAACACATAAGTGTAAAATGGGTGCCAGGAGGAAAATCCCTTTTAAGTACCTGTAATTAATGAAAATGTATATTTTTCCGTGTTGCATCGTAATGGCTATTTGCAATTGTATATAAATTTCCTACACATACATACATACCTCCACAAATTCCTATACTAAATTCACCATATGGAATTTTATTTGTTCTGAGATAGAATGAAATGGGGTAAAGTTAAGTACCATCTAGATATAACGGGTGATTTTTTAAGAGGCTTAAAACTTTAAAAAAAAAAACACAAAAAATTCGAAAAAATGAATGAAATATTTATTTGAATCGATTTGCAATTTAATGTTTAAAGATAATTTCATGCAAATGTTGACCGCGGCTGCGTCTCAGGTAGCCCATCCGCTGAGTCCAATTTTGGCATACTCTTTCACACATATCGGCCGGTATCTCACGAATGAATGCATGGATGTTGGCTTCCAGTGCGTCAATCGAAGCGGGCTTGTCCCTATAGACATTAGCCCCCACAAAAAATAATCTAATGGTCCCAAATCGCACGATCTAGGCGGCAAATTGACCGGCCCGAAACGTGAAATTAACTGTTCACCAAACTCGCCTCGCAATTGCGCCATTGTTTCGCGTGCTGTGTGGCATGTGGCACCGTCTTGTTGAAACCACATATCATGCAAGTCAAGAACTTCCATTTCGGGATGCATTGGTAGCTGTTGCAATGCTTCTGGCTGATCTTCACTCCAAATGCGGCAATTATGCTTATTTACGTACCCATTCAACCAAAAATGAGCCTCATCGCTGAACACAATTTTTCGATAAAAAAGCGGATCCTCGGCCAGCTTTCCAAGATCCCATTCACCAAAAATTCGGCGTTGTGGTAGGTCGGCTGGCCTTAGTTCTTGCACCAGCTGTATCTTAAAAGGCTTTACGCCCAAATCCTTCCGCAAAATTTTCCACGTAGTGCTGTAACAAAGGCCTAACTGCTGGGAACGGCGCCGAATCGACATTTCGCGGTCTTCTGTCACACTAGCTGATACGGCCGCAATATTTTCTTCACTACGCACAGTACGTAAACGTGTTGGTGGTTTAATGTCCGACAAAGTAAATTTGGTGCGAAATTTGGTCACAATCTTCCGAATAGACTGCTCAGAAGGTCGAGAATGCCGACCATAAAATGGAAGCAGCGCGCGATGAACATTTCGAACCGAGCACGAATTTTGATAGTAAAATTCAATAATTTGCAAGCGTTGTTCATTTGTAAGACGATCCATGGTTAAATTGCAAACCAAACTGAAGCTGTTTGACAGTGACACAAGGTACTAAACACACGTCAGCTGTCAAAACCAGTGTTGCCAAAACCAAACCAGCTAAAAAATCACCCGTTAGAAACTATACTATCTCTATAGTACACACTATATCTATACAGTGTGCATTGAGAAAAATAGCAACATTAGTATCTATCTACCCATGTGTTTTCATTCCATAGCATTTCCATCCAATGCAATTGAAATTTGTAATGAGTCCAGTTACATATACTTATAAGTACGTTTGTTTAATATAAATGCAGATTTATCTAGTGATTTAAAATTAAATACCTACAGAAATTATGAAGGTAATTTTGAGTTAAAAACGGATTTAAAATATTTTATGTAGGGACATACATATAGGCTTTTCCAATCCATTTTTCCAAATAACTATTACATTTAGAAAGAAAATTAACAAATCTATATAATTAAATTTAAGAATTTATTTTCATAAATAATTCAGTTTTGTACGAATTTTTCATATAAATTTTAAATTTTTTTGAAAATATGCATTATTATTGCATACACACGCACTACAGTTCTCAGCAAAAATCTAATTTATTTTTGATCGACATATATACGTAAAAATAGACACCTGAACATTACACCAATTTTTTTTTTCATATCTAATAATTATATGCAAAAATAAATCAACAAAAGTTCTATAAAGAAATAAAATACACCACTGAGTCGCAGGTTCTTGCTCCCAGGTACGTTTCTATTTGAGAGTAAAAAGACTTCGAGGAACTCTTGAAAGTAAAATTCGAATTGAAAAAGTAATGGAATTAGCTTACTACTATTACAGTCCAAGCACCATACTGGACTGATTTATTCTTGATAGAATATCTTCAGGGCTGTCCCTTGACTATAAATTCAAATTTAACTCAAAAGTCCACAAAACCAAAAACAAAAATAATAACACTTCTATTTATTATTTACGCGTTTACTCTTCTTCGTAAATCCATACTGGCAGGACGGGCGATGAGATCGTCAGCCGCCATCTTGTGAAACATGTTTTATCAAATATACTGTAGGTATTTCGTGAACCATGCATGTATCTTTTGACAAAAAAAGTAAATTTTTTGAAAGCTAATATTCCATTAATTTATATTCTTTTTATATCAAATTATTTTCATAAAAAGTTTTTGAAAAAAAAAAATATGTTAAATTGAAAAAAAAAATTTTTAATTGATTGTTTTCAAAAATTTAAAATTTAATCCCTCAAAAACAAGATAGAAGTAAAATTAAAAAAAAAATCATTTTCAACCAGTTTCTGAAATATGTAGGTAATTTTCAAAAAAGAAACTTAAGCGATACCGAGACGATAACAGCTCCTAAGCATCCGAAAATATACCAAGACGATATACGATACTTTTTCGACCGAAATTAACCGGTACTCTTGGTAATATCGTTTGTTACTGGCAGAAAATATATTTTTTTTAATATTATTATTTATTTATTACAAACAAACCATTTTTGTAATTGGTTTCTCGGAAAGGGCTCCATCGATTTAGATGTTATTTTCAGACCAGGGAGAAGGTTAAGGCTATAATTTTAATTACAATTGCCCACGGCCATGTCCATTTTACTTATGCTTGCTTTTTCTGAAACCAACTATTTGGATGAAATTTTCAGACTTGTTCTCTTAAGTGAGGAAGAGACTTAAGTAAAATCTAAAAATATTTGTATACATTGTTTTTCTGTGAACCTATGACTCTGCGTCAAAATTTTTGTGTGAAATACCTAAGCGGAACTAAACTGCCCTCAAAAATTGTTAAGTCAACAAAAAAAAAACAAAAAATTTTCTTTTACATAGTGATTATTGTATTTAATATTAAAAATACCAAGCGTGTTCAACTACAAGATGAAGTCGTGCATTTTATTTTGATTTGCGACAGAGACCACACCAAAACCAGGCGAGGCCGATACTGATACCGAGACGAGACTTTGTTTGAGGAGACCAAACAAGATTAAGTTATACGAATACCGAGACCGACACCGAGACCATACTGAAATTTTTCAATTAAAATTTTTTAATTAAATGCTCTTTGAATCACGAAAATTTAATTTTCACAAAAACAAAAACAAAATGCTCAAGTTTTGAAAACAAAAAAAATCATTTAATTTTTATTCGAGATTTTTCCATATAAATCTTTTAGATTAGCTAAGACCTCTCCTAGTTTCAATTAAATGCTCCATTTTCACAATTATTTTTAAAGATCGGAAGCACAAAAGGTACAGAATTCTATATTCAATACATGACCCTGCGCAGCTAACTTTAAATCGCTCTTTCTCTAAAACATTCAATCATTTTCGAAACAAATCTTTTTGTTAAGTTAAATGCTCATCTACATAGTTTTTAATTAAATGTTCTATTTTCAAAACAATTTCCGAAGATTTGAGGTAAACAAAAGATAATTCCATTTCTCATGGATTATAGCTACCCTGCGCTACTAATTTTAAATCAGTTTTTCCCAAAAATATTCAAGCTTTTCCGACTAAAATATTTTTGAAATAAAATTGACCTGAACCGAACACGATGTCCAACAGACTTTATGTTAAAATATCAGTTTTTTATAAACGCGTTACTTGTGAAGTAGCTATGTATTCAGAGTTGAAACGGGACTGAAGTATATGGATTCCGCCTTTAAATTTAATTTCCATAATTTATATTTAGGTACCATGTTGTTATTAATTTTCAAAATCTAATTTGAAGCTATTTGCATTATTTTTCAATAATTGAAAAAGGGGCAGCATTGGTCATACATAATTATAACCATTATGAACTTTACTATTATAGCATAAACCAGCGGTTCCTCGCGGAGTACTTCGTTGCGTGTATAGAATTTTCCGCAGTTTATGGTTTACATATGCAGAAAATGCAATAACTATTTTTAATTATATTAATGTATAATAAATCTATGAAACAACCGAACAAACAAAAACAATATTAACTTAACTTAAAAAATAAGGAAATCAACAACAATATTAAACAAGGTGTCCCACAGTCATCACCGCGGACGACAATTATGAGTGCTTGAGGGCCATTTTACCATTTTTTTTATTTGGCATTCAAGCAAGAATAATTTTTAACCACTCAAACCTGGTAAATTATTGAGTACCTACAAATAGTACGCTGTTCGATGAACGAAATTGATAACTGTTGCATATTTTTTGGAGAAGTCTACACTCATTTTTCACACACAATTATTTACCCTGGCCATTAACTGTGTGCGAAAAATGACATTTTTGTTTTTTCGTGTTTATTTTTGTTGTTTCTTTTATTACAGCCTGTGTTTTTTTTTTTTCAATTGCATTTGCTTTGATTTTTTGAATTAGTGTAACTGTCAATAAATATTTGTTCGCTGCGTTTTCGTAAGCATTTCGTTGTCTTTTTGGAGACCAACTAAAAATTTCTTTCCGTATCAGCAGCGTACTAGACTTTAAGTGGTATTCTTCCGGAAAATAGCAGTGAAATCTTATCAAGCAAACAAAGCAAGTGAATTTAATTTCTTAAAAAAAACTAGCTATTGTGGATTAAGGCTTGCAGAATACACCTCGTCAAACCTGGCATTTGGCTCTACTTTCAGGTAGAGGAGAAAGAAGAAATAACTTTAGCTTGCGTGTGAAGATTCTATTTTCAGGGAAATATTTTTAACTTCCGAAAAATTCTATATAAAACTTTTAGAAAATTGCATGTTTTACAACTTTGTACTTTTTTTGTTAACAATATCAACCGTTTAAGAAGTTTAAACAACATCTTAATAACGTATACTTCAATGCACTACAAATCTTAAAGCCTAGTACGCAGATGGAGCTAAAATTTCGTTCACTCTTTTCTCTCCAAACACCAGCTAAGACTCCTAGCTAAATTTTGACATAAGATTTTTGTGGAGACTACAACACAAAAAACAGCTGTTCTCTGAAAAGAAATTATATTCCACAATTTCAAAGAATTTTTCAATATTTTAAGTGAATGTAACCAAATAAAATAGATTTTTCTCTTTGGCATTAATAAATCGTTTGTCTTAGAATATTTCTCGTACTCAATTTTCTTTTTCACAATGTAAAGCTCACATAAATCTATCAAATAAAAAATCCTGCCACAATTTAGCTCAGGAATTAATGTACCTAACAATTATTTCACGCGCTAAATTCTGACAGATGGCACCGTACATTAAGAAACGAAAATTTGATTTTTTAGCTCGAGCTGCGTACCTCCCGGCTAAAATGCTTGGCTGAATTTTAGCTCGGCTTAATTTTGGAGAGAATTTTGTATGGGAGCGAAATTTTAGCTCGATCTGCGTACTAGGCTTTAGCAGTGTGTTCTAAAATGCAGCTTGCTGAAGTCACATGTTTGAAAACCTCATATTCAGTGCAGCTATGCAGTAAAAAAATCGGGTTGATGAACAAAATATTCAAAAGTCAAAGAGTGTGTTCGTAAACATCAAATGCGTTTGCAAGTAAATTAATTGACATTGATCAAACCGATTTTTTACTACCAGGACCATTGCATTTTTAACAATTGTTTTTAACAATGACGATCAAATTGAGTTTGATTTGACGTTTCCGAAAACGGCCATTTTTTTGTAGAAGATGAGTTTAAATTCGTGTTGCGTTACGAAATTTAAGCCGCCAACCTCATATTCGGATTTAGCACCCTCAAAAACATAAGGCGGAAAACAAATCAAAACTACCCTTAAATTTGACAGCTGATGAGGGTTTTTTTTTAGCACAAACAGACTAGACTTGAATCTTTGTGTAAAAGAACGAATGGAAAATTTCTAGTGCTAACGCTAACCGATATTAGTCAAATATTTTATGCGGAGTTTCTTTTAATTCCCTTGATCGCTTTTAAGTGGAGGAGAAGAAATGCAAAAATTTCATAAATAGGTAATCACAACTGTTATGTGTAAAGATGTCTATATATTATTTTCGTTGTTATTTCTGCAAGGATCTTATACCTACCTAAAATCACTTTTCTCTTTACAAATCAAACCAAGTGATTTTCGATGCTCTTAAAGGTTATTGGGCGTAGCGACATAGGAATCCATATAAATGATCCAGTGTCAAATAGACAGATCTTATTTAATTTTTTGTTTTTGCAAGAAAATTGCTTCTCATAGACCGTGTTAGTATATCAATGTACACATCTATTGAAACCGAAAGGGGAAGACAACATTTTTCAAAGAAAATAGAAAAAGAAAGCAACACAAAAACGTTTCTTTCGCCTATGACATCTTAGCTCAGTTCTTGCTAATGTTACATTTCTCAACAACTTGACTTCTTTTATTTTTTTTTATTTTTCACTAATTGCATATTTTGATTGATGGACTATTGATTGGAAGTTCCAAAGTTTCCTTCAAAAAAAAAAAAGGAGAGTCAACAACTCTATGCGCTTTTTTCTACTCAAATCGATTGATGGACAGACGAAGAGAAAATAGCATAAATCTTTCAGGGAAAATCTCATCTGATGGTTGTCAATAAGTTGGGACTGTGCCAACAAACTGTCTATTTTGACATCTGTATTTTTCTTCTTCGTTTTTGCTATGGGTTTTTCCCTTGGCATAAGCAATGTATACAACAAGTACAAAAAAAAACGTAAAATTTACTGATTCAAAACGGATGTTCAAAATTCTATGCTAATTTCCTGAGCGAAAGTGAAGAAATAATTGACTTTATGGCATGGCAGAAATGAAGAAAAATAAAAAAAAAAACAAGTGACAAGAACCACCTGACGAATTGTCACTTTTAATTTGAATTTAATTAGAAACTGTCACTCGTATATGGTGCGGCGCGGTGGCCGGCCTCAACTCGGTGATAAAGAAAGCAAAAGTTTGTCTATTCTATTCGATTCACCTTCCTATAAAGGTAGTGATTTATTTTTCGAATAAGTTTTTTGTTTCCTCCTTTATCCATTATCCCTGAACTTTGAATATGTCTGCTAAACAGAACCAGTCACATATCGGGGAAAAGGATTTCCTCTGTAGAATAGAATTTATAGCTCCATTCCGTGAGCCTTCCGCACAGAGGGAATTCTGTGTGCTTCTTTGAATCTTTTGGCTCTATGTAAGAATGTACCCTATGCCTAAGTCTGAACATGACGGTGCTACAACATTTTTTGTTTGTGTGTGGAGAGAGCTATGGTGATTTGTGTATACAAGAATTGTGTTTCGCATTAGGCTCTGGGCTTATTGATGATTTGCTATTCCCATTTGTTGGCTGCCTGGTTATACATGCAATTACTTTTTATATCTTAAGAATAATCAGGTTTCGAAGATTTGAGGTTATGAACTTTTTTCTGTGTTGTTGGCTGTTGTCGATGTTTTGGTTCTTTTGAATAAGTTTATTTGCAGTACGTGATGATGCTAAGTAGCTTAATGAAGATTTTTAAGCTTGAAGCACGTAGTACATTTTACATACATATGTATGTAGAAGTATAGGTCGTTAAGTATATATACTCAAAAATAAATAAAAAGAAAATTAATATTTGCACAAGAAGCTGCCTGCATAAATTTGCGAATGGCTTATGAAGTTAAATATTCTGCGAAGGAAGTTAACTTTTATTGAGTTGTGATGACGAATTTAACATATCCTTTTTTTTTACAGCAGAAATAATTGCCGAAAGCCACGCAAGTCTTAATAAAAATATTATCTTTTTCAATAAAAAAAATCAAGGACTGATGGAATTTATACCAATTGAAAAAGTTTTTTAAAAACAAAATTCATTAATAAAGCAAAAGTTAAACATGTTAGGTAGGTATATTGCTTCATGGGATAGGAATTACCACACGATTTATCAAACTTATGCAAATATCTTATCCATAAATAAAATAAACTTCATTGCCCAGAACTTGAACCCAACTTTCAATATATTAGAAAAAAGAGCATTAGTTTGAAAGCCAAGTCAGGACTTTTTAAGATATTATAATCTTAAAATGTATAAAAAACCTGTTTGCAGTGAACTTTGGCTTCCAAAGCGTCACTCCGATTTGTTTTACTGTCGGCATCAGGAAGGGATTAGGAAGGGATTTCACATTTATCTCCATAGAAATTATTTAATTAATTTTCATTCAGCAAAGTAAAGAAATAAAATGCACGACTTGGTCGTATGTACTTGCTTTTATGATCAAGAAAATTATATATAAAAATATAGAAATTATCAGAGATAAAAGTTTGAAAGCATCTTGAAAGTTTGAGATGAAAAAAAGAACGCCATATTAATTTTTTATTGAAATAACTTTTTATATATCAAATTCATTAAATATTTTTAAGGACAAAATTTGGAATTCAATCCTTAAGTATTTATTTATGTGCATTTATAAAACTAAAATTTAAACAAAAAAACTCCACACATAAATTGTAGATATTCTATTTTCAAAAAAAAGAAATTGAACTAATTTGATTTAAAATTTTTTTTTTATTTTGAACATTTTTGAATCTTATTTGAAATTTGTATCTAATCTTCTCCGTTACCGAAAATGACAAAAGTTGGTATAAATGGAGAACTTTTAAAGTATTTGAAATATTGTTCCGCATACAAAGCTAGACTTGAAAAAAAAGTTATTGTGGAATTTTTAAAGATTTTTATATCGTGTCTAACTGCCTAAAACACGGTTACAGAAAAAACAAAATTGCACTTTTCTCTCCCGAATTACAAAGACTTATATGCCTTTTTTTAAAAGGTTTGAATTTCTTTGATCCCCATCCATAAAAGTGATCGATCAAAGTAATTAAGAAAAATATGTGAAACATTTCATTGAAATCTGATAATGTTTACACGTGCTAGCGAGCGCTTCAATTTTTCATACAAAATACTTGGTGTTTTCAAAGCCTTTTATTCAAAAAGTCGGTAAAAGTGTTAACGCTGATGGAAAATCTTTAAGTTTGGCACATATATCCTTAGAGTAGAGTACATAAATATTTTTTTTTGATATTTTAAGACAGTTGTTCTTTTAAAAATAGCAACAATTTCCCAAAAACAATAATATTTAATGTTATTTTAAATGGGGTAAATATTCCAAAAAAATTTTGGGAAATATTTTCTTCATACTCCTTACGGTACTAAATCTATGTGCAAAGTTTAAATATTTAAATTTCTTGATTAACGTTAACCGATTTCAATGAAATTTTATCCACATTTTTTTTTCAATAACCGTGTTCACTTTCATTTCATCGTTACTGGCAATAAAAAAACAAAATTTTAACTGTATACTTGTTCCGTTACTAGCTTTCATGTTTTTTTTTCTGATCGATAAATTAAACTTGGCACTAAACCAAAGAAGATTTGATGGGAGACGGACACAATCCCCAAATTCTTAATCCCAAAAACCCAAAATCCCAGAATACCGAAAACCCAGAATTCCGAAAGCCCAGAATCTAAAATAAATGAAATTCCGAAAACCCAAAATCCAAATATTTTGGCCTATTTCTCGAAACTTTATTTGAAAAAAAAAAGAGTAAATTAAAAAATATATAAATTTTGAAAAAAAAAGTTACTGCGACTTCTCTGATGAACTTTAAAGCTAAATTCACATTATCTGGGTCTGGATTGAGGTTATCTCATAACACGTATTACAGGTACAAGTTATCACTCTGACCGGCAGACGGCTTTTTACCATTGTGAATCATGTCAGTGTTTTGTCAGCAGTTATCATCAGTGGTAGGAAAAGAAACAGAGGCCTTACATGAAAAATAAGTTATCATAAGGAGAAAAGAGATGGGTATATAGCACTGTTTTCTCACTAACCCACATCCATTTATTTTCATGAGGTGAACCATATGGGTTATGAGCGATAATAAAACGCGGCTATATTATAGATTTCTCATCCATAAAGTCTCGATATAATAAAGTTTTTTAAGACAGAAAACATCGAGTGCACTCACATCATTGATACCTGATTCACTTTCGCTCTTATAGAATTGAAATCAAATAGTTTTGATAAATTAATAACAAAGTAAAAAAGTACTCAATTTTGAAGTGATCCTTCTACATTTCAAAATAAAAACTAAATAAGAAACAAAGCGCGAAAACATGGGTTGGAATAAAAGTATAATCACTTACTGTAGGTACATACGAAATCTCAAAAAATTATATTAAACAATTTGCACAAAGTTTTCATTTTATATAATTTTTCGGGATTTTGGGTTTTTCGGGATTCTGGGTTTTCGTGATTTTGGGGTTTCGGGATTCTAGTTTTTCGGGAATATGGATTTTCGGGATTGTGGGATTTCAGGTTATTGATATTCAGGGTTTTCGGGATTCTGGATTTTCGGGATTTTGAGTTTTCTGGATTTCGGTTTTTGGGATTCTGATCCCAACCCATATTGGTTTTATGTAAGTGCACAGAAAAAACTAAACTTCATATTGTGATAGCCCGAGTTTAAGATTGAATTTGGTATATTTAAGTAGCCATTTAAAAAATAATAATATTTTCCTTAACGGCCTTTAAGCAATTGTATTTTTTATTATTATTTTTTTCATATAAGTTAAAAGTTTTCTTCAATTACTTTAAAAAGTGCAAAAACGTACTAATTTTTAAAAATTTTGAACATTTTTTAAAAATCCGAAAATATTTTTTTTAATTTTACTAAAAAAATAACTGCTTAAAAGAAGGTTTTTTTGGTAATACAAATTCTTCTTAGTCGTTTTTGAGAAAAATGAGATTTTGTATAATTACTGAAAAAAATTTAATACTAGTTACCGTTATTTTTAATTCTACCGTTATTTTTAATTCAAAAAAGGGTACCGAGTTTTAAGAAAATCGATCCAGCCATGCAGGCTATAGCCGAACAGACAAACAGACTAACAGTCATCCAGACCCGCATTTTGAGACCCACTTCCATATCATCGTTTTAACAAGTCTGACCAAAATTTTGAGTTTAATTCTTCAATTCTTAAGATATAACTTATCGAGGTACCTACATATATCGTAAGTATATATCTACCATTAGAATTTTGAAAGGAGCTGTCAAAGAAATTCTTCTTTAAATCTTTAATCTGAACTGAAATGAACCTTGAAACCAGAGAATATCAACTATCAAGAAGCCAATCTTTCGTACATTTCACAATCCAAAACCCATTTGTTTACGTTGTTGTATTCGGAATTCCACTTCGTGTCGATGAATAGATGTGAATTCCAACAACAACAAGACCTGTGCTGAATGGACGAGCTGATTCTATGTGTGCTTTTTTCACTGTTTTTTACTTATATTTTGCAAAATCTAATACATCAGCTGTTAGCTTTTCAGCTTGTAGGCAAATCAAACTGACAGCTGAGGATTTCCATCTTTATATTGTTTATCTACATATGCTCGAAGCATAGGATATAATACTGATATAAAGAGCCACAGACAATGGTTGGTTCAATATCACTTTGGTAATAACCGTGTTATATTATCGCTCATGTCATAACCCATATGGTTCACATCATTAAAATTAAACGATGTGAGTAAGTGCAAAAACATCTCTTTTTTTTATTTTGTTTACGTATCTTTCATGCAAAGCCTGTCTCTTATCTTAGTACTACAGTACACTGCATACAAGTCGCTGATATGATTCACAATGGTATAGCCCTCTGCCGGCCTGAGTAAAAACTTGTGTATGGGCTTTTAAAATAAACATCGATAGAAACCTGGATCTCATGTTATTTTTGTAATAGGTACATGGTAAAAGATAACCTGGATCCGTAAGTAGTAAAATCAATTTAAAAATTCACCAATATTGCTCTTATTTATAAAATTAAAAAAAAAGAAACAGACAAAGAAAATTACAATGCTAATGGAATGGAGTAGATAGAAAAATATAAAAGTTGATTCCAACTCAATTGTTGTTCGATACATTTATTTTTGAACAAAAAAATACAAGTGCCAATACAAAAAGGGCAAAACAAAAAACAAAACAGAGATGAAGTACGCACTGCTTGAAAACATTAAAAATATTGCTGTTGCAGTATCTTTGAGAGCAGTGCACAACACAACTTGAAATATTTCAGTTATCAGCAGCGTTGTCATGGGTGCAGATTTATCAGCATTTTGCAGATTTGCAACCCACAGACTTTTGAAATTCGAAAATCTGCACTGCAGATTATGTTTGCACTCGTGCCTTATTTAATATTTTGTTCTCCTTTTAATTCTTTAAAAAAATCTCCAAATCTTGTCGTCTCAAAGTTTCCATATTCCATAAAAACAAATCATAATAACTGCACTAACTTGAAAAAATAGCGGTACCTTCCATATAAAAGTTCAAAAACCGGACAGGAAAATAATTTTTTTCTCAAAAACGACTCTTACGGTTTTGGTTAAACTTTTTCCATAAACAAGAATTGATACGATATACTACAAAAAATTATAAAATTTTGCATTTAGCAACTATTAATGGAACCTGTCATAGAACATGTTTTTTATTTTAAACTTTCTCCCTATCGGCTGAAAGGATCTATATAATTTTTATATACAAATTTCAAATAAGATTTAATTTTTTAAGAAAACCATTTTAACGATTTAAAATTTGTTTGTCCTTACAAACATATTCAATAAAGAATTAAGATTCGTTCTTTTTTCTCAACGAAGTTTTTTTTAGCTAATATAACTATTGTACTTCATGCTTTTAAACATTTTTCTCTCATAATGTTTTTTCGTATAATGTTCTTAACCCTCAGCATTTTGAACATAAGAGAAAGTACGTGCTCTTTTCTTTCTTTTAAAATCTGCATTGCAGATTTTTTTTTGTCATTGTTGCATATTTCTGAAAAAAAAATTATGGTAACACTGGTTATCAGTTTAAAAAAGTAAAACTGACTAGGTAGGGGTAACCGGGGCATGTTGGTCGAAGGAGTAAGTGGCTAACTGTCAATAATAAAATCGATTTTGTTTTTGTTTCAAATGTTTATACCTTGGGGTATGGCTCAAAAAATTTGATGTGAAGTAAAGTTAAGCTGTGTTCTTGAATTTATCATCCAGAGCTTTTTTGCTATTTAAAAAAAAAAAACAGTTAATTGCTAAATGATCGATGGGGGCAAATTGACTAATTTTTTTTGGTAACCTAAGTTGACCCATTATTTTGTATGGGATTTGCAAAACATTAATTCAATTTATTTTAAATAATTAATTTAGTAATACTCTCAAAAGTTTACCGATGATATGGAATATTCCTGAAACTCGCTGCAATAATATTTTATAACAAATAAATTCTTTTTTTGTATTTATTTATCAGTATATCCTTTTTCGTGACCTTTTGAACTTTAAATTAAGGACCTATCGCGAGTTTTATAACTTTTTATAAAATTGTCTTCAGACACTCTTCTAACCACGATCGAAATGTAACATTTTTAAAAAATTTAAAAAATTAAAAACAGAAAAAACCTAAAGCCCACGATAGGAACTCAATTTTTATATATCATTTTCATAAATAAGGTTATACCTATAGCAAGGCTTTTAATTATTATTATTACTTATTTTCAGTTTTATACATTAACAAAAAACAAAAATCCTTTGAGTAAAACATCTATTATGGAAAAAAAAAGACAATTAAATCAGTTCGTATAATATTATTACCAAATATGTACATAGGTACACATACACAATCAACAAGTTTGCTCATGTTCATGTGTCATTTGTTATACAAAGACAAAAAAAAAAAAAACAATAAAAGCCGAGACACTCAATTAACTAACGGTATAAACCTGCTTTTTATGTATATTTCACCAGACAAATTAAATAATTCATTAACAAATAAACAAAAAAAAAACAAAAAACAAAATAAATATAAAGACAAAAACTTAAATGCAATGACTCACCTGGTAAACGAAGTGGCGATGGACTGGCCATTCCAAAAAAATTGCCATCATACTCCTTGTGCGCCAATAGGACAATAACACCAAGAAGTATCCAATTCATGATGTCGTTGCACTGGCTGTCTACGGCTTTTATTGTTGGAACCTGGAACACGACCAAAAAACAATGGCAGTGGTGGCGGTAATACCGTGTGTTGTTGATGAGACTGATGCAGACTGTTTCCGGTTTCGAATCAAGGGTATTACCCCACCTCACGAACACCAGTGTTTCTACCTGCAAAAAACTGCAACTGATGGTCTTCTACTGCCCCCGAAGCAGTAGCAAAACCAATATTTGGCAGAATTGACAGCGATGATGATGTCGATATAAGACTGAATTATTATAATAGGTAGTAGTATATTGGTAAGTGGCACGCGAAACTATTGACATTGACATCAGTCAACAAAGAACAAAGAAACTTTTTTTTAAATTATTTTAAGGGTTGAATGATTTGATTTTCACTTTCGCCGAGCGTACATTTTTTAATTTCTGTGAAGTTTAATCTTCCTTTTTGTTGATTTTATTTTGATATAAACAATCACTAAAATGGTAGAGGAAGATTAAAATAATATTACCTTGGTATTATTAATTACCCGCTTTAAACGACACGAAACTGACATTCGAACGATTAAGCTATAGTGATTGATTCGAATTCGAATTTTATTCGATGGGGGCTAATCAGCGGACAGGAATGAAAAATACTGCTTAATTTTCCTTAGCCATCGTTCCGGGATTATTAATGATTGGTGTTAAACGGTAAATTTCGAGTGCACAGTACTACGAATCAAGACAGCAATGATGGCAATGTTGTATACCTCCATAAAGGTATAGGAAATTGGCATCCCGATAGATATAGATATTCCTACTAAAAACTCATCCCGATGGTATCCTGTTTTCCAACATCAAAGGCAAACAAGACGCACTTTTAAGGAATAGGGTGTTCTTTTTTTAAGTGAAAGTATAGGTATATCCTGTTACCTGAAAATTGTTCAAATTTTTAAAGAAAAATTGAAAAAGGCTCATACCTATAAGGTTAGTCAGTAATGTCTTTGGAAGTAAGAAGGATTCACTGTATGCGAGTAGAACAGAGCATGACCTAGGATTTACTTCTTCGTTCATTTAAAAGACGAAATAAAAAAGGAAATTTATAAAATTTAAATGAAACTTCATAGATTTCCAATTTTTTATAGTGACTTTATATTTAATGGAGAGTGAATAAATTTGGACTTAAAGTACGTATTCATTTAAGAGTAAAAAAAAACTGCAATCAATTCTCAAGCTGATCTCAAGAGGAAAACTAGTAGACACAGTCATGAAATTAGCTCACAGAGGTGTAGATAGCTATCCGATGGTTATTCTCTAGAGTTAAGTCGTAAAAGTACTCTCAAATGGGATCGCACTTTAGGTACGTACGTATCCATTTGAGAGTAAAAAGACTGCAAGAAACTCTCAAGTAGATGTTGAGAGTAAAACTTGCAAGTGGAAACAGTCATGAAATAAGCTCATAGACTGGTAGTCAGCTATCCGTGAACCGTGAGTCATTCTCAAGAGTTTTGTACTAAAAGAACTCTCGAATGGAAACGTACCTATAGTCTTAAGGCTCTCCCAAACCTACCCGAATGTACTATTGTGAATGATTCGCTGCGAATTCACGTTGGTTTGGGAGAGGCTTTAAGCATTGTGTATTTGTCATATTTAATATTATTGTGAATGCCTTTAAGGTTGTCTATTTTTTTTTTTAATAATTCCTTGATTTTCATGAAAATTTGTAGGACTTGTAAGTTTATTTAATATCTCATCTAAAACTTTAGGTTAAAAAAATTAAATTTAGTAGCGCAACAGTTCATGGAGAACCAGGGCCTAGTGTCTTACAACTCTCAACCATTCCTGTGGACGTGTTGTTGGCAGGAATGGAGGGGACCTAATATTTTTTGCCAAGTCCGAACGGCTAGATATGAGAAGCACTTATTCATGACAAGTTATTCTCTTTGAGGATTTGTCAATTCCTCACAAGAGGCTGTACCTCGGAAAAAAACATTTCTGTTTTTAGGTGGCAGTGGCTGGGAAACGAACCCAGACCTTCGGCATGACAGTTGGTTATAGAAGGAAAAAAAGCACCCTTTTTTAGATAGTGACGTGTGTGTAATTTCAAATTTGATTGCACACACAACGTCGATACAAGAAACGGGATTCAGACATCGACTGTAGGTATGGTCGATGTCTGAGGGAGAGAAGCTGTGATTATAGGCATAATATAGACACTCTATGCATACACAAAGTGAGTATCTATATAGAAAGACCATCGACCATTATGATGGTTGTTTGTACTTGTTCTATACCTATACAACTCACAAATGCCATAGGCAATTTATGTAAACAGAGTGCAGGATGTTGATGATAAATCTTGGTGTGAAAGATTCTGATAAGAAAAAAAAATGATTTCTCAACAATCTATATACGAAACTGTGACAGCGAGTAATTAGTTCAGATGAATTACCTATAGAAGATTTATACTGGTTTGAACGTCGAACGTGTTGGAAACAAGATATTTATATGCGGAAGTTCAATACTGTACTGACAGGTGCAGTTATGAAGAAAACAATAATTGAAGGTGATTATCAAGACGCCATCACCGGCCGACATTAAAATATTTGCCTATGAATGGAGATCTCATAAATCGGAGTTCTCCCATTGAATGTAAGATTATTAGATACTTAAATACATATTTATTTTTAAGGAAATCTGATAATGTTAGTAGTTTTCTTTATGGAGTTTGATTTTATATAAGATATATGTATAATTATGTACATATATTTTCACCTCAAAAAAATAAGGTACAACACAACGTTTAAAATGATTTAATGAGGTTTTGGTATTCTTATTCAGGTAGTAAGAAACTTGACCCTAGCTAAAGATTTCGAAGTTGTAATTCGTTTCTTAGTGAGTCAAAAGTAAAAACGAACCCTGAGTTCAGAAATGCATATTGGGTCAATTTTGAACACAATTGCTGAAAAAATTGTATACTTTTTATGTTGGTTTTTGCAATTTTTTTTATCAAGACTAAACACCATAGCTTCTAAAAAGTATTAATCAGATCCTCGAAGAATAGAGAAATTCTGAAAATCGTCTCCGAAATGTTTGTTATTTTAATTCTTGTAATAATTGTCTAAGAATATTGAAAATACTGGCTACACTGCCGTAGCCAGGCCTACTTCAGGTTCTCTAGGCTGGAGAAAAAAATGTTCAGCTCATCCAAAAAATTGTGGAGATTTCTATATTTTGTACATTTTTAACTTGAGACAAAAAAAAATTCTCTTGATACAAAATTAAATTGTGAATGTAGGCCAACAAATTTTGATCAATGGGGTAGATAAAGGAAGGCAAAAAAAACAACCTTAAGGCCAGAGAATGTCTGGAAAGAGCTCTGTTGCATTACATCACTGCGAACAATAATTTAGCTGGGAATTTTATTTAAATTATTGGGAATATTAGCTAAACGAGTAATGTAAAGCATTTAATATTTATAAACTTCCAAATGTTGTTCAGGCTTAAGATAATTAAAAATCGATCTTCCCGATGATGCGAATCACTTCCTAGTTGCTATATCTTTACTTGGAAGAAAGTGATTTTGACAATCAAGTAGAGAATATTTACTGCTACATTAAATTTAAGTGGTTTTTTTGTTTAATCATTGGCTTCGTGGTCTCGGCAATATTCTACTAATAAAAAATAAGAGAGTTATAAGGAAATTTCAACGTTTTTTTGTATTCAAAGTATTTTTTTCAATTACTTATAGTTTCTTTTTGAAGCAATCGGTGGCATCACACCTACGAAACCAGTAATCATTTTTAGAACTTTAGCGAATAGTAGCTATATATACGATGGTCCTGAACTACCAATTAAAGGCTATACGGTCTTGAATTTCTTGCATTTGAGAAGACACGATAGTATTTGATGGAATTAGATAACATTTTGGGTAAATTTGCTAAAAAAAAAACCGAAGAACCCAACTTCATATTTGAGATTTTGTGTGTAAAATTTAAATAATCGACATCTGAAAGAACTTGTGACTTATTTAAGGCCTCACTTTATGCTATGGCAGAATAAGGGCTTAGGTGTAGTTAACAGAACAGTCTAATACACTCACCATTACTGCCTAGCTTAAATAAGTCAGTTTAAGTCGATTGGTTTAACCAAGAAGTTTCGAGATTTATGTGGGCCTATTCTTGATGACAAACCGAACTTATTTTGTCGACTACCGCCCAAATTAACTTATATGCAACCAAATAAGTTATTCGCATTACAGAACACGCAATTTTTGTAATTTCAGTTGAATATTGCCTTCTCAAGTAAGGACAGTGGCCGAAAAAAGTCTACGTAAGACCACTATAATATACTTAAAGCCGACAGCTGATTTTGGATGTGAATGATTGCATAAAAAGAAGTATAAGCGTTGAAAGCTTCATTAAAAGCTATTCAAAAAATCAAAGTCTTGCAGTCCACAACTTGGCGGCCTCTGTGATTAAAGAGTGCATACAAAAAATATGAATGCAACCATTTAAAAAAATTAAAATTCAAAGTGAAAAACGGTTTCTTTAAACAGTCGGGCAGGGCGAACTATGCACTCAAATGTGATCTGAGGAGCTTATCTTGCGAGTAGTAAAAACCAATTTTGGCTAACACGATTACCTTCGACGTTGCAATCATATTATTGTTTAACACACTTGCACCAAGTCTTACGGAAATCGTTCCATTCGTTTTACAGGCAGACAAACATAATTGGTAGACCCACTTTTTTTTCTTCCCTATTATCGTAATGAAAAGTCTGATCAAAATCTCAATTTCAATTTTTTAACGAATGCATAACTCTCCAGAAACAGTGTGTAGAATTGAATTATCTCAAAGCCAATATCATTGTTCGTTCTTAAGATGTTCGTAACGAAAAAAAAAATGAAAACATTTTTGGTAAAGTTCCTTGTACTTGTTTCATATGAAAAAAGAAACTTTAAACTGAATTTTTTGAAAAATCCTACCCATTATGAATTATGTGAACTAGTCCTTGTATCGAATAAAATTGTCTCCAGACCAATATCTTTTTCTGTTCTCAAGATATTTAAATTGTAAAGCTTTTGTTCAGCAATTTTTTTATTTGAAAAAAAAACTATGTTGAAATATTTTCAAACTGTTTTTTTATATTTTTATCAATTTTTATCTACGTCAATATGTTTCGAATAGAATTAACTCCAAGTGGATACCATCATTTGTCCTCGAGATAATTGAGACTAATGAAATCTTACAACTTTTTTGTAAACACTGAAGTATGAAACCTCTTATTGATTTTTTTGAAAATTCTTTTTACACTTAACGACATATCTCTTAAATAAAACGTATCCGATATCAATATTCATTCTTGAGTTATGGTCAACGTCAAAATATAAAGAAACGTACGAACGGATAAATGTATTACTATATCTCTTTAAAAATTATCAGTTTTCATTAAAAATAAGCATGTTTATTCATTTGTGTATTCTTTATTGTACATATTGTCACTATTTGTCAAATGTGCAACACAATACAGTTACATGACGCCATATATTAATGGCAGTATTTAGCCCCATGTCGTCTTTTTATGTCAAATTATTATTAAATTATAAAATATTTAATTATGTCATTAACGGCAAAAATTTTTTTTGAAAAATGCATGTTGCACTAGAGTTAGCTTCCAAACATCATAAAATCATTTAAAATAGTAAAAGTAGCTTCCAATCACAACTTTCATTTTTGAGTTTCTTTTCACGTGAAGTCAGTACTAGTTTTTATTAAAAATTGCCAAATTTAAGTGGCGCCCAACGAAAAGTGAGTCTTTCCAAATACTATAAAAACACTCAATAAATACAAGCAAGACATTTTTTACAAGCATTACTCTCCATGTATTTCATATACATTATTTCTCGTATTAAATTACATAGAAATTTTTTTTATAAATTTATAAGGGTTAAGGCATTGAAAACTGAAAATTCAATTTTAAAAAATAAAGCATTCATAACTAATTTCTTATTCTTTTTGAATTTATGCCACAGATGGCGCATCCTAGATAGAAGCTTTTCTTGTTTATTTGCTTTAAAATTAAAAAGATAAAACAAATTTCAGATTTTTGTGTCGAGGGTCGGTAGTAAACCAGCATGAAGAGTTTATTCATTTTAATGCTTGAAGTTGATATGACTAAACTTTATTTTTAAGTAAGCAAGTTTACACCTGTCCGTCTCCATTGCTGCGAAAATCAAATCTATTAACAGGTATAAGTATCACTAAAAAATAAACACAGGTGTTTCGAAAAATTATAAGTTTGAATACCCGCAAATTAATTATGGGTTTTATTAACAAAAGAATTTAATATTTTCCATTAATTATTGTTTTCATATGTACATTTTTTAATGATTTTTCATATTTTTTTACTGACCTTCCGTACACATTTTTAGACTATGATGTTTGTGGATGTTTTTGTTTAATAACAATCAAGGTCATAGTACTAATGGAAGAAACTAACCACAATAGGAACATCACGTCCAAGTCATCTTTTAATATTTTGCCAACCATTGTAGCTGTCAAATAATAAAAAAATATATTTAACACTCGAAGTGAACAGTTTTTTATTTCTATTTCCAAATAAAGCCTTGGTGTACCGCTGTACCGGAAGTTTTATTTGTAGAAATGAAAACGAAATATCCTTGCATAAATTTCATATCCTATTGTCCTAACCATTAAAACATAACCCTGTTGGATGTGTTTTTAAGTCAACCGCAAAAAATATGATAAATTCCTGGAGAATTTTCATCAAAACAACAAAGAGTAAATATTCTAAGAGTTGAGTTCGGGCCAGATAGGTAAATGGGTATATCAACAAAAATCTCTCGCACTAGAGTTGCTCTCGCCAGAAACCTCTTTGTTAACACAGATACCTGCGCAGTGTTACTGGTATTTTTGTTTTAGGCACTATTTTTTTTTGTGCCTTCAAGATTCTGTATATTTTTATTTTCTATTAAAAACAAAAGTTCCTTATAATAATTTTCCAGGCTTGCTATTATTTCGAACTTTAAAAATTATGTTCGAAGATACATTTTGTGTAAGTTTAAATGTCACTTTTGACAGTTTGAAAAAGAAAAACGTCTCTTTTTTTGATAGTGATATTTGTTCATGCATAACAAACTGACAGTTTGCAATATTGCTGCGGCTGCGGTAGATGACAATGGGGCCACTAGGCCTTGGTCACGGGGATAAGTGAGCTGATGAGAGTGTGGCGAAGTACTTCACACGTAACAGCGTAACAACTGCATTGGGTATTTCCTCCAGAGGTAGGTAGGTATAGCAGATATGATCTTACTATAAAGGTAAAGGTATTCGTAGGTACTCCCACTTCTTTTCATATACCTTCATCATTATATTCGCATATTGAAACAACAACAAAACAAAAATCTTTACACCAACACAAAGACGCAAAGAAGATAGCCGTGCCATTTTATATTTTTTTTTTCTTTTCATCTTATAACTTCACCTGAGAATTTTTTTTTCTCTAGCGTTCGAGAAGAAAACAAGTTAGTAAAAAAGTATCAATAACGGAAAAGACCATAATTCTTGTCATCAAATTTGGGAAATTTATTCTAGGATTTAATTTTTGCTTGGGAAAATCATTGCCATCCGTATCCGTTGCTGTTGTTATTGACGACAATCGGTTGCTGTTGTTTTTTTTATTATTTTCTTGTTGGTAGGGGACAGGGGGGCAGAGCTGGGGGATGTCATAAAGGTTTTGTTATATTTTTTTTTTTTAGCAACCGATATTTAACCACGAAGGTAAACCACTAATACACAACTAGATATTAGAGCACCACGAAACACACACACTTCAAGCTACACAAGAGCTGGCTATTCAACAGCTATTCACTATTAATACAAACACACACACAATGATGATAATATCACGGGTAGTCGATTTCGTTCGTAATTCGTAGCAGCACAATTAGGGAAAATACTGAATTTTATTCGATTTTTATGATATAGGTATGCCCGTTTAATGGGATTTACGTATTCGGTCGCGTGGTTATTGAATAACAAATTTTAAATTTTTGTTTCAATTGTATTCAAACTCGCTAATTGGATTCTTTTTTTTTCCAACTGTGGATTGTGGTGAAGACATCATAACACGATTCTAGTTAGAAAAAAAAAACTTTGGCATTTCATAGATTTACCTCCGATTTCAGTTAAAAAGATACTTTTAACAAACCGTTTTTTTTTCTTTTTTGTTAGAGAAAGATTATAATGGAATACTAATCTATTCTTTTTTTATTCAAAACAAAATAACGAATGAAATACGAACCGTGTTGTAAAGATACCAACCGAACCGTTTCGTATTTAACCGTCGACTAAAAATAATGTTAAATTTGTATCCAAGAGACAGCATTACCGCAGCAGCAGCAGGTAAATTTGTTGATTCACTCTTTGAGAGATGGTGGAGAAGAAGACCCCCATTTGGCTCTTTAGTTTTTTTTTTTTTTTTGTTTATGGCGGAAAATCTACAAGTTGTAAAGAGAGTTAAGATATGAGTGTGCGATGCATTTCAAGTATTTTCCTGTAGAATAACAGTTATAGGGAAAAACTGTTAAAAACGGTTCAACATAAGCGATAGATATTTAAGTTTGATTCCATAATAATGGATACAGAAGGAAAGTGGGAACAGTTTAACTAAGTTGTAGTAAACTGCTGCCATTTATACCAATAAAGGTAATAAAATATATAAAATATTTATTTACCGTTTACATATACATGTTAACTAAAGATCTAAAAGGAAACAAAAGTTATACAAGTTTGGTAGGCGGTAGATGAAAAAAGCAGACCCCAATTGGTCAGTAATTGGTCAAAAAATTTCAACTAGTCCTAGAAATCCGTCAGCCCTAAGTCACGGAGATTTTTGCTACATTATTTATGGAAAATTTCCAGAAAATGTATACCACCTTAAAAATCTCTAGGTCGGGATATTAGGTAAACTATTTTCAGTAATTGGTTAGCCATAGATTTTTTCTATGAATTTTGAATGAATTAAAAAAAAATATTCATCATCTGAATGGTCTCTGGCTCTATATATAAAAGGTCAGCTAGTTTCAATAATTGGTCGGCTATAGAATTGTTTAAATGAATTTTCAAAAATTTCAAGATCATAGCGACTTTTGTACGTGACCTTGCGTGACCTTGAGATGATTTAAACCTTGAATTGAAATTATCTAGGACTGACCGATTTCACTATCTATTTCTGTTCTAATTTTGTTTAAAAAAAAAAACTGACTAACTTTTCACTAAAGATCAATACTATTCTTGGAACTCAGAACGGTCTGTCTTATTTCCAACTGATAATAGTCAATCGTAAGAATCTTGAACGTGAAAATGTCGAACGTACATACACAGATCTAAATTCTAAAATGTAAAAAATTACGAATTATTTACTATAAAAATAAACAATTCCTCATTTTGAATTTCAAAATCAAATAGTGGCAAACATTACAAAAAGTACAGTTTGGAGGCTTGAATCTCGAATGGCTTGATACGTTTTTTGGTATTAAAAATCACGTGTGCGATTTTAAATACCAAAAAAGTACCAAGGCATTCGGGATCATGACATTCGGTATTTTATCCTTCTGGGATTCTGTCCATTCGGGATTTTGTCTTTCGGAATTTTAGCATTTGGTATTTTTGTGACTCAACTTGGGGGTAACTAGTTATTAATTGACTGACAAAGCGTTTTCATTGCTAGATCGTCCTAATTTTCAAGTTAGATATTTGTAAAAGTCTTTTTTTATTTTTCAAATCTTACTTGACCTTTTTATACTCATCGGATTAGCAGACTTTTATCCGAAATCAAATTAATTCAATCGTTTTTTTATTTTTATTTTACACAACTTAACTTAGCTTTTTGTTTTCATAAAAAATGTATAAAAGAGGATACACTCATCAATAGAGGTGAAGGGTAGGTAAATTAAAAAAGGTCTAATAACCAACTCTAGTTTAAAGCTTTTGGTCAATTCTTTATTATTAAATGTTGGTTTCCTTTTCATATTTTTGTATGTGTATAAGTTCTCATAGGGAAATTTGCCTTCTTTCCCACCTTCCAATGGGGACTAGGTTTACTTCCGCAAATTGAATTTACTTTGTAGTAAATGAAAATTGAGTTTACCTACTCAGTTACAGTTGACTAAGAACCAGGAACTTATATCGAAATAATAAAAGAAACAACATAACCGTTTATGGGGATAATATTCAATTGAATGTGAACAAAAAAAAAAAAAACTGGCAACACTCCTCAGCTAATAGAAAAACTAAAAAATTCCTTTGATCAAAGATCAATATTTAAGAGAAAATTACCATACATAGGTTTGAGTTTCCTGAAATGTTTTCCCTTATATAAATTGAGAAGCTAAGGGTTTGTTATTGAAAATCCGCGCATGACAAATTTATGTTGTTTATATGATAACTATTTTATTCAATACTTTTGGTTGCTTTCACTCAAAATAATTGAAAATATAAACACAGGTTCAAAGCCTTTTCATCGTTTTTTTAATAACACAATGGATAAAGCTTTTGAAAGTTTACTTTTTAAACAGAGTTCGGACTCGGATTTAAATTACATTTTAATGACTTACACATTTTGTACAGGTACAACTGAAATTTTATAAGAAGACAAATATTTATGTAGGCATCATAATTGCAATTTTGAAGAATCAGTATTGTTGCGGTAAAATTTACCAAATCAAGTTTCATCTGCCTATTCTTTATCATTATCCATCTTTAGCCTTTCTGTTTCCGTTGAGGCTCCAAAATACTTGTAGAGTCAGTTGATACCTGGTGTCCATCAGCCAAAAACCTACTCTTAAAGTATTTTGGAAAAGTAATAAATACAGATTTTGATCGATTTGAGATTTGAGTAGAACAGTTGGTTCCAAAATTTACGAACTAAAATTACCAAGAAGACGGGCGGTCTCTTGTCGAGGTACCAGCGAATGAGCTAAAAAAGTAAGTGAGTCAGGCGGACTCTTACTTTTATCTTAATAGACCAATTTTCAAAGCATTATTAACTAACTTTATATATACCTTAACGTAACGTAGCTCTACTTTTTTGTCAGAAAAATGGGTTGTTAACTTGATTTAGAATTCTTCAAACTTAACTTCTTTTAAATAGTAATGAAATTGATTTTTCGGAACTGACACGCGAAAGAAAAGAACTGAGTAGATCTCAGGATTTAAAGAAATGTGTTCCACTCTCACCTCCAGGGATTAGTTTTAGAAAGATTGCTCCTCGTGTCGAATCACTGGCGATTGTTTTAAAGTACCTAGGAGAAATGCCTAGAAGAAACTTTTTCTCGATTTTAGTTCTTCTAAGTTTTCTCGAATAATTTAGTTGAAAGGGTTCTGAACTCGGCCATTTGGATTCAGCAAGTTTTGGAAACACATCCAACAACTTGCTGAATTATTGAATGTGTGTGTGACACCAAAGTATCAATGAGATTCGACAACGGAGGAACGGAGGTTTTCGAGGAGAGCACGTAGCTTTCCAGGAAGCCGTGATCCCGTGACTGGAGATCTCGAAAACGATTGGCTGGTTATATAAATGTGTGAGAGATTGGAATGGCCGAGTTAGACAACAGATTTAGCATATGGAAAGTTCACTCTTTGGAGAACTATTCAAGTGAGAAGATAATTTTGATTTTAAAGTCGAGAAGAATTTAAAAGAAAAAAAAATTGAGGAAAAGTTATTTTGTAGAAAAGTGGAAAAAGTTGTCGAGGAAATTTTAAGGAGAAAAATTAGTGTTTCAAGGTGCGAAGTTTGAGGAAAAAGAGGAAATCGAGGTGATAGAGGAAAAAAGGCGGATAGGTGATCCGCAGGCAAATAAAAGAAAAGATAAGTAGAGTAGAGACTTGATTCCTTGTGTGTCAATTTCTATAGTTTTCTTTTTTTATCGTTTGTTTGCTTATTTCGAATTTCGTCCCAGTTAATTGTGGGACACGGTATTTTTTTTTTGTTAATGGCCAATTTCTTTGTGTTTGCTCGTGGCCTTACGTTTCACCGTAAGCCCTTAAAAATTGCTGTTAAAAAATGGAAAAAAAATTGGGTTATAATCCTTGGGTTTCGACTCAAAGATTTTCCAAATAAAAACAATTGAAGTCCCCATCTGGGCATATAAGAACTTGTGTTTTAGTTTTGGCACTTATACTTGTTTTCGTTTATTTTCTTTGCTCGAGATAAAATTAGTTTTGGAGTTTCCTAATTATTTTTGTCTTTTAAAAAAAAATCCTGGGGCCCACTTTAAGTACAAGTACACCCTGTACTTATACTAACCATTTTATCAATTTTCTTTTATTTCATTTTATTAATCGTATCCGATTAATAACATCATTTTGGTTACTGAACCCACCCGATTGCTGAGCTACTGGGCATAAATAAACAATGTAAAGATGGGAAACTTTCGTACGTTTCACCCTCCAAAACCCATTTGTTTACATTGTTGTTTTGTAATCCGACTCCGTGTCGATGAATAGATGTGAATTGCAACAACAACTTAACGCGGTGAATTTGATTTGTTTTGACAGACCAATTTTTTTCCATACTTGATATCATGTTTTTTTTTATTTTAGTGCGTCTGCCATTCTGCATCGTTGTTTTATTTATCTTTTTATATTTGTTATTAATTTTTTCGTTTTTTGTTAAATAATAACAACAAATATTTAGTTGTGCCAGAAATTTTGAGTAATATTTTTAATTTTATCAAAAATTTCCGGCAACCAACTTTCCATTGAATTTTAAGAATTCATAAACTTCGTGACATTTCTGAATTCACCTCAGGGGATGTGTTCTAAAAATTCTTGTTTTGAGGGTGCAAAGACACTTTTTTTGATGGAATATTATTAAAAGGTACGACTGCACCATCAATATGTTTACTTAAATATAATTTTTTAAAACGAATTGCAGCCAAATGGTTTGCTGTTCCAATAAAATTGAGTTGTTGATTATAGAAATCGCTAATTGGCCAATATTGGTAGGTTAGATGCATTTAACCAGATTCTGTGACTTACTTACTTCAAATTTAATCTAATGTGAACAAACTTGGCCTTAACCATCATTTAACCTAAGTTAATCCAATTTTAATTCGCCGATTTGGTGAATTAAATTTAATGAACCATTGATTAAAATTTGAACATACATATTTTGATAAAATGTGCAATTCTTTTTACCTAGTTACATAATTAAGGCTCTCCCAAACCAACGCGAATGCGGAGCAACGACGAATTTTTGTTGTTGTTTAGCGTTATGTATTTGTCATATTTTTTGCTGTTGTGAAAGATTCGCTGCGAATCACTGCGTATTCGCGTTGGTTTGGGAGAACCTTTAAGCAAAAAGAAAATTTAGTACATATTATAGTATTAGTTGTGTTTTTTGTAACTCAAAATAATTCTGTCTAAAAAAACGACAGCAAAACAAAGCAATTTTCTAGTCAAATACAACAACAACAATATTAATTCAGAATTAAGGTAGAACTAGAATAGCCAACGTAGTGGTCGTAGGAAACCGGAAGAAAACAAGTAATCCATATGACGCACACATAATTGCGAAGTGGTACTCTTCGTATATTTTTCGTTAACTTCTCCCGTCAGACGGGAGAGTCCTCACCATGGTGGAAGTGAACTAAAAGAATTTGGTGCTTGGTGCATAGTTTTCCAGTCTTTTTTTTTGTTCAATGTATGAGTGAAACAAAATCTTAAATCACTGTGCTGCAAATAAGTAAAAACAAATTACATTGAACAAATAATAAATTAAATGTTAAATGTTTGCTGGTTATATAAAATGGCAGACCAAGGCAAATGTTAAAATGTCCCGATGTCGTTTTTTTCCCAAAGTCCATGGACATGCATATAACGTAGCTATTATTATCCAGACTAATTTTGATAGTTCGTTTCTGTGGAGATCATAAATCTGTGGAAGTATTCCAGTAAGAAATACAAATTTAAGGAATAATAGGATTTTCACGACAAACCCCAAAACCAGTTTTCGGCAAAAACTTTTCAAAAACCATTCACACCAAACATTACACTATACGTTTTCGTTTGACATTAAAGTTTTTCTTTCACCAATCACATACAATTATCTTTTCATTTTGTTGTTTTCTTCCCTTTTATGGATGTAAAATGGTGATTATTTATATAAATATGATCCATATAAAAGCATCCAATCGGTTTCTTTTTTGACATTTTATTAGGCACTGAACTTTTTAAAAGGTACGTTTGTTTTGTTCATCTCTGAATTCCAACAAGTTTTCGACTGGTTTTATATTAAACTTGTGTTTTACGAAAACCTGAAGCTCAAACAAATGTATGTGAAGCCTTGTGTTTTCGATTAGGTTTTTCTCCAAAGCCAATATTTTCGCGAAAACCGCGTTTTGAGTTCGGTGTAAAAAGGCTAACATATATACTATGAAATATTATATTTCACAAACAAATTTCCTCCCACTATGGTTCAATTAACATACATTTATTTATTCAATTATTTATTACTACCAATATGTCTTTTATTATCTAAGAACGCTTTGAATTTAGGTAGCCAATGCAATTTTAAAATAAAATTATATAAAGGGAAGTGAGCACTTAAAAATTCACTTCACCTGCTTTTATACTTTATGAACATGTCCATTGGGTTTTTAAAATAACTGACAAATTTAAAAAAAAACCGACGATTTGTGGTGAAAATCATTAAGTTGCATTAGTGTTAGTGTGGTAAAGGTTACTAGTGCAACTTTATGACATTCACCACGGTCGGAGCTTGTAGGCAAATCAGTTTGACAGCCGAGGATTCCCATCTTTATATTATTTATTTATGGTCATACGTCATTGCTTTCGTTGTTTTGTCGCGGCGCACGCAGATCGGTTGTTTTAATTGTTTTATTAAATATTTCGTTTATTTGGATTTATACAAATTTATTGAAATCGCGGATTGTACGAGTAGTTCCAACAATATTATGGGTAACTTGTAAAACTTACGTTTTGGAAAGCTACTTTTCACACGGTTTAGACAACAGTTTCTGCCTATTAGCTTTCTCTTAAGGGAAGAAATTTAAAATAAAATAGAAAAACCAACGAAAAATAATATCAGATAGACGAAACGTATAAATGCACTTTCCTATAGGATGCTATTCTGTTGACTGTACTTCGCTTAACTGAAAACATTGGTTACCTGAATATATCAAGAAATTTATAACGAAGCATTTTGGAATCAACAAACATTTTCATCTTAAATGAATATTTTGCACTTTTTCAACTTCGCATAAGTGAGACTACCATTGAATTCTGTTACCAAATTCTGAATCAAGCACACCCTTTAGGTGTAAAAACGCAAAGTAAACGTGTAAAAGCAACCAAAAAAAGTATTAGCTGCGTTTTTTTGCATGTCCATATGGACATTGGCGAAAAAAAAAACGACATCGGGACATTTCAAAATTTGCCATTTTGTATTGTATAATTTTACCAACAAACATTTGACATTTTTATACAAATTATCGATAACACAAAGACAATAGTTCCTTTTTTAGCGGAACAAAAGTAAAATCCACTTAATTATCTGCACATTGCTACCTCTCTATGGACATAGTTGTTATTGTAATTAAAATTTAAATTGCTTGGTTTTGCTGTCGTTTTTTCAGACCGAATTTAATATAGTTACAAAAAAAACACAGTCATTATGGAAAATAAATAAAAATAATTTTTTGTATGAAATTTATTATATATTTACAGAATTCCACTTATTTTAGCTATCAGAAGCTCGGACTCGATTGTTATTATTTTCATGTAGTTGTGTGTATGCAAAAATTGCATTTTGCACTAAAAAAAATTGAACTCGAAAGTTTTCTGTATCAATACTATTTTTGCATTAAAAAAATGTTAATGCGAGTCAAAAATGTTCTGCATTTAAAAAAAATGCCAATAGAACTTGAAAATTGTTTGAATAAAAAAAATTTTAATGCGATATGAAAAATATCTTGCATTACAAGAAATGGATATAGAATTTAAAAATGTCTTGCTTTGAAAATATTTTAATAAAATTTATTTTGTATTAAACAAGAAATGTATTATTTTTTTTTAACCGTTAAACTACAGGGTTCTCTATCTAATCTCCCCTCTAAAGCATGGGGAGCGTTTTCAGAAAAATTTGATTTTAAATGCAAGAAATATTAAATGTTAAAAACCAACGAAAGTACATACAATAATATGCTATAACTTTTTTTGAAAGTTTATACTCCATTGTTTTATTTGCTTTTCTCAATCAAGCTTTTCAAGTGAATAGTTTTTGAGAAATTAAATTTCAAATTCAAAAACACTAGGCAATAGTTTTGTGTTCAATATTCAGTGCTTTTAGCAATTTTTAAGTCAAGTACCGAAAACCAAAAAATGTTAAAAGTTTTTCAGAAATTAGAAAAACACTAAAACATTTGGTCTTCAGTACTTGACTTAACATACTCAAGAATAATGTAGTTTAACCATGTTTATAAAAAATGTATACATTGTTTTGTATGCAAAAAATGTTTATATTGCTCTTACATTTTTTATTACTGCATGCAATTTTCAAACAAAATTTTTTAATGCTAGAAATTTTCCAATTGTATTCGCATTTTTAATACAAGACATTTTTCTTAATTCTTTTGATTCTTTTTTTTAATTTGCAAGAAATTTTTCATATTGCATTTATTTCTTGTTTTCAATGCAGGAAATTTTCAAAGTCTATTGAAATTTTCTTTTTAATGCAGAAAATTTTGACTCGCATTAAGATATTGGACTTTGTTTTAATGCAACTTATTATTGGTGTTTGCGTTAATATTTTTATTTTGATGCAAAATATTTTCACATTGCATTAAAATTTTATGTTTAGTAATAATTAATGCAAACAAAAACGCATTTTTTCAACTTGCAGTGTGGATTGAGGTGTTTTGCAGAATATATTATGAAAGTATGATGTTAAGGATATTCATGCAGTTTGTGCAGTTGAAAGAGTCTACTTAAAAAAGATATGAGGCAATCAATTCCAAATATTAACAAATTGAGAAAACATTCCATTAAAACGGATGCACAAAATACACGTGTTGCGTTGCACGAATTTAGTGTGAATTCATAAACGTCAAATATTTGTCCATCTCTACTTTCCTACGATGATCATGAAAAATGCAGCTGATGCTGATGGGCCTGCATCACATACGGGATGATTTCAGCCGGGAGAAATCATCCTGTGTGCAGGTCCGAATTTTGTTTGTAATAATGAATATACGCTGTAAAAAAAGAGATGGCAAGTCGATGTATTAACGAGTTTTTGATGGAAATGATTGTGCATCATTTTTACGTTTGTGAATTTACATTTTTTCTTTGTTTTTTCATACAATTATCGTTTGAGTCAACAAAGCATGCACTGGATCGGATGAACATTCTTTGGAGGTGCTAACGCCTAGAATTCTTAAAGGGTCTGGATGTGATTAAAGGTAAGGTTAAATTGGTCATGTAGCCAATACTCACATGCTCCGTATAATAAAATGACGAATAATCATTAACTTTTTTATTTTGTATTCCGTTCTACACGTCTATTTATCATAATTGGATCCAAAGGTCCGTTTTCTTGTCAAATGTTTGTTATTGCATTTAAGTATTATTAAGGGAGCTCCTAAATAGCCATTCAATTTACTGACACTTCAATTTGTGACAACCTGCGCAATATATCTATTACCTTAATTGTGTACTCTGGCGTATACTTACTTTTTTATAACGGACACCCATGCGAATTTTTATGAATTTTGGATGTCAGTAAAGCACCTAGAGTAAAGTTAAGGCTATTGACAAGGATTAGATATATCAGCATATATCAGCAACCCAACGCAGACAGCCCTTTTACTCAGACCAAAAGCAGTACTAAGTACTTTTTAAATTGTAATTTGTGTAATGTTACCTAAACATAGGTACATGGTACATTTATATGTTTATGTGTTACTTGTTGAATATGATATTCAAAATAGGTTCAGGAAGGTACATTTTTTTTTAAATTACGCAACAGTATTGTTTTATAGCTTTTTGCAAAGCCAAAAGTCGCGTTCCATTTGCGAACTAGGCAAAATATCTGGGAATTACTCTAGACAGAAAATTTAAATGGAAGCTGTGCTTAAAACAGAAATACGAAGAATTAAAAAATAAATTAAGGGATATATGATATATGAACTGATTAATCGAGAAATATTCTAACGACCAATTTCTTCACAAAAGTACTAAGCCAGCATAGTACCCAGTCTAGCTAGACCAGGTAAGAGGTCTGGTACTCGGTGCCAACAAAAAGCTAGTACCTGAACATTTCTGCACATCACTTCTTCACAACAGTACTTAGAATTTAATACGCCTAAAACTGGTGTAGTATACTGATTTTGACATAATTTAAAATGTCTGAGTTTTACAGTTGTGTTTTTTAATCATTCTAATAATTTAAAGCATGTTTGCGTATCCGAAAATTATTACCCAATATTTAATTCAAAAGGAGAATGGGCAAAATTGTATGGGAGCTGGTCCATTTCTCAACACGAATGTGTCATACATCTTAGGAAAGGTTATTGTGAGTACTTCATTTTTGTGTATGGCTGTTAAGCTCTTAACCATTAGGCTCAAGAGTTTTTCAGCTTGAAAACACCGACAAATTTTCAGCAATGTTCAGCTTGAAAACATTTAAATTTTTCATTGGTTATCTTAACCAGTGCAGAGACTAAATAGCAGTTTCATAAGGTATCAACTTAACTGGATTAAAACGTTGTTTATATGATAAGGAATTAAGGCCCTCATTATGAATAGCGAATCGAACGTTCGCTTAAAAGCGAATGATTTTGCAATCCAATTAGCCATTGTTTGACGTTTAAAATGTGTTTATGAGTTATGTTCACAATATTTTTAGCAGCATTGATTTTTGAAGCGAATTTGGATATTATATCGTAATAAGGGGAATTCGCTAAATCATTCGCTTTTAAGCGAACGTTCGATTCGCTAGTCATAATGAGGGTCTTAAACTTTTGCAATCAAAAGTGTAGACAAAAATCGGCGTAGAACCACTATAATACTATATACGCTATAAACGGCAAAGTAATAAATAATCTATATTTTCCATGTTTTACAATTTAAAAAAACACACCCAAGACGGCAATAGTACATGTACTAGGGTTAGTACTCTGTGAAGGAATATGGCTGCAAGCTTAGTATTCAAAATGAGTTGATTTTATACACGAAGGTACTTAAACCTCTTTGGACTAATGGAACACAACTCTGGAGTTATACAAGAACTGAATCCAAGTCAGAAACCAGATAACTCCACTTTTTGACGGAATAAAGAAATAACAAATAAAAAACCCGAACTTACAACACAGCAACTTTGATTCTAAATTATAAAAACCAATTTTGTACTAGATTTGTCTGGTTTTTGCACGTGAAAAAATTGAAATATGCCAACATTGTTAGAGGATCCGTTTCTTAGGAGATTTAAATCTCTAACGGTGCTTCAGCTTATAAGATATTATATTAAATTGAAAAACAAAAGTTGCTGCCATAGTTTGTAGGTGTATGATGAAGAAATCGAAGCCTCAATCTATATTCACCAAAAACACAAACACGGAGAAAAACCACAACTCCAAAAACAAAATCAGTTTTTTTTTTATGAAAAATTCACTTTTTCAATTTCAACTTATTGAATGTTTTTCTCGATTCTCTTTAAATTAAATTTTTAAGAATATTTTGTTTTATGATTTGTAGGAGTTTTATTTTTGTATTTTTCTCAACATTTCAAAATATGGAGTTATGTAGTTTTGGTACCGGAAGCTTCAATTTATAAATAATTCTTATTAACGCGGTAAGTTCTGAAAAGTTTTAAAAAAGTTATTAAAATTTTCCACAGTTTAAATGAACTTAAAAATTACCATTTTAAAATTATAAAATCGAATCCATTTTTTAAGTTTTTATTTGTTTATTCAATTCATACAATTTAACATAATACCAATTTTAGCAGAAGAGAGCTTTTTTTCTTACGAAAAAAACAATATTAATATTTATCCTTGTAAATAACGTAATAATTAACATAAAATCAAGAACAAGAAATAACAAAGCCGGCAATTCACATATAACAAACTAATATGCATATGGAAATAAAATGCCTATTTATATACATAACATAATTATATAATATAATAAAGAAAATAAATACTCTTTGAAAAGTTGTGCTCTAACATAATATGCGCTAAACATTTATTAAATAGTTTCATTTGTAGCAGGAATGTTTCTATTGTTACACTTATTTTCCTTTAAATATTTTTATCTAAGCTAACAGAACAAAAATATCATTGTAGAAAAAATAAAAGCTTATTTAAAATAAATACAGTAAAATGCTAAATAAAATTTTACTCTGTGACATTGTAAAGCTTCAAAAATCGAAGACTTGGTACTTGTTAAATAAAATTGTTTCTAAAGTTTGTTACGTCCGTACAAAACTATAAGAAGCAATCAAATTTTCCTAAATTAGGCTCTTTCGCTGTTATTTTCAAACATTCGTTCATATTATAAATGCATTCTGAGATTTAGGCAGTTTTTTTTGGCTCGGGAATAATTCCAAAATTGAGTCTAAGTTGTTCAAGGAACACAAATGTAATAATGGTATGTGGCCCTAAGCGAACAAATGCTGGAATGTAGCCCTTAAAGAATCCTAATGGACCCAAGCGGGCAGTGAACTTCACTATGTCCCACAAGCCGGTGAATTCTCCCGGTTTAGCATTCATGGTCCGGGTCTTAAGTACATCCAAGGGCTGAGTGAGTGTTGTTGCAATGGCTCCAGCTCCTAATGAAGCAAGAAAGTGAGTGCGCAAATCATCTTTAAAACTTCCTGATTCCAGTAGCAGTGTTTTGATCTAAGATTGATTTTAAGCACGTAAATTAGGTATTTAAAGAAATTTGTTGGTGTTCAAGTTACCTGATCATAAAACGCAATTTGTCCTACGGTCATTAAAACTCCTCGACTTACAGCTGTTGTTGCTCCTGAAAAGAGTTGTTTAAATCCCTCAGATCGGTACACACGGATGAGACCATCGAAAGCGTTCTTATAACTATAATCAAGACGAAAAATTCATAACTAGTTAGATCGAGTCATTTGAATTATTCTTTTTTACTTTCTTCTAGATTCTGCAGGCAATTTGACATCGTTTTGCATTCTAACATTCACCATATCTGCTGGAGTGCCTACCAACCCACCAATCGCTCCAGACAAACTGGCTAGAGTAATTTTACCCATCAAGGTGTTGGTTTCAATGTTTTGTTTCCCGACTTCGTATATTCCAAAACGAGTCATTGAATATGTTAGTTGGCGGAGGACTGAGGCCGACAGACCACTGTAGAGAGCAGTAATACCTATTAAATTTAAATATTTTTGAATATTCTGTTAGTTTTTTTAATGATTTATTTTAGAGTAGGTACCTTGGTCTCGAATAATTTTCGCAGTAAGCGGAACGACGGAAAGTTTCCCTTGTTGAGTTTGCAAGTTCACTTTAATCAAATCCAAGGGATGAGTGCAGCAGGCAGCGCCAGCGCTGGCTACGCCACCAAAGTACCAACGTCCCAGACGGGGTGCAGGTGCGTTCTGATCGGTCATTTTATTGATTGGATTTGAAGGTGCTTAAGCTAGTTGCTGTAATAAAATTCATGTAGATTTATATTTTGTTTTAAAATAGGTACATAAAAGGAGTCAAGGCTAATACCTATTTAGTTTGTTTCAGTTTGACAATATTTTAAAATATTTCAATTAAAAAAAGTCACCAACTAGACCTAGCAGCTTGATATATATTTCAGTATTCAAGCAAGGTGTTTTTACAAAAAATAAATGCAATAAATTGAAAGGAACAACAAATCACAAAACGGCTGTGAAGATTGTAGTTAAGTTCCAACTTAATAAGCTAGTTCTTGTTTTTTAGATCTCACAAATTTGTATCCGTCAACTCGAATGAGCAGTAGTTACTTCCCAATGGATTACTGAATCTAATGACTTAAATTGCAGTGTCCCTCCTCCCGTTTAATTGATAAATATTCAAGGACGTGTCCTTCAATTTTAAGAATTAGACCGCAAAACGGGTATCTACCTATGTTCTATTTGCACTCACCATCACAAAATCATATAAATGCTGTCGAAGGGCATCAACAGATGTCCATAACAACAAACTATAAAAAAAAAACTAGTTCCTTTCCGCAACAACAACAAATCGAAAACTCAATCAATCAAACGACAACGACAAGGTCAATCTGTTCTACTTTTCTATGAACTAAATTGCTAAATCAGCATTAATTTTTGCATCAATTCTTTAAGCTTATGGGAAATCAATAGTGAGTGCACTTGTAAAAGTCTCCTGTATGACATAACCACGGATAATATCAAGGATTTTCTTAAATTCCAACAAAGTTTTAATTTAACTTACCTTATGAGTAGTTTCATGAATAGATTGTAATTGTAGTCGGACGGATGATTTGTGAAGGTTTTGCCAGTTGCCACCACTAAAATAAGTGATGGAACTTTTTCTTGTATCAATTGAAATTTGAATTAAAAATCAAATAAAAAGCAGGATGCAAATACATAATAAATTTTTACTTGAGAAAAGGAATAAAGGCTTGTTGTGAAGGGGTGTCTGGTAGGAGCAGCGTGAATTTGTGAGGTAAATGGTGGAGGTTGGGAATAAACCGTGACCGCGAAAACAAACAATTCCGCAATCTATGTACGGAAAATAAAAACTGGAAAGACGAAAACGAATCACAATTCGCAAATGTGGTACTGAGCGGATGGAGATGTTCGAAATCGAAATGATTTTAGATAAAATTGACCATTCGCGTCCATGACGGAACCTATGACGTCATTACAAATGTAATCAAAAACCCAGCTGACTTGCAAATATGTGAAGTTCTCCTAATTGATATATTTCCTCAGGCCATCTAGTGTCAAGCATCATTTGCTAAAATTGTCAGTGTGCTACAGGTGCTTGGCACTAGATGGATATTTCCACTTCAGAAAATGTGTTTTTGACTCCGCTTTAAGCTGCGTTCAGATCAGTAAAAATTCAAGTTGTGTTCCGTGTGTCTTGATTTATAAGCGTTTTTTTTTAGTTCAGAGTACAGACCGAATTAGCATTATTGGTTCATTTCTGTGTCCACTCCAGAGTTATTTTTCTGATTCTCATTCTTTGTTTTCAGGGAAAATATCATCCTCTGAAATGGATGGAGGGTAGCTTGCAAAATTAATAATTTTGTTCACAATTTCACAAAATTAGCCGAACTTTTTCAAATCACATTCAAATCAAATCACATTCAAATTGGATTAACGTAGCTGTCAAATTTATTTCTCATTGACAAAGATTTAAAACACGTAGCCAACAAATTTTCTTTGATTGAAAAAAGATTGACAAAGACGTCAATTGAGCTATTTCCACTTGTCCCTCAAATTTTTTGTCTTTCATTAACAAACAGTATTTGTCAGTAGAAACACCACCAATTTTGTAGTAATTCCACTTGTCATTTTATAAAATGACGCAAAAATACATCTTTCGTCAGTTGGTAAATGACAATAAAGTGTTTACAAATTGTATAAAATGATAAGTTTCCATGAACGGCTTTTTTGTATAAATTTGATTAACCCTGAGGCCACACGAGCCAGTACTGGCTAGCCAATTGGTTACATACATTGACTGTCAAAATCCTATTCGTGTATTGGCTGTGACGTAGGCGGCATGCTGTACTGGCTTCTATACTAGCCAGGGTTCGGATGTTAGTCCAAATGGAATAAACCTACTCCGATTTCAGTGAAAAAAATAGAAGTACTATGATATTCCATTCTTTCAAAATCAAATGAACTAAAAACACACTAATGCTATGCGACAAAACTAGCAAAAGAACAGAACGTTACGAATGTTTTGCGTTGGTTCTGGAGAGCCTTTACTTGTTTCTGTAAAAGCTCTCCCAAACCAACGCGAAACCATCAGAAAGAAAACTAAAATTTTACTTCTCAGAATTTCCTTACATGGCGTTACATGAGAGCAACTACACTGACGCGATGGGAATTCACTAAAAAATTTATTCACTTTGGTTTGGGAAAGCCTTCTCACCACTTAATCAATTTATTCACCAATTTTTTGGTTCTCTTCTCGAATGGTAAGAGGACCCAAAAACACACCACACGAGACCTGTAGCTTATTTTAACCACTTTGAAAAATTCAATTTAAAAAAAATTTGGGGAGACTATGGCGAGATCCAAGCGAGATGATGGCAAAACATGCTCAATGCAAAGGACAGCGTGTAAATGTGATGGCGAGACCAAAGCGAGAAAACCTGACATAGATTCCCGTGTAAATGGGCATGGCGAGAACATAGCGAGACCAGCTTAATGACCATGATACTGGGAACTACGTTTCGACGACCACGGCGAGACATGTGAATCTTGAGTAACCCAATTCGTTTTCCAAAACATTGCATGAAAATTATAACAAATTTTTGGTTAAACTCTGTAGAAAAATCTTAGGTTTGATATCACTTTTTGAAATTAAAATGTCAACAAAAGTGAATAATATAAAATTCGGTATTTATCTGGATTTAATAACTTAAGCTGACCTCCAGAATGCAGTTCAAATCCAATTGCATCAAACGAGTGAATAAAATGGGCATTAGCAAATTTATAAAACTTTGACTCCCCGATTCTTTAATATTTTGTGAAATAAAATGCGAGTCAATTTTAGTTTTAAGACCTTTTTTCCAAATCAGCTCCGAAAAAGTACTGCCGAACCCTGTAACTGGCTGCTCTACTGGCTTCCCAACTGGCTACAAAAAAAGCAAGCCAGTTGACGAGCCAGTTGCTCATGCTTGTATGTGTCGGTAAAAAAGTGTGAGTGTATTGCGACTGGCTAGCCAGTACTGGCTCGTGTGGCCTCAGGGTAAATGCTAGGTAGTTCAATCAGAGAAAGACCTGATACACACCAGCGGTATAAAAGCCTAAGGCCTTAACTACATTGGCCACTTTATGCAAAATTACAAAAAGTACAAATATTTTTTTCCCGCTAGAGCAGTTGGTTGTTTTGTGAAAAAGTATATACAAATTTTTTCTTTAACTAAAACTTACGCTTTCTGCATCATTTTTATAAGTTTTGAAATGAAAAACACTATCCCAAAATAAATTTGAGTAAATCTGAGTAGTCCGATTCATATTTTACGGATCGAATAATGACTGAAAAAGGTTGTTCAATTTGAAGGATAGACAGCGGGGCGTCACTTTGACATTGACATTTTGAAAAATAAAAAAAATGGTCCCATTTGTCGTGGTTTGGTGTTCAACTTTTGTTTTCCCAAAAATTTAAATTTTTCTTTCGCAGACTTTAATTTAAATATAAATAAGTTTGTTTTATCCCCGAAAAAAGGTGAGTCTTTATAATTATGTTGGCAAATATATTAAAACCTGCTGCTGCAAAGAAAAAATATATAATCACAGATGATAACTGTTCTCGTGTGGTTTTTCGTTTGGAAACCATGAAAGTTAAACAAATCTAAATGAATTAATTGAATGTAATCAAGAGTAATTTGAGTTATTAATTAATAACTTTAAAAAAATAATTATTATATTAAGTGTCTTTGACCAATATTATTTATTTATAAGTTTGATTGTGTTCAAACGATGTTAAAAATAAAACCAAAACATTTCAAATTCATTGTTTCAGAATTTGATAAACAACAGAGTTGCCATTTGTTAATACAAAAAAATTTGTATGAAGAAAAAGTAACAAGTACGTTTCTAATACTAAAGATAGTTTGAATGTTTGAATACATTCCGATTTCCTTGACTTAATTCGCAGCTAGAATTTGTTTTCGTAACTGAATATTTTAAATGTATATGAATACAATATTGGTTTTTGTTTCTTCTGTACGTCATTAATGATTCATTTGTTCATTTTCAATTAATTAATGCAGTTCCAACATTCACAATAAAATAATTTAAGTTCAAATAGATGCTGTTGCATTCTTTTATATCTCTTATGGAAATGATACATTTATACTATATTTATGAACTAAGAATTTTATAATTCTAGGGAAATTCATTCAAATTAATTCAAACACCTGAATGCCCGTGAGAATAAGAAAGAAGACTGTGGCTGATGAACCCAACATTTAACTCTAGTCTAATCTGGGCAAAATGCATTTAAGTAGAGTTCGGTTTGTAGAAAACAAAGGAGAATGTAAAAAAAATGTATAGGAGCTGGTCCAAAACTCAACATGACTGTGTTATACATGGTTTAAAAGGTTATTGCGAGTACATTATATTATGGCCGTTAACCTCTAAACCTTAGAATGCATGAGACATGCGGCTTCAAAATACCGAAAAGAACAAAAATACAGCTTATCATTTGGACACTGTCTTCCTACTCCACATCAATGTATCGTACATTGTTTAAAAGGTTATTGAATGTACTTCATTTTGTTATATCGCCGTTAAGCTGTAGACCATTTGATTTAAGAGATATTTGGCATCAAAAACGGTGAATGGAACAAAAAGTGCAATTCTATATTTCGACATTGTTGAACATTTCGAACCCCATGGTTAAGAGCTTGACGTCTTTATTATGAACGAAATTTTACGCAGTAATCTTTTCAATGACGTATGACACATTGGACATTGCTGATGAGTAGTTGGACCACTTAGCCCATTCTAATTTTTTGACCAAATTTGATTGATACTTTTGTGTTAAACGGAAAATATTTTAAAAGTAGGTATGTTCACCGCGGACTTCACATCTGAGCTATCATTTTCTCAATACAAACAACCTGTACAATGTGTATAAATAATTTGTATTCGGGTAAATAAAATCAAACCAAAAACATAAATGTTAAAAAGAGAGCCAGTTATCTGCTATACACAAAATGTATGTAACGAATCACCATCGAAAATGAAACGTTATCAAATCATAATCAAATATTTTAAGAAGAGTAATTTCGAAATAACTCCCAAGTTATTAAGAAAATTTTGAACCTAATAGTTCTGATTACTGACTTAAATTTGGCAGATTCATTGGTCAAGCTTCCAAAGCCTTTTAAACCCTTATTTTAGTTTTTATTTACGTAAATAGTAACAATTTTGTTTAAAGAAGTTCATATAGTGAATCTCTTGGACTTAGATTAACAAATATGTACTGTAAATTTAAAGTTTCTCACTTAATTGGAACCGAAGTCAGATGGAACGAATATAGCACTGAGATGGTTCCTGTAAACAAAATGTAGCGCCAGAAGTTAATTGGGCACTAACGTTGCTACAAATTTGCTACCTACGATGTTCTTTTTTTAAAAGGCAAATCTGTTCTATCAAAAATACATATTTATAAATGGTACAGGGTGTTTAAATTGAACCGAATAATGCTCTAGTTTCTCAGACATGACTCGTTATAGGCAAACTTCCACCTCGTTAACCCATGAAAAGATCGAAAAGGTATCAAAAATGAACTTGACATTCGTAAAGAATTTGTGTTCAATATTTTAATTTGTATATATGTCTAATCGAAAATTTCACCGGTTCAATCTCATTCATCAAAAAAATCTTTCCGGCTAAATCTTCAATTTAATTTTTTTTGGCAAACTGCCTATTAAAATTATTCATAAATACGTCACATGGAAATACAAACTTATGTATGTACACACAAACATAAAGACATTTTGTTTTAAATACATTAGTCTTCGTTTCTCAGCGTGGCACGTGATTTTATAAAAAAAAAGTCTGTTTGCGAAGCATTCGTAACGTCAACGAAATTTTCCCTTGCTAAAAATAATTAACGTGGCGATAAATGACGCGATGTGAAGTTGCATTGCTAGGAAATCAACAAAAAAAAAACGAAAGTTTCTGCATCTTTCAAAATGTTTTTGCGTTGGTGTGAGAGAGAGAGAACCAAGAGCTCTTAAATTCAATATACAAACTCAAATAATTTTGCTAAAAGGCAATAAGCTCTCTAAATTTTGTAAGCAAAAGAAAATTTAACAAGAAGTCCTGCATTAGACATTCTTTAAATGTTTCTTGTTAGTTTGTTGTTTAGTTTTTTTTTTTAAGTAAAAGGTGGTGATTTTTTTATATGTATATTGACGGGTTTTTAGCGGAAATATCATACTAAGTAAAAAGCTGTTGTATATCTGTATTCGAAATTTTCACATCGCCAAGAACATGAAAAAAGTGACAAAATATATTTTCAATTATTATCTTTTCGCGCCCAAATTTAAAAGACACCATTTGTTTTATTTAAAAATCATTTCTATTTTTAAATAAAACATGCATACCTACAGGTGAAAAATTGACTTAGGTTATGCTATGACTGATTATGACTGATCTTATTTATTTGATTTAACCAATATATAATATAAGTTGAACTGTCATGCCGAAGGTCTGGGTTTGATTCCCAGCCGCTGCCACCTACAAATAGAAATGTTTTTCCCGAGTTACTGCCTCTTGCGAGGAACTGACAAATCCTCCAAGAGTATACTTGTCATAAATGAGCGCCTCTCGGATTCGGCAAAATATTGTAGGTCCCTTCCATTCCTGCCAAGTTGAGAGTTGTAAGCGCCACCAAATCTAAAAAATAGTGTGATGATGCGAATAATATAAGACATGTTTTCTTCGAAACTGTAACTTTACAGCTCTGCCAAATTTATATCATTCATGTTTTTTTGCTATAAGATACATACATACAACTTTATGAATGCATGCGGCTATACTATTGTTAAATATTCGATGCAGGATAAAATATATATATAGAACCTTTTTATATCAACTGTTATAATTGGATCGAGGATGACCTTATAATGGGTGTGTACATCCAATGAATGGTTCTAGGGCTGGGACCCCATCTTCTACCAAAAATTCGACTGCACGTATAGAATGCTACTGAGGCTTTTTCCTCCCTTTCTTTAATATTCTTTTTCCAGTTCAATTTACGGTCAAGTACAACACCTGGGTATTTGGCGGTACCCAAAACTTGAAGCGGAGTTCCATTGATGGTTGGCGGGTTTATGTTGGGAATTTTGTTTTTCCTTGTAAACAACACCAATTCTGTCTTTTGAGGGTTAACGCTAAGTCCACAACTGCTGGCCCAATTACTGAGCTTGTTGAGGGCAAATTGTAGGAGGTCGCATAAGGTTGGGGCAAATTTTCCCAAGGCCATTAACACAATGTCATCGGCGTATGCAACGACCTTGAAGCCATTCAGATTAAGTTTAACCAATATCTGGTTGACTACAAGGAGCCAAAGCAGAGGATATAGAACTCCACCTTGCAGAGTCCCCTTGCATGTTCTAACTTTTAACTTCGTATCACCCATTTCTACATTTACGAGTCTTGTTTGAAGCATGGAGTCAATCCAGTTTATCAGTAACGGATCGATGCTGATCCAGTTGAGGGCTTGTCGAATTGCGCTATTATCAACATTGTTAAAAGCTCCTTCTATGTCAAGGAATGCTACCAGTGTGAATTCCTTGAATTGGATCGATTTTCGATTGTACCGACCACTTCATGAAGCGCTGTTTCAACAGATTTGCCCTTCATATATGCATGTTGGGCCTGTGAGAGCACGCCGTCATTAAGTTTTAGGCGAATGTGAGTCTCCACTAGTCTTGCTAAAGTCTTGAGAAGAAAAGAGGATAGGCTTATAGGCCTAAAATCCTTAGGTTCGGTGTGGGTGGGCTTGCCAGCTTTCGGAATGAAGATGACATTGACTTCTCTCTATTTAGAAGGAACGTAGGTGATATTAATACTACCCCTAAAAATGTCCACTAGAATTGAAACAATTACGTCTTTAGAGCTTTGGAGCATAATATGAATTATTCCATCAGGCCCTGCAGACTTGTATGCTGAGAATAAGTCTATGGCCCAAGTCACGTTTCTGCTATCTACGATTTGGTTACCTATTTTAGAGATTACTTATGTCGGGGCCTCTATCCGCAGACGATGAATCAGTAGTACATCCTGGGACGTGAGTGCTCAAAAGTGACTCTAAGGTCTCAGAGCAGGAATCTGTCCAGGTTTTATCAGGTCTTTTTAGAAAAGCCGGATTAGTGTAAACCTTTGACATAACTTTCCTGAGCCTAGCAACGTCATTTGTTGACTCAATGTCTGTGCAAAATTTTTGCCAGGCTGCCCTTTTCGCGTAAGTTGTTCGGTTTTTGTACATATTTTTGCTGATCTTGGAAAGATCCCAGTCAGCAGGTACATTACTATGTTTTGCTCTATTGAAACTCTTACCAACAAACTACAGATAATTTCTTCTCAAACATGTTCCTAGACACAGAAACGGTAGAAGAATACTCATTGCAAATAACATGTCGCATTAGAATATCTTCTACAACTAGAGTCTCACCTGTAGTAAAATTTTACAAGCAGAAGTGATTGGACAACGATGCTCCAACGCACGTAAGAAATCCTTTGCACTATTACACGCATGGAGGGAAACCGATTGCGTAGTATTGAATAAGTGGTACAGTGAGACGAACGTCTTTTACAAAAAAATGTGCCGGCTAAAGAAAATAAACTTCGAAAACAACCAAGCTGTGCAACTTGCAAACATTAAAAGTCCAAAAGAATTCGGGAAGGTAGTGAAGGAGATAAATGGTGATGGATTTGCAATAGGTACAGGTGTTTCTGCAAACATACCTAGCACTCTACTTCCAAAACCTACTTCTAAATCATACAAACATAGTTCTTATCACGGCCGAACCTCTTTACGTTGATGATATTCTCGACTGTGAAATTGTACAAATAATAAAAAAATCAAAGAATGGACAGGCACCGGGTGAATATGGACTACCATACGAGTTTTTCAAAAATGCATCACCCACACTTCTTTTACATCTGGAAAAATTGTATAACCATAACCTCGAAAATGCTGTTGTACCCAATTTAAAAGGTCTGTGATCTTTCCGAAAAAAAGGCGCATTAAACAGAGTCGGAAACTATAGGGGTATTTCCTTTATGAATATCGTTGCCAAATTCTTCTGTGCGATTCTAGCCACAAGACTCGAACAATGGGTTGATCATAACAACGTTATCGTTACCAAACTTTAGGCAGGGTTCCGAAAAAATTATTTGACAATTGAAAACATCTTGAGTCTATCTTCAATAGTAAAAGCGTTTCAAGGAAAAAACAAAAAGGTTTACGCATTTTTTGTAGATTTTGAGGCGGCTTTTGACCTCGTTAGTAGAAATACACTTTTGTACAAGCTTTCACAAATAGGACTGTCTCCTAAATTTATTCGGATACTTAAAGAAATGAATTGCGGAACCAATGCAGCCGTTTGGGATAGCTCAAGTTTCTGCTAGTGGTTTAAAATAGATAGTGGTGTACAACAGGGATGCCCGCTAAGTGCACTTTATTTGCCCTCTAAAGCAAAGATATTGTTGGCAAACTGCCTGGTGGAGTCAGAATTGCGGGCGAAACTGTGAATGTTTTACTGTATGTCGATGATTTGGTTGTTTTGTCTGAAACCATAATTGGTTCTTTCATCGAAACGGTCAAGGAGTATAAATATTTAAAAATCAAGCTGAATTCAAAGCTGGATTTCAAAACCCACATTGGAGAGAAAGTTAAAAACTGTGAAAAGCTAATCAATTCAACTTGGAAAAATATAAATATATTAACTTGCCACCAAATTATGAAATTTTTTGGAGACAGGCTTATGTACCTAAACTTTATAAACTTTTAAGAGTCCTCAACCTTCCGGAATCACGAATTTCAAACAAAATGCTTTTGTATAAAATTAGAATCAAGGATTGGTGGATGAAAAAGTGAAGAAACCTTGGCGAAATTTACGCAAAAGATGTGGTCAGATTTCCAGGTGATCTAAACACTTTAAAAGGTCTGCAGTATCGTATAATCCAGAGGCTCGAAATCACCCAAAGAGCCTTGTTGGAACTGGAAGCCCAATCAACAACGAGAAAGATATAAACAAAAATTTGTGGATTTTTTTGTCACACTTTTTCCGAAAATTGTAGTTTGTTTTAAGCTCAAAGGTTTTATGCTATTTCATTAATATAAAGAACAAAATTAATGTTTGTTTTACTTTTCCCGTTTATTATTGTATATTTGTTTTCATTTATTAAATCTTTATTAAGATACTTGAACTATAACAGTGACTACTTGCAATGCAGTCGGGCAATTTCTTTTTTCTCAGAAGACGCCTTCTTAAAGATTTCGATATAAATAAGAGCTTTTTTACTCTATTTAGCTTCATTTAATTTATTTTTACTTTTTTCGTATCCATAATATCCTAATCTTACGTCTAACAAGAATAATTTCATGTGAAAATATTTGTATCTTTGAGATTATTAAGTATTGCTTTTTAACTTCTTGTTAAGAGTCAATTAATAAAATTCTCAATTTCTACTTAAACAGACAAATATTTCCTTAATTGAACTGATGTTTTTTCAAATTTGTTTTATTTCTTCTACGTACGTACGTACTCCCGTTATATAATGTTTTTTGTGTATCCATTTTGGAAAAACAAACTTATTGTGGAAGCGTGTTATGCAATATTGAAAGAATATAATTATTTTTACTGAAATCAAGTACTTGACTGTGAAAATCATAGCAAATCACATATAAAAGTTTTGTATACATTTCGTATCACTCATTAAAATTTGCCAAATATTTAAATATCTAAAAATAAGGTCAATTAAAAGGAAAGCATTTTTACTGGCTGGAATTTTTATGCGTATCGAATAAAAACTCTAAATCAGGTTCTGTTTGCTAAACCTATACCAATGAAACGAACACCCCTTGTAGTTTTCAAATTGCATTTAACCCCCAATAAAATAAATTTGCATCATGAGCAGACACATTTTACAATCTCAAATTGAATAAACATTCAATTAAACAAAAAAAAAAAAAAAAAAAACCCATCACCACACGTTTAATTATTTTGCTTATGAACCGCATAATTTGATTTAAAACTATTTGGTAATAAAAATAAATAGTTTGCCCTAACTGCTTTAAATGGCCACAGAAACCGATGGAAATGCTTCACCTTACATAGAATATTATGTTAATAAATTTACATCCTTTGTCAATTCATATAGGACAATTATTAATTGTTATGAAACATATTCTAGGTCGAAACTGAAGGTTTTATGGTTTTAATAACATTATTATAGTTTTTTCATTTAAAATAAATTTTACCTGGTGGGTTAGATGAAATATTGTGACGTTGTATATTGTTGTTATTACAACTCCAAGAGTAGAATCTGGTTTTGTGTAAACAATAACACCCGCACCCTGAAGAATTAATTTCAATAGATACAGAAACGCACTTTTACGTAATTGCCGCACAGTTTTCACATACTACCCCACACTCTGATTAATATTGACTGAAACAAAACATTTGCTGTTTTTGTGTTGAGTGAAAACGATTATTAATTTCAAGCTAAGCTATTCCAGAAAAAAGCCTAAGCTTATTTTATTTAATTTTTTTTGTTTGCATAAATACCGGCCGGTGACGGTGACGAGGCGATCTCTTGAAAGCTTTAATATTTGCAGCTCGCCACTGTAGACAGTTTTTGATTAGAATATCAAATTTGAAGGCAGCCAGCTGATAAAAGCAAACATATGTATAACAAGCATTTTGTTTACACATCAAAACCTTGTATAATAATTGAATGGAATATGATTGATAACTTAGGATCACAAAGAATAAAAGTTATAAACTCTACACTTGACATCTCAATTTCTTTTCAAATAACTTTAAAACTGATAGGTTCATTGTGCTAACAACTTTATCATTTAATGGTTTATGGCTTATTGATAAAGAAATTTAATTCTGTCGAACTCTGGGTCATAAGAGTGATTTAATAGCTTCCATTATTTTGTATAGATTTGTATTTGAATTTTGTATCGATTCAGTGATTTGTTTTTGATGTTGGGACTTTTTCAATGACTGTCAATTTGTATCATAGTTGCTTTTAAAAACAATTGCGCAAAATTTTAAAGGACTAAGTACGATGGTAAAGCTATTTTAAGAGGGTCTAACGGAGAAGGTCCTGGAACTGGAACAAGATAAAACCTATTTTTGTTTTTATATTTTTTTTTGTATAGAAAATTTACAGATGTTTTATCGTTAATTTATCCATTTAAAGCTACATCTAATCAAACTCATTTAATAAAACTTAACACGAAATTTTCAATTCTTTAGGTATTGAAGTTTTATGATAACTATTATCATTCTTTTCAGAAATAACATACGATATTTATTTTTTTCTATCGAACGGTGCCTAGCAATACTTTTTCACTCCGATTACGAGTATTAAAAATTAGTCGCTTCGAAATAGAACTTTTTGCCTGAGCTATAAAGATCCTATGACCTATGTGATGTATGTTTATCGCAAATAAAAATCAAGGTTTTAATCAAAACTATCATGACAGTTATGGAAGGGTTCACATAAGAATGGACTTTCGGAAGGTCTTTCAAACAGTAATTGTGTATTTTTCTATTTTTTACAATCTTATTAGATTAGTTATAAAAAGAATTTAATAAATGTACATTAGGGTGATCTTTTTATGGATTTTTTTTTTAGTTTTTATCTTTGTATATATTAACTACCTCCAAATGAAAAAAAAACAACTTTTCGCTGTAGGGTTAAATTTAAATGCCTTTTTTTTTGCACTAGGTGATTCGCATAAAATCGACTAAGAAATTAAGGGAGTTATTGTTAAAAATGGAAAAAAACCTACGCTTGGACAAAAAAAGCAAATTTAAAAAAAATGCTTGCTTTTTTGATTTATAAACAGATTGAACAAAAATTATATGCAAACAAAGAATTTTAAAAAGGATATGAAAAAAAAATTGAAATAAAAATTTCAAAAACTAGAAGACATACGACTATATGCGGTTTAAGCATTCAAATACAAATTTACAAGTTAATTTGAAATAAATTAAAGCCAAATTAATAGTTAATTGCATACAATTTCATTCAACAAAAAAAAACTTGTTGCCATTGTTTTTTAATGCGAGAGTCTATTAAAAATAGACTTGAAGTCGATTATCGGTAGTCAGCCCAGTCAACGAAGGAAAAATAAATGCAATAATTTATGTTATTGGGTGACGTCTAGGTATAACATAATAAAAATCCCCAGCCTAGTGCCATGAGATTTAAGTGGTGGGGGGAGGGTGGATGGTAAATGTGAGAAACATTGTTTCTTCAAAGGTTAGATACTACACAAGATTTTTCCAAGTTATTAACCAATACCAAGAAAAAAATCATAAAGAAAGAGGTGTGAATTTTCCCCTCCCCTTTATACGGAAGGGATAAAATCCTGAATCATTGATTTTAAACAGCTTTTTTTTTAAGTTTAGAAGGTATTCTTTTATTAAAAGTCAAATCAATTCAACAGTTTTTGAAAAACTCGTTTGTACACTCAAAATTATTTAACAAAAATTAAAAATTTTATAAAGTGAAACAAAAATCTTCCTTTGTTATTTAATGCTGTTATTAATGTTTAGTCGAACGCTGAAAACTAGATGGTTGTAGAGTTTTTACTTTTTGCGTAAATTGAAATTTTTGAAAATTTCTTTTAGGAAATATTTTTCTATTTGATTACTAATATATTGGGCGCACCGAATGAAATTAAACAATGACCTTTATAATCACCTCTATTACCGATGTCGTTTCGTTTTTTCGACGACTCTCGTTTCTTTTGTCGTATCGTTTTTCAAATGGCATTCTATAACTTTTTCGACGCTACAAATTTGTAGCAGATTTTCAAACGATGAAAAAGTAATGGATATCTGTCAAACTCAAATGAAATTGAAAACAAAACAAATAAAAAATCATTAGTCAACACTCAATAAACAACAAATGCCGTTAATTTTATAATTAATAATAATAATAATTAATAGAAATGTTTTATAACACAAGTTGCGATAGTGACGAGAATGAAGAAGTGCGAAGCGCATTTTTGAAAATGCACACTTATTTATAAAAGAAACCACATAAGACAACACTCAAATCCACTTGATTTGCCTGATTCAAAGGGAGTTCATATTTTTTATTCAACTTTAACTATTAAATGGAACTTTTGTACCCTTTAACAGATTCAAGCAATATTTTTGATTAACAAAGGAAGCTTTTAAAAATGTGTTAGATGAAATAAGTGACAAAATAACTATTCGGCAACGTTCATCATTGATTCCAGTAATATTGATGCTCGCAGTCACCTTAAGAATTCTAGTTGAGGGAAGTTACCAACATGGCGCTGGCAACGACTTCAATTTGATTATCTCAACCAACAATCAGCAAGTTTTCGAATGACAGACAATGGAAAATCTGAAGCAAAACATAGCTTTTTCAACGGAATGGGATTGCCCCGCGGCATTGGATGTACAGATGGCACACAAATACGAATTTTCACTCCAAAAAAACAGAAAAAGTTTCTATAGCCTTCCATTTTTAGTTCAACTTTCTGTACACTTTTCACAGATCCCCTTGCCAATTGCTCATTTTTCTTCACCAGCTCAACAAGCTCCTGAAACAGGCTTTGATTTGTTAATTTCAACAGAAAATGTTAGCAAGTATTTAATTGTTTTGCTTATGACAAATAAAACTACAATAAATTTCATAAAATAAATTATTTAATAAGAATACTAACCGTTTTGCGGCCTTACATTTCTTTGTCATTAACAAATTTTCGCCTTACAGAATGCAGAATGAAAATGTTCAACGACATTTGACGTTTACAAACGACAGCAAAACGAGTGACAAAAGTTGAAAACGACAAATGGAATGCAGATTGTGTCGCGTCGCATATTTTACTGTCGTATACGACATCGGTAATAGGGGTGATTGACTTTTCTCCAACTAGCGGGTATATAGGTGATGTTAAGACAACCCCTAAATATCGAAATACTATATACGCAACGCGACTGAAATGCGCTGATATGAATCATGTCTCACGTATATCACCATCACATCCATAACAGGGGATCTTCTTTAAGGTATCCGCTTAGCAACAAAAATTTTGAAAATATCTCAGAAAGATTTCAAACTAATTTGAGAAAAATTTCAAAAACATTTCGTTTCTTCGCATACCTTCTAAAGGCAACAAAATCTGTTTCACATCATAAAAGTAGCCAAAGGTACTATCCCTCAAGATTATATTAAATACAAAACGTCAATAATTTCGGCCAACAAAACACAGCTGAAATCAACTTAGGTAGTTTGTTATTCTCCCTTCATCCGCATATATCGATGAAATATCATACTAATTTGAGTAAGCTAAAGTGCAACAACGCATAGCAATTCCTTTTATTTATTGTTTTAATGATGTAATCCCCTTACTATGTACAACACACATAGAAACACAAACTATTAATTTAAATTAAGTAACAATTAATTTCACAAAATAACAAAGAACAATTAATTACACAAATAACTCTCACATCCATGTAAAGGAGTATTGAAAAAGAAAGGGAAAGGAAGATGATAATCAATACTCGCCAATCTATCAAATGTAAACACAACAAGATGTTAATGTCCTCAATAGTCAAGCCTCATCAATTCCATTTTAGTGCTTGAGCATAAAATATTTCAGCATCAAATTATGTTAATTGGGGTCATTTGCATTTATTGAAATATACATATTTGACTATAAATGAACATATGGTTTAAATGAAATTATTAACGTTTACTCATTAAGGTTAAAGGTGATTACTTAACAAGGAAATAAGTTCCGCATAACCTGGAAATTTATGAAAAACCATTTAATTTGATACACACGTCACCTGACCAAAAAGTTATTTGTGGTTCAAATGTCGAAGAATTTTTATACTTTTTTTTTTGTTTCGGTTGGAATACCAACCGCAACTGGCACCAGATGTGGGTTATGCTATGTATAATGTATGTCCATAACATAATATGTACATACATATATGAAAAGTGAGGTTTTTCGTCAATGGTAACGAACCGAATATTTTATTTAATCCCGATAATTTTTTTTGACACAAAATTGACCTTTTATTGATGGCACTTTATAACACATTTTTATTTTATTTAAAAGTTGAGGAATATTTTAATTAGCATATGATATTGACTTTGTTTAAGTGGAGAAAACTACAAATTATTGTGCTAAAAATAGTTTAAAATTAAATTAATTGACATTTTGAAAATAGGTGACATCGTCACCTCAGAATAATATAGTCGTATTAAAAATCGAGTTTTTGATGCAAAACGGTTCAAATATCGACAAATAATCGTTTTGCATCATTTATAATATGCCAGCATTTAAATTAGAGCAGAAAACCGGGTTAGCTATGATTCTGGAATAAGGCTCCAAATTTGCACTTTAATTTGCATTTCAAGAAAAGAATAACCCCAAATTTTGAAGTCCTTATATACAAAAAATTTTATACTGTTCTGCTAACTTCACTGTGAAGTTAGCAAAACATTCGTTTTCTCAATAATAGAGCTAGCTAGAAAAATGCAGTTAGTTTTCAAATTTGCAGTTTAATTTGCATTTCAAGAAAAATTAAGATCCAAATTTTGAGGTCCTTATTTGAAAAGAAAATCGACTAAATTAATTTTTCACTGTAAACTTTTACTGTGAAGTTAGCAGTACATGTGCTTTTTTCAGCAAAAGAGTTAGAAGGAAAATTGCAGCTGTGGCCCAAATTTGCAGTTTTGTGGGTTCTTCAAGAAAAAACTCAGTTCAAATTTTGAAGTCCAAATTTGCCAAAAATAATCGTAAATTTATTTTGCACTATAAACTTCTTAAAGTTAATTTTTAGATTTTTTTCAAACTTGGACTTGAAGTTTTAAACTGAGTTTTTTCTTGAAGTGCATAAAAATTGCCACTTTGGGACATTTTTCGATTTTTTTTTTGATTTTTCGATTGATTTTGAAAAAATTGAACTGAGTTTTTTCTTGGAGTGCATAAAAACGGCAAATTTGAGTTATAATTGCAATTTTCCAGCTGGCTCTGTTACTGAAAAAAGGACTATTTTGCTAACTTCACAGTGAAGTTAACAGTGAACCCCATGGCTTAGAGCTCAACGGCTATATATTGAAATGATGTACTCACTGTAACCTTTTCAACGATGAATGACACATTCGTGTTAAGAAATGGACCAGCTCCCACATATTTTTGCCTTTTATCCCTTACATTCTGTTTATCATAAATGAAAGGCTTTCAATTAAATAAGGATTACTCAGAGGCAAAAAGAAATTTCGGGAAGATTTAACAGATTTTAAGAGAAGAAAATTAGTTCTTTGAGAAACAATTAAAAATTTTCTTGAAACTATTTACCTCGCGTTACAATACAACTTTGAAAACAGCGAAAAAACGTGTTTTTTGATTTTATAACGGAAATATCTCAAAAACGTAGTCCGATGCAATTTTTCTGACTTCAAATTCGAGTTCAGCACATCAAAAACTCACAGAAAAGTATTATTTGGTTTCTGTAACAAAAACTTTGTTGACCAGTGTAATTGATAGAAAAATTTAAATTTTGGTACAGAATTTTGATTTTTAGATTTTTTTTTTTTTTTTTTGAATACATCATTTTTCCAGGTGCCTACATTCACTTATATAATACTTGAAAAAAAATGGCGTATTAGATAAAATTCCTCTAAGAAAAGATAATACGACAATAAATCGTATAATATCTAGTCTCGAATCTATTTTTCAAACAAAAAATATGATAGAGAGTTCTTTTCTTTTGTGATCGATAGATTTCTTCAAAACAAGAAAATCAAACAAAATTAAAAAAAATGAAAGTCGAGATATACAAATTTCAAAGCCCAGAATTGCTAAACAAAAATTTGAAAAATAATCGGACATAAATCAGAGTGATGCTCTATGAAAATAGTTTATATATTTTTTGAAAGATAATTTAAAAAAAATGTTACTTGTATTTTTCAAATTTTGGGTTTAAAACATTTTTCAGTGAAGTGAATATTTGACGATTTAAAACCTCGTAAACAATTTTTCATGATCTCGTGTTTAAAACATTCAATTAAAAAAAAAAAAAATTAAAATGCTTTTTAAAAAATCTATTTTTATTTGCGATATAAATAAAATGTACATATAAAGGTACTATTTTTCAAAAAAATGGTTATATGTCACCGCCAAAAGAACAATTTTTGTTATTTTCGATTTCCTTTAAAACGATCATTTCCATATTTTTTTTTTTAACATTGAAAATGTTTATAGGGTCGTTTTGGATAAATAATGGTGTTACTAAAATGAATAAAGTGAATAAATGTGTATATGAGATGAACGCTAGCGTATACGGGGGGTACGATCGAATTTTTGGTTGGTGTTACCAGAATGAATAAAGTGAACAGATGAACGTTGGCGTATACGGAGGGTACGATTGAATTTTTGGTTGGTGTTACTAAATTGAACAAATGAATTTTAATTCTATATTTTTATAATTAAAAATGTGAGAGTCAATGCAGTCAGCAGTTAATTGTGCAGCTTAAACTATAAGTGTTGGCAGTTAAAAATAAAAACCGTTTGAAAAGAAAATGTATTTAGATGTGCAAAATTATGTTTTTTTTTTAATTCAAACTTTAAGTAGGGCTTTTATGTGAAATGGTCGAAAAACCAAAAATCTAAATGAGTTGTGAGTGACAACTTTTTTCTTTATCGATAGTTACGTTTAATATAACAATTTCGTTTATATTTTTTGAAATTCCAAAAAATCTACAAAATGAGATATTAAAGGTTGTAACTTCAAAATTTAAAAATAGATGGTTCATAAATTATTTACTAGACATTAGGGTTAGATCTGATTGTAATAAATTTTATAGTTTAAGAAAGATAATAAATAACTGATTGCTTTTCGTTTCAGGAAATTCTTATAATATTTTTATTTATATTTTTATATTTTTTTTAAATAAAATAATTTCTATCGATCGATTTTTGGCAGTTATATTTTTTATCTTTTTAACTATTCCACTTAAAAATCTCTAATTCATACAGGTAATAGAGTACACAAATCTACATAAAATATGTAAAATTTGTAATATTTTAAAGCATCTGAGATGACATAATTACATATTACTGTTCATTGACATACTACCTAATAACTCTTTGGTCTGTGCACCTATACAATTTATTTTTTTTTTATTCGCACCTTCAATAATTGACAATTAATTTGATATATCATACGTAGCTGTACGTTCTTGATAAGCCTCACAAATCTAAAATACAATTTGATTAAAAAGTGGTAATATTCAATCAATATTCCTATAGTTCATCGTCATCGTTGATTTGCAAGTTTGTGTTACGAGAATCAGCCCAAATAAGAAGAACACAAATATTTCCCATAGTACCACAGTTCATTCAAAATGTCTCTCTCTCTCTCTGATCATTATGTTTTTTGATTTGTGTCATTATTTGTCTCTCTGTCAGTGAATTACTGAAGAAAATGACTTTTCATTCAAGTTCAGTATTCATGTTCACTCGTTCAATGTTCTTGTGTTGCTTGTTCACTGTTTGTTTTGTTCAGTCGTATATATGCTCCGATGAAGAAAGGTTTGTTCTGTTACTGGAATTTTTTTTCAGCTAGTACCTAACTAGTTAATTCAAATGCAATTTGCGTTTGTGTTTTGTTACTTGGTAGGTAGTAGGGTTAGATGCTTACGGGATATGTTTGGTTAGTAGTTAGGTAATTTAGTAAGTTAGATAGGATGCTTGTGATATTCGTTGGAATATTTTTTGTTATGTAAATTTTTTTACTTTTGAGTTTTATTCAGCTATGATAACAAAGATTTACTAAGAAAATTAAAATATGAAATATGAAAACAAGCGGGAAAAAAATATAGGTCAATAAAATCTGAAAACTAAATTATTTTTAAAGTTTAATTATTAAATTAGATTTCATATGCGGTTGACTAGTTAGAAAGTTTTTTTAGAAGTCCTTAATTGTTGGAAATATGCCTTATAATAATACAATAAAACGTCAATTTAGACAAATCTTAGACAACCGAAGTCTTTGTCTAAGTGAGACAACTTTATGACAGTAAACAAAGTTTACTAATAACTTTTTGGAGTTGGACGGCTGCCTAAGGTTAGAAAAAATTTATAAATACGACTGAAAATGTGTTTTCTATTTTTAAAAATGAAGAAATGCCTTTATTGGGATAGTTTTTCAAAATAGGCTTTGTTGAATAGACTAAAAGTCAATTTATCGTTATTGTGAATTTAAATTGGTAAATACTTTGATATATGATTATCATGTATTCCTATATTTTCCTATTTGATAGAAATTTCAAGTCCATCAAGAATTTCTTACCGACTTTTGTCCTTTCGCAAGAAGCCCAAAAATCTAAAAAAAAAAAACCCAATGGTGAAAAATTGAATTTTGCGGAAACGTTACACTCACCATCATTGAATATTTGTTTGTAGGCTTATATTTGGGGGGAAATCAATTTATTTGTTAGCGTTGCCTACAACACACGTTATACGAGTTACGAAAAAAAGATTCAAATACAAGAAAAAAGTAATATGAGCAGAAATATTGAATTTTTGGTTGGTGTTACCACAAAGCTAAATTAAAAACAAAATTAAAGTTACCACACAAAGAAAATGAAAATTTAAAGATGGAAGACACGCGGGAAAAATAAAGGTCAGTAAAATGATAAAAGGTGGGAAGTGTACAGCCTCTCTGTTTAAAAGAAGGTTCTCTCTTGTGTTTTTAAAATGAAACAAAATTAAAGACCCACAAAGATAATAAGTTAAATAATATGTTGTGGAGACGTAACAACCCCTAGCATTTAATGTTTGTTTGAAGGCATGTATTTAAAGGATAATTAAATTTAAGTTAGAGGATTTAGGAAAAATAAATACAGATACAGATAAAAAAAAAACAAGGAATGAGGGTTGAAATTTTGAATTTTTGGTTATTGTTACAAAAAAGCAAAAGAAAAAAGAAAAAGTGTGTTACCAGACAAGGATAATAAATAATATGAAACTAGGAGACAAGTGGCAGAAAATATAGGTCAATAAATTGACAAAAGGAAAATATTAAATCTCTTTTGTATTTTTGAAAATGAAACAAAATTTGAAAAAAAAACAACTACAAAGGAAATATGACAAATAATATTTTGTTGAGTTACGTCTCAATTCAACCAACATTGAATATTGTATTTTTGGAAAATCAAATTTTAGCTAGTGTTAACAAAAACGAGATATTGAAAAGGAAAAAACCAATACATAACAAAATAACAAAACAAAAAATAGCAATACATGTCAACATCCATTTGTCTGTAGTCAAAATTTTGTTGATGATAGAACAAAGAGAATATGAAATACTTAACCGAATTTTTAAAAGAAAAAGTAAACGAAAATTATGCAATAGTATAAATAAATAAATAAATTTGGTTGCACAACAGCTCGTGAAGAACCAAGGCCTAGTGACTTACAACTCTCAACCATTCCTGTGTGCGTATTTTTGGCAGGAAAGGAAGGGACCTACAATTTTTTGCCGAGCCCGAACGGCTAGATGAGAAGCACTTATTCATGACAAGTATACTCTTGGAGGATTTGTCAGTTCCTCGCAAGAGGCAGTACCTCGCGAAAAAAACATTTCTGTTTTTAGGTGGCAGCGGCTGGGAATCGAACCCAGACCTTTGGCATGACAGTTCTACGCACTAACCATCATGCCTCGAGGTACCACTATGCAATAGTATAGCCTTATTTTAAGTTTTGTATCATCTTCGTATATTTGGGTATTTGATAATTTATTTTATTCAGTTTTGTTTGTATGAAGCAATAAAAAGTTCAGATGATATGATTTTTGTTGAGACAATGTCTCAAGAATGATCAAAATAGGGAATGATGAAATGGCTTCAAATTCCTTAAGTGTTTTTAAAGCTGTAGAAAAAAAATCTATTAATGCGCTACTATGTGCAAGTAAAGGTAGAAATGCGAGTGCAAGTATGCTAATTAAGTTTGGCTAAAAACTTTTTTAAATATTTTTTAGTTCAATATAATTTTTAGATTGATCTTAGTAAAAATCATGATTAAAATTGGTATAAATTGGTGTACTTGGAAACCAGTAAAGATAAAATTCAAAATAAAAGAAAGATTAATAATTATTAAGATTAAAGATTTCTCTAGCACAGATAAGTCATTTTCAATGTCCCCATTGTTACTCAAGGAGTAAAATCTGTAAATTTTTGAAAAATGTGAAGAGTGAAAAATTGTTTTGTATGGTGTCATTTATTGCAATGACGCTGTATAATGCTTATTGTTTCATCTCAATTCGACCTTTTCATCACAAGGATACAACTGTTTAAAAAACACTAACAAAAATTGAAAAGATTTGTGTTCCTTTAATTTTGTGAGTAGTGTATTAATTATCTTCTACCCAAATGTTAAAAAACCTTTAAGGAATATATTTGTTTTTTCTTAAAAACGACTCCTACGATTTCTATTTAACTTTTTCTGTGTGTTCCTATTAATGCGATATACACTACTAAAAATGATAGAAATTCACTTGCTTGTAAGACTTACTCACATACTTTGGTGAGTTATCTCAGGAACCAAATTGAGTGCCTTCTCAATTTCGATAATGAAAGCTATTGTCAGAGCATGCAATTCCATTGTGGCGCCACACAGTGGTCCGTTTGTTGAATTTTTGCGAAAAAAATCATTTTCCACGCCAGTTCTTAATACATATGAATGAAATTTAGTGCACTTAAGGATTTGGGGATGCTGAATTCAATGGTCCTGTCTATTTTTTTAACTTTAAACAGGGCTTCACAATTAAGGTAAAAACATGGTTCCAAATTTCCCGAAACATGGTCCCAAATTTTAAAATTTTGAATTAGGTACTGTATAAATCTGAATTTGAATCAAGTTAATGTTTGAAGTGTCCTTAAATACGCGCCTGAATGTATTCTTTCATATAAAAATGACTTCAAAACGTCCAAGAAGACTGTCCAAAATGTTGAGAAATGTTTTTAAAATATAAGAACTAATTTTAGTGCTAGTTCTTAAATTTTTTTTGTGTTGAAAATTATTTTTAGACCTAATTTGTTTGAATCTGAAAGAAATTTAACAAATTTGACAGCTGGAAACAGCGAATCAAAATTTAGGCCAGTTATTCAAAAAAATTAAATATAGTCTAAAGTAATAGTTTTATTGTATTTATATTTTTCTAGTTGCATTAATTAAATCTATCATCAGGCTAAGAATTCTGATCGGTGATAGTTGAAAAAACCGTTAAATTACCATTATTTGTTAAGCAATTTAAACATTGTTATATTTAAAAAATAACGGTTTTTCCAACTGTCAACTATCAGAATTCTTAGGTTGATGTCAGATTTATTTAATGGAACCAGAAAAAAATATCAATACAATAAAAACTATTACCTTAGAAGAATATTTTTAATTTTTTTGGAGTTTTTGAGTAATTGATCTTAAATTTGATTCACTATTTCCAGTTGTCAAATTTCTTTCAGATTCGATCAAATTAGGTCTAAAAATAATTTTCAGCACAAACAATTTTAAAAACTAGCACTTAAAATTAGTTCTTATTTCTTAGGAACATTTCTCAACATTTTGGAATATCTTCTGTAATTTTTTTACAAATCAGTATTGAAGTCATTTTTATATGAAAGAATACATTCAGGCGCATATTTTAGGACATTATAAACATAAACTTGACTCAAATTCTGACTTCTACAGTACTTTATTCAAAGTTTTGAAATTTGGGACCATGTTCTGACCTTACCTTATTGTGAAGTCCTTGTTTGAAGTATTAAAAAATAGGCAGGACCACTGAATTCAGCATCCCTAAATCATAAAGTGTACCAAATTTCATAAGTATGCATTAAGAACTGACGTGGGAAATAGTTTTGTCGCCAAAATTCAACAAACGGACCACTGTGCGTCATTGCTATGCGTGAAAGGCGTAGAAGGCGTCGCACATCGATGGCCACATCTACAAAATTAAGTTTATCCTCAACTGAAAAACTTTTCCTGAGTTAACTCGGCGTTAATTTATATTCAGGATTAGCTAACTCTGTTTTAACTGAAAAACTGTCCCTTATTATAGTATACAAGATCAACCCTTTAGGTTGAAATGGCATATGTATGCCCTCATATCATGCACTAACGACTCTATTATGAAAACAAGGAAATGTGAAAGTCATATTTCTGATTGAGACATAATTTGGCCTATAGATATCTTCGTAATGATCAGTAAAAAAAAGCCATATCAATTTTTGAGCGCAATTTCATAAGCTTTAATTTTTGTATTGACTCTTTCCATCTAATTTTTTTTTTATCAAAGTTTTCAAAAAAAAAGTTTAATTTTTTGATTGATATCTCAAAAACAGGTTGAGAATTTTTGTAAATTCAATTTTGATATATATAGAGATACTAATAAAAAGCTTAAGATTTTGAATTTTATGTGAGTATAAAATAAATTGTTTAAAAAACCTCGCGTTGAGCTTTTATTTTTTTCTTCTTGAATACAAAAATATAAACCCAGTTTATTTGAAATTTGTTCAAGAATTTTTCTATTTTTTAACATTTTTGATTTATAAAATAAAAATAAAAATTTACCATACATTTTGTAGTTTGTGGTCTCAAATTGTGGGGTTAAATATAAAAATACAAATAAAATAATAAAAACTTTTAAATTTTTAAAAATTTTACTAAGCGTTTTTTTTTTAAACGCATTTAAAACTTGGTACACAATTATTTTAATTATAAAATATTCAGCAACGCGTTTCGGAAGTTTTAAAAACCCCGAGAATGGAATTTACTTCCGAAACGCGTTGCTAAATATTTGATTTAAAATAATTGTGTATACCGAGTTTTAGGCACAATTAATGTAGGTGCTATTTCAATATGACGTAAAATTGAAAACTAAATGCTCCCTGGCTCCCTCCTAAATATAATAACCTGCGTACTGAGTGTCTAATGCCTATCTTTACTCTATGCACGCTGCTCTCTGTTTTAAAATTAACATTATTTAAGATCAACAGTACTACTATGAATGAGCTTTTCCATACTTTTGTTCATACTCATATTAGTTGTTTAGTGTTTGCGGTTCTGGATAGAGGAAGACATTTTAAAGCTTTTTCGTTTTCTTTGCTCTGAAAAAAAAATATATTTCCCGCGTTTTAATTATTTAATGACAACACTCCATAGCTAAAACATCTACCAATGTAAGTTTGTGTTGTTTATTTTACAATAAATTTATTTTGATAAGACCTTTCTATGTGTTAATTTGAACATACCTAATGAAGCGCATACGATTAAGTGATAATTATTTTATAAAACATTTGTTAGTAATTAATAACTAACAATCAGCAAAAGATATCAATGACAAATATCATAACATTATTATCGTGTAAGTTGTTGTCAGTTTATCTAATCAGTATTTTTGTTTATGTTTGACGTGTTTGTTTTAAATAACTTGGTGCTGAGTAGATGGGATAAATACATAAAAGAGAGTAGATAAAATATAAACTCAGCTACGGCTGTAATGTGTACTTTGTCTCTGTAAATCATCGGGCCCATTAGCTCAGTTGGTTAGAGCGTCGTGCTAATAACGCGAAGGTCGTGGGTTCGATCCCCCCATGGGCCATGTAAATTTTTTTTAAGTAAAATTTTGCTTGCAAATTAGTAACAAATACTATTCTAAGTCAAAAAATTATACCATAGACTTTCTGAAACAAACCAAAAAAGTTGCATTTTTGATACGGGGATAATAATAGTGAGTATTGTAGTAGCTTGTGTCAAATCTGTTGTTTATAATTATTTCAGTCACTGAAGTAATTGAGTTTTTTTTTTGTTTTGAAAATTTACTCTGTATTTCATGTCAAGTAAAAAAATGTATGCTACCGATGCATACCGATTTTGTTGTCATTTTGATGATGATTTCACAATGTGAAAGAACAATACAATTATTTTGTTAACTAAAGCCTAGTGTATACTTCAAAGCGAAGTGAAATCAAATTTGAAATGAAACATCTATAATATACGCACCAAAAGGTTTGTAAAAAAATTGTTTTCGTCACAACATTTGGGTTAGAAAAGCCCATTGAGTTGCATTTGTTTCGAAACAAATTTGTTCCTCCTTGTCTCCTAAAAATTGCATTTAGTTTTTGACAGTTTTGACAAGCCTAAATAACTTTGTTTGACCCATAGACATCCTTAAAACTGATACAATAATTTCACCCATGTGATTCTGAGAGAATGGTCATACTGGCCATTTTTAAATAAAAACTAAACCAAAGTTTACAATTTCACACTCAATACGTTTTGTTCAAAATTAGCCCAAAAAGTTTTATATTTTGTATTTCATCAAAATCATGAGTTCTTAAATTTTTACGATGTAAATGTTGCCGTACTGAAAAAAGGCTTTCAGGCCAAAACTGTGAAATATTAAAAGAAGATTTTGAATGAATGTTCCAAAGAAAAGTTGAATTTTTTCGATTGCTTTCGGTTGGTTTTTGTTAATTTTTCCTGTTATTTTCAGTTGCGATACACTCGTACATAGGTACTATAAGCCAATTTTGGATTCGTGCAAACAAAAATTGAGATAAAATCAAACATGACCTTACGATGATAGGGAACACCAAAAAAGAGGGTGGCACAATTCTGTGTCTGTCCGTCAGCCTAAACGGCCCAATTGATTTTCTTCAAACTTACTTAGTGGTTTTTGGTGATTATGTCCACACGTTTTTTTTTCATTTTTTTTAGAACCAAAATTAACGCTACCTGCCATACAATTTTTGTTTTACCAATTTGGCATAATCGTATTTTTTTTTTATTAAAAAAAAAATTACATAAATTATTTTTAGTAAAGGCTTCCTTGAGGTGGAAAACCATTTTTCAAAAAATGGTTATTAATGGTTCCCAAAGAACAATTTTTTTATCTTCCTTTTTTTCTTCAAAACGGTATGACTGATTTCAATTATTTTTTATGCAGAGGGTTTCAAAAACTATAAATATATTTTTGCACTTAAATTAATAAAAATTAAATATTTTTTGGATTAAAAAAAAAAATAATTTTTTTTTGAAAATCAAATATTTCAAAAACGATATGATCAATTTTTTTGAAACTCGATATTTGAGAGTTTTTTAGTACTCCCCAAAATATTTTAAGAAAAAATATTTATGAAAAAATAACGGTACCTTCCAAACAAAAGTTAAAAAACCGGTAAGGAAAATATTTTTTTTTTCAAAAACGACCACTACGATTTTGATTAAACTTTTTCCATATACTAAAATTAACGATCTACTTAAAAGAAACTATACAATTTTGCACTTAGCAGCTGTTAATAGTACCTGTCATAAAACGTGTTTTTTATTTTGAATTTTCTCATTATCGGCTTAACGGATTTAGATAAATTTTTACAAATTTCAAAAAAGATAATGTGTATATCAAAATTTTCAAAAAAAAAATTTGAATTCTTAAAAAAAGTATTTAGTACCGTGACATGACGGTAAGTGCGTGCGGACTGTCACTCGGAAGGGATGGATTCGATGCCTAGCCGATGCCACCTAAAAGTAGAAATGTTCTTCCCGAGGTACTGCCTCTTGCGAGGATCTGACAAATCCTCCAAGAGTGCTTCTCATCTAATCGTTCGAACTCGGAAAAAAAATTGTAGGTCCCCTCCATTCCTGCACACAAAACGAACACAGGAATGGTTGAGAGTTGTAAGTCACTAGGCCCCGGCTCTCCACGAGCTGTTGCCCCACCAAATTTATTTTATTTTTTTAATAAAAACTTAAGATTAGCATACCAAGAGTTGTCTTTAAAAATGCTTTAAGAATTTTATATATAAAACTTTTTTTTTTAAGAAAACCGCTCCAACGATTTAAATTTGTTTTTGTCCATACGATCACATTCAATAAAGAATTAAGATGGCGTTCTTTTTTTCATCTCAAACTCTCAACGCAGTTTTTTTTAAGCTTATTTAAATATCGTATTCTATACTTTTAAAATTTTTTCTCTCATAATTTCCATGTCCTTAATTTAATAATTTTTTTAAACCCTCAGCGTCTTGAATATAAGAGCAAGTACGAGCGACCCAGTCGTGCATTTTACTTTGAACCAGCCTAGTACACATTCTACATCAAACCTTACACATGATGCGACGTTTGTACGTTTGCCGTTTGGTTTTATACTGCCGTTTGGATTTATATTGCAAAAAAAAAGTGCGGTAGATTGGTGTGTGAACCAGGACTTACACTCCACAATTCTTTTTAAAATTATGCCAGCAAATTTCTTGGATTTTTTTTAAGGATTTAATTTCCTAGTTAAAATTTAGTGAAATACATATATCATTATTTTGAATTTAGTTACTTTGAACATAATACAAAAATTTTTTACAGACTTAAGCCTAGCACGCTGCTGATGCGAAACAAGAAAACCCACACAAAAGTATTTCGTTGTCTTGTTGGAGACCAGCTAAAACTTTCGTTTCGCATTAGCAGCGTACTATGCTTAAAGCTACAAGTTTACGTAGACTTTTGTTAAAGAAAGTATAACATACTACTCGTATTCTCCAAAATTCGTTCTCATGTTAAAACATCAAAAGAGAAGTTTATTTTTGATTAGAACGCGAATCTTATTTTTTGGCTCCTTTAAATTAAAATTCGTCTTCAAGATCGTATAAAATCTGATAAGATCTGTTAAATAGGGTTCGTTCTCGAATTTATTAGCCGAGAACTATTGAAGACATTCACGAAGAGTTAAAATTAAAAAAACAAATCAAAAAGCCAAAGCTACCGAGATAAAGTATCGAAGGAAAAAGTTTCGAAATCGTCGGAGCTTTGTTGCTCTTTCAAAACAGGGTGTGTCAAAAAAAAAATGTAACCCTTTTGCAGTTTCGTTGTTCCTTGAGCGATTTAAATTAACACAGAATTTAAAAAAAATCCTTTCGTAAGAAAACTATATTCTACCCGAGTTTTATTTTTCGATATATCACGAACGAGAGATAGGTACAGAAAAAATTCGTGAGAACACTGTAAATTTTTGTATTTGATATTGGATATTATCAACGTACTTTTCCATGAAATAAATAAATAAAATTATTTTGAATAACTTAAAAACACTTTTTTTTGTTATTTAAAATAAAATAAAAATAAATAAAAGAAATTATTTTGAATAACTTAAAAACTTTTTTTTTAAGTTATTCAAAATAATTTCTTTTATTTATTATTATTAATTGTATTGATCGGACAATTTTATCGTTCGAGAACTATATTTTTATGATTCTTGAGAAGATAGATTACGAAATAATAAAGATTCGTATTTTATAATTTGCATACGATGTATTGCAATTCCTGCTATTTTTTTAAACCGCTCCAACTATTTTAAAAATATATTTTTCATTAATTTATATTTATTTAAGAACTCAGATATATTTTTTTTTACCTCAAACTGAGTTGTTTAAGTGAATTTAACTATCCAATATTCATACTTTTCTTTTCCTCTCTTAATTTCCAATTTCAATTAAATTACGCCTGACCCAATCGTGCATTTTATTCATTAAATGTCAGATATCTCATGGAAATTAAAATTACAACAACAACAACAACAAAAAGTTGTTAGAAGTTCAATAAACAAGATGATCAATATGTACATATATTGTATATTTTGATTGGCTTAAAAAAAATCCATGAATATGGATTTGCAAAGATATCTCAAAACAAGTAATTTGAACTCTCAAAATGCTTTTCGGTGCTCAATACGACCACTTATCCACAGAGATGCTCTTTAAGAATCTCTTAAAAAAAATTTTAAAAAAATTTGTTCCCTCAATTGTTTTGACTAGTGTAGTATTTCAGCGTTGACTCCTCCTTAGATATGCAAATATACCTACAAACCGTATTCCGTCTTACACCGCTTTCACCTTTTTAATATTAGTTAACTGATGTGTTTTCAATTTAAATAACTACTAAGTACATCGCAAGTAAACAAAACATGAGATGTTGAAAATCCACTTTCAAATAATGAAAATACAAGATGTATGTACGTACTTTACTGAAACAGAAAAGTTCTTCTTTTATCAAATACAACTTCTAATATCCATTTTTGCAAGGCATTGTGTATCATGGGTAAATTTAATACAAAAAGTTAATATCGTATGTCGTTAGAGGTAGTTCCCAAGTCATTTATAAATTGGAATCATCAAATGAGACAGACAGCTACGTCTTTTTGTACACCTTGCATAATTAATAATTCTTACTTGAGACCAATGAAAAAGAGATTGAAAAGAAAAAAAATATAAATTTTATTTTTATGTTCATTCGTTATTCAGACACAAACAAAAAAAATCAAATTGGCCCATGGGGGGATCGAACCCACGACCTTCGCGTTATTAGCACGACGCTCTTTTTTTTTTTTTTTTTTTTTGAAATTCATTTTTATTTTTCAATTATCTTAGAACTATCTTAAAGCTAGACAAAAATTCATAAAAACTAGCCTACTTATCAATATCTTAAAACTAACTTACTGGCCCCAGTCGGGCGCTCTAAGTTAAACTAGAATAACTTAATGCTAATGCCTTTCGGCCTAAGAACTATCTTAATACTAAATCCTGGTCGGTTTTATTTTTTACCGAGAAGAATTTCACAAAAAAACTCGGTATCTATGTCTTTATTTTTTGGTTTTATATAAAACTTACAAACTACATAAAACTAAATTAAAGCTAATTAAAACTACTTAAAACTACTTACAACTAATTTTAAACTAATTACAACCTACTTATAAGCTACTTACAAACTAGAACAGCCACAGCAAGCATTTTTCGGTTTTTATATTTTTTTTTGTATTTTTGTTGATTTTATAATTTTTTTTGGTGTTTTTTTTTTTTTTTTTTTTTTTTTTTTTTTTTTTTTTTTTTTTTTTTTTTTTTGGTGCCACCCTGACTGTCCCTACTTAAAACTAACTACCTAAACCTATGTAAGTCGGCCATACAAGAGAAAATAGCAAGGTCAACTATTAAATGTCTGAAGGAACTTCATCTTCGTTTTTCAACCACCAGAACTGGTTCTCCTGCTTCACCCTATCTCTTCGGTCCCGTTCGGACACAGTCCTACTGAACCGAAGGTGCTCAGCTCCGTCTTGTGCGAGGACGTCTCGACTGTAAAGGAGCCGCCGATCTACAGTTCTACGGCCGACGTGGTAGATTAGCGGAACCGCCGCTCTATCCTGGATCAGCCCTCGACTGTCTAGGTGGAGGAATGCATCGGGTGGAATAAAGCCGCTTAGACGCACACTCTCGTAGTATTCGTTGTTGGGGTAATAAGCCCCGAAAATTAAGCTGTTAGACGAGGACATCGCTCTTGCAATGTGACCTCGAATAAGCTTCAGCAAGAAATTATCTATCCTGTTTATGTTGGCCCCGTTGTATAGAGCCAGGTTGGAATAGTAGTGTTTGTACTCCGACTCTGGTGTTCTGTGCAATCCAAGGCAGCGTCGAAGACACTGCCTCTCAAACACCCGAATCTTTTCCATTTGAGATGGGGCAACGTTGAACCAAACCGGGCATCCATAGGCAATCATCGGCCGGATAAGGGCCATGTAGCAAATCACCTTCACCCTGCTGTCAAGCCGGCTGCTATAAAACAACCGTTTCGTCAGGGCAAAAGCTCCCCTAGCCCTGGCCAGAGCAGCATTTATATGTCTGTCGAAATACAAATACTGATCTATCCAGATGCCAAGGTACTTTACTACACTTTTACTCGCCAGTGGATGTCCACTTGGTCCTACGATCACCAGCTTGCGCCAGTTCTTTCTCGTATCCCTTGTGGCTCTAAGCAACGGAGTCCTAAACAAGATAGTTTCTGATTTCTGAAAGTTGATTTTCAACTTCCAGTCATCGCAATATCGCTGAATCTTCTCGAAGTCACGCTGCAAAAGAATCCTGATGACCTCGACTTTTGGAGCTGTTCTGTACGCAATTAGATCGTCGGCATACGCAATTGCCTGAGTTAGACTACTTATCAGATCGCTGGTGTAAATGCTGAATAGAATCGGCGAGTTGACCGCTCCCTGCTGAAGACCATTTTTAATATTAAAGGTTGTGGCAGAAGTTACATTGCCACTTTTGACAACAAACTTTCTGCCATTGAGCATATCATAAAGCATATATAACAGTGGTTTACTAATGCCAAGTCTGGTCAGCTTTAGATAAAGACCCTCTAACCATACGGTGTCGAAGGCCTTCTCCAAATCAACCAGACAGGCACCCGTACACTGCTTCTTAGATTTGTTCCATTGGACATCAGAAACAAGTTTCGACGCGGCATGAATAGTGTCATGTCCCGCCTTAAAACCGAACTGATTGTCCGGTATGATATTATTGTCCTCTGCCCACTTGGACAGAGCTCTATTGATAACTTTTTCGAATACCTTGCTGATACTCGGAAGAAGACTTATCGACCGGAGATTTGCCGGATTGGAGTTGTCCTTTCCCTTTTTCGGGAGAGGATGCACCACAGCTGTCTTCCACCGCACTGGATAATATGCATTATTCAGAGCGTTGTTAAACAGAGTGGTATAAATGTCTACTGCTTCTTGAGGTAAATGTCGAAGTACTACGTTGGATATGCCATCGACTCCTGCTGACTTCTTCTTCTTTAATGAATCGAAGATGAGCTGGAGCTCCACCTTCGTAATTAACAGGGAACTGGGCCCATTTCGCTCGGCGATTATGGCGTTTGCCAAATGATCTTCATTGAACCCGGTGAAACCAAGGTTCTCTGATCGCCATTGCGTGATGTCATTCCGAAGGTAGAAGTGATGGAGCAAGGCTCTGTTTTCCAGGTCGTGATTCGGGCGAATGCACGCATTCACCTTGTACACTTGCTGGAAAGCAGCCCCCACAGCCTCCACTTTCTCCTGCGGATCTTCAACAATAAAGAGGTCATCGTCCAAGACGGCGTCCTCTGGATTAATTCCTGCTGTTAGAAGTACGTCTCTGTTGTCTGCCGTTTTCTGAAGCTTAAGACAAGGAAGGTCGTTCTGATCATTCCTTCTAAATATCTTGTTAATTTGGGGAAACATGCTCGGGTCGCTAGCATTAACGGCCCGAATTTTGTTGTCCCAATAAAAATTAATTGACAACCGATAGTTCTCTTTAATAAGTTGGTTGATGTTTTTGATCGACGACTTCAGTGTCCTAATCTCCAGATGGTGAGGGTCAGTAAACCGTCTGTACAAGAGTTTTAGTCTTGTCAGCAGTCCACTTTTTTGTCTGTGTAGTGCGTCAATGGTTGCGTTTCGATACATGTCGGTTGCGTCCCGTTGCTTGTATTTCGGTATTGTTCTGTTCATTGTTCGTTTAATTGTCTCATCCATTTGTTCTAGGTATTGGTCTATTTCGTTATTTGTCAAATTCCTGTCATTTGGTGGGGATATGTTATTCGAACTGATTTCGCTCGATAAGGCGTTGGTAAAGCGTGGCCAGCGCGCCTTACTGTAATTGTAAGTATGCACAGGTACATACTCATCCAACTCCACGAGCTCGTTCGGAAGCTGTATTACGGCGGCGAGTCCGCAGTGATCACTGTCGTACTCGATCGTTCGTAAGCAGTTTCTTGGTCTTTGACCAACAGTGTCAGTAATTGTCAGTCTTGCGTCTATTAGCAATAGATCCAGATAGGCACCGCTTCTTGGAAACGATGGCCGATCCGTAGCCAGCAGGTCGACACCATACTCAGTGTTGTATCGACTCATCCAATTGAAAAGATGAATACCTCTTTGATTTTGAATTTGATTTCCCCAATCTTGGTGTTTGGCATTCAAATCACCGGCCATGAGAAAGTAATTTTCTTCCAAGCTCAAGCGTAGACACTCGAAAAGTTTTTCAAGCTCTGTCATAAAATCAGTTGGCTGATGTGATGCCGGTGCATAAGCCGCGATCACATACATTCGCTTCCCCTGTTGGAGAGGAATGCATACGATGCACGCCTCTAACAGCCGAAATCTGCGCAGATCGCTATTATATATAACTTTATGATTAATGCCTTTTCGTATGAAGATTGCGACGCCCCCCCCTTGAGTGGAGTTGGGTCGATCTCTTCTAACGATATTGTAATTGTTGTTAGTCAACTTATGTTTCTGGTTCAGCTTAGTTTCGCTGGCCATAAACACATCTGGACTTTGGTCTTTCAACAATTGGAAAAGATTAGCTCTACGTTCGGTCCTTATCAGTGAATTTACATTCACAGCAAGGATCCTAAGAGGCCTCTCCGACAGCGCGCCTTTAACCTCTAATTTGCGTTAGGCTAGGCAAAACAGAGTAGAGATAGTCTACCCTAGTCGCCTGCTCCTTTATCTGGGTCTGAAGTCCTGTTAACTGACCTTGAATTGCCAGCAACATACTTCTAATTTCGGCCTGAGCGTCCGGCGCCTTTGGCACTAGGGCCGGCTGGGCTGCCTTAGCTGCAGGCTGTACCGTTTTTCCCCTTCCTGCCGCCATTTGGGCGTAGGAAATTTGGGGATTAACGGGCGTTGCTGTAGGAGCACGCGTTGATGGGCGTATCTCTACCGCTGTTTGCTTAGCCACTTTATTGTTTCTTATTTGCTGAAAAGCTGAGCAACCCCGATAATTAGCAGGGTGCCCCTCCTTTCCGCAAAGTGTACATTTAAGCTGGGTCATGTCTTCGACCCGTTCTTCACCGAGCTTGCACTCCCCCTTAATGTGGTCCTCACCACACTTAACGCAGCGTGGCTGCATTTCGCAGTTTGCTGCAGCGTGGCCAAACCTTTGGCAGCGCTTGCATTGAAGCATGTCGCCACCTCTCTTTAATTTATCCCAAGTTACAACCTGGTAGTTAAGAACGGAGATACTTCTCAACCTATCCAGTTTGCTGCTGGGCGATAGCTGGACTAGGAAGAACGGCAAAGACCGCTTCTCCCGTCTGGCTCTGACTGTAGCGAACGGCTTGACCCCGATAAAGTCGAGATCGTCGCTCGCTTTTTGACGGAGCTCATTTAAGAGCACCTGTGGTTCCGTGCAGGAATCTATGCCCTTCAAGAGGACCGTTTGGTATTTATCCACTTTGGGGGTAAAACTGAAGAACTCAGTCGTGGATTTCTTAAGTAATTCTTTTATTATTTTTTGCTGCTCCACTGTGGAGCAGTGGATAGCATGTCTATCTTTGCTTAATCTTTTAATAAAAAAGTTTTGGCCTATGGCCGACTTACACAGGTCTATGGTTTCCTGTAGCTCCATTTTATAGGTATTTATTGGTGGCACCTTTTCTTTTTTATTTTGGGGCGGCTGTGGCTGCTGCTGGTGTACTCCCTGCTGCTGCTGCTGCTGACTCCGCTCCTGTGGTTTTTGCTGCTGTTGTTGCTGTGTTTGTTTTCTCGTTCGTTGCTCCTTCGGCTGCTGCTGTTGTTGTTCTTTTGGCATTTGTTGTTGTTGCTGCTGCTCTTGAGCATTAATGTCTGGCTGCTTGTTTTTAGGTGGCAGCTCTTGCTGTGGCTTTGCTTTTTGCGGTGCCTTTACCGCTTTTTTTTGCTCGCGCTCCTGTCTCTCTCTTTCACGACGAGCCTCTTGCTTGATCTTAAGAGCTTGGATCAGCGGGGTCACGATGGCATTCAGGCGTTCCATCTCCCCCTGAATTTCATCGATTTTTTTGCTGATAGCCTTTTCTTCAAGTGCGTCTTGCACCTCATTTTCCTCTTCGGAGGACGCCTCTGGTGATGTGAGGTCAACAAGCAGATTGCTGTTGCTGTCCCCCGTTGTATACAATCCCTCGCCACCCTCTGACATATATTCGATGTCATCGTCGGATGGCGAGGTATCCAGTTGCTCTTGTATTTTTGCTGCTGCTGTGGTTTTGGCTGTGCGCACCGTCTCTTTCACCCCAGTTGGCAGCTGGGCTGAGGTGATGGTGGAGCGGCGCTTCACGAGGTTCGGCGCACAGCTAATCCTCTTCCTCCTCTTGTTTTTGATGTCGGCTGTTGTTGCCGTTGGTGGTTGTGCCGTTCTTGCTACGGCACTTGTTGATGGCGTGGCTGGTGGTGCCATCGCTTGCTTGGTTGTTGTTGTTGCTGCTACGGCTTTTGCTGTTGGTGCCATAGCTGGCTTTATAGTTGTTGCTGAGACACCTTTCGATGTCCCCGCATTGTTGTTCGATTCCATTTGCTGCTCCTCCCACTCAATGAAGTTTTCGACTTCGCGATTGTGGAAAAAAGCAGCTAAATAATTATTGATGCCCGACTGGGATTCGAACCCACTACCTTCGGATTGTCGGTCTGCCACCTCTTCCTGTGTGCTATTGGCACTATTGAGTATTGCTTGGATTAAATAAAACTTGACTAAGTCACTCCGAGATAATTAATTTGAATAAACTGGGAAGCCGAAAACGTCTACACACTTCCACAGTACGAGATCGACTGAAGAGCACGACGCTCTAACCAACTGAGCTAATGGGCCAGTTGGGGGCTGGTGGAATTGTTGAAATTTGCATCGATATGATTAAGCTTTTGAAAACATTCTACTTTCTACTTTCAAGAGTTCATACATTTTTAATTTAAATTTAATCGTCAGTTTATAGTTTATTTTGTTAGAAAAATAATAAAGAAATGCCAAATGTTAAACGCTTTTCCTGAATGAGATACAGACTCATGTCTAAACAACAAAAACTAGCATTTTTTTAAAACTTTTTGTATGACAAAAATGTATGTCATATGACATAAAATGTATAGTGTCAAAAGTGTTACCGCCTTACAACACTTGAGATATGCAACTGGTGCAAGTAAAGTATTAAATTTCAGAGCAAAATTTATTAATCTCCTTCATAAAATACAATCCTAATCCAATGCAAAAAAAGCACTTATTTTCAATGTGATGGAACCTCCCGTTCTCCTTCGCGAGTTTGAATTTTATTATTTATTTCTTAAGGTGTGTGGTGCTCCTCAAATTTAAATAATAATAAGATTATATTGCAGACATTATAAAATGAGCCTTATTGGGAATAGAGAATTGCTGCTGAATAAAATCTTTTCCGGTTTTTTAACAGTTTTGATGACTTTTGTATGTTTATAACATGTCATTTTCTGCATCTACATAATATCAAAGAGAATTCTTCAGTTATCAATTTTCAAATTAAAGTTGTTCCTTTTCTGAAATGAAGAGAAAATAGTTGCCTTTAAAGTCAAAACCGGCTAAATTAATGTGTTTGCATCTTTATTTTGTTTTTATCAGAATATTCAAAAACCATTTAATAAATTTAGAATTTATTTAAAATAGGGACAATTTTAGGTTGAAATACTGCTCGAAGTAGATACTTACGATGTTAAAACTAATGAAATGTTTTAGTTCATACAAAATAAACAGAAAGACCTTCTAAAAATTAATATTCTGTTTTTAGAACTTGTAATTATTTTCAGGTTGTAAAGTTCTTTAAAATAACATTAGTGGTACGATTTCTAATGACTGTGGTAGAATTAGAAAATTTCCATTTTTGTAGAAATATTACAATTATGGTCAAAACTGGAAACACTGGAAAATGAAAGAACGAAGTTCCTTGTTCCAGCCAGAAAGTAATGAGAAAGGAGCTATTGCTCTTCGATTAATAATCTGATGGTTAGTCCAGGGTGGGTAACTCCACAAAAATATAATTCGCACCATACGATCGAAAGGTTAATTTTCATACTTAACAAAAAGAACAAAAACAAGAGTTAGAAGTAAAAAAAAGTACTCATACGCCCGAGTACCCCTTTTTTGAAATTTACTCCTGAACTGATTTTTCTTGATGGTATATGTTCCAGAGTTTTCCACGAATGTAAATCCAGGTGTATAGGATGTGGGTGCGAGCGTCAGCCGCCATTTTAGAAACAACGTATTATTAAATATCTATCCTGTAAACCGTGCATCAAACGACAAAAATAGTTAAGAGCATTTTCGCAGATAATAGACCGAGAGCCCACAGCAAACTTTGGCTGTGAATTATAGCAAAAATAGAAGTAAAGGCGTCCGTCGAAAGCTACATTTAAAGCTATTTAAAAAATCGAAGACTTGCAATCAACAACTGGGACCTTTGTGAATAAACAGTGAATCGAAAAAATTAGAATGCAACTTCGAAGGTAATCGAGTTAACCAAAATTGGTTTTCACACCCCCCACCCCCCTAGATAAGCTCCTCGGATCATATATAATGGAATTCAAGACTATTTCAGTGCATAGCTCGCCCTGCCAGACCGTTTAAAAAATTCAAAATTCAAAGTGAAAAACGGTTTTTTTAAACAGTCGGGCAAGTTGAACTTTAGACTCAAATGGTCTCGTATTCCGTATATATATGATATCCGAGGAGCTTATCTGAAAACAACAATCTTTGTTAAAAACAAATTTGTACAGCATGAAATTTCCTACAAATTTCATCGAAAACTTTATGTCGTAATATTTGGTTTAAGAATTATAGTTTGTACCTCGTAAATTATCTATCAGTGGCACATTTGTTGTTATAGAAGATAGAGAGAAGTGAAGTTTCCAAACATCATGTGTTTACCTGAGTAGTTTTTGAAAAATTGGCGCTTTCTTCCTTCTTAGGAACGAACTACAGAGAGTTTGATCTTTGATATTATTGTACGAAATTACACTTCAGGTGAATATTACAATAGAAAATTTTGAAATTTATAGAAAATTGTATATTCTACAAAATGATTATAACCAGTATTTTTAATTTATCATCAACCGTTAACTAAAGTGTCCGGTAATTCTTCTTATTCTTAAATATATTCTAAGAAAAAATCGTATGGGGGAAAAACTCTATCTCACTGAGGCAGGTGAAGCAATTTCAAAAAAATTGAATTTAAATGCAAAAATTAAACATTTAAAATTTACGAAAGTTTAGACAATAATATAATCAAATCAATAGCTTAAAATCAAGTTATTTTCATTCAATTATTCTGGGTTAAAATTTACACCTTGGTTTAAAGTGAGTTAAGTCGCAAAAGTTCAATCTAAGTTCACTCATTTATCCCGGTATTATAAACCCTATCTTTTAAACCTTTCTCAGTTTAATACAATTCAAAAAAAAATTTGTTCAAACGGCAATATCCGGAGTAACTTGATTCTTTTTAAATTTTGAACAAAAAGAAATTGAAACACAATAACAAGAAACGAAGAAAAAGGAAAAACATGCTGGCAAATGTCAAATTATTTACAATCCAAGTTTAAGATCAGTGTATATTCGAGTAAAACCAAATTTACGTCTGGTTGTAATGTATTTTTCATCCACCCCAAGTTTAATGAGCGGTTTGAATGAATGTTATGAACAAAAGCTAAGATTACAAAATTTTAAAAATGTTGATTAATTTACTAAAACCTTATTTATCTGGACTGAATAAGTAAGTGAATATTTTTTGAAAAATTGGATTTCGAAGTCAAACTTTTGTGCCAACTTTAACGTAGGTTATCCTCACAAGAAGTAAAAGTCCTTGGTCATAAATAAAACCACTTGGCTTCTCTGAAAAGGAACCCGCCTCACCTAGTCACCACCTCTATGACCCCATAGGGTCCAGGCCACAGAACTCCTGCGGTCAGTCCAGGAGTGCAAAAGAGACATGACAGCTACATGCTCGTCCTAGCTCGTCGGGTGGGAAGATTCCTTCTGCGATGCCCCTGAGGAACGGTGTACGTAAGACCATGCCTAGGCTGTGGTGTAATCTTGGATTTTGAATTGAGACGTGAATTGACACCTTGCACAGATTATATGTAACAATTTCAGGGCCCACGTTGAGTAAAATTTTTGTTCAAGTTGATAAGCGAACATTTGAAAATTACCTACATAAAAATATGAACTTTTTTCAAAAAATTTGACTTTGAAATTCATTTTCAAACTATTCATTCATATCTAGAAAAATAAATAGAAGAATCGAGTATGTGCTTTTGTTGATTTTTAACATTTAATTTTGCATCTAAAGTACATTTTCTAGAAATTGATCGCCTGCCTCAGGGGATAGATATAAATGTAGTTTTCACCTTATACGATTTTTTTCTAAGGATATACCCAAAAGAATCATGTCCTTAAATATTATATACAATATTTAGCAACAATAATAGTGAAAAAAGTTTGAGGCTTCGTAAATAAAAACCTATGGATTAAACAGGCAAAATTTTCGAGTTCAAGTTTTAGAAAAATTATCTACGAAATTTTCGTAACTATTTTTGACAAGTGATGCACGATGCACGCGGCACACCCCCAAATGTACATATATTCCAACAAAAAATCAGTTCAATAGTTGATTGCAAAAATTAATTTGCTTCTTCACGTCAACTTTATACCAAAAAGCCTAATTAAACTCACCACTTTTTTTTCAAATTTGAAACATAATGTTTCTAAGAACAATGCTTATAAATAAATAAAATCTGCCAAACTGTTTAGGCTGTAGCTCAATGTTAATTAGACGTTCCATCTCGTTTGTATTTCAGATTTCAAAAAAAATAGTTTTTTCTCAACTATCAAAGCCCAATAAAATAACATAAAATCTATTGAACTTTTCCTGTCAGGAAAATTGCTTTACTGAATTACTTCTTAAGTCGCCTAGTCCTTCTTAGTTAAGGGTGTTTCTTTTTAAGAGGTATAGAACTTTAAGTTGGCATTGGCAGCCCTATTAAACTGGCAGCCATTTTGTCAGCTGTCAAGTGACTTCTATTTATGTTTGGTTTGGCATTTCAACATGAATAGCCACAGAATCACCTAGCAAGGCGTAGATTCGGTAAATGAGCCCAAAACAAGATTGCCGTTGATCCCAATTTTCATAAGCGAATTTTGTTTGGTGATAAAGGTCACTTTTGGTTGAATGAATACGTCAATAAACAAAACTGCCGTATTTAGAATGATGATAATCCTTAAGTATATGTTAAGACACCGTTACATCCAGAAAAACGATGCTGGCCAGAACGTTACAGACAATGGTGATTGCTATAGAGCCATGATTACTCACTTTTTCGTTCCTCAATTGAACAACCATGATGTGCAGCTGCAGTGGTTTCAACAAGAGTGCGACATGTCACACCAGCTCGTGCCACAGTTGATTTATTGAAGGAAACATTTGATAACCGTGCATAGTTTCACGTAACGAACCCGTGAATTGGCCTCCAAGAACGTGCGATTAAAAAATGCTTGACTAATTTCTATGGGGATAAGTCTACGCTGATAAGTCCAAAACGATTGACCACTTAGAGGACAACATTTGCCGCGTTGTTGCCGACATACGGCCACAGATGTTGGAAAAGGTCATCGAAAATTGGACCTCCAGATTAGACTAAGTCCGAGCCAGCCGTGGCGGTCATATGCCAGAAATCATATTTAAATTATAATGCCAGAAGGGTATCTTTCGAATAAAGTAAATTTAATGTCAATTTAAACAAAATGTCCTTGTTTTATTCCATTTCAAAGTTCTACATCTCTAAAAAAACCCTTTATAATTAAATTTCTTTCTCTGACTGTTCCTATCCAATAACCTAATTTATTTTAAATATTGAGCTTTTAAAAATCTTTTTAGATCTCATAAATCAAAACGAGAGAAAAAAACGCCAGAATTATGCAATAAGAATCTAATAAAAGTAAAATGTATTATCCTAATAAATTCTCCTTGCTCAGCGTTAATGAGTTATAATGGTGTCCTTATAAAATCTTTATTCAGCTTTTAGTCTTCCTGGACAGGGAAACACTATTAAAAACTTTTTGCATAAAAATCTTCGGTAATGCCGAGTAGCTGTTATTCGTCCTTTCTAATTGCACTAAATCTACATCATGGACCTTTATAAGAGTTATGGTATAGGTAATTGCCTTAAGAGGAGATGAAGTAAGTGTTTTGACTTCAATAAATTAAAGAATTTTCTTGCCCTTGAAATAAAATCGTAAATAATGGATACTGTCATCGTGGAAAATAAAATGCTTCAAAGATAATTTATGAACACGGTTCTCAAAAAAAAAAAAAAATTAAGAGAAATCTAATCCCATCGAGGTTTTAAGAGGTATAAAATGTTAAGCCTTTTTTTTAGCATCAGCCGCAAACACCTTTTTTTTTGTTATATCCTTCGGCTTTTAAAATAAGTATAAGTTAGACACACAAATTATTTCGCTCCTTAGACCTTGGAGTTGGAGCGCCCTTTTTTCCACGCCTCTGAAAAAGTGTAATAGTCAAAAGGTTGGTAAAGATTTTGGTCATTTGGCCAGGGTTGCCTGAAACATAAAAGTGAAATAATTTTGATTACTCCTACAAAATTTATTTGCTTTAATTTTTATTATTTAAAAAAATTTTAAATTCGATTCATTACGATATGCCTAATCAAATAAATATTCTTTTTTTATTTCTTTCTAGCTCCGATCCCATTTTAAATTCCCAAAAACAATATGGCTGCATCACTTTTAATAGCTTGTGGCCTGAACGAGAGCAAACTCCCACCCTACATTCACATAAGCGAAGAATCCAACATGGACGGTGGATTTCTCATCACATCAATTCTTGGTCAACGTCTGCGAACACCCCATGTTACCACAATGCTAGTCGGTCTCCAGCATGGATACCAGCATTATCTAAATGCCGGTATGCGACTTGGCTACAACCTAACTCTATTCATGAATAAAAAGTTCTTTATTATCGATGCTCTGAAATCCATCCAAGTTAAACAATGGAAATCTATGTGGCTGACCGAAGGCGATTCAATGTCTAATAAATTGCTTGAGTTTTTACGCGAGAAGCTGACTGCTGCACGAGATTCTGGCACTTCCTTCACATTCATCATTGATAATCTATCGATTCTTTTAAATTTTGGTTTCACCCCCGAGGGCCTGCTGCGACTGTGTCGGGAATTACAGGCCATGACCACGGAACATCCTGGACTAACGATTGTCACCAAATTGAGTATCAGTGATGTACATCCAGTGTTGGACAATAATATTGCCAAACTTGCAGATGTTCATCTGCGAGTAAAACAGCTTAAGAGCGGAACATTCCGTGAAGTCGATGGAAAATTGTCAGTAGTTAGAGAGACCACAGATGGGTGCTATGAATTGATGGAACAGCAGAAGGAAATTTTGTACAAAGTCAACGAGAGAAATGTCAAGATTTTTAGTCCTGGCGAAGTTGGTGTGAAAGTTTAATCAAATGAATAATAATAAATTTTTATTTTTGCCATAAGACGTTAGATTTATATATTTTTTTTTTATTTTTTTTCGTCAACACTGGCTCTGGGTGACGGATCTCATAAAAAACGTTCGTATCGAAGGAGATTTATAAGTAAATTGGACTAATATAACACCCTCACCCTAGTGACGGTAGATTAAAATCATAAATTTTCGAATTTTGTGATTACACAATTTATTTTTACTCATCGAGGATAAAGGATATTTTATTTTATAACACTGCTGAGCCGATGTATGCCAATGTACCTACGTAGGAATTACCATTCAGGTTTTGCATCCTTTAAACGTTGGGCAGTGTATCAGGATTTATTTGATGCAAATTGTGCAGTTGATTGGAGTTCTATAGGAGTGAGAATAGATATTTTCCAAATTCGTTTGCACTACCGTTAGGTTTATGTGGTTTTTGAGTGGAATATAAAATCGATTATTTGATAGAAATTTGATAGAAAAAGTGATATCTATGGTAGGTGCTAAATCGTAAAATGGAGATATGTGTGTTGTTGAGCTTGAATATGTGTACCTACGTTTATTGTATATTTAATCAAAATATACATCAGCCAGGAAACAAACTTTAAGAGGAATCTATCAAAGTCCAATCAAATAAAATCAGCGTTTTGACATCGGGCTCAATTTTACTAATTGGATTTGGATGAATAGTAATTTTGAAAATTACTTCACTTCACAGGATGCTAATGGGAATCTATTATACGATTAGAATTCGGATAGAGTATCATGGGGAGCATATAACTCTTTTATTGTTTCCTAACCGTTTATAAAGCATGGCATTTTTCAGATACGGCAGCAGTTTTTGAGAGTGGATATACATACATAAATTCCAACAAAAATTTGAGTATGAGGGTTTTTAGATATAGGTATGTATCGTGATTTCGAACACAGAACTAAAAAAATATGGAATATGATGGAAAAGTTAAAACAAGCTTATTTTCCTTATTTGCGTCATATGGTCATAACTACTTATTCATTTTTAAAAATAGACAGAAATGGTCATAACTACTTATTCATTTTTAAAAATAGACAATAATACGTCTATATAATACGACCTTCTCGGGTTTTTTTTTTACACCAACTTTATTTAACTAGATTTTTGTTTTGTTTCAAATTTCAAATAAAAACATGAACAAATTCGCATACCGTAAAGTGAACTACAGGGCGCAGGGTTAAAAGCCTAGAAGCCAAAATTCCATAATGGGCTTTTGGCTCACTTGGGTGGGTTAGAAGTCCATAAATGCATTAAGAACTAATAACTCACAAAAGTGGGCCAAAACCCCAGAGGGAAGTGGGTTAAAAGCTCATAGTTTTTTTTCAGAAAGTGGGTGAAAAGTCCATACTTTAGTCAAAAAATGCACAAGAAACTTTGTATACACCCAACCTCGCACTTACCCCAAATCCTATAGTGAGCCCAAGTAGGGGGGTTTATATACCTCACTGTTTATCCACTGTAATCTTGGGTGCAGGTACTTTATTTATGAATAACTCACGCGAATAAACAGTTAAGTATGTTTGGGGGGCAAGCTACCCCCTGCAACCCCTCTGCTTCGACTCACTATAGGATTTGAGGTCAGTGCGAGATTGGTTGTATGTAAGGTATCTTTTGCATTTAAGGAATCTGGATTTAAAGAAACTTCGAATTATTCCTATATATCCAACAATAATATTAACTGTATCATTTCATATTGTTATGGACTATTAGCTTATTTAAGTGGCCCAAAACTCCATAAACTCGCAGCCAGCAGTGCACAAGAATTTCATAATGCATTTATGGACTTCTAACCCACCCATGTGAGCCAAAAGCCCATTATGGACTTTTGGCTTCTAGACTTTTAACCCTGCGCTGAATTACTGTAGTTATAGTCTAAGAGCCAGCGTAAGTCCTATGAATCAATCAATTTTGAGGGGTTAAACCAAGAGATTTCTTGTCTACCCACCTGAACACATGAAGAACAGGTGTAAGATCTAACGTTAAGGTAAACAAAAAAAAGTGCCAAAATGTACCTAAGTCAAGTCTTTTGCGTATAATTTGTTTGATTTGAAAGCCATTATTTTCACACAGGTGTTAATCGGAAAGATGCAGTTAAAAACGCTTTGACGAACACTCCGCCAGACAAACTTTTATTGTTAAAGAAAAAATCAAAGTAAATACTCAATTCTCTTGTTCGAAAGCAAAAAATTCCATTTCTATTGAAACAATTCATACCACTTGTGTTTTAAGATTATAATTTATTTTATGGAGAAAGGAAGCAAGGCAGCAATTTGAAGCAGAACCTAGATTTATGACCAAATTTAGAAAAAAGTTGATACAGGATATCAGAAAGTCAAAAAATGCAACGAATTCCTTGCATATGTATATCCGGCAGTATATTTTTGGGTGGAACACATAACCGAAAAATGAGTGTGAGGGTCTGTAGGTGCATGCATCTTGATATAAAATTCAAGAGTCTGGCAGAATTTTTTTGGATCCCGTGGTAATGATGAAGGGTTGAAAATAGTGTTTTTCAAGGCTTTTGCGTTAGGGCCACATGCATTTCACTTCATTTATTAAAAATGGAAAATGGTGCTCTGACACTATCTTTAAGTCCACAGACTTTTGAGTGAGTTATTTATTCGATATTTTCAATAAAATGTAAGTAACTATGAGGAAAACATAAAACTCTTGACGAAACAAAAATGGAGATGGTATTTTGATCCGCTACCCTTATTAATAGGTATTTCACCCGAAAAACTTTGTTTCCCTGGAATTTGAAAAGCTATTACTAATTTCGCCGGAACCTCTATTGGCCTTAAATAATTTAAAAACTTGCGCAATCGGTAGCTACCGTTTGTTTTTGGTTTGTTCCCCGTCAAAAAATATATGACAGTTTAAGCTTTCATAAAGATACATACCGTCTGAAATGAGTATCTAACTTAGAAAAGGTAATATAAGGAGGTTTCAAAGAATCGCATTTTGACATTTCTAGTATACAAGATAATAATCGAAACCATGTGCAAGTTTCAATTAATTAACAGTTTTCTAAACTTTATTTAAAGCTTTAATCATTTAATATGTGTTACTTGATTGGTGATTAATTAAAATATAAACAATTCAAATCACTTTCTTTGGGAAAAGTATAGTAAAACTCACTTGTGAAATACAGGGTGGCGCACCAATTGTGCTACGATAAGAAATTCAAATAACTTTTTTTTAATCGATGTATTTCATTTGTTTTTTTTTTTTATTGGTTAGAAAGTTAAATTTTATTTTAAATAGTTAGTTGTTTTTAAAGATTATAGACCGCAAATGACCTCCACGCTCTCCCACGCATATGCGGCACCTGATCAAAAAATTATTCATTGCGGCCTGAAGAGTTGAAGTTGGGATCGCCTCAATTATTGTTGTTATGGACTGCTTTAATTCAGTTAAATTGCTGGGCTTCGTTTTATACACCTCTTGCTTGACATAACCCCATAAAAAGAAGTCTGGTGCAGTCAGGTCAGGTGACCTTGGGGGCCAGCGAAGAGTGGAGTTCCTAGAAATTAATTTGTTTGCGAATTTTTTGTTTAGCTCCGCCATAACTGGTGTGGCTATATGTGCAGTTGCTCCATCTTGCTGAAACCAAACGCTGTTGAATGGTATACGTCTTCGGCGCAGTTCTGGGTAAAAAAACTCCTTCAACATCTTTAAATAACGGTCCCCATTGACAGTAACGGTTACACCGTTTTCTTCAAAGAAGTACGGCCCGACAATACACCTTGATGAAACTGCGCACCACACAGTGACTCGTTCTGGGTGCAGTTCCGTCTCATGGAGCATTTCTGAATTAGACTCATTCCATATACGCCAATTTTGCTTGTTAACATTGACGTTAAGATCAAAATGGGCCTCATCAGACATGAACAAACAATTGATCAATGTGTTGTCTTCTTCGGCAATTGATATCATTTTTTGGCAAAATTCCAGGCGAACAGGCAAATCCTGAGGGTTTAACTTGCTAGTAATTTGGACTTTGTACGGAAACAAGTTTAAATCGTCATGAAGTATCCGTTGTAATGACCGTCTACTAACTCCAATTTTCCCCGAGTTTCGGGTCGAAACGCTCGGATTGGCCTGTATTGCAGATGCTACTACTGCGATTGTATCCTGAACCCGAACATTGGCATCTCGATGGTACGGCCTTCGTGCGATGCTTCCAGATTCGGCAAACATGTTTACAAACCTCATAATGGTCCATCTCCTCGGGGGATTACCGCCAAACTCCCGCCTAAATTCCCTTTGGACGGAAATGACGGACTGCAAAGCATGGTACCGTTGCACTATCCAAATTCTTTTCTCCGTATCCCAAGCATCCATTTTTATAAATCTTAATAGTAACCTACAAAATAAAAAAAAAATAAGCCGATTACTCACACAGAAAAAAAGTTATTACGTTTTATTTTTGTAGCACGATTCGTGCGCCACCCTGTAGAACGATTCTTGTTTATTGCTATTAGTAAATATACACAATTCCAAAAGCCAGTATGACACTACATTTTGTATTTATTTACTTTCTCATTAAATCAATCAAAGTGTCATCAGAGCAAAATTGGATAAAAAGTGTTTTTTAGAAAGGGAAAGCATATTTCACTAAATTAGTTTTCATAATTACAATGTGTCCCAAAAGTGAACATATTTCATAAGCTAGTGCCTTATAGTGTCCAATGTATACTTTTTTTTTCTGACTGAGTGTTCCTTGAAATTATTCTTCATTTTTAATTCTGAAATGTCAAGAAAAAGCTGCCAGAACCTGACAAATATTATTTGAAAATCAAATTCCTAATACATTTTTTACGACATTTTTACATTTATGGCCATAGTGTGAACCCATTCCGACCAATCAATGTTTGAATAAGAAGAAGAAATTCTACGTTCTGTTCTTATTTAATTTTCAGTTCATTAAAAATGAGAGAAAAATGTAGTGTCACGGGCTTAATTAAGTAAACACTTCCAAACAGTTTGTTTCTTTCTTATAATTAATGATTTATTAATGTTCTTAATCTTGTATCACTTCCTTTTTTGTGTTCGATTCAGTCACCGATTTGACATTTCAGGTATACAAATTTCTACCACATTAACGTACTATGTACAATGTGGCATACACCCCTTCCTTTACTTCTTTTTTTAAAGTACCTACTCTCAAGAAAGGGGAATTTTTATTTTCCGGGCGAAATTCACTATAGGCAAAAAGTGAAATATCAATTTTTCGGTGGAATTTAATTCATGTAAAACTCACAATAAGGCTGATTGTATATTTTCAACACAAATTCTGACAGGTTTTGTTGGCTCCAAAAATAGGAAGTGACTGATTCCGCTATAGATAAAATTGTCATTCATTTGGAAAATTTTTCGATGGATTCATAAGAAAAATCTTTGATACCGGTGATTCTTTCCTTAGTTTTTTTAGTGATCAAATTCAAAGTTTTGAATATTAAAAACTTAATAAAAACAATTTTTGAGGGACATAAGAACTTTGGAAATTTTTGGTGGAGCGTAGCACAAATAAGATTGGGACACACTTGTTAAGAGTCTTGACTTCTTTCTCAAAAAGTGGAAGGTCAGTAACACCATCATAACTCACTCCAAATAATACCATATAACATTCTCACAAATGTTATATGGTGGCTTCTTTCAAAAATTGAAACAATTTTTAGATGCGTCCCATATTTACCAAACGGTTCTTCAACGGTTAAGATTCCCTCATAAGTGAAGAGTGTACAAAAATTTTTTTAATAACTATTTTTTATGTTTAGACTAGACTCGAATTAGTATTGTATATGACTAGACTAGGTGGACTTTCAACACCGAAAATCGGGTTTTATACTCACACTAAGCCCTACATATCAAGGTTCTGCTAAAATTGTGTAACATTTCAATGGACTAAAGCTGGCCACACACGACCGAGCCATCCAATCCATTTGGCTCGGTTGGGTTTCAGATTGGTTGAAAATCCAAATGGATTGGCGGCCGATCCACCCCATACACGACCAATTTTGGATCGGCACGGGGCCATTTAGCTCTGTCGTGTATGGCCAGCTTAAAACTAATTCAACTAGGTGAATCGCATAAAATCATCCACAAAAATTGGAGAATGAAGATTGAATAATATACAAGTTAAAAATACCGGGGGAGGGGGTAATATATTTTAGGGTGGCAATTTTATAAAAAAAATAAATAGAAAAAAACTAAATGAAAAATTGAAAATACCATTGTATTTATTAATTCTTTTTTCTATTTAATGTAATTTTTTCGTACAGTTTTCCCATTTGCCCCAGCGCCAACCCACATGCTCAGATTTTTTGGCAGATTTTACTCAAATCACCTATATTATGCTAAAAAAAATTAAATAATTAAACTAAACCCTACAGCGAATATAGGCGATGAAAATACAAATCTGAAAAAAGTATAAAATTTTTTTTACCAAACTCTATTTAATTTTTTATAACAAACATTATTTTTTTTTTCATTTTTGTGAAGTCTCTATTTTCTATTTTGAGAGCGGGCACGTTTTCCGCTTCGACTTCTTCGACTCTGTCTTCTTCCTTGGCTACTACTGCGTCGACGACGGGAACTTCGTTCTTTATCCTTATTTCGCTAAATAGCCAAACAAAAACGAAATTTAGGAAACTTTTATCAAACAAAAACAAAAAAACTCTCACAGGAACCGATTTGTTGCGAATTGAGCCTGCTTGTTTATTTTTATTCCCGATTCCAAGATAAAAAGGCAATCGCACATTTGGATGGATAAGCCGTAATATACCAATTTGTTGCCCGATTTCCAAAGCTTGTTCAAATTCTTTTTTCAATTTTTTGATTTTCAATCCTTCATTTCTTACTTTGAGTCGTAGATCTCTTAAAAGATTTGTCTCAGTCTCCTCTGAAAATCTTTACAGCTTATATACTTATATATAACCATGTATTCATGTAAAAAGATATGTATGTTTATGTGACGGTATGTATGTATTTTGGAAATATGTTTTTGATTAATTTACCTAATAGAGGCTTTTGGCTTAACGAGTCCAATATTAACGGGAAGATATTATCTGCCGCCGAATCCATTGTTAATTTAAAAATGAGGGACAAATATGTTACGATTAATTTTATAATTATGAAAAATATATTATAATTTTTTTTGAAATCGTTTTCGTTGAAAACTGTATCAAAAAATCATATCTTTTCCTATAAAATATAATTTTTCCAAATTCATATAGTCTAAGCTAGCTGGCAGCATATTTTTGGGTTGAACATATCATAACCAAAAAATGAGTATGAGGGTCCGTAGGTGCATGCGTCTAGACATAAAATTGAAAAGTTTTGTAGAATTTTTTGGCTCCCGTGATGGTATGGATTAGGGGTTGAAAACAGCGGCTTTCAGACGATTGTGTTAGGGCCACTTCAATTAATTAATTAAAAATGAGAAAAGATGCTCTGTCTTTTTCTTTAAGTCCACAGACTTTAATTTAAACGATTAGAAAAATATAGCTTGAAATATGAGGTTTTGAAGTGAGCCCTATCGGCTTTATTTTAGAGATTTTTTTTGTGATTTTTGATTTTTTTTCAATTCTCCAAATATCTCTCGATATAGTGCATCTAAAAAGTTAATATCTTGAGTTCTATTAATCGGATTGTATAAATTTAACTCTTTGGACTCAAAAAAGTAATGCCAGAGCACTGTTTCACATTGTTAAAAAATTAAGTGAAGTACATGTTGCCCTAACAAAAAAAATCAGAAAACCGATATTTTCAACCCCTCGCCCTTACTACTGGCGTCAAAAAAATCCTGCCAGACTTTGGAATTTTATGTCAAGATGCATGCACCTACGGACCCTCATTCTCATTTTTTGGTTGTGTGCTCAACCCAAAAATATGCTGCCAGCTCTTAGTCTAAATACTGTGAGTTACTCGTTACTCTGTTAAGGCAAATATGTATATTCGAGCTTAAAGTAAAAGACTTATCTTCAATGTATTACCATATAAAATTTAACAATATATATTATAGCAAAACTTCAAACAAAATAACAAAAAAAAACTTAAGTTTTATGGGGTCAAAATAAAGTATGCAATTTTCAAAGCAAAAAACTTAAACCCAATACTTTGTCTGCTTCTCTTTCGTTCCTAGGACAAAAGGGAAGAGTCTGGGGATCGACTCTACTAGTTTCCTTGTCAATTTGGCAGGGATTTTTTGCCAGTCTTCAAATTAAATTGAATGTTGTGCTTGTTAGCTTAATAGGCTCCTCTTTTGGATCTGTTTATCCAGATAATCTCACGAATGCTCGATAAGGTCTAGGCCTTGGGATCTTGGAAGGTCTTTTTATTGCTTAGAAGTACCATGGGGTAACTATTCAACGACAAATTTCGATGGGTACTTAAAGTCGTTGTCAAATTATAAAAGACCAATGAATCAGTTAATCTCCAGTTTCGCACCACTATACGGCTCTTAGAATATTAAGGAAATCTTTATTCCTCATCGTACTGCCTATTAAGACGAGGTTTCCAACTCCAGATAACGCCATAAATCCCCCGCACTGTCAATAAAGATGAAATTACTATCTCCAGATGACGCCATTCCATTACGGAACCACCTCCGAAACATTGCCATGTAGAAATACTCGTACTTTACATTCTGATAATTGTTAGCGAAACTGAAAAGAATTAGAATAAGCTTTTAAAAGTCTTTAAACTGCTGGTTCTTAAATCACCGCTTATTGCTCGCATCATAATGTTAGTTCCATTCAATGTACCCATGTTTGTATAAAGATTATAGAGTATATGGTAACAATTAAAAAAGAATAATATTTATATGTATTTGACGTTTATTATTATATTACAGTTGCATGGCAAACATTTTTGTTCGATATGTCACTTCTGATTTAAAGTAAAAACTTTATTCGAACAAAAACTTCTTGTATAGAAACAAAGAAATAAAAAAAAATCTACAAAGGGGACACCCGGGTTTGAACCGGGGACCTCTCGATCTGCAGTCGAATGCTCTACCACTGAGCTATATCCCCACATTTATCTTATAGGAAAATGCTGTTGTTAACATACTTAGTACTCTTGTCAATAGACTTTTCAGATAACATCACAAAGGTCAAAAAAACTTTTTATTTGCTGCTGTAAAGTCATTCACAGAAGAGAACTGAAACAATTGTAAATCATGTACGAAATAATGGCAAAGTTCATTGTCCGCAGTATGGAGTATTCCTGTGTTCATTATTATTCTTTTTTTTAGCTTTTTCTCATCAGAATATGACGATCAATTCATCAATCAGTTTATTTACAAAATTATTGTGCTTTTCAAAACCATCTGAATATAATCAAGTCATTTAGGTCGTATATTTTTCTTTTAAGAAATATCTTTAATTTGGTAAGTTTACACCGAAACCATCGTTTTTAATAAAAGAAAATGCAAAATTCAAATTTGTTGTTTTTAAAATCTTTAAGGTAAAAAATACGGAACTACTGTGCCGTTTTCCTCACATTTGACTCCATAAACAATACATTATCTGTTTATTTCTATTCTTGTGTATGGGTACATAATGCAAACATAGAGTCATTCCATAAATGTTTCGACCTACAGTTTATTAATTCCGAGTAAATTATTGACTCAATGGGTGTTGTGAATAAAAAAAGCTTAAACTTGCATTTTTGATTAAAAGTTAGGTTTTGTGTGAATAAAAACAAGCTTAAGCTAGCAAATAAAAGATGTTTTCAAGTAATAGGTATTTCAAAATAGTCAAAGCTTAATTCATCTGAAGCTCCGATTTGTGTGATTTAAAATAGTTCTAGCTAGAATAATATAGTTAAAGCTACAAAAAAACCAACATTTTTGGACCCTTAAACTAGAAAGCTTTAGCTTGTTATTACTTTTAAAGAATTCTTTTCAGTTGTAGTGCGTTCAAGGCAGTTATATCGCTAGGAATCGGTAATATTATATAGCATGAATACACTTAAAATGTTAATGGATAAGAGTGTAAAAATATCAAAAGTAATACAAAAATATTTTTTTCTAATAAATACAAATTCTTTGTAAAACTTTGAAATCTTAAATTATTTTATCATTCTTAGATATATTGGTGCTAAAATTGGATCAAAATAATACAAAAATTCTCATAAAACTTAATCGCTCTATTTCCGTTATGTAATTTTTTTTACCAATAACCGACAGGTAAAAAGTTTGATATGAATCTTAAGCGAGACAGTTTTGAAAACATTTGCAATTATCAAAACCGTTGTATATTCGAACTTTTCCTCTAGGAAATGACATAAAAATGCTCTGTACCAGAATTTGAAAAAAATCGGTCTGTCCGTTTAGGCTTCAGATATATGTACAGTGGACGTATAGACGAACAGACTGACGGACTGACGGACGGTAGGTACAAAATATTTTTTGAACTTATACATCAGATAATTATGTTTTTTATATGAAAGCAATACTTGCCATAGAGAGCAAGTAAACAGTTTTAGTAAATCGAGGTCCCAAATCCACTTGTTTTGCTTTTCTGTTCCAAAAATAATTGTTTTAGGTTAAGCTTCTAAGCTAAAGCATGTCAATAAACAAACAAAAGCTAAAAATATTAAAATATTAACCTTAAGCTAAAATTTTCTAGCTAAAGCGTAATCTTTTTTTTATTCACATAAAACACAAACAAAATAATTTAATTCAAGCTGAAAGATTCGATGGGCTGGTTTCTGCTTTAAGCGAGTTTTTAATCACGATAATCTCAAAAAGAGCCATTTTTGGATAGTTCTAGAAAAGTGGAGCCAAAGAGCCAAACCTAAAAAAGAGCGCCACGAAGGTAGCCCTGCATAAAATTCATCAATTTGAAGGCCATCTGTCAAATTCTTATTTGTTTGGCTGGTAAATTAAAAAAGATTTGCTGTTGTTGATCTATTGCTGCAAAACCCATAGACTTAGAGCCGATAACAGACTTTGGGCGTGAATGCTAGCAAAAAAAGAAGTAAAGACGTAGAAAGCTTCATTGAAAGCTATTCAAAAAATCTTCCAGTCCACAACTGGGGCTTTTGTGATTAAATAGTGAATATAAATGCAACTTCGAAGGTCATCGTGTTATCATATGTGTTATATTCATTAAATTTCCAATTTCCTCAAAAGCTAAATAACTTTTTGAAGAATTGAATGTAAGACAAAAATATTTTAAAATAACTATGTATTTAATAAATTTTGAGTTTTGCAAAATCTTATTTTGATTTCTTGTAAATAAATCTAATTGTCAAAATCAGTTGCCTCATGTGAAGAAGATATGAACACAGTTCAAAATTTGATTTACAATCACATTTTTCAGGTTCTGGCAGTTTTTTATTGGACTTGCAGAATTTATGATGAATATTTATTGTTGAAAAAAAAAAATTAGGAAAATGCTATCCCTTCTTAAAAGCACAATATTCCATTTTTTGCACTGCCGACATTTCGATTGATTTATTTATTTAAAGAATAAATTCTATAAAATTGTTACCCTTGCGAAAGTAGCATTTGTTGGTCCATATCTTAATGCCAAGCTGAATAAATTTCAACATTGATAATAAACAAACAAATAAAATAACGAAAACAAAAAAAAATAATTAAGTATTCAATTAAAAAAGTGCGTATACGCCCAAGTGTATAATTTTCACAAAGCCACTTTCTTGTAAATAAATACGTATATATTATGATGATTGAAGAAAATAAAATGAATAAATGGTTGCATTGCACAAGAAGCTTATGATTAAAAAAAACTGTGTATACGAGTAAGACATGGGAGTTATGAGAGAAAAATGTTTAAAAGCAAAAAATTCATTATTAAAATTCCCTGCAACAACTTCTTTCATAGTTGTTGGTGCAGTATTAGAATGCTTTCAAAATTCTAAAGAAAAAAATATGAATTACATTTATATAATATAAAACTCTTTAAAACCTTTAAATGATAAATTTATCTAATTTTAAGAGTTAACCACATGAACCAAATCTATACGTCAAATTTTTTTCTGCATTTCATTTGACATTTCTCAATTTTGGGCTTACTCAATTTGAACCATGGAAAGATACACAATCGAGCCACACGTTAAAGTTATTCACAGTGGATGATCAATTTTTGAAGAAAATCATCTTCAGTGATGAGGCACATTTTCATCTCAGCGGATTCGTCAATAAGCAGAATTGCCGCATTTGGGCGAATGATAATCCAAGAGTGATTGTCGAAATACCAATGCACCCACAAAGAGTGACTGTTTGGTGTGGTCTATGAGCAGGCAGCATCATCGGGCCGTATTTTTTCCATAATGAGGCCGGTCAGGCAGTAACTGTGAATAGTGTTCGCTGTCGTGAGATGATAACGAACTTTTTATGGCCCAAATTGGAAGATATGGATGTGGACGATATGTTGTTTCAACAGGACGGTGCAACTTGCCACACAGCTAACGAAACAATGGTTCTTATGCGCGATAAAATTCAATGGCCGTGTTATCTCACTTGGCCGCCAAAATCATGTGATTTGACATCAATGGACTTGTTTCTTTGGGGTTATTTGAAAGAAAAGGTGTACGTCGATAAGCAATAATTCAAGGGCAAGATCTTCTTCGTACACCAGGTATGTAGTTATTCCGCACATTATCGGCATAAAACCTCAATTATGCATCAGGGTCATCGAAAACTTAGACCATCGGATAGAGGTGTATGGTCGAGTTCGCGGCGGCCACTTGGCCGATATTTTGTTCCATACATAATTGAACCATACCAATATTATCATAATAAAAAAAAATTACAGTAATTTCCTAAATAATTTGGGTTTAAAAAAAAAAAATGTGTGTAAGTCGACTTCTGATTTGTATCCTTGTATCTTTATTTTATGAACTTTGCTTTGTTTTGCTCTATTTATTCTCTCATTTGTGTATCTTTAAAGTTTGAAAATGCAAAAGTATTTGTTTTTGTCACGGATTTAACGATAAGACTGGGTTGTATTGAAAAATGCTATTAGAAAAAGCATAAGCTACTTCTTTAATACATAAAACGTATGCAATATAACGTAATTTCAATATAACGAATGTACCTTGGACATTATGTCATTCGTTATACTGGACCACCACTGTATGGTATACTTTTTCTAATTCTTGTCTCAAATCTAGGAAAAATTGCCCAATTTGCGATAGTTAACCCCTGTCAAATTGAATTTTGTTCAGAATTGCTAACTATAAACTACACAAATAATGGTGTCAAATTTAAATCTGGCATTTGGATTAAAATAAATACCTTACACATTGATCATTACTAGCAGGTTTAAGAAATTAATATGCCTTGATGTAGCAAAATAGTAGCAAGGGCATTTTGTAAGGAATCACCAGATATTACTGCAACACAAAGTTAAATTCTTTATCAAGGATGTATATTTATCTCAAAATTACAAAAATAGCGGTCCGCATATTTCTCGCCACACAGCAGTATTCACTATTGTGTCACCTACGCAAAAGTTGATCCCATACTATTAATTTAATTTATTTTGATTTATCACATTATTTCATACATGCCTTGACGTGTGCATAAAAATAAACTTAAATCATTTTGGGAAAACCCATGTCGTTTAAAATGTCAGATTTTTTCCGGGTTAATGTAATATTTTGTGGTGTCCATAAAAATAATATTCCCCGCAGGCATTATGTATTTAAAATAAAACACATATCATGTAAGAAAAAGACAAGGGAGTACCCTTTTCAACCCAACATGTCAACAGATTTGGTTTTTGAGTTAACACCAATTGAGAAGTTGTAGGTCAATTTAAATACTGACCCAAAGTGAAATGAATAAATATAAAAAAATAGCCCTCCATACGAGACTTCAATATAAAATAAAAAAAACAAGGCATGTTGTTGTTGGATATAATCATCGCAATCGAAACTAGACTCCAGTCTTGGCTTAGTTTGGAAAGTTGAAGGGAATTATTCTAGAAATTAGCCCTTCTTCAATCTTTCTACTCCAAATTTTCGATTACAATTGAAAAATATTTATATCAATGAAAATGACATAAGTTCTTAGCTAGGGCTGTCCTTGGTATCGTCAGCTTAACACTTAATTAGTAGTTGATGCCTTTAATGTATTCCATTTCCAAAATTTACCTACCATAATTTACATATATATACCAGCTCTTTCATAAAAATACAGTTTAAAAAGGTCAATGAACGGTAATTAATTAATCTTAGGAAAAACAAATTACCATTAATTGCATATTGAAATTTTTTCAAACTAAAATTTTAATTGAAAGAATTATTTCACTAAACAAGTTGGCTCGCCGTCTCTAAGATAATAATAATTTCCAAGTGGCTGCCGTTAATTAAGAATATAGCTACTGTTCGTTCAATTATTAATGGAATTTTAAACCACAAGATGTATAAAGATTTTTTAAATGGCCTTAGATAGATATCTTTTGGGAGATAATTACATTAATGGGTGGTTGCTGCATTAAAGTAGCTTAGACAATACAACAAAAACCGGTCTTCCCATCTTTTATTTATAAAAGAGCAATTATTTTCGTCACATCTCCTTTCTACTTATTGACAAATAACCTCATCCTATTTATTCCATGATGAGTTTTTTGTTCGTCTTTAAGCTAATAATGCCAGGACAGAAACAGCCAACAATAGAAAGCTATTTCTGTTTATAAAGTTGGTTTTGGCTATGGATTTGGGGACTTGAGGGTAGTGTTTTTATTTAATGTCACTCGAGGTGATAGTAATTAACGCGTCGAGTTTTGTAGGTGCCATATTACTTTAAAAATCTGTAACTGAGACACAATGAGACACAAAAAGTAGGTATTCTACTCGCATGTGAAGATTCTTATTGCTTAATTGTATTTTATAAATGTGAAGTACTAATAAATATACTTACTTATAAAGTGTTTTTTTTTTTGAGGTATATAACTTTGAAATGGAATAAAACAAAGATGATTTTTTTTAAATTGACATACAATTTACTTTATTCGAAAGATAATCTGCTGGCATTACAATTAAAATATCATTCACGGAATAAGACCTCAACGGCTGGCTTGGACGTAGTCTAAACGCGGTAAATATTGTCCTCCAAGTGGTCAATTGTTTCGAGCTTATTGGCGTATACTAGCGACTTCACAGTCGAGCGGCGTTAAATCGCACTATCTTGAAGGCCAGTTCACAGGTGCGTACGTATAACTACGTGGTTAAAAAAAGTTTCCTTCAGTAAAAATCAATTGTGGCACGAGCTGAGTGACATGTGGCGCCGTCTTGTTGAACCCACAGCTCCTGATGCACATCATATTGTTGTTCAATTGATGAACGAAAAAGTCAGTAATCATGGTTCTATAGCTGTCGTTATTGATTGTAACGTTCTGTTCAGCATCGTTTTTAAAGAAGTACGAACCAATTATTCCACCAACTCATAAGACACACCAAACAGTCAGTTTTTGTGGATGTAATGGTGTTTCAACATACACTTGAGAATTATCATCACTCCAAATAATTGGCAATTTGGTTTATTGACGTATCCATTTAACCAAAAGTGAGCTTCATCGCTAAACAACATTCACATTCACCAAATCTAGAGTCCATTTTATTTTCTTATTCAGCACAGCCTAAACACCGACGCGACGGCCTTTTATCTTCTATACAATCCCGATAGACGAGTTATGAGTTTTAGAACTACATTCATATCTTGACATAGCTCATAAGGTTTGCGGTTGAAACTTCTCCTCCATTACCTCTCCCCGCACCCAGAATTTTTCTTTTAAAAGAGCTTAGTATCAGTTTTTCCTTTTTGCCTATGTTCCAATAGTCGGCACCTTAAGGACTCGCAGTAAAACACAAAGTTCACACGGCAAAACACTGCACATTTTTTCGCAGTATACATAAATGCATGCGAATGGGCAGTGGCGTATACATTCCGAATAGAACCTTTCACACAACGCACGCGAAGTTTGTACGTTTGCCATTTGGATCTATATGGCCGGCCGTTGGGATTTACTGCCTGACCAGAATAAGGTGCTGCAACTGGAGCTGCAGCTGCTACTGGAATAGCTGGCAAAAAATGCTGTACGTGATTCTTTTACTCGCCCACAATGTGTTGTACAGCTTTCTGTCATTTTTGGCATTTCAAGTCAGCTGTGCGAACTTAATTCAAGACACAAATAAAAATTAGAACAAAAATAAACATGGATAGTGATGAAAAAGGAGCTAAAATTACTTAACGTGTTTATCAGAGATTAAAAAGAGCTTGAAACTCTCTTCAACCCACATGTAAACACTTGGTTTGGCTCACAACTTTGAAACATCAAAAAAGCTGTGTGCAAAAGTTAAAAGTTGGCTTACTTGTCCAGCTGCGTTTGCACCTGCGTCGTGTTCTGTTCGTATCATTTTGACAGCTTTTCCAGTTGCAATTCCGTCGCCATTCTGTTCAGGTTGCAAAAAAAAAACGTGGAGTACATTGCCATGTAAACCAGACCTAAGGGTTGAATAGAGCGTGAGAAGTTTAAACCCTTTTGTTTGCGGTTTTCCACGGTGATTTGTTTTCGAATCTCTACATAGGTGTCATTCCTGGTAGATTTTCTCTGCGACAGATATAAAGGGTTTTTCAGCACTGACGCTACAAAAGTAGAGCGACAGGGACAGCAAACGACGCCATATTTCTTGCCACTCTTTTGATATTTCTCTTCAATAAGGTTTGCCAACAACGAGTCGAAATTATTAAAATTTACAACCGAAATTCGGAGTCAGTGGCCTCAAAGTTAAGAGCGCTACGTCCAATTTATGGTCGTCAAAACCGTCCTAGCAGATCAACAATTAAGCGTATAGTGGACAAATTTAAATCCGCAGGCACAGTACAAAATGTTCCCGTGCCAGTGAGGCAAAGAAGTGCCCGTAGTGTCAAGAATATTGCTGCCGCTGAGGCCTCAGTTGCAGAAAGCCTAAATGTGTCTCTCACACGTCTTTCTCAAGCGTTGGGCATCTCTGTGACGTCGTTGTGGCGAATTTTGCGAAAAGATCTTGGCCTACATCCTTACAATTGATGCAAGAACTGAAGCTGCTTGACCACTAGAAGCGTCGTATGTTCGTGAATTGGGCTGAGCAACAACTTGAAAATGATTCGAATTTTCATCGAAAAATCATCTTCAGCGATGAGGCTCATTTCTGGCTGAATGGCTTCATCAATAAACAAAATATGCGCGGTATTAGTCAGGCAACAATCCACACGTACTCCATGAGGCATCATTGCATCCCGAAAAAATTCCGGTTTGGTGTGATTTATGGGCCGGCGGCGTCATTAGGCCGTACTTCTTCCGTGGCACGTTACTGTGAATGGGGATCGCTACCGTTTAATGATAACCGAATATTTTTGGCCCAAATTGGATGATATGGCCTTGGAGGACATGTGGTTCCAACAAGACGGCGCCACAAGCCACACAGCGAATGTCACAATCAATTTATTGAAAACCAAGTTTGGAGAACGTGTTATCTCACGAAATGGTCCAGTCGCTTGGCCGCCTCGGTCGTGCGATTTGACGCCGTTAGCCTATTTCCTGTGGGGCTACGTCAAGTCTATGATCTATGCCAACAAGCCAGCGACGATTGATGAACTTCGTACGAATATCGAACGTGAAATTGGAGCAGTATCGGCCGATTTGTGCTTGAAAACCGTAAAAAATTGGGTTCAGCGTCTGGACTTCTGCAAGCGTGTCCGTGGTGGCCATGCAAAAGAAATCAAGTTCCATACATAATGGCATCGAACGTACTTTCACTGGAATAAAGAAAGGACAGATATAGGCACTGAAAAAAAGTACCCTCGGTAGTGACGAGATTGAGGAAATCACTTGCCATTGCATCTTCTTCCCAAAACCCAGTTAAAGTTTTGATAAACTATTCATTAGTTACACATTATGCCGCATGCAATGTGCAACAACACAGCTGGAACGATTTTCCAGGATCCTGAGAAATCGCCATAACAGATCTTTGCTAGCTATTCTGTTACTTATTGATTCTTCTCATTATAAGGATCGTGTTAGAAACTATCAACGGGAAGCAGAACATATTCGCTGTTTATGAAAGTATTTTCAGGCAGATATTGTTGCTTTTTTAGCGTTCCAAAATTTGTTCTAAACGGAATGTGAAAATTCAAGGGCTCTATGGATCACTGAAGGGCACAGAACTACAAACAAGTGAAATTGTACTAGATACAATCCAAGTAGTTAACTACATAAACATATAGTTTGGGGTGATGTTCAGTTAAACAATGTGTAACCTACATACTTAATTTATTTTTGGGGCTTTTCTTTATATCTGTGGGGGTTTTATTTCATTGGGGCATAGTTTTACTTTGAAAAGCTACCCCAATTCGGGACCTTAGTTCTTGCGGCCTAATTTCACGAAGTCTTAAGAACCATTCGAAAATTTATTCAAATTTTGAGATTTTTCCATTTACTATCCCTTCTCAGTTCCCTTCATTTAACCATTCTCACTAGATCCAATGAGATCTGAGTGAGCAGTGAGGTGATGCATCTTGACGTATCAAGGCCCTTAACAACCCTAACCTAGTCAAACATTAGAATGAAACTCTGTTATACCCAAATATGCAGAGTTAAAAAGTAATTTTGCTATCTAACTATAGGTTTCTTGTATAGATATTCATTATAGAGCTATACCAAGCAACACTGTTAAAAAAACCTAGTATTTGTTTGAGTATATAATAAGCAGACCCTTCAAATAAAATACTTAAGAATATAAAAGGTGTTTAATAATTATATTTTACTAAACACACAACAAAGTTACTTAATGCACAGAGTTTAAATTTAATCCTTGAAAAATCAACACATTAATTTGGTATCTTTATTGTTAAATAAAATCAATTTGAGCAAAACCTGATTGAGGTAGCCAGTCATAAAATAGGGTACATAACAAGCTTACACAAATTAACTTGTGCTTAATATTCCTAATAAAAAGGATATGAGTAAACAAAAGATCAAACATAATTAAAATAAATGTCTTAATCTCAATATAAATTGAGAATCTAACGACCTTAATAAAAATAAACTAATTACTTTTGGTTTATAAATACCACAATATCCTTTCACTCCTGTACAAGTAGTTACCTTTTTCCATAGACAGACAGTTGTTATTCTTGTAGATTATATTTTGACGAGGACCAAATTGAGAAAACAAAAACCCCTATAACCACACGATCAAGGGTGTGGTGTTGGTTTGGTTTAGTATAGGTAGTAAAATTTTAAGTGGCAATAAAGTTTAAATGATATAGAAAGCCCATTTAATGATGTCGCCATTAAATTTGGTAAACCTTTTAAATGACTATGTAATGCAGATGAATTTAAACGTCTGCTAGTAGATTGAAATGATTCCACAGGTAGAGGTATAAATATTATTCAATTCAAAGCTTTTTGTGGTAATACAGAATAAGTTGGAAATTTAATATGATTTTACACATAAAGGCACAAAAAAAAAAAAAAATTGAAATAAAATAAAGCTCTGGAAATTAAAAGAATATAACGAATATTTAAGACGCATCTAGTATTTTTTTTTTTAATTTGTGAAAGATTTTTGTATTAAAAAAAGATTGACTCTTTCGGTACTTCGGTAGTGCATGTGTAAATTTAAGTTTTTAGCCAATTTAGCAGCTGAATTTTCATAGAGCTTTTATTTTGGAATTCGATATTGCAACCATATTGTATTTTAATATTATATACTCACTTTCAAAATGGTGCCTTTACTTTTCAAATTTAATGTTTTAATTTTAAAGTTGTAACAGTTTGATTTAAATAAGTTGACTTTCAAGTTTCATTTTCGAACACCTTTCTTTTAAAAACAAATAAAAGTATGCACTTTTAATTCAAATCCACACTTATTTAAGTTAATATATTAATTCCAACAATGATTCCATACCTATGTATCGGTGTCGTAAAGTGGTGCGCGTGGCGGTCGCGTGGGGTGCTGATTATATATAAATAAGTTAGTTATCGATATCAATAAACAAATGGCATTCATTGACTGACCAGCAGAAAGTAAAGTGTTTTTATTTAACCTTCCTTAACTTTTAGAGCGGGTAAGTTGTGCAATCAACAAGAGAAAAGTGTAAGAACGAAAAAGAAAACTCTTCAATTTGGGGAGTTATTTAATTTTCAGTTTTGGAAATTATTTCATTTTGGAGTTATTTCATGGAGCCGTTTTTTATATGAGATAACAATTAATGTAGGTAAAACACCAATTTGAACTATTATTTTAAATTTTATTCTTCAGTTTCGAGGCGACAAAAATTCCAACTGGCAAAACCTTCCACCCGAAAATCTTTTGAATATTTCATTGATCATTCTTAACGCATAGTTCAATCCTTTAAATAATAACACTCATTTTATGGAAAAGGCTGAGCTAAAATCAATTTCTTTTTGGCCAGAAATAGTAATTAAGGTAAGAGTTTTATGTTGGCATCAAAATAACTACTGATTTTATATTTTCTAAATGTCTCAAAATAAATAATTTCAATGATGAGTTTTAATGATAAAGCTAATGGCACCCAATTCAATTTTTGATAAATATTATTTTATGCCAATACACTGTATTCATTCGTTTAAAAACAGTTTTTTTCAAAAAAAAATACACAAAATACGTTTAAATACACATTCAAAATGATGGTATTCAATTGATTAGTTAAACTATATGCAGAATGCAAAGAGCAAAAAATCCATAAGGCTGTTTAGATACATTTTTGTGGGCGTGTCAGTGGGTCGATGTTTTTTGTAATTACTAGAAATTTAGTTAAAATTAATAATGTGCTTCAGGTTTTATCGAACCAAGACTGGGTTCATATAAAAAAGTTGAAAAACGACCAAAAACTAGGCGTTGTTTAAATTGTTTTAGGCAAATACTCAAAAAAGTTTTGTAGGTATAAGATTTTATATATTTTTAAACATTTTGAGATAATTTTTTTTTTAGGTGAGACTGGCACTGGCGAATATTATTTGTGTTGGTTTCTCGTCCTAAAAATTATCATACCTGAGAGTTTTATAAAAATCGGTTCGGTGATGGTTTAGCTCTTAGGGAATTTTTTCCAATCTCCCATATAAGGTGCTGCACTGTAAGCTGTCGTTTGGCATCTTCCAATGGAAACTTCTTTTCGGCAGAAAAACCCACCTAGTGTAGGGTTGCCAACTTTTTAAAGTACAAATAGAGTATATTTGATTTTAGAGAGGATAAATAAAGAGTACGGTCCAATAAAAGGAGTATCATTTTTTGAATTTTAAAACATGTATTCTTTATACTTTTTGCTGAAAATAACATTTTTGTATTGTTTTTAAATAATTTATATGAGTCTAATCATTGTAACTTTATGTTCATTTGAATTAGAACTTTATTTTGAAGCGATGTCCTTCTTTTCTCACCACTTAAAATTGAAAATTCAGAACGTGAGCATTGGCATTTCCTGTTTCACAGTTTTTGGTGCGTTCTTGAATGTTAATATTAGTTCACATTTGTTGCGTTTTTTTTTATATCCATATGGACTTTGGCGAAAGATTGATATCGGGATACTTCAGCATTTGCCTTATGGCCTTTTCAATTGGTGATTCGGAAAAACTTTCCGATCCGGAATACCAATAAAACAAACAAACACATGCAGTTTGATTCTAAAGGTATTGTATCCTTGTTTCAACTTCATATGTGGATGCCGAAATAGTTCTTCACATTTAGAAACTTGGCGGACACAAATATAGACGAGAATATTATTAATTAATTGTAATAAATAAAATGGAAAAATAATATTCTAAACGGAAAATAATTGTTCTTAGAAGCAGTAAAATGTGTGAAAATAAGATATTTTTAGCTAAAATTTTACTTTTTGCAATATTTGACAACACTCTGATAACTATGTGCTTGAACGTGTGAGTTATGTTCTGGTTTTGATTCTGAAATGAAATCCAGAATCGTTTTCTGTATTTTTCAGGACAAGAACTGTCATTCTGAATAACAATAGAACACTCTCAGAAGGGCTTAAACCCATTTCGAAAGCTTCTGGATTGCCAAACAAAAAGGTCATTAGTCTACCATTTTGCATTGAACTATCTTATCAACAAACGTTTAACATTTCTGTATTATCGATAGCATAACATTAATGCCGTTTTTATCGGGACAGAAGTTAAATCCACTTAACTATCTGGACACAACTAACTATATATGGGCATAGTTGTTGTTGTATTTTACATGTAAATTGCCTTGCTTTGTTGTCATTTTTTCAAACAGTATAATTTTGACTTGCATAAAACAACAATTATTTTGAGTTAAAAAAAATAATAACAGGTTTTTATTATACCTACCCAAAATGAGAAACAAAAAAATTGAACATTTTGTGTACGCAGGTAGATGGATGGAAATATAAAGTTGATGAAATGGAGTTGAAAATACTTAAACTTTATAACAAAATATTTGAAGAAAGAAGAGAATTAGAAAAAAAAATAGTTTAGGAGAAAAAAAGAGTATTTAAGCGTACATAGATTATAGAGTACGCTTTCATGAAATAGAGTATAGTACGCTATTTTAGAGTACGATTGGCAACCCTAACCTAGTGCCATTTTCTTTTCCATCAAACTTTTTGCTTCACAAAGCTCAGGCACTGTTTTTTTATTTTACTTTCAGGTAATCCGATAAACAGTTGATTTGCTGGATTAAGCTCCGGTTTTAATTTTGATTTTGCAGAATTTGAAGTTTCTTGGAGTATGGCCCGTCAATTTTGGGGTGCTGTGGCTATAATTCACGTAAATTTTATAGTTTGTTCGTAGTTTTTTTTTTTTGAAGGCACACAAGACTATGACATCGCGTCCAATGTCCAATGCTATGTTTCCTTTATATCGGCTGATATGACCGACCATTGTCGAATGCCTGAATTCAAACCTTTATCTCTACTGTTACTGGCAAAATCATAGATTTGATGCCAAAATATTTTTAAATGATTATTATTCGTATTTTTCTCTACTATAATTAATTGCTTTCTTAAGTTTGAGCTATGTATATTGTTTTTAAGGTGTAAAAATCTTTAAACAAACTGTCTTTGCTTGTAAAATAAATTGACGTTTCTTAACTACAAATAATATAAACACAAACAAATAGTGTCTCATTCAAAACAACACCACCAAAATAAGAAAAAAATATGAAAAAATTCATGATAATTTTACTCAGCAGTAATTATTTTGATATTTGTCAAATTTTATCAAACAATACACTCAAACTTCTTCAAAAACAACATTATTATTTGATTAAGTACTTTTTTTAGTTAAAAAATTGTAAATTTAATTGGAAACCCAGGAACGGAATGGACAATGGTAGGTATGTCCTGTCCGGTACCAACATTTTATGTATACTTTTCTAATCCATGTAAAATATAAGTAACTTAATATAGATATTAGTAAATAGTCTTTTTCAAATTCAAAATAAGAAATTCAACAAAAAAATTACATTAAATCAACTTTTTTTATAGGATCAATCTTGGTGAAGTTAATTAAATTTGTTGACCTTCATAGCTTAATCGATGAAATATTGTCAGCTTTTATAATATTTCATCAAAAAACCTTACACTTTCCAATTTTAAAAGCCTTTTTAACCTACTTTGTCAAATTCAAAACAAATAAAACCTATTCATCGACATACATAACACAACTTCAACGCACATTCAATTACTTTGATGTCTGCCCTTCAAGCATGTAGGTATGTATATAGTAAGGGGCACCGACAAGTTTAACTATCTATACGTATATAGCTTAAGCTCATATGACTTTGCCACCCCATCAATTCCTTTATCAATTCTCTACCAAAGTATATAAACTTTTTGAACGTAATTTGATATAAACGATCATAAAACATAAAAAAGGTTAACATGTTGTAGGCGAATCACAAAGGTCAGCTGAATACTTGAACTCCATTCGATTTCCATACATTATTTATGAGGGTATTGGCATTTGGTTTTGCTGCTTCCACTTAATGATTTTAAGTATTTCACAGTAGTAGGAGTAGGAGTAGAAGTATATATAGGTACATCAAAGAATCGATAGGCAGGCATCAAAAATTATGAAACTCTGTGAGACAGACAATTTATGAGGATGAATTTACAGTTATATTCGAATCGCAGTATCGCGATTAGGGTTTGGGGAACATAAATTAGCTTTATGAAGGATATTTCGCTGAATGATGCTTTTTGAGTACATCAGCAACAGGTTATCGTTCCCATAAACTCATCGTTGACATAATTCTTGTAACGATGCTTTCAATGGTAATTTGGACGTTGTTAAATAGTCAATTGGTATAGTCGTAACCGTAACCGTTTGTTTCATATTTAACAGACATTGCTTTTGATCTCCTTTCTCGCACTCTATAAAAAAAAGCGATGTCGTTATTTTGGAGGTGAGCAAACTACGAGTATTTCTGTCTCGACTGAAAATTAAAAAAAATTGTTGAATATAGCGTTCATCAATAAATTGGCCTTTAGATTTTGTAAAGTTTAATTCTTTGTGGTAATTGCTCAATTTGAAACTATAATCATATAATTAGCTTATCAAGATATATGAATATTTTTCATTCTGAGCAAAATATTATTTCATTAAAAAGACCGTTTAGTCCAGTCAAAATAGACGTTTCCAATAAGACTGAAAATTGGTATAGAACTTCCTGTCTGCATAACAAAACAACTGCCAAAAGTTCCCGTCAATCTCACACGAGCATTCAAAGTTATTCCAGGTCAAGTGTCAAAAAAGTTGTTTTTCTTTTTGGCCTATAGTTCTTAAACGGTGAATGGTATCGAAAAATAATTTAAAAAATCTTTATAAATTATGTAATTCTCTACAAAAATGATTAAGACACTTTTTTTTCGTTAAAAAAATATATAGCTATTTCAAAAATGGTAATTTGACGAAAATATCGGTTATTCGGGAATCGCTCCTTTATGGTAAATGTTATCGAGAGTGTTTTAAGAAATATTTTCAGTTACGTGAAAATGTTTAAAATTTTGCGCTAACATTTACCGTTAAAAAGATATAGATAATTATTTAAGAATTTGGTTTAGAGTCAAAAATAACGGTTTTTTGATTTTTACTATTAAATTCCCAAGTTGTTAACAAAAAATTGATTCTTGGCCTGTAGAAATTTAAATGTGCTACCAAATAGGTAGTCAAAATTTATCCCATACGAGTAGTTGGTCAAAGGATATATATATTTTTAAAGGGCCAAATGCCAAAATATAACGGCTTAATGTATGGGTGATTCTACAAAAAATGGAATAAAATGATGATAATTTCGACATAACACTTTTTAAAGCAAAGAGTTGTGAAACCAAACTAAATATGAACTTTAGAACGTCCTTTCACATAGTTAAAATGGCCAGTCAAAAATATTAAAAACAATGATTTTATAACCTTTTTTGAAAACAGGTGTTCCAAGGAATTGAACTTTTTTTTTAAACTTTTTACTATTTTAAGTCGATTTTTTAAGAAAGTCATACCCCTCACCTTAGTAGGGAGAAATATACAACCTCCAAAACATTTTTTTCTTGTTTATACAATTAATGCAAAACACCCTGGGTAAATTATCTTTAAATTTCTTAACCACTTGAAAATAAGAGTAAGTTCATGCGATTGAGTCCTGCTTTTTATTTAACATGTATTTAAGAAGAAAAGCAGCATTTTGTGAGTATTTTTGGTTGCTCAAGAGATAGAATTAGTAATTAAAAGTCAGGGATCTGAGGCCAGGGAACTGAGTATATTCATAGCTTTTGCCACTAAAGCACATTAACACATTACACTAACAAAATAAATAAAATGATATAATTAAGGTTTTACTTAGCCGATATTAAAATACTAAAATATACTAAAATATATACCTACTTACAAATAAATATTTTCTGTAAACACTCATCAGGGGACTGAGAAACTGAACGGACAATCCATGACCTCTCGCATAAATGCCTTCTTAACAAATGAAATAAAATAAAAGGCGTAAGATACGAAAAATATTTTACTGTCACCAGTCTTAATGCTTCACGCATGCAAGAGAAGAGGGATAATTTTCAAAGTTAAGGATATTTTTGACTGTTTCAATCGCTCAAGGGACTGATTAGAAATCCGAGGGACAAAGTTCAATGACATTGTTTTGTAATATAATATAATGGTACTAAATATACATTTATATCATAAAAAGATACTCGTATATTATCTAACGTCAATAATTGAAAGTTTATTTTGGTTTTGGAACTGAAATGAGAAAACTGTAAGCAGTTTTCCCTTCGAAAACGAGCAGGGGACACGTCAGGGGACTGAGAATTTGACCCTTTGAAGAATTTTTTGAGTAATGAAAATATGTTAGATCTTAATAATTTTGTCTGGCCATGTAGACATCAACTAGATTTGTAGTTATAAAAAAATTCTGATAGAATACTTGAATGGTTATCAAAATATCAGCGGAGCCGTCAAAACATTCCATCATTCCGTGCAAGGTTTGTAGATTATGTTATACTCAACCAAATAAAATTATTTTTTCCTAAAATTTCCCATTCAAAAGATATAATTATTTTAATAATTTATTACAATTTAAAGTAAAACTGATTTCTTTCGTTTAGCTCTTAAATGGCAAAGTTATTCTAAAGCAGTAGCTATGATACCATAAAATTACCTACACAATTTGTTTAAATTTTATTCTATTCGAGAGAGATACCTACCTGAATTTCTAAAAAAAAATTCTAGGTAATGGGTATGTACTTGTTTAGCAACTTCCGGATTTAAGAGTAAAACTGAAAAAAAACGTTATTTTTAATTTTAAACCAAATTTTTAAAATATTTATATCTTTTGGGTGGCCAACATAAGAATTAAAATAATATTTTTTTAGAGTTTCACACAATTGCAATATCTTCTAACTGAAAACTTGTATGGAAAAAACCACTTGCATCGTTTAAATAAAATATTTTCCATCTATAAACTGTGCATACACCTTTTTCATTTACGAGTAAAAATAGAAAACCGTTCCTTTTGTGCGCCTTGGACAAATTGCTAAAATAATTATATCTCTTTAACGGTACATGTTAGGACAACATTTTTTTCTTTTTCACGTAAGGGGTCAAAATAACTACAAATATTTGTTGAAACATTTTCCAATAGCATTTCCCAACTAACAATTTCGCTTCTATATTGCTCCATAGATGCTTTTCGTTTTCATTCAACCTATGCATATAAGCATTGCATAAAACTCCATAGTGTGAAAAAGGCTACCGTTTTTCACTCCTATTGTACCTTTGTGGAGCTAATTATGACAGTCCTAAAGAAGTTCACATTAAATTAAATAAAAAAAAAACTTGTTGCTAGAACCAGGAATCGAACCCGTGTCCCTCCCTCCGTGTCTTACTGGTTTTTTTAAATGTTTCATTTTCTTAAAAACTATCTTAAAGCTAGACGAAAATTCATAAAAACTAGCCTTCTTATCAATATCTTAAAACTAACTTGCTGGCCCCAGTCGGGCGCTCTAAGTTAAACTATAATAACTTAATGCTAATGCCTTTCGGCCTAAGAACTATCTTAATACTAAATCCAGGTCGGTTTTATTTTTTACCGAGAAGAATTTCACAAAAAAAAAACTCGATATCTATGTTGTCTTACTCGTTAACCGCTCCACCAATCTCTGATATACAGTTCAATGCATTAAATTGGAATCACTTTTATATAGAATTGCATCGCATGAGACAAGAAGCATTAATAAGAAAAAACTTTCTTCAACAAAAATACAAAGTAATAGATTAGTATGGCTATAACAAACACATATTTTAAATTAAATAAATGGAGTTATAATAGAATAATTAATTAATTTATACCAACCTTAAAAATTGTCAACAATAAGAAATATATGTGCTCAGGTGCTAAATTGAATATAAATTATAAAATGGCCGATTTTAGCTTGGCGTCACCATATTCACTAATACAACCAATATAACGGGTGATTTTTTAAGAGGTTTAGAACTTAAAAAAAAAAAAAACACAAAAAATTCGAAAAAATGAATGAAATATTTATTTGAATCGATAGTTTGAACCTTGCAATTTAATGTTTAAAGATAATTTCATGCAAATGTTGACCGCGGCTGCGTCTCAGGAAGCCCATCCGCTGAGTCCAATTTTGGCATACTCTTTCACACATATCGGCCGGTATCTCACGAATGAATGCATGGATGTTGGCTTCCAGTGCGTCAATCGAAGCGGGCTTGTCCCTATAGACATTAGCCTTGACATACCCCCACAAAAAATAATCTAATGGTGTCAAATCGCACGATCTAGGCGGCCAATTGACCGGCCCGAAACGTGAAATTAACTGTTCACCAAACTCGCCTCGCAATTGCGCCATTGTTTCGCGTGCTGTGTGGCATGTGGCACCGTCTTGTTGAAACCACATATCATGCAAGTCAAGAACTTCCATTTCGGGCAAAAAAAAGTTTGTTATCATCGCTCGGTAGCGTTCACCATTGACAGTAACGCTGCGATTCGCATCATCTTTGAAGAAATATGGCCCAATAATGCCGCCGGCCCATAAACCGCACCAAACAGTGGCTTTTTCGGGATGCATTGGTAGCTGTTGCAATGCTTCTGGCTGATCTTCACTCCCAATGCGGCAATTATGCTTATTTAGGTACCCATTCAACCAAAAATGAGCCTCATCGCTGAACACAATTTCCAACATTTTGAACATTTCGAACCGAGCACGAATTTTGATAGTTAAATTCAATAATTTGCAAGCGTTGTTCATTTGTAAGACGATCCATGGTTAAATTGCAAACCAAACTGAAGCTGTTTGACAGTGACACAAGGTACTAAACACACGTCAGCTGTCAAAACCAGTGTTGCCAAAACCAAACCAGCTAAGAAATCACCCTTTAGAAATAAAGACTAACATAAAGATTGTATAATAATTTTACGGGATGACTATTGAAGTGAAAGTATCTTGGTTACTTCATAAGAGCATTACAAAGAGATTAGAGAAACATCGCTTCTATCAAGCTGATATAATTTGCACCAGAAAATATTTAAGGATTTAGTAATGCTCCAATAAGGTATTTACTTTCTGTCAGAGGGCTAAATGGAGCGCTATAGAAACAAATAACACTTTAATGTCTGAAATGCGAAGCAATTTTGTAAGTTGGGTTACCGTTAAGGAGCTATGCCTGAAAACCCGATATTTTCATCAAAATACCATTTTTGAAATAGCTATATTTCCTTAGTCTTACGAAAAAAAGTGTCCTAATCTTTTTTGTAGAGAATTGCATGATCTACAAAGCTTCATTATATTATTTCGATATCATTCACCGTTTAAAAGCTATAGGCCACAAACCAACCTATTCGATACTTGACCTTGAATAACTCTTATGCTCGAGTAGGATTGGCGGGTACTTTTGGCAGTCGATTGGTTATGTCGAAGGAAGGTCTATACCGAATTTTAGTCTTATCGGAGTTTTGGCTAGGTTTGCACATTTTTGTGTCTATTTTGACTGGATTAGTTGTTCAACTCATAAAAGAGAGGAACTTCTTAAAATAATATAATTCAGGCTTATCGAAAAAAACGGGGAAGGTTTCTCCCTTGCATCTTCTTACGAGAAGAATAACTGCGCTTACTTTGTATTTGTATAAAGTTAGCAGGAAACTTTTAGAGTTTAAACAAAATCAGATCATTAGTCGCTAGTTAATTCCGAATTAGATACGCAAAAAAAAAATGCTCCTTTGGTTCGCGAAAAAATGAGTGTCTTCCTTACTTCAAATGAACTCAAGCAGGAACTCTTTCTCAAAAACAAATATAAACATAAACAATCCAAAAAAATTTGGTTTGTTGAGAACTAGTATTAATTGGAAAGAAGTTAGTTGGACAGTACACAATACCCGTTACTCTTAGGGCCAGTTTTTCAGTTCAGGGTTAACTCTGAGTTAATTCAGCTCATCCTAGAAAAAAAGAAAAATCTTTTAGCTGTCAATAATCTAAGGCTAGTCGCGCACATGCAATTTTCAGTTTCGAAACTGTTTGGTTGCAAAATTGAGTCCTTTGGACTCGTATGAGACTCCGCGCACATGCAGAATCTATTCCGTCGTCGATTCGAGCAACTTTTCAGTTTGTGTTTTGGCACAAACTGAGCGATTGCCGAAATCAGTTTTTCAGTTTGTATCATATAGAATAATATGTAACTGCACGGACATTCAACCAAATAGTTGCGGATATTAAACCACATCGTTGAATTTTGTTCTCTGTGCAAAAGAGAACAAATGTATCTTTTCTTTAATTTGTTGAGCAAAAGAATAGGACGAAGGCGATAATATTTAAATTTTAATGTATGAGATAGAAAAACTGAATAAACACTGTCGGTGTTTTGGTTAGGTTCGTTGCGATTGCTTGTGGAGTTGCTTATGTGCGCGCTCAGTAGTCAACTTGTGACTAAACTATTTTGTTGCGGTAGCAGTTGCATGTGCGCGACTAGCCTAAGGCCATCGATGTGTGAAGCTTTGGATACCAGGCTTCGGAATAGAGATGGCGGCACAACGGAATTACACTGACAATAACTTTCACTATCCGAATCGAGATAGCGCCACAGAGGAGTTGAGTTACCTCCAAGTAAGCTCCAGAAACGACTAGGGATTAACTGGCCCTTAAAAGTTTATTTTGATCGAACGCGTGCCACTGCCATACAAACCAGATATCAAGCAAAATTGATTTTCTTTCAGATTAGCCTTAGTCTGATAACTATATCAACCTCTTTTATAAGTGAATTTCATGAACTGAGTCCCTACAGAAATACGAGTAGCTCATATTAAGTTAGCTATAATAAAATATGAGAATCGTGTCTTTAAGGTTCAGTTTCTGATCGAACAATCCCTTTCGTTAAAGTACAAATCTATAAATAAATATAGTAAACGCTAACAATAATTTCTTCCTTAGGTCGAGTTTCACTCGCATTATTTTATTTGTGATGATGATAACCCTGAAACTCGAGAAGCTTAACTAATCATCCATGGAGCATATTTCTTTTTACTGAACTAATTTTCAAAAAACCTACCCTATTAATTGATTTTGTCCTCTTCCTTTATTATATTTCTAAACATTTCTAAACGCTTATCACTCAATCACATAAATCCCCTAAAATCTTTTAAGCCCACGAATTCCTTCACAATATTACTTTTGGAAAAGATTTTCCCATAAAATGGAAAGTTCAATGATATCAACCTACTCCATTTATATTGAACGATAGGTATCAAATTCAATCAATCAGCCATAAATCCCTCCATCAGAGAAAAGGAAGCAACAGACATCTTTAAAGTCAATATTGAGAATTTAAAAAAAAAGAAGGAAAAGTGCTTATCCTTCGTTGTAAGCAACACCCAAATGGCCATTATCCTTCCTAGCCAAGCCAATTAACTTGAACATGTCTCGACATCGTTGTCGTTATATTTGGGTTTGGCTTTAAGCCAAAGCCATTGCAGCTGCTTTTGTGGAAAGTTCAAAACATTGCACATACATGGGAAAGTTATAAGAATCGATTAAAACTTCTTCTATAAAATATAGCAAAATGAATATTTTTAAGCATGATGTTTGCTTTGAAATCGTGGTTGTGGTGTGTGTCATGACTTTCAGATATTTTTCAGTTTTCAGTTTGAAAATCCATTGAAACCGCCTTCACAAGTCAAACACAAAGTTGTGGGTTTTGTTGAAGTGTGTATATCACACCGTCCCATTGAGGAATATCTACACTACACTGAGTGAATATACCTATAACGCATGTTAATAAAGAGATATATTTGCATAGAATCATAGTTGATACACGTTCGACGTTCAACGGCTTCAACGTCGAGACTATAGATACAAAAAATGGGTTTAACATACTAGCGCCTGTTACGAGTATAGGGTTTAAAAAGTTATTTGAGTACTGAGTACTATTAAAAGTCTCTAACCAAAATAGTGTTTTTTATCTTTATGAAATCAAATCTAAAAGTACGATTATGAATTGACTAGATAAAGTCGCCATTGTTTCGCAAAATTCGTTTGGCATTTTTTTGTTTCGCTTTAGTCGTTAAATATGTATTTGTTTTAATCAATTTTTAATTGGCAATTTTCATTTATTATGTTTTTTCAATCATTTCGCTATTAACAATTCACGTTGCATGAAATTATTTCAATCAAAAAACTTCTTCATAACTTATTTCACAACAATATTTGTTATTAATCTTTTTTTGTTAAGTTATTTGTTATTTGGTCAAGATCTTTTTCCACGGGATAACGTTCCGTCGTTTTATTATTTTGTAAAATATTACAATATCACGCTGATAGATTGTTTCGTCGTTTGATTGTTTGATTCTTTATGGGTCACATTTACCTGGCTCTGGATCTTTAGCAACTCATACATTGGAAATTTGATTTTTGAGAATGCCAATTGTAATTGGTCAGAAAAAGTAAACTTTTCCTGGAAATTGGTCAGTCCTAGATAATTAGAAATAAAGGCTTAAAATTTCCAACACTCAAGGTCACACGTGATTTTTTGTACCTCATCTGTGGGAAATTTACAAAAAAGTATATCAACTGAAAGATCTCTATAGATCGTGATAAAAGGTCAAGTCATTTCAGTAATTGGTCAGCCATATTTTTTTTCTATGAATTTTCGAATTTCATTTCAAGATCACAAAAAAAACTTTTCGCACCTCATTTGGGTCATTCCCAAAAATGAAGTATGCAATTTGAAAGGCCACTTCCGGGTTATAAAAGGTCAGCTATTTTCAATAATTGGTCAGCCACCGGTTTTTTTTAAATGAATTTTTAAATTTCGGTTCAAGGTCATTGCGATTTTTGGCACCTTATATGTATAGATCTAAGAGCCTTTTAGGTGCTATTAATTTCTGTTCAAATTTCCCAAAAATGGGGTGCCAAAAATAGCAATGACCTTGAACCGAAATTTAAAAATTCATTTAAAAGATCTATGGCTGACCAATTAAACTAAAGTTGACATTTTTTTGTGGTGGCAAAAACATTCCGTTTTTTTATTCAATATCCTTATTTTCTTTATATCATGGAAACAAATGGTAACCTTGCCAAAAATTTTACTGATTTGAAAAGACAGTTCTGAAAAATTTATTTCTACCAATAAACAAAAATTATGCAAATGGTAAGCAACCGTTTAGGTAACGGTTTTCAATGTCATATCGTAGATTAAATAGACCCTACTTGTTGTGAGCCGAGTAGTTTAAAATAATAGTGTGTAAAATATGGCTAAAACAAGTTATATATAGTAAAGTATCAAGCGGGTATAAAACAAAATATTTGCACTAGTTTAAATCCAGAAAATGTACTCACTACAGTTACGCGCGGGGGAGCTTCTTTTATGGTTTGAGGCTGTTTTTCAGGTGCAGCCAGTTGCCTTATACACCAGATTACTAAAATAATGGACCGTTTCCAATACAGAGGCATTTTGGAGTCAGTAATGCTTTCCTATACGCTGATGAAGAAATGCCTTTCCGTTGGGTGTTTCAGCAGGATAATAATCCCAAACATTCTTCAAAGCTGTTAAATGAGTGGTTTGCGGCAAAAAATATTCACGTTTTAGATTGGCCGTCTCAATCATCTGATTTAAACCAGATTGAGAACGTGTGAGCCATTTTGAAAAGGCGAGTTGGAGAGCTTTGAAGAGTGAGTGGGAGAATATTCCTGGCCTCCATTTTTGACAATTTGATTGAATCAATGCCTCATCGATGTGAAGCGACAATAAAAATAAGGGTTACTGGACAAAATATTAATCGTTTACTCTATACAAAAAAATCCAGTTAGTTTGGCTCAGGCCAAATTCTGAATTTTCAATTTCAATTTTGTAAATTTTTTTCTTGTTTCATGAATTATGATCATTGTTTTTTCTTTAAATAGATCTAGAGATCCTTCAGATGGTATACAATTTTTGCAAGCCTCTCATAAACGAGCTTCCAAAAATCATTATGACCTTGATATTTTTTTTTAATTTGTTAAAAAAATCTAAAGCTTACCAATTATTTAAACAAGGTAGATAGATAGATAACATTTATCAATTTCTTCAAAATTTTAAATCAAAAGAGCAATCCTACAAAATTCGAACTGTTGTTTTACATTTACTTCATTGAGAAGTTCTCTTAAATAGGAAGATCCTTTCGGTGAGGTACGAAATTAAGCCTTAAAAGTTCCCCTTTTAGACGGAACATCCTAGAGATTTTTTCTGTCATGAAACTGTCATAAAATAATTGCAAGTGAGTAGATTGTGGTCCAGTTGGCTGTTTACGGTTCTAGGTATCGAATTGCTGCTCATATCGCTCTCATGCATGCTCATCCACTTGTGTGATGATTTGATACAGAGTTGTTTTCCATGAACTTGTTTCCCTCACATTAAGATTTAACTCAAATCGTTTTGGCGTGCTAATTTTATCCATTCTTTATACCAGCTAGTTTTCTTTTCAATTACTTTTAGCGCTACTTTTTGTGTAATCGGTGGTAGGGCATATTTACATATGATATAATCAAATTGAAGCTTTAGAGTTCTAGCATTTCCATTTAATTGGGTGAGTTGGGTAGAAGATGAAATGTCCTTTTTATGTAGAACCTAAGGAGCTTCTCTACGGTTTTATATTCCTTGCCTCCTCGGACCTGTGCTCCATAGAACAGTACTGCTTCAGCAACTGCTTCCAACACCCTGTATTTTACTGCTGTGGGTCGCGAACTTATTGTTTAGGCACTTAGTCCACGTCATGTTAATGGCTGTTTTAGCTTGCGAGATCTTTTCCTGGATATGTTTTCCCATAGATATGTTTTTTGAGAAAAAGATTCCAAGATATCTATATTCCTTGACCATATCTATGAAATGCCATTTTCAGTAGAATAGTTTCTCCCTCCTCCTTTTTTGAAAATCCAATCTTTATAGATTTGCTAAGATTGACGCTAAGCTCCCACATACTACAATACACAAATAGCCTATTTATCATAAGCTGTAATGACTCGGGTGTATATGCCATATTCCTCCGTATTGCACGCCTCGAGGCAAACTGTAACTACTAAATCTTCTATTCAGACGGTTAACAATTTTTATAAATTTCCCATAAATGAAGTGCCAAAAATCACTTGTGAGCTTGAGTGACTTTAGGCCTTTATTATTCCTAATCAGGGGCTGACCAATTTCTAAAACTAGTTGACCTCCCAACTAACAATTTAACTTGTATTAGGTCCGATTTTTCGAATTCGGAAAGCTATAGCTAGCATATAACTAAAATATGGCTTTTTTATACAAGTCAACCGTTTTCCAATATGAGTTTTGAATATTAGCCTGTTAATTGGCTTTTTAATTGAGATTTGCAAGTTGTATACAAGGCTTGTATGCTTTAGTATGAAAAGACCTGTTTAAGGCCTGTCCAAGTTGTTTTACTAAAGTAAACAAAAACATTTGTATACGGCTTACTTAAATAAGCTTCTTAGACAAAGCAACAAAATTTGACATTTATCTTTACTTGAAAGTAATCTGCAGCGGGTTTTACAAATATTTTAAAGAATCTCAATAGATTGAAAACAAATATAAGATTTAAAAATAAGTATTCATTTATTAAAATATCATTGAACTTTCAATGAAGTGCCCAAAGTTAATTTACAGTACAAAGCGCGCGCTCGACGGTGTTTTCTCGATTAATGTGTTTCTTGGTGGAGTTTGTGTTGTTATTTTTGTTTTTACTTTAATGAATGCTTTTGTTTATTTTTGCAACTGTTCTCATTTTAATCTAGCAAAACTACAAAATGAATACACTTTTCAACTTGTGTTATATTAATTTATATAATTAGTTTTTTACTTATTGCATCAAACCAAAACAAAAACATGATTTCTTACAAATGCCTTCCAACCAAAAAATTGTTCGGAAATAATTGTAAGGAATGCGGCATTAAATTATTTATAAGTAGTAGCTATGATTTGTTTAATTATTTTAATTACTGATCAACAGGAATTTTGGTATATGTATTTATGTAATGTATATCTTTTTGTTTGGAAGAAAAAAATAAATTTTTTAAAAGAAATAATTGACTTTTTTTGTGAGTTATTTCGTTCTGCTTATGACAGATGCACAGATGTTGCCCTCTGTAAGGAAAAATATAGTTTTTATAAAATTTTAATGGTAAACTTAAAGAAATGACTGCCTTCTTTTGTGAGCTATTTCGTTTTGGATATGACAGCTGTGTTCCTCTGTAAGAAAATACAGTCACCCACAAGATTATTCGGTATACAAAGGTTTTTGTTAAGAATAAGTTTTTTTTTATTGTAAACTACATCCAATTCACTTTTGTACAAAAGTGCAAAAATGTTTTGTCTTTTTTCAATAAACTACTGAATCCTATCTCTTATCTCAAGTTTTACAAAAGTGAAAGTTAGAGCGTTCCTAACTTTTATTTTGTAGAAAAGTGAAAAAACCACATCTAAAAAAAACAGCTAAAAAGCTTATTCATTGATGTCACTCACATCGATAATAGTTGCTGAACAAGCCTTTTCCGTGCTTAAACGCATTTAGCTAAACTTAAACTTCATACGCTCCGCAGGAAGGTTTTGCTAGCATAAATTTGTATTTTTTCACTTTCGTACAAAAGTGAAATGAATGTTGTTAGTCCTTAACGATTATGGATAATATGGAAAAAGACTAAGGATTAGATAAACTTAAATTGTTTTCTTATATTCATTCTTATAAGTTAATTTGGTACAAAATATAAAAAAAAAGTTAAAGCTTTTCTAATTTTATGTTCTATTCAATAAGAGAATTATTATAATCAAAAATTAAAAGCTAACTACTAACTACTTAAAAAAAACTTTTTATTCCGAATAATTTTGGGAGTGACCGTATGTATATGTATATACATATTATGTAGTTTTCATAAAATGTCAGTAGCAAACTTTTAGAAATGATTGCCTTCTTTCGTGAGCTATTTCGTTTTGCTTGTGACAGATGCACAGATGTTGCCCTCTTTAAGTAAATATTAGATTTTATAAAATGTGAGTAGCAAATGTATTCAAATGATTGCCTTCTTTCGTGAGCTATTTTGTTTTGCGTGTGATATATGTTGCCCTGCGAAAGGAATTATATAGTTTTTTTTAAATGTTAGTAACAAACTTGTAGAAATTATTGCTTTCTATAGCGAGCTATTCCATTTTGCTTGTGACAGATGTTAAATGCTTAACACGAATAAATCGCACGTACTTGCTTTTATAATTCAAATTGTTTCTAAAGCTAAATTTATATAAATAAATAAACATTTGTCCAAAACTTTATAACAAAATGATAACTGTAAGGATTTACGTTTTTCCTTCAAACGAAAAAAAAAATAAAAATAAAAATGTTGGTCCAATAGAAATTCAAGATTTTATAAACTCATTCATGCATTTATTTTCTGAGTTTTTGTCATACGAATGCATAAACATTTTTTTTTTAAGATTTAAACATGATTTTTTCACTTCAAGAATCAATTGATTCATACTTTAAACTAAAAACAAAAGTACCAAGATTCAAGAAAATCGCACCAGTACGGTTTAGGTAGGCTAAGTTAAGGTACAGGTAATAAAGAAGTAAACTTATTGAATGTTTAGTGGTCTTAGGTGTTCTTTATAAATCGTATTATAAGGTTTGATTAACGTCTCGAGTTAGGTTTTTATAAATCCAATACATGGCCTTTACCACTCATATATTGCTGGTAAAATTGTACAGGCTGTGAAGTATACGTGAAGTGTATCAACTCATTCAAATTTATACATAATTCTTATAATTAGCAATGGCTTAGTGGGTAGCGCGCTGGACCGGTGATCCGGAGGACGTGAGTTCAAACCTCGGAAGAGTCGTGTAAGTAACATTTTTTCAAATAAAATAAAATTCTTCATATTTCAGAACAATGGAAAATGCAGTCCAAAATTCATGTGGAGAAAAATATAAAGTAAAAATAAAATTAATAAAAATAAAAATTAAATAAATGAAAGCAAGTAATTCTTTTATTCAACTGCATTGAAAGGCTTTAATAAGGCCTTAATGCAAAGTTTATATATGGCCTTTCAAAGGCCTTTTTAGACAAGCCATTTGCTTTCGAATAATAGCTTGTTTACTTGAGTAATATTATGTCTGTTTAAGGCCTAATTATACTATGGATCGGAAGCTATTTGATTGTATAGCACTTGTAATGACAGGTTTTAAGGAAATCAAATAGCTTGTTTAATTTCAGCCAAAATGATTTGTGTAAGGTCTGTTTTAGTTACTATACAAGCCAGAAAATAGCTTGTATTGAAACTTAAACAAGCTAAATTGTTAGTTGGGCTTATCTGACCAATTATTGACCCATTAGATGGCATTCTCATATATCATAATTTCCCATATATACTCGTACCAAAGGTCCAGAGCATATTTACCTGTCAGTTTTTCTTTTAAACGTTAGTCAATAAATTAATTGGTGTTTGACTATTGTTGTAGTTGCTGTGACGCCCCTAATCCATAACAATTTTTTCAAAAAGAAACAATAAAAATAAATCTCTGCTTTAAAACTAAAAACTCTTAAGACATCAATATTTTTTAATGAAAAAAACCAATTCCGATGAACAAAAAAAGATTCGAAAAGTTTTCTTCACATCAAGAAAAATTTAAATAAAGTACTATAAATGTGCATTAGACATAAATATAAACTTACTTATCGTTAACTATAGGTACAGCTGTGTATCTAATTATTCTGAGTAAATAAAGTGCTGTCAACAAAAACAGAACAGTTAAATACAGTGAGTAAATAATATTGACCAAAAAACAATTTAAAGTGATTTTATAGGGATGTTATCGTAAAAATATTTATGACTTGCTTTTACTGCAACTTTGGTCAGTATATTCTTATAAGAAAACAATACATATTCATATTTTATTTGTTTTTGAGATTCATATGACCTAATGAATGAGAGAGGTCCTTTGCACTAGTTTATATCGACGAAATTTGGCAGAACTATGTATGTATGTAATGTATGTAAGATTATTATGTGGAAGATACATTCCCGATCATGTAAGTAGGTACACAGTTTTTAACTGCAATTATCCGTTATAACTCCGCACTAAGTGGACTTAACGAAGTTTGCTTTGAAAATGGAATAAGTAAAAGAATCCAATTAAGGAGAGAATAAGAAAAAACACAATCTTAGTCCTGCTGACATTAAACATTTTATAATAATGTTTTTTAATTCTTGTTAAAATCGTAGCCCATTTTTTGTTCATTTGAATAGGTACACTGCTTTTATCATCTCTTTTGCTTCTGGACATTTTCAAGTTTTTTTTTTGAGTTTCTTTTGATTTAACGCACAAAAATTGAGAACAGTTTGAGAATGAGTGGAGGAAAAGCTCTTGACGCGGTTGAATACGCGCCAATTTATAACATTCATGAGAAAGGACAACCGGAACATAAAATTTGGGAAAAAATGATTGAAATGAGAATTTCTTCATTGATCTAAACAAAATAAACAAAAAAATATTAACACCATAATATGAAAGAATGCAAAAAAAAACATGCTTTCTCCGAGAGTGACTGACGAAAAAATCTTAGAATTGGCTTTAAGCCATCGGTTTTATTGGCTTACATAAGACTAGGTTTAGCGCTAGTATTTCTACAGTCCAGAGTGTAATTAAAAGCTTTCCTTATCAAAAAATAAAAATAAAAATAAGATAATCCACCGCACATAATTGAAAAAGTTCCATTTTGAAAGTTCAAAAAACAAAAATTTATTCCCAAATTCTTGAACGGCTATCGCACTCTTGTAGCTATTCATATGAATTTGAGTGTATTTACCAAACTAAATTTATTAAATGAAGTGATGAATGGGCAACTTTTATAATAAAATCCAATAATTTTGGTTCGATAAATAGAAGAAGAAGAGAAATAAAATGAATCGATTTGTGGGTCCAGAATGTTCATAATTCAAGTAATAATTGGTCGTAAAGTTAGGATAAATAAATGATTTACAAAATAAAGACTTTGTGTTTTTTTGGGTGGTGTTGAATTATTTGAACTTGACCAAAATAAGAATATTAATAAATGTATGTGTAATGTTTTTTGACAGTAAAAAGAATTGTTATTATATAGGTATGAACAACCTGGTAAAGATTGTACCAGATTTTATGATAAGTTATGAACCATATAGAATAGTTTTTCAAAATAAAGAAGTAATAAGTACGATTGAATAAATGAATGATTTTGTACTTCATATTTAGAGAGATATTTATTTGAGTACCTAAATATCCACCTTTTAATGTTTTAAAAGAAATAAAATGCACAGAGGGGTTCCAAGGAACTTGGTGGTCTTACGTTCAAGAGGTTTAGGATTTTATAAATTGTCTATGGGTAAAGACTTGGAAATTCAACTAAAATTATTTAAAAGCATGAAATGTACTTAACATTTTAACGTAGCGCTCTTAACGTTGAGTCGACTGACTCCGAATTTCGGTAGTAAATTTTAATAATTTCGACTCGTTGTTGGCTCGTATATCTTTCCATCATGAAATGGCAAACCTTACTGAAGAGAAATGTTAAAAGAGCGGCAAGAAATATGGCGTCGTTTGCTGTCCCTGTTGCTCTACTTTTGTAGCGTCCCGGTTAAAAAACCCCTTTATTTGTAAAAAAAAAGAAAAAAAAAGTATTTCGTATCAATAGCTAGCTACGAGTACCTATTCATTGATTGTTTTTTAAATTGTCCGTTGACGAAATGAAAACTGATTTTTTGTAAGGCGAAATTCAATTATTTAAAAGCATGAAATGTACTTAACATTTTGGTAAAAGAAGATGCCATTTGAATTAAAAATATTTTTTTTATTAAAACAGTTTTGAGGAAAAATATAAACATGCAAGACTTAAGATTGTATTAAAGGAGGTATAACGACGTACGAAGTACTACTAATAAATTTTCAAACAAACAATATCAATACAGGGAAAATATGACCTTTGCCTCTACGTCTGGTCTCATTGGCATGTATTATCTGTTTGAAGTTAAATGATAAGGTTTCCTTCATTTGCAGTATAAATGGCTGCAAATTGGAAAACAATGTGAATATGGTTACCATCATGTAATTTAAAACATATTTAAAAAAATTCCACTTATTATTTCTAACCACACCACACCGTTTCTAATGAATATGATCACGTAAAGACCTGTGGAGAGTGGCGTAACTAGGTTTTTTGTTCTGGCGGGGCTACTTTTTAAGCGGCTAAAGTGGGAGTAGCTCTGATTTTTTTCCTTATTTATGAATTTGGGTGCTGAATCCGAATCTGAGGTTTGCTACTTAAACTTCGTGATGAAAAGTGAGTTCTTGGGAGTATTTCACTTATGACTCTAAGACTATCAACTACTCGGAAATCATATTTGAAATTAATTAAAAGTGTATACAATTTCCAAACAATTCTCCGTACTAAGGTTTTTTCTCCCACAACCCATTTGGGCTCAAGTGATGCTAGTTGAAAATTGATTAATTACACTGTGTGAAAAAATAAAAATTTTTGCCTCTAACACTTCACATTTTGGAGATATCTACCAAAAATTTTTGAAAAAAAATGCATTTCTATGCAAAATAAGGGTTCTCTTATTTCTCAGGGTAATTTTTTTTTTAATAAATTTGTATCGTCATTTTGTTGTATGAACATTTTCCTTCGAACTCTTTTAATCTTTCAAAAACCTTCATTCATCTTCGAGAAATCATTATTACGTTGTTAGTCTTCGTCTTACTACCTATTCGGGGTTTTCCGGAAACAGCAAACATTCAATTAGTGCTTGAGCCCACAATGGGCATTTTTACTTGCGATATAGGTACTATAAGGCAAGTTTTGCATTCGTGCAGACAAAAATTTTTGAGATAACAATAAGACATGACATTATGATGATAGAGAACCCCAAAAAAATTGGTGGCACAATTCTGTTCGTCTACAGCCTAAATAGCCCGATCGATTTTCTTCAAACTTGGTACAAAGTGGTTTTTGGTGACTATACCCAGACGTTTTTTTTTTCATTTTTTTTTAGAATGGAAAATAACAATTTATTTGAGCAATTTTACATGACCGTACTTTTCTAACGGCTCAACAACTTTTCTTAAAAAAAATCAATAAATTACTTTTAGTAAAGGATTCAATTGGGTGGAGAACCGTTTTTCCAAAAAAATAAATGGTACCTCCCCAAAGAACCATTTTTTTTAATTTTAGATTTTCTTCAAAACGGTATGACTGATTTCAATAAGTTTTCTTACAAAGAGGCTTCCAAAAATTATCAATATTTTTGTGTATTTAAATTTTTTTTTTGGGTTTTTAAAAAATATTTCAATTTTTTTATTGAAAATCAAATATTTGAAAAAAAAAATTTGATCAATTTTCCAAAACTCGATACTCAAGAGTTTTTTAGTATTTTCTAAAATATTTTAGAAATAATTTTACATATATGAAAAAATAATGGTACCTTCCATACAAAAGTTAAAAAACCGGAAAGGAAAATATTTTTTTTTATCAAAAACGTCTCCTACGATTATGATTAAAATTTTTCCTATACTAAAATTAACACGATCTACTAAAAAAATCATAAAACTTTGCACTAAGCAACTATTGATGAATTTTTCATTATCAGCTGAACGGATTAAGATAAATTTTCTAATATACAAATCTCAGATAAAACTAAATAATAAAATTTGATATTTCAAAAACAGGCTGACAAAATTTTTGTAAAATTTAATTTTTTATGCACATCAATAAATACTAAGGATTTGCATATCAAAAGTTTTCCTTACAAATATTTTAAGAATTTTATATATAAGAAATTATTTTTTTAAGAAAACTGCTGCAACAATTTAAATTTATTTTTGTCTTGTGTTGGGACTATTTGAAAAAATGTCTGAAGTAGATTTGAAGAAAAAACACAGTAGATTCAACTGTTTTGCAGTTGATTTGTATCTTACATACAAAACATAAATAAGATATAACAAATACATGGTATAAGAACCACAAGGTAGGGTTGACAGTTCAAGGAGATGATTTGTGATGTCATTGCGAGTGAACGATCTCAATTGTTTTCCAGATGGAACAAAAACTAAAAATAAACAATCATAAACATAACAAAAACAGGGCAAAATAAAAATTTCAATACATTCAGATTCACATAAATCTTAAGCGTTTTATTATCTCCGGGTCTGGATCGAGGTTATGTTTTTACACGAATTACAAGAGCGATATGGGATCCAGATTTCCATCGCAGTTTATTTCAACAACACTGATACAAGTTTTCACTCTGACCGGTAGGGCTAGCCACGATACCAAACCAAATAAACTTTTGAAGGCATCGTCTCGGTATCGTCAACATCGAAAAATTTCAGTATCGTCTCGGTATCGGTCTCGCTCTCGTACAACTTAGTCTCGGTTGGTCTCGTATAAAAAAGTCTTGGTATCGGTATAGGTATCGGTCTCGTCTGGTTTCAGTCTAGTCTGAGTCGCAAACCATAATAAAATGCACGACTTGGTTACATGTTTTTGATCTAGTAGTTGAACTCGCATGGTATTTCTAAGATTTAAGGCAAAAATCATTATTTTAAAAGACAATTTTTTTAATTTAAGTTTATTATTTTAACTTAACAATTTTTTAAACGCTTGTTTCACAATGTCTTAGTAAATTTTCGATTAGGAATTCGACACAAAAATTTTGACGCGGGGTCATCACTTTAGAGAACCAAGTCTGAAAATTTCATCCAAGTTTTGGGCTTCAGCATAAGTTAGATGGGCGTGACAGTGAGCAGTTTTAAATAAAATTAGGTATTGCTTAAACTTTCTCTCCGCTAAAGAAAAAAACTCTGAAAATATCATATATTTAAAACATAAGAGCCTTTTCCGATATACTACGTAACTACAAAAATTGATTGTTTGCAGTAAATTTATAATAATACTAAAATTTTATACTGATACCAAGTAATTTTTGGTAAGTTTTGGTCCAAAAAGTGCAGTATCGTTTCGTATTGCCTTGGTATCGTTTTGGAGCTGGTATCGTCTCGGTATCGTTTCGGTTTCCGATACCGAGACTTTTCTGGTATCGTGGCCAGCCCTACTGAGAGGCAGGCGGCAATGGTAAACATTGTGAATGAATTCAGCGATTTGTCAGCAGTGCACTGCAGTATTAAGAAAAGAGATAGAGTTTGCATGAAAAAATGAGTAAATACAATGAAAAAAAGAGATAAATATTTGTAAAAAAAAGAAAAAAAAGTATTTCGTATCAATAGCAATGAATAGGTAGCTTCATTCATTGTTTTTTAAATTGTCCGTTGACGAAACGAAAACTGATTTTCCGTAAGGCCAAAAGTGCAGTAGATTTTATATAAAAGCATTAGATTTATTGTTAAAAAATGCAGTACATCTACTGCAATGGCAGTAAAGCACAAATCTGTTAATAAACATACGATCAGAATTCAAAAAACTTTTGCCATTGGAAGTGGATGGTCGTGTTGGAGCGTACGAAATTTTTCAAAGAATTTCAACAATAATTCATGTAAGCTAATCAGTAGGTAAGTATCTTTTTCAATGGCCGATTTCTTATTTTGGTGTTGTGACATTGGCAGTTTACACGGCTTTGAAAAAAGCTTTTCTATAAGCTCTGTACTGACAATTTTTGTTACAGTAAATTTGAATAAGATTTGGTAGTAGATTGTACTAATTTAGTCATACCGAAAAATTTTGCCAAAAAAGTACAAGGTGCTTGTGAGAAAAATAGAATTTTCCTTAAAGATTTTTAAATATTCGTGTGACAGGGAACACTCGTTTTTTCTTTCATAAAAGTATTTTTTTAAATATATTGTAAAGAGTTTTAAAAAAACCCATTGGAGTAGAGTTTTAAAACTGAAAATACGGGGGAGAATGACGCTTTATACCAAGACAGGCCGACAGTCGACAAATTTCAAGCAATAATGGCAGTTATTCATTCAATCGAACGGCAAAAAACATATCGCAAGTGAAAAGTGTGATGAAAATTATGTAGTGTGAAAACTAACATTTTAAATCAGCTCATCTCATACAACTTGACATTCCAATCTTGATGGGACATGCTGTGTGCCAAAAAGTTTATAGATTTTATGATTGGGACTGGTACTACGGCTGTCACACATTTGAGTATTTGAAGTTATCTTAAAACTCATTTCTCATGATGCCATTTAGGTGACAACTTCAAAAACGATGCTCTTTTGGGCTTTAAAAAAAACTTTTCATGTCAATAGCTTTATTTTTTGTTGATATATTTCTCCTTGATATTTAATATGTAATTTATTTACCTACATAACTATTCACCATCACTGTGACAAAGCGCAAACTTTTTATTTGGTAATATGTCTATAATATTAGAGCAAATGAGCATGAAATGTACATAAATATAAGGCCACGATATTCAAATTTGAATGAATATGTACGTAATAAGTTTAATATCTTCCAGCAATGCAAATAATATAATTTACATATAATGTCTATTTATAAATAGAAATATTGAACACATAAAATTCACTAGCTTTCTTTGGGCTTCTACCGAGTACATCATCAGTTATTTAAAAAAAAAAACTGTCTGCTTTCATTGATCCTCTTTAGCAAAAGCCACTTTCTTATACATAAAATCCTCTATACCCTTAGCTGAGTATGTAAATAAAAAAACCTTATATCTGAATCCTTATAGACAAACAAGATGTACCTCCCATAGAAAAAAAAGATACCTTGCATGTTTCTTAAGAATTTTCAACCAAAACTATTCGAATAAAATGTAATGGTCATTTACATAAACAAAAACATATTCCAAAAAAATATTTTGAATTCCATCCAAATGGTTATATTGTGAACAACGCATGTGAACTCAAAAGATATGCAGGGCAGACACGCATAATAACCAAATGTCCATTAAGAACAATCTTAATAAATTTTTATCTTCACTGCTGCGAGACACTGAATATGGCAAACCTTTTTTTTGTGTAGGTCTAGGTATCTCAAAATATTTCGCAATTCATTCAACTTTGACAAAAAATATGGAGGTATAGTTAATTTAAAATGAAAATAAACTTTTTTTTTATAAAAAAGTACCAATATAAAATGTGGTTCAGGTATCAGGTTTACAATGAAGAAAGTAAAGGAGTTGATATTATAATACAAAAGCAGTCAATAACTTAATGGTTCTAAAATTCTTTTTAAGGTCTTGTCTGATAACTGACCTGCAATGATTTTCTATAACCCATTTAATGTTATTTGGCAAGTGAACCTTTAATAACGTCCTCAAAAAAGTCACAAGTTTTTGTTGTAACAGCTCAATTGACTGAGAATTTTTACTTGTAAGTCTAATAACTTTTGCACCTTCGATTAAGGTTATTTGATACAAAATTTTAAAATTCGTTAGTAAGGATGAAACACAACGTAAACATTTGGTAAATTTCAATTTTCTAGGAATGTCTGATAAGGAAACAACTTAGATATAAAAAAGTAGGCGTCATAGTAGATGCATTAACAAAATATATCATCAGCTTAGAGTATGAAAAGTGGCTAACTCTCCATTTTGTTTTACCATTATAGATTTTATCAAATCTTTTCAATTTCACTGAATTTATCACTAAAGCCGTTTTCCCGAAAAACCATTTCCCGCGTCGATCGTTTTCCCGAAAAACGAAATCCCGCCGATCGTTTTCCCGTGTAACATTTGCCCGCAGATTCCTACTATTCTTGATACAAATATAGGGTTTGTGGCACCAGCCAATCAGAGTCACTGAATTTGAATTTCAATACTATTTTTGATTTTTGACAATATGAATAAGACTTCTCTGTATTGAAGCCACCTTCTAAAAATTATATAAATAGTAGTGCATGCGATCTTCTCAGAACTCGGTAGAGGTAAGGCGTCATTAAGAGGTAATAATTGAATTTTCTTTTAGGTTGTTGGGTTTGGGTGACAATGGGTAACTGACGACAACGGTCACGACGATGACGGCGTCGATGTTTTGGTGTCGCGCAGAGGCCAATGGCGGGAGGCTTTCCTTTTTTAATTTAAGCTAGAAATGCATTAATTTAGCGCCAATGTTACGTTTTCTTGAGCATGTATGGGGAGCATGCTGCCCCCCTGCATGAGCTCACTGTAGGATTTGGGGTATTTAAAGTTTTTTTTGCCTTTAAGGAATCTGGATTTAAAGACACTTTGAATTTATGAATTTTAGAAGTTAAGCTCAAATTTAAATATATGTTTTTGAAAGTTTTTGAAAAAACTTTTTTACCAACTTTTTTTTTATTTTTAGGAACTGACACATTCCTTGATCATGAATATGCATTCAATAAATCGCTAAGACGCTTGGTTAAGCGGCAAATCATGTTTAAAAGTGTCAACTTTGATGCCTTTAGGACGCTTAGTTTAGCCGCAAATCGCGTTAAAGATAAAAGTCAATTTTTCATATAATTCGATGCATTAATTGAGCGCCAATGTTAATTTTTCTTGAGAAATTGTACATTGGGTGGACCGCTTCGCGGGTTATGATTTGAACCCTCTTTTTTGGGTCCTCTGTCCCGCTCACGCTTCGGGTGTTAAAAGTCGTCTGGCAGGCGCCAATGACAACAGTTTTCTTGGCCAACAGTACCTTGGGTGGCTCGCTTCGCGGGTTCTCAGGATTTTAAACCTCTTTTTTGGGTCCTCTGTCCTGGCTGGGTGCAAAAACGCTTAAGATAATTTTAAGCGTTTAAGGGATTCCTAAGCGAAATTTACTTATGCGCAAAAATTGTTTTAAGCGTTTTGAATTCAAAAAATTATTATTAAAGCTTAAAATGGTTTTTAAGCGTTTTGAACAGGAATTATATTTTCTAAGCTTAGAATCGTTTTTAGAGAATTTTTATTTTTTCGCGCTTAAAATCCATCGAAATAAATTTTGATGAATTTTTAGCTTAAAATTATTTTAAAAGAATTAGATTTTTGCTAAGCTTAAAATGGTTTTTAAGCGTTTTGAACAGGAATTATATTTTCTTAGCTTAGAATCGTTTTTAGATAATATAAATTTTTTCGCGCTTAAAATCCGTCAAAATAATTACTAAAATAAGATTAATTTTTCGCGCCAAAAATCTACCAAAATAGTTACTTAAATAATATAAATTTTTTAGCGCTTAAAATCCGTCAAAATATGTCAGTTACATAAATACATTTTTTTTTGTTAACAATACGAAAAAGTACTTTTCAAAAGTATTAAATACTTTTTCCAATCCCGCAGCCAATTCCGCCAGAAAATCCATAGGATACTGTGCCACGGGATATCGTGCTGCGGGATTGGAGTCAAATAGGTATGTACATACATATATAATCCGTTCCCTAATGTTCCCTAATAAAGATGAGCAATATAGTTGCATACTGAACCGCACTCAAAATACATAAGAGAGTTAAAAGATGGGGACAAGCTCTAGAGTGTTAAAATCGCAAAGTGGACACATTCATGAAATTAGCTCATCAGAGGGGAAAACATCCGAAAGTTACTCTCGGGAGGTTTCTAGTGAAAGTACTGTCAAATGGATACGCCTCTTTTTTGTATGAAATTTTGTAGTACCTATTTCTCATTAATTTTATACAAAAAAGTAGTTAGTCATTTTAAATTTGAGGCAAAGTTAGAATTTTTAAAACAAATAAAATTGACCTTATATTTGAAAATGTATATAAGTGCCACTGCTGCCTTCCGTGTTACATTTAGCTATAAAAAAAACACTTACATATTTGTAGAGGAGGGTTGGGGCATTAACTTTTTTGAACATTGTTTTTCGAAACTATGTCATTTTTCATTCACATTTGCATATAAAATATAGGCGCGTCTCACCAACTTTAATCTCACTGAGCACTCAATGTCAAGATGGCGGAGGTGGAATGCTTTGGTGAGACATGATTCTCCGTTGAATTATATAAAAACATGTGTTACAATTCTCGTACTGAAATTTTGTGAACAAAATTTCAATTTTGCTTAAAATATTTAAATAATTAAGCTCAAAATTTTATGAAATGAATGAAAAATAATAGTAAATTCAATGTATTTTCATTTTTAATAATCTTCCAACTTCATTTTTTTTATCGATTTTATTATGTGTAAATCAGCCAGATATTGTAATTTGTCTGTGAAATGAACAGCTGTTTTAGCAGAAATGAATCCAAACAATTTTCGTCTTAGTAATCTCCTTAAAAAATCTCAGTGATGAGGTGAGATTTTTTTCTCACTTAAAAACCCTCTGAGCGCTCAGAGATTTTATTTGGTGAGACGCGCCTTACTTGACTATTCTCAAAAAATATTACAGAGCAATGTAGCCTGAGATTTATCTTTTAATTAAAGGCCTTAAATTTGAAGATTGGACATTATAAATCCAACGTTATAAGCTTTACAATCGCTCGATTAATCGGAATTTTTCTCCACTTCACATCTAGGAGAGGCGGGATAGATCGGTTGTTTTAGTGTCTTCTAATTATTACGTGAAATGAACAATCAGGAAAATAAAAACGTAAAGTCTTCTTTTCACTGCCAAGAAATTTTTTTACTAATGTAGAACAAAAAATATTTTTTGATAACACTTTAATGAATGAATGTTTTATGCTTGGTTCTTTCCTGTTCAGGGGGGGGGGCAATTGCACCCATTGCCCTCCCCCTGTATCCGTGCCTGTATACGGGCCCGTAAATTTGTGTATACATTGAGATCTGTTAGAACCCTTGCTAGAAAAGAAAAAGACTCTGGTAATGCAGTCAGGTAAGTTGCAATTAATTTACTTAACAATTGACTGTTAAGTTAATACTTTGACTGAGTACTGTAACTGCAAAATAAGCAGTCGCCATTAGAACTAACGTTCAGGACTGTCACAAAGTATTGCAGTTAATTAACTTTTAGTCAATTGACTGCTTTTGGTGCTTGTACAGTCTTGAATACGTATTAGTACTACTCATAACTGTTGAGTTACAGTTAAAGTCTTTTTTGTTAGTTAAAAGACTTATCAAAATTAGTCTTTTAGTCAATTAACTGCAGTACTTGAAAGATTGCAGTCTTTACAACTCTGCCTGCTAGATAGAATCCAGAATAGAGCCTTAAAAATGCTTTTAGCCTTAAACAATTCTATTACTTCTTTTTTAAACAGTGCTTTAGTGAAATAGCCAGCTGCATTCCGCCCCTTAAACAATTTAATTGTAATACCCGCTCAGCCAGGAATGCTCATCAGTATACCCTTGAGTCTAACTTAAGACGTACCGTTAAACAGTACTCATAGGCGTGATTTACTAAACTGAATTGCTTTTGCATCAGATAACTATAAGCAGATATGTGCGTAGAGGTGATAATACACCAATAGTTTAATAATTGAATATGAAGAAAATTTGAAAAAATAATATCTTTTGTTTAAGTGGAGCGAGCAAGTTAAAAGTTCAAATGAGCTCAACTCCATTGCGTTTCGCCCAGGTATGTTAGTTGGGCTCATCAGTTAGATGACTATCATACCCTTCCTTCATGTGTCGATGGTTACCGACTAATATACAAATTTGCGTCTTAGAAGGGTATGATAGTCATCTAGCTGATGAGTACAATGAACGCTATGAAGTTGAGCTTATTTTAACTTTTAACTTGAATCACCAATAGTATATTTATCAGAAATAACTGATTGTAAGTTTTTAAGTAAACAAAAAAGTAAAACAAAAAAACAATAAGCTATTAGTTTGTTAGAAAATTGTTTTTGCATTAAGTCGTCTAGGGCCTTTAAAGAAACACACATTGTATGTGATTTTTTTTTTATAATTAACGTGCACTTAAAGGGTTATGAATACCCTTTAACTGTTATATTTAACAGAGTTCGAGCGTTTAGGAAGTAGTTGGAGGATTAAGTAGGAGATAACAATGCACATTTGCCTTAAATGTCTGAATATCGAAATGGGATGGAAAAATAGAATTGAGTAAGGAATTCCACATTCGGGTAGTACGGCTAAGAAAGGAATCTCTGTACTTAACGGTACGTCCTTAGTTAGACTCAAGGGTATACTGATGAGCATTCTTGGCTGAGCGAGTATTACGGTTAAATTGTTTAAGGGGCGGAATGCAGCTGGCAATTTCACAAGAGCACGGTTTAAAAAGGAAGCAATAGAATTGCTTAAGGCAAGAAGCATTTTTAAGGCTCTATTCTGGATTCTATCTAGCAGGCAGAGTTGTAAAGACTGCAGTTAATTGACTAAAAGACTAATTTTGATAAGTCTTTTAATTAACAAAAAGACTTTAACTGTAACTCAGCAGTTATGAGTAGTACTAATATTCAAGACTGTACAAGCACCAAAAACAGTCAATTGACTAAAAGTTAATTAACTGAAATACTTTGTGACTGGTTTCCTTTAGTCAATTGAAAGTCTTCAGTACTGGCCTGATTTTAGTTTTAGTCTTTAAGTCTCTTAACTGCAGTCAATTAACTGTAAGTCTTTTAAAGTCTTTCGACTAAAAGTCTTTGGATTTTAGTATTATATAAGTATGGAATAAAACGGGGAAACAATTATGTTGTTCACAATGCTTTCGGTTTGTCTAATAGTACGAAAGTTGGGAACGTAAAAAAAAGTCGTTTTAGTATGACTAGTTTTTTTTTTTTTTAATTATGTTCTCTCTGTGTAGGTATGTGATCAGTCGTTGATTTTTAACATTTGTTTTCCATTTCATTCAAAATGCTTTCACGAGTATTTATTTCAATTGTTATTTGTTAGATTTTTGCAATTTGATGTTACTGTTTTCCTTGCATTTTTTGTTCCACATACTATATAAATATACCAAAATGTAGGAAATTTAGTGTTCTTAAAAAAAAAGTATAATATAATTTCTTCTGTCAGATGAACAAAAGCAGATTAAAAATAATGCTTAAAATCATATTTTTCTAAACAAATTCGACAGTCTTGATGATAATAACTTTTAATTGGAAAGTGATGACGAAAATGTTTAAAGCATAAGTTTTATAAAATCTTGTAACCTACAAAATGTAACAAAAAATTTTACCCTGTGGTTAATAGGAGCCTTGAAAATCGAATTAACGATTTGTAAAGCCTTTTAACAAAATGGCGAACAACACAACATTTCTCACCAGTCAGACTACCCTCATGTGAATCTAGGGACTTAGAGAGGACATTAATTAAAAAAAAACTTGTCATACTAAAACGACTTTTTTTTACGTTCCCAACTCTCGTACTATTACACAAACCGAATCCATTGTGAACAACATAATTGTTTTCCCGTTTTATTCCATACTTATATAATACTAAAATCCAAAGACTTTTAGTCGAATGGCTTTAAAAGACTTACAGTTAATTGACTGCAATTAAGAGACTTAAAGACTAAAACTAAAATCAGGCCAGTACTGAAGACTTTCAATTGACTAAAAGACTAAAACCAGTCACAAAGTAATACAGTTAATTAGTCAATTGACTGCTTTTGATGACTGCACAGTCCTCAATGTTAGTTCCACTGGTGACTGTTTATTTTGCAGTTACAGTACTCAGTCAAAGTATTAACTTAATAGTCAATTGTTAAGTTAATTAATTGCAACTTGCCTGACTGCATTACCAGAGTACTGGATTTTTTACAGCTCTGCTAGCAGGTGTAAAGATGTTTTGGATGCATCAGCCCAGATATGTAAATTGTTCTCTAGCTTTGGGCGTATGTACGCTTTATAAGATCAGAAGGTGATAAAAGTTCTTAAATTGTCTAAGGAAACCCAGGTATTTCGCGTTTGTGATCGTCCCACAAAAGGTAGTCAGTTATACACATGCCAAGGACTGAAAGCTTTTCGTTTTCTTCGATGCAAGTTCCATTCATGGATAATGGTAAAGGATGGTAAAGGTGGGATATTTTGCACTTTCGAAAGCCACACGATTATCGATACCCCATTTAACAATACTGTTTAAATCAGAATTTTATGAGCTTATCATACGCTGCCGTAGCAGTTCCACATTCGAAGAACAGGGATGTGAATCTGGAAATGAGTATAAAAAGCTAATGGTGTTGTCGTCTGCAAAACAGTTGAGTGGATTAGTAGTTTAAGACAAGAGATCATTAATGAAAATGAAAAAATGAGTTGGAGATAACATAGAGCCTTGGGGGACACCAGCATTTATTTTGCAAACTTCAGACTTAAAACCATCAAAAAAAACTTGAATTAAACCGTCAGAAAGGTAGTTACTAATCCAACGAAGAAGAAATTTATCGATACCGAATGCGCGCATTTCTGATAAAAGAGCTGGGCTGAAATATCGAGTGCAACAATCTTGCTTTCTCCAAAACGATGTAAGGCTTGATTCCACTTTTCTGTGCCTTAGAAATATCGAGCGCAACAATCTTGCTTTCTCCAAAACGATGCAAGGCTTGATTCCACTTTTCTGTGAGATATGCCATCAAATCACCCGTGGATCTATTGCTACGAAAGTCATATTGTCGGTCATTTATAAGCTTACGTTCTTCTTTGTATTTCTTAAGATTGATTTCTTCATTTCTTACGATTGATCAGCGTTTTTACTGCCTTTTATGGGCACTGCAGTATTTTTTGTCTTACTTTTTGCAATGCAAAAATTTGGTTCTTTGAATTCAAATTTTACAGGTGTTACTTGCTTGCTTAAGTTTTAATCGGTTTTCCTCTGAAGGTTGGGCTTTGTATGATCGATAACTTCCTTACAGCTAGAGTCAAACCAGGATTTTTCTTTCGTTGTAATACTCTTTTTTCTGTGAAGAATAAACATTCTCAAGCCATTCATGATTGTATTTGTTATCATGACGGCACATGCATCCACATCCTTATCGAGAAAGCTTATCGAATAGTTTAAGCAACGGAAAAAGTCGTTAACACCATCACAATTAGCTTTCTCTTATTGCCATACTATTCTTTTGGGAGCTTTATTTTTAACTGGGAGCGTGGAGCACGAAAAAAAGCTGATACAACTGAATGGTCTGACCTACCTAAATGCGCTAATACACTGATAGTATATTTATCAGGATGAGAGGTTAGGAATAAATCTAGCGTATTAGGTGTTTGACCTGCAACATCTGGTATTCGGGTTGGCTCATCTACGAGCTGAGTCAGATGGCTAAATTCAGAAAAAATTTCGGCAAACCTCTCTTCGGGTTATGTCTGGCCAGAATGGCGAAGCCAATTGGAATTATGCACATTGAAATCGCCCGTAATGACGATCTCAGTATTAGAATTTTTGTGATGTGTATCTCATAACCCTATTATGATGGATTTTAATTAAAACATCCATGGAGATTATGTATTACATGCATAAATGCGTAGAATAGTTTTTGGTGCAAGTCTTGAAAAGCTATTAGAATTCTATTAATCTTTTTTTACTATTTTGACTATGCTACTATGTAATATCTTAAATGAATTATTTTATAGAGAAGTAAAATTGTATTTTGTAATTTGAAACTCAGAGTGTTTATTTCAAATTATAAGTCCTCAAATTCTTTACTACTTTTAATATAGTACATTTTACATTTAAGTTTCTACATAACTCACCCCCTATGTCTTTCAATCTACGATATAAAAAAAAATACTTATTGATTTATTTTGCAAATGAAAAAAGAAGAACTGAAAATAATTAGCAATAAATAAATAATAAATCAAACTATTACAAACAGCACAACTGCTTTTGACGCCTGTTCGTTTTTTTATTCGATAAACCGATGATTTACTTTTCTCAAACCAAAGGAAACAGCAGAACATAAAAAAGTTATCACATTTTTCCAAGGGCAAGGACAACACTATACAAGCATTGAAAGAGAAATTTCGACCAACCACTGCTTTGGCGCTGTCCTCGCTTTCATCATCCCGACCACGGCCATCATCAGTAGCTATATCTTGTCCTGCAGAGATTTCAATTTTTTTTTTTGAGAAATTCATCCTCCAACAATAAAGAAAGAAGGTAAACAAAATAGATAACTGAGCCGATAGCTGGAGGAAAATCAACTTCGTCTTTATGGTGTTAGCAAAGTGTCAAGAGCAAGTTGAACGTACCGTTATTGTTTTTATCTTAACTTAGCAGGGATTTATTTTGTTCATACTTTTTATAAACTGTTCGTAAGTGAGTAATATGAAATGATTTTATTTGATTTAATGTTTTTGTTGTGTGACAAATGGAATTTATTGAACTTATTTGGTCTTTTATCACAATAGCTTTCTTATTTGAAATATTAAATTATGTTAATCTGGAAAAAAAATATTCCTGAATGTAGGTACATAATGTACATACATATGTCTGTATGAACATTAATTAGAAGGTAATGTAGTTATTTTTCTTTGACGCAAAAAAGTAAAGGAAATGCACTTTAATACTTTCTATTATTTAGTTGCAGAGCAATAAGACCGTTAGTGTAATTTCCTAAAATAAGTTCAACCTCCGTGATTTCATTCTGTTTAAAAGTGGAAATAAAAGCGATGACATATTCTATAAAATTTAAGACACATATGTATGAACGAAGACACCAGTTATAGCTTGTCCTCTATGAATTTAAAAAAAAACTTTCTTTTGGTGAAAATTCCTAGTTTCTTTTTATGGTATAACTGAAATACATTAAAGCAGCCTTTGCGATTATTGGAATTTATATGAACTTGCTCTTGATATTCAATATGTTTCGGCTCTGAATTTTTGCAAGGAAACATGCTAGAGCTCAGAACTGATATTCGCAGAGATCATGGCAATATTACTTTCCAGGCACTAATTTTGACATTGAAGGGGTACAAAATCCATTTATAATAAAAATTCAAATTTGATTTTGAAATGTCTTGCATTGCTGCGAACTGCAAAAGGTCGTCAATTTTGACATTTCTTTCACTTCAATGATCGTCAATACATGCCAACTGTCATAAAAAAGAAACCAGTAAAATGGGTGCATACAAATTTGAGGTGAAATTCGAGCCAATTTTCCATTTCTGATTTGTGGAAAGCGTTCTTATGTGGATTGCGAATACGTGTTTGACAGTTCACAGAGAATATCTTGTTGGTTACTTATAAAGTATAAAAAAGTTAAGATTAATGAGTCTGTTCCGAACAGAAAATTAAATAAAAGAACAGAAAATTAAAAGATTGTGTGTTGCATGAGTAAAAACCTTGCCTCAAACTAATTTACATTCTGTCAATTTGTGTTCCATCTCCCATGACGTTTTTCAGAACAGTCAAGAACGATATTTCCTGCACCTACTTTTGAGGTGGAGCAAGTGAATGAGAAAGTACTAGCTGATTTCTTTGTTTAGGATAATAATGAGCTAAAAAATATCACAGAATTACTTTTCTTTATATTTTTTAGTTAAACATTAAGAAAAAAACATAAATGAATGTAAAAAGTGTGAATTGATACTGAATTCGAAATGAAAATTAATGGAAAAAATAACATTCCAAACATTTTTTAATTTAAAAGTTTCACAGTTGATATGCAACGGTCAATCCCGTCAACACAAAGCTGCACTTTTCTGTTCTTAAGGCTAAATTTACTAATTTAAACTAAATTTAGGTCGTGTTTAAAAATTAAAACAATAATTTGTTGATATTTGTATTTGGAATTATATAAGCAAGTTTATTCGCATTCATAGTTCACAGCTCATATGAAATGCACTTAAGTGTTGGGGTTCCAAAATATATTTTGACTTTGTTTGGAGTTCCACAGCTCAAAAAACTTGGGGACCGCTGCTCTAAATAACCAAACTGGGTTACATAATTCATGAATTGTTAGACCGAAAAAATGTTTTTAAAAATATTACTAAATTTATTATTGATAAAAACAAAACCTATATAGTTTCGTGTGTTTTAGTTTGGGCTTATTTGATCATTATCTTTTAAGACAGTTAAAAGAGTAATCCATTGAATAACCTACTAGATTTGTGCTTTAGAAAATATTATATAATAGGCGCAAACTACAACCAGGAATTATTAAATAATATTTAATTAATCAATATAAATACAAATTATTAAATACATTCGGTTGCTAAAAACTGCGCAGTAATTTAAATTTTTACAAACATTTTAAAACAATTTTCATATGCTATAAATTTGTATTCTTAAGCAAATAATTTAGCACGCCACACAGTTCCTAGCAGAGTTGGGACACAATGGCTACTGTTTATAAATTATTTCAACTTTATTTCAATAACATTACACTTACACGTTGTTATTTAGTAAATAAACTCTTTTCAATGACAATAACATATGATTGTAATAGAAAAAAAAACATAAATTTCCAATTCTTGTAATTGTAATTGGAAAACTTTAATTAAAAAATACATTTAATTGAAAATAGTAACAAGTTCTTGGAAGTAATTGAAGGAAAACACTTTGCTTATTACATTTAAGGTGATTGATTTCTTGTATTTTAATTAATTACATGTTTCTATTAACTAAACATTATAATGTTTATGATAAAAGTTAAAAAAAGGTGTTCAAACTTACTTAAAGTTTACTTTAGATGGCGCTTACAGTTCAGGATGGACTACAGCCTCAAACAACAAGCCCTTCAAGCCAGCTCGGTCTCTAGCTAACTTCCTCCAGTTACGCACTCCAAAAGTTGTTAGAGGTCACTCTCCACTTGTGTGCGCCACCTTAGGTGGGGTCTTCCTCTGCTGTGCAGACCATCAGGGGTGGATTCGAAGATTCGTCGGGCTGGTGCGTATAGGTGTCCATACGCTCCACGTGTCCCAGCCATCTCAGCTACTGTATTTTCAGCTTTTTGACCAGGTCGACGCCGCTGCAGGGCCCGTAGAGCTCATATTAAATCTTCTTCTCCATACGCCATCGATACAGGCTGGACCGAAGATCACCCGAAAAATTTTCCTTTCAAGGCACCCAAGCAGATTCTCATCCGTTTTTGACAGAGTCCATGCTTCTGCCCCATATAACAGGACCGGGATGATTAGGGTCTTATGTAAGGGCTCCTTGGTTCTTTGAATGAGGGCTTCACTACTCAAATGCCTTCTTAGCCCGGAGATTGGCCAGAGTAATTCTTCGTTTGTTCTCTGCGCTTATGTCATTTTGCGATGTTATAGTGGAGCCCAGGTGGACAAAGTCCTTGACGATTTCGAAGTTGTACCTATCCATCGTGACGCTGTGCTGGAGTCGACGATGTTGAAATTCCTTTCTCGATGATAGCATATTCTTCGTTTTGTCCTCTTTACAAGCCAAACGCATTTTCGCCGCTTCCGATTCAATACTTGCAAACGCACTGGCAACAGCACACAAGTTGCTGAACGGATTTTTGAAAAATTGTACCTCTGTTGTTGATTTGCGAGTTGCGTTTAATTGCTTCAAGTACGTTGTTAACGATTTTGCATGATAATGCATCTCCAAAATCAAACCTTTTTCGACATCAAAGGGTTCGGTGGCGTTTTTAGCAAGCTTTGACGGAGCAGCGAGATTTCTCCATCGTCATCCTGCACAGGCGTACGAGCTTAGCAGGGACGCCGAGATGAGACATAGCTCTGTACAGCTCGTCTCTGTTTTCGCTATCATATCATAGGTATTCAAACTGTAAAACTGAAATCTAGAAAAAGACAAAAACGCAACTCTAGAAATTTGCTCATTTTATAATTATTAGGTTAATTATTTTCAAAAAGAGATGTTGGTCACAGCAGATTTTGAGTGTGAATGATAGCAAAAAAAAAACAAGTAAAGGGTGATTTTTTAGCTGGTTTGGTTTTGGCAACACTGGTTTTGACAGCTGACGTGTGTTTAGTACCTTGTGTCACTGTCAAACAGCTTCAGTTTGGTTTGCAATTTAACCATGGATCGTCTTACAAATGAACAACGCTTGCAAATTATTGAATTTTACTATCAAAATTCGTGCTCGGTTCGAAATGCTTTTTTATCGAAAAATTGTGTTCAGCGATTAGGCTCATTTTTGGTTGAATGGGTACGTAAATAAGCATAATTGCCGCATTTGGAGTGAAGATCAGCCAGAAGCATTGCAACAGCTACCAATGCATCCCGAAAAAGCCACTGTTTGGTGCGGTTTATGGGCCGGCGGCATTATTGGGCCATATTTCTTCAAAGATGATGCGAATCGCAGCGTTACTGTCAATGGTGAACGCTACCGAGCGATGATAACAAACTTTTTTTTGCCCGAAATGGAAGTTCTTGACTTGCATGATATGTGGTTTTAACAAGACGGTGCCACATGCCACACAGCACGCGAAACAATGGCGCAATTGCGAGGCGAGTTTGGTGAACAGTTAATTTCACGTTTCGGGCCGGTCAATTGGCCGCCTAGATCGTGCGATTTGACACCATTAGATTATTTTTTGTGGGGGTATGTCAAGGCTAATGTCTATAGGGACAAGCCCGCTTCGATTGACGCACTGGAAGCCAACATCCATGCATTCATTCGTGAGATACCGGCCGATATGTGTGAAAGAGTATGCCAAAATTGGACTCAGCGGATGGGCTACCTGAGACGCAGCCGCGGTCAACATTTGCATGAAATTATCTTTAAACATTAAATTACAAGGTTCAAACTATCGATTCAAATAAATATTTTATTAATTTTTTTGAATTTTTGTGTTTTTTTTTTTTAAGTTCTAAACCTCTTAAAAAATCACCCGTTATATGCGTCGAAAGCTTAATTAAAAGCTATTAAAACAATCGAAGTCTTGCAGTCTACAACTGGGGCTTTTGTTATTAAACAGTACATCAAAAAAAAAAAAATTGAATGCAACCTCGAATGTTATCGTGTTGGCCAAAATTTTCACCCCTCACCAGATAAGCTGGTCGGATCACATTTCACGGAATCCGAGACCATTTGGGTGTGTAATTCGTCCTGCCCGACTGTTTGAAACAACCGTTTCCCACTTTGAATTTTTAAACGGTCTGCACGTATTTGAAGGAAAATGCTTTTTAATCCTATTAATGTACATATCCTGAAGGTGACGATGATGTTAAATGCCTAGATAATGAAAGTTTAAAGTTCACCGTTTTATGTTGAATACTATCCTTACAAAAATGGTACTCCCTTGACCATGGTCATGGATGACACCAATGACGCAAGCTGACAGCTATCTCTTGCAACGTACTTTTTTCCCAACTTGACACTAATGGCCTAGTTGACAAAATATCTTCAAACATTGTAAGAAAAGGTTTATCTAAATCATTTAAGCTGTTTGGTCACTTCGTTGTTACTTGGCTTTGCGAACTTTGGTACACTGTGACGTATTCGTACTTTTTTATTTATTTATTAGTTTGGTAGTGTATATTTTCTTACCAGTTTTTTCTCTACGTTTGTTACTGTTAAATATACATAAAGGGTATTCATGCAACGTTGTAAGTTTACAAATTGTGTTAAATGATAAGTTTACGCAAAGTTTGCATGAACGACCTTTTTTAAACATTTAATAAAATGCAACGTAATTCAATCAGAGTAAGAGTCACAATGACGTTTGGATAAGTTTAAGCAGTTTGGTTTATTTTTTGCAAGAAAATCCTTTGATAAGTTTAACCAAATTGTGTAAATCATTTCCCATACAAAATTTGACAGTTCATTAACCAAAAGATAAATTTATCCAATTTGTAAGCTTATCTAGTTGCATGAATACCCTTATAGTTTAAATATTCTGAAATATCATTCTTCAAAAAGCTGTTTAGTGCGGTGATACCCTGTTTTCTATTGTGGCTATCAAGATATTCGTATTTTGATGTCTTTCTTACAAATTTTTTTTAAATAACTTCTTATTCCTTTTAAATTTTATAACAGTTAGTTCGGTTTTCAAATTTTTAATAAGTCGTAAGGATCATGTAAAATTCAACTGTAAGGCTAGACTGGCTTTTGCTGCAGTAATTATAGATTAAAAAGAAATAAATAGAAATATTTCCAATCAAATGTAATTGGTTCAATAAAGAATCAATTTTTCTTTGTAGAAATTATTGTGTTGTAATTGAATTTAAAAGTATTAAAGTTCTCCTTCGAGATTAATTTTTATAATTTCTACATTCACTTATTTCGTTTTTTTATGTTGTACCCTGGCTGTTTGTACAAGCTTGATCCTACTTAATTTTCAAATAACTAGAACACTTTAATGGAAAATGCATTTCCTATTTCCTGAATGTTTTTCATAAAACTGATAGTAAGATCCAGTGGCTAGGAATTCATATATTTTTTTTTGCTCCAAACGTTAGATGTGTTAAAACTCAAAACCCACTTTTTTATTGCTCCATCATTTTAATGTAGATTGATTCGCTTTAGCTTAGGAAGAAAAAATTATAAATTTGTATTTATTATAAAAAATTACTCTATTTTGCACAGTAGTCCAGTCAATTTGTGCTCAAAAAAGGGCTTAGCGAGCATATTATGTGGTTGTTTTGATTTTGCCCCTCTTTTATGTTTTCGGGGGTGCTGAAGGTTTGCGACTAAAATTTCGTGACGCAACAGGGAAAAAAATGCGAAAAAGTATGCCAAAATGCATTTTTTGAGAGTTTTACACTAATGGCTCGAAAACTACCAATTATTTTAAAATTACATTAGAGTATTATTAAAAATAAACACAATTTCCAATAAATCTCTATCTAAGGTTTCTTTCTGCGACAGTCCATTTGGACTCAATCACTAGTTGAAAACTGAAGTATTTTTGCTGTTTTCAAAAATCAACTCGAAAACACTGAACAACTACTTTATGTGAAATTTTTAATTTTTGTCAGTAACATGAATCGAGCATTTCAAGTTTTTGAGATATTCGAATCTAAAGATATAAAAAAAGTGCGTTTTGTATGCAAATTTGGGAAAATATTTTTGTCAAGGTATTTTTTTTTGTTGAAAAATGTTTATAGTCATTCTGAAGTATGAACATTTTCCTTCAAAATTGTTTTTGATTTTTTTTAATACCACCATTAATCTTCGAGAAATCGTTTGTCTTCGTCTTATGATATACGTACATAATTCGAAAAATCTAGTCGATTTGTGCTCAAAAGGGCACTTAGCGAGCAAGTTGTGGAGTAGATATGATTTTCCTTCTATCTGATGTTTATTAAGGTGCTGAATCCTAATTTTAGCGTTGCGACTAAAATTTTTTGACGCAATGTGCAAAACTTTTCGAATTACGTAGTCTAAGACAAAGGTTTATGATTTCTCGAAGATGAGAGTATTTGAAAAATCTAAAAAGAATTTTGAAGTTAAATGTTCATTCTTTAGAATAATTATAAACACTTTTTCAAACAAAAATTACCTCGTCAAATAATATAACCCCAAATTTGCATAAGAAAAGCACTTTTTTATATCTTTAGACTCGAATATCTCATAAACGTGATATGCTAGAGCAATTTCAAGAACAGATTCAAGCTCACCACATCAAAGAATGTTAGAAAAGTATATTTTGGTTAATTTTTCAGACGAAAATTCGAATTTTTCACATAAAGTAGTTACTAAGTGCCTTCGATTGGATTTTTGAAAACGGTAAAAATACGTCAATATGCAACCAGCGCTTGAGTCCAAATAGACTGTCGCAGAAAAAAACCTTGAACACAGATTTATTGGAGATTGTGTATGCTTTTAATGGTACTTTGATGTAATTTTCGAATCATTGGTAGTTTTTGAGCCATTAGTGGAAAACTCCCAAAAATGCATTTTTGTATCATTTCTTGCATTTTTTCCAATTTGCATCACGAAATTTTAGTCGCAAAAATCAGATTTGGATTTAGCAGCCCCAAAAACTTAAAAGAGGGACCAAATCAAAACTACCCCACAATTATTTGCACAGTAAAAATACAATATGATTGGACTAAAGTTACATTATTAATTTCAATTTTCATCTCTAATTGCAACAAACACCTTAATTTTCGGTGTTATATAGTTTAACAAAAAATAAACCTCCCAGAGGTCTCTTCAAATATTCATACTGAAAGCATACTAAGTTTAGATACATCTACATCTGCATCTACCAATACAGTTTTTTAATAAAAGCTACATCTCATGTCGGTCCGTGTACTCCCAAAAACTACGAACTTCTACAAATTGTTTAAAAAAAAAATAATTGTTTCCGTACGAATTCCGTAGAAATTCTTCAAAACAGACGACTTTTCATGCGTGTCGATCTAAAGGATGAATTAGGTAATGGTAATGCATTAGTTAATTATTGAACTTCTTCAAATGCTTACTTTTGTAGTATTTGCATTTCAACATTATTCTATCAAAGCTTCTGAGCCTGAGAAGGATAAAAAGCTTTTATTCCACGGCGAATTCATTTGTTAACACGTGGAGCTACTGTTTACAAAACAAGCGCAGCTAACAAGTGAACTATACATTGGAAGTTCATTCAGCTTTCCAAATAAAAGAGGGGTTTATTATACCTCCTGTACCTACATACAGTCTGGATATATTTTCCCGAAATGTCTGTTCGAACTGCTGGAAGTTCTTGGGAGTTTAACCTTCAGTAGTAAAAGTTAGAAAGGTGTCTTTTGCCGTTGGAATTTGCTAGCACTTTACCGCTCTAGCAATTGTCATACTTCCAAGAATATTCCAGATGGTTATCTAGTTTGGTATGTCAAACCAAGTAAACTCAATCGACCTATTCAAATATCTGAATTTAGTTCGAATGTTTTGAGGTAGTTGGTTTAGTTTTATATTTTTAGTTGATTCTTGTTATCAGTTATTGATATTTGAAAAGAAGGTTTATATTTTGAGTATGTGGCTTATCATCCTCATTGACTAATGTTCATTGAATCAATTTATTTATTTTTCAGGCGCGTTGATTTATTTCAATAATAACCCAACACTAGCGATGGCAGCAAATAAATCTTCAAATTATCGTTTAAGAATATAATTTTCAATTTTGTGAGTGATAAATAGGTACCTAGGTAAGATATGCACGTACATTTGTGTCTGTGCGAGGCAAAATCATACAAAAAAACATTATCCTCAAATAAAACTTAACATTTTTTTACCTAAACCCTAATGGGTAGGTACTTGTGTTAGCATCAGAGGGTGTTGTTGGATTTGATTATGTGAGCCTTTATAATGTTTATAAGAAAAGACAGTAAAAAGTTATTTATTGCTTTACGTATACGTATGGAGGAGGATTCAAAAATACATCAGCGGATATATTCGAAATTTATGTTGCAGCTGTGAAGGAAGCGGATGTAAGTTTGAATGCCTTCTCTTCGTTCGTTCATTTATTTTAACTTAATTTAAATATTCGTTCCGTGTCGAAAGGAAGCTGGCACTTTCGTATGCAGTTATTTGTAAGAGAGAAACAAGCAAATTTGTATAAAATTTAAAAGTGAATTAAATTCTTTTTAACGTTTTCTTTGATACAATAATAATTACATATTATGGTGTGCATTCGTTATTCAAAATGGGAGTTAATAATGGCTTTGGGCTTTTTTAAAAGGAATAGATGATGCACAGTGAAAGAAGAATATTTTTTAGTAGGGAAAGGTTATTCAAGAATTATTGATAAAGATACAACACAATATGTGGCACATACCTATACACATATATGAAAAGGGAAGATTCAGATTTGATATGACTTTTGGGCGCCAATAACAATTATATCCTCAAATATGCACTGCCAAATTTGTGAGAGTAGGTTAAATTTTTTTTCAAAAACTCTTTAAGATTGATATTTTGATGCAACTTGACTTGGAACGAATGAATAAATGAATGAATGAATGAAATATTGGGATTGTTGCACGGCGACCTTAAGATCTATTGTGATCCCACTTAAGACCGGATGAGGTTACTCATTCTACAGTTCTTCCACCAATTTTATTTCCCTAAGAAATTCAAGTGTTTGGAGGACTTTTTGAGAGGAAAGATCGCTCTCTTCTACTTTTTAGTTTTCCAGATGATTTTTCCTTTGGTGCATAATTGCATCGCATTTTCCTAATATAAATTATCTGGTGCTTCCTCCTGTGTGCAGCAAAAGCAGCATGTTGGACTGTTAACTACACCAAGGATATTCAGGTGTCTTTTAAGTTTGCAGTGCCCAAGGATGAGATACTATTTTCCTAAGGTTGTTCTAGTTAGGTTGATGCAGTCTTTAAACCGTGCTCGGTTTTAATTACCAAGTAAAAGTTTTGCTTGACTTAGCTTGGGGAATTCTTTCCAGTTTTTAGATCTTTTGGCCTCCTCTAGTTCTTCAATTTTGTGTTTTATCACATTTTCTCCTAAGCCACAATGGGTTTCAGGCCCTATTATGGGAGTCATTGTCCCTATTTTCGCTTAGGAATCTGCTTCTTCAATTCCTTGGTCACCAACGTGACCCAGTTACCCAATGAAGTGTGACACTATTGTTCTTGCCCAGGACATTCAGCTTGTGCACACACTCCCAAACTATTTTAGAGCTGAATTCGAAAGAGCTCAGTGCTTTGAGTGCAGCTAGACTGTCTGACATAATAGCACTGTTTTGGTTTCGTTAATTCCTTTCGAGATTACGCTCTGCGCATTTTGCTATGGCATAAACTTACACCTGAAAGATGCTTTTAGACTGTCTCATCGGTATGGAAAGTTTGGTTCTAGGCCCAAAGATTCCAGTCCCTTGTCCCTTTAGTTGTTCTCGATGAATCAGTGTACTATTTGATGGCATTTAGATTGAGAGTATATAGTTTACTGTTTCACTTACCCACTCCTTTTTGTTACTTGGCTTCATTTGAAAGTTCTTCACGGGCACGCTAGCAAAAGTCGTTGACGCTGAACCCAATTTTCGACGGTTTTCAAGCACAAAGCTGCAATTTCACGTTCGATATTCGTACGAAGATCATCAATCGTCGCTGGCTTGTTGGCATAGACCATAGACTTGACGTAGCTCCACAGGAAATAGTCTAACGGCGTCAAATCGCACGACCGAGGCGGCCAAGTGACTGGGCCATTTCGTGAGATAACACGTTCTCCAAACTTGGTTTCCAATAAATTTAGCGTGACATTCGCTGTGTGGCTTGTTGCACCGTCCCGTTGGAACCACATGTCCACCAAGTCCATATCATCGAATTGGGGCCAAAAATATTCAGTTATCATTGAACGGTAGTGATCCCCATTCACAGTAACGTGCCGGTTTTGATCATCACGGAAGAAGTACGGCCCAATGACACCGCTGGCCCATAAACCAAACCAAACCGTAATTTTTTCGGGATGCAATGATGACTCATGGAGTACGTGTGGATTGCTGCCTGACCAATACCGCATATTTTGTTTATTGACGAAGCCATTCAGCCAGAAATGAGCCTTATCGCTGAAGATGATTTTTCGATGAAAATCCGAATCATTTTCAAGTTGTTGCTCAGCCCAATTCACGAATATACGACGCTTCTGGTGGTCAAGCGGCTTCAGTTCTTGCTTAATCTTGTTAGGATGTAGGGCAAGATCTTTTCTCAAAATTTGCCACAACGACTTCATAGAGATGTCCAACGCTTGAGAACGACGTGTGAGAGACACATTTGGGCTTTCTGCAACTGAAGCCTCAGCGGCAGCAATATTCTCGACACTACGGGCACTTTGTTGCACTGGCACGGGAACATTTTGTACTGTGCCTGTGGATTCAAATTTTTCCACTAGACGCTCAATTGTTGATCTGCTAGGATGATTATGACGACCATAAATTGGACGTAGCGCTCTTAATGTTGAGGCCACTGACTCCGAATTTCGGTTGTAAATTTTAATAATTTTGACTCGTTGTTGGCTCGTATATCTTTCCATCATGAAATGGCAAATCTTACTGAAGAGAAATGTCAAAAGAACGGCAAGAAATATGGCGTCGTTTGCTGTTCCTGTCGCTCTACTTTGTAGCGTCCATGTTGAAAAACCCTTTACAAAAACCAGAATCTTAATTTATGCTTTAAATATCCAATAAATAGCAATAACTTTACTTGATACAATAAGAGATACACATTATTTTCAAATACTTATAAATACTATGTTCAAGTCGAACGCTTTTTGTGCTTCGTGAGCTAAGAGTCATCTTATTGAAAAAAAAATACAATATGTAACTAATTGAGGTTAAGATTAATGTGTTGTTTTAAGGCTAATTGATTTTTGGTAAATTTTGTTAAATATGATATCAATAATGGTAGTGTATGTAATGCACTTTTATTGGTTTAAACTCTTAAATTTAAAATTTTAAAGTACTTAGTTTTGATTGTGAACTTCAAAACATATTTTAAACAATGCCATTTAAAGAAAGCATAATACTTAATAAAGTGATACATATATACTGTCATTACTAAAGTTTTAAACTTGGTCAGCTGTCACTAGTGTCATCATAAAATCTATTTATGAAAATGATCTAATTTCAATTTAATTGACTGCTGTCGCAGTGATAACATTTCAAATACAAAAACACAAGCACATAAGCCTAAAAGTACAAATAGTAAATAAAAATATTCTTTGAAATGTTTTAACTGCAAAGGTTTTTTTTCCAAATTTTTTTCAGCCTTTCTAATGAAAGAAATATCATAAATGTATCTCATTATTCCATTATTTATCAATTTTTCAATCTGAAAATTAAATTCTTCTGTAAGATAAGAGAACTTAGGCATGTAAATGCAAAGGAAATGATATGAAATTGGTTTTTCTATCGAATGAAATCGTTTTATTTTTGAATAGTCATAATGGTAAATGGTCAAACTTCCATCGAAGATTATGGCTGCGTATTTTTCCTCAGACTCTATGAATGTTTCCAAAAATTGTAAAGTAGGTAAATCAATTGGATGTAAGTCGCTATCTGATAAATTAGTTACTTCTTTGATGCATTTATATTTATCAATTTCACACAAAAATTTATAATCTTGACTAATTGCTTCTTCGAAACTCTGAGGCATTTGAACTCTTGGTCGATTATAAAAATGTTTAAAAACTGTACCACCATAGGAACTTTGAATAATTAATAAACCAAAAAGCCACAAAAAAATTACTATTCGTTTCGACTTTTGTCCATAACCGATTAATGAATTGTGTTTGAAAATTTGTGCAACAATCAGTTTTCCAAGGGAAAATAGTACAATTAAAAACCATGTAGGTTTGTCAAATGACAGCAACAAAATCTGAAAACCCCAATAGTGCCTTGGTCGTTTAAGAACGACTTTAAGGTATGTCTGCATATAATCTCTTGAACAGGCGAAATATGACTTCCTGGACTCTAAGCAGAATGATCCTCCAGCCATCATGTCACCCACGCCATCATCAATCTAGAAACAACATCTGTAAGTCAAAGAGTTAATGATAACTCATCAATACTTACAAGTTTAAAACCACCACTAATCGAACCATTTTCAAAAACATTTCCTCTCGCCTTTGGCGAAGCAATGGTTTTGATTGTAAAATTCATTACATTCGATAAATGTCGTAACAATAATACATCAATACCAAATGAACGATTTTGATTATCAATTGAAGTAAATAACGGTTCCTCCCACACCACCAATTTTAAAGGGCACATCCACAGATTACGTAATTTTCTAGGAAACGAAGTAATGTTGCGTTCAAAAACTCCATTCTTGAAGCGGTTTTGAATTATTGGAGTACTATTTCTACATTTTTCTCGAGTATATGGATAGTAGGAGTAAATTGTAATGAAACCATCTTCTTCAACAAGGATATTCACGTGTATTATATATTTCTGTGAACACAAATATATTATTTTCTCGATTTCAACACTGATTTTTGTTCGAGAAGTATCTGCCATAAGTATAACGTAGAAGCATTGATGAACTCCAGTTAAATCGTGAGCATTATTACGTTGGAGATATAATAATTCTCTAAAATTGTTCGAAAATTAATATTTTTAAACTACACAAAAAAAATAATTTTCTCATACTTAAATGACTTAAATGAATCGATAAAATATATCCGAGTATGCATGGTGTAGGGTAAATGTTTGTCTGAATACTGAGAAAGTTCATATGTAACATTGCTTAGATCTTTTGCCAAAAAATAATCAAGTTTGTTTCCAATATCCCAAATGGACGTCTTGAATTCGGTTTGAAGACTTATTCGGATGGTTTTTGTACTTGAAAAGTTTTCATTGATAATCATTTTGTGAAGGCATTCAACCAGGTTATAATCCATGTCAATAATGGTTAAAAATCCAAAGACTGAACTAATAATAGACAAAATGCTCACAAAATAAACTACAAGATTTAGTCCCATTGCTATGAATTTGAAAGTTAAACTAAAAATTTAATACAAAGTACAAGTCAAAGAACATTTATCAGAAATATAAACCAAATAATTTACTTCCATTAAGATTGTAATTGAATAATAATTATTATTATGCGCTTTGATATAATTAAATTACTTAAGTGATTTTGCAGCAATAATTTGTCTGCGTATTAAGTTTGCAAGGAATGTCGAACTCAGCTTTATAGTTGCACTTAAAAATAAATTGATAAAAAGCTTTTGATATAGACCTACCTATGTTAATAAAGTCGTTTCTTTTTTTCAAACAAGAGCCCGACTTTTGTAAATAAGACTTAAGAGAATTATATAATGATGTGAGTTTAAACTTATAACGAAACAGCCCAGTAGGAATAGTTTTTTGTCCAGCAACAAATTTGTAATGACTGTCAAGTTAGCACAACAACTTTGTCGAATCGAAAAATGAATTTGTCGATAATATGCCGTTAGTTAGTCGTTACTTAGTAATGACAATTTAGAATTTTTCGTGCAATGTTTTCTATATTTTTAGGAGTTTTTATTAATTTGACATCAAGTTTTGAAAAGTATCACTTGAAAACAGGGTAAGAACTTTTATACCAGATGGTGAAAAGCTTATTAGTCTATCGTCAATTACCCGTTAATATGTTCTGATAGTTACGAATTTGTCGTTCTTTGTTTTTTTGAAAGGTGGTTGTTGCGGTTAAATTTACCACAACAAGTTTCACCTGCCTATTCTTAATCATTATCCATTTTTAGCCTTTCCTTTTTCCGTTGTGGCTCCAAAATACTTAATAGTGTCAGTAGATACCTGGCGTCCATCAGCCAGAGACCTACTTTTAAAGTTCGGTTCGGTTTTAAGGCGGGACATGACACCATTCATGCCGCGTCGAAACTCGTTTCTGGTGTCCAATTGAACAAATCTAAGAAGCAGTGTACGGGTGCCTGTCTGGTTGATTTGGAGAAGGCCTTCGACACCGTTTGGTTAGAGGGTCTTTATCTAAAGCTGACCAGACTTGGCATTAGTAAACCACTATTATATATGCTTTATGATATGCTCAATGGCAGAAAGTTTGTTGTCAAGAGTGGCAATGTAACTTCTGCCACAACCTTTAATATTAAAAATGGTCTTCAGCAGGGAGCGGTCAACTCGCCGATTCTATTCAGCATTTACACCAGCGATCTGATAAGTAGTCTAACTCAGGAAATTGCGTATGCCGACGATCTAATTGCGTACAGAACAGCTCCGAAAGTCGAAGTCATCAGGATTCTTTTGCAGCGTGACTTCGAGAAGATTCAGCGATATTGCGATGACTGGAAGTTGAAAATCAACTTTCAGAAATCAGAAACTATCTTGTTTAGGACTCCGTTGCGTGGAGCCACAAGGGATACGAGAAAGAACTGGCGCAAGCTGGTGATCATGGGGCCAAATGGACATCCACTGGCGAGTAAAAGTGTAGTAAAGTACCTTGGCATCTGGATGGATCAGTATTTGTATTTCGACAGACATATAAATGCTGCTCTGGCCAGGGCTAGGGGAACTTTTGCTCTGACGAAACGGTTGTTCTATAGCAGCCGGCTTGACAGCAGGGTGAAGGTGATTTGCTACATGGCCCTTATCCGGCCGATGATTGCCTATGGGTGCCCGGTTTGGTTCAACGTTGCCCCATCTCAAATGGAAAAGATTCGGGTGTTTGAGAGGCAGTGTCTTCGACGTTGCCTTGGATTGCACAGAACACCAGAGTCGGAGTACAAACACTACTATTCCAACCTGGCTCTATACAACGGGGCCAACATAAACAGGATAGATAATTTCTTGCTGAAGCTTATTCGAGGTCACATTGCAAGAGCGATGTCCTCGTCTAACAGCTTAATCGGGGCTTATTACCCCAACAACGAATACTACGAGAGTGTGCGTCTAAGCGGCTTTATTCCGCCCGATGCATTCCTCCACCTAGACAGTCGAGGGTTGATCCAGGATAGAGCGGCGGTTCCGCTAATCTACCACGTCGGCCGTAGAACTGTAGATCGGCGGCTCCTTTACAGTCGAGACGTCCTCGCACAAGACGGATCTGAGCACCTTCGGTTCAGTAGGACTGTGTCCGAACGGGACCGAAGAGATAGGTTAAAGCAGGAGAACCAGTTCTGGTGGTTGAAAAACGAAGATGAAGTTCCTTCAGATATTTAATAGTTGACCTTGCTATTTTCTTTTGTATGGCCGACTTGCATAGGTTTAGGTAGTTAGTTTTAAGTAGGGACAGTCAGGGTGGCACCAAAAAAAAAAAAAAAAAAAATTATAAAATCCTCAAAAATACAAAAAAAATTATAAAAGCCGGAAAATGCTTTCTGTGGCTGTTCTAGCTTGTAAGTAGTCTGTAAGTAGCTTATAAGCAGGTTGTAATTAGTTTATAATTAGTTGTAAATAGCTTTAAGTAGCTTTAAGTAGTTTTAATTAGTTTTAATTAGCTTTAATTAGTTTTAATTAGGTTTAATTTAGTTTTATGTAGTTTGTAAGTTTTATATAAAAACCAAAAAAAATAAAGACAATGATACCGAGTTTTTTTTTGTAAATTCTTCTCTGTAAAAAATAAAACCGACCTGGATTTAGTATTAAGATAGTTCTTAGGCCGAAAGGCATTAGCATTAAGTTATTATAGTTTAACTTAGAGCGCCCGACTGGGGCCAGTAAGTTAGCTTTAAGATATTGATAAGTAGGCTAGTTTTTATGAATTTTTGTCTAGCTTTAAGATAGTTTTAAGAAAATGGAAAATAAAAATGAATTAAAAAAAAAAAAAAAAACCTACTTTTAAAGTATTTTGGAAAAGTAACAAAAACAGGTTTCGATCGATTTGCGATTTGAGTGGAACAGTTGGTTCCAAAATCCACGAGCTTAAATTACCATGAAGACGGGTGGTCTCTTGTCGAGGTACCAGCGGATGGGCTGAAGAAGAAAGCGAGTCCGGCAGACTCTCACTTTTATCTTAATAGACCAATTTTCAAAGCATCATTAACTTATCATCATTTATATTTAACTTAACGTAACGTAGCTTTACATTGTTGTCAGAAAAATGGGTTGTTAACGTGTTCTTAAATTCTAAAATCTTAATGTTAGTAAATATTGAAATAGATTTATCGGAATCGACACGCGAGAAGAAAATAACTGGATAGATATCAGGATTTAAGGAAATTTATTCCTCTCTCACCTCGAGGGATTAGTTTTGGAAAAATTGCTTCGCGTTTCGAATCATGCGCGATTGTCTTAGAGTAGCTAGGAGAATGCCTAGAAGAAACTTTTTCTCAATTTTAGTTCTTTTAAGTTTTCTCGAAATATGTAGTTGAAAGGGTTCTGAACTCGGCCATTTGGATTCGGCAAGTTTTGGAAAGACATCCAACAACTTGCTGAATCATTGAATTTGTGTGTGAGAGTAAAGTTTTGATGAGATTGGACAACGGAGGAACGGAGGTTTTCGAGGAGAGCACGTAGCTTTCCAGGAAGCCGTGATCCCGTGACTGAAGATCTCGAAAACGATTGGCTGGTTGTATGAATGTGTGAGAGACTAGTATGGCCGAGGTAGAAATTAGGTTTAGCATGGAAAGTGGACTCTTTTGAGAAGAACTATTCAAGCGAAAAGTTATACTTTGAGAATTGGAGGAAAATTTAAAAGAAAATACAAAAAAAATTTTGGAAGATAGTTTTAGTGATTCGAGATGTGAAGCAGTTATGAGGAAACTGAGAAAAATTCGAGGTGATAGCAGGGAAGAGGTGGATAGGAGATCCGCAGACATATTTACAAGAAAGTAGAGCGTTTGGTTTTTTTTTTGGTTTATAGTTTGGTTTCTTTTTGTCATTTCCGATAAGTTAGTTTGCTTTTATTTCGGCATTTATCCCAATTAATTGTGGGACACGGTTTTGCCTCGTTAACGGCCCATTTTCATTGTATTTTCTTATCTTTACTTTCGGCTTTACGTTTTACCGTAAGCCTTTAATCTTTAAAACAATTTTGGGTTTTAAACCCTGGGTTTTGGCTCAAAGGTTCTCCAAATAAAAATAATTGAAGTCCCCATCTGGGCATACTTGTGTTTTATTTTTGGTTCTTTTACTTGTTTTCGTTTATTTGCTTTGTTTGAGATAAAATTAGGTTTGGAATTTCCTAATTATTTTTGTTTTATAAAAAAAAAATTCCTGGCGCCTACTTTAAGTACAAGTACATCCTGTACTTATACTTAACATTTTATCAATTTTCTTTCTTTTTTTTTTTCATTTTATTAATCGTATCCGATAAATAAAATCATTTTGATAACTGAACCCACCCCATTGTTGACCTACTGTCATCACTCTATGTGTTGTCAGTTGTGCGAATTATTAAACGCACCCATCGGTTGACAGTTCGTTATCGTCATCGCTTTCGCTGTTTTGTCGCGGCGCACGCAGATCGGTTATTTTAATTGTTTTATTAATTATTTCGTTTATTTGGATTTATATAAATCCATTGAAATCGGGGATTGTAGTTCCGCCATCGTAAAGTTCAAATTTTCGTTTAATAAATTCACAAAAACTTCAAAAAATTCATATCTTATTTCTTGATAATTTGGCGTTAATAAGCATTGATAAAGGTGTGGAAAAATTAAAAAAAAAAAACATATAAAACATTGTACGACAAATTCTAAATTTTCATAACTAATAAGCGATTAATTAACAGCAAATTATCCACCTAGTTATCTTTCGATTCGTCAAACCTGCTTTGCTAACTTGACACTCATAAATTTGCAATACCTATTCCAGTCATATTTTTTTTCCCATGCAAATTGTGGGTTAGTTTTGATCTCTTCCCTGCCTTATGTTTTCAGGGTTGCTTAATCCAAGTCTGAGGTTTTCGACTAAAATTTCATGAAAAAAAAAATGCAGAAAATGATACAAAAATTAATTTCTTGGGAGTTTCTCTTTCAGAGATCAAAAACTATAGATTATTCGTAAGGTTTTTTTTTTTGTGACAACCCCTTTGGACTCATGCGCTAGTTGGAAATTAGAGTATTTTTGTGGTTTTCGAAAAACCACTCGAAACCCCTTAGCACTTCGTCTTTCATGTGAGGATTTTGGAGCCACTTCGTTTGCGCCAAACCAAGGTAGCACCGCTTTGTTTTCGATAATTCTTCATTGGTTCTCCACTAAGATGTCGTTTTTTGTTTACTCCAAAGGTAGATGAACTCCTAAACCATTATGTTCTTCAAAGTTGTTGCTATGAACAGCTGCGTTTTGTGAAATCGTTGTATGTAGATAACCTGGTATTTGGTCTTGTAATCGTTTACTTGAAGACCAACAAGTTTCACCTGTTCTTCAATTGCCTGAAGACCTGTTGGGAGTGTCCTATGACGTCGATTTACTCCGGTATACCCGATGTGCTCAAAATAATTCCTTCAGTACCTATTTGCGCCTGGCCTACGCACTATTTGCTCCAGGGGGTCGATTCTCTATCTGTGAAACTGAGAAGTGATAAATCTGATTTCACGCCCAATTCGATTCCCGAAGTGTAAACAAATAAAAATAAATGCCAAAATGTTTTCATGTGATAATTCTCTTTTCACAATCAATTCATTCTGTGAAAACCTGTGAAAAGATGAATGATAAAGAGAAATTATTAATGTTCATTAGATACACCCAAGCAGCGTAAACACTTCGAGAAAAAAAGTAGTAGATTTGAAGAAAAAAAGGAAGTAGATTGACAAAAATCGAAGTAGATTTTAAAATTAACTTTTTGCGAACAAATCTATATTATATATTTTAAAAACCATGATTAAAAAAAAAAACAGAACAGAAGACTGCGTTAAGTTTCTATGTTATGTAAAATTGCTCATTTTTGTATTAAAATAGTGTCAGTTTTGTTTTTATTTGAATGGAAGTTCTGGGGCTATATACTTGATTTAAAAAGAGAAAAAAGAAGTAGATTTGACCTTATAATGTAAAATTGAAGTGAGTTGAGAAACAGAGATTTTTAAAACGAAGTAGATTTCAATAATTTGGTGATGGTGCGAAGTAGGAAGTAGATTTTAATTTTTTTTGAAAAAAAGAAGTAGATCTACTTCAATTGAAGTAAAGTGGTAGTACTGCACCCAAGTCATCATCTTGGTCTCTCTATGACACAACCAGAGTTACCACTGGGACACTTTAGTGTCCGCGAGACACTTTTTACTGGAGGGGACACGGGAACACATTTTTTCCAAAAAGGACACATTTTTTCATAATCAGTTAAGTCCAAGAAACCTTCCATTTATTTAAACACAAACAATGAAGATGAAATAAGTCAAATTGTTTATTTAAAATTATTAAGGGTATTCATGCAACTGTGTAGGACCCTAGATAAGTTTACCAATCGGATACGTTTATCTATTGGTAAATGAACTGTCAAATTTTGTATGGGAAATGATTTACACAATTTGGTTAAACTTATCAGAGGATTTTCTTGCGTTAAATTATTCAAACTGGTTGAACTTATCCAAACGTAATTGTGACTCTTACTCTGATTGAATTACCTAGCGTTTAATCAAATGTACCTATAAAAAAGGTCGTTCTTGCAAACTTTGCGTTAACTGATCATTTTACACAATTTATAAACTTACGACGTTGCATGAATAACCTTATTATTCCCAATTTCAAATATTATTGAAATTATTATGAAATTGATACTTTTCCGCAAAGTTTTGCTTTGTTCGTGTTTGGTGCTATCATTTACGCCTTTGTTGTTCCGCGTACGGGCTAAAACGAACACGGAAGATAACACCGAAGATTTAAATGTGACTTTATGTATTACCTCCAATTTTCCAACTCTATTCTTTTTCATTTTTTGGTTTTAATAATAAAAACTTTTGATATTTCATGAATTCGTATTATTTTACAAATTTACGCATTTATTTCAAAAGGCCACATTTATTTTCAGAAGGATACATTTTTTCATTCAGAGGGACATATAAATTATTTTGCCTCCGGTAACACTGGACACAACAACCACCTTTTATTATGAGAGATTGAGAGAGATGAGATGCATTTCTCATATTAGTACTTTTTAGTACTCTCTTTGGCAGTTGTTTATCATAACGAGTTCGGGAATCGCCTTGTGCGTGTTTATGAAGGATAAACTGATAAAACTCTGTGAAAACTGAAATGATAACTTTTTTTCACTACACGTTTTCACAGTTAGGGATTGAAGAAATTACATTACAGCGCATCTCCTTGCCGAAACCCTGTGTATTTTAGGTATAGTTTGGATATGCCTTATCTTAGTTGCACATAAACAAATGTCATGTAGCAGAACTGGATCAGTTTTTCCGGGATCTGAAGTTTATGCTTCCTTCCACCCAAACATGGTTAATGAATTGATGCATGTATAGCCTAGTCGGGATAGCATTTTAAATGCTAGAAATTAGATAGGATTTTTTTGATTTTAATCGATAGAGGGGATCATTAAGAGTTTTTGTGATCTTAATGGTTAGACGGGTTCATTAAGTCTAAAAAAAAGTTTTCGACTTCCTAGCTCCATTGCGTTAGCCGTCATCTTGAATTGAACGAAAATCGGTTTTTGGGAAATAACTCGCCTATTTTCAACTTTTGAGCAAAAATGAACTTAACAAAAATTGTTCAAAATTTAATTTTCTACAACTTTGGTAATAATCTTTTTTTGGCTACGATTGATATTTTTCGACTAAATCAAAAAACCTAATTTAAAATTTTGTTCTCGTTTAAAACGCATAATATACATTTTCAAGTAAAAAAAAAAAGTTATGTATTTTTTTCGACTCATCAGAAGAGGATGGCATAAGGAGTTTGAAAACAAGTTCTCGACCACCCACCCCTTTAAGGTTGCCCGCCATCTTGTTTTTAAAGAAAATCGATTTTTGTGGAATAACTCGCCTAATTTTCACTTTTCAGTAAAAATTAACTCAACAAAAGTTGTTCAAATTTCAAAGTTGTTTAAAGTTACAACAACTTTTGTTGAGTTAATTTTAACTCAAAAGTAAAAATTGGGCGAGTTATTTCCCAAAAACCGATTTTCATTAAATTCAAGATGGCGGCTAACGCAATGGAGCTAGGAGATCGAAAACTTTTTTGTAGACTTAATGAACCCGTCTAACCATTAAGATCACAAAAAACCCCTATCTAAGTTTTTGCATTTCAGCTCATTTTTTTTGTCTAATCCGACTGGGCTAGTGCCTTTTGCAACACATCTCCTCCGTGCTTTAAGAGATACGCTGTTGTACACTAGCAGATCTGGAAAGCTCCTCAAAATTAGGTCCCAGGAAATAAGGCCCCAAAAGAAATTAAATAAGAGCCCAAATTGGCCCAGAAATAAATGAAAAAATATCCCAACTTGTTTTTTCTTTTTCATTTTTTAATGAAATAAGACCCCAATTCGTTTATTTTTATATTAAAGTTTATTTAAAAAAAAAGAAATTAAACCCCAAACCATCAAATAATTGATTGATTTCTGTACAATGTCTCTGCAGCAAGGACGTGTATGTTACTTAAAAAAACTAGGCACAGCATTATGACAAAATTAAGAGATAATTTATCCAATATTAAATATTTGTATAAATTCAAGGACCGACCTTTATTTTTGTTTGTAATAGAAGGGAATAGCTATTATCTATGTAGTACCAAAGTATCTTTTTTAATTGAAAAAGGATTGCCTTAATTTTGATTGTTCAATTTGCTGGACAAAGGTAAATACATGAAATTAAATGGAAAAAGCTGTCATAGAAAATTCAATATTTTGTTTGGCATTTTTTAATTTCACTTTTCAATTTTTAATGAGGAATCCATTAGCTATAGCTACTATGTTCATTGTGTTGTTTGAATAATAAACTTTTATTATTTCTTGTTTTTATATAATTATTTTTTTTTATAACCAAATAACAAGAATGCTTTAAAAGGTTGCAAATTTTTGATTACCTACTACTTGGTATCTAGAATTGTTTATTTGAAAAATTTATTTCTCAGAAAATTTCATTTCTTATTGAAAATAAAATATTATTAATACGAGTATTCTTCTTAGGATTTTAGAATAACAGTGAAAAAGACTTAACGCGAAGAAGATCCAAGAATATGGTTTGCTATATTTTACTTAGAAAAATTATGCATTTTTTTACAGATTTAAAAAAAAATCTTGGGACTAAAGTCTCCAAGGTTTCAGTACCACTAACAATGTCTGCATTTTCAAGGTTTCTTACGTGTGGTTGTGCCAAGAAAGGTCAAGCATCATTTTCAATAAATTATTTTGAGAAACTTGCAACACTTGTTTAACAGTAATGAGTTTCTGATGATTCAATATTGAGAGCAAACTCATACGAGGAGAGTATTGTTGGTATGTCATCAGCAAAAATTGCTACTTTACAATCTGGTAGTTTTGGAATGTCACATGTAAATAAATTATATAAAATAGACCCTAGGACTGAGCCTTGAAGAATGCCGTAACTAAAAGATATCAGTTCACATAAACTTCATAACATCTTCTTGACAGAATATTTGGAAAATTTGACATACTTAAATAAGAAGGATATTTGTAAATTAACATTTTATTTATCACACCATTGTGCTAAACTGAATCAAATGCATTTTGATTGGCCAATAATAGCATTTACCTATGGATCTTCCTTCAGCACGATTACTTTTAGGTTGGACATCCTGAGAATATGATGCGTTGTGAGGTGCTGTGAAATCGTCTTATTCCAAATTGCTCATCAGGATGTAAACTGGTCGCAACATTATGCAAGCAAATGACTACGTACATAAAACTGCGTAAACATTTTTTTGTACACAGGGGATGGCCTTAAGTTTTGTAAAAATAAAGCAATTTTTCAAACCTAAAACTCGAAACAATTAGAAGTAAAAAAAAAATTATTACACTCTTACTATAACATTTCATGGGACGTATTTATTTGGAAGCCAGGAATGTATATTGTTAATTCACAGTGCAGACAGTGTTGCCGTGTGTTTTTTTTTACCATTTACTATCCGTTAATTAGTTTTTTCTTTGTTCTTTGGGTGCCTTGCTTATACTTCATATCAAATTAACGCAACGCAACTCTGAGGGATCGGAAAGAAGGTAGTAGGATAATTTGTCGTTAATTAGTCTTTCTATTGTATTGTTTTCTATGTTTTTTCCTTTCACCACGAAAACTTCTTAAACTTAATATTTTATTGCTTAATAAATCAGTCTTTTCATGCGATGTTTTATATTTATTTTTGGTTGGTTTGTTTTCTACAAGTGTCAAGGTTTATAATTTGCTGTTAATTAGTCAATAATGCATTGTGACAACTTTGACTTTGTCATCCAATATTTTCTATGTTTTTTGGGTGCTTTACAAACTTTACACAAATCGAAAAAATGTAAGAACTTTTCATACTTAATGTTTTATGACTTAATGATATGCCATTAAATAGACGTTAATTAGTTGTGAAAAATTGAATTCACGCGTGAAATGTTTTCTATGCTTTCTTTTGGTCCTTGGCATCAATTTAGCAAAACTCCACCCAAAAGGGGTTAAAAACTTCTAATACCAAATAGTGTATGGCTTAATAATTTGCCATTAGTTAGTCGTTAATTCTTTGTTACAATTACGATTTTGTCATTCTGTGTTTTCGATGTTTATTTTTTTTTTCGAAAAGTAGAAAAACTTCTAAAACTTAATATTTAATTGCATGCTAACTAATCGTTAATTAGTTGTTAATTAGTTGAACAAATTTCAAATTTTGTCGTGCTATTTTTTTTTGTATGTAGTTTTAGGTGATTTGTTTTATATGAGCGTCAAGTACCAAAGCAAATCTAAAAATTTGGTCGATGGATAATTTGTCGTTAGTTAGTTTGTAATTAGTTGTGATAACTTTTAAACTTGATATTTTACGTTTCCTTTATTTTTGGGGAGTGCTTTGCTAACTTATTATCCAGTTAGCAAAGCATCTACAAAAACATTGAACTATAGAATTTAATTTGTCTCAACTAAGTGACGCAAACTATTAACCAATAAAATATGTAATGGTCTTAGGAGTTTTTGCAGATTAAAAAAAAAAAAAAATATAGAAAATATAGAATGAAAAATTCGAAATTGTCACAACTCATTGAATTTGCTGACTGATGTGGGATGTTTTTGTGATGTATATGACCATAAACTACATATTGAATGTGGACATACCAATAATTTATACAAATTGGCCAAATTATGTTTCGCAAAAAACGTTTAAACTTATCTCTGGCCAATATTTCACTAAAATATTTTGCCCAAGAGACTTTTACATCTTTAAAGACTGGATAGTTTGTGAAATCTTCTTTTGACCTTCGAAAGGCCAATAAATAATGGAAATGATAGCAAGGATCTGTAAGAATATGATTAAACATAAATAGCTAGATATGAAAAGTGTTGCAAATTTAATATTAACATCGATATGGTGACAGTTTTTCTTGCTTATTCCGTGGTCTAAGGGCAAAGGATATACATATTCTTGTGGTTGCTTCACCAATTAATTAGCAACAGGCTATAACAGCACACAACAATACTTTTTCTCTCTTGGTAAATAATAGTTATAATAAAAAGAAAAAAAAATCAATAATGCTGTGGTGGATTTTTATTCAACCCTTGATAATAGCAAGAAAGGAAAATGGCAGGTGGTACCTATAAGTACAAAACATTGATCTGGGGCCGTTTTAATCATTAATACAGTAATTACTTCATTGTGGTTTTTGGTTTTTGGATAGGTTTTGTATTTAAGTTGGGCGTGCACACCTCAATTCAGTAGAAATATGTTGTATCCTGTTGTTTCTACTTTCTGCATGGGTGAACTGTACTCATTTATCGACGTTAATTATTATGGCTAGGCCAATTCAATAACATGAGCAACTGACAATAGACTTTTTTTCTGCATAGCTCTGGTGTATGGTGGAGAAGAGACTAGTTCCCAAGGGGTAGTAGAATTATTTATGTTGATGCGCATATTATTGAGTTTTTGATGAGGAAAAAAAGTTGTAATTCGAGCGTTCGACCTAAAACTGAAAGTATAAAAAGTGCCATGAGCCTTGAAGCTTATTACAATTAGCTTTTTTTATTTGTATTAAAATATATATTTTTATAGCAGATAAACTATAGATACTGTTAATTAAATGCTACAGGCCTGTGTTTTTTGTCAGGTAAATGACGTCAGAATGAAGTTTGGCAGTGATAATAGCAATATTTTGTAGTCAGCACTTTACTAGTTAAAGGCTCATGATTAATATAATAAAATATTTTTAAACAAAAAATATTTGTTTTTAAAACACTGGTGAGACAAGGTTTTTCTTATATGAATTAATTAAAGCTAGGTTGAACTGCTTATTGAATTTTAGTTGCCGAATAATGTGGATTTACAGCACTTCTCTTCAGCGATCCCACGTAATGCTTTTTGTTATTTAAAAAAAAAATCATTTGAATAAAATTTGACTTTGAAGGGGCCCAGGGGCCCAAAACACAAAGTGATCTTAAAGGGCCTAGTACAAGTCTGTTTAGGCCCTTAACACAAATATTATAGTTACATAGATATCGTACGCACAACTAATAAAATGACTTCTTTTATCGTGGGACAAAGAACTATGTCCCAGTTATATCAATATTGTGTGTGCTATAGACCATATATGTAAGATGTTAAAAAGATAGATTTACATACAAAGACATTAAAACAAAACGTCAACTGCAAACCATCAGTAGTTTCGTAGTTTCAATTTTCAAACAAATTTTTAAAATATTTTTTTCAATCCAAAATAATTTTTTTTTTCGAAATTTTGATATGGAATATTATTAACATTTTAAAAGAGTTTTTGCATACAAATTTTGACTTAAATTGTGAGAAATTTTGTTTTTTTCCTGTTCTGTCTGTCAAAATTCTATTTTTCAAAATTTTGTCATGTAACATTTTTAAAAATAAAATATGGCCTATTATGCTTTTTCTCAAATAACTTATATTATTAACGAAAATAAAAGTACAAATCTTCGTAAACCATTTTTCTTATTTAAAAAAAAATTTCCGATTTGCAGCATGTCCAAATTATAATCTTAACATTGATTTTTTTTTCAAAATAAAATAAATAACCAGCCATGCACAACCCATCTTTTCATTTATTTTTCACTTTTACGGGTTATTGAGACTGTATCTTAATAAGTGCATAAATGGTGAAGCCCACTTTCTTAAAAAAAAATTTAACCAGATCGATGTTTTATAATACTGTGTTTACACTAGACTAAAATATGATTTTTCAGAAATTTTTTTCTTGAGATTTCAAATTGGTGACCAAGGATTTTATAAAGATTTCGTTGAAATCTGGCGAGTTTTCATTGAGATTTCGATGAAATTTTTATGAAATCTTGTTCCATCAATTAAAAACATCAAAAATCGAATCTCGTTTTGGTGGGAACATACGAGTAGCATAATATTACTTAATTTGAAATTGAAGTCATAGGTCATATTTTTGAAAAACTTAGATATTAAGAAGTAACAATAGTATCTTCGAAGGATTTTGACGAATTAAAGTAAGTAAAACACAGGAGAATTTATGAAAAATCAGCTACACCACTTTTTCACAATAACAAAAAGAAGGTTTGGAAAATGTTAAGAAGCGCGCGTTTTTGAGATAAATAAGCTTTTCATTTACGTGGTTGTAGGGCAAGTACCGATATTTTTGGTGCGAAAAAAATTCTATTCTGGAGAGTTACAAAAAAAACTTTAATTTCAAGTTAAGAACTGTGCCACCCACTTTTTTCGTGTTCTCTATCATCGTAATGTCATGTTTGATTATTATCTCCAAATTTTTTTAATTACACGAATCCAAAACTTGACCTATGCATATCGTTAGTAAAAATACAAATTAAGTATATGATTTTAACTGATTTAAGCACATGCTTCAGTGTTGCCAATCTTTGAAAAGTACGTCATTTTACAAGCTTAAAAGGAAAACTTCCATTTTTGAGATTCAAAAATATTTAATAGGCGTTTTTCTTTTTTAGTTCAGTGCAAAGCTTGAACTGTCAAGCAAGAAATTGTGTTTCTTTTTTAGGTCTGAGAGTTCAGAGCTTAAAATTTGTTCTAAGCCCGCTCTATGAGCTCAGAATAAAAAAGAGTTAAACGGATCCCTATTACACCATGATTCCTTGCGCCTGACTCTTCTTAAGTTTTCATGAGGGCGAAGGAGAAACAACATCTTATTTAACCTTCGCACTCATTGAATTTTGAAAGGAGTCAGACGTAAGGAACCATCGTGTAATAGGGGTCATGCTGATCACAAGCATTTGACAGCTACAGAGCGTCCAGAACATTTTCTATATGCTCTGACTCAGAGCTCCATTCTGATTTAAAAAAAGAAAAACGCGTAGTACCGCTTCTCCTAAACGCGAAAACCGATTTAATCATTTGTGGAAAGTTATAGAGAACATTTAAATCAAGCTACCAGCTATACCAAATTGTAATTCCAGGAATTATACCTGTTTTTTGAAGATGATGTGGTCAAATATTTATGTGTATGTTGATGCTTTGTTATTTGTAATAGGTCATTTTTAACTTCCCATTGGAAGTTAATGTAATTGGTCCGATTTGTCGAATCGAAAATTTTGACATACTCGTATCTTCACGTTTCGAGCTTCCTAGAATTGGAATTCATCATTTTAAGAGAGATGTCTGTGTCTATACGTACGTTCGTTCGTTCGTACGTTCCTTCACTTTTTTTGTTCCCCATATCTCAAGAACGAATGAAGATATCAACTTCAAATAAATTTTATTTTGTAGATAGAAGTTTAAATATGTGCTGAAAGGACTTTCAAAAAAATTCAATTTACTGTAGCAATCTAAAAAAAAACCCTTGTTAAGTTTCTTCAGTCTCGTATATCTCAAGAACAAATCATGCTATAGTTTTGTTTAATAAAAAAAAAGTTGATAAAAATGTTTGAAATAAGTGGTTTTTCCCAAATATCTTGAGAACAAATAAAAATATTGGCTTTGAGGAATTTTATGCACTAGATTACTAGTAAAAATTGGTAAAATTTTTTTAAATATAGAATCAATAATTTTTTTTTTAAAGCGAAAAAAAAACTGCAAGTAGTTTTAAAAATAATTGTTGACAATTGTTTTTCGTCCCAAATATCTTGAGAACAAACAATGATGTTGGCTTTGGGTTACATTAATTTTACAGAATTGTTTATAATTAATAATTTATAGGACCTGCAAAAAAACTTCGACAAATAGTTTAAAAAAAAAAAAAATAAAAGACAGCAACAAACTGTATCAAAATCGTTGAATTTTTTTTCTCTTAAATATCCTGCGATCACACAAAATAGTATTGGCTTTGGATTAATTAAATTCCTTACACTAGTTCATAATTGGTATTTGATTGGTTTTGTTAAACTATTTAACAAACATTGTTTTTTTTTAATTGGAAAAACTACTATAAGCCTTACCAAAAATTGTTAAACTTTTTTCTTTTCTAGTATCTTGTGAACAACTAATGATATTGGGTTTGGGTTAGTTTTATTGTTCTCACTAATCTTCACTTAATTGCATATTGCATATCTAAGAACTTTTTCGAAGATCTTTAATAGGCGATTTTTTGAAAATAAAATAACATCGGGCCTCAAGCTTCTGAGTACATCAATCTTTTTTGTTCTTATTTTAAAGCCGCAAATAGTTTGAGCTACATACACTTTATCACAATCGGCGGGTACCTATGTACCTAATGTAACTGTAATCTGTATAGAATCTTTTTCATGTTTTGCTATAGAGTCTGTTGTCAATCGAAGCATATTCTTAATACTCGTTGAACTTCTTAAAATCAAATCGATGTTATATTTTTAAGAAAAATCTGAAACAGTGGGTTTGTATCTTATCGCCGTTGACATCCAAAAACCATTGTTTGACTGTTTAATGCCAAAAAATTGCACTGGTCTGCAAAAATTAACTTTTTTTTCGCCTTCAACTATTATTTTTAATTATGACAGATTTGACTTATGTATCTAAAACCAAATCTGGTATTTGAAAAATTCCAGAAAATTTAAAAAAGAGAAACATTTAAGCGTATTAAAATCCAAAATGGGTTTTTTCCATTACTTAATTTCACTGATAGTAAAGTCAAACCAGGTATACAAAAATTCATTGCAGGATTAACTTTTCATATTATTGTTTCTCAAAGTCTTAAGTATAACAGACAAAATTATTCCTCCTCCTAACACTTCTCAACCCATTTACTCAACTTTATTTTTAAATTTGATTTATTTCAATTCGTATTGGTCGAGGAGAAGAAATGTGTATACAAGAAATATTAAGCTTACAATTTTAAACAATTGTTGCTATGTACCCAACTCTCTGCAGTTAGACTCTTAAAAGATACGAAGCGGCAAAGTTTCAAAACATCGGTTTTTTTAGCGAGTTGTTTTTGGAAAATTTGCTTTCTGAGAATAAAATGAATTTCAAAAAGATTTAAATTGATTTAGAAAGACGAAATACAGTTCTTTGAGATCTCAGTGGTCTAGTGGTCAAGCGATTCGACTTCAAATGTACCCAAAAAACGGGCTTTTAACATGTTTATGTTGCCATATTTCAAACCGTGACGTGCCAAAGCAATTTTGACTTCGCATTCGGATTCAGCATACCAAAATCTATAAGAAAAGTATGGTTTTGTTTAAAGGCGATTTTCCTTGCAGACCAGTGTTATTTATAAGGAGTTTTTTTTTTAGTAGTTTTTCAATGATATGCTTATGCACTTAGGCACTATAAAGCTTTGTTTTCATATTTGCTGGTGATAAAGTTATAGATCGAATAACAATGGTTCCAAGAGTTACTGCATTAATACATAACACTTCGAAGGGATTCTCAATAATCTTCTACTTCGTGAAGTTGATGTCTCAACATTCGATTTATTATATTTAGATATCAAAGTTTACCATTTTATAAATTAGAATTTAATATGATGTAGGAGTTTTATCTTTGTATATACCTAAATAATGTGGAAAACATCTATAATATGAGCTCCTACAAACCTTCAAGGCCAGACAGTAAATTTAATTTTAATCCTAACAGCTCAGGTTGACAGAAGGCATTAAAACACAATAAAGACAAAACGTGACATTCTTCTTTAAAATATTCTTTGTTCCGAAAATGTGTTAATCGTCAAAAATATACTTGATTATGCCAATACTTGATTATGCCATCCACAAACTAGATATGTATAGGTAAGTGAGTATTAATGTATACATATAGGTTCATAATATACTTAAACAACAAAAACGAATGTGGTTTAAGGAAGAAACAGCAAGGGATGTGTTTGTGTATTAAATCCATCTAGAAAATGTTAAAATTAACCTTGAAATCACTTTAAGATGATGAGGTTTTGTATATAAAACAACGCCTACATTATTCGTTACAAAACCATCAGCATGACATGTTTGGCAGATTTATAAAAAAAAAAATATCACACCTAATAAAACCCTCGGGAAAAAAATATTATACAAGATTAACAACATGTTTGCAAGGAATTCCCTTTGGAGCACTATATAGGCTTTTGACATCATGGTTCATTGACTTTAACATAAAAATTACATGCACAGTTCAAAAACATTTTGTTTATGTTCATTTGTTTATAGAATCCATCTACCATAATGCTTTATTATTGAGGTTGAAAGAGAGAGTAAAATTTTTATGGGACTTAAGACATTTGTTTACTTTCCTCCTTTGATTAATAAAAATTTTGGTAAGGTATAGGCATATGATTTGGTGAAGTTTAATGAATTGGAAGTGAAAATATTGCTGTGCTTTTATTCCTTAATTTATAAGCTTGGATAATTTCATAAAATATATGTAGGCAAATATATGTATATATTTTTGCATGTTTTTATCGACAAAAGTACCTTTGATTCTGTTAAGTATATGAAGATTCATATAAAATGATAATAGTTATACCTGCTGCATTGACTGATATCTATAGTCCGTGACAGATGGCACTGTAAACCAGATTTTGTTCCTCTCATTCTTAAGGTTATGTCATACGTTCTGACAAACACAGACACTAATAGTTTCGTACGTTTTCGAGAACTTTGCGAAAACATACAACTTAATAGGAAAAGGTACACAAAACTGAGTATGAAACGAAATTCCTATTCTAGATTTATGTGGTATCATAACGTACCAATTTTGGGTCTAATCGAAGGGCCAGTTTCTTTGCAGCTAATCATTTTTAATAAATGATTATTGCGACTGGTAAGTCCACGAATGTGCTTGTTCGCCACAGTTTTCATGGGCGAATCCATAGTTGAGGTTGATTAGATCCATTTTACCAGAGCGTGTGAAAAACTTACCACAGATTTAACTTAATATGAAGAAACTGGCCCTTAGCGTGTCAGTCTTAATTACGGCCAGCCACTTCAACTTAACCTTAAAATATACTTAGTAGAATTTCAAATCTCTAGGTGTAGGCTGTAATTCTTTAACGGCCAATTTCATAAACACACACTAAAATTGCTTTTGTCTAAACAATTTCAAAATTGTATGAGACATTTAAAATTTTTCAGTTTCACCAATGTAGAAAAGGGATATTTTAGGGATATTTTAATTAAACTGAGTTTGCATCACATCCCTGGATATAAAAGAAGAGGTTGTTTCATTCTCACATGCGAAGTGTATGAGAAAAGTGAAAATGCATTATGGATGAGGGGACAAATATTCTGACAGCAAGATATCAGCTGTTGGTAACTGGAATGGGTGAGCAAAAAAGACCTTTAAAATTTAGTGAGACAAAAATGAGCTTTAAGTTTACAAGGGCTTTTAAAATCTTCTTAAATTTAAGAGCATTTGGTGATACCAAAAAACATTATTAAAGGGCTAAATGGATTTTAAAATAATTAAAAGTCTTTCTTGAAATTGGGAGCAAGATGTTAAACCCCATCCGTGATGAAACTTGGCATAAATGTTTTATTTTTAAAAGGAGGTTTTTTTGTTTATTTTATTTTTAAATTTCTTATCTAATCGAAGATCTTAATAAGCAAATTTCCTTGAAGTATTGTTTTACTTTTAAAGTATAATTCTGTTTTAAATTGCTAGCGCAAACATTGAGAAGGCTATAAAACGGCTCAAACGAGACAAAGCCCCGGGAGCCGATGGCATACCAGCCGAATTATTCCACCACGGCGGGCCAGCCTTACGTCAAGCAATTCATGATATCATAGTCCACGTATGGGAGCATGAAGAAATGCCAGAAGACTGGCGAAAAGGTATCATATGCCCCATACATAAGAAGGGAGATGTCACAACGTGCAGCAATTATAGAGGTATCACGTTGTTGAGTACCGCCTATAAGATACTCTCCTCTATCCTACAAGACCGATAACCCCATATGCTAAAACAATCATTGGCCAATATCAGTGTGGTTTCATTCCAGGCAAATCAACAACTGATCAGATCTTTACCCTTAGGCAGGCGATGGAAAAATGTCTTGAATTCAACATTCCAACATACCATCTGTTTATAGACTTTAAGGCCGCCTATGATAGCATAGCCAGGGTAGAACATTACAAAGCCATGAGAGAATTCGGCTTCCCAAATAAATTGACACGACTATGTAGGTTGACCATGACCAACGTAACAAGCCAAGTAAAAATAGCCGGATTGCTATCCAGACCAATCAACATGTTTAATGGACTCCGACAAGGGGATGGTTTGGGCTGCCTCCTCTTCAACCTGGCGTTGGAGAAAGCAATCCGTGACTCTGGCACGGCAACAAGAGGGACCATCGTCAACAGGTCCAGCCAGATACTGGCTTACGCAGACGACATCGACATCATCAGAAGAACCGAACAAGCTGTACACGATTCCTTCATCCAGATCGCGCAGGCGGCACAAAATCTGGGGCTGCACATTAGTGAAGGTAAAACAAAGTACATGGTGGCGTCGAATGCGAGAAGAACAGTTGGGCAAACAATCAAGGTAGCGGAGCACGAATTTGAAGTGGTGCAATCCTTTAAATACCTTGGGTGAACAGTAGCAGCCGATAACAATATAAAAGAAGAAATACGCGGGCGGCTTCTCAAATCCAACAGAGCCTACTATAGTCTGTCAAAGCTATTCAAATCTAGAAATCTAACCATAACTTCAAAACTGCTGCTGTACAGGACCATGGTCCTGCCAGTACCATGTATGGATCCGAGACTTGGGTGCTTAGCAAAAGGCACTATGACCTCTTAGCCGCGTTCGAGAGAAAAGTCTTACGGAGAATTGTAGGCCCCATATGTGAGGAAGGACGATTCCGGAGACGGTACAACCATGAGTTGTACGCAATCTACCTTGAAGCAGACATAGTGACAAAAATTAAGCTCGGTAGACTCCGGTGGGCAGGGCACCTAGCTCCTAGCTCGAATGAGCGAAGAGGAACCTGCTCGGAAAGTCTTTTGTGGTACATTCTATCGTAGACGGCAGCGTGGTAGACCATGCTTGCGCTGGAGAGATGGCGTAGACCAGGATGCCCGAAGCCTTGGGGTGCGCAACTGGATGGCGTCGACTCGAGACCGGGATAGGTGGAGAGACTTGTTGAAAGAGGCCAGGACCGGACCCCGGTTGTCGAGCCGATGATGATGCAAACATTGCTCCAATTAATTAAGTCCTTAAGTACAAAATGAATTAGGAAATTTATTTATCAAGATTCTTGAATCTGTTTTTGAAAAAATGCAATATCGTGCAATGGAGAAGTATATTATTTCTTATATTTTCGAATATGTGCAATCCATATAAGTCGTCGAAGCCAGCCCTAGACAATTACAAGAGAGGTGTAATTCGACACGAATTTTGGAGAGATATGACACCGTACATACTCTGAAATAAAGGATTTTGTGGTATTTTCAAAAGCTTAAGGCAAATTATACTGGCGATGGAATCGGCTAAGGCGATAAAGTTTCCTTTGAGAAATCTTCCAAATCAATAATTTGCCATCCAATTATTGTAGTCGGAAAATATCGATCTGTATTATTGTAAGCTTCAAAATGCATTGTCATATTATATAAAGAGGTTAAGAGATGGGTGTCATTCATGACAGGAACATGTACGAAGGTTCTGCGATAGATGGACTATTGACAAGAAGTTTATAAACAGAAGATCACGAACAATTCACTTCGATGAAATTTCCTATGACAAGGGATCTGATGATCCTCAACAGCATGTTGCCATGATTTTATATCATCAAACCTTGATAGTAGATTCAATGTATTCACTGTTTTGCAACCTTTATTTCTAACAAACTCGTCAAAGAGTGACTTTGTAGAAAAAGGTGATATGTTTAATGAAAACTTTTTGTGTAACCTATTTTTTGTTTTTTCCCGCTAAGTTGATTTCTGTCAAGTCAACATTTAAATCTGTTCCATGAAAAATGTTAAAAGCATAATACGACATTTTCAGCCGCGAGTACTTAGAAGCATTCACAGCTATTGATGAACAGGTGAAACGCGTTGTTCTTGAAGTGAATGAGGACAAAACAAAGTATATGCTATCCACAAATAAAGCTTTATCTGTCCATCGCCTAGGACAAAATGTCACTGTTGGTAGCAGTAATTTCAAGGTAGTCAGGGAGTTCACCTGCCTCTGAACAAACATCAACCCCACGAATGACATCTTAGTGGAAATTCGACGAAGAACTAACCTAGCGAACCGCAGCTACTTCGGTTTGGCCAAACAAATGGGTTCAAAACTCCTTTCCCGAAAGACAAAGTGCACGCTATACAAAACGCTAATTTTACCAGTTCTACTCTACGGCGGCGCCGAGTTCTGGACGATAAGTAAAAAAGGCGATTTGATACTGGGCACTTTCGAGAGAAAAATTTTTCGACGAATATTTTGTCCAATATGCGACGAGGCCGAATAGAGGAGACAAGTCAATCGTGAATTATATGAACTGCACCAAGATGCAAGATGTGAATGTAGTGGAAAGAGTCGAAACACGTTGACCACACTGGCTCGCTCATATCGAGCAAATGAACAACAACGCTCCAGCCAAGAAAATTTTCGATCCCAGCCCCGGTTCGTGACGACCAGGAAGACCGAACCTCCGCTACTGGGACCAGGCGGTTTTAGCTGCAAGAAGGCTTGATCTCGATGACTGGAGGGAGCATGTGAAGGACCGCAACCCATGGAAGACCACAATATCTCAGGCAGAGACCCTCCATGGATCAGGAGCCGGATAAGTAAGAAAGTAATACATTTATGTTAAGATTGTATTCCTATTCATATATAGGTTATAATCGATAAGTATTCCAAAGTTTCTTTTGGGAAGGAAGACAAGGTCTATAAAAAGAAAAGGAATGACGTAATGCTGCAAAGTAAAATGCACTGTAATAATAGTTGTGGTTATAGTTCTGGCGGGTTGGGGGATATAAATATTTCAATCTTTTTCACAGTCTTGAACTGAAGTTAATGATGAAATCTTTCAATTGAATTCAATAAATTATTGTTTTTGAGTGAATTCACAAAAGATTGCATTCTTTTACAACCTTGGCTCTATCACTAGCGAAAAGGAAACAAATGGTATGATTATTGGGATTTTTTATATAAGAAAAGTCTTTTTTTTTTTGTATACTGAAAACATGTGGCTTAAGACTAAACTACTCCTAATAATAGCATTCAATAGTTTAAAGTGTTTTTATGCTTTCTTCGAAAAGGGAACATCATTGCCTCTTTTGTTGCTAATTTACTTTAATAAAGTGGTTAGTGACATTAAATTAAATGGATTTTTGTGCCTTAGAAGAGAAATACACTCACTTCAACTATTTTGTAGAATATGAGTATGTGAAAAATTAAGCAATTACTTATTGATCCGTGTTGGCTTAAAGTGCTTTCATCAAAAGGCATTAAAGAGGCAATTTACTATTATCGATTTAAAAACGTGATATGTTTCAGAATGTAACTGTCAGAGTCTGCTAGTAGATTAGTATTAGAGCCATGTTAAAGAACGTGATAGGATGAAATATTTTTTTTTTATTGTTTTTTCTCATATTCAAAATGTCTTTGTTGTGTTTTTGTGTCATCTGATGGATTGTAAGTGTATATCCAATTTTATAGATCTCCCTCGGGAAGCATCAAATGATATCATACTGTCTACTAAAAAGATTTATTTTATCAAGTGCGATGAAAGCCAGCTGTGATGATAGAAATACCTCTTATACGGCGATTCTCTAGTTGGTTGACTTCCGAGTACGTATACCAACATTATCTTTATATAGTAATTGAAAAAGTTTATCAAAAAATCTTTTTCAGAGACGTTTTATTGGGAATTTATTGAAAGAACTTCAGTACAAATTTCAAATACTCATGAGGGCATGACAGAGTTTATAAAGTGATTTACGATATCCAATTCAACATAGCTTTGTTGCTTTGCAGGATGATTTCAGAACCATATGGTTAAAAAAGGTCTTTATCTATTATCTTAAACTAAACAGAAGAGATTTTTATAAGGATATTTTGTACTCGTTCAATGAACTCCATTTTTTTAGTTTTTATATTTAAGGATTTCTACATTTATTTTGAAGTATAAAAAGACATGAGACTTGGAAACATTAACTTTAATAAAGCATATTTACGAGATGTATCTTGGTTCGCGAAAATAAAGAACGAAGGGAATTACCATGGAACGATGACGATATGTACTTTTTTACTTAATGAATTGTAGAAAGTTTACTGCCAAAAGCGACACTATACCACACACAAGTTACAATCGCAGCTCTTTTGAACAGTGACTACTGGGAGCAGATCTTCCGCATTTTTCCCAGTAGCAGTATAATTTTATGTTCGTCGTTATATCTTCGCATGCTAATAATTTTTTTCGAGCATAATACGAGTAAAAATTAAGACCATCTGAACATTCTTGTAGAATCAGCATTAAAAAATGAAATTTTCTTCAATGTTTTCAGCTGTAATATTTTATGTTGGTACGTTAGTGAATGAACATATCCGAAAAATCTCAGGCGTTTAACCGGCAACAAAGTTATATGTATACAATTTATACTTGCGATGTATACAAAAAAAGTTGGTTCAACAATTCCGGTCCAAAGCTTGGTTTTCTCTTTCATTGTGATCGGACGCGTCGTCCCTGACATCGTGATGTTTTGTTCTATTATTTAATTCGCATAGTAATTCCTATATTCGCGAGTTAAAATTGCAATACTATGTCACGCCAAAGCTCATGAACAGCTTGACTGATTTTTTTTAGGTAACCTCTAATATTGACCAGGCAGTGTTTTTGGGAAGTTTGGTTAAATTTGGTCTGGTGGTTTAATAAAAAGGTGCAGGAGTGGACTCTGGGTACCTGCTTTATTTAAAAATTAAAATAAATCAATTGATGCTGAAATCAAATTAATCAATTATGAAATTTAGTTCTCAAAAAATTTAAAAAAAAATTATAAAGTCGACCTGGGCTCCGATTAATAGAAGACACACATACCTGGCTCTGGACCTTTGGTACCTCATATAGGGAAAAAAGTGCCATCTTATTGGTCAGTAATTGGTCAGAAAAGGTTTACTAGTCCTAGAAATTGGTCTGCCTTAGATAGATTTGTAATAAAGGCTTAAAGTTTCTCAGATTACTCAAGTTCACGTGTAATTCTTTAAAAATCTCATGCATCGAAAGATTTCAATGAAAAATATACCACCCGAAAGATCTCTAGATCGTGATAAAAGGTTAATTATTTTCAGTAATTGGTCAACCATAGTTTTTTTTAATGAATTTTCAAAATGCATTTCAAGGTCACAAGAAACTTTTGGCACCTCATTAGGTCATTTGAAATAAGTAGTTTATGCCATTTGAAGAGCAACCTCACGGTCTTCTTACAATTTTTTGAAGTTTTTTTTTCAAGGTCACGAACGATTTCTGGCACCTCGTTTGGGCAATATTACTAGACCATATCATAAAAGGTCAGTTAGTTTCAGTTGTTTGTCAACTATACATTTCTTTTTATGAATTTTTATTTTTGTGCCAAATATCGTTCGTGACCTTAAAACTTTAAGAAATTGCCGTAAGGAAGAATCTATAACTGACCAATTACAGAAACTAGCTGACCTTTTATATAGATCTAAAGATCTTTCAGCTAGTAAAAAATTTTTGTAAATTTCCCATAAACGAGTGCCAAAAATCGCTATGATCTTGAATTATTTTTTTAAATTCATTAAAAATTCATTAAAAAAATTGTATGTGTAGCCAGTTACTGAAAAAAGCTGACCTATTATGACCGTGGGGTGGCCTTTCTAATGGCATACTCCTTATTTTTAAATGACCCTAATGATGTGCCAAAAAGATTTTTGTTGGTAACCTTGTAACGAATTTTTGAAATTCATAGAAAAAAGCTGTGCCTGACCAATTACTGAAAACCGTTGACCTCTTATCACTATTTAAAGATCTTGGTTCATTTTCATTTGTAAATTTCCTATATATGAGGTGCCAAAGGTCAAACGAGATCTTGAGAAACTTTAAGCCTTTGGTAACGATTTAATAAAAAAATACTTTTTGGTGCAAAAATTTACCGAAAACCGTTATTAACGATTCTAACCATATAACTTTTTTTTGGTTTTCGATTTTCTCATTAACAATTCAGTCGAAATCAAAATTTTTTCAGCAAAAGCTGCTTTAAAATGTCAATAAAATTGAATATCAAAATTTTGAAAAAGAAATTAATTTTTAAAATTTAATATTTCAAAAATGGGTCGATGCATTTTTTTGAAACTAGGTTAATGAATGTATATTAATATATGCTCAAAGCTGGCGTACATAAATTTTCTTTTAAAAAAATTTACTAAATCGGTATGTACAAAAATTGAATTCCTTAAAAACCGCTCGAAAGATTTTGGAATTCGGTTAACCTATAATCTGAGAAAAGGGCTCAACTGTCCCATGGACCTATATAGGTCCTTTATAAGAGGTCAAGGGTAAAAAATGGATTTTTGCCAAATATCTTGAAACGGTAAGTTAGGAAAATAAAAATGTTTTCTTCCAGCAGGAAGCTGAGGTAATTTTAAGAAGTTATAATACTGTAAAGACTCTCACATTTGTTCTATAACGACTCTCAATTAAAAAAAGCTAAACTTTACAAACCTGCGGAGAGCTTTGGTGAGCTTTAGAACTTTTAGCTCTAGCTGTCAAATTGCAAGCTTTAGAAAGGGTATATATATATATATGATGATATGATGGGTACAAAAGGACATATTTGAATGACCGGCAGTGTTATTACAATATTAAAATTCAATTAATATTGAATATGGTACAGCAATGTACCTGGAACTCGAACTCTAAGACAGCGTGGAAAAAGTGAATGCTTTTGGAGAATACTTTGGAAGCTTTGAAGTAATATACATTTGTAGTTTAGTAACGGTTAATTTAAAAAACAAAAAAGTAAGAATGATTTTTTTTATGAAAAAATACTTCGGTTATCTTCTTTTACAACTCACTGTTTTCAGGGTATTTGGCAAAAACCTTTCTTTTAGAACTTAGCATGTCACCTTTCTCAAAAATACAGACAAACAAAATAACTAAAAATTAGTTTTTGAGAACTAATCACTGCGATTAGGCACCAGTTATAGCTATCAGCTTTATCTGTCCATCAAAATGATAAATGATGTTGCTTTCTAAATGTGTCAAGATCAATCATTATAATTTTCAATGATGAGTTTCAATGATAGCTATAATCTTAGTAACACAAAAAATTAAATGAATTGCATTTTTGGTTTGTGAAAAAATGGTTGTCCTGCTGACTTTATATGTATGAACTTAGCAGGACAATTTCCTTAAAAATGGACATAAGCGATCGAAAAAAAAATCAAAATCAAAATGAAATTGTTGACCCACTAAGGAATTTTAATTCACTGATTTCGGAAAATTAAGTTTTGTACAAATATTTAATCCGTGGCTCAGTAATTTTAATAACTCACCGACTTCGGCGAACTTACGGAGTTTCATAACGATGGTTAACGCATTAAATTGGCTACTATAACACTTCTGAGCCATAAATCATCGTTGAACTTCAATAATTCCACCGAAATCACTCCAACAAAAAAATTTTTTTTTTGTTGCTACAAGTTCAATTTCAATTGATTGCTTTCTATTCGTTGGAAACTCGCAGCAACTTAATCTAAATGTTGCCAACAGCTTAGTTCACTCATATAACCTAATGAACTTCAATCCGGAGCTACTTTTTTTTGACAACTGAAAAAAAGTTAATCCTCAACTTCTGAATAAACTTAACTCTGATTAAATTCAGAGTAAACTCTGCATTGACAAACTGGCTACAGTTTAAAAACGTGTTTTTGGTTTGAAATACGCAGAAATGGTATAAGCCCTGTTTTTAAATGCATTTTTATCTTTGCTTGGAAAAAAGTAGCATGTTAATTACAAACTGGTTTAGTACGGTGCAAGGCTATTGTAAAAAATGGTACATACACTTTGCAACATTTCATTAAGGAACCATCAATTTTGGGAAAATTTCAACTCAGCTCAGCTCGAGTATCATCATTTTTGAGAAAGTTGTCCTGCTAAGTTTAAATGAAGTAGCATACCAATTTTCTCGAATACCAAAAAAGTATTTTTTTTTGTTTGCGTAACTAATTGCCAGTCAATTAGTTCTCAACAAACAAGTTTTTTCTAATCGTTTATCTTCATTTTTAAGAAAGTTGACACCTATTTTTCACAAACCAAAAACGCAATTAATTAAGTTTTTAATTTTTTGTTAAACTGTATTTTTTAGAAAGGTGACCTGCTAAGTTCATATGAAATTAGCAGGACCACTATTTTCTTGCTAAGCATAAAAGGAATACATTTTTTTGCGTAAGTAATTAGTAATTAGTAATTGAGTAGCAACTAATGGATACTTTTAATTCGCAATTTCCAATTTTTTTCCATTATTTTACTGGGCTAATTAATCCAATTAATATTTTGCAAAATCACCATATAAAATAAGCTAGATGCACTTCGCCAAAACAGAGTTTACAGGTTTAATTAAATAACTGTGTCAAAATTTAACATAAATAGCTACCTTGACTGTCTCATGCAACAAAGTCTTTGGCTTACAATAATAAAAGAAAGTCAAGGTAGTTACTACCTTATTTATTTTAATTTAATAATGGAATTCCTGCTCACAAAGGACATGAGTTCATTATGCATATCATCGCTCATGTTGTCCTTGTCATCTCTAGTATTGTTATTATTCTATCAAAGGAAAAAAAGTGAAATTGCTACTTCATTAAATTACATTAAGTAACATTATGTATATGTATATGTATTTCTGAATTTAAAACGCCAGCATCTGTGATGAATATGCTTGTTATAAAAACATTCTCGTATGACTTTATTCATGTACTTATAATTCCATTATATTCTTCCGGGTTTATTAAGTAGCTATATAGTAGCTATACGCAGCTATAGATTGTATGTAGATACTTATCTTAAAGATACAAATACAAGTAGATACATACTTGTTATCTTTTATTTCTAGAAAAAAAGGAAATATTTTTTTCTAACCTGATTTACATAGGCAGAATTGCGGTATCAACATTTTGTAAGCAACATTTGATCTCAAAACATTTTTTTTAGAATCTTAATTTGCATCTTTATTGTCTTCCTTAACTTCAATATTACTTCCTTGGGGCAACTAGAGTTAAATGTATCTGCTTAGAAATAATAGAGGCTTGAAAAGTGTCAAGTCTTTTTTTTTTTAATTAAGCCATTTGTGCGACATATGTAACTACATAGTACTTTTATACATACATATGCATAGTACATACATAAATATACTATATACTATAATGTATGATTATATAAACAAAACAGTTCTGCTAGTGGAAATCTTACAATGAAGACTTTTGTAAGTAGAAAAAGATTCCCTTAAAAGGTAATACCAATCAAAGGTTAAGTTAAACCGTTACAACTTTTGTTCGCAATAGTTTTTTGGCTGCGATTAACATTTTTTGCGAAATTACTGCTAGCAAATTTATGGCTAGTTTCTTCTGGGGTAATACCCGATTGGGCTCTCGAGTAGAGGGTGTAAGAGAACGAATTCAGAAAACCAGGGCCGTTCCTAGCCCTACGAGCACCTGGGGCAAGCTCAGAGATGCCGCCTTTTTTGCTACAAAAAAATTACAGAGTTAATAAAAAATAAATCAAATCATTAATCGTGTCATTTTCACCGTATTTAGGCACCAGTTATAGCTATCATTGAAACTCACCATTAAAACTTTTGTTCTTTAATTAAGAAATACTGATTAAGTAACTTTCTTTATATCTCAAAATTAAGTTACAAAAGTGTCGATGATGAGTTGCAATGATAGCTATAACTGACACCTAAATGCGGTGGAAGTGACACGATCCAAAATGAGTCGCCTTACATGAAGCTGGTATGAACACCGTCCTTATTATACATACAAAAAGTCGATATAAATCAATATTTCAACCTGTCGATGTTTTAACAGTTAAACATTTTTTCTGTCGTTCATTTTACAAAACTTAAAATACAACGCTCTACTTGGAATTTTTGAATAAGATCAGCCCAAGCTCGAATCATAAATACTTATCTAACATGATATGAAAAATAAAAGTCAACTGTATCGTTAAATGACCGCTGTTTTTTGACATAGATTTTGCTTTCGTCAAGTATAAAATTGCCGAATAAAATTGGTAACGAATTAGACGTTTATAATCACGCCCTTTTGCCTTTTCAATATTTTGTTCGGCAACGCGATTTTTACTGTTCAGCTGTACCGCAGATGATGCTTTCGAATATTATGTCGTACCCAAATCATTTCGGTTTGGTCAATATAATAGCAATTATAATTGCATAATTTTTCCTACATAAATTCACCTCTATGACGTGAAAGGCGCTACTTTCACGGAACGTGTCATGTGCGGTATGCAAGCCTTTCATTGCACGGTGCCTAGGGCAGTTGCCCCATTGCCCCACCCCTAAGCACGGCCCTGCAGAAAGCCCACCCATCTGATCATAATATCTTCTTTAATGAAGATGGGACATTCATATAAAAAACCGTTCTGTTATTCAGGATAGAGCTTTGACTTATCCTCAAGAACTGTGTCAGTAACAGCTTACAGAGAGGCGGGTAAACGTTGAAAATTTTTTTTAGAAATTTTTTTATTTCCTTGGAAGAAATTAATAATGACCTTTTTAAAGGTCACCCTTGTATACATACAGTCGACTCCCTCTAAGTCAAATTTCTCCTTAACTTGAATTTTTACAAAATTCTCTCTAATTGAACAAATTTAGATAAGTACTTGTTATTACAATGATAGGGAAAAAAGATAGACGAACAATTTTTTTCTCACGATTGGGTCTGGTTTTTACAGTACAGTCCACCTAATTACTTATCCAGCTCCCAGTCCATGAAGGGTCACAGCCTGAGACACGGTAGCCTTCCATCCTCTACGATCTCAAGCACGCTGCTTCCAGTCATCTAAAGGTTTGGTCTTCTTCTTTCTCTCGAACCTGGAAGCTGGGATTCAAAGACTCTCTTGGCTGGACCATTATTATCCATTCACTTGATGTGGCCGAACCAAAGTAGTCGAAATGTTTTGATTTTCTGTACAACATCCACATCTTGATATGGTTGTATCCTCTCCTACATTCACCTTTCTCCGAGGAAGATGAACTTATTTCAAAATTGTTGCTATTAGCAGTAAAATTTTGTTTTGGTTTAAGGACATTAATGTCAAAATTGTTTTTATTTCTTCTTTAAGAATCACAACTAACGTTAGTTGTCATACAATTTCTTTAAACAATTTTACATAATGGTTTATTTCTAAAAAAAAATGGTTCTACAACGTTTCTTAAAAATTCACTAAATAACTGTCAGTAAGGGCCACATTTTGGTGAAAAGCCATTTTTCAAAAAGTATTATAGATGGTACATTTCAAAGAACCATTTTTTGGGGTAAGAATCTCAGCGCTCGGTATTCAAAAAAATCACAAGAGCTCACGTTATGGGGAAAATGAATCCCGTATTGGGCGGATACGTTTGTTGTAAGTAAGGGTTATTTTTTAATGCCTACTTAGATGAAAATGAAAAAAAGAATGGTGAAGGCCAGTTTTCTGGCTATTTGAGATGATTTTACTCCATTTTTCACAATGAAAAACGCAATGTTAAAGAAGAACATTTTTGAGCGCCAAGTAATTTGACAGATAATGCAGGCATGTACTAGGGTGTCCGTTATTTCCCGAACTCCTATTTTTGGAAAGCACACCCCCTAAATGAAAAGTTTATGCGGTAAGAAAAAATTATTGACCAAAAAAATCTGATCTGATGTCATTAACCCGTGCCTCTAAGGTCATACTTTTCCTATAAAAATTTGTATGGGAATTTCACGCTTTTCACATTTAATTTTTTTTTTCTCGAAATACATAAGTTATTCTCAATTTTTTTGTTGATTCTAATAAAATTAATAAACAATAAAATTTATAATTTAATCCGATTCTTAAAAATATTAAATAATTTAATATTTTAACGTTTTTATTTATTTTTTTTTCTCTCGATTTTCAGCATTTTTAAAATAAAAACTTTAAAGAAACCACATCTAAAAAATGTATGAAAAGAAAATTTAAAGATTTATTTTGATTTTTATTATTCAATTTCTTTTTTCTTATAACAATACAGTATTTTTTTTGTATTTTACTAGTAATTTGTGTTTAACAATATCTTCTATAAAAAATACATTGACAAGTTAAACAAACAAATTATAATTAACTTATTTCAATTTGTAACTTTAAAAAAATTAACAGATTTCACTCCTTGAGTAACAATGGGGACATTGAAAATGACTTATTTGTGCTAGATAAATCATTAATCATAATAATTTTTCTTTTATTTTGAATGTTATCTTTCCCGATTTCCAAACACACCAATTTATACATACCTGTACATCAATTTTGATCATCATTTTTACTAAGACCAATCTTAAAATTATATTGAACTAAAAAAAACTTAAAAAACTGTTAACCAAATTTAATTTGTATACTTTCACGCGTATTTCTATTTTTAGTTGCACATAGTTACACAAAATAGATTATTTTTCTGCAGTTTTAAAAACACTTAATGAATTTGAAGTCATTTCATCATTTCGTATTTTGAACATTCTAGAGCTGTTGTTGATTGTCTCAAGAATTTATTCATCTGAATTTTATCATCTGAATTTTTCATTGCTTCATACAAACAAAACTGAATAAATAAAATTATCACATACCTAGATATAAGAAGATGATACAAAACCTAAAATAAGGCTATGGCATAATTTTCGTTTACTTTTTCTTTTAAAAATTATTTATTTTCACGCTTATCTTCTATCAATATATTTTTATTTTCTTCGTGTGGTAACTTAATTTTTGTTTTTGATTTAGCTTTGTGGTAAGCCAACCAAAAATTCAATATTTCTGCTCATAATACTTTTTTCTTTTTTACTGTTGTTATAAAGTTGTCTTACTTAGACAAAGACTTCAGTTGTCTAAAATTTGTCTAAATTGACGTTTTATTGTAGGCATATTTTCAACAAGTAAGGACTTCTAAAAAACTTTCTCATTAGACAACCGCATATAAAATCTAATAAATAAGGCTGTTTATGTTTTAGTTTTCAGATTTTATTGACCTTTTATTTCCGCTTGTTTTCTTATTTCATATTTTAATTTTCTAAGTTAATCTTTCTTATCATAGCTACATAAATAAAACTCAAAAGTAAACAAATTTACATAACAAAAAATATTCCAACGAACCCCACAAGCATCCTATTTAACTTACTAAGGTACCTACCTACTAACCAAACATATCCCGTAAGCATCTAACACTACTACCTGCGAAGTAACAAAACACAAACGCAAATTGCATTCTATTAATTTAACTTGTTAGGTACTAGCTGAAAAAAATAATTGGGGCCGCCGAGTAGCAAAACGAACCTTCCCTCATCGGAGCATCTTTACGACTGTGACTGTGACAGTGAACAAGCAACACAAGAACATTGAACGAGTGAACATGAATGCTGAACTTGAATAAAAAGTAATTTTCTTCAGTAATTCACTGACAGAGAGACAAACAATGAAGCACATCAAAAAACATAATGAACAGAGAGAGAAAGACATTTTGAATGAACTGTGACACTATGGGAAATAACGGGTGATTTTTTAAGAGGCTTAGAACTTAAAAAAAAAAAAACACAAAAAATTCGAAAAAATGAATGAAATATTTATTTGAATCGATAGTTTGAACCTTGCAATTTAATGTTTAAAGATAATTTCATGCAAATGTTGACCGCGGCTGCGTCTCAGGTAGCCCATCCGCTGAGTCCAATTTTGGCATACTCTTTCACACATATCGGCCGGTATCTCACGAATGAATGCATGGATGTTGGCTTCCAGTGCGTCAATCGAAGCGAGCTTGTCCCTATAGACATTAGCCTTGACATACCCCCACAAAAAATAATCTAATGGTGTCAAATCGCACGATCTAGGCGGCCAATTGACCGGCCCGAAACGTGAAATTAACTGTTCACCAAACTCGCCTCGCAATTGCGCCATTGTTTCGCGTGCTGTGTGGCATGTGGCACCGTCTTGTTGAAACCACATATCATGCAAGTCAAGAACTTCCATTTCGGGCAAAAAAAAGTTTGTTATCATCGCTCGGTAGCGTTCACCATTGACAGTAAGGCTGCGATTCGCATCATCTTTGAAGAAATATGGCCCAATAATGCCGCCGGCCCATAAACCGCACCAAACAGTGGCTTTTTCGGGATGCATTGGTAGCTGTTGCAATGCTTCTGGCTGATCTTCACTCAAAATGCGGCAATTATGCTTATTTACGTACCCATTCAACCAAAAATGAGCCTCATCGCTGAACACAAGCAGCGCGCGATGAACATTTCGAACCGAGCACGAATTTTGATAGTAAAATTCAATAATTTGCAAGCGTTGTTTATTTGTAAGACGGTCCATGGTTAAATTGCAAACCAAACTGAAGCTGTTTGACAGTGACACAAGGTACTAAACACACGTCAGCTGTCAAAACCAGTGTTGCCAAAACCAAACCAGCTAAAAAATCACCCGTTATTTGTGTTCTTCTTATTTGGGCTGATTCTCCGCACAAAAACTTGCAAATCAACGATGACGATGAACTATAGGAATATTGATTGAATATTAGGTACCACTTTTTAATTATTGTATTTTAGATTTGTGAGGCTTATCAAGAACCTACAGCTACGTTCGATACATCAAATTATTTGTCAATTATTGAATCTGCGAATAAAAAAAAATAATTGTATAGGTGCACAGACTTTTTAAGTTATTAGGTGGTATGTTAATGAACAGTTATATGTAATTGTGTAAACTGAAGTACTTTCAAAAAATTAAAATTTAACATATTATGTGTAGATTTATGTAATCTATCACCTGTATGAATTTGAGATTTTTAAAAACAATCGTTAAAAAGATAAAAAATATAACTGCCAAAAATTGATCAACAAAAATTAGTATATTTAAAAATTAATAAAAATTTTCTCAAACAAAAACAATTAATTATTTATTATCTTTTTTAAACTATAAAATGTATTGCAATCAGACCTAAACCTCATGTGCAGTAAATAATTTATGAACAATCTATTTTTGAATTTTGAAGTTACAACCTTTAATTTCTCACTTCGTAGATTTTTTGGAATTTCAAAATATACAAACGAAATCGTTATATTCAACGTTACTATCGATAAACAAAAAAATTGTCACTCTAGCACATCTCATTTAGATTTTTGGATTTTCGACCATTTCACATAAAAGCCCTATTCAATAATTCGAATTAAAAAAAAAAAACATAATTTTGCACTTTTACATACATTTTTTTTTAAACCATTTTTTTTTTAAACTGCCAACACATAGTTAAAGCTGCACAATAAACTGCTGACTGCATTTATAATCATAAAAATATAAGGTTAAAATTTATTATATTCAATTTAGTAACACCAACCAAAAATTCAATCGTACCCTCCATATACGCTAGCGTTCATCTCATATACACATTTATTCACTGTATTCATTTTAGTAACACCATAATTTATCCAAAACGACCCTATAAACATTTTCAATGTTGATATTATTACTTTTAAAAAAACACTTTTTTGAAACAAAATATTTTAAAATATGTTTTTTTGTAAGAAATAAATACTATCAATACAAAATAAATACATTACCAACAAATGGAGAAATATTTTTTTTAATTTTATAGATTTTTGAAATGATATTTTCCATCACTTCTTTGATCAATCAAATGTAAGACATCCCTGTGCTTTCTTGGAAAATTCTTCCTCAATTTATGTTGTTTATTATACAAACTACCTACCTATTTTTTTTTTTACACTTCGATATTCTTCTAATAACTTTTTTAATTGCTTAACAATGTGGTATCAGCGCGAACAGGAATTTTTGCAAAAATTCAGAATATCAACACTTCTTTAATGACCAATAAACAACTTTTATGCACCGCGTATTTCATATCTCGGATATAATAAAATAATAATTTTAGTACTTGAAATTTTGATTGTCGAATAGGTATTGATGACGACATAATGAACTATTTTTTTAAAATTATTTTTTGTCAAATTACAAAAAAAATTATAAAATTTTAAGAAAAACGAAATCAATGAACTGCCACAATATAAAAATGTCAGCACGATTGATTTATACATATTTTCAAACATCAAAAACATATATTAGTAGTTTATATTAACCCAGGGATGGCATTGACTACGATTTTGGGGTTAATGTTATTATGTTTGCCCTGCCAATAGTAAATTATATTTTAAACGACATTACATGAGTATTTTAAATTAATATAACAAAACATATAGGATTTTGAAACAAAGAAATATTAAAATATATTAAATTAAAAAAAAGTGTTAAAAAATGGAAAAACTACAAATATTTTCCTAAATTAAGAATTAAAATAAGTTAATAATATTTTTTATATTAATTGTTCAACAAAAATCACTCAAAAAATAATAAGAAAAAATAAAAAAGTTAAAAATAAAAAATATTTGAATACTTCGTAAAATCAAAATTAATTATTGCAAATTATTTTTCATAACTGTTTTATGTGGTTTCTTTAAACAAATCTTTTATTTAATAATAATCAATGAAAAAGCAACAAACAATGCTGAAAATCGAGAAAAAAAAAATAAATAAAAAGTTAAAATATTAAATTAATTAATATTTTTAAAAATCGAATTAAATTATAAATTGTATTTTTTAATTAATCTTTTTAATGCAGTTTTCTTAGAGAAACAATTAATCAATCAGAATTATCAAAAAAATTAAGAATATACGTAGATCGAGAGAAAAAAATAAAATGTGAAAAGTGTGAAATTCTAATACAAATTTGTATGGGAAAAGTATGACCTTAGACGCATGATGACATCAGATCAAATTTTTTTTTGGTCAATAATTTTTTCTTACCGCATAAAGTTTTGATTTAGAGGGTGTGCTTTCCAAAAAAAAGAGTTTGGAAAATAACGGACACCCTAGTGTACCCAACTCGCAAGCGAGTAGCTACTCGCTACTCTACAACAACGTTTTATTTTTAATAAGCTCATTATCGGCTGAACGGATTTGAATGAATTTTCTTGTACACAAAATTTCATAAAACATTAAATAATATTGACAATCAACATTTTCAACAAAAGAAAGAAATTTTGGAATTATAATTTTTATCGGAAAATTCGATTTTTTTTTGAAGTTTTTGTTTTGTACGCGCATAAATAAATATCTACCTGCTTAAATTTTGCATACTAGTATTTTTCCTTGAAAATATTTAAAGAATTCGATGTTGATGTAGATAGGCACCTACACATTTTTTTTTAAACTGCTCCTTATTTTTAGTTTTTTTATTATATTTGATCAAGAATTTGGAAGGCATCCTCTTTTTTTCACCTCAAACTATTAAGAGAGTTAAATTAACCAATTTAAATAACGTTTTTCACGACCTTTGTATTCAATTTTTTTAACCCTTGAACGTAAAATCAAGCACGTGTGACTCAGTTGTGTATGTTAATTATTTCTTGTCTGGTTCCAATATACTTGATTTTCATCACATCTTATGCGAGTCACCTCGCTGCTTTTCAGTACAAAAGACCATAATTAACTACAAATCTACCACGACTACAGAAAATAAAAATAATAATCTGAAAACATTACACAAAAATATTATTTCCGTTCAAAACCCATTAAAGATCATTTAATCATAAAGTTAAAAAAACGACTACTTTGTGTATGTATTAATGCACACATTCAGAAAAAACAATTCGAGCGATATTATTAAAATATTAGAAAGCCCTGGCGGAAGAATTTATTTTACTTTTTTCAAAGCTTTGTGATATTCTATCTTAAAAAAAAGGAATGAGAAAAAATTCCTTAAAGAATTCTCGTTATCTCTCGAAAATTTTTTAGTGCTCTTATGCGACAGGTTTCATTTATTTTTCAGTCTCATTTGTGAGTTTTAATATTAGATATGCAATTTAAGTACAATGTTCCTATATGTCTTCACATCAGGAATGGCTGCAAAGGATCTCATCTCAAGTGTCTCTTTGCACCCAATAATTTTTTTCTTATACCCGATATTTGTTTTAAAATTGAACATCAATGTGTATAAATGCATCGTTTGAAAATTCACGAAATTGTGAAGTTATGTTCAATTGAACGATTTTATTGTCATACAAAATATTCATAAGCATTTTTAATGATAACATTCATTAGAGGAAATAAGCTTAATGTTAGTTGATCCATTTGTGAAACAAAAAATTACTGGAATAGAATTTGAATTAGGATATGAATTCAATTGATTGATGAAAAACTAGAAGTGCTACTTTGATTTAATTATAACACAATGGCTGACTGAGATTTGCTATAGTGCCAACAAAAATATTCAATCCAACAGCAAAGTTGTCGTCTGTGAAGTTAGCAGGGCAACTTTCACCCACGGCCACGATAATGGGAACTTGACAGGAATTTGCAGTTTTTTGTGCATTTCTATTCCCGATTTTGAAGTTTGCAAATAAGGGTGTAATCGAGTGATCACTTCACAGTGAAGTTAGCCGGTTGCATAGTGTATCTCAGAAACCAAGCATACTAGGAACTTGCAATAGGGCTACAAATTTGCAGTTTGTTTTACGTTTCAAGAATAGACATGTTTGGTTCCTGAGATACACTATGTGACCTGCTTACTTCATATTGGACTTCAAATTTTGAACCTAGCTTATCGTTTAAATGCAAAAATCTGCAAATTTGAAGCCTTACTAAAAGTTGCTAGCATGCTCGATTCTTAAGATACACTATCTAACCTACTAACTTCACTGTGAAGTTAGCAGGTCAGTATGAGATTTTTTTTTTTTTCAAAAAAAGGACTTCAAAATTTTGAAGTAGCCTACTCTTGAAATGCAATTAAAACAGCAAATTTGGAGCCCTATTTCAAGTTCCTAGCGTGCTTGGTTCCTGCTGCCCCGAATCAATGAGTTTCGCGAGCGGGCAAAAAATTTGATTTTGGCGCCCCTCCAGTTTTTGTGATTAATAAAAAAAAACGCTATTAATACCTACTGACTTAATTGGATTTTTTGTAACGGGGAGAAATAATCTTTGATATATTCGCACTTAAGGTGTTAGATTATACAATATGCAATTTTTGACGAAGACAATACACACACAATGCCGTGGCAAGGGGGGGGGATAACAGGGGTTTGCCCCCCCACCTCGAAAATTTTTAGAAATGCATTTGTAAATAATATAAATATTTCCGTTTCATTATGAAATTTGTACCAACTCAATTTCTGCGATAGTTACGAACTGTGCCCAAAACTTTCTGAATTTAATAGCTACTAAGCTCACCTGGTAGGACATACTGAACGTCCATAGTAAAGAACCAGCCTTGATGGTTTCTAAAGTCAGGTTCAAATATACTTTCCTCTTTATGCATTCTGATTTCTTCAGTTTTTTGATAAAAATGAACAAAAAATTCGATACAAAAAATTTGGATTGTGACAATTCAAAGTCTGAATTCAAGCTAAAGAAGACAAAATGCCATACAGAACTAGATGCACAAGATAATTGTCTGACTACGGCCTTGTACACACACATGCCTGCAATCCTAAAGTTCTTTCAATCTTTCGAGATTTGTTACAAGGGAGGAAAGCCTAGTTCGAAAAAATGTTCAAACCGAAAATAAACCAAATTTAGGAAAATTTGTTAAAATGAGAAAATTTGTATTTTATAACAATCGGATTAAATGTAAGCTTACACCTTACTGACTTCTTCCAGGTCTTTTTTATTTAAACTTTCATGACTGATTTGAAATTAACGAAATGCTAATGATACTTTTGGCTACCGCATGCATACAAAAATCAGAGCATAGAACAAAGGTTATTGTTACTAACGGTTGAATCTCGCAAACCTGAACTAAGATATAAGTCCTATGCATGGATCTGTATTTCAGGATGACTAGACTAGAACAAATTAGTTGAAATTGTTTATGATACTTTTTCACGAAATAAAAAGTTTCGCGCGAAAACATAGAAATCGACTATTAGAACACGCTAATTCAACGATTATTGACATTCTTGACGAGTCGAATTTAGTACGCCGTCTGCGAAGAACAAAACCTTCCGACTTGGTGCGGTGAACAGAAAACCACTTTAAAATCGCGGATTAAGCAGGAACTTTCACCGGAAAGTAACCTGCAACACGTTACTTAACTTCGTTAAAAATAAATTGCTAAATAAATTCAACTTAGTTGCAATCGGGAAGTGGAGGTGGTTTTAGTGTAGTAAGAGTCTCACACTTCTATGAGCACGCGTTTTTCGGTCCTCATAGAGCCTTATGCAGGTTTGGCACCAACCCACGGGAAAATAAATAACTTTTTCAGCTGAATTCCGTTCGAAAATTCGTAATGTCGTACAATAATCCAGAGCTTCGCCCCTACAAATGAAGCGACCAAGGAACATATCACCGTGCTCTTGGGTTTACAAGAGACCCGTTTGCATAGTCATTATAGGAGACCTTAATGCACAAGCTGGATCAGAAATGTACCGCCTGGAACGCGTGATGGCAAAAAATGGCTTTGCTGTTCGACTTTTGTAACGATAATCGTCTTGAAGTGGATGAGACGGCGTTTAAACATAAGACTTGCAACAAAATCACCCGAATGGTCAAACTGAAAACTGATTTTGCAGCAATAGAAGAAGTTAATGTGCAATGCTTGAAGTATTTAAAATGCCGACATGGCTAACAACCACCATTTGGTTCTCATGAGTATAAAACTATGGTAGATATCCTTCTCTTTTGAAGTGCGACAGGGTGTGAGACAGGAGAATGCTCTATTGCAAATTCTCCATCTCTTTCTGCTGACGCCAATAGACGATGTTTTGAAGACCAGCGTTGGTACCTACAGTAGAGGGACTGGGTATTCAATGGAGACCGTTTAAAATGCTTTTTCCTGTTAAAAAACCCCAGCGGGCTCAACGGGATGTGTCAAACGCTGAAAGCGAAAGGAGTAGCAAGTGGTCTAAAAATAAATAGCAAAAAGAAAAAAATAATGCTGACAGGCCGCTCCACACATCAGCGTTTTTTTCTACAAGAAACGCCAGTTGAAAAGGTAGAAAATTTTAACTATCTTGGATGTACTACTGATCAGAACGTTAAAAGCGAATTTATAGCTCGTACGCTTTTGGTACTCTGTCTTAAATTTGAAAATCAAATAAAAAAATTATTATTTTTAGTTTTTGAAAAAAAAACTTTTAATCTTCTTCTATCAAATTCGGTGATAATTTTTTGACTGAATGTCTGGTTCCACTGCACAATTTTGGTGGATCAAAACTACGAATGAGTTTCAATGGTGAACCAACTTTAATTCAAATTGTGCGTGGTTTTATTTCAGTCACTCTATTGGATCGTTGGCAGCTTATGTTTCTCATCTATAACGCCCATACCATTCACTCGTTTAATCCAGATTAAAACTTAAATCATTATTGAAAGTAATTTAAATCCAATTCCATATTATTCACTTGTTTAATCCACACTTAAATCCAATCCCGATTAATCCAATTGGATTTAAACTGCCCTGGAAGTACAACATAAAATGTAAAACCTATTAGGATAGGTAAGAACTGAAAAATCTATTCCTTTTTGACACAAAAATGAGTTTGAATGCATCATATATTTGCATTAAAACCCATGCTAATGTATAGGAGTCCAGATAGGCACATGTATGGGTCCGAAGGTTTTGAAATATGTGTCAGACGGAAGGTTATGTAACCATACAATTTTCAAAACTAAATAAAAATAAAATAAATTTGAAATTAAAACGACGGCGACTACGACTAATTGTCTCGGTGTAATCTTGCTGATCTCTAGCCGTACTGTGGTCGTTCACGTACTTTTCAGTACTGTATGGTCATTAAGCTCGTCTTGCTGTGATCTCACCATGTTCATTAACATGGAAATCAGTGTCATGGTTTTCTCGCTAAGGTCCCGCTTAGGTCTTACCATGACATGTACCACATGTCTTATGTAATCTCACCGTGCCCATTTAGACAGATATCTGAGTCATGGTTTACTCGCTCAGTTTTCATCTGGGCTAAGGTCTCCCTGAAAACTCTCTGGGCTTAGTTGCTGTTGCATGCAACATGTAAAGGGTTTTTCAACAGGGACGCTACAAAAGTAGAGCGACGGGACAGCAAATGACGCTATATTTTGTAACGGTATAAATTGGGCTATAATTATATTAACAAATGCTACATATGGATACCCACATAGGATACCTAAAAACATTAGTTCCAGGCCCTACGTTGAGCGCCATCCGTAACGGTATATATCATTGGTGGGCTGCATGTTCATATGTTATGGTATACCAACCAGAACACATTACACCAATCGATTTTCGGTGGTTTCAGGACACAAGAGCACCATTTGCCACTTTTCTCATTTTCCATTGAATTAATTGATTTGTTGTATCCTTTTGCCAACGTCAGTCAACCCTTTCGAGAAAAGAGAGAGACCTTTAAACTACTCGGATCATTAAAACACTAAGACCCAGCTTTTCACTCGATAAGCTCAGAAAAGAACCCAACAAAGAAAAACCGAGTGGATTCTCAAAAAACTCTACTCCTCTTCGAAATTGTCCCCTTACGACTTTCCTTACCTTTAGGACCGATGTATACAGATACATCGGCGCGTCCAGGCAAGCGTCGGTAGGGGTGTCCGATCGCATTGTAACTGAAGGTCTGCTAGTTTGCCATGCTTAGCTCGTCGATGGGGGGGGATCTTGTTACTTGCAGAAAGGACGGTGTTACCTTCTTTATCAGACCTAAGTCTATGATGTCAGTCGACCTAGTATCTAACCATTTTTAAAAATGGTGGGGCCCGAGATTTAGTTACCGTTTTATCTCTTTTTTTTTGTTTCCGATTTTTCCATACTTAGCGGAGGACATAGGTCGTCGTGTCCTCAGAGCGCTTCTGTACCCACCCTTTAGCATTCCCTAATAAAAAAAATATTTTACTGAGGAACGCTCCTATGCCATTACTTGTGCTCCCGAATATTGTAATGGCCCTCATCGAAAGGGGGAAGTAATTAACTTCCCCTTAAATTTCAGGAAACCTTGTATTTCCCTTCACTCCCATTTCACTCACTTCCCAAATTGAATTTTTACCGACCCATAATAAGGTTCTTCAGGTTAAAAAAAAAAAACAAATTGAACGAATCTCACAATCGAAAAAAAAAAATAACATTTTTTTTTACTTCGTCAGAAAAGTCTATTCCTCAAATGTTATACCTTTTCAGGAAATTATAAGACACAAAAAATTTATCTTTGATACTCTGACTAACAATCATAATTTTATTCAGTGTAGACTCTTAAACTACTTATTACTATACACAGAAAAATATTTAAAAACCATCACCACTCATCGGATTATAAGTATAACGCACGAAACAAAATTTTGTCTTAGAAAACGATATATTTATGCATGAATGTAATTATGTATTCGTACTTTCAAATTTAAATTGGAAAACTTCAGAATTATCCCTTCAAAAAAAAAACAAAAGCTAATAACCCACAATTTATGTTTCTATCAATCCGAAGTCGCTTATACGATTTCTTAGGTGAACTATTCGCTTTTACTCTTTTTAATTTCTCTGATTAGTTTTACTTTTCTTATAATTTAATTACTCTTCATTTTCTTAACTTCATTTTTATACGCAGAAATATGTCATATAAAGAAAATATAAGTAATAAAAAAAATCACTTACCGGAACTCCACAGTTGTTGTGCACAGCAGCTGGCGAGGACCTGGTGAATTTATATACATATATGTTGATAGTTGAAAATATTTTAAGTTTAAAGTTGTCTTGAGCCGAAAACGGGGGGGGTGATAATCGAATCATATTTTCATTCACTTTTTTTAAAATTGGTAGTTCAAAAAAAAATTAGATATGTTCGCGATGGGTGAGACGTTACACTTTATAATTTGTTACAACTTCTTATCAACTATTTTATCCTATTCAACCATTCCTATTCTTTACTGAAGTTTTAAAATAATTGAATACCTATTCTTTGTTTAAAAAGTATTCCTTATGCAAAACTCCTAATGGTAAAATTTTACCATCCCTAATCTTAACTCAGTTACTTGTTTACTTTTATCATAAACTCAACAAAATTATCACACTATTTTAAAACTTAAACTTTGCTTGATATCCAAGCAAATTCGATTAGCTATTTTCGTCAATCAAATTTCAAATTGTTCTTTACTTCAAAAAAAATTATTTTATTTAATTCTTTACTCTAATTTATACTTTCCTTTTCATACTAACTTTATACTCGTACTAATCCTTTTAACAAACTTAAAATTTATTTTTAGCTTTAACTTTCTTTTATTTTTCCTTCCATCTACTTTCTTTCTACAAAATGTTTAAATTAATCTTCCTTTAAGGTCTATTCTATTTTTTTCTTATTAACCTCTTTCTTATTTCTTCTACCTACTTTTTTCTTTCCGCATAAACTTTTTTTGTTTTTTCTTGTCACTCAAACTTTGATTTTTCACTGCACTTTTCTAATACTTTTCCTCTTTTTTTTAGCACAAAATTTATCTTTTCTTTTTCAGCACTTAATTTCTCTACTTTTTTTCTCTTACTGTATTTTCTTTTTAATATCTTTATCAATATCCTTTCTTTTCTATTACTTTCTTTTTAATTATGTCTTTCTTTTTTTTTTTTCTACCTGGATTCTCCTACCAGAACTCAACAGGAAATAATTTCCTCTCCCTTTTTCTAACGAAGATTTAATCTTTTTGTTCCCCCCACATGGATCTTGTTCCATCGGCGCAACTGCCGGTGCCTTGCCACTGCACGGACTGAAGAACAGCTGGGGTGCTTATGCGATGACTAATTCTGTGTTGCAATCGGATTAATCCTTCTTTTGGAGTTAAACTTCTCTCTCTGAAGTTCAGACCCAGGACTTGATTTTTGTTTGTGATGACGTTACGGTGGAGCAACCGAAATATAGCAACCAAATATTTCATGGCCGAAAACTGTACATATGTACGTGCACATGAATTTTTAGATTCGCACGTCGCTTCGTTCGGAAACACAATCCACCACAGGAATAACTAGACGGTGGATCCCCGCACTTCGGTTTTGGATTTGCTTGCGGTTAACCCACCCCTATTTCTTTTTTGGATCGAGAAATTGATTTTGAGATCTCCGTCGGCAGCGCAAAAAGAACAGATGGTCCTCTAGAGAATCTATTGTGGTGTGTGTTGAACGAACTTGATTAGGTTATGTTTTCTACCGATTTCGTATTCTGTAGTCTTACCTGGCTATTGAGTTTTGTGGGGTTACACTTCATACATCTTTTCCAATCGAGGAAAATTTTAAAGGGTGCCGGTCTGTCGGCCAATAAAACAAAAAAAAATATCCCCACGTCAAATTGCTCGAGGGTGGCGATCGCTCGGCCATTCGAGAAACAAAATCTGATGAAAGAAAGGTTTCAGTGTGCCTTGAGTGGGACAATTTGTTGAATTCTCCGTCTTATGAAATATTCTTTTGCTTACCACCAAGTAGATAAATTTGTGAATCCTTTAGTGGCACAATCGATATATTCTTTTACCCAGGGAAAAAAAATGTTCTATTTCTTTCGATAAAGATACTCGATGGACTTTTTTTCAACTCGTATGTTACATCTTGTATTCGTATAATGAGAGTACACTGCGATGGATGCAAAGAACTGATTTGGCCGACAAATCGAAAGGAAAAGAACTCGATCGAAAAACTTTACCACGAGGAACCCTGATTGAATTTCATTTGATCCGAATATGACGAAATGAAATATGGCGGAAGTTGGCGATCGGTCCGGGGCGGCTCGGAACATCGAAGTTTCAGCTTTCAACTGTGCCACCCACCGAAAACTTTATGTCCGAACACAAGAGTTAAGTTTACACGGTCGATTATACATTTGTCTCGAATATTTTCGTCGTAATGGAAATTTACTTTCGATACGAGAAATTTCGTGTGGTTGGCTTTCGGTGTTAAGACATTTTATTTAGACGAACAAAACGAATATTTTTCGAGCGAGAGGTTTTGAGATATCTTTGTCCTGAAGTATACGAGGGTGTACTTAAGGGTACGATTACACTTCAGACTAAGATCTTCTTGACTTTAATCTTTTGTATGGTTCTTGTGAGCTACCTTTTAGTGCCGTTCCCTACAATTTTTTGCCGCTCTTTTGACATTTCTCTTCAGCCATTTCATGATGGAAAGATATACGAGCCAACAAGGAGTCGAAATTATTAAAATTTACTACCGAAAATTGGGTTCAGCGTCTGGCCTTCTGCAAGCGTGCCCGTGGTGGCCATGCAAAAAAATCGAGTTCCATACATAATGGCATAAAACGTACTTCCACAGGAAATTCATTGATATCCAAAACCGTTTTTGTTTGATTTAAAAAAAAACTTTTGTAGCGCTCTTATTGAAAACCCGATATATACACACATAGACTTATATCTGAAAATATATGAACAATCGTAGGCTTATGCTCGTATACCTGTACTTGAAGCTTCTATAAATTGTATTAAATAATATTTTGTGAAGTCGGCTCAAGGATTAAATAAAGTGATTCTAGTTATCATTAAATAAAAAGCCCTACGAAACTCTCATTAAAAAAATTTACATACAAAAAAAATTAACCGGAAAATACAGACACTGATAAAAGCTTGTAATTTTTTTTTCGCTTAAGTGCACCACAAAAAAAGACATTAAAATAAATTGCAGGTTCTTAAGGGGTTTTCTTATGTTAAAGAAGGGGTAAGGAAGCACAGTTCAGAATAGTATATAAAAACATATAGAACACATCAACCTTTATTGGGATCATACTCATAATGTTATCTCATATTAAAAAGTGGGTTTAATATATTATGTACCTTACCAACATATATGATTTTCCTCTTTGGTGTGTATTTCTTTTTTTACAAGTAGGTAGGTACGTATTCTTATAATATTTATGTTAACATTTATTTTAACTTCCTTGTCGTAAAATAAACTAAACTCATAATGAAAATTATTTTAGATAACAAAAGAAAACACATAAATATCCAACTCTAAAATCACATACGAAATTAAAAAAAAAACCCTATTTACCTTTGAAATTTCTTTGTATTCATGCGGCAGTGATGTAATGTGAGTGGGGGACTTGGGGATAGAGCCATAGGTTGGTATATTTAAAAATTTTCTTTTCTTCTATATCCTCTGTTAAGACCTATTTATTGTATAGCAGCTATAAAAGGACACCGATTTATTATCAGAATGTTAATGGACTAAAAATAATAGACCAATAACGGTTAAAAGCTCAAATAAATTTCCCTCACTATGACCACTGTATACTGACAAAAAATTGGCTTAACAATTTTGTATCAAAACTGGACTCTTTGATATAACTTATCGAGTCAACAGGAGCAAAAGAAACCATGTCACGTAAGTTCTTATTTTGTTTGTCCTATATGCCAAAAACGTTGGGTTTTCAATTTAAAGCCATAATTTACAATTTTTTTTGTGAAAAGTTTCGGTAATTTTTTTTTTATTTTTGAATATTTGGGCATTTGGCCAAATTTCTTTTCATCTTTTTTGAAATTTAACAAGAAAGTAAGGCAACCAATATGAATAAGATCTGCTCTCTTTTTAATAATCCTCCTCATTTGTTTTTTTTTTTAGTACATACTTTTTCTTTCTTGTTTTATCTTCGCTTCATTTTTCAAACGCTCCATTTCAGCTATGGCAGTAAGAGGTTTATTTACTTGTTACCCCCTCATGACTCCTGCCCACCAACACCTTTAGTCGAAGATGCCAGGCCTCTACGTTGTTTTGTGTTCTTGGATACGCTTCTTAAGTTCGTATTGAGCAATCATGCATCCATGCAGTCAACTTCTACATAATAGCTTTTATCTTAATCATCAACTATCGTAGTATTACGAGTATTAGACTTCGGAAGCAGGAACAAAGGCTAGGCTCTTATTCATTGGCACATGGAGTGCAAAATCTTCAGAGTTGCCATACTTCTTTACGAAACTGTAGTAGAAATTGAATTAGTATATGTATGAATGGAAAGATTTGATCTTACCGTTCTTTCTGAACTCTTCTTTCCAAAATTTGTCCGAACTGAAAGAGACACCCTCTAAAATCAGCCATAGGAGAGTGTAATTTCATTGCTGAAGCAATTACCTTTTCAAAGTCGCAAATAATGCGCTTTGGTAAAAATGCGAATACTATAGCCGTTAGTAACTCTAAGCAAATCTGAGAAAAAAAAAAAAAATTCACAGAGGGAGCGTTTCTTTTATTTTGCTCATTAAATAAAAATCAAGGGGAACTATTTGCCCTTCCACTTTGCCATGAATCGAAAATAATTGTTGCATATTATTATTCTTCGGATAAAATAGAAAATTCTCCTTCTAAAACATACAAATTTAAAGGAATGTCTACGTAATTCAATGTTTCTGGCTCTTTTTGATTATTAGCTGATTGTCTTCATTTTTTCAAAATAAAACAAGTAACTATCCACGCACATGTAGTACCTCGTGGCATGATGGTTAGTGCGAAGGACTGTCATGCCAAAGGTCTGGGTTCGATTCCCAGCCGCTGCCAACTAAAAACAGAAATGTTTTTTTCGCGAGGTACTGCCTCTTGCGAGGAACTGACAAACCCTCCAAAAGTATACTTGTCATGAATAAGTGCTTTCTCATCTAGCCGTTCGGACTCGGCAAAAATTGTAGGTCCCCTCCATTCCTGCCAACAACACGCACACAGGAATGGTTGAGAGTTGTAAGAGTCACTAGGCCTTGGTTCTTCACGAGCTGTTGTGCCACCAAATTTATTTATTTTTTTTATCCACGCACAACTTATTTTTTTCATTAAGCAATGGTACGAGTAGTTTTACACATTCGCATGGTAACTATAAATTAGGCTTTATTTGATTTTAGATTTAATTTTAATTGATCAATACTAATTTCATCAAGCAATACAAATAAATATTTATTATAATGTAATGGTAAGAAGGATGAGGAGTGCGACAAAAGTACATTGGAACAACAAAACGGCAACTAGGAATACGAATTAATAGCCAAACACAATGCAGACGTGAAGAAAAAAAGAGCATCAGGACTATCATTGATGTTTACCCTAACTATATGTCCTTCAAAAATATTACAAGCCAAAATTCAGTGGAAATCTCTAATATGTTTCCTACTTTTTCAAAGAGGCTTTCTTAGAATCCAATTATAATGAGCCATTATCTTTACCAACTTCCTCACAAAATTACTCACACCTCAGTTCAATCAATTTCTGAGAATTGTATCGTAGACAACATTCTAAATCTCGACGAATGTTTTAGTTCTTGTCCTGATGGCGTTCCGTCCTGTGTGTTAAGGAAATGTGCATCTCTTTTGTAGTACCCTTTATATTTATATGTTCTTTTTAATATATCACTCAGTTCTTCAATTTTTCCAATGGTATGGAAAAATGGTTTTATAACTCTAGTTCACAAAATAGGATCCACAAATGATATAACAAACTACCGCCCTATTGCCAAACACTCAGTTATTCCAAAACTATTTGATTCTATTATTTAAAAGACAGGACTTTTAACAACAGTTCTATTATTTTTGACAATCAGCATGGTTTCGTGAAAAAAAAATCAACTGCTACAAATTTATTCCATTACACATCTTTTTGCTTGGATGCTTTTGAAGAACGACTGTGTATTTACTGATTTTAGTAAAGCTTTTGACAAGCTTTGTCACAAAACTTTAATTTCTAAATTAAGAAATCTGGTATTTAATGAATATTTTTTAATTCATACTTAGAAAATAGAAACAACTGTGTTACTTATCGTAATGAATGTTCCAACCATTATAATGTAATCTCTGGTGTTCCTCAGGGGCGCAATTTAGGTCCTCTATTGCTTATATTATTTATTAATGACCTAACTTTGGTCTTACAAAATTCCTCGGTTCTTATTTATGCTGATGATATAAAACTTTATAAGAAAATAATTTCTATTGATGATTGTTTGCTACTGCAAGAAGATTAGAATAGGTTTAGGGAATGGTGCAATATTAACCTTCTTTTATTGAATATTGACAAATGTGACACTATGTGTCTTACACGCAAAAAAAAAACTTGTTTAAATTTCAATTATACGCTTAATTCTTCTCCTCTTTGTAGATTGTCCGTGTTCTCTGATCTGGGCATAATTCTCGACACCAAATTGGCATTTACTGAACACTTTAACTTAATCATTAAAAAAGCTAACAAAATGCTTGGATTTATTAAGCAATTCTCTCGAGACTTCAAAGATCCTTATGCCCTCAAACTTCTTTTTAAATATTTTATGAGACCAGATCTCGAATATGAGTGTGTCCTATGGACGACATATTACTCTATACACATCAATATGCTGGAGGCGGTTCAAAAAAGGTTTATGTGTTTTTGTCTTCGTTTTCTTCCATGGTCCCAAAGTACGTCTCTACCCTATATACCTATATTCATAGACTAAAGTAGATTAACCTGCCATCGCTCTCGAAACATAGAGAGTGCCTAGAGCTATGTTATATTATTGGTAAAGTTAACGGTTCAATAACATCTTCATCAGCTCTGTGTCGTTTAAATTTCAACTATAGTCAAGTAAGCATAAGAAGGCAGATCCCTATGAGTCCTATATTCAGGAGATCAAACTATGGTGTTAATAGTCCTCCAATTCGTTTGATTTCGGTTCTATATTCCTAGTGGTTTCATGATGGAACTAAGTTTATTCCTAAGAACTGTAACTCATTTGAAACGGTAAAAAAAATGATTTGAGTTATTTTCAGTGCGTTGTAAGTGATTATTTGTGCATTTAGTGTGATCGTTCGTGTCATTTAGAGTGTTTTTTTATTTTTGTCCAGTGAATAATTATTATTAATTCTTTTTTTTAGAATGGGAGGTAAGTAATGTGCATAAATGTCAAGAATTTGTTATTTTGTTGTTATACAAAATATAGTTTGTGCAAATCTATGAAATATGACCATTTATGAAGCTTTTTAGGTGTGGTTCAGCTGTGAAACCAGTAGGAAATAAATAATTTTTATTTTAGTTTTTTAGAGAAAGAACAATTTTCAATACATGACCTGGAGGGTATAACTTTTCGAATCTGAAAGTGGTAGGGAAGAACCACAAGATCCTGAAAAAAATGTTGAAAATCTATTCGACATAAATGCGATGAAAGTTTTGTTGACGAGCCTAAAGAAGAACTTCGCGAGGGATGGATTAGCGAAGATGATCTTCCTTTGTCTGGTCTTCAACAAAAAGAGAGGGCTAAGCAAACTATCTGGACAAAGTAAAGAAATTATTTACTCGGTATGGAAAAAGACTTTGAAGAAGAAGTAAGACCCGCCATTTCGGATGACTTATAGAAACACCTACCCATGTGTTCCTTCAATTATTTCCAATGGAACTAATTGAACATATTGCATTTCAAACAAATCTATATGCCGTGCAAAAAGCTGGATGAAATTGTAATAGCTTCATTTCAACCAATGCAGAAGAAGTCAAAGTGTTCCTGGCAGTCAACTTAATGATGGGCGTCAAAAAGCTTCCCAGTTATTGCGATTATTGTTCATCTATGCCTCAACTAAGAGATAGTTACATTTGTTTACTCATGTCAAGGGATCGTTTTGCTTGGCTTCTTGGACATATTTATATTTGAACGACAATTTGCGACAACCAGAAAGAACATCTCAAGATTTTGATAAGCCTTATAAGTTACGCCCTCTCATTACGAAGCTTTCAGAAACATTTTTATCTTCACTGAAGCCATCCAAATTTCAATCGATAAATGAATCGATGATTAAATTCATGTAACGGAGTTGTTTTCGAAAATATGTATATGCCCCTGAAACCTTTAAAACTCAGATACAAGTTTTGGATCAGAGCTGACGAAAAAGGATATGTTTGCCAGTTTCCGATCTGATAAATAAATAAATAAATTTTGTGGCGCAACAGCTCATGGAGAACCAGGGCCTAGTGACTAACAACTCTCAACCATTCCTGTGTGCATGTTATTGGCAGGAATGGAGGGGACCTACAATTTTTTGCCGAGTCCGAACGGCTAGATGAGAAGCACTTATTCATGACAAGTATACTCTTGGAGGATTTGTCAGTCCCTCGCAAGAGGCAGTACCTCGGAAAAAAAACATTTGTTTTTAGGTGGCAGTGGCCGGGAATCGAACACAGACCTTTGGCATGACAGTCCTACGCACTAACCATTATGCCACGAGGTACTACGCCAGTTTCAGATCAACACAGGGAAAACCACGGCAGCTACCGAAGAAGGTCTTGGTTCACGTGTGGTGAAGGACCTTTCCAGGACGTAGGAAAAGGACATTGCATCATTTTTGATAATTTTTTCAATTCTATCCAACTTTAAAAAGACTTAAAAGCTGACATGATTTACTCCTGTGGAACATTTCGGAGAGGAAGAAAAAATGCACCCACTGATCTGCTAGATGACAAAAATTTACAACAAGGGCAATCTGACTGGTGAATTAGTAAGGATGGTCTAGCATTTACATGACCCATCAGTTACTGGAACAGCAATGCGTATGCAAAAAGATGGCCTTCGGAAGAAGGTTTCTTGTCCACAACTTGTAAGTGATTACAACAATCATATGGGCTAGGTTGATAAAGTAGATATGCTAAAATCCATTTATGAAATAGACCGCAAATCAAAAAAAAAGGTGGCATCGGATTATGTGGTATTTACTGGATATATGTGGCATTGTAAGTGTTCCCGTTTTTTTTTTTTAAATAATTTTTTTCTGTTTTGATCCAAATTTTGAGAAATTACCCCTCCCGCCTAAGCGGGGAAATATGGACCTTCTCCAATACTATTTTTTTCTGGTCTAAATATAATCTATACCCTCAGATTGTTTTTTTTCGCGTTTTATAAGAATCACCCTAACCCCTTAGTTAGTACCTTAAAGTGAAAATAGGGAGACCAGGAGGGTGAAATAAGAATCTGAAAAAAAATTTGTTTTTTTATGTAGAACCATTTGATGCATATCCATCGGAATTTCAAAGAAATCCAATATAAAAAAAAAAACAGACAAACAATCGAGTTTTGTACCGTTGTCTAGAGGATGTAATTCCACCAAAACAACTTCTGACTTTTGACCATCAACGAAGAACTCAACGAACTCTACGAACACGACAGAAACGAGACTGTTGATGATGACTTAATTGATGAAACTGACATTCATATTTAAGACATTTTAAAACACGGACTTGATTATTTAAACTTAACAACTTGACTGAATGACTCACTGGGACACCGACTACACAAAAATTGAAGGACTCGGACGTGGAATGCAATGAAAGCCTACCTCCTCGCGGTGCGTTGTGAATAACGCGAAATGAATTTATAAATTGAAACTTTGCATACACCCAACCTCGCACCTACCCCGAAAGTGTGCCCAAGCAGGGGGGTTGCAGGGGGGCAGCATGCCCCCTCTACAGACCTGACTGTTTATACGTCGTAATGATGGGTGCAAAAGCACTTTATTTATGTAAACAAGCAAAAAACAAAAATGTCATACAAAAGTAGTTTCAGTAATTTTTAATTTTCTCAAGAAGAAGAAGACAAAAAATCATCTGGTTTTCAGTTTTTGATTAGGAATTACCTAGAGCATCGAGTTATAGAAAAAAAGTAGTATATATAAATTAACACTTCTGAAAAATTACACTTTGAACTTTTGTTTATGTTTTTTTCACAAATTTTGAGTTCAAAACCCATTTTTCTTGCTTTAAGAATTAGCTAATAGAACAGAGTATTGGCTTTAAATAAAGAACTAAAACTTGATTGTAACTTTTTTTTTATTTTTAGTACTTTTTTTCTATAGTAAAAAATGCTTGTATTTAACTGTTCTACAAAAACCCGTAATAATTTTTTTGGCCCCTGAGTTATCGCACTCGTGCCAAATTCTTTCAATATTAAGATGAAGTTTTGGAAAATGTTCTTCTTTTTATAATTGGCAGAATTTTGAAAAAACAGAATTTTGAAAAACAGAATTTTTGCAAAAAGTATGTTGAGCTGTTCGGAACTTCGACCCCCAATCCACTTTTCATCTTAAGGCTTTTAGTATAAAAAACGTTGTAACTAAAAGAAAAAAAGGAAACATTTTTGTACACAAATCTAAAGTATTTTATTAATGTGCATGTAAAAACAAAATGTATCATTATATAATTTATTACATTAATTATTATTAATTATTTTGTATATGCAAATATTAATCAGTTATTTTCCTAAAATATTTTAGAGAGTAACGTGTCGAGATTTGGATCCGACTTCTCATTACGATGATAGAGAAGACGAAAAAATAGGTCTCACAGTTCTGTCTGATTGTCTTTTCGGCTCAACTTAAACGGCTGGATCGATTTCCTTAAAACTTGGTACATAGTACTTTTTGAGGATTCTCTCCACACGTTCTTTTAATTTTTCTTAGAACCAAAAATAACAGTACCTGCCATACAATTTTAGCAATTTTACAAATTCTAATTTTTCACGACTCCACAACTTTTCTTAAGAAATATTTTTTAAATTTCTTTTATTAACATGCCTACCTTTAAATAAGAAACCAGGTATTAAAATAAAAAAAGACAAAAAGGAAAATCGGTTTTAGTACGTAAATTTGAAGTAATTTACATTTACCCCTGCGGGACCAACATGTCACAGTTATCCTTAGCTAACATATCATTTTTTTTCTTCTCTTGACCAAATATACAAGCTCTAGTTTTTTTTTTCAAGCAAATTATGCCAAGTATGTTTATTTAACAGTTAAAAATAAATCTAATCCAAAGAACTTATACTTACGTCCTACCCAAATAATTAAATTTTATTCACAATTCTTACAGTTTTGTTCAAAAAGCACTTGTAATAAGAGCATCTTTGCAAAGCAAGTCATTTTAGAGTTTATACAGAATAAAACGAAAGCATGATTCAAGATACAGACTTTTCGAAATAATTGCCCATTTAACACAGCCATATTATTGTAGTCTTCTTCAGTCCATGATTTTACTTTTTCCTGAATACCAAAATCGAAATAATTATTCTCTGGACTGTATTTTATCAAGTTGCCTACTTGCAATAGAAATAAATTTCCACTCAAATGACTTTGCTGCTAAAAACTTAGTTCTTTTGTTGAAAATTGTATACTCGAGTGTAAACACTTTTGTAAAATAATTCTAACGAAGTAGGTACTATCTCTTGGGCAGTTTGCCAAAAAGTTATTGTTTTAAAATATTGTTGTAGTGATTACTCTCACAAGAAATTGTATTCGTTTAATTGCTTGACTATACATTTAGGAATATATTCCATACCAATAGACATCGTATAGGTACTACAATAGAAAATCAGATCCAGAGAAGAATGTTCAAGATGAAATCCTTTTGAAATTCCAAATGAACGCATTCAACAGCTAAGGCATAAGGATGCTTGCTTAAAAACATTGTTACGGAATTCAACACACGTAATCGCACTTGGTATTTGTACTTTTGAAAAAGATTTTCTCCAATTCTTTCACACTACTTGCACGTTTCATTTATGGGTATATAGCTGGGTGCTTTGAGTGTATATGAAAACTAAGTTTTCATAAATATAATCCTCTTTTCGCATGATGCAGAATGTACGATGGAAAGGATCAATCTTATCATTCCCACATATCAATCAAATCACATGACTCTGACACATCGACATCAATCGACATTTCATGATAAAAGAATCATTTGAAGTTCCAAAGTGCAATTTAACAGTTTTATGAGGATTATTTGTATAAAGAGGAGTTGGAATTTTCTAGAAAGGTCTTAAAAATTCAATGAAGTGAGGCATCTTAAATTTGCAGCATTTTGTGATTTAGAAGTGGAATTTCTTTGATAAATAAAAGGAATGCAAGGCTGGCTGGAATGCAATGTCTTGCTCTTATAGCTCAAGTAACTTCTTGACGAAGTTCTCATTGAACTTGGCACTTTAACTTTTAATTAAAATGAAGTTGCGATGTACCACATTACTTACATCTACATTAAGTAAGTAAATATTGCTATTAATAAGTTGAGAGTTTGGGAATATTTTTAGTTCAAATAAAATTGATTATTTTAATTGGCAAGGAACAGTGAGAGCAAATAAGATTAAAAAGGATCCCAATATTGCTGTACAACTTAATGGTTATGATGTTTTTCAATGCCTAAATTTAAAGTGATTTTTGGAAAAAAAATGATTAAACTTACCGGTAACTAAGGACAAAATAAGAAGTCACTTTTATATAACTTGCTTGAGCCAAAGGAAACTTGCACATTGGATTTCGACAATGTAAATTTTGTCTTATGAACTTATGAATTAATAATTCAAGTTAAAAGTTCAAATGAGCTCATTTGATCTTTTAACTTGAATTATAAATTCGGTCACTCCACTCAAACAGAAGAATTTTCTTTTTCAATTTTCTTCATATTCAATTCTTATGGACTTATAACTTTATTATTTCCCATCGAATTTCGAACATTTAAGGCAGGTACCTACCTTCATAGGGAATACAAATCATTCTCTACTTCTGGGGGTTTCCGTCAAAGGCACCCCTTTCTTTGGAGCTTAAATGCATCCCATCAACCCTGTATTAGTTCCATAATTTCCTCATAAATATAACAGAAAATACGTAGTTCCGATTCTATCAAATTCTTCCTTTATGTCAAAGTCTGAAATAACGCCAATCAAACTAAGCACAATGCCACCACCACTTTAGTTTACCCAAGATTTGCGGATATCTTCAACGAGTATACTGTAGCCAAAGTAACAAAAATGGGAAAAACTAATTTAATTTTTAAGAACTTTTAAAAGCACAACAGGAGTTCGAATTGAAACATATCTTTTTAAGTGTTACCTTGTCATCAAGAAGAAGGAAAGAGCTAGAGCATACGAAAAATCCCTTTCAAAACTTTTAATGAAAATTGAAACTTTTGTAATGTTTATGAAATAGCTTGTGTTGGGTAATTGAAAGTTATGGTGCATGAATTACTATCGAACTAGGAAAGGAATACAAATTTTATTTCTGTACCTTGGTTCTTAAAACACCAATGTCCATTTTTCACAATATTAACTGAGGAACAATACCTAGAGATGAGATGAGTCGTGATTTTTGAATCATAAATAAACCAGTGACTATTTTCTTTCCCGTGGGTAGGTGTAAAACCAGGCGCTATAAGGAACAAGAAACCCGTACTCATAGGTGTGTGAGTTTCTACTTTTACTTCCCGATTGCAACTTAGTTTTTTTTTTTTTTTTTTATTATTAATTTTATTTATGTAGCAATTTATTTTTAACGAAGTGTTGCAGGTAACTTTCCGTTGAAAGCTCCTGCTTATGCCACAATTTAAAGCAGTTTCCTGCTCACCGCACCAAGTCGGAAGGTTTTTTTCTTCGCAGGCGGCGCACGTCAATGTCAATAATCATTGAATTAGCATATTGTAATAGCCGATTTCTATGTTTTCGCACAAAACTTTTTAGTCCGCCCCGAACCGTACGAATCCTTGTGAAGATCTTCGTTTCTTATTTCTTTATATCTACCACGGGGAATTTACAAATGACCAAAGAAATATATTTTCAACCGTTTGAAGAATATTCAATTTCGTATCGCAGAAACAACTTGAGACTTGTAAACCATAAGTCCAAGCAGGTTTAAGTACTTGTCGTCATAAAATCAATTTATTTTCAATACTAAGCTTTGAATATTTACCGAGTTGTCAGTTCATATCTCTTGAGCTTCTTTTTAGTTCTTTACTTCCATTTTAATTTCGCGTCTATAGAGTCATTCCCAGATACTTTACCTCATTTGCAAATGGAACGGTATGAAGAAAGACGGGTAATCTATTTATTTTTTTATACGTAAAGTCCACGTGTTCTGACTTTTGTTCATTGAGCCGAATAGCGCTCAATGTTTCTGTCCACTCAATAATATTACTAAAAGCATTTTGTAATTTAACTATAGCTTCGCTAATCCATTTGTCTACTGCTAGTATTGCAGTATCATCAGCAAACGTGGCTACAATAGTGTCATCTGTTTGAGGTATATCGCGTATAAATAAAAGGTACAGAACTAGACTTAATACACTTCCTTGTGGTACTCCAGCCACTATTTATTTGAAATTAGAATAATTATTTCCGTGTCTTACACGAAAAAGTCTGTAATCTAGACATCCGTTTAGAATGTTATAAAGTCCTTCAGGCAGCACTTGTCATAATTTGAATTTGAGGCCTTCGTGCCACACCTTGTCAAACGCCTGCGACACGTCCAAAAATACTGTCGAACAGATTTTCTTTTCTTCAAGAGCTCTCTCAATTACGTCAATTATTCTATGCACTAAATCAACTGATGTGCAGGTAATAATTGTTTCTCTTCTATTATCAGCTGCAGCAGGCGCAGGAGTACTATTCTTTCAACAACTTTTGATATTATAGGAAGAATCGAAATCGGCCTGTCAGACTTCTTTTCGTGAGATGGTTTGCCAGGTTTCAAAGCCAACATGACTTCCGTAACTTTCCATTGGCTCGGAACAAATTTTAACCTTAGAGCGGCATTCATTATGTTAAGCAGGTTGATAAAGCATTTTTAGAATTTTTGCCATGATATAGTGATATCCTGGAGCTTTATTTGACTTAAATTTCTTTATTTCTCTTTTTAATTAATATGTATATTAATATTTTCGTTGAGTTCTTGCCCATTGAACGGCTTAAATGTTTCCTAAGCGCTTTTTCTTCTTACTTTTAGCCCATTAATTTTGGCTTTTCTTAATCGGGGGCACTGGAAGCTTTGGTTTTTTCGTTGTTTTTATAGCTTACCAAAGTGAGTACTGAGTAGTTTGATTCTTTCCCCGCTGTCAAGCCTTTTAGGTAATTTTCAACTTCAAGGTTTTGAAATCTGATATCGCCGTTCTTAGCATATTACTCAAGCGATTTAAATGAGCTTTGTGTTGAGGAGCACGGGTTTGCTGCCATTTTTTACGTGCTTTTCGTTTCTCTTTCACTAAATCTTTTATTTCTTGCGGATATTTTATATCTTTAAAGCGAGGCATTAGCCTTTGATAAGGTGTGTTATCCCAAGCTGCTATTTGTATTAGATCAACAAAGGTATGTAACTGCGTCTTCAAGCTCAAGAGGTGTTTGTAATGATACCCTTAACTCAACGTTGTCCTCGATATCTTTTTAAATCAATCCCAGTTGGTTTTACTATTTGTCAACCTGGGTGGTTGTTCAATTTTAACAAGTCTTTCGTTCATAGTGAGAACGACGGCAGAATGATCTGAGAAAAGGTCATAGCTCTCTGAAATTTCAATACGGTTAGAGGGTATTCCTTTTACCATGAATAAATTGATTAGGTCAGGTATTTTTGACGGATCAGTTGGCCAGTATGTTGGTTCGCTAGTCGAATAAAAGTCACAATAATTTTCCATGCCTGCTTCTCACAGCATTCAACCCTTTTGAGATATGCGCCGAGAGGCCGAAAAGGTGCGCTTTGCATTAAAGTCACCACCAACAGTTAACTTTCACTTTTATCAATTTTACAGCGTGGAGGGCAATATATGGAAGAGACATTGAGAGGAATATTTTTAGTTTTAATCTGTACATAACTCAATTGCCTTGATTCCGCCACCATTTTCAGGCCTATTGAGTGTGTAATACACTCTTTTATATAGAATGATGATCCACCTCTTGCATTATTTGCTGGATGAACAGCGCGGTAGTTATGAAACTCGTAAATTTTAAGATTTGAATAATATTTGGAATGCGTTTCTAATATCAAACATTATGTTGATATGTAAGTTTTTGCCATAATCCATTGGCATTCAACACAAGAGTTTTAAGCTTTTCAATCATATATTTTTTGAAAGAGTAGGTTTGGGTCAACAGCAATTTTCGATCTTACTTAACCTATAACTCCTTTATTTTCAATTTTACGACTAAAAGTACATAATGTACCATAACATGGGAATCCGCCGGAGCTTCGAAGGCAAAGTTTTGAAAGACTAAGCTTAGAAGAACGAAGTTTCAAAAGGAGAAAGTTTAAAAAATAATTTTTTTTTCAAAACAGGGTGTTCCAAAATATATTAACATTTATTTGGAACACTCTACCTTGAAAATATTTTTCTCATTTTTAATTCTGTATCAACTATGTCAATTTCATTGAACTCGCTCAAAGAGCAACGAAGTTGACATTTTTTTTTCAAACATCCTATTGGAAATATTTTGTTCATTCTTAAATCTTTTGCTATGAATTCTATGTCAATTTTGTTGAAATCGATAAAGGAACAACGAAGTTTCAATTTGTTGACATATTTTTGGAACATCCTGCTTTGAAAATCACCTGTTTTAAATTCATTTAAATTGGTCAAGGAACAGTGAACTTCCGAGGATTTCGGAACTTTTTTTTCGAAACTTTCTCTTGTGAAACTTAGATTTTTCGAAACATTCTCCTTTCGAAACTTCGTATTTCGAAACTTTGTCTTTCGAATCTTTATCTTTTCGAAACTTTGTCAAACATTCAACGGAAGGGCACCATTTAAAATTACTCTAACTTATAAAAATTATTTTTTTTTTATGAAGGGTTTTTTATAATACAAATTCTGTATACTACTAAAATAAATAAGCCAAGTAGAAGACTAACAGCCGTATTTATAAAGAAAATTTAAAGGCTTCGTAACTTTAAAATGCCTCTAAGTTGCTCTTAAGTGCGAAATCGGTATCTAACGGGTGATTTTTTAGCTGGTTTGGTTTTGGCAACACTGGTTTTGACAGCTGACGTGTGTTTAGTACCTTGTGTCACTGTCAAACAGCTTCAGTTTGGTTTGCAATTTAACCATGGATCGTCTTACAAATGAACAACGCTTGCAAATTATTGAATTTTACTATCAAAATTCGTGCTCGGTTCGAAATGTTCATCGTGCGCTGCTTCCATTTTATGGTCGGCATTCTCGACCTTCTGAGCAGTCTATTCGGAAGATTGTGACCAAATTTCGCACCAAATTTACTTTGTTGGACATTAAACCACCAACACGTTTACGTACTGTGCGTAGTGAAGAAAATATTGCGGCCGTATCAGCTAGTGTGACAGAAGACCGCGAAATGTCGATTCGGCGCCGTTCCCAGCAGTTAGGCCTTTGTTACAGCACTACGTGGAAAATTTTGCGGAAGGATTTGGGCGTAAAGCCTTTTAAGATACAGCTGGTGCAAGAACTAAAGCCAGCCGACCTACCACAACGCCGAATTTTTGGTGAATGGGCTCTTGGAAAGCTGGCCGAGGATCCGCTTTTTTATCGAAAAATTGTGTTCAGCGATGAGGCTCATTTTTGGTTGAATGGGTACGTAAATAAGCATAATTGCCGCATTTGGAGTGAAGATCAGCCAGAAGCATTGCAACAGCTACCAATGCATCCCGAAAAAGCCACTGTTTGGTGCGGTTTATGGGCCGGCGGCATTATTGGGCCATATTTCTTCAAAGATGATGCGAATCGCAGCGTTACTGTCAATGGTGAACGCTACCGAGCGATGATAACAAACTTTTTTTTGCCCGAAATTGAAGTTCTTGACTTGCATGATATGTGGTTTCAACAAGACGGTGCCACATGCCACACAGCACGTGAAACAATGGAGCAATTGCGAGGCGAGTTTGGTGAACAGTTAATTTCACGTTTCGGGCCGGTCAATTGGCCGCCTAGATCGTGCGATTTGACACCATTAGATTATTTTTTGTGGAGGTATGTCAAGGCTAATGTCTATAGGGACAAGCCCGCTTCGATTGAGGCACTGGAAGCCAACATCCATGCATTCATTCGTGAGATATCGGCCGATATGTGTGAAAGAGTATGCCAAAATTGGACTCAGCGGATGGGCTACCTGAGACGCAGCCGCGGTCAACATTTGCATGAAATTATCTTTAAACATTAAATTGCAAGGTTCAAACTATCGATTCAAATAAATATTTCATTCATTTTTTCGAATTTTTTGTGTTTTTTTTTTTTAAAGTTCTAAACCTCTTAAAAAATCACCCGTTATAATCAATTTTCACTTTTAAGCAACGTTACTTAAATGCATCTTAACTTAAACGCCATTCACCGCACTTAAAGGTTACTTAAAGCCATCTTAAACATATTTTGACATTTGAGACCAATTGTTTTTTTGTTTTTATTACAGAAATATAGATTTACCTATGTATGTATGTAGGTAGAGTTTTCATATTTTTGCTGTGACCTAATGAAAGTTTTAAGATTTGTGGTTTCCTTTTCAAATTGAATTGTAAAATAAATTGTTTCGATTTATTAACATATTTTTCTATCAAAAGGCCAAGGTGTGAATCAAAGAATTGAATAATAGAGTTTCTGAACACATCAAAGCTTCAGAAACCAAAATGAAATCATGTTTCATTTCGTTTGCATTTAGTATACCAGTTGCTTCTCTTTCTTTCTTATAAATACATGTGCTCATCTTTTGTTTGCATTTGTTTGCAAGCTGTCAAAAAACTGCTGAAAAGAACATGTATTAGTGAGTTTTTTCACGTTACGTTACATTTCAATCGTTTAGTTAAGTAGCAATGAAAAATTGATTATAGATGAGAATTTAAGTAACGTTATTTAAAGGCAACTTAAATATTTAAGCAAACTTAACTAAATGACCTCTAAGAGGCATTTTAAGAAAATCTAATAAATGCGGCTGTTAGCATTAAGGATTGGACTTGTTGAATTATTGACTTAAAATAGCTTTTTATGGCCTTTAGTCCTACAAATTGGCGTTTCGTCCGGCTTACTCACTTGGACTCATCAGTTACGTAGTAGAGGGCCTTGTCATACGCAATTTGTATTAAGTTCAGTTCAACTTACATTAATTCTTTTACAAAATTCCACTCTAAACTATATCCAACAAGATTAGAATTCCTAATCATTAAGCTGGATTTTTTTTTATTGTTTTATTTTTATTTTATATTTTTGGATAAGTTGGAGTCATTTTAAAGGGTGGTCAAGAATCGGAAAAGAATCGGAATAAAAATATTTCAAAAAGAACTTGTTTTTTTTTTTAATTTATGTTTTTGTTGTGATAACCATAACAAAACGATGATTTCTAAGCTAAAGCTCATGCTAAGCATGTGTAAAGTAAACTATGAATTTACAAAGAAGGTCACTCAACACAAATCGACAGAATTTATGTACGGATTCCTGAACGTGGCCCTGGATTTTCCATAAGACCGACTAGGCCCAGGCCTAGGGCATCACCACAGAGGGGATATAAAAAAAAATCCAATAAACACGAAGTCATATTTCCTTTTTTATTGTATTAGTTCAAGAAAATTATTGAGTAAAAAAAACAAAAAACATAAGAATTTAAATGACTTTACATAAGTAAACAATAGCCATTATTTTTTACTCTGGCACCATTTACTCTATTTACTCTGCCTAAACGGAATACAGGAAACAAAACTAATTTTCAAGCTAAATTTCATTCTTGGCTGTAAGAAACTAATTCCAATCATGAAAAAAGGTACTCTTAAAAAGCGCAGGGGCTTAGCACTTAACATATTAACATTGCAGGTAATTGCCTTCTCAATTTGCATTTTACATCTCTACTCATAAAATACTTCAAAGATACTCTGTTGAACATAAACATTTACGAATTAAGTCTGCCTTTAAAAAGGAAAACATCTTGCACTTTCCATAGAAATGTCCTTTACTGAAGTTAACCATCATATTCAATAGGAAAAGGATTTTAAGGTTTATTTTCTTAGGAGTTTCGATAAGTGTGTACAAGTTCAAAAGAAATATGTTAATAAAAGCATATTTTTCAAACACGATGCCAAATAAAAAATGAAAAAAATAAAAGTAAATTCAAATCGGATATTCTTTCTGGCGATATTTTCATATGAAATGTTTCCTTTACCTTGTTTCCTTTTGTGATTTATAACCTTTGTCAAATAGAAATGAATAGAAAATTTCTGATGAATGTTGAACTTCTTGAATTTATTGTAAAGGAATAGTCCTTAGCATTTATACTTACTACAAAGTAATGTAAGGAATTTTTTAAAAAAAATTTTCCGTTTCCTTTGGTATTCCATGGTTTTTTTCTTTGAATTGCAGAGAAATAAATTTAAGTTTTAAGTCTGTTTGTGATGATTTAACTTTGTAAGCTCAATATATAATTTTTATAATAATCAGTATTTTTACTATACGAGTATTTAGCTTCAGCAAGTATAATCTTATAATATATAAAAATGAGAATGACTTTCAACTATTAAAATTTATGTAACAGAAAAGTGTAGGTCTCCACCATCTCCATTAATGTGGCTTACTTTTTTCATGTTTATGGTTACACGTGGCTTTTTTATATTTAAGACAATAAAGTCGTATTAAGAATTTATACATTACTATACATATACATACCATAAAATAGAAGTTCAGATTTAACTTGCATGATTTAACAATTTACATATATCAGTGTAGTTAATAAATGAGTGATACCCGGACTCAACACATTTCCATTTTAAGTGATGGAGAATTGTATTCTAGTTGGATAAAGTTTGATGTTTGAATTGGATTTTTGTTTACGTTTGGTTATTATAGCCATTTATTCCAATAAACGAAAAGTACTTAAATCATAAAAGCCTAACAAAATAGCAATTAAGCCTAACGTTATAAAATTTGACTACTAATTTCTCGAAGAAAATTAAGCTACAAAAAACAATTTCCTACTTTGTTAAAATAAAACAATAAAATTAAACATCTAAAATCTATGTACATAGTGTAGGTATACATTGTACATACAAGTACATTATACATACCTAATTCACATTATTTCCATGACATTAACCACTAATAGTACTACTCCTATTAAACTAATCACTTATATCCTGCTCAAGACAGCCAGTGTAAATCCAAAGACATATTAATCCCTCTTAATGCTAAGACTGGACAACGTGAAGTAAAGTCTAAACGTATGACACATCCTAATGATGTTTCGATATTATCTTAGTTTAAATGTAGAAATCCACGCCACATGCCACAAGACTTAAATTTTGTATTTATTAGCAAAAATAAGAGACAAGAACTTACATTTCTGGATGGTCAATAACAAAAAAAAAATTATTATTTTTATTAGAAAGCCTAATGATCAAAAAGTAATTGATACATTGGATTTACAAATGAAGTTTGAAATAAACTTGCATCATTAATTTACACGTGGAGTAGTAAAGGGTGCTTTTTAGCGGTATAGAACTTTGAAATGGAATAAAACAAAGATGATTTTTTTTTAAATTGACATGAAATTTACTAAATTCGAAAGATATTTTTCTGGCACTATTACTTAAATATGATTTCTTGTATATGACCGCCACGGCTGGCTCGGACGTAGTCAAATCTGGGAGTCCAATTTTCGCTGACTTTTTCGAACATGTGTGGCCGTATATCGGCAACAACGCAGCGAATATTGTCCTCCAAGTAGTCAATCGTTTCGGGCTTATCGGCGTTGACTGACGACTTCACATATTCCCACAGAAAATAGTCAAGCGGCCAATTCACGGGTGCGAAACCTGAAACTATGCGGTTACCAAACGTTTCCTTCAATAAATCACTTGTGGCACGAGCTGTGTGACATGTTGCACCGTTTTGTTGAAACCACAGCTCCTGCACATCACAGTTGTTCAGTTGATGAACGAAAAAGTCAGTAATGACAGCTTTATACCGATCGCCATTGACTGTAACGTTCCGGCCTGCATCGTTCTTAAAGAAGTAGGGACCAATTATTCCACCAATCCCCATAAAGCACACCAAACCGTCAGTTTTTGTGAGACGCTGTTTAGATTAAGAATATTGAGACCGGTCTCACGGTAGTCTTTGGACAAGAGAAGTGAGGGGTCAGGGATGTCATGAGGCTGGGGGACGCCTTTCTTGGTGATTGCATGTGCCAAGCATTGAAGTTGTTGTTGTTTCTATATGTTTTGAGGTGCCTCAAATGGCCGAATGTAGACACGATGAGACTCACGAGTCCAGACCCAAATTTTCCAATCTAAGCAGGCTCGTACGGTGTCTCAACACTCAAATTTAGAGTTATCATCACTCCAAATACGGCAGTTTTGTTCATTGACGTATCCATTCAAGCAATAGTGAGTTTCATCGCTAGACAAAATTCGCACGATACGTATTTCGAACAGAACCATGATTTTCAAAATAAATTTGCACAATTTGGAGCGTTGTTCAGGCGTCAGTCTGTAAAAATGCCAAACCAAAGTAAAAATAAATCACTTGACAGTTGACAAAATGGCCGCCGGTTTAAATAGTGTTGCCAACTTAAAGTTCTATACCTCTAAAAAAACACCCTTTATTCTCTATATTAGCATAACAAGTTTGAACTTTAGTCATGCTCATAAGCTCTACAAAAAGCAAATACAAACAAGGATTTGTTATTCATAGTCTTTGAATATATACGAAAAGTTTTTCTGTAAGTTTTCATAAAAATAATTCAGAAGAAAAAACGCAAATAATAGAGAATTATAATATTTTGTTTTTGTGGACTTAGAGTCCAGTCAGTTTGTGTTCAAAAGGGCACTTAGCAAGCAAATTGTGGGATAGTTTTGAAATAACTCTTGCTTTTTATTTTCGGGAGTGCTGAATCTACTAAATTTCTCTCCAAAATTTCAATGAGTAATAAGGCACTATTTTAAAAGGTTTGAATTTCTTCAATCCCTTCCCCTTAAAGTAATCAAGGTAATTAAAAAAAGTAATGTGTGAGTTTTCAATGAAATCGGTTAACGTTAACACGTGCTAAGGAGTCCTTCAAACTTTTCATACAAAATACATGGCATTTTCACAGTCTTTTATTCAAAGTGTGGGTAAAAGTGTAAACGTCGGTGGTTGGTCGATGAAAAATCTTTAAGTTTGACACATTTAAGTGCCAGAGAGCAGCAAACTTTTTAAGCTGCTGAACCCTAAATAAGGCGGAAATGTATTTCGAACCCCAAAAAATGAAAGACGTCGTTTCAAAATTTTATTAAGTTTTTGGACCGAAATCGGAATTTACAAAAAGAAAACCCCATAAGTTAATTCCGAGATAGCTTACTTAACTGCGTGTTTGTGTTTCTGACTTAACTTGGCCCTTGTTTATTTTTAGAATAAGCTAACTCTGATTTTAGTCAGCAATTAAAACTGGCCTTTAGTGTCGTAGGCTGCGTTTTCAATCAATCAAATGAATTTTTTACTTGCTTCTTTTATCTGAAAAGTAATCAAACAAAGGCCTTTTTAGGCTTACCAAATGCCCAGCGATCACATTGTGAGAATCAAATCTGTTTTTGTCTTAAAATCTGAAGCAGCTTTCTAAAAATTTTCTACTCAATAAGATTTTGTGATGAAGACATAAAATGGATGAAGTGTTTCCTCTGGAATGCCGTCAGATTTCAGTGTGATATCTTTGCACTCTTTCCAAAACAATCTTGACTGGAGGGAACGATTTTTCACAAAATTTACTATTTTCAAAGATTTCTTTTTAAAATCAGTTTTCATTCTTCTTACAACAAAGGCATAGTGAAAATATTTTAGGCTACATCATTTTCTGAATTGGGCTATTGAAGTTGTTCAAGACATGGCAACCCTGACCACCACTGCTAAAACTTGATTTATCGAGAGGAGAAGCACACGCCATTCAAACAATTTCATTTTTCACAAGCTGTAATTGCATTCATTTGTGATTTTTTCCACAAGGAATATAAAAATTTCAATTTTAAAGGAAAGGAATACTATTGACATAAATTCATAATGTTTAAATGAACTAATAATAAAAATAAAAATACCCTGCAAACTGCGAATAATTTTTTTTCGTGAGCCGCCCCGCGCAGTTTGATAAAAACTCTAAACTTTCTCTGGCACAAAGCCATCAATAGTCAACACATGCCATGCCAAAAAAGAAAACAGCTTACCAGTTTTCCATTTATACTAATGAAGATGCAAAGACCTTGCTTTCATAACAATGCCACATTGACACCTAAAATAAAAAAAACTAAATATTTCTTATCCTCAATTGAGGCGGTGTCAACAGGATGCAAGAACAAATAAAGGCAAGCATAAGGCAGCATTTTCCTGAATATAAAGTGCCGCATTGAATTTAATGAACGATAAAATTCAAACTAAAAACTCGTTACAATTCCGTTACAAGGATAGGGTTTCCTTATGCTCTTAAAGCAACCCTTGTTGAAGGTGAAAGTAGAACTCGTTCTGGTCTACAAAACCAATTACATTAAAACACCCCCTAGGAGTCTTAAAACGTTTAAGATAAGAAAAAAACGGAAAAAGGCAACAAAACTAAATGGTAGGTAATATTTGACCTCAATAAAAAAAAGTTGTCCCCTGACATGACGCCTTCTTTGAGAAATTGCACTTTAAAATTGCTGTTCATAAGGTAAACTAGGATATTCATTGTAAAGAAAAAAATAGTGAAGAAAATATTAAAGAGTAGGTATATAAAAAAAATGCTAAAGGGTTAAGAAGTTGTTAAGAATTCCATCAAATTAATTTAGCTTTCAGAGAAATTTCTAACGAAGACGACGCACGGCGACGATAGACTGCTTTTTTAAAAAAAATTACTCCCATAACTAACTCTTAATTCTTGGCACATATGCGAATGTCAGCGTTTTAAATAGGTGTAGCTGTTGATAGATTTTTCAAAAATTTAAAAGATTTGTTGACAAAAATGTTGAACAAAAAATCTTTTTTTTTTTTTAATTTTTCTCTTTTACAAGAAAAAACAAAGTTTTTAATAAATACTTTGTTAACCCCGATTACAGAGCTGCTGAGGGAATCCGACTCAATTTTGATGTAGATATAAAAATGTTAAGTTTGAGTCCTAAGACAGAAGAAGGATGATTTTTTTTATGGGAAAAAGGGTCTTGTTTGAATTTATAAAACTAAAAAACAAACATTTTGGTTCAAAACTTAAAGAAATGGAACATGATCATAAGGTATTTTTGAATGTTGAATCTTATGTGTTATGGAATGGAGGGGCTTACAATTTTTTGCCGAGTCCGAACGGCAAGATGAGAAGTACTTATTCATGACAAGTATACTCTTGGAGAATTTGTCAGTTCCTCGCAAGTGCGCAGCACCTCGAAAAAACATTTCTGTTTTTATAAGGTGGCAGTGGCTGGGAATCCAACCCAGACCTTCGGCATGACAGCCCAATGCACTAACTGTTATGCCACGAGGTACTTCATTTCAATAAAACAACGTTTAAAAAAGTAGAGATAAAACAGAGATAAGTAAGAAACATGTAGATTTAAGAGTTCCAACGAAACAAATGTAACCGAGATTGATCAGTCACCTATCAGCTTAAGAGCTCTATTTTGGATTATTTCCAGTAAGTGTAGTGTAGTTCTGTAAGCGCCTGATATAGTATGAAATGTTATACTGCCTCTTCTGGCATATGTAACTATATACACTAGGGCTTAGAACACCTGAGGCCAGTTCAAAGAAACCGTATTTTTCACAACACAAATTTTAAAAAAGAATTAATAAAAACCGAATATTAAATCGTGTACTTCAACTGTCTCATTTCATATGACATATTTCAGTATAGTTTATGTACGAATGATTGGTAAAAAAAGGCGATTTAACCACTTGAAATGTCGGTTTATATCGACTTTCTTGCAAGTTAGAATACCTATTTTATAATATTTTAGTTACTAATTCATAGAATATTTGCCTTCGAACTAAAACAAAAAGTCAGCTGCCTTCAAAGAAAGTCGAGAAAAGGATCGACTTTTATCGACTTCTAGATATTTTTCCCCAAACTAAGTTCATAACTTATAATACATCACTCTGCTTGGAATGTTTGCACGGAATGAACAAAAACTCTATTCATACCTTCTTGTCCGACTTTTTAACACCATTTTTGTAGTTATTTGATGCTTTGAAAAATTTTATATAAAGTTTAAAATACATTTTGTTCCGATCGCCTTCTTTGATTAATGACAATCCAAAAATAATTAAACGAGCTTTTAAACATAATTTTCTAAATCATGAAATTATCACAATTTTGGTCGTTCTCTTAAACGGCAAATCAATGTCAATTTTTATTACCATCCTGTTAGCAGAAAATTTGTTTTATCAACGCCAGTCAATTTACTTGCAAAGGCATTTGACGTCTACAAACATGCTCTCAAGCTTTTCAATATACGTCAACTCGATTTTTGTACTGCTCAGTTGCACTGTAAATGATTCAAATATGTGACTTTAGAAAACATGATTGTATATAAATATCGACTATTGAAATCTCGATTCATAAAATGTCAATCACAGTCGAAATTTTGGAGAAATTCTGTCTATTTTTTGTTCAGTAGTTCTTTTGCTGCCGAGATTGTTAAAAATCGACCTTATTGTATATCGTGCGTGTTGTCTTTCACGTATGCAAAAAACTGTATGAAGCTACTCACTACAATTTTATGAAGGGGTGTTCAAACCCCCCTTAAGTACAGGAGTAGTAAAGATATGTAACTTGGTCGTGAAATCAAGGCTAAAAAGTCAAATTTGTAATGCAATTGTGCTGCATATCCTGGGAATATGAAAGATATGTGCATCAACTGGCTTTTAGTCCTTTTGAATATCGAGCAACATTTTTTTTTTAATTTCCTGTTTTGTGTTTTTGCTTAAGTTTATGAAGTGTTTTACTTCAATAAATGTTTTTTATTATCCTAAAATGAATTTATTTTGCATTAAATTTGGGCTGGAGTGTTGCAACACCCCTGTTGTTGTGTATGTCATTTAAAATGTGATGTAATGGGAAGGTTAATGAGCTCAACATATGTTGTCATTGTTTAATCTCTTTTGCAGAGCATCGGTAACATGATTCTGTCTAATAGATTACTAGTTTCAGACAAAAGGTCGTTTATGAAAATAAGAAATAGCATCCAAGACAATGCTGAGCCTTTCGGCACACCAGGATTTATTTTGTGAACTTCAGACTTCAAAGTATTCACAACAACTTGGATGAACGGTTTGAAGGGAAAGTCTATTACTTATCAAGCAAAGAAGTGATTCGTTCATACAAAAAGAATGTATTTTTGGTAAAAGAGCTTCAGGTTCAGGACTCTATCAACTGCTTTAGAATTTTCGAGTTCAACTTTCTCCAAAACAAAACAATGATTGATTCCACTTTTCGATGAGAAAAACCATAAAATCATCAGTGAATCTGTTGCAACGAAAGCCGCACTAACGGTCATTAAAAGCTTTTATTTCTCAAGATATTTCATAAGCTGAGGATTGATCAGTGTTTCCACGACTTTGGAAAGAATGAATGTCAGAGCAATTGGTCAATAATTGGAGGGAGATAATAAAACGCTTTCCCTAAGAATTGGCCTAGAGAAAAGGAAAGGTTAAAAACCTTACACAGTATTGGTTTTGCTTTATTAGAAGAACACATCTTCAAGACAATAGATGATATAGCATCAGGGCTGGTGGATTTCTTAATGTCGCCGTCTTTTACACTTAAATGTATTAATCCCAACGAGAAATGGATGTTCTCATGAACAAGTGGGTCTCTCTGTCACTATATGATTGCATACAGCTTGTATCAAACTGTTTTACACACACATTGGCCCTTGTCTATAGAACTAAGGACAGGATAATCATTAAAGATGAGCGTGCGGCATGGTAGTCGATGAAGATGTTGAATTAATAATATTCTTAACGAATGACCCAATGTTTTGGTTCTAAGAATCGAGGAATTGCAGGAATTTCTGGTTTGTTTAAATTCTTAGTCAATTTTCCTCTAAATTAAAGGTTTTATGTAGTAAAAAAAACCATTCTCTCACTTTTATAGCTTCCTTGCAGCTGAAGGAAAACCTTGTTCTTTGAGAAACAAAGAATTTTAAACCATTAAAAATTACATTAGTTATCATGTCTACACAAGCAGCAATACTCCAGTCGGGATAGACAAAAATATGAGCTGAAATGTAAAAAATTAGATAGGGGTTTTTTGTAATCTTAAAGGTTATAGGTTTTTTTACTTGAAAAATGTTTATTATGCGTTTCAAACGAGAACCAAATTTTAAAATAGGTTTTTTTTTATTTAGTCAAAAAATATCAATCTTAGCCAAAAAAAGATTATGACCAAAGTTATAGATAATTAAATTTTTAACAACTTTTGTTAATTTTATTTTTGCTTAAAAGTTGAAAATAGGCGAGTTATTTCAAAAAACCGATTTTCGTTAAATTCAAGATGGCGGCTAACGCAATGGAGCTAGGAAGTCGAAAACTTTTTCTTAGACTCTAAATGATCCCCTCTACCGATAAAAATAAAAAACCCCTATCTAATTTTTTGCATTTAAAATGCTATCCCGAGTTTAAAACACGAAAAAAGTTTTTGAGTCCTTCGCAATTAAATTTTTTGTATTTTCAAACTGTTGTTTTCAGTCTTTATTTTTTAAACAAATGGGGGGGGGGTGATCATGAAAAAGAAGCCGATACTTAACAATGATCTGAAGTGCCAAGGGGAGCTTAAACGCTCAAACCATATTTGCGGTGAGATGTAAAAAACATGTCGATTGGTGTTAGGGGTTGAGCTGCTGCATTAGGTATTCTAGTAAGCTCGTCAACCAGTTGAGTCAGATGGCTGAATTTTGAAAAGATCTCAGCATATCTTTTTTAATGCTGTCTGACAGCGGATCAAACTGGGGCCGAATTATCGCATCAGTGACCGAGTGAGTGAGTGCCATCAGTGTAAGTGGTCGAATGAAAGATATACTAGATTGCTCAAGACGTGAGTGGGAATACAAAACTCTCACGTATTGCTTCGGTCTAAGCTGAGGACTCCATAAATGTTGTGGAACACTTGTGGTAGTATGAAAGTGTCTGGTTATCAGCATCTTTCCAGATATTAATCGTGACACTGTTGTGCAGAGTGAAAATGTACGTTGAACTCTGAAGGATCAGAGGTTTCGCCTACCCGTGTTTTTGTATCATTTACATCCCACTATCAAAATTGTCCTTTTCCAAAATTTTAATTTTGGTTTTAAAACTTCATGAACAACCAATCAGGCAACCCTGAAATTTGTCTAACACAACAAAAATATGTGTGTATAAATAACCTTCAAGTCACATAAGTTATTCATGCTGCTGGGAAGATTAGATTAGATCTAGAGGATGTTGTTAAATTTATTATTAGAAAAAAAGAATTTGCATTCATCTAGGAATTCGGATATATCAAAATCAAATTCATTAAGAAATCTCATATCACAGAAAATGAAAAGGCCCCAAGAGCTATGTATGTGAATATAAAAAGGCTGGTTTATATTTGATAGATTCATAGTTCCAAACATGAGTTCTTAGTCTTCCCATGCATAAATATCAGGAAATCCCTTTGGATCCTCATAATATTCTTCCGTGTTCCTACATACACCTTAATGTCAAAAAATCCCTCTGGGTAGCAGTTGTTTCATGTTTGTTTAAAATAAAAATCTTATTTTGGTAAACTAAGAAGATGTTAAAATTTTGAATTGGAACCGTATATATCTACGTGTAACGTAATAATAATTACAAATATGTATTTGAAGTTTAAAATAAGTCAAATAATTTACAGGGTGGCGTTGGTAACATGGGTTCCGTTCAAAAGTCTATTATAATAAAATATTCACTCCGATTACAGAATCCGACGAATGATCTGCGGAGGGAATCAGACTCAATTTTGACCTTTTTACTATGAGCCAAATGTCAAATTGATTCACATTCCCTCCGCAACTCATTCATCGGATTCTGTAATCGGTGATTAGCAACATAATATGTAACGTTCAGCCGAACATTTAGCGGCGGCCCTATCACTATCACATCACTGCCGAGGCAGACTGGGGATCAGAGGACCTACCGGGACTTTTAGAAAAAGGGCCACAAAATACAACATTAATTGATATATTTAATTTATGAAGTTTAATTTTGAATTTATTTTTTTAGTTTAGCTAAGGCGACGACGGCGACGACGGCGACGCAGTGACTGGCAGATTAATTAATTAGAGTTTTATTTAAGCAAGCATACAAAATTCCAAGAATGGTCTAGTCAGTAATATAATACTAAGACATTTTACGACTTTGATTGGGTGTGACTTTCAGTTTTCAATTTTCAATCAATTTTGCTTTATCGTACATTTCTATTTACAATTGGCTTAAAAATAATTTATAACTATATAAGATACATTGATAAATAAAAGGATTTTGTTGGCACATAAGGGGCCTTACGTAAAACATTGAAAACTATATTTAAATACAAATAAGATTTATAATTTTTGAAAACTTAATATAAAAGTCGGGTTGACTTTGTCGTCCTCGGGTTTTTCAGTCCCGGTTGTCAAGTGGCAGTATTGGTTAAGGGTTGGGATAGGATTGTCGTTTAGCCACGATAATGGCTGACGCTGGATCAGTGTAGAAGTGTCCTGCTTCATCGTTGATTGTTGTAAATAGTTATATCCAGGATTTCCTTAAGGTACCTTGGTTCCGGATGTTGTTGTTGGTTTACCATCGTTCTCATCAGTTGATTTGGGTGGTTGGTGAGGTTCCTTACCAGTTTATCTGCAGATAGCATTAAGTACTTGTCGGGGGGGACTTCTTTGGCTTCAGAGTAGAGTTGTTCATTCTTGAAGTGCTTACGCTATTGACGATCGAAATTAAGTCCAGTTGCAGATCCTCAGGATTTTTCTCTCGAATATTTGCAGTTCCTTCGTAGCTGTTTTGGAGATGGTGAACCAGACTGTATCTGATGACTGGTCTCAAAAGTTGCGTGTAGATTAAAACTTTTGTCTGCTGACATAGCCAAGTTCTCTTTTTTATCAGCGGGTAGAGGCAATGGAAAGCAAAGGTGCCTTTTTGAGTACAGAACGTGAATGTGGCGGAATCTCAGAAGCTCGTTGAAATTGATGCCTAGGTACTTAGCGCTGTGTTTGGCTGGTAATCTAGTACCATCTGGGAGTGCCAAGGTAATGCTTTTGCAGCTTCCAGCTGAGCAACCACGTCCACCCTGGTTTTCTGACGCATACAAGCTCTGATTTGGATGAGTTGATCCAACTACCCCGACTACGACTGGATGAGTTGATCCGGATACCTCATTTGGTGTAAAACTGAAACAGTTTGCGGATGTGTGCCTCGACCTCTCGGACAGCTATCAATGGAGAAAATGATGAGCAATATGTTAGTGAGACATCAGCGAATAGAAGGTTCTCGCATTTACTTGAAATTGGTTGGTCAGAGGTTATGATGTTGTAGAAAAGTGGTCCAAGTTTTGACCCTTGGGCAACTCCTGCCCTGATGCTCTTTACTGTCGATTTGCAGTTCTCCAGTTGCATGAAAAAGTTCCTGAATGAAAGAAAAGAGAATAGTTTTGACTAGTGCTGAAGGAAAGCCTGATGTGTGTTGTTTATGGATGAGGGCTTGCTTCAATGCTTTCTCAACATCCAGGAAGTATCCAATAGTAACTTGATTGTTGTATAAAGCTGTGGTGATGTCATGTTGAAACTTCACGAGCAGATGCAGTGTGGAATGCTTTTCCCGGAAATCTAACTGTTTATCCAGGATGATGTTGTTTTCGCTGCAGAACTTGTTGAGCTTCCTGAGTATGAGCTCTTCCAAGAGCTTACTTAGATTATTAAAGAGAGATATCGGCCTGTATTTGGTGATCATGTTCCTTTCCACTTTCTTGGGAATCGCCACAATTTTGGCAGTTTTCCACTTTTCGGGAAAGTAACTGTTGTTGATGCAGTTGTTGAAGATGATAGCTAAGAACACCATCATCGTTTTGTGAAAGCCTTTTTAGAACAAAGTTGGATACCGCAACCGGTCTGGCTGACTTCTTTGGTTTGGAGTTGCCAACTATCTCAGCTATCTCCACTGAGGTGCTCAAGTTTGGGGTATTGACTGAATCACTTGCAGGATTGGTGTCACTTAACATTGCTCTATCCAAGTTGGCCATCAGTATCTGCTAGCTGGATACCTCAATTTCGCGAAGGAAGACTGAATCATCAGAGGGACTTGGCGTGAAGTTTCCTTCAAAATGGCAAGCGAAGGCTTCAACTTCATTCTCTGAGTCGTTGTTGCTTCTCCATTGTTTGTGATGATCACGTCACGCATTGGTGATTTTTGGCTGATCAGTCTGTTGATGTTCTTGAAGGCGTCAGGTCCAGGTCTGATTGACTGCAGTCTCTTCTGGAATTGGTTGTTGTTATAGTGTTGGGTGACTTTTGCCTTAGTCGGAAAAAAATAGTACTAGTCAAAAAAATTAAGGGAGTAATTTTTTTCTTTTTTTTTAGTGTTTATTGAATATTAAGTTGTATCTTCTTCAAAAGTCGCATTGAGAGGAAACAAAAAGTATTATAAAGATTTAAAATACAAATATTCAATAATTTAAAAAATTTTTTGTTTAGCTACCGTGGTTGTGCAATCTCAACAAATAAAACGCATTAAACATTTTCAAAAAATAAAAAGAATGAAATTTGAATTATTAAAGATCCGTAGATGCCACCAACCGAGTTGTGGAGATCTTCAAAGATCTGTAGATTCCCAGAGATCTTTTTACGCCACCAACCGAGCTCTGGGGTCCTCCGAAGATCCGTTAAGGCTACCAATCGAGTTCTGGTAGCGTCCAGAGATCCGTAAAGGCCACCAACTGAGTTCTAATGGGGGCCTCCGGCGATCTGTAGAGGTCACCAGTTGAGTTCAGAGGGATTTCAAAAATCCGTAGAGGCCATCATTCGATTTCTGGGGCCTCAAAATACTTATTTTGATGCACAAAAACTTTATATTTTGTGAGGGTCCAATTTTATTAGATTGAAAAAAAAAAACAGGAAAGGACCGCAGCAAAATTCTGGTTTCCTGGTGGCCCAGTCCGCCCCTGATCACTGCAATCCAAGAAGTGCGATGGGATGGGCCGGACAGAAGAAAAATTAAATACTGCGATATTTACCACGTCAACTTTTACCGATAGGCTTGGCCAAAGTATCGTCTATCGAAAAAAATTTCAATATCGTCTGGGTATCGTTTAACTCAGTCTCGCCTCGATTTAGGTCTCGTCTGGTTTCGGTCTGGTCTCATTCGCAAACTTATAAAATGTACGACTCTGTTACATATTCTTACTTAGTTTTGCAGTTGAACTCTCTTAGTAATTTTAAGATTTAATAAAAATAAAAAACATAAAAATAAAACAATTTTTTTGAGTAAAGTTTTTTTTTGACTTGAAAATTTTAAAGGGCTTCCAAAATGCCTGAGTAAAGTTTCAATTAGGTATTCGACACATTAGTTTTGACGTAGGGTCATAAGTTCTAAGAAAAACAATGCACAATTATTTTTTTGATTTGAATAGGTTGTAAATACAAAACGTAAATTTTTTGGCATGTGGATTATGGCTTTGTGATGAAAGCTAAGCAATTAATGAATAAATGAACAAAAACTATCGTAATTGTTTATAAAAAAAGGGTTTTGTGAAATTAAAAAAAAGCTGTACCTATAAACCATTGTATGAGAAATATTAGGTGTGGCAAGGGGTGGATTTTACTAAAGTCACTTCCTCCAGCTAAAAAGAACTAAGTCTGAAAATTTTATCACAATCATTGGGTTCAGGGAAACAAAGCATAAGCAAAATGGGAGTGGCAGTGGGTGGTTATAGTAAAAATCATTGCCTAAACCTTCTGCTTGCCCAATTGGAAAAAGAGAAAATTTCATCAAAATCCTTAGAGACGTTTGTGTATTTGTAATAAGTTAATTATTATGCAATTTTTTCTGCCGATACCAACGATACTACCGAGATTATCGGAAAATTTCGGTTCAAAAAGTACGTTAACGGCTCGGTATCGTCTCAGATGCTCTCAAGTTGTGCCGATACTGAAGAAGAGGGTTCCTCTGGACTGCACCAACTATGCAGTCTCCTTAACATCGCATATGATCTTTTCTGCCGTAATTCCGAATGCCTGAAGCAATTCGTCAACAACAACCCAGGAAAGATCACTATCGACAAAATATTCACACTACGGCAGATCTTCGAAAAAACCTTCTAGTTTCAAATCGATATCCACCACCTTTTCATCGATTTCAAGCCCACATATGACAGCATCTTTAAAGGCCAGCTTAGAAGAGCAATGTCTTTTTTTGGCATCCCTCTCAAACTTGTCAATGTTTGTAGGATGACGATGGAGAATGCACGCTGCTCCATCCAGGTCAGCAAAAACAGCTCCGATATCTATGATATCAAAAATGATTTTAGACATTCCTGAAACAATAGTGAAAAACTCTCACGTCAATACTTGAGGCACAATCTTTCAAAAGTCCGTCCAATTATTATATTATATTAATCGGACGAAGAAAGCGTGAGAAGGAAGCGAAGACGATGGGGATAACGGTGAATATAGGCAAGAACAAATATAGATATGCTGTCAACAAAAAAAGACACTCAACACGTCACTATATACAGTTATAATTTTGAAATGGTCAGAGATTTTGTGTACCTAGGCTCCGTTATTAACTCAGTGATCGATACTAGTGCTGAGATTAAAAGAAGAATTACTCTTGCCAATCGCTGTTTCTTTTGGTTAAGGAGGCAATTGAGGAGCAAAGTCCACTAAAATCAATTAAAGTGTCCCTGTATAAGACGCTTATCATCCCGGTGTTAATGCATGGTGAAGAGGCATGGACAGGATAAATGGTGGATGAGAACGTTTTATGCTATTTTGAGAGGACAACTGAAAATTGGTCACGTCTGCATGCATGATGGGGAATGGAGTGAACTGTACGGACTATACAGTGATACCAACCAATAGCCACAAAAGTGAAAAGCCAACGACTGAAATGGCTGGATCACTTGCAGCGAATGGACAGCAATCCTCCGGTTCAGAAAGTCTTCAAATCCAACCCCGTAAGATGGCGGAGAAGGGCCGCGTTAGAGGTGGAGCATGCAAGTGGAAGAGGACCTTAACCAACTTGGCGTGTGAAACTGGAGCCTTTTGAAAATGACCAACGCAATATGCAACAGAGAGCAGTTTTTTGCTTTATTCAGAGATTTCGTTGAGGCAGTAAGCGAAAGGATCCATATTTTCCCATTTAAATAAAGTACCTACAATGCTACTTTTTGCTATCCTACAAATGGAAAATATAAAGGTTTGATTATTTGACAAGCTATTTGGTGATTATTTTAATTTTGGGTCAACATTTTTTGCATCTTGCATGGCATCGACATCCTATTAATTAAACTTCGTGACAAAATGGACTGCGAAGAATGGGAACAATTTTTTTATTCTTAATTTTTTCGAATTGTGGTTGTCACATGCAGTTTATCAAAGTTGGTTATGTTACAACATTTGATTTTAATTAGGAAGACAATTAATAATGGATATAAAATTCTTCTTCTCCCATCAGTCTTTCATCACACTTCCACAAAAATCATAACATTCGTAAACAAAAAAAAACATACTTATAAACAAAAAACATTTCAAAATATTTTTAATTTCTTATGAAAAAAAAGCCTTCATTACTAAATTTAGAAAAAAAAAAATATCCTTCGAACTTTTTTCTTTTTTGTTTATCAATCAATTTACAGAAGGAAAAATTAAAGGGAAATTGCGATCTGCACAAGGAAGAGGAAGATTAAATGCTAGAAACTTTCTATCACCCCCTGTCGAAAACTAATTACTCACAGTTTACTGGCGGTGGGAAAGAACCTCATTTCACACCAAATTACCTACAACCCAAAAACTGAGACTTAAACCACAATCTGAAAATAATATGATATAGTTCACCTGATGTTCGTAAATTTCTTGAAATACGGTATGCACGGCATGTTATTGTTTGGGAAATGAGAATTAAGTGACAAAGTTAATTAAATTATTGTTGAGTCTTTTCATTTCCTTTCCCAATAGCTATCCTATATTGTTTATATTTTACAAACTGTGGTTTATTATACCGTGGAAATTTACAGTTTACTATATTATTTATAATACGGAAAATAAATGTTTTTGGGGGAAAACAGATGTGGCTCTGCTAAAGGACAAGTAGTATCAACTTATGATAGCTTGACGAGCAATGAAATTTGTATTCAGTATAAAAATATTTCTTATTGGAAATAAGTTCACGAGCAATTGAAAAACAAAAAATTAGGTATTCTATAAAAAATCAAAAACTGTACTAAAAAAAACAATAATCCATGGCATGAGTATCAAGTTAGCAAAGCAACTTAGACGAGTCGAAAATGTTTAGGTGTATAGTTTACAAGTAATAAGTCATTAATTAGTTATGACGATTTAAAGCTTGCCGTTAAATGCTTTCTACGTTTTTTTGAGTGCATTGCTTACTTGATATCACGTTAGCAAAGCACCCTGTCGAAAATCAATAAAAATTTCTAATATCTGATGGTTGATGGCTGAATAATTTATCGATAATTAGTTGTTAATTAGTTGTGAAAGATTCAATTTGATCGTGCAATGTTTTCGAAAAATGTTTAAGCGCATATTAAGTGTAAATCGAAACCCACACAAATGTAGTACATGCTGCGAAGTATACATGAATTTAAATTGAATAATTTTTTTGAATGAACAACATCAACTTGTATGCATTACCACCAAGTATTATAGGCTGGAGTAATAGCTAGAGTGCCACATCACTCGATCATCAGACTCCTTTAGTGGTGCTTAGTCTGGTTATGCTCGTATTAATTGAAACACACTTTTGCCGAGCGAACCATGAACCTTGCGATTCAGAGGCCGATGCACTACACACCGCGCCACTGAAACCACATGATAAGATCAATCCCAATGCAGGTTTCGTTGTTTACCAATTGCAGCAGCGACTTGCATTTTTACTAGCACATAATTTGTTGTTAATTAGTCTTTCATTAGTTGTGACGATTTCGAATTTGTCATTCTATGTTTTTTCTTTAATTAGTCGTTATTTAGTTGTAAAAAAATTAATTTGTCATGAGATGTTTTATACGTGTTTTTGGGTTATTTGTTTTCTATGAGTGTCAAGTTAGCAAAGCAACTTTGACGAATTAGAAAATGAAAAGGTGGACAATTTGCCATTAACTAGTCGTTAATTAGTTGTGAACGTTTCGAAATTGTCGTTCAATGTTTCTATGTTTTTTTGGGTGCTTTGCTAACTTGAGAAATCTTGAAAAGTGGTCAAAAATTCATTAAAAAAACATTAAGTTTTATGGCTTGATAATTTGGTATTAGCTAGTCTTTAATTAGCTGTGAAAAATTTAATCTAATCGCGTAGTATTTCTATGTTTTTTTTTAGGTTCTTTGCTAGCTTGGAAACAAGTAAGCAAATAATCACCTTAAAAGAGGTAAAAACTGCTAGTGCTAAATTGCTTATGGCTTAATCGAAAAATGGAAAATCGAATTTGTTCGGCAGTGTATTCTACGTTTTTTTGCAATCTTTGTTAAATTCACATCAAGTAAGCATAGCACTATGTACCCCAAAAAGTCGTAAAAACTGTTTAAAACAAATGATTTATGGCTAGATAATTCATTGTTGTTTGTAACTAAGTTTTGACAATTTCAAAATTATATGCTATGCTAACTTGATGTGAAGTTAACAAAGAATAAAAAAAAACATGAAAACACTAAATTGTGGAAATTACTTGGTGGGCTTTAGGTCAGTAATTTCCACAATTTATTAACGTATAAAAGTCTCTTAAATAATTATTTATTTATGAAAACACTACACGACAATTTCGAAATTAAGGCAAAATTCAAAATTTTGTCCACAAAGTAATTAATCTGTGTGTTTTGAATGGATTTTCGAAAAAAATCCGTCAATTTCCAACTAGCGCTTAAGTAAAAATTTGGTTTTCTTTTTACTCTATACAAAAATTTAAAAAAATATAGTTTCAATTTGAGCAGTTGCATTATTATTGCTTTTATTGCAATTTTTTTCACTATTGTTAAGTAGGCACAGGTTTAAGGTAATTAAAATAATGCCTTCATTTTATATCTGTTCTTGATTTTTTAAACAAACTTTCAAAGAAAAGTGTTGGTTTATTAATTAATATTTTTATTCAGGTCACTTAGTTTCGATTTATTTACAATTTTTCACCAAAATAATTTGAACTTACGTTATGTCCACTTTCGTTATTTTCAAAGGGTTGTCGATGGCATGCTTATACCATTATAAAAATCCATTTAGTACCCAGTGAATATAAGTAATTTAATATTCAATATAATACAGAAAAACATATACATATGTATATGCATAACCAATTATTAAAAAAAAAATATTTGTCTGTCTTTGAATTCTGAAAAACAAATTTGTAAAACTCAATGTTCATACAAAGTGTGAACTCTGAAGTATTTATGTAGAGTTTAATGTAGAATTAAATAGTAGCAATTAATTAAAATAAGTAAAATTAAAATCAAATACAAATTCAATGAAATTTAAGTTTAAGTTCGTAATTTTAGGTAGAAATAAGAATTATTATTAAGTAGGTAGGTAGGTAGGTAGGTAGGTAGTAGTTGGAAAATGTTGTTGGATTGGAGGTTGGCAATCAAAGAGACCTCTGTCTTCTTCTCTTCTCTGGAAATCAAAATACCGTCTCCAAACTTCGATGCTGCCAACTTGTGTTAGTGATTTAAGAATTCAATCGGTTCAGTAGCTTTTTCGTTAACTTCCAGGAAAGTATAGAAGAGTTGCCAAATTGAATTTGTATTTTAACTCCAAAAATAATGGTACTAGCCATGCAAGTGTTTAGGAAAACCTTATTTATCTAAAAACTGTTTAGCAAACAAATTAACAATAACTGTTAACGAAGGTGAAGGTACTTGATGACAAATAACGGTTTTCGATTTAATCATTATTGGCTCAATTATTTGTTATTGTCTTTTTTGCAAAAACGACCTAAAATTGCAATAATATTGCACATTAACATTTTGAAAAAAATTTTGTTTTGAATTATAAAAAAATATTAAATACATACCAATTTTTTTTTTAAATATCACCAAAATTTTAATACCTATAAAAAATAATTTTGAGGAAAAGAGCTCCAACATTCTATTTTTTTTTTATATTCATATTTTTTCATACTAACGGGTGATTTTTTAGCTGGTTTGGTTTTGGCAACACTGGTTTTGACAGCTGACGTGTGTTTAGTACCTTGTGTCACTGTCAAACAGCTTCAGTTTGGTTTGCAATTTAACCATGGATCGTCTTACAAATGAACAACGCTTGCAAATTATTGAATTTTACTATCAAAATTCGTGCTCGGTTCGAAATGTTCATCGCGCGCTGCTTCCATTTTATGGTCGGCATTCTCGACCTTCTGAGCAGTCTATTCGGAAGATTGTGACCAAATTTCGCACCAAATTTACTTTGTTGGACATTAAACCACCAACACGTTTACGTACTGTGCGTAGTGAAGAAAATATTGCGGCCGTATCAGCTAGTGTGACAGAAGACCGCGAAATGTCGATTCGGCGCCGTTCCCAGCAGTTAGGCCTTTGTTACAGCACTACGTGGAAAATTTTGCGGAAGGATTTGGGCGTAAAGCCTTTTAAGATACAGCTGGTGCAAGAACTAAAGCCAGCCGACCTACCACAACGCCGAATTTTTGGTGAATGGGCTCTTGGAAAGCTGGCCGAGGATCCGCTTTTTTATCGAAAAATTGTGTTCAGCGATGAGGCTCATTTTTGGTTGAATGGGTACGTAAATAAGCATAATTGCCGAATTTGGAGTGAAGATCAGCCAGAAGCATTGCAACAGCTACCAATGCATCCCGAAAAAGCCACTGTTTGGTGCGGTTTATGGGCCGGCGGCATTATTGGGCCATATTTCTTCAAAGATGATGCGAATCGCAGCGTTACTGTCAATGGTGAACGCTACCGAGCGATGATAACAAACTTTTTTTTGCCCGAAATGGAAGTTCTTGACTTGCATGATAGGTGGTTTCAACAAGACGGTGCCACATGCCAAACAGCACGCGAAACAATGGCGCAATTGCGAGGCGAGTTTGGTGAACAGTTAATTTCACGTTTCGGGCCGGTCAATTGGCCGCCTAGATCGTGCGATTTGACACCATTAGATTATTTTTTGTGGGGGTATGTCAAGGCTAATGTCTATAGGGACAAGCCCGCTTCGATTGACGCACTGGAAGCCAACATCCATGCATTCATTCGTGAGATATCGGCCGATATGTGTGAAAGAGTATGCCAAAATTGGACTCAGCGGATGGGCTACCTGAGACGCAGCCGCGGTCAACATTTGCATGAAATTATCTTTAAACATTAAATTGCAAGGTTCAAACTATCGATTCAAATAAATATTTCATTCATTTTTTCGAATTTTTTGTGTTTTTTTTTTATAGTTCTAAACCTCTTAAAAAATCGCCCGTTACTTGCTTTTGAGCTCTTAGCTTTTTTTGAGTTGTTTATAAAATTAAAAGAAAAATTTAGTTCAGAGCTCCAAGCAACCAAGCAATTCAGTCGTTATTATTTAATTTCGTAATGATTATTTCATAGCATTTCACCATTTTTAAAATTTCAGCTTGCAATTTTTATCTCACATTTGTGTAAATCATAAGCTATTATAGTTAACACTACATATTCACATTTTATTCTTTCGCACTCACAATTTCGCATTTGAGTATTCAAAAAGAGGACTTTTAGTAATATTGTCTCAAGTGTCAAGTCTGAAATGTGAGCAGTGTTGCCAGTTAATTTTTGTTTATTTATTTCCCGTGGGTAGATGCAAAACCTGCTATTCAGGCTGTATAAGGACCGAAAAACGAGTGCTCATAGAAGTGTGAGATTCTTACTACACTAAGACCACCTCCACTTCTCGATTGCAACTAAGTTAAAACTTATCTAGCAACTTAAGCGATTTTAAAGCGGTTTTCTGTTCACCGCACCAAGTCGGAAAGTTTTGTTCTTCGCAAACGACGTACTGAATTCGACTCGTCAAGAATGTCATTAATCGTTGAATTGCGTGTTCTAATAGTCGATTTCTATTTTTTTGCGCGAAACTTTTTATTTTGTCCCGGACCGTAGGAATCCCGAGATCCCTGTGAAGATCTTCGTTTCTTATATATAACGGAGCATTTACAAATGACCTAAGCAATTTATTTTCAAACGTTTGTAAGTTATTTAAGTTTGTATCGCAGGAACAACCCCAAAGTTGTATGCCATAAGTCCGAACAGGATTAAGCACCTGTCGGTATAAAATCAATTTATTTTCAATACTAAGCTTTAAATGTTTACCGAGTAAACAGTTCATATCTCATAATTTACTTTGTAGTTCTTCGCATTTCTTTTTCACGTGCGGCTTCCATTTTAATTTCGCGTCCAGAGTCATTCCCAGATACTTTGCCTCATTTGCAAATGGAACACGAACGGTATTTAGAAGGATGGGTAGTCTATTTATATTTTTATACGTAAAGTCTAAATGGACTGACTTTTGTTCATTGAGCGCTATTCGCCATGTTTTTATCCACTCATTAACATTATTAAGAGCATTTTGTAATTTAATTGTAGCTTCGCTAATCGTTTATGCCTACTGCTAGTATTCCAGTATCATCAGCAAACGTGGCTACAATAGTGTCTTCTGTTTGAGGTATATCGCGTGTAAATAAAAGGTACAGAACTGGACTTAATACACTTCCTTGTGGTACCCCAGCCACTATTTCCTTGAAATCGGAATAGTCATTTCCGTGTCTTACACGAAAAAGTAATCTAGATATCCGTTTAGAATGTTATAAAGCACTTCAAGCAGAACTTGTCTAAATTTGAATTTGAGGCCTTCGTGCCACAGCTTGTCAAACGCCTGCGACACGTCCAAAAAGACAGTCCAACTGATTTTCTTTTCTTTAAGAGCTCTCTCAATTACGTCAGTAATTCTATGCACTTGATTACTTGTCGAATGCTTGCTTCTAAATTCAAACTGATGTTCACGGAATTAATTGCTTCTCTTCTATTATCTGGCAGTGTTGCCAGATGAATTACAAATCTCAACCAAAAATATCATAAACATAAAATAATATTCTCAAATCCCCTATGTTCTTCACCCAGATTCCCTCATAAACGATAAAAAAAGAACTTTATACACAAGGGTTTAAACCTCCCAATTGGCAACCCTAAGGACCAGTTTTTCAGTGCGAGATCATCTTTGTCTCGGAGTTAAGCCTGAATTTACTTCAGAAACTTGTTTTTCAGTTTAGATAACTCCGAGATAACTCAACCACTTCGGTGAGTTCGGTCAGGGACCAAATTGAATGCCTTTTCAGTTGTGGTGCCATCTTGATTTCGATAGTGAAAGTTATTGTCAGTGCAATTCTGTTGCGGCGCAATCTCTATTCTTATGCGTGAATGGCGTAGAAGGGTCATACCCATAGTGTCGTACATCTAGCGCCCAAGATTTTTGATAGCTGAGAGATAAAGTTAACTTTCATTTGAAAAACTCGTTCTGAGTTAACCTGGGTTTAATTCATTTTTAGGATTAGCTAACTCTGATTTAACTCAGAATTAACCCTTCAATGAAAATCTAGCCCTTAAAAGGTGCCAGGCAAGTGGAGTATGTGGAATGATTTCTTGGAACTTAAGCTATTTGAAATTGATTTTTTTTAGAGCTCCTACCTACTACACTAAAATTATATCGAAATTTGGAAAAAGTATATGAGGTGCTTATGATTCAAACAGATTATAATCAAAGATAATATAACTTCTTATAATTTGCTTTAATCCTAAAGTATGATTTTATGTGAATAGCGTTATATCAAATGAACACAATTTAAGTAAATTAATGTTAATTTATATTTAATTAGGGCAATTTTGTTGGCTGCAACTACGCCGTAAATGCTACATTCGGAAAGAACAATTTTTGGTAAATCTTTCCAGTTGGCATCTGACCAATTAAGCGAGTAATGTTGGTTTACAATACAAGTCCTGAATTACAGCTAGCTGATTGGCAAATATGTGATATCACACGATCTATCCAGTTGACAGTATTTGACGATTTCGCGTCAGCAAAATGATGATCATGAATTGAAGTTTTCGAAAATATTTGCAGATAACAACTATTCTTAGGCCGCGGCCACGCAGTAAGCGGCTGAGCGAAAAAAAAATATAAAACATATGAAATCACATAGAAGCGGCCACGCAATGAGCGAGCGGCGAAACAAAATTCTGAGCGGCTAAGCGGCGCCGCTCAGCAACCAAACCTGTTTTAATTTTTAGTAATGTTCTGAGCGGCAAGAAGTAAAGATGGCCAAAGTAAACATTGAGTTGTTCATTTCGTGTGTGCAATCTCGACCAGATTTATGGCAAGTTAGAAATGCCAATTTTAAAAATAAAAATATTACTGAGAAACTATGGAAGGAAGTTGGTGAAACGGCGAACTGTTCTTGACAACGTCATTTTAACTACTAATCGCTCAAAAGCAGTCGCTCAGTGCCTGGCCATACGTCGCTTAGAGCTGCCACTCAGCCGCTAGCCCCCTAGCCGCTCAGCCGCTTACTGCGTGGCCGCGGCCTTAGGTGAGGAAGTTCCATGCAACTTCTCTTCGGCAGTGACTTCAGTACTGCTGAAATAAGAAAAAAAATTATGAACGTAGAACGGGGAAACATTTTTTGATTAAGTACATTTTTCTATTCATATTTTATAATTCTTTCGTTCCTGTCCAGGTGTCAGGCAATTGCTCCCATTCCCCCTCTGTATCCATGCCTGGTAAGACGTTAGACCTTCTAATAGAAAAGCTGCCCAGTTTTTAATTGAAAACCGCCATGCTTGCAGCATTTGATTGATCAATTCACCTAGCAAACCATTTCCTTTCAGCGATGTCAGAGAAGAACGTTTGTGAAGTTAGCAGAACAACTCTCAGCTTTGAAAATGAGACCTTGATAGGATTTTGCAGTTTTATTTGGCATTTTTTTCGTTTCTAATCCCGATTTTGCAGTAACCGAAATAAGGATCCAATCGATTGATCTGCTAACTTCACACTCGTTGCAGGTCACATAGTGTATCTCAGGTACCAAGCATGCTAAAAACTTGTAGTAGGTTCCAAATTTGCAGCTTTCTTGCATTCTTCACTATGATGTTGACAGGTCAGTATTAAATTCTTTTTAATTCAAATTTTCAAATTTGCATTTCGTGGAAATGCAAACAAAAATTCTTCATAAATACCTAAATACGTTCTTAAATTTGCTTGTAAAATTTGACTCTTATTTAACTTAAAAGTATTTTAATGGTCTCATTTAAAACAATTTTTTTTACTAAACTATGCAAAATGAAACAATATTCTGCGTTTTCTGTTCCTACCTAATATAAAAACATAAAATAGCTAAGAAATAAACTTAAATGTAGATTTCCGCAAGCTCTTTAAGTTAATTGCCTCCTTGAATATTTTCTTAGCTGCAAAGCCACTAGATCCCCATTTAAATCCATTTCATTGGTTTGAATTAATTACTCATCGCTCACCACCTCAACAACAGACAAGAAAATTAAAATAAACTTTAAGCTATCGGGATAAAAAGAGAAATTTCCGGAGTATTTTCATTCCTTTGGATTATAATATTGTCAGTTTAAGGCAAGCATAAACTCATTAATCAAGTTTTCTTTTTTTCATAGAAAATGCTCCAGCTCATCTCCAGGGTCTTCAGTTCTCATTTCTTAGATAATCAAACTATGCATAATTAATGTCCTTGCAAAGTGTTCGATTTACCAAATAAACAACAACTTTAATTGAACAAAAATACTTATCCGCCTGAAGAGTTTTAAGCCATGAATAAATTCTTTAGAATATAAATAGGAGAAGTAATCAAATAAATTTAGAAAAAACGTTTACACGGTCAGGTAAACCAACGGAATTTATGTGTGTGAAACAAAGATTAATAAGCTTTGTTTATTATTTTCTTCAAAAATATAAACTTTAAATTAAAATCTTCGAAAAATAATAAGGGAATTCATGCAACAGCGTAAAGCCGTCGTAAGCCTTGTATAGTTCTTTACTTCGTAATTCTGTCACTATTTGTATGAAAAACTTGACAGATTTATGCATTTTACAATTTTACTACGTTGACGACAACTTTACGCCATTGCATGAATACTCCTAATATTTGATTTGTTTTTCAGAACATGCACGTATTATGAGGCATTGAAGAGCAGTATAGGGTCTTTGAACACCTTTAATAACTTTCTATGTGCTTAAATGCTGTATTATTTAATTAACTTTTATTTTTATTTATTTTTTTAGAACTTAAAATAAGCTTTAATATAAAAAAATATTTTTTTTTTAAATATGGTTTGAGCTTTCATTAAAAGCGAAAAAAAATATACTGAACAACGTGTTTTTTTTTAATAAACTGAAATAGCAGTTGGATAAAACAACTCGAAATTAAAAAAAATTCTTTTGATAATTAATTGTGGGAAAACCGTTTCTAGCAGAGAAAAAGTTGTAGACTAAGTTTAAAATTGTTGTTTGAATAAGAAAATTTAAGAATCGGTTTGGTGGGAGATAAAAGCAATTAAAACAACTAAAAAAACCGTTATAACTGCCAAACGAAGCGAAAACGAGAAAATTACCTCATAAGTTTTAGAGTTAAAATGACCTCAGAAAGCCACGGTTTTTCTCTGCGGCGGTGACTGTGGGACACCCTGGATATATTTACCCATTCAAACATTAACATTTCATATTATTTTCCGTAGTTTGGACCGAAAGCCTCTTTTTCGGCAAACATAACATTGGTAAAAATTTTCGAACTCAAAACTTTAATCAATGACACTACGATTTTAGAGAGTTCTTAGAAAATAGATAAGAAATTGTAAGGCTTGAAGCTTTTTCGAGGGCTGTTCCTAGCACCAGGGGCAGGCCCAGAGAAGCCGCCTTTTTCTTTACAAACATTTGTATACAGAGCGAATCAGCAACCCACGCTGATGGTAACTTCCCATTTGTGCCATTAGAAGCTAAATGGCCATGTTATTTTATTATTAAAAAATCACCAATTCAAGATCTTTGAAAACGTTTTTAAGTGTTCAATATGCAATCACGTGAAGACAAGTATAGATAAGTGAGTAGAATAAAACTAGTCCAAAGCTAATATCATAGGTTGCTCTCAAGATATTTGGGAAGACATAAATTGTTTAACAATTTTTGATAAAGTTTCTTGTAGTTTGTTTTACTTAAAAAAAAAACAAAGTTCGTTGAAATATTTTACAAAACGAATCAAATTTTTATTTTGAACTAGTTACTAGTGTAAAGAATTTAACTTACCCGAAGACAATACCAATACCAAATATATCACTGTTTGTTCTTAAGATATTGGTACCAAAAACTTTTTTCAAAAATTTTCGGCAGTTTTTTTTTTATTTAGAAAAAAACAAGAAGTTGATATCTTTTCATATTTTTACCAATTTTTTATTACGTTAATATGCGTACAATAAAATTTTCGTAAAGTCGAAAGATCATTCGTTCTTGAGATCGGCACCAAAGAAATTTAACAACTTTTTTTTTTATTTCTAAAAGCATAAAAAAACTCATGATTGATGTTTTTAAAAGTATTTTCTGCACATATTTAAACTACTATCTACTCGTATAAAATAAAACCAATCCGAAGTCGATATCTTCATTCGTTCTTTAGATATGGCGAATGAAAAAAAGCGAAAGAACGCACGAATGTACAGTGTGTACGTACACAGACATCTTTCTTAAAATGCCGTTGATTTTTAAATATTTGTTTTCTCTTTTAAGTATATTTCTAAAGAAAACTGCCCTTGCCACCTCAATTTGAGAAAATAGAGGCCCCTGTCGGAAACGATTCTTTTTCTTGTCTGGGTCCAAACTAAACGCTTCAGCAGTTTGTCACATCTTTTGCTAGTTGATAGTTGATATTTTCAACACAGAAATTAAAAAAACTTTGAAATTCAACATAAATAACACTCTGTCCATAAGCCAAAAGTCAATTATGGATCATTGGCTCACCTTGGTGGGTTAAAAGTCCATAAATGCCTAATGAACTTATAACTCACTCAAGTGGGCTAAAACTCCAGAAGGAAGTGGGTCAAAAGTTCATATTTTTTTTAAGAAAGTGGTTGAAAAGTCCATACTTTAGTATCTCCGCCAAGGAGAGGATTTATCTGTTTTGTGAAATTGAATAACTCACGCAAATAAACTGTCAGGTATATTTGGGGGGGCATACTGTCCCCTGCAACCCTCCTGCTTGGGCTCACTATTGGATTAAGGGAAGGTGCGAGGTTGGTTGTATGCAAAATTTCCTTATCATTTAAATAATTTGGATTTAAAGAAACTTAGAATTTATTCTAAAACATGCAACTGTTCCATAACATTAACAGTGTCATTTCATATTATTATGGACATTTGGCTCATCGATGTGGTCCAAAATTCCTTAAGCGATGGATTGTTAAACTCTGTGAACTTAAAGAAAATGACAGAATTTGTTTTCCCGTTTTGAATATATCTATTAATTGAAGTGCATGTGACCCTAACACAATCGTCTGAAAATCGAAATTTTTAACCCCTCGTCCATACCACAGGCGCTAAAAACATCCTTCCAGACTTTTGAATTTTATGTCAAGATGCATGCACCTAAGTACCCTCATACTCATTTTTTGGATATATGTGTTCAACCCAAAAATATGCTGCCAGCTCTAAGACCAGTAGTGCATACGCAATTTTATGGAATTTTTGGCCCATTTAGGTGGGTTATAAGTTCGTAATGCATTTATGAACTTTTAACCCATCACTAAAGTGAGCCACTAGGTACATTAAAGTTGGGCCAGAATGTTTGCGTTGAAAAAAGTTGGGTAACATGACAAAAAGGAAGAACATTTCTTTTGGAAAATATCTACTCTCTGATCTACAAAATTTTCAATATCATAAAAAGCGTGGATGAATGCTCTCAATAATGAAAGAAAATTTACCAAAAAAGAACATGAATAGTATCTACCTACTATTTAAAAAATATTTTGTATTGAACTTTGAAGTTTCTTCAATAAAAAAATGAAGCCTAAAAAACATTTTGTGAAGTATCTTTGTTTTAAAATGTAAATTGCCTTTTTGCAAAAAATTACATTTGATGTTGAATGTTGAATACCACAATTTTTTAAAAACATTACTGCTTAGGGGCCCCTTGTTAGTTTCTGTCCCGGGGCCTCTGTACGTTTAGCTACGCTTCTGAATCTGAAGCAAGTTATAGCACTTTTCAACATCAACTGAACAAAATATCGGTCATTTTCGAAAGTGTTAAATAAAAGTCTAATGGATTATCAAATGATCGAACATTGAAGCAGCTATTCCTATCGTCAAGTATCTATATGCAATCTTCCAGTTATAGTCTAGTCAAAATAGACATTTGACCTAGCCAAAATTCCGATAAGGCTGAAAATTGGTATAGACGTTCCTTTTGGCATAACAAATAAACTGCCAAAAGTTTCCGTCACCTACTCGAGCATAAACAGTTATTCAAGGTAAAGTGTCGAAAAAGTTGTTTTTCAGCCTATAACTTTTGAACGGTAACTGATATCGAAGAATAATATGAAGTTAGGAGAGCATAATATTGTCTACAAACTCAGCATATATTGGATAAATAAAACTTTGTCATTTAAGAGTAAGACGAAGGAAATCGGTGTTAGTAACTTTTAATAAAATTTTAAAATAATTATATCTTTTGAATTATAAATTTTAGAAAAAAATATTATTTGTATCTGGTTGAGTATGGCATAATCTACAAACTTTGTATAAATTACTTTTTGGTAACATTCACCGTTTGAGAGTTATACGTGAAAAACCTATATTTTTGGCACTTGGCCCTTTTAAAATCGCTATATCTTTTGACCAACCTCTTGTATGTTAAAAAATTAAACTTCCTATTAGGTAGTACATTTCAACTTTTACAAGCTTAACATCCATTTTGTTTAAACACCAGGCATTTAAGAGTAATAATAAAAAAAACCGTTATTTTTGACTTTAAACCAAATTCTTAAAATATTTATATCTTTTGAATGTTGAATTTTAGAAATTTTTTTTTTTAATTTTTTAGAGCATCACACAATCTACAATTGTTGTATGAATTACTTTTCGATAATATAAATTGTTTAAGAATTGTAGCTGAAAGTTCGATATTTTCGACATTTGGCCATTTTGAAATTTCAATATCTTGTAACTGACCACTAGTATAGGAAAAACTGTTTAGATCTTTTAAGTAGAAAATTTTGCTATCTACAGACTGAGCACACATTTATTTTGAACACCTTTGTCATTTACGAGTAAAAAACGGAAAACCGTTATTTTTGGCTTTTGACCAAATTTTTAAAATATTTATATCTTTTTAACAGTAAATACTAGAACGAACATTTTAGCATTTTTATGTAAGGAGTCAAAACAACTACAAACATTACTCAAATCACTTTTCGATAACTATTCCCAAAAAAACGATATTTTCGTCAATTAACCATTTTTGAAATAGCTTTATTTCCTTGGACCAATGGACTTAGGAAAAATAGTGTCTTAATCTTTTTTGTTTGGATTGACGGGAATTTTTGGCAGTTGATTTGTTATGCCAAAAGGAACATCTACACCAATTTTAAGTCTTATCAGAGTTTTGGCTAGGTTTGCAGATTTGTATGTCTTTTTTGAGTGGACTATTAGCCAAAAATTGGTTTCATCAACATCAGTCAATTAACTTGCAAACATATTTGACATTTACAACCAGGTCGTCGGGCTGGCTTTTCAATATTTTGTTCGTCAACTTAATTTTTGTATTGCTCAGCTGCATCCTACGCAATTCATTTCAGTTTGGTCAATATAATAGCAAAAATAATTTCTCAATTTTTCCTACGTTAGTTCGCCTCGTGTCAGCCAGGATGGTGTCTTTTACAGAATGTTTCGTGTCATTTGCGGTGCGGCGCCTTAAATGGCTAGAGACCTGGGGCACTTGCCCCTCTGGCCCTCTCCTAGGCACGGTCTAGTCTGGTCGTGGATATCTCTTTCGTTAGTTTAAAATTCATATGGCTTTTTGCACATGCCATATTAAAGTTTTTATATTTTTAAGCATGGTTTGAGCTTGTCTTTGCTCCGAAACAATTTAACCGCAATTTTGCAAACAAATAAGAAATCTTTATCTTTGAATTTCGATTTTTTTTTGCTTTTTGTATACTTTTCACATTTAAATGTTTTTATAAAATTTTTTAGATACCTTGGTCCCATCAAAAAAGAAAAACTTAATTTTGAACAAAAAGTTTTTAGGCTTAAATTGAAAAATTTGCCTCAATACTAAACATATTGATAAGTGGCCAGTGTAACCATTCTTTTTTCAGGAATGAAATGGTGAATTAAGTATCATTTTCCGTTTCAGGCATGCTCAATCATATATTCAATAATAAAACTCTTAACGTCATTACTTCTTTGTAATACGCTACCCCTAATTAACAATTTAGTTTGTTTCAAAATTTTAAATTGAACGTTACTTCGCATTGAGTCTTTAAATACATCTAATTAAACTTTACCAAACTTAATACTTTATACTTATATTACTCAAAGGAAATTTTCCCCCCATTCTATTTTTTTGTATAACTTACATAATTTGTTTATTTAAGTTTCAAAGGACTTCCGTTTTTCAAAATTTAGATACAATTTTCATTCAGGTTTCATAACTCAAAGAATTTCATAATTGCCTTAAATTTATGTACTGTCACTGGTTAGGTAATTGTGTTGCTTCCTTTAATGTTTTGTATTTAATTCTAAGTACCAAGGTAGAAAATGTATTGAGCTCATAAATCTTAAACTTTGTTTTGGTTTCAATGGAACATAGCGGCAACTTCTACTTCATTGTGTATTGTGGAGTTTGTATAGCAACTGAATTAAAAATCTCTTTTTAAGAAAATTACTTCCTATATTCTTGACAAAACAAAAATAAGTATAGGCTATTATTTTGCCTCCGGGTTTGCAAACAAAGGGATGAACATTGTTCTCAGCGTGGAATCAAATTCCTGGAATTTAATTTCCCGGAAGAATTTATATTCCCGGAAAAAGGATTTGTTTCGAACGAGTTTTTAAAAATAAAGACGCATCAAATTTGCATTTCAGTACATACAAAAACACCCGTTAAGCTTGTTTATATTAAGGGGTATAATTTCAAAACTCTTCATTTCGTTTTTTGACAATTTTAAGCAAAACGAAAAAACTGTTAAAAGCTAGAAAAATTATAGGTTTTAGATTTTAACTCAAAAATATAAGTTAAGTATGAACTTTTATAAAATTTGTATGGCTTAAGGGTGAACCTTAAAAGTTTTGAAAGTTAGGATTTAAATTGTATAGGAACTGATGAGTCTTGATTCAAAAGAATAAGATTAGAAAAGTTTTTGAATCATAGAAAATAATTCTAACAATTTAAAAAAAAACTCAAAATAACACAAATTTCCACGTCTGCACGTTTTGTTATTTGTTATGATAATTGATACGTTAATAAACAGATTTCTTTTTTTTTATAATACGTATATGAAAGACGACAAAACGTTATAGACCATCCAAGTCGAAAAAACTGCCCATGTCCTTTTAAGGCAATGTTTCCCATCCCAACCTGTTTTGTACTATGCCCCGTTAAAACTTTTCCAAAACTCTAATGTCCCTCAAACAATATAATTACACAATTTTTTCAACACGAACAAAATTGAAATGTTCACTTAAAAACTTGAATGTTTACCATTTGCGAAGAAATCACCAGAATCTGTTCTTTTTCTTTTAAATCCGGCGATAAATTCTCTATGTGATCAACATTTTCATTTTATAATATACAGTCATTTGACATTTTTGGAGCCAATGAAAACGTTCAAAATTTGTGTTTCTAATATACAGCTATGGACAAATAAATAGCACACTTACAAAATGAAAAATAATTGGCAAACAATCAATTTAAACGAAACGCCAATTTGTAGGACTAAAGGCCATAAAAAGCAACTTTTGAATCAAAAAATTAATTAAGTAAATTTTTTAAATATAAAATTTTGGTAACATTTTTAAAAAAGTTTTGGCGTGCCAATTTTGAGTATATATTATAATACATTTATGCAACTAGTTTAAAAAGAATTCAGCAACCAATTTTTTAAATATTGAATTTTAAAAGAACTTATTATAGACTTTTTAAAGAAGACTTTTTCACATAAGAGCTACCAACGAACGACAAATAAACGAACAAAACGGGATTTAACACATTTACAAACCTTAATTCTTCAAAAAAAAAAAAAAACTAGAAAAAATGATTGAAACTTTATTAACGCTAATATTGAGCTACAAAAATTAGCATTTTAGTTGATACTCGTAATATAATATCACAAATATTTTAACTTCGTGACGACCAATTTATATATTCACATTTCTCTTATACGAGTATCTATTATCAATTGAAATGCAAAGTATAGTAACTCAACATTAGTGCCAATTAGTTTTCTACCACATTCTTTAGTTTTTTCGAAGAATTAAGATTTATAAATCCCGTTTTTTTTTCGTTTATTCGTCATTCGTTGGTAGCTTTCTTGTGGATGGTCCTTAAAGGAGCTTTTCCATGAAAATTTTGACTTTCCTTTGAGGCAAAAAGAAATATGAAAATTGTTTTTACCAAAAACAAAAAGTACACTTAAGCTCAAGTAATATCATGTTTGAATGTTATCTCGATTTCTTTTTTGCATGAATCCAAAACTTGCTGCACTGATTAGAATATTTATATCAAGTAAAAATCATCTTTAGTGAAAGAAGACTACTTTCTGAATGAATGGATGTGTGAACAACAGCCTTGTCAAATTGGGCAACTTATCGGAAATTCGGCTATCTTTTCCGAAATTGCCGAAAACAATTTTAGTATGAAAGCTAAATCATAATCGGGCTACTAATTACTAATAGCCCAAATCTTATCTTGGGCGATACTTTTTTTTTCCTATTAATAAATCATTGAAAAAAAACTCTTTTCTCCCCTTAAACATACTCTTCAAGCTTTCACAATTTGGCATAACTTTTAAACCACTGAATAGTCCCCACTTTTGGATGAACAAATAATTATTTTCCATATGTATTTTCCAGTTTATTAATTAAAGCCTAGTACGCAGATCGAGCAAAGACAAATTTTATATCGAATTTTTTTTTCTCAAGAAAATTCTGAAGGTGTAGAGATGAAAGCTAAAATCAAATGAGAACAGTGGCGGGCGTAGCTAGATGTTTAAAAAAAAATTAAAATTCCTTCAATTCGGAATAGTAACAAAGTTTCGAAAAACGAAGTTACGAAGGATAAAGTTTCGAAAAACCAAAATTTCGAAATCATAAAGTTTCGAAAAGATAAAATTTCAAAAGACAACGTTTCGAAGAACAAAGTTGCGAAAGGAAAAAGTTTCGAAATGTCAAAGAAACACGAAACGCAACATATATTTTCAAAAAAGGGTGTTCCAAAAATAGGCCAACATATTGAAACTCCGTTGTTCCTTCAGCGATTTCAACTAAATTGACTAAGGTTATAGCTGATAAGGAATTAAAAATGAAAAAAAATATTTCCAATAGGGTGTTCAAAAAAAAAATTAACATATGGAAACCCTAACGAAAATATTTTTTTTTTCATTTTTAGTTCTTTATTGGATATTATCTATGTTAATTTAGTTGAAATCGCTCAAGGAACAACGAAGTTTCCATACGTTGACTTATTTTTGGTCAAATCGGTCAAAAAACAACGAAGTCAATATTTTGTTTTAAAACACCCTATTTAAAATATTTTTTTTCACTTTTAATTCCTTATCACCTAAGACCTGTGTCAAATTAATCGCAATCGCTTAAGGAACAACAAAGTTTCAATATGTTGGCCTATTTTTGAAACAGCCTGTTATTTATTATATTTGTTTTTTCATTTTTAATTTTGTATCAGGTATTACCTGTGTCAAATTCATTGAAATCGGTCAAGGAACAACGAAGTTCCGAGGATTTCGGCACTTTTATTTTCGAAACTTTGTCCTTCGCAACTTTCTCTTGCGAAACTTTTACATTTCGAAACTTTCTCCTTTCGAAACTTTGTCTTTCGAAACTCTATCTCTTTGAAACTTTGTCATTTCGAACTTTGGTTTTTTGAAACTTTATCCTTCGAAACTTTGCCCTTTGAAACTCTGGCGGATTTCTCCGTCAAAATAACTTAGTTTTCTGACTCCAAACTCGGTGTAACCCAGTTTGGAAATCAGTTAAAGTTTTTAATTGAAAAAAACTATTTTCCTTATATGTATGTGGCCCCTTTGTACCCTTTCCCAGTAGCTACGCCACTGACTGATTTAAAACAGCTGTTCATTCTTTTATATTTTATTTGAGTCGTGCACTCTCACAACGTCTAAATAATAGAATAAATGAAACAGGGAGATGATTTCAGATTATAAGAAGCTAAAAATACATAAAACGTTACAATTTGTCCGGACAAATTATGATTCGAGCATTCTTTTTTGCACGCAAATTTCAGTGGAGACTTTCTTTTATCTTTTCAAGTACAGCGGTTATAACTGTAAAATTTTTTGCTAAAGCTGCGTACTGCTTGAAAAAATATCCAAGATAAAATTTGTCCTGGGAAAAAATTTATATGGGAGATAAATTTTGTCTCGATCTGCGTACTACGCTTAAGGATAAAGTACTGAGTCAATGGTTAACTTAGGCCTTGAACATTATTCCATATGATGCACAGAATAGTTTTTTTTATAATTTTTGTTTTACGCCTGGAACTGTAATTTCTGCTTTAAAAGCAAGAAATATATTTAAATGTATTTTCCGTTGATTTTTAAAATAAAAATAAGTTGTGATTGAAGAAGGAGAACACATCTTTTTATTGTTTTGGGCTACTATTTGGGCTCTTTTTTCGGCTCCGATTTTGGGCTACAAAAGTTTCTAAATTGGGCTATCGAATTTTTTCAAGACATGGCAACCATAGTGAACAAACAAAATTGTTTGATTTAGGACGATATCTACATAGGTATTAAAAAAACTATTCTTCCTCTAATCCTAAAAATTTTAGCTGATATTGTACTTCAACACAATATTAACAACTTTTGAGTATCTGGCATTATGGAATACGAAAAGATATACCTACTTTCAGTATTCCTAGGACAAAAAAAAACTTTGCTAGCCCTAAATATAGGCTTATTGCTATTGTCATACCAAGTCAATTTAAAAACAAATCCAACCAAAGAGAACTAACTATATTCCATCTTTTAATCTTAAGCTCAGCCAGAATTCCGAGAAAGCAATTCTTTTACTTGTTGTAGATAATATCATAATATTCAAAGAGGAATTAACACTAGTTATGCTTCAAATTTAAAGTTGTTATACCTACACTGCAAGTCAAAAGGATAGAAACAGACGTTACATGGTTGATTTACCAAAATAAAACTTGTTGGAAGAAACACTAGTGTTCACAACTAAATTCAAAATATATGCTAATAAATCGAGTCATTATATTAGAAGCAGTAAAAATATCAACAGTTTTTGGGAAGTGGTAAGTCTGTTTTTTATATAAAAGGTAAAATATATTTATTTTGAACCCTTTGCTGTATTTGTCAGTGTAAATAGGAAAGAAAAAATGTTTGTATTTGGAGGAAAGGACAAAAGTAGATGTTAATCACTCTGAAGGACTTTCAAACCACGCTTGAGCTCGAAAAGTCAACCGAAGTAATCATGCTGTCTGCCATTATTTTAAGAACCCAAAATCTTTCGGGAAACTATACAAAGGAAACATTTCTTCCACTTTGACTCCCCGCGAAACCCAAAAATCCAAAAAATTGCATCTAACTCAGCCTTCTCAGCGGCTAAAATCAGGCATCAGGCTAATGTTACGGTAACTTAATCCAATGTTATCTGGGTATTTCGAAATGCTAAACACCTGAAGTGACTCAAGCTTTAAAAAAACCACCACTAAATAATGCCAGGAAGAAGCAACGCTTGTGTTTTGGGAATTTCAGGTCATGCGATCGACCTGGAATTTTCAGCATGGAGTTTGCTCAAAAGATTGGGGAAAAGTAATTTTTTCTGATGAAAAGAAATTTAACTTGCATGGACCAAATGGCTACAATTACTATTTTCATAATCTGAGGAAAGGGGAGCGATTTCTTAACCGTCATCACAGCAGAGAGGGAGAGGTTATGGTTTGGGGCCCAATATCCTATTATGGCATAATAGACTTGGTAGTTCAAAATACAAAACGTTAACTTGCTGCCTTGGCCACCATATTCACCGGATCTTAAGCATGACTTTTATTTCTTTCCAGGGAAGTCAAAGACAATCATACCTTTATATATGCATCTTATAAGCTTTACAAGTTTTTGCTTTTTCACCTAAGTTGATGGACCATTGACTATGTTCTATAATCTATAGTTTACATTCTGGCTGGGATCAGCGGATTATTTTCAATGGAACTTAAACTTGTACTTTATCATGTAGCTTTTACAATTATTAGTGAGCTCAAAAGTGCTTTTCGCTTGTCATCCCAAAGGTATGTTTCCGATGAAACTATGATGTTGCTTATCAAAGCAATTCTTGAATCCATTTTTTTGTAAGTATACGGAAGTTAATTTTTACCGTTTTGACTCCAAAATAATCTAAAGATTAGGATATAAAGATAAAAATATTTTTAATATAAGATATTTCGAGCTTATTTAAAATTACTCAAAACAAATTAACGGGTCTTATTTTCGATAATCTTTTTAGCCCTAGGTCACTTATCCAGTTATATGTTATTTGATAGTCTCGTCAACTTGGTAGCGCAAGGAGAATCACTGCTCTGATTCAAGCCGCATATTTTTTCACCTGCATTCAGAGGATACATTTCTTGTAAATGCCTATCAATTATTATTCAGCAATCCTATGTAAACTTCAAAAAACTTGTAGCTCAAATTTTTCATTTAAAAATTTTGGAAACATTTTTTTCTGAAGCAAAAAGGCCCTCACTTTAGACGGCTCTGCTTTAAACCCACAAAAAAAAACTGGTTTGCTGTTAGGTAAATAATTTTACTACTGATCGAAAAAATAATATAGGTACCAATGTCAACAGAAGCTTTATTGACTATTTTTATCATAAAACTTAACAATTAATCAGAATCACTATTGACTGAGTTTCTGTTTGGTTTTATTTAAATTCTTTGCTATTATGAATTTATATCTATATAAAGACTTAACCTACATTTCAAAATATTACGTAGATTGTTTATATTATTTTTTCTATCAGTGTTGCTTCGATGACTCCTAAACTGGTTAGATGAGAAATATTCTTTCAATCATTTTAATACGAGATTTTGTTAATAATAAATTGTTGTTATAAGTTATAAATTAGAACTGAATGACTTGTCTTAGAACAACATTTTAACTGTTTGTTTTTTTATTATACATATTAGTATGCGCATAAAATATTTATTGATTGTAGGAAGTTAGTCAGCTATAAAAAAGAGTAGATAAGGTGTGAAGGTAAGGTAAGGTATGTGCACGAACATAATGCTTTTAAAATGAACTACAGCTAAGAAGGGGTTTCCCGAGAAAAACTAACTTCAATGCACGGATCCAAATATACATATGTTTATTAGGAGGAAATAAAGATTATTTACCCCTATCTACCAATTGTAGCATATATGTATTATGTAACCGAATCGGACCTTACTCCAGAAGTCACTCATTTATTTTGCCTCTAATAAATTATCGACCTTCCTCTATCACCCTATCAGTACTGGTGTGGAGGTGGACATTTGGCCACGGCAGTGGCGGACTGAAGGTTAAAGAGCTTCACGGGGCTATTATACAAAGGGCTTTAGCCCACATTATACAGATATAGGCAAAACTTTCTTAAATAGTTAGAAAGTTTTATTGTGTGAATACAGTTATTCGCTAATTATTACCTATTTAAGAAAACGGATCTGTATGCAAAATGTCAGTTGCACTTTCTTGTTGGACCACTTTTATAAAAAATGTAAATTGCTACGAAAAAACGTGTTTCCAGTACTTTAAACGAAAATTAATTGCCCCCACTGTATTTTTCAAGACAATAAATAACTCAAGCGTACCATTGAGTTAACTGTTATCTTGAATGATACAATGGGGGCCATATTGTATCCTTTTAGGTCCAAAATTGTCTCAACGTCAAAATTATCTGGGAGTCCGAAAGAAAACACCTTCTCCTTGCCTCCTCGTGACCTTAGGGCCCCAACAGCTCCACTCGAGTTGTTCGACTTTATCAAAGAGGCATGTGGAAGCCTCTTTGGGACCCTATCGAGACCACAACAGCTTAAAATTTAGTATGAGGACTCTGATCGCTTCTGAAACCTTTGTGGGGCCAATACTCGCCCCACAGGAAAATACTGGGTCTAGGAACCCCAATAGCTCCACTGGACTTTTCGATTATTACATCTAATAGACCTCTTTGAGACTCTCTTGGGGTTCCAACAGCTAAATATTCACTATAATTGCCGTTACAGACTTTTTAATTCTTTGGCGGCCTTTTCGGAACCTCTTGAGGAAACACGAGGTCAATATTTAGTGTGGAAATTCCAAGAGTTCCATTTAAATTAACTGTGCGGACCTCCTTAGGGCCCCATTGGGATTACAACATCTTAGTATTTATGTTGAGAAAGGAAATATGTTTTTCGATTAAAGTATTACATGTCCCTTAGTAAACGTAAGACTTAAGAGGCTTCAAGATCTTTCTAAGATCTCATTTTTTATTGGGACCACAAAAGGTTTTTTTTTTAAATATGGGAGTCAAATGGTATGCAAAAGCTTCCTTTAAAGCAACGGAAAGTATATTGCGGAAGCTCTCATGGACATTTGCTCGCCCGGAGACCCATTGGACCTTGACCTTTGGGATAGTCCACCCTAGGGTCAATGGATAATTGCTCCCTCTTTGAACCCTATCCACCCCGTCATTTTAAATATGCCTAAAGTGAAACAGATTATTCCTCATTAAATCATGTTTATTTTATTGAGGCACCCACACGCTACGTCTGGACCAAAGCTAGATCCATAAATTGGTGTTGCCAGTAATGATAAGTCAAAGTCAGTCAATGTATAGAATATAGATGCATATGTGGACCTCTGTCACACATGATGTTGGAAATTAGAATGAAATTAATGGTGAAATGTCATCGTTGATGTGCAGCGCTAATCACATTTTACTTGTCGTTGAACTTAGACCATCTGTCTGATGCATAATTGTAAAGTAGCACATGGTTCATGGACCATCCGTCACATTTTTTGGTTTGGTAAATTTTTCGTAAGCCACCTGTAACACAATTATTCGTCGAATACTGTTGATGTTTTTGGAACAGATCTTGATTTTAAATAAAAATAAACCTTAAAGGCCCCGACCCATTGAATCCATGAGTCGAATGCGGCGACGGATTCGTTGACGATTGCCGGATGCGACCGATTGAGGTGACCCAATGAATGGGTTGACATTCATCTAACGACTACATGCAATTCAGACAAACACACACAAAAAGTTGCTACCAACGCATCTACCGGAGTGGAAAAGTTAAAAGTTCGTCTATTCTAGTTCGTCACTTATGGGCTGGGCCGGTTTCTTTAAGAAAACATGTATTCAATCGATTTGTCAGTTGAGTGAGTCGCTAAAATGGACGCAACGGATTCTATGAATTGGGGCCGTTAGATTTCTGCTTTTAAAAAATTGAATCATCCATCTAGCCAAAGAGAAATAGGTTTATTTCAATTTTGTTTGTTTTGACTCAACTGACAATCTGACATACTTTACCATTTTAATACCTACACATGTTAGCAAGCAAAAAAAAACCTGTATGTAATAAACAACAGTAGCTTGGGCGGACCCAAGCGGACTCCGCCCTAATCAATATTTTATCGTTAATAAGCTTTTTCAGAAAAGAAGAAAATCAAGAAATAGCGTCTAAGTCCATTTAGGTTTTTATATGCAAAACATTAAGGTTCAAACATTCATTTTAAACTCTAAACAGAACTCTTCCAACCGGTCTTCACATTTGCCTCTTTGTTTTTCTCAGCTAACAATTTCTTGATTGGGCTATAGTACTCTAAAAGACCTTCAGACCTAACTGCTGGATCTTCAGGAAACATGGATGCAAGTACTTCAGAAAATGGTTTTGAGCCTCCTAGCTTCATCATTTTTCTAAAATATTTAAATATTGTCAAAATAAATAATTTAATTATTAATAAAAATTGATTTCAACATACTTCAAAGCATTTCCAGCATCTTTGCTTCCATTTATATCACATAAATAGAGAGGTTCCTTTGGATAGTGTCCACTGATTTCACATAGTTTTTTATAGATTTGGTAACTCAAAAACTCCATTATAAAGTCACTGCAACACAAAGTTCATAAGATTAAACACACAAGATTAACCTACACTTTTGAAAGCTTACCTTGACATATGATTGTCATTCATTTCATCGTAAAAGTTTTGGGGTAAATCATAAGTATCAGTAGAGTGACCCTTTGGGGGACCAACACCTGCATATTTTTCCATTAGTTGCCAATAATGTTTATTGAGCTCTGCCTTGGTGATATTTCCTGACACTAGATCAGCCATAACTTTAACGTGAACAAAATCCATTGGAACATATATGACCATTAGGTGACGAAGAGCCTTTAAGCAAGAAAACAAAAAAAAGATACAACTAATCGATATCGAAATTAAATTTGTACGAACCATTCTCAAAAGGCGATACATTTCAGCCTCTTGTGTGGAATTATAGTCAGGGAGGAGTCCAATTGCCTTCAAATTATGATTAGTTGAAGCAGATAGAACCACAGCCTTTCCAACTCCAGTCTCCAAATTATTTGGAAAACTAAAATAATATGCTGGAAGACCTTTCATTTCCTTGGCGTAGTGAAGATGCGACATGTAGAGATAGGCATTTAGAAGATCCCAGTAATTCATGTTCTTACAATATTCAAGATGTATGCTTGGAGAAAAATACCAAATTCTGATTTCACACTCTTCATCATTATCATCATAATCCTCATCATTACCATCATCATTATCATTATCATTATCATTATCATTACCATCATCATTACCATCATCATTATCATTATCATTATTATCATTGTCCTCTCCAGATTCAATTGTTTTGAGTTTAATTTGATCTCCCCAGACACTTGAAGGATATTTCTCGAATCCTAAATTCTCAAAGAATTTTTCAGTGATTTTATATAATTCAGTAGATGTAAATTTTTCCATATCAGGCTGAGGAAGGCTATCATAAGGGTACATTTCTTCTAAGATGCTCTCATTTGTCAAAGTCTTAAAAGGAATTTGTCGAAAAAGATGATCAGGGATCAGTCCATTGGGAGCGATGATAGATTCACCATATTTTTTTCGCAAAAGATTACGAACGAAAGCATGAAGTTCAAGATAAAGAGGCCGAATATCGTTCATCAAATTCTCCATTTCAGAAATGTTGAATCCACGCAACCAAAATTCCAATGGAGACTTTTCTGAAAGTGATTTCTTTTTATCTCACTCAATACAAAAACCTATGTTTAGAAAGCTTAAACTTACCATTCAATTTTGCGGCTTTTTTAAATGCCTCCAGCGTTTTATCAAGGTTATCCTCTGCCCATTTTCCTGTAAGATTTCTCCATGCGCTCCAATAGTATTGAACTTCTTCTGGATCGTTCGATTTTGTAAATATCAGTTCAATATCAGGAGAATAGGAAAGTTTAGTGTTATTATCGTGAAAGTCATCAATTAAATCCTCGCCCGGAAGGTTCTCTAGTTCCTGCTGAGAATCAAATAGTTCTAGGTATGGTTTTTCTCCGATAATGTTTAAGCCAGCTTCTTTAGCCAACATCTCAAAGGCAAATGTCAGCTGTGTGTCTTTAAAATTTTTGAAATCAAATTTTCGTAAATCCTCAAACATTTTTTTTAGATAAATTGTATAATTTCTATTTGCTTCGTACTGATCATAAGAATCATCATAGTCTGTGAATGCGTGATTAGCTGTTCCATCATACAAATTAAACAATTCATCGCCTTTTTGGCTCAGAAACATTCTAGCTTCATCTTCGTTGGAGTTTAATTCTGTGCCATGACAAATCTGTTAAATTGTATTAAAATTAATAAAAAAATTTTATTGTGTGATTCAATTCTGCCTTACGGATACTAAAATGACTCCGATTAGAGTGAGGTTTAGGAATATTCTTCCAATCATCGTTTATAATAAATGTTTATGAGAACTTGTTTTTGTGTTTATTTTTATTTAATTTTTGTTTCAAGTTTCAAACTAGCACCGAACAAAACGACTGAGCTTTATTTCACTTAAACTGTTTATTTATATTGAAAATATGATTGCGTTAATTAATTTTAGTATGCACATAAAATTGTTATTTAGTTAAGTAATACTACGATTCTAAATGTATAGATTCAGTTTAAAAATAAAGCTGTTTGGGTTTCCCCGGGGATATATCTAAATGGTAATATTGGTTGCAACATGGGCGGTTCAAGGGTGTGGTAATGGGGGTAGTTGGCCTCCTGGGCCTAAGACTAAAATCTAACAAAAAGCTAAATAAAGTGATACAAAATTGGAGTTCAAAAATAACGTTACATGTTTTTGTATACGTAATTTTCAAAGTTCATATACAAAAAAAAAAAACAATAAATTAAATGCTTAGAGTAAATAAAAAAAATGTTTCTTTTAATTTTAAAATTTCTATTTGAAAATTCGTTAGTTATTTGTAGTTTTCATTTAACCAAATAATTTACCTAGGATTTTTTGACTTAATTGAATAACTTTTCTAATGTTTCTCTAAAAACTAAATATTAAAAAAAAATTTTCAAAAATATATTTTTGAATTTTTGGAAATCATTTCAAAAAAGTGCCTTACCATATGTGGTTATAACGGGTGATTTTTTAGCTGGTTTGGTTTTGGCAACACTGGTTTTGACAGCTGACGTGTGTTTAGTTCTTTGTGTCACTATCAAACAGCTTCAGTTTGGTTTGCAATTTAACCATGGATCGTCTTACAAATGAACAACGCTTGCAAATTATTGAATTTTACTATCAAAATTCGTGCTCGGTTCGAAATGTTCATCGCGCGCTGCTTCCATTTTATGGTCGGCATTCTCGACCTTCTGAGCAGTCTATTCGGAAGATTGTGACCAAATTTCGCACCAAATTTACTTTGTTGGACATTAAACCACCAACACGTTTACGTACTGTGCGTAGTGAAGAAAATATTGCGGCCGTATCAGCTAGTGTGACAGAAGACCGCGAAATGTCGATTCGGCGCCGTTCCCAGCAGTTAGGCCTTTGTTACAGCACTACGTGGAAAATTTTACGGAAGGATTTGGGCGTAAAGCCTTTAAAGATACAGCTGGTGCAAGAACTAAAGCCAGCCGACCTACCACAACGCCGAATTTTTGGTGAATGGGCTCTTGGAAAGCTGGCCGAGGATCCGCTTTTTTATCGAAAAATTGTGTTCAGCGATGAGGCTCATTTTTGGTTGAATGGGTACGTAAATAAGCATAATTGCCGCATTTGGAGTGAAGATCAGCCAGAAGCATTGCAACAGCTACCAATGCATCCCGAAAAAGCCACTGTTTGGTGCGGTTTATGGGCCGGCGGCATTATTGGGCCATATTTCTTCAAAGATGATGCGAATCGCAGCGTTACTGTCATTGGTGAACGCTACCGAGCGATGATAACAAACTTTTTTTTGCCCGAAATGGAAGTTCTTGACTTGCATGATATGTGGTTTCAACAAGACGGTGCCACATGCCACACAGCACGCGAAACAATGGCGCAATTGCGAGGCGAGTTTGGTGAACAGTTAATTTCACGTTTCGGGCCGGTCAATTGGCCGCCTAGATCGTGCGATTTGACACCATTAGATTTTTTTTTGTGGGGGTATGTCAAGGCTAATGTCTATAGGGACAAGCCCGCTTCGATTGACGCACTGGAAGCCAACATCCATGCATTCATTCGTGAGATACCGGCCGATATGTGTGAAAGAGTATGCCAAAATTGGAGCGGATGGGCAACCTGAGACGCAGCCGCGGTCAACATTTGCATGAAATTATCTTTAAACATTAAATTGAAAGGTTCAAACTATCGATTCAAATAAATATTTCATTCATTTTTTCGAATTTTTGTGTTTTTTTTTTTTTTTAAAGTTCTAAGCCTCTTAAAAAATCACCCGTTACAAGTATTGGACAAGTTAATTCGACGATCATACTTCCCGTCTTTAAAACGCTTAATTGTCTCTGCGTTTGAGATAAGAAGATTTTCAATGAGTGATGCACGTGAGATGTGACTGAACATATTTGTACTTGCAACATACACGTACTACATGGCTGAATTGTAAAGTACTTGAGTAGTTTATAAGTACCTAGTACCTTGTACTTGTATTTCCCAACTAACTAATAGGCTTTTTTATTTCTGTAAGACATCTGTAAAATAACATTATCGAAGTTCTAAAGTTAGTTCTTGACGGTCTTTTAAAGAAGTTTAAACGAGCGCTATTCGAAATATTAATGAAGATTAGGTTTTGACAAATAGCTTCAGAAAAGTTTCTATAAAGAAAAGAGCACAAGTTCAATAGAGTTATGAGCTTTTATGGATAGGTTGCATAATATCTACTAGAAGAGAACTCTTTTAGGGGTTGAAAAATAAAAGGAAAATAAGTAGAATTTTAATTTTTAATTTCTTTGAAGTGGTATTTTTTTTACTTTTTAAACCATTTGTAACCTGAAACTGTGTCATACGATTATTTGTTATCCATCTCAGATATTATTCGGAAGATACAAAAACTTAATTAGCCTTTTTCTTTATTCGAATCTCAAAATATTTACTAAAACTAACCCTTGATACGCGATCACATAGGAAAGCAAGCTGTAGATTTGTTGACGACTTCTTAAATTCGTTGTTGGGAAGAAATAGTGGCTTCGTTGAATGCTCATAAATACCTACCACACACAAGTTGAATTTGACCAAAGCAATTTAGTTAAAGTTTCCCTCCAACATAAATTGACATTTTCTTTTATGGTTCATGTCGTAGATTTCACATGTCAAAGTGGTTCGTGTCTTATATTTCACATGTCAAAGTGAAGTATTCGATAAATTTCATGGAAATAGTAACAGAAACCTTTTGAAGACTGACTGACAACAATTGCAATAAAATAACTTCTTAGAATCTTAATAGACTCATAGCTTGATGTGCCTTCTTTACATTTATTTACAGAGGTCTACCCGGAAATAGATGCTAGCCTCGTTTAATGTTTCTACATCTAGCTTTCAAACAATTTTTAAGAAGCAGATATTTAAATCATGCTTCTATAAGAAATTTATTTTGTTGAAAGCTGTATAGAAGTCATATACATATCCAGACTTGCAGCATATCAATATTTCTAAGCTAATAGAAACTGAAGTTGAAGTTGAAGTTGGTTTTTGTACTTGAAAAAACATAAACCATGTACTTGGAACTTGAAAAACACAAAGTGCAAGTACTTTGTTCCAGGAACATGTATTTTTATGCTGCTCAGTACATTTTCAAGTAAAAGTCCATTTCCAGTTGTTACGGTAAGATTTACCGCAACAAAAACTTCTCTTCATTCGGTACTTAAAACCTTCTTCTGACTATGTTGTTTAGTCATAGTCCAACTCTCATTATCTTTTTTCCCCTCCACCCCAACTTTTCAACTACAAGTCGTTGAGTAGTCTGTTTGAATTATCGAATATTTGTTAGTTTGATCTATTGACCATTGTGAGACTTAAAGACGCGAAGACAATGAAAAGACATCAGCCGCCGCCATGATCTGTATTTTTGAGTTGAACATTCGATAGCTCAACCAGGCTACTCAACGAATTTACTTGAAATGGGCTTGTACTTAAAGTGAAAATGGATTATTAAAGTACCAAGTACATGTATTTGAACAAAGTACTTGTGCTTGTTTTTTTTTTCAAGTACCAAGTAGATTGTACTTGTTTTATTCAAGAACAAGTATACCAGCTTCTGGGTACTTGACTGGTACTTGTACTTGAAAGTTTAAAGGTATGCTATATGACAAGTTATGCATTTGTTAAAAAAACTGAATTCGAGATTTTGATTAGACTTGTCACTACGATGAAAGGGAAGACGAAAAAAGTGGGTCTCACAATTTTGTCTGTCAGTCTACCCGTCTGCCCGGCTATAGCCTAAACGGCTAATTCGATTTTCTCAAAACTTGGTATATAGTGGTTTTTGGTGACTCTGTTCATATGTTTTTTTTTTCATTTTTATTTTTAGACCTAAACATAATGGTACCTGCCATAAAATTTTTTTAACAATTTTACAAAATCTTATTTTTCTCAAAAATGGCTTCACAACTTTTCTTAAAAAAGATTCAATTAATTTCTTACAGTGAAGGCTACCATACAAAGGGAAACCATTTAAAAAAAAAAATGGTTGCTAATGGTACTGGTATTTTTTTCGATTTTCTTCAAAAAAATACTAATTTTTATTTCATTAATTTTCTTATACACAAACTTCTAAGCAACAAAAAGAGTTTTTACTACCAAACTCTTTGGGAAAATATTATTTGGAGTCTTAAGAAATTTTCGAATAAATTTCTTTAAAAACAAATCTTTTGAAAACTGCATAGTTGATTTTTATAAACTCGGCATTTCAGCGGTTTTTACACTCTTAAGATATTTTAAGAAAAAAATGTTACCTTTAAGAAAAAGCAAAACTTCCATACAAATGTTAAAAAACGTTATTTAAATATTTTTTTTTTTAAACAGCTCCTACGTTTTTATTAAACTCTTTGTGTATGCTATAATTAGTGCGATATATTAACTTCACAAATTATAAAAATTTACAAATATGTAGCAACTTTTCATAGAACTCCTTTTTTTAATTTTTAATTTTCTCATTATTGCTTGAACAGATTAAAACTAATATTTTTACACACACAAATTATAAATAAGATTACAAAATACTGAAGATTTTGAATAAATTTTTTTTTTGAAAATTCGATATCTCAAAAACAAGTTGATAAAATATTTTAAAATGCACATAAATAAATACTTATGATTTATGTAACAAAAATTTTCCCTAGAAATATTTTTAGAATTTGATATATAAAAATTATTTTTTAAGAAAATCGCTCCAACGATCTCAAATATTTGTTCTCATTCCTTGTTTTCATTTCAAACTCTCAAATAATTTGTATAAGCTAACTATAATTTCGTATCTCATGCATTTCTCTCACAATTTCCAGGTCTTTACATATAATTTTCTTAAAACCTCAGCGTCTTGAACATAAAAGCAAGTACGTGCGACTTAGTTGTGCGCTTTTTTATTTCTTGCGTTTTTCCCAACACATTGATTTTTGATTTGGCGATTTCATCATCATATTCTCCATAACACGAAATCTATTCATAACCATTTTCTAAAAAAAGAAAAGAAAAATAGGTTTCACATGAAATTCCTAATCCACTCCTGATGAAAATCTAAGATATTTTACTCTATTTTCCTAGCATCACATAATTATAGTTTATATCAGGCAAATTAATGATGCATTGGAATACACTTAGAATCAATCGAAATAACTAGCATTTCAACTTAAATTGTTTAGCGGCAAGTTTTGTATTCCATTTATGTGTTTTTCTTTTTAATAAGAAGAAGCTTTAATTTAATGGGATATTTTTCTATTCACTTTTGCAAGGGATGATGGCGAAAGAATAAACTGGTTTTTTTTCTTATAAATAATTAGCATAGTAAGAATAGATTATTAACAAGAAAAACAATCATTGAAACATGCTGGTTTTAAAAATACACGTTGGGATTATGTTTACTTATATTTTTGCAAGAATTTGTCCAAGTATTGCTCGACGTCGGCACCATTCAAGAACCGTGGGTTAACGGCCTTAGAGTAAGAGGCCTCCAAGACAACCAGGACGATCTGTTCTACAAAACCGAAAACCAAGACACAGGTCAAGCCTAGAACATGCATTTTAGCTAAAAACACTTAAAAGCTTTTTTGTGTCCTAACCTTAGCACCTCCGATCTGGCAGTTATCAGGTTGGACAACCGTATCTTGGTGTCATCCTTGACCCTAAGTTAAATTGGAAAACAAACATCAAAAGATCGGGTAAGGAAGGCCTGCATACCTTTCTACGCTTGTAGCAAAACCTTTGTTGAAAAATAGGGTCTTCAATCGAAGATGATTTTGTGGCCGTATACAGACGTTGTTCGGCCGATTCTAACTTATGGTTCGATTGTCTGGTAAATGTGTTGGTAGCACAGGGCTCTTCAAACGTTTGCACCTTTTACCACTTGATCTGCACATTAAATATCTCGTATCTTTTAGTGCATTAAGACTCAAGGAATCAAATTGTTGGGTCGACAAGCCCTATGGTCACAAAAATATCACAAATTTGATTCCCACTGAAATGTTTTTAACTCCTACTGACTACCGGACGCCTACAATGAAACTCAGCAAAGAGTCTTATTCCCATCCAGAAAGGACTGGGATGATGACGTCGTGATGGCTCAAAGATGGAGTGTGCTGTTGGTTCAGGAATCTTTTCTGAGTCCCTTAATATCTCAAGGTCGTTTCGTTTACCTGATTATTCTAGTGTATTTCAAGCCAAAGTACTTGCAATTACGGAGGCATGCAGGATACTTAAACTTGATCCAAACCAATATCATAATACAGCTATCCTGACAGACAGTCAGGCAGCTGTCAAAGCCATTGATTCAGCTACATCATCCTCTAAACTGGTCCAGCAATGCTGGGAGGAGCTTGCAACCTTTAATATTAACCTCAAGGTCATTCTTATCTTGGTTCCTGGCTATAGGGGCATTAAGGGAAATGAACGGGCAGATGAACTGGTCAGACAAGGATCAGCCCTTCACAACTCGCTTGAGGAAAGTTTCAACATTCCCCTGGGAGTTGTGAAGGGCAATTTACTGTCAATCTTCCTTAGTGAATCCAATCGTAGGTGGAATAGCTTGACCGAATGCAAAATATCCAGAAAGGTCTGGCCCATCTATAATGAATCCCGAACAATTGATCAATTATGTAGACCCAGGTGAGGCATAGCTAGGGTCGTTGCAAACTGTACTGTACAATGGCCATTAGGGGAACATGCAGCGAGACTGGCTATTCCTTACAATACTCACTGCCATAGCTGCAATGATCAGCAGGAAAAAGAAACAGTCCTTCACTTTCTTTGTAAATGTCCTGCTCTGGCTAAAATGAGAGCACATTCCCTTAGAGTGGCATTTTTTGGCGACCTCAATGAACTTCCTGAAATGAAAAGCATATCGCAGTTGACTTTGGGCGAGATGCGATCCAATCGACTGAGTGTCTTAAGTCGCGCCTCTTGACGTTGGTGCTAGCCCAAAATATACTCAGACCATATTCCAAATCCGTTCTAATTCAAATCAAAAACTCTGGGCTCATGGTGAATGCTGAGGCCCAGGTGGAAATTTCGCAATCAATCATGTATCTGGAAGACCCCTGAAGGAATGAAGTCAAACGAGTTATGTTAAAAAATAGTAGATTTGATTGGAAAAAAAAGAAAAGGAAATACAATGGTTCTGAAATTTTGATTAGTCAACTACGGCATTTGAACAAACTGGGTAGACAGTTATAAATTTAATTCATATTTTTACATCTTATCTAGTGAAAAATAAAAAATTGGTAACATATAGTCCAACATACAAAAACTTTTTAAAAATGTACAGTCAAATAAAGTATTTTTAAGTAAATTCTTTCGAATATAAAAATTTGTGAGTGTGACAAAAATTCACTTGGATTGGAAAATAAAATCAAAAAACATCAATTCATCATCAATCATCAAACAACAATCAACACCTCTCATAACGGCGTCGATGCCCGTTTATAAAAGACTTCAAATTACTCATATATATTATATATATATAAAGGGGTTTTTCAACAGGGACGCTACAAAAGTAGAGCGACATGGATAGCAAACGACGCCATATTTCTTGCCGCTCTTTTGACATTTCTCTTCAGTAAGGTTTGCCATTTCATGATGAAAATTTATTAGCGAAATTCGGAGTCAGTGCCCTCAACGTTAAGAGCACTACGTCCAATTTATGGTCGTATTGTAATCGTCCTAGCAGATCAAAAAATTTGAATCCACAGGCACAGTACAAAATGTTCCCGTGCCAGTGAGACAAAGAAGTGCCCGTAGTGTTGCCGCTGAAGCTTCAGTTGGAGAAAGCCCAAATATGTCTCTTACACGTCGTTCTCAAGCGTTGGGCATCTCTATGATGTCGTTGTGGTGAATTTTGCGAAAAGATCTTGGCCTACATCCTTACAAGATTAAATTGACGCAAGAATTGAAGCCGCTTGACCACCAGAAGCGTCGTATGTTCGTGAATTGGACTGAGCAACAACTTGAAAACGATTCGGATTTTCATCGAAAAATCATCTTCAGCGATGAGGCTCATTTCTGGCTGAATGGCTTCGTCAATAAACAAAATATGCGGTATTGGTCAGCAGCAATCCACACGTACTCCATGAGTCATCATTGCATCCCGAAAAAAAAATACGTTTTGGTGTGGTTTATGGGCCGGTGGCGTCATTGGGCCGTACTTCTTCCGCGATGATCAAGATCGGCACGTTACTGTGAATGCAGATCGCTACCGTCCAATGATAACCGAATATTTTTGGCCCCAATCAGATGATATGGACTTGGAGGACATGTGGTTCCAACAGGACGGCGCCACAAGCCGTACAGCGAATTTCACAATCAATTTATTGGAAACTAAGTTTGGAGAACGTGTTACCTCACGAAATGGTCCAGTCGCTTGGCCGCCTCGGTCGTGCGATTAGACGCCGTTAGACTATTTCCTGTGGAGCTAGGTGAAGTCTATGGTCTATGCCAACAAGCCAGCGACGATTGATGAACTTCGTACGAATATCGAACGTGAAATTGCTGTAGTATCGGCCGATTTATGCTTGAAAACCATCGAAAATTGGGTTCAGCGTCTGGACTTCTGCAAGCGTGCCCGTGGTGGCCATGCAAAAGAAATCGAGTTCCATACATAATGGCATCGAACGTACTTTCACAGGAATACAAAATTTCATTGATATCCAAAACCGTTTTTATTTTATTTAAAAAAAAAATTTGTAGCGCTCTTATACCAATCTCAAGCAACCAAAAATTATTGACTGATTAAAAAAATACAAGAAAACCCATTAAACAAAGAAAATAAGAGAACATTTGTTTCTCGTACCATTTCTAACGGTATAGAGCAATAACGCAAAAACGATAACTACCTTATAACTAATAAATAGATATTTGCAAAATTATTTCAGAACAAGAAAAAAATTTAATATGACATTAAAGAAAGAAAAATGCCTAATGTGATAACGTGATCCAAGTTTTCATCCACAGAATCACAAAGCCAAAGCAGTTATTCTGCAGATATTGTTATTACCAAAACTCAAACCTCTTTTTAGACATCTTTGATTTCAATATATTTTTCTGGCAATAAATTAATGTCAGCTTTTTGCATTTGCTAATTGCAGTGAACCCAATTAAAATTGTTCAGAGGAATGTTGAGTCCTTTTCGGTAATAATTTGAAAATCGAGAAGTATTTCAGCTCCTCTGCTTTCGTACTTTATTTACTCTATAGTTTCTTTATATCAATCGCACACAGTCCGAAAATATTGATTCATTAAAAGAGAAATTTCGGCCTTGAAGCATATCTAAACAGATTTCTTGACTACCCCTAATTGTTTTCGGCAGGATAACCTGCTCAACAAGGCATCATCTTCAATCCCTAACTCGCCCAAAAACAAAAAGTTTTCGCAATAACTGTCGCGACGTGCGTCGTCGTCGTCGGTATGTCGGATTTTAAAATGTCAATATAATGAAAGATTTCGGTTAATTTAATACTACTATAGCGAGGCTTTAAACACTTTTGTTCTCATGTAAATTTTCTGCCCTGTCAGTTGGCTTCTATTATATTAGAATATTTGAATCCATGTTAAAGGACTCCTCTCCGCTCCGTCTAGCAGAGAATCACACAAAAGTGCTTGGCTCAGAATTGTTTTGGAATAATCATTGGTTTTAAATGCAGATGAGGTTAAGTTGGTTGAATACTTCCAATTTGCAAGTACTGTAACATGGATATAGTGATTGTCTGCCTTCTTAAGAGAATTTCATTTAAATGGGAAACCAGTTCTAATGAATACAATTTGGTGAGCAAAAAAAAAAAATAACAAAAATTCTTGTTTCAATTTAAAATACCTAATGTTGTGAGTATGGAAGGGTCAAAGAATGTCTTTGTGAAAGAAAGATTTGTTGTGTAAGCTCTTTCAAATAGCACGATAATATCTGATTGAAGATGGCTATCGAATATCGATTTAATTCAGACTTTAATAAGAAACGAAAACGAGGGATGTATACGAGGGTGGTCTTTAAAAAGGTCATTGTGTAATTTAAGTTGGTGCACCATCCCCATAATTTCTTGCAAATAAATACAAAAAAAAATCATATAAGACTTTAGCTCATTATTTTACCGTTAACCCGGCTCCCAAGGTTAAAGTAGTTTCATATGGAAAAACTTTGGTAATAGCTAGTTGATTGAAAAATTTTGGTTAAAATACTTGCCAAATGATCTAAGCAAATGTTTTTTTTTTGTTTTTGTTCATTGGATAGGTGCAAAACCTGCATCAGGCTCTATGAGAACCGAAAAACGCGTGCTCATAGGTGTGTGAGATTCTTAGTAACCTATAAAACCACATCCGATTGCAACTAAGTTGAAACTTTTCTAGCAATTTATTTTTAACGAGGTTAAGTAACGTGTTGCAGGTTACTTTCCGGTGAAAGTTCCTTCTTAATCCGCGATTTTAAAGCGTTTTCTTTTCACCGCACCAAGTCGGAAGGTTTTGTTCTTTGCAGACTGTGTACTAAATTTGACTCGTCAAGAACGTCAATTATCGTTGAATTAGTGTGTTCTAATAGTCGATTTGTATGTTTTCGCGCGAAAACTTTCTATTTTGGCTCTGTGAGGATCTTCGATTCGGAGCACAAATGACCTAAGTAATTTATTTTCAAACGTTTGTAAGTTATTTAAGTTTGTATCGCAGGTACAACCCCACAGTTGTTTACCATAAGTCCAAACAGGTTTAAGAACCTGTCGGTATAAAATCAATTTATTTTCAATACTAAGCTTTGAATATTTACCGAGTAACCATTTCCTATCTCTCAATTTACTTTTTAGTTCTTCGCATTTCTTTTTTACGTGCGGCTTCCATTCTAATTTCGCGTCTAGAGTCATTCCCAGATACTTTGCCTCATTTGCGAATGGAACACGAGCGGTATTAAGAAAGAAGGGTAATCTATTTATTTTTTTTATACGTAAAGTCCACGTGGACTGACTTTTGTTCATTGAGCGCTATTCGCCATGTTTTTGTCCACTTATTAAGATTAATAAGAGCATTTTATAATTTAATTGTAATTAAATTGTTTTGCCTACTGCTAGTATTGCAGTATCATCAGCAAACGTGGCCTACAATAGTGTCATCTGTTTGAGGTATATCGCGTGTAAATAAAAAGTACAGGACTGGACCTAATACACTTCCTTGTGGTACCCCAGCCACTATTTCTTTGAAATTAGAATATTAATTTCCGTGTCTTACACGAAAAAGTTTGTTTTCCAGATATCCGTTTAGAATGTTATGCAGAGCTTATCTAAGTTTTAATTTGAGGTCGTTGTGCCGCACCTTGTCAAACGCCTGTGACACGTCCAAAAAGACAGTGGAACAAATTTTCTATTCTTCAAGAGCTCTCTCAATTATCTATACATATTCTACATATTCTAACCTTAGAGCGGCATTTATTATGTAAAGGAGGTTAATAAACCCTTTTCGAGGGAGCATTTTTAACATCGCTGCCGTTGTTAAGTCAGACTTAAGTTTCTTTATTTCTGTTTTTAAATCGGCAAGTGTAGCATTTCTCGTTATGTAGCTTTCATTTGAGGTAAAATTCATATTGATATTTTCGTTGAGTTTTTGCCCATTGGCTTAAATGTTTCCTCCAAGTAATCGGCGAACACCGTCGCTTATTCTTTGTCACTTTTAGCACATTCATTTTTTTGGTTTTTTGGCTTTGGTTTTTTCGTCGTTTTTATAGCTTTGCAAAGTGAGTAGTTAGATTCTTTCCCCGCTGTCAAGCCTTTAAGGTAATTTTCAACTTCAAGGTTTTTGAAATCTGATATCGCCGTTTTTAGCATATTACTCAAGCGATTTAAATGAGGTTTGTGTTGAGGAGCACGGGTTTGCTGCCATTTTGTACGTGCTTTTTGTTTCTCTTTCACTAAATCTTTTATTTCTTGCGGATATTTTATATCTTTATAGCGAGGCATTAGCCTTTGATAAGGTGTGTTATCCCAAGCTGCTTTTTGTGTTAGATGAACAAAGGTATCAACTGCGTCTTGAAGCTCAAGAGGCTTTTGTAATGATACCCTTAACTCAACGTTACTCTCGATAATTTTTTTAAATCCATCCCAATTGGTTTTACTATTTGTTAACCTGGGTGGTTTTTCAATTCTTACAAGTCTTTCGTTCATAGTGAGAACGATGGCAGAATGATCTGAGAAGAGGTCAAAGCTCTCTGAAATTTCTACACGGTTAGAGGGAAGTTCTTTTACCATGAATACATCGATTAGGTTCGGTATTTTTGACGGATCAGTTGGGCAGTATGTTGGTTCGCTAGTCGAATGAAAGCCACAATTATTTTCCATTCCATTGAGATATGCATCGAGAGGTCCGAAGGTGTGCTTTGCATTTAAGTCACCACCAACAATTAAGTTTGGGCTTAGTGACTTTATCAATGTCGTAAATTCACTCTTATCAAATTTGCAATGCGGACATTGAGAGGAATATTTCTAATTTTAACCTGTACACTACTCAATTGTATTGATTCCGACTCCATTTTTAGGCTTATTGAGTGTTCAATGCACTCTTTTATATACGATGATTATCCACCTCTTGCTTTGTTTTTCATCACGTTATTACATAATTTTGGCTAGATTTCACGAATTACGGCTCTGATGTTTCCCATAAGTTGAGAACTAACCCCAAGGAGAAAACCTAAAGTTTTTTAATTGGTTGCGTAACGTAAGGCTCGTTGTTGTATGTTCTTCTTCATTTCCCCATCTATGCAGATTACAGATGGAGCCAAAAATCACTCGGAAAATTTTCCTCTCAAAAAGGCCTAATGCGTTCTCATCCAATGTTAGCCATGTTCATGCCTCTGCACCATATATTAGGACCGGGATCATAAGAGTCTTGTAGAGGGTACAGGGACATTATAGGTAATCGACCATCTGATGATGTTGACTTAAAATTTGATACGCAAGGTTTTAAAATAATTTCCAATACAAACATTTTAAATCTTCCACTAAAATTAGTTTCAATCCCTGGGGAATAATAATTTCTCATTTAAGACCATTTTCTTTAAATTTTGTAAAAATCAGTATTGGAGTCACTTTCATATAAAAATTTAAAATTTTTAAATTTGGAACCATGACTTTAATTTTCGAAGCCTATGTTTGAAGTAGACAAAATAATGTTAGTACTACTGAATTCAGCATCCCCAAATCATTTAGTGTAGGTATACCAAATTTCATTAATTTGCATTGAAACTATTCTTAAAATTAAAGATATTGGTGAGCTCTTTGCTGCGATCTTGACTTGCCAAAACCAGAAATTGAAAATGTGGTAATTATCGATTTGAAATTCCTGTTTTTTTCTAGATCTGCTGTTGATACCGCTCTATAAGGGCTGTTCCATCGTAATTGGAAATTTCCTAAAAGACTCCCGAAATTTTTATTACGAACGAATTTGTCAATAGCGTTTTTTGGGGTTCGTAGAAAGTTTTTGATTGCATGAATATTTGCCTAGTGGACTTTCCTGACCTAAGGCCACACTGATAAAGACCTATCAGATTGTTGATGAATGACTTCAGGCATTCACAAAGTACGACAGAGAAGGTCTTGTATACGATGTTAAGGAGATTGATGCCTCTGTAGTTGGGTGCAATCCGGATGGAGAATCGCCATTCTAGACGGTTGGATAGACCCAGAAAAGACATAGCCAGATTCGTTGAAACTTTTACCGGTAACTGGCCAGTAGGGGGACATGCGACTAGGCTGGGTATTCCTTACAATACTCACTGTTGCAGCTCTGGAGACCAGCAAGATAAGGAAACAGTCATTCACTTCCTCTGTAAATGTCCTGCTCTTGCCAATATGAGAGCACAATCACTTGGAGTGGCAGTTTTTGATGACCATAACGAACTTTCCGAAACCAAGATCAAATATTTTGGTCTCTTTTCTCAACGTGACGAAATGGATGTAAGTCAAAAGTTGGTTAATTTTGTATCATGTCCCTTTCTAGACACCCAGGACCGTGAGCAATCAGATTCCTGGTCGCTGCGGGGATTCATGATGATAAGTGACAATGATGATAACCACCATCCTCCTACTTGCTGAGCTTGGCATTGAGTGAGTGTCTTATGACCCCCCTCTTGTCGGTTGTGTTAGCTTAACCCACATCCGTTAAAATTAAAATCAATTAACATATCTGATATCATGGGAGGATATTGATCTTTAATGGAAACTTAATGTCATGCGGAGTGAGCAGATGGAGGTCCACGATCTCCAATTTTAACCATGTCACTGGGATGGGCCCCTGAGGGATCGCATCTGTGCTTTGAACAAACCAACAAACTGCTTAGTATGGCGTTTGCTCTCAAATTTAAGGCTTGGAAGATGATCTCCTGAAAATATGTCCACAAACTCTTACTCTAATCCACATTCATCCACAGGTCAAACGAGTTATGATATCAAAACTGCGCACTCCAGCGCTAATTGGGTCACTGAGCGAGTAAAATGCTCGATGCCACCATTTCTACCTATCTAGAGGAAGGGGTAAAAAATGCTGACGTTCCATTCATCGGACATGCTTTCCTTCGACCATATTTTGCTGGTATGATATGGACTGGTGCATACTGCTATAACCAATTCATCGCCAGGCCCTTTAAATAGCTCAGCTGCAAAGCCATCAGCTCCAATATGTTCCACTGATCGTTTCTGCAGGCTATTTCTTCGGGCCTTGTAACTTCGGAAGGTTCTTTGACTTTCGAACTTCATTCCTGCAATGGTATCCTTCTATTTCTCTCTCCTTTTATACTCGTAGAGCTGTTGAGTAGCTCTGGTTCTTCTATGAAGTTTTACCTTAAATTCCTGTAGTTTGGCAGCATGTACCTGCCGGGGTTCTACGTCAAACTAGGGGATTCGTAGTGGTGGTCGTGTAATGACCAGTACGTCAGAGATGGCATCTCTGATGGCCTCCTGGGAATCAAATTACTTATAGTTCTTGCAGTCAAATCAAAACTTTTACTTAGTCAAATAATTAATATCATATTAAACATTTTTGTTTTGTCTCGACAAAGGTTTTGTTTTTGACTTCCCCATCATGATAATATTAGATTTAATTAAAGCCACTAATTATGTTTATAGGAGACCATTGGGTAGGTAAATTGATTATTATATATCCTATAGAATGGAGAAAGCAAAAAACATTTGTTGTTTCAGCTTCAACAAATATTTGGACAACCATATTTATTTGGCTTGCTTGCCAAATACACAATAATAATATTGATTAATGAAATAATAATATCCCATAACTTTGCATGATTAATAGGAGTTCATATATAGTTAATGCACTAAAGAGACTGTTTTTTTACTATAAAATTGTTTTTATGTACATAGGTATGGATTTCATCCCCAATTTACTTTCGGTCATTATTTCTCTTTTGTTTGACGTTGGCTCACGTGTATTAATGTTCTTTTTCTGCATGCAGTCTAGGATTAGCCATAGTAGCCAGGGTGGCTTTTTTTTGAAGGGGGAGGGGCTAATTTTGAAGATTGTAAGAAAACAAATAGGAATTCAAATAAAATGCATAATTAGGTCACATGTACTTGCTCTTATGTTCAAGACGCTAAGGGTAAAGGAACATTATGTGTAAGGACATGATAATTATAACAGAAAAATGTTCAAAAGCATATAATATTTACATTGGCTAAAATTACTTATAGAAAAAATAGAAAACCATCTTGTCTTGATTGAATATAAGACTATGTATATAAAAAAAAAAATTAAATCGTAGCGGTTTGGTTAAAACACATTTTTAAGCAAAACTTTTGGTATGCAAATCGTATTTATTTATCTATGTACATATTAGTTTTTCACAAAAAATATTTTTTTTCCTAAAATACCTTTGGAACGCAGTTACATCTTTTCATCCCCCAACCACCAAGCCATCTTCTTGAGTGATCTACAACGAATATTTAACGCCAAGATTTAATTACAACGCAGTTGCAGTTGCAGTTGGCTACGATCACATCAATGAATTTTTAACAAATGCTGCATACCTCAAAGGCGCCCATCGACAGTTGGTGAGGTCAGTAAATAAATTTTGTTCGTGGTTTTTACAATAAACATTTGGTTCGGGCAGCAAAGTCAACAAGTTAGAGTGGAAAATTCATCCGAAATCTGATTCTTCTTGCCACCTTGTGACAAAGTACCAATGAAGTGTACAGGGTAAGGAACTATCTCAAATCTATTAGTATAAAAACTAATAACGAAGTACACTGCTGGATATCAATACCAGGTAGTAGCTTTAAAACGTTTGGCTTTTGCCGTTAAAACCCCCTCTATTCTCACCCTCCTTTATCATTAGTTAAGACTAGGAACTCTATCTCAACCTTTGCTGTCTTAAACTCCTCCGAAGAGCTAAGACCAGGGACTCTATACCAACCTTCGCTGTCTTAACCTCCGAACGTATTGTCACTGCAGACAAGGGACTCTATCCCAACTTTCGCTGTATTATCCGTTTTACGTCCGCCCGCCGCCTTCGTTTAGATTTAGAAAAGAGACTCTATTCCAACCTTCGCTGTCTTAGCATATCCTTCTTCACCGCAATTTGTTAATACTATGGAATCTATACCAAACTTCGCTGTTTTAACCTCCAAACGTATTTTTGCAACAGACTCTATCCCAACCGTTGCCGTCTCAGCTATCCGCCGTAATATTGCTCTGTCGTTGCTTAAGACTAGTGAGGGAATTGATCCCGGTTTTTCAACTAGGATGTTACAAAAGTAGAGCGACAGGGACAGCAAACGACGCGATATTTCTTGCCGTTCTTTTGATATTTCTCTTCAGTAAGGTTTGCCATTTCATGATGGAAAGATATACGAGCCAACAACGAGTCAAAATTATTAAAATTCACTACCGAAATTAGGAGTCAGTGGCTTCACCGTTAAGAGCGCTACATCCAATTTATGGTCGTCTTAATCGTCCTAGCAGATCAACATTTGAGCGTCTAGTGCACAGTACAAAATATTTCCGGGCCAGTGCCGACGGCATGCATCTCTGTGACGTCGTTGTGGCGAATTTTGCGAAAAGGTCTTGGCCTACATTCTAAAAAGATTAAATTGACGAAAGAACTGAAGCCGCTCTACCACCAGAAGCGTCGTTTGTTCGTGAATTGGCCTGAGAAACAACTTGAAAATGATTCGGATTTTCATCGAAAAATCATCTTCAGCAATGAGGCTCATTTCTGGCTGAATGGCTTTGTCAATAAACAAAATATGCGGTATTGGTCAGGCAGCAATCAACACGTACTCCATGAGTCATCATTGCATCTTCTTCCGTGATGATCAAGACCGGCACGTTACTTTGAATGGGGATCGCTACCGTTCAATGATAATCGAATATTTTTGCCCCAATTAGATGATATGGACTTGGAGGACATGTGGTTCCAACAGGACGACGCCACAAGCCACACAGCGAATGTCACAATCAATTTATTGGAAACCAAGTTTGGAGAACGTGTTATCTCACGAAATGGTCCAGTCGCTTGGCTACCTCGGTCGTGCGATTTGACGCCGTTAGACTATTTCCTGTGGGGCTAGGTGAAGTCTATGGTCGATGCCAACAAGCCAGCGACGATTGATGAACTTCGTACGAATATCGAACGTGAAATTGCAGCAGTATCGATTTATGCTTGAAAACCGTCGAAAATTGGGTTCAGCGTCTGGACTTCTGCAAGTGTGCCCGTGGTGGCCATGCAAAAGAAATCGAGTTCCATACATAATGGCGTCGAACCGACTTTCACAGGAATAAAGAATTTTATTGATATCCAAAATCTTTTTTGTTTTATTTAAAAAAAATTTTGTTGCGCTTTGAAAAACCCGATATATAAAATACTTTGTTAGTTTATTATTAGACCGAAACAAAAAGCATCACACCTTAAAGAATGGAAAAAACACCTTTAATATCAAGTTTTATAAAAATCGATCATGTAGTTTACAAATTATTTGATTTTCAAACAAAAAAATTTGACCATTTTTTAAATTTTGGTAGCAAAATCTATTTATGTAAATTGCTTAGAAGCTTTTGTATAAGAAAAATTATTAATATTCCCCTTTCAATAAAATGGGAATCAGAACTTGTTATGCGGAGTATCATCTCACTAATTATTATGTATACCCCCTCCTAACCAGAACTAGTAAAGCAGCCCTTGGAAAAGACTTTTTCAAAGATCTAAGATTTAATCGACACTACAAAATCAAGAAATCATTTGGTTTTCGGGATATATTCCATCCAAGCTAGTGCAAAGAATGAATCAGTTTCATTACTTGATTGATAAATTGTTAAAAATTTAGTTCTATGCCGGAAAGCTGTATTCGAAGGTCGGAGAAGCGATAAATTTCGATCTTTATTGAGTTGAGGGGATGAAAAACTTATTTTAATGAATAAGAACTTTAAAGATCTTTTAGAGATGCGTTTTTCTGTATACTTAGCATCGTAGGTTGAGTTTTCCTTATAAATGGATTTTACACTCAAAATACCTGGGAAGTAATGTTGCCAAAAACTTTTATGAATATAGGCTTGGAGCTCAAGCATGTTTCCTTGCAATAATTCATTTAAACCTCTCTCTAGTGAAAAAATGATGTGGATTTTCCTTGCAAATCTGTAGCATTTCGTTGCATGTTCTAAAGATTTCTAAAAGATAAGCTTTTATGGAAAACTATCAGTTTATCACGAAGTTCAAATAAGGAAGCTTAGGATAAGGCTTTTCTTCAAGACAGCCATCGAATTTCATACCAACCTTGGTATCCATTTTATTTTTCCCACTTTCCTGAGAAAAATTACAGAAGAGGACACCTTTTCAAGAAATGAATGCTAAAAAAATGTACGTTAGTTGAAGACCCATCTTAAACCTTTTTAGAACCGAATTAAACTTAAACAAATAAAAACATATTCAATTGAATCAAATTTCGTTGGCCTCATAAATAAGTAATTGACCATTTTTAAATGATATCATACACTAACAAACCAATAAACAACAAAAATCTTCATATTAAAAATTCATGACTGCCACTCTGACGAATACAAATTTTAACTACTTCAATACCAAAACAATACCTATGGTTCTCAACTAGAAAATCTTACGATTATATTCTTCCAATATTTGAACTAATAGCAAACCATCGACCAACCCTTCGAAAATAACGATTTCTTTTCTGTAATCAATATTCTTAATCACATAAATCTTTGTTGTTATCCTTGATGTGCGACTTTAATTGAAAAGATAAGCTTAAAATATTAAAACAAAAAAGGATTCAACAGCGCCATCAATGGTTGGCATCGCGAGTTAAAGGGCTATAAAATGAGGACCTATTTTTAACTTATCAACCTCTATAAAAATCATTATTGACAGCACAACCATCAGATGGCTATAGGCATGGAACCCCTATATGTACATGAATGAAAGTCAAACCATCCGGTCCTAATACCCGAATAGATGAACTAGGCTAGATGAAAATTATCAAAATATATAATTATCACGAAAATGTTAAATGGTGAAATTTCCTCATAACTTGGCCTGCTGGGTGGCATTTCGTGGAGCTCAAATTACAATACATGTCAAACCAAATGTTTTTCTTTGAAAGGGACACGAATAAAGGCCATAACAAGAGGGTTTTTGGAGTAGAAATGCTTTCACCTTGCGGTAGATATAGCCTGTTGGTATAGGAATTAGTATGGCTTGTGGGTATCTGATCGAACATAAAACCAGGCAATAAAGAGCTAATTGATGAGTTTGAGAAGAATTGGACACCACTATTAAAGGTAAATGTGTGTAATAAAAAAAAATATTTTAACATGGAACTTAGATTTCTAGTCACCTAGGATAGGCACTTCTATGTATACCTCATTATGATATGGCGACCAACTCAAGGGCTTATACCGAGATTTCCTGTCCAGGTATAATTTTTGTCCTTCTTTTAGCTGCAGGGCGCATGTCGACACCATATGCTTTGGCCATTAATATGGCACTTATGATTTACGACAATTATTATGTATAAGAGAAATATTTTAAGAAAAGTCAAATTTGGAGGAAAATGTATTAAATCGTTTGAAATGTTTGTTCATTTCTACAATACAACTACACATAGCTAAAGGTCCTTTTTTGATTTATTTCCCGGAAGCCTGGGAAGTCATATTTTCATTTTCACAATCAATAAAGATGTTTATTATGTACAGGAAACATTTATGTTAAAAAAATTCCAATTCTTTTAAACCGAGAAAGCCTTTTTTCAAAAAAGTTAAAAAAAAAAACACTTCGTCATTGGATTAGTCATGTTTTTTTTTAAAACTTTAAGTAAAAACATGATATTTTAAAATTTTTTAAATAATGTAGATATTGATATCACTTGAAAAAAACAGCTTACAATCAATTTATAAAGTTTTTATCATTTGTTATCGTATAGGTTTTAGTATTTCTTTTTCAGTACGAATGCAACTCTCAGCCCTTAAGTCGATATAAGATGAAGTTCAAATGGTCAAGGTAAAAGAATTGATACATAAGATAAAATTTTTTTTATAATTTATTAAGAAAGATTAAGCAGATTCAACCTTTAAAAACTAAAAGTTTCAAGAAACATAAAATAATGGTTTTTGAAATCCCAACTCAAAATGACATCATGAAAAAAACTTTTGTATAAAACAATAAAAAAAGAACAATTTTCTGATTCACATTATTTTGTTGAATTTCAGAATTTTTTTTCCAACTCCAAAACCATTTTTAAACAGTTTGCATAGTTTGAAAAACGTGGACACTGAAATTAGCTGTCTTAATCTTTTAATTTGCGATAAAGGAACTGTAGGGCAAGTTTTGGATTCGAGCAAACGAAATTCGAGAAACAATCAAACATAACATTACGTTGATAGAGAATTCGAAAAAAGTGGGTGGCACAATTCCGGCTGTCGGTCTGTCTGTTTGTCCGTTGACTCACAGCCTAAACCACTGAAGCAATTTTCTTCATATTTTGAACTTAAGGTTTTTTTTGTAACTCTCCAAAGGAGAAATCGAAATTATTTTTAGCACCAAAAATAACGGTACTTCCCAAATAACAATTTAGCTTGTATAAGATAAAATTTTTCGAAGTTGGCAAGTAATAGATTGTATAGAGCTTATATAAGGCAATCTTGAGAAAGCCAAGAATTTTCCACCTGAAATTTAAACATATAGCTGCTATAAGGCCTAAAAATATGAGTTACACAAGCTCTATACAAGGCTTGTAAATATAAGTTATAAATGGCTTGTACAAGGCCTTCCAAAGTTGTTTACTGAAAATGTTTAAAATAATAGCTGCTATAAGGCTCTCCACGACAAATCATTGCAAACAACTTGTATAAGGCTTGTTTGTAAAGGCCTTATACAAATAAAAATAATCAGTGAAGATCAACAGTTGTGTCTTATAAAATATTGTGCTTGCAAAAAATCAGATTAAAATAAATAGGAACGGTAAGTACCCATTGAACATTGTAACATTGAACTTTTTAGTAAAACTTAAAAATGAATAACTCATAGCAAAAATTTAAAAGATCTGGAACCTACCAAAGACAAGTGAGAAAAAACAGAAAGAAATTCTTAAAACAGTCAGAGAACATTGAAGAAGTTTGGAAGAACAAAGAACAGATATTAAATGCACACAGTTATTGACTGTTCCCCCTACGTGAACGTGAAGTTAATTGTTTTTCAAAAGAGACGCTGCAAAAGTAGAGCGACAGGGACAGTAAACGACGCCATATTTCTTGACGCTCTTTTGACATTTCTCTTCAGTAAGGTTTGCCATTTCATGATGGAAAGATATATGAGCCAACAACGAGACCAAATTATTTAAATTTACTACCGAAATTCGGAGTCAGTGGGCTTTACGTTAAGAGCGCTACGTCCAATTTATGGTCGTCTTAATCGTCCTAACAGATCAATAATTTAGTGGAAAAAATGTAATCCACAGGCGCAGTACAAAATGTTCCCGTGCCAGTGAGACAAATAAGTGCCCGTAGTATCGAGAATATTGCTGCCGCTGAAGCTTCAGTTGCAGAAAGCCCAAATGTGTCTCTCACACGTCTTATTCAAGCGTTGGGCATCTCTGTGACGTCGTTGTGGCGAATTTTTCGAAAAGATCTTGGCCTGCATCCTTACAAGATTAAATTGACGCAAGAACTGAAGCCGCTTGACCACCAGAAGCGTCGTATGTTCGTGAATATTTTTCATCGAAAAATCATCTTCAGCGATGAGGCTCATTTCTGGCTGAATGGCTTCGTCAATAAACAAAATATGCGGTATTGGTCAGGCAGCAATCCACACGTACTCCATGAGTCATCATTGTATCCTGAAAAAAATACGGTTTGGTGTGGGTTATGGGCCTATTTCCTGTGGGGCTACGTCAAGTCTATGGTCTATGCCAACAAGCCAGCGATGATTGATGAATTTCGTACGAATATCGAACGTGAAATTGCAGCAGTATTGGCCGATTTATTCTTGAAAACCGTCGAAAATTGGGTTCAGCGTCTGGACTTCTGCAAGTGTGCCCGTGGTGGCAATGCAAAAGAAATAAAGTTCCATACATAATGGCATCGAACGTACTTTCACAGGAACAAAGAATTTCATTGATATCCAAAACCGCTTTTGTTTTATTTAAAAAAAAAAACTTTTGTAGCGTTCTTATTGAAAAACCCAACACGTCAATTGACTTATGTTGTTTATGCAAGGAACGTATATTTAAAGAAGAAGGATTGTTTAGAATGACGTAATTTATGCTCAGAATACTCATCTACGTTTAAGAAAGCGTAGAAAAAAAAGCATGAAAATTTACAATATGACTGAACTATACCGGCTTAAAATGACTTCAGGAATGTAGGACACCCTGTAGGTATAATTCAATCAAAATAGGTATACCAGACACCCAAGCTCTGACCTCTAAAATGTGCATTGCATACGACCAGTATCAAGGATAATAATTTTATTTTTTCTTGAGAGAATTTGTAAAACCCTAAACCTTGAAATGGAAATAATGCTGTTTCCATTTGTTTTTCTACTAAAGTCGCATAAGGATACCTATGACACTTTATTAAGCACATTCGGGAAGTGATGGGATAAAATAATTTTTAAAAAATGTGTAAGAACATACTCAATATGTTTAGGTACCTATATACATATGTATATGACCGAAGCAACCAATTATACAGTGATCAACTGAGATCAAGTTTTGCAAAAAAATAATAATTGACAAAAGCAACCGAACGACTCAACGACACCATCAAGGACAATATTTATTTGTAAGTGGCAATTATTATCCTGGAATTTTTTAGTTTGAAGGTTTTCATAAAATAGTTTAAGCGGAAAAATAATTGAGATTGGAAAGTTTTTTTTGTTTGGTTTTCTTTTGAACACTCATATTAATTTTTTTCCTGATATTGAAGGAATGTTTATTTGTTTGTGAAAAAAAAAGAATTAAAAAAAATGACTGAGGTCCTCCAAGCAAAATATTTCCTAATTTTTAATTGCGATAACGAAAAAGTTCAATGGAAAGTATAAGGGGATAAATAATAAAAAAATGAACTCGGAAGTGGAATCAAAAATCACATCATCTATCTAACGGCAACAATTTTCCTCAAAACCACCTGCAATTTGTCATTTTTCTTGTCATTTATGAACAAAAAAAACTGATAATGTTAGCAGAGAAAATAACAATTTTTGCCACCCTCAACCCTTCAATTCCAGCGATTTTGATACAAATTTTTATTTCTTTCACATTAATCCGTAAAAAGTCAACAAATATTTATAACTAGTAACTTAAGCAATCTAATAATGCTCTGTTACTAGATTAAGAATGTTATGATTTTTTGTATTGTATACCCAAAAGAATGTGTCAACTTCTACTAAATATGTCCTCACTATGCCAATTTATGACCTTGACAGTAATTTTCTCGTAAATCAAACATTCACATTCAATATTCAATAGCAAATATTCTGTTGATTTGCTGCTATAAATAAATATCACAAAAATAATATGATAATGTGATTGATAAACAATTGCACGCTTTGTCTGTCATATCATTAAACGAAGCACACAAAAAAGGATAAATATCCAACTTTAACCTTTCGTCTGAGGACAAAAACCAAAACAAAATTCAATTGGGAGTCACATTCCACTGTCGTCGTCCTTTGTACGTGTCTTGGAGAATAATATTTATGATATTTGGATACAAAACACTCAAAAAGTCGAAAAAATATTTCATGTTGATTGATTAAGAATAGGCACTTGATATGTCGTCTCGTGGGTTGTTTTTTTTTTTTTTCTGTCCACGGATATGAAAAGTTATGAAGCATTTCTGAGTAAGGCAAGAATTTTAGAGTTTAAAGAAATTTCAAATAGACAGTGATTTGGGATATTTTATTAAGAACATAAATTTAGTTTATCTTTAAAACACGTCATGATTAAAAAGTGAAAAGGTTATTCGGTTTTTAATCTTTTGCCTTAAGGAATATGAATTTAAATAAAACATGAAGAAATAAGATCATGTCTAATAAAAAACTAACCTAACCTTTAAGGATTAATTTACTTGCAAAGCTGTAAGCAATCACGAAAAAGGAACACTAGAAACGGATATGGTTTTAAACCTTCTTTCAAAAATCTAATTAATTTGTGAATACATAATAAACATACATGGACCGCTTAAACTTACCACTCGAATTTTGTTGTTTTCATGTAAATTAATTACTATTTCGACCAATTGAATTTTCATTATTGATTTGATTTTGAATAGAATTGTGTCGTGTTTTAGTTATTTATTCGAGTTGCGACCATATCAATTTTGAAATGGTGATGATTTGCAGCTATACATTTCCATTTGCCTGCAATATACTCTACTCTAGATAAGATAATTGAAAGGATTACATTCTGATTAGAACTGTTTATTGAATATGGGAGGGAGTATTATTTTATGTAAAATGTAGCATGTAAAGTCCAGATTTAAGTACTCAATTTAATTGGAATTCAAAATGTATTGATGTACAAAATACCTTAAGTGATATTTGCAACTGGTACAATATTGTTTGTAATTCGTAGCACAAATTTACGACAGGATTGAATTCTTTCACATATCACTTTCCACTTGTACTTTTGCATAATGATCTTGATGCATAATATCCGTTCTTCGCCAAGTAATTCTAGGTCGGCCCACCCCTCTGCCTAGCTGCGTGAGAAGGTCATATTGCATCGCTTGACTCGCAATGCACACGTGGCTTTTTGTAGCCTATGTCCAATCCACTGCCACTTACGTTTTCGTATTATAGAGTCTATGGTTTCCTGACCTGTCCTCGCATGAAGCTCATCATTGGAGATACCGTTAAGCCAGAAAATCCGTAAGATGTTTCGCAGACATCTATTTCCAAACCCTTGCAGCATTCTTATGACAGTGGGTGTTTCTTTCCAGGTGCTGCATCCATAAAGAAGCATGGATTCTACATTGGAGCAGAACAGTCGTAGCTTTGTCTTTAGGCTTATAGAGTTGTTTCTTCATATTTTGGATAGCATTCCGAACGCATCCTTTACTTTCTCGATTTGGCTGGTTATATCTAGTTCGGTCCCGCCTTTACTAAAGACAATACTCCCAAGGTATTGGAAACTCTCCATCATCTCTGCTGGTTGTCCAGAAATATCTATTTGAGTAGATGAGGAAGTTCCAAGGCTGATCTTTTTTGTTTTTGCCGTATTGACCTTAAGCCCGACGGTTTCAGCTTCTCTCTCGACCCTTGTTGGCATATGATGGAGATCCTTTGAGAGAGTAAGCATATATCATCGGCGTAGTCTAGATGTTTCAGGTGTGATAGCAGATTTTACTAAATTCTTCCATTTACAGTCAACAAAGCTACATGCAACATATCACTTTTTACCAACAGGAACAGTATTGGTGACAGTATACAACCCTGTCCAACGCCACTATGACTTTCAAACTGCTCTGATAACCTTTCATTACCATAACCTTGCAGAACGTGACATTTGGATCCTTCATCAATAGCCTTAATAATAGCAATAAATTTATCCGGGATGCCCCTCCTTTTATTCGGTTTAGGACAGTTCTTGCTATAACCTTCACTACAGCATGCAACACGCAAATTCCTCTACAATTTTCACACTGCGTAAGGTCTCCTTTCTTTGGGAGCTTGACAATCATTCCTTTTTTCGACTACTCAGGAAAACTCTGTTTCTCAAGCTCTTTCTATGAGTAGGTGCAGAAACTCAGATGATGTTGTTGGCACTGTTCTTAAGAGTTCTGCGGGAATACTGTCAAGTCCAATCGCTTTGTTGTTCTTCAGTGCCTTGATTGCGGTTAGTATTTCTTCTCTACTGGGGGATTCTGTGCGTTTTCGGGAATTTGTTACTACGAACGGGTCATTATGGGTATTAAGGTTGACTTCGCTGGTAAAAACACGATTTAAAACCACAGAAAAGTGCTCCTTCCACCTTTTGATCTGGTCCTCATCCGAAACTAGCATTGATCCGTCTGTGATCCGTTTAATAGGTGTTTTCCTTAGAGCTTTGGACACCTGTTAGCTCTTTGGTAATTCTGTAGACGGTTTTACTGTTACACCTACTTGCGGCCTCTTCTGTGTTTTTGCAAATATATCTTTGGAGTATTTTTTTCGCCTTAAATCTTTAACCTTTAAATACAAAAATATCGCATTTACACTACAAGATTTTTTTTTCTCTTTTGCCTCACAACACGAAGAAACTTTAGTTACTCACCGCTTTCTTCAATGCAAAAAACGTCAATATATACAAAAAAAACAATGCAGCCAAGAAATTGAAGTGAAATGCGGTAGTATTGTGATACAAAAATTGGCCGCTACCACTAATAGCCTTAGGTTTGCTCAACACATAAAGTTGCTCCATTATGCTAGCAACTAAAATTTGAACGCAACTAAGTTATTTAGTGGTTGCTAGGCCCAAAATTTGTTGTAAATTGGACAGAAAAGTTGGAACCCTTAAAATAATGTAAAACTAACTCAAAATAGAATAAGGAATATATGAGAACTTGCATTGCCGTAGATAATTATACCGTGAAAGAAAAAAGTAGGTTTTAAAAACTGCCAGCCTAATACTATGTTTTCATAAGGCCAAATGAGATAATTTAGCTGAAAATTTCCAAAATCGGTACGAAATCATCTCATTTCCCATACAAATTCACATTTCGAAATGAGGTAGTTTCAAACAAATTTAGACAAAATTGGGTTGGAAATTAGGTCAAAACCTATTGAACACATCCAATTAGCTACAGTTTGAAGAGCTCTGAAAAGGTTTTGTATGAGAATGTCAAAGTTTAATGGAAGTAGAAAGAAGAAAACAACAACAAAATGTGTTTAACAGCCAGTTGAAATTCAAAAATGAAATAAGCTGTCAAACAAAATTAGCAAATTACAAATGAAAACACTTTTTAACTTCATACTCAAGTAGCCTGTTGAATTAGGGTAAAATGAAATCAAAATTGTTTTAAGGTTGCATCAGAAGTTGTCGCTGGACAATGATGGTAGATAATTTCAAAATTGAATAATTTTAAAATTTTGCCAAAAATAATTTGACGAGCTATTTTTTCTATAAATAATTCCGTAGGTAAATATGACAAAAAGCCCCAAAATGGATATGAAAACTGTATCCACCAAATGTGTCTGCGCCTCCTCTGTTTCGAACGTCCTGGGAGACGCCGCCTGATCGCGAAGTGATCCTTGCTTGCAAGGAAAGAATTGAAAAATCACAAATTGAAAAATTTGCAGTTGCAATTTACGAATCATGTTTTATTCGTCAGTCAAGGCATTTTGATCCCAAATAAATACAAAAACTGGTAATTTATCATTCATTATTCAAATGTAAATTACGACTTTCTTGTCGCAATATACTTCTTGAAGAGATTAAGCACCACAACATGGAATGTATCCTTAATGTGTGACACCTACGATCTATATTGCAAATTGGTAAAGTGGTTGCATACTCGCTCTGCAACTGGAAAGAGTGTTGATTTACGATTTTTGGGTATCAATATATTCATTTTGCTCAGTTTCGCAAATTGCAAAAAAATAGTCGTAAATTACGAAATCCAAAGCCAACGTATAAACCGGGATTCATTTTTTGTAATTTTCAGCTCATTTTACAAAAATCGACAAAACGTTCCCTACTGTCGTTACGGTTTCCAACACCATGCTTTCCCATGACATGCCTGAGCCCATCATTGTCATAGCCAACCTTGGCATTTAAGTCTCAAATTACCATTATGATGACGAGGTGTACTATCATAAGCAGCACTCAGCCGGTTATAAAAGACCCCGTTCTCCTCGACAAAAGAGAGATCCGCTGGGGCATAACACTGTATGATAGTGACGCAACGTACTCTAGTCCGGAACCTAGCTTTCATATTCCTGTCATCTAGGGGCGAAGAGGGCGGCCTTGATACTATTGTTAGTGATATTAACCATCTGAAAAGTACAAAAACTCTTTTCTGCTGCTTGATTATGGACCTTTATTTCAACGCAGACCAATAGTTATAGTTTGTATTTACTTCATTATGAAACAAAGCTCAGGGAGGTGAAATAAAAATCTGAAAAAATAGGGAAATTATTTTTCAATTGGCTATCCAAGACTGTGCCCAATTTAAGGACCACCCTACTGTATATACAGTCGACTCCCTCTAGGTTGAATTTCCACGGGATATTTAAAATAGTTCGAGCAACAGAGAGAAACAAATACACATGGAAATGGAAATTTTGAAGGGAATACAAAAATACTGCAAAAAATTCGAGTTAGAAGGAAACTCGACTTAGGGGAAGTTTGACTTAGAGGGAGTCAACTGTATTTGTTTTCGGTATTATGCCATTGGAATGTTTGTGAAAGGGCTCAATATAAACTACAGTAGACACTCGATATAGTAGAAAACTAGACCTCTTTAAAGACTGTTCACTTTTTTCGAGCGGTAGTTTTAAAAGGGTTTAAAAAAAAAATTATCCAAAATGCTAATTTTCTTTAATGTGAACTTTGTGCATTTATTTAAACGTTCAAAAAAGCTTTAAATCATCGGGTCTATAATAAAAAAGAAGACATTCCTCTGTGTCCTCAGGCAATCAGGTTTGCCATGTGTTCAACAAGTTCAACATACCTATTTAGAAATTTTTGCAGCCCAATATCGGAGCCACAAAATTAGCCCAAATAGTAGCCCAAGACCAATACAGAAACTTCTCATCACTTCAATCACAACTAATTTTCATTTTAAAAACAACAGAAATAAAAAACATTTTTTGCTCATGAGAGAAAGAATATTTTAACTGGAAATTCTGGGAACAACTGAGGAACTAAATGATTTTAAAGTGAAGTTTGTTGCGGTTGATTTCAAATGTCAAAACCAATGAGTAGGTATATCTCATGTCTTTTTCGAATTTTCATATCTGATTTCATCTTCGCACCCATTGAGTTAGACGCAAAGATTAATCCAGAGAATATCAATTACCAAGAAGCCAATCTTTCGTACGTTTCACCCTCCAAAAACCATTTGTTTACATTGTTGTATTTGTAATTTCACTTCGTGACGATGAATAGATGTGAATTGCAACAACAATGTAACGCGGTGAGATTTAATTGTTTTGACAGCTCAGTTTTTTTTTTCTTTTGAAAATTGGAAAATAGTTTTGAAAATTCTTCGGCTAAAAACAAAAATATCGTAGTTAAATTGTTTAATGTATACAAACAATTGTAATTAATAGTTAATATTCATCCACAATTATAATAAAATACAAAAAAATTATCTATAAATTGTTTTCAATCACTCAGATTTCCGTTCATCTTCAATGCATCTTGCATATAATACAGGGTGGCCCTTCCTTCATATTCTAAGGAAAAAAATAATTAAGAAAGTACAAAATAAAAAAATAGTTTTTCTGCAATTTGACACCCGGAACTTCAATTTGTTGTTTAAATTCCACTAACCTCTCAATTTCTACTTTAGAAGTATTAAAGTAGATATTAGGTGGGTTTTATTATCTTCTGTCGGGATTCGGGTATTGATCTGGATTAACTTTAAGTACAAAAAAGATAACTGAGGAATTTTCAAAATCGTTTTTGTTGCACGTGTTAAAAGGTAATCCAGATGCGCATCTCTATCGAATATAATAAAACAACAACAGCTATTTTTGATTTTTTTAAACTTAACGACATTTAAGCATTTGGTTTTGAGTGTTGAATATAGGAGTATTGAATACTTTTTACTGAAATTATAATTCATAATGTAAAAAAATTAAATAGTTTTAACAAAAACATTAACTTTTTTTTTACTTTAAAGTTTGAAAATTATTTTTTTAAAAATCATTACGAAACAACTTAATTTGAAAAATTGATTTGAGAATGGATTTTAAGAAATTATAGCATGATCTCGTAGCTATTGTCGTATTTTTAAGTTATTTTCATTCATTAAAAAAAAATTAATTTAATTTTGATTAATTTTTATTTTTTTTATTTCTTATCTAAAAGGGGAGAAATAATCGGCCCCTCTTAAACAATTTGTTTTTCTAAAAATATTATTTCATAAATTATCCTGCATGAAATAGGGGACACCCCGTATTTGGTTTTGTTTTGACATGTAGTTGACAGACCGAGGTGAATAATTTTGACCACGGAGCGTGTTCAACAAATAGAAACCAAAGTAGGGCCCGGTTCACATTAGTACGTATTTGGCGTAAACTAGTTGGTTTGGGTAAAGCTTAAAACAAAGTGACGAAAATTTAAATCTATTTTCACATGTCCTACTCGTAGCTTCATTTTTGCGTAGTAGGTTTTTCAATTATTACTTCAATAGTGCACAAGAGTAGGTAGTAGGTATATTAATCGAATATGAAATAAATTTTAATTTCCAAAATGGAAGATAGTTGACGAAAGTTTTTATTTTTGCTAAGCATTGTTTATCTGTTATATTTTGTATCATTGCGAATAATTTGCTATGATTTGGTGTTGGTTTGAAGGAGCTTTTAATTCAATTGCACTCATAAAGCATGAATTAAAAAAAAAAGAACAACGGATTTAGGTGTGGATTTAACTAATAAATAAAGGTAACCCCAAACCAACATGAAATCATAGCGAATCATTCGTAAAGATACAAAATATGGCAAGCACACAACCTTTAAAGGCTCTCCCAAACCAATGACAATTTGAATCATTCACAATAGTTCAAAATATGACACATACACAATGCTAAAAAACAACAAAAATCGTCGTCGCCCCGCATTCGCTTTGGTTTTGGAGTGGAACCGGACATTTCGGTCCGAATCTTCACATTTCCCCATACAGTTTTGAAATTTCGAAATGTGCGATTTCGGTGAATTTAAATAAATACGAACGAGACAAATATCTAATCTCACAGTTTGCACTAATTTAGTTTCAAAAAAAGGAATGACTCAAAGTTATCGTGTAATAGCAGAAATAATCCCGTGTAAGCACCAAACACCAATGAAAATAAAGACAAAAACTATTTGTCAATATATGTTCCCACCAAAATGAAATTCGAGCTTGTAGTTAAAAACTATTGATAATTCAACTCTAGATCGGTTTCGTGGAAACGTGGTATTAGATTGCGTATTAAGCCTTAACTACAAGTCTGTTCATGTACTTCCCATAACTACGAATTTTATTTATTTTATATGAGCTTTAACAGAACTTTGGGCTAAATTCGTGGAAATTTGTATTTTTGGGAGTAGTGAACAGACATTACAGTGGCACATTTTTGCAAAATTACCAAAGTAAAAATATTTCCCCTTTGAGCAGTTGTTTTATGAAAAAGAATATACAAATTTTTTCCTTAACCAAATTTTATTTTTTATTTTTATTTTTTATTTTTGCAATATTACAAAAGTAAAAAAAAATTCCTGCTAGAGCAGTTGCTTTGTGAAAAAGAATACACAAATTTTTTCTTAAATCAAAATTCAAGCTTCCTGCATCATTTTCATAAGTTTCCCAGTGAGAAGCACTTTCCCGAAAAAATCAATGCTCGTGTAAACAAGAAAAACTCAAGTTTTGAAACCATGCTTTTACCATTTTGCTCTCGTAGTTTATAACATGAACATGACACTATAATATCCGTACCACTTATTTGTCACGGGTATTATATCAGTAACCTACACCTATTTTTTATTTAAAGTTGCTCCAAATCTTCCACATAATTTTATTTTGGATGATATATAAGGTTAAGTAAGCACTTTAAATTTCGTTCTTCAGGTTTTAATACTTTTTGAACATGTCCACGATTTTCAAAAATAACCGACAAATTAATTCACCATTCCTATACAGACTGTGGTCAGTGACTAGTTGCTTCTATGTGTGCGGCTGTCACTAGTGGTGAGTGACAAGTTGATTCTATGTGTGCGGCTTGTACTGCTTTTCACTTATACTTTGCAAATATAATCATTACAGCTGTTCGCTTCAGCTTGTAGGCAAATCAAACTGACAGCTGAGGATTGCCATCTTTATTAGTTTATCTATGGATTAATCAGTGAATGAAAAGTGGTGCCAAATTGTAGAATGATTAAGGTGTATGTTTAGGGGAAACATTTTTTTTATTTATGATTTGCTTATACGAAAAAATGTAGTGCCTCGTGTCGTAGGACTGTCATGCCAAAGGTCTGGATTCGATTCCCAGCCGCTGCCACCTAAAAACAAAAATGTTTTTTTCCGAGGTACTGCCTCTTGCGAGGAACTGACAAATCCTCCATGAGTATACTTGTCATGAATAAGTGCTTCTCATCTAGCCGTTCGGACTCGGCAAAAAATTGTAGGTCCCCTCCATTCCTTCCAACAACACGCAAACAGGAATGGTTGAGAGTTGTTAGTCACTAGGCCTTGGTTCTTCACGAGCTGTTGTGCCACCAAATTTATTTTTTTTTATACGAAAAAATGGCCCAATATTGTAGTTGGGCTATTAGTAGCCCAATTATGATTGGGCTGTCATACTGAAATTGTTGTCGACAATTTCGGAAAAATATAGCCCAGTTTCCGATAAATAGCCCAATCTGGCAAGTCGACAAGTAAAAGTAATGTTTGCTTGCGAGACATTTTGTAGATCATTTGTATATAACATTTTGTGTGTTCACTATTGTGGATAGTTCATTATATCGAGATTTACTAAATTGAGCGTCTACTGTAGTTGTATAGCCATGGGATATAAAAGTATCCGTTTGGTGAGAATCTCATTCATATACCGTTTTTCTTTTTCTTCTAGACCATTCTATTCTACTCTTTTTTAATCAAAAAATCTTCTTTTTTGAATATTCGAGGCCCAAAAAATCCAACCGTAGGTATAGAGAAGTCATTCATCGAACATATATGATGCTTTGGTGTGGTTGTAACAGAATTTTTGGTTGTTTTTTCGATCACAAAAATAAAAAAAAAACTTTAAGATCAATGGAAAGCGCTACAAAAGATTCAGGGAACTTGAAAACGATATTGTTAGATATTTGTGAAATATGGGCTGACACATTGAAACCACGTAAAAATATTTGAAGAATTGGCTTTAAAGTACCTATATGGCCTATTTCCAAACCAGCCAAGAGAGTCATTTGATTTAAAAAATATTTTATAGCTGTTCGATATGTTTTAAGTCTATTTAATGTAAGAACAGTTGTGAAAAAAATTTATTGAACACTTTTTATTGCTTTTTTAAAAAAACAGATGACCCAATTTTTAAATACTTACGGTCTTCCAACCCATGAAAAGTCACGACCTGAGTCAGAGAAACTTTTCATACCTGTGAAGTCTTATGCTTCAATCAATCATCATTCGTGGTAGCTTAGTCTTTAAGCCGAAGGAAAGACGGTCTTCATTCTTGCCTCGAATCTGGTGACTATAGGTTTCATGGACTCTATTGATGTCTTGATTTAAGTTTGCTAGACCTTTTCATAAATTCTCTGGATGTTGTTTCGAAAGCAAGTGTCTTCGTTTCAAAATCTGGGAATTATCGCACTCACGGGTTAAGTAGCTGCTTATAGATTTAGGCCCGTTATAAACACTTAAAATCTAGAAACAAGAAAACAGGAAAATGAATTAGAATTAGAGGATAACCAATTATTTGAACTTCAAAATTTTCCGCATAAATCTGAAAACAAAAATAAAAACTTGGTTGTCGATATTACAATGACATTTCGGTGTTTGCTGTATATTACCACAGGACATGGAACTCTTGATAGTTCAATGAAGTTAACAAAGGATTAATTTGTTTGATCAAAGTTATAAAAAAACTATAGTTTAGTGAAAACTTTAACTGTAGTACACATTTAAGAAGAAAAGAAGAATTTTCCACAAAACTTATCTCATATATTATTCTGCAATAAACCAAATAATTGAAAAGTATATTCAAGAAACATATGCATGGTTTTTGAGAGACCATAGAATTAAAAAAGTATCCAAAATTGCCAATAAATCACCTTTTAATAGTGATGATAAATTCTATATCGTCTTTATTTGTTTTTTTTTTTTGTAAATATACTTTCTCTTTGTAAAGTTCACGGTTGAGGTTACAAAAAGGACATTTATTGTCATACGTGGGCAAATGGTATTGACTATGAACGCAAACTTACTAAGAGGCTCCTTGTATTTCATTGAACTGTTTGTGTTCATGTGCATACATATTCTCCTTATGTATACCTACATAATATGTAAGCAGAAAAAGGGACACATCTGTTTTCTTTTTATGGGCGTACCTCTTTAGATAAATGCATTTTTTTTCTTTTTTGTGAAATTAAGTTTTCATATTTTGAAAGTTGTGTTCTTTTGGTCTGTCTGGAAGGGATAAAAGTTCAAATAAAAAATGTATTAGCTTCACATTAAGAGGGTATATGAGATATCTTTATTCATCTTAAGTGTATTACTTGTAACTAAGTCATTTTCAAAAATAACAAAAAATTATCAAATAATATTGTAGAATCCGATATCTATATAAAATTTATTTTTCAGATCCATGTTGGCCTCAATTAATTACTAATTTAATATTCTGAAAACAACTCAAATTTCGTATAAGAAATCATATAATCTATGTGATGATTAAATAACAATATCCAATAACACATTACTTGAGTGTATCCACAAGAAACTGGTTGCTGATTGCTGTAGTCATCCTTGGAAATAATTTATTGTTTTTAAGCAAACCTGTCACACCAAAGCCGAATGTGGCCATGTAAAGTAATACATCAGAGCATAATGGTCACTGAGAACAAGAGCACCCGTCCAACAGTTCTCACCAAACCTATTAATAATATGAAGTTGGATCTAGTTTGAGTATTGCCAAAATACACAAGAAAGATGGTTATTGGTCAAGAACTATAGGGAGACCACAGATGGTTGCAGATGGACAAATCAACCAGATGGACATTACTTGTGCAGTAACCATACGAAAACATTCTATTTATTAATCAAAACTGTTTTGTAATGCAACTTCATTTATATTTCATTAAGTATGTACTTTGAATTGAAATTGAACCTTGATTTTAAACGAATTTATTTTATTTAATATTTCGTGTCAAGTTTTTTTATTTCCCGAAAAGAATTGCAAAATCACCGATTGAAAAATTTGCAGTTGCAATTCACGAATGATTTTTTTTTTAGTAAATCAAGACATTTTGATACCAAATTAATACAAAAACTGGTTATTTAACATTCAAAACGTAGGAAATTAAAAAAATTGTTTTTTCGTGAATTGTAATTAAAATCAATGATTCAAGCTTGTAATTTTCATAGCAAAATACAACTTTTTTGATGTCAAGCTAGCAAAGCAACTTTGACGAATCGAAAAATGAATAGGTGAATAATTTGCCTCTAATTAGTCGTTAATTAGTTGTCACAACCTTGAATTTGTCGGACAATGTTTTCTTTGTTCTTTTGGGTGCTTTGCTAACTTGATATCAAGTGAGCAAAGCAACTCTCACGGATCGAAAAATGTATGGGAGCATAGTTTGTCGTTAATTAGTCGTTAATTAGTTGTGACAATTTCGAATTTGTCGTTCTATGTTTTCTATGTTTCTTTTTAATATGGTTAAAACTTTAAAATTTTAGTGTTTTATAATTTGCCGTTAATGAGTCGTTATTTAGTTCTAAAAAAATCAGTTTTTTTTTCATATGATGTTTTTATGTGTTTTTGGGTTATTTGTTTTCTATGAGTGTCAAGTTAGCAAAGCAAATCGAAAAATTAATGTGTGGATAATTTGCCGTTAATTAGTCGTTCATTAGCTGTGACAATTTCAAATTTGTCGTTCAATGGTTTCTATGTTTTTTTGGGTGCCATGCTAACTTGACAAATCTTGAAAACTGGTAAAAACTTCTTATACTTGTTTATGGCTAAATAATTTGCCGTTTGTTAGTCTTATATAAGTTCTGAAAAATGAAATCTAATCACGCTATATTTTCTATGTTTTTGGTTTCCTTACCAGCTTGATATCAATTAAGCAAATTATCACCCAAAAAAGGGGTAATATCAGCTAATATCGAATGGTTTATGGCTTAATAATCTGTCGTTAACAAGTCTTGAACTAGTTGTGACAATTTCATATTTGTCGTGCAATGTTTTCTATATTTTTTTTTATTTTTTGTAAGCAAGCGTGCTTGATGTCTTGGGAGATGATTTGTGGTTTCATTCTAAGAAAAACAATTCTATATCAGCCCCATGGCAATTTTTGAAAAATGTATCTAAAATGGAAAAAAATATTTTAAATCAACGAAAACACATACAATAATGTGTTTTAGTTTTTTTAAAGGCAATTTTTTATTCTTTAATTTTCTTTTAAAAAAGCAACTTGATGCTTAAAGGAAATTTTTTTGAGAAGTTAAATTTAAAAGTGAATAATTTTTGAGTTAAAATGTGATTTTTTTATTGAAGTTGATATTTTACAAAATTTTCCGTAGTTAAGTGCCACGTTTTTATTTAATTGTCAATGCTCTCATTCAGTTTTAGTCAAATACTGAAAATTAAGTGCAAAAACCTCTTTCCGTTTTCGAAAAAATTAAAAAAAAACAGTAAGTTCTTTTTACTATAGCTTGTTTGGTTTGGTAATGTTTAAATCGCCATTTATTATTAAACCCTTTTTTCGTGTATTTTAGGAAAAAGGCTTATTCCGTTTTTTTTTAATTTCTCAAAAATTAAAAAAATATTTATGCAAATCAAATCAATATTTGACTAAAAATAAATAAGGCCATAGGAAATAAAAAAAAAAACACTGGTAATTAATTGTGCAACATTTTGTAAGAAATCCGCTTCAATAAAAAAATCACGTTTTTGTATTCAAAAAGTTTGGGTGTATGCAAAGTTTCTTTTGTATTTTAGGAATCTAGATCCTGAGAACGAATCAAAGGAGAAGAAGTGAAGTTGATTCTCATGCCAAGTGAGCAAAAACTCCACACTCCAATTGAAGATTTTCCCACTAAAAAGTGCAATAAACTCCCTCTCTCGGTGAGAATAAATTGCACTTTGAAAAGTGGAACATATTCCCACTTGTGATGGAATAAACACTCGTGTGGAGCAGATGCCCGTGGAATACCCGGCACCTTTAAAAAACTATAGCACATTTCGGTATGTGCTTTCGTTGATTTTAAATAATTTTTTTCTCCATTTTAGGTAAATTTTTGTAAAATTGCCCCCACTGGCTCAGGGGCGGATAAAATTTCCTTCCCTACAATTTGTTCCTTAGAATAAAACCAAAAGTCATCTCCCAAAATATCAAGCACAAATTTGGAAATACTCAGATAACACGAGCATTAATACGGCTCTGGAATCTTGGCATCTCATATATAGGAAATTTGATATTTTAGAATGTCATCTAATTGGTCAGTAATTGGTCAGGAAAGGTCAACTAGTCCTAGAAATTGGTCAGCCCTGGATAACTAGTTATAAAAGCTTAAAGTTTCTCAAGGTCACTCAAGGTCACGCGCGATTTTTGGCACCTCATTTATGGGAAATTTACAAAAAAAAGATCCCACCTGAAAGATTTGTAGATAGTGATAAAAGGTCAACTACTTTCAGTAATTGGTCAGATATAGTTTTTTTTCTAAGAGTTTTCAAAACTCGTTTCAAGGTCACAAGAAAAACTTTTCGCATCTCATTTGGGTCATTTCAAAAAAAGAAGTATGCCATTTGAAAGGCCATTTCACGGTCATAAAAGGTCAGCTATTTGCAGAAATTGGTCGGGCATAGTTTTTTTTATGAATTTTTTAAAAAATTTCAAATTTCATTTCACCTTATTTATGAGAAATTTGCAAACAATATATGTATACCATCTGAAAGATTTCTAGATCTATAAAAAAGGTCAGCTAGTTTCAGTAATTGGTCAGCCGTAGATATTTTTAAATTTATTTTTGAAGTTTTTTTCAAGGTCACTCAAAAATTGTTGGCACCTCATTTGGGTCGTTTCAAAAAAAAAAAAACATAACAGTTGGAAGGCCATTAAGCGGCCATAAAAGGTCAGCTGATTTCAGTAATTGGTCAGTCATGGACTTTTTTGTATTAGTTTTTGAATTTTCGTCAGGAGCATAAGAGAATTTTAGTAGCTAATTTTGAACATGAAAGCAATGCCTAGTCATGCGCAATTTACCTATGCATCTGTAAAAACAATCTAGTTGTTAAAAAAACCGTAAGAAAATTACTTTGCATTTTGAATTTTTTCAGGCATTTTTTTTTTGCTAATTTGTTCACACCTTGTCCAATGATATAAAAAAAAATAATTAAAAGAAAAATACACTATGAGGGAAAGAAAAGAGTAAATTATTCCACAAACAGCTAGGTAGCTCGTGTTGTTTTCTACGGTAAAGTAAACTCGGCAGTAAACGGCTTTTAAGGTAGAATTAAATACTATGTATAGTTGGAGCGACATCAATTTGTGCGTATATTAAAAGAAGTAAATAGGTGGTAATCAATTAACATTTTTTGATCCCTCTAAATTGGATTGTGACATAAAATAATTATAGATAGTTTGTAGTTAATTTTAAGCCTTTTAAGTATTTTCTATGTAATTCAAAGAAAAATACATTATGCAGATAGGTACATACATACATGTATAAAGCTTGATCGACTCTGTAATGCGGATACTTTACTTGCTATGACGTAGCTTTATGACCTCTCAAACAGTAAGTTATGGAAAAAAATATTTTTTTTATTTATGTACTTATTTTTTGTTAATTTCAAATTTTCTAAAAATATAAAATTGATTTACATAAATGAGTTTGGAGTTAGTTTTTTATTTTTGTTTTGTTGGTTTTGAGTTTTAAAATTTATTTTCTTAAAACTAAGAGCAAAACAGCTTGATTTATAAAGTTTGTTAAGGAATAGACTTCTAGCTTTACAAAAAGCTATAATATGATACTATATGGTATTATCGTTGTTTTTTTTTTTCTGATTTAAGATATTTTTTTTGTGAAAAAAGACCCTCCCACATAAACTGGGTGAGATACGCCACCTTTTCGATACGATTTTGTTCATGTTTTAATACAACCTACAAGACCAAGTAGGTATTTTGATGCATTTCATGCAAAATCAACGTGTAGAAGCACAGCATGTAACTAACGGTTGAATCTCGGAAACCTGAACTAAGATATAAGTCTATTACCTGGATCTGTAGATATTCAGGATGATTAGAAGATTAAAAGTTAGTTGAAAATTAGCTATACTAACATTCTCTTATAGAACTGACGAAAATTCAAAAACTCATGCAAAAAAGTCCATGACTGACCAATTACTGAAATTAGCTGACCTTTTATATCCGCTTAATGGCCTTCCAACTGGTATGTTTTTTTTTTTAAACGACCCAAATGAGGCGCCAACAATTTTTGAGTGACCTTGAAGAAAATTTCAAAAATAAATTTAAAAATATCTATGGCTGACCAATGACTGAAACTAGCTGACCTTTTATGTAGATCTATAGATCTTTCAGATGGTACATATTTTTTGCAAATTTCCTATAAATGAGGTGCCAAAAATCATTATGACCCAAAAATTTTTAAAAAAAATAAATTAAAAACTCATAAAAAAAAACTATGCCCGACCAATTTCTGCAAATAGCTGACCTTTTATCACTATCTACAAATCTTTCAGATGGGAATTTTTTTTTTGTAAATTTCCCATAAATGAGGTGCCAAAGGTCCAGAGCCCATTAATACACTGCATTTTCTAGCATAACTTGAGAAAAGTACTTGAGCACCATCTTCAATTATAAATACCTAGCAGGCTGAAATTTTGTGACGATAAAACAATTAATATGGGTAACAAGATTTAGTGGTGGGTTGATTGTGATATAAAAAACCGTTTTTTGGACCACCCTAACGGGCATGTATGTACCTACTATCTATGTCATAATTTCAAACAAATATTTAAAGGCGAAGAAAAAGTTAATTTTTGCAGACCAATGCAATCGTAGTTTGTATGTTTTACTTGCCTTGCACATTATTTTGTCTAATTTAGGGCATTTACGCACACAAAATGGATAATTTCGGATCTCACACTTATGCTTTTATCGACATCTAGAGTCTAAATAATAGTTTCTCTCAAGAGACAATAAAAAATAAAAAAATTATTAGGAAACGGACTGAGGGAAAATCAATCGAAACTTACCAACCATATGGTTGGTGATTGTTTTCCATTTAAACTTATATATGCATAATATTTGCTTTGAGATTATTTATTGATAAATATTACTTAACTTTCTGATAAATCAGAAGTCTAGTCGTATTCACATTGCGATCAGCATTATTCTTAAACATTTTACAATTCTTCTCATTTTGCATTACTAAACAGATTACCTACAGTAAATTAATGAAAAACGCGCAATTAAGAGATTACTAATCATGTCTGTTTGATCAAAATGCCAATTGAATAATACCTATTGTAGTATGTATTTAATAACAATGCTATTATGTTCGCATAGAGTGCATATAGGCAGAGAATTAATTGACTGTCTGGTTAGCTTAAATTATGCGATAAGCCGAAACGTGCTCTGAAATCGGACGATTTTAAGATACTTCAGTGATTAATTTGAATGAATAGTAATTAATTCAATTCATGTGCACAGTCCCTATTTTATTAGTTTAGGTTTTTAAATTTATAGATTTTCTTAAAGAATCATGCATTTCAATTTGAATGCAATTTATTTGTCTATCCGGAATTTTATGGGTCAATTTTTTATTCAAAATATAAATCCGAAATTTCACTATGAAACCAGCATATTTTTTAACTGAAATGACAAAAACTTAACCTCATTATTTGAATATAATATGCGAAATGTATCCGCGCGTAAAAATACCCACTCAAAAATTTTAAAATAGCCCACACAGCATTTTATACAAAACTTTAGAGAAAAAGCAGATGTTAATAAGCATAATAACTTCATGTGGGAACTGGGATGGGTTTTTGCATCTGGTTTAACATTTTAACGAAGACCACGACAAACTCTATGCTTTTAATAATTATAATAAAAAAATATAAACTGCATTGTGTTGTGTTTTTTCCCAAAACAGGAACAGCATAACATCTATACCGAAGCAAGGAAAACCCACATGTGACATTTTATCGTTATTATGAGTAAGATAGTTGTTGTAGTCTTGGGGGTTGGCATCGTTACTATTAGAACTAAAAATGATAATATCTTCCCCATGTTATTGCATTTTAAGTGACTTCGAAATGCTTCCTTCGGATGCAGTACATTTTATTACAGTCCTTGTGGTTGTGGAAACTTTCAATTCGTTTCGTATTTCTCAGTAGTATTGTAAAATGTTTTTTATTAAATGAATTTTAATTTGTTTCTTCATAATTTTTTTTTCATATATGTTGGTACTGTCATGACAATAATTGAAGAGGTTTCTGTTTGAAAAAAAAAAAAAAAATTAATGGAAGACCCATTCAATGTTTAGATGCAACAGGAAACTGGATGTTATAATATTAAAAGGAGGACATTGCACATAAATGGAAATATAATTGAATGTTGGGGAATCATTATAATTTATATTTTCTTCTAACAAGTAAGTTTTTGTGTCCTTAAAGTTTAATATTCAATACCTACTTTTAGAGCAAAAAACTTTGAATATAAGATAATTTTACATTAAATTCAACGTGTAATTATTTTCGTATTTTCATAGACTGTGTATTTTGTTATTATGTTCACTACTAAGTATGAAGAGAAGAAAATACCAATATATTAAATTCAAGGATTTCTAATACACATACCTAATAAACTGGTTTGGGACCTTAGTAATTCTAAAAATACAAAATCCTACTAAATATATTCATGCTCATGCATTTCTGAGAGATTAGTTATACTGTGCTGGCGTTTTTTCAAAATATTTAAACTTGACAAAAAAGGATTAAGCTTTTCATTAAAAATTAGGAAGGAAAAGCTATTAAAAACCAAAAGAAAATAAAAAGATTTTAGTTTCTACTTAATTGCTCTTAACTATTTTTGAGCAAAGATAGGCCCTTACAGTTAAGACCATAAAGGGCTGGATTCACTCTAAAGGCAGCATGGGTGATGTCTTTGAGGTTAGCAGTGCATCTTTCACCCACGCAAAAGGAACCTTGACGGGAATTTGCGTTTTTTTTGTATTTTTTTTTTTCTATTTCTATTCCCAATTTTGCAGTTCGCCAAATAAGGGTGTAATCAAGTGACCTGCCAACTTCACAGTGAATCTAGCGGGTCACATAGTTTATCTCTGGAACCAAGCACGCTAGGAAATTGCATTAAGTCTCCCAATTTGCATTTTTTTTTTGCATTTAAACGATAGGCAAGGTTCAAAATTTAAAGTCCTTTTTTTGAAAAATTTCCCAAAATTGACTTCAATATGGTGTAACAACTCTCGCATTTGTACTATAATAACTCTCGAATGAACTATAGCCACTCTCGAACAAAAAAACCCACCGAATCCCGGATTAGACATGACACAAACCAACCTGTGGAGAACTATGGTGAGCCTTAGAACTTCAAATACTAAACGTCAAAATAAAAGACTTGGAAAAGTAAATTTATGGAATATTTCCCCTTTGGAAAGCTCTAGAAGCAAATACTAGAACCTTCCAGCTTTTCCGTGAACCTTGTGAAAAGTATAAAAGCACATGTCTGACTGGCAGAGGACGCAGTGTATTTTTAATCGTTAATGAGTAAAGTTGGTTGTAATAAAAGTGAAATAAAATTTTGAACCTAACCTTTCTTTGAAATGCAAACAAACTGCAAATTTGGAGCCTTACTACAAGTTCCTAGCATGCTTGGTTCCTGGAACACTATGTGACCTGCTAACTTCACTGTAAAGTTGGCAGGTCACTCGATCACACCCTTATTTAGCGAACTGAAAAATCGGGAATAGAAACGCAAAAAACTGCAAATTCCCGTCAAGGTCCCATTTGCGTGTGTGATAGTTGCTCTTCTAACTTCATAGGCGTGCATAGATGGCAAAATATTTGTCAGTAATGATGTCCAAAATAACCTGAGTGGTTTTCATGATTGTCAAGTTAGCAAAGCTACTTTTACGAATCAAAATATGAGTAGGTGGATAAATGCCGTTAATTGGTGTTAAATTAGTTGTGAAAATTTCAAATTTGTGGTTCAATGTTTTCTATGTTTTTAAGTTTGCTGTGCTACTTGAGATAAAACTAGAAAAGAAAAAAACTTCATATACCTGATTATGGTTGACTAATTAGTTGTGCCGAATTCAATATTGTCGTTCTATGTTTTCTATGTTTTTTTTTATTTCTTTCCCACTTTGATGTTAAGTTATCAAAGCAACTCACACGGATCAAAAAATGATTAGGTGCTTAATTTGTTGCCAATTAGTTTTGACAGTTTCGAATTTACCGTTCAATGTTTTTCTTCTTATACCAAATATTTTAGTGTTTAATAATTTGCCGTTAACAGTTGTGCCAACTTAAATTTTTGCTGTGCATTGTTTTCTACGTGTTTTTGGATGATTTATTTTCTAAAAGTGTCAAGCTAGCAAAGGGAAATGAAGATTATTTGCGACTAATTTATTGTATGACAATTTTGAGTTTTTCGTTCAATGTTTTTTGAGTGCTTCGAAAATTTGGCATAACTCGAAAAGCGATAAGAATTTCTACTACTTAATGGTTTATTACTCCACAATTTGCCATTAGTTAATAATGAATTAAGTGCGAAAAATAGAATTTGATCAGGCAATGTTTTCTATGTTTTTGTTTGATTCTTTACCAGCTTTATATCAAATAAAAACTATACAAATATCGAATATTTAATAGCTTAATAATTAACAATGATTATTTGATTAACTATGACAGTTTGAATTTTGTCGTGCAATGTCTTCTTCATGTTTTTTTTTTGTTAATAATCTAAATTCATATAAAGTCAGCAAAGAACTCCAAAAAAATTGTTGAAACCTTTTATATTGACATGCTCAATAAATAATAATTGACCAATAATAAATCGAAAAGTAATTGGGAAGATTTCTTGTTTGCCATGAAATGCTTTCGATGTTTTATTTTCCGAACTTCATATGAAATCAGCAAAGAGCTTTGGTAAATCCCTTGAACCTATTATAATGAAATTTTAATTAATTAATTGCTCGTCTTTAATAAGCCATTTATTATATGTGACAGTCTAAAAATTTCGTGCAACGTTTTCTATGTTTTGTTATTTTATTTCCTTAATTCATGTGAAGTGGCATTCAAAATCAGTTTAAAATTAATTATGTTAAATTGTTTCTTCATTACATTTTCACTAAATCAAATAAGGTAAAATCGTTGAAAAATAAATAAAAAACATCGCATGCAAATTTGTTTTTGTCACATTTAATGAACAACTAACTTACTGCAAATGTTTGTATGACTTTTCAAAAAAGCAACAAAGCAAAGCTTTGGAACTACAAATTCGTTATTAGTTAAACTTATAACTATTAGTTAACCATGAGTTATTGTGCCGTAAACCATTCCGCTAGTCGAGTTAGCAAGGAACCCAAAAAAACGTAGAAAACATGGCATGACAAATTCAAGTGTCACAACTAATTAAAGGCAAATTATCCACCTTTTAATTTGTTAATTGACGAATCGAAGTTGCTTTGCTTAATTGGCACTCATGGTTTTTATCAATAATCAAGGTGTCAATTTTTTGTGTTCCATACATTTTATTCAGTGAAGATTGTCTGTTTAATATTTAAGCTTAATTTAATAATTACAAAAATACGCAAATAACACTGGTCTGCAAAAAAAATTGCCTTTAAACCAAACTATACTTCTCTTATAGATATTGGCATGCTGAATCCGAATCTAAAGTCGAAATTACATTGCCACGTCACTTTTTTGAGATATTGTAACATAAACATGTTAAGAACTCTTTTTTTGGGTACATTTGAAGTCGAATTGCTTGGCTGCTAAATATGTTTTTGCAAAACTAATAATGAGATCTCCAAGAACTGTATTTTTTAAATCATTTTTAATTTTTCAAAATTCATTTCCTTCTCAGAATAACAAAGTTTTCAAAAATCACTCGCTTTAAAAATGTTAAAACTGATATTTTGAAACTTTGCGACCACAACTTTTAAGGAACTAACTGCAGGGAGTCGAATATGTGGCAACAATTGTTTAAAATTTTTAGCTTATAATTTCTTGGGTATACATTTTTTCCCTGACCAATAGGTATTGAAATAAATCAATTGAAAAAAAAAGAGTTGGCAAAATGAGCTTGAATGCGTTGGGAGCGTTGTTATAATTTAGACTTTGAGGAATAATAATATGAAAAGTCTAACCTATAACTAACTATCAGTGAAATAAAGTAATGGAAAAAACCTTTTTGGATTTTAATAGGCTTAAATGTTTCGTTTTTTTTCTTTAATTCTCTGATCAAAATCTTGCCTTCATCCGTGACTTCATGAATATCGAGGAGAATCTCCTCTATCGCCCAAAAATGATAGTTTTTATAGTTTTAACCATAAAAACTACGCAATTTTAGAGTTTTTTTTGCTTTTTTTTTTAAACAACGGCCTTATGTGAGTAAGCATTGAAGAATAAAGACAGATCTGGTTTCATGTGAAAACTTATAGCTATTATGTGGAATAAGTCCTCCAAATTTGAGATGAATAGACACAGTAGTTTTAATTTTTTTACGAGGGCAATTACTAATCTTAGGGGGCTCTAAACTTCAAATCATTCAATTCTTCAAAAATCATTTAAAAAAAAACTAGACGTGATAGAATTTTTCTGAAACCAGATTTACGTTTAAAATAGTCAAATCTGGCATAATTTCAAAAAATTATTTGAAGGTTAAAAAAAAAATTAACTTTTGCAGACCAGTGTAATCCCAAAGCTCTCAAAGTAAGTGTTTTAAATTGAAGGAGAGAAAGGAGGAAAGGTTTATTGAATATAAAAATTTCACCCTCAGGTCATAAGGAATTCTTGGCTTAACGAATATTCCTCAATTATCCACAAAAAAATTCTTTTATGAATTCATATACACAGAGTTAAATTTGGATTCTTCAGTCCCAACAATTAAAGTTTAATGTTTAACCACCCCAAAAAGAATCAATAACAGTTGCCTTACATTTTTGAATAAAGATACAATTATATTCATTCCGCCAAAAACCGCACACACATTTACAACTTAACTTACATTCCTTTTTCAAAGAATAGCTTTATTGTACACAATACTTCCTGTCTATGTTGACCATTTTATGCTTTTGGCATATTGTTTGAGTCATTAAATTCACTTATTAAATCTCTGAAAAGAAAAACTCCTGTAAGCGGCTGTCGTCACAACTTGTTGGCTTTAATAGAAATGACAATTTGTTTTGCTTGGATTTGAGCGTTATAGCAAATGGAATTATTTTCAATAACGATATGAATTGAATTTTGAATTTGAATTAAATTCTAGTCGGATACTTTTGTTTGTAGCACGCCTACCATTAGATGTGCGAGTTTCCGGATTTTTTCCAATTCAATTATAAAAGGGGGAGAGTGATAATTTCGAAATAAATGAAAATTTATGAGCTTAGCAGTTATGATGCTTATTTCTCAACCATGGGAGAAATTAAGTATTTTTGGAATATCATCAATTATTTGCTTCTGTTGGTATAATTTAGTTTTGTTTCTGTGTTAGGTTCATAATATTGATTGTGATGCATGCAGCATGCATATCTATTGGATTTTTCGTTAAAATTAAATTTCATCATGTTTGGAAGTTTTCATTAGGAGGAACAAATCGTAATTAGAATAGAATTTTCGTTTCATTGAAATTTGTAGGCAATAGAGAGTCCATATGCATAAAATGAACGACCTTAAATGCAATACAATTTTTGATGAATGTACCAATAATGAGTTCTAAATTCTAATTTTCAATAGAAAAATGCAGTATATTGATTTGTGTACTATTATGGTCATATTCAAAATATTGACAGACAAATCAAAGTAATAGACACCCCGAAGTAAAGCTTAAGCAATAATTTTCTAGAAACTGAAATACTAGAAATATGTACACAATGATTTTCAGGTAGAAAATAAATAATTTAAAGAAGGCTTTTATCCTTTATCTTCACTCTGGGTACGTTTTGGTGTTATTAATTTCTTAAATTGGAAAAATAAACTGAGTCTTTTCGGTTCAGTTGATTGTTAAGTGTCACGCCCGTAACAAAAGCAATTTCCTGCCTTTTTCGTCAATGGAAGAAATTTTGTTGCCAAACATGCAAAGGACAATCGGTAAAAATATTTGGAAGGTTGTCTAGGAAGCAATAACCACGAGTCATCATTATATCGTTGGAAAAGTATTTGCATGTGCTACAACAGTCACTATGGCAGCTAATTTTAACTCACTGTGTGTTAAAAGTTATTCACATGTGTGACATAGATAATAATAACGCGAATAACTTTTTTTCACACAGTGATTTGAAATAGCTGCCTTAATAATTATTGTAGTACAAATAAATACCTTTTCAACGACATTATGTATGGCTCTTCGTTATTAGCCTTGAAGATCCTATTCTCCTTTCTTAATAATGATATTTTTAAAGACTCCTTAAATTTTTCATTTTCGAAGTTAATGAAACATTTTTACCAAGTTTGTCTCAGAATTTTTTGTAATAAATCTCACCCTACCTCCTTCCAAAAAACACACCTTTATCATTGATATTTTTATAGATTCTCCTGATTATTAGTTTACATCACAGATGAACCACAGATGATACAGTCCTGTGCAAATTAATTGGGACAAATCGATTTTATATATTTTTTCATATAAAGAAAGAAGAATATCTTAATTGTTTTGGAAGTGTAGCACGTAGCAAAGTCTTGTTGAAAAGTTGACTCTTGTGCAGAAGCTCTTCTTTGGATGGTAGGAAGAAGCAATTGCGTGTGGACATCTGCATGTTTGGTGCTGTTCATCATGTTCTAGATGCGTTTTAAGGACCCTGAGCTGTGAAGCAACCCCAAAACATAAATTTTGGCGGGTGTTTAGGGACTTGAACAATATGGCCAGGTCAAAGTTTTTCTTGGTCAACCCTTCTTAGGACACTCCCCCTTACTCACGTCTAGGACAAATGAAGAAATTCTCCGCAGAGAAGAATGATAAAGTTCTGGAATGGCTTGAGAACTACCTGATCTCAACCCAATTGAAAATTTATGAGCTATCATTAAGGTTCGGCTTAGAAAAAATGTTTAACATAAATTAACATGCATGAGTATGTTTAAAATATGAATGCACTTAAAATTTTAAGAGTAGAAAGAGCTTGAATAGAAATTTCAAATTTAAACCCGAATCAATTGAATTGAACTTGAAATGAATAAAAAAACTTAACTATAACTGTGTTATAATTCTTATAGTCGTTAAGATAATTGAAAATAATCCATCGTGGCTATCGGTTGGAAGAGATATTCAAATCGTTCCAAAACAAGTGCCACCGTAATATCGTCAGTCCAAAAGTTAACCTCAAAAAAATAATATAGAATGAAATGCATTCTTTATAAAAAAAAGTATAATTTTGCCCAGTTACTATAAAGGCATGGAATGGTATTCCCGAGAACTTAATTTGAAAATTAAACAACCTCTTTCCTCACCTCGAACTGTCAAAAGAGTTGTTCTAGCTAATTTAAATATCGTATGAAATACGTTGTAACATTTTCGTTTTTCCTTTTTTTGTTTCATATTGTTAAAAAATTAGCTTATTACCATTTTCAGGGTACCATCTATCTCAATATAAAACCTCATCATAATTGTTTCAAAACAAACTCACTTTCTCATTTATAATATTAGTTAGAATTCATAACTTTACTTAACTTTACCATTAAAAGTTATTTTGAATCATTTTTATCAAACAATAAAATGTGATTTTTCACAAAATGATTTTTTTCAATTTAATTAGCAAAAAATTTATATTTTTGGAGTAGATCATCTAAAGAAATATTTAAAACGAAATTCTTAATGCACTCATTAACCTTCACCAATCTTTTTCTCTTAAGTACTTTCGATTTAAGACTTTTAAAATTTTTTGTATTTTTTATTGTATATTTATAATTTTAATGGCAAAAATTGTATAAATAATTTTTAGTTTTGCTTTTAGTCTAAACATGAGAATAAGTATTCTCGACAACGATTACTAATAAAAATAAGTTTTATACGAGAATAAGAAGAATTTCAATGATACCATTTGAAAAACTCGTACAGGAGTCCACCACCATTTTGATTCAAAATTGTATTTTAAACAAAAAAGATAAAAGCGTTATCTCGAAATTTTGTTGCAAAAACCTAATTTAACACCCTCTTAGTTAATAGCACTTCCACGTATTTCTTATTTTCAATTAATCAATCGAATGGTTTTTAAATTTTAAGCCCATGCACGACTTAGTTTCTCTCTTAATAACACAATCAATATAGTCTTTTATGTAAATGTTTTGTACCTAAATATATTTAAACATAAATGCCCAACCTGAAAATGGGGAATACGTTTATAATTTTGCTGACCAAAGTGAACGTGAGTTTCTAAAAATCAAATACAACTGCTTTTTTTTTGTCGACGATCACAATGTTTGTTTATTTACAAGAATGTCATTTTCTGGAAACAATGGTACACTCGAGCGTATACGCGCTTTTCTGTTAATCGATCTTTAAATGATGTTTTTTTGTTTATTTGATTTTCTATCAATGTTGAAACTGTTTTGACCGAGATCGTTTCAATTTCGATGTCCAGAGAACCAGGTAATATATTGGCAACTTTTCTTAACGGGGCTATCTCATGACCAGACAAAAAGTTGGGGACAATGAGTGTCCGCTTATTACGACTTTCATTGTATGTATTATTTTCTGTCGGTATGCTGTACTTTTTTGCAAAAAAAAAAAAAAATATCAAAAACTGTCTTAAATGGCAACTGCCATATGATGGCTTTTTTGATTTACGATTTTCTCATTAAAAGCTTAATTGATTTCAATGAAAAAATTTATACAAAAGCTTTTAAAAAAAAAAGAATGGTTTCGAATATTAAAATTTTTTAAAAAGATATGTTAGATCGGGATTTTTTTTTGACAATTGAATATATCAAGAACTGGTCGGTGATTTTTTGGTTAAGACTTGGTTAATAAAATATGGGTTTTAATAAATACTCAAAATTCACATACTAACATTTTTGTGTATGTATGCATATTTTGTTTGCATAAATTAATATTTGTTCGAGTAACCAAACAAACGTACTTGTTTTTGAGCTCCAATAAGCTTTCTTACGAGTTGTCAATACAATTAAAAGAACTATTTATATGCTTTTAGCCCCGGAAAATTAGACTTTCACTTCGAAAAAATTCCGACAAAGCTGAATTTTGGCGGAAAGCTTTGACGTCTTAAGCATTTCTTTGAAATTCCCTTCAATTTGGCCAGGGGGTAAATCATAAATTTTTTGACAAAATTAATTCTACCATGAAGTTCATGAATGATTTTCTCTCAGTCTACTAATTGTATGAAATATATATATGAATCTTTTTTTATAAAATTGCATAGACTACAATTTATATCTTTCTTCACATTACAGAAAAAAAACTGATAGTTTTCAAGAAATTAAGAAAAAACTGAATTGTACCCCCCTTAAAAAATTTAACCCTGTCCAAAATGTATGGAAGGCTTTAGAAAATGTTTAACATATAAATAAAAAGATCTCACCCAATATTCATCTTTGTCAGAATTTTTTCTTAGTTTTGCCATTTTTGTCTAATTCTATTTTTTTTTTATTTTTTATTTTTATTTCTATGATTACTTTCCTTGCAATTTCTAAAGTTCCATGAAACTTAAATATAAGAGCATGTACATATGATCCAGGAAAGTATTTTATTTTTTCAATTGTCATAATGTTTATATATTTACAAGAATTCGGCTTTGTGGAAATAATCATACACTCGGGCGTATACGCACTTTTTTTAATTGAATTTAAAAAATATTTTTTTTTTATTAGATTTATCATCATTATAAATATAATTCACGCTTATTAAATAAAGATACCTTATAGTTTAATATTTTGTATTATTTAATCATATGATTTAATAGACTGAGAGCCAACGATATAAAGAGTCAAGCCATTTGCATACTTTTGTAATTCACATCAATAATAGCCCTTGAGGGGTTGAACCAATAACCGTTTGTTTGCCTACCTTAACTCATGTCGAACAGGTGTAAAATTTAACATCCAATTTACAATTGTTGTCATAGGTCCAACTCTTGTTAGTAAGTCCCTAAGAAGATAGAGAGCAATGAAGTTTCCAAAAACCATGCAGGTAAACACATAATCCTGAGTGGTTTTCGGAAACATTATTGCTCTATATCTTCTTAGGGACTTACTAAAGAGAATTTGACCTATGACAATAATTGTTCAAAACTGCAAGCTTAATATTTGCTGTAATAGTATTAGAGGGGGGGTACATACTTCTAGTAATATTTTAAATTTTTGTAAGCTTCTACACAAAGAAATTATTAAAATCGTTAACCATTAGGAAGAACCATTGAAAAGAACCATTTTTTTAAAATGTTTTTTCACACAGATCTAGCCTTAACTTATATAAATTTTTTGAGTTTTTTGGGAAAATAAGATTTTACTAAATTTCTTAAGAGAAAATGTATGGGTGTTGTACCGTTATTTTTAATACTTAAACAAAATGAAAAATGTATGGAGATTCGTATACAAACACCATATTACAAGTTTGAAAAAATTGATTCAGCCCTTTAGGCTGCAGCCAAGCAGACAGACAATACCTAACAGGACAAATATATGCAAGACCCACTTGTGTCATCTTTTATCAAAGTCTCGAGTTTGATTGTTTCCTACAAAAATCAAACTCGAAAATTTGGTAGTACCTATCTAGTACCTACATAATGTTCCCTGGAAACTAGTTATCTGTACCGTACTTACATATTTCCTCACTACGCCTGTTAAAAACTTTAATTCTAAAGTAATTTGTTTTAGTCATTTCTTTCTTTTGAACAAATTCTAGAAATTAAAACATACAAGCCAATCGAGTTTATTTTCCACAATTTCCAGGAACATTTTTTCTGTACTTCCCCAAAATGGAATTATTATCTGATTTATACATAGTAAAAAAAAACTACAATTTTTATTTGCCTAACACGTTCTTATTTATACATCCATAAACTTATGTTTTTCATCGTTTCATGAGGATATGGCTCCAATCCTTGGGAAATAATAGCTTCCTTCAATTGAACAAAAAGATAACGATTTTTTTGTGTTGCTATCAAAACTTACAAAAATAAACACTTTTATTTCAAGTTTTATTTCAAAACGTTCGGATATGGACATAAGACTTTTTTTTTGAATACGTATTCCTTTTATGTAAACAATAAAATCTTTTCATAGCTTGCAAATATTTTTAAAGTATTTCTTTTAAGTTATTATAAAATTAAATTAAACCTTAGTAAAATTTACCAATGGGTCCTGGTTGACTCAAACTTACTCCTAAAGGATCTATAAGGAGTCATACAAATTTGGTAGTAATAATACATAACAATATACCGAAATAACCAACAACGGGACGCAACTGACATATATAGGAACACTATACACTACACAGACAAGTGGACTTCTGTGCTGCCAAGACTCAAATTCCTGTACCGATAATTTACTAATTCACAGAATCTGGAAATTAAGACGTTGAAGTCGTCTATCAAGAACATCAACCAACTTGTAAAAGAAAACCATCGGTTGTCCATTGATTTGTATTGGGATAGCAAAATTCGGGCCGTTAATCGTAGCGAGCCCAGTATGTTTCCCAAAATAAAACAATATTTAGAAGGAATGATCAGAACGACCTTCCGTGTCTTAAGCTTCAGAGAATGACGGACAGAGAACAGAGACGTTGTTATGACAGCAGAAATTGATCCAGAGGACGCCACCGGCCGTCTTGGACGATGACATCTTTACTGTCAAATATCCACGGGAGAAAGTGGAGGCTGTGGGGGCTGCTTTCAGCAAGTATACAAGGTGAATGCGTGCATTCGCCCCAATCCTGACCTGGAAAACAGAGCCACGCAATGGCGATCAGAGAACCTCGGTTTAACCGGGTTCAATGAAGATCATTTGGCAAACGCCATAATCACCGAACGAAATGGGCCCAGTTCCCTGTTAATTACGAAGGCGGAGCTGCAGCTCATCTTCGATTCACTAAAGAAGAAAAAGTCAGCAGAAGTCGCTGGCATATCCAACGTTATACTTCGAAATTTACCTCAAGAAGCAGTAGACACTTAACCACTCTCTTTAACAACGCTCTGAATAATTCTAATAATGAAAAAGGGACAGGACAACTCCAATCCGGCAAATCTCCGGTCGATAAGTCTTCTTCCGAGTATCAGCAAGGTATTCGAAAAAGTTATCAATAGAGGTCTGTCTAAGTGGGCAGAGGACAATAATATCATGCAGAATAAGCAGTTCGGTTTTACAGCGGGACATTACACTATTCATGTCCAATGGAACAAATCTAAGGAGCAGTGTACGGGTGCTTGTCTGGTTGATTTGGAGAAGGCCTTCGACATCGTATGGTTAGACGGCCTTTACCTTAAGCTGACTAGACTAGACTAAACCAGTCAATCAAGATTGGAGGTTTGACTTAAAAATGGTCTTCAGCAAAAAGCGGTTAACTCACCATTGTATTCAGCATTTATACCAGCGATCCGATAAGAAGTCTAACTCAGGCAATTTCGTATGCCAACGATTGCGTACAGAATGGCTCCAAAAGTTGAAGTCATCAGAATTTTTTTGCAGCATGACTTCGTTGAGATTCAGTGATATTGTGATGACTGGAAGTTGAAAATCAACTTTCAGAAATCAGAAACTATCTTGTTTAGGACTCCGTTGCGTGGAGCCACAAGGGATACGAGAAAGAACTGGCGTAAGCTAGTGATCGTAGGGCCAAACGGACATCCACCGGTGAGTAAAAGTGTAGTAAACTATCTTGGCATCTGGATGGATTAGTATTTGTATTTCGACAGATATATAAATGCTGCTCTGGCCAGGGCTAGAGGAGCTTTTGCCCTGACGAAACGGTTGTTTCATAGCAGCTGGCTTGACAGCAGGGTGAATGTGATATCCTGCATGGCCCTTATTCCGCCGATGATTGTCTATGGATGCCCGGTTTTGTTCAACGTTGTCCCATCTCAAATGGAAAAGAAGCGGATGTTTGAGAGGCAGTGTCTCAGACGCTGCTGAACAACAGAGTTGGAGTACAAACACTATTATTCCATCCTGGTTCTATACAACGGTGCCAACATAGAAAGGATAAATAATTTTTTGTTGGAGCTCATTTAGGGTCACATTACATGAGCGATATCCTCAACCAATAGCTCAATTTTTGGGGCTTAATACCCTAACAACGAATAGTACGAAAGTGTGCGTAAAAGCTGCTTTATTCCTCCCGATGCCTTCCTCTATTTAGACAGTCGAGGGCTGATCCAGGATAGACCGGTGGGTCCGCTAATTTACCACTTCGGTCATAGAACTGTGGTCAGACGAATCCCTTACAATTGAGATGTCCTTACACAAAACGGAGCCAAACACCTTCGGTTTAGTAGAACTGTGTCCGATCGGGACTGAAGAGAAAGGATAAAAGAGGAAAACCAGTTATAATGGTTAAAACATGAAAATGAAGTTAGTTCCTTCAGATAACTAAAAGTTGACCTTTGCTTTTTCAATCATGGCTGATATACATTGGTTTAGGTAGTTAGTTTTAAGTAGGGATTGTTAGAGTGGCACCAACAAAAATATAAAACATACAAAAACACAGAAAAATATAAAACCGAAAACTAAGGTAGTTTGTAAGTATTTTTAAGTTGCTTCAAGTAGTTAATTAGCTTTAATTTAGTTTTATGTAGTTCGTTAGTTTTATATAAAACCAATACCGAGTTTTTTTTTTGTAAATTCTTCTCGGTGAAAAATAAAAAAACTACCTGAATTTTTGTATTATGATAGTTCTTAGGCCAAAAGGCGTAAGAGTTATGTAATTATAGTTTAACTTAAGCACCAGTTATAGCCAGTAGCGGATCCAGGATTTGTCTGTGGGGGGCTTGAGGCTCCTATTTAAGACACATCATTTAAAAAAAGGCACAATCTCTCGCGATCCTTATTTTCTTTTCTCAGATTGTAGTCCAGTCGGCAGTAAAACAATTTTTCATAAGAAAATGATTTTTTAGCTGGTTTGGTTTTGGCAACACTGGTTTTGACAGCTGACGTGTGTTTAGTACCTTGTGTCACTGTCAAACAGCTTCAGTTTGGTTTGCAATTTAACCATGGATCGTCTTACAAATGAACAACGCTTGCAAATTATTGAATTTTACTATCAAAATTCGTGCTCGGTTCGAAATGTTCATCGCGCGCTGCTTCCATTTTATGGTCGGCATTCTCGACCATCTGAGCAGTCTATTCGGAAGATTGTGACCAAATTTTGCACCAAATTTACTTTGTTGGACATTAAACCACCAACACGTTTACGTACTGTGCGTAGTGAAGAAAATATTGCGGCCGTATCAGCTAGTGTGACAGATGAGGCTCATTTTTGGTTGAATGGGTACGTAAATAAGCATAATTGCCGCATTTGGAGTGAAGATCAGCCAGAAACATTGCAACAGCTACCAATGCATCCCGAAAAAGCCACTGTTTGGTGCGGTTTATGGGCCGGCGGCATTATTGGGCCATATTTCTTCAAAGATGATGCGAATCGCAGCGTTACTGTCAATGGTGAACGCTACCGAGCGATGATAACAAACTTTTTTTTGCCCGAAATGGAAGTTCTTGACTTGCATGATATGTGGTTTCAACAAGACGGTGCCACATGCCACACAGCACGCGAAACAATGGCGCAATTGCGAGGCGAGTTTGGTGAACAGTTAATTTCACGTTTCGGGCCGGTCAATTGGCTGCCTAGATCGTGCGATTTGACACCATTAGATTTTTTTTGTGGGGGTATGTCAAGGTTAATGTCTATAGGGACAAGCTCGCTTCGATTGACGCACTGGAAGCCAACATCCATGCATTCATTCGTGAGATACCGGCCGATATGTGTGAAAGAGTATGCCAAAATTGGACTCAGCGGATGGGCTACCTGGGACGCAGCCGCGGTCAACATTTGCATGAAATTATCTTTAAACATTAAATTGCAAGGTTCAAACTATCGATTCAAATAAATATTTCATTCATTTTTTCGAATTTTTTGTGTTTTTTTTTTTTAAAGTTCTAAACCTCTTAAAAAATCACCCGTTATATGCAATGAAAAATTTTGCGATTGAAAATGGAGCAGCTGTAATCGATGTGCTTCAGTGGCCATTCTGAAAACAAAAAAATACTTTTACCATATATGTCCAGAACGTTACACTGCACAAAAATTTTGAAAAATTCAAATATCTTTCTATTTATATGTTCTGAATGTTTTTTTGTTGTAAAATTTATGCATTTAGGCTTTCCCCAGATCGTGCTGAATTTTAGCTCCCACATTTCTCTCCAAACAGCAGCTTAAATACTAGCTACAGCTTAACATAACATTAGAAATGTAAGTGAAGAATACCACATAAGACAGTTGTTCTCTGTGTTTAAATTTTACTCAACTTTTTCAAAGTTTTTTTTCCATTTTTTTTTAAATAAAATGTGATTTTCAATTTGGTTTTTCTGGAATATTTCTCGTTTTCGATTTTCATTTTGATATACAAAAGTCCAACTAGATCGCATGAATAAAATAAGCTGTCACAATAAAGGTCGAGAATAATGTGGCGAACAATTACTTTAATGTGATTATTTCTTAAAAATATCTAAGTGATGTACCTACAGTTAGAAATGAGAATTTAATTTTTACCAAGAGTTGCTTAACGCTTGGCCTAAGTACTTCGCAAAGTTCTAGGAGAGTTTGAATGAAAGCAAAATTTTGTTTGAATTATCCTACTATTTCTTATCATATATATTTAATGATTCTTTATTAATTTATTAAATTTATTTAGTTCATTCAATTTATTAAAGATTATTAAACCAACAAAATAGGTGCAAGTCTTTAGTTTCAATTTCGAGGACACTGTAATAAACAATAATTGTTTGATTCGGGTGCTAGAGAACATTTCATCCAATTTATCGATACAATGTTTTGCACCGGACACACAGTTTTTAAATTTAAAAGCTCAAACATTTCTAAGGGCTCAGCTAAGATATCAAACAACAAGCTAAGACTAAAACTCTTTTTGTTGGATTCAATAGAAACTTTAATGATGAATTCTCTCGACATCCTTAGCTATCGATAGAATTTATTCATTTAGCTTAAAAAAAATAGCATGCTATTCTCAAAATATTACCTGAAAAGTAATTTTCAAGGTGAAAGGTAGCATTTTTCTCTCAACAGACAACATCTGAATTTTGGTTTTTAAATTTCTCACACAAATTAATGTATCAGATTTTGTCTTGAACATCGTCCAATATCTCAGCCCCAAAATCATAGCTTGGGAACAACAACAGCTCAGATTTTAAATTTGATAGCCCCATCTAATTTTTGTATGCAATTCTCTTACGGCTTCAAAAAACACATACTTTAGGCGTTAATTGGTCTCTATGATTTTTGGTCCTCTCGTACAACTTGCAATAAGAGAGTTTTGTATATTCAAAATACTTAGTATCATCTTTGTTGTTTTATCAAATTTTCTAGGGGCTCAGATAAAACGTACTTTCATCCGAATTTTTCAGCCCCAATGTTGTTTTACTAGCACAGTTTCCTAAGAGTTTGGAAACACAAATATTATACCGAAGATTTCAGGGATCATTTATTGTTTCATTTTCATCAAGTGTTTTTAAATATTTAGAGTTGGAAAACGAACACAAAATTGAAACATCGTAAAGTTTTGAATTTTCCTATTAAATTAATTTTATGAATCGGCCGTGGGGTGGCTTCAGCCCCTTTAGCTCCCCCTTGATCTGCCACTGGATATAGCTGTCATTGAAAATTTTAATTATTGACTTTGTGACATTTAGAAAACCAAATCATTAATTATTTTGATGGACAAATAAAGCTAAGGACTAAGTTAATATTTTTAGTCAAGAAAAAATTTGCAATTAGGCCCAACTTTCCAAATAAGAAGACTTTTCTCATTTCTTATTCTTATTTCAATGAGCGTCATTTGACCATTAAAATAAAAAATCAATCATTAAAATTTTCAATGATGGGTTTTAAATGATAGCTATTACAAGCGCCTTAGAGCTCCCGATTGGGGCCTATAAGACGTCTATAAAATCAGCAGGGCAATATGACAGAAATTTAATTTTTTTTTGCATTTTTATTTTGCATTTCCATTCCCGATTTTGCAGTTCACCAAATAAGGGTGTAATCGAGTGACCTGCTATAACTTCACAGTGAAGTTAGCAGGTCACATAGTGTATCTCATCAGGAACCAAGCATGCTAGGAACTTGCAATATGGCTCCAAATTTGTAGTTTTTTTGCATTTCAGCGATAGGCTAGGTTCAAAATTTGAAGTCCTTATTTGAAAAATTTCCAACATTGACTTCAATATGAAGTAAGTAAATTATGAAAAAAAATGCAAAAAACTGCTAATTTCTGTCAAGGTATGGTAAAAATTAAGGAAAAATGGAGTCTTTCGGTATTTTTTACAATTCTTTAAATGAAACAAAGTTTATTGAATAGGTATGATTGTTCGGGGTATAAATATGCTTTAAATCAAAAATGGTACTAAATCCACCCTTTTGCGTTTCTGAGAATGTGGTTTCACTAGCCAGTTTCTAATGTAGCTATTTGTTATAACTGTGAAACTAAGCTGAATTTGATTTAATTAATTTAATACTCAGGTAACTTTTTGTTCAAAACTATCGAAATGGATGGTTTAAATTATTTAAAAAAAAAATATAACAGGAAATGTTTATATAAAAAATACAAATGAAAAATCATCAAATTTTTTTACTTTACGCATAACTTTTTCAGAGTAAAGATAGACTTGCTCAGAAAAAATAAAATGTGGAGTAAAAAATTAAGAAATCATTGCTTTTTTAGATTTGTTGGTTGGTTTTCATGCAATTTTCCTGCTTAGATTTTTATAATTAAATTTAAATCCAGCCATTTTAAATGTTTATGGGATCCCACAAATTGTTTGTTTAATTCAAGAATAGGTATTTATGTCATAATTGAATAAAATCTAGATTTTTTTTTGTCAAACAACAACAACTTGCCCTTAGAGTTCTCACATTGTAAAGATTTATGCAAGTAAAGAATCTTTCACTCATTTTAGCCAAGGCGTTCCTATCATAAGAAAATCAGTGCCTCGAAAAATGATATAGATCCAGTTATTTGTCCTCATAATATAAAGTTGATTTAGGGAGCGTATAAATGTAAATGCCATTGTTAACAAATTTCAATTTCTCGCACTCACTTACAGCTCATCGTCACCCCTAATAAACTTCAGACAAATAAGATGAATATCAGCAATCAAGTCATAACCTCTGTTGTGTGTTTTGAGAGTGTATATTTATGGGGATAGGGATATGCTTTCAATCGACCAGTCAACCTCAACAATCGCATCGCCCCAGCCAGCCATTTGCAGCCTTTCACAATATTCAGGTCCTTGTGCGGTGCGGCGGCGTGTGGCGATGAGCCGTAAAATATCCTTGAGCTCAGACAAATAGCCAATAAGCAAAAAATTTGGTTCGATTCATTGACATTTGGATGGAGATTTTTGTTTTTGTGTTTTCCTTCACTTTTTTCCCTGTTTTCATTCTTCTATGAGCAAGCTTATCCTTTCAGAGATGGTGCTAATAATGAAAGTCGTAAAAGTGTCCGTTTGACCGGATTTACGTTTTTCAAGCGTCCATTGGAATATTATTTCAAGATGAAACATCAAATTCTGTTTGTCCATATACTACAAACTAAAGGGTATTTTGTCCCAAAATGAGCATATTTAGTAGAACCAACATCTTCATCAAGATGTGTGCACCATCAGCTGGGTATGGGGCCAACAAGTTGTAGCTTAGATCAATGAACTTATGTGTCCTTGCGTGCCTTGCAATAAACAACAAAATTTATTGCATTCAAAACCTTCTTGTGGCAAAGTTTTTGATTGGAAGTTTTAATTGGAGCAAATATTTTTATTAGCTTGCCGCCTCCGCTTGTCGTTGTCGGATGATAATTTTCATGCGGTTGTTAGTGGTGCTGGTGGTTATTCACAATTTTGTGTTCTATTTATGATGGAATTGTCAAACCGCGAGATGTGATGACTGGTTTGAATGGGTTTGAAATGTTTTTCGAGGGATAATCGCATTTATCCAGACGCAAGATGCTGAAAAATTAATTTATAATAGCGTTATCGTCGGGGTGGCAATATTAAGCTCAAGTGCCCGGTGTTAATTTATGAGGTTAGGAGTGAATGCAATTAACGCACGTCGAACTGTTTTGTCTGATGGAAATTATTACTGTTTTTTTGAGCTAGTATAAGGTGCCTCATGACGGTAATTGGAAACATAAAAACGCACTTAAATAATTTAAGTGTTTTTTTTTTTTTTAATTATTGCTCAGCTCCAAGAAAGTATTTTTGTTCTTCTTAGTACTTAGGTACTTGTAACTGTAATTCTGCAAATGTCGTATTTATTTTATGGCATTTATGAAGCAATTTAAAAGAGAAGGTACCTATCGCCAACTAATCATCATCAGGGGAACACCTTTTCGTAAAAGAGACACCCACCAACCTGCAAAACTCCCCACCAATAAGTCAAAAGTAAAAAAAAAGTCGTATTGGTTGCTGCTGTACTTATATTTTAAAGGGAAATAGTAAGGCTAATACAATACAAGCTTTCGATATTGGCAACACTGTGGGTTTGACAGCTGGAGCTGGCACACATTTTAAGAACCAAATGAAACCAAACCACTTATTTAAAAAATGTTTTGGCTTACACAGCACTAAAATTGTGAAAAAAAATAATGAAAAAATTCAAAAACTGATAGTATTGCAGATAAGGACGATATAGTGTGGTATCGGTCCGACAGTTTGGACCATTTTTATGGTTTCATTTGACTTCTTTTTGGCATGACAATGACATCTTAGATATAAGGTGTGTTCCAGATCGAGTTTCAAACAGTTTGAAACCGCCAGATTTAGTCATTTTTAGTGCGAAGTCGTTCCACAAGTGAAAGTTTGTACTTTTTCGGACCAAAGAGAGGGCTCATGAGAGAGCAAACAATTTCCCCTACTTGCCAGATTTGGTGCGAGAAATTTCTGTTGACTGTTTTGTATTGGATGTCAAATTCCAAGTGTTCGTTTGTCTGATTTGAAAAAAATGTCAGTTTAATAACCAAACAGACCACAAATAGCTAGGGTTACCCAAGTGTTACTTTTTGTTGCTTCATTTTGGTAGATGTTCATAGTTTATTAATTTATTTATCTTTTTATCAATCAAATGATTTTCTTAAAATAAATGTGTTGTTAGGAAAATCTTTTTAAGAAGAAGAAAATTTAGCAATAAAAATTTGTGTAACTTATGTTTATTGTACATAGTTTTTCACAAATTTATGTTTCATGATTTAATATGTATGTTGCTCCAAGCACAAATGAAGCTCCAAATTATAAAATTAAGCATCCATTAAGCTTGGCGACAACATATTCACTAATACAAACAATATAGAAACAAAGACTAACATAAAGATTGTATAAGAATTTTATGAGATGACTATTGAAAGGATAGTATGTTGGTTATTAAATAAGAGCATTATAGAGAGATTAAAGAAACATTGGTACATCGCTTCTATCAAGCTGATATAATTTCCACCCGAAAATATTTAAGGATTCAGTTTAATAGTCCAATAAGGTATTTACTTTCTGTCAAGGGGCTTAATGGAGTGCTATAGAAACAAATAACACTTTAATGTCTGAAATGCAAAGCAATTTTGTCAGTTAGGCATATAATAAAAAATTTGTGATTTTATAAAAAAAAATGATTGGCTTATGATTGCACTACGGCAGCTCTAGTCAGATATTTCTTTTGACATGGTGCAAATTTGTGCCCAAACCATTCCCGACATTTTGACAGTTTTTCTTCTATCTGAGAGGATTTCATTTCCACCTGTCACAATTTGACATTTAGTCCAAAATAATGCGAAGATTTTAAGGAACACACCTATTGATGTCAAAATATGTGGCTTCAGATTTGAGAAAATTTCAAAGGTCGTATTAGTACCAGAGTTGTTTAGTACTTAAGTACATTTATACTTAAGTACTTTTTAAGTATCCAGTACCTTGTACTTATACTGTTACCTCCTCGAAAAAAAGTACAATGTAAGTGGTACTTAAAATACACTAAGTACATGTACTTTATGAAGTACTTTGTTCGAAGTACCTATACTTGGTACTGAAATACTGCCCAGTACATTTTTAAGTACTTTTCAAGTACAAGTCAATTTCAAGTACTTTTTCTAGTACAATTCACTGAGTAGTCTGTTTGAGCTATCGAATAATGACTATCAAGGCAAGATTTAAACGAGATGACGTCAAGACAACGCGACACCATCAGGCGTCGTGATCTGTGTTCTTGAGTTGAAACAGGCATTTATTCCATACCTCAACAAGGCTACTCACTCAACGATTTGTACTTGAAAAGTACTTGAAATAGACTTGAACTTGAAGAGTGCTTGAAATGGACTTGTACTTGAAAAGTACTTCAAAATGTACTAGGCAGTATTACAGTATCAAGTACATGTACTTAGAACAAAGTACTTAAGGCTCTTATACTTTGTGTTTTACATGGACAATGTACATTGTTACTGCTTTTTTCAAGTACAAGTACTAAGTACTGGGTACTTTAATGTTACTTGTACTTAAAACTTACAGGCCACCAAGATCATGTGAAAAAATGCCGCTGTCGGCTTTAAACAAAAACAAAATTAGGGAAATTTTACATTCCAATTGAATAAATTTTTATATGATCTTCTTATTGGTAGGGTTGGCAGATGGTAGGTAAACATTATTTTAAGTTTTGATTTTTTTTAAATAATTAGGTCAGTCAGTGAAATTTAGCACTGGGATATAAAAATAAATCTCATCTGCATCAATCAGAATGTTCGTTAGTATCAGAGTTGTAAAGTACTATATTTTTGTACTTAAAATAATCGCCAAGTTGGTTTACCCATGGATCTTTGTCATGGTTGCTAGTCTTGCTTCGGTCTCGCTACGACATTTAATTGCGGTTTTGACATTTAGAATGTTTTTCCTCCATCTCGCTATGGTCTCACTATAGTCTTTCAAAAGTTTTTCTTTTTTTTTTTTAAAAACCATATTTCAAAAAGGTTCAAATAAGCTAAAAACGTTCTAAAAAGTCCTAACGTGGTTTTCAATGCGTTAGTCTTTGGGGTCTTCTTGCTGTGAGCTCGCCAGGCCCGTTTACACCGGGAGTTGTGCTATGATTTTTGTTCTAGTCTTTCCGTGACATTTACACGAGGGTTTTCTATCATCTCGCTTTTGGCTCGCTATAGTCTCGCCAAAGTTTTTTTTTTCTAAACAATATTTTTTAAATAAACAAACGAATTGGAAATGTTGAAAATCTTTTCAAATGTGCTCGTCACCAATCTAGTGAAAAATTTTCTCTACAGCTGGGTAGCATTAGACCTGGTTCACGTGGCAATGCGCGGCTAGGGTTGGCCACGATACCAGAAAAGTCTTATCGTTTGGTATCGGTATCGGAAACCAAAACAATATTGAGACGATACCACCTTCAAATCATCCAAAACGATACCGAGACATTACTTTGTATATGAGAAACGAGACTGAGTTATAAGAGACCGATAACGAGCCCATTTTTTCTTTTGCTTTGTTTTTCTGAAAATAATCATTTATGTGAAATTTTCAGATTTGGCTCTTTGTAGGTGAAGGAAGTGACTTTAGTGAAATCTACAACCTGCATCGAATATTTCTTGTTGTTTTTTTTTTCGGAAACGGCTCGAATATTTTTGTAACAGCTTTGTTTTCCTACTATGATATTTTGACGCAGAATTTATGTTTCAGATAACTAACTAGAACTGAGACTAGACCAAAACCAGACCAGACCGATAAAGATACCGAGACGATTCTTCAAAACATTTTGAATGGCAAAAACCATGTGTAAATCTCACGGCGACACCAAAGCGAAAACAAAGCAAGAAAACCATACCACAGATTCTCGTGTAAACGCACATAGTAAAAACGCAGCGAGACGAGGCACAATGACCACGACAGTGAAAATAACACTTGGACAACCATGGCTAAACTTCAAGGTACTGGGTACTCGACTGGTACTTGTACTTGAAAGTTTGCAGGCCTGGTAAGTATGAATGTTAATATTTTATAGGCCCTACATTACGAAATGCAGTAAGTGATGCGTTTTAAACATGGCTAATACCTACTTTCGGATTTTGAGTGATTTATGCAATACAATGAAAATCATTTTTTATTGACCTTTTACCCTAAATGATGCAAAAAAAAAAAAACAAAAAAATTAAAGTTAGTTAAAGTAAGAAGTTAGAACCTAATAAAAATTTTATGAATTAAATAATATATACAAAATTATTTTATGTTTAAAAAAGTATTATTATTTTGGTAATTTTAAATTACTTTTTTTTTTTTATAATAAGCCCTTTTATAATATACCTTTATAATGACTGAACACAGTGCGAGCGTTAGGAAAATAGGGAAGGATTCAAAAGGAAATACCGATGCACATTGGTTTTGTAGTTCTGAATATCAAAATGGGAGGGAAATACAGAGTCAGGTAAAGCATTCAACATTCGGGTAGTGCGACTAAGAAAAGAATCTCTATACTTAACAGTACGTCCGGAGTTGGGCTCTAGGGTAAACTGATGAGCATTTCTAGAAGTATGAGTTTAAGGGGAGGACTGCAACTGGCTAATTTACTAGAACATTGCCGGTAAGAATAGCGGTAAAATAATGATAGACACAAAACATTGCGGCGGTGTTCGAGAGATGCAATTTCTTCCGTTATAGCTCTATCACCTATAATTCGTAAAGCTCTATTTTGAATTCTATCTATCTTAGGAGCACCCGCCCAGATATGAGAATTATACTCAAGCTTTGGACGAATGGAGGCTTTATAAATTGCAGCCAGATCAGAAGAGGAGAAACACTTTTTGCATCTTCGAAGAAAACCTAAACATTTTGCAGCGTTTTTGGTGACGTCTAATATATGATCATTCCACAGAAGGTGGTTTGTGATGCATATACCTAGAACTGAAAGAACTCGATGCAAGTACCAGTCATGGATAGTGGCAAAGGGGCTGGATTTTGCTTTACCGACAAAAGACAGCATTGAGTTTTTGAAGCATTAAATTCTACACGATTTTTTATTCCCCATTGGACGATGCTGTTAAGATCAGAATTTAATAAGCTTGTCATACGCTGCCGTTCAAATTCCACATCCGAAGAACAAGGAAGAAAATTTTGAAACTAATATGAAAAGCTGAGGGTACTGTCGTCTGCAAAACAATTTAATGGATTGAAAGTTTCAGACAAAAGATCATTTATGAAAATGATGAAGAGAGTCGGAGACAAAACGGAGCCCTGGGGCACACCAGCATTTATTTTATGAATATCAGACTTGAAACCGTCCAGTACAACTTGTATTGATCGGTCCGAAAGGTAATTTCTAATCCAACGAAGAAGAGATTCATCGATACCAAATGCACGCATCTTCGATAAGAGAGCTTGATGCCAAACTCTATCAAATGCTTTTGAAATATCAAGCGCAATAATCTTACTTTCTCCAAAACGATGTAAAGATTTGTTCCACTGCTCGGTGAGATATCAAATACGATCACCAGTGGACCTATTGCTACAAAAGCCATACTGCCGGTCATTAAGAAGCTTTCGTCTTCAAGATATTTCTTAAGCTGATGATTAATCAGCGTTTCCATGACCTTGGAAAGGAGGGACGTTAGTGTAATTGGACGATAGCCCTTTTTAGGGACAGGCTGGACAAATGCTGTTTTCCATCCACTCGGAAAGAGACCAGTAGAGTAAGAAAGATGGAAAAGCTTACGCAGTGGCTTTGCCAGCGTTGAAAAATATGTCTTCAGAACAATGGGAGGGATACTATCCGGACCAGTGGATTTGTGTACATCAAGATCTTTTAGAAATCTTGCCACTACACGAGTGCGAAAGAAGATTAGTCCCATAAAATCGTAGGAGCTCTCAAGTGTAGGAGGAGTCATGATACTCTCTGGTAGCGTCGAATTAACAGCAAACTGTGCTGCAAATTGGATTGAGCTTACGTAGGGAGTGTCATTGAAGACGAGCGTTGGAACCGAAGATGAAGTTGTATTTCTAATATATTTTACAAATGACCAAATAATTTTACTACCTTTGAGACACTGTAGTATTTTTTGCCTTAACTTTTGATCATGCAAAAATTTGGTCTTTCTGGCTTGTTTTAACATGATCCGGTTTTCCTCAGTAGGGTTGGCCTTATAACATCGGAAACTTACTTCTCTAATCTTGATAGCATCATTACAGCTCAAATCAAATTATTTTATCCTATGAGGGATAAAATTTCTCATTCCGTAAAGAATCAAGTTTGTGACCATATCTGCACTGGAGTCTACGTCACTGTCGAGGAAGGATAGTGACCAGTCAAAGTCCTTGAAAAAACTGTTCAGACCGTCCCAGTTGGCTTTCTCGTATTGCCAAACGGTTCTTCTAGGGTTTTTTTTCTTTAACTGAGGTTTGTTGGCACGAGAAATTGGCAGATATGACATAATGGTCATAAATGGTGCCTAGGTGCGATAATACACTAACCGTGTATCTATCAAGATTAGAGGTAAGAAACAAGTCTAGGGTGTTGGCGGTTTGACCTGCAACGTCAGGGATTCGAGTTGGCTCATCGACAAGCTGAGTAAAATGATTTAGCTCAGCAAAGATCTCAACGTACTCTCCTTCGGGTGTAGTCTGGCCAGAATAGCAAAGCCACGAAGAATTGTGTACATTGATATCGCCCGCAATGACGATTTCAGTGTGAGGACAATGGGCAACAATTCTTTGAATGGAGTCGGACAGAGCATCAAACTCGTTAAAAGTTAAATTTCTGTCCAGATTTGGGCTTCGATAAGGAAAGCATGTGTGGATGATGTGCTTATTTACCGTAAATTTTAAGCACATGAAATTAAAGTTTGTGTTAGAGCACAAACCGTATTGTGATTGAAGCTGGTAAGCAATATTTTTCTTATATATACGGCAAGACCATGATTGGGGAAGAATAATGGCACCAAATTATACCCATTTAGATTGAATATCGAATGATCAGAATTTTCACCTATTTGAGTTTCACTCAGTGCCAGAACAGCTGGCCTGTTTTTTGCAGTATAAACGTATGTGGCATAGAAGTATTTTTCTAAGTCCGCGAATGTTGCTAAAGTCGACCCTTAACTTAACCCATTTCAACATTCAATACTAGTACTATACTACTATTGCTCATTTCTATTTTTAATTTTGGACGCGACCATGAGGACAGCCCAAATACCAAAGTTGCAGTTAAGTTTTGGTTTGCGTTATTCATTCGCAATTAGGTAGTTCTCAACAACCAACTTTTATTTGTTCGATTATCTTCATTTTTGAGAAAGTTGTCCAGCTTAGTTCACGTGAAAATCGTAAAACGACCATTTTTCGCGAATGACCAAAAAACTATATTTTTTTGTGAAACTGATTCGCAATTAATTTGTTCTCAACAACCAAATTTTTTTAGATCATTCATCTGTATTTTAAAGAGAAATTTGTCCTGCTAAGTTCTAATTTAATATTCCAAAAATGTCCTGCTAACATCATATACATGCTCAATGCGATCACTCATCATAAATCTCTCCAAAAAATATTAAAAGAAATTGAAAACATGTCGGCAAGGGCAAGCTACTAAGAGTAACATACAACACCTTTACAACACCTTCCTATGAAAATAATTCACTTTTGTTTCCTTAGGCCACTGCCCTTTCATCCACTTAATTTTTATTTAAGAAATGAGCTGTTATGACTTATGAGTAGTAAGTAATAGGAGAGTAGATTAATAACTATAATTTATATTTTATTTACAAGAGTTGCAAACCAACAAGTGTATACGACGTTTGTGTTTGTGCTTCGCATACATTATTTTGAATTTCTTACAAATTGCGAGGACACTACCAAAAGTCGCGACTTATATATAAAAAATAAAAAGCCAAATAGCTTTTTAATCATGTCTTGCATTATCGTTGAAAGCTTCGATAAAAAAAATATTTCATGGTAGAATTTATGAGCATGATAGCCCGTTGCTACCCAATCAGCCGACTGGTAGTTTATTCTTTAGTAGGTACATAAATCGTTCTACAGTGGAATTGCCATCATAAATCTAATTTATGTACTTACTCCTAGAAGTTTGTATATAACCTTGCTCAACCTGTAATTTTTCCCCATAAACCACATGTCTCCTGATAAAGAGCTATTTTAGTAAAATTTAATGAGTATATAGATTATTTAAGCAGTCAGTTTAGAAATAATTATATTATTGTTAATAGAAGTAGAAACAAAAAACACTTACAAACACCCACACGCCCACACATATGTACATATTTAAGCACTCCCATATTAATGTTAAGGTAAGTTGAAATTTGATTCCTGAATGCCACCTGACATAGGGTTTAAATTTCACAGAAAAATGCTCCAGGGGGGATTCATTCAAGTGTTAAAACCCCATTAGAGGTTAGGTATATAAATAATATTAATTAATGCTAAAGGGACATTATATAGATGGCAATGTTTTCTATTGTGTGTGACTTGTGTTGTATAGTTTTCCCAAAATAAGTCAAACGTTATTAATTTAATGTTGAAATGAGAGCATTGTATAATTAAAGCTGACGTAATAAAACATACATGACATAATTATTGAGTTACTTAGAAAATGTTTGTTGGATCACAATTAAAACTGGCAAATAGAGCCATATTTTTACAGTAAAAAGCTTATCAAGGGTAGTAATATAAGGATTTTCATATGATCGAACGAAAAAAAAAATTGATAGATGGAAAAATTAATGGCGGGCGTCCGTCGCACAATGGGGCAAATCGACCCAAAAGCTGGCAATAATTAAAAAAACTAAATTGCAAATATACTTAATTTTTTAATATTTTCTAATAGAGTAATATCCATCCTTTAAAAAAATATTATTAATTTTTTTTTAGACCTTCCCGTTTTTTCACAACACAGTTTTGTTTAAGCTTAACTAGTAGTCAGCTGAGCCAGAAGTAAAATTGTCGATTTTTCATCGTGATCTTTGAGAACAGTTTTTCCTTTTTTTTTGTTGATTCATTAAAAATTTAAGTATGCAGCCTTCAAGTTCGGGTATGTAAGAGTGATTTAAATACATTTTTTTTATTATATGTAAATATATATGTAAAATTTTAGTGAAGTTCAGTGATCAGTTTCTTAAAAGTGTTATTTTAGAGGTTCTCTGAAATCCATTGACATTTTAACGTGTTCCGAGTGGGATCGAGTTGTGTTTTTTAAATGTTTGTGATGTTAATTTTATGATTTCGTCAAAAAAAAACGTACTCCTTCTGCACCCTTTTTGTGATATGTGAATTTTGGTAACTATTGAACTTTATTTTTTTTTATTTTTCGTTGCTTTAGGAATCTCTTCAAATTCAAAATTTTTTACAAGAAGGCAACTTATAGACATTATGAAAAGATGTGAGAGTGTTATGATTGACGATCAGATGGAATTTAAAAAAAAAAACATCTTTTAAATACAACAAGAAGTACCGAAATTAGCCAAGTTAATGAATTGAATAGACTTTTTTCACATTTTATATCAGAGTTCAAAACGCGGTGGGTTAAAGCTTCTAGAATTGAAGAAAGATTTAATACAACAAACGTAAATTGGCTCAATACTTCAATTGTTTTTAAAAAGGCAGAAGAATCTGCAAAGAAACGTGGTCGTCCCGAAGTGGACTTTGAAACATCTTCTGAACGCACAAAAAGGCTAAAAACTCAAACTTGAGAGAAACCGTTTCAATGCCGGCCTTAAATTATGCAACTCAAAAGAGCCTCAGAGCTTCTAGGCAGATTCAGGCCTCAAAAATTCTAAAAGATGCTACTGAAAACATTGACAGAGCTGAAATATACAGAAAAGCGATTCAGAAGTCCGCGGAGCAAAATTGTATGACAGGAGAAAATGCGTTGGCTGTGTTAGTTGCAGCAAAACTATCAAGGCAACAATATTATGTCATACAAATGAGTGCTCCTGAAAAGTTTCCATCCTATAAACTTGTTCAGGCTGCGAAAAAAAATTGCTTCCCAAGCACTGAGCACATGAAAGTCACAGCTACTTGCGCTGAAGTAAGTCTTCAAGCTTTGCTTGACATTACTTCAAAAAGATTAATATCATTGCAGGAGATTGTTTTAGGAATAATGAAAGATGAAGCACTCCGGAATTGTTTTTTGATATCAAAATCGTGTTTCGATGGCAGCTCAGGACATAGTTCCTATAAACAAGCGTACGATTCAGCTGTTTTTCTTACTTGTTTAGTCCCTATTGGACTTGAAAGTGGTAAAAAAATAATTTGGCAAAACCCTCGTCCATCTTCCACAAATTATTGTCGGCCGTTAAAAATAGAATTTGTTAAAGAGTCAACTGATATTTCAAAAGTTGAAAAGATGCGAGTAAACACTGAGATTCAAAATCTGCAAAAAACTGTATTAATGTGGTGCAACCTCTAAGGTTCAATTGATGAAATGATTTCAAGAGCAATAAACACCAAATATTTGACTTTTGGAATGTTTATTTTGCATGGTTGGATAAAGATGTTTGAATGTCTTTTAAATGTTGCCTACAACTTACCTGTTAAAAAATGCTAAGTCCGCGAAAATGACAAGGCAATCATGGCAGAAAATAAGGCACGAATTCAAAAAGAATTCTGAATAAAATGTGGGTTAATTGTTGATAAGCCAAAACCTGGATTTGGCAACAGTAAAGATGGAAACACTGCTAGGCGGTTTTTCCAGAATCCTGAACTTTCTGCTGAAATAATGAAAATAGAAATAGAACTTATTAAAAAATGCACACAATTATGATTGTAGTTGCCAGTGGATATGAAATTGATGTTGATAAATTCCGAAAACATGCGCACGAAACAGCTAGACTGTTTGTCAGTAAATATCCTTGGTGTTATATGCCCCCAATTCTACATAAATACTTTATTCATGGCCCGGAAATAATAAAATCTGCATTGTTGCCAATTGGGCAGCTTCCTCAGGAAGCGCAAAAGGCTCGAAATAAAGATTTTAAGAACGTTCAAGAGCATTTTTGAAGAAAATCAGGTCGCGATAAAACAAATGAGGATATCTTCAATTATTTTCTGCTAAGCTCCGATCCTATAATTACTTCCAAGCAAAAACTACACACTAAAAAATTGCAGTCTTATCTCCCAGAAACACTAGCGCTATTGAAACCTCGAAGCATTCCCGTAGCAAACATTTTTGTTGAAACTAACATATCTGATGACGAAAGTGATGAATAAACTTATCTATTAATTTTGTTTTAAATTTTTTTTTTATTTAAATACAAAAATCGATGAAAATAAAAAACTTTAAATTTAAGGAAAGAATTTTTTTTAAATGAGATTTTCTCTACAATTAGGGTAAAGATATAAGAGAGCATGGATAAAAGTTATGTCAGATAAGAAATTAATGTATTACTAAGTCTCTTTAGCCTTAAAATAACCTTTCAATCTGAAAAATACTGACATTCTTATTAGTTCCCAAGCGTTTTAGTGGGCGTAGCAATTATAGCTGTAGATATGACGTAGTAAGGGTCTTAGAAGCATATATATTCAAAAATTTTCTGCCCCACTGTGCGTCGTCGGCAACCGTTTTGAGGGAGGGGGGGGGATGGATATACCATCCCCATCACGTATCCTTGCTTCACGATGTTCTGTTTTTATTATAAAAAGAATTTTCCCGTATAATTCAATAATACTACTAATCAATTATGCAAACAAATTCTCTTACAGCACCTACCATATGTTGTGGAATCTCTATTAAAATTAATATCGTCATTAAAAAGAAGACATTTATTTTTTATGATTAGTTGTTCATACGAATTTTGTATATTTCCAGTTTTAAATGTGAAATTTTAATTAAATGATGAGTCAATAATTTGGGGCTTAAACTTACTTTTATTACTCACATCACTATAAAATTCCTTAAATTATAAGCACCTATGCACAAATATACTTATATTATTCAATGCTTTAACCATCCCTTGTCTGTGCTTTAACTATTAACAAATTTAAAGGTTTTGTAAAATAAATAAAAAATTAAATCACAATCTAGTTTACTCCTTCGTTTGGAATTGATTACATTTTAGAATTGTACGATACCAGTAGGTAGTCAAATAGGTAGAAACTCAGGAACACTACTCGTAAAACCGCATAAAATCTTCTTATCCCAAATGTATTTATAAGATTTGTTGTAATGCAATACATTTCATAAAACCAGAGAAAAACATTGATAGCAAACTCAACTCTATAACATCTCTATAGTAATCTTAATAAAGAATAAAATAATAAACGTAGGTAATATTTTCTTTATAAATACGGAAAAGGTATCAAGTTATTTTCATTACAGTCATTAAAAACTACACTTTTAATGAGAATAAAAATAGTTTTCATTATCTTTGATGAAGGATAAGAAGCTAAATAATAATGCTTTGATTGAACCTAACAAATGAGTTTCCTTAGTTAAGGTATTGCATACAAAATATATTACTAGTAATATCCTGGATAGTTAATATATTTAAGCTATTAATAAAATGGTATATAGATACTTTTGAAGGCACATTTTTGACAGTTAAATTTGGAATGGCAGAATTAAAATGAAATAAACTAAATTTATAGTCTCTAATGGATTTTCAGATGATTTGGGAAAGAAATTGTTGGTATATTCATAAAATTTTATTACCTGATGCGTCTTTAAGATTTAGAATAAGAAACAATATCAAATGACATCAATCATTATTATAGGACTCACCAAAAAACAGAAAAAAGTATCGGTCTATTTTGCTAGGAACCTAGAGATTCTTTATATCGTAGGGCTGTACGGTGCAGTGGCGATTCCTCTCAGTTGGCTAGGTTGGCTGGGCCAACCCTAACATTTCTACTTAAAAACCTACTACAAATGGTTTGGATTCATAATATCCTTTTAAATAAAAAAAAAAAAAACAGTTATAAAACCAGCGAAACCTATTTATATCGAGCCATTCATTGCAACCCTTTCGTGCTATATTAAGGTGCCGTGAAATAGCACCGAGCGAAATAACGCCAGAATTTGACTTTACTTCGTTTTATTAAAGTGAAATAATGCCGAGTTTTAGCGTTCGGCCTTATTTTGCTTTGACAAAGTGAAATAATGCCGGTTCGGCGTTATTTCACCTTTGAAAAGGACTAACGCATTATTGTGTTGTTGAAAAATAAAGAGTTACATTTTTTTTTAAAGCCATAATCATTCTTTAAATGCAAAAGAAACTTGGCATGCACCCATCTTCAAACCTATCCCAATTCCTACAATGAGTCCAAGCAGGGGGGTTGCAGGGGGGCAGCATGCTCCTCGATACACACCTCGCTGTTTATTCCCGAATTTTTAAATTTCACATACCAAATAAAACATCTCCTTTACCTGTGTGAGGTTTAAAAATTCATAAATAAACACTGAGTAATGAATGGGGGGGCATGCTGCCGCCCTGCAACGCCCCTGCTTGGGATCAATATAGGATTTGGAGTGGGTGCGAGGTTGGGCGCATGTAAAGTTTCTTTAGCATTTTAAGAATATGGCTTTAAACAAACTTTGCATTTATCCTATTTATTTATCCAACGGTGACGTGAAATAACGCCCAACGAAATAAAGCCAAAAATACCAAATTTGGCCTTATTTTGTTTTCATGTTTTATTTGCAAGCTGATGGTAGTGTTGAGTAAAAAAAAATTTTACCATAGCCTTAAAAGAAACTGTTTTTTTCAAGATCCTATTTACACCTGTCTTTGCTTTACAATAATGGCGCATAAACAGTGATGTGTCAATGGGGGGCATGCTACCCCTCGTGCTTGGGCTCACTATAGGAGGAAAGTAAATCATTTGGCTTTATTTCCAAACGAAATTTGACCTTATTTCGGTTTTGAAATGGAAATAAAGCCAATTTGGCCTAATTTCCATTTTCAAACTGAAATTAGGCCAAATTTGAGATTCATTCTTATTTTGTTGGGCCATATTTCACGTCACCATATCCAACATAAATATTCAGTTGAATTTGTTTGGCTTGGCTTTATTTCTCAGCTTACATTCTGCTGTATGTAACTTTGCAAAAGCGAAATAAGGTCAAACGCTTAAATTTGGCGTTATTTCATTTTAGTGAAGGGAAATAAAGCCGAATTTCGTATTCAGGCGTTATTTCATGGCACCCTTTATTTATCTCATACAAAGAACATATAGCTTCTCAATTATTTCGGTCTTGTGTTGGCGCAAATTTTGTGCGCCAACAAATCCCATACAAACTACCCTATGTTTCATTCTATCTTTAAGAACAGACCGACATAAATAACCACACAGGTTGGCTCTACTAAAAGAGCCAACCTGTGTGGTTGCTAAGATGAATCTACCAGAGTTGACCATTGCCGACTTACACCCGCCAGTGGTCAATCCAGTTATCTGAATCGAATTTTTGTTTTAGCTCGAATTTTATGTTTGGCTTTAAAAAATCATACTTTCGTTCTACTCATTCGATCTTCAAGGTTAAGGCCTTAAAATAAAGCCAACATAATACGCTACATTGTGTAGAAAATTGTTAAAATGGGGCAAACATTTTTGTACTAAGAAAAAAAAATTATCAACTTTAACACGAGAACTTTGAGAAAAATATAAAAACTGTTTGAATTAATGTTTGATTGCACTTTCTTAATGGATTTTATAATTAAAAAATCAGTATAAATATTAAATATTGGAAAAATTTCTAACCAAATATGTAATCTAAATACATTAACCCACAGAAATGCATATCTAATACGGGAGCAGAATTTAAATAATAATAATTGAGTTGCAAACATAGATTTTTAATATGTTTTTTTATATTGTTCCGAGCTCATAAAAACGTTACTAACTTTTTTAATGAATCAATTATTGCTCGTATTAATATTATTTTATTAAATATATGAACAATTTATTTTTGAAAATGTCCTTGGTACATATAAAAATGCTAAATTAACACTTCTTTTAGCAAACTATACCTATAGTTTATATACTTCTACTGCGGCCACCAAAATGTTTTAATTTTTCAAAATTCTATTCAGCATTGTTGTATACATTCCTCACAAGCTACAAAAATAAAACTATACTATAATGTTAATTTATTGATCAGTTGCTAGTAAATTTTCATTTTAACCATTTTCAAACAGCAAAAATAAAAATAAAATATTGTCGATCCAGCTTCAATTAGCTATACATATACATGAGTCGAGAAACACTGCTTCGAATTGAAATTTCATTTGAGTTCAATTTTTCACTAAGTAAAGGTTTTTTCAACTAGGACGCTACAAAAGTAGAGCGACAGGAACAGCAAACGACGCCATATTTCTTGCCGCTCTTTTGACATTTCTCTTCAGTAAGGTTTGCCATTTTATGATGATTTTAATTATTAAAATTTAATACCGAAATTCGGAGTCAGTGGCCTCAACGTTAAGAGCGCTACGTCCAATTTATGGTCGTCATAATCGTCCTAGCAGATCAACAACTGAGCGTCTAGTGGAAAAATTTGAATCCATAGGCACAGGACAAAATATTCCCGTGCCAGTGAGACAAAGAAGTGCCTGTAGTGTCTAGAATATTGCTGCCGCTGATGCTTCAGTTGCAGAAAGCCCAAATGTGTCTCTATCACGTTGTTCTCAAGCGTTGGGCATCTCTGTGACGTCGTTCTGGCGAATTCTGCGAAAAAATCTTGGCCTACATCCTAACAAGATTAAATTGACGCAAGAACTGAAGCCGCTTGACCACCAGAAGCGTCGTATGTTCGTAAATTGGACTGAGCAACAACTTTAAAATGATTCGGATTTTCATCGAAAAATCATCTTCAGCGATGAGGCTCATTTCTGGCTGAATGGCTTCGTCAATAAACAAAATATGCGGTATTGGTCAGGCAGCAATCCACACGTACTCCATGAGTCATCATTGCATCCCGAAAAAATTTGGTGCGGTTTATGGACCGGTGGCGTCATTGGGCCGTACTTCTTCCGTGATGATCAAGACCGGCACGTTACTGTGAATGGGCATCGCTACCGGTCAATGATAACCGAATATTTTTGCCACAAGCCACACAGTGAATGTCACAATCAATTTACTAGAAACCAAGTTTGTAGAACGTGTTATCTCACGAAATGGTCCAGTAGCTAGGCCACCTTGGTCGTGCGATTTGACGCCGTTAGACTATTTCCTGTGGGGCTACGTCAAGTCTATGGTATATGCCAACAAGCCAGCAACGATTGATGAACTTCGTACGAATATCGAACATGAAATTGCAGCAGTATCGGCCGATTTATGCTTGAAAACCGTTGAAAATTGGGTTTAACGTCTGGACTTTTGCAAACGTGCCCGTGGTGGCATCAAACGTACTTTCACAGGAATAAAGAATTTCACTGATATCCAAAACCGCTTTTGTTTTATTAAAAAAAAAACTTTTGTAGCGCTCTTATTGAAAAACCTGATATATTTACAATTCATTTTTGAATCGATCTTCAAAATTTACATTTTATAATAATTTGGACTAGACTAATATGTTAATGGAAAAAGATATGTTGCAGGTTATAAGAAAAAGAAAGTTTTTATGAATAGCTCCTAGAATTTTTTTTTTTTTAAATAGTGTGATGACTGCATTTTGTGTACTTACTTAGTTGAAATTAAAAACAAATAAAAAAAATTCAAATTTTAGTTTTGTTAGTAATTAATTGTAGCCAACCATAGACCAGAAATCGCCACTGGTACAATGTACATAATAAATTGCAATATTTTCTCAGGTTCGTTAATAAAAATAATACGCTTTATTTAAACCACTTATTTATTTCGTAAATCAAAAGACTTTACTTTCTTATTATAAAATCAATTCACCAACTTTAAAGTTAACTTTTATTGCAACCAACTTTACTCATTGACGATTAAAAATAAACTGTGTCCACTGCTGGTCAAATATGTCGTTTAAGCCTATCACACAGGTCCCCGTAATAGCTTGAAGGTTCTAGTACTTGCTTCTAGAGCTTTCATAGAGGAAATTTCCCATAAATTTTCCTCCAACGAGCTTTCATTTTGATATTTAATTCTTAAAGTTCTAATTCTCACCGAAGGTTCGTTTGTATCATGTTTAATTCGAAGATGGCGCTTCTTCATTCGAGAGTCGTTATAGTGCAAATGTGAGATTGTTACAATATTAGGATTGAAAATTCATTTTTAAAATCTTAAAAGAGGCTGAGTGCGACCCACACTGGGTAACTCCCATTGGTTCCCTTGATGGAAAATAGAGACCCAATGTTATTGTGTTATTTAAAAATTGCCAACTCAAGATCTTCAAAAATTTTAGAAGGTAATCAATATGCAAGCAAGTGACGACTAAAGATTTGTTTTATTTGAATCTTTTTTGTTAAAACAAAAAATAATTAATTTCTTTACATATCTTATCATAATTCTAAGTTGATATGTTATCATCATCATCATTTCCTTATGATATTTCAAACATTTTTCGAAATATTTTTAATAAAAAAACTGACAGTTGAGTTCCTAACTACGTCCATATGCGTAGAAATAAGCCGCAGTGTATTACATTATTTGTTCTCGATATGTATTCGAGACTATTAAAATTGAGCACCTTTCTGTTTTAAATAGTTGTAGCTTCAACTTCAAATTAATTTTTTAAAGTACTTTCTGCATTTAGCTACCGTGTCCCATAATCAATCACGATTTAGATTGACATTTAAAAATTGTGAAATTATATAATTTGCATTCTACTTAGCTTTTCCTCTATGTATCCTCAAAATTCCTCTTTTTTCTCAACACCTCTAACACCAGGATTTTTCCTGTTTCCTTGATAATTCCTCCGCACTTCTAATCATCTTTTTACTTTAGTATCTCCTTTATTTTGTTTCCTCGATTTCAAAGTTCCCAAATTACTCCATCTCGGTGTGTATTTCCTTTTTCCGAAGTATCCTCTAAAATTTCCAAAAGGCAACTTATTTCTTGGTAAGTTCTCCAATGAGTCACCTTCCAAGCTATAATCCTTCTCTCGACCATTCCATTCACTGACTCTCGACACACTCCTGCATGCAACAATTTGTTTTCGTTATCATCGTTCACGGTACATAGCTTCTTGGAAGGTCTTTTTGCTCTTCAAAAAACCATTGTTATTGAATCGCAATAAAACTTTAATTTTACTCCCACAAATACAAATTCAAGAAGCTGTAAAGTGTCTTCCCAAAACTTGTTAACTTATTCTCACAAACACAAATTCAAGAAGTTGAAAGTTGACGAATCTTAACGGCCGAGTTCAGACCTATTTCAAACTGCATTTTTGAGAAAAATTAAAAGAATTAAAATCTAGAAGAAGCGTTCGCTAGGCATTCTCCTAGTCAACACCAAATAGTTGCGAGTGATTTGAAATACGAATAATTATTCCAAATCCGATTTCACGAGATGAGAGGAAGAAGGTATGTTTTAAGAATGCGAAACCTTCCCTATTAATTCCATTCTAATGGCCTTTTTGCAAAACATTTAGAAATATCAAAATTTAAAGAACTAATGCCTAAAACAGATGTGCAGCACGTCTGCACGCATCGCTGTGTGCAGGACCACACTCAAAATATATGTGCATGCTCTTAAATATTTATCATACGCAAGACTCCAATACCCTTTTTGTATGAAATTTTGTATTATATTTATTCATAATTTTTATACAGAAATGTAGTTTTGTATTTTATCTCTATTTCAATATCTTAATCTTGTAAATCCGAGCTTTAAAAACAAGGTTATAGTTTTTTAAGCTAAGGAAATTCACGTTTGTAAACGTAATATTTCAAAATTATGAAATTTTTCATTCATATTTGTATTTTTTTTTAGAGCGGTAAGAGTCCCACACTACTTGGTACTGATTTTTACCGAGTGTCTTTTGTAGATTTCCATCGGATAAAAAAAATAAAATATTTGTAGTATTTTTAAAAGTGAAAATCAAACCGGTGTGGGACTCAATCTTCTCTCTAGTATGAAAAAATTGAATATTGTAAAAAAAATTATACAGGAATGTAGTTTGACATATATTCTTTCAATAAAGACCTTAACTTTGAAGATCGGACAGTTAAAACCGAAATTATAAGCTTTCAAATCGATCATTTTGTATTTTATTTGTGCAGAACGGATCTTTTCTCCACTGAGCCTAGTCATCGGTCGACGAACAACCACTTATTGCTGCGACGCTGCGCAGCAATTTTAGGAATAGAGACATCAAGCAGCTCTGGGCTGCATGCAGTTCTTGAGTTCTTCTGCTCCGATAAGAACCTGTGATATTTTATTTCGCTGCATGAAAAAGCCCGCACGTGTGTTTTAGCCATAAGACGTATTTAGGATCCATTTTGTTTGTAAGTATGTATATAGTTAAATCAAATTAAAGTTAGGATGTTGTTGTGTTGGTTTGGTTTTAGAGAAGATAAAAGTCCACCTGACTCGTACCTCTTCAGCTAATCCACTGAAATTTGTCTCGTTGCATGTGATCGCCCGACTTGTGTGCATGCTAAATAAGCTCAGAATTTTAGAATCTCCCATTCTATTCGATAGTTTACACCATTAGGTGGGAACACCCCCTTTTGTTGGTTTGCAAAATGCTGGGTTAGTTCACAAATGTATGATGATACCATGGTTGCCCTCAATATTTTGCAGTATTTTGCAGCCACATCCGTAAAAAACAAACAACAAAAAAGAAGCAGTTAAAGACTGATCCTTGCTGCGATAAATTTTACCGTAACAATACCCATTCAAATTTTAACAGATATATTATTATTTTTCGCCTGAAAGCCGGGAGTAGTAGTAAGTATTTCCTGAAGAAATGAATTGAAGACAAAACTTTCTGCAGAACATTTTGTTCTTACATATTTCCTGGGCAATTTTTTCGACTTCTTCATATATTTATTGTTTAGTTTAATTAAAACCCCGAAGTTTTTCTTCTACATGAAACCCACCCAACACTGGCCATGTGGTACAAGTTAAAATTAATAAAACCGGTAATAAGCACAACATCATACTAATTCATCAAAAGTCTTAGTTTAAGTTGAGGAGATAGTTTCATCCGGCAATATAATATAGCCAAGGATCAGCTGAATAGTTTAAAATACCATCCTTTACACTTCTCCTAACTGAAAGTATCTGGTTTTTGTGTTAGGATATATTTCACCATACACTAACATCATAAAATGCACCACATGAACCACGTTTGGCTATAAAAGCCGATTAAAACTTCGTCTTCAAAACTAAGAAAATAAAAACAAACAAAAAATAAACTACATTATATTAAAGCTTTTCAAAACCCTGATGTGTGGCATGACATGCATAGCATCAGCATAGAACCAAACATTTTTCAACTTTGTGGTAAATCTGTAAACCATAAACGAAACACAAAGTTGTGGGTTTTGTTGAAAATTATAAAATATCGCCCCCAAAAATTTACCAACCATTCTGATGGTCGTAGGTCGTCTATACATACGTATAGGAAACATTCATGCGAAAAAGTAGCTAGCATAAAAGGAAAAGGATACACCTACATAAATAGTGTTGCTGACCTTTTTAGTGAGGTTCAGGGATCCTTTTGGATATACCAAATAACAATAAATAAATAAAAGAAAAATAACAAAAATCAAAACAAATCTCACAGAGCTTAAATATAGGTTGTCGTTGAGTAATGTTGTTGAACATCCTTTCGAATAAACAAAATGTACGAGTAGGTATACATCTATAATTTTCTTTTTAAGTATAAGCAAAGCTGTAATGGATTCTTAAAAAAAAAACAATAGCTCGAAATCGACGGTAAAGGGAGTGTGCTCTCCAGTTCTTGCTGAACCAGCATGATTCACACTAATCTTGACAAAGAATTTTAAATCATATAAGTTTTCACAATAAAGCTTTTTTTTCTACCGTGGGTAGGTGTAAAACCGACATAAGGCTCTTTGAGGACCGAAAAACGCCTGTGTGAGATTCTTACGACACTAAAACCACCTCGACTTCCCGATTGCAACCAAGTTGAAAATTATTTGGCAATTTCTTTTTAACGAAGTTAAGTAACGTGTTGCAGGTTACTTTCCGGTGAAAGTTCCTGCTTATTCCGCGATTTTAAGGCGATTTTCTGTTCACCGCACCAAGTCGGAAGGTTTTGTTCTTCGCAGACGGAGTACTGAATTCGACTCGTCAAGAATGTCAATAATCGTTAAATTAGCGTGTTCTTATAGCCGATTTCTATGTTTTCGCGTGAAAATTTTCAGTTCGTCCCGTAGGAATCCCAAGATCCCTGTAAAGATCTTCGTTTCATATATACCACGGAGCGTTTACAAATGACATAGGCAAGTTTGTATCACAGGTACGGTACAACTCCTGCAATAGCACTGCTAGCTACGTCTGTGAAGTAAGCAGGACAACTTTCAACCACGCAAATGGGACCTCGACCGGAATTTGAAGTTTTTTGTTTGCATTTCTATTCCCGATTTTGCAGTTCGCCAAATAAGGGTGTAATCGACTGACAAAGGTTTAAAGTTTGAATGTTCACATAGTGTTTATTTCATGAACCAAACATGCTGGAAACTTGTAGTAAAGCTCCAAATTAGCAGTTTTTTTTTCTTTTCGACGCTAGGTTCTAAATAATAGATCCCCAATTTGAAAACAAAATTATACTGACCTGCTAACGCCAGTGTAAACTTCAGGGCGAAGTTAACAGGTCACATCAAGTATCTCAAGAACCAAAAAAGCTAGGAACTAGCAGTATGGCTCCAAATTAGCAGTTTTCTGGCAATTCAAAGGCTAGGTAAAAATTTTAAAGTCCTTTTATGAAAAAAAAATTCATACTGACCTGGTTACTTCATAGCGAAGTTTTATTGCAAGTTCCTAACAGGTTTGATTCCTGAGATAGACAGAGTAGGTCATATGACCTACTAACTTCATATGAAGTAAATTTTTCAAATTGAGGACTTCAAATTTTGAACATAGACTATCGCTCAAGTGCAAAAAAAAGGCAAATTTGGAGCCTTATTGCAAGTTCCTAGCATGCTTGGTTCCTGAGGTACATGATGTGATTTGCTAACTTCACTGTGAAATTAGCAAGTCACTCAATTACACCCTTATTTGGCTAACTGCAAAATCGAAAACACAAATGTAAAACTAATGCAAATAAAACTGCAAATTCCTGACTTGGTCCGTTTGAAATAGTAATAGAGCTCCGAAAAGCAAAGTTTCGAAGGATAAAGTTTCGAAAACCAAAGTTTCGAAATGACAAAGTTTCGAAAGATAAAGTTTCGAAAAACGAGGTTTCGAAAGGAGAAATTTTCGAAATGTCAAAGTCTCGCAAGAGAAAGTTTCAAACAATATTGTGACCTGACAAAGTTTCGAAAAAAAAATTCTGAAATCCTTGAATCTTCGTTGTTCCTTTGCTCATTTTAATGAAATTGGCACAGGTGATACCTGATACAGGATTAAAAATGAAAAAAATATTTTCAAAACTGGTTGTTCCAAAAATATGTCAACATATTGAAACTTCGTTGTTCCTTTAGCGATTTCAAGTAAATTGACATAGGTAATAGCTGATAAGGAATTAAAACTGAAAAAAAAATTTCCAATAAGGTGTTCAGAAAAATAAATGTCAACTTTGTTGTTCCTTGAGCGTTTTTAAAAAAACTGTAAATAAGTAAAAAAAAAATTGAACCGAAATTTAAAAAAAAATATGAAATTTTTCACTTTTTTCATTTTTAATTGAAATCGCTTAAGGATCAACGAAGTTTCAATACGTTGACATATTTTTGGACCACCCTGTTATGAAAATATGTTTTTTTATTTTAAGTTCTGTACCAGGTATCACCTGTATCAATTTCATTGAAATCGTTCAAGAGACAACGAAGTTAACATTTTTTTTGGAACACCCAATTGAAAATATTTTTTTATTTTTAATTTTTTATCAGCTTTTACCTGTGTCAATTTCATTAAAATCAGTCAAGGAACAACCAAGTTGATATTTTTTTGGAACACCCTATTGGAAATATTTTTTCATTTTTAATTCTGTATCAGGTATTACCTGTGTCAAATTTCTTGAAATCGGTCAAGGAACAACGAAGGTTTGAGTATTTCAGAACTTTTTTTTTACAACTTTCTCTTGCGAAACTTTGACATTTCGTAACCTCTTTTTTCGAAACTTTGTCTTTCGAAACTGTGTCTTTCGGCCGGTCCATTTGCGAGGGTGAAATTTGCCCCGCTAACTTGACAGACTAGTAGAAGGCTCCAATTTTCATGTTGATACCGCACACCTTGATAGGTCAGTTTATTTTATTGACCAAATCTTAATACAGTTGAGGCTCCATGAAGGGAAGTAGTAAAAACCAGGAGAGTTCACTCTTTTTCGAGCGGGAGTTTTACAAGGCTTTCTAGAGAAAAATTTGACCCAAAGTTGCATATTTTGTTTGATGTCAATGTTTTTGCATTTAATGCAGTTTTAAAAAATTTTGCATTTATTTAAGAGAGCTAAGCAAAGCTTTCAATCAGGTTTAAATACAACTGAAACAATTCTTTAGTGTTCTCAAGCAATGTTAAATTATTGCGCAACATTTTTATTAAATTTTGTGTTCTTTTAATTTTATGTGTTCACTATTGTGGACATTTCACTATTTCGAGATTTACTAAATCACGTATCTACTGTATCTATTTCTGTATTTACCTTAAGAATAAACATACTTACTAACTTACTTAAGGTGTCACTACAGACAAGAGTGGATCAGGGCCTGAACCAAAAAGCTTCTTCCTGCTGGTTTGGTTTTTAGCAATCTGTTTTCAACTTCAGTTTCGCACACCAAGTTGATTGAGGTCTTCTTCCACTGTAACGCTGTCCTCATCTACCAAGTGCCATCTCACGGGGTAAGATTCAAGGACTTTCCAGGCCGAAGCAAATACATACGACCAAACAGTGGACTTAATTTTGTTCTGCTATAGTTTCATCATTGCAATTATTGGCGAAAAAAAGATATATTTATTTTTTTCAATTTTATTACCGTATTCGATGATGAACCTAAAAGTCTGCAAGTATAACTCATTAAATATAAAAAGAAAAGTTCAATATCGTCATCGTTGTCTATGAATTGATCAAAAATTCTATTCTGAAGCTTACATGTATACACCGAGTATAGGTACCTTACCTACTTATACCAAACCTACAAGCTGAAAGAGAAAAAAAATATAATTTTTATTGGTCCTTCAATTTATTTTGGAAAGTTTATACGTTGGTGCTTTGATTAATCTATAGAAAACCATTGAGTTATTCATTACAATTTGGGCAATTCGTTTTGTTATTGAGATATCAAATTTTGTTTGTTTCTCCAGTTGTTGGACAAAGAAAACAAACGAGGCATTTGAGGGTTCAATGGAAGCAATTTTTACCTGAGCGGACAGGTCAATAATTTTGTATTGGAGTTTTCTTGTATAAACAAAGATTTATCACTCTGTTGGGAATAGGGATTTTTTTTTTTCTATTAAGAGTGTGATTGTTTTTTCGTCAATTTTATGTCAACAAGCAATCAAATCGAAAATTTTAATTGGGAAGAGGTGAGTGTGCTTTGTCAATGTTACAAGTGCAATTCTTTGATAAAATGGTATAAATATTGGAGACTCTTATAGCGATAATAATTTTGTTTGTAAAAGTAATTATTTTCAAGAAGTTGTCAAGGCATTATGCACTTATGTACATAGTTATTGCAATATGGATGGTGGCATAGACTGAAACTCAATTCAAAAACTTTAGCTTAACAACACAACACACTAAACATGACGCCAATTGGTAGGTCAAGTAAAAACCTTGAAGAAACGTAGAACAAAATAATTCTTATACAGATTTCAATTTCATCCTCTAGACTCTAGACTAGGGTATGGCCTTTTATTTCAAATCAAAAAATCTCAAATGTATCTTAAACGAACGAAAATCATGCTAACTGATGTGTGACACAACTGTGCTGCATATCTTCGACTCTGAGTGTACAAGTGGGACATTTTTGGGCATGTTGATGTTCTTATTAGAGTGGGAAAGTTCCTACTTCTGTCCAAGAAAATTGTTGACAAAGGCGACTGAGCATTGCTTAATTTGAGCTGAGGAGTAGCGTTAGCAGTACAGAGGACCGTAGAAGTATATTATAATTGTTAGGTACTCAAGACTTCCAGATTGCCCCACTTTCAAAATTTTACAATTTTTTGTCTATCACTCATACGAGTAGGAACTGTCATCGCATGAAAGAAAAAGATTTCAAAATTTTTACATGCAGTAATGGATTGATTGTAAATAGGTGTTGATGTTGCATTTATCATCATGAACTGATGATATTTCCATAACACCTACACTTTCTTCTACTTTTTTTAAAGATTTTAATTTATTATTAGGAACGCTTTCAGTGTAGTAGTACCTCGTGGCATGATGGTTAGTGCGTAGGGCTGTCATGCCAAAGATCTGGGTTCGATTTCCAGCCGCTGCCACCTAAAACAGAAATGTTTTTTTTCGCGAGGTACTGCCTCTTGCGAGGAACTGACAAATCCTCCAAGAGTATACTTGTCATGAATAAGTGCTTTCTCATCTAGCCGTTCGGACTCGGCAAAAAATTGTAGGTCCCCTCCATTCCTGCCAAAAATACGCACACAGGAATGGTTGAGAGTTGTAAGTCACTAGGCCTTCGCTCTTCACGAGCTGCTGTGCCACCAAATTTATTTATTTATTTTTACGCTTTCAGTGAGAATAATAGACAGCTTGCTCTTAATTTTCAAGAGGTTAAGGGTTCTAAAAAAATTCTATAGTGTAAATTGGAAATGAAATTTCGAAGTTAAAAATATTTCCATTAATAGTTCGAGCTGGAAAAAAATAATTCCATCTAAGTTTGTGATCAAAAATAAATGTTAATATACAAAAACTTAAAAATCGCTATAGTGATTTTTAAAAAATTCATTTAAGGTATTTAAAATTCTTAAAACATTTGTAAGGAAAATTTTTGGTACGATTATTTTACTTCTTAAAAAAATTGTAAAATAAGGACCAAAATAGAGGTTATGACGTATAATAGGGGGTCGAATTTTTGTATATGTTCAAAATGGATATGGTAGATCTTGTGAAGGATTTAGAAAGAAGTAATTTTTGTTTTGAGACATTTTCGAAAATTGAATTTTGAGACCCCTTGGTCATTTCAATTTAAGTATACTGTATATTGTTTACTATCAAATAATAAATTACAAAATACACATCTCTAATTAGTTACCTCTTATACACATTTGTACTAAAATTAGTTTTAAAATGTAATAAAACCTTATCTTGACACCACACTTCCGTATTGTTTTTCAAAAGAATTTGTTCTTTTATTTTGTTCAAGCGTTGTCAAATCTCAATAATGTTGATAAGTTTCAACATTATTGACTGGATCGCACGCACTTGCTCTTATGTTCAAGACGCTAAGGGCTTAAGAACATTATTATGTATGAAATAGAAAATGTTTAAAAGCATGAAATACGACATTTGAATTAGCTAAAATAACTTCTTTGAAAATTTTAAATATAGAAAATGAACACTATTTTAATTCCTGATTGAATATGATTGCATGGAAACAAAATATTAAAAGTCGTTGGAGCGGTTTTTTTGAAAAATAAATTTTTGTTTATCAGATTCTCAAAACATTTTTAAGAAAAATTTTGCTATGCAAATCGTAAGTATTTATTTATTTGAATATAAAAATAAAATTTACAACAAAAATTTTCTGCCCGTTTTTGAGACATCGAACTTAAAAAAAAAACTAAAACTGTTTTTAAAAGTTCAAAAACTTTTTTTTTTGAAAATTTTGACAATGGCAATATTTTTTGATGTTATCTGAAATTTTTATATAAAAATATTAATCTTAATTTGTTCAGCTGATACTGAGAAAATTCAAAATTAAAAAAAAATCTTAAAAAAGTACTATTAATAGTTGTTATTTGCAATTTCTTATAATTTTTGGTAGTACATCAGACTAATATTAGCATACATAAAAAGTTTAATAAAAATCGTGAAAGGCAAATTTTTGAGAAAAATAAGATTTTGTAAAATTGTTAAAAAAATGTATGGCAGGACCGTTATTTTAAGTCCAAACTAAATTAAATAAACCGTGTGGGCAGAATCACCAAAAACCACTATGTACCAAGTTTTATGAAAATCGATTGCGTCGTTTAGGCTGTAGCCTAACAGAAAAAAAGGCAGGCAGACAGATAACAGAGAGACAGATAGACAGTTAGACAGGCACACATTTTACCACCCAGTTTTTGTATGTTCTCTATCACCCAACTAACATACTCTCGAGAGCTAAGCTCCCTTTTTTTTTTTAAAAACGCTCATAACACTTTTTCAGATCTTATTACTACACTTAAGACTTGATCTCTCATAATGAAACATAAATTTGTCTCATAGTGTTTTCATTAAATGATTTAAGCATTTTTTTGCATCAAATCACTCTAATCTTATACCTAGAACAATTATTTCTCCTGTATGTAAATTGAAAGTCTTATAATAATTTTGTTTTCAAATTCAAACTTTAAACGTCATTTTTAAGTGTTTAAAATCTCTTAACAAGAGCTAATGAAGAAACAACTACAAAACTCTAACTAAAGGATTCATATGAGATGTTGCACTGACAGCAGCTTTATTTGATTCATACAACAGTCGTTCTTTTTTTTAACGTTTTGTATGTACATTGTTTTCTGGCGTTCAGTTTTCTATTGGTCTGTCTATCTGAAGGAAACATTGGATGCTGATGCCGATTACTGTTTAAAATGTATTTTATTTTGTTACAAATGTGAACTTTCGGTGATAGACTTTCTTTTTATTTTATTTTGATGTAATATAAGGTTTTTTAACGGCATAAGCCCGTTGTAAACGTTTTAAACTTCGTAACTTTGTCAGAATTTGTGTGGAAAATTAGACAGATTTACGCAGTTTAAAATTTTACTACGAATATCAAATATTATAGTTTTGTTGCGGAATGTTAATTTTGTTGATATTCTTTGTCCATTTATTCCAAAAATTATGACGTTATAATGAAGATTTATCGTTCGGAAAAGGTAATGCATAAAACTTAATATTTCAAACTTTGACATTTCATCCTTTTTTGAAACATCAACAATAATTCACATTCTTAAGAAAAAAGGGAACGTATCACCGATTTATTCTTGGTTCGTTTGATAGATGTCAAAATAAAGTCGCATAAAAGCATCAGACTTCTCATAAAAAAGTGTTTATTTGCATACCAACATAAATGGACAACACTCTCATAAAAATATCTTTTTAAGAGTTTAAAGTTCCGATACGACAGCAGCCATATTTAAATTTGAACGAAGTGTTTTTTGTATAGTTTGAGGGTTACCGTGATATGAAATTAAATTTTGAAATGATTTATTTGGTTTTCCATTATGATGAATCTATTTGAGGAATATTTACGTGTATTGATATTGATGTTTATTTTGTTCAACATTAAATGCGAAAGAAGTATTTGTACAAGTAGATTCGTAATGTGTAATTTTGTATTTAAATACTGTGCTTAGGTTCTTTGTCTCGTGGGAGCATTATCATATTGAAATAATGATATTTATTTACACAGAATCGGAAATTCACACCGTATAGTGACAAAATTAAAAGTCAGTAATAAGAAACGTGAAACAAATATCTAAAAATATAAATTTTGACTTATTATTTTTTCATTTAAACGTCTATTAACATCTTGTTAATTCTTAGATTACAAAAAACAGGCATCGATAATAAGACCATCAATTCGACATATTATCTGCTATTATATCTTTTTCGTCATCAGTACTAATCGTCAGCCTGATCTAATCAGACGTTTCTCTGTGCGGTACATTCAATAAAAGGCAAACATTCATAAAAGAATTCGATCACCACCTTTAGTTGAGGACATTAATTTGTCTTTCAACATAAAAAATCGTAAGATGAGTGCGGATGACCATAACTTTAAGTACGGGCGGTTTACCCCCTTACAATGTCTTCCGGACACTGACGATATTGAAATTGAATCTGAAGAAGTGTTAGCTACTCCACCAATTAAAAAAATTAAAATTCCATCCATTTGCGTTTTGCAAAAGACTTCCGATAGCGTTCACTCTATGCTTAACGAAATTAAAGTCAAAGACTATTACATAAAAAAAATGTCAATTGGTATAAAAATAAATTGTGACAAAAGTGAAGATCATCAAAGTGTATGTTCTACATTAAAATCTAAAAACTGGCAATTTTTTACTCATGACCTTCCAACGGCAAGGTCATTTAAAGTTGTTCTTTTTGGGCTAGACGAAATGCCAATTGAATCATTAAAAGCTGAACTCATTAAACTAGGCTTAAAGTGTGAAAACATTAAACTGATAAAAAAACAGCATGAACATTTCCTTGATGTATTTTATATAGTTTTCCTTGAGCGCGGTTCTGCTAGGCTTGTAGATCTAAAAAAAAATATACGATCCATATTCAGAACTCAAGTAAAGTGGGACTTTGCACGACGACAAAAACAAAAATACACACAATGCTTTAATTGTCAGATGTTCGGACACGGAGAACAAAATTGTCACATCAAGACCCACTGCGCGATCTGTTCTGAAAACCATGAAACAAGCAAGTGCAATTCAAGTAACATCAAATGTGCGAACTGCAATGCAACTCACAAGGCAACTGACCTGTCATGCATGAGCCGTAAAAGTTTTTTTGATATGCGGGAAAAGCTTTCTTCAAAGAATAAACCTCAAACTCTAGTTGTTGAAAGAAAACGTCAGACATACGAAACAAACACCTCTGACTTCCCACCTCTTCCAACTCTTCGGAGAGTTGCCAAGTATGTAAAACCGGTTTCTGTACCTGTTTCTATTCCCACTGACTGTGGTGCGTGGGCGAACAACAACAACACTGCTGGAAATGATAACATCAATGCCAGTGATCTCTTTTCGATGGATGAAATCAACAAGCTTACAGCGGAGATGATAACTTTATTGGGTAAATGTAAAACTAAAGCAGACCAGTTCAACACTATTGCACAATTAGCAATTAAGTATCTTTATAATAATAAGTAATGAATAGTACATCCATGAATATAATATGTTGGAATGCTAGAAGCATTCGATGCAAATCCATAGAATTTTTTGCTTTTCTTAATAAGCACAATGTAGATATAGGTTTACTTTCTGAGACTTGGCTTAGTTATGATGACAAATTAACTAATCAAGACTATAATTGTTATCGTCTTGATAGAGATGAGAGAAGGGGGGGCGGTGTTGCCGTGGTTGTAAAAAAAACAATACGACATGAACTAATTCCTATTCTTAAAACAAAAGTTATTCAAAATATAGGAATTAAAATACCTTTTGCAAATGGTACGGCCTTAAAAATATTTTCTGTTTATTTTTCCGGAGGTTCAGCTTATCCGAATAAAAGGTTTCATTTAAACAATGACTTGAGGAAGCTAATAACCATAAATGATACTTATCTAATTGGGGGTGATTTTAATTGTAGGCATAGAAATTGGGGTTGCTTAAGAGCAAACACATGGGGAAACATTCTTGCCAATCTTAATTCTAGACATCCGTTTGATATATTGTATCCACCGCATCCCACGTATTATCCTACAAACAACAGGTCAAACCCATCGACTTTGGATCTATATTTGACTAACCTCCCCAGTCTTTTCAACCAACCTATGGTCATAAATGAGCTAAGCTCAGACCATTTTCCAGTACTAATTAGCTCTTTAACTTCACCACTACAAAGAAAAAATGAGATTTTAGACATTAAAAATGCAAACTGGAATACGTTTAAAAAGGAAATGCGATCTAGGTTACCAAGTATTCATGCACCTTTAATTGATGAAGTCAATCAACAACAAATAGACTTAAGTATTTCTTGTTTTACAAATGCTGTACTAGAAAGTATTGAAAAGTCGGCTCCTAAAAAACAAATAAGTTATAATAGTGCAAACATATTACCTGCTAATATTCTCCAACTAATAAAAGTTCGTAACAGTAATCGTAGAAAATGGATACGAACAAGAGACCCATATTATAATTCTGAAGTTAAAATACATAATGCCTTAATTAAGGATTCAATCTCAGCCTTTAGGAATCGATCCTGGAACCAAAAACTTCAAGATTTAAATAAAGGAAGTAAACCATTCTGGAATATGGTAAAAATAATTAAAAAGAAAAATACATACATTCCTGCTCTTAAAGAAGGAAGCAATGTGTTGATTTCCAGCGCTGAAAAAGCTAATGTACTGGCTGAAACTTTCTATGACAACCATTTAGTCTGCGGGACTCTATCTAATACTGCAGTAGAATCAATCGTGAGTGACTCCATAAACACTATTAATTTAAGTGTTTCAAGTAATACTCATGTTGATGTATCATTTGAAGATGTTAAGGATGTCCTTCTGGCTCTTAAGACCAGAAAATCAGTTGGCTTTGATGGCATCAAAAATGTTTTTCTTAAGAATTTACCAAAGTCTGGAATAAAATATTTGCAACACCTATTTAACAGCTGTCTGAAGTCAAGATATTTTCCTCATGCATGGAAAACAGCCAAAATTATACCAATTTTAAAGCCCGGTAAAAGTGCAAATATACCTAATAATTATAGGCCAATAAGTCTATTAAGCTCATTAAGCAAATGCTTCGAGAAATTGATAAAAATTAGAATTGTTTCTCAAGTAACAAGTAATAATATCTTACCGATTGAACAATTTGGTTTTAGGGCCCACCATAGTACAGTCCATCAAGTTGATCGAATCACAAAACATATTAAAACCAATTTTAGTAGAGGAAAAAGTACTGGGATGGTACTGCTTGATGTTGAGAAAGCATTCGATACAGTTTGGCATAATGGGCTCTTGCATAAATTGTTAAGGCTTGAATTTCCGATGTATTTAATAAAAATTGTTCAATCCTTTTTATATGAAAGGAAATTCAAAGTTTCAATAAATAATTGGTTCTCTGACACATACAACATTATTGCAGGTGTACCCCAAGGATCGGTGCTGGGCCCAATCTTGTATACTATTTTCACATATGACTTCCCATGCTTAACAAACTGTGAAAAAGCTATTTTTGCGGATGTCACTTGTATATTCACATCGGATTCAGTTGGTTTCAACATTGAAACCAATCTGCAATCTGCACTGAATGTGATACAAGATTATTTTTTCGATTGGAAGATTAGAATTAATGCCTCTAAAACACAGGCTATCTTTTTCTCACGAAAAAGAAAAGCCTGTTTCTTGCCCATCAACAATCTGCAAGTAAATGGTTTAAGCACTGAGTGGCGTTCAAGTGCTAAGTACCTTGGAGTACACCTAGATAAAACTCTTACCTTTGGACTGCATACACAAGAAATAATCAAAAAGATCAACATGACTACCAAAACTCTGTATCCCTTTATAAATCGAAAATCAAAACTCAGTAATGATAATAAGCTACTGATCTACAAAGTAGTTTTCCAAGCAATTATGTTCTATGGGTCACCTGCATGGGGCAAATGTGCCGTTAGTCATATTCACAGACTCCAAATTGCTCAAAACAAGGTTTTGAAAATGATCCTTAAGCTTCCTTGGTCTTTTTCAACCGCAGAACTCCATGATATATCAAATATGGAAATGGTTTCGACAAGAATTTTAAAACTAAATGAACGCTATACTCTGTCTTGCTCATTCTCAGATAATTCGTTGATTTCCAACCTTGCTTTATAGTTATTGTATTATTATAATAGTTAATTATTAAAAAAGTATATTCTGTGATATTACTTAAGTAACTTATTTATTAACTTATTATTTTGAACTTATTAATTAATCTATTTAATTATTTATTTATTTTGTATTTATTTATTTATTTATTTATTTATTTATTTATTTATTTATTTATTTATTTATTAATTAATTTATTTTTTTTAATTGGTTCATAGATTACTCATTTATTTATTTATTTGTTTATTTATTTACTTATTTGTTTATTTATTTATTAATTTATTTATGATGTTGTTATGATTTATGTTATTTTTTTTTTTTTTTTTTGATTTTTGTTTACTATATATACTTATTTATTTACTATTTAATTACTAGTCCATTAATTTATTTATATGTATGGTATGTGTTTTTGTATTAATTTATTTATTTATTTTTTTTAATTTATTTATTAGTTTGTTCAATCATTTATATATTTTGTTTGTTTCTTTTCTAGTTACATTGTTAATCAATTATTTATTATCTTGTTTGTTCAAAAATATATATTTACTGACCTGTATAAATTCAATTTTTGTGTGTTTAATTGTTACTTATTTGCTCACATCCCATTATTTCTGTATCTTATTATTTAATTATATGTGAAACTTAAAGTTTGGTTGAACTGCACCGCCCACCCTTCTTCTCAAAATTCTCTAATAGACTTTTTTTTTTAGTGAAGGTTTTTATGTAGCTTTTCCTTCAAAACATTTTAATTCTTCTTCTTATGTTGTTAAAAAATTATAAAATTGTCAGTAGTAAGGTAGATTTATTCCAAAACTCTGTAAATTGTGCAATATAGTTTAAGAAAATAATGTATAAATATTCTGCTACAATAAATAAATATATAATCTTTTTCGTCATATAACATGAATAAATACCATAAATAATGTCAGCATAAAAAGTACTATTCTTGTTCTATGCAAGCATCAAGGTAACCCTTTTTGCAATTCAAAATAAAATTAAAATAATTTAAATATCAATTATTTTGAAAGCGCTTCGTTATTTTTCGAAGTAAAATGTGTAAGTTAGTAGAAAGTTTCAATCGCACTAAGATTTAACTCCACATATGGGACAAACTATAATTATACTAACGTCGCCATGAAATGAAAATATAAATTCACACATTAATTTTTCAACATGAGACAATGACGATGACACATACAGACATAAATACTTCGTACCAAGTTTCCGTAGGAAGTATACAAATGTGAAAGATAAGTATCTGTTTTTTTTTAATTATGTGCATACTCTTTCTCTTTTCATCAACTCCCACAAGAAGTGACGCATTCTCCTAACAAGATTAATGTAGCATTTGTCATCCCATAGGAACAATAAAAATGTTTCTATAAGAGGAAATTAACTCCTATAAGTGGGCCATTTAAGGCTTTTAACATTTTCATAAGGATGTAGGAGTACTCTTGTAGAGTGAGAATAACTCTCGGAATAAAGTCTCACAAGCCTCTAGGAAACTCTTATGAAAGGAAAATTGTTACTTGGGCATTGTAATATCATGTTTGATTGTTATCTCGAAATTTTGTTTGTACAAATCCAAAACTTACCTTTAGTGCCTTTATCAAAAGTAAAAATAATCGAAAACAAATCAATAGATTTCTTGGGGGCTTTTATGGAAATTTAAGGTTAAAAGTTATTCTATGATATTTAAAGGAGCAGCTTTTTATGCTATTTTCTTAGCACCAAGTTGAAAAGGCAAAACAAAAATTATATGCACGACTGGGTCGCACGTACTTTCTCATATGTTCAAGGCGTTGATGAAGAAAATTATATGAAAAGACATGGAAATTATGAGAGACAAATTTTTATTAGCATGGAATACGATATTAAAATTAGCTAAGAAAGACTCCGTTGAGAGTTTGAGATGAAAAAAAAGAACACCATCTTAATACTTTATTGAATTTTGTTTGTATGAACAAAAAAAAGTTTTTAATCGTTGGAGCGGTTTCTCAAAAAAAAAATTATTTTGTATATAAAAACTTTTAAGACATTTTTAAGGAAAACTTTTAGTATGCAAATCTTAAATATTTACTATGTGCTTATAACAATAAAATTTGAGAAAAAATTAGTTGTTAAATATCGAATTTTCAAAAAAAAATAAAACTTTTTTTGAAAGTTTTGATATACAATATTTTTTTTTTCTTAGTAAAAATTTGTACCTAAAAAAATTTATCAAAATATGTTAAGCGGATATTTAGAAAATTCAAAATAAAATCGTTAAATAAAAGAAAACGTTCTGTGAGAGGTACTTACTGCTAATATTTGCTATTTGTACATTCTTATATTTTATGGGATTAGATCAAACTGATTTAAGCCTACAGAAAAAGTTTTATAAAAATCAAAGGAGTCGTTTTTAAGAAAAAAATATTTTCCTAAACGATTTTTTTAACACTTATGGGGAAAGTACCGTTATTTTTTCATTAAGGTTATTTTTTTCTTAAAATACCTTAGAAAGTGTTAAAAAACCTTAAGAAACAGAGATTTATAAAAATTGATCATCCAGCTTTCAAAATATTTGATTTTCAAAAAAAGAATTAAAAATATTTTTTTTTAAATCCAAAAAATATTTTCTTTTAAATTTAATACCCAAAAATATTATTAATTTTTGGCCTCTGTATAAAATAATTATTTAAATCAGTCATACCGTTTTGAAGAAAACCGAAAATTAAAAAATGGTTCTTTGGGGAGGAACCATTAATAACCATTTTTGACAAATGGTTTTCGACCCAAAGGAAGCCTTTATCGAATATTTTTTAAGAAAATTTGTCGATCTGTTTTTGAGAAAAATACGATTATGTAAAATTGCTTAAAATAATTGTATGGCAGGTACCGTTATTTTTGGTTTTAAGAAAAAATGAAAGAAATGTGGGCCAAAAACCACTTTGTGCCAAGTTTGAAAAAAATAATTTTTTGGGTTTAAGAAGCATGAAATTGTAAGTTTTGTCATTGCTTTTTGATCATAAATTTTCTATTTTAAATAATTTTATTTTAAATTGATGCTCCGCATAGATAGGGGAAAATGGAATCCCACTTCTACTTCTTGCATCTTGCCTCAGTTACCCTTACACGCTACGTCCTACTTTTACCTACTCGCTTTAGCCTTTTGTCCCATTCATTTTTGGCTGTTGCGATTCGTCGCCATTTAAAATAAATGATTGCCTATTCTTAAAATTGCGATTTAAATTGGGGAAAAATGAGTTAAATCATAATCAAATAGCTAGGAAAAAGGCTTCAACCACTTTTAGAAAAGTGGTTGGATTCACGACAACAACCAAAAAAAAGTCTGTCCAACTATTTGTGTTCTGTAGTAGACAGAGGACAGTCTTAACTTTTATTCGATACCTCATTTATAGAAGTTTGCTTTTATTATAGGTACATTTAGCGGAAAATGCAACCTAAAAAATTGCAACCACATAAAGCTTTTCTGACCAGTAGTTCTGTAAATCTTTGGACTAAAGCTAGAAAGGTCACCTTGTGGTCGGCTACCGGACTATAATTATTTTGAAGTTGGACAAAATTTAATAAAACCTTTATGACCTCCATATGAATATCTTATAACTAAAATTATTGCATAAGTGCGGTTGCTCTATGTAATTTATACTCTTCAAAATCATATGAATTCAAAACAGGTACATATGTAGATAAGTATACATAAATTTGAAATTATACTTAAATGTATCCATACATGTACTTTCATTTAAAAAGATATCAGTTGCAAGCAATTAAACTGCTCATATATTAAACAGAAATATCTAATCTTTTTTCCCCATCGAAAAATTCCATTGAAAAATTCATTCTTTGCGTACCTACGTAAATTTTCCTTTCATGTAAAATTAATTACATTATATTTCTACATCTTTGCCATATAAGCTGTTCAATGACCATCAGTTTCTTTAGTATCTCCTTACATCAGCTTAGCTCATAAGCGGCTTTGTCTATTGCCATTTAACTGAGTGAATATAAGCTATCGTTTGTTTTCGAATATTTAAGTATGAGAGTATAGGCGGCACTTTGACCAGGATTATTGGTCATAAAAAAGGCTTCTTTTACCAATCACAAAAATATCTTTGGTGCACGCGGTCTTTAAGTCTATTAAAATAAGGAAATATTTGCATCTCCAAATAAATTGAAGTGTATCCCAATTTGAATTTACAGACAACATTCAATTTTCATTTGACTAAACTACTATCTTTTATGGAGAATGAATTATTCAAAATCATAGTCGCAAAAATATTCTTTTTAGAAGAAATGGATTCCTTATTTCCAAATATGGCGTAAGTTGTTCAGGGGAAACTATAGCGCAGATTTGTTCAAGCGAATTATGGTCTCGCCATGAATTAATGGCTCGAAATTTCTTTTAAATATGCGTTGTCTAACCAAAGTTGACTTCATTCCGATTCATTCAGGACCGTTAAATGTTGACTAATTAGTAGCTTGCTGGTTATATTGCTATACAAGCAGTATCAGCTATTTGATATGTGCATTATTGTGCATTTAATTGAAATGCGTAATAACTAGGAGAGTATTTAATTACTCCATATAGGGCGATTACCAGCAGTTGATATTTTTTTATATAGAAATTCAGTGATTTAAAATGAGCTTTCAATTAGTCAGCTGATTTATTACTTATTTCCATTTCTTAATAAACTTCAAATGTAAACCACTCAACAAATGTTATGACTACTTTTAATCGATTGGGAACATAGCTAGTAACATATTGCTTAGCTAGATATAAAAAAGATTGAAATATTTTGTTTTCTTACCAACCGTCCAAACTGTAACTAGAAATGTAGAAGGAAATTAAAAGTACAACCTACATGAAATAATGTGACTAAACTATAAAATTTGTTTTAAAGGACACTAAATAAATTTAATTTTTATTTATGCAGCAAACTTGCAAACATGGAAATAAAAAAAGGACAGTTTACCCTTTAAACATTGTGCTTCTTATTCGGGAATGGTTTAGCCAATAAAAAGTTAGATAGTTTATTTTTCAAGGATAGAACTTACTTGGCATGATTTTTTGATGGGTACTTTAGAAAGAGATACCAAACTATGAAGTGCACGTTTATATAAATTGATAAAAGAAGAAACAAAAAGTTAGTTCAACATCAAACATCAAAGCCAAAGTAAAAGTAATTTCATCATCAAGGTCATGGTAAAATGAAACTTCCTGAGTCTCTGCGGCCAATTTTTGGTTAAAAAACTTTTCATGATGTATAAGTTATTTCAGAGACAGTTCAGTAATAAACTTTAAGAGAAAATGTGTATAGGTAAATATGAATCATGGTTAAAAAAAATGAAATTGAATAATGTTTTGACTTAAAAACTGTCTAAAAAGGGTATTTTTTTGTAATTAAAAATTTCCATAGTTTCATATTTAAAATACTCTAATATTTTCTAGGGTTCGCTAAGCCCGTATGACACTACATTTTTATTAATTTTATGTCTCGTTAAATTAAATTAAGTGTCATTAGAGCCAAAATGGGATAAAAAATGTTTTTTTAAAAAAGAGAAAGCATTTCTCTTAATTAGTTTTCACCGCTACAATGTGTCCCAAAAGTGACTATACATCATAAGCTAATGTTTGGTAGGGTCCAGTGTATTCTTTCTTTTGTGATTGAGTACCTTGAAGTTATTTTTGTATTTTTTTATTCTGAAATGTTAAGAAAAAGCTGCCAGAACCTGAAAAATATTATTTGAAAATCATATTATAAATACATTTTTTGCGACAATAAGAGCTTGAATAAGAAATTGTACCTTCTGCTCTTATTTAATTTTCAGTTCATTAAAAATGAGAGAAAAATGTGTCATACGGGCTTTAATACTTTACTTTTTATTTACTTCCTTTTATTTATTTTGAAATTCAAAATACTTTACTTTCTTACCACAAAATAATTTATTGCTCATCACTCAACTATACTGAAATCAATTCACCAATTTTACATTTCATACTTTTATTACAACCAACTTTATTCGTTCAAGATTGAAAGTAAATTGTGTCCACTGCCACTCAAACATATCCTTTTATGTTTATTTAAAAAGCTCTGAATGTTCTAAATTCCGAGTTTCAAACAAATTAAGCTGGCCATTCACGTTGAAACTGTCGTAAGGACTTTCGCAAGAATCGTAGAGATTTTCTATGGAAAATTGACAAATTCTATTGTGAATAGACCACGTGAATGCCCTGCTTTAATGATATTGTTTTAAAAATAATTGATTTAAACAAAAAATTTTTTTTTTTTTTTAAATAAAGAAAAAAAATATTTTGTTAACTACGAGTATCATCGAACTTTGCATCAGATCCGGTAGTTTTGATTTTTTGCTGAGTTGTTTGTGACATTGGCCTATGGCCCATGGTAGAAATTTAAAAGAACGTGAAATTTTCCCGCTTTTTCCAGTAACTGTCAATTTCGTGCCTAAGCGCATAGTTTTTGATGAAAACATTGATCTACAATTTGAAATTAATTAAACTTGCATCAATTTGAGCCCAAAATTATCTCTGTAGACCTAAGAAATCCAAGAGGCACTCTTTCCAAATGTATCAATAGTAAATTTATAAGAACAAGTAGTTTAATTTAACAGTAAGGGGTTTTCAACAGGGAGGCTACAAAAGTAGAGCGACAGGGACAGCAAACGACGCCATATTTCTTGCTGCTCTTTTTACACTTCTCTTCAGTAAGGTTTGCCATTTCATGATGGGAAGATATACGAGCCAACAACGAGTCGAAATTATTAAAATTTACTACCGAAATTCGGAGTCAGTGGCCTCAACGTTAAGAGCGCTACGTCCAATTTATGGTCGTCACAATCGTCCTAGCAGATCAACAATTGAGCGCCTAGTGGAAAAATTTGAATCCACAGGCACAGTACAAAATGTTCCCATGCCAGTGAAACAAAGTGCCCGTAGTGTCGAGAATATCGCTGCCGGTTGTTGGGTTTGGGTGACAATGGGTAACTGATGACGATGGCCACGACGATGACGGCGTCGATGTTTTGGTGTCGCGTAGCAGGAGGCTTTTTTTTTTCAATTTTGGCTAGAAATGCATTAATTGACCGCCAATGTTAAGTTTTCTTTAGCAAGAGTACCTTGGGTGGACCGATTTGCGGTTTTCTGGACTTTAACCCTCTTTTTTGGGTCCTCTGTCCCGCTCGTGCAACTTTGTTGCTTCAATTCGAGTATGTAAGGTCGTCAGGTATTCACCAAGGTCAACATTATCTTGTATGGCTCAGAAACGCATAAAATAGCCTTATAGCAAAATAAACTTAATTTCCCTTGGCAATGCTTTGTATAGCCCTAAAGATAACTTTTTATACCTAAACTGCACTTCAATAGCATTTCAAGCTGTATGACAGAGAAATTCTTGAGCAATTTTTATCGTTTTCGCTATCATCAGCATTGAAATCGCCCTTTAATCTTCGCCACGTCACTGTTTAGAGAATTTCAATAATATTCATTGATTTCATATAAATCTGAGATTTGAAACTGTGAGAATCAACAAGAACGAACATCCAAAGAAGTTAACAGGTAAAAGTAAAATTAATTCTGGAATAAAATTCAGTCCTCACTAGGACTCGGTAGGGTAAACATCTGTAAGAGATAAAAACAGAATTTTCGTTTGGGGTGACTGGGTGACGAGGACGCTTGAGATAACTTTAAGCGTTTAAGGTGATTCCTAAGAGAAATTTACTTTTGTGCAAAAATTGTTTTAAGCGTTTTGAAGAACAAAAAAATTATATTATAACCAATTTTTTTTCAAGCTTAAAATGGGTTTTAAGCGTTTTGAACAGGAATAATGCTTTCTTAGTTTTTTTTTTGAGAATTATTATATTTTTCGCCCTTAAAATTCATCAAAATATGAAAGCTACTAAAATAAAATATTTTTTTTTTCCAACAATACGAAAAAGTACTTTTCAAAAGTATTAAATACTTTTTCCAATCCCGTCGCCAATCCCGCCAGAAAATCCATAGGATACTTGGCCACGGGATATCGTGCTGCGGGATTGGAGTCAAAAAAGCACATATATAATCCGCGGGCAAACGTTACACGGGCAAATGATATTCGGCAAAATGTAGTGTTCCCGTTATTTTTGGTGAAAAGGAATGATTAAAACATATTGGCGATATCACCAAAGAATTCCATGGGCGTTAGGTCTTATGGTCAAAAACCATAACACCCAAATCCAAAAATTACTGGATATTGCTTAAGAAAAAAATAAAATAAATAAATAAATAAATACAAATGAAAACAATTATTTTTAATACAAATTTTTTATAAATATATTTTTTTCTTAATTCTTATCTTAAAAATTTGGTTTGCATAAATTCATATTTCTTAAAGAGTCTACCTCGAAAGGTTTAAAGGAGTTGTTTGAGTAATTTTAAAGTATAAATACGAAGCTTTTCCTTTGTTTAAGCCTCTGCAAACAAAGATCAAATAACGGGTGATTTCTTAAGAGGTTTAGAACTTTAAAAAAAAAAAACACAAAAAATTCGAAAAAATGAATAAAATATTTATTTGAATCGATAGTTTGAACCTTGCAATTTAATATTTAAAGATAATTTCATGCAAATGTTGACCGCGGCTGCGTCTCAGGTAGCCCATCCGCTGAGTCCAATTTTGGCATACTCTTTCACACATATCGGCCGGTATCTCACGAATGAATGCATGGATGTTGGCTTCCAGTGCCTCAATCGAAGCAGGCTTGTCCCTATAGACATTAGCCTTGACATACCCTCACAAAAAATAATCTAATGGTGTCAAATCGCACGATCTAGGCGGCCAATTGACCGGCCCGAAACGTGAATTTAACTGTTCACCAAACTCGCCTCGCAATTGCGCCATTGTTTCGCGTGCTGTGTGGCATGTGGCACCGTCTTGTTGAAACCACATATCATGCAAGTCAAGAACTTCCATTTCGGGCAAAAAAAAGTTTGTTATCATCGCTCGGTAGCGTTCACCATTGACAGTAACGCTGCGATTCGCATCATCTTTGAAGAAATATGGCCCAATAATGCCGCCGGCCCATAAACCGCACCAAACAGTGGCTTTTTCGGGATGCATTGGCAGCTGTTGCAATACTTCTGGCTGATCTTCACTCCAAATGCGGCAATTATGCTTATTTACGAACCCATTCAACCAAAAATGAGCCTCATCGCTGAACACAATTTTTCGATAAAAAAGCGGATCCTCGGCCAGCTTTCCAAGAGCCCATTCACCAAAAATTCGGCGTTGTGGTAGGTCGGCTGGCTTTAGTTCTTGCACCAGCTGTATCTTAAAAGGCTTTACGCCCAAATCCTTCCGCAAAATTTTCCACGTAGTGCTGTAACAAAGGCCTAACTGCTGGGAATGGCGCCGAATCGACATTTCGCGGTCTTCTGTCACACTAGCTGATACGGCCGCAATATTTTCTTCACTACGCACAGTACGTAAACGTGTTGGTGGTTTAATGTCCAACAAAGTAAATTTGGTGCGAAATTTGGTCACAATCTTCCGAATAGACTGCTCAGAAGGTCGAGAATGCCGACCATAAAATGGAAGCAGCGCGCGATGAACATTTCGAACCGAGCACGAATTTTGATAGTAAAATTCAATAATTTGCAAGCGTTGTTCATTTGTAAGACGATCCATGGTTAAATTGCAAACCAAACTGAAGCTGTTTGACAGTGACACAAGGTACTAAACACACGTCAGCTGTCAAAACCAGAGTTGCCAAAACCAAACCAGCTAAAAAATCACCCGTTACTTCTAACCATTTGTTTATTTAACTTCTTTAATATTTGAATAACTAGACATTAAAATTAAACTCCGATGAGGGTGGGTTATAATCAATAAAAATATTTCTATTATAGTTTAAGTAAGCATTATTGGCTTTCTCCTCATCGCATGTTCAAAATCAAAAGGAATTGCATTCCAATTTTACAATCAGGTAATTAAAGTTCCCAATTCACTGTGTTTTTTAAGTTTGTATTTACAACGTTGAGACGGTTGCAAAATTCAGAGATTTTCAACAGTTTTCTTTTAAAAATCAACAGTCTTTCCATTTAAAATCTCCACAAACCATGCGACAGTCTTCAAGGCAATAGTGCCCCCTTTTACAATAAAACTCCTCCCAAGTAACTTACTTCCCAAAATGTATGTGTTTTGAATTAAACAACAATCAACATTCGCTGAATGTATCAAGTTACATTCTATTTATCTCTGGGACTGAAATACCAATAAATTAAATTGTCAACTCACAAGCTAAATATTTAATTAAATCAGTTTGAAGAGTTTTTTCTTTCTGCAAACTTTAGATAAAAGGCAAAAAGCAAACGAGTGCGTTCAACTGCTTCTTGGCATTTTTCTCAAAGACCATAGAGACGAAGTTGATTTTCTCACCGAGCAATTGCTATCTTTCCCAAAAATCTCATTTCTTTACCTACTTTATGACTGCTAAAAAAACACTTCTGGAGAAAATATGGAATCTGTGCAGGACAGGATACTGATGGCTATGGTGATGGTAATGGCAAGGATAACCTTGGCAGGGTGGTGCGATGTTGGTAAGGTAGCCTTTGAAATTCTATATCTTAAAGCTGAGACTTGAAGAAGTTATGTTGTCCTTGCCCCTGGCAATTGGATAACTTTTCATCGTTTATTGGGTTAAAGAATATGATTATTAGCTTATCTCATAAAAAAATAAGAAAAATAACAATAGAATCCGTTAAATAATTTTGAAAACTTTATTTATAGCTTCTGTTGATATGGGTTTTGTATGGAGGAAACAATAAATAGCACGAAATATTATTTGAATTCGTAAAAGGAGTGCATAAATCTGTCTGCAATGTGATCAGATTTTTTTAACAAACATATATTTAAATACAAACAGGTAGAGTTTTTTGGGAAAAGAGAGTGAATTTTTCACTTTGCAATCAACTGTAATATATGAAATACCATTGAATAAACACTTTTTTCTAACCAATTTCTGGTTTTTTATACCTGATTTTCAGGTTGTTATTTTTCAACTCAGTAGATCCGGTTGACTGCTTTACTAGATACCTGATTTTAATGTCGTATTAAATCAAGGAAGGTTTCAGGTAATATCTGCATGACATCATGTAAATTTAACACTGCCATAAAATAGTAAAACTGTAAATTTCACCTGAAAATCTTGCTAATTTTACCTGTAAATCTACTTAGCCTTACATGAACATCTAGTTAAAAACATAATAAATTTCAATGTCCCGTAAATTTAACATCATTGAATGTTGAATCAACCCTGTATCCAGTAATTATTATGTCTTGGAACCATGCGTCTAGGTCCCATCTCAAATGCTGCTCACGGTCGAATCTATTTTGCATTATTCTAAAAGTATAGAAATTAATTTTATTTTAAGAATACTTTGTGATACTTACTTAGCTTTGAACTGGGAACCTCTCTAACATGGAGATAGCACGCATCCCCTGGGCCACTTTGCCTCATACAAAACTTGTGCCAAATATCAATAAGTTAACACTGATTTTGTTTGAATGGCAAGTGTGTGTATGTGTTTTAACACTGGCGTCATGTTGAAATTAACGGCAGAGTGTTTCTTTAATATGAAGCCAGGTTAAATACAACAATTAAAAATGTCTAAAAATAACCATATAAAACGTTACTTCAACCTGATTTGTGTGCAAAATAGAAATGTATAACACACACTGTTAAAAAACACGATATCAGTTAAAATTTAATCTATATGGTTGTCAAAATGTCTTGTTTACCAGAATTTTGGGTTAAAATAACAAGTCATCTGCTTAAATCAACTTTAATATGGTAATGTAGGCCACCTGGTTGATTTAAAACTTAATATAAGGTTATTAAAATCAGGTAAATTCCTGAAATGTCAGTAACTTTATATTATTTACCTGAGCTTTTTCTCTGACTGTAGGTGTTGAAATTGGCCAGCCATAGACAATTTGACCCAAAACTTATTATGGCTGACCAATTTTCAAAACTATTTTTCCGATTTTGGTCAATCAGAAATGGTTCCAATTTTTTCTTGCGAATATCTTATGGCAACCAGAATTGTTGTGCTTTTTTTATACATACATTGATACAATACTTTTAACTTGATAACTTCATACATACATATATTTACATATAATTTTTTGATAAATCTTCAAACAATGGTAGTTGGCACTGGTACAGTACCTATATAAAGTTGGACTTAAGCGTTAGGTCTAGAAGGTTAGCTTTTAGGTTAGGTTAGGGGTATTAATACGGCAAGTCGCATCATCTCACTCGGATCTCGGTGGATCTATGCGCTTCCCAGGGTAAAAGGTGGGTGGTGAGGAGGGATACGGAGGGGGGGTTAAGGGGAAGTTTTAGGTGAGGGGGCCTCCCTGAATCATCCTGATTTGTGAATGAATTAAGGATGTTTTTTAGTGGCAAGACAGAGATGTCACCCAGTTCGTCGGAGAAGTATTCTCCTAAGGCTGTTTTTCTGGTTCTTACTAGACTGGTGCATTCACACAAGAAGTGAAGGGTGCCCTCCTCTGCCTCTTCACACGACACCCTCTACATAAGTCTAATGAGCTGACACCCATTCCGTTCATGTGGGTTCCCATAGAATTGTGGCCCGTAAGGACACCAACTATGAGTGATAAATGAGGCCTTCTTAACTTGAGTTGGTATTCAGTTTTTTCTTCGAAATATTCAGCCAAAGGTTCTTTGAAACCCGACATGTGTCGATGGATGAGCATCTGATATTTGAAGCTTCCTAGAACTTTGGTGTATTTTACTTTTTTCTTGCTCCAGTGGCATGAGCACCGAGGCATCGATTTGGCTCGGATCAAGAGATAATCTGCTTTTGGCCAGTTCATCTGCCATTTCGTTCCCCATAATATCCTTATGTTCTGTGACCCAGGTAACTTAGGGTAACTGTGTTCATTGCGTTGAGTACTCTTAATCATTTTGGCAACGATCGATCAGTTTGGACTTTATAGTGATAGAGTTTATCTTCTCAGATTTTCCCAAATGGGAATCACAGACACTCGCTGAATGGATCATTGTGCGTCAATGACGACGTCAATACACGTGGCCTTGATAGCACCAGCCAGTAGATGTGTTACGCAAAAGAAGAAAATTGGTTTTCTGGTCGAGATTTAAAGAGTTTGTATAAATCTTTATGTATACAGTATATTTACATTCACTCAGGCTTATGAACAGCCTGGAACAGCAGGCTTGTCAAGAGCCCGAGTCACAGATGAGATGACGCGTGTGTTTTTTTGTAACCCCCAAATCTCACACGGTGTAGGAGTCGATGGAGCTCCGGTCTCGGACAACGGGCAGAACTCCGGAATAGGGTTAATTACGTACAAAAAAAAAAACGATTATATAGCCGGAGGTGGATTTCTTCGAGCTCGTGAAGCTGATTTCCTTATTATTTTAAATCTTTTATATGTTTTTTTGTTTAATTAAAAAAAAATAAAGATAAAAAAGGTCACTTCGACCCCATGGAATGATCTTTTTTTCGCTTCTTGATCAATTCCTTTTCTTTTAGTCAAACGCGGTTCGATAATGTTGAAAGGTTGGTGGTCTGTTCAAAAAAAAAAAAAAAAAAAATGTCGCCGGTCTGGCTGGTACGATGTAAAATGAAACAATGAATCGATAACGCAAAATCGATACATAAATTGAATAAACCTATGCTAGTGGCAGAGCTCAGTTCGCATGCCACATTTGTATGTGACAGCCAAAAAAAAATTAGTTTCAAGGTAGTGGCCTGTACATAATACGTGACTGAATTATGAGAGTTTTGGATTACCGCTCACCAAAATTTGAAGTGGTTACTGGCTCATTCGCTCACTGATGGCACTCACTCACTCATTCACTGAAGTGCTTATTCGACCCCTGGTTACTCGGTAAATATTCAAAGCTAAGTATTGAAAATGAGCAGGTACTTAAACCTGTTTAGCCTTATGGAATACAACTCTGGAGTTGTACCTGCGATACAAATCTAAATAACTTCAAACTTTTGAAAATAAATTTCTTAGGTCATTTGTAAATGATCCGTGGTATATAAAAAACGAAGATATTCACAGGGACCTCGGGATTCCTACGGTTCGGGACGAAATAAAAAGTTTTACGCGAAAACATAAAAATCTGCTATTCGAACACGCTAATTCAACGATTATTGACATTCTTCACAATTATCGATTTGAATTAAGTACGCAAAGTACAAAAGCTTCTACTTCAAATGGTGAATAGAAAACCACTTCAAAATCGCGGAATAAGCTGGAACTTTCTCCGGAAAGTTAACTGCAACACGTTACTTAACTTCATTGAAAATAAATTGCTAGATAAGTTTCAATTTAATTGCAATTGGGAAGTGGAGTTGGTTGTATGGTAGTAAGCATCTCACACATCTATCAACACGTGTTTTTCGGTCCTCATAAAGCCTTATGCAGGTTTTGCACCTACCCGTGGAAAAAGAAAAAAATAAATTAAAATTTTCTTTATAACAATTAAATACAAATTTCTGAAAAGGGTAAGTTTTATTTTGTTTTACTCCTGCCTAAATTTTTTCTTAATTATTTTCTTTGACTTACAAAAAAATGTATAAGTGCATAAAATTAACCGTGCTAAATCCCACTTTACACGATTATAGAAGTCATATAACTTCTCATATGAGCTGTCAAAAAATCCTACCATATCGCCTGAACACACTCATGGATCTACTATGACTTCTCAAAAGCAAAAAGCATATGACTTTTTTGACATTAGAACTGCAGCTAATTCCATTTGAGAAGTCAAACGGGAATTGTTGTTTTTATGGAAAATAGTGAACTCAGAGTTTTGAAAATAAAAATATTTCTAAAAAAAACTAGAATTTTGAATAAAAACAACAATGGATTATTCCAAAAAAGTAATTTTGCTTTACAAAAATTTTAAATGCGAAGTAAAGACGTGTAAACATAAAAAAATGATAACCGTATGACTTGACTTGAAATAACAGCTCATATGAGAAATCATACAGAAAATATATCGTGTAAAGTGGCCTTAAGCAAGTTCAAACTTAATAGCCAGTTAAATTTAAATACAAACTCATCACAACAACACGAAAAATCCTCAACATCCACACTACCTTCCCACCCACCCAATACTACACCTGCATCGTTTTGTATCCATCTCTGAACTCAGAAAAAATAATTAATTACAAAAAAAAATATTTGTTTACATTTTTATATTTATGAATGAAAAGCTCACTGGAATGTACACACACTCAAGCAAATCAAAAGCTTACACTTTGCGGCGAATTCGTCTGCAAGCACGTGGAACTCTTAATGAAAACAAACATTTTCCATTGTCAAGTGCACCAGCCGCAAAAGGTAAACCCAAACAAAAACTCCCACCCACAGCTCTGTCTGTCCCCTGTTGGTAGACTGAACTGAAAGCCAATTCAATTTCCAGACAAGAAGATTCTTCATTGTTCATTTCGAACCCCCAAGAGTTTTGAAGATTAATTCGCCGCGCGAAGTCAGAGGTATGAACTATGTTGTTCTACCAGTTAGGGTGGTAAAAGATGCCTTTGCCTTCAAAACTTGGGTTGGTGGCATTTTTGCAGCACATCCAACAGTTTTCCAGTGTGTCGGTCTTGGTATATACTCCAAGTTTGGTAAGTCAAACCAGTTTACACAATCTGGCGGATTCGTGAATTCGTATTTGGATTTCGATCCAATGGTTAGTTGATGTCTGTGACCGGGTGATATCGGACGAACAAAATAGCCAGTGCTATGTGCGGCATTTCATCAGTCTATATCGTTGTTTAAATTGTATTTCAAGCTCGTTACCAATATTTCTGAAGTAATTGCCTTGTTGAAAATTAAAATAAAATTATCAAAATTATAAATCTTAAATTAATGGTTCAAACATTATGTCGGTGTCAAAATTTTGATGAAGATATTTTTAAATTAAAGAAAAAAAAATCAAATATTTGTGTGTGGTCATCTCCCACGGAATTAAATACACAAAAAATAAATCAACGATGAGAGTGTTTAAGAGGTTCGTTTTAATTAAATGATGTGGCATTGGAAAGAAAAAATATTCATCTTCAAAAGTGGGATAAAAAATTTGCTATCCAATTCTCGGAGTGAATTATTTTAATGTTTTAAACAATAAATTTATTTTTGTGTCGAAAATAATTGTACACAATTTCATTGTGCGATGGTTTTTTTTTTTTGGAAATAAAATAATTTAAAATAAAACGTGTTGTGCATTTAAGTGAATTATTCTGTGAGTCCTTAGTCCTTTTAAACAAAAAAGATCACACAATCAAAATTATTTATTGTTTTTAATGGAAAATATTTGCCAGAACTACGGCCTGCTAGTGGAGATAAGAACTGCATCAGCATCATCCAGAGGATTTATTAAAGACATTTTCGCTACTAGTGGCTCTGTAGGAAGCGGATGTAAGTTTACATGGCCTTGCGTCTGAAAATGATGAATTTAATTTGAATTTTTCTCCTTCTCGAAGGATTTATTGTATGATGATTTTTTTTTTTTTTTTTTGATGCGAGTTAAGAGAATTATATTGTGAATAAGGACATGCAATGACTGTCTGTATTGTCTTGAATAAAATACGTACTCCTTCTTTTAGTTATGGGATTTGGGAGTGAATTTTATTGCAACTTGAGTATTAATTAGCGGGATGGATTATGAAAAGGCAATTTATTTGGCAATTAATTTTTTTATTTATTGTTATTAATTTCAATTTGGAGCTATCTGAAATGGTCCTTTCATCTGTTCCCTTGGGATCTGGTAGAATATGGATTGGTATCTTCATGTTGAATGGATGAAATAAAAAAATTAATTGGCTAAAATTTTATGGTTTTTTTGGAGATCCTTTTTTGTTATTAAAAAAGTGAACCTCTCTGTTATATTTGAACTATTTTTTTGTTTTTATTAAAAACGTTATTTAATTTAACAATTTAATTTAGTTTTACAATTGCGGACTTAATGGGACTAAAATGACTTGTCTAAAATAAATTTAAATTATTTAACTGAAATTAAATACATTTTTTTGGCAAATTGATCAAAACTGAATATTAGTCCTCAATACTGAACTCGAATTTCAAATTGTTTTGTGTATTATCTACGATTTTTTCCATAGACAGAATTGAATTTTTTTTTTATTTTAAATTTTGTTTAATTGTTATAACAATTCTATTTATCGAACTTCTTCAATTCTAAGCTACATTATAGTTTTGAAATGCAACATCAGGTTGATGTAATCCCGTCATGTATATTTTTAATTCTATTTTTTTTTATTCCATTTTATTTTATTTTATTATTTTAAAATTTTTTTATTTTATTTTTTAATTTTATTTTATTTGATATTATTAAATTTAATCTTATTTCATTCTTTTTAAGTTTATTTAATTTTGTTTCACTAAAATATAAAAAAGATTTAATATTTTTAAAAAAAGATAAAATTTAATCAAAAATCTCTTGAGGCATAGAATAAAAAAATATAAGATTACAGTAGACTCTCGATATGGGTGATTCCATACCAAACGACCCTTAACGAAAAACATAACATATGAATTACAAGTAATAATTGAAAAGAATACCGTAAAATGATTTTAAAAGCTTCGATGTATCATTTCAAAAAAGGAATGAAACAGAAATAAGCCTCATAAAGTCCATTTTTCTGGCAGAGACTATAAACAATTTTTTATATAATTATCCGCCTTTTTTTTGGCCATTTTTATTAGTCATAACCCTTGAGCATGCTTTTGTTACATTTGGTTATTCCCTAGTAAGTACAAAATCAGTTTTCGGTTAATTATTTATAAAGAGGTTTGTGTCACTTCTGTAACAAAAATAATCATATGTTTCATTACAAGAAAAGCAAAATTTTTATGAAACTGAAAATTTGGAAAAAAAAGAAGTTAATTATGATATACTGCCAGACGAAAATTATAAGCATTTAAATTATATAAATTTTAATTCTATATCATATTCGTAACAGATTAGCATATGAAAACTTATTCTTTCTGTTTTACAACTCATTTTCAGTTTTGTTGATTCAAGATATCGATGGCAAATGTAATGGATTAGTAAATCTACTTTTCATGAGAATCAAATCAATAATAAAATTCAGGCCTGTTCACTCTTTCCATACTGTGCACTTTTTTGAACAGGAAGTACATGGCTTTCTAAAGATGGATATGATCGAAAATGCTTATTTTGTCCTCCATAAAAACTTAGAATAATCAACCTATATGGTATTGTAAATGTGTGTGAGTTTTTTTTTTTTCTTATGCATTTATATCGAAGACCTTTCTTTCCCCATTTGTCTTCTGTTGTGACCTGATACGAAATATTTTGGAAAAAATAAAATTATGAATTATGTATTTTTGTATTTTTTTCTAAGTACTGCTTTCATGTGACTTTTTAAACGTTTATAATAAAATTGGGAAAAAAATAAATGACACAGGATAAGAAGGTTAATTTCTCAATTGTAAATTACGGTACAAACTCGATTTAAACAACTAATAGAAATTGCGGCAGTTGCAATAAGCGAAGTTGTTGCAATTTCTGGGTTGTATTTTTTGTTGATACAAGTTATAGTTGAAATAGCTTCTTTTTTATAGATAACGACATTTGTTTTTGAACATATTTTTATTAAATACGAAATCAAAATATTCGAAATTTATACAAAAATTTGTATGTAAAATACATACAGAATAATATAGAGTATAGAGGGTTGCGTAAATCGAATTCATACTGTATGTTTATTTTTTCTTTTACTTTAAATGCCTTTAAAAGTTTTTGAAGTTTTTCTTATTTTTTTATAGCAAACAAATTAAATAAATTAATATAATAAATAAAAATAAAATATTGACCCAACTCCTACTTTAAGTTTTAAATGCCCAAATTCTAATTTGCAACTCAATGGCAGTGTGAACTGAAAATATGCCAAAAATGTTTGTTTCCTAAAATAAATACCCCTACCCATTATTTTTACGAAGAATAAATATGTCCAGCAATTAATTTTTATTTATAAATCCAATAACGTCTTTCTCACATTTATGACAATTGTCAGACAATTGTCTGATTGTCTGATTGTGCATTCGGGCGTATACGTACTTTTTGTATTTATTGAATTTCGTACAGTTGTTTTCTTATTTTTTTTAAGCTCCTTACAGAGGGGTAATGGGTGTGGTTTTCAAATTGTTAGCTTTTAAACGACCACTGTCTTGTTGACAAAAAACTGTTGGTTTCTGCTTTTTTCATATGTAATCGAGACAAGATCGAGGTTTCTAGGCAGAAGTTCTAAACGAGAGTTTCGATGACATTGGTGAATAAATATTGATATTAACATATTGATTTAAATATTTTGAATTTTATTCTTTTTTAATTACTATGTTTACTTACTCTGTTAAAATAAAATCTTAAATTACACTAATCGAGATGCTTCAAATAAGGTTCAGAGATTTTCAATAGAATTTAACAAAAGTTTAAATTAAATTGCTCAACTGGAGTAGATAGCTTTTAAAACAGCCAGTTTGTGTTTTTCTCAAAACCTTCTCCAATGGCTAAAACTATTCTTTATATCTGTATCTGTGTTCTTCTGGCTTAAGCGAAAAATACTTAAGAAGGAAATTGTCGTATTTGTGGCTTATATTCCATTAAAACAAAAATATAGTAGATAATGATATTTAACCTTATTTTGCTAACCGTTCTTTGGAATAAGATTGTATACAAAATAAATATTTTTTCAAAAATGAGGTAATCAAAGTCAATGAAATTTTTAATCGGTTTGAAACATTAAAATAAAATGCAAACTTTAAGATATATTACTCTCCAGGAATCTTTATTTAAAGTATTATAACATACAACAAGGCTGTTGGTATGTATTTATACAAAAAAATAAACATTCAATTTTATTTCATTGTAATCGTGCACTCGAGGGGATGTTAATACCCTTTAAATGGTTATCACAGTTCGAGCTTAAGGAAAACAGGAATGGTTTTAAAAGGAGGTAACGATGCACTTTAGGGAGAATAGAGCTGCAGTAAGAATTCAACATTTGTTAGGTTTGGCTACAAAAAGAATCTCTGACCTTAAGAGAACGTCTGAAATTAATTTTAAAACTTGGGTGATAAACATTCCTATGCTAATTTTAGAATTTTCGAAATAATTACTTTTTTACGTTATCGATTTTAGTTTTTTATCTTACTTCTCTCAAATCAATCAAATTCTAGATTTATTTGCCCTTTTTTAAAAAAAGTGGAGTTTAAGGTTTTCGAGCAGCTTGAAAAATGTAATATAACAATAAATAATAACAATAACTGCTAAAATAAAAATGAAGTTCAAAATAATATTTTAGCTAAGAATTCTTTGAATAAATTTGAAATATCTTCAATTAAACGTCTACTCTTATTGATTTTAAACTTTTTTTAAAACAAAATTTGTTGAAAATATTATTTTAGTAGTCAGGATCACATTATTTTAAAATCCATGAAAATATACAATAGTAAAATAATTTATATATATAGGATATTTTGATATTCAAGATTAAAATCCAACAAAATGCTTGAAGAGTCTGTTGATTGTCTGGAAACAAAAAAATCGTATGATAAAGGGTCTCAACTTTTATTTGTTTAGGTTGGAGGGCAGTTTTATTTTTAAAAAAAATGACTTAAAGAAAAAATAAAACATTAGAAACAATGGCAGCCCAAAGGAAACCCCTAAAAGTTCAGACTAAATTGTTTTCTAAAGTTAGAATCTCATTTTCTGTTTTGTTTTTAAATTAAGTAGTTTCAACGAATAATAAAAAAAAAAAAACAATTTCAAAACTGAAAGATAAAAACGAAATTTTTTTAAAAATTTCCTTAATTTAACGTTGATAACCCCTTTAACACTGTAACTATAAACTATATTATCTTATCGTATCTTTCTGCTTTGACAGTGCTACACACCGCAACTACAGCTACAGCATTGTGTTTGGCCTGTAAGTTTCATTCTTGATTGTAGTATTCAATGTTGTCAAATATTAGATAAAAAAACTAAAGATGGTTGTATGAATTTTAATTTTTGAAAATTTTAAAAACTTAAAAGACTCTTTTTTTTGTTTTTCTTTGTGATATTTGATACTTATACACCAAAACCGTGATTTTATTTTTATTTTATTATTCATAAATTAAACTTCATATGTGGTCGTTTTTGTTTTTTTTTTCAAAATGCTCCCATGTTGTTCTTGATTTTTTCAATTGAACATGCAGCACTATGCAATGTCTTTAGAGTTTTTTAAAAATATATTTTCAAAAAAAAAATTAAGTTAATTTGATAACGCTATCACAATCCTATGCTTTTTGGAAAAAATAAAAATATAATTTAGTGTATGAAAGCTATTAAAACCGCATTTTGACTATAACAATTCTATTTTTGAATTATTTTAGAGCATAACAAATAAAAAAATGATAAAAATATTATGTGCCCATACGCACAAATTTGTTTTCATTTGATTGAGATGTATAGTGTTTTAAAATAAATATATGATGTTTAGGTATGCATGAATAAAGGGTGTCCCACACTCATCACGTGCTGCAGAGAAAAACCACGGGTTCTTAAGGTTATTTTAAGTAAAAAAAACTGAAAATGTAATTTTTTCGATTTCATTTCGCCTAGAAGTTAAAATTGTGTTTGTGATTTAAGTGCCCGTTTTTTTAATTATGTAATACTCAAACAAAAATTTTCCACTGTCTTAGACCTGCTGTACAACTTTTTCTTGTGTGCCATCAGTTAATGGTTTTCCCTAAATTAATTATCAAACGCGATTCTTTTCTTTTTCAAGTTGTTTTGTTGCTGAATATATTTTTGTCTTCTTATGAAAGTTCAATTCTTATTCTTATATACAAATTAACTTTCTTTTCACAATAAAGCATATTTAAAGTCCTTAATGAGAAAAAAATAAAATTAAAGGGAATCAAGGGAATTTTTAATTTTTGTTCTTTCAGCAACACAGAACTATTTGGTACTTTGTAGCTGTCGTTGCTCTCAATATTCTTAATGAAAGCTTCCTGGGGCGGTGGATTGGTAGAGAAGGAGGACCTACATTAACTGCAACAGTCACCAGGTCTCAACCCATTATATTGTTTCTTGTGGGGATGGGACACCACAAAAACGTCATGCTTGACTATGAGATACAATTTTCGGTGGAAATCTTAAATGCGTGAATTCAAGTTGCGTTTTTCAATGATTCACCCGAAATGATTAGGAACTATTTCGCAAGTAGCTATTATCAGTTGAGCTCAAATTTGCATCGATGAGCAGGGTGAGAGCTTTGAACACCCTTCATATATTTCTGTGTTTCTGTGTGAAGCCAAAATTACCTCTTAAGTTATTTAACTTAAAAGAACTCATAATTTTTCTTTGTGGTTTGCCTGTGGGACACCCTGTATACATTAAACAATTGTTGACAGTCAAGTTTTCAAATGAAATATATATGAACAATGTGCATAGCATTGTACTTGAATGTATGTATGTAGTTGTGTTTTTCATAAATGCGTAATACTTTGGTGATTTGACAATCTGAAAATGTTTGTTTTAAAATATTTTTTTAACTCATGAAACTGGCATTGAAATAATTACTGGCTTTTCACACCAAACCCCATAACCGGATTTCAGCGAAAACTTTTCAAAAACTCAAAAATCATTCACACCTAGCATTTCATGTTTTTTTCATTCCAATTTTTTTTACACCAATCACCAACAATTTACTTTTGTTTTTGTTATCTTCCATTTTCTGAAAATAAAAACTGTGATTACTTACTATGTAAATAAATAATGCAGGATTGATATGTATGAACAATTTGACTAACCACAAACAAATATTATCAATAAATAAATTAAACAATTTTGAGAATCGAATTTTATACTTGATATGACAGTATTTTATCATCTGTTTTCAATCTCATCCCATGACGGTGTTCATATAAGCTTCACGTGAGGCGACTCATTTTGACGTCTCCTATTTGTATCTCACTCTCATCTCTTGAAAAGAAAGTGAGGCCGAAGTGTTAAAGTTTTTTGAAAATTTCTATTTCACCTCGCCATCTCTTTCTTTTCAAGAAGTAGAAATGACAGGAAAAAGGTGACGTCAAAATGAGTCACCTCACATGAAGCTAGTATGAACACCGCTCATCAGTGTTATTTTTTATGACATTCAACAAGGCACTGAAAATTTAAAAATGTATATTTGTTTTGCTCATCTCTGAGATCCAACAACTTGATTTTAATTTATTGACTTGATTTTATATTAAACTTTAGGTAAAATTTGCGTGTTTGATAAGATTTTTTTCTTAAAAATGATATTTTCGCCAACATTGAGGTCCGATGTGAAAAGACTACTAGGCTTCTAAATATTTTTGGAATTGTTGTAAGATAATCAAGTTTTAGTAAATATTTACTTTTGTAGTGAATATTTATTCTGATTGTTTCTCACTTATGTATCAGTCAAGATACAAATTTTTATTGGTGTAATCGGAGTAAAACAAGACACACATAACTTGCTCTACCTAAGTGAATAGAAGCAAATGATTAAATTCTTTTTGCTCCTTTTGATATATTTATAATCTTCAGCGACCTTTCAATTAAATACGGCTATGAATTTAATGCTTCAATTTACACAATTTAAAAACGTAGATTTCAAAAACACATACATATACATATGTGTATATTGTGATTGTTTGAATACAACAAACGCGATACAGCACAGCCACTATTTTTTAAGAAACCGTAGCTTGAAATAAACAAATAGCCATGAATAAAATGCACCAACAGTGTAGATACGAGGCTTATTCTATAATAAGCACTTGGGTTATTTTCAGTCAGAGCTTAAAGTCTTAAACCCAATTTCCTTTTCAGAGCACAAAATTCAAATTAAAAGTATTAGGGATCCAATAAAAAAGAGCCTAATAATTAGATTGATTTCCGTAAAAAAAGCAATAGTGCCCGGCTTTATGTCGTGGTTACACACTCAAGTTGGTTTTGTTTCATTCAAACAATTTTCATTTACATAAATTGCTTTAGCTACATGTACTGTTTGTATTTTGGTTATCATACAAAATCCCCTTTGATATATGTTTTTATTTATCTATTTTAAATTTACATTTACATAAGATTATCTTATTTTGTATACTAAGTACATATATGTCAGTTGCCATTAAGAGAGATTGCATTAAAACATCGATCTTTTTGAAGGAAAACAATTTCTATTTGAAAACTAAACCACACTGGCTTCATAAGAAATAAAAATGGCTTTAATAGAATATTATTTTCCATTCTATCCTTTATGAAATACAGAGATACCAGAATACCATTTAAGCTTGAATGTATCTGCACATTCAACTTGAAGAATTTACTTTTGAGTATCTCAAAAATTGCCAAATTCACGAAGAAAATCGCAATTTAAGTTTTCTTTAAAAATAAAAAAATAATGAAATTCTTTGTGAAGAGGTGAGAGGTGGCGTATGTGTAACATTTTCGGCAACAATATGTAAATAAGGTGGTGTAAATGTTTTTTTTTTTTTGTTAAATCATAAATTTAATATTCAAGAAGTTAATAATGTAAAGAAGGTTTATCTCTTCTTATATTTTACCTAATAAAACATAAACAAAAACAGCTACAATATACAAGAAAATTTCTGTTTTTTTAAGTAAACGAGGGAGGTTTTATCATACAAAAGGTGGGGTGAATTTCAATTTAAGAAAAGGTTATTGTTTGAATATATAGTAATTTTTCTCTTCAACGGCTGTTTTACTTGTAAAAATACTAATTGTATTGATCTGAGAGAATTTGTTAACTTTCTTTAGGTTGTTTTTCTTTATAGCTAGGAAAATTATTTCTAAAAAGATTGATAGAGCTTATACTCTAGAAATCAACTGGCCACACTGATTTTTCATAGCGAAGTTGTCACATAAAAGTGCCCCAGAAAAAAAATTTAGTGAAAACTCCAACGATATGTCATCAGAAATCATAAATTGAGTCACAATTGACAAGCTTAGGGAGATTCTGGTAGAAAAGAATAGGGAGCTTGGAATTTAACTTGTCTCGTAATCTGACTTTCGAATGCAGGTGAGCTGTCTGAAAAAAAAGTAGAACGAGTTGCGATTTCAAAGGACTTGCAGTTGGGAATTCGTAATAAGATCTTGGAAGACCATATGAACAAACGTATTATCAGTAGCACTGAATCCAATGTGGGGGGTAACTTCCTGTCAGAAAGTGACAGTGACCCAACAGAAAAAGCAAAAGCTGTGTGTGTTGGTTTATTGGAGGTAAGTGAAAAACAGATAGCTAGTTTCAAACAGTTTTAGTGTGGGCTAGTACAACATTTTACATTTTATTTGAGGAAGGAGTTTGCACTTAGCATGGCGGTTTGAAACTTGGTAGGGATCACAGCTACAGCTATCAACATTTTGAGCAATGATGCTTCCACTTAGAAACAGAAGCCTAAGTATTCGCAAAGATTTTCCACCGTCCGCCAAAGAAGAAAGAGTTGCGCGAGAAACGTTAGAAGGTTTAAACTAAAATAGTTTTTATAGGGATGACAAGTTATATTTGTGAGACAAATTATTCACTAATGATTTATCAGAGGTTTGTTGTAGAGCAAATGGTGCAAAAGAAAGGTTCCGTGAACTACCGCCATCATTTACATACAATAATGATGACCAAAACATAAATATGGACAAAACGTCAATGTCATCTGACAATCGGAGAAGTCATCAAACATTTAAAGGCGTGAACTAACCAATGCATCTGCTGTACCCGGTTTGGGCGCATAAAAAATTAGGAGCTTACACATGCCAAATATTGGAAAATATTCCGCCTATGAGAACAACATAGAAATTTTAAATATAAAAATCCTTAATTATGTTGTGTCGTAGTACCTCGTGGCATGATGGTTAGTGCGTAGGACTGTCATACCGAAGGTCTGGGTTCTATTTCATGCCGCTGCCACCTAGAAACAGAAATCTTTTTCCCGAGGTAATGCGAGGAACTGACAAATCCTCCAAGAGTATACTTGTCATGACGTTCGGACTCGGCAAAATATTGTAGGTATCCTCCATTCCTGCCAACAACACGCAAGCGGAATGGTGAGAGTTGTAAATCACTAGGCCCTGGTTCTCCATGAGATGTTGCGCCACCATTTTAGTTATATTGTATCAAGTCTAATAAATAACAATATCTTGGGCCATGGTAGGGTCCTTAAAAAATATAAATTTTGTAGACTAATTTTGGATCGCTGAACACAAAAATGAAAATATATTGAATTCCCAACAAAGCGTTTTAGAGATATAAGCAGAAATAATTTACTCAACTATTATTTCACATATTGGCATAAGTCTCGCTAACGGCTAAGCTGACTTACATAAAATGTATATTTCTTAATAGTCTGATCTGTCTCCTCCCAAAAATGTGCTGATGTGAAATTTGGATTGAAATTTTATAAGTTTAAGACAGTTAAATTTTGAAAAACGAGTACTTTTGTAAAAAATTTGGTTTTTAGTTGCTCCATATGAGTAAAAAAATAATTTTTAGAACTCAAGCGAAAAACAATTGATTTAAAAAACATATGTGCCAAAGTTTGCCAAAATCGGACGATAAATGTAAAAATAAAAACATGATAATAAGTGAAAGAAGGCAGTTTCAATTTTTTCTATTAAAAACATAATATCTAGTTTATATTAGTGTGTACGTCATTTCCCCTAAAATAAAGTTTTTGGCCAACAAAATTTTGTCAAAGGTGATAAATTGGTGCATCTTAGGGCATTTATTTATCCATACCTATAAACGAAAATTGGACACATGATTCTCCAAGTCCAATAATGATGAAACATATATCACTGAAGAGGTATTGCATATGCACAATACTAATTACTAAAAGCATTTCTAATTATCACGTGAAAAAAGTTATTCGCTAATCAAAACTGTGATTCAGTGTATTTTGGAGCAAAAAAACTATCCTTAACTAGCGAATAACTTTTTTCGCAAGATGATTTGAAATGAGCTCCTTTAGGAAGGCACATGGGCTCTTTTTACTTCGTTAATGGCAGATACACCTTTTTTGTCCAGGAAAAGAGCAAGAAATGTATATGGGCCCATTTTCAAACCTTTTGACCCATTTGGTGTCGGAAATATGATATTTTGTTTCCACAAAAAATAAGGCACTGTTTAACGATTCCAAATGTTTCTCAAACTCAATTTATGACTTCTACGCTTACTTTTTAAACCAAACCTTTGACCAAACTTTTTGGGCCGACATTTTGGACGTAATTTTTGTAATTGTTTTAAATTTTATAGTAAAACGAGGTAATTTAAAAAATTGCAACGATTTCTGAAAGTAGGTACCTCCTACTTTTTCTACTGAAAATTAAAAATTTAAAAAATCTCGAGTTGTTAAATAGCATCAAAAATAGCACAAAAATATTTTTTTATCATTTCCTAACGTATATTTCTAACATATTTTGCACCAAAAATTATCCTGATAATAATGTTAATACACAAAAGAAATAATTGAGTGTGTCTACAATTTTACTTTTTGTTCATTTCGTTGGCCATTCGGAAAATTACTAATCTAATATTTTTAATTTCTCGAATTTTAACCAAAATGGATATTTTTCTTGAAAAAAGTTTGCTTAAACATTTGTACAACATAGCTTTGCGTGCAGCGCATCATCTGAAAAAAACTTGAATATTTGTGAATTTATTCATGAATTTATGATTAAGTTACCTATTTACTTTTTTAATACGAAATTTAAAGTAGATGGATATGATATTTTAAATTTATTTTAATGCCTTAAAGTCAATATTTCTTTTTTTTAAATTAACCCTTAGCAGATTAATTGTAGAAGAATGGTGGGACAATTATTTTGTGAAATACTACTTTTCAAAATTGTGAAATTTTCAATTCACATTACTGTTTTGAAAAACGAAAATCGAATAATAAATCATGGGAAACTCAATATGTCATCTACCTGGTATGAAAGTTTTTATACCTCTTCAAAAATTGTTTACCTAAATTAAGCCTCATATTTATCTACCCTTTATTTAAAGAACTTAATTTTGAAAAACAAATTGTTAGAACTTAAGTTTCCAAGCGATCAATTTGAAGGCTTGCATAATGGAAATTTTCTACACTGGATCTTGTCAGTCGGAGACTGACGGACAACTACTCAACTCTATTGTCAGAAGAAAAGAATGCCTTAAAAGTCTAACGAAATTTTTGCTTTCTATAATTGTAAGTTAATTTTTTGGGTAGCAGAAATAATCTATACTCTATTTGTAAGACTAACATAATCCTACAAGTGGCTCTTGAATTCTAGGCTTGTAACTAGTTTAGTGAATTTTTTTTTGTGGAAAATTAATCTTTTTTAATTTTTAAAAATTAATTTTTCAAAAATCAGAAATAATATTTGCAAAAGCTCAAATTTAAGTTAAACTTCCAGTCCTGAATTTTTGTGACATAAAATATTAACTTTTCATAACCAAACTCAGACTGTAAGATCGCACATAGATGGAATTGCACACGTGCTACCCAGTTGTATATTTGATTTTAAGTTAATAAAGCATATTATATATTCTTCTTGGAAATATTCTTTGAAAAATAAAATTTTAAAAATAACATCAAAATATTCTAAGAAAAATGTCTTAAAATCATTCGATTTCCACATAAATCGTAGCAATTTAACAAGTCTTAAATTGATTTCTGGAAATAGATGTATTTTCTAAGGAAATTTTATTTATTTTTTCCAATTATAGATATATGTTATACATTTTTGTGAAATATTTTCCCAAATATTAATTTAGTCTTTATATATGTTCAAATAAATAAAAAAACGATTTAAAATGAGAAAATATTTTCTTATTTAATTTCAACAAAATTCTAAAGCCAAACTACCAACCAACTTTTTATGTCAATCATTCTATCGAGGAAATACCACCACCAGAAATCTAAGATAAGACCATGAATTTTTTTAAATTCTTCAATATTTGATTTATTTATTTGCACTAGATTTTTCTTCGTACTAAGTGTATTTATATGCATTAGCGTAAAGTCATCGCAAACGTTGTAACATTTTATACAAATTCTGACAGAATTACGAAGTTTGAAAATTTTCAACGTTTTACGAAGGCTTAACGTTGTTGCATGAATATCCTTACTATGTTATTTATTTAATTAAATTTCTTACTTGAATTTTCATTTCATAAATCTTTTCTTGTATTAAGGCATGACAATAAGCAAGGCATGACACGTGAAGGGATTTTGGCCTTGAAAATTTAATGTAACACGAGGGAATTTTAAATTTCGAAACCAAGACGCAATTTAATTATCTATTTGAAAATGAAACCGATACTGAGACAGAATTTAATTTGATTTAATTTTAACAAGATATATAAATATAAGAACTACAAAATCTTACATCGTTTGTTATTATTTTCAACCACAATCGACAATCCACAAAGAAAAGCAACAGTAAAACCCTAAAACCTTACATGGCTTTTGGGTTTTCAAATAATTAACCCACAAAGAAACGCAAAACTTTCAATAACTATTATTAAATCTGTCGGAAGATACAAACAGATTGAAAGGGCTTTAAAAATTGGACGATGGTCCAACGTATCCTTTATATTAAAAAAAAAATTTTTAAAGAAGCCATAAAATGATTAAAATCAATCCATAAAGTTATTTTAAACAAACAATAAGAAAAAAAGTGATTTTCCTCACATCATTTGAAAAATTTAAACAAATTTCAATATTATTCGCTGGCCATTTCAATTGATATCGATAACTTTTTAAAGTACCTTCAACTTTGTATGTGAACTCAGTTAAAACATAAAAAATAAAATATTCACATTTTATTGCATTTTATAACTCACTCACTGGTTTTTCTTTCTTTTCCTCTTAAAAAAAAAAAAACAAACAAACAAAATACTAAAACTGTGCATAGAAAGAAATCCAATATCAATAAAATAAAAAATATACCATTTCAAAATGTATCCAACTGTGCAACTAAGTTACCCGGAAACTGAAAATAATGGTTTGATATTTCATTTGGAATTTTTGTTTTCTTTTTTTAACATTTTTATTATATTGTATATAAAATCTTGTTTTGAGGAGTTTATTTTGTTTTTTTTTTTTTTAGTTGAATAATTGAATTTTAAAGAATAAAAGAATCACAATCCACACTCTCCTTTTGAAATTTAAAACCTTTTGTTGTCACATTTTCAATAAAATTAAATTTTAAATTAAAAAGTCTGACCCTGCATATAAACACACTTATTCAAGTACCTACCCATATAAATGGAAATAAGAGCAATTCTTGTTTGTGGAATTCCTCATTTAGCATCAACACGTACTTCCATAAAAGAGACCACAAGCTACATACTACATATTTCCATATATGAACTCAAAAATTAAATCAAACTTATCTTAAATTATTTATGTATTTCTATTTATATGTGACACTTGAGAAATTTCAAAAATTTTAAAACAAAAACTTGTTTTTCAAGAATTTTATTAAATTCTAGAAACATTTATTATATTATGCAAATAATACTCTAAAATATAGATATAGATACATAAATTTTTTTTTATATTTAAATGTTAGAGTGATTTTTTTTTTTAATTTTCACATATAAGAGCCATGAGAGGAACTAACAAATTTGCATTTCTTTTTAAATTTTTTTTTTTCAAATTGATCAGTTGTTATTAAAATGTTTCACAATGGAATTTAATTTTATTGTGAAATCATTCTCAATAATATGTTTTAGCAAGTTCAATAAAATGCAAGTCTTGGCGTGCTTGTATTAGGTCTTGAAGTTCAAGGTTATCTACAACAGACACTGAAAGTAAAATTTATTAAATTTCTTATACTTACTGAACTAAAGTTGCTTACAGTACAAAAATTATTTTTGAAATGAAATGGTTAAAATTAAATGAATTTTTTTTTATGAAAATTTCACTGTCTCAATGAAAGTGCGTTCATATATATTATTGCACTTTTTATTAGCGAAAACGAAATTAATTAAAATTAAATGCGAAATAATAAAAAACACGACCGGAGACCGACAAATCAAATAAAACGTCAAACAAAAAAAAAAAGAAGATGAAGCCGTACTGTCAAGCAGTCGGCGAGGAAGGCACAAAAATCAAGCGATTAAAGAGATGCAACAGGCAACACAAAAAAAGTGCTGCCACCGCGACTATGCTCAGCAAGTGGGTGGGTTCAAGAAGTTGTTTTTATGGACGACAAAAAGATCGATTGATAAGAAAAAATGATGAAATGCATTGATTGAACTTACTTCATTATCACAGAAGCGTACCTGTTGGAATTATGAAATTAGGGTGCTAGTGATTTGTTTTGTATCAAAAGGAAATCACAAACCTTCGGAGCGAAACCGACTTCGAAAATATATCAAAAAAGATAGAATTTTATATTTGGAATTACGAATTTTTAATGACTTCAATTTGCTTGGGAAACCTTTTGAAAACGATGAAAACCCAATATCTTTTAAAAAAGGAAATAAAGAAGATTGAGACAAACAAGATGGATCGTTAACATCTGGTCCTGAAAGATCAAAAAGGATTTTTAAAACAGGTCACGAGCTCCGCTTTAACGGAATAAAACGCTAGCAAAATCCAAACGAATTGTATGACGTTTTTTATTTTACGTCTTAGAAAAATTACACCGAATATTAAGAGACACTCTGTTAAATATACCTATTAAACACTATACTTGGCTTTTTTTGTAATATTCCTGCCAACTTTTCGTTGGTGGAAATCCACAAATTCCTGACGTCTGCTTCCAGCTTTCCACTTTTTTTTAGATAAGTTCTTCTCCTAGAACTTTTCAAATTTCTCAAAAATTTCAACGCAACTAACTTTCTTTTCTCTATTTAACTCAAAACTTTGTTTCTTTAAATAATATCTTGAGCCTCTGGTTCGATCTATAGACGGGTAAGAAGTGCAATTTCAAGCTTTAACATTGCCTGGATGACCTCTTCTTTTTCCAATGTCCAATGCTTTCGGTCAATCAGTGACCGTGGTTTTCGATCGCGTCATCATTCAGCAACACTCAGCATTTGCTTGAATGGGCAAATGCAGTTGAGACCCAGCGGCCTTTCCTACTCCCACTTTAACCCCAGTTTTATGAACAGTCATCGCCATTGAATTCACCGAATTCTGGTAAGACTTCCAGTGGAAGGCAATCCAATGGGTGCATTCAGCCACCTAATCACCCCAACTCACTATCGAAAAAAAAAGTTTCAGAAAACTGAAAAGAAACTCAACTGAATTTCGTGGGCATTCTTCCCCTCCAATTAAAAAAAACAATGTAGTGGAATTTGATATAAGGCCAGTAACAATTAATTTTAGTTGAAGAGGAGAAGTTAGCTGTCTTTTATCACTTCACGAAATTACTCTAATTTGTTGGGATTTTGCGCAGGTTTGGCGGTAGGGAGTCTTCGTTAACGTTCCATCTTTTACATTTAAAAATTTAGATTATGAAAAAGGTTGGGCACGCAGCCATTTTCAATATGAGTGACATCAGCATTTGGGGGCCAAGTGTCACCCGTTCTTTTCTGGTATTAAGGTTTGATCAGACCACCGTCTGTCAAATTTGGTACTTGGATTAGGGGACCAACCATCACCCGCCCTTTTGGATAAAACAGATCCACTTTTGGTGTCAACTTTGACACATCGATTTTGTTTCTTAAAATACTGAGAGGGTGAACCAATTGCTGTTGGACCATGGATGCCCTTCTCTCTCTCAGTAGGTTGAAAAAATACCTTAAAAAGAAAACTGTGTAGAAAGGAACAGAGGATCGGGAATTGAAAAAGACTAGTCTTTGTTGCTGTTAATTTTTACCATAGCAATATTTAGATGATGCGTTTTACTTTAATTTGAGATGTTTCCATAAGAACTTCGTTGTTTATTGAAAAAAAAAACAGAGGATAAGTTTTTAAAAATAAATAATTTTCAAAAAAAAAATAATAACGTGCTAATATTTTTTTTTTTTTAATTTACTATCTTTGATTTGATATTTTCATAAATAGAATTAACATAGGAATGGTATTTCTTAAAGCAATAAATTAACATCAACTAAATAACAAGAATAATAATGCAGACATCAAGTTCATGTTGATTCATGAACTGGATTTTGGCATTAATTACCTACTCAAGTTTTTGAATGTTAGGAAATGGAAAAACAAAGACTTTTCGAAAAAATATTTTAAACACTTAATTCCCATTTGAAATCTCTTTTATAAATCAACCTGGTTGGCTTTAAGAAAAATTTAAATTTTGGTTCTGTTTGTTATTAAATATTCAAGATTAAATTTTATAATGATAGCTTGAAAGCTCAAATGTGGCTACATTACCATAAAACTTAATTTCAAAAGTCAGATTTTTTATGAGGTATTTAAATGGAACTAGAATGTGGAGCTTTATTTATGTTAAAAAAAAATGATTGCAAAGTGTTAAAACAACAATCTAAATCCGAAAGGTGATGACAAATTTTGGAATTTAAAAAAACAAAAAAATCTACATTAATTGCTTTATCATTCTTCAATAATAATGTTATGCAAGGTCTACACAGAT